>CM057833.1:74185814-76825814 GCA_030068075.1 Paguma larvata | reverse complement strand
TTTGATGTTTTTGTTTTACTGACATAACTTGACATTCAGATGTCTAATTTTAATTCTAAACCCTTTGATTAGAATTTATAGGCTGAGGGGCGCCTGGGTGGCTCAGTCGGTTGAGCGTCCGACTTCGGCTCAGGTCATGATCTCACGGTCTGTGAGTTCGAGCCCCGCGTCGGGCTCTGTGCTGGCAGCTCAGAGCCTGGAGCCTGCTTCGGATTCTGTGTCTCCCTCTGTCTCTGCCCCTCCCCCACTCATGCTCTGTCTCTCTCCGTCTCAAAAATAAATAAACATTAAAAAAAATTTAAAAAAAAAAAAAAAAAAAAAAAAGAATTTATAGGCTGATTCTGCGTATACCATTAATGAATCTTCACTTTGATCTGTAATGAAGCAGTTCTTAAAAGATGTATTGTGTTTACTGACTATAAAGAGCTCACATGGTTAATTTAAAAGTGTAGGCAGTTAAGTTGATGAATAGCATAGCTCTCTGATTATGTGTCACATTTTTTTTAAGCACTCAGGTTGTAAAACATTTAACTCTACTTGTCATCTAAAATAGAGTTTTGTTTTTAAGTCCCCTCTAAAGCCTTCATCTGTTCTAAAATTACCCTGTTCTTCAGAAAGTGTTTATTTTCCATTACTCTTTGCCCTAGAAGTTGCTGTAACATTTTAACTACAATCAGGGTGAAATTGTGAAGTAGGTGATCCTGACTCAGAACCTTCCCGTTTGATTTGCTTTACCCTCTCCTCACTCCCATTAAATCTGATCTGCGTTATGCGTCATTCCCTCCAGAATCCTCTTCTCTGTCAGATGGTCTGATTAACAAATCCATGTTCATGTTACTTTCCCAAAGAGACATTTGCCTTCCATTTATGGAAGGTACGCTTTACTGGCCGCATAGCCTTGGGCAAGTTATCTAACCTCTCTGCCTCAGTTCCCCCTGGGAAGGGGAGAATATATCTATTTTATAGGGTTAACATGTGGATTAAGTGAGCTAATAATGTACTCAGAAAAGTGCCTGGCACATGATAATAGTTAACATTTACTGAGAGTTTACTGTTGATGTTATTCATAAATTTTTTTTTTTTAACATTTATTTATTTTTGAGAGACAGAGTGTGAGCAGGGGAGGGGCAGAGAGAGAGAGGCAGATGCAGAATCCGAAGCAGGCTCCAGGCTCCGAGCCATCAGCACAGAGCCTGCCTCGGGGCTTGAACCCACAGACCGTGAGATCATGACCCGAGCTGAAGTCAGCCGCTTAACCGACTGAGCCGCCCAGGCGCCCCTGTTGATGTTATTCAAATATCACAGCAGTTCTTTGGGGCAAGTGGGTCCTTTAGCGGTCCCAAATCATACAGTATAGATGGTCACTTAATCCCTATCTGTGTGGTTGGTTCTGACTCTTGTAGAATCTTTCCATATTGATTGGTTGATTCAACAGACATTTGAATACCTACTATACGTCAGACATTGTTCAGAATACTAGGGATATAGGACCAAGTCATATAAATTCCAACACTCATGATGGGAGGCGACAGACCATAAGATAAATGTTAAATGTGATAAATGGTGGTATATGCTGTGGAGAGAAGTTGACTGAAGGAGAAAAGAGTGCCCAGATTAGGAGCTGTTGTTTTATACGGGGTAGTCAGGGAGGCCTCTCTGCTAAAGTGACATTAACCAGAGACCTGCAAGAAGGGAGAGAGCCCTGTGGGAATCTGGAGGAAGAGGATTCAGGGAAGAGGGATCAGCTGATTGAAAAGTGTGACTGTGCTTAAGGATTTCAGGATACAGCTGTGAGGCCAGTGAGGCTGGACAAGAGGCAGTGAGGGAGAGAGTAGGACACCAGAGCAAGAGTGGAGGGCTGGGTGTAAATGTGGAACCAGAAAATAATTACTTAATCAAAGACATGCAGATTAAAAGGTAACCATCGACAAAGAGTTTTTAAATGACCACTGGGGCTCCTGAGAATATGGTAAGACTGGCATTCTGACATCGTCGACTCCCGGCGGGAGTGCAAAGTACCGCCCTTCTGGAAAGCAACTGGCAGTACACTGTGGAGCCGGCTTTCAAAACGCACTTCTACTTTGACTTTGCTATTTCATAACCACACGTGCATTTTAAAGATGTTCAGCATAGCATTATTTTTATTAGCAAAATACTAGAAAAATCTAATTTTTTTAGTCAGCAATGAGGAAATGTATAAATTATGAGGTCTATATAATGTAGTATCTGGGTAATTATTAAAAATGATGCTCCCAAAGAATATTTAATTCTATGGGAAGATTCATAATATAAGTTGAAAATATAAATTAGGTTGTAACTGCAGTTATGATTTTTAATTTTTAAGATATGGAAAAATAGATACAGAAAGAAGTTGAGAGGTAATACGTGGCAATGGAAATGATCTGTCTCCGGTTGACAGGATTATTGGTAACTTCCCTTTTTCTTCCTTGTATCTAACTTTCCTGTATTTTCACTGGCTCTACGTTGGAATCACCTGGAAATCTTAAAAACAAAACAAAACAAAAATATGCAGGCTCCACTCATCAGAAGTTATGAAGGAAATAGGCCGGGGGTACAGGTGTAGATACTTTAAAGAATTGCCTGGCTCTTTCCGATATTCTGGTTCAGATTCATAGCACACATTAAGGAAAGCATATTTTATATTTAGTTTTGAAGTGTTTCTTTTGTTGTATTTAAATGCTTACCATTACTTGGTAAAGTGTTGTTATTTTCAAATTTAACACTTTGGGTTTTTATTTGTTGTTTGTTTGTTTTAAGAACTGCTTTCTGAGGCCAGTTTCCAAGAAGCTCTTCAGGAAAGCATCCCGGACATTCAGGCACATGAGTGGGTGCCCCTGTGGCTGCTGCGGTATTCGGTCATTGTTAAAAGTAGAGGAATTATCAAATCAAAAGGCTACATCTTACAAGCCAAAAGAAGGGGTTCTTAACTCCGACTTACGATCATAAGCTACTTTCTGACTTGTAGTTTCCTGGAATATAAGATAAAATCGAGATGTATAAAAATCTGGCTCCTTCCTGTAAATGCTGTCATGGAGGCAGACATTCTTCAGTTAGAGTTGACATGTTATCTGTCAGGTTTTGAATACTTCTCTTGCCTCCGTATCAGTTCACTCACCTGAACCACTGTATTGTTTTCATTAAACTATTGTTTTCTAATTGAAATTGCCTATAAAGAAAATACTTGCGATATATTTTTCCTTTATTTTTATGACTAATAGAAATCAAGAAAATTTGTTGTTAGATCTATTTTGGGCCTAGGCATCAGGGTAATGTATATACATATTTTTTATTTCCAAAAATTAATTAATGGCTTCTTATTCTATAGTATAACTAAGCAATTACAATAGTTAAGATTGAAATACTGGAAGATATTTTTTCTGTTATTAATAAGATGATTATATCCAGAGGAACTGGAGTAGCTGGGATCTACTAGTAGTGTAAATAAAATTCATTTCTTCAATACACGAATGAAAACTTAAACTTTATGTGTCCTTGCTTGTATTTACCTATAATGATTTAATCTTGTATTCTTGTGCCATATTTTCCTTGCAATGATTTCTAAGACAAACCAAAGTAAATCTGAAAAAGGAGACTAGAAGCTTTGAAATTATTGTTTGGGGTTTTATAAAAGCAACTATTATCATCTCCAGATTTTCTTTTTTAATAATTCTTGGTCCATCCTTAATGTTTTGCTACTCATTCAAGAATACTCAATACGTATTGAGTGTTTACCATGTGCTGGGCAATGTGGGCTGTGGGTGGGGGACAAGAATTCAGAATCAGTTGAGTAAAATATGTAATATTTGCTCCCTACTAATAACCGACTGGGAAGTACTAAAAGCCAGAAAAGGGGTGAAAAAAATCTTTAATTCAGGGCCAACATTTTCTGCTTACACAACTTTTTTTGAGATATAGTCTTAACTATTTAAAAGCAAAATTGTATAATCCCAACTTTAGAGCTAGAAGAGGCTATAGATTATTTATTATAATTCCTCATTAGTTTAAGAACCAGAAAATAGCAAATAAATTAAGCCATGGCCTTTGATATATACTATGTTTCCATAGCTCTATAAATTTGTGTCTGTAATCCACATAGTTTGAAAATTTCTTCAAAAATCTCATATCTCAATCAGTACTTTTAAACCATGTGTCCTAATACATGATTTATAAAAACATATAAAACTAATTTTGCCCAAGTTTTCTCAACTTAGAGAAAAGAAATGTGGTTCTCTATTCAAAGTAAATACACTAGACTCTTCCTATCCTAAACAAGGTTTTGTAGTTTACTGATTGGATAATTTCATCATTAGAATTATAATGTGAAATCAGCTGAATTACTTGCTAAATAAAACTCATTTAAACTTAGAACTTTCTAAAGCCTTATATAGCCTTTATAGTAATTGTATGTAATGTTATTAAATGTATATAGTTAACTTTTTATCTGGAAATGTACATTTTTTCATGTAACATAAATTTTTAAACACTCATTTTAATTTAAGCCTAAACAGTGAATTGGTCAAGATATTTTAAGAGGGAACTTTAATATCACATTTGTTGTTTTTTAAAACCCTAGACTTACAGAAATGGATTGTTTGAAGGGTTATTTTGAAGATAGGAAACAAACAAAAAACAAAACTAATGTTGCTAATTTCTCCAAATGTCAGAGGAGCTTTTTTGTGTGTTCTTCCCCCCACCCCACCTCAACAAAGAAGCAAGATGGTAGTCTCATTTTGTGAAGGGGATCATGTAGGTATGGAATTTTTAAATTAAATTTCTGTTGTTTCACTTCTGTAACTTTAATTTCTGTATCGAATAATCTTTAACGAAATGATTTTTTTAAGGCTTTACAATTTTCCAAGCTGATATTCACATCTTTTTTTTGTAAACTATCAGAATATACTGAATACTTTCCAAATACTTAAGGACTTAATGTTTAAAAAGCCATAAAATAAAGAGCAGTAATACTACCAAACGATTGCTTAAAGCTGAAAGCTAAGTTATCAATAGTGTATATAACAGATACGTTTTCTCGGGAGAGGTGTGTCCCTGACTCAATGTAGAAAGAATTTACATAATTGGGTTTTGTTTTTCAGCCAACATGAAAAGAAGCTATAGCTTGTTACTACATTTCCAAAATACACTGGAGCCTTACTTTTAACACAATGTACTGTAACTTAGAATTTGTTCTGTGATGAGTCTATTTTGAATTCCCATCCAAGAAACTGTAGTCACCAGAAGGACCAAGGTGTCTTATCAAATACGTTCACATGGTGTAAATTCTGAAGACCACGTTGTGCTGGTATCCAAGTTAGAGGACCCATTGAGAGATGGCTGGTGCTAGATTGAGTCACAAATAGCTGATGATTTTTCTGGTCTCAGGGAAGATCACTTAAACAGCTAGGTGTGGAATGGAAAATAAAGTTACTCTGTTTTGCATAAATGGTCAGACTTTTTCCTATCAGAGCCACGTAGTAACCGAAATAAGATCCGTTTTCAGTGATAAAGGTCTAAGTCTCACTTAATTACATCTCGTTTCTTAACAAATTTCTTTCCACCTTTTCCACTTAGCATTTTCAATATTAGGGAATGTAAGCGATTGACAATTTGGCCGACAGCTGACCTCTTTGCAAATCGTATGTTTAGAGAAATTCGAAGTTGTTTTAAGGAGAATTTAAACCATTTGTTTTCATAGTCAAATATACCAACTTACGATTCTGAACCTCTTTTTTAAAGTTAACTTCCTAATGTACCAGAACTTGTACCTGTCATTTCCCTATAAAGTTGATGTCAGTTTTATTTTTGAGAACTATGTAACATAACTTTCATATTTTTTTTTATAGTTTTCAGAATTAGAAATACACTTAGGGGAAAATGGTTTCATTAGATAATTCTACTTTATGTGTCTGTAGTGGTGTATTATAAAATACAGGCAAAATAAAAGCATTACTAAGTGTTAATAATAGTCTTTAATAACACCTATGACTATTAATGCATTACCTAATTAAAGTGTGTTGTATATTTTTAACTGAGTCGAATAGTTGGAAGCATCTAGATTATATTGATTTTGACCTATTTGAACTCGGAAACAGTATGATTTGAAAATTACGAATAATTTTTTAAATATCCAAGCCATAAAGCTATTCATGCATTCATTCAGTGATTCAAATGCCTACTATATGCCAACCACTGTGCAAGGTATTGGCAGATAGACATAGGAGTGAAAAAGAACCGTGTCTTCAAGGAGCAGCCAGTATAGTTGGGGGAAGAGAGATCTGCACGTGAATAAGGGCAATAAAGGCTGCGTCTGTTAATAACGGAAGTGGTGAAAAGGGATTGGGGGCGTGTGGAAGAGGGGGGTTAGGGAACATCTGCTAGGAGGCTCCCCTGAAGTCGGAATTCGCTTTAGCGTCGGAGGACAGGAGAGGTGGAGAGGTGGGCGGTCTGGCAGAGGCCCTGTTTGCCTCGTTTGTAAATAAATATGCTTTTATTGAATGATGAACCATTTATATGTAAACTTCAGAAATTCAGTGAAAACACTTTCTTAAAGAGCTTGCCCTTACAGATAGAAAGGAATGGCTTCTGTTGAGACAAGAGTAAGGCTGGAAAAGTAATGTTTTATAATAAAGAGGCTAAAACTTGCCCAAATCCCCCAAATCAGAATATGGCTGTTATGTAGTTTCACTACGAGAAAAAACAAACAAAATTTTAATATGTATCTCTCGACGATGAATAAATGTATAAAATGTCACACAAGACTTTTGTGTGTCTGTTGGTTCATTATTTTAGAAAGGTTCATGTTTGACAAATCCATTACTTATTTTCACTCAACTCTGTTTCCTTGTTTGTCTCCTCACTGTGGATTCTTTCCACTTTTCTTAAGTATATCTCCTTAGTAATTCTTTCACGGAAGGTCTTTGGGCAGTAAACTTTCTAGGGCTGGCTTGTCTGAAAATGTCTTAATTTTGTTCTCAATCTTAAACGGTCATTTGACATTTTAGAATTCTAAACTTCCAGATACTCTCCCTGAGCAATTTGAAGATAATATTCCATTGACTTCCAGCATATACACTCTTCCTGATGAAAATCTGGGTTTCCTTCCCTAGAAGGAATGTCTTTTTCTCTAGTCTTTATTTTTAGTTAAAAATTTCAATCTGCCTTGGTGTGAATGGAATTAAAGCAGGAAAATTAAAACTGGTGCAAAGTTTTTTGATAACATAAGACTTAACCATAAAAGAAAACACGGATGACTGGATTTAATCAAGTTTAAACCTTACGTCCTTCAAAAGACATCGTTAAGAAAGGGAAAATACAAGCCATACACGGGGGAAAGTATTTCCAGTACATATTTCTGAGGAAAAATAGGACATAATACAATTATTTTTAAATTGCACCTCAAAGGACACTGTCAAGAAAGTGGAAAGACAACCCACAGAGTGAGAAAATACTTGTAAATCACGAGTAAGGGACTTGGATCCAGATTGTATAAAGCACTCATAACTTCATAATAAGGCAACCCAATGAAAAGTAGGCAAGATGTTAGATTTTTCTCCAAAGAGAACATGAATAGAGGCACCTGAGTGACTCAGTCATTTAAGTATCTGACTCTTGATTTGGGCTCAGGTCATGATCTCACGGTTCGTGGGATTGCGCCCCACATCAGGCTCTGCGCTGACAGTGCAGAGCCTGCTTGGGAATCTCCCTCTCTCTCTGCCCCTCCCCAACACGTGCACGCTCTCTCAAAATAAATGTTAAAAAAAAAAGATAACATTAAAAGATGCTTAACATCATTATCAGGGATATGCAACTTAAAACCACAATGAAATGTCACTAACATACAAAATAAAGTAGCTAAAATTTTAAAGGACTGATGGTACGAAGTACTGACACAGATGTGCAGCAAGCAGCACTCTCGTGTTGCTGGTGGGAATGTGAAATGCTATGCCCGCTGTGGGAAATACCTTGCCGTTTCTTACAAAACTCAATGTTCACTTTCCATATGGCCCAGCAATTATTCTAGGTATTTATTCAAGAAAAATAAAAACATATGTCCAGAAAGGACATAAATGTTTATACCGCTTATAATAGCTGAAAACCGGAAGCTACCCAAATCCTATCAACAGTTGAATGTATAAATGAATTGTATTATATAATACTACTCAGCAATAAAAATTACATACAGTAGCATAGATGAATCTCAGACACGAGCTGAGGTGAAAGACGCCAGACGTGAAGGAGCATGTACTTACGTGAAATTTTAAATCAAAATTATTTGATAGTGATTTTTATTTATTGCTGTGTCTGGGTACCTCAAAGTGGCGCAAAAGGTTGCAATCAAAAGTGTCAGGGGCCTCCTGCGTGGCTCAGTCGGTTAAGCATCCGTCTTTAGCTCAGGTCATGATCTTACTGTTCCTGGGTTCGAGCCCCGCATCAGGCTCTGCTGACAGCTCAGAGCCTGGAGTCTGTTTCAGATTCTCTCTCTCTCTCTCTCTCTCTCTCTCTCTCTCTCCCTCCCTTCCTCCCTCTCCCCTTCTCCCACTCACACTCTCTCTCTCAAAAATAAATAAACATTTTAAAAAGTGTCAGCTGGAGTTACAGTCTCATCTAGATACTTGACCGAGGTTGGTCCACTTCCAAGCTCGCTCATATGGTTGTAGGACTGAGTTCCTCGTTGGCCGTAGGCCAGGAGGCCTTCCTTGCTTCCTTGCTACATGGCCCTCTCCAAAGGGCAGCTCATAACAAGCAACTGGCTTCCCAGGGAACGAACAAGCGACACTGCAAGATGGAAGCCAGCTTTTTTGGGAATCTAATCATAAAATAGGTATGTACCACTCGTCATTCCTTTCATCGTAAGTCCAGCCCACATTCAAAGGTTTGAAACCTGGAGATTGGATCATTGGGGACCACTTACAAGCCAAACTTTGATGTTTTATGTGTAATAATACAGAATGATTACAAACAGTATTTAGTTTTAGAAAGCTCACGAACTAAAATCCTCATCTTTTGGTTAATGCCTGAAATTCCAGGGAGAGATTCAAACCTTCAGTTTCAAGGTTTAATTAGTAAAACACTAATCAAGGAAGATTTCCCTTTGAGCCTGAGTGAGAACGACTGGATTTTCATAGTATACCTAAAATTGGGCATACGGCATTTGCCCTAAATCCACCTTGGATAAAGAGGGTAGGCAATAAAGGTAGAAACGGAAACAGGGCAGACCTGGTAAGCCCGCGTAAAACATCACAGTTTTGCCTATCATCAGCAGGCCTGTTTATAGGAGACCAGCTCAGTCTTCTCGGATTATGAATATGTACGGACATTTTAATTTTTGTTTCTTGATCTTGTTACATTATAATGTTGGGCAGGGTATTTTTTAATGTTCTATTTATTTTTGTGGGGCGGAGGGGCAGAGAGAGAGAGACAGAATCGGAAGCAGGCTCCAGGCTCTGAGCCATCAGTACAGAGCCCGATGCGGGGCTCGAACTCACAAGCAGTGAGATCGTGACCCGAAACGAAGTCAGACGTTTAACTCACTGAGCCACCCAGGCGTCCCTATTTGTTTTAAAGGGGCTGTGCTTACAAGCGAATGTTACATATTGATTTTCTAATACTCCCCAATTTTCTATACCCACTCCTATGATCTTTAACTGCTATTTTCATGCATTTGCTCATGTTAAGGTTGTTGTCGAGTTAGTGCGTGGAAAGCACTTAGTACCCAGCAAACTCGAGGTCGTTGCTGTTACTACAATTGACACTTTGTCCTCTGCTGCTTTTTGTCCACTACCCACCAGCAGGTTCCTTTTCCTTCCTCTACGGCATTCTACCTTGTCTTTAAATCTACCCTGTTTTCTTTTATGTTCTTCCTCTTACATAGTCTCACTGCTACGTGGCTATGCTAAACTTCCTTTTTGTTCTTCACCACATTCCCCGTAAGAGTCGGTCTAAACCTTTAACATTCCTCTCAGTAGATGAATCTTCTACTTACAGAGAAGATTGAGGTCATCCATCCAAAAGCCCTTCTTCTTCGCTCCCCTTGAATTTCCTTGCATTCACATTCTCTCTGTGCTTCAGATATCGGCTCTTCCCTCCTGCCTCAAAGGAAGCAGCATTCTTTTGTGACTAACTCCTCCAGCTCTATTTTTTATTCCATTCTTCAGTAGGGATTAGGCTCAGCTGCAACTAACAGAAAATCTCCAAATGACAGTTTAAGTGACGAGTCATTAAATTCTACATCGGAAACTAAGATTACACTGCAGGTTTACTAGAATTTAAATAAAAACTTGAAAAAAAAAAAAAGGACTGAAATGGCAGCTCCATCAGTTGTCCGGGACTTGTTTTCTTTCTCGCTGCTCTGCCATCCCTAAGCACAAACTTGCTGCTTGAAATGTGAGAATACAGCTTTCCAGGGAGAAAAATGAATTACAGAAGGCAGGGAGGACCCCCTCTCTTTTCATATGTCCCTAAATAACTGCACAACCCTTCATTTGTATGTAACCAAAATTTAGCCACATTTGGCTGCAAGGGAAGCTATGAAAGGACCTATTTAGCTAGGTGGCAATGTGCCCACTGTTAAATATCTGTTTTGTGACAATAAGAGAAATCGGTTTTCTGTTATAAAACAGTAACGAATAGCTTTGACGAGGCATTCATCGTTTCTCACTTCCAGTATCCGTTTACCTACTGCAATCCTTTTCCATTCCCCTCATATATTCCAGCTCTCCATCCTTCATCCTAAGAGAAGATGAAACACCGTCTGATTCTGGTCATTCTCTTCACGGCAACAAACACAAAAACAAATTACCGCTCTCCTTTACAATTTGCATTGCTTCTTTTCTGCTTATTTCCGATCCCTAGTTACCACCCCACCGTTAGATTACACAGCTTCGAAACTAGTCTCCGAGTTTCTGAGACATTTAACGAATACATCTTTACCCCGACGAGTCTTTCCATTTTATTAATATTTAACTTCACGAATAAGACAAGCACAGGGTGTTGCAAAAAAAAGAAATGGTGTTATCAATAATGCAAATGAGTCTCTGGGCCACACCCATGAATATATTAAGACCTTTAGAACTGCCAAAGAAGAGGATGGATGAAGTTGAAAAGAAGACGCGATCTTCCAATTTTGTGTGAAACTGGCACGGGGCCCTCCGTCACTGCGGGTTCCGCCGCCCCCACGAAGGTCTCTCCCGCAGAAGGCCCGCTGATCTGTCTCCCACCACACGGCAGCGAACGCTAGAAGCCGTGGCCTTGGGAATCCCTAGGTCCGCGGGCCGGAGGCCGGTACGAGATTCTCGCTAGTTCCGGAATCCCCGCGGAAAATGCTAGCAGGTCGCTTCTCTGACGCACTTCCCAGAGCGCCGGAAGCGAGGTGGCCGCGAGCCGGGAAGATGGTGGTAACCAGGTCCGGGCGGCCTCAGGCCACGATCCAAGCCACGTTGGCTGAAAACTCCCAGCAGAAGGTAGGGGGTCGCAGGTGCCGTCATTTGTGCCCGCCGCTGCGCGGAGCGGCACGGAGGGCGGGAAGGCGGCGCGCGGGCCCAGCGGAGCGGCGGGAAGGGCCCGAGCCGGTCGCGCTGCCTTGTTTCGGGCCCGTGGCCAAGCCCGTAGCTTCCTCTTCGGTCCTCGCTATGATCTTTTAAGGCAGTCCTCAGCAGGGAACAGAGAGGTCAGGTAACTGGCTTTCATTAGGCCACCTCCGTGGTGCAGCTGCACGGCCGAGGCCTTTTAACCTGGTCACACCGTACGAAGGAGGATTAATTTCGGCAGCCAAGTGTGGGTCTGACTAGGGTGGAAGAGAAAGTGACGGTTTTCACGTGGGGAGCTGGTAATGGCCCCACAGCACTTTGGCGTGGGGGAGAGAAGCAGTGACGCCGCCTGGTGGCTGTCAGTGGCGCTGGTGGTCCGCGGCTCTGATCTGCGGCCAAGGGAATGGAGCGTTAAATCCTTTCTGTAGGTGAAGGTAAGGGCCGCGACTGATGCCACTGGTGTGTGTGTGCCTGAACACATCTGTGCTCAGAGTTAATATTTCCCTTCTCTCTCCTCGTGTGTGTGTCTGTGTGTGTGTGTGTGTGTGTCGGAATGCAGGTCCACCAAGCATATTTGGCGTTTGATAATTCAGTGCAGAGTATTTTCAACTGTTTTGCTCCCTAAAGGTATATCTAGGTCTCGGGGAGGAGGGTGGGGCAGGGTCCTCCCAATGCAGACTCCGATCCAGTGCGTCTTTTGTTTCTATTTTTTAAAATCTTGGATACTGGTTGTTGTGAGGCAGGGTCCTGCACCTGCAGGGGCAGATCCAGTATTTACCTGTTTGGTTTTTTTTCTCTTTAATCATGGGTGGTGGTTGTCTTTGTATTAACAGTCTCCCTTACTCAGGTGTTTAGTGCCCTCTTAAAATTTGCTCCTGAGAGGGGTATTAAACTCGCTTTGCCTTCGATCAGGCCCGCTCTAAATTACGGTGTGTTTGTTCTGACTTACAGAATTCTGCTGCTAAAAGAATTCAGGCACATCCAAAAGGCAGGAGGGAATCTCCACCTGGTGTCTCTACTACTGCTGAGTCACAAACCACTAGGAAACAAAGTCCAGTCCCTAGAACTCCTAAGAGCAGAAAGAGGACGAGTGGAACTGCAGTCTCGTTACCAGAGATAAACAAAGCATCCACTGATGGAGAGACCTCTGAGGCAGACTCCGATTGTTCTTCCGTGTCTGAGCTCCAGGATCCCATTTTAAGGGTAACCAGGAGACGGCAGATCTTAGTTGCATGCACCCCGGCGTCTACTGTTAGGAAAAGGCCAAAACCAACTCCAATAAATCAGTCGCATGCAGAAGACGACGACGACTCTGAAGCTGAATCTCATGCCTCAGGTATTTCTAGAATCGTGCCGCCCACATTACTAACTACAAGAAATAGAAGAAGGAAGGCTAAATCCCTAAGAGAGCCAAGCCAAGAATTACATGCAGAAGCTATTTCCGATGCCGAGTCGTCATACTCAGACATTTCTTCGTTTTCTGAAGTTACAACTATGAGAACAACAAGAAGTATGCAGAAGAAATTACAAACTGAGGAGAGAGATCCTAACGTTGTACCAGAAACTGAAAAGCAAATTATACATTTGCCAGTGAATTCAGAGGATTCAGATACCGGACAAACAGCTCGTTTCCTTACAAGATCTCTTTCTCAGATAAATAAGCCAGATTTCCATAATAATGAAATTTCGAATGACTTGGATGATCCCTTCCACAGAAATTCAGGAAAAAAGAAACCAATGCAAAAACGTCTACATTTTAACACAAGAGAGGAAAGACAGGCCAGTGTGGCACCTCTCAAAGAAGTAACAAAGCAGAATTGTAAGAATTTAGATGAAGAAGCCAAAGGAATAGTAGAGGAGGAGAAAGAAAGAAATGAGAAAAATTCTCCGTTGGAGAGCCCTTCTGAACTTCGGGACACTGGCATTCAGCAGTTAGTTTCCCAAAGGCAGTCAACCCCCCAAAATAACAAAACCACATCAGAGCCCTCAAAACCGAACTGTGAGGCTATAATGAAATCGCTAGCTCAGACCTTTGCGGTGGTGGAGGTGGACAGATGGAACGAGGAGAGAAAGAACCCCATGAAAGCAAGCGCCCTGGCAGACTTCGGTGGTGACAGTGATGAAGAAGAGTGCACGGTTCCAGGTGGCCGCGAGGACGCGAATGAAGAAAAGGAGGCAGATTTTGAGTGTGACACCAGACTGTTCAAGTCCGAGCTCGGCACCTCCCTGGATAAAGGTGATTCTGTTCTGTTAGTTCTGAGCAGCGATGAGAGCCAGCAGTCCGAAGACAGTGAGAACGAAGAGGACACGGTGTGTTTCGTTGAAAATAACGGTCAGAAGGAGTCGCTGAATGGAGACTCAGAAAATAGGCCTTGTGACAGCCCGTTGTTTGTAATTGACACGACTCCTGGATTGAGCGCCGATAAACATTTTTACCTGGATGAGGGAGACCAGGCAAGCGAGGCTGCCCCTGAGGAGGAAAAAGAGGAGGAAGAGGAGGAAGACAGTGAAGAACCATCAGACCATGACAGAAATAAAGATGAGTTTAGTGACGAAGACGACCTACTAAATTCCACAAAGTCTAAACTGTAAGTTTTACCTTATTTTTAAAAGTAAGTTTTTGATGCATGTTTCAAGTGGCTAATTTACCATAAAAGTATGAAATCAAGGGAGTTGAGAATATCACTGTCTCGTGTTATTTTTTTTCTTTTAATGTTTGTTTATCTTTGAGAGAGCATGAGCGGGAAAGAAAAAAAAAGTGATTTTAAAAATACAGTCTCAGACATCTGGGCGCCCAGGCTCAGTCGGTTAAGCGTCCAAGTTCAGTTCAGGTCATGATGTCACGGTTTGTGAGCTTGAGCCCCGCACTGGGCTCTGCACTGATAGCATGGAGCCTGCTTAGGATTCTCTCTCTGCCCCTCCCCCATTCTCTTGCACTCTCTCTCTCTCTCTAAAAAACTTTAAAACCAAATAATAAAAATAAAAATACAGCCTTAGTTGTCTTCATTTTGATTTAATTACTTGATCTTTAAGTGATCATTTCTCTTTCAGCCTGAAGCTGACAAGCAGCAGCATAGACCCTGGTATGAGTATCAAGCAGTTGGGCGGTTTGTATATTAATTTCAATGCAGACAGACTGCAGTCCAACAAGAGAACCCTAACACAGATCAAGGAGAGAAAGAAAGATGCGGTAAGTTACCTGGACTGCCCTGTTGGTTTTCATAGAACTAAGCAGTCACTTCTAGAAATGATTCGTCCTTGATAAATCAGAGAGTGATTTTCCTGCAAGAAAACCACATTAGCCTGCTGTGCTCCTTTTTCCCCTCCAAGTCCTAGCTTATAAAAGATGACATTCGAAAAATAGATTCATATGGAATCGGCATTCCTCCTCTTGCACACACCGGTTATCCCAGGGGCTGTGTTTTCTTCTCTTTTCCTGCTATATTTTTAGTGCTTAACTGTTCTGGATGCTGTTGAGAATCTGAAAACCGGGTGCCCACTTCTCCCCACCAGGAAAAATACATACATGCACATAGACATAAAGTTGTACGTCTAGTTTCAGAAGGAAGGTAACCTCACCCAAACCCTCAGCTTTAGTCACAAACTTGCTGTCCCTTCAGGTCTGTTGTGCCTGCCGGCCCTTGATCCAGATTCGCTCGGGCGTTCGGCCTCGCCAGTAGCCCTCCTCCTCTCTCCGGCCGGAACCAGCTCCTCCTGCAGCGTTCTCTGTGCTGGCTGACGGTGCCCGAATCTCCTCCTTTCGCAGTCAGTCACTGCGCCTAAGGGGTGCCGCTTCTCACACACTTTGTTCCCTCCTTTTCGCCCACGGTCATCGGCTAGTGCAGGGCTTTATTTTTCACCTGGACTACTGCAGTAGCCTCTTTAGTCTTTTCTTCCAGCCACCCTCCACGCTTGTGCTAGTTTTCTCTTTTTAAAAATACACATCTGGCTCGGTCAGAAGTTGTATGTGTAGTATACAGCTCTTGATCTCCAGGTTGTGAGTTCGAGCCCCATATTGGGTGGAGAGAACACTTAAAAAAACATACGCAAACAGATCTAACCATGAAATTCTCCTGTGTAAGTCCTTCAGTGGTTCTTCAAAACCAGGTGCCTCCTTCCCTTCTGCTGCGTTCACGTGCTGCTTTCCCTTGTCACGTCCTGCTCTTCCCAAGGCCAGCGCAGGGTGCACAGACCACCGCCTTTGGGAGACCTTCTCTGACTCCAGTTCTTTCCACCCCCTCCTCTGTGCTTCTGCAACTCCCAGTGTAGAGTTGGCTCATTGTTGATCGTGTGGTATAATTGTTATTTTACTGTCTTTTAACTATATATTTCTAAAACAGCATGTCTCAAACTCAGCAATACTGGTATTTTGGGCTACATAACTCTTTGTTGTGGGAAGGGGTCTGGTTCACTGTGGTGTATGTAGCGGCATCCCGGGCCTCTACCCTCTACTTGTCAGGAGCATCCACCCCCAGCCCCTCTACACACACGTGCACACACGCTCACACTGTAGTACTCGACACACAACAAGCTCTTGATAATTTGCTAAATAAATATTCTGCTCTCATTTCTGAGTGAAAGGAAAGTCTAGACTGCTACTCTACTACCCAGAAACTTCTAGGCCTAAACCTGAAGTGAGGATTTCTGAACTGATTATTTTCAAACATTATTGACCAAATTAATATTTCTGTGAACTATTTTGAGGGCTCAGGAGCGTCTTCTTTAGTTCTTATGCTGTGAGAGCGGACTAATGCCCTGATGCACTTGTTAGTAACGTGAATAGTATTAGAATATGTATCGTGCGCAAACAAAAAATGCAGAAGTCATTTAGGAAAAGATTAACAGGTTTGACTACACAAAATTTTAAAACTTCTACAATTAACACCTTGACAAAGAGAAGTAGAAAACCATAGGTTAATACCTAAGGTGAAAAATACATTTCTACAAATTAATAAGAACCACCATATATAAAAATGAAAAAGAACCCCCAGAAGTACAGGCATCTCGCACAGAAGGCTTCTACATAGCTGATAAATACACAGAAAGATGATCAACGACAAATGGAGACAGCCGTCGGCGCCGCTGACGACACACAGAAACATCGCCAGCGTTGGTAACAAGGTAAAGAAAAAGGCACCGATGAGCCGTTGGGAGGATTTAACATTACCTGACTACAAGCCAGTTTAGCAGTATCCGTCCAAACTTAGAATCTTACAGAAATAATCACAGGTGTGCAGAGATGATGTTTACAGTGTTTAATGGAAGATTTGATGGACACTTAAATGTCAGAAGAAAAACTGTAGTGCCTAACAGCTATTAAAAAATACGGAGTTGTCTCAAAGACTAAGAACCAACTGAGGGGGTGTGCGAGGGGGGAGAGTGGGTGACGGGCACGGAGGAGGGCACTTGTTGGGATGAGCACTGGGTGTTGTATGGAAACCAATTTGACAATAAATTATTAAAAAAAAAAACAGTATGAAGATCTGTGTGTGAATTGACATTAAAAGAGTGTCCAAGATACTTATATTGAATTGTAAAAAGCCGATTTATCTAGACAGGGTGATTTTGTTGATATAACATAAAAAAGTATATGTTGTTTAATCAAATTTGTATCACTGTACTTAATAATATCATCTCCTCAGATCAGAGGAAGCTGTTTTACCAACATCAAAAGAACTTACTAAAGGCTAGTTAGGGCTTTTTGTTTGGTTTTTTTTGTTTTTTGTTTTTTTTTTTTTGTTTTTTTTTCAGAGATTTCAAGAGCTGTTAGGGCATTGTTCCTGTTTATTTTCCAGTTGTTTGGTGCAAGTGGCTGGTTCCAAGTCCATAAAAACGAGCTAGATGAATTAAAGTAAATCTGATGTGTGCTGATGTAGTTTAGAAAGAGAAATTTAAGGTGAAGTTTCCTAAAATAATCCTTCAGTTTGCCTTCTAAAGCGTTTTTATTGTGATATAATTTACAAACTTAAGGACCAAAGCAACTTTGCAGTAGTACGGTTGTGTATAAAGAGGACTAATATATTTGGAGTAGTCTTCAGTGTGGGAGATGTTTTCCTTAGAAGGTAAAAGATGTCGGAAAAGATTATGTGATATTCTGACGTTTTTAAAACCCATTTAATATTTTTGTAGCTTTTGCAGAAAACCGTCATTACTCCTGATTTTGAAAAAAACTACTGTGTCCCACCATATAGTGAATCCAAGTATCAACTTCAGAAAAAACGCAGAGTAAGTATAGTGGCTCTCATTATTTAGAATGTTTAGGTGTGCTTGACTATATATATTCAGCTTATACACCATGGTTGTATAATTTAAAGATATGTATTTTGGGGTTCTAGCCCAAAATGAGTTCTAGCCCCACGTTGGGTGTAGAGATCATGTAAGAAAAATAAAATCTTAAAAAAAAATGTATTTGCAAAGAAAGTTTTCACAAAAATTTAAGGGCCCCTAAAATACAGTTTCATAAACATGTTTTATGTAGATTTTCACTTGGTGAAAGTGCACCACATGATGCACATGGAGAATAGCTTTTCCCCCTCAGCCAGCCAGCGTATAAGGTCACTGTGCACACCTCTTGGTTTATAGGTACTGTTGACAAAGAGCTGAGAGTTCTGCGTTAGGCTCCTGTAGGGAACTTAATGTAAAAACCCGGGTCTCTGTAGTCTGCCCGTTGAGGGGGTAGGAAACTGTTTTCTCTTTTTTTTTTTTTTTAATTTTTTTTAATGTTTATTTATATTTGAGAGAGAGAGAGAGTGAGTGTGTGAACAGGGGAGGGGCAAAAAGAGATGGAGACAGAATCTGAAGCAGGCTCCAGGCTCTGAGTCATCAGCACAGAGCCCAACACAGGGCTCAAATTCACAAGCTAGGAGATCATAACCTGAGCTGAAGACTGATGCTCAGCCGACTGAGCCACCCAGGTGCCCCTAGGAACTGTTTTCTTTTGTAAGAGTTGGGGATTGTTTCCATCTGCCATTTCAACTAGTAAGTGTAAAGTTATCAAGGGGGCTTGAAGGAGATTTGAGGGTGGTGCCCCAGTAGTGTCTCAGCACTAATGGGGAGGCTTAGGGGCATGTAGTAGATACTCCATAATATTGTATGAGTGAAAAATAAAATTAGGTAAATAACTTGCGGGGAGTTTCTCAAAAAATAGAATTTTTTTTTTAATCTTAGAAGTAATATGAATTTCTGGACTGGTCAGACTAAGTGACTTCGAGTCACCTGGGTGACCTGGGTATGAGAAAAATGTTAATGTTAACATACAAGCTCCAGAAATGAAAATGTTTTTATACACTATCTCTTGTGTAGGCTATGTATTACAGAATAAAGATTATTCTGTGTGGGTTATTCTCTGACAAGTCAGCAATTCTTCCTAAGATACAAGTTATAAGGAACCCTCATTTATGAAACTGATAATACTATGCCTAATTTACTAAAGGAAACACTTGTGATTCAGTTTCTTTTATGAAAGGTGACTCTGAGGACTAATTTTGTAAAGTAACTTGATTTGTTTTTAACTCATGAAATTTTCTGTATATATAATTTTGGAGGGAGTGAAGTATAGTCTATACACTGCTTATTAAAGTGAGGATTTTCGGTTTAATTGTTCTTGAAATCCAAATTTCAGAAAGAACGACAAAAAACAGCAGGTGATGGCTGGTTTGGTATGAAAGCTCCAGAATTGACAGATGAACTTAAAAATGATCTCAAAGCCCTGAAGATGAGAGCCAGCATGGACCCAAAAAGGTTTTACAAGAAAAATGACAGGGATGGCTTCCCCAAGTACTTCCAGGTATGAAACAATAATGATGGTGGTGTTCTGTGGATTTTAGTTTGAGAGCACTGCAGTGTTCTCTCTGTGTACTTTGAACACGGATGAATATTTATGATGCACTCTGCTTAGGCTGGGTAATAATGGCCGGAACCCATTTGGCACCAGCTCGAAATGGCGTTCTCTATAGGGAGAAGGTGTTGCAAATGGTAATTAAGTTTCCAGGTCATATCTCTAAAAGTTACCGAACCTCTAAGTTGGGTGTATCATGTATAAATAATATTAGCCTAACAGCAAGAATCCTTACAGGATGGAGGAGGAAATAGGGACTCCTTTGCACCAAACTTCTTCTCCAGGCAAATGCTGAAAATAAGTGAAAAGTTGGTTTTAAAGTGTTTGCAGATGAAAATCCAGTTGATTCACCCCCGGGTAGCTGTCAGCTTCATTCTGTTCTTGTTGACTACCTTTCTTGTCAGTCATCTGAGTTACTGTAGTAGTCCTCCTCCTCCAGTCTGCTCTCCCTTGTAGTCTGTCCGTCACATTGTAGCCAGTCATCTCTTCTTTACAAAAAAAAAAAGCAGTCTGTTCATGATACACCTCTGCTCAGTGATGTCACAGATGTCATGCACTGATACCTTCGATGTTTTTTTATGACCTAGAGGATAGAGTCTACACAATCTGCACTCACACCAGCTAACTAGCCTGTCTTTTGTCACATAGCCCTCTTAAGCTCCAGCACACTCAGCCACTGGCTTCTCATAATATGCACAGACTGGTCTTGGCATTCAGACTTGCATGATGTGCTTGGTTCTGCTGTTTGTTCGGTGAAATTTTGCCCATACAAATCTAAGCTAAAATGTCCTCCTTGTGAAACATTGACTTCTGATAGGTAGAACTGGTCACTTATTTTTTCATGGCGCTCTATAGTGTTTGTTCAGCGTAATACTAATGGTATGCTTTAATCTTTTAGTTTCCTGTCTGTGGATTTTCCTTAAGACTCTGGGCTCTTTGCTGGCAGGAACCAGATGTTCTTGTCTTCGTTTCCCAAACACTGAGTACTTGGCACATAGTAGACACTGTAAATTTTACTTGGTTGAATGTATGAACAAATGCAGAGCAGTTCCTAAGAAGGCAGCATTTATGATAACCTATGAGATGAAACAGGTGTGTAGTAGAATTCATGTGTCAATTTTATTGAGAAACTAAAATGTAAAAGAATTTGTATTCCCTGTCCCACTTTTTCTAGTTACACTGTTCATCAAGAATTTGCTTTACTGCCTAGCACTAAATTACATAAAAAGATTTTTGGCTTTACTATAAATTCTAATGTCACTAGTAGGACCCAATACCAATCGAATACGTGACTGACTTTTGCTTTAAAAAATGGCAAAACCAACTTTAATATCGGTATAATTTAAATTGGGTTTTCCATTCCTTTCTGTAAATATACTTTGTTAGAGCTACCCTGAATACGAAGGCCACTCAGCATTGAAGTATCGCATGACTTATTTCAATCATTTGCTCACAGATCGGAACCATTGTTGACAATCCAGCTGACTTCTACCATTCCCGAATTCCCAAAAAACAAAGGAAGAGAACTATTGTGGAAGAACTGCTGGCTGATTCTGAGTTCAGGAGGTAAAGGAATTTATGTTTCATTTTGAATTATACATGCCTTCCTTTAGAACATACATAAACTTTTAAGTTTTAGGTAATTTTTAAACGCTTTAGCAGAGCAGCACTGTTTACATTTTGGAAGAGATAACCGTTTATTAGGGGGAACTGTCCTGTGCATTGTAGAATGTTTGACAGCATCCCTGGCCTCTGCCCACTATGTCAGTAGCACTCCATTCCCAGTTGGTGACAGAAATGACTGCCGACGTTTGCAGATGTCCCCTGCGGGGCATAAGCAATTCCCGGTTTAGAACTACTGCTTTGGGTGGAAGCCTGAAGATATGTGACTAGAGGAGACTGAACCTGTGAGGGACACTGGGAAAGAATGGCCCAGGGGACATGAAGACAGCCAGCATGCCATAGTGTCACCAAAGTCGAGGAGAGAGAGTGTTACGAGCGGATACAAACTGGAGGGGGGGGTGGTTAACAGGGATACATGCTGCTGAGAGATCAAAGGACCCTTGGATTTACCTGGGAGTCCAGCATTCCCACCAGGAGCTTTAGGGGAGTGGTGGGGAGGGAACTGGATTGGAGAGTGAGGTGGAAAATTCAGAAATGGAGACGCATCTTTGAAGTTTGTGAAGAGGAAGAGAGGGAGGGAGGTAAGGCTAGCAGATGTGGAGTCGGAGGATTTTTTTAAGGTGGGAGCAATTGGGAGTATGTTTAAATGTCCTTAAGCAGCTGTGCGTGTGTTCTAGGAGGTTTAGAAGCATTCCTCATATAGAAACCCTCGTTGAACTTCCAGATTGGTTTAATGGAAAAGTGAAAAGGTCTGTCCAAGGGTCTTAAAAACGTCAGCATGGAAAACAAATTTAGCACGAATGTTACATAAGCTAATTAGTCTGGGCATTGGTAAAAATTTTAGAAATAAGCAATGCTCTTTTCTCACTACACTCTCCTTGGAAATCTCATCCCCCACAGGGCTTTAAGTGATAATTTACATACTGCTGGCTTCCAAATGTATTCTGTCTGGTCCGGATCTCTCCTGAGTCCATACCCACGCAGCCATCTGCTGCCTCAGGAACACCCAGTGGGCATCTCACAAGCCCCTCGGAGAGCTAACTTGGTCTTTCCCGGCCCCACCCTTGCCAAACAGTCTCCTCCTCTCCCGGTGCTCTGTGCCCCATGACTGGACATCACCATCCATCTGTTAGCCAGTCCTCGACGCTTCTTCAGTCCCACATTCAGGCTGTCAGTCTCTCCTGTTCTATCTCAAGCCTGTCGTTTTCTCTCCATCCCCACAGAGGTGTGGCGCAAGCTGGTTCTTTGCTTACTAAGTGTGATCCGTATGTTCTGGTTAAAATTGACCTGTATTTTGTAATCTCGATGACAGCAATCTCAGAAATCACAGCAGTGTTGACAGTGCTTTCATTAAAAAGTAATAGCATGGGAAAGATGGGGCAGTAAACTAGAAATTTCATAGATTAAAATTGCAAGTTAGAGGTAGTCTTACAGGTCATTGTTCCCATACTTCAGGCACTGAGTACCATCTTCACGATGTCTGCGTCATCTGTATGCTGCCTGCTTTATTGTAAAAGGGAAATTTAGGGGCCCTTGGGTGCTCAGTCGGTGAAGTGTCTGACTCTTGACTTTGGCTCAGGTCACGATCTCACAGTTCGTGAGTTCAAGCCACATTAGGCTCAGTGCTGACACTGTGGAGCCTGCTTAGGATTCTCTCTGCCCCTCCCCCACTGACATGCGCATGCACTCTCAGAATAAATAAACTTTAAAAATTTTAAGAAAAAAATAAAAGGAAACCTTATATTGCCTACTGTAAATGGGTTTGTTGGCTTATTATTTTTGTAAGATAAATTTACATTGCTTTAAGTGAATATCGTCTGTATCTAAATTAATGTATCACACTATGTGAAACACTCTACTTGCCCATCTCCATGGAATGTTTTAATCCCTTCTACAACATTCTCCTTAAGAGGTTTCTGGCCTCTGAATACTTTGGCTAGGGAATTTCACTGAATGTATTTAATGTGTCATCTGTGCATTAGTAGGAATGTCTTGGGACAGAAGTAAGTGTGGTTTTCAGTGTTGTTATGTGGTTTTTGGTTTTGTTTGTTAAGGTATAGTTGACATACAGTTTTTTATTAGTTTCAGATGTACAACATGGTGATTTGACAATTCCGTATATTACAAAATGCTCACCACTATAAACGTAGTCACCATACAACGTTTTTCTAATATTGACTATATTCTCTGTGCTGTGCTTTTTATCTTTTCTAACTGGAAGCCTGTGCCTCTTTATCCCCTTCACCTGCTTCACCCATCCCCCCACCTACCTCCCCTCTGGCAACCATCAGTTTATTCTCTGTCTGTTTTCCATAGTGGTTGCACCAAATTACATCCCCACCAGCCAAGCACAGGGGTTCCCTTTTCTCCATAGCCTCACCAACACTTGTTCTTTTTGATAATAGCCGTTCTAGCATTTGAGAGTCTGTTTTTTGTTTGTTTGTTAGATTCTGCATATAAGTGAAATCCTTCAGTGTTTGTCTTTCTCTGTTTGACTTATTTCATTTAGCAGAATACCCTCTAGGTCCATCCATGTTGTCAAGAGTGGCAAGATTTCATTCTTTTATGTGACTCAGTAGTATTCTATTGTGTATGTGTTTGTGTGTCTGTGGCCTCGCTATTCATTTATCCATGGGACACTTGGGTTGCTTCCATAGCTTGGCTGTTGTAAATAATGTTGTAATAAACATAGGGGTGCATGTATCTTTTCAAGTTTGAGTTTTTGTTTTGTGTGGGTAAATACCTGCAGGTGGAATTAGAGTCATAATGGTATTTTTTCTATTTTAAATTTTTCGAGGTACCTCCATACTGTTCTCAACAGTGATTGCACCAGTTTCCATTCCTACCAGCGGTGCATCAAAGTTCCTTTTCAACATTTGCCAACATTTATTACTTGTTTTTTGATACTAACCAATCTGAGTGGTATGATGTGATGTCTCACTGTGGTTTTGATTTGCTTTAACCTGGTGATTAGTGATGTTGAGAATCTTTTCATGTGTGTTGCCCTCCTGTATGTCGTCTTTGAAAGGTCCTCTGCCCATTTTTTATTTAATCAGATTGGTTTTGTTTTTGTTTTGTTTTTGTTTCCAGGTGTGCGTTGTGGAAGTTACATATTTTGGATACTAACTCCTTATCAGATACATCATTTGCACATAAATCTTCCATTCAGTCGGTGTCTTTTTGTTTTGTTGGTTTCCTTTGCTTTGCAAAAGCCTTTTATTTCGGTGTAGTCCCACTTGTTTATTTTTGCCTGAGGAGACCTATCCATAAACGTGTTGCTAATAAGACTTATGTCCTAACACCTTACTATGTTTTCTTCTAGGAGTTTTATGTCAGGTCTCGCATTTAGTTCTCTAATTCATTTTGAGTTTATTTTTGTGTATGAAATAAGAAAGTGGTCCAGTTTTCATTCTTTTGCATGTAGCTGTCCAGGTTTCCCAACACCGTTTATTAAGACGACTGTTTTTCTCCATTGTATATTCTTGCCTCCTTTGTCCTCAGTTAATTGATCGTGTAAGTATGTTTATTTTCTGGACTCCCTATTCTCTTCCATTGATCTGTGGGTCTTTTTTTTGTGTGCCAATACCTTACTGTTTTGATTACTGTAGCTTTGTAGTATATCTTGAAATCTGGGATTATGATACCTCCAGCTTTGTTCTTCTTTCTAAAGATTCTTTTGGCTATTTGATGTCTTTTCTGGTTCCATACAAATTTCAGGTTTATTAGTTCTAGCTCTGCAAAAAATCCTGTTGGTATTTTGAGAGGATTGCATTCATTCTGTATATTGTATTGGGTGCTATGGACATTTTAAGAATATTAATTCTTCCAGTCCATCAGCATGATACATCTTTCCGTTTGTTTGTATTGTCTTCAGTTTTTTTTATCAGTGTCTTACAGCTTTCAGCATAAAGGTCTTTTCAGTCTCCTTGGTTAAATTTATTCCTAGGTATTTTCTTTCTGGGACCGTTGTAAATGGGATTGTTTTCTTAACTTCTCTTTTTGCTACTTAATTATGGATGTTTAGAAATGCAGCACTTCTGCATAGTAATTTTGCATCCTGCAGCTTTACTGAATTCATTTATCCTGATAGTTTTTGGTAGTGTCTTTAGAGTTTTCTCTATGTAGTGTCAGGTCATCTGATTTATAGTGACAGTTTTACTTTTTGCTTACCAATTTGGATGCCTTTTATTTCTTTTTCTTCTCTAACTGCTGCTGCTAGGACTTCTGGCACTATATGGAATAAAACTAGTGAGTGGGCATCCTTGTTTTGTTCCTAATCTTAGAGGGAAGGCTCTTAAAAGTTTTTCACCATTGAGTGTGATGTTAATTGTGGGTTTTTCCATACATGGCCTTTTTTTTTTTGAGGTAGGTTTCCTCTAAATCCACTTAGTTTTTAAATCATAAAAAGATGTTGTATTTGAACACCTACTCGGATGATCATATGGTTTTTATCCTGTTTTCTTACTAATGTACCACATTGATTTGCAAATATTGTACTGCCCTTGCATCTGAGGATTAAATCCCATTTGATCATGGGAAATGGTTCTTTTTAACATGTCATTGGATTTAGTTTACTAATATTTTGTTGAGGATTTTTACATCTGTGTTCATGACACATGTGGACTTGAATTTTTATGTGTGCGTGTTGTCTTTGTCTGGCTTCGGTAATTAGGAAAATGCCTCACAGAATGAATTTGGAAGTTTTCCTTCCTTTTCTGTCTTTTGGAATAGTTTGAGAAGAGTAGATACTAACTTTTAAATGCTTGGTAGTATTCAGCTATGAATGCATCTGGTCTTGAACTTTGTTGAGTCTTTTGAGTACTATTTCAGTTTTGTTCCTGGTAATAGGTCTGTTCAAATTTTCTTTCTGATTCAGTTTTGGAAGATTTTATGTTTCTAGCAGTTTTATCCTTTTTTTTTTTTTTTTTGGTTGTCCAATTTGTTGGCATATACTTTTTTTATTTGGTATACTCTTATACCCTTATAATTCTTTGTATTTCTGTGGTGTCTGTCGTTAATTCTCATTCATCTCTGATTTTGAGTTCTCTTGATGAATCTGGCTTTTGTTTTTTTAGTCTCTGTTTATTTCCGTTCTAATCTTGATTTCCATCCTTCTACTAACTTTGGGCTTTGTTCTTTTCTAGTTCCTTTAGGTGTAAGGTTAAATTGTTTGAAATTTTTGTTTCTTGAGGTAGGCCTGTATCACTATACAGTTCCCTCAGAACTGTCTTTGCTGTGTCCCAAAGATTTTTGACCGTTTTCATTTTTTGTCATGTATTTTTTTTTATTTCCTTTTTGATTTCTCCAATGACCCATTAGCTGTTTAGCAGCATGTTGTTTAGCTTCCACGTGTGTGTTTTCTTATAATTCATTGTATTTCATATCGTTATCTTTAGAAGAGATGCTTGGTGTGATTTCAGTCACCTTAAATTATAGAGACTTGTTTTATGGGTTAGCACATGGTCTGTCCTGGAGAATATTCCATGTGCACTTGAAAAGAATGTGTATTCTGTTGTTTTGGGATGGACCGTTCTATTAGGTCCATCGGATCCAGTGTGTTGACAACAGTTATATCTTCATTTGATCCCTTTATTATATAATGCCATTTTGTGTCTCTTGCTACAGTCTTTGTTTAAAGTCTATTTCGTCTGATACATGTATTGCTACCCTGGCTTTTTTTATTCAGTCATTCACTTTTGATTGGAACATATAGACCACTTACATGTAAAATAATTGCTGATAGGTAATTATTGCCATTTTGTTTTCTGGTTGTTTTGTAGTTTTTCTCTGTTCCTTCTTCTCTTGCTCTCTTATAGTTTGATGGCTTTCTTTGGTATTTATTATGCTTGGCTTCCTTTCTCTTTATTTTTTTGTGTATCTGTTATGGTTTTCGATTTGTGGTCACCATTGGATTCATATGTAATGTCCCATGGGTGCAGCAGTCTGTATGACTTTAATATCACTTAAGTTCGAACACATTTGATCTGGTTTTGTTTCATTTTTAATATAATCATAGGTTTGTTAGAATGTGTGTAAATTGTGCTGCTGACTTCTTGTGGGATTGAGCAAGCTGTAAAATTGTAATGGGCTTAAATAGCTTGTTTTATTTTTTAACTGTTTTTGAGAGAGCGTGCACACAGGGGAGGGGCAGAGAGAGGGAGACCGAGAATCCCAAGCAGGCTCCCCTCTGCCAGGACAGAGCCCTACGAAGGGGCCACCAACTCACGAACTGTGTGAGATCATGACCTGAGCCAAAAGCAAGAGTCAGACACCCAACTGACTGAGCTACCCAGGCAGCACCCCTCCCCATCCCTGCCTTTTTTAAAAATGTTAAATAGCTTTTGTTTTAAAGACAATATTAGCTAATCCTCAGCTCTAGTAATAACAGATTTATGTAACAAAGTGAAAGTGGTCTAGAACAAAACAATTTTATAGGATAGAGAATTTTTACTTTTTCCTAATTAAACTGATAAGCCCTTCTTTTGAACTTTGTGTACTTCATTTATCAGTATTTACCATAATGGCAATTAAAATTAAGAAACCTTAAAAACATTTATTAATTCCTTTCCTTTTAAATTTTTTTAACGTTTATTTTTCAGACAGAGAGAAAGAGCATGAATGGGGGAGGGGCAGAGAGAGAGAGGGAGACACAGAATCTGAAGCAGGCCCCAGGCTCTGAGCTGTCAGCACAGATCCCGGTGCGGGGCTCGAAGTCACAGACCAAGATCATGACCTGAGCCGAAGTCGGACGCTCAACCAACTGAGCCACCCAGGCGTCCCTATTAATTCCTTTTAAAATAATATCCCATTACACATTAACAAATATTTTCATAAACAAAACAAAAATAATTTAGTGCAGATCTCTTTAATGTCTGGCTTAAGACAGACAGAGCCTCATACCTGCTTCTGCATCAATCTGTTTTTAGATTTTCATCCTACAAAAATGTTTAAAGCATTTGATATCATCTGATAACTGGATACAGTGCATGGGTCTCCAGTGACTGAAAGTTTTCCAAAGCCCTCCCTTACACTTGCCATTTTCTTCTCAATAGACTGCAGGCCCCATAAGGGTAGGGACTGTGGTTGTCTTGTCCACTGCTCCGGCTCCCGGCTCACAGCTCCACATGGTGCAACTTAGTACATATGTGACAGAACAGCGAGAACGCAAAATTGTTTTGAGGGTTAGAAATTACACCACCCCCAATGCCTTACCTTCTAATGTCATACTCTAGAACTTAAAGGTTTGGTTTTCTTTTCAGATATAACCGAAGGAAGTACTCAGAGATCATGGCTGAAAAAGCAGCAAATGCAGCAGGAAAGAAGTTTCGGAAGAAGAAGAAATTTCGCAATTAAGATTCACCAAGCAAGCCACGTATTTTACATCTCCCTGTGTTATTACTCAGGATGTTTTTGAAAACTAACACCATCACACAAATTAATGTAGACTGCCTCTGTCTGAAAAAGGTTGACTTGAGAATCAGTCACTCACCCCTTGGGATAAAAACAAGTGTGTCTACAAAAAGACCCACCCATGCTTAGACCCTCTGAGGGAGAAAAAGGAAAACCTCAACCATTTTAAGATGATTAACATTTTTGTAGAACTTTCAACACTTAGTTATTTAAAGAAAATGGAATTAAAAAGCATTTAGAAAGTATAAAGTTTGTTAACATATACAAAAAACTTTAAAATTATATAATAAAGCTAAACAATACTGTAATTCACACATGAGGGTGTGTGTCTGTCTGTCTGTCTGTCTGTGTAGTGGGGAGACGTTAGACAGGAAATGCCCTTTTCCAAGTTTAGGTCCAGAAAATTGGTGAAGCTACAGAGATTGGTTAGTTGCGAGTATAAAGTCATAGTTGGAACCAAAGTATTCTGGGAGCAATGTGACTGAAAAACTAAACGAGACTATAAAAAAGACTTACAAAAGGTAATGAGACTTCCCAGAAAGTTTGCGTTAAAGGTAGAAGACACAGAACTGTTTTCTTTCCCTAGCAACTAAAATGGGAGGCAAGCTTAATTTTACCCAGATTTATTGTTGTGTTCCAGGTGAACTGGGATTAAATCAGTGTAATTTTAACTTGGCCAGAGTGATTTTAAAGTAGTTCGGTTTCTCTCCTTCTCTGACGGCAGAAGTATACATCCTGACTTACCTAGTTGTGGCACCGAGGAGTGTTGGCCATTTCTTATAATGCTTCTCAGCAGGGTCTTCCCTTTCATGTCCTCATTTATGGAACCTCTCTTTTCCCAGCAAACTGCTCCTTGGGCTTTCAGTAAATATAAAATCTCGTATTTTGTGTTTATTGTTTTAGATCATAACCAGCCTAGTAATAGAACTGACAGTGGCATTCACAGGTGGAGTTAGGCAAGTATCTCTGTTCTCTTTTACAGAAAAACTTTTATTCCAAGAATATTAAGTTTTGCCTCCCACTGGGTAAAATAAGGACCTGCTATAAGAGAATCAAATATCAAAACAAGAAGAAATAAGTTAGTTTACCCTTTGCATATTCTTCCAGAAGGAGTCGCTGTTCTCAGAACATTGCCTCAATTCATGCTACTATGCTGGAAGAAGACTCGAAATTGTTAACCATTTGGTGTGATGTCTCTGTGCACGGAGGGTTGAGGACTTACCCAGTTTTTCTCACGGTCGAGGCACGGATCAACTTATGTACTATATGCTTTTCATGATGGTTTCTGACTCCTGAATGCCACGATAGGCTGAATTATTTAATACTTGAAAACCACAGCTGTGCCAAACATTTGTGATGGCCAGTGCATATTACAAGGAAAACAAGGTTAGTGACCTCTGACCTTTGCCATACAAAAAAGCATTAGAGCCTTCTGAGTTAGGAGGCAGAGGTGAGGAAAGAGAATTGAGCCCAAGCACCAAGTCGAGCTCAGTCCCTAAGCCACCACAGAGGTGTTCGAGGATTTACTTTTAGAACCATTTTAACATGCTCTCTTTTGTTCTGCCTCCATGGATTAATTTTTAATATTACTTCATTATATGTATTTTTGTGAAGCCACTTAAATAACTTAGAACAAAAAGAAGAGTTTTTAATAATTAACAAAACTTATTCAGTGAAATAAATGATTCAACTAAAAATCATATAAAGGCATCTCTTAACATTTATTGCAAGGAGTTAAAACTGATAATCAGTTATAGTTTCTTAATCTCAAATATGATCTTTAAACTTATTTTAAACCTCCAAAACTAAAGAAAGATATCTAAGTATAATTGTAGGTAAAGGTCAAAAGGAAATCTTAGTATTCCCAGCCTTCTACAAATATCTGTATATTTGAACAATGGATGTATTTGTCCTTTGTTTTTAAGCAAAGCAGTTCTATGGAGAAGCAGGTTTTAGTGATTTTGGCTTGTGTCCCTGAACTTGGTTCACCTAAACTAAGGCTTACTGACTGAGAAAGGAGCTAGACCCCTCAGCTGAAAAGCATTACAGAGCATGCAAAGTGCCAATACAGTAGAATGTGCTGATAAAAGGGACTTCAACACACTGTAAGACCTTGAAAGATTTCTAAAACGCTCTACTTTGTTGCACAGGCTTTTAAGACAATGCTTATTAAATGTCTAATACAGCTAGTTTTTTTAAGTGACGAAATTAGGGAACAGAAAAGGAGAATGGTAGAAATCACATGGAGCCAGGGCAAAGTTAGTAAACGGTCCTCTGAAACGAAGAGTTACAGTTGGTAAAGGCGGGCCCTGAGCTTCCCGGTGTCTAACACAAAAATCAGTCCTGTGTGCAGGACTGACACAAAAACTGCTTTAGAGAGACATTTTTCCTCATGAAGACCTGGGACACGGTCTCCTGGGTCCCCATAACAAGGATGTCTGATGAGAGGCCATACTTGGCTGTCGAGGATTCATGGCAGAGTTTTAAAGAAAAAGAAAAGCGGGGGGGAGGGGAGGGTTGAGGGCTATAAAGAAAAGTTTAATAAAACCTTGAGTAACTGGGATAAATTTATGGGATTCCCAGTCTTAGAAACAGTAAGTGACAAGAAAACAAATGAAAAAAATGTTAATGCCATTTCTGAGGTGTATACAGGTACTTTTTCCATTCAATTTCTCCACAGACAACTACTGTTCAGAGTAACAACCTAGAACATTTTATTGGAAGTTTTCAGTAAGGATTGAAACAAAAAATGCATTCTAATTAGCTGTTGCCCGAGCATCTGACCAATTAAAACGTAAGATGCAGGGCTTCTCATTATTGCATAAGCTAAAATTGAGGAAGAAAGGTTTCTAGTTGTAAAAGTGAAGAAGAAAGGCTTCTGATTACTAGTAGCTTCCAAGAAGCAGAGTTCACAGCATGACCTGTAATTAAATACCCAAGCAGATCAGTGTTCTATCAAAAAAATGAAACCTCAAAACGAGCCACGAGATGTGAAGCTAGGTAACAGTGGAGAGGTCCTGAAGTAGAAAAAACCTTATTAGTAAATACATCGACAGTGAGGAAGGCAAAATTATTTTACGTACAGTTGATGAGTGGTGTATAGTGTATGTTCCAGTTATCACTGCATAATAAATTACCCCCCAAAACTCAGTGACCAAACAACCACTGTGTTTTTATAGATCATGATTTAGTGGGTCAGGACTCGGCTAGGTGACTTGTGCTTCGCATGATATTCAGATCAGGTCACTCAGTGGTATTCAGCTAGTAGCTGAGTAGATGTGGATTGTTCAAGACACTTCCCTAACACGTTAGCACCTTGTAATGTTCTCTTTTGGGCTCAATGCATAGTATTTAGGAAACTGTACTCCCCACCTGCCTCCTTCCTACTCCTCCCTCTGGAGGAAAAAGGAGTTGCTAACTAGATTGAAGTGAACCAAAAATACTGGCCTATATCTTTACAAATGGAGAGAGTTGCTGTATTGACAGGTCCAGAAACATGTGCAGTCACTCTTGCCCTCTTCGGGTGCAAGTCTGTCATCCTCTCTTCCAGAGAAGGTGGGAAACTGGACTTGGGGCTTTCCTGAGCCTCGCTTTTTCTACTAAAAGTAGGGGATGATGGGAATATAAGTTACTCCATCACAACTTAGCTGAGAAGTCGTTCAGTGTCCCCAGCTAGGAGATGAGTGGTACTTTCCTTCCCATGGGCTTCCCTTTTGGTTACAACCAGGATTGCAAAGGAGGGACTGGTAGGGCTCAGGCACCAAATCTGACCTCAGAGCCCATGCAACATACTGAAATTCTGACGTCATGTTCCTCAAGGGGAGAAAAAATGAAACCTGGATCTGAAAACTAGGGTTAGATCTGGTGCCAGTTACCATGAGCATTTTAGTTCTATGCCATGAAGAACACTACAAATGATGAAAAGGTGTTTTCCTCGGCCTTTTTAAATGATAGGAAAGAAATGTGTGCTTGTAGTCACCCATGTGAAAAGAAATGTATGAAGTTTTGCTCAGGTTTATCCTCTCCTACACCTCCATAACTCAGGGACGTTCAGAGGAATAACGCGCTAAAGCTAGAGAACACAAAAAAGACACACTGTGGTTAACCAGACTTTCTAGACGGGAATGTTGGTGTGCTATCAGCAGGACTTGTTTTTTCCCTTCCATGTGTATATGCACTCACATCAATACACATACACGTTGCCAAAATGGCAATGAACATCGAGAAGAACAAGTCCTAGCTTAATTCTGGAATGTGACGCTCATCAAAACCCTGGCTAATTTGTCTAACATCTGCCCTTCCAGCCAAATCTGCCACTTCTCCCGACTCCCACTTCGCAACAGGTCATCTCCACTGCCTTGATCTGGAGAGGAGTTAAATTTTTATGTAACTGTTCTGTATGTGCATATGAAACATCATAATTTGGTAGCCTCAGGTAAACCTGTGAAGTAGATGCTAGTATTATCATCATTATATAAGAAACAGGCACAGAGAGCTTAAGTAACCTGCCTAAGGTCACAGAGCTAGTAAGTAGACCTCCTGTCACTTATATTTTGACCTTGCACTATAACTATCTGCATACCTGTTTCCACATCACCAAGAGAACCTGCTGAGCTTTTTTCCTTTCTTTACCAGTTACAGAACACATAATTTTTAGCGGAGAATGTGGCTACCTGGAAGAAGAAAAAAAAAAAGCTATGATTCTTACCTTTCTGTGGGACGTGAGTGAAGCAGTATGTGCAACTTCTGGGAAGTGTCCCTGAGGTGGGTGAGCTTGGAATGGGGCTGTCCTTTTATTTTCTCCCAACTCCTGATGGCAGGAGAGGAGCCATCTTCTCGGAACATCAAGAGGAGGCTGCATTTTAAGGTGAAAGAATACAAAGGGGCCTGGGTCTCTCTTAATCAGATAGTTGCCATTGCCTGCTCTTTCCCATGAGGAAGACACCTCTGTCTTGCCAAATGCGTTGTTACTTTGAGTTTCCTGCCACTCACGGCCAAAGCCAACCCTAATTAATGGGACTATCAATCCATGGCTCCCTGTCCCACACTAGGGGGAACGGTAAGAAAATGCACTCTATCTCACTCGGCGTTGTATTTCTTTCCTATGTGGTTCTTTAAGCTAGTACTCAAAAATACATATCAAACTGAGGATGAATGATACTATAAAATGTTTCTTATATGCTGATGGGTGTAGAAAGCCCTGATCAGGAGGAAGCTGAATGAAACCACTCCCGGCCTCTGGTCTTTCAGCTCTGTATGGATCACAGGCAGAAGGGAGTGTCTCCACCCCTGCAGGCAACTCCCTCTCTGTCAACACCTTCCTGGAGTCCTGGGTGTGGGGCAGAGCTGTAAAAGGCACAAAGAAAACAGGTCTTCACAAATAAAGACCTTCAACTTTCCCTTGACCTTCATGCTTGGATCCCCACTCTCCTCCTACCTGCTTCCAGTATCTTCCCAGCAGCTCTAGGCTACTCTTTCCATCTCACTCCTGTCACATCTTTGCATCTTCATTTTCTCATCTGTAAAACGGGGGTAATCATTACTTATTAGGATTTGGGGAATAATTAGATAGCAAGGGCTAAATAAACGGGTTGGCATAAACAGTTATTTAGAAAAATGTTAGACGTTTCCCTTTTCCTCTTAACTCCCTTCTCTAGAGGCACGTTGCTGCGTCAGTTCTTGGAGAGAATACTTCCTCCTCGTTTTCTTCCTACTTCTCTGGCTACCTTTTCTTGGACTCAGAAACACTCATTCTTTGCCTGTCCGTCAAATGTCTGTGTTCTGGGTTTCTCCCCAAACCACCTCCCTAGTTCCAGCCTCCATCCTTTTCTTACCTAGACAACTGTAAGTGCCCTGAGCTGGCACCGTTCCGGCCAGGCACCCACACTACAGCCAGAGTGGGGACAGAAAGCACACATCGAAGAGTCATGCTGCTTCCCACCTAAAAAGCTCTTCAGTGCTTTCCTACTACCTTTCGGGTCAAGTCCACAGTCCTTAACGTGTTGTACAAGACCTTGGGGACACACAGTGCCTGCTGGAATCATTGTAAAGAGATACTTTGTTTACATGTTTCTCCACTCTTAACAGGAGGAGCTGCGAAACAGTGTACTTATGGCTGCGATCCAGCATATAATAAAATGTAAGTAGTCATTGTTGAATGAAGTTCAGAAAATCTTCAGTGGATAAGCAGTATCAAGGCTGTCCATGTGAACTGATCTAGGAACAAGGTGGGTTTTTTCCCCTTTATCATTAACATTAGGTTTTGTTTTTGTTTTTTTCTTTTGCTTTACCCTTTCAAAACTTAACTTTTTTTATTACAAGGATAAGATAGACTTCGTATGAAAAAATTCAAACATTACAATAAAATATAAAGAAAGGCCCACCCCCGCCCCTTCATATCGCTGTTCCTCCTGCCCCGGCATTGTTCACTGCATATGATTCCAGACATTTCTATGCACATACAATCAGTAACGCACATTACTAGTATTATTAACATTATTTAGCACAAGAGAATCATATCAAACATGCTCATTTCATATCGGCTTTTTCATGAAATCTTGGGTATTTTTCCATAGCAGTATATATAAATCTTCCTCATTTTTTAAAGGTCTGCATTGTATTCAATTACATGCCTCTACTATCTTCAAGCAGTTCAATTGTTTTTTTTTTATTTTTGAGTTGAAGTACAGCTGGCATATATTGGTTTCAGGTGTTCAATTCGACAATTCCATACATCAAGCAATACTCACCATGATAAGTGTAGTTACCATGTGTCACCATACGAAGTTATTACAATAGTGACTATATTCCTCGTGCTGTACTTATCATCCCTGTGACTTATTTTAGAGCTGAAGTTGGTATGTCTTAACCTCCTTTACCTATGTATCGCCCATCCTCCCACCCCCAGCTACCGTCAGTTTTTCTGTGTATTTAGGAGTCTGTTTCTGTTTGTTTTCAGATACTTCACTATTGATAAACATCTAGGTCATTCCATTTTAGGGCCATTCTAAGTACTACTACATTTATAGTAGATAAATAAATGTCAATCTTTCTAAATATGCAAAAATTGCAAAATATTAGAATACCAAAATAAATATACATCACAACCGAGTACGATTCACTTCAGGAATGCAGGAAGGGTTGAATATGAGAAAATCTCTTAATGTATTACACAATATTAATAGATCAAGGAGAAAAACCTCCATAGATTACTGATAACTGGGGATACTTTCTTAATGTGATACAGTGTGTGCATGGGAGGGGGGAGAGCAGTGTGTGTGTGCGTGCGCATGCGTGAGAACCAACCCCAAAAGCTAGGCTAGCATCAGGCTTAGTGGAGAGGCATTCCTATAATGATGGCAAACAGGACAACTCAGTCCACTGTCACCATTATCACAAAAACAAAAGTTTTCTGGAGATACTAGAGATGCTATTACAAGAGAAATAATAATGAGGCATAAAAATTAGAAAAAAATACTGTAATTATTTGTGGGTGATAGATTTCCAAAATACACAATGCAGTTAACTGAAAAAACTTCCTTTTAAAAAATTGATATATAATTCACATAATGTCACATTCACCCCTTTAAAATGTGTTCACTGGGATTTGGTGTATTCCGAGTTGAGCAATTATCACCACTCATTCCAGAACATTTTCATCACTCCTGAAAAATCCCATTAAATACCCATTAGCAGTCATTTCACATTCCCCTTATCCCCAGCACTTAGCAACAACTAATTTACTTTCTGTCTCAATAGATTTGCCTATTTAGAATATTTTATTTAAATGGAATCATATAATATGTGGTCTTATATGACTGGCTGCTTTTACTTGGCAGAATGTTTTCAGCATTTATCCATGTTGCACCATGAATCAGTACTTCATTCCTTTTTATTGCTGGATAATAATATTCCACTGTAGGGACACACCACATTTTGTTTATCCACTCGTCATCACTCGATGGACATCTGAGTTGTTTCTACTCTTTGTCTATTAAGCATAAAGCTGCTATGAACAGTCATGTACAAATTTTTGTGTCACCACAGGTTTTCACTTCTCTTGGGTATATACCTAGGAGTGAAATTGCTAGGTTATATCAGAACTCTGTACAAATTTTTGACTAACTGCCAAACTTTTTCCCAAAAAGACTGCACCATTTCACGTGCCCACTTCTCCACATCCTTGCCAGTGCACTTTACTGTCTGTCTGTCTTTATTCCAGCCATCCTAGTGGATGTGAAGTGGTATCCCATGGCCCGGAACTGAAAAGCTATTTTAAATGGTAAAACAGTTCAATTAAGATGGGTGGATATAAACTTATTACTTAAAATATCAAAAACCTTCTTATATACAAACCATAATCACTTAGAAATATAACGGAAGAAAAGATTCCAACAAAAAAGATAAATTAGGAATAAAGTTAACAAATAATTCAAGATATATAGAAAACTTTAACAGACTCCTGAAAAGCAGAGAAAGACTGAACAAATGGAAAGGCATAGGTGTTCTTTTTTCCCTCCTTGCTGCTCCTAAAGAGTAAGATTCAACATAATTAGTTCAATTCTCCCTGTATTAATCTATATAAACATGACTCCAATACAGATATCTCCTAAGATTAGAACCAGACTAGCTGTAACTAAAGTTCGTGTGAAAAGACCATACAGAATTATGGTTTTACCCAAAGACCCAGCCTTCCTGGGTTCCTATCCTGGCATACCGCTTATTATTAGCTGTGTATTCCTGGACAAGTTACTTAACCTCTCTGTTTCAGATGCCCCTTCCATGAAAAGGGAAAATATCTACCTGGTAGAGCTGTCAGGAGGATTAAATGCCCTAAAACACATAAAGCACTTAGAATAGGGCCTGATATATAATAAATGCTAAATAAGTGCCAGTTACTAACATCACGTGGGAAAAACAATTCGAGAAGAGCTGAGGAGAAAATCTTCAAAAAGAATTATGAGAAAAGATTGGCCCCACTAGATATAAAAACATCACAGTTCTGGTGACTCAGAATTAAGACAGATCAATGGAACCGAATGGAGAATCCAAATACCCAAATGCAAATGAAAATTTAGAAAATGATAAAATAGGCACTTCAAATAAGTGAGTTTAGAAAAGAAGGGTTAGGTGTTCATTACCAGTGATTCTGGGACCAAATTTCCACTTTACCCCTTATATAAAAGTGTTTATTCTGATGAAACAAAAATTTAAGTATAAAAATAAAACCATATAAAGCACTAAAATAAAACATGATGAAATTAGAATCTGAGTGCAGTATAACCCCAAACCTGGAAGCCATAAAGGAATAGACTGATAAATCCAAATATATGAATTTCGGTAAAGCAACAAAATAAAATACCGTATAGGAATCAAAAGACAAATGAATTGAGAAAGAATAACTGTAACACATATAAACAAAGGACTGGTTTCCAGAATATGTAAAGAACTGCCACAAACCGATAAGAAAATGACCAATTAGGCAATAGAAAAATGAACAAAACTCAAGAACAGATATATCACAAAAAAGAAATACAAATTATTCTCCATATGAAAAACCACTCAGCTTTCCCTCACAATATTTAGACGTGAACTGACACTCGACTAGAAACCATTTTCACCTGTTCGATAACACATGGGCTGTGAGGAAACGGGCCCCCGAGCACAATGCTGTGTGAGTAAAATGGATAAAAGCTCTAGGCGGGCAATTTGGCAATATCTATCAAAGAATGCACAAAGAAACCTCTGACCCAACAATCCAACTTCCTATGAATCTATCCTATAGATACACTTGCACTTGTCTACAGTAATGTAAGACAAGCATGGTCACTGAAGCGTTAGAACAGGAAAATATTTACACCTGAACGTCCAACTATTGGGGACTGTTAAATCATTACGATACATCCGTACAATGGAACAAGGCAGGCCTACCTATATTGATAAGTGAAAGAGCAAGTGTAGCACACTACCAACTGTATATCACCTATATCAACATCAACAGAGATAACAGATCTAAAATTGACATGTGCATAAAAGAAATCTGAAAATATTTCCAAGAAACCATTTTCACTAATAGCTTATAAAGAATTGAAAGGCTAAGGTATAGGAACAACGCCGCTTACTTTTCTCTGTACCTTTTTTGACAATTTTGGATTTATTTTTTGCCTCAAGTTTGTTACAATGAATTTTGAAAAGTCCGTTCATTGATTTATTCGCATTCGGGGAGGTGGAATCCTCACCACAGGCAAACCTGTGAGCTGTCGGGAGAAGAGGTACAAGAGAGCAATCGCTGCCTGGGGGACGGACAGCAGAACGGACCTGGGACCTTTTAGCACCGGAATCCTGGGGGAGACGAGCGGGCCTTCCTACCAGAAACGCAGATTCCTGGGCCCCATCCCCAATCGACTCCATTCGAGGTCCGCAGTGTCGCCCAGAAATCTGCGTTTCTGACAGGATCCCACTGGGGGATTCCGGTACGTGACCATTTTGAAGCCTTCGGGGCTGGAAGGGCGGTCAGCCGCCACAGCGCAGGTCAGGGTGCAGGCGTATTTTCTCATTTTTCCCGCGCCCTCCCTAGCGGTCATGGCCGTGCTCCGGGCTAGGGGCTGTCAGCCCTGGAGCGTGGGGGCAGCTCCTCGGGAACACCCGTGACCCGGACCAGCTTTGGGCCGAAACGGCGAGTCCTCGCTTGGCGCCGGCCGGGGCCGTTCCTCCCAGTTCCTGGATCGGGCTCCGCTGTCAGCTGGGCCCGGTACCGTGAGCCTCCGAGCTGAGGAAGCGGGGCGGGGGGCGAGCGCAGTAGCGTGAGCGGCAGAGGTGGAACGGCCGCAGAGGCCCAGCGCGGAAGGAGGAAGGGCAGAGGAGAGGCAAGTTCAACCGTTTACGAAAAAAAAAGAAGGAAGAAACGATGGGATCAGAAAATAATTTCTGGGGGGGTCGGGAAAAACTGCGACTCCGCCGGGACTCGAACCCGGAACCTTTGAATGCCTTCAGCCTCTAGAAGTCCAATGCGCTATCCATTGCGCCACGGAGCCACCTGTTGGAGTCTTCGCGCATCTGCTGTGTTAAGCCAGAGGCGACGGCCCCGCGCCCTTCCCACCGCCCCCTGAGCCGTCTCCCCAGTCACCCGTCTGTGTCGCCGGGACCACAGCAATGCTAGCCTGGGTAGCGGCCACCAAACGCGAGCCGCAGGCGCCCGTCCTTCCCCAGCGGCACTCTCACGAGGTCCGCGAGCCCCACAACTCCGCCGGGCCCCGGCAGGTCGGTCTGAAGGCTGCCAGAGCCGCGTCCCGGGCCTATCCGGGGCGCCGCCGTACCCAGCCGCGCAGGACAAATCACGCCCTCGCTCTTCCTCCCCGGCCCCCTCCTGCCCCGAGCGCCCCCTGCCTACCGGGTCTCTCCGGCGGCCGGTCCCGCCCCGCCCCGCCCTGGCCCCGACGATACGGAACCAGGCCGGCCGTTGCGCCGTTAAGCCGGGCCGGTAACGCCGGGCACTTACGTCGCACCTTTTAGCCGCCGATCTCGAGCGGCGGCCCCTCCCGTGTCCCTGGTTCTTCCCTGGCGGGCCGCGGCGACGTCTGTGTGCGTGCTTGTGCGTGTTTTATTTGCGCAGGGCTCGACAAAACGGGGTTTGGGTTGCATTTCGCTCCCCACAGACCCAGAGCCGAATTTCTGAGGTATCCGGGCTCTGGTGGACTGAGGGGGGCGACGCGCCCCGCGCCTGGCGTCCTCTGAGAGCTCAGCCGAGGGCCGGGAGCTGCCTCCGCGGGCGCCGCACAGTCGCCCCCCCGCCCCAAGACCACGCGGCTGCGTGGGCGGCAGCCGTGAGGGTGGCTGCGCGCGTGGGAGCGCCGGGAGCATGCGTGTGCGGGTGCGTGCGGGCTGTAGGGCGCGCGCCCGAGCGCGGCCGCGGGGTTTCTCTGGGGCGACGGGAGACGGCCGGGCCAGACGCTCCTCAGACTGGCGTGGTCGCCACGAATCAGGTGGGTGATGGGGTGGATCTTCAGTCCTCCAGTAATCCCCAACAGCGCGTTCCCGAAGCCACTTGAAATAGACAATCTAAGTAAATACTGCGTGGTTGCTATGCAACCGCCACGGACGAAATCCCGGGCTTCCCTCTCCAATCAGTTTGCGGCCTTCCGAGCGCGCGCACGTAGAAATTTCAGCTCTCCGCCGTGTGCGCTCTTCGGCTCGGTCCGCGACCCACTGTTGCACCAAACCACCGTCAGCCACAGCCCACGCCACGACTCACGCCATTCGTCCCTGCCTAGCATCGTCAGGCATCAAAGCAGAGTAGTCTCTGGCATTTTCTAAAGAAGGAAAGGGAGCTCCCAGGAAGAAAGTAGTTTAGTAGGGATCTTTCCATTCTTATTTAACTCCGCAACAATGCTATGAGGCAGGTACTATTGTCCCCTTCGGAAAAAAGGGACACTACAATTCAGAGAGGCTAAATTAATTGTGTAGGGACAACCCAGCTAGTAAGTAGCAAGAACTGTGAAGAATCTGAGATTTTACCCTCCTTGCAGGCTAACATGTTAGCTTGTCACAGGTTCATGGATGCTGACAGAGCACAGGAGAGCACTGGGTCAGAGATGAAAGACTTACAGCAAAAGCAGTAGCCACAGTGTCGTTTGTGTTGGGTTCCTGAACCCCAGTTCTCACAGGAATGAAGCAGATGGGCCCAGATGGATGCTTGCACATAAAATGGATTGCATTACAGGAGAGAAATGCTAACCTTGGGGAACCCACCATTTTATAGCAACCAGTAAGCAAGACTGCTCTTTGTCCCATGGGGAGTCACCCTCAAGTTTGCTCACTGCAAGCACAACCCTGAGAAATGCTCCAAGTGAGCAGGGTTTTGCATTCGTAACATTACCTGGCAAGAGTGTGCAAGGATGCTGAGGGCCCATGGTGGACTGCCTCTCCAAACGGTAAGTGGCAGAACCCTGATTGCTGTCAGGCCTGCTTCATTCCACCATAATATAAGTAACATTCCTTGACAAGAAGCATTTTGTGTATAACATTGTTATGCCCCCTTTAATAAAGATTAATGAAATAAAATATGCCTTTGCAGGCATCAGGGAATTCTTACATGTGCAAATTTAGCCTGTAAAATAGAATATGACTTTAAATCATATTTACATAAATCTTTATTGAACTCTGCAAAGTACCAGGCACTTGTGGCATCTCAGAGTCTTCACTGGTCCTTGAAGTTGAACTTGGAAGAACGGGGTAAGAGATAGATATTCAGTGCCCTTGTGGGAACAGCTTGCAGAGGAATTTTGTCTGGAGGTGTTGGTGCCAATTCTTTAATAACGAGTCATTGACATAACTAAGTAACAACTAGACTCCTATATAAAACTTCTGAGTAGGGGACACTGGGAAAGAGACAGCATGCTACAGAAAGATGTGTGTGTTCCTAATTCCACTTGATGAATCAAAGAATTTTGGGTATTTGATGCCTTTTACTGGTTGAGACCAAAGCTCCTTCTCCTGTCATGGAAAACACTACCAAGATACAGGATTAGCAGACAGTGTGGGAAAACCAGGCTTGTAACAAACTCGGCTGGCAATCAAGGTTGTGCTTTTTACCCCCTGTAATTAGAAGACTGGGAAAGCTCTGTGTGTGTTCTATGACAATAAGCACTTGATAGGTAATCTAGTGTCAGAGACAGCAATGTTAGCAGGTAAAGGGAATGAATGTGTATTTAGCTGTGATCTGAGAAGAAAGATTCAGCAGGTTTTAAGGTCTTAAACCTTTCCTAACCCTAAGAGATGAATTTTTTCAGGCAGTGCACACAGTAAACAGCAGCCATTATAAAACCCAAACCAAGAATTACTCCAAGTAAAAACAATAAACCTCTCCCTTCCTGCCGACAGAGGGAGCCAAAGCACGAACTGTAATCACGTCCTAGCAGGCTGATCACGCCCAACTGCAATTCGAGTTTCCTGAACAGCAAAGCCCTAAATTAAATACAACTTTATTTTGGTTTTAAAGTTCAAATCCATTATATACCGTGGGAGTTTGCAATACCACTTTTTGTGTTTGTACAGCAGAATTATTTTTAAGTCACTATGTTGTTCTATTTGCAGTGCTTACTAGCCGCTCCAGCCTCCCCCAGAAGGCCTAGAAATCTATGCTGTTCTGTATTTTCACTAGATTTGCTTTGCTTCGGAGGGAGAAGGTCGTTGGTGTGTGGGTTTAACTCAGTTGAGTGAGTATTTAGGGAGGATATCCTTGGGCCTACTGTGGGAGACAGAGTGGAAGTTTAAGACACAATCCGAGGCGACTTCCAATTCCTTGGGAGAAACCTGACCAGTGAAAATGCAGCAATACGCAAATAATGCAGGACAGCGTATGGAAACAAACGGCAAAGTGTGATGGGAAGCCCTGCCAGTGCAAGTGTTTTGAGTTTGCACTCCCAGGTCATAAGTATGTACTACTATATTAATTATAAGCATACCCCAAAAAGAAGTTTTGAAAGGATGAGATTTTATAAAAACAAAGATGCTGAGGTTTGGAGCCCAGACTGTGGCGTCACACCCCTGGTGTTCACATCCCGGCTCTGACTCTGATTTGAAAGACATAAGCCTCAACTTCCCAGAGCCTTTCTTTCCTCGTCTGAAAAATCCCAAAGTTGGTTTGAGAATTGCAGAAGTTAATCCTTGCAAGGGTTTATCTCAGGCCTGGCACATTGGAAGGGTGCTTGCTGTTATTATTAGCAAGCAACTCTCAAATAAAAAAAAAAAAAAAGCCACATCCTGCAGGAATAAACCAAAGTTCAGATACAGCATCAGCTAAATTTGTTCCAACCCAGGAAACATTATCCACCTCCCTACCCAGCTCCTATTGGACCGTAGACATCTTGTCTGTTACCAAACAAAACACCCAGCTTCTCAGACCGAAAGCCAGAAACATCTAGCTTCTGCTTTGTGATTTCCTCTGCTCCGTCTCAGAGAACCTTGGGTGGCTTCTTACTTTCACTTGTGCAACCGCATGGTTGTCCAAAACGAAAACTTTTTGCCAGACAAAATCTCTCAACATTTAAATGATGGCCCTTTTCACCCTAAAAAATCTTAGCACTGAATTACTAGCCAGACCAACAACCAAACTGCACAGGTGGCAAGATGGGAATAAGGAAAGGAAAATAAAAATTTCCAGCATGAAGAAATAGAGACATTAAGATAGAAAAGAGGGGCAAATAGGCCCTCACAGAAGTACTGTTGGGGAGTGAGGAGTTAAATGTGTCGGGAGGTTCCGTTGGGCAGGTAGGATTGAGGCCAGCTGTGGCAAAGCGGCCTGGGCAGGCCTAATTCAGGGGGAGGAGTGTGGGTGTAATGCCACAGGCAATGGGGAGCTACCAGATTCTCTCGGTGTGTGCTTTAGAATGACTGTGCTTTAGAAAAGGATTAATTTAGGACGTGGCATGCAGGCTGAGTGGGATGGGGCCCAAGAGTCAGAGAGACCATTAAATTTCATTAAGTGTATACTTGTTGTTTTCCTGTACTTCTTCATCTCTTCAGCAAGCTGTGGTTGAGGGTCTACATGAGATACAAGAAAAAAGACACACGCCTGGTTTATAAGCCTAATGGTAATGAACACGGGTACACGACCAACTGTGTTGCTGGGTCAAGAGGTCTCCAGGTGAGGGTGCTGGGTCAAGAGGTCTCCAGGTGAGGTACAGGTGGAACCGGACTTTAGGGGAGAGAGAGACTTCATTCCGAGAGAGAGAGAGAGAGAGAGAGAGAGAGAGAGAGAGAGAGAGAGAGAGGGAGAGAGAGAGAGAGAGAGAGGAAGGCCGCATATGAAAAGACTCTCTAACCTAAAGCCAACTCCTGTGCAGGGACACTGGCAGGGATTAGCATACAGCCTGGGGGACCTGAGGAAGAAACAGTCTGGGAAAATGGTAGAGGCCGAGCAGTCCAATGCATGGTGCTTGGTCACCGGGGTTCAGGGTGCTAGTGACAAAGTCAAGTGTGGGTCAGTTCCGTGGCTCTGTGCCATCAGCCCATTCTCAAGAGGACGAGAATCACAGCTGAGGATAGATAAATGGAACACGATCCAGCCCCCAAAGGGAAGGGCATGGGAAGAGCTGGTTGAAATCTCAGACTAGTAGGCTGCTGTTCGGGGAACAGGGGTCTAGTCACAAAAGGAAACTGTGGTAGAAGCAGGGATTCACGTTCTGAGGGAGGCAGCCAGTTCTGGACCTTGTGGCGGGGTTGACTGGGTTGCTGAGCAGGCTTCCCAGCCGAGTGGAGCTCAGGAAGGACGTAGGACCATCCTGTAGGTGGCAGTCACCATCTGCTGCCGAGATGGCTGGACAAAGGCCAAGCCTGCCCGGAGTCTGAGTCTGGTCAGGCTTGGCGCCTGCACAGAGCACATTTATTCTTTTCCGCGTTGAGCATGGCTAAATGCCGGGCTCTGCACTAGTATTTTTTTTTCCAGCTCCCCAGGTGATTCTCGTATGCCACCAAGTATGAGAACAACTGCTTTCTGCCCATTCCTACTAAAGCAGTGACTGTGGCCCAGGAGCATCAGCACAGCCTGGGAGCCGGATGGAAGTGCAGGGTCTCAGATCTCCCCCAGACCTGCCGAATCAGAATCTGCATTTTTTTTTTCTTCAGGGCGGGTGGAGGGTGGGGTTTTTCCAAGGGGGCAAAGAAGGCTCACAAGGTGCAATATGTGGCTTGGGGTACGTGGGGGGGAAGTTTGTGGGGCCAGGAGAGGATGAGCTGGGGTGGGTGGAACCAGAATCTGCATTTTAATAAGATCCGCCAGGTGATTCATTTGCATTAAAGTTTGAAAAGCACTGGTTTGGGATTAAGGTATTCAAACTCCGTTAGTCCACTGGGCCTTTTGTTACCTGCATTAATTTAAATGCTCAAGATTCAAAACTCCATCAGAAAGCTCAGGATCAATCTGATTTATTGGCCCAAAACATTAGTTCAGAGGAAATTATGCCCTTTTACTTCCCACTGTGTGGGGAATGGGGCAGGAAAGGTATGTGGCTAATGACGTCCAGCAGAACCTAGGAGTCCATTCCGGAACAGGCAGAAGAATCTCTCTAGGCTGCCTTTCTGCTGAGTCAGACTGAGGGACAAGGCTTATGAGTGAGAAGGAAATCTTCCAGGCAGAGGTGTCCAAGCTCTTAGGGTCTCAACTCTTTCCCCACAGCATGTGGGGGAAGGTGTAAGCTGCGTGTCTTCTATGACCTGGCCTCAGAGGTAACACACCATCACTTCCACTGTATGCTATTGGCCCCACGGACCAACTCTAATACAGTGTGGGAGGAGACTACACAGCTGTGTGAACACCAGGAGGTGGGAATATTGGGGTCCATCTCAGAAATTGGTTTCCACAGCATCTAGAACATTAACTCTTGCCCCTTAAAAAAAAATTTTTTTTAAGTTTATTTATTTTTGAGAGGCAGAGAGAGACAGTGTGAGCAGAAGAGGGGGAGAGAGAGGGAGACACAGAATCCGAAGCAGGCTCTAGGCTCTAGGCTCTGAGCTGTCAGCACAGAGCCCACCGTGGGGGTCAAACTCATGAACCCTGACATCATGACCAGATGTTTAACTGACCGAGCCACCCAGGCGCCCCTGTTCTTGCTCCTATTTAAGGTGACAGCCATATTCTTGCTCCTTTACTTCAACCAACAAATACTCTGAAAAGGAAGACAGTTGAAATGATTCCCCTTTGTTCTTCTCACACTAAATTACTTTGGCTGAGCTGGACGCTTCCACCCTCACATCAGATTTACAGTCATGACTCAGAAGTTTGGGACTAGATTCATAACTTACCCCAGTACGTCTGAAGGATATAGAGGCTCACAGGGATGTTTCTTGTTTTACTTTTCTTTGGTCCCCGCCCACTCTCACCTTGAAATGATTTGTTCTGTGCATTTTATTATATTCTTAAGATGTCAGGTAGACAATCTCAAGCAGTAGGAAGTATGCTGGCCGAATTTCCCTCCTTGTTCTGGAATATTTGCTCTTGAATACAAATGGTTTACTTTTGGATACCTGATTCTGTGACTGTAAAGTTGAATTCATTTTTATAGTGGTGGAGACCACCACTTATTTTTTTCAGCTTTCCGGTAGCAGATTTTAAATTCCGAGAAAGAAAAGGACTAATGAATACCCAGTTCTTCAACCCTAGCAAAGGGGGGGGCACAAAGGGATAAAGAGAGGGGCAGCTATTCTCCTCTGTTTTTCTGGGTAATCCTACTTGGTAGCCAAGGATTTGTCATTTTTAAGCCTGTAGTAAATAATAATGATAAATAGACCTCCAGGGTATTGTCATAACAGATTCTATGTGAGAGCCTTGAACATGGCTCATGCAGGTGTTGAATAAATGGATGCATGGATGGATTAATTCTTCGGGTGCAATATGACCAGGGCTGACGCATGCTGGTAGTGCCTGTATGGAGTAAGGGTCGGGGTCTGTTCCTTTAATCAAGCCTCCACTCAGCTGAGCTGACACCCATTATACGCTGGTCATTGCAGATAGCACCTAGTCTGGGAGAATGTGGCTCCATGTTGCAAAGTGGGTTACAAAGAAGTGTTGAGAATCTAAGTGATATGGCTGATTCATAGAACCAGTTAGAGCCTGACTGGCTGGGAATCCGGAAGGAGCAGGACCCGATAGTCCCACAGCTGCAACAAGATGGATCTTGGAGCAGATGTCAGAACTCGAAGTAAATCAAACTGAGAATGAATGACTATAGCTGTTAGGTAAATCTGGGGGTGCAACCTGGGAGCAACAGAGGAATACAAAGGGAGGAGAGACTAGGAACAAGGGCTAGGTGAACAGAGGTTCACCGTAGTTGATAGGAGTGAAAAAGGAGCTAGAGGGGAAGGTATATTAATTAAGTTCAGCTGTAAGTGACAGAAGACCAAAGCAACAGAGGCTGAAGTGAACTAGAACTTTATTAAGTTGCAGGTAGAGAAATCTGGAAGAGAGCTGTCCATAGCTGATACGGCAGTTTGGGGATCATCAGGGACCCAGGCTCCATTTCTCACATCCTCAACATGTGGCTTCTACCTCATGGTCAAAGATGGCAGTTCAGACTCCAGCCTTCATGTCTACACTCCAGCCAGTAGTACAGAGGAAGGAGTGGGATGAGTGTGCCCTCTCCTTTTGAGATAGGGTTTCTCAGTCTTGGTGCCACTGGCATTTGGGGTGAGATAATTCATTATTTCAGGGGCTCTCGTGTGCATCGTAGGATGTTTACCGCATCCTGGGTCCCTACGCACCAGATTCCAGTGTTAACTTCCTCCTTCCCAGGTGTGACAAACAAAAATGTCCCCAGACATTGCCAAATGTCCCCCGGGGGCACCGTCTCTCCAGATAGAGAACCACTGCTGACTTTCTGAGGCCGCACCTGATCCCTCGCTCACATGCCATTGATCAGAACTTAGTCACAGAGGCAACTCAGTTACGAGGAGTCGGGAAATGTAGTCTTTATTCCAGATAGCCATGTACCAGCTAAAACTCAGGAGTTCTGCTAGAAGTTCCTACTAGAAGGAAGGAGACGAGAGATGTAGGAGTTAACGCAAGTGTGAGGGCTCAGACGAACTTTGACTTTTTTGTCCCAGATCCCAGCTCCCAGCTACTGAGGATGGAACAGCCTTACGTAGGCAGATATGTGGTCCCAGCTGCAGCCACTGGCACCCACCCACCTATGAGGTGGACACTCTCCTCCCAGAGGTAAGCCTTCCACTGAGAGACAAATATCGGGTCCTCTCTTATTACCTTTCAGCGTGGTGCCTAAATAGGGATAGGAGCATGTTACAAGGGGGTGCTTCCTAGTCTGCCCCTCCCCCGCTTGCCCTTTTAGTTCCCACCAGATGGCCCGGCATAGTCTCCTCCCTCCTTCCTTTCGTCCCTCCAGTCCTCCTCTCCTGTTCTCCTCTCCCTCTCCTTTTCCCCCATCAGATGTGCTTCTAAGAGGCCCGAACATAGAACCAGGAGGCTGAGAGCCAGCGCGGAGGGTAAGTCACTCAACCTCTCCGGCTTCAGTGTCCTCATCTGTAAAACGAGGGGCCGGCCAGATGACCCCTACAGTCCTCCCTGGCTCTAAAATGCTTCCATTCTCCAGAGCCCCCAAGACTGCAGGGAGTAGCAGAGAAAGCTCCTCTCTGATGAGTGGCATCAAGACAGCCCCTGGCTGGGTGTCTGTCTGCCAGACTTCCCTGCTGCATGAAGTCCCAGCCTGGCAGATGTCACTTAGATTCCCCCCACTGGCTCCAGATAGGCCTGCTTTGGATAGCTGGCACACAGGTCTTGCTAACTCTGACCAACTCAAATCATGCCATATGTGCCCAGTACAAGCCTGTCTGCGTCAGTCAGAAGGACGGGGTGCTTCCTGGACTCCCGCTTAAAGGTCGAAATGGCTCTGATGGTGGCACAGCTGGCCTTGAGAGAGGTTTTGTTTCACTCGTCATATCTCCATATCCTGTTTAAATCCTGTTTCCCTAGTTAAAGTGTTTTCATTTCTTTGTTTTTTCAGTAAACGCTTCTTGAGCACCTGTTATTCTGCAGGGCCCCGAGAATACAAAAACGACTAAGACCCTCCCTTTCCGGAGCTGGCGCTGAACATGGCCTTCCCAGGGTCCCCTGATCTTTTCCTACCTGACTCCCCAGCCCGCTTCTCTCCCGGCTGCGTGGCTCTGCTTGGGTTCCTCCCGCCTGGCGCACTGTCTCCTTCCCTGGGGAGGTTTTGCACATGCACGTGCTCAGTGGGAGCTGGGGCCCTACCCCTGTCTCCTCTCTCTCTCTCTCTCTCTCTCTCTCTCTCTCTCTCTCTCACTCTCTCACACACACATACATACACACACACGCGCACATGCACACACACTCCCCTACTGCTGTCTGGACTTCCTCATTCTCCAGGTTTCAGCCTAAATGTTTCATCTTCAGGGAGACCATCCCTGACTGTCCCGCCCCAGCCCCCGAGGGAGCACACCCCCATCTTACATTCTCCTGCAGCACCCTGGCCCTCCTTTTCAAAACAGTCACCATCCCTAACTCCTCATTAAGTCCACCCCTCCCTCAACTAGCCAGGGGCTACCTGGCAGCCCTGGGGAGCTGGGTCTCCCTCCCTCACTGCGGGGCCGATTCTGGGATGAGCGAGGCACGAATGTGTGCATGGATGAGCAAAGCTCTGAAGGGGAGAGACATAGAAACAAGTAAGTTCAGTCCAGCACTACTGAGACTGTGAGCAAGGCTGATGGCCAGCCCGGCCACTGGGACGGGGAGGGGATGCTGGGAAGTCTCACGGCACATTTGTAGCTGATCTTGAAGGAGCAGGAATCAGAAACATGAAGAGGAGAGGAAGGAGCAGCCCAGGTAGAAGGCAGAGCAGGAGTATAGACAAGGGGTGTGGCCCCTGGGGTCCCCAGGACATGGAGAAGCTCTGGGGCAGACGGAGTGTCCAGCCCTTGGCCTGCCTTCTCGCAGGAGCTTGTCCCTTCTGCTCTGCCTCTCCGCTGCCTCACCCGCCCCAGACACCCCGCTTTGGAGCTTTCAGAAGCTCTGGTCTGAGGTTCTCTGACAGAGCTCTCCAGAGAGCTGACGTCTCCCTCCTCCTTCCTCCCCACCTTCCCTCCCTCCCTCCCTTCCCTTCTTTCCTTCCTTCCCTCCTCCTCCCCTCTCTCCTTCCTTCTCTCCTCCCCTCCCTCCCTCCCTTCCCTTCCCTTCTTTCCTTCCCTCCTTCCTCCTCCCCTCTCTCCTCCCCTCCCTCCTCTTCTTTCCTTCCCTCCTCCCTCCCTCCCTTCCCTTCTCTCCTCCCCTCCCTCCCTCCCTCCCTTCCCTTCCCCTCTCTCCTTCCTTCCCTCCTCCCCTCCCTCCTCTTCTTTCCTTCCCTCCTCCCTCTCTCCCTCCCCTTCTTTCCTTCCCTCCTCCCTCCCTCCCTTCCCTTCTTTCCTTCCCTCCTCCCTCCCTCCCTTCCCTTCTCTCCTCCCCTCCCTCCCCTTCTTTCCTTCCCTCCTCTCCTCCCTTCCTTCTTTCCTTCCTTCCTTCCATTCTTCACCAAATTCAGCTCATGTTTACTGAGTTCCTTCTATGTGTTAAAAGTTAGAAATTTTTCTTTCTCTTTGAAAGCTTTGAAAATTAAGTCCCTCCAAAACCCAGCAACAGTTCCCCTGGGCTGGAACTGTGGTCTGGGACACCAAGAAAGGCTGTCATGGGAGCAAACGAGGGCAGAAACGTGCTCTGGCTGGGTCCTGAAGGAGGCGCAGATTTAGAGGGGCCGGGCTAGCTGAGCTGCCCGGAACAGAAACGGGGGAAGGAGAGCCAAACAAGCTTCACTCGCGGTGCGTGCCCTCTAATGACCATCCTCTACCCCGCATGGAAGTGCCCAGCCAGTGGCTGCTGATTCCGAAGCGCTGGCCCTGGGGAGGGAGGGAGGTTGAGCTCAGGATAGAGAGAAGGGCCATCCTGAACCTCCACCGGAAGGGGCAGGCGGAGAATGCCAGAAAGGCAGGGAGCATGGCCTCGGTCGCTTTCCGCAAAAGAAGTATCACTGCCTCCTGCCGGATGACCTCTGGTTCTCTCTCTGAAGAGACCTTAACTTTCGCCTTGGTTGCTTTCCTCTGCTAGGGAGGAGCTGAAACCTGCAAAATGCCTCCCTCAGGTAGGGAGGAGAATGTGCCCACAGAGGCTGCTACTTAGCTCCCGAAAGCAGAGCAGGGTGGCGGGGCAGGACGAGTCCCAGGCCCGGAGGCCGGGCCGCCTGTGGTGAGCCGCCAGCTGAGGTGGAGGCCCAGTAGTGATGGCCTGGAAGCGAGACTGTAGCCCCGAGGTCGGCTTGGGGACATACATTTAGGGCTCAAATGTTTTATCTTGTGTTATGGAGTGGGGTTTTGTGTGTACTGGCTCCCTAACTTGACCTTGGGCGTTGAAACAATGTCATCCACTTATACGTCACTTGGGGAATCCATCCCAGAGCTGACTGAACCCCACTCAGAGGTCTCGGTCAGTGTTTGTGAAGAGGTGAGGGAAGGTGTGGCATGGAAGAAAACTCAGGTGTGTGTGGCTCACAGCCACGCCTTGCAAGGCTGCCTCTCGCAGAGTCTGCCTGAGACCACCTGGGCACACAGACCCACCTGCCCAGCAGGAAAGTTTAAATCCGGACTAGGTGCCTTTTTTGATGAGACCGAAGAAATGAAGAGGAGGAAAGACCCCGGCAGGCAGCTATAGGCTTACAGAGGGGGGAAAAATGTCATTTGAGGGAGGAGAGAAGACAAAGAGGTTAGCGTGACAGGAAGGCTAAGAGGAATAAAGCCAGGAAGCAGGGTAGGAGGGAAAGAGGGCCACCAAGAGAGGAAGAGGACCCTTGTCAGGAGGAGGCAGAAGTACAAAGGGGTGAAGGACGGGGCATCTAAGCGAGAGTGAGGGAGGCCGTCAGGAGAGAGAAGAGCGGCTGGTTCCTCGTAAGTGATTCTCCTGACAGGGAGAGTTGTCATCAAAGGCCTGGAGCGTATAACCCCCCACTTAGCCTCCACGGAGGAGTCCAGCCCCATCCCGCCCTCTCCTATGCAATGCTCTGCCCTCCCCTGAGATGAGGGAGTCAGCCTCTGCCTACCAGCCGGCCGAGAAGAAACCCCGGCTCCTGCCGAACATCACCTCACAGAGACAGGCGTGGCAGCCCTGGGAATTCGAGGGAAAATGTGGAAAGAAGTTATTTATGTCCATACTATTTTATTCTTTGGGAGTCCTAAACATACTGGTGGGGAAAGTTCCCGAGGCTAGTGCAGGGGCACTGGAGGCAAAGAGTACGTAGGAGGGAGGGGGTACAGTTGGCCAGGCTGCATGGGTGCACCTGATGTGATGTCCCAAGGTTCATTTGGTCATTTGGCAAACATTTGTTAACTGTCTACTAAGAAGACAGCAAACAAGACAAAGTCTCTCTCTCTTGGATTCTAGTTTACATTCTAGATTACGTTCTAGTCAGACGTGAGAGATAAGTGAACAATAAGCCAGTCCTGTAGGTATGTTAAGCAAACTCCTTGGTTCTCCACTTCCCAACCAGACAGAGGCTGACTAGAACCAGGTCTTCTTAACTCTGGTGGTGACAGAACAGAGCAGAAACACAATTGGTCCTTTTGTGGGTCACTACTAACTTGATTTTGTACAACACTTTTTGCGTTTTTTTTCTTTTCACTATTTCCAAGAGAGTCAACAATCCTTTCTGGGATGAAAGAGAAAGATAGGCTCCTGAGAGTGGACCCTTCCAGAAGGAGACACAGCTGCCTCCTAACTGGGATTCTTTCTGCCAGTGTCTTCCCCTTACTCACCTTCCTGTACTCCTAGAGGAAGCCTTATTACATGCTAATGTCGTCACAGACTCCTAAGAGACAGAAAGCCCTGACTCAGCCCATGTGGCCAAAAGACATCGATCATGCCCCCCAGCAAGAAACCTGGGGAAGGGGCCCTCCCGTAGACGAATTCAGTGGTCCCAGGGCTGGGAGCTCTGCCATGCCCAGGCTGGATCCTTCAGCCACGCACAATGCCTGCTGCATGCAGACACCTCCACACCCAGCAGCAGAAGAGGCACTTCGTCCCTGTAGATCTGTGACAGGGAGGAAAGCCTTCCCAGGGCCCCCAGCAGACTTTCCCTCAGGGCTTGCAGGTCTCCTAAATCACTGGCAAGGGAATGGCATTTCCATGGTTGTCTCTGAGAAGCACAGGACCATGCGGGGAGTAGGGGTTATGACCACAGAAAGGGGTTCTGTTAGTTAAGGAGAAAAGGGTGAGTGGTGACTGGTTGATGGGTAGGTGGCCACGAATGTCTGTTACAGATGACTCCCCCTTTCAGGAGAAAACTCAGACTCTATAGCGAGACATCAAAGGCACTTCACGAGCTGGTCCCTGTCTGCTCCTTTGGTCTTATCTTTGTCAACAATACCCAACTGCCTTTCTGGAGCCATATCAAAGCATTGTGAGGATCTGAACCCTCTTTGTTCTCTAGTCACCGAGTACTTTGCCCATACTGTCCCTGGCCCTCCCCCCCCCCTTGTTCTCCCAGCCAACGCTTCGTCCATCACCACCCTGGTCAAGCACGCACATTCCCCAAAGCCTTCCTTGATCCCTGCCTCCAGGTTGAGTTAGAAGCTGCTCCTTTGCAAGTGGCTTAGTCATAGCAGACACATACAAATTGGTTAGCAGTCATCCAACAGGACATCTACAAAAGAATCTAACATACCTGGATAATACCCCGTCTCTAACAATGATTTGGCACTTACCACGTACCAAGCACAGTTTTAAGTGCTTAATTCATTTGATCGTTTAATCATCACAGAATTTGATGGGTCTGTGTTCCAAGGTCATTTTACCGTGTTGTTTAATAACCCCAGTTCCTTGGGGCACCTGGGCGGCTCAGTTGGTTAGGCATCTACCTCTTGGTTTCGGGTCTGGTCATGATCTCACAGTCCATGGGTTTGAGCCCTGCACCAGGCTCTGCCCTGACGGCACGGAGCCTGCTTAGGAGTCTCTCTCTCTCTTTCCCTCTCTCCCATGCTCATGCACACATGCATGCACATGGGCTCCCTTCCTCTCTCTCTCTCAAAATACATAAACTTAAAAAAAAAACAACTACAGTTCCTCGCCCACCCATTTTAGGCCCATCCATGGCACTTTTCACTCTCTGACATACTATATGTTTTCTTCATTACTTGTCTGTCTCTCCACTAGAATGTAAGCATCCTGATGTATTTGTTTTATGCCCAGCACCTGGAATAATGCTTGACATATAATAGGTCCTCAATAAATAGTTGACGAATGATTAATAGTACTATTATCCTTTTTTACAGATGAGGAAACTGGGGCCCTGAGTGGGTAAGCAGCATGCTCAGATCATAGCTAGGAAGTGGCAGAATTGGGATACAAACCCAGGCAATTTGATTTTGGAGACACATAACTGTAACAGTAGACTCTTAACCCAGGTACATGGCCCAACTAGTCAAGACCCCCTGAGTTACCATAAAGTCACAGCAGGGATTACTAATATCAGGATGGTGTTGGCTTAACAGGATGTGAAGGGACCAGGAAAACAGATGGCCAAAGAGTAAATGCTGTGGAACAACCAGGAAGGTGTTGCCCTCCTAGGATCAGGACAGACAAACTAGTTTTATTATTACGACTTCTTTTTGGTTTTTCGTAATGTACTGTTTGCTCACCTGCCCCTCAAGGCAGTTTCAGGACTTCAGTAAAATACAAGTTACTACCTGTTTGTATAATTACAGCTAAGATAGTTTGGGGGGTTTCATTTTGTTCTGTCTTCATTTTTGTTGCATTCCTGAGTATTTTGGCCCTAGCTATGGTGGCGGTTTTGACTTTATCAATCAAGAACTCAGTTGGCAACAGTTTACATGCCATCAGTATTACCATCAATTGCTTGTTTAAACAGTTTGGGTTTCCAAAGGATTTTATGAATTGCTAATTAAAACAAAACTGGAAATTGCAGCATCATTTATTTCAAAGTATTGCTTGGGGCATATGGTCACAGGAAAACATAAACTCTATCCTCCTGTTAATTCCTTAGAAGGAGTTACACTACAGTGATAGAATAAAGTTGGTCATGGTGGGGTTCCACTGCAGCTAATGTTTTTTCTTTTTTTTAATTTTGTTATTCTTTGAGAGAAAGAGAGAGAGAGACAGAGTACAAGCCAGGTAGGAGCAGAGAGAGGGAGACACAGAATCTGAACCGGCTCTGGGCTCTGAGCCGTCAGCACAGAGCCCGACGTGGGGCTCAAACCCACAAGCCATGAGATCGTGACCTGAGTCGAAGTCAGTTGTTTAACCTATTGAGCCACCCAGGTGCCCCTAATGTTTTTTTTAATGTGCCTAATATCTGCCAGGTGTGGGACTAGCTTCAAAGTGGTGAACACGACAGCACAGTCCTTACCCTCATGGAATATTCCAGTGTACTTTCTCAGATTGCATTCAGCCCTTTGCATAGCAGGATCACCTAATTATTCACCCACTTGTTCTCTAAGAAGAAGTGACGCGTTCGTGAATGCTCCATTCACATTCTTCCCCAGCCCCGTTGTGGGGAGTGAGGAAGCAGGGCATGTGTGAATAGACCAGGATAAACCCAACACAGGCCCTGACCGTGGGTGCTAAATCTGCACTCTGTCCTAGCCTGCTCCTCTCCAGTTGGAGACAAGCATGTTCGCTCCCTAATCAGTCACTACAAAATTACATCGTAAAGTGATTCCTTACTCATGTTTCTGGCCCAAGCGTGTTCTCTGTACCTCTGTTTGCATATAGGGCATCTTCACACAAGTGGTACGTGGCCCTTTTCATGTTTGATTTCATTTTCCCTGAGAAGAAGCCTGTGGGGCAGATGGGTCAGCCAGTGGTACCTCTCATGTGCATGAGAAGTGACTTCTGTCTGTCACATAAATGTGGAGAAGCCGGGTGGGCTTGTCTTCACTCCCGTTGGGACTACTTCCCCACCTGCCAGTGCCTTCCGGCCTGACCTCCTACAGCCTAACCTGGGCACCTGCCTTAACAGTGAAGTTCACTTGTAAGTCAGCATATACTGAGTACTTGTCTGTGTGAGACTCGTTCTTCTGAGCAGGCTCAGAATTGCATTCATTGAATTATTGGTTCTCAAGAGTCCAAGATCTTCCAAACATGAAGAGACCACAGATGCTCCAGAGAATAGCTCAAATTTACTACTACAGATGCCTCTGCTCTGAAAAGTATTTGCTTAAATAAATGTGTATTTTGAAAGAGAGAGAGAATGCGCATGCACACGAGTTGGGGAAGGGGAGAGAGAATCCCAAGCAGGCTCCATGCTGCCAGCACACAGCCAAAGGTGGGGCTCGATCTCACAAACTGTGAGATCCTGACCTGAGCCGAAATCAAGAGCTGCATGCTTAACCAACTGAGCCACCCAGGTGCCCCTGAAGAGTAAATTTAAAGAAGAAAAGAAACCACTCATTGATTGTTTAAATAATTCTCCTCTGAGCTTCTCCCGGGGGCATACAAAATGAATCTCTCTGGCGTCCTGGGAGAACGCTCAGTAAAAAAAAGCCCTCATGAGGAGACTCTGGGCCCCATAGGAGGTACTAAGCATGGCTCTGCTTCACGTGGGACGTGAGAAGCCTGCCTCAGAAGCCACAGCAATCTCATTTGTGATGTCATTGCTGCTCTGCTTGTCTCCATCCCCCCCATAAACTATCAGCTCTGGGGGGCAAGGGTGCAGCCTTCTCTCCACAGGAGTCCCAGTGCAAAGCCCGGGGTATAGTTGGTACTTAATAAATACTTATTGAAAGTAGGAAAGAAGGCAGGCAGCCAGGAAAAACTGTGTGGAGTTACCTAAGCTTCTGAGAAGGACCCGAAGAAAATGTAGACAAAGACCTAAGGTCTGGGTGAGAACAGAATTTGCTCAGTTCCCCAGGGTCAGGGCAGGTGAGAGCCGGGAGCCTAAGGTGCTGAGAGCACAGGTTTGCCGGGTTTGGAGGGGGAGGAGGGCGCATGCGTCAGCGGCCACGGAAGAGGAGCGCCCACAACTCCACCAGGCTGGGAGCAGCGGCGTGGTGTGCCAGCACCAGCGGACGTGGGTGTGAGGGCTGGTGGGTGTCCAGAGCAGTGAGGACCGCCAGACGGACCCACAGCCCAGAAACCTGGAAGCCCAGGCCTCCCCGAGTTCTTTCACAACGCGATTCATGGGAACCTGTTCACGGAAGCCTCGAGTAAGGAGGTAGGTCTCCCTTGGCAGCCACAGATGAGACCTTTGGAGACTTTTTAGGTAATGGGTGTGGGTCCGGAAGAGCAGTCTTGGCAGTCAAGGACCTCCTGGGCTGGGCCTGCAGAGAAGTCCGAACAGCCAGTATAGACATTAGCACATGGCCACATTTAGAGGACCCTTTCACAGTCAGGAACTGCGCCCGCTTTTTACAGATGAGGAAAAGGAGGTTCGATAGGGCTGAATAACTTTCCTATATTCTTACGACCAATAAAGTGTCCGGGTCTGTACTTAAGGGCTTCTGGCCCCTTGTCATCCCTAACAGTAGCCTCACTGTAGGAAATGGCCAGCAGAGGGCGGCCTTCACAAAGAAGCTGTGAGTGTCCTTCCAGAGCTCAAAGCTAACATTCCTCATGGATCTCCTTGTGAGCTCCACTGAGAAGGGCAGAACATCCTCTCCTGTGATTTTCCTGCCAATAAAAGAGCTTACCCAAATCTAACCCCGAAATACCACATTTACCTAAATTCAGGAACCGTCTTATTAAAATAACTGGCTAGGGGCCTTCAAAAATGTCAAGTTCAAAAAATTCAGAGAATGGCTGAGGAGCTGTTCCAAATTAAAAGAGACTAAATAGGAGAACTAAATGCAACACATGACTGATCCTTGATGGGTTTCTGGGCTGGGGAAAAAAGGAATAGATGTAAAGGACATTTGGGGAGACGATGAAATTTGAATTTGGACTATATTCTATCCGTGTTAAATTTCCTGAAGTTGACAATCGTACTGTATTTATATAAGGGAATGTTCTTGTTCTAGGAAATATTTAGGGGCAAAGGGGCACAATGTCTCTAACTTGCTTTGAAGCAGTTAAGAAAAACAAGAAAGGATAAGACGGTGAAGGAAATAGAGCAAAATGTATGTGATGGGTGAATCTGGGTAAAGGGTACATGGTATTTCCTTATTCTGTATTTGCAATTTTTCTGTAACTTTGAAATTATTTCCGAATCGAAAATTACTGAACAGGTAGAGAGGGGCTGCCCTGTTCTCTGGAGGTTGGGCCTTGTGGTGGCCACACCTGATTCTACGCAGAGAGAGGTGTCTCCTCAGGGAAAGTGGCTTTAACCTCTCTGGAGCCGGGCCTCTTGCCCTAGGGTGACCAAAGCGGCTGCACCCAAAGCCCACCTGATAACAGAATTGCTTGAGGTAAAAGATGGCCATTGCTCCAGATGTTTTGAGGAGAATTAATGTAGTTAATGCCAGTCTGTGGAGAAGGAACAGTGCGCCTAGCTGAATGCAGCATAGAGCTCAAGGCTCCACATCTCAGGGGGCGCTGGGGGCACGGGGAGCATTCCTGGGCCCATGAGATATAGAAAAGGCATGTGATTTGGGGCAGATGGAACCAACCACCTACAGCCTTGTTGGGCAGTCCTTCTAGAAATAAAGACTTCTAGAATCTAAATGAGCAGGGAAACCGTTAACAGTAAATACATACGACAAGGAGGAGCCATTAAAAAGGATGTCGTGTAGAAAAAAGCCCTGGGAAGGACGTAGACCAGCGTGCATTAGAATCACCGGGAGGGTCCCCCAGAATTCTGATTCACTTGGGCCCGGGCTGGGGATTGAGAATTTACATTTCTTCTGGAGTGCCAGGGGCTGCCAGTCTGAACCACACTTCGAGTTGCAGTGATGTAGTAGATGACCGTGTCCAGCCCACCTTAGAGTAGTCATCGGCTCCGAGGGACATGTGGGAGCCACAATTAAAGAGTTCTAACAGGTCCAAGGGCAACTGGGGTCACCTCTGGCTGGACTGTGGGGCTTAGAGACAGTATCATGGATGAAATGACACTTAAATTAGGTTTCAGAGAAGATGGGGTGAAGGAGGGCCTTCTAGGGAGAGGAAATGCACACAAACCAAGATCAGTCCCGTCCAAGTTCATGACTTGAATTCCCTGGGAAATAATGGGCCCAAAGACAGGTTGGGGGTGGGGGTCTGAGCACCAGGTCAGGAGTTTGAACTGTCGGGAGCCAGTTGGAGCCTCTGATGGGAGATGTGGCAGAGACAGGGCTTTCAGAAGACCGACCAGGCAGAGATCTGGAGGGCAGAGTAGGAGAAGGGGAGGCTGGAGGGAGGGAAACCAGATAGGGGTCCCAGCGATGGGCTCCATGGGAGATAAGGACCTGAGCTAAAGACATGGCAGTGAGTGTGGAAAACAAGAGTGTTTAAGCATTATAGCTAAAGGGGTGGGGGGTGGGGGATGGGGGGGAGTTGAGTTACACAAAGAATCCTTTTGTTTTCTTAGGCATTTGGCCTGGAGTTACCACTGAAATTGATATGAAGCATTCATGTTTGCAAAGATATTTTTAAAAATCCATTCAGTATATTTAAAGGATGTTTAGAACTGACAATTAAGTGTGAGTTTTCGCATGAACATCTTCAATAGGCTTCCAGGCAGGAAGTGGGCAGATGGGGACAGTGATGTGCTGGTAAACATTTAACAACCGACGGGGACTGCCGGAGAGCCCTGATTGGTAGCATTTGTCAGTTTCCACGCTGTGGGATTCTCCTACAATGGCCAATTTCAAGCAACTGACATGATGTCAGCTAGCTTGCAAAATTCCAGAAAAAAGAGCAGTTGACTCTTGGGAGTCAGTATGAGCTCGCCCTAGCATACTCTTGAGCAGAAGCCAAATACCAGGAAACGGATAGAGCCACTAAGGCAACAAGTGGGGAAGTCACTTCTCAGCATTGTTCCGAGGACCCAGAGAGGCCCACAGGCATGGCGGCTTTGAGGTGTAAGCACTGAGCCTCACATAACTGCAGGTCTTCCCAAAGAATAGCCAATAGGAGAGGCGGGATTTGTTCTGGGGCTCCCAATGCCAACAAGGATCATTTCACAAGAGAGGAGGCGCATAAAGGAAAGCGGCTTACACTAAGAGGAAGGAGACTCAGTTACAGTCTCTGCTACTTAATAACCACGTGTTTATCTGCCCTGAGCCTCAGCCCCTTGCCTTTAAAATGAGGACAGTACCTGTACTAATAGTGTCCCCAGCGGGACAGCCCAGAAGCATTCAACACTTGTCAGAACTTCACTCCCCACCCGCTGCAACAAAGATATTCCAAATAACCTCCTTCCCACCTCAGGTTTATGCTGGCCCAGACCCTGTGTCTGCCGAGCATGACCCATCCTCCCGTCTGGGAGAATCCCGGCACGCAGGGCTGGATGCTGGGAGCCATGTACACCTGTCAGCCGGTCAGAGAGGGAGACAGAGGGGGAGCAGCTGTTTACAGGCTTTCTCCACCTCGCGCTGATCCCTCCTGAGCTGAACTTCATGCCTTTGGATTCTAATGTTTTTCTCATCATTTTTTTCCTTTGGCTTAATATTGAGATTCTGTTACCTGTAATCCAAAGAACTTGAGACACCTTAATTATCTTTTAAAATTTTTCTATAGACAAAAGACGGGGAATCAGATCTAGGTTTCGGCCTTGGGCAAGTGACTGAGCCTCTCTGGGTCTTGATTTCTTGTCTATAAAATGAGCAGATGAATGAATGTAGGCGAATTCCAGCTCTACTGTACGGCTGTGTGCCGTGTATCTTTATCCTAATATGGAGTATGTTATAGCAAAATGCCCACCCTGTTTCATTAGCCACAAATGAGTTTGTTTTGAAGTCCAGGGACCTTCATATTTGGACCGGGCTGAGTGACTCCCTGACCAATCCTATCCGGGCCCAAGACATGGGTGAGAGCCCAGCGAGCTCAGCCCAGGTGTTTGTAGAGGGTCCTAGGACCTGTGGAAGGTGGCGGAAGGCTGCTGTCACAGAGCAGGCTGGTGCTGTAGGTTGGTGAGATTTTTATTAATATGTTTGAAGCCAGGCAGAATCCTAGGGCTCCTGACCCTGACACCAGATTGGGCTGGCCTGGGCCAGTGGCCTGCCTCTGAGAGGGGGAGGGGACTGGGGAGAGGTGGGCACTTCAGATCAGGCGTAACTGCCTTGAGTATTCCTCCCCTGGAGATAGTTTGTGTGCCCGGGAGAAACTTGCGGAGTTCATCTTTAAAAGTTATTCTTGGGGGCGCCCGGGTGGCTCAGTCGGTTGAGCGTCCATATCTTAATTTCAGCTCAGGTCATGATCTCTCAGCTTTGTGGGTCTGAGCCCCATGTCAGGCTCCGCCCTGGAGCACAGAGTCTGCTTGAGATTCTCCCTCTCTCTCTGCCGCTCCCCCACTCATGCTTTCTCTTTCTCAAAATAAATAAACTTTTTTTTAAGTGATTTTTTTTTTATTGTAAGAGTAAAACTCTAATTATTATGAAAGACGTAGGGGCACCTGGGTGGCTCATTTGGTTAAGTGACCGACTCTTGGTCTTGGCTCAGGTCATGATCTCATGGTTTGTGGGTTTGAGCCCCGCATCGGGCTCTGCCCTGACAGCAGACTGCTTGGAATTCTCTCTCTCCCTCTCGCTGTCCCTCCCCCATTTGTGCTCGCTAGCGCATGTGCACTCTCAATCTCTCTCAAAATAAATTATAAAAAAAAAAAACAACAAAAGATGTATATATGTATAAGTTAGAAGGAAATAAACAATTTGTTATCCAAAGACCCAGCAACGACGTCAACACCAGTTAGCTTCACATCCCTCTAACTTTTTGCAGGCCATTATGTTCCACGCAGTCTTATAAACTGCTTGAGAAATTCCTCATTAAAGATTTCAAGTAGTAATGTATGCATTAAGATCAAATAATACCAAAGACCTCCTAGTGCCAAAGGAGAGTTACCTGCCTGGCTCCTCCCCACCGTAGTCCTGCTCCCCTGGGACGAATTTTAAATATTCCTATTTAGAATACATTTGGTGGTTATCTGCACATTTCTAAATAAGCTGCTCTTTGTTATTTAGCAACTTCAGTGTTTTCTGTTGACTTCCTGCTGTGATATGTGAGGATCAGTTCATTGCTCTCCTACTCCTACCTCCTCCCCCCACTCTTCTAAGTATAGTTAAGCCCCCATTCCCAAAGCTTCCCGGCCCTGCCACTTCAAAGGACATAATTAAACCCCACTTCCTGTCAACTATAGATAGTATCTCTTTACTCCTCACTTTGTAAGGTAAGGACATGGCACTCCTAGCTTCTACCTCCCAACATATTCTGAAATTATCGCCACCGTTTACCTTTGTCTAAGGTTGATTCTAAGACAAAATGACATTTATCCCTTGTTGGCTACATAAATACAGTTCACAGCAGATCAAGGTAGGAACTAGGTTTACAGTTCTTTTCTTTATGAGCCAATGTCCGTCCTCAAGAGAATGTTCTAGAACAAATTTATTTTTTTACATTTCACTAGTTTCCTTCATCTTATTTTCACATCATGTTTTCCAGGCTTTCAATATTGCTAAATTTCTATTGATCTGTCTTTCTTCTTTCCACCTCCTCTCCAAAAACAAAGCAAACCAGAAAGCAAAGCCAGAACCTTCTCCCTGCAGCTCTCTGTAGTTCTGTATCTTCTTGCTCCTGTTTCTCCTGCTCTGCAGCTGGTTCTCTTTGTGGCTTTCAGTGAGTAGAGTCGCTCTTCTCTGGACCCCCAGAGCCTCCTCTTTCTTCATTTCCTTTCTCATTTCGCTGGAGCATGTCCTCAGGTAACTCCCTGGGATAAACTATATGTGAGGTAAAATTTAAAATACTTTGATACTGCAAATATCTTTACTCAGCTTTTCCCCTTGGTTCATGAATTGGCTGTGTGTACAATTCTAAGTCCAACATCAAATCCCTCAAAGTAGACTTGTTTTTTTTTTGTTTGTTTGTTTTTTCTTTTGTTTGTTTTTCTGGAGTCTTTTAGCATCTACTCCTTATTCCTGGTGTTCTGACAGTTTCTGATTAGGACCATCTGCAGATCGGTTTTCATTTCTCTATGCTAGGCATTCCCTGGGCCCTGGCAGTCCAAAACATGCCCTTTGTCATTTTAGAAAATTATTTACTATTTTTATATTATATTTATTATTTTTTTCTCTTTGTAGAGTTCCTCTTTTTAAAAATTTTTTTAAAATGTTCATTTATTTTTGACAGAGAGAGACAGAGCTAGAACGTTAGCAATGGCGGGGCAGAGGGTGGTGGGGAGACACAGAATCCAAAGCAGGCTCCAGGCTCTAAGCTGCTGGCACAGAGCTTGATGCGGGGCTCAAACTCACAAACTGTGAGATCATGACCTGAGCCGAAGTCCGACACTTAACCGACTCGGCCACCCAGGCCCCTTTGTGGGATTCCTCTTATTTAGGTCTCAAACCTCTAGATCACCCCCTTGTCTCTCTTGGCTTTTCTGCCATATTTTGCATTTGTCTTAAAATCTTAATATCTATACTTGGGAAGTTTCTTCAACTTTCATCGTCTAACCCTATTATTGTCAGTAGTAGCATTTTTGTCAAACATATTTTGAATTTTAAAGAACTCTTTGTTCTCTGATTGTTTCTTTTTCATAGCACCTTCTCTTGTTTTACCACTGCGATATCTGCCCAGTTGTCACTGAGGTCTTCAGAAGTTTTTGTGTAATCCTCTTCTGTCCCATGAATTATCTCTATTTCCTCTAGAATCATGTTGGCCTGCTGATTTATTTTTTCTTAATTTTTTCTATTGCCCACTCTCCTCCCATGTGTGTTTACTCTTGGTTCTTCATTCCTATTTAAGGTCGGGGCATTAAGGAGCCGATGGCAAGTTGGGAGAGCCGAGGCAGAACTGGTCCGCTCCCGGGCTTCTCTCCAGGCAAAGTTGGCAGGAAGACAGGTGTTTGTTGTTGTTCTTGTTAGGGGTCCCTGAAGGCAAGAATGTTGAAGGTTCCACTCTGGACTTCCAAACTCTCCACTGGCTGCCCTAATTCTCCCCAGGCAGCCAGTACAATTTGTTCAGAAATGAGCTCTTCAGCGTTTGACCCAGAGAAAATGATTAGCCCCATCCGGTCTGGGGAGCAGAGGTCCCCGGCTCCTACATTAGAGAGCTACAGTGGTTTCTCAGCCCCATTTGCCATGTCTGCTCTCTGGGATCCTTTTCATTTGCAGGCTGAGGCATCTCTCCGTGTCTGTGGGCTGACTTGAGCCCTCTTTGGGTGCAGTCCAGTCCCCCTGCTGCATTAGTCAATATTCACCCAACCCTTTCTGTTTCCAAGAAATTTGTTGAAATCTCTGACTATTGATGATCCTTGTCCCTTTTTATTGTGGGTCTGTGCCACTTTAACCCACTTACTGTTATTTTAATGGTGGAAGCTGAGAAGGTCAATGCGTATGCTGAATCTTGAACCTGAACTGGAAGGCTGAAATATCCCTTTAAATTACCATGTGGTAATCCATAACACGGTTATACATACCTTAAATTGTAGCAAATGTGTAAGCAATGTTGTAATGTAGATCCAGGTAGCTAAATCTTTCTATACAGCCATGATTATTTATATAGAGTAAGTTGTGAGAAGAATTGCTGCTTCAAAATGCAAGCACCTATTTTTTTTTTTAGTGATTATTTATTTTCGAGAGACAGAGCACAAGCAGGGGAGGGGCATAGAGAGAGGGAGACAGAGAATCCAAAGTAGGCTCCTGAGCTGTCAGCACAGAGCCCGACCCGGGGCTCCAACTCACAAGCTGTGAGATCATGACCTGAGCTGAAGTTGGACATTTAACCGACTGAGCATCCCAAACACCTATTTTTTTTTTAATAAAATTAAACACACATTTACTTTAGAGCCTAGCAATTCCACTCTGAGGCATTTACTTCAGAAAAATGAAAGCATATTCCCATACAAAGACTTGTACAAAAATGTTCGTAACAACTTGATGCTATACAAAGTGGTTCAAAACTAGAAATAACCCAAATGTCCATCATCTGAGGAATTAACAAACTGCTATGTATTTATACAATAGAATAGTGTTCATAAATAAGAGAGAACAGAAGACCAATACCATAACAATATGAATGAATCTTAGAAACATGCTGAGCAAGGGACGCCTGGGTAGCTTAGTCAGTTAGGCATCGAACTCTTGATATCAGCTCAGGTCATGATCTCACAGTTTGTGAGTTCAAGCCTATCGGCCTCTTGCCAAGAGCATGGAGCCTGCTTGGGATTCTTCTCTCTCTTTTTGCCCCTCCCCCACTTGTGCTCTCTCCCTCTCCCTCTCTCTCTCTCTTTGACACACAAAATAGATCAATTAAAAAAAAAAGAGTGGCGCCTCGGTGGCTCAGTTGGTTAAGCGTCCGACTTCAGCTCAGGTCATGATCTCACGGTTCATGGGTTCGAGCACTGCATTGGGCTCTGTGCTGATGGCTCAGAGCCTGGAGCCAGCTTCAGGTTCTGTGTCTCCCTCTCTCTGCCCTTCCCCTGTTCATGTTCTGTCTGTCTGTCTCTCTCTCTTTCAGAAATGAATAAATATTAAAAACAAATAATCCTTACAGTTTTTATTATATTTCTAATTAATATAACTTATTCATTTTCTCAATACATTGCCATCACCAAAAAATAAAAACAGAAGAGAAACATTCCAGAAAAATGTATTTTAAAAAATGTTTTTAAGATCTTATATATGTATTTTTTAAATTTTTTTAACATTTATTATTGAGAGACAGAGAGAGACTGAGCATGAGCATGGGGGGTCAGAGAGAGAGGAAGATACAGAATCTGAAGCAGGCTTCAGGCTCCGAGCCATCAGCACAGAGCCCAACGTGGGGCTCGAACTCACGAACCGTGAGATCATAACCTGAGCCAAAGTTGGACGCTTAACCAACTGAGCCACCCAGGCACCCCTTAAGATCTTATTTCTAAGTAATCTCTACACCCACTGTAAGGCTTGAACTCATAACCCTGAGATCAAGAGTTGTAGGTTGTATCAACTGAGCCAGTCAGGTGTGCTAGAGAAATTTATTTTAGAAAGTGAAATTTTCAGGGGCACCTGGGTAGCCCAGTTATGCCGACTGCTGCTGATATTGGCTTAGGTCATGATCTCATGGAGCCCCACGTCGGGTTTTGATCTTACAACTGTGACGTTGAGCCCCGCATTAGGCCCTGCATCAGGCCCTGTGCATGAGCTCTGTTTCTCATTCTCTAAAAAAAAAAAAGAATAAAATTTCCTCAGAATCTCACACTGCCTCCCCCTCCTACCCCACCCAACCCCCAGTTACAACTACAGTGATCAGCTTAGTGTTTCAGATTATCTGATAAATATACCATCATATATCTATATGTACAATTTTTGTAGAAATGGGATAATACTATATACGTATTTTTGCAACTTGCATGTAACATTTTGTGGCTTTTGTCTGATACAGAGGGTCCAATCGCCTTCCCCTGCAGTGAGTACCTAGCAAAGTGCCCTGCTCATAATAGGCTTTTATGTGTGAGATTCTGTTATCTTCATTGGCTGGCAAGCATTTCGTTTTGCTTGAAGGGAAAATATTTAATGATATTTTCAGTTATCACTTTTACTAAATCACATACTTTTTAACTTTTAGCTTAAGTTCTTGTAGCCTAAATTAATTCTTTCTACTACTGAGGAGAAGGCAGGTGTAGGTGGGGTCCTGGTGGGGACCAAGCAAGCGACTTGGGGAGGGGAAAAGGTGGTGAATACCCAAAGAATGGGGTGATGGGGGACTGAGGCTCTGGTCTGCACTGCTGTCTCTGACTTCATTTGCTTTTTAAGTTTTCACCCACCTGCCATCTGTCTTGGATGCCCCCTTCCTTCCACCTCTTGAAGCCTAATGCCAAGCCCGTTATACCCAGTCACTCAGAGTGCAGGGCTTCTGCTGGCTGAGAAATGACACACTTGGGGCACCTGGGTGACTCAGTCAGTTAAGCATCCGACTTTGGCTCAGGTCATGACCTCACGGTTCATGGGTTCAAGCCCTGTGTTGGACTCTGTGCTGACAGCTCAGAGCCTAGAGCCTGCTTCGGATTCTGTGTCTCCCTGTCTCTCTGCCCCTTTCCTGCTCACACTGTCTCTCTCTGTCTCTCAAAAATAAAGGAACATTAAAAAAAAAAAGCAGAAACGACACATCTGCTTTTTACCCAGACAGAGCCATGGGCTGCTTAAATATTAAGCCATGAGCATTTTCCTAGTAATAACCCAAGAAAACGAAAGGGTTGCATGAGAGATGGGTGTATGTAAACTGGCACAAGTAATCCTCTGGCAAGCGGTTAAGAAAATGCAGTTTCCCACACCCCCTCCTAAGAAAGTTGGATACAGAGGGAGGGTCATATGAGAATCTATTCTGAGGAGCATTTGCCCAGAAGATCAATAAAAATGCTCTTCAAACTTGAAAAGGATTTGGACTGATACTACACTCAGACGTGGAAGTGTTACAATGCCTTCTTCAGTCTGATTGTTGGGTCGAATTAGGGCTCAGTGTGTCCATCCCCCTCCACTCCTTGTCCATTCTGTCTCAGCCTTGGAAATCTGGAAGAAAAACACCTTTTCCTTCTGACCCACAAAATTTTGCTTCTCGGCTGTAGGAGGTCCTGAACTGACCTTGGACCTCTTCCTTTACTCTTCCGGGAGCCTCTCTGGCTAATAGTTTATTGTTTGAACCTGTTCCAGTTATCTATTGCTGTGTAAAAAAAAGCCACCCAAATCTTAATGACTTAAAACAACAACACTGATTTACTTTGCTAATGCATCTGCAATCCAGGCATGCCTCAGCAGGGCTGGTTTTTCTCTCCTCGGCCTGGTTTCAGCTGGGGCTGCTCAAATTAGAGCTGGAGGACCCACTCTGAGATGCCTTGCTCATATTGCTGGCGAGTTAGGGCTGGCTTTGGCGAGAAGCCCGGCTGGTTGTGTGGGCTCCATGCTCCGATTCCTCTCAGCATGGGCCTCCACAGGCCGCTTGGGCTCCCTCCTAGCATGGAGGCAGGGTGACAGAGCGACCATCTCCTGGGAGCAAGGCAGAAATGCATGGCATTTTTATGACCTAGCTTCAAAAGTCCCACAGTATCACTTCCCCACGCCGTTGCTTCAGGAAATCATAACGTCCTTCTCAGGTGCGAGAGAGGAAAAGTAGCCCCACCAGTTGAAGGAGTGTCAAGATTACATAATAAAAATAGCCTGTGGGATGGGAGATACCATTGCGGCTGTCTTTGGAAACTACAGTGAATAGACGCTGACTTATTTTTGTTATGTTTCTAGGTTTTTCTGATGCCTGTTTAGTAAGTAATGATTGTTGGTTCTATTCTGTCTCACTCACCCTCTCCACAACCTTGGGAGGTGGTTATATACCTTTTCACACATCCAAATGCTACTCGTATACGTGTTTGCTTTAGCTGGCATCTTATTTTGGAAATTGTGAATTTTTATGTGAGTGTCTGAATTTCTGGCTTCTCTTCACAACCAGGAGATTGAATACCTCCAGGGGCAGGCTTTCCTCATCTGCAACAGGCAGAAGTGGAGTAGTGGTGGCCCCCTTAGTAAAGGCTTGTCCTCAGTCTGCTTGCTACAGTCCCCACCACTCCCGATCACTTTTCACTCATTACATTTTTATGTCTCAGAAGCATGCGACTTGGAGGCTTTTCTGCTTTAAAAAAATAGACAGAGATTCTGAAATAGAAAAAGAATAAATAATAACGATATCTTTTTTTTATATTTTATTTTCAAGGTACCTTCTGTAGAGAAAGCTACCTTTGAGGGTTTTTTTCTTTTTAAATCTGCTCTCAAAGGTGGAGGCCATTAGGTCACCACTGCTTGTTTGAAGGGCATCTTCAGCCCTCTGCTCATTTAAAGAACAGGAATGAATGATATGCCCCAGCTCCCAGAGTGATCCCGCTGCTGAGTTCCAGCCTTACCCCTCCCAGACTGGCCCTTCTGGAAATCCCCACAATTGAGCCGAATTCCTCTTGAGACCTCGCATTTGCCATCTTCACTACCTGATAAACACTGGACCCGCAGAACATGGAATTCTCAATAGGAGTGAGGGAAGCTCATACGAGGGGTATCACTGTCAGTCTTCTACCAACAACCACAATCTCGCCGAGAGCCACGTCTGCGCACAAAGACCTGCTCTCTGGAAGATAAGTGTCCAGTGTTCACGCCACTGTCGAGGATCCGTTCTGAATATTCCTGCTGGCTCGAGGCACAATGTTCACTTTGTCCTTTCAAGGGTTCCTGGTTTTGTTTCCAAAATGTCAACAGATAACTGTAAGTGTTGATTAAACCACCAGAAGAGCATTGCCTGAGGAGAGCCTTCACTGCAGAGTCTTTCTAGCCCCTCGGGAAAGCTCGGGCCCGCATGGAGAAGGCAGTGGGGCCGGCTGTGTGCACACAATGGCATTGAGGCACTTTCTTTCTCTTGTGGACTGGACATGTTTCCTCAGCTCTTTAATGCCACACAGAACTGCTCACCCTCTGCACAGCAGGTGCTTAGGAGTACGAGAGGTCTGTGGCTTCGCTCATCTATGAGGGCAGGCTCAGCCACCGGGCTAGAACGTTCTGTGGTAGAACATGCCCCTGCTCAATCACATTCCCCATCCTCTCCCATAGTACCTGTGGTCCTAAGTTTTACATTCTCAATCCATGTTGTTCATTATAGTTTTACTGTCTAGTCTGGATAGCTGTTGGCTGCTTACCCCAAAGCTTAGTGGTCTAAAACAGGAACAATATTCTTTTGTTTTCCTCACAAATCTGTAATCTGGGCAGGATTCTACAGGGAAAACTAATCTCTACTTCACAGCGTCAGCTGGGGCAGCTCAACTGAGAGCTCTTGGATCTACTTCCAAAGCCATTCCTCAGCTGGCAGCTGGAGCTGGGCTGAGGCCTGGAGTCTTGGTTAAATCCACGTGGCCTTTTCCATGTGGCCTAGGCTTCCTCACAAGGAAGTGAGTTCCAAGGGTGAGCATCCCAGGTGAGAAAACTAGGGAGAAGCTATATCGCCTTTTGTGACCTAACCTCAGAAGTCAGATAGTGTCTGTTGAAGCGATCACAAAGTCCTACCTGTGTTCAAGGGGAAGGGACACTGACTCCATCTTGAGGGAAGAGTGACAAGGTTCTGAAAGAGCATATGAAACCAGAGATACTGTTGCAGCCATGTTTGGGAAGTACAGTCTACCACACCATCTGTGTAGGTACTCCTCAATAATATACTATTTATATTTAACTTCACGTGTTTTATTATTTTTTTAATATTTATTTATTTTGAGAGAGAGAAAGACAGAGTGTGAGTAGGGGAGGAACAGAGAAAGAGGGAGACACAGAATCCAAAGCAGGCTCTAGGCTCTGAGCTATCAGCACAGAGCCCAACGGACTGCGAGATCGTGACCTGAGCTGAGGTCAGACACTTAACCTACTGAGCCACGCAGGCACCCCACATGTTTTAAACTTTATAGAAACATTCATACTAACTCTATTCTTCTACAACTTTATTCCCCCAACATTTATGAGAGTAATTTTTATTTTGGGGAGAAGTTCATTCATTTTAAAACTGTGTCATATTTCCTTGAAATTATTTATAATTTAGATATATATTCTTTTGCTGGGTATTTATGTTTCCAGCATTTCTTTTTGTTTTTTTTTTTTGTTATTTTATTATTATTTTTTTTTTTGCTCATGTGTTTATGCTTTTTGCTGTGTCGTGCGGTTTTGCTCTTCTTGTCGAACTCTGCTGGTGCACAAGAGCTTAGCATAGTGGTTCTCAACCAGGGGTGATTTTTAGAAATGTCAAGTCGGGGACAGTCAGCCAACATCCCAGACATGTTTGGTTTCCATGACTGGAGTGGGGAGCATTGTTACTGGCATCTGGTGGGTTGAGATCAGGCTTCTGCCAACTATCCTGTGATGCCTGGGCCAGTCTCCACAACACAGAACCATCGGCTCCAAGATGCCAGTCATGCTGAAGCGGAGAAACCCTAGTAGAGGCTATGTATGTAGGAGTGGAATTCTCAGATGATGGGGTATCTATAGTTTCAGCTTTACTACATGATACTAAACCGTTTTCCCAAGTGGTTGAACTGATTTACACGGAGTGGAATGCTCCACACCCTTTGATATTGCCATTCTTCTTAGTTTTTGCTAATTCATGTTTTCTTTTCTCTGAAATGCATGTTTGTGTATTTTGCCCAGTTTTAAAAGTGGTTCTCCAAACTTTTTTTCAAGTTTATTTATTTATTTTGAGAGAGAGAGAGTATGAGCAGGAAAGGGCAGAGAGAGGGAGAGAGAAAATCCCAGGTAGCCCCTGCACTGGCAGCACAGAGCCCAGCACAAGGCTAGAACCCATGAACTGCGATCATGACCTGAGCTGAAACCGAGAGTCGGACACTCAACCAACTGAGCCATCCAGGCACCTCTTGCCTGTTCTTTATGGACTTGATTTATAGGAGTTCTTCATATTTTCTGGATACTTATCTTCTGTCAGTTGTATGTGTTGCAAATAACTTGCCCCAGTTTGTAGCTTGTCTTCTTATTTCTTTTTGTTGAATAGAAGTTCTGAAGTTTTATGTAGTTAAATTAATCTGATAATAGCTCTTTCAGTTTGTGATTTGGGGGTGTTATTGAAGAAAGCCTGTCCTGCCCTGAGTCCTCACTGCCTCCCAAGCCTGGCATGCTTGTGGAGTGTCATCCCTCACAGTTGGTGAGAACTGGAATTCCTCCTGCTGACCCCAGAGGTGCTGTCCGTCCTCATTTTCTGCTGTGATTGCTTCCTCCTTAGGGGTATTGGCCTTCGGCTCTGACTTCCTGATGGACTCTACTTTCTCTGCTGGGATTGGACTCTTTCATGACCTCTCTACCCCTCTCCACCTGGGACGGGAATCTGCCGTCTGTGGACTGGCCTCAAAATGAACTGACTTCTTTGGAACCACAGTGCCTTACAGTGTCAACACTTCTGATATGCTCTTTAGATACCAGTCTGGCCAGGTTGGGCTCTAGTTTTCTACAGTACATGGATAGTTTCATCTGGACCTATTTGGAACACGTGCCTCTAGGGCCCATATTATAGATTGGAGCTAAAGAGGCTGAGTGTTGCTCAGGAATATTGCTGCTCATAGGAAGAGACCCCAAGATGAGCCTACCTGCTCTGACCATGTAGGTACCTTCAAGCCAGGCCTTCCTGCCCAGTGCCGGTCAAAGCTGACCGCAATGGAGAGCGTTGGAGCTTGGCCCCATCAAGGCCAGCCGAGGAGGACTTAACTTTGCTTCCCTTCCCCTTCCAGATCCACCCAGCTCCTGGCCTTTGGTGCCCCTCACCCATAGATCCCCACACCTTTAGACTTCACATCGGTCTAGGTTTTCTGGCTTTGATACTTGGCACACCTTGTAAGGGCTTTGGGTGAAACTCACCTTTGGCTCCAATAGCTCCAGTCTGCCTCACGAAAGGCAGTATGCTTCCAACTTATCCAGGCTCAAGTTTCCATAACCCAAACCCATGGATTTGGATAGAGTTGAAGAGATAAGTGTCTAGGTATCCAGCCTGAATGATCAGGCCAGAGAGACGATACGTCTTAAAGTGGGGAATAAAGAGAAGGTGAAAGCATGAGTCAAAAGAGCCAAACAGCAGGGTGATATAGGAGGGTGAGTAGGTAGAATAAGGGGACCTGAGACCCAGAAAAGTATATGGTGGAGAGCTAGGGTGAGGGACACTATAGCACATTAGTTACAAGCACAGTCTCTCTAGACAGGCGAGGAGCCCTCTAACCTTACTGGTGACATGATCTCAGGCAGGTTATCTTCTGGGAGCCCTGTTTTTCTCATCTGTGAGTGGGGATGGCATAATAACTTGCACGATGGTAAAATGTTTCCATAGCATTTGGCTGGAATGAAGCATTCAAAATGGCAGTTGTCATTCTCACTATTAGCCTGTGAACAGAACGCCAGCTGTCAAGTTCCTTTATGTGTGTATCGGCACAGGACAGGGGTCAGCCAACTGGGGCCCGTGGGCCAAATCCAGCTCACTAGCTGTTTCTGTAATGGCCTATGAACTAAGAATGTTTTTCACACTTGCAAATAGTTGAAAAAAAAATAAAAGTCGTATTTCATGATGTGTGAAAATTAACTGAAATTCAAATTTCAGTGTCTGTAAATAAAGTCTTACCGGGACATGGCCGTGCTATTTCTTTTGCATTGTCTTAGTTTCTGCCTCTTTACAGAGAGTTTGCTGACCCCTGGCACAGACCCATCAGACTAGGGGCAAATGCTGTAGTCAGCTGGGCCCTGCAGCCCTGGGCTGTCTCCTCCACTCCATGGCCCAGTGCACGCTGGCAGCCTTCCCCTTCCTATAGGAAGTGCCTCAGTTGTCACGATGCACTGATGTCCAGATTCCTGAACAACGAGCCTGAGTCACTGCAGGGTCATACGGGGGCGGTGGGGGAAGGGGGGGGGGGCAGTGGGCGGGGCAGGACAGGACTGTTTTCAGATAAAATGAAATAAAATGTGCAAAAGTACTGTGTCAATGTGAGGGATGGCCTTATTCAGCAGATAAGGGCTAAGTGACATATCCTGCAGTTTCAGTATAATTTATTGTTGTTTGTATGTTGAATAATGTATGCATGATTCATTTTCTTTACACAAAAAAGTTTTATTGGCCAGAATGCTCTCATTTCTGACCAGACCATGTACATTTCTAAGTCAAGTGAAATCATCCAGAAAGCATGTCAAAACCACCCTCAAAATGGAATTCTGAGCTTCCTTGCCATTTCTAGAGAAAATCCTGGCTCCCACCATTTTGGTCTTGCTTCCTCTTTGCTTCCTGTTGGTCCATCTTTATTTTCTTTTCTGGTCTCTGTGCTTTGGACAGCTTGATGGCTGTGGGTGACTGGATAGAGAACAGATGAAGGTCACTGCATTTGGAGAAGCCAGGGAATGGTGAGGCCAGATTCCCCAGTGTGGTTATAAGTGCCGGAGTGGTAGGAACACTATGAGCCAATTCCTCAATGACTGTTATGGGAGACCCAGAATTTGATAGGGGCATCGATGAGGAAAAGCAGAGAGGAAAAGAGGCTTGAGAATCAGTGGATGTTGCAAAGCACCAGGAGAGCTAGGACAGCTGGTCCCCTTGGGGTCCCTTGGATGTGGGACAGTGAGCAGCCTGCCCTGGAGAAGGTGGTAAGTGGAGGCTGGGAGGGGCCCCCGCAGAGGATCAGAGGAGCACTGGGGGGAAATGTGGAGGTCCAGGGTGTGGGCCCCAGGGGACCTACAGGGGAGGGCTGGAGGGAGTTCAGGAGCAGTGGGTGCATGGGGTTAGTGGGAAGGATGGTGAAAACAATATGGAGTTGAGAGCAGAGGAGGCATTGCCCTGAGGGGTTTGCCTTTAGGGTGGAGGCTGAGGGTGGCAGGAACCTGAGTCACCTAGGATGAGTTGAATGAGACACTAGGGTAGGGTGGTTCATCTCCTGGGGCCTAGGGGAGAGGGAGAGGAGCCTGTGGGAGACGCCTGGTGACACTGCAGGCTGGCTGGGAGGTGGACAGTGCAGCTGCCACCAGCCGTTGCCCTGGTGGAAAAAGCTTTAGCAAAGTGCATGTACAGACATTGGTGAGTTTGTCCTCATTTCTTGGATGACTTCGATACTAAGCAGTTACTTAAAAGGGTTGAAGGAGGAGGCTCAGGTTTCGAATGACGTGTTGGCATGACTAATAAAACACCAGGAACCCTTCCCCTGGGTATCTATGCAGCACCCCCTCCTCACCCAGGTTCCTCCAAAGAGGGCCCTTCTCAGCCCTGCACCCAAACAACCCTTTGTCACTTGCAATCATCTTACCCTGATTTTTCTTTTATTCTCTCTTTTTTAAACTATTCACTTATTTATTTATATTTAAATTCAAGTTAGTTAATGCACAGTGTAGTCTTAACTTCAGGAGTAGAACCCAGTGATTTATCCCTTACATACGACACCCAGTGCTCATCCCAACAAGTGCCCTCCTTATGCCCATCAACCTTTAACCCATCCTCTCACCAACCACCCCTCAGCAGCCCTCAGTTTGTTCTCTGTATGCATACACTGAAAACTATAGAAAGCTTATGAAGGAAATTAAAGAAGACACAAAAAAAATGGTAAAACATCCCATGCTCATGGATCGGAAGAACAAATACTGTTAAAATGTCTACACTACCCACAGCAATCTACGCATTCAATGCAACCTCTATCAAAATAACACCAGCATTCTTCACAGAGCTGGAACAAACAATCCTAAAATTTGTATGGATCCAGAAAAAACCCTGAATAGCCAAAGTAATGTTGAAAAAGAAAACCAAAACTGGAGGCATCACAATTCCGGACTTTAAGCTGTATTACGAAGCTGTAATCATCAAAACAGTATGATATTGGCAAAAAAAACAGACACATAGACCAATGGAATAGAATAGAGAACCAAGAATTGGACCCACAAATATATGGCCAACTAGTCTTTGACAAAGCAGGGAAGAGTATCCAGTGGTAAAAAAAAAAAAAAGACAGTCTCTTCAGCAAGTGGTGTTGGGATAACTGGACAGTGATATGCAGAAGAATGAAACTGGATCACTTTCTTACACCACACACAAAAATAAATTCAAAGTGGATGAAAGACCTAAATGTGAGACAGAAAACCATCAAAATCCTAGAGGAGAATACGGGCAGCAACCTCTCTGACTTTAGCCACAGCAACTTCTTACTTGATATGTCTCTGAGGCAAGGGACCTCATCAAGATAAAAAGCTTCTGCACAGCAAAGGAAATGATCAACAAAACTAAAAGGCAACCGAGGGAATGATTTATTCTTCTTAATTCCACTTATGTCCCCCTGACACATTCTGTATTTGTTTATTAGTTAACTATTCTGCTCGCTAGAATGTAAGCCCCAGGAGATCAAGGGCTTCATTTTGTTCTCTGCCCTATTTCATTGATTTAGAGCAGTGCCTAACACCAGCAGAGCTTAGTAAATATTTGTGAACAAATGAATGAATGACTAGATGGATGAAGGGGGTGAACACAGCATGCTTGCCTCCTGGCGTACACATGGCCCGCCAGGATTTCATTTCTCAGAAGTTGTTCCTACAGTGCTTCTGGTAACCATTGGGTAGTCTCTCTTCACCATGCCTCTCCCCCCCCCAAAAAAAAGTGCATTGCCTAAAAGTCAGTGCCCACAATGTCTCAAAGTTTTTTTGTTTTTTTTTTAAATTTTTTTAACATTTATTTATTTTTGAGAGATGGTGAGAGACAGAGCATGAGCGGAGGAGGGGCAGAGAGAGAGAGGGAGAAACAGAATCTGAAGCAGGATCCAGGCTCTGAGCTGTCAGTACAGAGTCCGACACGGGGCTCGAACCCACGAACCATGAGATCATGACCTGAGCGGAAGTCAGACGCTCAACCAACTGAGCCACCCAGGCGCCCCTCTCTCAAAGTTTTATACAACGAAATGTGATTGCCAGAAATTCCACTGCTTGCTTTGACCACTCCCCCATTCTTGCCCTTTCTCCTAACCTGATTTTTCTGATGTTGACAAAGATATCAGAACCTGAGATCAGAGTCAGAAAATTAGGATGCTACCATGACTCCATACCAAAGCTGGAGGTTTTTAATAATTCTCCTCTTCCTAAGAGCCAGAGTTTGTGGGATGGTTGATAATTAATGTGATTATATGATAGTATGATAAGGACAATAGGGAAGGAGCCAACTTCAGAAAGACTTCCCTGGAGGAATGATATCTCAGTGTAAACTGAGGGATGGGTAGGATTTAGCTGGACAAAGAAGGGTTGGGAAAAAGAATGTATATGAGAAAGTTCCCGAGACGCTCGGAATGGGGCCTGCTGGAAGAACCAGAAGTGCCAGGTGGCTAGAAGCTGGGCAGGACATGAGAGAAGTGGATAAAACTAGAGCTGTGATCAGAGACAACCAGGTTGGAACCACAGCTCCAACACTACTAGCTGTGTGACCCCGGGCAAGCTAATTAGCCCATTTGAGGATCAGTTTCCTTATTGGGAAAGAGAGTAGTAGTATCTGGGGTAGCTTTAGGATGAGGCCACGTAGCTAAAATGCTTAGCCAAGTGCCTGACCCACAGTTACTTTTCACTGCATGTTTTATCTTGTCCTAAAGAGAAGCTGTGCAGTGCCCAGGACACGCTGAGTGTTCAACAGACATGTGAATGAACCACAGCCCCTCGAGGCAGCTGCTCTGTCCCCAGCCACCCAGCTATTCACCACCAAGGAACCCACTCCACTTGCTACAGGCTGCTTCACCCCAGTCAGGCTGACCCACTGAAGCTTTTCCCCGCTACAGGCCACCTGACCTGCTGCCTGAGGAAAGAAGTGAAAGCCCTGGAAATGGAAAGGCTGGGTCATTTTTGACCAAACCTCATAAACTTGAGTCCAGATCTGGGTGTGCGGTGAGGGTGAGGGGTACCAGGGGACGTACCTGGAGATGTGAGAGGTCCCAGCATCCAAGAGAACCAGCCTCTCCAGGGTTCTGGTGACTCCATGGTTTTGCTTCATGCCTGGTTTAATCCATGCTAAAATAAGTAAGCTCACAATCATGGGTAATTTCTGGGTCCCCTGGTAACAGTAACATTACTTTTTCCCCTGAACCTTTCCTAAGACAAAAATTCAATCTACAGAAAACCTTTTAGAAATAAACCTAACCAAGGAGGTGAAAGACCTGTACTCTGAAAACTATAAAACATTGATGAAAGAAACAGAAGATGATACAAACAAATGGAAAAATATTCTATTTCATGTTCATGGATTGGAAGAACCAATATCGTTAAAATATCCATACTACCCAATGCAATATACAGATTTAATGTAATCCCTATCAAAATTCCAACAGCATTTGTCACAGAGTTAGCACAAATAATCTTAAAATTTGTACGGAACTATAATAGACTCCAAATAACTAAAGCAATCTTTAGAGAGAAGAACAAAGCTGGAAGTATCATAATCCCAGATTTCAGGATATACTAGAAAGCCACAGTAATCAAAACAGTATGGTACTGGCACAAAAATAGACGCACAGATCAATGGAACAGAATAGAGGCTCGGAAATAAACCCACAATTATATTGTCAGCGTATGACAAAGAGGCAAGAGCACACACTAGAGAAAAGACAATCTCTTCAACAAATGTTGATGGACAGCTACAAGCAAAAGAATGAAACTGGACCACTTTCTTACACCATACACAAAAATAAACTCAAAATGGATCAAAGACCTAAATGTGAGACCTGAAACCATAAAGCTCCTAGAAGAAAACATAAACAGGAATTTCTTTGACACAGGCTATAGCAACATTTTCTAATTAGGTCTCTCGAGGCAAGAGAAACAAAAGCAAAAATAAACTATGGGGACTACAAAATAAAAACCTTTTGTACAGTGAAGAAAACCATCAACAAAACGATAAGGCAACCTAGTGAATGGGAGAAGGTATTTGCAAATGATATAACTGATAAGGGGTTAATGACCAATATGTAAGCAATTTATATAATCCAACACCAAAAACAAAAACCCAGATAATCTGATTAAAAATAGGCAGAGGACCTGAATAGACATTTTTTCAAAGAAGACCTACAGGCACATGAAAACATCCTCAACATCACTAATCATCTGAGAAATGCAAATCCAAACTACAATGAGATATCACCTCACACCTCTGAGAATGGCCAGGATCAAAAAGACAAGAAATAGCAAGTGTTGGTGAGGACTTGGAGAAAAAGGAACCCTCTTTGCACTGTTGGTGGGAATGCAAATTGGCACAGCCACTGTGGAAAACAGTATGGAGATTTCTCAAAAAATTAGAAATGCCATAATACCCACTAATGCCACTGCTGGGTATTTACCCAAAGAAAGCAAAAACACTAATTCAAAAAGGTATATGTACCCCCATGTTTATCGAAGCTTTATTAATAATGGTCAAGATATGGAAGCAACCCAAGTGCCCATCTACAGATGAATGACTAAGAAAATATGGTATATATACGACGGAATATTATTCAGCCATAATAAAGAATGAGATCTTTCTTCTTTATACATAAAAAGAATATGGATGGACCTAGAGAGTACAATGCTAAGTAAAATAAGTCAAGCAGAGAAAGACAAATACTATATGATTTCACTCATACGTGGAATTTAAGAAACAAAACAAAGAAAAAAAGAGACAAACAAAAGAACAGTCTTAAATGCAAAGAACAAACGGGTAGTTGCCAGCAGGGAGGTGGGTAGGCGGATGGGTGAAATAGATAAAGGGGATTAAGAGGTCATTTATTGTGATGAGCACTGAGTAATGCATAGAATTGTTGAATCACTATATTATACATCTAAAACTAACATACCACTGTAAATTATACTTCAATGGAAAATACTAAAAATTTAGTAAACATTTTGTAATCTTAAATTTGAATAAAAAGTATTGGTATGAACTTATGATTTACTTCTCTTATTTTGAAAAATCTATTTCCTAGCTCAGTCCATTTAAAAAGTCCCAGAAACAATGAGGAATTAAATGCAGTGCATGCCCCTGGGGCCAGCTCATAGTATTCAAATAGTGTTTCTCACTGAATGGAACCAGGGGAATTCCTTGGGGAATGAGTGGTTCTGGTCCGAGGCAGGAATACACACGATGAGCCTGGAGCATCACACGCACCAGAAATTTCTGGAATTATGTCAAAAGGACTCAGAAGTCAACTTATCAAGGCTTTCAGTGGCCACAAATGGGACAATTTAAACATGAATAAGGAAAGCTAAAAAGGATTAAAACATGTGAATCATGTTGAAAATTCGTAAGTTCATAATGATAGAAAAAATAATGCCAGTGTTCACCTTCGTATGATGCTGGGGAACCAACTCATTGCTCTGAAGACGGGTGAGTAAAGAGAAAGAATCTGCCTTTGCCACATAAAGTAAACTGCAGGGTAACCAAATAGTAGGAGAGGGGATGATTCTTTGTAGAGGAATATCTAGAAGGGATGTCACCATTTTGGAAGCCTTTCAAGAAAAAATGGTTCTAGACAATGATGATTATATTTGTTTCCTAGGGTGGCCATAACAAAGTACCACAAACCAGTGGCTTAAAACAGAAATTTACTGGTTCACAGTTGTGGAGAAGTCCAAAATCAAAGTATTAGCAGGGCCACGCTCCCTCTAAAGCTCTAGGAGAGGATCCTTCCTTTCCTCTTTTAGCTTCTGGCATTTTCTGGCAATCTTTGGCATTTCTTGGCTCGTAGATGCAACACTCCAATCTCTGCCTCTGTAGTCACGCGGCCATCTTCTTGAGTCTGTGTTTAAATGTTCCTCCTCTTATAAGGCTAGATTAGGGTGGGCCTCCTTTTAACCTGATTATATCTACAGGCATGGGGGTTAGGACTCCGACATATCTTTTAGGGGGACACAGTTCAAAGACACAAGACATTATATATTATTTTTTTATGTTTTCAAATATTTATTTTGAGAGAGAGCGAGAGCAAGAGTGCAAGCAGGGGAGGAGGCGCAGAGAGAGAGGGAGAGAGAATTCCAAGCAGGCTCCACAGCACAGAGCCCAGCATGGGGTTTGATCCCACAAACTGTGAGATTATGACCTGAGCTGAAACCAAGAGCCAGACACTTAACTGACTGAGCCACCCAGGCACCCTTAGGACATTATGTATTTTTGAGGAAGAACTAGACCATAATCAGACAAGTCTAGATCTAACTACCAATTTACAGGAAACAGAGGGACAGAAGAGCACACTCAGAAACCCCACAAGCATATAATCAGCAAAGTCCAGAATGTGGGAAATTCTGTAGGACAAACGACTTGGTTTCTTCAACAAATAGATTGCGAGGGAAAAACAGAGGGAGAGAAACTTATAGATTAAAATGGACGTAATGGACATAGCAACCAAATACAATGTATAGATTTTGTTTGGAAATTTGAATACTAGTAGATATTTAATGGTATTTAAAGGCATTATTGATAACTTTTTAAAATCTTTCTTAATAGTATGATGGTAATGTTTAAAAAAGAGAGAGTTCTTAACAGAATACATACCCTCAAATAAGATGACATCATGTTTGGAAGGTGGAAGGACTGTAAGGGGTGGTTTAGGTATGAAACAGATTAGCTATGTTATTTAATGAAGCTTGGTGGTGGGTACATGAGGGTTTGTTGTAGTGTTTACTCTATATGCTGAAATTTTCTAGCATATAAAATTATAAAAATAAAAATGCAGTATGTTTAGTCAGTGTTTCTCAACTTGGGGCAGTATCAGAATCTACATTCTGAAGACATCTCTCCCACCTGGACTCCCTGAGTTCTACCGTTAATATATATATTTTTCCAAGTTTTTATTTAAATTGTAGTTAATCTATATGGTAAAATTGATTTCAGGAGTAGAATTTAGTGATTCATCACTTACATATAACACCCCATGCTTGTCGCAAGTGCCCCTCCTTAATGCCTATCCCCCATTTAGCCTATCCCCCCACCTACCTCCCCTCCAGCAACCCTGTTTGTTCTCTATAGTTAAGAGTCTCTTATGGTTTCTCCCTCCCTCTCTGTCTGTCTCTCTCTCTCTCTCTCTCTTTTCCCTTCCCCTATGTTCATCTGTTTTGTTTCTTAAATTCCACATATGAGTAAAATCATATGATATTTGTCTTTCTCTGACTGACTTATTTCACTTAGCATAATAAATAACTCTAGCTCTATCCACATCTTTGCAAATGGCAAGATTTCATTCTTTTTTATGGCTGAATAATATTCCACTGTATGTACGTGTGTATGTGTGTGCATACATACAACATGTGTGTATACATACATGCAACGGATACAACATCTTTGTTATCCATTCATTACTCAATGGACAGTGGGGCTCTTTCTATAGTCCGGTCATTGTCCACTATTCAATATACTTTTGTGGGATATTGAGTTTCTCTTTTCAGAATCATCCACTGCAGTTTGACTGCTAATGGACAGATTTTGTTTGTTGGAAGCTCCTGGCTAGCTGACAAACATATTTTTCATTAGGCAAGAAAGGAATTTTTAAAAACTCCTTTTATTGTAAAAATACCATGTACATAAAGAGGGTAAAAAAGAAAATCCAAAAAGTGCCAAAAAAGTAAGATTACTCCTCCTTCCCAGTTCTTCTCCCCAGAGCCTCCCTGGTTCCAAATTTCCTGTGAATCACTGTAGACATTTTTCTCAGCGTAGACAAAAATAAACACAACTTGGACCTTATCGCAAATACCATCTACAACTTGCTTTCTTCCCCCCACCCAGCAGTGTGTCTTTGAGACCTTTTTCACAGCAGCAAATATAGATCCTCTTCTCTTTCATTCCACGATATGGGAAATCGGTAGGTCCCCTTACCTGAGGTTTTGCTTTGTGTGGTTTCAGTTACCTGAGGGCAGCTGCCGTGCGGAAGCAGACGATCCCTCTGACCTACGGTAGTGGAACACTACCGCACAAGGCCTGCGTCATTCACCTCACTTCACCTCATTAGATAGGCATTTTATCATCTCTCGGCATCGCCAGAAGAGTGGTAAGTACGTACCATAAAGTATTTTGAGAGAGACAAACCACATTCGCATAACTTTTTTTTAAAGTAAGCTCTAGGTCCAACATGAGGGTTGAACTCATAACCCCGAGATTAAGAATCACATGCTCTACTGACTAAGCCAGCCAGGTACCCGTCACAGAACTTTTATTACAGTGTATAATCATAATTGTTCTATTATTATTATTGCTAATCTCTTACTCTGCCTAATTTATAAGTTAAACTTTATCATAGGTGTGTATGTATAGGTAGTTTCAGGCATCCATTGGGATGGAGGAACATGCACCTGTCTTAGAAGGGCAAGAGGGGACTATTGTACCATAATTTATTTCAGTCACCGCTTGGCAAGCATTTTTTCTCAGGTATTTCCTCTTATGGATAACATTGCAATGCACCTTTTCATACAAACATAGAAAAATCTTTTTCTATGAGAAAAATTTCTTTTTCTAAAAGAAAAATTTTTGTTGAAAAATCTGTATTTCCTAAAAAACCTGCCTTCTTTCTTCCAGCTCAGGACAGGAAGTGGCCTGCGGCATGAAGCAGTCACAGAGCAAACCTCCTGTCCCTGACCGCCTCGCCTGGGGATTCTCCGGCTGCCGGGCAGCTCAAGGCTGGGCAGTAGGGGGCATGCCTGGCCCCCGGGGCGGCTCTGCAGCTGAAAGCAGACAGCACCCGGCTGAGAGTGGCGGAGGCACCTCTGGATTCCCTCGTGTATGATGCCCCAGCCTGGAGAGGTGAAGCGTCAGCATGCAATCATTAGGTAAGTCCGCTGGCTTTAAAGGGCACCGGAGCTGAGGGATATTGAACTCGGATTCGCCTGGCTGCAGCAATTGTTCAGTTGGTAGTATTTTGAAAGTTAGACACCAGAATGATCATGTGGACCGGTGCCCTGATGGCCAAGGGCAGCTCAGTGCTTTCTCTCTGAAGGTGGCACACGGAGCGGGTAAACAGAGTAAGCTTTTATTTTAGTTTTTTCTTTCTTTTCTTTCTTTCTTTTTTTTTTTTTTAAGTGGTCTGTGTTTAACCCTCTGGAAGTCTCTGTGTCAGGGAGGCTTTTCTTTTCCGCCACGTGGGACTTTATGCGGGCAGCTCTTGCCAGAAATCGGAATTTCCTGGCAAGGAAGAGAAGCAATTTGAGTCACCCAGACACAGACAAACACATTTCACTTCAACAAAGCTTTTCAGGTGTCATCGAAGATGTGTGAGAAACCAGACAGAAAGCTATAGAAAACACTCTTGAAACAAGTATTCTGAAGTCCATGGCTTTAGTGAAGCTCTTGCCACCTGATCTCCCGAACCGGATAAGTTCAGGCCACGGCTTCACCGAGGAGAGTTCTGTTAGACTGCAGAGAAAGGGTTTGGGAGAGGGCACGGACTCCGTCCAGGCTGCGTGGGGCTCCTATTCCAGTTTGGGGGCTCGGAGCAACGTGCGCATGACTTGATTTGTTCCTCCTCTTTAAAAAAAATGCTTATGGTGCCTGGTATTTGAAAGGTAGGTAAAGGTTTGTTCACACAGTCCTACCTGAAGAGTGTATTTTGGAATTGCTCCTTATTGCTCTCAGCTCCCTTTATAAAATTGGGCCAGTTATTAAGAGACAAGCATATGCTTATTTTGAAGGGCTTCATAAAATTCTTGCTCAGCTAACAGGTCTGATATTTCCATCATGGCATTTGGCTTAAGAACAGACAAAGCATTGCACTCGTGGAACCCGAGGTCAGGATTCAAGTGGCATATCGGCGAATGGTTTCTGCGGCAGGGCTGGGTCCTGGGAAGGCATGGAGTTCCTCTGAGCTCACCAGAGGAGATGCAGTATGAGCGGGTTAGAAGTAGAGGGCTGTTCTGCTTTTAAAAACAAACAAAGGAAAGAAAGAAGGCATTGACATCTAAGAAAAGTAAGAAAAGAAGAGAGCTAATGAAGGCGTGGTGTACAGGGTGGGGGGTGGGCTGACCATGATATGCTGGCGACTCTGGGCACAGGGTTCGGCATGTAGTCCACTGCTGATTCCCTGCGCCGAGGGTCAGAGGCTAGCAAGCAGGGCCCGGGGGACACCCATCGCCCAAAAAGTCCTGTCCGGAGACCAGGTGGGTGAGATCCCCGCTGAGAAAGACCCTGATTGCCTGGGCATTCATCCAGAGAAGCTTTCTGTTTGCAGGCCCCCTCCCCTTTTCTCTCCCCGGCCCCCACCCGCAGGGTGCCCCATTTCCCATCACCTGTCCAGTCTCCCTGAACAGCTTTTCCGTCCTGAACTAGTTCAGTTCCATAGAGGAGCTTTTGTTAAGCCTTCATTAGCTTGTAAGATTTTTTTTTTCACCCTATGAAATTCTCTCAGCCTTCTGACATTGTCAAGTGCCTTGGTGATTGGCTTTGAACAACCGTGACCTTCAGCTGCCTGAGGACATGTAACGCCATCCCTGTTGATCTTAGATTCAAACTCAGGGATCCTTTCAGTCAACAGGGGGAAATACTAGAAAGGGCTGTGGGGTCCTCCCTTCCTGCCTTTGGGGTCTGTAAACTAAGACCTGTTCTTCCAAGTAAACTGCTGCTAGTCAGTCTTGATTCCAGTTCCTCTAACCAGATCGATTTCCTAGAGAGGCAGAGTAACAGGCCGCCTGGTGTAGGAGTCAGAAAACCTGGGTTCAGGTTTCTGGGGTTGCTTCCACCACGATTAACCGCGTGTCCTTTGGCAAATCCTTCAGTACTTCCCCTTAAGTAAAGCTGCAGGCGTTGAACCAAGATGTGCACAGCTTCAAGAGCCTGAATGGAGGAACTGAAATCGACGAGATTAAATTCAAAATGATTGGTTGTAGGGATGAATGCTGGGAAAGAGCCGACATCGCTGTCCCTATGGCAAAGGTTTAGTGGCCCGCGCACGTGAAACAAGGGTGAGCTGTGGACACTGGTTAGTTCATTGAAGGAAACAGGCAGCATTGAAGGAAACCCAGCTTTCAGTGGCCCCTGGGTGGCTCAGTTGTGTTAAGCGTCGGCTTAGGCCATGATCTCACAGTTCATGGGTTCAAGGCTTACATCGGGCTCCACACTGACAATGCAGGCTCTGCAATTGGGGATTCTCTCCCTCTCCCTCTCTCTCTGCCCCTCGTGCTCTCTATCTCAAAATAAATTTTAATAAAAATTGAAAAAAAAAGTTCAGCTTTCAGAATAAGGGAGGTTAGAGTCCCGCCTGGCTCTGTTCTGAAATGGCCATGGCATCTCCTGCCTCCTGTCATGTCTGCCTCCAGTCCTCTCTCCAATGTGCAATCAGAGCGATTATTCTCAAAATCTAAATGCGATTGTGTCGCTCTCCTGCTTATAAGCCTTCAGTAGCTCCCTATTGCCCTCAGAATAGTCCTATGCAATGCCCTTCACAATCTGGCCCCAGTTGACCTCTCAAGCCTACCTCCGGCCCTTCACTGACCCACAACCCCGACTCTAATAGTTCCAAACCACTACTGTTCCCAGAACTGGTCCTTCTGTCTCTTTCCTCTAGAATGCAGTTTCCAACACACACACACACGTGCATGCACACACGTATGCACGCTCACAGGCGTGTGCCCTTCCGCCTGTCAGCTTCTCCATCCTCTGAGCTTTCAGAGCCCTGTCATAGCACTTCCCACACCATAGCGCGGCTGCTTGAGGGCACTCCCCCCTCCCATTCCAAGACAGGGGGCCCCTCTAGACAGGGATTGTGCTTTGTCTGGGCACACTCAACGTGTACTATCTTTCTGGTAGACACCCCTTAAATATTTGTAGAATCAGTGGAAAGCTAGGGAACAAGTGTGTTCAGGGAAGAGTGACAAGGATGACGAGGACTGTGGAAATAAGGTTGAATGCCAGGAGAAAAGAGCATCTGGGGGCATAATAATTCACTTTTCTGTCCAGTGCTTCCATGGGCAAGTGGGATCCAGTTTACTCCAGCCGTTCTGGAAGGCGGAATTAGCCTCTGGTAGGAGGGAGACAGATACAGTGCAATCTAAGAAGCAGCTTTGGAGAACACTAGGGCATGCTCTGTTGGATGCCTCGTCAGAGAAGGGATAGCTTCCTGGTGACCTAGAGAGTTCCCTGGCCCCAACACCGTCTCAGGAGTGTGGTTGGAAGGATTCTTATGCTGGGTGAGGCATTTGCCCCAATGATACGGAAGGTCCTTCAGACCGTGGACTCGAACATCTGCAGGTCTCAGTAGCTCTGGAAGTCTGTGATAATTCCATCTAGGCCATGACACCATGCAATTTAGAAAACAGAGCAGATTTCTCATTTCTGATCCTAATTTCTCTTCCTTAGCAGCTTCGGAGTATTTTACCTATTCCAAATCCACCCACAATGCCTGGTCCACTCATTACCATTTTTTAAATTAAAAGAAATATTTTTAATGTTTATTTATTTTTGACAGAGAAAGTGAGAGACAGAGCCAGAGTGCGAGCAGGGGAGGGGCAGAGCAAGAGTGAGAGCTAGAGCGAGAGCGAGAGAGAGAGAGAGAGAGAGAGAGAGAATCCAAAGCAGGCTTCAGGCTCTGAGCTGTCAGCACAGAGCCCAACAAGGGGTTTGAACTCACAGATCCTGAGATCATACCCTGAGCTGAAGTCAGATGCTTAACTGACTGAGCCACCCAGGCGCCCACTTACTATTTTTTGTCTTCAGTCCACATCTAAAGCTCAAGAACATAACCACAGCGGAGTGGCTGTAGGGATGGGCCCTGGGGCTAGATTATCTGTGACAAAGCAATTGACCTCAGACTGGTAATTGACCTCAGAGGAGTCACTTCCCCTTTCTGGTTTCCTCATCTATAAAATGGACATGATAGTAGAGTTAACCTTGTAAGGATAAGATGGAAATACCATACACGGATATGTTAAGTGCTCAATAAACACTCCCTAGTGTTACTCGTCCTGGATAAGGGCGGGACCTGAACAGGGCTCACTGCTAAAGGGGCAGTACGGTAGTGCGGTGGCCTCCAGCTGTTCTCCGCACAACCTCAGCAATTCTTAGCACTTCTCCTGAGAGCTGGGCAAGGTGTAAGGTTGGGGCGGGGGGTGGAGAAGTCAACCATTGGTACAGAAGAACTAAACGGGGGTGTGTGTGCACCCAGACGGTGTGTACATCCAGCTGTCTGGGATTCCGAAACAACTTGTTGCTTCCATGAGAAACCGAGAGTGGGGGGGGCGGGGTTGCACCCATGGCCTCCTGTCCTTCCTGCGTCCCCAGCAATTCCCTGCTTAGTCTTCCCACCCAGGGGAAGCGGGACACTGATGATAAGCTTTTGAATCAGTCGTTTCTTTTCCTCTGAAGACAGGTTTCTTTTTCTCTGAATTCCTACCCTCTGATGTGCCTACAGGGACGTTGCCAGACTACATGCCATCATCCTGTATACGTAGCACCTGCCACTTGTCCGAGGGACACAATCAGAAAGGGACAACACAATGGCAACGAGAATACACTGGACTCTGATCTTCCTCCTCATAAAGTCCCCGGAATTCCAAGCCCACTGAGGGCACAGCCCAGCTTTCACCTGACAGAGTCCGGGAGCCTCACGCAGTGTTTAGCAACCATTCCTGAGGCTGGAGTCAGAGCCCCACCCCGCCTCCCGGTGGGGTGGCCTGTGCCAGCCTTCGCTGCCTCTGGCTCTGCTGATGCCACACCTCTTCTCTGGCGGTCCCCACCTGTGACCAAGGTCACAGCTCTTCCGTTAGATGCCTCAAGGGGTTCTTGCTGTTTCAGCTCAGACTCTTCCTTGTCAAGGACTTGGGATGGATTCCCAGTGGAGCCAGGGCCAAGGGACAGGAAACGCACCCTTCCCCCTCCACCCCCAGTATCTTGCTCAAAAGCCTTTGTCTTTCCTTTCTCAAAAGCCTGGATAGTGTCATTGATCACTGTCTCAGGATAAAGTCCAGCCTCCACCAGGGACCTCCCCAGGGAAGAGATGGGAGGCACACTGCCTCTGTCTGCTTCCTTGGTGTTGGAGTTTCGTCTGATACCGTGCAGCTCAGCTGCATTCCCAACACCCTCATCAAATAACTCTCCTGGTGGCCCTCAAGGTGGGCAGAGCTCCTGAGGGGACCCTGCTGACAGGGACCCTCCATCCACAGATGTGGAGTGGATTCCGCCTTCCTGTTCCAAACCCGATAGAGTTCTATTACAAAGAAAGAATTACAAAGGATTTTGCTTTTCATAATTCACAAAGCAGAAGAAACTCTGAATGTTGGTTTGGCCCATTCTGGCTCCAACCAGGGTTAAACTCAAACCATAAGTGTTTATACTTAGAGAGTAAAACAATACTTCCCAGAGACCGAAATCCTGAAATACCCCCTTATAGGTTGTAGGGTTCTTTTGGTTTTCAATTTTTTCTGATCTTGTTTTTCGTGTGTTTGTTTGTTTTCTTGCTTATTTTTTCCCTATGACCGTGCCAAATCCTTCATGGAGCAATCTGAGCCCTTTGCTTATTGTTGTGTCCTGGAGGAGAATCGGAGGGAAGACAGTAGCCTGTCTTGGCTGTTTCCCATCACAGTGTAATTCCCTCTGAGTTCTTTTTTTTTTTCTTTGAGAGAGACAGAGTGTGAGTGGGGGAGGGGCAGAGAGAGAGGAAGACAGAATCTGAAGGAGGCTCCAGGCTTAGAGCTGTCAGCACAGAGCCCAATGCGGGGCTCAAACCCACAAGCTGTGAGATCATGACCTGAGCCGAAGTCCATCGCTCAACCGACTGAGCCACCCAGGCACCCCCCTCTTATTTTTTTAAATTTTTTAATGTTATTTATCTCCCTACCTGAGTTCCTATCCGCCCCATCTCTCTCCCCCTCCCCCCCCACATACTTACTTACACTTACACCTCCCTGCGTACATCACATTTAGTTCTGGGCCGTAATCACCTGTGTCAGCCTTGGCTCTCGGAAGTGAAGAGGGAGCCTTGGGTGTGCAACACCATAAACATATTTTCCCCAAGAGATGCTTGTGCAGCAATCCAGGCGTTCTCATGCTCTGCCTTCTAATTAGTTTAGGGAGTTGTAGCCTCACAGGGTGGGTGAGCTTGCCAGCTGTGCTTTTCGGGAAGTTATATGGTCTACGCTCCTCTGTCTCCTCCCTTGGCGTTAGGAAATTATAGAGCCGGCTCTCTGTGCTCGTCTTGGAAGTGTGCACACTGACCTCACCGCACAGAGCCCGGGACACTCAAGAGCCTTTCCGAGCCAGCGCTCAAAGCCCTTGGGGACCTGTGGTACCTGTCAGATCTCCCGTCTTGCAGCCTGCTGGCTGTGAACAGGGCAAGAGGGGATGGCCTGTGAGCTAAAAGGGACGGCTTTCATCTGTGGCTGTTCGGTCCCCTTGGGTGACCGACTATAGCCCATGGGGAACCAGAGGAGAGATTTTATGGCACAAGGGGAACCTGCAGCTCTTCCATGAAGGACCCTATTCTGGAGGCTGCCAGACACCTCATCCCCAGGAGAGGAGAAGCCCCGAAGAGCCCTTCCAGCCTTCCTTCCTCTGAGGCTGCCCTATCTGTATGTCCTCTAGGGGCCCCACGGATGGGGCCTGGCTGAAATCAAATCTCTCATAGCTGCTGACTCTTTAATTTAAACTTTTCTCCTCTACACAGTCCCCTCTTACTTTGTTTACGCATTCTCCCTTCGGGTGACCAGATCACCCTTTTGCTTCGAGTTCCTACTTCTCCACTTTACCAAAGTTCAGCCCCTCCCCCTCTTTAATAAGGGGGCGATGATGTTTTTCCTGGCATTCTCCCCCAGATACTCATCTGGCTCCGCTCTAAGTGGCCAGCACCTCTCCGATTTCCCCACGCGGGCTGTGTACTTTTTACACCACGCTTCTCAGCTGAAACCCCCTGGGATGCGATTTTCTGTCTTCACTTATCTCATCCTTTGGCGTGGATTCCTCTCCTGGTTCCCTCCTATCTGCATACCTGCCTTTCTGGCGGCTGTCCACATCCCTCCTGTCTCACTCAGTCTGTTGGGTAGGACTTTGCCAGCCTCTCTACTTGGCACTCGGCTTCTCCCTGAGGGTTTCTCTCTGCAAATAAGGTTATTCATCACTGCCCTGGCCATTGGCTCTGCTGTTGTGGCCCCGCAGGAACCCACTTGCTCTCCACCTTGTCCCAGCTGTCAGGAGAGGTGCCAGCCCCACAATGTCCCTGCCCCTAGACCGAGGCAGAGCACAAATGGCCTCGGAGCTCCTAGACAGGTGGTGTTTTCCACGCCTAGAAATACGTGCTTTTGTAAGTCTGTCTAATTTCAGAAGATCTCTGCCTGAAAGAAATGTTGAATTGGCTGTTGTATTTATTTCCAAAACAGCAGAGTAAATCAAGTTGAGTGCTTAGTTTCTCGCAGCTCTTTCTTAGTTCTTGATGGGTCTTGATAATCTTGTACCAGGTTCAACGTCATTCAGCTGCTTCAAAAACAGTGACACGCTGGCTAAATAGAAGAGGACGCCTCTTTCACTCTGTCACCTGTTTGCCACTTCGGCTTGAGGTACCTTCCCCTCCCCCGCTTCCCCTTCCCCGGCTAAATAAATTCTGTCCTAAGGTCTTTGTCTTTCTGTCTCTACAACATAGCCTTTGTTGTAGTATGAATTTGTATCTCAGCCATCTTTGTCTAAGTGTCTTTGTTTCAGTGTCTCAAAGCTTAAAGCAGATTCCATTACTTGGGAGCTTAGTGAATTGGCCCCAGTTAATCAGATAAGCACTAGAAAAATTCCCTGGAAACCTCCAACAGATAGACATGAAAGATCCAGCACAATTGGATTATCATGACAAGACTCCAGCTGACACCATCAAAATGGAGGAGGTTACCTAAATAACCGGAAGAGGGCTCCAAGGAGAGGAGCCGAGCTGGAGGGAAGGGAAGTGTGACAAGGCAGCTGTGATCAGCCTCGGGCTGGGTGTGTGCTGAAGCCAGGGCTTCCTCTGGACAGAGGTCATTGGACCAGGCAACAGGAGAGGCCTACATTCCTACAGTCAGAAAGAGAAATGTCTGTGCAGATAAACCTTTGGAGAGTTACAGCCGCCCACTTCCTGGGCACAGTCATCTCTGGGTGTGGTTGGAAAGGCAGCTGGCTGCCCTGTCATTATCAGGACCATCTCTGAGATTGCTCAGGGCAGTTACACCCTACACACACACACACACACACACACACACACACGTACACACACCCTTAGTGCCATCTAATACGTTCGTCCCAAATTTTCACTTCTCTGAAGTGCTTTTAAGTCACTGCCCCACGTGGTTCTACACTGGTCCGGAGGGGCCATCAGTGCAATTTGATGGCTCAGCTGTGAAGCCAGAACCTCCTCTGTGTAAACTTTCTCTGTATTTAACCTGCTGCCTCACAGATCTCTGTGACCCAGCGCTGCATTTAAAGATGCTGCCCCACACCGGGGTGGCTCAGTCAGTTGAGCATCCAACTTCGGCTCATGTCATGATCTCACAGTTTGTGAGTTTGAGCCCCACGTCGGGCTCTGTGCTGACAGCTCAGAGCCTGGAGCCTGTTTCGGATTCTGTGTCTCCCTCGCTCTCTGACCTCTCCCACTCATGCTCTATCTCTCTTTCAAAAAGAAATAGACATTAAAAAAAAGATTGAAAAAAATAAAAGATGCTGCTCCAGGTATCACAAGATTCAGAATGACCAAGAACAGGGAAGATCTCTGTGGTCTCGTGTAAGCATCGAGTTTCATTCATGAACGTGTAAAAACTGGCATTCATAGGCGGCATATACAATTTATGTAGTAATGCCATATTAAATATTTGATTAACAGGAAGATGTCACTCCCAAGCCACACACCCAGCCAGAGCGGGTCATTGCACTTTGCACCAGGGACACATGAAGGGAAAGCAAGTACTTGCCTTGGAGAAACTACTGGTCTCTCATTAGGAGCTGAGAGGAGACAGCGGCGACCCCTTCTGCTAGGTCTGCCCCCTGGGGTGTTTGTTCTAGCTCATGCCTGACGTTAGGGAGACTCCCCAGCTTCTGAGCAGGAACACCCCGGGGGCTGCCTGGCCTGCAGGCGAGTCCCGCTCAGGCAGGAGATGCAAACACAGAGGTGTGCCGCAGCTGGAAGGACACTGCCCCCAAGGACTGTGGCGTGGAGTCACAGAGGTTAGGGCTGGAGAGGAAGACTGGGTCTGTGGATAAAGAGGACAGATGAGGCCTGAGAGGCGCTGAGCGGGAGGTGCCGGGGGGATATCTGAGTGGAGGGCCAGCAACGTCCGTCTTCGGAAGTCATCACATCATGAAACATGAGGACCTGGGCCCCTGGAAGGGTGGCTGGGTTGAGAAGAGGAGAGAAGGGATGAGCCTCCGGAAGCTGTCCTCTGGTAAGAGCCCAGCACTGCTGTGGGCAGGGTGCAGTAGGGCAGCAGTGAGGCTCCGGGGCTTGGGCCCGTGTCTTAGGGGCGAAGACGTGGCTGCCGTGGGTGGGATGTTCTGGGTGGAGCACGGGGGCCATGGGAGGCGGGACAAGTGCCTGTCTGAGGATGGTCAGCAGCCTTCATGGCCTAGTTGGGGTTCTTGGCCCTGCCCTCGGGAGTGAGCGGGGGGAAATGGATGTCGACTTTCAGTGGAGCTTTCTGGATCCACACGTGAACTATGGGCAAGCAATAGGGCAGACGGGTGGCCTGTGGTCCAAGGACTGTCCTGAGTGGGTGGAGTCATTGCGGGTGATAGAGAGGGGTGGAGTGTGTGGCGTGCCTGAGCCCGCAGCTGCTTCTGCCGGCCGGTTGTGCCCGTCTCTCCCCAACTCCACACCCAGTGATGCTGGGGTCACATCCTGAAATTGTCCACGTGGGAGGGCTGGCAAATGTTACCAATCAGGGCTTTACTTTGCAGAGATGCAATTGTTAAACCTTTAGCTGCACACCACTGAGAGGTAGGGGAGTAAAGGGTGCATGTCGGCAAGTGGAAAGGGATGAACCTAAGATGAGGGGTCTTAGTGCTAAAGAGTTTGGACTTTATCCTGAGAGCTATGGAGAGCCATCGAGAAGCAGTATAATTACAGTGCATTGCTTGAGAGCGTGGTGGGATTTTTTTTTTAATGTATTTATTTTGAGAGAGAGAATGAGTGGGGAGAGGGAGAGAGAGAGAGTCCCAAGCAGGCTCTGTGCTGTCAGCTCAGAGCTTGACATGGGGCTCAATTCCACAAACAGTAGGATCACGACCTGCGCTGAAATCAAGAGTCCTAACGCTTAACCGACTGACCCACCCAGGCACCCGCAGAGAGGGTGGTGTTTTGAATCCTGTTTGCATGGGTTCAAACGCTGGCTCTGCCAATTACCAGCTGTGCCATCTTGGGCAGGTTACTTAACCTCTCTGGGCCTTGGTTTCCACATCTGTGAAATGGATAAAATTATGCCTGCTTCATAGGGTTGCTGTGAGCTTTGAATGAGTTTTCCACGTAGAGTGCTTAGAACAGAGCCTGGCATGCAGTGAGCGTTCAGTAAGCGTTAGCTATTTTAGAAACATTCAGACCAGTAGATGACCTGATCCTATTTGTCTTTTGGAACAAATACTTCAGCACGGAGAACAGATTGGAAGGGGCAAGATAAAAAGGCAGGAAGAGCAGAAAAGGAGCAATTGTTATACTAGGGGCGCTGGGGGTGTGGAAAGGCGGAAGGAAGAGAATAGGTGTGGGGACACCCAGGTGGAACAGAGAGGGCTGGGAGCATGACGCAGGGGGCGAAGAGAGAGGAGGGGAGTTGCCACCAGCAGGGATAACCGGGAAAGCCTTGGTGAAAGGGGCGGACCTGAGGCTGGGTCGTGAAGGAGTATTTTGGCAGAGAAGAGGGAGGAGGACCTGATGGGTAGAAGCAGGTGTAGGAAGAGAACAAGCGTTTTCAGAGAGTGTCCGGTTCGTGGGTTTTTGATAAACGTTTGTCATTTGAGTTTTTAAGTGTTTAATTGATGCTGATGGAATGAAAACAAGGAAAAGCAGTATGCTTGAAAAAACAAAAACTACCCGTCAGGTCCCCGTGGTGCTCTGTTCCTCTAGCACCTACAGAAGCCACTTGATGTCAGGCCCAGGTGCCATCCCTGAGCTGCCCAGAAGGCAGCCTTCCAGCCAAGAGCTGCTCACCCCTTCTGGGCGCCCCGATGAGGAGGCGGCCTGGGAAGTTAGCCAAACACTGGAGGGTTAAACCTCTCTGTCTTTCGTGAGGGAGACGAGTGGAGAGAGCTCTTTCCTGTCTACACTGCACCCGGCCTTTGGAGTCTTCCTGTTGTCACAATGGCTCTTTGTTGGTGGCAAAGGCTCTTTCAACCAGTGGGGCAATATTTCACCCTTGCCACACTTCGAGTGCTGTTGCCAGGGGCTGGCTAACCGTGTCACGGGCTTCATGTGACATCAGCCCGTCCTCTGTGGGATTAGTTTGGGGGATAATCAGCTGGTGGTGTATCCAATTCTGCCTAGTAGTCTAGGGGAGAGAGATAATGGGGTGCGCTCTTGGGGCATACAGGCCTGGAACCTTCCACCATTCTCCTGCCTCATCAACCACTCTCCTACTTGGCCCGGAGGAGGGTTGGCAGTGGCAAAGTGCAGGACTTTTCTCCCATTCTGTTCTCACACAGCTGCTCCTCAGCCACCACCCACTGTGCCTCCTCCCAGATGAGATGGAAAAATGAAGCTGTGGCAATGGTGCCAAGTAGGTGAACAGACTGAGGGGAGCCACATTGGACCAGATTCAGTCACTTGGTGAATTCAGGTTATTTGGAGGAAGAAGATAAATACCTATAAGAAAGATAAAGAGGGGCGCCTGGGTAGGCCCGGTTGGTTAAGCCTCTGACTCTTGATTTTCTCTTGGGATTATCTCTCCTTGTGCCCCTCCCCTTGCTCGTGCATACACATTCTCTCTCTCAAAATAAATACATTTAAAAAACATTTTTTTTAAAAAAAAAAAGAAAGATAAAAAGATCGGCAGGTGTTGCTTCTAGCTTTGGTCAGTATTTCTCAAAACACTTCTCAGATATTCTCCTCCCAGTTCCCCGTGGGACTACCGTGCTTTAAAAGTGGCACACACCATGGGGGGACCTGGGTGGCTCAGTCAATTAAGCCTCTGACTTCGGCTCAGGTCATGACCTCACGGTTTGTGAGTCTGAGCCCTGTGTCAGGCGGTACGCTGACAGCTCAGAGCCTGGAGCCTGCTTGGGATTCTGCCCCTCCCCTGTTCACACTCTGTCTCTCTCTCTCTCTCAAAAATAAGCATTAAAAAATTTTTTTTCTTAAATAAAAGTCACATATACCAGGGAGCTCAAAGCAGAGTTGGGTTACAATAACATTTGGGAATCCAGTAGAGGAGCCTAGATTTAGACCATCCCAGAACTAGCTCCTGATTAGGGGCTTTTCCCAGAGGAATTACTGGGCTGTGTTGGACTCTCCACCTCAGCTTAAGGCAGGTCATTTGGGCTCCCTCCCCAAGATGGCGGCCAGTTCGTCCTCTGTGGGCCAGGCCTGCCCAGCAACCAGCGGATGCTTGTTCTTTTCCAGCCACTGGCAGGGCTGCCTGAAAACTCTCCTTCCTTCCTCCTCTGGCTGGCCTTGTCTTCTGACAGATCAGGCCAAGAGGTGACCTGAAGCAGTGGGAACTAGAACCCACAGCTTCATCATCCTCCTCCTCTAATCCCTGGCAGGAATGTGCTGCCCAGATTTCTCTTTAGAACAGAGGCACTCATTCTCCTGACTGCCAGGAGTGTTGTCTATTGATGGGGTGTAGCTGGGTCCCTCCCTAGAAATTGCCCTTAGTCAAAGGGCCCCGCCTCACCTGAGGGTACACCCCCAGACCAGGTGACTGGCTGATGCAGGGGCTCCAAGCTCTGGGTCTTTTGTCTCCACCCAGGACCTCTCTGAAGGGCCAACCGGCTTCGGAGCTCCCTGTGGGATCAGCTGAGGCCTCTGTACACTGACCAACCTGTGCCTGAGCCTTCTTCCCCCACTCCTTTACAGGTGTTCATCCCAAGAACACTCCTCAGCAAACCAGTTGCATGTTAATCTCTCTCTCAAAGTCTGTTCTCAGGGAACCTGACCCGTGACACCTAGAGATACTGGACAGGAGGCTGGTCAGCTGACATCCAGGCAGGGGCAGGCTGCAGGCTGCTTTTGCAACCCCAGTGAGGCTGAGTGGGCGAGAAGCACTGGGGGGAATGCCCTACAACCAGGGGGAAAGGTCGGTGAAGGAATGACTCAGAGGAGGAGTTAATTCTGAAGGACACCTGTCTGGCCCTCTGCAGCCCATGGAGGTTTGTCTCCTCCCTCTTGAAGGATAAAGAGAGGGAGAGAAGCACTGAAGAGTCTTATGCTCTCTAGAGAGGGCTGACTATTTATATAACAGGAGACTAGACACCTAATGAAGAAACCATCTCATTCTTTGTCTGGACAAACTTACCTTGGGAACTCATTACTTTCCTCCTTGTGAAGTCGGCTGGGAAATTAGATAGGTGGCATGTTAATGCAAAAGTGGGAATGAGAGAAGCTAGAGGTGGCTGTATGGTCCCCTCTGGGAGAAGAGGGGAGCGGAAGGGAGGTTGTCAGCGGGTCCGGCCCCACTTCTTTGGCCTGGCCTCGTCCCCCAGGCCCCATGACCATTGAGCTCCTTTTGAAGCCCACTAGATTTCCTCAGTCTGAACACATTCCCCCTGACTATGACAGGAAGCAGGAGTGAGGGTTTTCTTCTTTGCACATCAGTAAGGAACCCAAAGGCACTGTTTCTCCAGAACCCAGGGGCCAGAAGCACACACCTGCCCATCAGGTCCAGAACAGACCCCGGCCGTAATGACTTTCTTACCTGGAGGCGGAGCTGGATCACAACTAACCATGACGTATTCCTCACTTTCTCCCGCCCCTCCCTGACCCCAGAGAGGCCTGTACAGCTCAGCATCTCTCCCTCTTCCATCCCAGGCAACCCTAGAAGCCTAGAGTGCAAATTCTGTAAGGCCAGGCACCCCCACATTTGAGGCTAACTTTTACATAGTCCCTGGCATAGCGGCCATGGGAATGCAGGGGAATCATTGTAAAGCCATGAGACTCTCTGAGTGCTGTTCTTGCCAAAAATCATTACAGTCCTTCCCAGAGGCTGTACCTGGGCATTCCCTGGGGCGTGCTTTATGCAGGAGGGACAGTGGGTACAGACATACTTTTGTCCAAATGATATATTACCTCTTAGGAACCAACTGAGCCCCCTTCAGTTTCTGTTGATGTTTTTGTTGAAATATAAAAGGCACGTTAAAAAATAGATTTTATAATAATTTCAGTTGAAATTGAAAAACAAACATAAGATACGAATTTACTTCATCAGCATTTATACCAAAACTAAGAGCTCCCAGATAGTAGGAAAAGTTAAATGTAAAGTTTACAATAACTTGTATAACATAAAGCAGATGCTAGGCTCTCCAGGCTGGCCAGAGGCTGGTTTCTAGCACGTAGTGAAGGAAGGCTCTATACTAGTTGGGGGGCGCCTGGGTCGTTCAGTTGGTTAAGCATCCAACTTCAGCTCAGGTCATGATCTCGTGGTTTGTGAGTTCAAGCCCCATGTTGGGCTTATGCTGACAGCTCAGAGCCTGGAGCCTGCTTTGGATTCTGTCTCTTTCTCATAAATAAACATTAAAAAATTTTTTATACTATTTGGAAGGTTGTGTTTAGACCAGGGGTTGGTGTTGCAGGGACAGAGTAGAGGGGAGAAGGTTAAGAGTGAGCACTCCAAGAATAGCCCTTGGGTGACCCGGGCCAGACATTGTTTTCTAGAAGAGGAGAAACTCATGCTACTAAGGGCGCTAACACACAGGGTAGGGAAAAAACTCAATTCTGGAACACTGCGTGCAGTTAAAAACAGCTTAATTTGGTCCTTTAACGTTAAACATAGATGTAAAATTCTGATCATCAATTCTTGCATGTTGTCTGTGCTATTGTCGGTTCTTCACCATCCACTCAAATTGTCTGAGGCTCTAGACAGGAGAGCCATGCTGCCCACATGGCAGGGGGCATATTCTCCCATTGCTTATTTGTCAAGAGCAATGAACTTCAACTGCAAGCTGGCTCCTGCCGGTGGGGATTCCCTCTCTGTTTGGTCTGAGCCCTGGAGTCGACATGACTCCAGATAACCCTGATATGGAATATGAAACAAAAAATTAAAATGATACAAAAGCCCCTATCATCAGATGTCATTTTGGATAATTTTAAAAGATTAAATATTTCCTTCTTTATGAGAGTGCATGGGTGCACTTGCATGCCAGGACACACATACACACACTCTTTCACTCTGTGTCTCTTTATGTATTTATGCATTTCTTCCTCTTCATCCACATGATGGTGATAGAAAGTTTGACTCAACTTTGCCTCTGAGATGTGTGGTGGGCTCCAGTGATATAAGGCCTGGGGGAAGATGAAGTGCTGTAAAAATGAAAAGCATCCCCACTGATAACCATAATTCCATCATTTGTTTTCTGATTACTCCGCATCTTGCCCTCCATAATCAGAGAACAAAGGAGGGCAGAGCTTTAGAGTCAGGCTCTCAATGATCCCTATGTTGACAAGACCAAAGCTGAAGGCATACAGTAGGACGCGGGCGTGTTTTTCCCGGAAGGCTGACTGAGCAGTTCTCCAAATGTTTGCAAGTACAGGGCAGAATTCCATGCAGCCTTCAAACCTTGAGCCAAGACTCAGCATTAACAAAGCCAAAAGTTTCATTTCTTTGACTGTGGGAGTGCTGCAATCAGCCTTTAAATGGTCACTCAGTTTGAAGTTCAATAAGTACTTTGATTGAGAAACACTTGTACTGAGGGGTGAAAAGTCCTTGGCTTTAAATGGCACATGACGAGCAGTGCCCATGTCACAGTATGGGCACCACATTCTTCCCAGTCAGAGGTGACTCCCTGGGAAGATCATCTTAGTCACAGAGTTGTCGCCTGATCTAGGGCAGGTGTGTGCATGTGTGTGTGTGTGTGTGTGTGTGTGTGTGTGTATGTGTGTAGGAAGGGACAAAGCTGTGGGAGCATTTTTTATTCTCTGCAAAATTTCCTGTCATTTAAGTCATAGTGAAGTACCCATAAGTCCACATGCAAAAGAGTCCAAATGCCAGCCCAGTAGGTGACTGTGTCAGCTAGTAGGTGTTCTGGTCTTCCAATAGTGGGAAGTAAGACTTGTAGGCTCTCAGGCTCTCACACCTGTGGTTTGAACTGCTTATTAAATCTCTAAGTGGAAGTACTCCTCCCTGCCACGTCTGGAATAGTCATAAGTGTATGGGTGTACTGGGGGAAGGCATATGTGTACCTAAAGCAGACGGAATTCTGCAAGAGGGCTCACAACAGAAAGCCAAGAAGACAGGTCAAGCAGAGAAAGCTTGATGTATCACCACTACAGAGAAACCGGCTTCCATGAGCTGGTGAAACGTCCATCTAACAATACGAAAGCCGCTATTCCCTTTCGATGTTGCCCTGAAGATATAGCTGCACCTTGGTTCCTCACCTGCATGAGGCTGGGCCTGAAACAGTCTGGGTAAATACATGCAACACGGTTTGGAAACAGAAGATCTGGATTTGAATCCCACTTGTCGCTGACCTGCTCTGGACTTGGAGCAAGACCTCTCCAAGGTCATTTCGTCACGTGTAGATGGGTGGGGGGTAAGTTCTACTTCAAAGCATCCTCAAGTTGAACCTACCAGAGCCAATGAATGTGAAAATGTTTTGTGGGTTTAAAGCATTATAAAAATAAATAGCATTATTTTTACTGAAAAGATGAAGTTAGCACCGTTCGCCCCATGGTTGGTATGGGTCACCTGTGAGATACCAGTTAGGCAAATGGTCATAGTAATAATCAAATTGTCACTGCTGTAACCGGTACACTATCCTTTTCCTAAACAAACAACAAATGAACAAAATCTTGCCAGAGTCAAAAGACAACAGTCTCTTTTGGTTTTTCAGCTTCTGGAAGGGCAGTCTACTGCTGCCAGTCCCTTCTCTGTGAGACAGGGTGGAGGAGGCTCCCTTGGTGGTTACGTGGATTGTGGCTGTGTATGTGGCAGGCCCACACGCTGCCCTCACTGGGCTCAGGGCGGTTCTCAGCCTTTCTCCTTGAGGCACAAGACAGATGACACTCACATGTGTGACACTTGCCATGTTGCCCCTTTTTACAATGCTTTTTCCTGTCAGGACAAGTGAGAGCAACAATACTGCACATGTAACTGCAAGTCCACTCTTACTTCAGATCTGCGGTACTTCCTATTGATGATAGCAAATTACTTGTGACACTTCTCACAACCGATTGATACCTGTTGGTATACCTGGAAGTCAGTTGAGAACTGATGTCATCATCCATCATCTGTGAAGAAGGGCAGGAATTCGTCTTATGCATCTTAGTATTTTCAACACCCAACACATAGTAGAAGCTCAATGCTGACTTGAAACCTCCCAGCACCCCCTGCATGAGCTCTGGGGCCATTCCAAGCTCCGGGGTGCTAGCTGGTTAGTCGTAGCCCTTTTAGGAGCATTGCCATCATGTGACAGAGGACAAGGCATGAACTCTACAGGGAATTTCACTGCTAGGATGGATGAGCCAGCTCCCTTCACACTCTGTGGGAGTGACTGTTTTAAGTGGAAGAGTTAGTGCCTACTTTCTTTCATGTCCGCCTTTGAAGAGAGTGAGTGGCTTCTTGCCAGCCAGAGGTGCCTGAGGTTTGCACTCACTGGGGGCTGGGCAAATTGAGTGTGCAGGTGGTACTGTTCAGAGGATAAACACGAAAAGCCAAAGTAGATCTTTAAATACATGGCAAAGAGGTACATTCTGAGTGCTGCTCCTAAAGACATTCAAAGACACGTTTTCACCTGGGGCCTTTGGGTGGATCTGCAGGTTCAAGGAATCTGTGGGTATCAGGGCCAAAGCTGGAATGGATTTTCCCTTCCAGATGGGGAAGGCCTGCCAGGGGAGCAGCCTGGGCCACACACCCTTGTGTAGGAGAAATCTGGAGGCCGGCAGCCCAGAAGAACTGGCAACAGTGTGGAGGACTTCTAGATAATTTGTCACAAGTGTGCTAATGGCTCCAGAGGCCAAGAGCAAATGGGTCACACGGCATGTTTTTGAGATTAGAATGTGTGAACGAGTTGCTCTGTGAATTGTTACTTTCTCCGGGCAGCTCAGAAAAACTAGATCTGATGGGCTTGACCTATGAGGCAAAGCAGGGATAATGATATAATGCTCCATGGCTGCTTCAGCATTCAGGATGGTAGCTGCCAGCAGAATGCCAGACCTCCCTGGTGAGACCAGGCCAGTCTGAAGGTTGACCAAGTCAGAAAAACGAAGTTTTATTTCATCTCTTGAGAGAAGGGGATTGTAAGTGGCAGATGGGAAAAGAGAGGAACTAGGGGAACCAAATAGACTGGAACCAAACAGACTGGGCATGAGGGAAAGGCCCTTGTAGTGTAAGCCCAAAGGTTTTCTTGAGAGCCTGCCTGTCACTCGCCACATGGGAGAACTCAGCTATAGCTCAGGGGTGGGCTTTGCAGTCAGGCCACACCTGGGTGTCTGGCCTGGCCCTGCCACCTAGTCCCTGTGGAGCTGGATTAAATCATTAGCCCCTCTGCTCATCAGTTTCCTTGCTGTGAGATGGGAAAATCATGACTTCCTCACCTAGCTCCGGTCAAGATGAAGTAAGAGAGTGTTTGCCATGCTTGCCAATGTCCCTGGCACGGAGCAAGTACTGTGCTTGGTGTTGTTTCTGTGGTTGCTGTGATCCTCGTTACTTGATGTGACTGATTGCTTTACCACTGCTGTGTAACAAATAGCACAAAAGCAGTTGCAAGACAAAAACAACCTTCTTGTTATGTTCATGGATTCTCTGGGTCAAGAATTCAGACAGGACACAACAAAGATGGCTCATCCCTATTCCATGATGTCTGGGACATCAACTGGGAAAGTTGAAAGTCCAGGGTGTCTCAATGGTTGAAGGCTAGTATCATCTGAAGGATCACGCCCTATACAGCTGGTACCTGGCCTGGGAGGGACTTGAAGGTGAGGACTGCTAACATGTGGCTTCCCTCCAGCATGGTGTTCTCAGGGTAGCTGGGTTTGTAATGTGATGTCCAGCTTCTCCCTGGGTGAGTGTCCCAGGAGAATCCGGTGGAAGCTGAGTTGCCTTTTCTGGCCTGGCCTCAGAAGCTGGTTATATTCTCTTGGTCATAAGCAAGCCTCTAAGGTTGGCTACTTATATTCAGAAGGAAGGGATTTCTGGATAGGAGAAGTGTTAAAGAAAGTGTAGACATGATTTAAAACTGCCTAAATGTGGAAATGAGTAAAGCATGCCTTATGTTTACAGTTTAAAAAACCCCATCACTCAATCCTCCCAATACCTTTGAGAAGTAGACTGGCAAGTAATACAACCCCATTTTGCAGATGTGAGGATAGGCTCAGAGAGGCCAGTCACTTATTACCATGAGCTGCAGAATGAAGGGCATATATGAGATGCTCTCTCTGATCCCCTTCAGCTCTATAAGGTGGTGGTTTTCTGTTCCTTGCAGAGGGAGGCAGTCCTGAAAAGTTGACTTTAGTGAAGGAAGCAGTTTGACCAGACCTCTATGTGCTATTTCAACGATTTCTGTGACTTCCTGGAGTGAACTGAATTGCTTCCACTTAGCCCACACCTGGATTCTGAAGGCAGCTAATTTTAGATTCCTTGTTTCAGTGCCAAATATCAAAGGAGAGTTGAAAGAACAATCTTTGCTCAATTGGAGTACAAATTCTTTCAATTGAGACCAATTCTGATGCCTCCTCTTAAGATAAGGAAACCCCATTCATTATACATCTTGAAGCTGAAATATTTCAACCAAAGTAGGAAAAGCAAAAAATCAAGATCATCTTTAAGCAAATGACTCACTGAGCAAGTAAATACCAAGCAGGAAGTTTGTCAATGTGTATAAAATTACCCCATTTGTGCAGGTGCAATTTACTTTACTCAATACTTGTGATCCTGATTTGGTAAATGAAAATTAAACATTTTACATTGTCTGTTTCGTTGATTCAAGAGTTTTACAAGAATGGGGAATTTCCTAGTAAAAGACTCCTATGAAAACGTACTGCCCAATTTCAATTTTATAAATTTGGGTTTCTAGAAACTGGATTTTCTTTAAGTGCGGCTAACCCATATTACATCATTTCCTAGTCATTGTTAAAGAATCTGATTTTAGAAATTTTGAGCCTTCTATTGTTGAAATGTCTATTTTGAAGATTTTGTTAACCTACTTTTTTTCCTGTTACTTGATTCATGATTTTAAAAAAAGTATAGGAAAGGTTGATAAAAAAGGAGAACCATGAAAGAACATTGACTAAACATAAATCCAAGTCAGTTCTCTAGCTGCATCGGAAGCCATAGTGAAAGATGAGTACAAAATGACCACCATCTTTGCTGCCATGTTTCTATTGAAGGACACAGTAACGTATCTTTGAGATGTACACCATGACCTGTAGCTAATGCAGATCACCTTGTAATTCTCCACTTAATGAAAATTTAAACTTTTTAAGAAGGAGGTTAAGCTGGTATAGTGTGGTAGTGAGGCTACGTGAGCTCCTAGTCAAATGTTACTCAGCACCTTTGTTGTGTCGGCATTGTGCTGGGCGGCCTGGGGAACCAAAGCAGACAATGCCATTCACACCATTCTTACCCCTGTACATCCCAATTTAGTGGGAAGGCTAAGACACACACAAGCCACATGGAATAAGCCATCTTCCTATACAGCATTATATCAAGTAAGAATGTAGTCCCAGGTATATGATGCTATTGAAAACTAAATAGGACTATATAGCAAGTACTCTTAAATATGTAGCACAGAGAATAAGGACAAAGGAGAATTAGTGAAGGAAGAAATAAGGCGAATGCCCTACATTTGTGAAACTTCAAAAAAATTTTTTTAATGTTTTATTTATTTTTGAGAGAGAGATAGAGTGACAGAGTATGAGCAAGGAAGGGGCAGAAAGAAAGGGAGGCACAGAATCCACGAAGCAGGCTCCAGGCTCTGAGCTGTCTGCACAGAGCCTGATATGGGGCTCGAGCCCATGAACCATGAGATCATGACCTGAGCTGAGGTGGGACGCTTAACCGACAGAACCACCCAGGCATCCCTACACTTATGAAACTTTTAAAACATTTTCATATTTATTATTTTATTTTTTTTTCATTATTTTATTTCTGACAACAGCCTTGAAGGTAGCCTGAGCCAGGATCATAACTCCTGTTTTATGAATGAGGAAATTGAGGCTCCAGAAGGATAAGTGACTTTCACAGACAGGAACCCAGAGAGTCTGACTCCAAATCAGATGCTCTTTCCCTGCATAACACAGACCCCTAATGTGACAGCCTTCCTAAGGGAAGATTTTTCCTAAGAGGGGACTTGACTGGTCCCTGAAGGAGGGGCAAGAGATGAGCAGTCTGAGAAGCGTGGGCTTTGGAGAAACCTGAGAAGCTATACCAGAGCCAAAGCACAGACATGCCACAAATGGGAGGCAGCAGGCCAGTCTGGCTGTCCTAGATGGTTCTCATGGGGGAATAAAGTAGAGTAAGCTTGAACAGGTAGAGGTGGGCTGATTACAAGAGGTCTGGCTCTCTGGGACAAAAATGGTACAGAGCACTGAAGCCCAGAAGTGATATGAAATATTTTTAACAATATTCAGTTGGATTCAGTCATTCTGGGAGTTCATAGATATAAACAAATGGCCTCGAATAGGGAAAAACAGTTGGCATAAAGATGATCGTCAAAGCTTTATCAACACCAAACATGCCAATAGTGGTTATACTAGGTTATGTTAGGCTACTTTAGGTTCTTGCCCGAGTTCCACAATTTTACATTTAGAGGTAGGGATGTGCTTCTCAGTACATGAACATTTATGAACGGGCATCCTATGGGATCATTATTATCTAGTCCCCAGGGAGATATGTTCCTGACATAATTTATTACCAGTGATCAACATTTCCTCGGGGTTGATTGGGCCATGTCTTTTTCTTCTCCATATCCTATAGAACTATCCTGATGAAGGACATAGGCCACAGATACACACGCACATACACACACACACACACACCCCAGTGTAGAGCACAGCACACTTAAAAGCTAATATCCAATGGGTTATCTAACCATTAAAATAACTTCATGTTTGTTTTTCTTTGGAAAGCCAACTTGCTATTTACTGTGAGTCAAAAGATTGTCATCAGGAAATTAAGATTATTAATGGCTAAGAGGTCACCGGAGGTGAAAACCGAACAGACTGGAAAAGGCCAGGCGAGTGGAAGAAAGCACAGGAGAATGCAGCAGGCGCACTGTTGGGAGCAAAAGGTGGTGTTTACTCTCCTTTCTGGCTCAGTCAGCACTATGGACAAACAACACTGATAGGGGAAGGCCTAGGCAGTTTTTAAATGTTTTTTTCTTTTTGTCTTTTTAAAAAATTTTAGTTCCAGTGTAGTTAACAGATAGTGTTTATTAGTTTCAGGTATACAATGTAGTGCTTTAACAATTCTATACATCACTCAGTGCTCATTAAGATAAATATACTCTTAATCCCCATCACCTGTTTCACCCATCTACCCCCCCCCCCACCTCCCCTCTGGTAACTATCAGTTTGTTCTCTATAGTTAAGAGTCTGCTTTTTGGTTCCTCTCTCTCTTTTTTCCCCTTTGTTCATTTGTTTTGTTTCTTAAATTCCACATATGAGTGAAATCATATGGTATTTGTCTTTGACTGACTTATTTCACTTAGCCTTATACCCTCTAGATCTATCCATGGTGTTGCAAATGGCAAGATTTCATTATTTTTATGGCTGAGCAATATTCCATTGTGCGCGTGCATGTGTGTGTGTGTGTCTGTATCTTCTTCACTTAGCTGTTGATGACACTTGGGCTGCTTCCATAATTTGGCTATTGTAAATAATGCTGCAGTAAACACAGGGGTACATATATCCCTTCCAAGTAGTGTTTTCATATTCTTTGGGTAAATACCTAGCAGTAGTATTACTGAATATTATGGTATTTCTATTTTTAATTTCTTGAGGAACCTCCATACTGTTTTCCACAGTAGCTGCACCAGTTTGCATTCCCACCAGGAGTGCACAAGTGTTCTCCACATCCTCACCAACAGTTGTTGTTTCTTGCATTTTTGATTATGGTCATTCTGACAGGTGTCAGGTAACATCTCATTGTGGTTTTGAATTGCATTTCTCTGATGATTAGTGACATTGGTCATCTTTTCATGTCTGTTAGCCATCTGTGTGTCTTCTTTGGAGAAATATCTGTTCATGTCTTCTGCCCATTTTTAAAAAAAAATTTAATGTTTATTAATTTTTGAAGGACAGAGAGACAGAACATGAGCAGGGGAGGGGCAGCGAGAGAGGGAAACAGAATCTGAAGCAGGCTGGGCTGGAGGTTCTGAAGTGTCAGCACAGAGCCTGATGCGGGGCTCGAACCCATGAACTGTGAGATCATGACCTAAGCTGAAGTTGGATGCTTAAATGACTGAGGCACCTGCACCCCTTCTGCCCATTTTTAACTTGGATTATTTGTTTTTTTGGGTGTTGAGTTATATAAGTTCATTATATATTTTGCATACTAATCCTTTTTTGGATATGTCATTTGCAGCATCTTTCCCATTCCGTAGGTTGTCTTTTAGTTTTCTTGGTCGTTTCCTTTGCTGTGCAGAAGCTTTTTATTTTGATGTAGTCCCAATAGCTTATTTTTGCTTTTGTTTCTCTTGCTTCAGGAGACTTATCTAGAAGGATGTTGCTGTGACCAATGACAGAAAAATTACTGCCCGTGCTCTCTTCAAGGATTTTTATGGTTTCAGGTCTTATATTTAGGTTCATTATAATCCATTTTGAGTTTATTTTTGTGTGTGGTATAAGAAAGTGGTCCTGTTTCATTCTTTTGCACGTAGCGGTCCAGTTTTCTCGACACCATTTTTGAAGTGACTGTGTTTTTCCCATTGCATATTCTTAAAACCTAGGCATTTTAAAAATAATGACTGTGGTATGTTGAATAACGGTCTCCAAAGATCTCTGGAACCTGTTATGTTACTTTATAGGATAAAGGTTCTTTGTAGATGTGGTTAAGTTAAGGATCATGAGATGAGGTTATCCTGGGTTATCTGGGTGGGCCCTAAATGCAATCACAAGTATCTCTGTTAGAGGCAGAGGGAGATTTGACACAGACAGAAGGGGAGAAGGCAGCGTGACTACAGGGACGCAGTGATTGGAGTGATGTAGTGACAAGCCAAGGAATGCTAGCAGTCACCAGAAGCTGGACAAGGCAAGGAGCAGATTCTTCCTTGGAGCTTCCAGAAAGAGCACGGCCCTGCCAACACCTGATTTCAGATCAGTGAAACTGATTTCAGACTTCTGGCCTCCAAACTGTGAGAAAAAACATTTGTGTTGCTTTAAGTCACGAAGTCTGTGGCAATTTGTTACAGCAGCAGCAGGAAAACGAATGCAATGAAAAACCGTGACACTGGAAAGGAAGATTCCCCTGGGGAAAGCTGAGGTATGAAAAGAAGGCATGAAGTGATGAAGAAGAGTTGGATGTTGAGGACTAAGGGAGGGTTGGCTGGACTTGGCGCTGATTCACGGTGATAAGACAGTGGCATGCTGGAGCTGGCTCCTATTATTGCCTCGCATGAGTCACCGCGCACACCTTTTCCCAGCTCCACGTTCAGCGCTATCCCCTTGGTAGCTTGAAGGTCAACAGTGGTGGGACTATTTACACCATGGAAAATGGCAAACACTACAAAACAGGGATTTTCTCCTGGAGAGCCAATCATTAAATATTTGCCACTGAGTAAAGGGAAAAGGAGAAATGGAAGGTGGGTTAGGTTTAGAAAGTAAGACTGAGAAGACTAACATTGTCATTTGTTCATCCCACTCCTTACATAAATATTTATGTGCCATTAATAGAAATGGGAACACAGGGAAGGTGATCTTATTTAAGAGATAAGAATTCAGCATGGGATTTGGATTTTCTCCTTACATTTACTGCATTTATATTTATATTATATTTTACCCTACATCACATACTGGGCCAGGCATGGGAGTACAGTAGTGCTTTAAGACACAGACCCAGCCTCATGGAGTCTGCAGTTGAGCAGGGAAGACAGTTCCAATAGGGTTGGGCAAGTGCTAATAAAGATACAAGCATACTCCAAAGACAGTGTGCAGGAAAAGTAGGGGTGAGATGGGGACTTCTCAGAGGAGACGACCTTTGCACAGTCTGAAGGAAGAGTAAAAGTTGCCAGACATGGAGATCATGGGGGAAGAAGGAATTATAAATAGCAAGACTTGCAGTGACCCAGTGAGGAGAGAAACGAATGGTGGGGTGTGGATGGGAGGTTGAGAGTGGTGGTGATCAGACCAGATACTTTGGGATACAGAACATCTAAAAGTTAAAGTCACAGGGTCAGTGAGAGTGGCCAACTCCCGTCCAGCCTGGACCAGCATGAATAGTCAAGGCATCTGGTCCAAGGAATGGAGTCAGGCACAGTACCGAGGGCTCTAGGAGGAGGCAGTTCCCAGGGATGGGGTGGGGTGGATGACAGAGTTAGAGATGAAGGAGATCAGGCCGGGTGGAGGAAAGATGCTGGAGTTAGGATGTCTTTAGGAAGAAAGACAGAGGTAGAAGCTGGCTGTTTGGGGGTGAGGAGAGAACAGGAGTGGAATTCAGGAGATGGTGCAGAAGCCCGGGCAAGCAGGCTAGCCTCACACAGTGGGGGTTCAGCTGCCCCGTGCTCCATGAGGGTGGTCTGTTGCCCCACCCTGGCACCTGGCTCAGTATCTGACATTGAGTGGTCATTCAATAAATATGTGCTGAGGGAATGAGTGAGTTAGGAAGAGAGGAAGAATAGAAGGCTCCCTAGGGTTCCTTTTGTTCCAGGGACACCGGACAGAAGACTCTGGAAAGCTGGCAATTCCATTCTCTTAAGGTGAGGGCTTTCTAATGAACTAGCTGCTTGGTTCTTGGTCAGGCGCACAGACATTTGATGGGTCGTCACTGCTGGTGGGTGGGCGAGACTGGAGCAGGAAGGGGCTTCCAGGATCGCAGTGAGCAGAAGCTTTGAGGTGTAAATCAGTGTGCTGGGTGCAGGAAACACGAGCAGCTAGGCATGGCTGGAGCATGGGGTATGTGGGACAGTGGTAGGAGTTGGACCCTGAATGTCATGTGAAAGGGTTTGGATTTTATCCTGGTAGCCCTGTGGAGCTACTGGAAGGTTTTGAACATGGGAACAACAGAGTCAGGCTTATATTTGGGAAAGACCACTCTGACAGTGGTGCAAATTTGATTGGCAGGGATGAGGCAAGAGGCAGGGAAACTCGTTTGGAGGCAGTTTCCAAGTGAAAGCTAATGAGACCCTACACTCATATAATGGTTCTGACATAGCAGGAGACACAATAAAGACATATTTAGGAGGCTCAGTCAAGACATGGGGTGAAGATGAGAGCAAGGCCTGCACATGTGACAATGTAACCCTTACTCAAGACAACGATCTTTGTGGAAAGCAAAGGGTGGCTCCCCACGATGACCATCGTAACACTGGGCCAAGGGACCGCAGCTAGTACTACTGGCCACTGGCCACTATCTAACACCTCCAGATAGCAGCATGTATCCTCACCAGAATGGGGCCCACCAGTGCATGCCTTTTTGAGCCTGGCTCCCCTGTCGAAGATGAGTTTCAGGTGCATCTATTTGCCAGAACCCCAGTCACAGGCCTGTACGCCTGCCTTGAGGGAGGCTGAGAAACTGAGTACCTCTGCTATCTTTGCTTCCCACCTAAACTCTTAAGGTGGAGAATTCTCCTACAGAAGAAGTCTGTTCAGAGGGGCTGCTCAGCCATAAATAAAGATTGATGTCTACTGAAAAATATGAGAAATGAGGAAAACAAAGAAGATCTAGACCAGAACCCTGGAGAAAGCGATTATTTAAGCAAGAAAAGGTAAAGAGTGAGTGAAGGAAACCGGGAAGGAAGAATCAGAAGCCAAAGGAGATTTGGAAAAGTAAGAGGGTGCAATGTCGCAGAAGCCCTGGGGAGAGAGGGCTTTGAGAAGGACTGGACAGCCACTGGATTGGACTATTGAGAGGCAGCCAGTGGCTGGGGGTAGCGGGGGATGGAGAGCATTTTCAAGAGCAAGTGGGAGCGAAGGCCAGAGTATAGGGGGCTCAGGAGTGTGTGTTGTGTCAGTGAAGACAGTATAGACTACTCTTTCAGGAAGTCTGGCCGGGAAAGGAAGAACAAAGAGAAAGAAAGTCAAAACTCAGGGTGGGAGGGTGTGGATTTGGGTTTTTGAGCCTGAAGCACCTCAAGTATGTTTATAGGTGTATGTGCCAGGCCAACCCTGTGTTCCCGAAGGGTGCCCTCCCCCGCTCGTTGTGGGGAGAACCAATTTGGTAATGGCCTCTCCCTTTCTGTTGCTCTGAGAAAGCTGCCGTGTTCAGCAAAAGGTATTAGTGTTCTTTTTAAGATTCCAAACTACCCATGAAGTTTTCTTTCTTCAGGGATTAAGAACATGGAAAGTCTCAAACTTTACATCTTGTGTTTGTACATGTTCACTGCAGAAGGCATCCTGAAGAAGTGCGTGGGGGGCATGGATTGGGAGAGAGAGACTGGGACTGAGCACAACCTGGTAACATCTCAGCCAGGACATCTTCCCCTTCCAGCTCTGGGACAGGAATGACACCCAGCCTGGGCTCCCTTGGCACTTGGGCTGGTGGCTGTGCCTTCTGTGCCTGTCCTGGGAGACTCAACAAGTTGGATGCTGTCAACATCCTCCTACCCAGCACGCTTACAAATCCAAGAGCTGATCCACAGAACCTGAGGAGAGCAGCAGAACTTTGTTGAACTCTTCATTGACATTGTAGCCTTCTGTCACTCCAAAGACGTCTCGTCAACCTCTAGGTTCACCTGATTATTATGGATGAGGGAATAAAAGCTTCTACCTTCTGGATAGTTCTGGATACTTTCACCTATATTATCACATACCCTCAGATATATGTCCAGGTGTAAAGTTTGTGAATGGCCTCATTTTCAAAGTGGGAAACCAACAACAGAGTAAGACAAGAAGACAAGCCCCCTTCCCCCACCACACACAGGGTTCTAAACACCTGGAGGAGACAACACGAGACCCCAGGACCTTTTCTTCTGCCTATCAAGTAGTAAGAGACTATAGAATGTTTATTTGATTGTGCTAGAGTGGTGGGAGTGTGGTGGGGGGGAATAATGCATCTTTATCACCCAACTTCAATTTGTATGAAAGCTTTTAGCCCAAGAAGACAATGTTGAGTAGTTTGTGAATAACCAGAAAAGCCTGTGACAAAGCAGTTCTGGAAACAACTGAGCAGCGGGCCACCCGGCTCCCTGCACAGATGCTGTTGACAGAGGCTCTGTTCATTTGCCGCAGGGTGAAATGGTCTGTCATCAAAGTGCCTAAATCAGAGGGAGGCAGGGGCTGAATCCAACCGCCAACCCCGGGCGGCACAGCCAAGCGGGAAGAATCTCTCCTTTGCCCCACGGACTGTCTCCCGACCAAACCAGCAGGTGATGTGGACAGTGTGCCTCTGCCCCCGTGGCACGCTCCACCTGGAACAGCTTTCAGCACCGGCTTTCTAAAAGGGTCTGTTTGTTTGTGGGGGAAACAGTTGCCGTCACCCTTAAGACCTCTGACCCCGAGACCCCAGCCATCCAACAAGAGTGTACCTGTCGTGTAGGGCAGACATGTGTGTGCCTGATTTCTAGCTCCGGTTCCCTGGAGATAATTAAGTTCAAAAGAAATGCCTTTGGGTCTTGGCCCGGCTCAGTCAAGTTAGAGAAGGCCTGGAAGGGGAAAGACAGACTGCACTATTTGGGCGAATCGCTTTCATTTGTAGCTTCTTTCTTCTTTCAGACACTATGTCAACTCGCCTCCTAAGGGGGTTTCCTCATAGGGAAGACATGAAATCCGTTGAATTTGGCTGAGCATCCCGTTTAATGAAAGCGATAAATCATGTCAGCGAGGGAGGTCTGGGAGAGCTGAGCCAGGGAAGGTGGGACAGGGGTTTTTGGAGGAAAGGGAGGGCAGCTTGGCCTCTTTTATAACCAACAATACACTGGGGGGAGAATGAAGGCTGCAAGGGAGGTGCCCAAGAGAGCCCGAAGCGAAGGCCCAGTGTGCTTCTCGATTTCTCGAGGGGGGCTCTTCTCAAATCCTGGTTCCCTCGTGTGCAGAAGGCCAGCCTCTGTAGCCTACACAGCAGCCGGGGGGCCTGTGATGGGATGTGGGAGAGCCGAGGGAGTGTCCCGCATTGTCTGCTGTCCTCACCGTCGCTCATGGAAAATGCTACTGCTGGAGGAGCACTGTGTTCTTCTCGTTTCACCTCCCCTGGAGGTCGGCTAGTCTTTGGGCTATTGACCCCCGTTAGAATGTGTCCTGAGGGGGAGACCAGAACTAAGCAGGACAACCCTACCAAGGTCAAGACTGCACACTGCAGTCAAGCTCAATTAAGAATAAATGATTTGGGCATCGCCCGAGTGGCTCAGTTGGTTAAGGGTCTAACTTTGGCTCAGGTCATGATTTCACAGTTCGTGGGCTTGAGCCCCGCAGCGGGCTCTGTGCTGACAGCTCAGAGCCTGGAGCCTGCTTTGGATTCTGTGTCTCCCTCTCTCTCTTCTCCTCCCCCACCCTCTCCCCCACACTCTGTCTCTCTGTATCTCAAAAATAAACATTTAAAAATTAAAAAAAAAAATAAGTGATTTTGCCATGAAGTTCTAATGTGATGAAGACCCTCCAACTCTTTGCCTCAGCTTGTCTAATCTGTAAAGTGGAGATAATAATGCCTACCTAACAGGGCCATTACAGGGGTGAAGCGACATTGTGAAGTGAAAGCTCTGGGTAGCTGTGACATACAGTGCGGGTTCTGGGGGTGTCCAGCCTGCTGCCTCTCAGGATCTGGTTAGTCCGGCTGGCCAGGTTAGATCCATGGGTTTTCCCTGCACTTTCTGTCACCTTCCACCCTGGATCCCAGGGCCCTTCCCCAGCAGCCTGCAACATGATATCGCACCATCAAGCCGTAACCCTCCTTTTTAAGAAACACCAGTGTAGACAGAGAGATGACAGGCGCACAAAACGATCGACAATCTCTATACAAACAGACGCATTAAATAAATATCAATTCACATTTATGGGCAAATAATGAGGTCAGTGTACTTAGGAATAACTTGGTAAGAATGGGCTTGTCTGTACTTCCTGGGTGATTGACTGCTCTCAGCAAAGCCTCCAAACATTTTCCAAACAAAGGAGTCGACCTGGGAAAACACCACCTGCTTGGAACTGCATGAGTCGAGCGCCTCGGGGAAAAGCCGAGGGCCGTCTCTTAACAGTGAGAGGGGCTGGGGGGATAAATACGAGTGAATTTTTATGAAGCCCCCACTGCAGAGTCCGTATGCTCCCGAGCAGGAGAGACCGGGATATGTGAGATTCATGGAGTAGTCAGGATTATTTACAGGACTACCAACCTCCGTGTGGGGGACTAGCCCACTGATGTGGAAGGGGCAGCTCTAGATCTTTCTTTCTGCTGGGCTCAATTTTCTCTCGAGTATGATTTAGTACATCAGATAAAAGCCCAAGAAGGCTCAATTAATTCATTTCGAGTCTTTTTCCCAATCCCCTATTAGATGAAATGTTTTAAGAAAAACTACACAGCATAATTTTTTTAAACGCATCTTGGTATAAGTTTAGTTTCAAGTGTGGGGCGCCTGGGTGGCTCAGTTGGTTAAGCATCTGACTCTTGGTTTTGGCTCAGGTCATGATCTCACAGTTTATGAGTGTGAGCCCCACATCAGTCTCTGTGCTGTCGGCTCAGAGCCTGGAGCCTGCCTTAGATTCTGTGTCTATCTGTCTGTCTCTCAAAAATAAATAAACATTAATTTTTAAAAATTTAATTCAAGTGTTTCTTGAGAATACAACTTCCAAAACAACTTACACTCAGTGTGAGAGGTTTTTGGAGGGTGCTGGCCTAGAGTTTGCTTGGAACAGTCTACATAGGGGAAAAGGATTGTGACAGGTAAAGAAAACAACTCTGGACAGGATACAGCCAGCAGGTATGCCCAGAGCAAGAGGTCCACGAAAGGGAAGGCGCCCTGGATGAAGACTAAGGAACTGGAGTTTTGCTGTGTTGGCAATCAAGGACAAAAGAGACTTGAGCAAAGGCGTAACGATCAGATTAATTCAGAGTAAGGGAGTCTCTTTGTCTTGTCATCCGTCTTCCCTTCCTGTTACACAGCTGGGAAGTGTTCTGGAACTAGTCTTGGCTCAAGACTGGATCCTAGGCTGACAATTTATTCCACCACTGTTTTGGGGAGAGTCTACCTTAAGCTGTCCCTGCTTCTATAGTACCATAGCCAGTGGACTATCTATCCCAAACCAAAAGGAGATACTTCCAGAAAGTGAAGAAAAGCTATCAAGTAACACAACCACATTCCATTAGGAAAAAAAGACTCTTCACATGATGAAGTGGCAAGTGGCTTAAAAATCATCCAGTTCAATGCAAATGGGAAAACAGGTCCAGAGAATTAAGTGATTCAGCCAAGGTGAGTAAAACATTTCAATCAACCTTCACAGGGCACCTGTACATTATAGGCTTTGTGCTGGGCACTGGGAACACATGAAAATAAAACATCGTCCCTGTCCTCAAGAAGCTTACAGTCTGGAGAGGAGAACACCTAAACATATCCTTTTATTTTATTGTTTTAAGAATTTTTTTTTAATTTAGAGAAAACAGGAGAGAAGACAGAGAAAGAGACAATCTCAAGCAGGCTCCATGCTCAGTATGGGCTCAATCCCTTGACCCTGGGATCACGACCTCAGCTGTAATCAGGAGTCAGACGCCTAACCAACTGAGCCACTCAGGTGCCCCAACATATCATTTGAATAAATGATCTCAAGAGGCATTTGGTAAAAGGCGGAAGATTTATGCAATCTGAAGAGAAACCAGAGTATCAAGAGGCATTTGGAATTGGAAGAGGTGATTGCTACAGTACTATTCAGCTCTAAATTTCTATGCCTCTATAAATGAAAAACCAGAAGCGTTTAGTGGGGTGATGAATGCACTTAGTTTTACCAAAAAATAAGAAAGGAATACTTGGCACAAATTAGAAGATCACAGGAGGCTTTTTGAAACTGGCAGTGTTAGAGCTGCCTGTGGTGGCCAGCCTCCCAGGCTGCCTCCTGATCTCCAAGCCCTTGTGTAGTCTCTGCCCTCTTGGGGTCTGGGCATGATGGGGGTCACCAGTGTCACTGTGGGTTTCACCTCTGTCTCTTGACTCACTCCTGGGGAAGGCAGCCCCATGCCATGAAGACACTCAAGCAGTCCATGGAGAGGTCCATGGAGAAGAGCCGGAGCCCCTGCCAACAGCCAACACCAGCTCGCCAGCCACTTGAGCGGGCCACCCTGAGAGGGGCTCCTGCCGCTCCAGGCAAAATTCAGGCAACTGGGCCCTGCTGGACACCGGCTAGAGTTACAAGAAACTCTGAGCCAGAACCAAATTCTTGACTCACCGAAAGTGTGAGAGACAATAAGCGATTGGTATTGTTGTTGTTTTTTTTTAATATTTATTCATTTTTGAGAGAGAGAGACAGAGAGAGCATGAGTGGGGGAGGAGCAGAGAGAGAGGGAGACACGGAATCTGAAGCAGGCTCCAGGCTCTGAGCTGTCAGCACAGAGCCCGATGCAGGGCTCGAACTCACAAAGAGATCATGACCTGAGCTGAAGTCAGACGCTCAACCAACTGAGCCACCCACGCCCCCCGATTGGTATTGTTTTAAGCCACTAAGTTTCAGGATGATTTGGGAAGCAGCAATAAATAATGAACCTAACACCTAGGTGAAGAATACAGGTCCCCTGTTACCCAACCCAGTAACCTCTCACCATTTTCAATGTAGCACCCCAGTTTTTTCTGCTACCAAAACCTTATCAAATACTTTTTATTATTTTTATATAAAGAAACTCGACAGCCTGTGGTTCAATAAATACTATTTAATAAAATAGGTTGCATTTTTTAAAATAAGCCATTCGGAAAAAGGTTTGTGGGGTTCAGCAGGATATTCGTTTTTTCAGTTCCACTTGGTATAACATCAGTGGCATTTCGACAAATACTCTTTTCTTCAATTGCCTTCTTTATATGGTGGCATTTTGGCAAGAGGATTTCTTTTCTGTGGGGTGGCATTTCTGAAATAGTTGTATGCATGTTTCATTCTTTGTTGTTTTCTAAATAGTAGGTTTACAAAAAAAGATCCCTGTTTCAATTTGTAAAAAAAAAAATGTACTTCAGCAGAAACCTGGGATGGCTTTGTCTGTGTTTTGAAACACCCGAGGTTTTTAGCTTCCGGGATTTTATTCTCAGTCCAATTCAGTTTGGGGAAGAGTTTCTTTCACCAAAAGTAGATGGCAAGGATGGAATCTGTGTATATGGAAAGCTGCTTCTAATAGGTGTAAATTCTATTTAAGCAGGCCCAGGTGCCCAAGCCAATTAGAGAAAATGGAAGCTGGCAGATGGAGAGAGGCTCACGAGGGTCCCCTGGGAGCAGGGGTTTTGATCACAGCCCAGCTTGAGGAACACTTAACGGAGATTTAGAGATTATTAGAAACCATTAGCACCTTGTCGACCACAGCAATCAGGAGTGCCTTTTGCTTTAAACTATAGCCTTCCACTTTCTCTCTGAGACTATGAAAAACCAGGTTTGGGTAGTTACTTGGAGCAATTCTGCTTGCTACGATCTCTAAGGAGCTCTTTGGATTATAGCAGGAAGGGTGAAGGGGACAAGTCTAGGGTCCTCACCTTAATTCTGTCTACTCCTTCTGGAGGAGAAGTCTTCCGGTTGGCAGATTGTTCTTCCAAAGAGATGTCTTCATCCTGGCACCCTGCCACTACATTCTTCCCTTTCTCCGGTGTCCTGGGTCAACTCAAAAGGACATCTTTAGGGGTAGGAATGCTGCGTAGAGATGCCAGACCCAGACACCTCTCCATTCATCTCTCCATACTGAGGTGCCATGGTGTGGAGGTTGGTACCCAGGCTCTGATCAAAGTCAGGGCTCCATCACTTGCCATCTGTGTCACTTGGGCAAGTTATTTAACTTCTTCAAAGCTAGTTTTTAGTCTGGCAATATACATTTCTTACCGTGTCATCGTGAGGATAAAAAATATAATAATACTTGACTGTTATTAGTACTTCCCATGTGCCAGGCGTCATTCTAAGATTTTTATGAATATTAACACATTTAATCCTCACCACGACGTTATGAAGCAGACACTTTCATTATCCTCTTTTTACTGATGAGGAAACTGAGGCTCAGAAAGGTTAAGTAACTTCCCCATGATCACAGAGTTAACAAATGTCAGAGTAAGGACTCAAAGCTGGGCAATCTGAACGGAACCGATGGTCTTAATGCCACACTGTAATGTCTCCATGGAGGTGTCAGGCATTAATAGTAATATCAGCTATTATTATTCGACATGTTCTTCCCAATTTGTAAGCTGCTGTCTAAATCTGAGTCCCGCTGCCATTGATGTCACTAGGATGTTGGTGGGAAATGAGGCTCTACCACCAACCCCACCACTAAGTGACAGTCTTAGAACTTCCTCCAAGTACCAGCATCTTGAATTACATCTGACTCTGGCGAGCATATTGTCTGAAGCCATCTGGCAGATTTGGGCGCTGGTCACTTGATGTCGGCCAAGCAAGGAGTCTCGAGCGGAGACGAGCAGGCTAAAAGCCAAGCTCTACCCAGGGTCATCTGCAGCTGTTATCAATCAGGCCGGTGGCAGAGGATGTGGAATCAGCGGGAGCACTTTTATCCCAGGCTGAACACAAGGCTGTCAGCTGGAAACACAGCCCTTGCTCTCGGGCAATTCCTGACTTCCTATTAGAAATAAACAAAAAGCCCGCTCTACTGAATTTCCCACTCGGCCTCACGACTTGGCAGCCGGTCCCTAATGCCTATCACCTAAGATAGCAAAGATAGCCGCTGGACTAGAACAAAAAGGATGGGAAAGGCCATCCCCTTCCTGACCTCTGCTCCGCTAAGCGACTGATCCTGTGGGAATCCAGATGCATCAGGGTTTTCCAGCCTGGTGGGGTGGGGTGGGGGGGCCCTGGGGGGGAAGGGGGCACGGGGGGGGGAGGGGTGCTAGGAAGGGAGAGGACAGAACAGGAAGACAAGAGAAGAAAAAGAGTGCTGAGTGAGCAGAGGGGACAAGTGCAAGTACCCCTTCTGGCTCTCAGTCCCCGCACCTTGCTGGAAGTCCCAGGAGCACCAGGGCCACCAACAGAGTCCGCTGGGGCAGGCCCGGTGCCAGCCTGACAGGTTGCTGGGACGGGGGAGATTCTGGCGGGGATGTAGAGGTTTTGCTCTGTGGGATCGAAACGGACGGCCCAGGTCATAGTAGAGGCGGGAAGGCCCCCTCCCCACAGCGCACCCTGAGGTCTGTACTGTTTACGCCTGTGTATGTGGCAAACAGCATCTTCGCGGGCGTGCTGAGTTTCCTAGGCCTCCCATGCCACACTTGGCAGCTGTTGTCACTGTTTCCTGTCAGCGAGCTGCCTTCCAGGTGACAGGATACCTGCCTGATATGATTTGACCTGACTCCCCTCCCCCAAATGAAAATGCCTTCCTATTTACGGTTTTGTGCCACCACGGCACAAGTGTGGGGTTTTCAAGGCTGGTGTTTCAGAAGCTCTTTTCTTCCTGCATGTGCTAAACTCCATTCCTGGGCATATCCCATCGTGCCCTCCGGGCAGGGCAAAGTACATAATGTGTGAAGCTCTCTGCCAAATGAAAATGCAGGGCCCTGGTTCAAAAGTCGTGAAGAATGGCACGAGGGTGACGGTATAGCCTTAGACCCAGCACGGGGTCCTTCTGAGCTCAGAGCCCTGTATCGGTCACGTCCATGGAGCTGGCCCTGCCTGGGCCGAGAGGCTACATTTCTATAGGTAAGGCGAAGATTACACTGTGTACATTTTTGTCATTTTTTAATTTTTAGATGATTATAGCACTGTATTCAAAGATCAGACATAAAGATTTTCATCATTACTGGATGTGTAAAAATATACAGGTCATTAAACCGAGGAGACATGAACATCTGGGCATGTCATGCATTAACACATTTTTTTATTTGCGAGAAAGTGAGAGCGCATGAGCCGGGGAGAGGGGCAGAGGGAGAGAGAGAGAATCATAAACAGGCTCCACAAGCCCTGACAGGGGGCTCAACCCCACGACCCTGGGATCGTGACCTGAGCCAAAATCAAGTGTCAGATGCTCAACCGACTGGGCCACCCAGGTGCCCCGACACGTAACTGTTTTCGACTGCCGCGAATCGTAAACCTAATTTTTTCCCAGCCTTGGTCCCACCCCCTTTCCTGTCTCACCGGCTCCTCTGTGGCTCTGAAAGCACCTCTCCGAACTGGAGCCGGCGTCGCCTAAGGATGTGGCAGCCGTCACATAGCCGTGCTGATCAGAAGGAAGCAGTTCTGGGGGGAAGGGAAGTTGAGCTCACAGTTGTAGATCTGGAAACCCAGAAACCAGATCTGGGAGGTGAACACGTATAATGAGGAGGAAGAAGCTCAGCGTGACAGGCAGGTCGAGGTCGGAATTCCAGGTGAGAGGCAGTGCCGTGTCTAGATCCACCAGTCTCCTGGATGGAGGTCAGGGAGCCATGTCACCTTCAGAGTACTGAGCCAAAGCCCACCTCCCCCACCCTTTCTCACCCCCCCATGCATTCTCCCATGGGTCCTATTCTCCGGTATTGTCTCCAGGATTAACCTGCGTGGACCTGAAGGGGTCCTAACTAAGGGTCCTAGTAAGGTTGCTAAATTTACCAAATAAAAATATGGGACATCTGGTTAAATTTGAGTTTCAGATAAACGATAAATAATGTTTTAGTGTAAGCATTACATGAGACATTTTCTCTGGCAACCCCAGCGCTAACCCTAGACCCACTCACCTGGCTCAGGACAGCTTCGGCACAGCTACTAATGCTCCCGGAGCCGATGGTTTCCCCACTGGCATCTTCCATCTGGCTTTCCTGCACTTGGCTGCTGGTCTGTCCTGGCCTGCCCAGCCCGCTGGTGATGGACCTCACAGGCATGCTGCCAGAGAAGCCGTTAGCTGCCGTGGAAGATGCTGGTGCCAGGCGGAGACTCATCTCTGACCTGCGGCCAGGTCTGCTCAGCCTCAGCACATTCCTTCCCAGCTCAGCTCATCCTTGGCACTGAGACCCGCAGCGGAGGGAGGGCTAAGCACAGCTCCATCACCCTCCCGCAGGGCGGCTGTGGGGTGGGTTCCGACGGTGCGGCTTAGGGGACGCTCATTAGTCAAGGTCTCCCTTCTATTTCATTTCACTTGTAATCTTCCTTTTTGGAGATGAGCGTGAAAAGTATCGAATGTCAGGAATGTGTGTACAGTATTTCCTTATAGTGTGTCATTTAATCCTCAGGACCATATTATGAGGTGGGTGAGATTGTCCCTATTTGGAGATGAGAAAACTGAGGAGCCGGTGTCTTACTGCCGGCAGGTACCAGAGCTTGAGTCTGAACTTGAGCTTTCTAAATCCGTGTCTGTGCTCTCCTACAACCCAAGTTGATCATCAGCCGCCCAAGTAGGAACCTGTGAATAATTAATTAATTAATTGGTCATACCTCACTCTCCAATCTGACCCGATCCCCATCTTCCTCGTGCTGTCACTGAAACACCTGTCACTCCACTATCAGTCCAGACTCTCGCGTGGCTGGAGAGGACAGCAGGCTCTTGGTCGATCTTCCGCTTTGAGGCTTCCCCCTCTCCAACCCATCCATTGCTCGAAACTTTGCTTTCTGAGAAGCAAATCTGACCACTTATCTGCCAACTTACAAATGGCCATGCGTCCACATAACCTACAGCTGGGGTTCTCGACCTTGAGTATGCAGAAGAACCGCCCAGAGAGCTTTGTAAAATTCAGATTGCCAGGATCCCTCCTAGAGCTTCTGCTTTGGTAGGTCTGGGGCCACGCCTGGAATCTGTATTTTCACAAGCCCGAGAGGGTTCTCGTGCAGATGATCCAGAGACTCCCACTCTGAGGAAGGTCTGTGGGATAAAAGCCAAATCCCAACATGGCGTCAAAGAATCCTTCCAGTCTGGTCCGGTTTCCATTTTCAGTCTCATCGTCCAGTTCTCCGGCCACAGCCAAGGAGCCTGTATCCCCTCAATTGGCTTCCCCCTTCCCCTCTCTGCCACACCTGCACAGGCCCTGGAACCTGATTATCGCTTCGCCTCCCCACACCTCAGGTTCCTCAACCATACAGTGGGAGAGCCTTCTTACCGTAAGAGTATTAGGAGGAAAATTACGAACTGGGAAGTGCTTAGTGCAGAACCTGGCACAGAGAAAGCACTCAGTGAAAGTTAAACATTATTATTTTTTATTTACATAGCTTTGCTCATTTTGCCTCCTCTTCCTGGGATTTTGTTCCCTCCTATTATCACCTGGAGAAATTCCTTTCATCCCTTAAGTTCTCTGTGAGATCTTCCTGGGCTTCGTCAGGTCCCATCAATCCCTGTCTCTTCATCCATTCCCCCATAATTATTGCTTTCTGTTCTGTATTCACACGATCATTGTATTAGGGAATCACACAGATTCGATCTACATACGTGAACTGCCTGAGGGCACCTACCTTTCTGGAGGACTTAGTATAATCTTGGCATATATATTTTCTTAATATTTATTTATTTTGGGGAGAGCGCAAGTGGGGAAGGGGCAGAGACAGGGGGAAAGAGGACCAAAGCGGGCTCTGCGCTGACAGGTTGACACAGCTTGCCCGATGAGGGACTTGAACTCACGAACTGCAAGATCATGACCTGATTGGATGCTCAACAGACTGAGCCACCCAGGTGCCCCAATCCTGGCTTATTTTGGAATTAAATTCCTCATTGCTACTCCCCATTCCATAAAATTGTGTGTTCAATCTGTCAGTTTAGAATTGAGCTTTGGGAACCTTTTGCATTTAATGTAATAACTGTAGTATTAAATTAGCTCTTCTTCCCACCCCTTCCTTCCACTCTCCTTGTTTTCTCTCTCCTGGATTCTCCAGAGTTTCCTCACCATGGTCAGGGGGCGATGACTAGTCGGCTTGGATTGTTTTGCATTCCGAACGCCTTCTTTGGGAGCTAATGCTCACCGCCCACTCAGAGACATGGCCCTTCGTTCTGGTGGCGGGAACGTTCTTCCTCTGTTGTGCCTACGGGATCCACGGGAAGGCTGCCAAATGCTGTGCTTTGGGTAGACGTGTCCAAGTCTCATAAAGATGTTTGGCTCCTATCAGCAGATACTAGAAGCTTCTCTGGGAGTTCCAGGCCAAGGAGCACAGCCACCTCGGACCCAGAACCACTTTATACAATAAGTGCATAAATGAGCTTTACATAGGCCTGTGAAAATTTTTAAGACTTGAAAAACGATATAAACTTTACAAAAGAAGAAAAAGAAACCGTGAAATGAAAACTGATAAGTCTTTCATGAAACGTCTACAAAATGTAACAGGACTCCCGCTGCTCGACTGCATCTGAATTCACCTCTTAACGTGGTTAAATATGTCATATTTCATGTGAGGCGAGAGAACATTTTAGTGATTTTCGATATGGGATTGCTCCGAAAGTAAACGTGCCTGAGACTCAGGAGAATCTCAGAACGGGCTCCTGTCGCCTGCTGTGACATAGCTCATGGCTTTACGTGGCATGGACTTAAGGAGTTAGAGAAGAAGGCCCTGATATGGACACTCGAATCAGGAGATCGTGTGGGATGGCAGCAAAATTTTCCCGCAATTCGGACTTTGGGCCCAACGGAACATTCCTGTAGAAGGTCGTTTCTCAGCTTTTGGCCCAGGACACTGCGGCCCCAGGCAGGCATGGCCAGGTCCAGATCACTTCTGACCACTGAGTGTTCTAGAAGTTCAGATCCATCAAACCTGGGATTCCCATTGTTGGTATTTCATCCACAGATCCCTGCAGAGCCCTGCTGTCTTCCTAGCACTGGGCACACAGCAGCAGACAGGCCAGGCACAGCCTTCCTGAGGGAACTCACAGGCCAGCTCATCACCAAAGGAAGAAAGGTCATAGGGAAGGGCAGGGAGCCATGGGCAGAGAGGCTAGTCTGGGGGTCAAGGAGGACTGCCCAGAAGAACTGGCATTTAAGTCATGACAATTGAAGGATGAAGAGAAGTTAGCTAGGTGGAAAGCACGGCCCCTATGAAGTTGACCTAAACCTGGTACTGGGGTGCCAGGGACGGGCATCCTGCGTGCGCCTGCTGAAGCCCCTCGGGTTGGCCCGGTAATAGCTCTGACCCCCTGCCTTCGTTTCCTGATTTGCCCTAAGTTCTGCAGGAACTACAGCTGGCTCTGCCTGTTCTGCCAGGCCCCTCCCCTGCCTGGATGTCCCAGCCTCTGCCCACGACGGCTGGCCCGTGGGTGGCCCATGCGAAGCTGTAAGGCTGTCACCACCTGTTTAGAAGCATCATCCCTGCCCTGGAACACCATGCCCCCTCGCCCCCCATCTGACCTCCTCAGAGGTCAGCCCAGGCTAGGTCACAACCTCGTGTGCCACCTCTCTTTGGCCTCTCTGACACAGGAGCCACCCTTCACAGTCCCACTCTTTCCCTCGGGCTCTTTCCGGAGGCTCAGCCACACCATATGGCAGATCCTACAGGAATGCTGTGTGTCATAAAGCAGTGTTTCCCAAACTAGGGCTTCCAGAGAACCCTAAAAATACACCCCTGCTCCTCAGTTGGAGGAACACTATCTGAAAGATAAAGGCAGGCACTTCTAGATGATTATATGATTACAAGATTGTAAATACAAACGCAAAAGCGTGCCTGAAACCATGTTGGTACTGAGTTGTCAGGTGGCCAACCACATGTTACCTAACATTTATTTTTTTTTAATTAGCATCAAAATGAATAAAAATTAACAATTCTTACAGAGCCATGGGGCTCCTGAGTGGCTCAGTCAGTTAAGTGTCTGACTCTTAACATCAGCTCAGGTCATGATCTCACGGCTCGTGAGTTTGAGCCCTATGTCAGGCTCCGTGCTGACAACATGGAACCTGCTTGGGATTCTCTCCCTCCCTCCCTCTCTGCTCCTTCCCTGCTCACACTTTGTGTCTCTCTCGAAAAATAAATTAAAAAACTGAAAAAAATTCTTACAGAGAATTCTCATGGCTAACCTTAGAATGCTTTCTTGGACTCCTAAGGGGTTTGTAGACTCATGTTGAAACTTTGGAGAACCCCTTACCTTTCTGGGCCCCGAGCTTTCCCATCTCAGAAATGGGCTTACACTGCCCACTTCTTACATACTTCCCAAATATTGTGTAATTATGTGAGGTCCATAAAACGCTTTGCACTCTACTTGAAAATACCAGGCAATTACAGATGTGTTGTTGTTATCTATCTGTCTTCATCCTGTCTGCCAGCTGATAGGGGCAGCCACCCTGTTCACCTCAGTAACCTGGAGCTTTCTCCTACAAAAAAGACCTCCTTCCACTTCCCGAAAGAACGACATCAGGTCACATTTTCAGGAGAAAACCCACGGGTTTCTACTTCTCAGAGATTAGATTTTGGTTTAAGTTCTGCTTTCCAGATTAACTTGTCTGCTGCCTATGTTGCCTAATTGAAAGAAAAAATGTTATTTGAGTAATATTTACACTATCACCCAGTGGGCCAAGGCTCTGAGCAAAGAAGAAGGTCTAGAAAGGAGTGCACATGCACACACGCGCACGCGCGCGCGCACACACACACAGACACACACACACACACCCCACCCAGCTGCACTGGAGTCTCTGACTAGAGGAGAGGGTGCCTGTCTGTGGTGACCTTGTGCCTTCCATCCGAGGGGCCGAAAGCTCCCTGCAGGGAAGGGGGGAGTGCTAATCCTCACCACCTCGCCATGGGGGTCTCCCTCTAAGCTCCGCTCTGCCCCTAGGCCAATACCCTCCTATCCTTGTCCCCAACAGAGTGTTCTGTAACAACTGTAACAGTCTGGGGAGGGGCCCCCACTGCTTGGGGAGAGGGGATTAGAAAATAAGCATTTGGAATTTTCAGTGTGCTTATTGCTTGGGGCCTTTTTGTCTTGACAACAAAGTTGAAAGGAAGGTACAGAGATTTTCATTTACCCCTGCCTAAACACATGCAAAGCCTCGCCATTTTCATCATCACTCACCAAAATGGCCTTTTTTTTTATTTAACCGAGGATGAACCTGCATTGACACCAATTAATTACCCAAAGCCCATAGTTTACCTTATGGTTCGCTCTTGGCGTTGTACTTTGAATGAGTTTGGACAAATGTATAACGAGCATCATACAGAGTATTTTCACTGCCCCGAAGTCCTCTGTGCTCTGCTTATTTCTCAGGGACTGTTCTTTTTTGCCAACTATTTTACGATAATGGACTTCGTGTGCTTAAAAGTTTTTCCCAGTTATTCTGGCTTGGGCGTTCTCCTTCATATGCACCCTTTCTTTTCACACGAACTGTATTTGCCTCAGCCTTGGTCCCGATGGGTCTCCCAGGTCTGAAGTAAGTTTTATATTAGATGAATTTGTATCTTTCTTCCATATTACTGGTTTAATTTGGGGCCTTGTATAAATTATATATATGCATATATATATATGCACATTATATAGATTCAGTTCCTGTGTTCCATGGTGCCTCTGTTTCTTTACTTTTCCTATATAAATTCAGTGCTCCCAAAAGGAAAATCTGCACCCAACATGTTTTACCCAACTACGTATTCCCCTGAAGAAGAAGTGACATTTTTTGGATAATCAAGCTGAGGATAAATGACCAAAGACCTACAAAACTGGGGCGTGGGAAGCAACATCATGCCTCTCCTGACTCTCGACAAATGTCTTCTCACCATTTTATGCTCATGGCTGAATATGTGGCCTTCCCTTCATAATCCCCCTGCAATATCTTCATTCCAGAGCCCTTAGAACCATGAACTGTTTTTCCGAAAAGAATCCTATTTTCCAGGAACCACACTGTGGTGGTATTTAGCCTTCCATTATTCCGAGATACTTCACAGGACGGAATAAACCTTTGATGAACTGGAGTCTTCGTGTTTCTTCTGGTAGAAAGCGGCTTCTGAATAAACAACGGGGGAACCTCTGATTTTCCTCTCATCTAAAGCCCTCCTCCAGATAGGCAGTGGGGTGAGTCTGGCTCACCGGGCCGGAGCGGGCCCTGTAGGGCCATCGCGGGTCGAGGGAGAATCTCATTTGGTGCCTGGATCCTCGGAGACTTGTAAAAGCGGCCTAGAACCTAGAGTCTAATAAAGGTCGTGTTCCCAGACTCCTTTCCCTTTAAGGCCTGGTAAAATGCTGCCCGGGTCTCAATTTTGTATTTTGTGTGCTGCTGTTCAGGGGCCTGCGATACTAACCCCACTAACAGAGGGTGTTAGATGCAGAACAAACACTTCTCCTGCTGCCATCGCTTGGGTGTAGGCAGCATCCGTCCAGCAATGATCTTGCTGCTGCAGGTCAGGCAGAGGAGGGGCCCCTGCTGGGCACGGCCCGGTCTGTCTCTGGAGACTCTGGAGTTGCTGCAGGGAGAAGTCAGACACGAGGGGAGAGGAGATCTCTCGATTTCCTCACAGATCTTTTCTGGGGTTCAAGGTTTTGGAGCGGATGATGTGGCTGGGGAGACTCCTGGGGGTGGGGGGCAAAAGAGACGGTCGAGAGCCATAGGCAGAGATCCAGCAGGTGACATGGGCAGCCCGGCCATCACCAGGACCCCCGCTAAGGAAACACTGTTCTAACTCCGCGGCAACTGCCCAAGTCACTTTGTAAATGCGGGTCTTTACGGGGCGCCTGGGTGGCTCTGTCCGCTGAGCGTCAGACTTTGCCTCTGGTCATGATCTTGTGGCCCGTGAGTTTGAGCCCCACGTTGGTCTGCTGGCCTTGCTGACAGTGTGGAGCCTGCTTTGGATCCTCTGTCCCCCTCTCTGCCCCTCCCCTGACTGCTCTCTCTCTTTCTCTCTCAACAAATAAACATTAAAAAAAATCTATAAAAACAAAGTGAAGGTCTTTCCAATCAGATTTTCCTTCTCAGTCCTCCTCCATTGTGCGCCCACTCCCCACTCTCGGTGCTGGCTCTCCGTCCCTGTGGCTCTGCTGGCCTTACTAAGTTTCTCTGGCTTGAGCTCGTGTCCAGGGAACCGTTCTATCTCCAGGGCCCTGCCCTATGCCACGAGCTCTGCTAATGGTGAAGTTGGTTCTTTAAACTTCTTTCTCTTCCCTAAATATGCTAAGTAGTTTTCTATCTTTTTCTCTTTCTCATGTTCTCTGGAGAGCAGAGTGTCTCCTGGGCCTGCCGGCACTAGGAAGAAGTGACCCGCCCGGGTGTTCCACAGACGTGTTTCACCGCTCTGCCTGCCAGGCCCGCTGCTGGGGCTCTCCCGGGAGCCTCCGCCGTCGGAGTCTGTCCTGCCTTCTTCGCCCAGATGAGGTGGTGTGGGCAAGGAGAAGGCCTCTCAAAGCTACAGCCTCAGAGCACTGGTCCCTCCCCCCCCCCCCCCCTCCCCCGGGGCCCAAGGACATTCCTCACTCCTGAATCGGACTGTTTATCAGGAGATGGTGGATGTTAATGCTGTCTACACCTGACCTGAGCTAGAGAAGGAGAAAAGTGTGGGTTTTTGAACTTCCTTTTGGACGCTTTCAGTCACTCGCTGTGTCCAAGGGAGGGAAAGTTGCCTGGATTCAGGTAGCACCTGCTATGTTTTAATATCTGCTATTTATTTATATAAGACACAGCCTTCCCACTGATGTTTTCGGCTCATTTAGGACATGTTTTTATAGCTGAGTCCCTGACCTTGAACCTCCTTCCTTTCAGCCTGCCCCCGTGCTCCAGTAAAATAGGCCCATCAGAGGACTGAGCAGGCCCAGAGGGTTTTCCCTGGCATGGAATTGGTATTGTACTTCTCCTAGATTTTTTTAAAAAACAGAATAGATTTATGGAAAAGTTACAAAGATAGAATAGACTTCCCACATACCCCGCTCCTGCTTTTCCTCTCCTGTTAGCATCTTACACCACTAGGGGACATCTGTTACTCCGAGAAACCAACGCTTACCTTACTGTTAAGTAAGCTCTGCTTTTTATTCAGATTTCACAAGTTTTCCCACCCTTTCTGTTTCTGGATCCTCGATCCTGTCGTTAGGATACCACATTGCATTTACTTTTCCTTGGTCCCCTCTGGCCCGTGACAGTTTCTGACCTTCCTTGTTTAAAAGGCTTTGGCAATTTGGGGGGACCCGGGTAGCTCAGTCAGTTAAGCGGCCAACTCTTGATTTCAGCTCAGGTCATGATCTCACGGTTGGTGAGTTTGAGCCCCACATCAGGCTCTGCACTGACCAGTGCGGAGCCTGCTTGGGATTCTCTCTCTCCCCCTCTCTCTCTGCCCCTCCCCTGCTCATGCTCTCTCTCTCAAAATAAATAAATAAACTTAAAAAATAAAAATAAAAGGCTTGGGCAGTTTTGAGGAGCCCTGATCAGGTGTTTTGTACAACGTCCCCTGATGTGCGTCGGTCTGATGCTTTTGTCACAGTTAAACTAAAGTTACAAGTCTGGGGAAGGAAGGACACAGGTGAAGCACCATGACATATCAAGGGTAGACGTCATCAATAGAACTTATCACTGATGGGAACCTGGATTGCCTAAGTGATCACATCTCTCCGCTGTCACGTTACTGTCCCCTCTTTCCACGCTGCACTCCTGGGAAGCAAGCCCACACTCAGGCGAGGTGGGGGAGAAAGCCAAAGTCCCTCTTCTGGAAGAGAGAGTATCACATATGTTACTTGGAAATCCTGTAGGAGAGATCCCAGAGTTCTTAAAGCAAGCCAGAAATCGCTTCGAGCACTTACTAGAAGGCCAGCTGTCCCTGATGCATGGACTTCTCGGGGCTGGTGCCACAGACCCCGTTTAGCAAGTGCCCATAAGTCCGTGGCACCCTGTGGGTGCTGAAGGCCTGTTGCAGTAAATAAGACTGAATCTAGACCCCAGGCACTCCAGGACAAGATTACATGTAATTCAGCAGCGTCTTTGCGCTCCCACCGTCTGCCCGGTGCTAGGTAGTGACGAAGCAGAAACCACAAGTGTGATGGGGAGTAAGAAGGAAAGTTCAAGGTGTTGTTGGGGGAGTTCACTTAGGGGGCACCAGTGAGGGCCTCTCCGTGAGGGTGTGTTTCAGCCGAGACATGAGGGAGGAGCAGGAGGGAGGCACATGTCCGGGAGGCGGAGGTGGGGGAGCTCTTGGAGAAAAACTCGCCAGGGACAGAGAACAGTATGCACATCAAAAACAAACTCGTGTCAGGAGAGGCATCTGGAAGAACTGAAAGAGAGCCAGGATGTCTGGAACTGAGAGGTATATTTAGAAGGAAAACTTCATTTCCTGGAAAAATCACATGGTACTTTGGTCATGTGGAATACTTCTACTTCCTCAAAATGAGCTTGTTCTATAGATTTTAACACATAAAGCTCCATGATGTTTTAATAATAAATTTATAGCTCATATAGTCTGCTAAATGTATGTGGAAACGTACCTAAAGAAGTTCAAGTGTTTCAGAAATTAAATGCTAAAACTGAAAATGTATATTAGAAGTACAGAAATGACTAGAAGGGTATTTCAGTGCAAGTCGAGGCATCCCCAGTTCCCCATTCTGGATGGAGCCTCCCGTTTCCCCAGATGCTGGGCGTGGTGGCCGCCTGCACGCGTTGCTCTCCTCTGAAGAGAGCTGCCCTGCCACGGGACCGCCCGCATCCATGATGCAGATGCCACCGTCTGGCTCCCCGGCCTCGGTCTGAGGGCAACTCCGAAAGGCTGTGCCAGCTTCAGGGCTCCCAGACAGGCTGAGGCCTCTGTTACAGCCACACCTCAGTTCATCACTTCTCCTGCCCAGTCCCACCTCCCTCGTTGCCTGACAGGTGTCATCTGAGAGCACTGGCCGGTAAACTCCCCATAAGCAAACTTCTGTTTTAGAATTTGTTTCTGGGGGAACCTCACCTATAGCAGAGCTACACCGTGTTGGTTTCCTAGGGCGACTATAACAAGCTGCCATAAACCGAGGGGCTTAAAACAGTAGAAATGTATTCTCTTTCCATTCCGGAGGCTAGAAGTTCACAGTCTAAGTGTCGGCAGGGCCATGCTCCCTCTAAAGGTTCTAGGGGAGAACACTTCCTTGCTTGTTTCAGCCTCTGGTGGCTGCATAGCTCCAATCTCTGCCTCAGTCTTCACGTAGCTTTCTCCCATGTGTCCTTCTCTCCTCTTCTAAGGACTTGTCACTGATCCAGGATGGCTTCCTCTTGAGATCCATAATTATATTTACAAAGATTCTTTTTCCAAGTAATAGTATCTAAAGGTTCCAGACAGACATATATTTTGGGGGACCACACTCAAACCATTACACACACTAAAATATTAAAAATGTTATATCCTAGGGTGGGAGTGTGTCTATAGATGATTTAAATTTTGTTTTTTGTACTTTTTTGTTTATTTCAAATTTTGTACAGAGAACATGTATTACTTTTGTAAGAGTAAGTTTTTTTTTAAGTTGATAGTTTGACCTAGGGTATACAGTCTGGATTAAAATGTACCTGCTCTCTGAACGGAGGGCAAGAGGTGGTGACCATAGATATGCTGAAGGACTCTCCTGTTATCAAATTATTAGATCCTAAATTCTTTTTTCTTTTTTTAAATTTTTTAATGTTTCTTTATTTTTGAGACAGAGAGAGACAGAGCATGAGTGGGGGAGGGGCAGAGAGAGAGGGAGACACAGAATGTGAAGCAGGCTCCAGGCTCCAAACTGTCAGCACAGAGCCCGATGCGGGGCTCCAACTCACAGACTGCGAGATCATGACCTGAGCCAAAGTCAGACACTCAACCGACTGAGCCACCCAGGCGCCCCTAGATCCTAAATTCTTAAATAAAGTATAATGTTTCATACATTGCTAGGCTTACAAGAAGTATGGTGACTCTAAGTTCTCTTCCAGTCTTTTCTCCCCAAAATATGGAAGATGAAAGCAAAACTGGGTAGAGCAGTGAACAGCCTGTGAAAGTTGACCTGCGAATAAGTGTCGTTCTGAGAGCCAGTCCTGGAGTGTAAGCGTTGGGCTGGTAGCGACGTAAGGCGGCCACACTGAAACCAGGGACCTCTTAAGGGGCTTAAATGGCCCCAGATTAATAGCATCAGTCTGAATCTAGACAGAAACAAATGCAAATTATCTCTAAAGGAAAGCACAGCCACCTTAGGACCATGGAATTCCCATGGATTAAGATCAAGCAAATATGCTCACAATGAAAGGTTAGCAAACACACAGGAAAACAAAACTACCACGTACAAGAGTCTGTAGAAGGGACAAATAACAGATTATAAATTATTAGAAAAATAAGAGCTGGGCCAAATCAGTTGTATTTCATCACCACCTGTAGGAAGTTAGAAAGTGTGTGTGTGTGTGTGTGTGTGTGTGTGTGTGTGTGTGTGTATGTTTTGTTTTGTTTGTAAAGCAACAAAAGTACGTATTTCATGGAATTCAGGACACCATTAATAATAAGATGATCCCTAAGAAAAAGACTGTCAATTACAATAGCAAAACATCAGTTATAAGAAACAGCCCAGATGATGGTAAAAAGGAAGAGAACTATACGGAGAAAATTGTAACTTTACTAAAAGGTACTAAAGAAGATCTAAAAAATAAATAATCTGTTCTCGTGGACAGGAAAACTCAATATTGTAAAGATATCAATTTTTCCTAAATTGATCAATAGAGTCAATGCAATTACTATCACGATCCTAAAAAATGTGGGCGTGCACTTTATAAGGTAATTCTAAAATTTAAATGGAATATAGTGTTAAGAATAGCCAAGAACTTCCAAAGAAAAAGAATGAGGATGAGAGAATTGCCCTACCAATTATCAAGACTTATTATAAAGCTGTAACAATTAAGATGAAATGTACTGATACGGGGATGGAGAAATTGGCCAATGAAATAGAATAGAGAGCCCAGAAACAACCGGCAACACGTGGAATCTTGATACATGACGGAAGTGGTATTGTAAACCTGGGGAAAGGAGGGACTGGCCAAAACGTGCTAAGGTAATGAAGGTTTATAAGGGAAAAGATTAGATCTCTTCTTGCCTCATATCCTAAAATCAATCCTTAATGGATTAAAGAATTAAATGTGAAAGGCAAAACTTTAAAACTTTTAGAAAAAATACTGGAGAATCTATTTATGAGCTCTGGGTAGAAACCACATCCTTAAATAAGACACAGTACTAATCCTAAAAGAAAAGATTAATGAATTCAACTTCATTAAAATTACTGCATCATAAAGAAAATGAACAGACAATCTGCAAAGTGGGAGAAATGCATATAATCAACAAAGGATCGGTTTCCACAATATGTAAAGAATTCCTATATATCAAAAAGAAAGACAATCCAAGAGGAAATCCAAGAGCTAGTATTTCACATGCATCCATATGCCATATTAAACTTGTCTACTCAATTTGTATTTTTGAGTGCCTACCAGGCACCAGGAAATGTTCTGTGACATTTTGGTGAGCAAAAATGACAACGAAAGTCCCTGCCCTCGTGGAGCTTATTTTGGGCGGGACGTAGACAGTAAGCACGAAGAGGTAACTGTGTAGTCGTGTGCGAGAAGGCAACAAATGCCATGGGATAAAGAGAAATAGCAGTGGGGGAAGAAGTGGATTGCAGGACAGAAGGCCCTGGGGGGTGGTATTTAAACAAAGTTTTCCTCAGAGCGTCTCCCTTGCTGGTTGATTCCCTTGAGCCCTTCAATAGGTTGCTTCCTGGAGTATCAGCTAACAACAGGTTGGAGGGCTCGCTCCTCTCAGAGATATTTGCAGGCGGGTGGGTGAGAGGAGAAACTCGAGAACGCCTCCCCCGGCCCCAGCATACTCAGGTATAGATGACAGGAGAGGCAGTGCGGTGGGGCATGTAAGGCACAGGGAACATTCCATCACTTTTCCTCCATCCTCTCCTACAGCTTATCCCACAGAATGCCCCCCTCCAAAAAAAACCCCACTAGAAAAACTTTTCAGGGGAGAAAGTCCTCTGCTACCCAAGCCGGGTAGCAGGAGGGGTACCGGGGTTGCTCGGACTGGGTAGCCAGTTGCCCTTGTAGATGCAGCCTCACCACATTGGCAGGAAGCAAGCATTTTCTGAAACATGATAGCTAGATGTACCCCCTCGCACGAGCAAGAATTTAAGGCAGCTTTCTGAATTCTGCAGGCTCTGCTTACATGTACAAGTTGGGTGGGGGTCTATCTCCTGGGAGTTTCTAAATAATCCAACTAACCAGGGCTCCCATGTATACATTGGCCTGAGGTTGGTGTTGGTCAGGTGGGAGCAGCCTAGAAGACACCATTGACCGGTAATGGACACGGACCTCAGAAGTCCTCCTGCAAGGAGACCAGTGTAATGGTAGTCCTTTCTTTATAATCTCCGGAACCTGGGAGGCCAGATGTGGAGCCCCAACTACCAGCTGGCATCTTAACTCAAGGGGCCCTGCTCCCCTCTAATGCTTCCCTTATTTTCACTTTGACTGATCTCCCCAAACACTGGTCAAGGCCCAATGAGATCAATTTTTGGCCCTCGTTAATCATTTTATTGCTACCCAACCTGTTTGTCCAAAGCCCCCTTTGCCCTAGACAGAGGGCCGGCCCGTTTCGTCCAGGTCTGCGGGGACAAAGGCCCCGCCATGAAGTCCCCAGAGGCAGGTGGCCAAGTGGCTTCTTTTTCACACTGGAATGAGATTTCCTTTTCCAATTAAAGACCACACAGGATGAAAAGTATGAGCAAGGCTGCCCATCCAGCATGAAAATCCATCGCATTTTACCAGGAAGAGCCGTTGGGGTGCCTGCATTCCAGGCCCACCTGTTTAGAACTGCTGGCCTCTTTCACGGGCTGTCATTAAGCCTCTTCTTCCTTTGCCTGCCTGCAGTCCAAACTCCAGGTTCCGTCCTTGAGACGGGTCCGTTTCTCTGGGCATGCCCAGTCCCCATGGTCAACCTCCTGGGTCGTGTTTTCTTTCGGCTTGTGTGGCGGAGAAAGAGGTTTCAGGCTTCTGAGACAAAAATAATAATCACACAAACGAAAACCAAGCAGGAAGTCCACATCCTCCGTTAAAGCACTCCTCCTGGGTTCCTTCTTAAGAGAGCTGTTGGGAAGACTGGGTCTCAGGACCCTGGGAGGGCCGCTGGAGGCATGAAAGGGGCAAACCTTTCATGGAACCGTATGCATTCCTGGTGGGGAGGGCAGGGACCAAGGGACCATCCCACATATCACTTCTTTGCCATGCAGAGTGCCCAAGCCCAGGTGGCCTTCCCCTAAAGGAGTGGAGCAGGTCCGTCACCATCCAAGGTCTCTGTTTGCCTTCATATCAACCGGGCGGCCCAGCTAGAGAGCACTGGGGTGTATTTTTCTATTTCCATTCTCCCTGCAAGGTCAACTTTCCTGGCAAATATCTAGCACTCTTCGAAGAGCATCATGTTTCCAGAAGCCCCTTGTTCGCAGGGCCGAGTGAGGGTTTGGTGGGAAAGTGTGTTTTTTCAGCCACACTTCTGGGGCTGCCCCCGGACCTGGGATCTGTTGGTTCTTTTCTGTCTTCCTTGCATTCTGAGGTCTTGCCTGGGAGCTTGAAGATGTGCCCGGAGCCTCCAATCATGGCTGCCTCTTTGTTCTTCATGCAGCGACCTTTATTGACATAATCTCAGCCCCCTCCCCCCACATACTTGAATCCCCCATTCTTTCTCCCCTTTCTGGTTGGAGCAAAGGATTTTCCTCTCAGGGGCCTAATCCTGTTGCTCTTGTGTGTGACTAATTCCCTCCCCTCCCCCTCGGCTCCTGGCAAAGACGAAGGGGCCTGTTTGCCTGACTAGGGGGTCTGCGCCCCTTGTCGGCAATCAAAGCACAAATACATTCCTCTGGGTGATTTCCTGCCCTGAAAATCCAGCCCTCGAACACAAGCCTCCTCTGTTCCCTCACGGCCACCGGCCCCTGGGACCAAGACTTCTGGGAGAAGGATTTATGATATAGAAAGTAGTAAGTCACCATTCCAACCCGCCAGCATCTAGTGCGAGAGCAAGTTGTATTGTCGTTCAGACAATATGCCTCTCTGGAGGAGAAAGAGTGTCCCTAAGATCCTGACGGTTCTCTGGTGGCCACCGTGGTGACGGGCACGTGAAGGTAACTTAGCACTGGATGGAGGCTTCTTATCCTCAAAGCACCCCACACACCCCAGTGGCTCAGCTTTAGCTGCCCGATTTCTAAAGTTAAAAAGCACATAATTATGGTATTGTTTGGCTGCCAAGAATTCTGGGTTAATCTCAGTTTTATTTTGACTGCTACCTAAAATAGCTTGTCCCCGAGGACAGCAGCAAAGGCCAGGAGTCGAGAAACAGAACGGCAGGCCTGAGAGCCAAGCAGGCCCCCATTTGGAGTCCCAAACCAGGGTGCAGAGGTTTGGGGAGGCTCACGAGTCCATGGGATCAGGCACTTGGAGCCAAGGTCACTCCCTAGCCCCCTCCCTAGTAGAGGCCTTCCCTTGAACACTAGCCGAGGGCCGCCCTCTCCCTCACGGGACCTGGTGTGAGCTTGTTGGAGCAGCAGTTACAGTCAGTCCCTAGCACGCTCTCTGTCCCCACGCACGTTCAGAACAGTCCCTGAACGAGTTTGGAGTTCTGTTTTTGTGATCTGGGGAAGACGGGGCAGACGCTGAGAGCTGACCTTGCAGAGTGCTTGGGTATGTTTGCCATCTCCTAACCTGCTCAGAGCCACACAGCCAGAAGGTGGTGGAGACAGAATTTGAGCCCAAGGAATCCTTGTCCAGGGGTTCCCCCCTCCCTTCTTTACACTCGGCGTCTCGGGCGCTGCCGTCTGTGGGAGAGATGCATTCGGTCCCTAAGTGGAGGTCGTCAGAAGCACGGGCGCGGTGAGTGGTGTTTCTCCTTCTCAGAGCACACGGACCAGCCTTGCCTTAGATATTCTCTCTCATCCTCAGGTCAACAAGTATTTACTGAGGGTCCCACTCTGTTCCCAAAGTCTCTGGCCCACTGGGCGTGGGTGTCTACCAAAATTTCAGTGTTATTAAAGGGAGAATCACAACACAAGGCCATGTGTGTTCTTATAAAGGAATGCTTCCTGTGTGCAGTCAAGGAGGGCCTCCCAGGGGAGGGGGCATTCAGGATTCTGAGCCATTGGACCTGGGCTCCGGTCTGAAGGGCATGGCAGGAACTGAGTAACCACCCCTCTTCCCTTCACCACTGGCTCCTACCATGCTGACTTCACAGGAGCCTCTTCTCCCCTTCCTTCCTGCCCCACCTAAATGCTTATGAAATTTTTCCAGACTGAGGCATCCTTGAACTTCTAAGGCTTCCAGAGCGGCCAATCTGGTACTGCCAGTGGCTGCCATCTGTGCCCACTACCCGGGGTTAGCATGACCTCAGCCAGCAGTGCCCATGGAGTCGGCTGAGGCTCATGGCAGCTGCCCAAGATCCCGATGCGGGCGTGTGGCAGGACAGGTGGGTACCTCGAGCACACAGGGACAGGCACAGAGCACTGGCTTCCAGCACACTTCTTCATTCTTTTCTTCTCCTAAGCGAGGAAAGGCTCCCAGAACCAGCGTGTGTGGCATTAGGTGGGGGTGTGTTTCTTTTGCTCCTCAGAATGTTCTCTTTCTACCTTTTCTTGCTGTCGTTCGTTTCTTTTGTCAAATGTGATTCTGAGTTCCGTTCGCTGGAAAACAAAAGCAAAAGCAACCACGGGCAGGTAGAAGTTTTATGAACTTTGCCTGTGAGTGGCAGGAGTAACTCCCGCAGTGACTTTGGTTCTGCCTTGACTTTGGTTCTCTGTCGGGCCCTGTCCTGTGGCCTTGGGAGGAAACTGGGGGTGAGAAGGCACCGCACTCCAGAGAAGGCAGGTATGGTTGAAGGAGGCTCATTATGAAAAACAGAAGACATTCCTCTTACCCCATCACTCGGAAATTCCCAGGGTTCCAAGAGCTCTGTGCCACAATGAAGAATGGAGACCAAATACATACTTCTTCTTATAGCACGATATTGTGGGAGATCTTTCCAAGGAAGACGAGGACTCACAGATGAAGAAAAGACATGGCTTTCATACATGAACTGACTATTGCAGTGCCTGGCACTTAGTGGCCTTACAGAAACAGTAATAGCTGTTATCATTATTAAGTATTCAGGGAATGAATGAGTCATTCGAAGGGTGGAGTATATGACAGGGGGGTGTGGGTGGATGAGGGAGAAAAGATAGTGGGGTAGGCAGCCTCCAGCGATCCCGCCTCTGATGTTGCCACTCTGGGGCAGCCATCACCTACGTTGTTGCACAGTTCATCTGTGTGGACCCATAGAATACAGCTGTGCTGCAGGCAGTCCTCTGGAAGCCCACGTGGTAAGGAGCCGAGGCCTCCAGCCAACAGCCAGTAAGGAATAAAAGACTGTCAGCGGCCACACGAATGAGCTTGGAAGCACACCTTCCAGCCCGAGTCAAACCTTCCCATGTCTGCCCGGCCAGCCGACATCTTGATGATAACCTAATGAGGGACCCTGAGTCCCTCCCCAGTTCTGACCTTCAGAAACCATATGAAATAATACAAGGTTGTTTTAAGCTGCTATGTTTTAAGGTGATTTGTTGCACAGCAATAGAGAATAATACAGGTAGTGTGGGAGAAGCTGTTCATGTCCCTTGGCCTACTCTGGAGCTTACCTGCAACTTCGGTCAGTTCCCTTAAATTGCTGTATCAGTTAGCTTTTGCTGCATAACAAACCACCCCCAAATTTAGTAGTGTGAAGCAACTTACTATTTAGTTTATGATTGTGAGCTCAGCAATTTAGGCCATGTCGGCCTTCTGGGCTGGACTGGGCTCACTAGGGCATGTGTTCCTGGTCAGCTGGCAAGTTGACTGGGGGCTAGTTGACCCGAGGGTCCTTAGCTCGATGACTCCTCTCTGCCCCACTTGTCTCTCACCCTTCAGCATGCCTGGCCTTGTTCCCATGGTGGCAGCACAGTTCCAAGAGGGTAAGAACAGATGCTGTAAGGTCTTTTGGGACCTAGGCCAAGAACTCCTATGACTTTGTAAGCTCTGCATGCTCTTTGCCAAAAGCCAAGTCCAGATTCAAGGGGTAGAGAAGTAGATTCTACGTCTCAATGGAAATGGCGGCAGGGCACTGTGGACATTGTTATGGTCTGTCCAGCCCATCCGTAGATTCTGTCTCAAGCACCCGCATCTCCCTGCCTGAGTGTTCTTTGATCCTAAGAGTGTATTCAGGCTTTACATGAGGCAGATGAGAAGGACTAAGGAGTCAGTGTCCTCAGGTCAACCCTCAACTGGTGAGGAAGGGCCTCCCGCCCCTGCCCCGTCTTGCAGCCTGCCCTGGGGCTCCTTCCCCATCCTATGAACAAATCCCCTGCTTCCTCACCCTGGTCAGATAATTCCAAGAGGTGTCTACACGGTCTCTCAGAGAGAACCTGAGGGATTGAACCCAAGTTTCCCACCCCTTATTGGCATCCCTTCCTTTCTTGTCTCTCATGCCCCCACTGCCTTACCACGCTCTGAGGGCCACTTCCCTTTAGCAATCTTGCACTAGCACCCAAATTCTTACGGAAGAGTCTGCTTCTGGGGGATCTTACACTAAGACAGGGAGGCGGGAGTTAGATCACCCCTGGTCTCACAGGCCAAGCTAAGGAGTTTGAATTTATTCCGTGGGTGATGGAGCTTCTGAGGGTTTTAAGCAGGAAGAATTTGTGTTTTAGAAACTAAGTTAGTGGCAGAGCAGAATTTAATACCATTTCACTCCCCCAGGCCAGTGCTCTTAAGCCATTTCTACACCGTTTCAAGCTCTGGGTATAAGACCATATGGAACTTAAAAATTTTTTTTTCATTTATTTTTGAATAGGCGATAAATACACATGGTGCAAAATTAGAAAAACACAAAAGGTCAGGTCTATTTTCATAACCATTTTCACTACCAAAGGAGCCTTTAAATGGCCATTGTTTCCAAAGTGTTTTAAACTTTGGTAGAGCTGGACCCCTGTGGAGGCCACTCCTGGCCCTGCCTCCTCCTGCAGCCTCCCTGGGGGCTCCTTCCACATCCTGTTGCCTGCAGGCCTCTGCTGGGGGTGAAACAGTTGTCCTCCCTGAAGAAGGATACTGACATTCTTGGTCCAAAGGAAACTGGGCAGGGTTGGAGGATGTCAGCATCCTTGGCGGATGCCATCTTTGCCTTGTCACAACAAATAATTGCCGGCTGACTGAGCGCTACCAAACACATTAATGTTTGCAACTTTTTCTGACAGAATATTTTGCACAAAAGTGCACAGTCAAGGCCGAGCTTTTATCTGTTAGCTGGGGGGAGGAAGAGATAGTGATTCCTGACGCCCAAGGTCTTTGCATTTGTCCCAGAGAGCTTCCGTCTGTCCACTATGGGAGAGAAGTGCTTTCAGGTTAATCACCCCGGGTCAGCCAAACCATCTTGATTTAAATCACTTAAGTCCATAAATAGATTTTGAGTGTCTGCTGTGGGCCAGCTCTGAGCTCAGCTTTCTGAGGTATTTAACTAATTGTGAACCACCAGCTCAGGCACTCAAGAAGGAAGACTGGTGAGGTGGCAGGCCTGGTGGCTTTGAAACCAGGCAGGTGTATGGAAAACCCAGCATACCCTCACCTCCCTGGTCAACTGGAGAGATCTCAGGCAACTTGGCTATCTCTCCAGAGCCTCTGTTTCCTCACCTTTAAAATGGCCCCGGCATTGGGGCACCTAGGTGGCTCAGTCAGTTAAGCGTCCTACTTCAGGTCATGATCTTGCGGTCCATGAGTTTGAGCCCCACGTCGGGCTCTGGGCTGACAGCCCTGCTTCAGATTCTGTGTCTCCCTCTCTCTCTGCCCCTTCCCCAGTCTCAATCTGTCTATCTCTCTCAAAAATAAATAAACATAAAAAATAAAATAAAATGGCCCTGCGTATTGCTCAGGGGTAGGTGAAAATCCCAAAGATAGTGTCTCGTTTCCTTGGCTTTTCTCTTGAGGAACTTATGACCTAGCCAAGGAAAGAGGACACACATATGAAAAGTAAAGAAAATTTCTCTAAGAGATCACCAACACTTCAAAACAAAAAAAAAAAAAAAAAAAAGAGAGAGAAAAGAGAAGAAAATGAAGGAAAGGAAATAAAAGGACATAAACACAGGGGTTATAAGTTTCCAAAGGTATTAGTCTGCTGGGGCTGCTATGACAAAGCACCTCAGGCTGGGTGGCTTAAACAGCAGAAATTAAGTTTTCTTATAGTCCTGGAGACTGGAAGTCCGAGATCGAGGTGTCAGGAGCGTTAGTTTCGTCTGAGGTCTCTCTCCCGGGTTTGTACATGGCTCTCTTCTCCTGTGTCTTCACGCGCTCTTCCCTCTGTGCGTGTCTGTCCTAATCTTTTCTTACGTAGAAGGACACCAATCATGTTGGATGAAGCCCACCTGTATGACTTCATTTTACCTTAGTTGTGCCCTTAAAGGCCTTATCTCCAACAGTCACACTCTGAGGTCCTAGGGGTCAGGATATCAATATCTGAATTTGGCAGGAGCACAATTCAGCCCATAAGAGCAAACATGTTTGCTCTAGAAGTTGAACAGGAGAGAGCACCAGGAAGGGAAGAACAAGAAAGGATTCGTAATTTTATTCAGTCTTAACCCAACACAGAACTGCAGTGGCTGACACATAGTAGGCATGCAATAAATAGTTGCTGAATGAGTCATCAAATAAATAAATAAAAGAATGAATATTTTATACGGTTTTGTCCCTGAACCTTATGAAAGGTCCCTGGAGAAGACTCTACAGAGACGACAAAAAGGCAAAATGGGTGGCTTCCATATTCAAAAAAGGCTTTTCTCAAGAACACATTCTGGTCTGTAAAGGCACAAGTCAAAACTGGATATGACAGAAGTTCATAAAAACCGTGAAGGTCAATGGATAAGACTATTATAATCGTGAAATCTTCACCAAATATTGCGTTGTTAGAAGTAGAGAACAAACAACTTTTGAACGTGACGAGGTTTTAGGACACATGCACAAAAAGAAATAAAAGGAAAAAGAGGTCCTATTTGTGATTAGTACACTTGGAGAATTTCTTATCCCTTGACACCAGAAGCTAGACGTATAATCAGGAAGGGAGGGAGTCAGTGAATTGATCTCAGCACAAGTTGCTTCAGATTCGTTTGGGATTTTGACTCTCGTGTTGGAGACAGACTGCTGGTTGGGTGGATCATGGATCTAACCAAGTATATTTCTGTGGTTTTATGTTCCAACATTTAATAGCACCCAATATGTGCCAGGCAGTGCTCCAGGGTGTGAGGCCATGACAGTCAATGTGATGACCTAGCCCTCTAGAACCCCCACTCTAGAGATAGAAGCAGGTTTGTGAAAAGATAATTTGCAGTTTATTGAGGCTGTCAGTTTCATAATAAAAATACAATTAAAATGTTTTATAACTTCATAATTCAGTGATAATAACTAAATGGACAGTCCGTGCATTAAAGGGAGTTGATAATATTCGATTGATTGATAGATGGATAGATAGATGATTGATAGATAGATAGATAGATAGATAGATAAAAGATACCCGGTAGAAAACACTAAGATCAGGGACTCAATGCTATACGTCCTATGGATTATTAGCATAAAACCTACCTATTCGCTTTTGAAATTAAAAAGCAGTTGAATCTATAAGTTATTTGTCTTTCTCTTTTTTTTAATCCCCCTTCCCCACCTGCATTTTAGAACTTCCTATAAAGTCAGAAAATGTTTGTTGGTGGATGGATGGATGGATAGATAGATGAATAAATGAGTAAAAGACTGAATTTTTTGCTTCTAGAACTGGGCAGATTTTTCCAGTAGAAATTTGTTCATCTTTGAAGGCTCACGATTATGAAATTCATCAAGAAACCATTTCTGAGATCTCTTTGTGTATAAATCCTGGAAGCTGTCTTGATTCAAGACAGAAAAGTGCCATTTCGGATTTCTGAAACTATTGCTGGCGAATTTTTAAATCCGCATTTCTAGAAATTCTATAGCGTGGGAAGCTCTACAGAACTGTAAATTGCAAGCCAAAGGTCATATGGATGGTGCGTGGATTTCAGCAGCAATACACTGAAGAAGGAAATCTTACTTCCATGATTTCTCACTGTCTCTCCGCTGAAATGAGTACATTTCAATCTGTATGTTGCTCAGGAAGGGTGTCCCTCTGGAGAATCTCCTCATGATTCCAGAAGCCTGGCATTCTTGATGACCTCACCAGGAATTGGGTGATTGGACAGCAGAGGTCCAGGAAAGAATCTTGGGCCAGAAATCTGGACATTATTAAATGATTTTTCCTTATGAGAAGCTTAGTCTTAGGTCAATTTGATTCATGAGAAAGTAGTTCTGTGGCTTCCTCAAGTTGCTTTTCTCCCCATGTACCTTTCCCCACCTCCACTTCCTATCCTCTCTCCAGCAGAAACTGCACAAAGATGACACCGTACAGTTGTGTTGTCCAATAGCCACATGTGGCTATTTAAATGTAAATTAATTAAAGTTAGGTAAAATTTAAAATGCATTTTCTGTCACACTGATCACACATCAAAAGTCCTCGAAAGCCACATGTGTCTAGCAACTACAGTAAAGAACAGTGCAGAGAACATTTCCATCAGCAGAGAAAGTTCTGTTGAACTATAGTGCTCTCGGGAGAGAGGAAAGTGAGGAACGAGGAGGAAGGAGGTAATGCTGAAGTACTTCTAGACCAGCCATCTAGAGGGGAGAAGGAATGTTCTACCAGGAAGTCACTGCAGGATGCACAATTAGGCAACAAGAGGAAAGGGAGTACAAAATGAAGGAGACAGTATAAGCTTTGGGACAAGAACCCAGGTATGATCCTGGCTCTACCACCTTCCAAGTGTGTGGCCGTGAGCAAGTTAGGTGAACTCCTCATCAGGAAAACGGTGGTGTGATAACAGTCCTTATGCTGTTAGGTGTCATGTAAGAATTAACGAGACTATTAGCGTAAAGTGCTTAGCATGCCGCCTGACCTATGGAAAAAAGGTCAAAAATAGTAAAGGGTGGGGGAAAAGGGGAGAATAAGGTGTAAGGAAAGAAAGGGAAGAACATGAGGTAAGACAGCCAAGCTGGGAAGAAGAAATATGTAGAGGATCTTTAAGATGTCTTGGGCGGTAAGCGCTTGTGTGGTGACTGGAGGGCAAACGGTTGGCAGGACAGAGCAACAGAAGGCAGCTGGGCCTCCAGACAGCTGAGGGGCCCAAGAGGAAGATCCCCTGGCCTCAGGATTAGAGAAGTCGACCAGGCGGTGGCAAAAATCACCCGGGATGGACAGTTTTCCTGCCCATCTGTGTCAGTAGGAATCGCACTGCCGATTGGGGTTTAGCTGTTAATGTTTACGTCAGTGATTGCGCTGAAGGGACCTCAGGGGTGTGCAACAGATGTGGCCTTCCTGGGCAAGGCCAGGAGAGCCAGGGCAGGGGCCGGAGAGGCCCAATGTCAAGGTGCTGTGGGGCATCAAGGTAAAGGGAAGCCGGGTGGGGGGGACATTTTTTCAGTGCCTATGACTGTGTTCAGCACTCGCGCATCCAATGGCACTGAAGCCATGCCGCGGTTCTGAGGAAGGCATCCCCATTTTGTGGAAGAAGAAACTGGGGCTCGGCTGGGTGAAGGACTTGCCATGGTCACACAGCTGGTCGGTGAGAGACTCAGGATCCGAGCCCTGGTCTGTTGTATTGCAAAGCCTCCCCAAATCTGCTACGGAAGCCTTTAAACTCTGAGGAAGGCAAAATGGTGGCGACGTGCGGTGGAGTTCGAAAGAGTTGGCATTACGTTTATTCAGCTCTACCAAAGCCCCATGCCGCATCAGTGAGGTCACAGACGTGAATAAGGTAAGTTCCCTGCCTTCAAGGTGCTCGCACAACAGCAAGGGAGTTGAGGCAAAAGCAAAAAAAAAAAAAAAAAAAAAGGAAAGTAAAGATGACTAAAGATGAAATGTTCGAACTCATTCATTTATGAAATACTCTTTTGGGGCACCTGGCTGGCTCAGCTAAGTGTCCAGCACTTGATTTTATCCCAGATCGTGATTTCTCAGTTCATGCCATCAAGCCCTGTGTCAAGTTCTGCACTAATAGCATGGAGCCTGCTTGGGATTCTCTCTCTCCCTCTCTCTCTGCCCCTCCTCAACTCATGCTCGCTCTTTCTCTGAAAATAAACTTATTTAAAAAAAAAAAAAGCAAGAAAGAAATACTCTTTTTATTGAATACCTTGTATGTGCCAGGCACCACGCTAGGCTCCGGAGATACTGTGGTGTGCTGCGGTAAATTGTTTACAGAAATTGCTGCATTTTCCCCTTCCCGTTATCCATACCTCTTTGCAGTGTGACTTCGTAGCTTCTCCCAGCTCATGTCTACTTCTCCACCTTTTGAATCTGGGCTGGCCTTACGACTTGTCTTGGCCAATAGAAAGTGGTGGAAGGGTTGTTGTACCTTTACCAAGTCATTTAAGAGGCCTTGTACCTTTTGGTTCTTACTCTTGAAACCCTACACCTGCCATGCAAACACACCCTGCTTAGCCTGCTGAATAATGAGAGACAGGTGGCCATTCACTTTCATTGTTCCAGCCAATGGCCAGGTACCCACCAGACAGATGAATGAGACCATTAGGGACCTGTCAGCCCCAGCTAACCCAATAGCTGATGTCAGATCCATGAGCCGACCCATAGACACCCGAGAACTGATACATGGATGCTTTTTTAAGCCACTGAGCGTTCAGTTGGTTTGTTTTACAGCAAGAGCTAAGTGATGCATGAGCAAAACAGATACCAGTTCTCAAGAAGCTTATGATCAAATAGGGGAGACAAACTTTAATCACAAAACCCTCCAAGCATATATTAAGGAAAAGGAAGTGATAATCAAGTCAGCCCCTCCATGACCCTCATCACCTCCTGGTGTTCATACCATGTGTGGTCTTCTCCCACGCTGTCCCAGGTTTGGTGTACTTAACCAATAACTTATGTCCCTTCTGAGATTAGGTTCCAAAAGACTGCAGCTTCTGTTTTAGACTTCTTCTCTTTCTCTCTCTCTTTCTTTTAAGTAGGCTTCACACCCAGCACAGAGCCCAATGCAGGGCTCGAACTCATAACCCTGTGACCAAGACCTGAGCTAAGACCAAGAGTCAGATGCTTAACCAACTGAGTCGCCTCTCCTTTTCTCTCTTTCTGATCATTAATTCTGGGAGAAGCCAGCTTGCATGTCCCAAGGTCACCCACACGGCCCACGTAAAGGTCATGTGACAAGGAACTCAGGTCTCCACCAACAGTCAAGGAGATACTGAGGTCTACCGACCACCAAGTGAGGGGGCTAGGAAGGGGTTCCAGATGACAGAAACCCAGGCTAACAACTCACATGTAACTTCTTGAGAGACACTGACCCAGAACCATCTGGTAAGCTGTTCCCAGATTCCTGACCCAAAGAAACTGTGAAATAGCAAATTTGTGTTGTTTTAGGCTGGCCGACTTGGGGGCTAATTTGTTACATGGCAACAGATAAGTAACAAAAGGGGTTAATAGATAAAAGAGGGGAAGGAGGTGGAATGTTCCAGATAGACTAGCATGACCCAAGGGCCTACGGTAGGAAGGACTATAGCACATTTGAGAAACAGAAGGCAGACTAATGTGGCAAGGGTTCAGAGAGCAAGCATGGCCTCATGGGTCTTACTAAGAAGTTTGCCTTTAGGAGTGACAAGAAATCAGATTATTGGGGGACCAGCCTGGGGACTCCGAGGAAGCCTAGGTTCTTAGACTAGTGGGAAGAAGACAGTGACCACCCAGGCCTAAGGAATATTGGCCTGCTTTGCCCTCCATCACGAACTGTAACAACTAGAATCCAGAAAACCCCTTTGAAGGCCATCCTCAGTGAGGGCGGCTCCTTGTCTCCCTGTGACACCAGCCCAGGACCCTGGAGGCCAGCGATGGTGGTGGCGGGGGATGATGGTAGGCAGCAGAGCTGGGCGAGAGTGCGAAAGGGGTGTGGAACAGAGAGGACGGTGGCAGGAAGGAGGAAGAGCCAGCGAAGGAAGAGGGGCGATGGCTGGAGAGAGAGAAGTGGGTGTCTGGAGAGGCTGCAAAAGGTGGGCGAGGCGGAAGGAGGAAGAGGGAGTGGGAGCCACAGAGGGGCCTAGGAGGTCTGCAGGACGTCACTTAGACGGCTGGAGACCTAACCAGGGAGTAGGAGGCTCTTAGAGACACTGGTGTGCAGAAAACCTGGAAAACTCCGCCAGGGATCGCCGTGTAGCGTTCGAGGACAGGAACAGTCACTTGGATGAAACAGACAGATGGAAAGTAGGAGAGGAGTGATACTGGGCGGGGCAGCCAGCGCCCCCATGGAAAGTAGTCCCGGTTCAGGAGGTTGAACTCACAGCCGTCACTCGGGGCTGCATGTGACCTGCGAAAGGGACCCTAACAGCCATCTTTTAGGGAAGAATGGTGAGAGTCACAGTTTGAGGGCCTGAGATGTGCGTGCCCCGAGGCAGAGCTCATGGGCCCTTCGGCCTCTGAGTAGCCCTGCTCGGTAAGATCTCTCCGAATTAGTGACCTTGGGTTTTAGTTCTGTGTACTCAGACGGCCTTTCGAGGGGCTGAGGGAGAGGTGGCGGATAACCTGCACCAGCAGAGTGGGGGGCTTCCCCAGCCCCAGCTGTACCACGTGCAGCATAGCTATGCTCGCCGGCTTCCTGGACTGGCCCCTCCGGCAGGTGCAAAGACAGAAACAAGGGCTCAGGTATGGGGAGGGAGGCCACCCCTGGCCAGCCCCGTCTACCCTTCTACCCCCTGTCCCACCAGGAATGGATTTATACTGCTTTACAAGTACTGGGGCACCTGGATTTTTATTTCATTTCCTTGTGGATTTGGTCAAGCTAGCCTGATCTTTTTTGGGTAGCGAAAAAGAGTCTAAAGGTATGATGGGGGTGCCTGGGTGGCCCAGTCGGCTAAGCCACTGGCTCCTGATTTTGGCTCGGGTTATGACCTCACAGTTTGTGAGATCTGTGCTGGCAGCACGGAGCCCACTGGAGATTCTCTCTCGCACCCTGCTCTCTGCACCTCTGTGCGAGCTCTCTCTCTTTCTCTTAAAATTAAGTAAAATAAACTTTAAAAAATTATTTATTTATTTTTAATTTCTTTAACGTTTTTATTTATTATTGAGAGACAGACAGAGCATGAGCATGGGAGGGGCAGAGAGAGGGGGAGACACGGAATTCGAAGCAGGCTCCAGGCTCTGAGCTGTTAGCACAGAGCCCGACGCGGGGCTCGAACTCACAAACTGCGAGATCATAACTGGAGCCAAAGTCAGAAGCTTAACTGACTGAGCCAGCCAGGTTATTTAGAAAATTATTTAGAAGTGTTCCCCAAAACACCTTTGCAGAGGAAAAGCAGTGAAAACAGAGCATCAGATAGATCTATTCATTTAGTGACTTGACTATAGAAAGTTAACATTTGTTCTTGTTTTAAAAAGCGTATTTGAGACAGAGGTGTGAAAGGAAGATACGCTGTTCCCTCAGGGAAACCGATTCCGCAGAGTGCGTGTTTTAGGAGCAGAACTCTGGTCTTCGCAGAGGAGGGTTGCATCGATCAGATAAAGAATTTTTTCTTCAGTCTAAACGCCATAAATGAGAAATAGAATTGAAAACACACACACAACAGCTTTTGTATCTAAACCGCCATCTTTTTCTCTTCGCGCGTCTAGTCCAGGAGATCTCGCCCTCCCCCCTGCCTGCCTTTCTGAGGGAGAACGGAGAGGAGGGCTGCCTCTGAGCACTCAGCACTGTCAGTCCTAATCTGATGCCGGTGGTTGAAGCCCTCCTTACCCCTCCTCATCAGGGTGGCCTGTGCTCAGAGGGGCTCTGTGTTCCGGGGGCCCCTGCGAACACCTGCCCGCACCACAGCCCTGCTCCACTGAAGCGCGGGGGGCCCGTTTGAAAACAAAGTTTGTGTCAGAATGTCCGTGCTTCCCCAAAATCCCTCCCCAGTTAGGCAGACTCGTTGGCCTGTCTCTCCCTTGAGCGCGCTTTGAACAGACCGCAGACCGGGAGGATCAGAAAGCAGGGGAAAGAAAGGCTGTAAATCAATGTAGCCTCTCCAACTCTTGGGGTCAGAAGGCGGATGAAGGGATGAGAGAGACGCCCCCACCCGCGGGAAGGCCTGCTGTTATCACGTGTGCCTGAGCGGTCACCCGTGGACACCCCCTTGTTCCTTTCTTCCGTGTGGCTTTGAACCAGGTGCTCTTGGAAGGGAAAAGCGCTGACTTCATCTGGCCTCCCCGGCCCTCCCTTCTCTGAACACAATGAGGACCTTTTTTTCAGTTTATTGTGGCGCTTCGAGTGAGTCTTTTCATTGCCTTCTTCAAATGTGCAATCCGTTCTCCTCCTGATGCCAATTTTGTTTTTGTAAACCTGAAGCTTAGAAGTCGTTCCCCCACAAGCATCAGCGGAGAGCACCTGGGTATGCCAATCACCGTTGGCTCTTGCTGAAAAAACAGCCTGCCAACTTCGTCCTGGCCGGGCACTGGGCACAGGCCCGGGAGGGGCCCGGGCAAGCCCAGGACCCCATGGTTCTTTGGAAAAAGAAACAATCCCGGCCAGCTCAGGTGTTTGGGGGATTGTTGGGATGATTGTTTCCATGTGGATGGCAGTGTGGTTTGTGAGGAGGTAAGTAACACGAGGAACTCTGGTGGTAACAGCAACGTAGGAACCGAAACCAGTTTCTCTCAGTCAGAAGTTTCAGTCAGCCAGCCCATTTCAGAACTGGCAATTAGTGTTTTTTCCTTTCGAAGCTCTTCGCGTCTTCTGAGGGTAACAGGATGCTGGGGAGTGAATTTATGGGCTAAAAGTATGGAGATGAACAAGATCAGAACAATTTGCAAAGGACCCGCAGTCGGTTGGATTTGGGGAAAGGGTGTGTGAAACTATTAGTGTTGACAGGAACGCAGGCAAGACCAGCTGGGCCACACGGTAGGTGAGATTCAAGCGGTTTGGGGATTCTTCCTACTACCTGTTCTCTGTCACACCAAGGGTTCAATTTCATGTTAGCCCCATCCATCAGAGCCCGCAAGCAGCGTGTTTGGGGTTTTCATTGTTTTGTAAAACCCTGGAGCGGAGGGAGAAGTGGCTTGGTGACAGAGTCTTCGGCTCATTACCGAAGGTCATGGTTCAGGCAATAGTTCTTGACTTATTCTTTTCTCCATCTGAGTTCTACACAAGTGAGCAGTAAAAGGAGATGCTTATCTCCTTCCTTTATTTTAGCAGCCTGAGGTCCCATTTCCTTCTTGAAACCTCTGACTCAGTGGCTGGAGGAACGCTCCCCCACCCCGCCCCATCCTGTCCGTGCATGCGACTGGCGTGACACCCCCTCCACTCACCACCTTGCAAAGCACTCTCAATTCACTGCTTTTATCCATGGTCGTTTGCTTTTTTGTTTATTTTACATGCGTGGGTCACCTATGGCCTAGGTCGGCTTTAAACCTGCTGTGTTGGTATGATTAGCTTTTGATTACTCCCAGGAGCACAATAGTATCTCATAGCCATGTAAGCGTGTAGTATTATTTTCTCTTTTTGATGAAAACATTTTGCAAACCATTAGAGCACGTGGTAGTGGTTACTCCTCGGCCTCAGCTCTGAGTGATCTAGGCTAGGGACTGTTAGAACTAATATGACCACCGCCATCTTTATCATTTTTCTTAAGTTTATTTATTTTGAGGGAGAGCGTGCCAGCAGTGGAGAGGCAGAGAGAGAGAATCCCAAGCAGGCTCCACACTGCCAGTGCAGAGCCCGACTCGAGGCTCAAACCCATGAACCGTGCGATCATGACCCGAGCTGAAATCAAGCGTTGGATCCTTAACCGACTGAGCCACCCAGGCGACACCCGTCATCATCATCATTACCATTTTAAAGCATGATTGTTCGATCTGGGTTATGCATGTCTACTATACTTAAATAATTGTTCCTGTATTTTACTGCTGAATAATTTTTATTATTTTCTTATGATTTTTTGTTTATTACTGAAGTAACACAGAATACAGAAATTTTGGAAGTTAGAAAAACACTCTTTTGGTGTATTTTAGTACATTTTTCAATGTATATAGATTTATTTTTTTCAACAATAATGATTCCACTGCAGTTTGTTGTAGAGTCTACTGTTTCACCTAATAATAGATCTTGAATATATTTCCATATTCATATTCTCTTATAATAGAGACTTTAGTGGCTGTGTAGTATTCGGACTATAGATTTTACATAACCAGTTCTCCTTGATGGGACATGTATTTAGCAAGCACTGATAGAGGAAGCACGTACTGTGAGCCAGGCACAGCTCTCAACTCACTTAACCCTCATCATGACCCTATAAAAAGCAAGTGCCACTATTATCCCCGTTTTGCAGGTGCAGAACTTGTGGCACAGAGAGGTTAAATAACGTGTCCAAGGTCACACTGCTTTGTCAGTGATAGAACCACCTCGAAACGCAGATAATCTGACAGTACGTCTGTGCTCCTAATCACAACACTTTGCTTGCCTCCTGCTCTGTCTACTGAAAAGTAAAGACCTTTCTCCACCTAGGAGAAAGGCTTGATTTACAGAAGACTACTGCGGCAGAAAAAGGAACCGCTGTCCTGTGAGTCACTGTTATTTAGAATTAAGTTGTCAGCTGTTCAGACAACAGGCAGGGAAGCATCCGGGCGGGATGGGCAGTGTTCGCTCGACAGCCCGGAAGGCAATTCCAGGAGAGGTCACAGACCCAGGTCCGACCCACCTGTGACCCGGGTGACTCCCCTTTCGGCAGAACCGGCCTTGGAAGGCAGCCCCAGGCTTGCGTGAGCTCCGGGAACTTCCTCACACCAAACCCCGAAGGCCTTTGCTTTGCGTTCAGCCACAGGAACAGCTGCATCTGACCCAAGCCAGCCCCGGGAGGCGGGACCGGCCAGGTAGGAAGCCGCCGGGCTGCTGCTGGGCCCTGGAGCCCAGGGCCGTGCTGAGCCAGCAGAAGCTGGCCCGGGCCTTGGAGTGGTGTTGAGGCAGCCTACGAGGTGGCTTCTGGGGCAGCGCCTGGAACTCAGGAGAATCCTCCTCCTAACGCGCCCAGGCTCCGCGGTGATTGTTTCCTGGGTAATTCTGGGTCCTTATTCATCGTAGCTTTGAGTGTGTGCTTTGGATTTGACCCCCTCCTCTCCTACCCTTTCACTTCCAGTAACGATCATATGATGTCGTCGCTAATGATGATAATTGTTCCGTTTTACCTACAGAAACACAAGCGCACTATGGGGTGAACAATAGCTAACAATGGTGATCATTTTAGCGATGAGGCAAGGGAGCCACAGGAAGTTAGACAACCTGGCGTCGGCGGAAGGGGGCAGGGCAGCGAACCTTGCCTTGAACCTGCGCCCCGGAACAGCCCACCACACTGTAGGCATCAGAGGGTAGCTGGGCTGGAAGGGAAATGCTAGACGAGCCCCCTTGCTCCCCTCAACGCCATCACCTCTGCGAGAAGATCTGAGGAAACAACAGGAATTTAATGAGCGAGAACCAAAAGGCTACAGGCAGTTAGAAGCTGCATTTTTTAAAAAAAACACTTAATGTTTTTTCATTTTTGAGAGAGAGCGTGTGCGAGTAACGGAGGGGCAGAGAGAGAGAGAGAGAGAGAGGGAGACACAGAAACTGAAGCAGGCTTCAGGCCCTGAGCTGTCAGCACAGAGCACGATGCGGGGTTCAAACTCAGGAACTGTGAGATCATGACCTGAGCATAAGTCAGAGACTTAACTAAGCCACCCAGGCGCCCTTAGAAGTTGCATTTTACATAAGTACCTTAGGCGATTGTTTACAGGAGCTTGGAGGTTTGTATGAAATGACATTTCTGCATCTTTCCCTGGGAGGTCTATCAGTTTGTGTTTATTTTTTCTTTTACAAGAGCTCCTGGAACACACAGGCACCACGTCCAACGTCAGTGTCACAGGGTGACTTGGTCTGAGGAGCCATGACTTATCACTGTAGTCCTACTACCCGCCCCCCTAAATGCTCAAGATCAGATGCTTAAATTTTATATAGCCCATGAACTTCTCTTCCGCACATAAACCCACACCGCAAGTTCCCACCGGAGTCAAGACTCTGGCCCCTTTCCCTAGCTGTGGGAACCACCCTGGGCGGAGCAAGAATCAACTTCCCAGCTTAGGAAGACCATCGGCTTCATTGGATAACAATCTAAAGTCTATAGAAAAGATGCTTTATAATGGCATGAGGTAAGACGGGCAAAATCTGGTTTTCCTATCCTAAATTATTTTGGGGGGTGTGTCTATTGAGTTTTGGAGGGGTTTTTTGTTTTCATTTTTCTTTTAAGGAAAGAAGAGATGTATTGTTTTAGCTGCCAAAGTCTTTGAAGGTGAACCACAAAAAATAAAAGCGCAATGTCTGATAGGCTTTGCAAAATAAAAACAGAGTCGCCGGTATGCTAGTCGGAGTCACAATAATGTTGTTGCCCAGATTAGTGATGTCGTCTCTGACTTGATATTCAACCATCTATTCTCCCCACTGTGAGCTGATCAGTCACGTGAAAGTGCAATAGAGGCGCCTGGGTGGCTCCATCGGTTAAGCTTCTGACTCATGATTTTGGCTGAGGTCACAATCTCACAGTTCACGACATGGAGTGCCGCATCAGGCTCCCGGTTGACAGTGGAGCCTGCTTGGGATTCTCTCTCCCCCCCCCCTCCCCGCCTCATGCTTTCTCTCTCTCTCAATAAATAAATAAACATTACCAAAAAAGTGTAATAGATCAGGTCACCCTCCTGCCTAGAAACACAGTGACTTCCCATCACACCCAGATGGGGTCCCGACTCCTCGCAGGGCATTTAGGACATGGCCCTTATCTCTTTGCAGAGACAGTGCAGCACAGTGGCTAAGTGCTCCGCGGCCATGGCACCCAATTAAAATCCGGCTCTGCCTCCCCGCTAGCTATGCGACTTTGGTTACGTGGGTCTACTTCTCTATACCTGTGTTCTCATCCATTACCGCAGAGAGTAGGATCCCTTCGCTGGTCTCCTGGGCCTATTCGTCTACTTCCAGAGTCACAGTTTGGGGCTTGACCAGGATCAGGTTTGAAGTCTCTGAAGAGTGTGGGTAGCTACCTACCACTCTGACTATAATGAAACCACGAGTGTGGGCATTGCCGTATTCCTGAGATTAAAAACAAGAAGGGAGCACGCCCTCTCCTTCCTGTGGGAGTAGCTGAAGCAGAAGTGCACTGAAATCCGATGCCCAGAGCCCCGGGCAGGGCTGGGACCCGGTGGATTCTGTGCCACTGGCTGGTGTGCTTAGAACCACTGGCTGGTGTGAGAGGGCCGGGGCTGTTATCTGACGTCCAGTCTTAATGAAGTGTTCTGGCTTCACGCCTGCCTCCGAGGGAGCCTCTGGGACTGGCCCGGCACAGTCGGATCAGGGACAGGGCACACCGCCGTCCCCACCATACGGGATCTGGGCCCGAGCCCAGGACTCCACAGAAGTTACTGCAGGACCTAGTTGCCGTGGTAGCCACTTCCGCTGCTCAAAGCCAGGTGCCAGGTGTGGGCACTGGGTCGACTTGCTAGCCTCCTCTGACCCTGGGCCTGAGCTGATAAGTTGGGGGAATAGAGAGGAGACAGCCGGGCTGCGGTTGTTTTTAAGGCTCCTTTCTGGCCCATGTGGTTGGCTTTCTTGTCAACATCCTCCCTCCCTATGTGAATACCCACCCCTGCACACACACCCCTACACCCAGACACCCATTTCCCCCCCATAACGCCAAACAGGACTCTTGGGGCGTTTAAAGAAAGCATTAGTGGGCCCGTGGCTTCTGGAGGGACCTGCGGCCGCGGTGTGGACGTGCCCGGGGTTGGGGAGGGGGTGGGAGGTGTTCAAGGATTTGTGTGTCGGCCCCAAGACCTTCCGATTTGAGAACGTCCTAAAGTTCAGGTGGGCCAACACCTCTCAGGAGGGTTCGGTTTCTTCTGTGGATAAGCAGCGCGTCCGCTCCACCCCATTCCAAACCACAGGCTGTGTCCGGCCCGGGCTCTTCGGCAACGTTCTCCCGGCCCCTTCAAATCCCGCCCTGCCCCTGCGGGTGCCTCGGGTGCCCTCAGAGGAGAAAGTGGCTGTCAGGCAGCTATGACCGGTGGCTCTGGGACACAGGAAGTGGCTTTTCTGCCTCAGGGATCCACTGCCTGACCGGGAGTCCCTAGGAGCATTGGGCCCCAGGGCAATCCTCTGTATCCCTTGGGGCCTGTGGGTACCAAAGATGCAAATCCGGCTGCTGAAAGCAGCCCTGGGGGTGGGGCCGGACAGTGGGCCTGAGGGGTGGGGGGTGGGGAGGCACCATGTCACACAGGCCCCTGAGGTCCTGCCCAGCCTGCACTCTACCCCGGGCCGTGTGGTCTGCACCAAGTCTTTTTTTGTCCCCAGTGGCTTGATATTATTCCTCTTTTTATACACGTTTGTTCATTTTATTTTATCTTTTTCAAAATTATATGCCTTTGTGAAGAAATGTCCCAGGCTAGGAGTCCGTGGGGCTCTTCTCCTTGCCCAGCTGCCCGGACACGTGTGGGGAGGCGGTTGCCCGCCAGCCCTGGGCCCCGGAACTTCTGTGCCGGCAGAAGGAACTTGTGGCCGCAAGGCACAGTGTTGCAGGGTTTTCCCTCTCCTCCCAAGGGCACATTTTGGGTCAGACGTGGGGCCTCAGGTCCCCTAAAGGAGGCTCAATAAAGGAGACTGGTGACAGCAGAGAACACACCCCGTGAGCTCGTTCTCAGGGAAAGCGAAGGATCTCACAATGACAGTTGTGTGCGTGGCAGTGGCTCGGCACATACTTGTGCCAGCCCCTGTGCTCAACGTTTTGCTAATGTTACTGTGTCTAATTCTCCAGGGCCAGTCCGAGAGGTGAGTATTCCTCTGTTATCCCCACTCTCCAGTGCGGAACCTGAGGTCCAGAGAGGGTGAAGCAGTTGCTGGAGGTCACACAGCCTCAAGCAGAGAGGCCGGTCCTCAAGCCCAGGTTTAACTTGAGGGCTACACTTTTAACCCCCACCCCGTCGGCCTCCCACTCGACCACGTCCACGGCAGCCCGCCATCCCTGCTCCACCCTGGGGGCTGGAGGGCCCACAAACGTCTGGGCAGCCCCTGTCAAACAAACCTGCTTCCCTTCCCCAAAGTCCTGAGAGTCAAAATGCCCTCCACTGATACAGTGTTTCTTCCTGTGGAACCTACTGGAAGATCGCTCCTGACTGCGTCCTCGCGTTCTCCACCGGAGAATCCTGTAGGGAAGGGTTATCAGAATATTTGCTGGCCTTGCAGGGAGTGCTTAGAACCATTGCCAAGCACTGCTGGGTGTGTGAGGTGCGAAGGTGTCACCGTCCCTCTGGCTTCCGTTCGTAACTGTCTGCTGAAGGGAAATGGGAAGAATCTAATGGAAGTGATCGTTAGCCTTCAATAAGCCCACCAGAGGACAGATGTCAGATGAATAAACAGGTTTTTAAGAATTTTCTAGTTTCAGGGGCGCCTGCATGGCTCAGTTGGTTAAGCATCCAACCGTGGCTCAGGTCATGATCTCGCGGTTCATGGGTTCGAGCCCTGCGTCAGGCTCTGTGCTGACAGCTCAGAGGCTAGAGCCTGCCTCAGATCCTGTGTCTCCCTCTCTCTCTGCCCCTCCCCCACTCATGCTCTGTCTCTCTCTCTCTCTCAACAGTAAATAAAAAATGTTTAAAAAATTAAAAAAAAAATTTCTAGTTTCAGGTGGGAGCGGAAATCTAAACCGAGTGAAGTGCATTAGCACCCTCCTGGAGTCTTGAGTGTGACAAGAGCCCTGGGTCCCAGCCAGAAGACCCAACCCCGTGCCTGCCGCCACCTTTGCGGGGGGCAGAGGGGACAGTGAGGAGACACGACCTCTGAGAGGCAGGGGAGCATCTAGGAGCCAGGCTGTGTGAGCTTGATTCCAAGTCCCTCTCCTAAGAGCTGAGAAACTTTGGGCGCGTTCTGTCACCTTTCTGGGTCTCCGTTTCCCCATCTGTGCTGTGTGTGTGTGTGTGTGTGTGTGTGTGTGTGAACTGAGTCCCTGTAACATCCCATACCGAGAACGGTGCTTGGCTATCACGTAAAAAGGACTAGGTAAACATTGTTGTTATTGTTTCCAGCCCCTTCCCGCTCTCACATTTTATCACCTAAACTGGGGGTCGTGGTAGTTGCTCCCTGAGAGGCGACGGGTTGGAGTAGTGCGTCGGGAAGCTGGCTGGAGGGAAAGAAGCTTCTCCCTTGCTGGCTCGTATTTAAGCAGCTCGTGAGTTCTTCCACGCACCCTTCCTCCCCACCACAAGGCGCAGCTTGAATACAAGTCTCTCACCTGAATGAAAATCCTTAGGGGGGGGGCCGGGGGAGGCAAGGAGTGGCATTTTCCCCTGAGGAGACCCTGGAAGTGTGAGCAGGAAGGGACAGGGTAGTAGGGAGACTGGCTCCGGTCGCTGAAGTAGAACTCTGTAAGCTTTTCTGTTCCTTTTCACTATTTTGAGTTTCTCTCTCCCTGGGGGAGACACTTTGCAGGTGACATACTTTGGGTTAAAAAAAACCCCATGTGGCTGAGCCAGAGAGACCAGAAAATTCAAATCAGAGGCCCTACCGCCTACCAGCTGGCCAAGCGTATTTCTTCTCTTGGAGGTTTAGTTTCTTCAAGTGTAAAATGGAAATGATGGTCCTTATTTTACAGGGTTTTCAGAGAGTTAAATATGATTGGCTACTCACAGCACAACCTAGGGGCTCAGAAAAGCGAGTTTCCCCCTACGCTTGCCTCCCCTGTACACCTGTGCCTCCGAGGGCTCTCCACCTGCCTGTCCGTCTTCGGTCCCGAGCAAGAAAGGCAGGAGGCCATCCCCAAGTCGCTTTATGTTGTGTGCTATTAGCTTTCTGAACAAGGCTCTAATCTTTCCAGAAGTGCTCCTGGCAGGTTAGAACCTGTGAGCTGTCACCAGGGCGGATGCTGTTAGGGTGAGGCTATAAATAGAAAAGAAACAAAGGGGGAAACTCAACAGCCCTTTCTCCCTTGGCGTTCGGCCGCAGGCTGGTGGCCTCGCCCTCCGGCCGAAGTCTGGTAATAGCCAAGCCTGGTGGTAGTCGCAGGGTGGGCTTGGGGGGACTGCCTCTCCTTACCAGGTATCCTCTGCCCCTTTCGGGAATGAGTCATTAGGGTTTAGGTGACTGGAGCCAAAGTCATGGATAGACTGGCCTTCTTTCCTCTGGCCGTGGAGACTTTGGATGGCTGGGGGTGGCTAGGAGGGAGCAGGATGAGGGGCGAGGGGGTGACGGGGAGGAGTAGGGCAGCATATTAATAAGCTGAGCTTCTGAGCTCCCACCCTAGAGGGTTCCTGGGGCTCTCAGAGCCCTCGCCGTCTTCTGCCAGATCCTGGCTTTCTCTCGCATTCATATAAGCTTTTCTCCTTGCTGCTGCCGATGTCCTCTCCCTCAAAGTCACGAGAATCCCAAATGGTACTTTTTTGTGATTTAGAAGCAGGCACCTCCTCTTTCCAGCAAATGCAGTTCTGCACCAGGACAAAGAGCTTGGGAAACGGGTACGCAGGCTAAATTTCAGCCTCCATTTGCTCTTTCAGCTGAGCAACGCTTTGCAGTGAACAACCTGCACAACGGTGCATGGCAGCCTGATTTTCCGTTCTCTGCTTTCATGGTCTGGATTGGCCACGCCAATTTCTGCTGCCTATTCTGAACTTACTGCTCCTGTCTCTACTTCCCTCCCCATAGCCTGGCCAGCTAGTGATAGGCTATAAACGATAGCCTAGCACTATCAGCTTTTCCAGCCCCTCTTTGACGGAGTTTGTGATCCATTAGTACTAGGGCTGGGCCAGAGGACATTTGAAGGACTCCATAAAGATCATCACTGTGACACTGTGGAGCACTGTAGGCCCAGGGGGAGGTTCACCCCATCTCCTAGTGTGACTACCTTGTCTATCCAAGGAGCTCCTGCAGGGGCGAGGGCCCTGGGGCTTCCAGCATCGGTCGTAGCTTTTCACGGTTCCCCCGGAGATGCGGCGGGTCGGCTCAGAAATAACCTTCCTGAAGGGCTGCTCTGACATTCCAGAATCCCTGAGGGGGCAGGTGTGCGGATCGGTGGCCCCTCTCCCACCGGGCTCCACAGTGCAGTAGTCCTTCCCCAGCGACTGGCCCCCAGGGCTCAGGGTGGTCCGATAACACGGCGTCTTAGGATTCCAGCCCTCCCTCTCCTTAAAGCCGCAGCCTCTGCCAGAATATCCGGACCACCTGTTAGACACGAACGGTTCAAAGCCAAGTTTCTGGTAGCTTTGCCAATAGCCAGGAGAGGCCGCTCCCTTCGAGTTACAGAGAGAGAGGTGGGCCGATCCCTGGGTGGTCCTCGTGCTGTACTCTGAAAGGCAGAAGGAGGGGAGAACTGACTTCAGACACAGTCGTAGGTGCAAGAAGAGCCAGCTGTTGGTCACTGTGGCAACGGTTAGGGGTGGAGAGACGCTGGAAACCTGTGAAACGATCCTCAAACTTTGTCCCTAGGTAATGGCCGGACTTGCCCGTGTAACCTGGCAAACGTAGGCCGTCACAGGAACCCGTCTGCGGGACACTAGCCCGGCCGCGTAGAGCCCCCGGAGAAGTTGCGGGGCGTGCGCGGCCTGGGCTGGGGGGGGGGGCGGGCGGGAGGCGGCTGGACGAAGGAGGAGGGAAACCGAGCGATGGCGTGGAGGCGTGGGACAAGTGAGAAGTTCAGGGGCGCCGTCCTGAGGCATCTGGACTTCAACTTGTGGGCGGCAGGAAGCCCTGGAGGGGCCGTAAATGGTGGCGAGATGGGATCAGGCCCGAGTTTTCAGAGCAGCCTCGGGCAGCTGAGTGCAGGACCGGTTAGAGGAGCGCAGGACGGAAGGGCAGGAGACCGGCCCGGAGGCTGAAGTGACAGTGTCCCGGGACGGAAGAGGAGGGCCCCTACTGGGTGGCAGTCGGGGAAGGAGAGGAGGCACGGATTCGAGGACCACCGAGGCATAAAGTCCCCGAGACTTGGCGCGTAGTTGGGCTGCGTGTGTGCACTGGCGGGGGACGGTGAGGAAGACAGGCTGCGACCCAGGGCAGCCCCGGGGGTCCAGCTCAGGTGAGCGGCCTGACATATGGAAGGAAGAGAAGGAGGACTGGCTCTGGGGTGAGTTAGGTTTGGGATGCGCGGGGTTTGAACCGTCCGCACCATTGTTGACCTTTAGCAGGCCATCGGGGTGTGAAACCAGCTCCAGAAGCAGGCCGCAGTCAAGCGATGGGGTGTGCGTGGTAACCAGAGAGAGAAACGGCAGAGCCGCTGGTGAACGAGAGAGAGAAGCCGCGTGGCGGATGGCACCCGGTAGGTGGGATGGAGCGCAGGTGCCCGTCACCGGGGTTGGGAGGCCACTGTGCTTTGACACCGGAGCGCTGGTGGTGTTGTCACAGGACGACAGCAGGTGGCTTTGAGGACCGGCCGGCTCCAGGCCGGTTTCGGAGGAGTGTCCGACCACAGGGAGATACAGTCCAGGGTTTCCCAAACGTGTATGGTCGTAAGGACGCATGGAGTCCTGTCAAACACGAGCTCTCCTGTCTCTGTCTGGATCTCTCCACCCGGGCCTCTAGGAGAGGAGCCTGAAATCTCCATGTTCAAGTTCCCCAGGTGGTTCCTAGGATCAGGCAAACCGGAGGACATTGATATCAGGGTGAAGAAGGGGGGGATTTCGAGCAGAATGGACACAGGAGGGGTTTAGAAGGCTCCCTGGGGAGGAAGCAGAGACAGACGGCCCAGGTAAGAGGGCCATGGAGAGGGTGGAGAGAAGCCATGCCCAGCGGGCTTATTTTGGATGGCGAGACAGAACGGGACAGAGCTGGACCCTATTCAGCCTCTGGTCCCGGCGGGGAAGACTGGAGAGTGTGCCTGGACACCAGTCATTTGCGGATGTGGGTTTGGATCCCCTCTCCTCTGAACCGTCTCTTCTGTAAAGAGGGGGATGTTTGAACGTCGCACCCACTCCTCTGCCTCTCTTCCTCTTCCTTGTCGTCTGGCTGTCATCCTGGTGGGTCCCAAGAGAAAATGGCCCGAACTCGTCACCGGGTTTCAAAACACAGAGGGGCTTTATTAAGTTACCTCGTCTCTGTTTTCAAATAGAGCCAATAAAAAGCTAAAAGTCCATTCTGAGGAGGAGTTTACACCACCTCCGAAATTTTATAGGCTTAGATAACCCTCCCGGGACCAGAGGGTTTCCTCTTTTCGCCCCACGGTGATTCAAGCAGGGCATCTCTGGGTCCCGGAGCTGGCAGCAGATAGATACGTAAGTGGGGGCGACAGCCGCCAGTAGGACAACCACCACCGTTCAACCTGCAGTGCCTTCCTCACCTGAAAGTCCACACGCAGGCAGGTGAGGTTGGAGCAGCGGCTGCGGAGGGAGAGATATGGGCTTTAGAATTCCCTGTCAGATCTATATTCCTGTCCTCTGATGCTTTCTAGACATGTGGCCTGGGGCCACTTAACTTCTGATCCTCAGTTTCTTCTTCTGTAAAATGGGCATAATTTCTACCTCTAGGTGCCGCGGTGCGGATTCGACAGGCAGAGCACAGAGCGCCAGGCGGAGGTGCTCGAGCAACAGCCAGGGTCAGTCACTGTGGACGCAGTTGCTGCCCTCTGCGTGGAGATCCCAGAGAAAGGGACAGGGGAGGGAGAGTGCAGGGGTAAGGGTCCCTGGAGGTGCTGTTGAGTAGTTTCTGTCCCCAGTCGTTACCAGAACCACTGCAGTCCACTTTCACAGGGCGGCTTACCTGTCCTTTTTTTCCACTTTGGTGCCAGCGGCGGTAACTGTATAATGTTATTTCTGGGTACACGCTTCAGGGTCAGGGACTACCTGAGCTGCTGTCCCGGGCACTAAGTACTTTGGGGGACACTCTCTACGTGGTCATTAATGACAGACTCTGCATTAGGAAACAGAAACCACAAGTCTAATCATCTGGAGTGCGGGGTTTAAGAAAGGCTGGTGTGACTCACTTCAGAATATGCAAGGATTATTCACTAATTTCCTTCCATGTGGTGCATTTGTCACTGCCCGGTCACGCTGTGGAGAAGAGTTCTTCTTATGCCTTCCAAGTTCAGAAGCTCCAAGACAGAGACAGATGAGGTCACATGGGGAGCACACGGCGGTTGGAACTTCCCGGAAATGCTGACAACCGAGAAGTCTGCCTCCTGCCCTCATCGAGATGGCCCACTGGGCGGGAGGAGAAGAGGGCAGCGGCTTAGTCCCCCTAAGTCTACAACAGGAAAAAAGGAACTTTCCTCCGGCTGCCTGGGGATGATGAGGGGGATGACTGGCACATTCCCCTGTAGGAAGGTGCTGGGCCGGGGCAGGGCCTTTGTGCACAGTCACCTGGGAGGCTACTAAAATGTGGGTTTGAGTCAGCCGGTCTGGGGTGGAACAGAAATTTGACACGGAGCAGAAATTCAGCATTTCTGACGCCTAGGGACGGCGAGGCTACTGCTCCCAGACCCCTGGTGGGTAGGAAGAGCTCTGAGGACGAAGTAGAGGGTGGGGGCGGCCCCGGGGACTTCACGGTTCACACCTGTGACGCTCGTATGTGTTTTCCTGCCACAGGGGAAAAGCAAGTGTACGTGGAGGCAGACGGTGATCCCCAGGCCACTGGAAACTCCCCCCGCCCCCACCCTGTGCCTGAAAATCTGTTCGAAAGTCCAGTTCCCGGATACCTACTGAATGGCTACCAAGTACCAGGCACGGAGTTAACCCAGCTGGCTTACTTCTTTTAAGGGTCCCTTTGCTATTTCATGCCATTCTCGAGCAACTCAACCCAAACCGCCCCCGCTCACTGTGAGAAGTAGGGGTTCACTCTGGGAGGAAGTCCAGTTGAGGGGCCTCCACATCTTCGCTACGTGAACTCGGCTGGTTACTCGGCTTCTGTTTTTCCATCTACACAATGGGCTTAATCTTCACCTGAGTCGCTGAAGGCTTTGGCCAAGGTGATGTGTAAAGCTCAGTCCAGCACTGGTGAACATAGGTATGAATTTGAATTCAGGCCATTTCCTCCCACAGAACCTTGAGGTTTCTGCCCCTCATGGCAGACGCCTACACCAATTCTAGGCGTGCTAGACGGTGTCCTTACCTTTCGGTCATCTTGGTACCCCGTTCAAAGGAGTTCCAAATGGCCACCACCCATGAGGAGTGCCCCACACCAACTGAGAGAGAGAGAGAGAGACAGTGTGTGTGTGTGTGTGTGTGTGTGTGTGTGTGTGTGTGTGTGTGTTGGGGAGGGAGGGGTTCGTGTGAAGAAGGAACCAGAGAGGAAAGGACCAAATTGATGACCTCGCCCAGTCCTCCAGCTTGCTATCCCAGCTGCCCTTGCCCTTGGGTATTGAGGTGTGTGGCGAGCACTGCATTACTGACAGTGCAGTACCACGGATTGTAGATAATGTATTTAAAAAGTCAACTGGCAGATGCAAGATTGTCTCTATCTTAAGATCACTTTTAGGCACTTGCATTCCAATGGTTTTTTAAATTTGAATTTTAACTGTTCATTATGGTATTTTTCAAGCATACACACAAGTAGAGAAAATAGTGTAACGCATCCCAGCTTTAATAATTAGCCACATTTGGGCCAGCAAAGGGTGCCCCGAGTGAAAGAGAAAGTTGTGGGGTCATGCCCTGAGATTGCATACCCCTGGCACTCACCTGGGAGTGAGTCCTGCAACATCCATGTCTTGTTGGGAAAAAGGCTGAGAATTCTGCATCTTTCCGATCGATTCCCGGCTGCCGTCTCTTCCCTCTGGAGAATGGTAATAACGCCTACCTGGCCAGGACCTGACTGAGCCCGAAAAATGGGTGGCACCGTTGAAGCCTCGCGAACAGAGTGTCCTTCCTTGGCTCCTGACTGACCCTCTGTACTCTTGAGTCGAAAGTGAGAAGGGTCAGGCAGAGGCAAGAGGTCACTGAGCTGGGAGCCGTGAGCAAGCCTCCGCTATGGACCCTCCCACCATCTCTCAGCAGCCACCTGCCTGCTGAGGTCACCAGTGTCCTCCAGGATGGCTTGTGTCCTGTTTTGTAGAATGATGACCACAGTTTTTGATAAGCACCTTGAACAATGGAAAGAAAGGGATAGTGTAATCTGACCCTGAGCTGTGTGGACCCCGTAGGGAGGGGGTCTGTCACACTTATCGGTGAATCAACTTTGGCTCTGAGGTAGGGGGAGGCCATTGTCCCCACTCGGCTGTGGCAGCCTATGAACTGATGAACTGATGGGACATTCCCCCAGAGGCGTGATTACTATCATACCGTCTTCATGTCTACAGTGCTTTCCTCCTGAGAGGCTGTGGTCACCACCTCCCAGCCATGACATCCCCACACCAACTCAGGCCGCAGGGGCCCAGGAAAGAGCGGGGATTGTAGAATCAGAAAAGCTACGTGCTGGTCCTGGCTCTGTTGTTTAATTGGTTCAGTTCTGTTGTTCTGTTATTTAACTTGCCTTGGGCAAACCCCTGAACCTCACCACCCTCGTTCAAAAAATGGGGAGGAGGATATTTTACCCCCAGAGTGATTTAAAAACCCACGTAAAGATTATTCATTTTATTAACTGCACTGGCCGAAAGGCAAACCTGTACGAAATATGAAGGGTTAATTCAGCACTTTCCACGTTCTGCATCTGAGCCAAGTCCCCCTTCTCTGCTTACTCCACAAGCGTCCGATGCTTCCAGACAGCCAATCCAGAAAACAGCCAATTAAATTAATATTCACCACAGGGGTGGCAATTTAATCTCAATAGAGGAAATAGTCTCTATTTGTCAAGCGCTCACGAGGTGCCAGGGCACCGACTGTATTTCGTGCAGTCCTCACAGCACTGTCATGAGGTATGTGACCATCACCCCCATTTCACAGGTGAGGAAACTGACGTAGAAGTAAGACGTTTGCCAAGAAACCTGGGATTCGGGTGCAGATGTGTGTGACCCCGGGTTTCTGGGGCAGATGTTTGTTCATATCCTCTGTGTAAGACATCATACCTGGTGATTCAGAGCACAAACCTGGGCCAGATGGCCTGGGTTCAAAGCTTAGCGCCTTGACACGTCGCTGTGTGACCTGGGCAGGAACTGTGCCCTCATCCATAAAAAGGGCTAAGAATAGCGTCACCTCCTAAGATCGCTGTTGGAATTCAAAGAGTTAACATACATAAAGCTCTTAGAACGGTACCTGGCACATAGAAATCACCATGTACGTTATCATTAATTATGAAAGCAGTCAGCGCTCAAGGAAAAATTCAGTTTGGAAGAACATGAAGGACAAAGCAAAGTTCTCTCCTCCTTGAGGAGCGAGAAATTGCCCACCTGTCAATTTTACCTCTCAGTCTGATGGGAGAAAATTCTTTCAGACATTTTGTCCATGTAGACACATAGCCCCACACAAATACATAAGCTTGTTATTTTTACATTAACGGAGCAACTTGGCTTTTTCTCTTTATGATGTTTCAGATACGTTTCTGTATCGGTTCCTATAGAATTACCTCCTTCTTATCAGTTGCACTGTGTAGGGCAGTCATTTCTCTACAGATAAACACGTTTTTATTTAACCTACAAGCAGCGCTGCCGTGAATATCTTAGTGTGTACAGGCGAGGGAGTATTTCTGCAGGAGAGATTCCCAGAAGGAGAGTTACCGGGCAAAGGACACATTCAGAGGCAGTGTTCTGTTAGGTCACCCATTAAGGATTAACATTGGTTTACAGAACAGAGAACTCTAGAGAGAAGTTGGTGCCTAACACAAAGGAATGGGCAGCTAATCATGGAGTTTTAAGTGATAACATTGTTAGGAGGATTTTTTTTTTTTTAAGATAGTGAGTAAGTCCTACCAACATCCCACAAACCATTCTATTAGGCTGAAGCCCACTTAACGTGGGAGGCCAACTTTGCTATCAGAGATCGATTTAGTACATCTAAGCAAGTCAGGCTCTTCTTTCAGCGTGGCTCCTCCTATTATGGGAGCTGGCAGGCTTCATGTTCCCTCATTTCCTGCAACTTTCCGGGTTCCTTCTGCTGTACTAGACAGTGCTGCAGAGCTCCACCTCACCCGTGCTGGGGCAACCTGCAGCATCTACACTAAGCACCTTCCCACCATGATTCAAGATGGCAGCCAAGCGGCCATTGCACTAGGTTTTACATACATGTGTTTCCTCTTTCTTCATTCCATAGTGAAGCATTTCCTTTCGCAAACTCCTTTTCCACGACTTCACCAGCATCAACAGTCTGTCCCCCGTACTTTTCAGCTCTCCCTTCTCTGTGTTCCAAAGCACAGGGGCCTCAGCCGATCCAGTCCTTCTCTCTCCCTCTATGCTAGGCTATCCGATGACATACTCAGCTCCCTATCTCCCCAGGTTAGTGGTGTTTTCCATAATGTAGAGCCTAATGAATTTGTTTTTTTTGGTGACTTTAAAAAAGCAAAAAAGCGTTGATTTCTTTTGAGAGAGAGAGCAAGCAAGCAGGAGAGATGCAGAGAAAGGGAGAGAAAGAGAATCCCAAGCAGGCTCTGCATTGTCAGCTGAGATCATGACCTGAGCCAAAACCAAGAGTTGGAAGCTTAACCCACTGAACCACCCAGGCACCCTGTGTAAGTGACTTTATTTATTTATTTATTTATTTATTTATTTATTTATTTATTTAAAGTTTATTTATTTTAAGAGAGAGAGAGAGAGAGCACAAGTGGGGAAAGGGCAGAGAGAGAGAGCAAGAGAGAGAGAGAGATTGAGTCCCAAGCAGGCTCTGCACCACCAATACAGAGCCCCATCTGGGGCTTGAACTCAAAGACCATGAGATCAGGACCCGAGCTAAAGTCAGATGCTTAACTGGCTGAGCCACCCAGATGCACCAAGTGACTTTTAATAATAAAAATAATACGCATTGGATGGAAACAGAAAATCTGTAAAGGAAAGCTGGGTAAATAAGGAGATTAAAAATCATCTGGATTTCCAGAACTATCCAGAGATATTTTGGTGTATTCTCTTTCAACTGTTAAATAAGTGGAGAAGCTAATTCATGCCAACCTGGTCATTAAATTAAGGAAGTAACTATGGAACGAGTGTGCAGAGTTTGGTGATGAGGCAGGACCTGAAATGGTAGTTCACATGTAGACCATCAGGTCAAGGTGTACCTTGGGTAGAAAAATGAGCCTCTGTTGTCAGGGACTGCATCTCTTTTTCATTCGCTCACTCATTCTGTGAGATTTGAGGGTCTCTGCAGCCGTGGCCCTCCTACAATGGTCTCTGTAGCCAATATGACTGAGTTGGCAGTCATCACACAGACCTTTTGGGAGCAGAGTTGACTTCCCTGCTTGGTAGACTGGGGATTTCCATGACACAGAGTCCATGGTTAGCTCTTCACGGAGCAGAAACCCGTGGATGGTGAGGCTTCTGAAAATACTGCTATGTTCGCTGCTCGAGTGCGTGTCAGAGACGCCAGCTCTGTATGTCAGTGGTTTATTACATATAACTTCAGGGAATTCTGTCTCTCTGCAGTTGTTCAAGTTCAAATTTTCTGTTTGGTCTTTATCGATTATAGCTTAAACATCTGTTGTTCCTTACTTTTTACCATTTAAGGCTGGGCAAAGCTGGAATTTTGGGAGTTATTTTTCCTTAAGATATGTTTTACCCGAAGCCTGCCCCTGCAGCCTCTTAACTAATGATATCCTGGAGGGGGTGGTGATCCACAGATTACTCGGTGGCAGGGAGGGATCCACTCTGGGTTGAGCACTCCCTGACAAAGCCTATGGCACCATCCAGAAGACATCAGCTCCATATCACTGGTTATGTTGTCCTTTTATGAGTCTCCTTAGCCCAGGGTTTTACTGTTTAAACATTAATGTGGAAGCCGGCTGTGCACTTGAAGAAATCTGAATCCGAAAATTGTTTATGGCGCAGCTCACGTCCATGGCTTATATGTATTTAGCTTATGAGGAAGCTTTATCATTAGTACAAAATGAAAGGGCAAAGGGTCTGGAGGCCTGGAGTTCATTCAATCATTCATTCATTCATTCAGTAACTATGGACCAACTGCCAAGAACGTGCCAGGCCCCAGACTCGGGACAGAACAAAAGTAAAACCAGACATGGATCTTAAAGTCTATAGAACAACGGATGTGAAACAGAAATAACAAAAAAAGTGTGTGACTATGAACTGTGACAAATTCCTAGAAGATGAGGGGGCTCTAAGGCACATATTGAAGGAGACCTGTCTGGGTTTCTGCGAAGGTCTCCCACAGAACAGGACATCTGAACTGGGATTGGTCATTTAATTTCAGGGTGCCTCATCTTCTCATCAGTAGGATAGGGATACTACTACCCTCTTCGACTCACAGACATCGCGGGAAGAAAGATCACGTACACGAGAGGCTTTGGAAAATGCCCAGGGTACCTAAAAGTGATCGCGTTGTTCGCCAGCAGAGGCAGCTGCGTTCTGGCTTCTACGTGTGTCATCAAGACAGGCATTACTCAGGCACTTGGACTTCAGACCTTTGATCATTGTCCTCCGCCTGCCAGGCAGCTGGGGTCAGATGGACCTGGAGTTAGTCCTGGTGCTGCTACCTACATCTAGTGCAGATTTGGGGGGGTTACTTAGCTGCTAAATTTACCTTTCTCATTTGTGAAATGGGGCGATAATCGTACCAGCTCATGGCTTAAGGCTTGTAAAGACTTAAAGCACACTAGTAGTCACTCCTAGCTCAATTGTAGCTCCTCTTATCATTGCTAATTATTAACTCTTGCTAATTATTTCTTGGCGATAACTTTGGTCATTTTGGTCCTTCCATCCCCACTGCCACCAGCCTCTTCAAGGACCTTGTCATGTGACAATCGCCATAGCTTTCTAATCCGCCTCCTGTTCTCACTTCTGTCCTTCATTCTGTGTGGTTTCCAGAATGAACCTCGTAAAATAATAGTGCTTTGCGTATATCACCTCGTTTCTTTAATGTCACCACTGAAAAAAACTTTGCAGCTCATTCCACAGAGAGCTAATATAGAAGTCATAGAACATTGATCATAAAAGGACCTACGAATGGATAGAAAAGTAAGAATACAAATTCCAAAAAGAAAAAATAAATGGCTACCAAACATGAAAAGATGGGCAGCCTCACTTATTATAAGAGAAATGCAAATTAAAATTGCACAAAAATTCACATTTTATCATGTTGACAAACATTCAAAAGTTTAATGATACCTTCAGCCCAGCATAGGTGGAGAATAGGCATTTCCTTATATCGCTGGGGGGTATAGATTGGTATGATGCCAACGGGAGGCAATTTGGCATTACTTATGAGAATTATGAAAGCATATACTCTTTGGCTCAGCAATTTCACCTCTGGAAATAAATCTTACAGATACACCTGCACATACCAGTGACATATATCCAAGATTATTCATTGCAGTATTGTTTGTAATAAGAAAGGGTTGGAGACAACCTAAATGTCCATGAATAGGGTACTGATTAAATAAATTACAGCACACCTCCTCAAAGGAGCACCATGCACTACTATGGGAAAATCTCCAAGATATACTGTTAGGTAAACAACAGCAACAACAGCAGAGTGTAGAACTGTGGTATGGTGTGTCACTTTCTGAGTACGGTTGGGGGATGGCATACACACACTTAGAAAAACTCTGATAGGCATACATGATATTAATTGCAATTGTTCCCTCTGATGGGAGGGGGACTGGGCAGATGGGAGACAGAGTCAAGAGGGGGAATTTTCACTGTCTGCCTTTATATGTATTTTTCAGTGTTACCTAATCAAAACTTACAGTTGGCCCTTGAACAATGCAGGGTTTAAGGGCGCTGACCTCAGTGAGGGGAAAATTTGCGTATGTATATTTTTTAAGTTTATTTAGAACGAGAGAGAGAGAGAGAGAGAGAGAGAGAGAGAGAGAGAGCATGCCTGAGCAGGGTACGGGCAGAGAGAGAAGGAGAGAGAATCCCAAGCAGGTTCTGTGCTGACAGAACGTGGGGCTCATTCTCACAAAATGTGAGATCGTGACCTGAGCCGAAATCAAGAGTTGGTCGCTCAACCAACTGAGCCACCCAGGTGCCCTTACATATGATTTTTGACTCTCCGAAAACTTAACTACTAATAACCTGTGGTTAACTAGAAGCGTTACCTTACATACATAGTCAGTTAACATGTATTTTGTTTGTTATGTGTATTATATGCTGTATTAGCTAGAGAAAAGAAAATGTTAAGAAAATCACGAGGAAGAGAAAATACACTTACAGTACTGTATTATATTTCTCAAAAAGAATCCTCGCATAAGTGGACCGGCACAGTTCAAAGCCATGTTGCTCAAATGTCAACTGTATGTTAAAAATACTGTTATCCGGCCATTAATGCATTGAGCCCTTATTGTGAGCTAGGCACTGGGGATACAAGTGTGAAAGGAGTTGTGTGGTGGAAAGAGCACTGGACCGGAAGTGAAATCACCTGATTCAAATTATGACTCTGCCGCTCCCTGGGAGCTATGGATCTTGGCACATGGTAGGCATGCAACGAACATTTGTTGAATGAATTTATGGTTGAGGTTATTTAACCTTTCTGAGTCTGTTTCCTCCCATATAAATGGGGATAAAAATGCTTCCCATCTCACAGGGGCTTGGGGAAGACATGGACTCTGCCATGAATCGGAGTATAGTTAACGATTACTACACGCCAGGTCCTTGCACATTTTTTATTTCCTTAACTCCTCACATGCATTCGCTCGCTCACTCGTGAGGAATGGAGGAACCGAGGGGAACAGTGACTTTGTCCAGTGCTCTCTAGGCGTGAATTGTCTAGTCTTTCTTTATTGCTACCTCCCTGGGATGCTCCACAAAGTATAAACTTTACATATAGTAGGTGCTCAGGGAATTTTGAAAATCAAGAACACCAAACGCAAGTTTGAGCACTGTTTTCAGTGACACTTCAGAGCAGCAGAAAGTCAGTCAATGTACTTCCAATCATTCAGTTTAGAAATATACCAGCTGGTCTGTTTGACATTCACCGTGCTGAACATTTGGGAAAATTCAACAAAAATAAAAAGTGTGTATCTCTCATAAGGCAGGGTGGAAAAAGACCAACCCACAAAAACACTTATGAGGAAAACCTAGAAACTCATTCTTTGTTTTGTTTTTAAAATTTTTTAATGTTTATTCAGTTTTCAGAGACAGCGTGAGCCGGGGGAGGAGCAGAGAGGGCGGGGAGACAGAATCGGAAGCAGGCTCCAAATTCTGAGCTGTCACCGCAGAGTCCCAACTAGGGCTCAAACTTGCCATCTGCGAGATCATGACCTGAGCCAAAGTTGGCCGCTTAACCAACTGAGCCACCCAGGCGCCCCTAGAAACTCATTCTTTTTTTTTTTTTTTTAATTTTTTTTTAATGTTTTCAAAGGCTGAGTTGAGTCACTGTTGTTTCCCACTACTGGCTCCAGAATACAGCCTGGAATTTTTTTTTTTAAATGTTTATTCACTTTTGAGACTGAGAGAGACAGAGCATGAGTCAGGGAGGGGCAGAGAGAGAGGGAGACACAGAATGTGAAGCAGGCTCCAGGCTCTGAGCTGTCAGCACAGAGCCTGACGTGGGGCTTGAACTCGCAGAAGGCGAGATCATGACCTGAGCTGAAGTCGGCCGCTCAACCAACTGAGCCACCCAGGCGCCCCCAGAAACTCATTCTTAAGGGTGCTGCACTTAGAATTCCACAGACTTGCCAATATAGTTCTTTCTTAGGGGGATGAAAATGACATAAAATATACACAACATGGCACAATTTTTAAAACATTTTGATTGGAGTAGAACATACAAGAAGAGCAGTGCACAAACGAATTAGCTTTTATAAAGGAAAGACAATTAACTTTTATAAAAGACACACCTGTATAGCCAGCACCTGGATCAAGAAATGGATTATTACTTGCATCTGGAGCCCCTCTGGGTTCCTTTCCATCACTTCCCACTCCTCAGCGTAGCCGTTGTCTTGACCTCTAACATAAGAGATATGTTTAGACTGTTTTTGGAATTCACATAAGTGGAAGTATGTAACACGTGCCATTGTGTTCAGCTGCTTTCACTTAACATTACATTTGTGAGAATCATGCATCTTGTTGAGTATAGAGGTAGTTGTTATTACTGCATAGTATTCCACAGAGTTTATCTTCTTCCACTGATGGACATTTGGGTTGTTTCTTTGGGGGCTGTTATAAGAGAGATGCTATAAACATTTTTGAGCATGTCTTTTGGTAGGTATGTGTATACCTCTCTGTTCAGCAGACAAAATCCCTAAGGATAGAATTGCTGGGTCACAGGCTGCATGGTAATTTAGTTTTACTAGATAATGCCAAACAAGCCGGTCAAGTGTTATACGAAGTTCTCCAATTTTAGCCATTCTAGGGGCTGTAAAGTGAGACATTGCATCTTCAGTTTTCATTTCTGGGATGCTTAATAACTGAGAACCTTTCTGTATGTTTATTGTTTTGCTTTGAGAAATGCCTGTTTATCCCCCCCCTTAAGAAATGCTATTCAAAAATTCTGTCCATTTCAGTTGGATATCCTGCCCTTTCTTTTTCTGATTTGTAAGTGTTCTTTGTAGATTCTGTATACAAGTCCTTTATTGGATACATGGGTTGCAATGATCTTTTCTCCCTTTGTGGTTTGACTACTCACTAATGGTGTCTTGAGGAATAGGAGTTCTTAATCTTCACGTTGTCCAATGATGAGTTTTTCCCCTTATAATTAGTACTATATGTGTTTAAGAAGTCTGCCTACCTCAAGGTCATGAAGATTTTTTTTAACCTTGAATTTAATATTTTATCTTTCACATTGAGATTTAAAATCCATCTGGAATTGACTTTTTTTTTTGGCATGCTATGAGGTAGGGATCAAGATTCTTCCTTTCTCTGCATGTGAGTGTTCAGTGGAACCAGTATTATTTACTAAAAAGACATTTCTTTTCTCAGCGCATCATAGTAGCATCTTTGACATGAATTGTGACCATTTAACGTAGATCTGCTTCCAGATTCTCTCTTTTATTGGTCAGTTTGTCTGTTCTTGTTGTCAGTTACTATTTCCATAGCTTTATAATAGGTCTTGACATCTGACAGTGTAAGACCTCCAGATTTTTCACCCCACTGAGCCACCTAGTACTGAAGTGCTAATTCCACTCCGCACTTTGCTTTCAGTTTGTCCAGGTGGGTGTGATTGATTTGCCTGTTCCGCGGTTCGGTTATTTGCGGTCACCTGAATCTTTGTCTCATCAAAGCCCTGGCCCTGAAAGCCGGCCAGGTGTCTGCAGACTGCAAAGCCCATCTGATCCGCTGGGTAATTAAATCACGCAGGGAAGGGGGCGGAGTGGAATCGGGAAGGGTTGTCTCTCGAGAGGGGTACAGCGTGGAAGTGGTCGATCTACACTCCAAGACTGGCTCCTTGGGAAGATACGAGAACCGAACTCTAAAAGCCGGGCAGAGGAGGGCTCGGCGAGGTCACCGCATGTAAATGTCGCGGGGGGTTCCGCGAGGCCGCGCGAATCCGCTCGCCGGGGTGGGGCCGCGACGCCGCAAATCACCAGTTGAGGGCCGGAGCGCGCGCCGCGGGCTCAGAGCCGCGCCTGCCGCCGCCGGGGCCGGGCCGGAGCGGGAGCCGCGGGAGCCGCCGCACGTACGGGCTTCTCTGCGGGCGCGCCCCGCCGACCATGAGCGGCCGGTGCTCCGCGAGCAGCCGCGGCGCGGGGCCCGCCGGACGGCGCGTCTGAGTCCCAGCCGGGGAGAGCCCGGGCACCGAGCGCCGCGCGGGGAGGTGAGTCTGCGCCGCGCGCCCCGCGGGGGTGCTGTTCCTCCCGGGACTCCGCCGCCGCCCCCCCGGGAGGACGGTCTGGGAAGTTTGCTGGAGAAACTTAACTTAGGGGGAAAGTCGAGCCCGCGCTCCCCCTGCCCCCGGCAGGGTTGGCGTTTTGGGGGCCGGAGCGGGGACCCAGCTTGCGCCCTCGGGGCCCTCGGAACTGGCCGGGGTTCCCCAGAAGCGGCCCGCGGCGGGAGGCGCTCAGGGACGTGCGGCGAGCATCTCTGCTTTTTGCTCTTGAGCAGTATCTGCCCGGGCGCTGGGCTCCCCCGACCCCCCGCTCAGCCGGCCGCCCTTCTCCGTCCGGTCTTGTCCCTCTCTTCGGGGCTCGGGGAACGCGAGGATCCAGGGGCTCCGCTCGAAGCCCTGGGCTTGGAGGAGGCAAGTTTCTCCACTCATCTCTAGGAAAGTTTGCAAAGAAAGCGAAGGAGCCCGCCGTGTAACTGTTGACAACATCCCCCTCCCTCTCGCCCTTTGTTGAGAAAGAATGAATAGTTTGGTTGTGCTGCTCGTTCTGTGTCGGGGAGGGGAAGGGAGAGACGGTGGACGCGACTGAACGAGGTTCGAGCTCAGCCCCTTCCCCTAGCGGCAGCGGCTGCCACCACTTTAAAAGTTTGATCAGGTGTAGACACTTGTCTGGGAGCGGTCGAGTGGGCTCGAAGCAGCTGGCGAGGCCAAGTGTTCCGTGGACAACACGGTGGGTCGTGGCTGGGGCGGGAAACTGATTTTGGCATGAACTCTTTTGAAGAAAGGTGCAAAGGGGAAAGACCGGTTGCCTAACTTCCTTGCCTGCTTTCCCCTAAAGCCATGAGCTAAGATAGAAAGTGGAGCCAAGCATTCAGAGATTCTTTGAAACCTTGACTCTTATCTCCCAAGGCCTACACACAGATCTGTCTGAGAAAAATACATTGGCGGAGGGAAGGTCAGTTTGTGAGCGGATAATCTCCCCGCATGTTGCCAAGGACTGAGGCCAGGCGGGAGGAAGGGGAGGCCTCCGTTGCTGGGAGAGGGGTTGAGCAGAGCGTGGGGCCGGGATTGCCCAGTTAATAGTGGCGAAACCACAGGCCCATGGCTTGTATGGGGTGTGCAGGGAACCTATGGAGTATAGTGTAGAGGGCTTGCCATGCCGGGGGCTCCCTCTCCTCGGTGACTCCAGCTTTCAGAACCCTGGCATTTCCAGGATGACTAACCAAGATCTCAATCTCCTATTCATATAGAAAGGACTGCTTGTCAAATGAATGCTAATCTTAAGAACTTGATCATGTAAATTCTAGGCCGTGTTGCTTGAAATACAATCCATGGAAGAATTATTCATACTTCAGTCATTTGGCTAGACTTCATAAATTTACTTTCAAAACAGGGATCCTCTTGATTTCTAAACCAAAGAAAAACTTCATTCTAAGTGCCTGAGCCAATTTTTTTTTTTTTTAATGTGCAGTGGTTCTATCTTCCCTTCCTGTTGGACTCTGCAGAGAAGATAGAAAACTATGTACGTATTCAAATGAAAACTTCTCTGTTGTGGTCATAATTGGGCAGCAGGAGCAGTTACATTTCCAGAGTTTAAAATATGGTAGAAAGTTTTTAACACCCGTAGCAGGTGACCATCGGTAAGTTTAACTTGGAAATAGCTCATTTCAAAATAAATGGGAAAACTCCAAACAAGCGGGCTGCGTGTTTCTGCCTTGACTTGCACTTTACGTCTCTGTAAAGCAAATGACTTGGGCTGCTCTGTTCACAAGCATTTCAAAGCACAGCCCCTGGCTGAGTCGCACCAGGAAGGTAGCACAGAAGTTGGGAGTTTGTCAGGCTCAGTCCCCTGCCTAGACTCCCTGCCTGACTTCTCTTGACTGGCGTCCTCTCTTTTTTCAGAGAACCTCTTCAGAGAAGCCCTCCCAGACCACGCTAATCTAAAATAGCCCTTCATCCCAACCAGTATGTTTTAGCATTTCATCCTGGTTTGTGAACATTCACAGCGGTCTCATTTTCACATCGAGATACAGAAACTCTGACCTTTGTCTGTGTTTCAAGGTCTGACATTAGACTGAGTCAGGACACGGTGTCTGTTTACCTGCATAGTAGAGAGAGGTGACGTCAGATGGACAAAGTCTCAACTGGGCTTTACTTTCTTTCTTTTTTTTGTTTTTTTTTTTAACGTTTTTATTTATTTTTGAGAGACAGAGACAGAGCATGAGTGGGGTAAGGGCAGAGAGAGGGAGACACAGAATCCGAAGCAGGCTCCAGGCTCTGAGCTGTCAGCACAGAGCCCGATGTGGGGCTTGAACTCAGGAACTGAGATCATGACCTGAGCTCAAGTCGGACGCTCAACCGACTGAGCAACCCAGGCGCCCCACAACTGGGCTTTTCTATTAAACACTTCTTGTAGGCTCACTCGGTGTGCCCGTGTGTCTCTGCATCTATGTCCTACCGGGTTTGGTATGTTTATGTCTATTGCTGTGAGTTAAAACATTTCCGTCCTCATCCTTCCTGGCTGTAGTCTTCCCCAGAAGCAGTGACTTCTTTTGTGAACTCTCTTTGTAAAAGTGATACAGTGGTACACAAGACCTACCTGGTCCCTGACTTGCTCCAGAGAGACCTACCATTTATTGAGTGCTTGCTGTATGCCTAGGGCTTTCCATTCGAGATCGCATTTACTTTTCAGGACAACCCCCTGAAAGAGGTATTTCTAACCTATTTGTACAAATAAGAAACTGTCAAAGAGGTTGGCTGACTTGTCCCAGGCCATACAGCTAGTAAGTAAATGGCAGAGTAGGGATTTGATCCTCTGAATGTCTTATTTTGAAGCCTAGGTTCTGAGCCATACTATGTTTGATTTTTTAAAATATCAAATAGTACATAAGTACAGAATGACTAGGAACATCGATTCAAACATCTCTAAAAAGGGAACACCTGGGAGCCTGAAAGTAGAGACTGAGGTTTAATCTCACCACCCTTTAACAACCACATATTCCCACCTCAGGGCCTTTGCATCTGCCCAGTCCCCTGCCTAGAACTCCCTGCCCAACTTCTCTTGACTGGTGTTCTCTCTTTTTTCAGAGAACCTCTTCAGAGAAGTGCTCCCAGACCACCCTAATCTAAAATATGCTTCATCCCAACCAGTATGTTTTAGCATTTCATCCCGGTTTGTGTTTTTTAGGGCCCTGACAGCTGGGATGTTACCTAGCGTGTCACCTGGTCTGTGTTGACCGAACCCTTACTCCCCATCACAATGTAGGCTTCATGAGAGCAGGAGCTCGTCTGATTTATTATGTCCTCGTCCCTGGTACATTGTAAGCCTTCAGACAATATATATTGAATGAACGAACATTTGCTTCCCTTATCTGGACAAGGGAAGGGGCTTGACTCTCTGAGATCCCACCTACGTAAAACATGCTGGGATTCTGCCTAATGAAGTCAAATGTGGTAAGTGGCTTTAGCTCTTAGAATGAAAAGTACTTACCTTGAACCTAGATTCCAACTACACACCGTGTACTTCGATCCCTTAGATTTGCCCTAGGTTCTGGAGTCTGAGAAAATTAAAAGCAGATAAAAATCAAGTAGGAAGTAGGGACTAAAAAGGTTATAAACCTTTCCTTCTACCTATAGTTCCTGCTTCTGCCCTCTGCCCCACTTTTAGTTATATTTTTTGGAAATTCTGTCTGTGGTCTGGGCCCATGTTGCCACCCTGGGGCTGATTCAAGCTTGAAATAGGGCCCAGGGTTAGGCCAGTATTTCCAAGTGACTACACGTAGGGCAGGCCTGCATTTTAACGGGGAACAGTCCCAGTTTAGAGGCAGTGGGTTTTAGAGAGGAGCCTGGCTGACATATTTCCAGTTTGTCTGCCTCTGAGAATTCTCTGGCGGTTTCAACTTAGCTCATCTTCTCCTTCCAGGTATTAAGCTCTGCTTGCCATCATTCAGGTCAGCATCCCATCCTCGGGGAAGCCTTTCCTGACGACTAGATGAGTCTAGACTCTGGTCCGACATTGTGTGCTCCCATACCCCTGGGAATCACCAGCGCATGTGGCCGGTCCTTCCTGTCTGCTTCCACCATAGGGTAGTAACCTCACGAGGACAGCTGTTTGACACCGTCCGAGACCAAGCACAGTGCCTGCCACATAGGCCTTCCGTACTTGTGTGTTGAATGCATGAATGAATTGATGCTTCTGTTGACTGACCCCTCCTCGTTGTCATTCCGTTCTATTCCTCAGGTAACAAACCCGAGTGTAAGTTTGCTCTGTGCGTACCAAAGAGACTTGCTTATCCGGTGGCTCTCAACCCTGGCTCCACATGGGCCAGTCCTTTCAAAGGAATGATGCCAGGGTCCTACCAACCAAGGTTCTGATTTCATCGGTCTGGATGATTTCATCGGTCTGGAGCACAGCCCGGGGGGCGGGATTTTAAAAGCTCCCCAGAGGATTCTTATGTGCAGCCAGCTTGAGGTTTCCAGAACTCAGCCCTTGCTTTGGGCCTTTTGGGCTTGAAGCAGCCATGGTGAGACAGAGCAGGGATATAATTCATGGATATTGTATGGTTCCTGACAATTTAAGAGGTACTTTCACATCTGTTATCACTGCTGATAATAACAAGCTAAGAGCTCTTCTCTCTGATTTAAATATTCCCTTTATGTTGTTGATTCTTGAAAATCTACATCCCGTCCTGGCTCCTAGCTGTGCATACCAGTATCTCACCTCCTAGACTGAACTGCGTCATTGCTTCCTCACGCTCAGCGGCTCGGCGGTGAGCTTGTTAGCCTCCGTTCCGTAGGAGTCCTCTCCTGCACTACTTAGCCCGTCACAGCCCCGCGCCATCCCGCCAGGGCTATGGCCCCCGTCCTCCCAGCTAGGGGCCCTCCTTTCCCTGGCCGCTGCCCCAGGTCAGACTTCTTCATCTTTCCCTGCTGGCTTGTTGCCATCAGCTTGACTGGCCTGCCTCCCTTCTGTCCTTCCCAGAATTATCACAGCTCCCTACCTGGGCACGGACTGGCTTCTGTCCTTCCCTCCCGATCTCCCCCAGCACCTACAGTCCAGACCTCTCGACACAGCTCTCAAGACTTCACCATTGTTCCCAAGCTGGGTGCTCCTCCTAGGAAATGCTTCTCGACCTCTCCACGTGAACCACACAGCCCAGCCTGCAGTTCGTGAGCCTGTGAGGGCAATGCCTTGCCTTTATGTGTCTGCTGTTACAGCGTCCTCTAGGCTTTTCTTTAGAATTTTCTACCTTTCAGAATGCCTCCAACGGTTCATCTCCACATCTCCGGCGTTACCCTCGCTGAGGTCCTCCTCGAGTCCTTTCATTCAAGTCGCACTTCCCTCCGGCATGTGAAAGGCCCCTGTCGATGAGTTCTAGGGTTCTCTCTCAGAGTTCATAGGGATGGGGACTTAAAAACATCATTGTTTCTCTGAGTACCTCATACGGAGGAGGCATTTAAATGTTGAGAATAGGAGGGGCAAGTGTTAACCCTCGATTCAGAGAATGAACTGAGGTATGGGAACTGGCCGAAGGGCGTTCTAGAGCGTTTGGCCCAGTTTTGAAATCTAGATCTGGGTAAGCAGAGGGGAAACAGGGTGCCGGAGACTCTGGAGCCAGGGCACCTTTAGCCCATCTCATAACCTGCAAATTGTTGACCGTCACTGTGGCCCTTTGCAGAGAAAGAGGTTCTGTGGGGTGCTCTGGGCCTCCCCAGAAGGTTCTCTGAAACGATGTAGGCCTCCATGAAGAAGGTGCTGACGGCTTGGACAGGCAAGCATTTACTACCGTGGGGGGCAGTGCTGTGTACAGGGCGAGGGAATCCTAGTGGGCTTACGTCACTGGTGGTCAGGCAGGGAGGGCCAGGGAGTCTGGATTTCTTTTTAAATAATGATGACTGACATTGAGTAAGTGCTGACAGTGTGCCAGGTACTGGCGAAACCCGGGAGAAGCCCGCACGGCGACTCACAGCCCTATTGTTCTGCACTGGCCGTGAGCTAGGCCTTCTGTGTGGTCGCAGTTAGCCATGGAGCAGGCAAGCCCCAGAATTTACCAGGTTTGGGAAAGAACTGAGGACAGGGTTAGGTTAGGTGTGAAGGATTTCCTTCCATCCAGCCCCCATAACTTGTATGTTTCTCTCTGTTGCACTTGATCGTGGATGTTTTTGTCCTCAGCGGTTTCCCTTGTGTTATCTGTAACTCAGGTCTGCCTGCTACACTGTGAGCTTCTGGAGAGCAGTGTTCTTCTCAGCGGTCATGGGGAAGCCATGTCCCGAGTGTCCAGTTCCTTCGTGGAGCTGACTGCAGTGGTGCTGTTAAGCAGTGATTTCCGCTCCCAGCTGTCCTCTTTGCAGCGCGAAGGGTGGTCTGTGAGGAAGGGGGACTGCAGGGCTTTGGAGGAGGAATGTTCTGCTCCGCAGCCTTGAAGAGGCCGGGGCAAAGGGCTTAGCTGTGCTGCCGTGTCGTCCACACCAGTCTGGTGTCGTGGCCGGCGGGACTGATTCCGGATCCTTAATGTCGCCAGGGACTAGTGTAATTTTTACTCAGGCTCGTGTCTCTTTGCCTCTATATGTGAGCCTTGGAGGATTTGGCTTAGGTCAAAACGATAGTTTGATTTTTGGGGGGGGAGGTGAGCGGGTGCTGACTCTGGCTCAGGGCAAGCGTTTCTACTGGTGGTCATAGCTGGGAATAATTGTCCGGTCTAGTTTTACATACGTGCACTCCCCCCTACGTATTTTTTTTATTTCTCTCCCTCCCCATTCTTCCCTGACCATACAGGCACCATGCACATTAACCCTGCTGGTGGCAGGCAGACTCCTGCCCCCTCTGGGGGACAGTGTACGTGGATCCCTCACCCTAGTGGCTCTCCTCTGCAGCTGAGCCCACTGATGTATGGAGGAGTGACCCACCTCCTAACCCCTGACCCTGGCCCGTCTTCGTTAATTAGAGTACATTGATTTATTTGTAAGCACCAGGTCTTTGCCAGAAAAATTCTGCCCCGTTGCCCTGGGTAGCACAACCGAGGGGCTGGTCTGGCACTGGAGGCTTCTAGCAGCTGAGGAATTCCAGTAATCTCCACCTGTTCTTATCATTTACAGGGTGGTGGGAAGACGTGAGCCAATTACCTAACATTTACAACGTGTTCTCTGATGCACTTAAACCTCGAGTACTTTCTCCATAGGCTTTTGTCAGTCATGCTTTTCCATCAGCTTCAGTCGTCTGAAATAAGAAAACGGCTCGTGTGCCCCTAGAGTCTCTGAAACACGCATGCCCTTTTCCATTGGCGGATCTGCTGCCAACCCCAGGAGCATTCCTCTGGAGGATCAAGAAAGGGGCACGAGTAAACTTCCCATTTGTATTAAATTTCACTAGTGATGCCATTCACTGTTTGTCTCCTAATGCTCCGTGAACGTGTTCTTGTGTTTAACGGTGCATTTCCATGTCCTTCTGTGAGTAGGAGGTCAGTTCTTGTGTTTATCAAAGACTCATGCCTTTGCTCTTTTCTTTCTCCCTTAGAGGAGTTGAGAATCATGGCCGCCGGAAAGTTCGTGAGCCTTCCCAGAAACATGCCGGTGAATCACCAGTTCCCCCTGGCCTCGTCCATGGACCTTCTGAGCAGCAAGTCCCCTCCTGCTGAGCATCACACAGATGCCTATCAAGACGTGTCTATACACGGCACCCTTCCACGGAAGAAAAAGGGCCCTCCTCCCATCAGGTCCTGTGATAACTTCAGTCACGTGGGGACCCTGCCCCATTCCAAGTCCCCACGGCAGAGCTCCCCGGTGACCCCGGCCGTCACCCAGGAGCACCTCCTGCAAGACCGGAAAAGCGAAACCTTCACCTTCAGGTAACTTATTTAATTCCACAAATGAAAATGACTTGTCTTGAAGGGATTTTTAAAAATATCTGGGGTGCCTGGGTGCCTCGGTCAGTTAAAGGTCCCAGTCTTGACTCGCTCAGGTCATGATCGCACAGTTTGTGAGTTTGAGCCCCACATTGGGCTCCGTGGCAACAGTGTGGAGCCTGCCTGCTTGGGGTTCTCTCTCTCCCTCTCTTTCTGCCCCTCCCACCCCACCAAAACTAAATAAATAAATTAAAAAAAAAAGCCTTAGGGAATATACCAGCTGTACAGAGTGGAGCAAATAGTTTAATTCCCAAGGACTCACCACCCGGCAACAGTTATCAACTCATGGCCAGTCCCGCTTTGTCTATACTCCTGCCCACATTCCTTCCTCTGCTATTATTTTGAAGTAAATTTCAGTCCTTATTTTATTGTAAATATTTTGGTGCATGTCTTTCAAAGATAAGCACTCTTATTTTTAAGAAATACAACATAACATAAAAAACTACAACACCTAAAAAAACGTAACCATTTCTTAGCATCCAGTGTTTGAGGGTATTTCTAAAGCCAACTTCCTGTATATCACAAAGTCCCTCAAAAGGAAGCACAAGTATGTTTTTTTATTATAACGTCAGCTTCTGAACTTTGTCCATCCAATTCTGTAGAGATGCCAAGATGCCTATAGAGTAGGACCTGCATCTCCAACGTGCTGAAATAAAATTTGGTGTGGATACATCATCAGATCGGCTTCAGAATACCTTAGAACAAGGATTGATTTCTCCTATCCACTAGGGATCTGGGTAAATAAGCTTTAGGGTTGTAAAAACTTCTTGTCGGGATTTGTATTGGGCCTGGCTGTGATTGGTTTCTGCTTGTTAGAGCTGGTTTAGAAAGTGCCCTCCTTTTCCTCTTGAGGACGATCAGCACCCTGTGATATCGTCGGGCAGAGAAGGGCTGGTTCCTTCCGTCGTATCTCCTGGTGTCTCTTTCTGTCCAGCCCTGTAGCACGGAAAGCCACTTGGATCGTAACTCATTTCTTTGTTCAATATCTATGTATTGAGCACCTATGTTGATTAGAGTACACTGATTTTGTAAGTACCAGTGCCTCACCAGGAAAATTCTGCCCTTAGTATCTTAACCCGAGGGCTGGTCTGACCTTGAAGACGTTCTGGCAGCCAAATCATTCCAGCAATCTGCTCTTGCCCTTTTAGGGGGTGAGCAAGTATGTAAACTGACAGGACAGCAGTGGGGCGTCTGAGATGGTATCTTCCCAGAGCTAACATTTAGTGAAGGACCCAGGGAATAAATAAGTTAATCGCCGATTATATTAAATGCTTTAGAGGAAATAGTGATATGCTGAAGGTTTATTGGGCTTGTATCTTTTTTATAAAGTGGACAGGCCTCTGAAGAGATGATATTTAAGCTAAGACCTGCATAGTGAGAGAAGGCGCCATGGGAAGAGCCCGAGGAAGGTTGTTCCGGGCGTAGGGAGAGCAGTGCAAAGAACCGGGGTAGGAGCAGGTCTGGCATTTTTGAAAAACCCAAAACGAAGCAGATGTGGCGTGTGGCTGGAGTGCAGCAAGCTGAGAGGAAGACTATACAGATTTTGGGGGAGAGCTGGGCAGGCAGGAGTTCAGAATTAGTTTTAGTTGCATCATTGTAGCAGTATAAGGAGAAAATCCGTGGAGGCCCAGGGATTCTCTGCAGAAAGCCTGGGAGAGCTCTCAGCTCAGAAGGTTCCCCAGGGTGTCGTGGGGCTTCGAATGCCCTGCACCTGCTCTGCAAAATGTAGGTGGGTGACCTCCCAGCTCAGAGAGCCTGCAGACAGTTGGCTGACGGCCGAGGTCAGTAGGAGGTGCACACCTGTGTACAGTATTGTTCGTATTGCATCGCTGGCATTTAACAGGTGGGGATGCAGAAGCAAAGCAATCTTGGCTCCCTCTGGGGAGGGTTAGGAGGCGGCAAAGAAACAGAGCTTCCGGCCAGCCAAAAATAAACACTAACACCAGGCTGCACAACGCAGAGTCAGAACCAACTCTTCCTGAACTTACTGTAGCCACTTTGTATTTATGAAGTTAAACTCTGTAGTGAGATACATATCTACTGTGTACCATATGGAGACAACTCACCAACTCATTCCTTGAAGTTCTAAGGTCCTGGCTGGGTGCCAGCTCTTCCAAGAGGGAATCTCCGGGCAGCTGGGGGTGGCGATGGAGTCACCCTTCTATCTTGAGGAAGTTCTTGATAAACACCCAAGGCCCAAGCTGTCAACCTGCCAGGAGTTCAAAGCTTTTTGATTTGAAAATGACTTGGACAGAGGTCAGATCTCTGTAAAAGATCTTATCAGGCGGTGGACGCAAGTCCTGAGTTTGAAGTCTGGGCTGTGGAAGACTTACCACAGTTTACCACAGACTTACCACAGAAGTGTTTGTTTATCATTCAGAACTGCATTCATCCAAATTCACATCTTTTCTCCTTAACTTAAAATATCTTATAAAGATGAATCCAGGAAGCAACAAACACCTCACCTTCAGAATTCTGCCGAGTGAGAAGGTCATGTCAAAGGATCATAAGTCCTATTCTCCTCAGTCTTATTAATAGATTTTGTTTACTAATTTTCATTTATTTACTTTAATTTACTTTATTTCTTTTTTTAGTAAACTCTACCCCTGACGTGGGGCTCAAACTCACACCCCAAAGATCAAGAGTCGCATGCTTTACCATTTGAGCCAGCTGAATGCCCCTATATTTTGTTCACTTAACATACTTTTTTTTTTTAATGTTTATTTATTTTTGGGAGACAGAAACAAAGCGCAGGCAGAGGAGGGGCAGAGAGAGAAGGAGACACAAAATCTGAAGCAGGCTCCAGACTGTCAGCACAGAGCCCAACGCAGGGCTTGAACTCATGAACTGTGAGATCATGACCTGAGCTGAAGTTGGACGCTTAACCGACTGAGCCACCCAGGTGCCCCTCACTTAACACACTTTAAAAACTATCTTGAGGTGTTCCCAACTTTGAGGAGTTCAGAGTACCTTGTATTATTTTCATCCTTTTAAATATTCTTAATGAGATTACTAGCTGCCTCAGTTCCTTTTTGGAGCAAACCACAAGATCCGCAAAGTTTGTGCGTGTGAAAGGTTAGGGACAAACAGTGCGAATGAGAACCTGGGGGCTCCAGAGATGGGCGTTGCCTAAGGCGCCTCAGCAGAACTGCCATGAGGAAGAAACAGCATTTCTGCTCCTAAATCAGCTCTTACAGCTCAGCTGCTATGCGAGCACCCACCACCTGGCACTCTCTCGCTCACTCGCCACTGGAAGCTGGGAGCCACGGGGGTTTTAAAGTTAAGAGTTTTGGATCTCTGACTCTGGGGAGTGAGATTAGTTAGGTCTACTTTTAATAAGATTATTGATTTTGTGTGTGTGTGTGTGTTGGCGGGGGTGGAATCTTGTTTCAGGTAAACTTTTTTGGCCTTGTTACTTTTCATAGTGAATTCAAAGGTTAATTTCAGCTGACAGTGACTTGCCCGGATATCAAGTCTGAAAACCTTCCATTTTGTCCTATTTGGTGTCAGCATGAGGATAATGGGACCATCAGAGGAAGCCCAGACCCCCTTGTCATGTACACCCCACCTGCATTCAGAGGGAAACCTGCCAGACAGCACCTTTTGGTCTTGTAAAATACTCTGATAAGTTGGCTGGTTTCCTAACAAACACACTTAGCTTATTTGTCATGGAAAAGTCACTTGTATTTTAATTGTGTATTAACTGAATAGCCACCTTGTGGAAGACCGTAGGCAAAGCAGAGGAAGTCTCCCCTGTGACCTAAAAGTGTGTAGTATGAAGCTTTCTTATACACATGAGTCCCGTGCACATGAATTATTATCTCTTACATTTTATGGGTTTAAAATATGTTCAAGGCTATGTTCACAAGGCGTCCTGTATGACCATGATCACTCTGTGTGAGAGATGTAGTAGATGTTATCATGAGCAACCATCGTTATTATCATTCAGTCAAGAAAGTGGTTCAGGGGTGTTGAGGCTTCTAAGATCAGACCCTAGTGGGTGACTGAGCTGGGATTAGAACCCAGAAAGTACTGCAGGGTCTTCCCCAGACACTGTGCTCCACAGCCTCCCAAGAAGGCTGGCACTGGCTGTCGGTGTGTCCTGAGCTGTCCTCTTGCACGAAAAGCTTCAGTCCCCAGAGTCTGAACCCAGCACCTTAGACACCCACCCTGGAAAACAGTCTTGGCCACCAAGAGCCAGGCAGAATGCAGGCCTAGAAGGGAGAGTGGGTCTCTCCTCATTTGGAGACTGTATCTCTTGGCTTTGTTGTTGTCTTGGCTGCCCTTGGATGTACTTGTGGTTTTGAAAAGTGGCCAAAACGAGAAGCCAGGGCGCTCTTAAACCTGCTGCTTGATGTCACAGAAGAAGCCTTTGTTCTGCAGGCGGAGCGAGGCTTCCCTGAGAGGTCCGCAGACAGGATTTCCTCCTGACACTAGCGTTGTTGGACTGATGTCCCTTTGATTCACTGATCTTCAAGGATGAAGTTTTATTTGAATCTGGGACCTTCCTTGGGCTCAGAGGGGACTGGTTCCTGTTGTTGAGCTGTCTGTGTTGTCGGGCAAGCTGAAGGATCCGCTCTGGGAGACCGTTCTGGGTCCGCTTCCTGCCTGTGGGTACGTGGAGGCATGCATTCCTGGGAACAGCTGCTGAGTGCCTGATTCCTTCTGCCCCTTGTGCTGTGGGAGCCTGCGGCGGGACAATGTGATGTTTCATTAGTTTGCATGAGTGGAGCTGACTGACTAGTCACAAGTGTTTTAACTGACGGGGGCCAGAAAGTCTGCAGAATTATCCCAAATTAAAATCCGGTATGCTTTCCCAGGCAGTAAGTAACCTACCATGTTGCAGCGGCTGCTCTTTAAAGTGGAAGCAAAGTGTAAGCTGTGGGTTCTGTGCAGACTCCTCTCAAAATGCCGTTTTAAATATCTAATTCTGGGCTGTGTCAGTGCCCGCACCTGGAACGTTGTTTCATTTGTTCCTCTTGAGAACCACTAAGTTCTAGAGCTACTGCTTTCTCCTTAAGGAAGCAAGATGTTCCCCAGACATGCAAATAAATCAGCCTTTAGCTCACAGTTGATCAGAAGGGCCCCTAATGTAAAGGTCCACATGCAAATATGTGCATTTTATTTACATATGGCCGTGTCTCCTCTCTGCCAATCGGAAGCTTTTCGTGCAGAGGAAACGTTGGGTTTAGAGTTGAAAAATCTACTAGTTTAATAGATTCTATTTAATAGAAGGCACATGTATTGAGTTAGCAGAGTGACAGTCGCTTAGTAGCCAAGAATGTCTCCAGGAGAGTTATAGTCCCTGTGTTGAATTTAAAATTTTTCCTCTTAAAATTTCAAGTCGGGTTTTACTAACATTTTGAAATGCTCCTTGGTGTTTGGATACAGTTATGGTGGATGGGGTCCTCGGGGAATTCCGAGGACCCCTGCGTGTCCAGGCCCCGGTGGCCCCCTGGTGTGCTGAGCCAGGAGCAGCTGGGTCAGAGGTGGGCTCAGCTCCTGCTGGAGACTGTATCATTCACAGTCAAGAAAGTGACAGCTGCTGCTGGGCATCTTGTGCATGTGCACGCGTGCATACAAACACACACACACACACGCACACCACCCCCACCCCAAACCCCACCCCCACCGTCATCCTCAGGGTTGAGGGAGCCCAGGCACCGGGAGAGGGCTGCAGGTCCACCAGCTGCCGACAGTGGTCCTCAATCCTCTGTTGACAGGGATGATTTGAACCTAAAGGCTGGGATCTGTGCATTCTCAGCTGTTCTTCTGGGGAAAACTGAAGGATTTTTTTTAACTGAGTGCAAACCACAACCAAGAAAATGATCAGAGCGTTACACAAAGCAGTCTTTGTTGAGCGATGCCGCTCTGGGTCTTCTCCGCCCCAGCCCCCAGGACATACAAGTCATGGTTGCTCAGGCCTCTCGCATGCTGTTTGGGAAAGGTCAGGTTTTCAGTCTTCTGAGAGTCAGAAACTGTGAGAGTTTTTCACACCTTTCGGTATATGTAGCAGCCTGTTGTAAACAGGAGGTGCCGCGCAGTTATAAATGATTTGTGGATACAGGCTGGAGAGGTCGTCGTTGCTATTGTTGATGGGAAGGAGACGCCTTCACGGGGCTCATGCTGGAACCCAGGACCCATGAGCCGGCAGGCCACGGCCTCTCCGCCGCTCACAGCTCTGTGTTGCTGCCAGCACGCAGTCCGTGCCCAGGAGGCTAGCTGGAGGGTTGGATGCAGAATTTCAGGTTCTCTCTTGTTAGAGGTCCCAAAGACAAGCATATGGTCTTCTTGTTTTAAGGATTGTGCCCTTACTTAAAAATTACAGAAGGCGCCGCAACCTGCCGTAACAGACCCAGCCTTTGTGCAGCCTGCTCTCTGTGATTCCAGATGCACCTGCAGACATAGTAACCAAAGCTCAAATAACTCCTGCCGTGGAGAGGAGAAAATACCAGGCTCTCAACCCAGAGGTCTCTGTTCAGATCCTTGTTTTTCCACTTATTAGGTGTGTGAACTGGGGCAAGTTCTGAACTACAAAATGGGGGTGAAGGTACCTCCCTCTGAGGAGGGCTGTGAAGGTTCACTGGTCACTAAATATGAAGGCTGCACCGAATGGCAGAGCTCTGACTTCCGGGCTTGAGCCTGGCACCGCCTTCCTGGGAGTCTGGGTGGAGCAGGTCCTGTCCTTGCTGTCCACTCCTACCTGATCACGAGCACTTGATTCTTCTTCTCCTGCCCCAACTCTGCTGTGTGACACCTGACCTTGAAGGCCACTGATGGCTTTGCTGGGATGTTGACATAGTCATGGATATCAAAGAATGCTGCTAGAGACCTTCATACTGATTCCAGCAACCAGTCCCAGTGGCTTTTGTGACCTTGTGTAAGTTATTTTACCTTTCTGATTCTCTACTACCTTGAAGGGTAGCTATGAGGTCAAATAGAATCCCATGTGGGGGTGCCTAGCCCAGAACCTGGCATGGAGAAGGGGCTCAGATGTAGGTTTCCGTCCATCTGTCCTTCCTCCTGGAGGCCCCTAATCCTTGTGTGTAACCTGAGATCACGTTCAGTGCCTGCGGCTTCCGTGGGAGAAAGTTTCTCACACGTTGACAGAGTCTGGCTGGAATCCCTCTCTCTGGGTCTGCCCTGAGCTGCCCTATAGCAGTGTGTCTTGGCCACCATTCATGCCTACAGGTATGACAGCCTCACGCCGCACTAAAAGATCAGCATGCCATTATATTAAGACACAAAACACAGAGCCTGTCTTCAGTGCACGGGCCCAGCCCTTTCCTGCTTGTCCTTGTGCTTAATATTAGTGACTTAGCTATTTATTCTTCGGTAAATATTTATTGAGCTTATTTTGTGTGAGACTATGCTGAGTACCAAGTACCCACAGAGAATGAAATAGACGTGGGCCCTGTCCTTACGCCATGCCCGGTTTAGAGGGCATGCAGACAAATGCATCAATAAATACACAACCACAAAATGAGGAATTGCAAGGAAGGAAACATCGGAGAGCCCAGAGTTCCTTGGATTGGGTGGAGGGAAGGCCTCTCTGCAGGAGGGAACATTTGAAGATTTAATGTAAAAGGAGGATGTGAAATATGTAATTAATATTATGTTACTATGTGTTAAAATGGTGTTATGTTAAATAAGATATTGAAATTAATTTCACCTATTTCAATTGGCTACTAGAAAATTAAAAATTACATATGTTTTCATATGAATGGATAAAGAAGATGTGGTATATGTGTGTGTGTATATGTATATATACATTCTTTTTGATGGTGTGTATATACATATATACATATGTATGTACATATACATATACATATGTATACACATATATATACACACACACACATATACACACACACCATCAAAGAGAATGAAATCTTGCCATTTGCAACAACATGGACGGAGCTAGAGAGTATTATGCTAAGTGAAATAAGTCAGTCAAAGAAAGACAAATACCATATGATTTCACTTATATGTGGAATCTAAAAAACAAAAGAGCAAAGGAGAAAAAAGAGAGAAACCAAGAAGTAGACTTTTAACTATAGAGAACGCACTGATGGAACCCCAGGGGTGGGGAGCGGGGGAGATGGGTGAAATAGGTGAAGGCTTATTGTGATGAGCACCAGGTGTTCTAAAAAAAGACCAAAAGAACAAAAAAAAATTATGTATAGTTTTTACATTGTATTTCTATTGAACGTTACTCATCTAGACCTTGGCGTAAAGAGTTTAGTTTTTCTCCTGAGGGCAAAGGGAAGCCTTTAAAGGATTTTAAGTAAGGGAATAATGTGATCCGATTCAGTTTTTAGAAGATCACTTGATCTCTGTGGAGAAGGGACGGGAAGCGACTGCGTAAGTACGGGAGCAGGTGGAGGTCTGTCCTGGGGTGGTGCTGGAGGAGGCGAGAGGAGGTGGATTCAAGATCTATTTGGTGGGTAGAGTCTACAGGACTTCTGAGGGTTGGGTGATGTGGAGGAGGGAGGGGGACGGCCAGGCACAGCTCAGGCAGCTGGGTGTGTGAGGTGGGGCCGTTTACTGAGATGGGGAAGACTGGGAGGGGAACAGGCCTTCCTTTGTTGGGCTGCTTTTTGTTTGGTGGATGGCAGAGAACTGAGACTTCTCTTTGCCGTGCGCTAAGTTGGAGATGCACGCATGTCAAGTGGAGGTGTTAACCAGTCAGGATTAGGAGCCTGGAGCTCTGGGGAGAGGTCGGTACTCAAAGTTACAAAGTCAGGAGAGTCTGCATAGAGGTGAAATTAAAGCCACAGAACTGATGTCCTCCCCAAGGGAGAGAGCCTTATGAAGCCTAAAGGGAAGGGACCCTAGGCCCTGGCCCTGAGGATGCCCGGCACGTCCATTCCAGGGAGCCAGCGTGGAGGCTGACTTTGCAGAGGCTGACTTTGGTGAGGCACGGAGAAGCGAGCCTGGAGTTGCTGCACAGGGGTGCTGTTCAAAGGAAGGTTTTTCTTTTTAAGATGAGAGACAAAATTCAATAGGAAAAGATTTAATCTTTTAAGCGTGTAGTAGAAACAAAACGCATCTTTTCATTACTTGAGTCTTTTTATAAAACGTTTTTAATTAAAGCAGACGTGTCCCCAGGGCCACCCTCCCTGTAGGCCTGTGTCAGTGGCATGGTGACCACGCCCCTGTGCTTCCTTCCCCACTGGGTCCCACATGTTCCCTGCTGACTCTGCGGACAGAGGAGGTAAATGCACGACTGTGGTTGACACGCAGGCTTTGGACTGAGGGGCGATGGCTGCTTTTCCGCCGTGTGGGTGAGCAGCCACCTTGAGGATGGCTGCCTGGCCTGGAAGGCAGGTGGAGAGCGCGTGTTCTATCTGTTGGCTTGGTGAAGTCTCTCCTTTTAGAGGTCCTGGGGACGTCATCTCAAAACCATACCACTTTTATTCTGCCTTTGAGTTAGTTGAGAAGAAGCCTTTACAGACACACTGTTTTAGAAGGAGACGAAGAGTGGCCGGGGGTGGGGGGATGGGACCGGAGTGAGGAAGGGCGAATAGACACCAGCCAAACAAAGCATCTGCTTTTATCCAAAGTGCTGTCTTGGGGCTTACACAGCCCGAAGTCTGATGAGTCACTGATGCCAGACCCTCTCTGCTGCCAAGAGACATACTGGCCTTGATAGGGCTTTTCTTACTCTTCTTCTGTTCAGTTTGACGGACTGCTGCCAAGTTAAGACGTGAACTATAGCTTTTAGCTTAATGCTGTCACTAGAATTCCGTGGAGCACAGGGTAACCTATGTTACCTTCCTTTGAACAGCACCCCTGTGCAACTCCAGGCTCGCTTCTCCGTGCCTCACCAAAGTTTTTAGCAGCTAGTACTGCTTTGTATTAGTCTTGGATTCCTGTATAGACTCACCGAGTAGAAGAGGTGGGATATTTAAATGAGGTGGTTTCACTGCCATTCTCTTCATATATGTCGTGCACACATTAACCAGGCATGGCTGTATCTTCCAGTGAGATAGACACTGACTCATAGAAGCAGGAATTGGCTGCCGAAGTGAAGGAAGCAGGACCTTTAGAAGTAATCAGGCCTTAGGATCTCTGATAGCCGGGAAGGGGAATGTGTCCTGTCTGCAGTCCGCCCGGGCGGGGCTGTAAGAAGAAAGATTCCCGAGGCTGAAGGAAATGATAAAGAGGATCCCATGGCCTGAGGCTCTGAAAGGGAAACACAGTTCAGGACAACCGGAAACAGCATGCCGAGCACAGTTCGGAGGAGGAGGAGGTACGTGACCGGCCAGGTTGTTCTTGGTTTAAGGATGGGTGTGCAGGACTGTGTCCGGCTGGACTGACTGGTTTACAGGATCCCCCAGATGAGGTGTGAGGAGCCAGGGCCGTTCCGATGAGTTCGTCCATAGGTAAGGTGAACACTGACCGTGTGCCCGGCCTTGTGCTGAGTGGCCGAGCTTATTTAAAGGCAGGCCAGGGGCTGAGTCCGTGTGAGGAGTTCAAAGCCCTAGGAGAAAGGGGTGCCCCTTTTGAACCATCTGACCTCCCCAGCATCTGTTAGGTCCATTTTTGCTGCTGACCCAACTTCCCATCCATGGCATAGCCCTTCATATCACTCCCTAGTTCTCTTCTGCTTTTCTTGGCCTCTGACGGTAACATGTTTCCAGGTATCGCGTTATTTTTTCTCCGTGCCTGGGTGACTGGAAGTAACCCTTCCCCTGGGCCTGCCTGCTCTGTGCTGTCCTGGCTTTAGACCCAAACCCAAGAAAGATTGGGCCATACCACCTATATGCATCCAAGGACCATATCAGAAGGTGGCTCCGGGTTGTAAAAGGAACAGCCAGAGTGAGCAGAGGATTGTGAAAAATGCTAAGGGTAACAAAAAGCGCTTTCAGAAGTTCTGTCTGGAGCAATGAAACCAAAGAGGGGGAGGGGCGAGAAACCAAACTGCTGAGCTGCTGCTGGGCCTGCGTTTTTACTGTCTAGGAAATGACTTCCCTGATGGGAAAGGGTAGGACCCATGGAAAGGAAGAGAATTGTCCACTGGAGTAGAAGAGGCCATGGCAGGGGGCTCCGATGCCACCAGATGAGGTGAAGCCCCGAAGCCCAAGAAGACCGAGGGGGCTCGAGGCCAGGACCGCCAACACAGACCAACTTTGCAGGAGTGTAGGCATAACGATCTACAGCGAAGATGCAGATGAATGTCTTAATTTTCAAGAAAGGAACTAGAGAGAGAAAATTAACCTGTAAAATAAGATTGAACCAATCTCAGGAAATACTCTAAACTGGTTGGACAGTGAGTTTGGCATACTTGCTGGAGGCAACAGCGACCGTTAGTGTATTAGCAGGGCTCTGCCAAAAGCAAGTCATACCAGATTAATTCGCTTCCTGTGGAGGAAGGTTGAGAAGGTGCGTAAGCAAATGCCAGTCTCTGGCGATAGCCTTCAGGCGGGAGGCAGGCCAGATGGTAGTACGTGAAGCGCGCTGTGGGCTGTGTTCCGATTGGCCCACTCTAGCCAGTTTTTAAAAACTGGTTAGACAGTAATAAGGACATAAAGATCATATTGGTGGCTGATATGAATCTTAGAAGAATATGTCCAAATGACACAAATGAGATCCAAAAAAGATCTTGGCGTTTTGAAAGAATAGACCAAATCTAATTGCATAAGACTCGAGTCTTAGTGGCTTGGGATGCCTGGGTGGCTCAGTCGGTTGAGCATCTGACTTAGGCTCAGGTCATGATCTGGCAGTTTGTGGGTTCGAACCCTGCATCGGGCTCTGTGCCAGCAGCATGGAGGGAGCCTGCTTCGGATCCTCTGTCACCTTCTTTGTCTCCGCCCCTTCCCTACTCACGTTCTCTCTCTCAAGAATATTTAAAAAAAAAAAAAAGCTCTAGTGACTTGCACTAGTATTCAACAAAGTCAGAGTATGGGTTTGGCTTCCTAGTCGCACATGAGAAACATTGCAGGATTTGGATAAGTGCAGCCTCAGAATGAGTCAGCAGTGTGCTGTGGTTGTCCAAGAAGCTAATGGATTTTAGGAGCATTAACCAAAGTTTAACATTCAGACGAAAGGAAGTGGTCACACTTGACTTCCCAGATCACAAATATGGTGAATCGTTTTTAGCTCTAGACAACCAGGAACAGAAGACGAATTCCCCCAGTGCAGACCAGTGAGCTGCTGTCGAGGCCACTCCTCTGCTCTAAAGCAGATCTTTTGGTTTAATCATTAAGGAATATCCCTAAGGTTTTGTGTATTAGTGAAAAGGAACTTGGCCTGTCATATGTTAACCCTGGGAGGAGAATATGGAATATGTACCAAGCTTAATCCTGCCAACTCCTAGTGAAGCCCGTGTTAACAAATAAGACCAATAAATACATTGTGAGATGGGGGGGTGAATCTCTTTATTTTGCAAGGCAATGAAACAAAATATATCGAGTGCACATCTAGAAGTGTTGCAGTTCTGTTTTTAAAGCTGTGTCCCTTTTTCAGTTTGCAAGGGCCGTATTCGCAATCTGCCCCGCCTAGTGTAAGAAAGGACCTCTTTATTGGGACATTCGTGGGATTCCCGGCCTCAGGAAAGAACCTGTCCGTCTGATCACATCCTAGTTGATATTTTTCCAGGATTTTCATCTCTACTCGCCAGGCCAGCCCTGTTTCAAGTCCAGTTCTTCTCATTTTCCTGTAAACCGATGGAAATGGCCCTGTAGTGAGGTCTCTGTCCATTCGGTGACCTCACTCATGCACTTCTAACAGGACATTTCAAACATGTCCAGGGAGATTCATTTTCAGCAGGAGCAGCCAGCCCCTCAATGTCACTTTGAAAACTTCTGGCCCCAGTGGGGCTGGGAAGCCAGGCACTGCACTAACAGCAGTGGGGGTCCGTTGCTGAGGGGGTTCTGTCTGAGGCCCCCACAGTTCAGTCACAGCCTGTGGCTAAATTTTCTCCTTACTGAGGAGGCCCATTTTTCCAAAAACAACATTTCTGTCTTGTTCTCTCTCTCTCCCTCCAATATTGTTCTTCTCTTGGTGAGCCCAGGGAGTGTGGCAAAGGGAAAGCTGGGGTCGAGGTCTTTTGCATAGTGGAGAAGACACACACAAACTCACACTCACTCACTCTCTCAAACCAACATTTATGGAGCAACTATGCCCTAGGGATATAAAGATGAATAAAACAGGGGCGCCTGGGTGGCTCAGTCAGTGGAGCATCTGACTTTGGCTCATGTCATGATCTCATACCTTATAGGTTCAAGCCCCACATCAGGCTCTGTGCTGACAGCTCAGAGCATAGAGCCTGCTTTGGTTTCTTGGTCTGCCTCTCTGTCTGCCCCTCTCATGCAGGTGCGTGTGCTTGCTCGCTCTCTCTCTCTCTTTCTCTCTCTCTCTCTCTCTCAAAAATAAACATTAAAAAAACAAAGATGAATACAATAAAATATGGTCTCTTTTCTCTGTGAGCTCATAGCCCAGTAAGGGAGATGGACAGGAGTACACATATTGTATTGAATTATAATTATTTGTCATAAAAGTTTTGTAATGAATAAAAAAGTGCTGGAGAGATGTTATTCTTTGAGTTGTGGGAGGCAGGGGGAAGAGCGGTCAGGAAAGGTGGCAGTGAATGGGAAGACAGTGGGGACTCCAGGCCTTTTGGTTCAGGGAATTCCAAACAGTTTGGAGTTACTGGGGCATCAGGAGCGAGGTGAGGAGATGAGGCTGGTGAGATGAGCAAGTCTTATTTAACACCATGGGTATCATCTAAATAAAATATAAAATGAGAATGCTAGACCGTCCCACATACTAATCTTACCTAAAAGAACATGATCTAGTAAGGAATATTATTGTCCAGTGGACACAAACTCTTAGACTTAAAGCCTATTGCTGCCTCTTCCTTCCTGCAATCCTTCTGTCCCCACTTTGCCCCAACCAAGATTCTGAGATGTTGATGACTCTTCGTGATGGAGCACGGAGGGCGATGGCTCTAGACTCTACGGTCATATCCATAGACTGCAGCCTTCAGGTGGCCAGTGGAGGGCAAACTTTGTCCCGGTTGTTGGGTCCACCTTCCCTGATTGTGTGACATGCCCTGGTCATGAGCTGGTTAAGAATAGTAAACCAGTAGACCCCAGGGCTGCAGATTTTGTTCCTCCTCGGCCCCGCCACTTCAGGTAAACGGGGAGACCCAGCCTACCAGGTCCCACTCATCTCTTTGTCTTGCATTTCAGTTAAGCGTTCTAGGGATGAATTCGTTCATGATGAACGAACACCCACAAAACAAGAACTCCAACCCAGACATTCAAGCCTTCTAGTCCCTTTCCTCCGTAAGTTGTAAATAGAAGATTTTGCAATGTTTCATATTCAGGAACTTTGCCTTACTTCTTTATAAGGTCTGTATGGATTTTTTGTGTTCTTATGTAGACAGTGAGCATTTGTGAATTGGGACAGTTTTGTTCTCTTTTCTTCTTTCTTTCCTTCTTCCTTCCCTCCTTCCTTCCTTCCTTCCTTTTTTCTTTTCTTTTTTTTTTTTTTTTTTTTTTTACCGTTTATTTATTTTGAGACAGGGAGAGAGAGAATCCCAAGCAGGTTCCATGCTGTCAGTGCAGAGCCTGGCACAGGGCTTGATCCCACAAACTGTGAGATCATGACCTGAGCCGAAATCAAGAGTCAGATGCTTAACAGACTAGCTACCCAGGCGCCCCTCTTGAAGCTTTTATGTCATTTTCAAGTAATAATTCTAAAGTTTGGCAGAGCTTGCTACATAGTATAACCACCTAGTCCTGTGGGAAGATACTGAACTCAGTTTTTTAAGCAGCTATAGAGTTTTCTGTTTCTTTTTGAGTTTGTTTTAGTATTTTTCTAGGAATTTGTTCATTTTCGCTAAGTTTTAAAGTTTATTGGCATAAAGGTGTTCATAGTGTCCTCTTACTGTCCTCCTTGTGTCCATGGCTATGCCCTCTTCATTCCTATATTATTTTGTGCCTTCTTTCTTTTCCCCAGGGATTACATCTGTCAGAAGTTTATTTTATTAAGCTTTCCAAAGAACAAGGCTCTATTTGTTGCTTTCCTTTTGTGTCATTGTTTTATATTTAATTCCCCCCCCTTTTTTTCTGTTCTATTTGTGTTTATTCTTTTAACTTAAGCTAGACACAATTAATTTCAGTCTTTTTTTCCCCTAAAAATAAGCATTATAGCTACGCATTCCGTTAAAAATACCACTTTTATTATATCCAAATGTGCTATATTCTACCTTATGAGAATCTGTTTTGTGAATTTAATCTAGTTAAGAGTTATCATGTTTAGTGACGCACGGTCTGGGTTTACAGTTGCTGCTTATTCTGTACGTCTGTACTAGTGGTACATTTTTAAAAACCTATGGGTTTCTTAAATTGCCTTCTTTTGTGTTGTCTTTTTAAAAATACTATTCACGGGGCACCTGGGTGGCTCAGTCCGTTGAACGTCTGACTTCAGCTCAGGTCATGATCCCATGGTGTGTGAGTTCGAGCCCCACATCGGGGTCTGTGCTGACAGCTCAGAGCCTGGAGCCTGCCTCGGATTCCATGTCTCCCTCTCTCTGCCTCTCTCCCGCTTGCTCTCTGTCTGTCTGTCTCCAAAATAAATAAACATTAAAAAATATTTTAAAAAATTAAAAATAAATACTACGCTTTTAGTGGTTACTCTTGAATAATAATTACTTTGTAAAAGATAAACTATCTTTAAGAGTGGTTACTCTTAAAATATAATTACTTGATAAAAGATAAAGTAAAACAGTACTTCTTTCTGAACATAAGGACCTTAGAACACTAGCTCTGGCTGTGGTCATTGTTGCCTTATTGTTTAAAAAATTGTGGTAAAATGCTCATAATATAAATTTATCATCTTAGACATTTTTAAGTGTACGGTTAATGAGTAATGAGTTAATGTCTAATATTAAGAACAGTCACATTGGTTGTAGCCAGTCTCCCCATCTCTTTTTATCTTGCAAAACGGAAACTCTGTACCCTTGAAACAACTCCCTGTCTCCTGCCCCCGGGCCCCGGTAACTACTCTTGTTCTTTCTGTCTCTACGAACTTGACCTCTCTAGGCACCTCATATAAGTAAAAATACACAGTATTTGTCCTTTTGCGACTGGCTTACTTTACTTAGCACAAGGCTTCAAGGTTTATCCCTGTTGGAGCAGGTGTCAGAATCCCCTTCCTTTTTAAGGCCCACAATGTTCCACTGTATGTGTATACGACATTTTGTCTATCCACTCTCCTGTCAGCGGATGCTTCGGTAGCTTCCACATTCTGCCTTCTGTGAATAATGCTGCTAAGAGGATGTGTGCACAAATGTCTCTTCGAAACCCTTCTTTCAGTTCTCCTGGGTATCTACTCAGAATTGCTCGATCATACGATAGTTCAATTTTGAATTTTAAAAGGAACCTCCACACTGTTTTTCCTAGCAGCGGTACCGTTGACATTCCTACCAACTGTGCATAAGGGTTCCAACTTCTCCACATCTTGGCCAGCACTTGCTTTTTTGTTTGCTTTGCTTTGTTTTGCTTCCACAAATTACACATTCATCTTGTTCTATTCCATCAGTGGTGGTTTGGAGCTACCTCCGTGTTTACCCGTTACTTTGTGCAACGCTCATTCTCAGATCTTCGGCTGTTCTTCCTAAGATGCTTTTCATTCTTCCTAAACAGTGTTCTCTGCTTTTATTTATCTAAAATTGTCTTTATTCACCCTTATTCTTTATAGTTTCTTTGGGCAGGAAATTTTGAGCTCCTCCCTTTCCTTTCTGGCTCATGAAAACAGGCCGTCATCCTCCTCATCCTTGCTCCCAGGACAGAACCTTCCTTTGCTCTCAGGCTGCTGTCACCACCTTCTCTCTGTTCTTGAGGGTCTGTGCTTTCACCACGGTGTGTGTAGGTGAGACTCTATTTTTGTTTACTCTGCTTAGGATGCGCTGGGATGCCTGAATCTGAGAATGGCTATCTTTCGTTGATTTTGAAGGTGTCCCATCATGACTTATTTCTCTGACTACTTTCTCTGCTCTTTCTCTCTCTTGGGTTTTCTTCTTGTAGGGTCCAGGTTAAATGTAATTAGGCCTTCCGGTTCAACCTTCAACATCGCTTTTATATTTTCTGCCACCTTTTCTCTCAGTGCTGTGTTTCATATAGCTTCTTTGTAGATTCGTTTAGTTTCTTTACATATTTGTTATTTTCTTTAGCCATGTTTAATCTGTGTAGCAGATTATATGTACATATTATAATCTTTTTTTTATTTTTATAACCACCTGTTTATTCTTAGGTCACTTTTTGATTCCATCTTTTACTTTTTAAAAAATTTATCATATACTGATACCCGCACCTGGGTGGCTCATTTGGTTAACCGCCGAACTCGTGATATCTGCTCAGGTCATGATCTCACAGTGTATGAGTTTGAGCCCCATGTCAGGCTTTGTGCTGACAGTGTGGAGGCTGATTGGGATTCTCTCTCTCCCTCTTCTCTGTTCTTTCCCCACTTGTGTTCTCCCTCCCTCTCTCTCTCTCTCTCTCAAAAAATAAACTTAAAAAATAAAATTTATCATACATTGTTATTCTATAGCTTATGTCTGGTATTCTAATATCTGAAGTCTTTGAGGATCTCAGTCTGTTCTTGTTTCTGCTGACTTCAGTGATCGGGGCTTGCTTCGTTGTGTTAACTTCTGAAGGGAAATTTATGTTTAACCACATTCGTGGATATCCTGAGTGGCATTCTGTTGATAAAATTTTCCCCCAGAAAGTATATACACGGTTTCCTTACTGACGGCACCACCAATCCAAACACTTTAATTTCTCAGTTTTGGATTCTCTGTCCAAGCAGAGCAGTATAAATTTGAATCCCAGCCGGCAGGCTAGCTGATCTGTGGCTACAAGGTCTAAGGGGAGACCATTATTGCTGCCGCTTTTTTTTTCCCATCAGAATTCTTAGTGGGAGCAGTAGGTTTCCTTCTTGGTTCCCTTTGCTAGAGAGCGTGCTACCTTCTTAAGTCTTACTTATTTATTCTTGCACATTCTTTTCGTAGAGGTGGTGTAGCCACGTTTCGAGGGCTCAGACATTGTGCTTGGCTCCGTGTGAGCCGCTCACCTCAGCGCACCCAGGACTCTGCCTCCCTGCTCTCGTCCCTACCCTGTTGTTGTCCATGTTTTGTGTTCTTGACTCGTTCTCTGTTTCTATATCTGTTTGGTCCTGAGGCTTTATCTTTCTTCTGATGTCGACAGTGCACCTGAAAGTCCATTCATAATTTAATTCGTGATTGAATTTTCAGAATATCTGGTCTACCATATTAAGCAAATGAAAGTCCTATAAGAGAAATTTCTGATTTCCTGAGGCAGGAAAGGTGGGTTTTTGTGGTTTGTATCTCCATTTGTCCATTCTTGCCCTTGTTTGTTTATTAATTGGTTATGTGACGAATATGTTTCAAAGGGCGTAGTCTACAATGGTGAGCAAGACACAAGCACCCCTTACCCCCACGGAGCTTACAGCCCCATGGAAAAGACATAAACAAGCAGTGGTTGCCCTCTGGGGTGGGGCTGATGGAGAAGACCAAAGAATTATGTAAAATTATGTAAAACAGGCATTCTTGGCTGGTATCTGTACAGCCACCGTGGTGTTCTCTGTCTTTCCTTCCTAACTATTTTTGTTGGTATGAAGGGATCCCTTAAATATTTGTTATATTTCATGATAGTTTATGGGAAAGATTTACGTGTTCGTAACTTGAAAGATGTGAAAGACCCTACCGAAAGTAACTGACTTGCCGTTTGAAAAGGAGGGGAGCTCATCTGCAACCTTCAGTAGCTGAATGCCAGCAAACGCATGTGCACTGCTGACCGTGGACAACGGGTGGTAATGGGGCTAATTCTTATTAATCCAGATCCAAATAACCTTAAAAGTTCTTATAGTGCTTGAGGCAAAGGGGTCTGTTAGTCCATTTTTTAAAATTCTTTTAATTGTTTTTATTTTAGAGAGAGCAGGGGAGGGGGGTAGACAGAGAGAGAAACTGAGAATCTCAAGCAGACTCCACACTCAGTGTGGAGCCTGACATGGGGCTTGATTCTGCAACCCTGGGATCATGACCTGAGCCCAAATCAAGAATCAGATGCAGGCACTGTGCTAATTCATTCTTTTTTTTAAATTTTTTTTTAATGTTTATTTATTTTTGAGACAGAGAGAGACAGAGCATGAGTGGGGGAGGGGCAGAGAGAGAGAGGGAGACACAGAATCTGAAGCAGGCTCCAGGCTCTGAGCTGTCAGCACAGAGCCCGATGTGGGGCTCGAACTCACTGACTGCGAGATCATGACCTGAGCCGAAGTCGGACGCTCAACCGACTGAGCCACCCAGGCGCCCCCTAATTCATTCTTAATGAGTGTATTGAGTTGCGCTAGGCACCATCTACTTAGTTCCCTTAGAAAGAATTCAGCGAGTACCCTTACCTCTCTTTTCCCTTTGACCCACTGAATCCAGTCATTTACCACCTGTTGTCACTTAGAAAAGTCTCCTGGGGCGCCTGGGTGGCTCAGTTGGTTAAGTGTCCAACTTCAGCTCAGGTCATGATCTCACCGTTGGTGAATTCAGCCCCACATCGGGCTCTGTGCTGACAGCTCAGATCCTGGAGCCTGTTTGGGATTGTGTCTGCCTCTCTTTCAGCGCCTCCTCTCCTCGCGCTCTGTCTCTCTTTCTCTTTCTCAAAAATTAAAAAAATTGTTTGAACAGAAAGAAAAGTCTCCTAAATCCGTACACTGTCCCTGCCCCCTCTGTCCGTGCAGTCCAGGCCTTGCCCTCCCTCCCCCAGACCGCTCCAGCGTCTCCTTTGGTCTTCCTGCCTCCGTCTTGCCGCCCCACGAATCTGTTTTCCACCCCAGTGCAGGGGGATTTTTCTCTGGTTATTCTGCAGCTTAAGATTTTTCAACAAATCCCATTGCTTTCCTAAGTCCAGACGTGTTTACGTGGCCTCCAAACCCCTTACGCTCCGGCGCTGCCTCCTCTTCATCCTCATCTCCACCCCCCACCACTCCCGAGCCTCCCCCGGCCCTGTGCTTCCGTCACTTGTTCTTTTATTCATTAGTTCAGCAAGTGGTTACTGGGCAACTGCCGTGTGCAGAGCACAGGGGAGACCAAGGTGAGTAAAGCAGAGAAAGTCTCAGGCTTGCAGGATTCTATTCTACGAGAAAGACCTGAGCAAAGGGAGATTTCATGTGATAACCGATAACATGGGAAAGAACAATGTCAGATAAGGCGATAGAGGGTAGCAGCAGTGTTCGTTTAGATCGGTGTTTAAGGAGGGCTTCTCTGAGGAGGTGTTATTCGAGCAGAGACCTGAGCGATAGGAGGGAGTGAGCCTGTGAGAACTGAAGGGAGAATGTTCTAGGCAAAGGAACAGTAAATGCCGAGCCACAGAGACAGGGACCAGGTTGGCACATTTGAGCGCCAGAAAGAAAAGTCAGCATGGCCTGGGTGGAACGAGTGGAATGTATTAGTACGCTTTTGCTGAGTGACAGATTGTCACATGTTTGGTGCCTTAATGCCTGTTTATGGCCTCATAGTTTCTATAGGACAGAAGTCCCACAGAGCTGAGCTGGGTGCTTGGTTATGGGTCTCAAACCCAAGATGTCAGCAGTTGTGTTCTCGTCTGAGGCTCTGGGGGAAAATCTACTTCCAGAGTCATGCGGGTTGTTGGCAGAACTTTCCTTGCGATGGTAGGACTGAGATGTCTGCTTCCTTGCTGTCTTCCGGGGCAGCTCCCAGGGAGAGGCTGCCCAGAGTTCTGTGCCACGGGCCTTGTCACAGGCCGTGCCGTCCAGAGTTCTTTGCCATGGGCCTTGTCACAGGCCATGTTGTAACATCACCCTGGTAACAGGGTCCTTCGTGTCCGGTCCCCCTCGCTTTGCATGTGAGGTCCACTTGGATAGTTGCCAGATCTTAATGTCAGCTGACTTGGGGCTTACCTGTGCAAAATCTCTTCACAGCAGTACTGAGATTACTGTTTGGTTGACTCTCCAGGGGATGGAGATCTTGTCGGGAGACATCTTTAGAATTCTGTGCACCTCAGTCAGGTTGGGGAGCTGGTGGGGACCACACCAACCAGGGCCTCAGAGGCCCTGCTAAGGACTCCAGGGTTTTTCTTGTGATCGGATGGGAGTTATTAGAGGATTTTGGTTTTGGTACGGATCATGCTGGCTCCTGTGGAGACGGTGGAGCTGGGCGTCCAGGTGAGAGATGATGGTGGCCTAGACCAGAGCGGAATTCCTCCTGAATGCTGTGGTTCCCCAGGTGTACCACGTTGACCCATGTCCCCATGTGTTTGCACATGCTTCTCCCGTTGCCTGGCATTTCTCATCACCACCTACCTCACGGCTTCTTACCCAGTAAGTCTCTGCCTGGTCCTCAAACCTTAGCTCAAAGGTTGCCCGAAAGGCCCCTCCATGGTGTTTCCTTCCCACTGAAACTTAACTTGAGTCGTGCTCAGTCTGTTCGTCTGTCTTCCCCACTTGCTTGCAGCCTCGTTGGGAGCAGGGCCTTTGTCTGTGGTTCCTCTGTTTCCATCGTGTGGCCTACAGCACAGCATATTGTAGATGCTCCGTAATGGTGGCAGGAGGAATGCAGGAACTATGGAGATACCGGGAATGAAGTAGCTCCTTACAGTGGGGAAACTATATACAAATAAATACACGACAGAATGAACCAGAATGCAAATACCATGCTGTGCACAAACGAGGGCCAACTCTGCAAATTACTAGTGTGCGAGGAGTTTAGGGGGAGCCTTTATTCTACTCAGTTGGGAACAGTTGGATCCAGTTTCTCCCATCCCTCCGTTGCATGAAAGAATCCTCTTAGAACAAACGATTCGTCTTTATGTTGTTTCCAAAAGGACATTTGTTTGGCAACACCGTTAGCCATCAATTTCTTCTGTAATATTTAAAGAAGTCAAAACATTCATTCATTTAAAACATTCTATAATTTAAGACAGACGTAGGCTCCTCTGTTCCTCATCTGTATTCCAAGCACTCAGAGAAGGATCCATGTGAGTGAAATTTTGCTTATATATTCAAGATGGAGAACCTCTTAACTCAAAATAGCAAACCCCTAGCTCAAGTGTCCTCTTAAGAGGGAGGAACTCTTAACCTGGTTACTGATGAGAAACAAACTAAAAGAGTAAAAGACCTCATTTCTGTGACTCCCGACTACACATCCCTCAGTATGAACTAAGGAAAGCAGGGCGCCGGAGAGAATGATTTAACTGGTGTAAACACAGCGATGTTATTTAAAACTTAATAAACTTGAGAACAAAATAACAAGAGAGTCCAGTTTCATTCTGCTGCTTCCCTGCGGTCTGCGGGCCGTGCCCTGTGGGGCAGCAAGCCTGACAGACGGCCCGTGGGCGCCTGCCAGCCCCCCGGTTGTAACGAAAGATGCGCAAATCATGGATCCACATGGGTGGGATTCGTAACGTGCAAAAGTAAAAACAAAAACAAAAACAAAAAACCCTTTTCATTTCTATTGCCAAGCTCCTCTGTTTGTTTTTTAGTGATCTCCGTCGGAGAGTATAAATCTGTGGCTTAAGGAGTGTTTGCTGCACAGACTTGTCCGAATAATTGGATATTCTATTTCAAATTAGAGGCTGGGGCTCCGGGGCCCGCTGCTGTGTTTGCTCGCTCCTATCTTTGGTTAGCTGGGGTGAGGTGACTGGCTGAGACAGGAGACACAGCACTGCTGCTTGAAAACATAATTTTAATTTAGTTCAAGGCAAGGATTTTTAAAGCTTTGGGATTTGTAACACACCCGCTTGCTTTTATTATCCTCTCCTTGTAGTCCCTCCTTGCCTCTCTAAAAAGGAGACGGAGAACGTGAGGATCCTCGAGGGCGCCCCTGGGAGCCCTGAGCTAGAATCCGAGGACATTCGGACCCCTCTCTGCTCTTGCAGCAGAATGGACAAGGCTCCCTTAGCAGAGTGCGGTGGGGGGCAGGGTCAAGAGGGGCCTTGAGTTTTCTACCTCAGCAGAGCCTCCAGTTCTTCTCTTGTGCCCAGAGAAGTGTACGGTAAAGGATCAAAGAGGAACGAGGGTCATATAAGGTGGGGGGCATTTCGGAGAGCACCCCAGGCTCCCTGGGTGGGAGAGCGCAAGCTGCCGTACCCCTAGGCCGTCCCATCTCTGAGTGCGGGTCCTGCTGGTCAGCACGGCCTCAGGACCCCACCACCTCCCCGGGCACGACACCTGGCCTGGCCCGTTGGTCACCCCACTTCCGCCCGAGACAGAGGGATGTGTTCTGAGGGAACCAGCTCAGAGTTTTCAGGTACGTCTCTGGAGAAAGGAAGAAAGGAACGTTTCAACTTTGAGAGGTGAAAGGAAAAGGATTTTACAGCTAAATCTGGTGAGCAGAGCAGATTCTGGACAAAATGCTAAAAAGAATTTACCAAACGAATGACAGTTGAGCACTAAAAAGGGAGAGTGAAAATGGCAAACCATGACTGTATGGTCTCGGTATTTGGCACATACATTCTCCAAAATGAATGAAATGAAGCTCAAGGAAAATATTTGACCGTGTAAGCTGCCAGTGAAAAACTTCAAGCTTTCCAGTGAAAATGAGAGGTTTGGAAAACTTCTATTCTCCACCATGAGCTCAGTACTTCCCAAGGCTCCATAAGTTCTGAGGAGATCAGTGATGATAGTAACAAATGTGATTCTCTTTTTATAGTCCATTGAAATGTGTCAAAACACAGAATAACTGCATAACTCAGTGAACCAGTATTTTCCAGAACAGTGGTTACGGAATCACGCATGGATGAAAGGTCCAATCAAGGCGCAAGACAGATGCAAAAGAGTGACAGACTTGGTTTTAGATACCGTATTACAACTGACCGTTAAGAAATTACCACTCGTTGAGTTTTGGTGTGGTATCAAAGAAGAATAGCCATAAATATCTGGAAGGGAAATACCATTCCCTTTGCCAGTTACATACCTACGTGACGATGGACTTTTTCCTAAACCAAGACCTATCACAATATACCGAATGGAGAAGTAGATACGGGAATTCAGCTGTCCTTCTATAAGCCAGACATGAAAAAGATTTGCAAAAACGTGACACAGTGTCACTCTTCTCACTAAAGTTTTCTTGTGAAAACATCTCTTTGTAATAAAATTGTTGTTTATATAAAATATAATGGGTTTATTTTTAAAATATTAATAGATAAATATTTTGAAACTTTCTGTTTAATTTCTAATATCAGTAATCAGTACGTATAACCCACATAGACAAAAGCTCTTTGGGGTCCTCAATAATTTGAAGTGTGAAGAGATCCTGAGACCAAAAACCTATAGGAACCATTAACTTCAGCTGCCCATACCTATACTGTGTATCCATGCATGAAGACACGTATGTACAAATATACATACCCTACATTTTTAAAAGAATTTTTTTCCATATTTATGTTTGACAAAGCACAAGTAGGGGAGGGGCAGAGAGAGAGGAAGACGCAGAATCTGAGGCAGGCTCCAGGCTCCAAGCCGTCAGCACAGATCCTGATGCGGGGCTTGAACTCAAGAACCGCAAGACCATGACCTGAGCTAGAGTCAGATGCTCAACCAGCTGAGTCATCCAGGCGCTCCCATAACATACATTTGTAAATGTACACAAAAATAGAAATTTGAAGAGGAGAACGGCATGTCAGTGGTTCTCACATCTTTCTGCCCTCCCAAGGCCAGACCTCTGGGCCAGATGATTAACCTAAGACTAGATGGTTATATGCCTGAAATGTTAATTCAGTAGACAGACGGGGGTTCAAGAACTTAAAAGGGAGCGCAGCCCAAGTGCTGTGGACAAAGTTTTGAGTCACTAGCCGGCTGGTTCCATGGATGCAAAGCCTGGTGACATCCACACAGAGTCCAGAGTGTGTGGCAGGGGAAATGGCGACCTGGCACGGCAGACAGACTCCAGATGCCGGATAAATGAACTGGAAGGCAAAGAGTTTTAAGGCTTCGAGGTTTATAGCCCTCTTTAATGGGAATGCACTCGGGGACAGCAGCCTTATGCTGTTCCCGGATCCTCTGACCCTGCAAAGGGACTCATTGCAGAACCGAAGCCACCGATGTGGAAAGGGGCATCTCGTGCCGCGCTGCCTCTGGGAAGGTGCCCTGTGTGCAGCCCCGAGTGGACGGTCAAAGCAGGCCAAGCATGGCTCTGGGAGTTGCGTCCATCGCATAAGACGGTAGTATCCCTGAGCTGTGGGGTTGGGACTCCTTGTGCTCGGCAGTGACCTTCTCTCTTGTCCTGGGAAGACGTGCTGCCACCTCATGGGGTCTCACCACTGCCAGGGAAGTGTCACAGCCCACGGGTTTGGGGGTTGAGCCAACCCTTGCAGAGGAAGCTGCGTGTTGGTGGGGCTTCTGAGGGGCCTGCACCCTCACAGTAAGACCCTCCCCCTTGAGAAGATTACCCTGACAGGCTTCACGGCCATTCTGTCCTTTCAAAATGATGCCGTCTCTGCGAGGATGTTGAGTTTCTGAAGTTTAAGGCTCTGGAGGCAGCCGTCGTTTCACACCCTCCGTCGAGGGGGCACTGCGCCATGACTCTGCAAGCACTGAAAACAGCCGCGCTCACGTCCCCCCTCCTCTCCTTCGGCCTAGTCAGATCCTCTTCTTTCTGTTAGAAGTCAGCCTCCTGCGGGCCACCTGCTGCTGTTTACTTTTCACTGTCCAGCGTCATAGCATGACAGACATGAGCAGACATTAGATAGGGAGAGAAGAATACTGGGGCGCCGAAGAAAATTAGCAGGCATGGCTCTGCTTGACACCAGGGCCGAGTGGGTAACAGAGGCAGCAATAAAACAAAAGGCAGATGTGGCCTAGAAAGCTGGGTAAACAGACGCCGTCTTCTCCGCATGGTGCTGGGTGACCTTGGGCAGCCACTGGGCCCACCTCAGCCTCCCTTTCCTTCTGTCAGAGCGGCACGACACAGCTGCCTGGTCCAAAGGACCCCTCATTTGGGCATCCAGTCCTGCTTTCCACCCACCTCTGTCTTTGTTCTTTGCTTCAGATTTCTAGGCTAGTTTTTATGCTCGAGTGAATGTAGAATGACCACGTGAAAGTCTCATGTTTGGAGCCTGAATGTGAGAAAGCACTTGGAGCTTCCAAACAGAAATTAGGGTGGTGTCCTACCGTCCACCCCTACCCCCAACACACACCACGTATCTGTTCTCGCTTCCTTATCTGTCGGCCGGGAGTATTGCTGGGGAGGTGGGCCCATCCTCATAATTGGAATGAACAGGGGGAATTAAATGTTGGATACATTTTACTCAGTGCAAGAATACATTGTTCTCGATTGTTCTCATACTTACCGTTTTCTCTTTTCAGGGATCAGCATCTTCTGGACCCAGCCCTGGAATATGTGAAGGTAGGAAACAAGGATTTAACATGTAATTAGGACCCTGCATAATCGATTTCCCGTTTTTAATGCAGCGGTGCCGGATAGCGCTGCAGTCTGGCTGTGTGGGAAGCTGCTCGCGTTGGAACAACCAGGGGGTAATTCGACTCTCTCAGGCCTTCAGTGACTTTTGTAGGGGTCTTACGTCATCAGTCTTTTTCCTCTTATCTGAAACCCTTGGGGCCGGATGGGTTTTAAAATTCGGTACTTTTTTGGAAAGGTAATCGGGTATATGTATATATAAACGTCCTCAGAGGCATCTAGGGTCAGCCCTCCGTACTCAAGCTCGTTATTTCAGCAGTGAAATGTAAGAATATTCACATGAAGTGGGATAAACAGACTACAAACGATCTATGTCGTGCAGCTCAACGTTTTGCCGCCAGATGAGGTCAGGTTTGATTGGCTGCCAAATGACCGACTTGACATTTTTCAGTTTTCCGAGTGTTGTGGATCTGGGGGATGGTAGATAATGAATTGTGAGCCCGCGTTTATCTCCAGTCGGGGATCACTGGCTCCCTGAGGTTTCCTGGGTCGGCTTTCCTTCCCAGCAGCCACTCCCCTGTGTGGTGGCTGATCCAGGAGCTTGAGCTGTGGTGACACGCTGCTTTCCTGTGGGGCTGATGTTCGGTGCTTTTCAACAGGCGACACTTGGAAACAATGATGTCCTGAGCAGAAAGAAAAGCTGCGTTTTTTCTCCCTCCCCCACGCCATTTTTTTGGGGGTGTTCGTGTATGTTTGCTTTATTTTCTTTTTGAGAATGGAACTCTGGTACCTACTACGGAAGAGAGAATTCTGATTTGTCACATTTAGCTTCTTGGATTTATGACAACATATATCCTTAATTTTTAGGAGAAATCATGGCATGTGTTACATTTTAAGGTGCTCGCCTCCTAGGAGCCACACTGCAGCCTCATTTTTCCAAGGGCAGCATCACAGTTTGGGGGTATTTAGGCCCATTGCTTTTTTGTGTGCCTGTGCCTGCTCCATTTTTGGCACGTCTTCTCTCTTTAGACCAGAGGTTGGATGATAGAGGAGAAAGCTCTAGGAGAATCGCTTGGTCACTCGAGGTAGTCATGATAATCACTGTTGGAATAGAAGTGGGTGTTATTTTTTCTCTCTCTCATACCCAGGCTGTGTCTGAACTGTAGTTTCACTGCAGCAAATGTACAGTCTTAAACCAGCATGGCTGCCGTGTCACAATCCGAAAGAGCTTTGTAAGTGATGCCTGTGCCCCTCCTGCACACGTCCACCTTTGTTTTTATGCAGGTCATATGCTGCGAAACAATATGGGGGTGCTATTCGCAGAGACTATGATTTGGCTTGACCATGACATAAAAAATGCGGCCTAGGTATGGCAGTTGTCAGTCACAGCAGCCTTTCACAAGCCGCCGTGCCGTGTTTCAGAAACGGGCTGTCTCCCACTGCAGGCTCGCTCCGGCTGTGCTGAGCAAGCACAGACCCTTCCTTGCTCCAGTAACTTGGTTTTTCTTTTACGATGTCCAGGCCTTTAAAATAATCCAGTGATGAATTCTAAGTTAAACATAGATTCTGGAATGATCTATTTTAGTATTATTTAAGCTGTTGTGTCACATTCATGAACATCGGTCATTCGATGTTGAGTACGGAGACATATGGGGGTTCCCGGTGGCTTCTGTTGGCTAGGCTCTCCTTGCCTTCTCCAGCAGTGAGGCATGATGGGACCGCTCTTAGCGGCTCAGGGTCCTTCTTTCTAAGGACGTTTTGAGGTGTTCTGAAGGTCAGTCTTTGCTCCCCACCTTGTCTGAATCTGGTCGGGGCTTTATAAGTGAAGTCTCTGTGCTTCTCCTGGGTGCCTCACATTTATTATTGTTTTTATTCCTCACTTTGCCCTCTGTTTGGAGGAGTGGTTTGGGGCTTTGTCGGGTGAATGTGCTTCCATTTGCTTCCATGGGTCAGAAAGCATGTGCATGGAGGCCTTTGACCTCCAGGTACAGACCGACCCGTGTGCCACGCTTCTTGGGCCAGTGCAGGCTCATCCCAGCATTTCTCAGACTGGCTGCCCTCTCGAGCCTGGCCGACCAGTCCATGTCACCAAGACCTTGTGAATCGGTGCCCGCTGGAGCCTAGTGGCTTTGAGGGTGACTGAAAACAAGCAAGGGAGGTGAGGTAGTTGTAGACAAACTGGGACGCAGTGTGGCCCCTCCTGACTGGGAGCTGTTACTTCTCTCCCATCTCCTGGTACACTGAATGCCTCTCAGGCATGTGGAAAATTCGTTGCCTTGTGTAGTGTCCCCTTTCTGGAGATTTATCAGCCTAAAAAAACAAGATTCAAGGGAGCACATTTTTAGGGGCCTCATAATGGGGGAGGTCTGATCTCTGAGAGCCTTCTCGGTGGTGGAAGCAGCCAGGAGTGACCAACAGACGGCTCTTCTCCTTATGTGGAGAACCGCAGTCCCGGGTCTCTGTCTTCAAATGGCTTCTGCTTCCCGTGGGAGGCTTCCGACCATCCTCCCTGGGTTTTCCCAGGGCTCAGGTATGAGATCTGGGGCCGGCTCCCCCTCCTCGTGCCCGGGGGAGCCGAGACACTGGGGGGCGGGGGTGGCGCTGGGGCTGCAGTATTGTGGCAGAGAGAGCTGGGCGGAGAATGAATCCAAACTTCATTTCTGCCCAGTTTGTACTCTGTGTCCTCCTAACACTCTGTGCGGTTTGTATCGAAGCGCATTAATACGGCGTGAAAGGGGACCGGTCCGCGGTTGCTAGGCTACAAGTAGCTCCTCTGTGCCCAGAATGGAGGGAACCATGCATGGCTGAGGAGCCCCCGGGCTGTTGGCGGTTCTTTCACTTCCTGCTGGGGCCTCCCAACTGCACCTAGACCCACCAGCTGAATTCCGTGTTTGGATGTGATAAGAAAGTTAGAGCAGCTCCATAGTAGCCAGGGGATTTTTGGAATCTTGTTCTCTAATTCTGTTAGGAGTTTTGTTTTTTCTTTTATTTTTTTTTATGTTTGTTTATATTTAAGAGAGAGAGAGAGAAAAACAGCACAAACGGCAGAGGGACAGAAAGAGAGGGAGACAGAATCTGAAGCAGACTCCAGGCTCCGAGCTGTCAGCACAGAGCCCGGTGCGGGGCTTGAACTTGGAGCTGTGAGATCATGACCTGAGCCAAAGTCAGCCGCTTAACCGACTGAGCCACCCAGGCACCTCTGTTTTTTCTTTTTCAACTTTTTCCTTATTTTCTGAGCCTTCCCTTCTCCCCACATTTTCCCCCCACAGTAGCTCGTGTTCAAAATCCTCTTGAAAGTCTGATTTTAACTGTTTTGTGCAATCATGAGGTCCGTTTCTGTAACCACATAAAATTGATTCTCTTTTTCACTGTACCCAAAGGAAACTACTTCTTCCAGGTTGGAAAGCAGAAACCTCCACAGTGGCTCCACCTTCCTCCTGCTCTTTAGTTGTTAGTGACTTTCATGAGTTGCGTATAGCTCTGGAATTTTCCTCTGCGTACCTAGCATACCTTACGGAGATAAAAACCTTTTTTTTTTAAACAGAGGAAATAGCTTTTGGAGGAAATAGCCCTAGGCAAAATTGCCAAGGAGAGTTTATTTTATGGGCCGCTTTACTTGTTCACTGACCCAGTCAGTTTTTGCCGTATTTTTACCCCCCTGAAAACATGTTTATTGTCTACTTTCTTAGACCTGTGTCTGGTAACTACTTAGAACATTTGCTAGAATGTACTAAAATGTGAATAAAGGGGGGCACCTGCGTGGTTCCGTCAGGCAAGCGTCCAACTTCGGCTTAGGTCATGATCTCATGCTCTTGGTCCGTGAGTTGGAGACCTGTGTCGGGCTCTGTGCTGGGAGCTCCAAGCCTGGAGCCTGCTTTGGATTCTGTGTCTCCCCCTCTTTCTGCCCGTCCCCCACGTTCTCTCTCTCTCTCTCTCTCTCTCTCTCTCTCTCTCTCTCTTTCTCTCAAAATAGACATTAAAAAAGAATCTTTAAGATGTGAATAAATGATAATAGCTCAGTGTGTTAACCTTTCTGGAATAACATTCGAATAGTGGACTCCAGGTTACACAACCTCCAAGAACCCACAGAGAGGGGAGAATGGTCTACCCTGTGACTTTGGACTTCGCACCTTCTCTCAATGGGTTCTATCTTATAGCTGGAAAATTGGGGAATGGATGAATGTCTTGAACGTTTTTAGGATCATCTATATCTATGATAAGCTGGAGGGGAAAGTTTTTTTTACCAAGTGGTAAGGGATTCTTCATCTGTCACTCTTGACCATGAAAGTGCCATATTGGTTGGAACATGGGGTGTCTCAGACATTAAGACTGTGAGAGCTAATATCTGCCCACCCATCATATTACTTCAAAAGGTTGGAGATTTACCTCAACACTGCTGCAGCTGCTCTTAGAATCCATTATGCTTTCACTTTTGTAACCCCTTCTTGAACCTATGAAACTTACTTTCATTTTCACTATTTTTTTCTTTATCCTTGGGGCTGCTGCTTTAAGCGTCAAGAGTTGCCCCCCAACATACACTAAATTTTACAAATTTACATTATTTCCTGTCTTCTCCCCCTCTACGTCTATCTTCCTTTTAGACTGAAGATTCTTTCTAGCTGCTGCTACACACACAAGCCCTAGTCATTTTAATAAAGCATCTCTTTGCTGGGAATGGTTTAAAACACAGTTTTTTTTAGGGGAGGTGATGATTGGGGCAGAGCTGGGTGAGTTTTCTTAGAAGAGAAATGTTTATCATAGACTTTCATTTTAAAATGCCCTTAAGAAAGATAAATTGGAAAACAAAGCCAGGAAGCAGAAAAGAAAATCGGAATGACTGTTTTTCAAATTAGCCAAGATGTAGGCAAGCCCATTTTCGTGGCGAGGCTATAAACAGCACAATGCCCGCCTGCAGACAAAGGCCTGCTCTCCAGGCGACCGCAGTTAGCAAGTGTCAAGACGGAATGCAGTCTTTTGTCCCGGGCTAGCCTCCTAGGGAACAAATATCCTTTCTTTTGTAGTCAGCCTGGGTGGATTCTTGCTGGAGCCACTTGCCAGTTTTTATGAAATGATTTGCGGTTTCTGAGCTCCTTCGCAGGCTAGAAGGGACGGGGCTGGAACCGTTATCCTGAGTGGGGATCGGCACCTCCGACGGCTCCTACACCCCTCCTCGCCCCCGCAAGCGTGCCTGAGCGGCTCCAGTGGTCGGGACGCCTTGGCAATTAGTCCTTTATGGGGTTAATGCTCCGAAATGCTCTTTGCGAGAGGGCCTTACAGATACGACAGGCTGCCCCAGGCTCAGATCTCAGCAAGGCCGCTTCCTGCAGCCGGCCGGGGCTACATTAGGTCACCCGGCAGATTAAAAGAGGAGTAATTATGCGAATTCCAGCGCCAAGAATAAGCGCGGCCAGCGTTGGGACCTCGTGGGAGAGGGGCCGGCGAGGCTGCGGCTCTCGCTTTGTGCTCAAGATGGCCGCAGCCATGGTCACGGTTAAATAGCTGCCTTTGAGGGACGTCTTTTCTTCCAGCGGGGCAAACAGGCTAGTCTGCTCTGAATTAGCCGGCTAACAAAGTCATGAAAGGGACTTACAAAAACAATGGCACGCTGTACATTCCGTGAGATTTTAGCAAGTTATATGAACCAAATAACGGCCCAATTGGCTGGCTCTGCAGGTTTTTGCCTGAGTGTGCACATCCGCAGAGCCAGCGCCGTGCCCTGTGGGACCAGAAGATCAAACGCTGCCCGCGGTGAATGGGAAACAGCCCTGGGGCTCACATTCAGAGGAGCAAGAAGAGCTCCCGTCCACCCTCTCCCACTCCACCCCAAGAACATTCTCTGCACATCTTCTTGGGAGGTTTAACGTTACTACCATTTAAAAACAAATTACTGAGGCGGGGCGGGAAGACAGAAGAATAGGCATGGAGGACAGTCCCTCATTCGATGGAATCTTTTCCCACAGATCTTTGAAAGTGTGGTCATTTATAAACAGCAAATCTTATCATGAAAATGTATGTTCATTTAAAATCTGTATGTGAATGTTTATAGCGACGTGATTTATAATTGACAAAAACTAGAGACAGTTCGAATGCCCTTTGGTGAACGGTGAAACTGTAGGATACCACACAGTGGCGCAATAGTCAGCCTAAAAAAGAATGGACTGTTTCATACGTATAAAAATTTACTAGTGACAGAAAACTGATGAGTGGTTGAAAAAGGGGTGGGGGAGAGTCTACTGCAAAAGGGAACAACGGAACTTGTAGAATGATAGAAATACCTTGATTATGGTTCCTTCAAAGCTCACAGAATCATACTTTTTAAAAGCGGTGACTCTTACTCTATGTAAATTATACCTCAGTGAGCCTGACTTTAAAAAGGCAAACTAAAACCTTACCAATATTTTAGACCTTAAGTGCCGTCACCCCAGTAGGGGAAATGTTGGGTTTTGAGAAGGGCCACCTCAGACTGCTGATCAGATGGTGAAAAGTGCTGAGCTTACGGATATTTTACTGCACTGGCTCATTCAACAGATAGTTTTGAGCATGCGTCACGTGTTGGTAATTGCTCAGTGGAGTGAGAGGTGGAGCGAAGTGTTACCAAGAGCCTAACCTTAGTGGCGGTGGGCGTGGAAAGTCAGGGCAGGGCCCGGAGGCCTTTCCGAGAGAGAATTAAGAGCCATTTTATTAGGTGAGTTGACAGTTCCTGGCGGACTTGAGGAGGTGAGGGAGAGGAAGCCAGAGGAGGTTCGAGAGTTCACACGAGTGCCTGGCATCTTGCCCAGAAGCCAGTGAATATTCTAGGGGAGGACAGGAAATTTCCAGTTGGAGACCTTGTTACCACAATGACATTAAGTTAATTGATGAGCATTTGGGGAGATCATTAGACTGGTAGGATCAGCAAACTAGCCGGAGGCCGAATCTGGCCTGCAGCCTGTTATTGTCTGGCCTGCAAGTTAAAAACGGATTCCACACTTGAAAAAAAATTTTTTTTAAATCAAAGAAGGAATGTGAAAATTATAAAATTCAAGTTTCAACATGCATAGAACTTTATGGAAACACAGCCTCACCCGTTCATTTACATATTGCTGCTTTCTCACTGTAACCGCGGAGGTGAGTCGATGTGACAGAATGGGCAGCAAAGCCTGAAATATTTACTCTCTGGCCGTTTCCAGAAAAGATCGGCCGACTCCTGCTCTAGACTGCATGCATATTCACTGTCCTGTTTTGCCTCTCAGTAACGCACAGGAGGCTTTCGGCCTCGCGTCATGGACGTCACTTTTCTCTCGCCCGATGACATAGCCACGAGTCTGTGTGCAAGTCGTGCGACCTTGCACACTCACCGAGATGCTGCAGTGGCTCTGAGCGGCATCTCCTGCTGGGCCCGTTACCTCTAACGACCTCAGTTCTGCTGGCTGAACGGGTGTGTGGGGACAGCACAGGTGCTGGGGTCCTCCCCCTGTTCTCGCCTGGGGCTAGTCTAGATAATTTCCTCAGGCCAGGTTGCTCCACCGTGCAGCCTGAGATGTGTTTTCTGTGTCCCAAGTCAGAAGTACATTGTCCCTGGGCCTCCTGAACTTGATGGTTTGAATCAAGGTCAAACCTGGAGCTGCCCTCTAGAGGTGCTCAGAGGAGCCTGGCCTGGGAGCGGAGTACAGCTAGACTCACAATTGTATTCTATGCTGCAGCCTTCGTCCTTGACCGAAAGTAGGACTCTGCTGGGATCCCAAGCCAGGGCAGTGGAGAGGTGGCAAAGAGACTGGAAAACTAACGTGCAAGCAAGAATTGAAGCTATGGCGTCTGACTAGCCTCCGTTTTCTAATTGGACTCCAGAAACCCCCTCCTGGGGCCTGTCTACCTCTAACCTCATCCTGCCATCTGCCTGAGGGCCTGTATTCCTCCATCCTGGCTTTACCGCCTGGCCCCCGGTCTCTGCCTTTTCTTTGGCATGGAAACTTCTTTTGAAGTTGAGTGGTTTAAAGTGGGTTGAATTGTGTTACGTCAAAGCATATATTGAAGTACTAACCCCCAGTACCTGTAAATGTGGTCTTACTTGGAATAAAGTCTTGGCAGCTCTGGCCACACTGGGATGAGGTCACGCTGGGTTAGGGTGGGCCCTCATCCAAAGGCTGTTTCTTGCACAAAGGCACTGGCACATGGGGAGAAAGAATGTCGTGTGACTACGGAAGCAGGAATTGGGGTCGATGCATGCACAAGCCAACAGCACCCAGGATTCCAGCCATCACACGCTAGGAAGAGGAAGGAAGGGTCTTTTCCTGGAGCTTTCAGAGAGAATGTGGCTTTTGCCAACATCTTGGTTTTGGACTCCTAGCCTCCAGAACTGTGTGAGAATAAATTCCTATTTTGAAGCCACCAAATCAGTGGTGGTTTGTTACAGCAACTCTTGGAAGGTCACATAGATACAAACCCCTCACTTAGCCATTTCTTGGTTGTGTCACTTTGGGCAAGTTTCCGAAATTCTCTGGAGCTCGACTTCCTTAGCAGTTAATGGGAGCCTGGAGGAATTTAATTAGTTGCTACATGTCAGGTTGTCAGCACAGTGCCTGCCGTGTAGACAGCACTCAGTGAATACTAATGTAGTTACTATCAGGGTAGTCTTCTGTGTGGCTGGACGCAGATTTCATGGCCTCAGAGAGACCTTCCCGGACCCCGCTGCTCAAAGCTGCCTCCGCAAGTCCTCTCCTTTCTCTGTGTATCGACACTTGTCCCAAGTTCTATTTGTTTATTTAAAAAACAGTACAAACCAAAAAACCTCATTACAATGTGAGTTCTGAGGGCAGGGGCCTTTTTTTCTTAATACTTAGTGACTGACTGACTAACTGACGACCTGGTAAAACCGGATGCGAAGGGCATTTAAGTTGAGGGAAGAAGGAACAAGGTTGTTCTGAAGATCTTCAAGTTTCCCAAGGTGCAAGTAACACCCAACATTTAAAAATTTTCCAGAAATTTCTCCAGTGATTTTGTTTAATGAAAGCAAAAAGGTTCCTATACGTAACCTCGGTCTTTATTCTCTTGCCAACCAACCGGGTGTTGGATAAAAATTGTGGAGTTGCTGTTATCACCTTAAATAGTCACACATTTAGGCAGTGGTATATACACTTTTTAAAAGTGTAGTTCTGGCCACCTCTGTGGCTCAGACCTATTAGTTCCTCAGCAGACCTTGTCATCAATTCCCAAATAGGAGGCTCGGCTTCCCTCCCCTCCCCCCATCCCCAGCATTGCAATCGTTTGTTGTTCAATTCCGCCCTCTAGTGGAAATAACATGTCACAACAGTGCAGCGTTTGGCTACAGTTCATTGTCTAAATATTCTGGGAGCTATTGATACTAAATTATTAACATATTTATAATTTCAGAACTAAGGGATGTGTTTAAAGTAATAAAGAGGCAAGTGGTTTTCTTTGGTTTTATATTAAACGTATTAAAATGGTTTTAAGGCATTTTATTAACAGAGTGAATTGTTTTACGTTCTCGGACAAAAAGCTTGAAGATGCCATGGCGCTGTGTGTAGATTTTGAGTGGGGAGGGGCGGCTGGTAGTGATCCGAAGTCTTACCTGTGGCAACCAAGAAGTCTCCTTGGAAAAAATGATATTTGGGGGCTCCTGGGTGGCTCAGTTGGTTAAGCATCTGACTTCAGCTCAGGTCATGATCTCGTGGTTTGCAAGTTCAAGCCCTGCATCAGGCTCTGTGCTGGCAGCTCAGAGCCTGGAGCCTGTTTCAGATTCTGTGTCTGCCTCTCTCCCTGCCCCTCCCTACTCATGCTCTGTCTTTCTCTCTCTCAAAAATAAATAAACATTAAAAATTTTTTTTTAATATTTGAATTGTGATTTGACAGCTGAAAAAAAAATGGCTGGAAGGAAGCTGGTATTTGGTGAGGCAGAAAACAGGTATCAGCATGTTACAGATGGTTGGGGAAGACCCTGTGCCCGTGGGGCCGTGTGTGCCCAGGCCGAGTGGAGTAGGAGAGAAAGTAGCAGGAGTCTATGGGAAGGGTAGGTCTCACCACTCACTGTTTCTGAGTGGGAAGAGAGTGAGGAAGCTTCAAGTGTTCTTGGGAAATTCCGAGATTAAGGGAGTAGGAAGACTGAGTTGGGGAACAATTATATTGATTGATTGACTGCCAAAAAGAACATAGAACTACATATTGCCTTCCAACTTGCTTTTTTTTAATTGAACATCATTCCATGTTAAATATACAGGTCTACCTCCTGCTTTTGAATGGCTATCCACTATTCCATTGTATGAAATACAATTATATTGGTCAGTTCCCCACTGACATTTGGGTTCTTTTTAATGTTAACAGTTTTGTAGTTATTTAAAAGTATAGCCATATTTGTTACGTATGTCATTGTCACTTAATATATATTGAGCACCTGCCGTCTTCTGGTCAGTGTTCTAGGCCGGGGCTGAGGATATGGCAGTGAAACAAAACAGTGTCCCTGCCTCTGTGGAGCTCGTACTCTGGCGAGGAGCACGGAGAAGACGGGGAAGGCAACCTAACATTCATGTTAGCCAGTGATGAGTGCTAAGCGAAAAGATTTGTCAGGGAAACGAACTCTGAGATATTGGGGTGAGGGGGTGCCACATTTTAAATAGGGTAGCCAGGGAGAGGCTCACCCAGAAGGTGACCTGAGTGGAGGGGCAAGTCAAGTGTGATGTCTAAAGGGAAGAGGCCGTGGCAAGAGCAAGGCCGTGAGTCAGGAGTTCATCTCTTCCACTCAGGAACAGCCTTGAGGCCAGAGAGGCTAGAAGGGGGTGAACTTGAACGAAGAGCGGTAGAAGCCGATGTGAGAGAGTGATTAGAGGGATGGGGCAGATTGCCTGGCGCCCGTAGGTAACTTCTGCTGAGTGAGGTGGGGAGCCAGCTCAGGATGACATTGGCTTTGGTGTGGCTAGCAGACGGCAGGGGCAGGCGCAAGAACAGGAGGAGGAGTTGGGAGGCCATTGTGACCGTCCAGGTGAGACAGGAGAGTGCGGACCTGTGACAGCAGAAGAGGTGGCAAAGAAGGGTGATTCTGGTTGCACGTGAAGGCAGAATCTTCAGGATTTCCTGCCAGATCGGGTGTGCCTGGGAGCGCAGAGGAGTGAAGCCCGGTGCAGGAGGCGTGGCGTTGCCTGCAGCTCAGACGCTTGGTGCACGTTTGTGTGCAGACTTCTCTAAGAGAAAACTGGGAGTCGAATGATTGAGCGTTGAGAGTAATAGGTCAAAATTCATTTCCTGGCAGCTAGGGAGTGTTTGTTTTGTTTTGCACATTTCTCCCAGTTTCCAAATGTTCTCTGTGAGCGTTAGTGTTTTTAAGGTAGTTATCAAAATAAAAACATCCTTCTATTAGTCTATTTCATAAATGTGCCGAAAACTTACGGATCAATCAAAATTATGTAAAACAAGGGGCTTAGGTGTATTAGAGCAGAAGTTGTTAAACTGTTTGAGCTCAAGACCCGTTTTCACTCTTAAAAATTATTGAGGACCCCAGGGGTGCCTGGGTGGCTCAGTCGATGGAGCGTCCCACTCTTGATTCCGGCTCAGGTCATGATCCTCATGGTTCCTGAGATGGAGCCCCGCGTCGGGCTCTGAGCCGATGGTGCACGGGGCCTGCTGAGGATTCTCTGTCTGTCTCCACCTCCCTCGTTCTCTCAAAAGAAATAAACTTAAAAAAATAGTTTTAAAAATAGTTTTAAAAAATTATTGGGGACCCCCAAGAGCTTTTGTTATGGGAGTTTTAACTAGTCGTTTATTGTCTTAGAAAGTAAAATATAGGAATTTTTAAATACGTACTTATTTAAATCACAATAGTTATTTTTCTGAAAAATAATCATTTTCCAAAACAAAATTTAGTGAGAAGAATGGCACTGTTTTACATTTTTGCAAATCTCTTTAGCGTCTGGTCTCATAGAACACAGCTTGATTCTCCTAACTTATTCAGCCTTCGGTCTGTTGTTTTGGTTGAGGTCTGAAGAAAATCTGGCCTTGCACAGACACGTAGTTCAAGACGGGAAGAGCACTTATTTCTTATTGAGGTGTAATTGGCGGGACAGTATGTTAGTCTCTGGTATACAACATAGTAACTTCGGCATTGGTATATGTTGCAAAGTAAGCGCCTCTGTAAGCCTAGTTAACATGCATCACCATACACAGTTATAAATGTTTTTTTCTTGTGATGAAAACTTTCAAGATTCATTATCCTAGCTGTTTTCAAATATACAGCGCAGTGTTACTAACTACAGTCACCATGCTTTACGTTATATCTCCCCGTGACTTACTCATCTTGTGATTGAGTATTTGTACCTTGTGACCCACCTCACCCATTTCACAACCCTCAGGACTACTTTTATAGCCCTTTCAGATAATTGGAGATATTCCTCTTTGATATTATGCTAAAACTTGAAGAGTTGTAGCTCCATAAAGGCTAATTATAATGTGGAATCTGAAACCATATTCATGAACTTTTGTTTGTTTGTTTGTTTGTTTTTACTCTATTGTCTTAAAATCCATTTGTCTCTCTGACAGTTGGAATGGGTCTTTTACTCATGTGTGATTTTGTGTCGTCAGGCACTGAGCGTTTGAAAAATACTGGTTACTCCAGTTAGATATTCAAAACGTTCATGTATTTCATTATACAATATTAAAAACTCACTTTCATTTATATCCCCCCTTATCAGAAAATAATTATTAAAGTTACTGAGAAGCCATCGAACCCCCGGTCATGAATACAGGTTTCCCCGCATTCTAATTTTCGATCGAACGCACAGGTTTCATCACCGGTAACAAATACTGTCCATTGTTCTCCTGTAAGCGACAGGCTTCCTTTGTTCCTCTTTTTAGCAAATACCTGCCCGATAACCAGCCACATCTGAATAACCACAGTTTGTCAGACGTTCTTTGAAGTAAAAGCGGTGTTCCGGGAAACAGCAGCTAGCTCAGCACACGCTCGCTTCCCCCCGAGACAGCCGCGGGGCTTGGGTGTGCAGGAGAAGGCCTGCGTGCCCTCATCATGCAGAATATTCAAGACTGATAGAGGCTCCAGGGTCCAGATGCGATCAAGCAAGTAATTCTTACTGTTTCATCAAGGACTTTTAGGTGAAACTGACTATTTTTTAGAGAAATGTATTTTTTTAATTAAATACTAAAAAAATAAATTTAAGAAACTGGTAGCTCAGAAATGCAGTGACTCTGTATCCTGTTTGTGCCTCTCGCTTGCTTTGTGCTAAGGTCCCAGCAGTTTGACCCATCCTTGCTTTTACCTCAGCGGCGGAAATGTCAACTCCGTGAAAAAGGCAGACAGTGTCTCAGTATTGTTATGAAAATAGTTTGGGCCTCACGGGCTCCATGAAAGGCCCCCATGGGCCCACCATCCTGCTGCCATCCCCGAGGGTCTCCTGCTAGTAAGAGCTGTGATAAAGCTGCAGAAACACTTAGAACACAAATAATCATCTCCCGTTTGTCTAAATCCATATTTTTTTAAAGTACTGATTATTAATACAGAAGAGACATTAAATTTTTATTTAAAAATAAGATCGGGAATCTGTCCTAGAAATAAGGCTCTTCAGTTACGGGGCCTGTTCTTGACAATTGGACGGATTGTGAGGCCTCAATAAATACCCACTCTGTTTCATAGGACGGAGTCGCTCGTTATATACTGTGAAGAGCTGGCCAGAAGCAGTTGCTGTTCTGCTCTGACTGCTTTATTTTAAAACCGTGAAAACCCAAAGCTTGGTGAGGCCAAGGTCTGGGTTATGGCAGACGTGCTCAGCTTGGACGTGAAAGCGAGTCAAGGGATACATTTACTTGCGGCAGGCTGAGAACGAACATTCTCCTGGTCCTTAAGCTTTTATTAATTGCCGCCGCATTCGCCCATTCCGTGCTCCCAGCGCGGGTTAGCTGGCCGAGCTCCATCCGTCCTTTATGTCAGCGCAGATAAGGATGTGTCCGACCCTGGGAACAAGAACATGCTGTTTGGCCCTTCGAGGCAATTTCCTTTTGAGTGCCGGCTCTCTCCAGATGGCATCTAATTGTTTCTTGAATGACCTCAGTGTCCAGGCTGCAGGAACCTGGTCCGAGAGGCCATTTCACATACTTACTAGCCTGTGGATGAGAACTCACTACATAAAGCCCCCATTCACGCTCTCAAAAGAGCTTTTTGTACAGAAGCAGTGATGGAGCTGATGGACTGTTTCCTGTGACCACCAGTCTCCAGTTGGGTTCTCGTTTTTCTCAGGCCCAGGTGGGCATTTTTTGAAGCATGCGAGTCCATCATGGCCCAGTCTCCTCCCCTCTGTCTTCGGGTCTTTGCTGGAAGGAACCCAGGCAGAACAGGGCCTCGTCCTCTGATCTCCTCGTTCGCAGAGCATTTAGTGATTGCTCGTGCAGGTGGCAGGAGTGGGGAATCACGCATTCTGGGAGCCTCTCTCCATTTGGGACCCCAGGTAGTTCACAGTTGAGAGTGAGGTGCTTCTGAGGGCTGAAGAAGGGACCGGTCCGAATCCAGTCACCGGGGATGGCAAGCCTGATTCACCCAAGGAGGGTCCTAACCCTCACGGGGCAAGTCCTGCCTTAGGCCTCTGTGACTCTGGATTATTTGAGGAGGTGCCTGTCTTTGCAAATGGGACGAATAAGAATAAGGTCTAGAAATAGGCATGTGCGCTTACCGTGTATCTTACTTCCAAGGTGTTCGCGGACCCAGATTGACAATCCCTGCGCCTCCTCCAAACACTCGCTGGCCCCATCCTGTGCTGGCATTGGCCCCAATCCTTCTGGGCCTTGGAGTGTTGACAATGAGTAAGACAGTGAATAAGTCCTGACCAGACAAAGACATGGATCACTTTAAGGAGCGCTTCGACAGCCAGGTGCTAGAGCTGGGGCCCCTCCCCGGGGTAAATAAAACAAGAGCAGCGGGCAGAGGAAGCCCCAGAGGGCCACAGAGACTGACAACCGGGACTGGGAAGCTCCTTGTGGGCCATGCCCACCTAAGGACTACATAAGGAGTGAATTCGGGAAGATCCGGATATATTTTGGGGATGATGCAGGTTTCCCTTTCTTTGACCTACAAAGAAGACGTGAGAGTTGCCCTCCTAGGTAATCAGCTGTAGCTGGTAAACCACCCCCCTTCCCCCGCCTTAGTAAGGGAAGGTCTCAGACCGCACCTCTGAATGAGGTCCTCTGACTTTCCACGAAGTACAGCAGGCCGAGGAAACATCCTCCCGAACTGAAGGTGGTGCTGTTGCCTGCGTGAGCAGAGTCGAATGCCCCATGTGTTAGTGGTTTCGCCTAGCCTGGGAGGGGCGCTGGGTATGGGAGCAAAACTCACACCTACGGTCAGCAGCACAGGGCATTCCGACTCCGTGAATCCCTCTTCCTTTTCCTAGAGGCAAATTCACGTCTGTATCTTCCTTGAAAACTCAAGGCGACTCAGTTCTTTAGTGGAACATCCTTGGAAGCTGTGAAGCAGCATTAGTTTCCTCCCATCACTGAAACACGAGGGAACAGCCCTATTATTAACGGGTGTGTATTATACGTGTTTTTACATAGTGTCAGTTTCCGTTGGCTCTGTCTGAGTGTTTCTGAGACGTGGAGATGGAGTCTCACACGTGTGAACGCCAGTGGAGCCTAACACGGTGTTTTCTGTGTCAGTCTCAAATTTTACCTGATCTCACAATCATAAAGGAAACTCGGAAACTGATGATGTGAGTTAGGAAACGTACTGCTGGGAAGGAGAAGGGGAGAGTGGCCCCGGCTGATAACTGTGCTGGAGAAGGAAGACGTGTCCAGACTCTCCGTCTCAGCACACTGGCTGCGTTTGCTCAGTTCAGCTTGTTTATATCGTGGGGGCACATGCCCGTAGGCCGTACTAGTTTATAATCTTAAAGTTTATGACCCAAGGGGAAAAGGGGACCTCTCTCCCTCTGCTCTGGTGTGAAAACTCCCAGGGAAGGACTCTGATTGGCCTAACTTAGGTCACATGTCTGCTCCTGGACCATTCGGTGTTCAGAATTCGGATCGGTTCACACATCCAAAACAAGTATGAATGTACGTGCCATGGGGTAAAGCTTTTAAAGGTACCGAATAGCACTGTCTGCTATTTACATCATTTCCCCGCTGAATGTTCAGGATGACAAAAGTATATTGGGCTATGTTTCTAATTGTCTCTGTCTACTTGGGGTGCGTATGTAACATATTGACACATGCATGGTAGATTTTGCAGAGATATTTTCTTTTTGACCCTTTTGTCGTCCTCCTTCTCCAGTTTATCTCCCGCGTGTTGGATACTCATTGCCTCCCAGTCTAATGATCAGATCCACGCTGCTGCAGAGAAGTCGTGGGCAGTGGAGCAGAGGGGCTGTGGATTCCCCTTATAGTTTGGCCTCAGAAAAACTCCCACATCTGCCGTCACAAGGCGCCCGAGGCTGCTGTGGTGTTCCTCGAGATTGGTCCAGGTGGCTTTGTGCCGCTCTACCTGGTGACTCCGCCTTCCTCCACCCTGCCCTCCTTCTCTGAGTACGCACTACAAGGCCAGGGATTGTATTGTGCTTTGAGTCACTGACAAAAGGAACCATTGTCCCACTGTGGGCACCAGGAGTGTTGACCGTCTGGATGTCACTTCTGTAGGCGGCATTGTGCTTGGCACCTGACTGCTCTAGGACGTGAAGAAACTGGCTGGTAATCAATACGAGCCTTCCCACGCAGCGCACCCTCTGCCTCGGCCTGGGTGATGTTTCTGTGTGTGACAAAGGCGGTCCCCTCAGCCCCGCAGTGGTCCCCTGTGCTATAGGGCTTTGCTGCCTCCTGGTTCTTCACAGGTTCTGCTTCAGCGTCCATCTGTACGTGTCCTGCCCTTTCCCGTCAGTAATGAATGAGGATCTCTGATGGGATATTTCAGATGAGCCCCGCTGCCTCCGTTGCTAAGAATATCTGTCCCTCGGCGGGAGGGAAGGGCTGTTGCAGCAGCCACGATTCTGCTTTTGGGTTTGCACAAGATAAGGTCCTCCAGGCAACCAGGTGGTAGCCATGCTTCCATTATCACATCTGATTGATCCAGCCATTCTGACTGAGAGTCGTTTTAATTATTAACTCTAAGTACTGTTTGATCTCACATATGAAATAGAGATAATAATACGCGTCTCCCGGTGTCAGTATTAAATAAGACACCATGGGAAAAGCTGTCAGTATAAATGCTGGCTCTTGGGGGCCTTGCACGGGGGGTAAGTGAGGGCTCCTTGGAGGAGCCCCGGCTGAGAGGTGGGGGACGTCTGTGACTGCCGCAGTCTGCTGGGCACGCAGCCCTAGAGTCTGTGGTTGGGGAGGGTTGCTGAGAACCCAACCTGTAGCTCTTCTGTATTCAGCGGTGACAGTGAGTGTGATGTGCAAGCAAGGCCCTTCCACCAGCTGGGGAGGGGTTCCCCTTGTCTCATGGGGGTTTAAAGCTACCCCAACAGGGGCGCCTGGGTGGCTCAGTGGCTTAAGCGTCCGACTTCGGTTCAGGTTATGATCTCACAGTCTGTGAGTTCAAGCCCCGCGTTGGGCTCTGAGCTGACATCTCAGAGCCTGGAGCCTGCTTCGGATTCCATGTCTCCCTCTCTCTCTGCCCCTCCCCTGCTCATGTTCTGTCTCAAAAATAAATAAACATTAAAAAAAATTTTAAAAAACTGGTCCAACAGCAGAAAAGAAAGAGGCAGTGGTTACCTCAGGCTTTCCGCCCCCTCCTCTTGCCATCCACAGCCCTGCCAGGGCCCACGATGTCTGTAGGCTGTATCTGTGCTCGTGTCCACGATGATGCAGATGGTCCCCTCGCTCCTCTCTCCACTAGACAAGAGATCAGGTAAGACCCTCAGAAGCCCCCTTTTTTAAGAAACACTGAAAGTCCTTCTGGAGAGTTTTAGGTCACATGACTCTTTGAGAAATGAGTAAAACAGGTAAAAACCATGTGCCCCTGACCTCAGTGAACACATATCCAGTAGTTTATATATGATTTCCAGTGGCTCCTGGAAGCCCCGCTCTGCCCCAGGTTAGGAACCCCTCCCCGGCCTAGGCCGCTTCTCGTACCTGTTTGGGCCGGATGCAGAATTACCCAGTATCTCACTCAGATGATAATGTCCACAGTCCGTTTATGATCATGAAAAAAAAGATACGTTCCCACCAAAATATTTCCTTTAGATGGCTGGAATGTTCTTGAAAACAGAAGGGATTCATAAGATCATTTTCTGTTTTATTTAGGGCAGCTTTCAGGCTGCAGTGAGCGCAGTTAGTTCTGACTCCCCCTCTCACCTGTGCCCACCCCGTTCTGCCCCCCAGGATTCCTGCCTTCCCAGGCATCCCTCCGTGCCTCTTCACCCACTCAGACATTGGGTAGCCTCTCTGGGCAGGAGAAGGGCATGGAATGGCTTTGGAAGAATGCACTGTAACTGGCAGTCCCAGCCACTAGGGCTGAGAGAGAGAAGGTACAGGCGGAAGGCAGAATCTGGGGGCGACACTGAAAATCCAGAGAGGGTGGTCTGGGCAGAGCAGGCACAGCCTCCAAGCATCTATACCGGGCACGGCTCTAATTTTACAAATGGCTGGTGTCAGAGTAGGCAGCAATAGGAGTTGATGAAGAATGAAGGAGTCAGACACGTGGGAGGTGGTCCTCTGGGGACTCTAGGCTCACGTGGAAGATCTGGTCTTCCAGAGTAGACGGACGCCCGGCTCTGCAGCTGACTCGGTGTGGGGGGGCGACGGGGAACTGGAGGTGCGACCCGGATCCTGGGGCGGGGGCTGTCTACAGGATCCCCAGTCAGACTGGTTGGGATGGGGCGGGGCACTGAGGGCTCAGTAGCTGTGGACGGGCCCGGAGCCCCCCCTACGTGAGGGCCAAGCAGGCAGACGCCGTGGACACACGTGCTGCCTGCTGAAACAAACAGCTCTCCAGACGACAGCGGCTCTGGAGTAAGAAAATCATTGGAGACATCTGAGCAAGTGTGATTAAAACCATATGTGCAATTTTAATATGTGAGCTTGAAACTGGAAGGCTAAAAATATTTTAAGACTGAGAAAACTCTTAAACTCCTCCTCATTGGTCCCTGGCTTTCAAGGTTCGAGTCACTGCGGTCCCAGCCAGTCAGTCAGTGGCTCAGGGCGGAGCTGTCCACGCTCCTGTGGGGCCATGGCTCCCATGGTCCGACATTTGGGTGGGATCGGGCATATGCCCTGCGGGAGGAAAAGGGGAAGGGGCAGCTCCCATTTTCTGAGTGCCTACTATGTGCTGGGCACCTGGCTCTTTAGGTGTTATCTTACTTGGTCCTCAGAAAAACCTGGTAAGTTGGAGGAGGAAATGGAGCTCAGAGAGGTTAAGAAATTCCCCAAGGTCACCCAGCTTGCTAGCGGTGCAGTGAAGACACGAACCCACCCACCTGGCTCTCCTTCTACCCTACCTCCCGGTGTCACTTTTGAGACATGGAAATGTGTGTCTCACAGCTCGGTGTTGGAAGATGTCGTTTTGCAGGAATGCTTGTGAGATGGGAGAGCCGGGGGCAGTGGAGATGGGAGACGGCGCAGCTGGTCCTGGCGGGGAGCCTCCACGTGTTCTGGCTTTGCAGACGCGCCTCAGAGCCTTGCTCCAGCCCTGTGTGGGAGGGGCCTCTGAGGGGCATTTGGGGTCACTATTAGTTGCTTATATAGCTCACACTTACCAAAGTGGAAGGAAGGACAAAGAGGAAAGTGCGCAGCACAGAAAACTTAGGAGCTACGATGCCCAGAAAAACAAATGCCTGCTTGGGGCGAGGTGCGTGCGTCCTGAGTGTAGGATGGAAAGAAGCATGGAGAGGCTGGCTCATCTTGGATGAGCGAGACTCCCAGGGGCGTCTGGATGGGCTTCGGGGGCAAAGCATCCCCTGGAATTATACATAAAACATTACAACGTGTGCTTTTTGCTCTGGGTCGATGGTCTTCATGGACTGTGAGAAGAGACAGAGACCGCCACAGAGTCCAAGTCTGCTCTTTGAGATTGGAATTATGCCCCATGCTTGCACTTTTCATTTTGCCTTAATGCTAAAGACAGAAAATTGGGCTTGTGTAACAGGATTTCTGGGGTAATATCAGAAAAAAGGTGGTGGCGGAGGGAAGTATGGGATGGAATCGTGTGTGACTGCAAGAAAGCAGAGTCAGGGCTGGGCGCTCACCTAATTTAGCTCCACGTTGTCAGTTTTACAGTTTTAATAGCCAGTTCGAGAAACAAATTTACTGGGGGGTCATAGGACCCGATAGGGAGAAATGTGTTTGCGAACACTGTCCTTAGTTCCTTTGTTGTTGTGGTAGGCAGATCAATACCGCTTCCGGACAGAGGCCACTTAGCAGCCGTCGTCGTTCACCCCCATGGGGCATCTGAGGGCCGGCAGCCCGAGATGCGCACACTAGACCCTCTTAAATGCACCCTCTGTTCCCGGGCGCGAGCGAACATCTTGTCCACAGCAACACCCAGAGCGGCCCCGAGAGCGCGGCCGGCGGTTCCCGCCCTCCTCCCACCAGGTCCAGTGCGCATGCCCTCTTCGAGCAAGAGATGAATCTCACTTGCATATAAGAGAGTGCGTGGAATGGTCTTTTGGCAGCGTGGGTAGCTGCTGAGTCTGGCCTGAGGGGAGAAGACTTCTTCCCCGACAGCCTCTCCTCATCCTCAGTGGTTTCCCAGCCAATTCCCCTCGGGCCCTGAGACCCCCCCACTGCATCACTTACTTGCTGGCGGGCACTCAGACATGCACCAGCGTCCACCGCCACCTCGCCTCCTGCTTTACCGTACCCAGAACAACGCAGACAGGCCAGGTGCCTGGGAAGCTTTGGGAGACAGGGTGGCAGAGAAACGCACCTTTCTTAGGGCGCTGGGTGGTTCAGTCGGTTGAGTGTCTGACTTCGGCTCAGGTTGTGAGCTCACGGTTTGTGGGTTCCAGCCCCGCGTCAAGCTCTGTGCGGACAGCTCAGAGCCTGAAGCCTGCTTCAGATTCTGTGTCTCCCTCTCTCTCTGCCCCACAGATGCTCTGTCTCTCTCTATCTCAAAAATAAACAAACACGAAAAAAAAAAATTAAACACACCTTTCTTGTCTTGGGGCCTCCCAGGCTGCTCTTCAAGGGGTAGAACCTGCAGAGGGTGGTCTTGGATATTTAGGATTGGGCCCATCCAGATTCATCTTCCCTGCTTCCTAGGGCATCAGGGGAAACGGAATGGTAGCATCGGTCTTACCCCCTAGCTCATTAAAGCTGTTTTCGTTCTCCAAGAGTCTGAACACTGGGGTTTCGTGGAGGCAAAGAGCCAGGAGAGTTGGACCTTGCTGGGCAGGCGGAGTCTCAGGAGTTGGCACGTGAGCTGTTTTGACCTCCACAACTGATGCTCACCCCTTGAGTGATGCTCTGAGCGTGTCCCTGTGGGCAGGGATGAGCCAGGCTGTGCAACTTTGGACCAGTACCCTCCGGTGACAGCATGCTGCCCACCGTGGGTTGTGTCACTGTCCACAGGGCTACCTGACAATGAGGAGCACCTCGGTGCACTTACTGGGAGATGCCCTGATTCCGGGCTGGCTTTGGGGGGGGGGCAGTGGTGGAGTACTGGCAACGTTGTCTTCCTAGTCGCCCTGAAACCGGTGAAAGCAGATACCTGGAAGGCACATCTTTCAGCCCACAGAACTCTCCCCCTACCCCAGCTACCCACCCCCGTGCCGGGTCAAGGAGAGGGTCTGCCTCACTGGGAGCCTGATCTTCTAGTGAAGACAGGAATACTCTGGGAGAGGGACTCTTGCACGCTTTCAGCCTCCCTCAGTGCGAGGGCTGCTGCCGACAGGAAACACACGTCTGTGGAATATGTCTGGCAGGCAGCTCCCGTTTCCATGGTTACTAAATAGGGCAGGTTAGTATCAGGGCTGCCCAAGGAAAAATGGCATTGAGCGTAACACTGGAGCAGGGGCCTTCCTCTGGCCTACTGTAACCCTCTTCCCAGGTTGGGTGGGCAACATTTGACCCAAAAACATGGGGATCTCGGCTTCGAGGGTCTACCTGGCTGCCCTGGCTTTTTTCATAGGTGTGTTCCTTGGTGCAAAGGAGCAAGTGTTCCAGGAGCCCAGAGGGGGGTGCTAGAGAGCATAGTTTCCCCAGGAGCTTTGCGAGCCACCCGCCACCACTCCCTCTCTCCCTCTCCGTTTAGTCTCTGGGGTCTCACTAGAGATGCCGACCCGGTCCTGAGAAAGGCATGATGTGTAGAAAAGCCGGAATCCAAATTTGTTCCTACATCACACGCACCAAATCATCAGAGAGTGACCCCCTACCCCAGGTCACCCTTTTCATGGGGCTCTGTGAGTAACAGGTTTAATTATAAGACATTAAGAAAATCTCTTATTTGTATTTCCACATGATTGCGTACCAGGTTCTGCATTCACAGGCTGGAGTCCCTGGTCCTTTGTCCGTTCTCTGCCGAGTGACATGCCGTCCTGGTCTTCTGTTGCTTTGTAGCTAGAGGAGAGTCATCACTGTGGGGAGACCATGGGAGAATTGATCAGTGTGGATGCGGATATTTAGAAGCATAACAAATCAGCGAAGGGCACTCTGCAAATTCACGCAATTGTCATCTTTAGATGCAATGACCACACGTTATTTTAGTCTCCCTCCTTGGCTGTTTCAGGAGAAATTTATTAAAACCTTTTGAGTGCTGTTTCAAAATTATTTTTGGAGTGGGACAAAAAAATTTTTAAACTGCTTAGGAAACAGTTACCTAATAAGATTAGCCCATTCTTTAATCCTGACAGAATCAATTCTTTGGACATTTGGGGGACATTTCTTAGTGTAAACAGCGGAAGCGACAAGAGCTGTGATTCTCCAGTGACCTGAGGATCTTTTGTTTTGCTTTTACCCTGGCCCTGGAGCTTCTGATGACATAATTCTTGGTAATTTACATGTCCGAATTATTTGCAGGTTTCTTGCAGGCATGTGCTTCATTCAGACTTTCTGAGGGTCCAGGAGGAGTTCAGAGGCTTTGGCTGACTGATCTCTCTGAATTTCTGTGCGGGGATTTAAGGAGCTGCCTCCTTCCCTTTTCCCATACTGGAGATGGTGCTTTTTCTTGTAGCCTCTTGGGGAGTTTCTTAGCTTGGTGGAGCTTCTTATATCCTGCCGAAGGGGATGAGCAGGTGAAGACTGGGCCCCTCTGCTGCCTGTTGGCCCAATTGATGAGCCATCCCCACAGCCTTGGGCCCCAGCTGCTCACGTGGATTGCCTTTGAACCTCGCCTCATAGAAATGAGGGCAAACGGAGCAAATGCCTGCTCGTGGACACAGCGCACGGACCGTGGAGGACAGTACCGACCCACTTTCTTCAGGGGCCCCTCCAGCTCGGAATCCCCGTGAACTCTACCCCACTCGATGCTTGCTACCGGCGTCTTGGGTGGACTGCCCTGGACCCAGGAGCTCCCAGGCCCGCACACCTCCCCTTCAGAGTCATGGAGCAGGACCGAGGGAGCATAACGGAAGCCAGCCTTCCCGGTTCCCTGTCATTCCTGTGGTGCCGATGTACTGTGGCTCCGTCCCCACATCCTATGTATTTACGAGGCTGCTCCTCTGCCCCTTCGGGCCGTGTTCGAGTGCAGAAGCTGCTCACCAGGCAGCGAACAAACAGTCCCCTGTTTTTACAGGCCGACTTGACCTAGTCCACAGGCCGAGGCCTCCCGAGGATTTGCCACTAATCCTGTTGGATATTTCTCATGCCTCCCTCATGGCCTTGTCTGGTGTCATTCCTTTCTGCACTGAATAGGTTCTGTTTCTTCCTCATTACAAGTTGCTGCCTGTGCGAAGTTTCAGAAAGCTTCAGGACACATTCCAGTCTTGAGTGGCCGAAGCCACAGAAAGGTAATGTTTGGAACAATGAGAGAGGAGCTACAGGCAGAAACCTGGGCTTAATTAAAATTAAAAAACAAAAAAAACAAAAAAAAAAAACCCTTGTCGAGCATCCCCTCTAACTGGAATGCTACAAGAGAGGAAATTACTTTCCCCTGAAGGTCACAGGAGGCTCTGCCTGAGGGCAAAGGCCTCTTAGTACCTGAGGAGGGCTTGGCAGCATGTACATGGGCCTCAGGGTCCAAGTCCTGGGTGTGGGTTAGGCAGAGAAGGCAATTCAAACGGAGCGTTCGAAGTGAAGGAGGGAAATGAGACGAATAGTTGGGTGGATCAGAAGGAGGTACATAGCCTGTCCCCCATCCTCTCAACAGACCACTGGGCCAGGTGAGAGGGCGTGGGGCGCTCAGGGTGTTTGCTAACAGACTTGTTAATTAAACACCAGGAGACAGAATTGCTTTGCCCAGTGATGGCTATGCCAACGTTATCAGCTGCAAACTGACTGCCAGGAACATTCTAATTAAAAATAAATAGTACTGCGGGTGGGCTGGGACAGTGGGGCCAGGGACCCTGCTCATGTTTCTTAGGACTTCTAGGATTGGTCCTAAGGGAAAGTCACACCCCAGGCACCTTTAGGTCCTTTTCTCAAAGGAGCCTCTGTCTAATCCCAAGGTGGTGTGATGCGTGCTTCCTTAACCCTTACAGGCAAACAGATGAAGCCTCTAGAAGCAGACTGCCTGCTGCCCTGTAGCCCGGGAAGCACAGGCCGCCTGAGGGGGATAATGATTTCCTCTGGGTCTCTAAACTGAGGGGACAGCTAAAGCTCAAAGCCTCTTCTAAGAGAGGTTAGAATTTCATCAGAAAGCGAGTCTGGTCACATGAGAATTTCTGGCACTGTGTGCATGGCAGGCTGGACACCAGCCTGCCAGAATTGAGCGAGTGGATCGTATTGGCTTCAGCGGAGGGGAAGAGTCCCAGCCTGGCCTGGGAGAAGGAGTGGCTCACACCCCCGAGCGGACCGGCCGCCGGACTGCGGGCAGGAGCAGCCAAGCTGCTGCCTTGAGGCTGGGGCTCCGACGCCCAAACTCCATTTCTTTTAACCCTAAAGAAAGCGCGTGGTCCAGGGACTGGACACTGCAAGATGCCTAAGGAATGCAATGCTTTCCACGCCCTCTCGGCAGCCCTGTGCTGCTTCTATCACCGCAAGTCTTTGCTTGGAGCCAAGGTAGGTGCGGTTTTGAGATAAGGTGCACTGGAGATTCTTTTAGAGGCCTTGAAAGCGTTAGTCTTCTAAAAGGCTCGAGAAAGTTTACAGTCTACTGGCTGTAAAAACACAGGCGCTTTCTTTTGCTGGTCGGTCTTCCGAAGCTCCTGGTGCAGTGCCTCCCCTGGAAGCAGAATCCAGCTGCACAGAGGGGGTCCTAGTCTGTGTTTTGGGACGAAGCTGTGTTTTTTAAGACACTTCCAGCCTCTTTGAGCTGAAATTCTATACCTAAGTAACTCAGATAGAGCTATTTTTCTTCTTTCTCTCTTTGTATCTCTCTTTCCTTGTTCGCAGTGAGTGAGAGATGGCTGAGACCCCTCTCTCTGCTGGACCTCCTGGTCCATTATGTCAATAACGTATATGACATACAGAAAATGCCAAATACCTCCTTGCAAATCTCAGCGGGGTTCCGAAACGGTTCAGTGTTTGGAACTGTCTTTTCTTTACTGCTCCCATTTTGAACCTTGGTTACAAGAGGCCAGCGCCAAAGGTTTTGCGTAATATGTCAGCATGCTATTTTGATGAAAATATCCAAAGAACCTCATTTGACTAATTCAAGACCAGACTTGTGTTCTGAGTTGCCTGCCTGTGACAACACTAAGGACGAAGATGAATACAGGTTCTCGTTGATATGCGGTTTTGTGCGCCGCGGACGAAGTCCTGTCGGCACTAGCTTGACTACAGACCTCATTTCTTCATGGGAAGTAGGAATCCGAAGCTTTCATGACATTCTTCCCACCCAGATGGTGGAGCTCTGTCTCCTGAGGGACCTCCTCCTCAATAATGCTCCAAAGAGAAGAACTCTCGGGAAAATGGCACAGGAAGACCTATTCAAGGGAGAAAGAGCCCTTTGTAGATATGATATACCCTGCAGCAGAGGAGGCTAGGCTTCTTGTGATTTTACTGCCCTGTTGGAGTGTTCCGAGTAGCTTTCTAACCATCTACCAAAGTTTGTTCTCGTCTCTTTGTCAAGGAATTTGGAGGGGGGTGAGTAATTAATCATCAGTTGGAAGTGTTTCCTCCCTGGTTTAAGAGCCCCTTTCTGTCCTGGAGTCCAGTGGGGTGATATGAGGACCATGTGGTTTCTGGCCTAAATATGGATTGTTCTAGCGTGGGCTGGATGAAGTCATGCCATTAACAGTATTTTAAAGCCGTCAAAGATAGACCAGGAGGTCCCAAAGGGACTGTACACATCAGGAGTTGGCAGTAGGTTTTCACTCTAATAGAAGTCCTTCCAGAAGCCAGCTTCTTCTAATTCAGAAAAGTGCAGCTCAGCGTTTGTATGGGAGGAAACAGCCCATAAATACCTGGGCCCGAGTGTTGAGATCCTGTTGGGATCCCCCTGTGCCCCTGCAGTTATGTCCTCCATGGCCTGTGCAGAAAGGCCACAGTATTACAGGGGGTGAGCCTGATCTCACCATTCTTCAGCTCTGCCTCCCCGTGACGGCCGCTCCTGGTGGTTGACATGCCTCCTTTCCACCCAGGGCTTCCCACCTCACCCCCAGTTTGGTGCATCTTTGTGGAGGGGACTCGACGTGCTTGCTCACGGGGAACTGACACTTGGAGACCCCGCTCAGGGTTCCCCGCCAAACCCCGAGGTGTGCTTCCCGTCCTGTTTCGCTTAGGGAGTTACCTGGGAAAGACGGCCCTCCGGTGCTTTCCGCCAGAGTTGCCCCAGTGATCATGCCGCATCGCTTTATTGACTCCTGCTTTAATTAGGGGTTTCGGGTCTTGCCACTCAGAATGAGTTTCTGCCGCAATTAGAGTTGCAAAATTAAATTGGGATTGATTGCCTGACAGCAAAGCGGAAATAAAGCTCCAGTTCTTGACCGTGTATGCTGCTTCCCTTGGCGTGAATTTCTCATACCAAAAATAACACTCTGGTAGCCATGGTAACTTTCCGTTTGGTCTAATCCATATCATCTCTGGAGAAACTAGAATGTTATTAATAGTGTTTGTTGTATGGGAAGAAAACTAAAAATATAAAAGCTCCTTCATTACATAGGAGACCAATCACACTGGCGCTTTGAGGGAATAAAATCTTACTTGCAGAGATCCGATGGAATTTAGCATGTATTTAGGGGCCTCGTGTGGACTTGCATACCAAGGCCCTGGAAAGGAGTGAAACAGGGGGCTAAGAATGGAGAGGAGAATCAAGGATATGCAATCCTCGCTGGCCCCCGTGGAGTTGAGGCCAGAGATCAGACGTTCCAGCCATGTCGAGGGTCACAAGCTTAGCGTCCCTGAAGGGGTTCACAGAAGGCAGCCATTTCACAAAAGACCACTGGGTCTTAGGTGAGAAAAGAAAAGACTGTTTTGCTTATGCCCAGTGGAAGAGAGTTTGGAGTGAAGATATTACCGTCCATAGCATCACGGAGGCACGTTCAAGTCCAAAAGCCCCTCACCTTTAAACGTAGTAGCCCATCCATGCATAAGCACTCTACTGGGAGGGCGGGGTGGGAAGGGACGGTTGAGGGAGGGCCCCTGCTTTGAAGGACTTCTCACAGGAGCATTAGGCCACAGTGTCATTTCGTTACATTTGCAAAAGCCTTTCCAGTGTCTGAGTTCCTTCACGAGGAACGCATGGGAGTTGTCTTACTGGAGTCTCAACATGAGTGCTTTGAGTTGGCTGGGCGATAGTTTACCCCTTCCCACAGAGGAGAAACTGAGGCTCAGAGAAACTGCCTACCCAGAATCATTCAGTGGGGCAGCAAGGTTAGAAACTAGGTTCTCTGGCTTCGAGCCCCATGTCCCTTCTACGAGAACACATTAAGACCACTGAAACCTAAAACGAGAAGATAGTGTGCATATTAATGCTTTACAGTGCAGCTGGGGAAGAATCGTGTGAACCTGTTTTCCGGAGAGCGTTCAGGGGGGCGTGCAGAAGTGGTTTTCAGAGAATAGGTAAACCTGCAGGCGGGGTGGGACCACCGGTTAGGTCCCTCGTGAACCACAGAAAGAATCTGATGAGAAGCACAATAGATCCCATTTCCGGCACTGGCAATAAGAACAAACCGCCACTTCTGGCCCCTGTGTCTCTGATCTTTCTCGTGTGGAGGCAGGGGGAAAGGAGTTGAAATTTGCCTCCTTACCACTAGTCACTCCCGAGTGAAGGTCTGTGTGATTAGCTCCAGGGGAAGCTAAGAGGTGGGAATTCTCTTGTAAGTGCAGAATAGCCATGTTTCTGAAGGAGCCTAAACAGAGAGGTTGAAGCATGGAGATGAGATGGTACATAAATGAGTCACTGAGTCTGAGCCAGTCCCTAAGTCTGGTGGCGTTGGTCTCGGCAACGAGAAGTCATGGTTAGAAGGCAGTGAAATTTAAGCATACACGTTCCCACGCATAGATGTGATCATCTTTGCAGCCATCAAGCACTCTTTAGCGGGAAGAGCTTGAATCGGGCTGTTGCTACTGTTAGGTTTTGTTTTTGCTTTCAGTCATTTCCCATGCCCCTACGAAAAGTATCGGGAGCCTCTCCGAATGCACACTTACAGCCTGCGGTGTCCCATCTGCCCGTCCCTAGAAGGTCGGATTCCTGGAACTTGTTTGCACTCGAAACTGCTTTCCTGTGTCAGAGTGAATGTGGGAGAGCCAAGGTCCTGCCTGCCTTCCCTGTGGCCAGTCCCATGGCGTGCTTGCTGTTGTGACAGCTTGGGCACTAGTCCTCCCTCCTGGTGTCGACGGTGGCCCGAGTTGCCTTAGTCCGTGGGGCTGATGCACCATCAACCATCAGCACGAGCTGTGCAAGGTGGAAAATGCCACTCGGGAAATGTCTTTCCAAGTGACTCAGCCCCTCCTCAGGGCGACTGCTAGTTGCTCATTTATCTCTCTTGCCCTCCAAAATAAGCCTAGCACAGCTTTTTTTTTTTTTTTTTTTTTTTTTTTTTTTTTAAAGAGATCTAAATGCATTCCATTGGCATCTGGGAGCTTGAAGGATCTGGTTTCCGCATCAGGGGAAGGGAGGACATGGCTGACAGCAGCCGGGTCCCGGCACCCCCTCTCCACAGACCCCGGAGCTTGGATCCTGGCCGAGGCCTTGTTTTTGTTGGAGAGACGTGGGTGGGAAGCAGAAATGAGTCCGGGACCCTGGGAAAATTCTGTTAGTGGGTTCAGCACCTCCAGGACTCCAGAGCGGCCGGCCCGTGACAAATACCGGGGAGGGCGCTGGAGAGTCCACGTGCGGGGGCCACAGAGGCCTTCCTGCGCCCCCGTGTGAGGGGTCCGGGGCTCAGGGAAGGCCCAGGGGTCTGTAGCTGGCTTCAAAGATGTCAGAGACCGCTCTGGGGCCTTTTAGCTGATGCATATTTTCGGTGTCTGCAGGCCAGCAGAGGCAGCTCGGGCTGTCCAGGCAGGGGAGGGGAGGGGAGGGGAGGGGAGGAGGGCCTCATGGGTTTGGACTGCGGCATCTCTGTCCTCGTCTGGATTTCCAGTGCGTGTCCACAGCCCCAGGGGCTACCGTTGGAATCTGGCTCCGGCCATGAGAATGTCACGGCTTATTTTTCTGGCTCGTGAAAGAACTGTGATCAGTCTTTTAGTTTGTATGGAGAACAACTCTCCCCAGCGTCCACTCGGAAACACGTGTGCTTTTACAAAAACAGTTACGCGCAGACACGCAACAAGCTGGAATCCTAGTTTCTTCGTAAGATGGAATTTGGGAGACCCGTGAGCCAACCTCCGACCTGCGGTTCGTCTGCTCATCCCCCACCGCACGCCCAGCCTGTATACGAGGGCCTGCCGGGCGCTGCGGAGACCGTCCAAGCTCCCGCCCTGAAGGAGCAGGCCCGTGTCTGGTGGGGAGACGAGAATGCAAGCGCGGGAGGTGCAGGGCGTGCGTGACACCCAGCACGCGGTGAGACCCTGCACGTTAATGCAGCCCCGGGTCAGGGAACTTCCCGGAGGCGGCAACACCAAACGGCTCCAAAAGCAGCGATAGGTGGGAGAGTGCAGGCAGGAGAGCGGGCATCACACCCGGAGGGACCCCAAGCCGAAGCCGGGAGCAGACGAGGGGGCGGGGGAGGTGGGGGCGAGCGGATCATGCAGGGCAGCGGGAGCGAGTGGACGGGGAGCAGGGAAAGGGCTCGCGGGTGGCAGGAGCCTGAGGGGCGCCCCCCCCCCCCAGCTCATGCCTGGGAAGCCGCCCTTCGGCGCTGCCTGTCCCTGCTCAGCTACCTGGGGTCTGCCTCCCTCCACCTTCTCTTAGGCCCTTTTTGCACACTCAGGAGATCTTGTTTCTCCTCAGCAGCAGTTAAGGCCATCGGGCACGACATTTTTCCGTCCCCACTCCTGCCCCCGCAAGCCACAGCTAGATCCGGACCCAGATCCTCGCTTCCTCTGAGGACGAAGTGTCCCTCTCCCTGACCAAGGCTGGCCCTGCCACCTGTGCCCATGACCACCTCCTCTGCACGGACTCCTCTCCATCGGCCTCTCCTCAGGGACCTTCAGTCCGTCCCTCTCCACCGACACTTTTCCTCTTAGTTTGTACGCATGTTCCTGTCTTTCCCATTCTAAAAGTATTGCTTATTTCCATGTTTTCATTTCTTGATCCCTGTCTTCCTCCACCCCAAAACTGAATAACCCAGTCTCTGTTTTTCTCACTGCCCAGTGGCCACTGCCTCCCCCACCCCCCTGGCAGCCTTGCCAAGTCCAGCGGACGCCATCCGATTGTGATTTTATTGGGACTCTGCTGCACTTGGCATAGCTGGCTCTTCCTTCCTGAAAGTCTGTTCTCTCAACCACTAGGATACCGCACTACTTGTTCTCCTGGGTCCTTCCCAGGACCCCTTCCTGAGCTCCCACCCTATTGCTAGGGACTAAATCTTTGTGTTCCCCCCCCCATCACCACCAAATGCATGTGGAAATCCTAACCTCAGGCGCGCCGTGTTAGGAGGCGGTAGGTGGAGCCCCGATGAATGGGGTCAGTGCCCTTACAAAGGAGCGCTCCCCTGCCCCTCCAATGCGTGAGGACACAGCAAGAGGAGAGCTGTCTGGAGCTCGGAAGCAGGCCAGGCACCGAATCCGCCGGCACCTTGCTCTTGGACTTGCCTCCAGAACTGGGAGAAATACATGTTTGCGGTTTCAACCACCCAGTATATGGTATTTATCTTATAGAAGCCCCAAAGGATTAAGACACTGTCTTCACTTTCTCTTTCTAATCTGCCTCCTAAAAGCCCTTCTGATATGCCCTTGACACCCCATCTCTTGGGTAGCGGTTAAGACAGGCTACCCCACATTCTGGGGATCCCCCAGTGCGTGCCCAGTCCAGCCCTTCTCTCACAGCACCTGGATCCCACCACCTGGGGAGCCACTCCACCCAGACGGCCCACGGGCACCTTAGGCTGGGTGTCCGCTTCCACAAACCTGCCTCCTCTGTGCTTCTGTGTTGGGAGTTGGTGGCTCAGCGTCTTCCAGGCGCCCCCGTGCCTCTTCCCCCATTCATGTTCCACGTCTCATCAGTGATGTCTAAAGATGTTACTCCTCACCATCGTGCGTATCGGCGTCTTGCTCCCTGACTCTGCCACCAGCACTGTGCTCCCTAACTGGTCTTCCCACCCTAAATCTTCATAGGCCATGATTTCACCTTTATGTTGGACGTTTCTAGACATGGGGCGTGTACGGGCCCTTAAGGCGCTATATTCCCACATGTGAACAACTCTAGTTGCTAGAAGGTCTCTCTTTGCTTTGAGTCAAAATCTGTGTACCTGCCGTGTCTACCTTACTCTGCAGCAAAACGGGCACGACAGCCCTTCACATGCATTTTTTTCCTGGCATTACTGTGGGCATGTGTATTTTGAGACCAAATAGGTTGGTATGAGTGAACGCCTAGAAATAAAACTGGGGAGGGGGGTGATGCTGGATTCGTTTCCCTGGGGAGTCGAGCCAAGACTATTTGACCACCATCGTGGGACGGCAGCGGCCCAAGCCTTCAGATATTTCCACGCAGCCCTCGTGTTTCCTTTAGGTCTGTTCCGTACGGGCCATACATTTCCAGTGCTTTATATACCTGGGAGACTTGGATTCTAGCTTTTATTCTCTAAGTCTGAGCAAATCATGAGTGTTCAGGGCCTCGTGAGATCTAAATCTTCTTCCTCCCTGTTTAACTCCAGGAGCATTGTACAGATGCCTGAGATCTGAGTTGCATTTTTTCAAGTGTCTTGTTCCTCTCAAGTTCAGCTGCTGCTTTCCTGTTTCTGCCACGACATCTAGCATGGTGATTGTGGTTTGCTCAAAAGTTTGTTGAATGAGATATGTGGGGGTCAAATGCTTTGAGCTCCTCTGGGAAAAATATACCTTTAAAGTGATGCATGTCAGGGCACCTGGGTGGCTCAGTCGGTGAAGCATCTGACTTCAGCTCAGGCCATGTCTCATGGTTCGTGAGTTCGAGCCTCACATCAGGCTCTGTGCTGACGGCTCAGAGCCTGGAGCCTGCTTCAGATTCTGTGTCTCCCTCCCTCTTTGCCCCTCCCCTGCTCACGCTCTGTCTCTCTCGATCTCAGAAATAAACATTTTTAAAAAATAATAAGGTGACACGTGAGTTCTATGTTGGAAGTGATAGAGTCAATGATCGGCCAAAACCCATCTTGTGATGAATCATTTGGGTTAACTGAGAACCTACTGTGTACTTAGCCCTGACATATGATTGCTTTATCCCAAAGCAGCTGTCTGAGACAGATATTAGTCATGGTATGTTTTTGGAGAGAGAATTTGGAAAGTCATCTATTCTACACCCCACGCTGGAAGGGTTTCTGAATCTTTGGATTTTCCTATATGTATGTTTGGCATTTCTTGTTTTTCTTTCCAATTTCATCTCCTAGTGTCTTTCAATCATGATACATTTTGTTTATTCATTCATTGCTTCATTCAAGATGAATTAAGAAAAGGATAGCACAGGGGCGCCTGGTGGTTCAGTTGGTTGAGTGTCCAACTCTTGATTTCGGCTCAGGTCATGATCCCAGGGTCATGGTGTCGAGCCCTGAGTCAGGCTCTGCGCTGAGTGTGGATTCTGCTTAAGATTCTCTCTCTCTTCACCTCTCCCTTACTCATGTGCTCCTTCTCACTCTCTCTCTCAAATAAAAACAACAAAATAAAAGAATGGTAAAGTTGACCCTGAACAACCCTCCATGTAAAGTCCACATATAAATTAACTACCAACAGCCTACTGTTCACTGGAAGCCTAATGTAAACAGTTAATGCATATTTTGTATGTTATATGTATTATACAGTGTATCCTTACGATAAAGTAAGCTAGAGAAAAAAATGTTACTAAGAAAATCATAACAAAGAGAAAATACATTTACAGTCCCGTATGGTATTTACCCCCCAAAATCTGCATGTAACTGGATGTACACAGTTCTAACCTGTGCTGTTGAGGGTCAACTATACTTGAATTAAGTTGGTTTCAGTTTTTTCGATATTCTTAAAGTTTATTTATTTTTGAGAGAGAGCAGGCTTGCAAGCGATGGAAGAACAGAGAGAAAGGGAAAGAGAGAGAGGATCCTAAGCAGGCTCCACACTGTCAGCGCTGAGCCTGATGTGGGGCTCGAAGCCAGGAACCGTGAGATCATGATCTGAGCCAAAATCAAGAGTCGGATGCTTAACCGACCCAGGTGCCCTGATTTTCTAATATTCTTATTGGAAGAGCAAATAGGGCGTCTGTTTTGGTGAACAGCTGTTTTCCACTCGATCACTCATAATTTGGATTAAGATGAATTAAGAAGGTCGAATTACCATTCGATATTTCTGGTTTGGAGCTCCTTACATTCTGAACTTTGGTCAGCTGGTCTTCAAACCCTCATCTTGGGATCTGCCTTATTAGCCAGGGTTAGTCTCTGTTTATCCTTTCCCCATAGATGTTAACAAAGCACTGCTCTTCCTGAATGAAACCTCACTGCCAGACCCAGTGATTAATATTTCACTTGCATTGTCTCGTTTAGCCTGTGCGCCAACCTAGTGAGAGACAGAAGCATTATTGGAAGTTGAGGACATGGTTCTCAAGGGGGCAGAGCAGTTTACAGAGGGGTTGTCGTAGGTAAACTGGTACCCAGCTTTTATTCGAAGCTTTTATTTCACGGACCTACTAAATGGTTAAGTGCAGGCAAGGACCCTTCAGACTTCATCCTAAGTGTGGCGATCTGATTTCTCGCTGGGAGGAATCAGAAAACAGGGCTGCCTCGTGGGGATGGTTCGGATGTTGCTCCTCTGCGGGCTGCTCTGGGAGGTCGTCATCTAAATCAGATCTAGAGGGGAAGTTACCCGCACCGCTTCCAGCAGGCTTGCTGACAAATGGCTTCTTGAAAATTTCATTCGTGTTTCAGTTTATCTTTTACCAGGGAAAGATGAGACCCCCTTGGAGCTGAGCATCGAGTGAATCCATGGTTAAATAACGCTTTGTTAAGACGGTAGGAACATGAGGGGCAAAGCCACCAGGGCAGGTAGCTGGGGAAGGAGATCTTACAGCGGAACGAGCTCGGTGAGCGATTTCTCGCGTGTGTAGGGAACTGTCCTGAAGGAGGGCAGCCGTGTGGCTTGGTGTTGGGTGTGCCGCATTCGGTCCACTTCCAATTCCTCCTGCAGTGTTTAGACTGATCGGTCTCCTGTGAAAAATAATTTTCAGTCCCTTGGTGTTCCATCAAAATAAAACTGAGCATCAAACGCAGTAACTTCATGGTCCTGCAAGATGGAAAGGTGTCGAGACCTTGCCTAGAGAATGATGGGTGATAAAAGGTAACAGGAAATGAACACTGTGGGCGCCCTGCAGACTGATCCTAATGCAGTTGGGTAAGCCTGGGGGATGAGTGACTGCTGCGCGTGGGGCGTGCGCTGCGTGAAGACTCCAGGGTGCATGGTGTAAAATTAAACTCGTCTTTTTCTTTCACACACGCGGAAAGCGGAATTTTATTAGAAATTTCTCAGAACCTTGATAAACAAGGCGTTCCATAGATGTTCTTTCTCTTCATATTTCCGATTTATGGTTTATGAGCCTCTTTTCATAATATATGATAAGGTTTGATAATGAACAAAATGAAATCTCTTAGGTTTGGGCTCCTGGGGGGTTTCGATGGCAGTTTCCTGTCTGTGCCAGGGTCCGATGGAAAAGAAAAATCACAGGTAGTAGGAAAATGAAGCATCTTAATTTAACAGCAAATTGCGAATCTGGTTTTAATGGCCCTGGACTAAGAATCTGGTGTTGCGTGTGATAAATTATGCAGGCAATTATAAAATGGCAAGATGGCATCAAAACCCATCTGCAGAGTCTTTTCTGAAGATGAGATTCTTTCTAGGATTTGGAAAGGAGGAGTGTATGTCATCAAGGTACTTAAACATTAACATCAAATTAATTGAAGTGTTTCAGAATGCTAAAACTCACTGGAATTTTATGAGGTATCTTTGCTACCGATTCCTTTCTCAGAAGGGGCCAGAAGCCCTCGCCGACTTCAGATAGGAGACAGAACTCTGAGCCCCCCAGCAAAACTGCCTGTGGTAATACAGATGTCTTACCCCTCGAAGCGGCCGTAACCCCCGTCAGGCCATGGGGTTGTTCTTTCCCGCGTCTGCGTCTCCCGTCAGACCTAGTCCAGGACGCGGAGTGTGGCTCAGTGGGCACTCGGTAAGCCTCCGGGTTTAATCAGTGGCACAGTGCTCCTGTGACTATCAAGCTCTTGATTTAAAATCGACCTCCTGGCTGTGGCTGCAGCCCTTTGGCCAAGAGGGTGAAGTAATCAGAGGCCCCGTGTTCCAGTGGCTATCAGGCTCTTGATTTAAAAGTAACCTCCTGGCCGTGCTCTGCAGCCCTTTGGCCAAGAGCGTGTAGTATGTGTGGGCAGAACTGCCGACAGAGCCTGTTGCACCGAGCTTTAATGTAAGGATTGAAAGAGCAGGCTCAGAGGCACAGGACCCAAGTGAGACCAGAGGTCCCCATTTGTCAACAGCCCAACACTTAAAAGGTGGGGAACGTGCTCGGAGTCTCTCCCTTCTAGCCAGAGGGCACCTTGGTGTGAACTCGAATAGGGCACCTTTCCGCGGGATACTTTTTTGCCATCTACCCGGCATCCATTGCAATCAGTATGGAAATTTTCTCTGCGATGCACGAAGGGCACCTACTTAGATGGAAGGCCACTGTGTTGTTCATGTCCTGGTGCCCGCGGCCAGGCCACTCACCGCAGTGCCCGCCCGCTGGGCTGGACCAGGCCGAAGTGCCCAATTGCCTGTGCCACCATGCTTTTGTCTACCAAATCGGGTATTTAAAACTTGAATCTGACATGTTTTTTTTTGCCTCTTGGGACTTTTATTTACAAAGTTAATGGTTTACTTAATAACCGAAGCTTTTGGCTTTAATCACAGTTATTAGCACGGAAGTCGTGTCTAGCCTAGCACCCAGTGGGAAAAGTTGCATCCGTAAATTGAAGCTTTTCTTCATTTACCTTTGGAGCAATCATAAAATACTTTTCGGCGAGCCAGAAAGCCAGTGAGTGTCAGTAAGAGGTGACCGAGAAGCCAGTATACAAATTGTCTCGCTTGAAGGTTGCCACCTTCAAACGTTACTTTCTCTCCTGCCCTTGTGCCTCAGATGAAAACATCTGAGTTGGGCCTGCTAAATGGTGCTGGGCTTAAAGCTTGGGGAGAACTGGATTTTTCTTTTTCACCTGTGGGCAGGCTTAAGAGTGGCAGGAGCGATTGGAATTTATTCATCCTGTGGGTTCGCGATCAATTTACGCAGGTGTTTACGTTGGTAAAAATACCAGCCGAATCTCGAAAAGCCCTCTGATCTACTTTGGAATGTGGCTGTAAACTAGTCCGCTGCTTGCACTGCGGCACAGGCCAGGCGCTTGAAGGGTCTGGGCTCCCGACCTCTCCGGAGAAGCTCATCGTTAGGCAGATTTTCTGGCAAGGTGGTCCCGCGTGTAGCAGCCTCAGTGAGGCTTCAGGAGGCTTCGCGTGACGGTTACCCCGCGTGCGCTTTTTATCCCCCACGCGGGAGCTCCAGCTCCTCGCACGTTCACGTTCAGTTAGGGATTGCAATGACGCAGGCTCCGAGGCGGCACGGGCTGGGTTCGAGATGAGGGTCTGTCGTTTTGGACTCCTGCGCGGTCGGTCCCAGCCCGGGCCGCCTGGTGACAGTTGAAGGCACGTTCCCGAGGGGTTTCCCGCCAGCTCGCAGGAGGCCATGGGCTTCGCTCAGAAAATAAACCAGTTTCCATGATGCTCGACGACGCCAGTCACACTGACAGTTTCGATTGTGATCATCAATTCCGGATGAGATTTCTAGAGAACTGTGACCCGAGCGGTGGTTTGGTGCCACTCATGAGACGCCTGGACTCTTGTCGACCTCTCTCTCAACTGAACAAACCATCCGGGGCAGAAGAAAGGAAGCTTTTGTTTGAGAACCGGTAGCATTCTGGGTGCTGTGGCCTGACACTCCCGACTGGGATAGAATAGCCCAGAAGCTTGCTCCCTCCCTCCTTCTCTTTTCACTTTCTCTCCTCACCCCCCACCCTCACCCCTACCCCCACCCCCACCCGCCTACTTTTCAGACACAGATTTCCCTCCTCTTTTTTTATTTTTTCTTTCTTTTTCTTTTTTCTTTTCTTTTTTTTTTTCTTGAGTTTATTTATTTCGAGAGAGAGAGAGAGTGAGAGTGCACGCATATGTGAGCAGGGGAGGGGCAGAGAGAGAGGAAGAGAGAGAATCCCAAGCAGGATCCACACTGTCAGCATAGAGCCCAACTCGGGGCTCGATCTCACGGATCATGAGATCATGACCTGAGCTGAAATCCAGAGTTATATCCTTAGCTGACAGAGCCACCCAGATGCCCCCTTCCTTCTTTTTTTATTTCAAGCAAGTTAATTGCCAGCCTTGATCACAGAATGGATGACTAGAAAACCAGCTCAATTTTAAAAATGCAACAAAAAACATCCATGACTAAACATCCAAGGCTCTGAAGGACACCTCGTCTCTGTACCAGGACCTCTCAGCCTTGTGCACAACCTGACACTGTCTTGCACACTCACACTGCCACTCTGTCCCCTGTGTATTGTGGACAGCTGGGCCAGCTGGGGCTACCAGGAGCATTTGCTAATACCGGCATGTATGCAGGCCTGCAAAGCGCTCGCCCCCAGGGAAAGTGCCTTCTCACACGTGGTCAGGGGCATGTGCACAGATGGAACCATTCAGCACTATTCAAAACCCCAGAACTATGGACTTGGAACTGAAATAAACAGAATAAACCTATGCCCCAGTAGAAATTGGTTGTTCCAACTCCTAGCTTTTCTGTTTCCTTAGAACTAAATTCTCAAAGGCCAGACACCTCTAAAACCTTCTGATGGATTTTATAATTACTAAAAAAAAAAAACACACACAAAACTGTTTAGTGAATCAACTTTCCATTTTTGTGGCCGAGAGTCCTCTTTGAAAGGGGTTTCAAATTCTACGTTGTTTCCAGCAAACGCCCGCTGGGCACCGGATACGGTGCTGGTGCCGGCTGCTCTGTGTGCCTTAGATCAGGGTGCCCTGTGACGCGGGAACTCTTACCCGCGTGGTGTGTACAGAAACAAGCTAAGCAAAGTCTAGAAAGGTGGCCAAGATTCCCTGTTCTTGACCAACCTCCAAACGCTCTTTTTCTCCCCACCCAGTGACCGGAAGCTGCCACAGGGAGGCTAAGAAGGCAGGCCTGGCTCCGGTCGGTGAGTGTTGACAGGGCGCCCGCTGGCCCAGGCTGGGCTCTGGGAGCCAAAGGCAAATATGGCGTGGCCTCTGTCCTCAAAGAGCTTGTGTCCCGAGGACCATACTGCCTCACTGCCCAGCCTTCATTAGTGGATTCCCTGCTCCACTTAGATAAAAACAGATTGGCTTAGTTGGGCCTTGAAGGGCCCTGCCTGCCTCATCCAACTCCCTTCCCTCCTCTCCCCGTTCCCCAGCCTGGGCTCCAGCCTGCTGCGTAGTTGGAACCTCCGCAGGCATGTCACTGCTGACTCACGGACCCCTCTACAAAGGACTAAGGCCCTGGCCCATCTCCCCCACCAGTCAAGCCTCTGACAGTTATTTTGCACGGATCCACAAGGGGTCCTCACATAGGCATCCGTAGCCCTCATGATCTGGGCCTTCTAGCAAATTCAGACCTGGATCCCAGTATTTGGTATCCATATATGGCAAAGGTGGTGGTTCACTTCACCGGGGTTAAAAGAAATGCATTCAAAGCTGAGGGGTCTGGGAGGATAGGGCAGGATAGGGTCCGGGTCGTCCATGAACCAGGTCTGAGCCCTGGGAGAGTAAAAACTAGGCATAGGAGCCCATCAGGTTTGTGTGTGTGTGGGGGGGGGGTTGCTAGGAAAGACTCGATCTCATGTCAGCCCTTGCTGGGGCACCCCTTGCCTAAGGACCCCAAGCCAGGAGTGCGGGATAAGCCTGCGGCATCGTAAGTGCAGAGCGTGTGACCAGAGATGAGGGTAGCGAGACTGTTACGAGGCTGTTGCAGAAGTTCCGGGAGGAGAGAACAGAGCAGCCTCAGTAGGGGTTAGAGTGGATGTCAGTAAGGGGTAGAATCAGGAATTCCTTGACTGATGGGAGCCAGTGCTGAGGGTTCTAGTTTGGGTAATGAGGGCAGAGGAGGTATCAGTGAAAGGGGGAGAAGAGCAGGCTCTGCAGAGATGAGTTCCACTCATTCATACCGACCTCCGAGTTCTGGAGTGGATTCTGGTCAGCATCCCTGCCTCAGCACCCACCCTACGGGCTCACGGTAGAGACGTGGCCATCATCACACATTTAGCAAGTCTCAAAACTGGCCTTGTGCCCCTGGCCTGGCCTTTCTGCCTCCTGCAGCTGGTTTGATCTGTCCAAAAGCATCTTTTTTTGTACCTGTTGCCTTCCTAGGCAGAGAGTTTCAGTGACTCTATCTAGAGCGTGAAGGTTTAATCCCTCAGCCTCCAGTGTCCAACTCCCCTCTGTTCAATCCCTGCCTTCCTGGATCAGGACTCCTTTGGCACAAGTGACAAGAGTCCAGGGCAAACTAGCTTAGATCAGAAGGGGAGTTTGCTGGTTGACGGAGTCAGCTGGGGCTTCGGGATGCACGCACCCCTGGGACGCCTTCCTTCTCTTGCTCCTCCTCTTCTCTGTGCACGCTGATTTCATTCTCCACCCGATCTGCTCCACGCAGTGGGTCAGTGTGAGGTGTAGCACTGCTCTGCCTCTAGTCTCATGACATTTTCACCAGAGTGTCTTCTTCATTCAGTTCCACTTAGAAAAATCCCCGGACGACTCTAGTTGGGTCAGCCAGTCAGCCATGATGGCCAGGAAGGTGGGGTCCGAACCACATGCTTGGAGAAAAGACGGAGCGCGCGTGCGTGCGTGCGTGTGTGTGTGTGTGTGTGTGTGTGTGTGTGTGTAAGACCTCTGCCTGCTTCAGACCTTCCCAGCCAGAACCTCCATCTGACCAAACCCAGTTGTTCTTAGTTCAAATGACCCAAATATCCTTCCTGTTCTCAGGGTTTATCCTCGAGGTCCAATCCCGATCCCCCAGACTCCCATCCTCCTCTCCCCGCCCCTCCCCCTGCCTGGGGCCTCCGTGACTCTTCTCATTCCGACACAGGAAAACCTAAGGACAATGAGGTGGAGTAGCTTGGCCAGGCTCCAGAGCAGGAGGCAGGGATGAGACTCAGGCAGGCAGTGCTTCTCCTGAGCTCAGGGAGGAGTTTAAACTGTTTCTCTGTGTGTGGTCGTCCGGAGACTGTGCCCTCCTAAGGGTAGGGACCAGGGTGTCATCCCCCCTGGCAGTTAGTTCGGCAGATTGCTTGGTCATGATCGCCGATGGCCTTGAAACGGTGCTTTTCCAGTCTTTCCCTTTCTACCTTCAGCCCCTGGGACTGGGGACAGGATCTTTCCTGGTGATTTGCACAATTTAAAATTCTACGGGAACCAGGAAGCTTTTCTTAGAGGGACAGAGTAAAATAAATATTAATTACAATGCAGATGACATCTTTTTCTCATCCTCTCCACTGTCTCCTACATACAAATGAGTGTCGTGTTTCTCTGGGGTTTTCCCACCACTTACCGTGTGCACACCCTCCCTCACCCCCAAACTTGGGAAGGCAGATCTCCTCCGAGGAGGCAGGGTCCCATTGTTGTGCCTGATTTGAAATGCAGGCTCCGGCGATGTCAGGCAGCCCTGGGGAGAAGGGACCCTGAGCTCCGTTCCTCCAGGACTGGAACAGCTTTTTCATTCTGGAGGAACTGTTGAAATGTGGGTTTCTGTGTTAATCAAGGTTCCCAGCACGTCCGTGGAACTGGCTCAGCACGTCCAGAATGTGTTTTCCAACCATCTCCCGGGCTCTGGCTATTCCAGCCTGTCAAGAACAGACTTGCCGGGGCTGTGTGGGGCCGCAGAGATGTTCATTCCAGATTCACAGTGATAGGCATGATTTTTGGAGCTGGCCGCAGCAAGCTGGGACTGGTTCTGGCCGCGTAACCGGACCAGAGGCGCTGGGGCAGGCGGGCTGTGTGAGGCAGCCCTTGGACACTCGTGCAGGCACCCGGCTGTTTTCCTTAACTGCTTCCCTCCCAAACCGCCAACCTCCACGCATCCATGCACCAGACTGAAAACACCTCTGATGTAAACTGTCCCTTTTATATAACCAGAGGAGTAGCATTCTGATACGCCTATTGTAACAGGTAACAGTGCTGTGTCCCAGGGTACGTTCTAAGTGCTTTATAGGTGTGGGTCCCTTTCATCCTTAGTAACACCCCATCACATAGTGTGTGTTATCCCCATCTTTGCAGACCGGAAGCCCGAGGCCTCTGCAGAAAGTAAAGTCGTGGAAGCAAAGCCACAGGCCGGTCAGTCGCTGGAGGGTGAGGGCTGCCGTGTGTAAGCGCCGTGTTGTAACGTCTGTTGACACCAGGGTCAGTAAAATGCTGGCAGTGAGAAAGATGGAGCTAGACTCAGATCCCCCCGAAAAGCAACAATTATGGTAACATAGGAATTTTCTAACTAAACTCGAATTTGGTTGGACAAGCATGGGCCGTCTCCACCCCCAGCATTTGCCTTAGTTATCAGTTCACCCGCCTCATCCCAGACCCCAGGACTCATGGCTGGGGAAACGTAAGATTTTGAAGTGGAGCCGTGTGAGTGGGAAACCCAAAAGAACCCTTAAATTTCTGGTGGATGTAATTCAGGCAAGCCTCAGAGTGGGGGACGTGGGGCCTGCCTGCGTCTTTCTCTCATGGCAGCCGTGGGTGGATGTGGTGGCTCGAATGAACCTGGCAAAGTTCGTGGGCAGAATGTTCTTGATCTAAACCCAGGAGCCTCTCTTTCTCTGGAGGGTGCACCCCAGCTACTGTGTGGGGTGGAGCTCAGGATGGCCGGATCCAGAGCCCCCGCTGGCGTAGAGAAACTCGACTCCATCATACCTCTGCCACCTCCTCTCCTCAAGATAAGAAGCTCTGGAAAGAATCAGACTTGCCTTCTAGGAACGAGTTCCAATTCAGGAGCGAATAGCTAGAGAATCTGAGCATGGAGAAAAAGTCACGTGACTATAACGTGGCTGTTAGTGACATTCATAGTGCTTGTGTGAGGTACTGATCATTCAGGAGTTTCTTGCTGGTAGTTGAAGAACGTAAAATCCAAAGGGCCGGTGAGCGCTGCGTTTCCCTTCAGTGGAAACAGAGAGCCCGGCTCTGCGGTACTTGCTCTGCGGTGTCACGATGCCCTCTGTCACGGATGCCCGCTGTCCCATGCTGACAGAAAACTTGAGAATGACTTGGGTCCAGCCAGTCTCTGAGGCACACCGACTTCGTGCAGAAACAAATGCGAACGAGCCGGAAAACATGAGCTGGGAGACCAGGCTCTAGGCACTGGGACAGATCGGTACAGTGGCTTGTCCATACTTCCCCCTGATTGGAAAGCACTGGATTGCTGGGACCCGTGCTGCTTCCTCCGGCCCCTGTCTGCACCTGCTGGGCCATGTGGGAGAGAGCAACGCACGTGACTGTGCGTGAGCAGGAACTTCTCTCCTGGCCTTTCCTCAGAATGTAATCTAAGGCCGCCCAGGAGGCTCCTTGGCACTAGTGGCATCAGTCAGAACTTCAAAGGACCCTGGTGGCCACACTGATGGGGTTAAATCCTTGTCAAGGGCAGAGGTACTCTTGCATTACCTCGATTGCGAGAATTTATTTTGTTGCCTCAAAGAAGCAGAAACTAACCGAGGCCGTGACTAAAATGGCTGCATGTCAGGGTGGAAATTCTCCTTCCTTCCAGTGGGAGCAGGTAATGGAAGGGCTCACTGTTCTGGTTGTTTGGAGCAAACCGACAGATTTCCGCCAAATGTCCCAGTCCTATGTGGCCTTTGCCATAATGCAGGAATGTCATTTTTTTTTTAAAGCTTATTTATTTTTGAGAAAGAAAGTGCTCACAAGCCAGGGAGGAGCAGTGAGAGAGGGAGAGAGAATCCCAAGCGGGCTCTGAGCTGTCAGCACAGAGCCCGATGCAGGGCTCCATCTCACAAACCGTGAGATCGTGACCTGAGCCGAAACCAACTGAGCCACCCAGCACCCCCAAGAGTGTCATTCTTGGTCCCCAAGGAGCACAAATATCAATCACAGTGCTCTCAAATATACAAATGGATACAGTTTGCCAGATTTTTCTATATGGTCACCTCTCACCAACCGTGAGGTCGACAGCCCATCAAAGTACTTATATGTAGCGGCACAATCATAGTCGGTAAGGTCAAGTCTCATAAGATATAGGCACTTCGGAAAAATAATAAAATTTGCAGTAATCCGTGTGATTAAAGGAGTCTGTGAAAAATCTAGAAGGCATTCACCCCCCAAAATAATCATGAGGGTGGCCATGTGGGGGTGACTTTTGAATTGCCTTGTTCAGCCAGTTGTTTGAGACATGGTACCCGCAGCATCTGCTGAGGCAGAAGCTCCCAGAAGACAACCTGGCTCTTTCTAATGTAGAAACAGCTGTCACTGGCTTCAGACAAAGACCCCTTGAGATTGTTTGCTAACTCTGGATCTGCGTCGCTCCCTCCCTCCCCCCCTCCCCCTCCCCCCTTCCCCTCCCCCCTCCTTATCTCTCCCCCTCTCCCCACCTCAAACTATGAATCCAGTCGTTGTGTAACCTCCTAACTTCTCACAAATTATGCAAGAGCTTAAGGGCATAGTTTTTGAAGTCTGGTTTCCCGTCTCCAGGGAGGTCAGTCTTCCTTTCTCTCGACTCCCTCGGTACTTCCCCGTCATGCCCCATCTCCACAGCCCACGGCGGGGGGAAGAACAACAATCGTGCTTTTCCTCTAAGGAATCAGGGTAGAAGTTACAAGATAGCACGGTTTATATTTTTGGTAACGAGCGTAAAGCAGGATTATCTCAAAATCTGGAGCGAAGGATTGTTTATAAAATGCTGAGAAATCTTGCTGTTTACAAACGATGCTGAGGAGAGAGGGGGTACCGGTGGGAAGTGGCCTGGGTACTGGACATCAGGGAGGAAGGAGAATGTAAAGAGAAATATGGGAGCAGCTTATTGGATCTGGGTGAATACAATTTCAGCGGAGGGTGACACAGAGGGTATGGCTACTGGTGACCACGTTTTCAGAGCTCAGACAAGAAGAAGTGGGCCCAGGCACACCAGGCTAGGCGTCAAGACTGTCAGGGTGGCCAAATAGAGGCTAGGGTCACAGTATCGGTTCAGATTTTAGTTCAGCTACCAATGACAGGAACAACCAAAGTAACAGGCTTAAACTAGATAGAAGATCACACGGAAGACCTGGGGGTGGGCAGTCTGGGGCTGTTGTGTTGACCCCACCATTGCAAGGGATCCGGGCCCACTGGGGCTTCTGCTCCCCAATTTGGAGGACGTGGCTCCCTCTTCAGGTCCAAGGCAGTACTGCATCTCCAGCTCAGAGGTCCCACTAAGCGACAGCGTACCTTTCCTCGGTCAGAATGTGGTCATGTAGCCATGTGCTTATGTTAGGGAAATTGAGGAATGACATCCTTTAGTTGTGTGGCCACATGCTCAGCTACTGTGGAGCTTCAAATAATTTGAAGAGAAAAGCTCCACAACTAAGAAAAGGCCTAGACGGGCCTCACCTTGGGGTACTTGTTCGTTCGGTGAATGCGGAACGCCCAATATGTTCAGGCGTCGCCGGAGGGCAGCGGGGAAGAAGGCAGATGGGTTTCTGCTCTCGCGAAACTTGAAATCCACTGGGAAGCACGACAGACAGTAAACCACCAGTCGGTGTGGCCCGGCTGACAAGCCGCATTCTGTCCTCAAGTCATCGCAGTGAGCCGTCTTCAGATGTACCCGTGCATAATTAACGATCAACGTCCAACATCGCTGCTCCGCCCGTGGGCGCCTAGGCCAGCCGGCGTTGGCATCTGTTCGGTGCGGGTGTCCGCGCTGTGAGAAGGAGCGGGAGAAGTGAACAGTTAGTAAACCAGAGCCCCGCTTTGAGAGCGGTCCTGACTCCTGCAGCCAGCCGTCCCAGGCCAACAGGCCCACAGAGACTCGAGGATGACAATCCCGTTGTAAAATCCCAAATCCGGGGGCGCCTGGGTGGCTCAGTTGGTTGAGCGGCCGACTTCAGCTCAGGTCATGATCTCGCCATCTGTGAGTTCGAGCCCTGCGTCAGACTCTGTGCTGATGGCTCAGAGCCTGGAGCCTGCTTCGGTTTCTGTGTCTCCCTCTCTCTCTGCCCTTCCCCTGCTCATGTTCTGTCTCTGTCTCTCAAAAATAAATAAACGTTAAAAAATTAAAAAAAAAAATCCCAAATCCGTTTCCTTTCTCTTGGGTGGAGAAGGATTTGGGCCTCTTCCTTTGCTAAGCTGCAGAGCAGCGTGATGAAGATTATTGGGTGCTTCCTACAGTCTTTCTTAGGCCAAGCTGGGGAGCTTGGGAGAATGTAAGGACATGGTTTTCCCATTCTCGTGACCTTCGGCCGGCGACCCCTGAGCCTGCTTTTGCTGGGAACTGGGCAGGTGTCCCAGTGCGGTTCGCACGTTGCAAGTGGGTGTGGATTTTAAATTAGACCTGGAGGCAGCGTTGCCCACCGAGACGGCCTGGCCACTGTGCAGTGACCTGCGTCCATGATGCGCAAACTATCGGAGGCGAAGGGCCAGTTTTTGTTAGGTTTCAATTTCCAGCCTGTCATAAAAATGAAATATTAGAAAAATGAAATGAAAAAGACATACACGACACAAAGTCAGACTTCTGTTACTAGATTTAAGAGACATAAAATTCTTCTGTCCAGTTGTTCTAAAAGTTTCTAAAGGATAACTCAGTTCCTGAATTGAAGTTTGCCAGTGGCAAAGAATTCAGGGTCGTTCCCCTCAGCCTGGGGACCACGCTTTGGGCAGCAGTGTCCTGCAGGCTCAGAGCTGGGGGCCAGTCAGGGACTGCGCTCCTTCCGGCTCTGGGGTAGGACGGATCCTGAGGACAATGAGGAAGCTCCCTGGGCTCAGTTGTGCCTCCTTCCCCGCACATCTGTCTCTGGTGCCCAGTGCCCGGCTCCCCTCATCTTTGCTGCCTGAGTCAGCTGATAAAAGGAGCATCTTGGCCGGCTCTCCTATCAAAGTCCCCGCGTGTAGGTGAAAATTTTACTACATTCCTGCAGCTGGAGAAATGAAAGATCACAGCTAATCGTAATCATTATCCGGGCTCCCCTACCTGAACAGGGCTTTTGGCATATCCTGGGTTGATCGGCCGAGCCGCCGAGCACGAGGCGGCCGGGCCTCTCCAGCCGGCTGGCCCGGGCGGGGCGGGAAGTCACCGCTGACCCTGTGTTGCAGTTCTCCAAGGAGAGGCACGTCATGGACAGGACCCCCGAGAGGCTGAAGAAGGAGCTGGAGGAGGAACTGCTGCTCAGCGGCGAAGACCTGCGCAGCCACGCCTGGTACCACGGACGCATCCCCCGCCAGGTACCCGCCCCCTTCCTGCCAGCGCGCGCCCAGCAGTCCTCAAACACCACCGCGCCGAGAACCCTGCCGGCTTGCGCTCCGGTGCCATGTCAGTCAGACCCGGCTTAGCCGAACACAAGTACGGTACACTGGCTGCAGTAACCGGACCTGGGCCCATCTCCCGGGAGACCCTAGGGAACTAAGGTCGGGAGCCCACAGCACATCTCCACGTGCCCGGGATGGGGACGCAGGAAGGGCAGGCGTTCCTGTGGTCTGCAGACCCAGAGTGGGCAGGAGGCACTGCCACGGGGGCGATAACCCCACGAGGTGCGGGCCCGGCCCGTGGTTCGGGTCATTGAACTCTTGGCCAGCTGCCGGCGGCCTCATACCTTGTGGAACCTGCCTCTCTTTTAAGGCGGTAGTTTAATTTCAGGTGAAGAAAGGGTATCATCAGGGCCAGTGGCGCAGAGCAGCAGGGCCACCAGTGCCCTGTGGGACCGGCAGTGATCTACCCTCCAGCTCTCCCCTACCTGGACCCCTGTGCTGGAGATGGCAAGTAGAGGAATTATACCAGTGACCACAGCCTCACGGCCTAGAATATACTCTGGGACTATGGTTTGGGTGATAGCTATGAATAATGTGGGTTTTTTTTTTGTTAAATAGCATAGAAATTGAAAAAACATAAGTGCAGAATTAAGGCGTAGAGTTTCTCTTGGGTTTTTATTGGAACCCGACCTGGCCAGTCATTTTCCTGGGGCAACATGACAGGAAAGGGGGGGGTGGGGGTGGAGGGGGGCACGCGGAGGGCATCACATGGTGACAGTGTTTTTCAATGCAGCAGATTCCTCAGCACTATCAGAGAAATAATCCTTATTCCAACTATTTGATTTTTAGTTTAAAGTTGATTGTAGAAAATGCAGGGAGGGGCACCTGGGTGGCTCAGTCAGTTGAGCGTCCGACTTCGGCTCAGGTCATGATCTCATGGTTTGTGAGTTCAAGCCCCGTGTCAGGCTCTGTGTGCTGTCAGCTCAGAGCCTGGAGCCTGCTTCACATTCTGTGTCTCCCTCTCTCTCTCCCCTTCCCCCATCTGTGCTCTGTCTCTCTCTGTCTCTCAAAAATAAATAAATGTAAAAAAAATTAAAAAAAAAAAAAAAAGAAAACGCAGGGAGTAAAACGAAGAAAATTAAACCCTCCCTCCGTCCTGGAGACAACCAATGTGAACATTTTGATAAAAATCCTCCTCCGAGGCTTTTCAAGTATGAGATCACTATGCATGTACTTTTGCAGCCCATCGTCTTCATTGAATGATAGGGAATTTGCTCCTGCTACAAAATAGGCCTCCACACCGTGCTCCGTTGTGGGTCTGTCCACTGTATCATGCTCCACTATTTAGTGGGCACCCTCACCAACCCCCTTTAGGATAACGACTGTGTTTATCACTGTAATTATTTCCTCAGGCCCCATTCCAAGAAGTGGAAGTTCTGTGTGGAAACGAATTTTTAAGGCCAAGATGGAATTTCAGAGTAACCACGGTAGCGTGCTATTCTTACTGATCCCATGTCGGGATATCCTGGAAAAAATGTCAAAGTTTATAAAGCTGACTGTCCCCACCGTCCTTTTTTTTATTGTGATCATAAAATTTGTTTACCCCTTACAGTGCGTGTCAGTTTGCAGTCCTATCTCATTTCCGGTGGTATAACTCAGCACTCTAACAGGAAGGTAATTCTGGCAAACGTTTTACTCCTGTAACTCTTCACAGCTGCTGTGTAGATGATACTGTCCCTGTTCCACAGGTGATGTCACTGAGCCACAAAGAGATTATGTAACTTGTCCAGAGTCACTCAGCAGAGCCAGAAGGCACACCTGGGCAGTCTGGCCACAGGAGTGACCATCCGCAACACACTAGACACTCTCCTTTTGCCATAAACACCAGCGTCCTCATAGTTAACAATATTTGAGCACCTAGTGTATGCCAGGCACTGTACTAGTGCTTTGCATATATTATGTATGCAAATGTGCAATCCTCCCTATGACTTGGTGAGGTGAGACACTGGCCTGACTTTGTTACAGGCTCTGCAGCGAGTGCTGGGCCCGGAACCGCGCTCAGGTCTCTGATTCCACGGCGCCTGGCGTCCACCAGCGTGTGGACCCCTCCCCCCATCGACCAGGCTCCTAGATGCCAACCAAACCCCCTCCTCTACTTGTGGGGGGTGGGAAGGGATCAGACTCCCTAGACATGAATTTTCTTCTTCGTTTTATTCTCTGTCACTTTACTTCGGGTCTGCCTACATGTCGTCTTCTCATGATGAGGGAACAGCCCTCGTCCCTTCCCGGGCCCTTCTTATCTCCCTTCTCGATTGGCTTTTTCCTTAACTTTACAGCATCTCACATACCACGCCTGCTGCTGATTTATCTTCACCGCAGTAGCCTCTCTCCCACACACAGGAGCTCCGTGGCTGTGGAGACTCTGGTCTGCTTCACTCACGGCTGTAAGCCCCGTGCCTGGCGCACGGCGGGCGGGCAAAGCATAGTTCTTAGCGAATGAATGGGTCTTCTAAGAATTTGACATTTGGAAAACAAAAAAGCCAACTGAGGAAGAAGAGACAGACAGGATAGCGTGGTCCGCTGTCAGCCCAAAGACGTGGAGAGCGGTGCAACTTTTGAAAAGAATGCACGCTTGCCTTTTCTACCCCTCACCGTTTTGTCCCAAAGGTGTCAGAAAACCTCGTGCAGCGAGATGGCGACTTCCTGGTTCGTGACTCTCTGTCCAGCCCCGGAAACTTTGTCCTGACCTGTCAGTGGAAGAACCTGGCTCAGCACTTCAAGATCCGCCGGACGGTCCTGCGGCTCAGTGAGGCCTACAGCCGCGTGCAGTACCAGTTCGAGACGGAGAGCTTCGACTCCATCCCCGGCCTGGTGCGCTGCTACGTGGGCAACCGCCGGCCCATCTCCCAGCAGAGCGGGGCCATCATCTTCCAGCCCATCAACAGGACGGTGCCCCTGCGGTGCCTGGAGGAGCGCTACGGCACCTCCCCAGGCCGGGCCCGGGAGGGCAGCCTCGCCGAGGGCAGGTCCGATGCGGGCAAGAGGCTGAGCCTCACCATGGGCGGCGTCCTGGCCCGGGAGCAGAGCTCGACCAGGGGAAACCTCCTCAGGTGGGTCACGGCCTCAGGCGGGGTGGTGCCGGGACCGCGAGGGGCTCTCTGGACGCGCCCGGGCTTCGGCAGGCAGATGAGGAGCTCACGCAGGAGGGGAAGAACCGTAAAGGACGTTACTAAGAATGCCAGGTGTAATTGGAATAGCCGTCGTGGGGCAGTGCGTGATTGGTTCCCAGTTGACTTGGTGCCAAAATTAAATGAGGTGGTCGCTGAGGAAGAGGGGGAGGGTTGGCCAGGAGGGATGTGGGAAGGAGAATTCCGGCTCTTCTGAAGGCCAGGGGAAGTTTGGATAGACGCTGCAAAGGGGAGGGCGGTCCCGGTGCGGGCTCAGCATGATCGGCGGGGCTCGAGCAAAGGGCTGTGTGAGGGCCTGGTAGGGGCAGGCTCAGGGAGGCGACCACAGCCAGATCACAGGGGCCTTAGAGCCAGGCTGAGAGGTTTGAGGGAGCCTCAAGGACTCGACGTGGTGAACGGGGTGTCCCGAGCATCGAACAGGGCAGCGACGTGCAGAGGCGCAAGGAGAGAGCTCAGAGCAGGAAGACCAGTCAGCGAACCATGGAGGGTCAGGTCGTGCAGGGGGAGGAGGGGGAGAGCCTGGGACTCGGCTTCCTGGGACTCTGCTGCGTGTGGGGGAGAAGGGAAAGCTGGAGACCGTGGGAGGGCCCAGAGAAGGGCTGGACCGCGGAGGAGAAACCCGTTGCCGCATCTGAGATACAGCTGCAGGCTTGCTGAGCGCCGAGTGTCCGGCAACAGTTCTGGGGTTTGGGAAGAGAGTTCAGCCTGAAGGTGGGTGAGAAAAGACCTAAGAGAGCCGGAGACCTTGAGAGCCTGGGAGCTATGGCCCCAACCTGGGGACGGGGGGAAAGAAGGGTCCAGAGAACTGGATGCCCAGCTGGGGCCCCCCTGCCCTCGACCGCCAGTGGCACGTGCTGTCTGACCCAGGACTTGTGTCTCGTGGAGCTGGGTGCTCGCGCCTGCTGTCTGACTGTTCCGGAGAAGGAGAGCAGGGCACAGGCGGGCCCGGTCGGTGAAGTCTAGCCCCAGGCGCTTGGTCACACGGCTCCCCTTCTCCGGCTCCCTGGCGTCTAAACTTAGGCACTTAAACCAACATGTTTTATTCCACTCATTGGTTTTCTTTCTGGACAGGAAGAAATGCCGCAAACTGTAATTGGTAGACTGTAAAAATTCAGAAGCCAAACTCAGGACTCTGAGTAATGCATACCAGGTTGTGTGCTCGTAGGAAGCTCTGGTGGGTGTTAGTCACTGTCTGGCTGTGGACCCTGCCTGCCCGGGCACACATGCTGGCCCGCCGCTGATCAAGATACATAACTTCTCTGGGCCTCACTTTCCCCACCTGAAATGATGAGGCTTGTGAGGGTTAAATGATTTAAGACTCGCAAAGTGCTTAGAAAGGTGACAGTACATAGAAAGGGCTACCTAGGAGCACCTGGGTGGCTCACTTGGTTGAGCAGCTGATGTCACCTCAGGTCATGATCTCATGGTTGGTGAGCCCCACATCGCGCTCCCTGCTGCCAGTGCAGAGCCTGCTTCAGATCCTCTGCCCCCCTCTCTCTCTGCTCCCCTTGCTTGTGCTCTCTCAAAAATAAACATTAAAGAAAAAAAGTGCTACGTAGGTGTTAGTAATCATAATAAATAAGGTTTTCTGGAGGGCAGTAGAACGTAGCACTCATTTGCAGGGAGGGAGGCAAGGAGTGATCTGTAGAGATTCTCCTGAGATCCGTTAAAATCCTAAAGGGGCACCTTTTCCTCGCTTTCTTTGGTGACCCTGGGGGTCGGCTGTCAAACTAATAAATAAGAGAGTTTGTGTCATGAAGAGAGCCGGGGGGTTTCTGGCAACGCACAGAGCCCCTGCCCAGTGGGGGGCCTGGGGAAGGAGGCCCGCCTCCTGGTCTACCCTCAGTGACCCAAGTTAAAATATTAATTAATTAATTAATTAATTTGTTTTAATTTATTTTTATTTTTTTTTCTGAGAGAGAGAGAAAGAGCAAGTATGGGAGAGGGGCAGGAGAGAGAGAATCTGAAGCAGGCCCCACACCCAGCTCGGAGCCTGGGGCTGGATTCCACAACTCTGGGGTGGTGACCCGAGCCGAAATCAAGACTCAGAGGCTCAACCAACTGAGCCAGCCAGGCGCCCCCAAATGTAAATTTCTTTCTCAAGAAGTAAAAGAAAGACTGAGAAGGTCTCTTAGTCAATGAGGCAGATCTTCGTTGCTTGTAAGTTTACGTATTTGGGGTGGGGGAGCAGGGAGAGAGAGAATCCCAAGCAGAGCCCAGCAGGGGCGGGAGACCAGGACCTGAGTGGCTACCAAGAACAGGCGGCCTAACCACCGAGCCACCGCGCGGGCGCCCCCAGGGCCTCTCTTCTGATGGCCCGCTGAAAGCAGAGCTCCCTAAGCCCTGTCACTTCTTGCAGTAGAAGTGTCCACACACGTGGGGGTGGGGTGGGTTCAACAAGGAAGCGCCCTGCGTGGGGCCCTCCCTTCCCCTCCCTCGCCCGCTCGCACCCCACCTTCCCTGACGTCGGCCCCGCTGGTTGGCTGGCTGGCACCGTGCGCGCTCAGCCAGGTTGAGCGTGTCCCAGGTGGGCGTTCGGGGCCAGTGGAGTCCGCCGCTCTGAAGATGGCTGCGTAAATACCGCCCGGCTGAAGCCATTGCCTTCGGAATTTGCCCTCTGACCAGCCTTATCTCTGAGGGGTTGCTGGAATTTCTCAGTTGCTGGGAGCTTGGGGGGTTTTTTGGTTTGTTTTTTCTTTTGGTGCTTGCAAAGGTAGGAAAGAACGTTGTGATTTCTGTAACATAAGCTTGTGGGAGGGCTGATGACAGTTCATGACAACTTGGCCGGTGCAGTGCAATCTCTCCTAGCAAAGGAGAGATTCTGATTTTTGGTGTTAGAGAAATTCCCAGTCTGACTGGGCAAGGGAGCAGAGGAGTGCTAGCGAATTGTGTGGAAAGCGACAACCGCCTTTTCCCCATGTGGCTGCGCTCGGTGCCTCCCAGCGCCCGTTTGGAGGGCGCAGGCTCGGCCCTTCCCCAGGTCAGCCGAAGGTCGGCCGTGGAGCCCTGGTCCTTCCAGGAGGATGAGAGTGACAGCGTCCCAGGGTGATCCAGTGGGTTATTTGGGGGACATGGAGATTTGCGCTGAAAGGCACACAGCCCCACGGCTTCCTTCCTGACACCGCGAGGCATGGTGGAAAACGCATTTTAGCTGAACAAGTCCCTCCTCCTGGGTCTGTAAGTAATTTTAAGCTTTGTTAAAAGTACACATTCCAGCTCATCAGTTTTTCCTGAGAGTATCGTGAAATCTTGACCCCGTTCTGCTCAGCCGGATGGAAGGGCCCAGAGGCGGCAGCCTGGGACCTAACTGGATTGGTCCCCAGGACGCAGGGACGGAGTCCCGGGCACAGTCCTGTGTTAACCGCCCCCGGCAGTAATTTCCTCCTCCAACAGACATTCCTTTATTGTTAGGGTGTGCTGTACCGCTCGCCTTCTAAGCTGTCATTTCTCTTAAAAACTTTCCATGACGCTGCCTGAACGTTTTATGATTTAATGACACATCTCCGTCCACTGATCTTTTGCTTCAGAAATAAGGAGAAGAGCGGGAGCCAGCCAGCCTGCCTGGATCACATGCAGGACAGAAGAGCCTTGTCTCTCAAAGCCCACCAGTCGGAAAGTTACCTGCCAATTGGTAGGTCTCTGGGAGTTTTCTGGGAGGAGGGTGACAGTGTTAGCCCGGTCTCCTTCAGGCTGCTTCCCCCCTCCTTCCGGTCACCTGATCTGCGGACAACACTCGGCTCTGTGCCCGTAGGCCGGAGGGTACGGGATTTGTAAACTGTATCCACACGCGGATCAGCGAGCCAGACGCTTCACGTGTGCTAGCTCTCCAGCCTCATAACAACCCTCCAAGGCGGGAGTGCTTCTTCTCTCTCAGGTGCCGAGGAAACTGAGGCAGAGAAGTTAAGTAACTTATCCAGAGTTATCCGTCTGGCGAGTGGTTAAGCAGTCTTTGAACCCAAGTTTTCGGACCCGCGCTCGTCCGCTAACTGGTAGCCTTCACGACAGATGAGCCTGCCGTCTCGGGGCCTTCCCTGGGCAGAGACAGGATCTCTGGGGCTGGGTCAGTGCTGGGGTTCCTGGGGGAGCAGCCGTCCGGACGGACCCCTTCCCCTCTCCGTTCTTTCGCAGCCAGAGGAGCGAGGAGGTGTGGGATACGGGGAAACCGTAAGCAGCTACGTTAGTAAGCCGTGGATTGTTGTTCGCTATTTTCGTAACTGACCTTCCTTGGGACCACAAGGTGATTTTCCTAATGCCCCTTGCTGAACCACCTCTGTGTGGGTTGTCTCAGCACCTCGTCCTGCCTTCCTGGGGGGTCTCCAGCTCCCTTAAAGCGGGCCGGACCCCACTGGCTGTGCGAGTGACTCAGGCCCTTGTGCTGTGTGACTAAAGAGTTCGGTTTCCGAGGGCGAGTCTAGATTACTCACTGCCCTCCAGCTCCGAGGATTGTCCCGTTCTGACTGCACTAACCTTCTCGGACCGTAAAAAGACACCGCAGCCCAGCCGTTGGAAGAATCCCCTCAGAAGCGAGGTGTGGCCCGCCGGCCCTTGAGATGCTTTCGATCGCACTAGACTGGGTGTGGGGCGGGCAAACCAAGTCGCCTTTGGGAAGTAAAAGTCGAAACCCGAGAGCACGCGTTGAGGACTGGGGAGTTGTCACTTCGGTTTTGTTTTGTGTTCTCTGCACAGCCGAGCTTTTCCTGACTCTCTCTTATCCTCCACAGGCTGTAGGTTGCCCCCTCCCTCCCCAGGCGTGGACGCAAGCCCCTGCCCAAACTCACCTGTTTTCCGGACGGGCAGTGAGCCCACCCTGAGCCCAGCAGTGGTTCGGAGGGTCTCCTCGGACGCGAGGGCAGGGGAGGCTCTAAGGGGCTCAGACAGCCAGCTGTGCCCCAAGCCACCCCCCAAGCCCTGCAAGGCACCTGTCCTCAAGCCTCCCCCGTCTCCATCTACCTGGCTCAACGCCGAGGCCAACTACTGTGAACTGAACCCAGGCTTTGCTGCAGGCTGTGACAAGGGAACAAGGCCACCCCTCTGTGCCCAGGACAGCTACGTGGAGCTGCTAACAGCCAAGCAGAACGGGGCGCCAGGGCCCCGGAACTCTGGAGTCAACTACTTGACCCTCGATGATGATGTTGCGGCTGGGCCTTGGGAGGCACCGGCCACCCAGACGGACCAGGGGCAGGGGGACAAGGGCGAGTTTGTGCCGCCCCGCCTGGAGACCGCCTCCTCATTCAGACCCAATGACTTCGAGTCAAAGCTCCTTCCTCCTGAGAACAAGCCCCTGGAAACAGCAATGCTGAAGCGGGCAAAAGAACTGTTCACCAACAGTGACCCCAAGGTCATCGCCCAGCACATGCTGAGCACGGACTGCATGGTAAGTGCCCAGGCGGGTGGGCGTTGTTCCGGCTTCTGAAAATTTAGAAGGTGGACGTCAGGTTGGGCCTCACTCCACCTCACCCTTTAAGCACTTTGCTCAGAGGAAAAGTCTGGAGATAACCTGGGTGGGGATTTATTTAAAGGGTGGGAAGCGCAGGCCTGGGAGGACCTTTGCCCAGGCAGGAAGCTCGTAAAAATCACCGCGGGCAGAGGGATGGCAGGCTGCCGCCGCGGGCCGTGCCTCCCCCACCGGCTGCAGAGTTCTCCCAGATGGTGTTGATTTTGGAATTCTCCCCTGGCCTCAGCTCCATCAGAGCTGGGAAAGTCAAGTCCAAGGAGAGTGGACTGTAGACGAAAATGTACTTTCTGGAGTAGCAGGGCCTAGGTTATTTTTATTTTATTATATATGTGTGTGTGTGTGTGTGTATATATATACACACACACACACACACACACACACACATACTGTGTATATATTTCTTCTATTGTTACTAAAATGGGCTTTAGAAAAAATATTTTTAGTTTTACCTTGACTTTTTTACAAGTAGTACTTGCTCAATTTAGAAAAATTATACAGATTAAGAGAAAAAAAATAAAATCACACAAAGTCTAGTTTCCCAATGATCACCACTCTTAACGTTCACTCTGCAAACAGGTATGTGTACATAATTTCAGGCATGTGTGTGTGTTTTCCACAGAAATGATACAGGCCTAAACATATGATTTGATTTGATTTTAGCTTTTTCTAAACATACTATTTTAAACCCTGAGTCTTTGACTGAACACATATCATGACTGTATTTTCATGTGACTATATGTTTACATAATCATCATTTTGGATAGGATGCCTATCGTTTAGATATGGGTGGCTTTTGTTCATAGGTGGCCCCACAGCAAAGTTATCCTTCAGAGAGATCTTTCTAGAAAACAGGTGTCCCGGGCTGGGGTGGGCTCAGCCTGTCCCCCAGCACAGAAACAGATCCATGCGTTGGAGCGTCAGGTGAGGCTCTTGGGAGATTTAAAGTCCTTACTCGTGCGTTGCTCAGGGAAGGCAGTGAGAGTCAAGGTTCAGGGTCTGTTTAGGGCCTGTTTAGGAGCTGAGTTCTTCCAAGTCCATTTCCTGGGTCATGAATCACGGCAGGAAATCTGGGCTCTGAGCACTCCCCTTGGGAGTCCCCAGTTGACAGAGCTCGCTCGGGAGCAGGAAGCCTCCCAAAACAACCTTGAGGAACTTCAAGGAGGTACGAGCTGTTCAGGGCTAAACAAACCCCTTCCTGAAAGTAGGACCAAGCCAGGCCTAGGAGGTGGGGCGGGTGTGCGTGCGTGCGTGTATGCGTGTGTGTGTGTGTGTGTGTGTGTGTGTGTGTGTGTGTGTGTGTGTGGCGGGAGCAGGGGGAGGGGCCCTGGGGAAAGATCCAGGAAAGGGGTGGTGCTGAAGAACGAGGGTTCGTTCACGTGGTTGGCTGGGTGTCCTTGGGCCGTGCTCACAGGTCATATTAAATACTTCCCTCACTTTAAAGTGAGCTAACAGCTAAACCCGTTTGGGCAGTAAGAGGATTTAAGATTCCTGTTCCCGGCCCTGGCACTCCAACAGGCCAGGAGTCTGGTATGCACCTGCCTGAGTTCTCCACAGAGGAAGCTCCTTGTGGAGAAATGGATCAGCTGAATTCCCAGGAGGTAATGACTCCTTCTTCCCTGCGACCTCAGACAGGGCTTGGAGGATCTAGGAGAGTCTAGGAGGAGGGGAGATGCCAGACCACCCGCTGGCAGGAGGGTCCGGAACGTTCCTACCACCTCAAGTGTGTTCCCAACTGAAGGAACATGAAGCCTGCCCTTTTTCCTGTTCCGTTTCTTTGCATTTTGTCCTCCCGGTTGGGCCCCCCCCCCATCTGCCTGCAGGAACCCTTAGAACCGGGGCTGGAGGGAGCCCCCAGGCACGGCAAGGCGGAGGCCCGGAGCAGGAGTCCGCCCCACTGTGCCCGCCTTCATTCTCCAAGGACAGGGCTGTTGATCGTGTTCCTCCCTCCCTCCCGAGTCCACTGCCATTTCCTTAATCTCCTGGAACCGTGGGACTTTCAGGGCTTTGCCGACAAAGCAGGCACGCTCGGCATCTCCGAGGGAAACAGAATGAGGGCTGTTGTTACCCACTCCAAATGTAATGGCCACTTGGAAGCTGAGAACAGGCGCTGGGCAGCATTTGGGGCCCAAGCGCTGGTTCCTACCCCAGGCTGGTGCCCCAGAAAGACCGACGTGACAGTGGGTGCTCCTAAGTGTCTCAAAGCTGCCTGTCCAGCCGTGCCCAGCCCCTTCCTGGGGCCGGGCTGGGTTGAGCATCCACCGAGCCCCTCTCAGCCTGCAAATGGGCACCACCCTGGCCACGCCCAGAGTGCAGCCTGTCTCCACCCACTTGCTGCAATATCTAGAAGCAGGGCTCAGTGTGTTAGAGCTGCCCTCTGGGGATGAACTGCCTGAGTCTAATTCCGGTTCTCCACTTTCTCCACCTGGAAGAGGGAGAGAACACCACCAACTACCCAGGTGGTTGTGAGGACTAAGTGAGAGAACTTACGTAAAGCCCCCACACAGCGTGGCTGGCCCAGAATGAGGCCGTCAGCGTTAGGTGTTCAGCCTTGATGGAGCATGAGCTGCGGGCCAGGCCAGCCACGGCGGGGGCTGTGCGGAGGGACAGTGATGCAGGAGTCCAGACCACAGCCCAGGTGGGAAGTGCTCTGAGGGGAAGGTACGGGAGCTGTGGGGCCTCGGAGGCAGGGTCCCGAATGTGGGGGGAAGAACGGTGATCGGGGAGGGACGTGTGAGACGAGATTTCAAGGCTGAATGCGAACCGGCCAGATGAAGAATTCGAAAAGCGTCTTCTGGGTGGGAAACGACGTGCATGTGCGGAGATTCGGGCGTCCAGGGTTCGGTTGACAGAGGAGTCTCTGTGCGGGCCGTGAGGGTGGGGACGGGTGGGGTCAGGGAGGCACTAGCAGGTCTGGGCTGGTTTTGAGTCTCCGCTTCTGGGCCAGTGCCAGGTTATTGCCTCCTTTAATGCACCTGGCAGCTCAGGGAGGGAGACAGGCCCTGAAGTGCATAGTCCAGACCAGAGTCCTTTGCTGAGGGCAGCAGAAACGGTGGGCAGAGCCAGGCGATCTCATTATAGTTTAGAAGGTCCCTTGGCAGCTGGGAAGGGCCAGCGCTTCCCCCGGGTCACTGCAGCAGCTCCCAGAGAAGGGGTGAGGAGCAGGCAGGGTGTGGAGGCCCCGCAGATAGGACGGCTAAGGTCAGAAGAGCAGAGGGAGGAGGGAGCACCTCTTCGTGGAGCACTATTGTTGCTTGTCGAGTCCATCTCACAGTAAATGCTCTAGAAGGGTCCATCCCTCCTCTGTACCTATGAGCTGCACGGCTCTGGGCACTTCCCCAGGGGACCTAATCCCGGCCCTGCCCTGTGAGCTCGGGATCCCCTTGTCCCATAGGTCAGCCTCGGGGCAAGCAGGTGTTGGCATATCCTGGCCAACCCCCAGGAAAGGGCCTAGGGGTTGCGTGCTTACACTGAAGGAAAACAGACTTGGAGGTTCTCTCCCAGAGCAGGGATCACTCTGGTTACTAGTGCTTCCAGAATAAGACTGAACCAATGATAAACCTTTGAATTACATAGTGTGTGCGTGAACTGGAGGATGCCCACCACCCGGGAGCCGGGTTCGGAGCCTCTGAAGGGGCAGCTGTCCAAACAAGCAAGCAAAGCATACGTGACCTCAAGTGGCCGGGGTGTGCATCTGGGCTGCCTTCCCATGGTCAAGGTGTAAATCCTTTTCCAGAGATCAAGCCAGAATTCTCCCTCCTTCTACATGCCGGTGACTCACAACTTGTGTTTTCAAATAGCTTTTTGAGGTTTTAAAGTCATTCGAGCCTTTGCAAAGTCCTTGAGACAGATGAACTTAGCAGCTGTGTTAGAGAAGGGGAAACTGAGGCCCAGAGAGCTGCGTAGGAATTCTGCATCCTGTTTCCCAGTCCACCACTGGATAGTTAATTCCCACAGGTTCATTTCCTCTGGGCTGACAGTGGTTGCTTTGCTTGACCACAGAAGTGAAAGGTCAGGGTTAATAATATCAGCCAAACTTCAGATGTTTTCTGTGGGCCATTATGAAGACATCTGGCCCGTTCAGTTGCCTCGGATCGTTATGGTCCAGGACAGCTGCCGCAGCTGGAGGAGAGGAATCATTCCGTGGCTGCGCGGCTGCCGTGTGTCCGGGCTTGGTTAGACCCACTGTATCTGGTAGTCTCACCGTTAGACATCGGTGCGCTGGGGCGCGTCATTAGCCGGTGTTAGACATGCAGCGGCTCGGCTGTAACATTTCGAGGCAGCGTGTAATAACTATAAATGGCCGGCTAATACCTGGTGCCGGTGAACTGTGATCGCAGGCTAGAACCAAGATGGGGAGAGCTGGCCGGGACAGACAAAGAAGGCCTCTCAGGGGGAGAAGTGGGTATGCTTGAGACCTCGGGTTTCAAGTCGCTATACATGCCTCTAATAGTTTCCAGACGTGTGGTGCATTTACTGAGCCCGGGAGAGGTGTAATTAGGGGTAATAGCAGCCAGCCCTGCTGTTAAGTGAGATCAGGAACGGCGGAGCCGCAGCAGAGGAGCGGAGCACTTGGCTGCTGTCTGCCTTGTCACCACAGGGGCTCGTCGCTCTGCGTGCAGGCGGCCCTGCCATTGGCCGCGGGATCCGGCCTGTGTTAGACAAAAGCTGGCAGAACTACACCTTTCTCCGGCCGGAAACACCAAATCCGCCAAGTCCGCAGCCCACTTTAGGTGCTTCCTCCCAGGTTTTAGGCTCCACCGAGGTATTAAGAATCCTCCAGATGGCATCTGGAAACTGTATTTGGGGGTGCCGCTGCTCAAAAAGAAATGTAGCAAGTGCCTCCATCCTGTCCCAGTTCGGTGTGTTTCTTTTCACGCGTTTTCATGTTTGCGATCTGTTTCAACTCGTGTTCTTGACAGGTCACTAGGATACTCGAAGTCTCCGAAGAGATGAGGAAGAACATGGGCGTGAGCTCGGGGCTGGAACTCATCACCTTGCCGTATGGCCACCAGCTGCGCCTGGACATAATTGAAAGGTGAGCGGTGCTGTCCTTGCGTTTCCGGCCCCGTCAGAGCAGAGAGGGGACCCGCCCCGGAGCCCCTCACTTCTCCCAGAAACCCGAGCCAGAGGATTCCCAGAGACGCACAAAGAGCGCAGAGGAAGTCAGGGAACAAAGCACGCGTTCCTGTCCTTGCCCCAGGAGGAAGCTGAGGACAGAACAGACGATTACCAGCAGAAGTCACCCCAGTCACCAGCCCTGGGCGGGGCGGGTGGGGCTGGGGTGCTGCAGGCAGACTGACTCAGACATCTCGCCACCTCACTGAGCTGTGGCTCCTCTCCGTCTCTTCTGAGTTCAAGATCGCTTTAGGAACAAGTGGAAGTTTGTGGGAAAGGCTGGGAAGAACAGAGTCTGAACACTGTCTTCTTTGAGGGGTGGGCAGGGGATGGTGGCGCGCGGACCCCCCAGCCTCTGAAGCATCACTGCCCTCTCTCACAAGCTCCCAAAATACCCGGGCCCCAGCTGTCCTTGAAAGCCCACACGTGTGAACACTGGATGTTTAGAAATTAAAAAGACAGAAAAATAGCGAGGCATGTTTTAAAGAGAAGCACTTAAACCTTAAACACAAGTGTGGGACAGTTGCTCAAAGAGCACGCAAAGTCCTTTGATTAAATTAAGCAAGGATTAGAGAGAGGGGAGTGCTAGACTAGCTTCCTGTATCGCCACAGAGGTTGGACTTGTTGACGCACAAAGATACTGATGTGGGCAAGACTGTCTTGTTTGTCCGGCCAGTTTCCTAGTTGTTACGACACACACATGGGTTGTGACGGACAGCTGAGACCCCGGCTTTCCACGAGAAGAGAGCGGCCGGTGAGGCCTTAGAGGCCGCCAAGCCCGAGCGCCGCCATCCCCTGCCCACGGCCTTCCCTGACATCTCTCTGAGGCGGCTGAAGTGTGTTTGTCTCATTACAGTAGCCACTAACCACACACGGCTATGGAGAGCTTGAAATGTAGCGACTGGGAGACAACTATTGTATTTTACTACTTATTAAGTGTAAGTAGCCCTGTGTGGCTGGTGGACCGCGCAGTCCTAGGACGTCAGCCCCTGGAAAGTAAACCTTGCATTTCAAGTAGCCTCGGGGATCCGTGCAGCTGCTCTCGAGGCTAGCTGGCTAGAAAACCCTCCTGCCACTGGTGCTTTGGCCGTGAAGCCATGGATAGGAGACACCCAGAATGCAGAACCAGAGGTTTCTGGAAGGCAGCAGGTTAGAAAATGGTCCTTGGCTATGTTCAGGCATCCTTTTTAATGCCTTTGGAGAACTGCAGGCCTGACTCCTGAATTTTCCTGCTTCTCCTTACAGGCTTTCTTAGATTCTAGCCCCTCTTTCCCCAGGCCTCTCCCCTCCCCACGCCTCAGGGGCCCGCTTCTCAGTTCCACTAGCTTGCCCTCTGTCGTTGCTGGGCCAGGGGTCACCGTTTCAACAGAGACCGCTGTTTCCCATGCGATGCATTTCAGCTGCAATCTCCCAGGGCGCCAGGCCTTCCTTGGCCGGTGTCAGTAGGTACGCTGGACGTGCGCTCTGGGCCCAGGCTGAGGTCGGCAGGCCGGGGGCTTCTCCAGGCCGTTTTCTGGATTCCACTCCTGTCTCCATCTGTTTCCTCTTTCCCCTGCTCGCTGCTCGCCTGGGGCCTCTCTCCCTCGGCTCGCTTCCTGCCCAGGGCTGACCTGGGGGATCCGCCTGCTGCAGTCTGGGGAGCGGTTTTCTTCATTATAGTGTGTTTACTAAATAAAGGCCAAGGTTATAGCCATTTCAAAGGGTCAGATGACATCATCTTCTTGTGTTTTAGGATCAAATACAAACCACCCTTAATTTTTAATTTACCACCTCACCCACCGCAGGCCTGCCGAGTGGAGATGCCCTTGGTATAACGTTTAGTGCCTCTTCTTGCCTCCGACCTGCCATGCTGGTTTTTCCTGCAGCAGTATATGCGGGAGGTTTTAGGCACATGTTGGCTGAATGAATGGATAGAATTAATTAATGTGATGCAAGGTTTTAAAGATGTAGAGAATCTATCTTTTATTAAGGGCCATTTTAAAACAGGAAAAAACAATGAACAAAAGAATCAATTGAAGGCAACATGGAAAATTAGTTTACTATTAGTTGAAAGAAACATCTGAAATCCTCAGCTCAACATTAACACTTTACAAATAAGAAAACTCTTGAGGGGGTGCCTGGCTGGTTCAGTCAGTGAGCATCCGACATCAGCACAGGTCAAGATCTCACGGTACATGAGTTCAAGCCCTGCATCGGGCTCTGTGCGGACAGCTCAGAGCCTGCTTCAGATTCTGTGTCTCCTCTCTCTTTCTCAAAAATAAGTAAAAAACATTTTAAAAAACTAAAAAGAAAACTTGAATAAATTCAAAAAATAAAAATTAAAAAATTAAAATTTTGTTATGATCCATTAATTAAGACATCAGGAAGGAGAGAGAAAGAAAATGGTACAGACAACATGGACCAAAATACAGAGAAAGGTGTGCACGTAGAGACAATTGTGTTAACTGCTGTTTAAAATTTTTTTAATGTTTATTTGAGAGAGCAGGGAAGGGACAGAGAGAGGGGGACAGAGAATCCCAAGCAGGCCCTGAACTAACAGCGGAAACCCTGACATGGGGCTTAAACCCACAAACCGCGAGATCATGACCTGAGCCGAGATCAAGTTGGATGCTTAACTTACTGAGCCACCCGAGTGCCCCATGGCACTTTAATGATTTTTAAGCTGCCGTACCACCTTTGTTTCTCACAACCAGCCTTGCTCACATTGTTCCAGTGAAGCGATAGAGGAATGGGCAGTCAGGGAACAGCCTATGGTCACCGCAGCAAGCAAGCGCCATCCCTACACACACATACAAAAACACTCAGAGACAGGAGAGCTCATCACGGATTTCATAACCATTGGAGAAAGTAGTAATGCTGGCCACTTGATGAGTCATGCCACTCTTGGCCTAGGGCAGTGAGAGACAAACACATGTGGCCCCAGAATCGCAAAGGCATGTTGTATTTTAGGAACCAAAACTGTGGATGGGGCTTCACCTCCAGCCCTTGTACCACAGCCTAGGAGAAACTGAATGGAGGCCTTTCTGGCCCAAAGCAGTCAGCTGATGTAGAGAAAGAAGGAAAGGACCGTCATGTGTGCCGCTGCCATCGGCAGAGACTGCTCTGCGACCCCATTCATATTAGTCCCATTGTCAAAACTGTGCTTCCTGTTCTGGGTCTGTGAGCTTGACCCTGGTAGTACAGGATGAAAAAAGGGAGGATTGTTGGCAGATACAAGATTTCTGTTTTATTAGGGTCTGACTTAACAGGGAGATTCCTGCCGGTCAGCTGTTCAGTCTGTGTCCACATCTCCATTCACTTTCTGGCCTCCTGCCCAGAGCCACAGGCTCTCCATTCTTACTTCCTCATCCTTTCTTATGTCCCAAGGCCCCGTGTCGTCTTCCTGGGTCAAGCATATTCTCTTGTTTTCCTGCTCTTCCATTCCCCAGTCCTGGGGTACAGCGGAGGTGGCCAGGGCTCCCCTGAGAATGGGACTGCCCAGTGTGTTGAAGGACCAGGTGTCTCCCTGGACCTTTCATGGCAGAAGGTACTGGGAGCCATGTGTACTTCTGAGCAGCTTCACCCCAGGAGGGTCCTCTTCATCCCCAGATCCAGGGCTGAACATGGCCCTGTCCTGGGGCATCTGCCCGTTCTGACTGTAGACAGCACACGCTCTGAGGCCTAGCCCAGGCCCCTGCCATAGGCAGCCTACGGGGGTGGTCTCGCTGTTGAAATCGGCAACCAAGTTGTCCAAGCTGCCGGCACTTCATGGGGCGAAGGCAGCAAACGGCACAAAGCTAGTCCCTTTTCTGGCTGGTTTGCATTGTTTTCCTCCTCATCCCGTCGCCCTGGGCCTGACCATTGACCTCCTCCCTCCCAGACACAACACAATGGCCATTGGCATCGCGGTGGACATTCTGGGCTGCACGGGCTCTTTGGAGGACCGAGCGGCCACCCTCAATAGGATCATCCAGGTGGCGGTGGAACTGAAGGACTCCATGGGGGACCTCTACTCTTTCTCGGCCATCATGAAAGCCCTGGAAATGCCGCAGGTGAGGTTCTACTTGCTTTGTGCACCCTGCGGGGCTGTGTGCACTCAGTGGTCTGCAGAGTGGTCTGCAAGCCCATGATAAGCAAATCACAGACTATTTTAGTCCATCTCGAAAGGTAAACTGAATCATGCTGAAAGCAGCTGGGATTAGGGGGCAACCTAAGGCAGTGTCTAAGCGTTTCGGTTCTGTTTTTAAAAACAATGGACCATTGTTGGCAGCCCACGCTTTCTCTTTGGCGTGCAGCAAGAGCCGTCCTCAGGAGCCATCGGTGTCCCTCAAGACCAGCGAGGATGCTCTGTCTGGCTAACGTGTGTTGTATAATAAAGAGACTGGGCTCATCTGGGTCACCCGGCATTTGGGGAGCTTATATCTGACAGTCCCCAGAGTGGCTTGTCTCAAAGCATGTTCCCCAGGTCACCTAAACGAGACTTCTGTTAAAAACCCCAGATTTCTAGCTCGTGCGCCATGTAACCCCCTAATCAGAGTTTCTGAAAGTGGGCACTTGCAGTTCATCTGCTCCGATGGGCTGTGTTTAGGATGTGTTGAACCTGAAAGCCTGTATTTAAAATCAAACGAACTGACAGAAGAAAGTCTGTTATCTTGATTGCCCAGAGTCCGCTTTCCCTTTCTGTTCTGCCAAGCAAGCCCTAGGTGCTTGGAATCTCGCCCTCAGGCTCCTCCAGTCCTACATAAGCGCAGTCCACCAGTAACACCAAACCATGGGTCGGGTCGTTTAGCTTGGCTGTTTCATAACCACGGCTGAAAATCCACCACTGCCACCAGGGAAGACAGCTACAGTCACGTGTCCTGCAAGTCAGAGCACGTTCGAGCAAGGTCTGTCTAGCCATGCATTAAAGCAAAGTCACCGTAAAAACAAGCCGAACAACTTAGTGCCTTCGCAAGGAAATTTTGGGGGAAATCCGTTTCCATTACAATATTCTGACAGTTTGAAAACTCTTCAGACACACTGGAATTTTATAGGCTCCATATTTGGAAAAAGCAAATCTAGATGTATTTTCACGATATACCGACTCCTGTAGCAGGGGTTATAATCTTTCATACACGTGTTCTTAATTTGTATCACATTTATTTCCTCTTAGCCAAAACTGCCTGTAATTTGGGAAGGCTGAGGCAACCGGCTAAGTGAGCTGAGTGTGGCCCTCCAGCCCGGAGCTTTCTCTGAGCAGTAAAGAGGATGTTTGCGGGATCGTGCGCCTCCGTGACATCACTCAGCGGTCAGGGACTTCTCCCGGAGCGCCCAATATGCCTTTGCAGGTGGCTCGCTGGCCTCCAGCAGCATCAGACTCTTCCCGCTGGCATCCGCCCTCCAGGGTATTCCGACCCCCGCAGTGAGCTCGGGCACTGCTGGGGGAGGGGAGTGGCAGACCCAGGGAAAGCTGAGAGGAGAATCACATCCCTCCTGTGTGTCCTCATCCAAACCCGTCCCTAAACCACAGACTCAACGTGCCTTCTCTCCACAGCTTCTTGTAGTGAGAAAGAACATCCGGCAGGTGGGCCAGACAGGAGACCAGGGCTGCTTTCAGAAAGGCGGGTGCTTCACGGAGGGGGAGGGAAGGGGCATCGAGAAGGGGGTGGCCAGAGGAGGACAAGTCAAGTCTTTCCTGTCCCAGCAGACCCGTGGGTGTCGGTCGCTTCTCACCGTCCTCTGGGAAGATGCGGCTCTTAGAGGCCGAGGGAAGGACTCTCCTACCAGCTATAAAACCTGGAGCAAGTGAACGATTCTCTTCTGGTTTCCGATCTGTAAAATGAGGCCAAAATACTGCCTCGCAGGGCATCGTGAGGATGAACTGAAATTGCTCAAATACCCGACACGGGGTTGGCACTCGTTCCCCAAGTCTCAGTGCCGTTCCTCTTTCTTATTTCATGTAAAAAACCTCAGACACTTAGGCTTGCTGGTTTTATGGCATGAGTGGGGGTGGTTGGTCTCCGGGCAGTCAGAGTCAGTGGCCCGTGTTGGCCTTGACTGCTCTAAAAGAAATGATAAAGGAGTGAGTGGTGGCATCATATGGTCCGGGGAGTGCTCTCTGTGTCTCAGACAGCACTCCTCACGCGTAAATTAAAATGCCATACGTCCTATTCCTCCACGCTTTCAGCAGCACAGCCTCAGCGGACAGCTGGCAATCATGTATTCTGTGACCAGTAATGCCACTTCCAGAAATTTATCCTCCATCTATTTCCACACGTAGACACATTTGCAAAATCTGCACCAGGTACTTTCATAATGGAAAAGAATTTCTAAACTCTGTGGGAGACTACTTCAACTTTAGTTTAATCCATAAAGTGGAACATCATGCAGAAGTTTAACAAAATAAGGCTGTTTTATACTACTTCTATAGGAAAAAATGTGTAACGTAGGAGATGCATTTTATTTTAAAAGTTGTGTACGTGTGTGTGCAAGGATTGTGCACACATAGACTGATGAGCTGCCTCTGGGACGGGCCATTAGAGCAACACAGGACAGGGTGGGGTGGGGGTTAGCCTTTATCTGCTCTCAACTGCTTTGACTTTATTTTGAAAAGAGCCTTTTCCAAAAAGCGATCACACCTTTCTTTCTTCCAGATCACAAGGCTAGAAAAAACATGGACTGCCCTCCGGCACCAGTACACCCAGACCGCCATCCTCTATGAGAAACAGCTGAAGCCTTTCAGCAAAGTCCTGCATGAAGGCAGAGGTGAGTGCAGGTCAGCACGAGCCGGCGGGTGGCCGTGAGACCGTGAGGTCAAATCTGCTCTGGTTCGACCCGAGCCTTGAGCAGGAGTTACATGCAGGATTGTTGACGGATCACCAAAGCTTTTATCAGATGACGGCATCACCCCCGGAAGAGTGGCAGTTGCAAAACAGGACATGAGCTAGCGGTCCCCTCGTTCCGTGCTCACCTTAATCGAGGTGTAGGGTACGTAGCATTATATTAGTTGTAGGTGTGCGATGTGGTGAGTCAGTATTCGTGTATGTTGCAAAGATGATCACAGTCCAAACAATACCCACATCATACACAGTTACAGAATTTTTCTTTCTTGTGAGGACAGCTCTCAAGATCCACTCTGTTGACTGCTTTCAAATGTGCAGGGTGCTTTCAAATGTGCAGGGCACTGTTACTAACTATAACTGTACTTTGCCTCCCCATGACTTTTTTATTCTGCACCTGGGAATTTGTATCTTTTGACCCTCTCCACCCATCTTGCCCTCCCCTAACCCCCAGGCTCAAGCAACCATCAACCTGTTCTCTATATCCATGAGCTCAGGAGTTTTTTGGGGTTTTGTTTTTGTTTTTTCAGATTCCACATCTAAGTGAGATCATAGGATTGATATGTATATTACATATGTAAGATCTACATATCCTACATATATAAGATATTGATCTTTTTCTGTGACACATTTTACTCAGCAAAATGTCCTCAAGGTCCATTCATGTCCCAAATGGCAGGATTTCATTTCTTATTCTTTTTAAGTTTATTTTGAAAGAGAGAGGGAAGCCCAGGCAGGTTCCTTGCTGTCAGCACAGAGCCCAACGTGGGGCTCGAACTCACAAACTGTGAGGTTATGACCTGAGCCCAAACTCAGTTGGACACTCAACCAACTGAGCCACATAGGCATCTCTCATTTCTTATTTTTATGACTGAATAATACTCCGTTTTGTATTTATAAACATATGTATACCCACATTATCCATTCATCTGACAATGGACACTTTGGTTGTTTCCATTTCTTGGCTTTGTAAATAATGGCAGTGAACATGAATGGGGTGCAGATGTTTTTTTCAATTTAGGTTTTTGTTTTCTTTAGATAAATACCCAGAAGTGGAACTGCTGGATAATATGGTAGTTCCATTTTTGATATTTTGAGGAATCTCCATACTGTTTTCTGTAGTGGCTGTACTAATTTACATGCCTGCCAACAATGCACAAGGGTTCTCTTTTCTCTGCATCCTTTCCAACATTTGTCTTTTTGCTATGGCCATTCAACCAAGTGTGAGGTGACATCTCACTGCGGTTTTGATCTGCATCTCCCTGCCGATGAGTGATGCTGGGCGCCTTTTCCTGTACCTGTTGACTATCTGTACCTCCTCTGGAAAAATGTCTCTTCAGATCCTCTGCCTTTTGCATTGGCATTTTGCTTTTTTTTCTGTTCTGCTGTTGACTTGTACATGTCTTTTATATAGTTTGAATATTAACCTCTTATCAAATATATGATTTCCAAATATTTTCTCCCATTCAGTAGTTTGCCTTTTCATTTGTTGATGATTTTCTTTGTTATGGAGAAGGTTTTTAGTTTGTTACAGTCCCACTTGTTTATTTTTGCTTTTGCTGTCAGAAAAAAAAAACATTGCCAAAACTAACGTCAGGAAGCTCTGCCTATGTTTTTTTCTTCCAGGAGTTCTTTCAGGTCTTACAGTCAAGTCTTTAATCCATTTTGAGTTGATACTTGTGTCTGGTGTAAGATAGTGTCTGATTTTCCTTATTTTACATGTGGCTCTTCAGTTTTCTCGACACCATTTATTGACGAGACTATTCTTTTCCCATTGTACATTCTTGGCTTCTTTGTCATAAATTAATCGGCCATATATGCATGGGTTTATTTCTGGGCTCTCTATCGTGTTCCGTTGATGTAGGTGTCTGTTTTATGGTAATATGCTGTTGTGATTACTGTAGCTTTGGAATACAGTTTGAAACCAGGGAGCATCTCCATCTTTGTTCTTCTTTCTTAAAACTTCTTTGGCTATTTGGGGTCTTCTGTGGTTCCCCCATATTTTAGGATTGTTTGTTCTATTTGTGTGAAAAATGCCTTTGGAATTTTATAAGGATTGCACTGAATCTGTAGATTGCTTTAGAAAGTATGGATTCCATGAACACAGAATTTCTCTCCATTTTTTTGTGTTTTCTTCAATTTCTTTCATCAGTGTCATACAGTTTTCAGTGTACAGGTCTTTCAGCTCCGTAGTTAAAATATTCCCAGATATTTTATTATTTTTCATTTAACTGTGAGATTTTCTTCATTTCTCCTTCTGATAGTTTGTTATTGTTGTATGGACATGCAACAGACTTTTGTATATTAATTTTGTATTGTGCAACTGTACTGAATTCCTGCATTAGTTCTAACAGTTTTTGATGGAGTTGTTAATAGTTGATGTATATAATATGTCATCTGCAAATAGTAACAGTTTTACTTCTTCCTTTCCAGTTGGAATCCCTTTTATTGTTTTTCTTGCGAATTTGCTCTGTCTAGGACATTCAATACTATGTTGAACAAAAGTGGTGAGAGTAGGTATCCTTGTCTTGTTCCTGATCTTAGAAAAAAAGCTTTCAGCTTTTCACCACTGAGTATGATTTGGCTATGGGATTGTCGTATATGATCTTTATTATGTAGAGGTATGTTTCTTCTATACCTTTGTTGAGAGTTTTGTTTAATCACAAATGGATGTTGAATTTTGTCAAATGCTTTTTCTTTATCTCATTGAGTTGATCATCTGATAATTTTATCCTTCATTTTGTTAATGTGGTATATCATATTGATTGATATGTAGATGTTGCTCATCCTTGCATCACTGGAATAAATTCTACTTGGTCATAGTATATGATCCTTCTTAATGTATTACTGAATTCAACTTGCCAGTATTTTGTTGAGGATTTTTGTATCGATGTTCATCAGAGATATTGGCCCGTAATTTTCTTTTCTTGTAGAGTCCCTGTCTGGTTTTGGTATCAAGGTAATGCTGGCCTCATAAAATGAGTTTGGAAATATTCTCTCCTCTTCTATTTTTCAGAAGAGTTTAAGAAAGATTGGTATTAATTTATGTTTGATAGAATTACCAGTGAAGCCATCTGGTCCTGGATTTTTGTTGGGAGGTGATTTATTATTAATTCAGTCTCCTAACTGGTAATAAGTCTGTTTAGATTTTATTTCTTCATGATTCAATCTAAGTAGGTTGTATATTTTTAGGGATGTATTAATTTCTTCTAAGTTGCCCAATTTGGTGGTGTATGATTATTCATAGTAGTCTCTTATGATCCTCTGTTTATCTGTAGTTTCAGTTGAAACTTCTCTTTCATTTCTCTTTCTCATCAAGACCTTGATGAGTCTTGCTAAACGTTTGTCAATTTTCTTTTCAAAGAACCAGCTCTTAGGTTCATTGATATTTTCTATTGTCATTGTAGTCTCTATTTCATTTATTTCTTCTCTGATCTTTTTTCATTTCTTCTATTAACTTGGAGCTATGTTCTTTTTCTAGTTTCTTGAGGTGTGTAAAGTATGGTTTTTTAAGACTTTTCTTGTTTCTCAAGATCAGCATTGAGGAGTATGAACTCTGCTCTTAGAACTGCTTTTGCTGCATCCCCTAGATTTTGGTGGGTTATTTCTCCATTTTCATTGGTATCAAGGTATTCTTTTAGTTCTCTTTTGACCCACCAGATGTTCAAAAGCATGTTGTTCAACCTCCATATATTTGTAAATTTTATAGTTTTCTTCATGTAATTTCTGATTTCATACCACTGTGGTCAGAAAAGATGCTTGATATGATTACAGTCGTCTTAAGACTTATTTTGTTACTTACTATATGGTCTACCCTGGAGAACATTCTATGTGCACTTAAGAAGAATACGTATTCTGGTGCTTTCGCATGAAATACTGTTAAGTCCATCAGATCTGATGTGTTTTTAAGGCTGATATTTCCTTACTGATTTTCTATCTGGTTGATCTATCCAGTAAGTGGGGTATTAAAGTCTTCTACTATTATTGTTTTGTTGTCTGTTTCTTCCTTTGGGTCTGTTAATATATGCTTTATATTAGCAAACTTTATATTAGTTTAGGTGCTATGTTGGGTACATAAATATTTACAAATGTTATATCCTGTTATTGGATTGACCTCTTTACCATTGTGTAATGCTCTTTTTTGTTATTACAGTTGTGTTTTAATGTCTATATTGTATAATTATAGCTCCTTAAGCTTTCTTTTTTCCATCTCTACACTTTCAGTCTGTGTGTGTACTTACATCTTAAGTGAGTCTCTTGTAGGAAGCATAAAGATGGGTCTTTTTTATCCATTCAGTCACTGTATGTCTTGATTGGAAAATTTAGCACATTTACATTTAATTATTGATTGGTATGTACTTTTTGGCATTTTGTTCATTGTTTTCTGATTGTGTTATCATTCGTCTCTGCTCGTTTCTTGCTCACTTCCTTCGTGGCTTGATGATTTTCTTTAGTGATATGCATGGATTCCTTTCTCCTTATCTTTTGTGTGTCTATTGTAGGTTTATGCTTTCTGGTTACCTTGGCTTACACATAACAATTTGTAACAGTCTACTATTGAAGTTGATGCCAACTTAAGTTTGAATGTATTTTAAATCTCTACATTTTTACCCCGTCACATTTTACATCTTATCACTTCTGTCTTTTAACCTTCATACTAGCTTTGTAAGTGATTAATCCATCTTTACTATTTACTTTTATCAGTGAGAACTGTACTTTTATATGTTTTGTTAATAATTAACACCCTTTCTTTTCAGCTTACGGAAGTTCCTTTAACATTCCTTGTACAGGCAGTGTAATAGTGATGAAACCCTTTTATCTTTCTTTGTCTAGAAAACTCTTTATCTCCCTTTCAATTCTGAATGACAGCTTTGCCAGACAGAATATTATACTTGTTTGGAACTTTTTTTCTTTGAATATATTGTGCCTCTAAAGTTTCTACTGAAAAATCTGCTGATAAGAGTCATATGGTGGTTCCCTTGCACATTACATGTTGTTTTTCTCTTACTGCTTTTTAGATTTTCATTTTCGTTAACTTTTGACAATTTAATTATAATGTGTCTTGGGTGAGTCTTACTTGTAACTCTCTGGGCTTTCCTGGATCTCTGCATGTCTATATCCTTCTCCAAGTTAGGGAAGGTTTCACCCCTATTATTTCATCAAGTAAGTTTTCTGCCTCTTTCTCTTTTCTTCTAGGACTCCTGTAAGACAAATGTTAGTTTAAGGGAGTTATGGAGTGTCATCAAGCAGACTATCTTCATGTTTTCCATTGTTTTTTTTTTTCTTTTCTGTTTGTTGCTCTGATTATATGCTGCTGACCGTATGAGTTCCATTATCTTGTCTTTGAGTTCACTAATCCTTTCTTCTGCTTCATCTGTTCTGTTGAACCTCTCTACTATAATTTTCAGGTTTTCTTCAGCTCTGTGACTTCTGTTTGGTACTCTTATATTTTCTCTCTCTTGACTTTCTCACTGTGTTTATTCTTTTTCTTTTCCCAAATTCAGTGAACGTCTTTATGACCACGATTTTTAACTCTTTATCGGGTAAATTACTTATTTCCATTTCATCAATGTTTCTTCTGAGGTTTTTCTGTTGTTCTTTCATTTGGAACATATTCCTGTTTCTTCATTTTGCTGGACTCTTTGTGTTGGTTTCTGTATATTAGATAAAACAGCCACCTCTCCCAGGCCTAAAGAAGTGGCCTCATGAAGCAGATAAATTGGTTGGCTTACCTTATCGTTCAACCCTGATCTAGTTCTTGGTTGTCTCCCTAACCTTTGTGATTGATAGCTCCCAGTAGTTGAGGATATGCCAAGACCTGTCAGTGTCCCAAAGGGGAAGGTCCCTCTCTGCCTACATTCAGGCCAGTTGGAAGCCAGATCTCACGCATCAGTTTTTAAATTATGCAAATATATATAGTCCTGTGGGAATGCAAGCATAAGCCCCACCAGAGCCAGGTGATCTGGAGGTGTCTCCTGGATGGCAGTTGCAAAAAAAGGGCTTCAGAGAAGTGTATTAGCTAGCTCCCTTCTGAGAGGTATCAGGAAGCTATAGCAAGGCAGAAGGACAGTGCAAAGATGGTGTCCAGCCTACATTACCTGGGAGCATCTCTGTAGGGCCCCAGTTGTGTGCCAAACATGAAGCCCGCCCCTTTGTCAGGCCAAAGCTCCAGGACAAGCAAATAGGCCTCTTTCACAGAAGGACTGGGGGTATGTGTCAGTCTTCTGTCTGTGCTGTGCCTGAGGGCTGCCGGTCTAGAACTGTCTCTCCAGTCATTACAGTTCTGTAAGACACAGGATCACAAGTCCCTCTGGCCTTCAGAGCCAGGTGATCAGGGGTGTATCAGGAAGAGCAGCCGCAGAAATGGAGACACCAGATGTATGTAATAGCTCCCCTGGGAGATACTGGCACTCTGGAATTTGGCAAAGGAGTGCGTATAGATGGTGCCCACAGGAAAAAAGAAAAAATGGTGGCACCTGCTGGCTAGAACAAGGCAGAGGAAGAATGTGAAGATGGTGCCTGCCAGCCAGCAGGCCCCCCTGGCTGTGTGCTAAATTAGTGCCTGCTCCACAGACCAACACTTCAAGATGAGCAAATGAGCCCCTCTTAATTGGTTGACTCCATGTGAGCCCTGGGGCCATGGGACTCAGGTGAGTCTGAGCACACAAGCCGTTTAAGAGCTCTCTCTCAGATGGTCTCAGACTTGTGGGTCCTGCAGACATGCGCAGGGTTGATTTTCAAAGCTTGATGTTTTGGGGGCTCATCTCTTTGGTGCAGGTCTTAAAAGCTGGGTTGTCGGACATGGGCCTCAAACCCTTTGCTACTCTGAGAGAAGGCGGCAGGTTTTGAGTTCTCTCCCAATTGTGTATTGCTGTGCCAGGGTCGGGGTTTATGACAAGACTGGGTCCTGGCCTCTCCTACCTGCTTCGATGTGGGCCGCCTTCTGTTCACCTGATGTTTAGGAGTCGCTCAGTGTTTGGTTTCTCTCCAGCGGAAGTTCCACATTTAACTGCAGAGCCGGTGTGTCCACTGTGGGAGGCGAGCACGGGCTCCTCCTGCATCACTGTCTTGAACTCCCTTTGCTTAATTTGGAAAAAAAAATACAACATGAAAAACTTTACCCCATTTTTCAGAATCTACATGTGTTCCCCCCAACAAAATATCAGTCCCACTACTGATGCCTCTTGTGACCTTAATGGAGCGCCAGGAAGTCACGTTTGAAGGAACGGACATGTGGGAAAAAAATGATGAAAGCTGTGAGATTATGCTGAACCACCTGGCCACAGCCCGTCTCATGGCGGAGGCTGCAGACAGCTACCGGGTGAACGCCGAGAGGATCCTGGAAGGTAAGAACTGTGTTCTCCAAGTCGCTCTCTACTCTGCAGAGGGATTAGAATGAAGGAACTTTGAAGAGCACAGATGCTCTCAGGAAAAGACAAAGTAGGAAAGGTTAAGGCATGGAATTCCATTTCTTATGATGGATCCTTCCTTCTCTTAATGTCTAAGTGACTTGAGGATCCTCAAGTCCTTTTTTATGTGCTCTGTTGTGTCAGTGGCATAGCATTAGCTGAGAGAACGAGTCAAGAAGGAATTGGTTGGCTTACCTACCCTTGGAACTCCTGATCGGAGCTGTTTGAAGGTGTGATGGGCCAACATGGGGAGTTAAGAGTTCTGCGTGACTTCCTCTATCTGCATTGCTTCCCAGTCACGTTGGGAGGTGAGCTCCCCTGCTTTTAGCATTAGGAGGTCCAACACAGGCAAAGGCACTGCAAAGACAGTGTGGAGAAAAATACAAACCACCAGTACTTAGGTTTGGATTCATGTAAAGTATGTCTTAAGTAATGACCACCTAGGCTGAGGGAGGTGCATGGAGAGGCCTTCCCTGTAGGCTGACAGAGAGCCTGTTCAGGGTTTTAAACATGGGAAAGTGCCATGACGTGGTCAGATTTATTTTAAATTTTGCATCTGTGTCTGGGTGGCCGGAGGGCTGAAGGCTTGTAGGCAAAAAGACCATTTAGGGAGGAAGTACAAGAAGGCTTTACTCAAGGTGGTGAACAGGAATGACTGATATCTCTTCTTCATGGGCCCAAAGCTTTATCTACAAAGTTAAGAAAAAATTATGTAGGGCAGGAGAGGCCTATTTATTTCATCATAAAGCAAAGCTGTTGCCTCAGAACCAGAATTTGGACTAAACATTTATACTCTATCTGCTGTGGTTTAAGAATTACATACCTGTTTCAAGTTTTTTCCTCAGAAAGTTCTCCAGAGGGACACCTGGGTGGCTCAGTTGGTTAAGCATCCGACTTCGGCTCAGGTCATGATCTCACAGTTCATGGATGTCGAGCTGTGCTGACAGCTCAGGGACTGAGCCTGGTTCGGATTCTGTGTCTCCCTCTCTCTGCCCCTCCCCCAATTGTGCTCTCTTTTTCTCTCAAAAATAAACATTAGAAACAATTAAAAAAAAAAAAGTTCTCCAGAGTTATCAGTGTAGGATTCGAAAATAAAAGCACATAATTCAGTTTACCAGATATTAAAGTGCCTGCTTATACAGGGCTAATTACTATATTACACCGGATGTTGCCTAAGCCAATATATTAGAATGGGTTTTGAGAAAAGCACTTTAAGCTGCTCTACAGCAAATCCCTTGAAAGGCATCTAATGGTATTTCTCAGTAAATCCTGTTCCAGGTTTATATAGCAAGTTCCCATTGCTGGAAGTAACTACCCAGTAAGGGCAGAAATTCGCTCACCAATAAATGCCCAGCCCAAGGCAGGGACTCAACTGAATGAATGGAAGCCATCATCTGGGATGTTATCTGTCAAAGGTACTCTGGCGCGACGTGGAAGGATGGACAAAGAAGGCTTCTGTTCTGAACCACAAAGATCCTAGACGTCTAGATGGTAGAGATCTATTTAAGGACAAAGCAGATTAATCCAGCAGTAATCAAGGATGAGAACCACATGCCTGTCTGACTCTGGCTGTCGGTCTCCAGTCTCTAATAGAGTTGACTGAATATTCTTGGCTTTAAGTAGAGCAAATCTTCTCTTACGAAACAGTAGAGAGTCAAGAAACAGATCCACACATATGGCTGTCAATATATTTTTGAGAAAGGTGCCAACGAAATTCACTGATATAGTCTTTCAACAAATGGTGCTGGAACTATCAGATATGATATGCAAAAGAAAAAAATGAATCCTCTTTACTGCATACCATATACATTAATTAATCCAAAATGGACCAGAGACCCGAATGTAAGAGCTAAAGTATAAAGCTCCTATAAGCTAACCTAAGAGGAATTCACTGTGGCCTTGGATTAGCAAAGCTATTTCAGGACACAAAAAGCCTGAGCCACATCAAAAAATGCTGATAAATCAAAGTTTTAAATCTGCTCTTCAAAAGATACCATTAAGAAAGTGAAAAGGCAAGCCACAGATATAAGAGGATATTTGCTAAACATTTATCCCATCAAGGGTTTCTGTCTACACTGTACAAAGTACTCTTAGAATGCACTGAGAAGACACAAATGACAACGACATAGAAAGATGTTCAAAGCATGAGTCGTTAGGGAAATATAAATTTAAACCACACTGAGATAATACCACACACAGTCTAGAATGGTTACAAGTTAAAAAGGATGATAATACTAAGATTTGGCAGCTTGTGGAGAAACTGGAGCTGGTGAGAATATAAAATGGTATAACCATTTTGGAAAAGAGTTTGACAGTTTCTCTAAAATAAACAGATTTACCATATGCCCCAGTAATTCCTGTCCTAGAGAAATGGAAACACATGTCCGCACAAAGATTTATATACAAATGTTTACAACAGTATTCATAACAGCTTGAAACTGGAAACAAGCCGAATCCCTCAGTTGGTAAATGGATAAACAAAATGTGGAACGTCTGCATAACCTGACTACTACTCAGCAGTGAAAAGGAATGAACTAACAACCTGTAACGACATGGAATACTCTCAAAATAAACCAGACCTAAAGGCCACTTTGTGGGATTCCATTTCTAAAAAATTTCTAGAAGGTGAAACAATAGCAACAGAAAGCCAAGAGGCACTAGGTAACTTTCTAGGGTGATGGAAATATTCTAGAACTGGGGGGTGATGGTTGTACAACTTGTACAGGGCATTATAAATTGCAGAATCATGACATGTAAACTTGTAAAAATAGAACAAAACAAGGTACTTTGACCACTGCTTCCCACAGTGGCTCGTGCGCACCAATTTTATTGTCCTGTTTTAGTGAGTCCAGTTGGTAGCCCTTCTCTGAAAGTGCTTGGGTCCTTGACGATGGGGCTTTGCCCTTTCCTTCTTGAAAAATCCAGAGCCTGGATTTTTCCTTGGGGCTATTTAAAGTTCTGATACAAGATGAAGTTCATTTGGATCCTACCTTATGCAAGTAGTCTTTCAGTCTATTTTTGACATTCTGTTCGAAAACTGAAGTAACCGTTCTCTTTTTATATTAGGTTTTCAACCAGATGAAGAAATGAGTGAAGTCTTCAAGACTGAATTTCAAATGCGATTGCTGTGGGGCAGCAAAGGTGCACAAGTCAATCAGACAGAGAGATATGAGAAATTCAATCAGATTTTAACTGCCCTCTCACGTAAATTGGAACCTCCTCCAGTAAAGCAGGCGGAGCTTTGAGAACTCTCCAGAACACCTTAGGATAGGATTTCAAGCGTCTCCAGTTTCTCCTTTGGGAAGAGCTTATTCCTTGAAAAAGTCATGATGTGCAAGTCTTACAGTATACAAGCTTTTAGTATCCACAGGATATTAAACATGTAAATTGCACAGAGCACACTTATTTATGAATTGTTTAAAATTACTACTGATTTTAAAATAATTTATTATGAAGGTAACTATTGCTAATGTTGATCAGCAATGTTGATGGCTACGTTGGCTGGTTGCTATTACTGAGGCATTTAACCATTTTAAATTCCTTGTCAGATAAGTGTAAATAGAACAGAGTTTAAAAGCATAAAACATTTCAGAATGTATCAGTTGTATGATATTCTTTAAATATGAAAAATGTAAATAGTCATGAAAATATATCTTTTTGTGAAACAAGTGTATCTAGTCTATTTAATATTAAACAACTCATCAGAGTAGAATAATCATACCTACTACCTTCCTGGGGCACCCTCTTCCCTAGATACTATATCCTAATAAACCAAAGTTAATGAGCGTGGGATGGGAAATATAACGTCTGGCCTGGGAGACAGAGTGAACAGTTACACGCGGCAGACCTGCGGTTAGTATCTTTCATGACATCATGCATTTGAAACTAATGGACTGTTGAGCTTCCAGTCCCAGATGGCAACACAGGAAGGCCCTGAACTCACCTCTTCCACAGATGCACCCAATCTACACCTATTTAGAGAGCAATTCCTCCTAAAGAACCGAGGGCTGACTGAACAGCTTCTACACAAGCGATAGAAACCACAAGGAGAACAGCAAGACAGATGGTGGCACAGTAGCAAAGGGACCCCCCCACCCCCACCCCAAAGATGCTAACATGGCAGCGGAGAGGAAAAGGGACCCCCCCCCCACCCCAAAGATGCTAACATGGCAGCGGAGAGGAATGGTACTGAAAAACCATGAGCAGATCCATTTGCCCTGCGGCACAGAAAAAAAAGTGCCATGGTTTAAAAGGGCGACTGGGGCACCTGGGTGGCTCAGTCGGTTAAGCGGCCGACTTCGGCTCAGGTCATGATCTCACGGTCCATGAGTTCGAGCCCCGCGTCGGGCTCTATGCTGACGGCTCAGAGCCTGGAGCCTGCTTCGGATTCTGTGTCTCCCTCTCTCTGCCCTTCCCCTGCTCACACTCTGTCTCTGTGTCTCTCAAAAATAAATAAACGTTAAAAAAATTTTTTTTTAAATAAATAAAAATAAAAGGGCGACTAGAACATAAAGGAACCCACCCTAGCACCCTGCCAATTAGGGAGCTGCTGGAACTCTCTGGGTCAGAGGGTCTGGTGAGCACCATGGTTTGTTTCCCTTGCAGCCTGACGGTGCAGACAGGAGCAGGGTCCTAGCACCATAGCTGGCCCGCCACCTTGGTGAGTCCCAGGCCCCTAGCCCACACCAGACCCAAATGCCCTAGGCTGCAGGAAAGAAAAAAAAAGCCATAGTTTAAAAGAGCAACTAGAGGGGCACCTAGGTGGCTCAGTTAAGCATCCAACTTTGGCTCAGGTCAAACTCAATGCAGTTCCTTGAGTTTGGTTCCTTGAGTTGGGGACCACATCAGGTTCTATGCGGACAGCTCCGGAAAGAAAGAAAGTGTGGTGGGGAGGAAGCAATTCATCTAGAAGAAAGAGTGGAGATTTAAGAATTCTCGAGCAGAGAAACTGGTAAGCTTTTAAGTGTATCACAACAACAGTGTCTACCATGTGAGGTTAAAAAGTCAATTAAAACCATAACAGAAGCCAGGAATGACGGAATCTGTTACTAGAGTTCTGATCAAGGGTTATTCTTCTAATCAGTAGAAGGATTAGAGATACTGATTAGCTTTAAGTATGTAAAATGTCAAGGGTAAATGCTATGAAGAAGGAAAATTAGGGTCAAAGTTTCAAACTAGTAGAGGAAAAAATGGAGAAAACAAATGTATGTGAAGAGATAGTAAAAGTGAGATGAAAGCAGGCACAAAAATGGCAGAAATAAGTCTTCTCGATAATCCTTGTAAATACACTGAACCTGCCAGTTAAAGTCAGAGACAGCCATCTAGTTTAAAACAAAACCACCTTATCCTCTGTATAAGAAACAAAGCATAAGAACACATAAAGTCCATTAGAAAAGGTCAGGAGAATTACGAGGGAAGAGGGCGTGACCAGGAGGACGCAGCGGGGGGGTCTGGAGTGCAGGTAATGCCGTATTTCCTAACTCAAGTGTGGACTTTCTAGTAACTGACGCTTACATTTAAGTTTTATGCATTTCTCTGAATGTATATCTTATAACAAGGTGTTAAAACATTTGCAAAAAAAAAAAAAAAAGAAAGTGATCCGTAGGAATGGTTTTAACAAAAGATGTACCAGAATTTGGTGAAGAAATTTTTAAACTTCAAAAATCTGAAGAAAAATAAACACACGGGAACATTATGTTCTAGATTTTAAACTTTGGTATCTGAGATACTAGTTCTTAAAATGACCTATAAGCTCAATGCAATCCCAATCAAAACCCAAGAGGATTGTTCAAGCTTGGTAAGATTTTCCTAAAATGTACGTGGCTAGGAGTCGTCACCACCATCCTAGGAAGTTAAGATGGAGGGGAGTCTGTTGTACTAGATCTAAAAGCTCATTATTAAGCTACAGTCATTAAATTATCATTGGAAATTTGATAAATGATAGAACTTTGGCAATCAGTGGGGGAAAGGATGACTTTTTAAATAAATAATTCTTGGACAACTGGTTAAGCAAATCAAAGGGGAGACAAGGGCCCCTTGCCTCCTATCATACACCAAAGTAACACATATGTGAAACTATTAACACATTTAGGAGGAAATACAGAATATCCTTTTTACTTTGAATCAAGGAAGAATTTCTTAAACTAGACAGAAAAAAAACTATAAAAGATTGGTCAGTCTACATTAAAATAGACTTCTACTCATCAAAGGAGATCATAAATGGAAAGAACAAAGAGGTGTTACTAACAACACATGAACCTGACCGAAGATCAGTCAGTATAGTAGGCAGCCTCCAACACTGGTTACTGCCCTTCCCTGCCGCCTGGTGTTCACACCCTTCCGTTGTCCCCTCCTGCACGGCACCAGGTTTGCTCTGCGTTACCAAGTACAGGGGGCAGAAGTAATACTATATCATGCTGAGATTAGGTTATAAGAACTACAGCTTCTTTTTCTCTTGGATCCCTCACTGAGGGAAGCAAGATGCCATGTTCTGAGTGTCCCTATGAAGAAATCCACACAGTCCCGAGGACCTGGCCGATCCTGAGGCCGGCCAACAATCATGTGACTGACACTTGACTGCAGCCTCCTGAGAAACTGAGCCAGAGTCACCAGCTATGCTACACAGCAAGATAACTAATTAGCATCCTTAATACAGAAAAAATTCCCGTGAATAGATATGGAAAGATAATCAACCAAAAAAAAAGGGGGAGAAGATATAAACAGGTTTTTCACAGAAAACACAAAATATGTTTAACTTCATCAATAAACAGGGAAAGACAAATTAAAGATACATACCACTTTCATCCATCGAACTGACAAAAATTGGCCGGGATATGGGGCCTAAGTAACCTTGTATACAGGTTGTAGGTGTGTAGAACTGTTACAATCACTGTGAAGGAAAAATGTGGCGTTTTTTAAAAAACTGAAGATAAATGTATCCCACAAACTAGCAATACAGAACTCTTTTATCAGTAAACATGCAGAAGAATGTGCATAGCAGCATCGTTTATGCAAGCAAAATTCAGGACACAGCCCAATTGTCCACCAAGAGGATGGATAAACTGCATTTATATAATGGAATACTATATGCACTAAAATGAACTATGCATAAACATGGATAAATCTTAGAGCGCTGAGTTAAAAGTCAAGTCTCAGAAGATACCATGCAATATTCAAAATATTTAAATGTTAATATATAATTCATATACTAACCAACAATAGATGTCAATGTGCAAATCAGGAAAATAAACCCTATTATTCTTCATTTTTTTAATGTTTATTTTTGAGAGACAGAGTGCAAACAGGAGAGGGTCAGCAACAGTGGGAGACGCAGAATCCGAGGCAGGCTCCAGGTTTCGTAATGTCAGTACAGAGCCCGACACGGGGCTCAAACTCACCAACCATGAGATCATGACCTGAGCCAAAATTGGACGTGTAACCAATGGAGCCACCCAGGGGCCCCACCCCTTTTATTCTTTAAGTAACTACACAATAGGGGCGCCTAAGTGGCTCCATAGGTTAAGCGTCCGACTTCGGCTCAGATCATGATCTCACGGTTTGTGGGTTTGAGCCCCGTATCAGGCTCTGTGCTGACAGCTCAGAGCCTGGAGCCTGCTTCGGATTCTGTGTCTCCCTCTCTGCCCCTCCCTTGCTCCTGCTCTGTCTCTCTCTCTCAAAAATAAATATACGTTTAAAAAATTAAAAAAAAAAAAAAACTACACAGTAAAACGTTATCAAGTGATGAAAGTTGCACAAATCATCCAGTAATCACTAATAATTTCCAAATCATTTGTTTCAACAGTTGGCTTGGTAGGATGGCTCTCACCAGCTAAATGATACGCTCATATAGGGCTGCAAACTCTTCCAAGGACTTCCTCCATTCAGTTGGCAATCATTAATTAACTACACACTGGCATCCGAAGAGAAGAGACATGCAGCAGATCCCCAGCTTACCTTATCAGACAGGACAGTACCATCTGGGTGCTGGCTAAATGCCAAGAGCTAGTGGTTGGAGCTCCCAACTGGAGATAAAGGGTGAGAGGACAGGGCTAACTGGGTGGGGACCTGATGCTCCTGGTTGCAGGAACTGGAAACCTGTGTTTCTGTCTCATTCCATACCCAAAACTGGCCCCCACCCCCAACACTGGCCAATAAGAAACAATCAATGACTGTTTGGGTGAGCAGCTTGGTCAGGCCAAGGAGGGTGAACTTGCAGAGATGGGGAGGGCAGACAAACATGATCCTCCTGACTGGAGATCAGCCAAGGGAAGAGGGGGGAGGAAAGGGCAGGAGTTGTGCTATCACGGCTTCAGAGTGTACTTTTCTGGGTAGGAGAATCTGGAAGAGTCACTCGCCTCACGCCTCTGCAGTGCACAAGGCAGGCCACCCTCCACCACAGAGCAAGTGGCCAAAATGTTAAAAAACCGTCTGAAGGGCTATTAACTGCACCACAAAGGGTATGTCCCTAAACATCGGTGCCTACCCACACTCCTTTCCCATGTCCCAGCTGCTACCAGAGCTTAGACCTTGCCCTTGAGCAGGACGAGGCATTTCTTTGAGAGGATGAACAGAAGAGATCCTCTTCAGCTTGGTTGCCCAGGTTCCTCTCCCACTCAAGGGCTCACAAAACCAGAGAAGACTCCCCAACACTTGAAACAATAGTAAATCTATTCTAAGTCCCTCAGCTGTGTCCCCAGTGCTCAAACCAGAAATGCATCACAAAGTATCATGTGTGGTTTTTGAGATAAACCCCAAGCCCTGGAACTTATATTCATTTTAGTAGTTTCTGGAATTAGCATTTCCCAATCGATATGGAAGAATTTCGGTATTTAGCATGAACTATGGCTATACCAGCGATGCACTGGCTGAACAGCCCGCACACACAGAGTATGACAACATCTTTATGCAAAAATACGGAAAGTTAACCTGTTTTTGGAAAAAATACTCTTGTGGTAAAACTAAGAAAAACTAAGAAATGCAGGACGGTGGTTATCCTTGAAGGAGAGGAAGAGGATAACTTCCTATTTGACTGACAGATTTACATTTATTATATATGGTTCATAACATGTATTTCCCACACGTTGTCCTCAGAGTCGTCACCCTGGGCTTACCGAGTCAGCCTTATTGCAAGCTCCCATTTGCTACAACAACGCTATCACCATGTTACAGGAATGAGTAAAAAATCCTGTCAAAGGCTGAAACTGTGCTGAAATCAAGACATTTATGTCCGTTGAGTCTCCGAGCTGTATCTAAAGAAAGAAATGAGGTTAATCTGATGTGGCTTGTTCTTAGGATCTAGGTCAGTTGCCCATCACATTTTCTCCTAAATGCCGACAAAACTGTCAAGTACTTTTAAGAGTTGTCAAACTTCTCAGAATTTACTCCTCACCTTTTGTATTTTCCCATCTCTAATCTTTTGGCACCTCTTCTATTTTCTGTAGTTTCTTACTCACTGCAACTATACTCTAGAAAGGACTTGACCCCAGGTATATGAGCTCACTGAAATAGGCTCGGTGTTTCTTCAGCATTTTTTCATCTAAACTAATAGCTTCTCACAAAGAAAACCTACCCTTTCCAACAAGTTTGTAGATCATTTTCCTTTTTCTTGCCTTTTTGATTTTTAATGTTTGTTTATTCTTGAGAGAGAGAGACCAGAGCGTGAGCAGGGGAGGGGCAGAGAGAGAGGGAGACACAGAGTCTGAAACAGGCTCCAGACCTGAGCTGTCAGCACAGAGCCCGACACAGGGTCTGAACCCACGAACCACAAGATCAATACCTGAGCTAAAGTTGGATGCTTAACCGACTGAGCCACCCAGGCACCCCCATTTCCCTCTTAAGATTGTTACAGGGATGTTATCTTTCCCTAGCAAGTTGGACTTCACTTCCTTGATCTCAGTTCAGATAGTAAAAGCCCTTTTCATTGTTTTGAGTTTTTGTTGTTGACAGTTTTCCTGCTACTTCCAAGCTTGGCAGGGATCTCTATTAGTCACAACAACTGCAACCGCCCCCTTGTTCAGGAGCAACCCTGAGTTTTATTGTCTTTTGGGGTTTCTAGAAGTTAATAGTCATAGTTTCATACTTGCCCCTTTAAAAAGCTGAATCTTCTGAAATTTCTACCTAAAACAACAGACGTGACGGTAATTGTGGCAAACAATGCCCTCCCATGCTTTGAAAGGCCAGGAAGACCAGGTGCTCTCTGACCAGGAATTCCAACAGCAGCACAGCAAATGCTGACCAGCATGTGGGGAGACTGAGGTAGGTGGCACAGGGTCACTTCTTATGGATGCAGAGGAGAAGACGGTTTACAAGGAAAAGTTTGTGCAACACAGCTACAGTAGAATAAAGATAAAAAATCCAAATTACCACACTCAATTTAAATTTACTCTAAAGAAATGGTTTTTTGTTTTTCGTTTTTGTTTTTACCTTTAGGAAAACTTGAAAGAAACTACAAATAAAATAAAATTTCCAAAACTCGTTTGCAAAAATAGTCAACAGAGATGCTTCCACTTACGGAACTTGTCAGGTACTTTGTATCATCAGGCATTTGGCACACCCAAGAACAAAATCATGACATCTCTTTAGTTCACATAGGAATAAGAGGTAACACAATATACACCTTAACTGACCATGAAAAGATTGTTTTATTCCATGAAAATATTCTCGACAGAGAACACTATCTTAAACAAAGCATTTACCATTAAGAAATCAACATGTGCACAAAGAGAGTAAAAATTACTGAAAAATTAAAGATTTCTTTTGGACAATTCACATGTTCAAAATTTAAGAATGATTTAAGAATGGTTTAACTGTGCAAGTACAAATGTCTGTTCTACTGTAATAACCCAGGTACAGGTTGCACTATTCCACATGAAGGACCTTGCCTCCTACGGAAGCAAATCCTGCTTTGAGAAAAACAAACAGTAGCCTGAAAAGAACAGTTAGTCCTTACAAGAAAGCCTTAAACTTTGCCCTCTGTGGCCATGGGCCAAAAACACACAAGCACTTTAGGCTTTGTACAGAGGACAAACACAGCCAGATCACATTTCCTCCTCGTTGCTAACCTTTAAAATAAAAATAGCACTAGATTTTAAAACTACTTCATGTAGTCTGTCAGTACTGAATAATGTCACATTATATAAATAACCCTGTAAAGAGATTCAAAATCTAAACTTCATAGTTTACTAGCCCCAAAGGTAATACACTATATATGTCAGCTGTGTAACAGGGGTGCACTTGATCTTACGAAGGCATTAACTTTCACACAATTGTCATCCAGCTTTAGTATAAATGGTAGTAGGATTCAAATAACACTGGGAAAAAATTATTAGAGCAGTCACACAGCTTCTAAAATATTGCTTAAAATCCAGTAATACACAGACCCATTTCACGTTCTTTCTTCCCTCAAAACAGTAAAGAACAAAATTAATGAAGTTTCTGTGGTACAAATATCCCCCCACCCACGCCCATCTCCCTATTAAACACTACTAAGAAATTAGTTAAGATACGAGTCATTAACAGAACCACAAATGCGAGGCAGGACAACATGAGCAACAGGCGCGCTAACGACGATTATATTTACAAGTATAAACATACAGGAATTTCCATTGTACAAGTAAAAGTGCACAGAGATCATTACAAAGTTTCACTAAATTTTATCCGGTTCAAACAAAAGCATCACTTGGAAACAGACTATCATTTTAATAATAAGAACATGGTCACCCCAAATTAAAACACGACGGCGGTGGGGACGGGGAGGGGGGGGGAGTCCATAAAACTTCTTGTAAAAACACTGAGTAAAGTAAAATGGACTTGGACATGTCTTTAGTCTGATGCGTAAGTTTGAAGATGCACCATCAAACATGGTGGAGCTCTGAAAGCCACCTACCAAGGCTACGTCGGCATCCGTGGCGGCGCTGCCGAGTTAAAGGAGGTCGCACTGAGCTGACACGTAAAGCCCTTTGTGGGATACTGCAGTGGTCGTGTTGGCAATCCACAGATTTAGGCACTCTAGTTTAAGGCAGCATTTGAATGGAAGCAGCTGACTTCTGACAACAGTCCTTTGTCTTGAGGTGGTGAGTATCTCGTGTGTTTATTACGCCAGGACTTCAGTGCTGACTAGAGATTCTTCCCAGACTGAGGTGAAGATGCGTCACGTTTCAGAGTTCGTTCCACCGGGCTGCAGGCCGGAGCAGAGATGTTTTCTTTTTCTTAGCACAGATACTTCAGGGTCACAAACTACTTCTTCATAATGCCACAACTGGAATGTTTGTAGTGGGGGAGTTATAGCAGCGTACACGAATACTAGGATGGAGACATTAGTGCTTGGAGATGTCTGACAAAGTGACTTGCACTACAAATGTACAATAAAACAAAGGCTTTGACAAGAACAAGGGATTATAAAGACATGCCTGAAAAATCTAGCCCAATCGCTCTAGACATGCAACAGGATGGTAAGCAAGCACGGAGGTGGCGCAGGCAGACACTGACAAACGGCGGGGGTTCTACCAGACGACATGGGTCTACAAGCCAATTAGAACAGAGCTGGGAAAGACAGTCCTGTCGGGACAGTCAAAGAGAAGACAAATTTAATGAGAGCTCTGCATTCTCTCAGATTTAGACATCAGTAAAAGAAATGGAAAAAAAAGGTTAGCCATTTTCGGCTTTTTTCCCTTTATGTGAATAATTGTGAATGAGGAATTTAAGGATTGGTATTGCAATGATTCTTTAAAACAATGTATGGAATGATAATGAAGTTAGTAAAAAAAAAAAAAAAAATGTCTGCATGCACTCATGCAACTTGCTTCTCTCGCTCTCTGTCTCAGCCTGACAACTCTAACCCTCCCCCTAAGAGCAGCTGCGTGTAACCTCCTTCAACATCTTGCCCATTTCCTCAGAAACCCTCTTCAGGAACCTGCAGTCCAGGAGGAAAAAGAAAAGAACAATTACTGAAGACCTTTGGTAAAACCAAAAGGGGTGTTCAGTTTAAAGTGTCTGTCACCAAAGCCTCTAAACTTATTTTACAGTCAGCTACGAGAGAACACCAGAAAAATCTGGGACGTGAGCAAATGAAAGACCAGTCTCTTAACTGCTTCCTCACTTTATGTCCCCCACACGACCAGCACTGCACAATCCTTAACTGTACAGTATTTCCAACAAATGCTTGTTGAAATTGGAAAAAAAATAATCTTGAACTGATGACTCAGCTAAAATGAGAAATGCCCTAAACGGAGACACAGATAGAGTCCTCCAACCCAGTTAGTCAAAAGTTTTCAAAGTAAAATTCGCCGGGACTTCCCTTCAAGATTTCTTCTCAGTGTACTTAGAATCTATTTTCCTATGTATAATTGCTAAATGCTAAATAATCACCAAAGTGGGATTTCCCAAAAGACATATTCAAGATAAAAAATACAAGCATTAATTTGGAAGGAAGCTTACGCATTATTGAAAATTAGTAGTATACTAGATTAAAATATTTTCAGGTCTCTTTTATTCACTTAAGAGCTAGGCCAGGTTGATTAATTTTGCAGGTCTCTTGATTAGCCTACTATTAAAACAGATTTATGTTTGAGGTGCTTATTTTCTTCCTTTAGAAAGCAAAGGATAGGGAGAAAAATTTAAATGAATTCTATTTCTTATTTTTTCAATTAGCCAACTATGACCTTTCTTCCTAAAACCTGTAGCTACAAAACCTCGAACTCCTATGCCGAACCACTCTTTTGGGAGTCAGCTAGATCTACAGCATTTCAGAGCAGTTTTACTTATTTAAACTCACTACGGTCACTGTGTTTTCAGAAGCAGAGTGTGTGTTGGGTGAAGGAGGCTTTCTATCTATGGATTCCTGCCCAAAAGATCAAATTCTATAACCTCTAAGGCAGAAAAGCACAAATCTTTCACAGAGACTTACGCAGAACATAAAGCAAAAGGCATCAATTAAGCTTCACACCAACGTCACTCAAATGGTAACACATCGTGAGAACGGTTTCTTGTGGTAATATTCACATCTTTAAAATAGAGCCTACACTCAGCTCACATAGTGAACAATGTATCTTGGATGCCCTTTAAGTTTTCTTATGTTTTCCCACCCGTTGAATGTGTTTCTGTTTTCCGTTATCGTTCCTATGTCACACATGTCATGAAGCTGCCTGGTTAGTTTAGATGTAAGTTACTGCACCTTTACTGTTTTTCTCTAGAGTTACATCTATGTACGATGTGGGAACGTAGCCTTCTTCACCGTTCTGTCTCCGAGCTCTTGTCCAGCCGTCACCTTTGTCTTCCTCAATAATGTACAGAACTTCACCTTCTTTCATTGCTAGGGTACCTTCATTATGTCCTAAAAATGAGAGTTTTCATAGCATAAGCATAATTAAAGTGATAATTTTGAGTAAAAGTTAAAAACACAACATGAAACAACATGAAACTCTACTAGATTTTAACATACCTAGAACCAAGAGCCCATTGACTCTTATTAGCAACAGCTCTCTGATGCTTTTGCAGTTTATCCAACACTTTCATATATAACATTATCTCATTCGAACTGGACAACAACCCCGGGAAACTGGCATTATTAACATAACCCCCATATAAGAGATGAAGGATCTGAACTACAATGACATAATATAATTTGACAGGAGATTCTAACTTCTATTTTATTTCTCCAACTCTTTTCCCAAATTTGAGTGGCATTGCTGTCTAGAAAATTCATGGCGTGGGGATCAGGAAAATTATATTAAGACTGTGAGAGAGTGGGAAGAAAGAATAAAGTTTCGAGAGAGAGCAGAGAAAAACACAGGTTCAGCTCTGGTGATGGTGGAAGCAGAACGGTCACAGCCACAAAGCATAAACTTCCTTCCGAACGTCACGAACCTCAGGGCTCTCTTTCTTCCCCATTGCCAACCACTTCCAACCTGCTTAGCAGTAACAGTTTTCACAATCTTATTGAACATACGCTAAATTCTCTAGGTTGTATTAGCAAGCAAGCCCTTATTCAGTATTATTTTCTCAGAATGAAGAGTAATTAAAAACTTCACTCAACTTTAATACAATGGATGGGTGGGGAAGGACCTTAAGTCATATGCCCATTTTATAACAACTCATTTGTGAAAGTGTTACTCTGCTCCTGTCCTCTACCCAGTCCATTAGCAGAAAGGGTAACTACAAATCTGCAAGAGAGAACCACAACGTCTCCCTTCCCTCGCAGGGATTGTTCCCCACCTATCACAGCAGAAGGATGGCATAGTCAGAAGCTACCACATTCTCCCTTTTCTCACAGGAAAATATGACCTACAGAGTCAAGATATAGTAGGGACATTCAGCTATGCCATTTGCCTTGCACCTGTGTCTCAATGTTAGCAAGTTACAAGGAAGAGCTTAGGGTGGTATCCACTAGCCTTCCACTTCCTAGGTTCTGCGGCACCTGCTCAAGCTGCTTCGACTCTGGTGATTACGTGTAGCATTAGTAAGATCTCTGGGGGAAATTAAATTCTGTATTGGCCAAAGCTGAGAGTCAAATAAAAATCTGAACTAGGATGCTGATAACACAGGTAATTTTCTTTCAGTGTCATGTACAGAAGAAAAATCTCTATTTGTAATACAGTTTTAACAAAAATATTCATACTAATGAGCTGGAATCAAAACTTTCTGACAATGTATTATTCAGCTAAGGACACCTTAGTGCATGATTCAATGTATGCGGACTTAAAGGAACCAATGTTATCAAATACAAAAGAAAATCCTACCATCGAAAGGGTAGATAGCTTTGCAGTGTCCAATAGCAGGCAAGGGATCGTCATCTTCAAATTCATCATCAAACTCATTGTGATGACCGTGCTGCTGGGGTGGCCCTCGGACTTCTTGGTTTGCATCATCAGTGTAACTTCCCTCAGGACTATAAAACACAGAAGTTTATCTCATCAAGTACCACAAAGACGGGAGACTTTTTATGTTATCTGCAGGCTGATCTCAGGATCAATTCAGAGAACTAAGTATCGATGACACAGTTCCATGTTAGCCTTTATTTTCTTAAATGATGATGATATATACAAGTTGCCTGCAGTGCAAAATGCTTCTTTGTTGAATTTCCTGAAACTAAGAAATTACAATGTTCTAGGCATATGACATTCATTCAACAAACAGGTCTATCACTAGGTCCAGAGATAAAATGGAGAAATGTAGGCAACACTTGACTTTCATCATCCCGGATGTGTCACCTCCTCTTTTGGCAAAGAACCCTAAAATTCCATAGAAGACCCACCCAGACCCATGGTCAGTTCACAGGCTTCCTGGGGAGTTCTGTCCTGGCGCCAGAGGGCCCGTCTCAGCACAGCACTTGTGTGGTCAGAGTGAACAGTTAATGAGTAGGCTTATAACCTTATATGACCCAACAGACCCACACAGACTTTTCCTTAGGACTGAAAAGAAGCTCCCTCCCTTCCTTCTCCACTGGACTTGGACCTGGAGAAAGATGAGCCCAGTGCTTTGGAAGATCACTACATGAAGCCTTCAAATGAAGCCAACATAGTGGAAGGTAGAACTGTGAGGTGGAAAGAAACAGTCCTGAGGATATCATCTGTGCTCCTAGATCAAGCTCTCCCTGAAGCAAGCCAATAAAATCCCTTTTTAGTTTAAGCCAGTATGGGGAGAGTAATTATTGTCCCTGAAAGCAAAAAGACTCCTAATAAAGTTAACTTCCAAGTAATCATGATAACAGCGAAGTTAGCAAAACTCAGCAAATAAAGAGCAGGTAACCCATAATTATTTTCCTTAAAATTTTTAGAAGTCAAAGAGAGAAATATGTTAATAATTTTGCTAAGAATCAAATGATGGAATAAGATAATGGAAAATCTGTATGATTAGAAATTAAAAGCACTTTTAGTATGCCTAAAAGCCATATGTTCTTAAATAACACAAACCAGAGAGATTAGATTACTTTAATCTAGGTTTTACCTAATAACAAAACCAATATATTTGTGGGTTTCTCTTGATACATAGGTACTCTTTCACAAAGTGATAAGAGTTCAAGAAGCAAGAACTAACATTTCTCAAGCACATACTGTTCCCAGGTATTTTATTATGAGGTGCTCTATAAACATTACTTCACTTATTACTAATAACCCTATATGATAGGTATTTTATTTTTCTATTTCTTTTAAAGTTTATGCATTTTTGAGAGATTCCCACACATACTCTGTGTTGTCAGTGCAGAGCCCGACGTGGGGCTGATCTCATGAAAGTTCACGCCCTGAGCTGAAACAGTCAGGTGGAGGCCTAAGCAACTGAGGCACCCAGGCGACCCTGACCCCTGTATAATACATATTTTAATCTCCATATTTTAGAAAACTGGGACTCAGAAAACATTAAAAATGAACTTGCTCAAATTACACTACAATAAGTAGTAACTAAGATTTGATACTAGATCTCTCAAATTTTCTCCAAGGAGAACCCTAATTTGTTGGATCTTAGTGGGGGCAGAGTGGGGAGAGACATATACACAGAGGGGGAAATTGTCACAAATGGTATGAAAGCATGGAAACTTAGCAAAATGCCTTTTGGAAGCTCTGATTCAAACTAACAATACTGTTTTTTCCTTCACAAAACTTTGAGCAAATTAACCATTAAATTTTTCTTCAGCGTAAGTCATCCAACTCCATCTAAACCTTAAGGGAATGTTCCCAGCTCTGAGGAGCCTATGCCTTCAGACAGTAACTCCATAAATTTTCTATGTTCATACCTTTGTTTTTAGATGCATGACAAACTAGAACTAACCAGCAATAGCAAGTTTCATATTTTACCTGTAACTACTGTAAAGAGACAGAAAATCATTTAAGTTCGTAAGACTAACTCTATTAAAAGCCAAACCTGTTACATCAAGGAGGAAGAAAAAAAACTGTATGGAATTTAGAACAAAACAGTGAAAAAAGCTTGAGGGGAAAAAATACAAATAAAATGCAAAAACTGACCTTTCTCGTCCCTGTGTTACAAGATGGTTTATGTCGCTGCTATGCCTTCGGTCTCCTCTCCCACCTGTTTTGCCTTCAACTTCAGAGAGCCAAGCCTTAGGAAAAAAGTAAAACTGAGCTCAGTATTTTTAAAAGCTCAAAAGCTAGTCTACATTTAAAATGTGCTTTGAGTTTTTATAATCATGTAATTCTTGGAGAAGGGAAACCTTTATTCTAGTTTGACCGATGTGAATGTGTCTTAGACAACTGCAAAATAACAAAGCTACCTCATTCTTGTGGATTTCCATTCGAAGGCGGTCAATGTTATTCATGGTCTCTGCTAATTTAGGCTGCAAACTCCCTGGATCCCCCATCTGTGGATTTTTTTCATACACATCTTTCATTTTGTTGAGTGCTTCTCTGAAAATGAGAAGAAAAACACAATTAAATATTCACTCCATATATTCCCAGATAAAAGAGTTTTATTTGATTTTGGGGACTCTCATGTAGCCTAATCTTGAGAGTAATAATATCTCTGTAAATAGAGTCAAACGTTACCTGCTTAAAGACAATGTGTATAAAGATGATAATGTATAGAGTAATTTATGGAGACAGTCTTAAAACATTTGGAATAAAAAAGAAGATTTCTCATTTCCTGCTTCTCATTTATGAGGTTTTACATATGTAATATATGTAAGTATATATTACGTATATGTGTACTGTGTGTGTATATATATATATGTGTATACACACACACACACACACACACACACACACACAGTCTTTGTACTCATATAGGTTTAATCAAGGACTGCAAGAATACTACTCAATATTCCTAAAGTCTTCATGTCCCAAACCAAATTCATTATATTCCCCCATAGACATACATTTCCCCCTTAGTTCACAGCATCTTTTTCCTCCCACTCATCCATGCTAGAAATAGAAATGCATCTTTAACTGACCCTCTTCCAGTTCATTCATCTCATTTCTCTAATCATATCACTGTAGGTTACGCCTCCATCAGCACTCTGACTGCCTCTAGTATCTGACATTACTAACACTCTTTTCCTTCTTAATTTCCTAGAGGTTACGTTTTCTTTTCCCTTCTCCTCACCTCTACAGTCTCATAATCTTCACTGGCTCTTTCTCAACTTCTGCTCATCCTTTAAATGTGTGTTACATAAAACGACAGAGGTGTCTTCTCATCTCATCTTACACTTCTTTTTGAAAATAATGCCTTCTTGTTCTTTCTAGTTTTACTGAAATATAACTGACTTCACTATTTTAATATCACCTATCTTTAGATGATTCTCAAGTATCTCGTCTTCTTTCTTTCCTAAGTTCTAACAAGTATCATTTCTGTGGTCCCTCTAGTGCTGTGTTTTTTTAATTTTGTGCTCTTTGCTGATTTTTCTTCTTAAAATGAACCCCTAAGTGTAGTGCTGAAGTACTGTCTAGTGTTTCTATGTGCAAGAAGGCTGTGAGGTGCCTTGTGGAATAAATACAGGTGGTTAGATAGGTTTTTGTTCAGGCATGAGTTACAGTGCTATTGGCCCTGAGTTCAAAGTTAATAAATCAACAAGTATATATTAAGTAATGAGTCCTCAAATAGAAACACACATAAAACAAGGTTATAATTGATCGGTTGATGAAAATATTGTGGCCAGAGGCTAAATGGAGCCTAAAGCTGTATTTTCCATTTCAGTCTTCGCGAATTGAACACAACTACCACAAATAATGAGAATCAACTATATTATAGTATTTCATTTATGATTAAACATCCCATTGTACCTGATGTACAATTTTTAACATCAAAACTTCAATTGCTTCTACACCTGAACTAATGTGACACTGGGCGTCAACTATACAGTAAAAAAAAACACACACACACATACACAATCTGGAACAAAACTGCCTGGCTGCAAAAAAGCAAAAACAAAATCCCCCAAAACTTTCAATCACTCATGTTAGAGTTTAAGCTCCAATTTTATCTTCAGTGTAAAAGCAGATAGTAAGACACCAATTAATTGTAATAACCCTTTATTCATCATAACTATCTGTTCATTAAAACAAAACTGAACCAAAGGAAACTTTTTATAAAACTGAAAAAAAATTACAGCAATGAGTCAATGAATCTGAAGCTAAAAGTAATCAAGTACTGTAGGCCACGTGCTGTAAACAAAATAATTACAGCCTTAGGTTTCTACTGAGCTCAGTTTATATGTCAAAGCAAAATGAAATGTATCAAGGGTAAGAGGTGGTTAATGTTGGTGAAACTACTCTTGATAATGAACCATCAAACTATTTTGCAATATTATGGAGGATATGGACTATTGTTATCCAGTAAGTACACCGCAACCTACGAAACTAACATTTCATTTTTATTTATAACACAGCAACCATAAAATTTTCCAAAGTTTAGGAGTGTATTTTTCCCTCAAAAGATACTTCTATTAGGATATATCACATTTAAACACATCATTCAAAGTAGACCCCGAAAGGAGTAATAATGGTAAAAAAAAAAAAAAAAAAAAAAGACTTAATAGAAGAATACTTTTGGTCTGATTCTTTTTGTAGTTCTCTGTTAAGTTCATCGATGCGTTGCTGTAGTTTTTTACGTCTCTGTTCTGGTGGCAGATGACTGAAATCTTCCAGTGCTGGGCCCTGAAAAGAGAATCTAAATTATAAGACATCTTCAGGAAATTTTCTTTTTTAAATATACTCGCTATTAAAAAAATACACATCAGTTTTAAGTTTAGTTTAAAATTAGCCCCAAACCAACCCCTTTTAAGAAGAAGAAACCTACATAGACATGTGTATGTAAATTAAAACAACTGTACTGAACAAAGCTGGAATTTCAGTTTATGAAATCATGAAATAGAACAGGTAAAAATACAGCCAGATAAAGAAAATTGGTAAGGACGACTATCACATCATTTTCAGGTCTTGGCAGGTAAATACATATGAACCTCCTTACAGCAACAACAACAAAATGGACACACATAACATTTCTCACCTATACAAATTATTGTTCTTTATAGAACATCACCACATTCCCAAATCGAATACTGTGAATGTTCAGACTGCAAATATGGAAAGCTTATACAAATAAGCAGGCAACTTACCTCAGAGAGATAATCTAATTGGTGAAATATATTTTAATATTGCATAGTCTCTGAATGATTCCATTTATTAAACCACTCTTTAGAACCAAGACATACCTGATTATTAAAAAACAAAGGGTAAAACTATCCACTGTGTGATGTGAAAGCAGGAATTATTCTAGTGAGGAGTTTATTTTCAGTTATCCTTTTGTACAACCAAATAACATACCTTAGTTGTTCTTGAAAGATAAAATCCAAATAAAGATGTGATCCTTCTTTAGGAAAGACGCTTTATGTTTGAAAAAATTTTAATGTTTTAATATTCAAGAAACTATATCATTTAAGAAAAAGTACTAGTATTTAGGTGTTAACTTCTAATTCAAATTATGTCTTTCCCATCTTAAATGTTAATCGTGTCACTGTTATCATATTAGAGGTTATACAACAGAGCCAATATTAGCAACTATTGATTCTATTTATTATAAACCCACATTTACGTAAGTTTTGATATATCCAAAAACTGATGACACCTATCACTCTTCATTTTTCTTTTTAAAATGGTGATTTGAAGAATATGCCAGTTCAATTTTTAAAGTACTGTTGAAATAAAACATATCCTTGCTCTTTGGGCCATTTACGCCTATAATATGCTTAGCAGCTTTATTTCACCATCTGTAAGAATGTTTCCCTGACTTTTAAAATAGAGAAAACTCACTTTTAGGAGGGAACCATGATCAAAGGTTAACATTTAATTAATAACTGAATCTCCAGAATTTTCCCCAAATGGCCTATACATTATGAATATTCAATAAGCTCACCTTAAAAAAAGTAGGGCATCTTGTCTAAAGTGGCTTTTGTTTTTTAATCTTCCAAGTAGCAGAAAAATAAAATGTCAATCAAACAAATCTGACCTAAATAAATGAATGGCAGAACTTCCTATGCAAGATGCCTTTAAATTTAGTGGCCAATTATTAATATAAGTTGTCAGATTTAATCTAATTTCAGGTATAGGTTTTAAAAATTATTATATATATGCCAGAGATAAAACTTTTAATCTATATATTTTAAAATATTTCTCAGAACTTTGAAAAACTATCTAATGAAGTAAAGAAATATATTTCAATGTGGGGTTTTTCTTGGTAGTATTACAATAAACACACAATTACCTTTAAGTAAACCTGCTTGATACCCACTTATCCCTAATCAAACCTTGTTCTCAAATTTATTAACAGTAGATATGAAGGCATTTCTAATATAATATCCCATTTGGATATAATCTATTCTTTTATAGAATATGAGAACTAAACACTCTATTTCCAATGGATATAAAGACCTCTGAGGTATTAACAACTTCTACTGCAAGGGAATACATTTATAAAAGGCTAAACTTCAAGTCTGAAAGAAACTGGTCTAAAAGAGAGTGGTCTATTTTCTAAAAGTAAGAAACTATGCAAGCACTCAGTGATTTGGGGGTTAGGTCTTCACTATGCAGTTCCATTAATGTGTCTGGAATGTATAAAGGACCATCGCACGTGTGCACGCACACACACACACACACTCTCTCTCTCACACACACACACAATTGTGCATGCACATACAATATTTAGGTTATGTGTGTTTTTATTCCCATTCAGTACTACAGAAGAAAGTACTAACAAATGGTAGGAAATTTCTTTCTTACTATTTTGAAAATCTAATGATTCTTGTGATAGACTACAAATAAAATGTATACAATCTTTTTAAAAGATGTTAAGAAAAATCATTTGTAATTTTCCTTGTGTAAAAACATGAACTTTTGTTCTACCACGTAACTCAACGATTAACTAATTTTATGCTCTATAACATGACAAGGACTCCATTCAATAACATTTAGGAACTTAACAGGTTGATTAAACTTAACCACATTATTTTAGAATTTTATGACACCAAGAATTACTGGCATATGTTGGACTATGGATTAAATTATAAAACGAAATTGTAGGGCTGTACCTTACTAATTATTTTGAATTAAGAAAAAAACACTGTTTTGAGGGGCATATGGGTAGTTCAGTCAGTTAGGTGTCTGACTCTTCATTTCAGTTCAGGTCATAATCTCGTGGTTTGAGAATTCGAGTCCCACATAGGGCTCTGTGCTAACAGCATGGAGCCTGCTTGGAATCCTTTGTCTCCCTATCTGCCCCTCCCCAGTTCATGTTCTCTCTCTCTCTCTCTCTCTCTCTCTTTCTCTCAGAATAAATAAATATAAATAAACTTAAAAACAAAAACAACGTTTTGAGATTAATGTTGGCACAGTATATAGATCAGCACATAAGGCTTACCATCTTCACCGACCACTGAATAGTTCAATGGAAAACAGAAAGAAATGGTAAATTATTCACATGAAATCATAATACAGAAGATGCAATAACTTATACTATTTTTACAGTATTAAAATAAACCATGAACATTTCACAATCCAAACAATTATGCCAGAGAAACAATTTTAAGCACATTTTGGGGAAAGTAAATTACTTGCAAAAAAAATACACTGATGATAATGGGCAGATATTTTCTAAATGCAACGAAAACTCAAAAGTAAATAGAAATCATTCTATCAATAATCACGTATTTTATTTTTTAAAAGAGAAATTTTCCGTAAGTGGATTTTATTTATACAGCTCTTCATTCTCAAAATACTAATATCTGAAGAGCTGAATATAAAGATCTAATATTAGCCATTAAAAAAAAAATCTTACATAAGTATTAAAAAATGAAAGACTCTTCCCGACGCATTAAACAAAATACCTTCACAGGAATTGCTATAATTCAAAATACTTTTTTGAATTTAAATATGTCAAGGGTAGCTAGGGTAACATTTCTACTTTAGTTTTAAGGTTTTTTAAAAAAATGTACAGATTAGAAACATCTTATCAAAACGAGTCACCCAGATTCAAGTTTCCCATACATATTTCCTAATAGACAAAAATACATGGGTTGAGTGTTGCTTTGAAAACAGAGGGTCTATTTTTCAGTTTTTATCCTGAAATCCATATTCTCAATAAGCAACACTAAAAATATAACGTTAATTTTTAGAAAACTGGATAAATTTCTCTTTCTGAAAATATAAAAGGATATATAGCCAGAGTATAGATACATACAGTATAGATATCACTAGTTTATAAATATACTAGTATGTATATATGTATATATGTATGTATATAACCCACATTAGGTAGGTTAGCAGGGCTCTGCAACTGCCATTGCATCTACCAAGCATCCCAAAACACGTGCACGCACACACGCACGCACACACACACACACACACACACACCCCCTTGTGACCCGTATATGCAATTCAGCTTTACAAAGTTAATCTTCATTCATTCGTGGTTCATAACCTCTGAAATTTTTATTTTTCCCTGTTTTCTAAATCATGATGTTTTAGAGAAGGGGGGGGGGAGATGTCAGGTAGAAGAATTTCACATAAAAATATGAATTTTAATAAATAACTGACAAAAATATCTACCCCTTATCTCCAATGAATTGGCTATATATATATCAATGGTTATGATGATAAGAAACATGACATTTGCTATCCATTAGCTTTCCAATTAAGCTTAACATTCTTTAGACTGTCAGTAGTTTCAGGGAACAAAAAGCATAACTTATTTTAGTATCACAAAATTCCTGATAAAAATATGAAAAGGTTTAAATTTTAAAAAGATATTCATGATCTTCTTTAATGTTATTAAAACAAAATTATATAGAGTACAAGAAACAAAATATGTATTTGAATTTATCTTTTATAATTTTCCCCAGCTAAATTTCTAAGTGAAATAAAAATTATTTTTCCAGTTTCTGTATTAATATGCTTCAGAGAAAACATGAAGATAATTATAACTGAAATATCAATGGTTCGGTTTTTAGTTAATCTAGTTTTTATATCAGTAAAATTTATAGTACATTAACTTTAGATTTGGAGATACAAAAACCTTAAGTTCTTTGTAAAATATTAGAAAAATATTCAAGTATCTTTTTTTTAAGTCAGTCATGTTCAATACATAAATATCTTACTCTCATATACATTTATTATGTACCTATAAATAGAAAATTTCACATACCCCCATACCTTAATACACAAGGGAACTAAAAAGGAAATCAGGTAATTAAAATTATTAGATTTTAAACATAATAATATAAAATAAATATAAACTATTAAAATTATTAGATTTCATTTAAAGATAGGAAACCCTGATAACTGTATTCTGAATAAATAAAAACTTACAAATATGACTACAGAGGTCTTTCAAACCATGAATAATTTAGACAGAAAACATGAATTTGTAATTCCTAGAAAAATCTACTTCCAAAAAAGGATTACCTAGCAATCTCAAGTGAAATAGTTATAGAGTAAAAACTATTTGTTTCTATATTAAGTAGTTAAGTTTAGGTGTCCACCAATTATCCATTAATGGTTAGACCTGATTTCACAGAAGGAAAATTATACACCACTATCCCTCAGAAAAGGTCTACTGTTATCACCATCAAATTCACAAGCACTGGTCCAATATAACATTTCTCAGATCCTTAAAAATATTAGGAACTGTATAGAGAAAATAAAGGAAAAAGAAATTACAATTTTTTAGAAAGCCAAAAGCAGATATTTAGGAAAAACGATAGGTCACTGGGGTGGCTCAGTTGGTTAAAGCATCCGACTCTTGATTTTGGCTCAGGGTTATGATTTCACAGTTCGTGAGTTTGAGCCCCATGTCAGGCTCTCCACTGACAGTGCAGAACCTGCTTGGGATTCTTTCTCCCTCTCTCTCTCTCTCTGCCCCTCCCCCACTCATGCTCTCTCTCATAAATAAATTAAAAAAATTTTTAAGACAATATTAATAAAAAAACAATGTAGCAAACATAGTTTAAAACAAAAGTTCCTGATTTGAATGATACAACACATCAGCTTTAAAAATCCTTAAGACTTGGGGCACCTGGGTGGCTTAGTCAGTGGAGCATCTGACTTTGACTCAGGTCATGATCTCACGGTTCGTGAGTTTGAGTCCCAAGCCGGGCCTGCTGCTGTCAGACTACCAGCTCAGCACCTGCTTTGGATTCTCTGTCCCTCTGTCTCTAACTCTCCTCTACTTGCACTCTTTCAAAAAATAAACATTAACAAAAAACAAAACAAAATAAAAAGGGATTCTCTCTCCCTCTCAGTTTTGCTTTATCCTATACAAATTTGTATGCATAGGTCCTTTTATAAAAAACAAAAAACAACCAAAAAAAAGAAAAAAACCCCAAAACGCCTTAAGACTTACTTTGTAAGCTGAATGGATTGACATGTGTAAAACTATGTTTAAAAAAAAACAAAACTGGCTTCTTAAAGCTCTTCTTCTTTTTGGGGGAGCCTAGGTGGCTAAGTCTGTTAAGCACCCGACTTCTGCTCAGGTCATGATCTCATGGTTCGTGAGTTTGAGCCCCGTATCGGGCTCTCTACGGTCATTGCAGAGCCTGCTTGGGATTCTCTCTCTCTGTCTCTCTGCCCCTCCCCTGCTCACTCTTTCTCTCTCAAAAATAAATAAAAACATTTAATAAAAAAAATAAAATATTTTTTAAGAAGCTCTTCTTTTTGGATTTTTCTATTTTGAGAAAATTCTTACATGGAAGAAAAATATCTCTACAGGTTAATTTTCAAGTAGAATCTGACAAACTACTGACTACCAATCAAAAAGAAAAATGTCAATACCAAGATTATAATAAACTTTCCTTTCTGCTCTATCCTCCAATCCCCTAGTCAATTTATCTGTCATATTTTCTACCTTACATATTGCTTTTTCTCCTTTGGTATGATAAGTAATAACAAAAGTAGGAGAATTTTGACCTTCTGGAACTGGCTCCCCGAAACAATGTTCTAATATTTAAAACTAAAGCAATAAGTGGAAATAAGACAAATAATGTGACTAAGCAGATACTTTTAGTTGTACAATCTTATAAAATGTAGACTTTGTAATTCCACCAGTAACTTATTCAATAAAAACGAAGATGTCACATATTTACACTTCTTTCTCCAAGGCTCACAGTTCTAGCTGCCTAAATTTCACAGAACTACGTTTATTTGGTAACTCTATAACTACGCTGTATAGATTACTGTAATTGGATCTAGTAGACTCAATATGTAAGATTCATAAATAACTACAAAAATATAGCTACTAAACAGTCATTTCTCATAACAGCAGAATATTTAATGAAATATAAATCGTGATAGAGAAGAAAGGTGGGAATTCTACCCTCCTAACTCAGGCAAAAGAAAAATCCCAAATATGATTTCTTAAAAGTCTTTCCAACAAGTTAGTTAAGGGCTTTTAAAAATGAATACAGGTTCCCTGTACTGTATAATACAGAATCATTCCTACTGACTTTTCAGAATGTCATTAATTACCTATATCATCATTCAACACAGAATTAGTTAAGATAGATGTAAAAACGTTCATGACAGTACAGGAAAAAAGGAAGTCCAAACAGGGACATAAAATATTACTGTCCCAAACAGGGACATAATGTCTACTGCATTACTGACAGCACTTCAGGTTGTCATAGTGTTTTAATGAAAATGCATATAATGTAATTTTGCCCTAAATGAATACATCTTGTTCTACATGGGGCCGAAAGAGAAACTCAACTGAAGCAATTTGTAGAAAAGGCTACAAAAGGTAAGTAAAACAGACTAGACAGAGAAGAGAAGAAACGAAAAAGGAAGCAAGCAGGAAGGCAGAGAGGAAGGGAAGAAAAGGGAAGGTGGGGGAAGAATGGCAAGAAAGAACAAGAGTAAGTCCAACTACAGTGTATCACCGTTAATGATTAGATTTCTTAATGGCACTGACAGATTCTGAGTTCTCATCTGTGGGCTATCATACCTATATTTTTCATATGTCCAAACAAATGTTCAAATTTCATGAATATATCTAAACTATGAGCTATGAATATTATAAGCACACCCTTAAAATCAAACATTAACAAGAGAAATTAGCTTCACTAACATAATGGAATAACACTACTATTTATCAGTAGTGTAACAGATGTTGCTAAAAAAATAGTTTGATATTTGATTTTTACTATTCTAAAATTTTTCATTTGCAGAATATCCTTAATTTTAAGTAAATACCAAAGACTGGCCAATTAAAAATATATATTTTGGTAAAAAAATACTTTTTTTTTAAAACAACACAAATTCCATGTAAACATTACTCAGTAATATCTAGTATTTTACAGGCAAATAATTTACAAAATACTTTCTAATGTATTATCTTAATATGATCTAGAATCTTGATATTTAACATGCCTATCTTTAATTCTTTATTTAACTACTTGAAACTGTATTTTATACTTCTAAAAGCAGGGAAATTAAAATTGAACTTGATTTTTTTATTGTCAACAAAATACTTTATAAATTGGCAGAAGTCATCATTAGTGACAAAGTACTGCATGAGTTAACTCCAGTGACAAATTACTGAAAGTCTTAAAAATGTAAATACATTACAAGACAATGGTGGACATATGATTTCACATAAACAAAAAAATAGCTAATATGATTGTACCCAGCACCCTCTTTATAATACCATTCTTTTATGGTTGAGCATTTCAAATGTCATAAAGAGGAGTTATTTTTAACTTGAGGGCAGCTATACTTAATTCTGTGGTCTTTTTAAACTACATATTTACAGGAGAGAGCCTTATAATGAGGGTGGAGAGTATTGAAAGCCACACTACACACACAATAGGCCATCATGCATTTTAACCCATCATTAAACTTACCCCTCTTTTGAGACTTCTGAAAGAAGGAATTCTGGGCTTCCCTGTTTTTATTTCATTCATACAATAATGCACGGGCTCAATGGAGAGTGTGAGAAACTGGGACCCATTAGGAGTACTGGATGTGAATAAACTAGTAGGGGTTAAGGGTGGGGACTGTGGCTAATATGGAAATAAAGAAAGGAATCAATAAGCCAAATGTGCATAGTTTTCTCCTAAATGAAAATTCTATTTTTGGCAACATACTTTTCACAAAATAAATCTCAAAGTTTCTATAAAAATGTTATAAGAAAATTAACATAGCTTTGCCAAAACGGTCACTTTAAAAAGTCAAATTTACTTTTAAAAATGTACCATTTCATTTGATCACTTCTTACAAAATGACACTAAAAATATAGAGTACACGAATTATAATGTCAGAGAAAGCAATATGACCTACATAAAAAAAACTTCTCTTCTAATTTTTAGAATATTACTGCTACCTAACTGGTTATACTTAACCGGCACTTGTCAGAGATAAAGGCGGCAGCTACATGTAAAGTTATCTAAACAGATAATATGTATTAAAATTGCAACTAATATTATCACAAATAGGCAAAAATTTCATTACATTTGTGGTTTTTCTCTCAGACTGTTTCTATTTCATCTTCATTGCACCCCATTTTTCAAAACAAACTTCAGCGTCCTGGTTTTTCTAAGCTTTCCTATCTACTCTGATTTGACTTTAAAAAAAAGTCTCACCTCTCAACTTCTCACCTGGAAAATATTATTAAAAGCATGAATAATGCTTGAGTTAATTATAAGTGTACTTCTGAAGAGATTCATAAGTATATTATGAGTTAAATTTATCTACATTCTTATGTCTAGATCAGAAAATGAATTAAAGTCACCTATTACTTTAATAAATAGAGCATATCAGATTAAAAGTACATATTTATTCTCATACTAGACAGACACTATTATAATCACTTAACTGGTAAGATTAAGCACTCACCTATTCCATTTGCTCATGCTGCTGAGCTAGATTTATCTAACATATACAGCACATCAAAAAATGGGTTCTAACAAGAAGTTAAGAGTGAGATTCTCTTAGTAAATTGGAGATTTTTAAACTTCAAATAACCACAAACACTGGGCCCCTCCCATTAAATAGTCACATGGATGATAAAAATAACTTTATTAGTACGATCTATAAGACCTAATGTGACATTTATTATTGCTATAGTCAATCATTCACGTGAACAGAGAACTGCAATTTTGGTGGTCTTATAGTTAGATCGCAACTTTCCTTAGAAATTCTGATTAAAACTGCATATAAGTGAAATTTCGAAAGTATATAATTCAAGAGATAGTTACAACTGTTTAATATTTTTACTCATTAAGTGGTGGTCAAATGTTAAACTCAGAAATAATTTTTACTATTAAGATACAAAACTAGGTTTCTAATAAGTGAAAAGTTAACTGAATCATTCAAATAAAAATACTTATTCTCTATTAATAGTAAGCCATTATCCCCTCAACGCCTACATTGATTTAAATGACACACTATAATTATTAGCATAGAGCAATTTCATGACTTTTACCTTTGGCTTCTTTCCAAAGAGCCACAACTTGCCCTTGGCCTTTCCTACTGTGGTTTTGGAATCCATCTTCCCAGTTTCCTGTTTGGATGCACTGATAGTCCCATCAGATATGGTTCTATAAATATGTTGACTGTAATCTTCAAATGGAAAATCTCCTGGAGGTTCAAATCCAGACTTAAAGGAGTCTACTACCATTTGAGAGTCCTACACATAAGAAACATGTTTTTAAAATCATTTCACTTATTTTTAATACCATTAGCTTTTAAAACTTAAGAAAACAACCAATGAAAATTTAAAGGAAATAATTCTACAGTAATCATTAAAGGTTAAAGGGAATAGTGATTAACCTTAAACATTTTAATCCCAATAAAATACTAATTTATAATCAAATTAACATTTTGTTAATTTGTAATATTCATGAAATGTTTTCATTCCACAGTTCATTCGACCCACTGAGATTCACCTGATGGGACAAGGTAGCTGATAAGAAAGATTTAACTGACAAAAGGAATACAGGAAGGGGTTATTCTCAAACAGAAATTCTAAAAAGTTTCAAAGGAAAAAGGCTTTTTGCTTTCTAGGATATCTACAAAAAGGTGATCTTTGGAACAGGGGAAAAGGCATCTATGTAAAAGAGTAAGAGACAGGTAGAAAGGCTTTCATGCATCCAATAGGGGAAAAGATAAACAAAATATATTAAAAACATAGTTGGGACTGTTACCGAGCAATGGAGAAAGATCTCTCCAACAGTATTAAATACAAAAAGCAACTTTAAAAATATAAAAGGTTCATAACCATTTCCCTAAAACTTTAAAACTCACATAACTATACTATATATTGTCTTTGGACGTTCATACCACCATCTGAATGTTCTTCTGATGCCTTAAACTCATTATTTTCAAACAGAATACTTTATCTCTTACAAACTCCTCCTGACCCCTAACCACTTCTCTTTTATTCCCTATTTTCTGTTAATTGTACATTTTGCCTGTCATTAAGTCAAAAGTTATCTGTTAAGTCACACCTTAGTTTTGTCATTAATGCCACCCCTACCAATCACTTGCTAACGGATAAGAATGATAGAGAAGGGACCTAACTACATTTGTAACCTTACAACCAGCCATACTGAAATATAAATGCACCTCTGATTACCCAATTAAAGAACCCCAAAATCCTTTTACTTTTAAAATTCAAGTCAGAATTCTATTTGTTACAGGAAGGATCCTCATTAATATGATACCAACTTGCTATGAAGACCGAAATATACAGTATGTATACAGCACTCCCCAAACACTGGTTCTCTTCTCTTGCTCTTTCCTCATAACCTAAAATTTCTGCCAACCATCCTTTCTGGTCACTCAATCAACATTTACTGAGAAATGACCAGGTACGAGAGTACTGACAGACCTTAATTAAGACAAAAGGTTACTGGATATACTTTCTCAAGGGGAGCAGGGCTATGCTGTTCCTTCTACTCCCCTTCCTTTTTCCATGGCCCCGTACTCCATACACTACCGACGCTTTAAGTGCCAATTCTTGTATTAAAAGCAATTCTTACAGTAACTTTAGATCTATTTCTTCCTCTAAACATTCACTAGACTAAGAGCATAACACAGTTTGTAACCTACAGTTCACAGGTTATGTTATACTCTTGGAGTAGAACTGAAAATTTAATGAGAGGAGAAGAAAGGATTAAAACTCTTTTCTTTCAAAACAGCTAGAATTTTAGTGTTTACAACAGTCTCTAAAGCCCGAAGGAGTCCCATCTATTGCCAGACTTCTACAGAATATAATCAGCCACCCATCAGTTACTTTACCCCTTTCCCAACCCGTTTCACGAACTCCAACTGCATATGCAAACTAAATACATTTATTCAAATATAATTATATAGCACTTACTCTTCTTTCATCGACTGATTTCGCGGCGAGAATCATTCCTTCCAAACACTTTGAAATGATAGGAATAACTTTGCGTTCTGAGTCTGCAAATCCTCTGTAACACTCACTGAGTTTAATAGTCCTTCGTTCATCCATTTCTTGTAGTTGCTAATAATCAGAATTTTTTTTAAAAAGGGGAATACTGAATTTTCATTTCATTCTGAAGCAACCACCCCCAAATTAGGATTCTACACTAACGATCACACTGTTGTTAATACCTTGTCAACAGTCTTACAGTACTTAAAACCTGAGACTTGTTAAATAACACAAGAAAAAAAAAATAAAGCCTTTCAGCACATCCTAAACCAGGTGACAATGGTTTTCAACTATTGTAAAGGGACCCCCTATCAGGCTACCAGCTCCCTACCTCATACCACCTCCACCTTTCCATTCTTCAGTCAGAGCAGTTGTCTATGCTTCCAGGAAAAGCTGCACTTGAAAATACAATTTTGATGCCTTTTTTTTTTCTTTCTTTTTAAGCAATTGGCCTGTAACATATATAAATCTGAGAGTTCTAAGTCTTTAAATTAGTTCAGACTACTTTGGTAAGATCTCGCTGGACTAAGGATCCACAGTTGACTGAATACCAACAGGCACTCAGACCTACCAGTCGGTCTACAGCTCAGTGACTATCAATGGACTGGGGATACAAGATGAAAAGCAAGAAGTCAGAAAGTGAAAATGGTACATACAATGGAATCCCCACAATTCAAAAATTTACTGGCACATGCCACTAAGAATTATGCTCTGACAAGTGAAGCCAAATAACTTACAGGCATTTTTGACACTTAATATTTGCCTACACTACTAACCTTTTTCTCCTAGGAAACAGCTACACTGTTCAAGTCCCCAAACTCCCACAGCTTTCATACCAGTTCTTCCTAATTACTTCCCAAAGCTGGTGGATTTATTTTGACACCCAGATTTTCACAAAGGAACTGCTCCCAGCATTACAAAATGGCAAGACTGGGGGCGCCTGGGTGGCTCAGTCAGTTAAGTGTCTAACTTCGACTCAGGTCGTGATCTCGCAGTTCACAAGTTGTAGCCCTGCTTTGGGCTCTGTGTTGACAGCTCAGAGCCTGGAGCCTGCTTCGGATTCTGTTCTCTGTCTCTCCCTCTGTCCCTCCCCCATACATTCTCTGTCTCTCTCTCTTGAAAATAAATAAAACATTAAAAAAAAAAAAAATGGCAACACTGTTCCATAGCAAGGTCCAAACAAAAGGATTAAGCCCAAAACAGAGTTAAAGTCTCCCCAGAACATAAAGGCTTAGCTGGAGAGCCTAGAAAAGCACCACTGAGTGATGACGAGATGCTAGTCATGAGGCTAGATCCTCTGGAGTATGATACGCACTCTAGGCCACCACCTCTAACTATGCTTCCTTTGTACTGCTAATTTGCCTTACAAAGAAAAAGAAAGTATATTTGGGCTGACAACTCTTAGAAGCTCTGCTCTCCCAGACAGATACTACTTTCAACACTGTTTCACTTAATCCCTTTACTCTAAGCTCTTTTCTTTCTAGAATAAGCAGTAACATAACTTAGCCCTCATAGAAATTCTGGGTCTTTATCTCAGGCTGCTTGGCAATTGTTTATCATCAAGTGATGAGGGATGGAATTTGTAAGCAAACTCATGGACTGAATTGAATTACATTTATGATTTGGCAGGTAGTAAGACAAGCAAGCAAAAACCAGGCTAGCAAATACATTTCATAAGATTTATTTCTGCACCTGAACTATTGCCAGTAACTCTGGTATAGTGTCAAGGCAAGCAGCTTACCAAGAACAATTCTAGTGAATTCCTCCTATGTCCTAATATTCAATGATATGGTATTAAAATTATTCTAGAAAACGTCATTGTTTTAGTGGACTGTTTATTACACTAATAACAAATCTGTAAGAAGATTTGTGATTTCAAAGTCAGGAAAAATTTACTTTTCAAATCTATAATCATAAAAGAAGTTCTTATCACTAGTCCTGATGACTAAGCGAATCTAGAAACATCCTGGTTGATGCCTGAAATTTAAAAGTATTGCATTATAAACACTAGTTCTTCCAACTCTGAAACCAGATTTACTTCATGTATCTAAACTTTACCTTGTAAATTTGAGGAATCACTACGTAGAAATGTTTGTGTTGTTCTCCATTAAAGTTTTGTAATTGTGCTGCATATTCATTTTTATTTTCATCAGCCATATGTGTACGCAGATTCAACTGCTGTTTGGCCTAGAGACAAATTGGTCCAAATCATTACCAACAAAAATAACAACAAAAAAAAAACCTGATTCACTTTCTACAAGTTATACTAAAACTAGACTTTTTCTAACTATTAACATCATTTAAAATTTAACGAGATGCTTGAGATCTTATGGACAGAGTGCTCTCCTATTACAATAATCCCTTTCTCTTTTGCAACAGTCCTTCCTTTTCCAATAATCTGTTCAAATAAAGTTTCTCTTTACCAAATTCAGATTTTTTTTTTTAAATTAAATAGATGACAACATTATGGCTTGACCAGAAACGGTATGCTCTTAACTTGAAGAGGAAAAACACCATAGAAATATTTCAGACAGTTAAAAAGCTATATTAAAACATTTGTTAAAACATGATCCACTTATATCCAACTCTGAACCACAGTGAAACTTATGATTAAAAATATGATTTTTCGATAAAGTAATACTCAACAATGTTTTCCATCTCTATACAAAACCAGAGGTACTTTAAGGAATAATTATTTAGAATATAGTTCTGTTCATCTCAAGCTCTTAGAGAAATGCTTTTTGAATGAGTCACATCAGCATCATCTGTATGGGTAAGAACATTAGAATACTAACAACATAAAAATCATTAATTCTAGATTTTTTGGAAGAGAATCTAAATAAATTTCTCAATTCCTCTAAAGTAATAAGAAAAAAATAAGAAGTGAACTCCATTTTTCACAGTGTTCCAAGGAATCAATCATGTTATATGAGAGTGCTTTGGAAATTGCAAAACACATTGTGAATACACTTCATTGTTCTAATTCCATTTCTACAAAATGTAGTCTCTAACCTTCTAACAGTAGCTCCACAAGTTAGTTCTTCTGAACTCAGAAACAAACTGACCTATGGGAAATACACAGTAGCCAAGATACTAGAGAAACCCACAAAAACTGAGCAACTACTGATAAGTTTAAAAAAAAAGTGAACAAGGAGCAAGCCTATTAGTGATCTTTCTAAAGAAAAGGAAGGCAGTTGCATAACAATGTGAGTATACCATAACACTCCTGAGCTCATGGTCACCTAGAAATGATCAAGATGGCCAATTTTATGTTAATGTATATGGTGTGTTTTACAACAATTAAAAATTTTAAAAAATTTTAAAAAATTTTTAAAAATTTTAATGTGATAGTAAAAAAATGAATACACAGTGTACTTGAAGACTATCATATGTAAGTATTATGGAAACCTAACACCATAGCCCAAAGTATTTCTACAGAAAAATACATTTGAAGTTCTGGGACCTTAAGTACCCATTCATGGACTTCTTCCCCCTTTCTCTCTGCTCCCACAACCTATGATGGACCAGAGGATTCCAAATTATACCCTACTCACAACGGCCAGGAGAAATGGCTCCTGTTCTAAGCCACTGCCTGTGATTCCTAAAGCCTAGGGCAAAGGTTTCAGCAGGGCACGCAGGAGTGTAAGGCTAGAAACTAGAACAACTGAAGCTCCCATGTGGACTTCATACTTAACATTAAAAGTTTTTTTTTTAATTTTTAATTGTTGTAAAACACACAATCCATATTAACATAAAACTGACCACCCTGATCATTTTTAAGTGACCATGAGCTCAGGAGTGTTATGGTATACTCACACTGTTATGCAACTGCCTTCCTTTTCTTTAAAAAGATCAGTAATAGGCTTGCTCCTCTTCACTTTTTTTTTAAACTTTTATCAGTAGTTGCTCAACTGAAATTATGTTCCTTTCTCTTCCTGGTCACTTATAACAGAATTTCTCTACTCTATAGTTCCTAAAGCAAATCTTCAAAGTTTTCCTAACTCTCTAATAAGTAAGGAGGTTGCAAACAAATGAGCATAAAAAGGAAACTATAAACATTAAAATTCTTAAGTTAGGTCAAACTATTAAACATGTTCTATCTAGATTTCAAAATGTCTATTAGTCTCTAAAGAGATCTCCATAGACAAAATGAAAAAAATGAGTTAAATGAGAGTCTCATTAGAGTTCCTTATCTTGTCTAGTACATAAGCTATGTATTTCAATCAATGCATGATAATAAGTCAAAGAAGTTCTTAAGGAGTGTCAACCAGCAAGCAAGCCTCCTATGTATAAAACAGTGTTTGCAACTGTTGTGGTCCACATTTTTATCAAACAATAGCAACACATGCATGACACGATGCTAGGAAGGAAATGAATATATGGATGATCAAAATATGGGTCCAAAAATCTTGACAGCAGAGTTAAGTCTAATAACTGATACAGATGTACACGTGCACTTAAAATACCAACAGTACAAGCTGTGAGACACGTGTTCTCGTATCACGCCATATGTGAAAAGATCTGGGGTTAACCATAAACTCAATGGGGAGTCCATCCTAACAATGTGGTTGCCTAAAAAAAACCAATATACATTTAGGCCATAATTAAGATAAACTTGGTGTTCAAAAATGAGTGAGGTAATCACACTCTGGACCGGTCAGACCTTTATCTGGATTATGACATCCAACTGAAAGTTAACATAATTTAAGTGGGATACTAACAAATTAACAGGTATCCAAAGGAAAACAGTCATAATGAAAGGTGACTTGAAGCTATTTCCTCAGTAGAATGAAGAAATACAATGGTTCATCTAGGGGTAGAGAATCTGCTACGAATACCTAAAGAGCTATTATGTAGAAAATACAGAATTAATACTTTTCTGGTACCTCAAAGAAACTAAAACTAAACACAGTGATGAGTGGGATCAACATAAGGAAATGCTAGACTTGGAAAAATCAAAGAAAGAACTGCCTTAAGACTGTGTATTTCCAATGACAAGGACCTTACTATCATTAGAGGTATAAAGTCATTAAGAACAGGGTAGAAAAAATAAAACTCTGACAAGTTATACTAGAAGGACTTTAAGGTAATTATAATCTAAATTCTATATAATTCTATGGTTTTAAGTGGTAAAGAAAGTGGAATGCAGAAAATATTCCTCTCAAATGTCCAATGTTCTAAGATAAAGAACATACATCGGAGCAGGAGAAACTAAGCAGCAGGAGTTAACAGAGCTGATCCTACAAACAGTTATGTTACAGAACATCGCGCCCTCAATCAGTGACCAGAGTTCAGTTTTCCAAAATGAAGGAAGGAATGAATGAAAGAATGAATGAAACAAAAACATATATAGCTAACTAACATCACATACTTCTGACACTTTTATCTTGTTTTGCCCTGGGTCAAGTTGAGGAAGCACACCATCCAACCCCTATTTGCAACCCCATCAACATATCTTAGACTTTCTATTCTGTTTTGGAATAGGATAAACTCATTCTCAATAGCAATCATACCTTTCCTATGCATTCTGAATGCAGTTAAGACATTACAATAGATTAACACAATCAGACTAACATGTGACTTGAAGTACACAAAAATTTGTATATTTTAGATTTAGACATAGTGTTTCTCTTGGGGAAATCTAATACCAATACAAATACTGTAATTATCCTCCACATGCAAGTAATAATATTTTGATATCGAAGTCAGTTTGGATTATTTCTTACCTTTTCAACATCTGCCTTGGTTGCATTAGTATCATTATCCAATCTTTCATAACTCTGTTGAGCCTTTTCTGCCTCTCTACATTCTCTTTCAAATTTCTTTTTACTCTGTTTAAAAAATTAAAATGTCACACTAAGAAATAAATTTACCTCATTAACAAATAATTTTAAAATGTTGCCACGGTACATTGTACAGAATTACACACTAAAATTTTTCTAAAGTAGTAAAGAAATTTTAGTATTACGACCAATCCATGTGACTTAAATATCAGACATTATAGACTGTGAAGGAAAAAAAAACACATTAGCATGATTTAGTATTTATATTTCATCTTTTGCTAATAAGAAAAAAAAATCACATGTATTTTGTAATTATTTATTACAAACTCATCTTCAGTAGGACTTTTTTGGTCTGTGTGGTGTTTTGTGTTTGGTTTTGGTGTTTGCTTGTTTTTATTTTTTGTGGTGGGATGTGGAAATGTCCCAAAGTGGTTTCATACTGTTTCTTCCAGGTGTCCCAGGAATACCATTAGCCCAGAAATAGGCCTTTAAATTTCTTTTTTATTTAATACAAATTACTATGACTTTGCAAAAGCTACTCACAATAGATCCATGCAATATATACCATATTTTCTTCTTGCATACTTTAAAAAAATTTTTTTTAATGTTTGTTTATTTTTGACAGAGTGAGGGAGGGAGAATGAGAATGGATAGGGGGGGGCAGAGTGATGGAGACACAAATCTGAAGCAGGTTCCAGACTCTGAGCTGTTAAAAACAAAAACAAAAAACAAACAAAAAAAAAGAAAAACAAAAACAAAAAAAAACTTTTTCTTAATTCCTAGACTAAATTTGCTTAGTTTTCAATGTACTTTTTTACTAATTCAACTCTAGTTTACATAGTTTTTAAAAATCTGTCCTCAGTTAATTCAAACATACTCAGAATTGTTAATTTTATTTTCTTGATGAAATCTCTTCCAAAGCTTTGACCTACGGAAACTTGGATTGGTTACACCAAAGTGGACCTACTGCATAGCTCTTACCCTACAATTTCCCTTCACCATTATTGGAGATTCCTTTTACCTCTCTTTTTATTTGAATCTCCTATTTCCCAATTCCACATCTTTCCCTTTCTTGTTTATTTCCTTATTTTGCTAGAATATATTCATCAGTAGTTTCCTAAAATATTTGTGGGAGAGAAGTCTCCATGGCTGAAAATAACTTTACCATCACTTTTAGTTGATAAAATTTGGCTGGATACAAAACTATTGGAAATTATCACCCTTCAGAAATATAAACGTGCTTAACCACTCCACTAACTTCCAGCTTCCTGCTCCCATTCTGATTACTGATCCTTTGCATAAAACCTGTTTGTTTTGGGGGCGTCTGGGTGGCTCAGTCGGTTAAGTGTCCAACTCTTATTGTGGCTCAGATCATGATCTCACAATTTTGTGAGTCTGAGCCCTGCTTCGGGCTCTGCGCTGACAGTGTGGAGCCTGCTTGAGATTCTCTCTCCCCCCTCTCTCTTCCCCTCCCTCACTCATGCTCTTTCTCTCTCAAAATAAATAAACAAACAAATGTTTGTTTTGTTTTCCTCTCTGGAGGCTCGTAGGATCTTCTCTCTCCTAACTGTTCTAAAATTTCATGAAGATATGTGTTGCTGTGAGTCACTGTGCTGGGCATCTAGAAAATCCTTTCCATTTGGAAACTCAATGTTCTTTCGGTTCTGGGAAAATCTTCTTGAATTATTTTTCTCTGTACAATTTCAATGTATTCTCTTTCTTAGAATGCTTATTATTTAAGATGGACCTATAGGATGAACCCTCTACTTTTCTTATATTTTCAATCTCTGTCATTCTGCTCTACTTTGAGGGATTTCTTCAATTTCATTTTTTCTAGTGAGTTTTCCATTTCTGCTCTCCTAATATTCTTCGTTTTTTTGTGTGTTCTTTTTTTTATAGTATCTTATTCCTATCTCATAGATGTAATATATTCTCTATTCCTTTTCAGAATATTAATAGTTGTGAATGTTTTGCTTGTTCGTTTTGTGATTTTCTCTTTCCTTTCCCAGTCACTGTTTCTTCAAAGCTGCTTTTTCCCCACTGCATGTATCTGGTATTTACATTACTTGATTTCTTGAAATGTCTGGGAATGTTGGTCTATCTGTTCTTAAGAAAGCAGAGGATGTCAACATTTTCTATTTACCTGACTTCCTTATTAGAACAAGTTATGTTCTAATTTCTTATCTTAGGGAATATGAAATTATACAAAGAGGACAAATTTGGATTCCACACGTCATAACTGCAAAGTCAAAGGTTTAAATTTTTTACAGGATACCTCTCCTCCTTTGACCTTCAGTTAGAGACAAGTTTCTGTGATGTCTCGATTGGCCAGTAGGCAGAGTTCTTATAGTCCATCTTTTCCTAAAAGATTAGTCCTTTGAAGGATCAAACCTTTATACACGGTATCAGTTCCGACTCTCCACGACATACAGAGCTAAAACATCACCTCTGCCCTGTATATTAAAACTTAACTTAGCAAGGTCCAATAAACCATGATACCCCAACACCTCTGCCTCCATTCTTCAAATGCCACTGTATCAGCTCGTACACCTACTGTTTAGTTTTTAGCAGTACAGATTTGCCTTTAGCTCTAGCACTTAAAACACAAAAGTATCTCAGCAATTGTATCTAGGTATTTGAAGCCAAGAGGTTTCTGAGTTAGCTCAGATTGCCATATAGCTAGAATCAGACATACTTGTACAATTTATACTAAAAAAAAAATGCTCAGAAAATTTTTAAAAATTCTTTAAATTTAATTTTTATTAGCACAAACACCAAGTGACACAAGTACAATTATTCAAAGCACATAAATATATCTGAATGTACATAATATACAGAATGTGACTTTCTTATGAAGATTAAGACTAAATGTCCATATTAAAAATAAGCTTCCATGATTTACTTCTCTGAAACTCAGTTCAGAGTGGTGTTTTAAAACTGAATACTACAGACTACTAATTTTGTTGCAATTTGAAGCTACTTATATACAAGAGTACTTTTATATTAAGTGTCTTATTATTTGTGAAGAAAAACCTAGCTACTGATTTCCTCGCAACAGCAAAAGAATCACTAGTACAATAATATTAAAAATACTTCTAATACAGTAATATTAAAAATATGCCTTCCCTGAAAGATATATCATTACATAACACAGGAAAATATTCCAGAAAAGACTCTCCTTCCTTCATCCTTTGTGTGGCAGACTCATCAACAGCCACCTACTTCCCCATCCTTCCTTAGAAAAGCCCACCTCTCAGTGTAGCTGAAAATGGCTGATCCTTGCTTTACCAGCCTCCCCACATCTGGAGCACGGTTATACTTAACCTGTATCTTATCCTGTCAAAGGCACCCATCAGGAAGTCTGCTGGAGACTTTCTGAAAGTATTCCCTCCCTGATAAAAAGAACAGTTAGAAGAGAAATGCCCTCTTTTTCCTGCTTCTGCATGCAACTGAATGAGGATGTGGTGTTTGGCTGCTTTAGTCAACTGTTGACCATAACCATAAGGGGACAAGCCTGAGGAAAAGTGCTGACATGGTCAGGATGGCAAAGTAGACACAGAAAGCAGAAGCGGCCTTAGTTACACCACCAAGCTACGGATCAACTCTGGAACTGCTCCATTTCTGAGTCCTGTTCTTATAAATTTGCATGCTCCGTTACCTGAGCCCACTAACTTGGACAGACCTGGCATCTGTGGTACTTTTTCATGTTAATCTCTCACCATTCCTTTAAAATCTTCTTTGCAGGCTATTCTCTTCTGCCCTCTATCTTTAATGCCAGGGTGGCCTATTTTCATAGGTTCATAACTGTCTTTTAAACTATTTTCCTCAATTTTTAATACTCTGTACTAATTCGGTCTATTTCTCCCGGTTCTTTAAATCTCCTCTCAATTATTCCAAATATGTTAGGAATTTTACAATTTCATTTTCTGGATTACAAAGAATGATAGAGAAGAAATGGGACCGTGCACATATTTTGACATATTCCACAGAAATTATATTTGTCTGTCTCCCTCACTAGACCGCAGGCTCTCCACCAAAACAAGGATTATGTCATTAATCACTTTTTTTCACTTTTCACTTTTGTACCAGGAGTCAGTACATGTCAAGGAAACCTTCAATAAATACTAGTTGAACTGAACTCACCTTTAATGGTATCATTAATTAATGCCTTAAAGAAATCACTCCCACATTTTTTTTTGGTGCTCCTTTCTTGTGACCCCTACAACTTTTGCTTCTTACCTGCCAATCATAAAATGACTTCTAAAGGCAAGTCAGCACATATAACAAGAATAATTTGTGCCAACACAAGTTTTTAAAGGGGCAATGACTCACAAGAGTAGGAGTCTGTCATTACGTGCAAATGAAAACACACAAACATACATACTCATTAGGTGGCAGATACTAAGAATGTTAGTTAAGGTAATTTAAAATTTAATAAATGTAAACCCTCCCTAAAAGTCTTGTTAAAACTAATTAGAATGAAAATGAAAACAAAAATGAAAGAGGCTACTAATATAACTAAGATTTCTCAGTCAGCACTGGTGCCTAGAATCTTACATCAATGACATTTATGTACAGTAGAAATTTAATCTAAGCTTTGAATATGTGGTTTTTAAAAAAATATTACTGAGAGGGAGAAAGAGAGAGAGAGAGAGAGAGAAAGAACGTGTGCATGTAGGAAGGGGCAAAGAGAGACAGAGACAGAGACTCTTAAGCACGCTCTGTGCTGTCAGCACAGAGCCCAACACAGGGCTCAATTCCGTGAACTGTGGGTTCATGACCTTAGCCAAAATCAAGAGTCAGACGCTTAACTGACTGAGCCACACAGGCGTCCCTAAATATGTGGTTTTAAAAAAAGAAAAAATGGCCCAAAACACATATATACACAAGGTTTTTTCATCTCAAACTTAAAAGTCCTTTTCCCAACAATTAGAAACTAAATTCGTTAATTTAACATGAAAAACTCCCTTCAGCATAATTTTCAAGGAATACACAGTGTCCATAATAAAAATATGCAAGTAAAGAGTAAGCTGCTTACAAACCTAAGGGTTCGAACAGAATATTAATCTTGTACTACACAACACCATTTGGTAGAGAATTTTAAGGAAAGGAGACAACAATGTTCCATGCAGACATCTTGTTTTTCAAATGACTGTATGCCAGAGTATCTAAGTAAAACCACATTAGCAAGTACCCTTGGAAAGTTTTTATAGTAAATAATTATTACACTTCTATAATTTTATCTATAAATACTATTGAGTATTTTCTTTCCTATAATTTGAATGGTCTAAGACCAGGAGTCCAGTACTAGAACATTTACATTAGAGAATCCCTGAACTGGAAGAAACATTTCACAAATCTAGTCCACTATCTTCATTTTTCATATGCTAAAGATGAAATCAAGAGAAATCATAAAAGGTACAACCAGAATCTAAGTCCTCTCAGCCTCTGTCAAGTTGTCTTCTAAGATACATCACTATTAATATCCCCATCACTCCTACCCTTTATCGATACTTTATAGTAACTACTGCAAAGTCAAAAAGTGTCTTCCTAAACGTTTACAGTTATTTGAAAATTACAGAGTTGTTGCAAGTATAGAACCTTGCAACAGAAAAAAAATTAACAAAATGCACCTCCTCTATTTATACCAATGACAAAAATGAATAAAGACATCGAGAAATATTCAACTCAATAGATGTGAAGCATAGGAGGATTTAGGGCTAAACTAGTCTACAAAATTTTATGTTAAGCATGAACGCACTATAACTCACATTATCCATCTGTTTCCAGCACATATCAAGATACTGTTGAGCTTTTCGTCCTTCTTGAAGATGCTGAATATCATAACCAAAAAAAATAAATAAAACAAACAAAAAATTACATTTAAATACTAAAACTCTTAAAAACCCCCTAAAGGCTTTCAGTTAATTTTTTTTAAGGTACTAATTATATAACTTTATCAAGACTTAGGAAGAGATTATTAGTAAAGCAAAACCCTAAAATGCATTTTATAGATACTATCTGAATACTTTAAGTTTAACCTTTAAAACAGATATAATTTCTAGAAAAATACATGATTTATTCTGTTTAGGGGTTGCCAAACATTTTCTATAAAGGGTCAGATATGTACCTGAGGTTTTGCAAGCCATGTGGTCTCTGTTACAAACATTCAACTTTTCTGATATAATTGAAAACAGCCACAGGCAATGCATAAGTGAATGAGTATGGGTCTGTTTCAATAAAACTTTATTTATAGTCACTGAAATTTGAATTTCATACAATTTTCACATACCATGAAATACTCTTTTGATTTTCTTTTCAACTATCCAAAATGTACAAACCATTCTTAGCTCATGGGAACTAAGAAAAACAGGCAGTTAGCTAAATTTGGCCCATGGGCTGTAGGTTATCAAATTTTGGTCTTAAATCCAAAAAGATCACAAATTAGCAAGAGAATCTTAAGGTAATTTTGGCTAGAAGAAACTGAGTGAAACAAAAACTCAGTTTATACTGAACAAATATTATTTTGAGGAGCAAAGTAATTACATGAAAATATTTCATATACTATATAACTGGATGAAAACAATAATTACCATTTTTCTTTCGGTTTTCAGATCATGAGCATATCTCATTAATTCACCATAAACTCTGTGCGCCATTTCTTCTGCTACTACTTCCCGCTGTCCTGCATAGTCATTTAACTCGTTAAGGATGTTAAAAAAGGCTATACACGAGGTAAACCTGACAAAAACACATTAAAAATGGTGAAATTTACTTTTATTTTCTTTACAAATGTTTTTTGTGAGGTATGGATTGAGCCTGACACTTGAAAAATTTTAACATACTCAACCTAACCAACTCTTCACTGCTAGCTCCAAATTAACTTTGTATGAAAAGAATCCCACATTAAGCTCAAGTTGTATATGTCTGTATATCTTCAAGTAGTGTTAATTTATAAATAAAGGGATGTATGGGGTCAAAAAATAATAAGAATACTACCTGCAGGCTCTTTTGGCATACTGGAATCTCTTAAGTAGCCAAGTGACTGGCCTGAGCTGGGGAATGAACTTGGTTGGATTCCTAGGACTGGCAGCTGAACCTGGTGCAGAGATGATGCGCTTGCTCTCGAGGACAGAACCTGCCAATCATACCACTCAAATGCATCTCGATGGCTGATCTACAGAACAATTTTGCTATCAGCTCTGGACACAGCTGCTTGTATGCCTGCCCATATCCTGAATGGAAGTAAAGTGCCATTATAGTTGGCACCAAAAGAGGGGTAAGAAGGGGCAAAAATAAGGGTAAAAAATGTGTGTGGAGGGAAGGAGAGAAACAAAGAGAATTGCTGTATTAAAATGTATAGATCTACTCTGAATACACTGCCAGAACAGTCTTTTGGCTGAAGGCAAATAGCTCACATAGGACTCCATTAACACTAAATCTAAGAATCCTAACACTTAACAATTACACACAAAGCTGTTTTAAGTCTAGTCTCTTCATTTCTGCATTTCAGAGCCATCCACGTATCCCTGTTCGTAAGACCAAAAAGCTCATAAGCAATTCCTAAACTTTTGTTCAGAGTTCCAACATTACCCCGAAAATCTCATCCCTTTTCATTATCCCTTTAAACCAACCAGCCAAACTATCTTAATACCTTTAAGAGTAAAAGCAAGAATCTAACAAGCTAACAACTACAGAATCAAGTATGAAAAAAATGCAAAAAACTAAAGGACTCAAGTGAAGTCCCAGTTCACATTTTGCTTGGAAATACATACTTCAACAATTTCAGAAAACTGAGCCCACTGAAATATTCATTCTTATTAGAATAAAGAGTAGTTCCTTCTTCATGAAACTGTGATTTTTTAAATTAAAGCTTTAAAAAATCATTATAAAAGGCTAACAGCATACTTATTTTACTAAATAACACAAGTATTACTATTTAATTTTAATATGCAATAATAAACAGGTGTAGAATTTACCTTGGCTCTTCGTCTTTGGAGGAACGTTTAGGACAGTACTTCTTAACCAGATTTCTATAGGAAGAAAAAAAATTTTTTTAATGTTTAAAAAATACTACTGTTGAAACTGAAATATTCTTTAAGTTGCCAATTTCATGATTATCAATAATTTAATGATATAAATTAAGACAGCAATATGATCATCTACAACCATTAACATGACATGACATGACATGATCCCTACATTTTGTTCTGAACATACTGCTATCTGTAAAAAGAAATGTTATTTCTGTGTTTGTATGAGTGTAATCATAGTAATTTGGATGATTATGCTACCAAATAAGCAAAGAGGAGGAGGAAGAGAAGATACAAAATAAAAAGAAGAAACAAAGTACTCGATGAAACTAAGTCACAGCAAAAAGACAGGTACTTCAAAGATGTACCATCACTATTTTGTTTTGCAAATCAGAATTTTAATATGAACATGTAAACAGATGCTGATTCACTAACAGGATAAAAGAACAGTTGGTCAGCATCCTCCATAATTCTACTTTTATATGAAGATCATTATGGGACTCTTTACATTCTCTTTTTAAGACAAATTAATTACATTTATACTGTAACTTTCTTTGTGGGCATCTACGTGCATTCTAGACAGTCTCAGACTAAAATGCTACTTCACCTCATCTTTGCAAAATCAGAAGACTGGAACATGGACTCTGAAGTCAGACTGCACTACCTGGGTTTGAATCTTAGCTGTTTTGTGTGGCATCTACGTGTTTTTGGATAATTCACTTGCCCAGTTTCCTATCAATAGCGGTAACAGTACCTATACCCCATAGGGTTATGAAAATTAAAGTGGATAATATTTGTAAAGCACACAATCTTTATACAATTCTCAAAACATGGTCCATGGACAAGTAAAGCCCACAGACTCTTTGTTACTAATCCACCAAAAATACAGTACAGAAGTTGGGAGTAATTTTATGTCTATTGAATCAAATTAAAAAAAGTGATGCCTATATTTTATGTCTCTTTTTATGACATTTTTTCTAGCATTTTTTTAATGTTTATTTTTGAGAAAGAGAGAGAACAAGCAAGAGAGGAGCAGAGAGAGAGTGAGACACAGAATCTGAAGCAGGCTCCAGGCTCTGAGCTGTCAGCGCAGAGCCCGACGTGGGGCTTGAACCCACGAACTGTGAGATCATGACCTGAGTCAAAGTCAGATGCTTAACCGACTGAGCCACCCAGGCACCTCTCTAGCATTAAATTTTTTTTGGATTTTACAAAAGCAAAAACACACAATGAATTGGAAGCCCGAAAAGAAATTAGTCCATCAACACAAATATGAGATATACTGCTTTAACCTATAGGCCTTTAAAAAATAAATGGCCCTTCCTATACACCAACAATGAAGCCACAGAAACAGAAATCAAAGAATCAATCCCATGTATAACTGCACCAAAAACCATCAATAACCCAGGAATAAATCTAACCAAAGAAGTGAAAAATCTATACACTGAAAACTATAGAAAGCTTATGAGAGAAATTGAAGATGACACAAAAATAATTAAAAAATATTCCTTGCCCTTGGATAGGAAGAACTAATACTGTTAAAATATCAATACTACACAAAGCAATCTACATCTTCAATGCAATACCTATCAAAATAACACCAGCACTCTTCACAGAGCTAGAACAAACAATCCTAAAATTTGTATGGAACCAGAAAAGACCTGAATAGCCAAAGCAATCCTGAAAAAGAAAACCAAAGCTGGAGGCATCACAATCCGTCTTTGAAGCTGTATTACAAAGCTGTAATCACCAAGACAGTATGGTACTGGCACAAAAACAGACACTCGGATCAATGGAACAGAATTTCTGGGTTTGTGGACCTAGAAATAGACCACAAACATATGCCCAACTAATCTCTGACAAACCAGGAAAGACTATCTAATGGAGTAAGACAGTCTCTGCAGCAAGGAGTGCTGAGAAAACTGGACAGTGACATGCAAATGAACCTGGACCACTTTCTTACACAAAAATAAACTCAAAATGGATGAAAGACCTAAATGTAAGACAGGCAGTCATCCAAATCAAGGAGAAAGCAGGCGAACACCTCTTTGACCTTGGCCACAGCAACTTCTTACTCACACATCTCCAGAGACAAGGGAAATAAAAGCAAAAATGAGATAAACCCAGAGGTTCATACCAAAGTACATAATAATGAAATGTCAGAACTAAAGAGAGAATCCTAAAGCTTTGTCTGTCTCTCTCTCTCAAAACTAAACATGAATGAATGAATGAATAAAGTATAGTATCTGAATAGACATTTTTCCAAAGACATACAGGTGGCCAAAAGAAACATGAAAGAATGTTTAACATCACTAATCGTCAAGGAAATGGAAAGCAAAACAATCTCACATTTGTCAGAATGGCTAGTATCAAAATGACAAGAAACAGTGTTAGTGAGCATGTGGAAAAAAGGGAACCCTTGTGCCCTGTTGGTGGACGTAAATTGGTATAGCCCCTATGGAAAACAGCATGAAAATTCCTCAAAAATTTAAAGACAGAAATACCACATTGATCTAGTAATTTCACTTCTGGGTATTTCCCAAAGAAAATGAAAATACTAATCCAGGAAGATATATGCACCCCTATGTTTACTGCAGAATTATTTACAATAGGGAAGATGTGGAAGCAGCCTAACTGTCCATCTACAGATAAATATATAAAGAAGATGTGGGACTCACTCACACAGGAGTATTACTCAGGCATAAAAAAAAAATCAAATATTGCCATTTGAAACATGAATGGACCTAAAGAGTATTATGCTAAGTGAAATAAGTCAGAGAAAGACAAATTTCACTTCTGTGTGGAACTGTTTAAAAAAAAAAAAAAAGGAACAAAACAGAGTTATAAATACAAAGAACAAAAACTGGTGGTTACCAGAGAGGAGGAGATGGGGGAGATGGTGAAATACGCAAAACAGGTTAAGAGGTACAAACTTCCAGTTATAAAATAAGTCAGTCGCAGGGATTTAAAGTACACCGTAGGCAATATAGTCAATTATAGTACAATAACTGGTGACATATGGTAACTATGCTTACTGTATTGAGCATTATAGGATTTATATAAATGTTTATATCATTATGTTGTACACCTGAAACTCATATAACATGTCAACTATACTACGATTAAAAATAAATGTCTTAGGGGTGCCTGAGTGGCTCAGTCCGTTAAGCGTCTGACTCTTCAGTTCAGATCATGATCTCATGGCCATGAGATCGGGCTCCACACCGGGCCTGGAACCTGCTTAATATCTCTCTCCCTCCTACTTCCTCCCCGCCCCTTCCCCACTCGCATGCGAGCCCTCTCTCAAAAATAAAATATATGTTTTTAAAATTTTATTAACATTTATCAGACCATACTAGTACATGTACATTATTTATAAATAATTGTGCACACACATGTTCAAACAATTTTTACGGATAAGGAATAAAAAGTTCAGAGACCCCTGGCCTAGAGAAATCAAATAAATAAAATCCTTTTATATGGTAACAGAACAATAGAAGGCTCTACAGAGGGGCTTCCCCAGAGGAGAAAGGCTGAAATCTCTGATTTCCTGACATACCTGAAGAGGTAAACAACAATTAGACAACTGGAAAGCCCTAAGGGAATTCTAAATAGAGAAGACCTAACGAACAAAGGCAAGGAAAAGAAAAATACATTTACGAAGAACTATGAATGGGTTCATTGTTGCTGGAACACCAACTGTGAACCAAACAATGGTAATCGGTGAGGTTGGAAAGGTACATGCGCGGCAGCACAGGCCCTTCTACAACACATTAAGGACGTCTAACCATATACCCTTAACCATTGGTTCTTAGTCATAGTTATCTGAAACATGACTCAAAATCATTTTTGTGGATGAATTAATTTATTAACTCAAACATCAGCAAATCTATGTGCTACCCATTAATTATTTCAGGTACCATATTAACAGAAAGAATGATGAATCACAGCTACCAAACTAGTTAATTGTATATAACCCAGAGCCCTTTCTAAGACAGAACTCAAAAAGGAAGATGGGGAAGAGATGGGAATAATTCAGTTAATTAGAACAGACAAATACACAAGGAGAGAAAGTAGATGAGTGGTTGCTAGGGCCTGAGGGAGGGGTGAATGGGGAAGGACTGCTAATGGGTATGGGATTTTTTTATGTTTTTTGCAATGATAAAAACAGTCTAACATTAAACAGTGGTGACAGTTTGACAACTCCATGAGTATACTAAAAACCGCTGAATTGTATACTTTAAAAGGGTGAAATCTTATGTAAATGATACCTCAATAAAGCTGTTATAGGAGGAGAAATGTCCACTGGAGAGCAGTCCATCTGCCACAGGCATGTACTTCGAATACAAGTCTAAAATGGAATTTACCTTCTCTATAAACTTATCTTCTATTAATGGCACCATCATAAACCTAGACATTTCAGCCAAAAATCTGGCAATTATCCTGCACTTTATCAAGTCTCTCCCACCCTAAGGTATTCAAGTCCTATAGATTATATTTCCTAATTTTTAACTTTTTGTGGTAATTTTTATAAGAAAAAGGAAAAAAATTATACAAAAAGTCTTTCTTCACATTTTATTATTATTCTGGATACAAATGTGTGAGAATAGGATGACTGAAGCTACTGAAACATCTTGCAACCATGAGTGGGAAAATCAAGAAATTCACAACAATGATTATGACATTAAGCTTTAGAATCCCACTTCCGAACTTCTTGCTATATGAGAAAACTCTTACTTGAAGGTAAATGCTTCTTAACGGACACTACAAAACAGCTGAAAAAAAAACTGTCCAAAAGAGAAATGTAGTAAAAACAAGAACTCTGGGGGCGCCTGGGTGGCTCAGTCAGTTAAGTGTCCGACTTTGGCTGAAGTCATGATTTCATGGCTCATGGGTCAAGCTCTGTGCTGGGCTCTGTGTGGACAGCTCAGAGCCTGGAGCCCGCTTCGGATCCCATCTCCTTCCCTCTCTGCTCCTTCCGGCTTGTGCGCACACACTCTCTCTCTCCCTCTCAAAAATAAACATTAAAAAAAATTTAAAAAAAAAAAACAAAAAAACAAAGAACTCTGAAGAAACTTCTGGAATCTAGATACAGATGTGAGAGTTAACATGTAAGAGGGCAGTAACAAAAACAAGAGCTACCACTTGTCACCCATGTATTATTTACCAATCTCTATACTAAGCACGCCATAATCTTATACTTACAGCAAAGCCATGAGCAGGTACTATTAGCCCTATTTTACAGGACTCAGACACATTAAATAACTTGTCCATAGTCACATAGTTAGTAAAGGACTATTCCAAAACCCACCTCAAATCTGATTCTAACACCTCAGATAGCTAAAATAATAATAATAATGAGTAAGAAAGAGGTTATACCCAGGATGTGAGGGCGATCCGGCTGCAACATCTATCACCCCACTGATGGCCAGGGTTGATTCGGCTGATCTGGCTGGCTAAACCAGAAGACGCACGCTCGTTCAAACAGGACAACCTTCCCCAATAGAGGACCACCATTCTTCGATCAAGAGTTTATGAGTAGCTGTGCTCCCCTGCTAGAATCTCCAAACAAGCTCTCAAGAATGAGGTTCCCCAAAAAGTGTGAAATGAAAAGGTGGCTAAAGATAATCTAGGAATACCCATTTACTAAGCAAAGACAAACTGCTTGAGAAGAGTCATAAGGATGGACCAGTCAGGTAGATTAGAAGTAAATAAACTGTGGCCCATCCAGCTGCCTGTTTTTATAAATAGTTTTTCTGGAACATGCCACACTCACTCATCTATGTATCATTGTCTATGGCTGCTTTTGCACTACAACAGTAGAGATGGGTCACCAGCAGCAAAGCTGAATAGTTGTGACACATGGCCCAGAAAGCTGAAATTATTTATTATCTGGCACTGTATAAAAAAAAGTTTTCTAACCTGAGATAGATAACTCAGAAAACCCAAGAAAGCTTATCATTGAAGATGAGGGATTTTTTTCTACAAGTTCTAAGAAGAAATAGTCAATTCATCAAAAAGATATAACAGCACTGGTCCAAAAGTATTCATAGAATTTAGCAATTACAAGGTAACTACTTTATGAGCACCTTGATTAAGATAACTACAGTCTTAATCAACTTAGACACCCAGGTGTACCTAGATATTACTTTTAAAGTCAGTGATTTTCAACCACAAATCAATGAATTACTTTAAACATCACCAAGCCAAACTTGGGCAAAAAACATTTCAAAGAGCAAGCAGTTTCAAACTCTGAACACATTTTTGTATATCAATATTTTTTAAGCACTGTTTAGAATTCCAGGCTATAGTGGGCATTAGCTGTTTCGCCTACCTGCATCATTCACTACCCTTTATTTTTAAATAGCTTGTGGCAGATACATTTCTGCTCATCAAAAAACCATGTTATTTTGTACATTTCCCAGCCCCCTGCAGTTAGGCAGGGCCATGTGGCTAATTCTCTATCATGGGCCTGGCTAATTCTGTATCATGGCCGTAAGCTCTGGGTAACTATCAGACTAAAGCACCGACCACTTGTGCATAACCCTAAGGGCTCTCCCATTCCCTGCTGAGGCTACTGTGGAGACTCCATGCTGAGATGGAAGACGGAAATACTCTGGGATTTTGAGTTACCACATGCGCTACCCTAGAGAGTTATCACTTGAACTTGTAGTCGACTTTGCATGAGCAAGAAATAAGATGTGCTGTGTGAAACCCCTGGGGTTTGGGAGTTTTTACTCCGGTACTGCCTACCGGAAACCACGGCTCTTCCAATGTCACATCTCGGTAGTTATGGTGGGGCTGGCCACATGTTATGGTCCAGAAATATTTACGTGATCCAGCCTCATTACTCCAGGCTAACAAAAGTCCATCCTAAAATTTCTGTTGTACTTCTAAAAACATGTTCTCTCTCTGCTGAAGCTAAACTGATACGATAAAATCTTAGATTTACCATGTGAGAAGAGACTACTTGGGAATTAAACCAAAGACAGGAAAGCAAAACCAAGAGAAGAGAATTCTTAACACTTTCCTGAGTACCCGGGTCCCTGAACTTTTCAGTCACATTAAGCCAATAAATTCCTTTCTTTGCTTAAACCAATCTGAGCTGGACTTTGGACTCTTAAAAGAATTATGACTACCAGAGGTTACTCACAAAAGTCATAAAACCCAGCTTAAACATAGCATAAAAAAATACTAATTTAAACTCTAGCTTTTGGGGGCACCTGGGTGGCTCAGCCAGTTGGTTAAGCATCCGACTTCAGTTCAGGTCATGATCTCACAGTTCATGAGTTTGGAATCTGTGTCTCTCTCTCTCTCTGACTCTTCCCCGCTCCCACTTTCTCTTTCTCAAAAACAAACAGTAAAACAAACAAACCAACAAACTCTAACTTCTGAGAGGAAGAGCACATACATAGAAGGGGGAAGGGAAAGAAGAAAGTAATAATTACTTTTATCTTTTGCAATGTAAGGTTAGTCCTAAGCAATTTTTTTAATCGCTCTTGCCATTCTTTATGTAAAAGCCCGCCATCTACAGCAATTCTTCCCAAAACCCAAGTATAAAGAGTACACAGAAACCATACACAAGCCACTAGCCTCCATCCAAGCCAACCCTGCCTCTAGAAAAACTAAAGCATGGTCCAATGTTTCGCTTGTATTCCACCAAACCACAACTTCTATTCTAGGAAAACATATGTTCTGGAAGAAGACACCACAAATTATTAATTGCACTCACTTCTAGGAGAGGGGCTGGGAAGGGACTTGAATTTAAATGTATTATAATAATCATATACTATTTTTGTAATTTTTTTAAAAAATTAATGGTAAGAACATAAAAATGTATTCCCTTCAAAACAGCTATTTCTTTGAAATTTCTAAGAGTCTAAAGTCATCAAAAGTTTGTAAACAAGTGTGAATGATTAATAAATGCCATAAATCCCTGCTTCACATTTTTAACATAATACGCTTATTAGGTCAAATAAATCTTAGAGTGGTTTGTCTTAAACACGTAAGTGTAAAGCATTCAGGTTACTTCTCAACTAAAGATATGTTAGGCAATTCACCACTCTAAAGAAAGCTACCCTTACTGTCAGTTTCCTTAGGTTATTCTTTTTCACAAATTTCTATCAAGTCCAGAGATTCTTTAAGTAACCAATTATGACAGCAGTTTGTATGAAAGTCATATTTTTGAGTAAGGTGCTATAAATTAGGAATTAACGGAAACACAAAGTTTTATACACATGCAATACATATCAAACAAATTAAAATAGGTGTCACAGATATGCTGATGATTTGTTTTGATATATCTGTATTTCACCCATATTTTCCAACGACCTCAGGATCTCGCACTCTAGATACAGAGGAATGAACAGTTTTCCTTTGATGGTCAAAGCTTCTAAATCTAATGGGCTTCTCCAAAACTTACAGTATTCCATATATACTAATTATATAGGTAATATTAAATATAATCACACTACTTAAATTTAAATTGCTGATTTTAATCTTTTTTACTCATTGTCATGTTTTTATTTTTGGTTTTAGGGAAAATTAAAGAATATTTCAAATAATTTCTCAAAACTTTAATTCACTTTTATTAAAACCACATATTAGAGTTAAACGATAGAAGATATCTCAAAGATTTTTAAAGGCTGAAAATCACCTCTATACATTTTCAACCACTTTTCAATGAGAAGCTGAGTTCTAATGCTTATTTAACAGGTGACCAATATCACATTTATTTGTAAAATGGGATACAACTCATACTATTTCTTCTGGCAGAAGCATAGTATTAGATACCAGAGACTGCTCAGCATCCCTCTTCTTAACTGCCCCTCCCCCCCAATCTAAGAGTTAAGACGTTTAGGCGTTGTCTGATTAATTCGAGTGGCCCTATTTATGGGCCTGAATAAAGTGATCCAGAGATAGAAAACTGAATCTCACTGGGACGAAGAGTTTTCTTCATAGAATTTTTAAGTCTTGGGGCCTTGAGGCCAGTATGAGAAGCTGAGTGTTTGAGATATAAAACTGCCACTCCTGACGAGTGTACTTCCTACAGAGAGAAAGCCAGTATGACTGAAAGAATGGAGGCAACCCACTGCAAGAAGCCAAATATAAAAACAAAATTTTTTTAGAGAAGAAAAAAAAAAACAAAGGGCTCTCTGACTGTTTCAGATACTTTTTTACCCCTGTGACCTAGCTACATTCCAGGCCTTCCAGCAACTTAACCATTCAACATCTTCTTTAACCCAACTAAAAAGTAAAATCAATAAAAGATATCGATAAATAAATCAATAAATTTCTCATACTCATTATTCAAGCTGGGTTTTCCATCACTTATAGCCATGAATCTTTCCTTATACAGTGTAAAATTGAACATAAAAGATATCCACAAACAAAATGAAGTTGTATATCCTTACCTTCAACCAGAAAAAAAGATTAACTCAAAAGGATCAAAGACCTAAATGTAGACGCTAACACTACAAAACTCTTTTGAGAAAAATAGGGGGTAAGCTTCATGACACCAGATTTGGCAATGATTTCTTGGATATGACACCAAAAACACAGGCAATTAAAGAAAAAGTAACCTCTACATCGAAATGTAAAACTTTTGCATCTAAGGTCACAAGCAACGGAATGAAAAGGCAACCTACAGAACGGGAGAAAAAATTTCCAACTCATATATCTGATAAGGGGTTAAAATCCAGAAAATATATTCGAGCACCTAAAATTCAGCAACAAAAAAACCCAAACGATTTGATTTAAAAATTGGGACAAAGAACTTGAATAGCATTTTTCCAAAGATACACCAATGGCCCTGAAGCATAAGAAAAAATACTCAAAATCACTAATCATCAGGGAAATGCAAATCAGAACCACAAGTAGATCTGTGACACCAATTAGGATGGCTACTCTCAAAAACAAAAACAAAAGCACAGAAATTTTAAGTGCTGGCAAGAACACTGTAAGTGTGAAGTGTCAAATTTTAGGTGCTGGAACGTCTGGGCACTGCTGGTGGGAGTGTAAGGCCACGGCCACCGAGGAAAACATTACGGTAGTTCTTCAAAAAATGAAAGATTTGCCTATTCTAGGTATACTACTCAAAAGAATTGGAAGCAGGGACTCAAACAAGTATTTATACACACCTGATGGCATTATTCATAATAGCCAAAAGGTAGACCCAATGTCTACTAACAGATTAACAGATAAACAAAATGAGGTATATACATATGATGAAATAATATTCAGCCTTAAAAAGGAAGAAAATTCTAAACATATCCCAACATGTATAACCTTACATTATGATAAGTGAAATATGCCAGTTACAAAAAAAGCAAATACTATATGATTTTACTTCAGAGGTTCCTAGAGTAGTCTAATTCATAGAAACAGAAAGCAGAATTGCAGGGGCTGGGAGAAGGGGAAAATGGGGAGTTGTTGTTTAACAGGTATAGAATTTTAGTTTTTCAAGATGAGGAAGTCCTGGAGATTGGTTGCAAAATGGTGTGAATACACTTAATACAGCTCAAACGCATACTTAAAATGAGTAAGATGGCAAATCATATGTTAAGTACATTTTACCACCATTTTAAAAATTAAATGTAAAAAAAAAAAGGAAGGGGGATGTTCCTTAGTAGCTCAGTCGGTTAAGTGTCTTAACTCTTGGTTTCAGCTCAGGTCATGATCTCACAGTTTGTCAGTTCGAGCTCCACATCAGGCTCCATGCTGACAGCACAGAGCCTGCTTGACATTCTCTCTCTGCCTTCTCTCTCTGCCCCTTCCCCACTTGCTCACTCTCTCTCTCTCAAAAATAAATAAGCTTTTTAAAAAATTACAAAAATAAAAGGGGGGATTACTACAAGTGATACTACAACAAATTCTGAGTATTATATATATATTTTTAAAGGGACATGCTTCATTCTCATTTTTTACACCTCAACCAGTGGCAGATGCTGAAATAGATCAATGAATGACTAGAAGAAATAAGAGGATTTATTTATGAAAGGCATAGGAAAAGAATTAAGCTTCAAAGATGTGAAAGATTTACTTTAGTATCTATTCTCATTTCTTTAGTGCCAGTTTCTAGTTTTGCCTGATCTGTAGCATGTCAAGGGTACACGGTACCTAAAATGTGAATGTGGCTATGCATGTATGGCATCATCTTTGAAGTTTATACACAAAGAATATACCCAACAATTCACTGCTCTTTAGGCATAACAAGGATTATACGCAACTGCAGGTCTTTCAGAAGAATATGTTTAGGGATGTTCAAGATAGTAAAGAAAGAAAAATTACTTTATTTGTTCAATTTAGATTGAGGAAGAAGGAGCCTGCCACCAAATATTTAGGTATTACACTTTTCAAAGAAATTCTGTTCTGCACTTGTTTCCCTTCTAAATATCAGATCTTAGAAGACAACTATATAACACCTTCATAGTCTAAATTCAAATGAGGAACTAAATCTTTCCAATTTACCAGTATTTTATACATACAGGATAATGAAATAAACATTTTACCTCATTTTAATCACTGCTACATAACTCAAATAGTACAAAAAGTAATTTGGAAGTGAAATTATTCAAGGCATTATGAAAGAGGCAAGAGATTAATGAAGTGATCTAGCCAGCCAACACCATTAACAACCAAGTTACTTTTTTTTTAGTTCTTTAAACAATAAGGTCTCCAAATCCTTTTCATTAGGAAGCTTACTATTAAAATATTGAATACAACTGGTTTGAACTTTCTATCCTCAGACCTTTGTGTTTTACTTGTTAGGTTCTGCTCCATCATTTAATCAAAACAAAAACAAAAACAAAAAAACAAAACCCCTTAAACATTTTAATACGAAAATCAAGAACCAGGCTCATAGTACAAAAAGTAACTTGGAAATCAAATTATTCATAATATTCATTAAGATGATGAGCCTGAATTTCTTTACTAGTAAAATGGATCATTCCACATTGATTGACTCAGTCCTCAACAGTTCACTGTCGGATGCTTGCTACAGGAAAATACAGCTCTTAAAAATGCAATGGTAACACAGGTTATCAAACTCTTGTGAAGATTAAATAAGATAGCAGCATATATAAATGGAAAATGACACTCAAACAATCCATTTGTTAAAAATGTGGGTTAGTGGCTAACATTAATAACTCAGGCAACAACAGATGCTGGTGAGGATGTGGAGAAAGAGGATCTCTTTTGCTCTGCTGGTGGGAAGGCAAACTGGTGCAGCCACTCAGGAAAACAGTATGGAGGTTCCTCAAAAAATTAAAAATAGAACTACCCTACAGCCCAGCAATTGCACTATTACGTATTTATCCAAGGATACAGGTATGCTGTTTCAAAGGGACACATGCACCCCAATTTTATAGCAGCACTATCAACAATAGCCAAAGTATGGAAAGAGCCCAAATGTCCATTGATAGATGAATGGATAAAGATGTGATATATATATATGTGTATACACACGCACACACACGCACACACACACACACACACACACACACACAAACAATGGAGTATTACTCGGCAATCAAAAAGAACATAATCTTGCCATTTGCAACTACATAGATGGAACTAGAGGGTATTGTGCTAAACGAAATTAGTCAAGTCAGAGACTAAGACAAATACCATATGACTTCACTCATATGAGGACTTTAAGATACAAAGCAGATGAATATAAGTGAAGGGAAGAAAAAATAATATAAAAACAGGGAGGTGGACAAAAACATAAGAGACTTAAATATGGAGAACAAACAGGGTTACAGAAAGGCTTGTGGGAAGGGGAATGAGCTAAATGGGTAAGGGGCATTAAGGAATATACTCTGGAAATCACTGTTGCACTGTATGCTAACTAACTTGGATGTAATTGTTTAAAAAAATTAATGAAAAAAAAAGAAAAAAAAGAGAGGAGAAAAGATAGTGAGCTTTAGGGGCACCTGGGTGGCTCAGTCAGATAAGCATCCACCTTCAGCTCAGGTCACTATCTCGCAGTTCGTGAGTTCAAGCCCTGCATCAGGGCTGTCTGCTGTCAGCAGAGAGCCTGCTTTGGATCCTCGGTCCCCCTTTCTCTCTGCCCCTTCTCTGCTTACGCATGCTCCCTCTCTCCTCAAAAATAAACATTTAAAACAAATTTTTTAAATAACAAATAGTGAGCTCTACTGAATAGGAAAATATTGATAATAAAAAAAAGAAAAAAAATGCAGGTGAGTAATCTGGTGGATAATTAAGTTGGGGGGCTGAAAGCAGGCAGCATCATTTTAGGTATACCAGAATGAAAGGAGATAAAAATACAGCTCTATAACTCACTAAAAGAACAAGGTAGGAAAGGAGAAGAATGACAATAATCAAAAAATAAAACATCAAAAAGCTAAAATATGCTAATGATAAATACATGAAGTCCAATCCAAACATACCAAGAAAATATAGTTATATGACATTAAAGAAACGGCTCTCCAACTGCCATGGTGTTTGCACTCCAAATCATCAGGAGAAAAGAACAGAATTAAGGCAAATATTAAAGGCAAGAATCAGAGAGAACCAAAGTAACCTTATGCTATCCCTAAACTACAATTTATAATAGGCTATGGGAATCACAAAAAGTAAAAAGGACTTATCTTAGGGGCGCCTGAGTGGTTCAGTTAGTTAAGCCTCCGACTTTGTCATGATCTCATGGTTCTTCATGAGTTTGGGGCCCACATGGGGCTCTCTGCTCTCAGCAGAGATCAGAGCCTACTTCTGATCCTATGTCCCCCTCTCTCTCTGCCCCTCCCCCACTCATTCATTTTCTCTCTCTTAAATAAACTTTTTAAAAAAATATCTTAAGTTCTCTTAGCTAAAAAAACAAACACTTTCTACATGAGGTTTAAAAAACACCCAAAGTATTCTTAATATTTTAAGAATATTAAAAGGAATATTTCTCTTTCCTCTTGCAAAGAAAATGAAAATAAATAGGGCTTCTTGAAAGAGTTATGTTTTTGTGTGTGTGTGTGTGTGTTTTTTTTACTTTACCTAACGGAAAAAAAAAAAACATTTTCTTAAAAGGAGGACTTCTGAGGAGCTAACCTTTATTTTTGAACCTATTGTTATCTTTCTGGAAAACATACAACTAGACCTAAACTTATGAAGTACACTAATTTACATTTTAATCAAATTTCTGTAACTATTACATTATAAACAGACATATTAGTTGTAAAGACTTTGTTATATAGTTTCTAGATAATTTATTATTTTCTTTAGTAAAATACCTGAGACCCAAAGAGGTCTCAGTGGTACTAGGCACTGGTGATAGGAAAAAAAAAATCCTTAATAGAGAATTATTCATTCTTTCTATGCTGAAGAAGCATAATATATTATCTAGAGCCCAGACTCTGCAGCTACTTTGAAGTCGACTAACTATTCACCTCTCTGCAACTTAGTTTCCTATCTTTAAAACAATACTTGAAATCACTGGGTTTTTATGAAAACAAGACCTATTAGTATATACAAAAGCACTAGAATAGTGCTGACACAATAAATGCTAGATAAGTGTTCAGTAAATACCAAAAAAGGGCTTGCTCTGTGCCAGGCATTGTTCTAGAAGCTAGGAAATAAGCAGTACACAGAAGAAATAAAAATCTCTGTCTTCTGTGAAGTTTTACATTTTCATAGGTGATGATATTCTAGAATTAACAAGCACAACAGGGCACCTGGGTGGCTCAGTCAGTTACATAAGTGACTTCGGCTTGGATCATGATCTCACGGTTAGTGAGTTTGAGTCCGGCATCGGGCTCTGTGCTGACGCCTCAGGGCCTGGAGCCTGCTTCAGATTGATTCTCTGTCTCTCTGTCTCTCTCTCTCTCAACTATAAACAAACATTAAAAAATTTTTTAAAAAAGCACAATTCACAATTATGTAGCCAATAAATCATCTCATACAGGTACCTATATATATATATAACACGTACATATATATACAGCCATATATATATATACATATATGTACTCAGACAGGCTCTGTGGGGATTGAAAGGAATGAAAGATCTTCCACAGGATCTAATTCTATGAAGAAAGTTCATCTTGCCCAAAATATGGGCAATAGTTCCTCCTGTCTCTAGCCAGATGCCAGTATCAGGGTTTACTATATTCAGCAGTTCATCAAAAACTCAGAGGAGGCAAAGCAGTAGAGAGTGAAACAATGGCCAACCAAAGAATAAACGTAATCTCCACTTTCATCAAATCAGTACTAAGATGAGCTCCCTGGGTTCTTCTGAGACTAAACAAATTGACAAAGAACAGAAAATTCTGATAAAGAGGCATGAGAAAGTAAGACTAAATATAAAATAGAAACTAGTTTTATTTGGTATTCTATACCTATGCCTACCCTAAATATTTAGGACAGCTCTCAGTAGAACAACCTCTTCACGGTGATATACACGACAAAAACTCTAGTATGGAAAGTTTCAGCATATGAGCAGAGATCCTAATTTCTAAACTAAACTGAAACACAAATCATTCAATTATTTATTCATTCAACTTATATTCACTCAGCTCTAGGAGAACCAGCTATGTTGGCCAGGCTTGGCATTAGTACACAACATAAGATCAAAAGGAATTTAGAGATTTCTGTTCTAGTTAAAGTAAGAGTAGCTGTTAAGCTTCTGTCGTCCAATATATTTCTCTTCCAGTATACCACGCTGCCATATTTGAACCAAAAAGGAATGGTCTGTGGAAGAAGGGGAATACAATTTCATACAGCAATCTCTATGATAGAACTTAATACTGCATTTACTAGAAAAAAATAAAATGACATACCTATCATGTACATACAACTTTAATTTTTACTAAAGAAATTTTAATCTCTGCCATACAAATACAATAGTATAAGTTTATTAAAAGAATGATTTCACTTTTTTATTCCTGCCAACAAAAAAATACTCTACCACCAAGTAATCTGAAGTCACCATATATCATCACTCAAAATGGAGATGAATTCAATTATCTGTAACTGATGTAGAGGACAAAGGCAGAAGAAAAAATTTCATTTCTTTACAACTTACACAGCCCATTGACAAGTCCCTGAGGACAGGCAGAGTGACCTTCCTTTAGGAACTCAACTTCCTCAATGTTAGTACTTTGCTAAGGGCAAAAGACAATCTTCGCTTAACATTATCCCAACCTCCAGGATCCCGTAAGTCTCCTTTAACATATAAAATATTCTTCTGGAAACTTCCTTTATCTCCACACCCCAAGTTACATGTTAGCAATCATCCTCCAAGCAGATGACCCACTGATATACGTCTGAAGGATCTCATGACTAAGGTTTTACTAGACAATATAAATGACCTTTTCCTAGTAACAACTAGCCCCTCGAGTCCTAGAAACTTTGCTTCTACATTTCTTAGAGACTTACGCTATTCCTAAACCCCTCCCAACTTGAAAGGATGTAAGTCACTCCTCACAACCCCAGTGCAGCTCTTTCTGCCCACGGGTCCTGTCCCTGTGCTTTAATAAAACCACCTTGCACCAAAGACATCTCAAGAACTCTTTGACTGTTCAGTCCCAAACCCCAACACTGCTGTATCATGACTAGGTCTCCATACACAATCAGATGCTTTATTTTCTATTTATTCCCATCCTCAAACCAATACCAAAAATCAAAATAAAGTTAAAACCAGAGTCGTCAAAACAGACAAACAAAAGAGGGAGAAGAAGAAAATAAACTGAAGGTACTAAAGACTGAGAAATTAATCTTAAAATGTATCCAAAATATAAATGCATAACATTCTGAATATAGTTATTACTTAGGAGGAGGGAAAAGCTGCCTCACTATAAAAGAAATTGTCCTCTGTAGTAGCAAAAGATTTTTTCCCATTAAAGAGGAAATAAACAAGAGAAATTTCTTCCCTTTGGATACTATAAAGAGTAGCTGATAACTGAATCATTTCTTAAATATTCAGCCAAAGGAGCAAATCTTAATGTAGAAAGAGGAAAGGGAGTCAGTGCTTTAGTTACACACATGCCCCTTCCCAATTCTACCCTACTGGTCCTCAACACCTTCCAATAATCCTGTCTTTGTTGAAAACTACTACATTGAAGAGCCACTGTTAAGGTGGAGGTGTGCCAAATGTCTTTAGTGTGCTGGGACAGAAGAAAGATGCAGATCACTGATCTACAGAACCTGCATGTCTATACATAATAAAGCCTACTTTCTCCTACAAAATTATATTTTCCATATCATGTAATTGTGGGCTCTAGCCACTCTCACTTCAATGAAAGTTATAATGATATGCATATTATTATAATGACAAAAATATAAATTTTGTGGTTATTATAAGCCACAAAACAGAAAGGCTAACAATTGTGCCATTTGATTAGCCCTATTTATTACTCTAGTAAAATCTTGGCATTCCTGAAACCCTTAAGTCCAGAGTTATTCTAGACATCCAGGTTGTTGAAGTTCTACCTTACAAATACTAATTTTTAAAAAAATTTACTTAATGTTTACTTATTTTTGAGAGAGAAAGAGAGTGAGAGACAGACAGACAGACAGACAGACACCGAGTGCAAGTGGGGGAAGAACAGAGAGGAAGAAACAGAATCCGAAGCAGGCTCCAGGCTCTGAGCTGTCAGCACAGAGCCCAATGCAGGGCTCAAACTCACAAACCACAAGTTCATGATGTGAGCCGAAGTCAGATGCTTCACTGACTGAGGCACCAAGGCATCCCTAAATTAAAAACTTTTATTTTACAATTTGTGACAGAATTTTCCTTTGAAATATATCATCTTCTTTGCTTAAGAACAAATGTTTTACACTATAAAAGTAATAGACAATCACTGAAAAAACTTCAATAATTCAAAAGTCTAAGTAAAAAGTAGAAGTTCCTTCCCCTACCACCCCACCACTCCCATTCCCTATAGTGGGATAACCACTATAAAACAATTAGGGGTGTATCCTAGACCTCTTCAGAATACATACAACTTTTACACATAACTGTATACATACACACGAGTAAAGGAGATCTTTACATTCAGTTCACGATTTGCTTTTTACACTGATGGGCTGAATAGCCTTCTAAGTTTATCCTGCTACATCTGATTTGTTTAAACTGTTTATTCCATAGTATTTTTCATCATTCCCTTACTGACAAGGTACTTTTTTGTTGGAAACACTGTTTTCATCTTTTTTTTAATAATATGTTAAACTTTTCCTTTACTGTCACTTCAAATTGCCGTGACTACATAGCCTGTAACATTTATCCTCACTTGCACTGGAAAACTTGGAAACCAGACAACTTACTGTGCTAGAAATGAGATCAAATTGAAAATTAAATGAAGGGAATCACTGTTCACATGTGATTACTTTTTTAATTGCTATTTTAACAAACTCTAAGAGGTCCTTAATGCTTCTTGATTCTGGGCAAAGAATTCTAAATTTTGGGTAAAATTCCAAGATCATAACTTTTGAACAGGTGGAAAATTATCATTATTAATATACTAGTAGGTTTGCTGGTTCATATTTTCATATGGAAAATATCTTGTTTTTAAAAAAAAACAGGGGCACCTGGGTGACTCAGTCGGTTAAGCATCCAACTTCAGCTCAGGTCATGATCTCACATCTCATGAGGTCAAGTCCCACACAGGCTCTGTGCTAAGAGCTCAGAGCCTGGAGTCTGCTTTGAATTGTGTCTGCATCTCTGCCCCCTTCCCCTCATGCTCTGCTTCTCTCTCAACAACAACCAAAAAAAACTCACAAAAACCAGAGGAAATGAATGGGATGAGGAAATTAGCACGATGCCACTATGTTAGCAAATGTCTTATAATAGTATGCATATCATTATAAAAGTATTATAAGTAATCTATTCATCATACTAGTCTACTCCATCCCCTATAACCAGTTGGTAGTTACATACAGCACTACTACCCTAGTAGATATATGTGATTTATCACTCAAGTACCCAATCTTCTGCCACTCACTTAAATTTCTTTAGGGTAACTATCTTCCCCCATCACTACCTATAAGTCAACCTAAGAGTTATCTCACCTCTGAACTGTTGAGAAGCATACAACCTAACCAGGTTTAGCATAATAAAAGGTGACCTTCACTGGAGTTTCTAGAAAAAAGAAGGTGGCACAAGATTGCACTCTGCTTTCCTTCCACCCCTCCCCTCTCCCTTCTCTCAATTTCTTCTTTTCCCTTTTCCTTCCTCTCTCGTCCTCCAAATGCACAATAGAAAAGACCATCATTCTTCCCTGGAATGCGGAGATACGAAGATAACAAATCTAGAGTCAAAGGGGCAGAAAGGATAGTACTGACCGGAACCTGGGGATAAAGGCAACAGGGGAAAGCAGAGCCAAGAAATGGTGCCTGGACACATTTGACCTCTGAATCAAAATATTCCTGAAATTTTTTTAATTAAAAATGTTTATTTATTTGAGAGAGAGAGAGAGAGAGAGAGAGAGAGAGAGAGAGAAAATGGGATAGGGGCAGAGAAAGAGGGAGAAAAAGAATCCCAAGAGGCTCCACACTGTCAACACAGGGATGGAAGCAGGGCTCGATCTCACCAACCGTGAGATCATGACGGGAGCCTAAACCAAGAGATGGAGGCTTAAACTGACTGAGCCACTCAGGTGCTCCTAAATATACCTGAATTTTTAAATCATGTGTGCCTGTTTTAGGTTGGATTTTCCTGTCACTTACAATATAAGGAACCCTAATCTGCTACCGAGAACCTTATATTGGTGTCTAGTCTTTAAGGCTTTACGCATCTTTTTTATTGAGTAAGTTCTACCAAAACTATTTGTCAAGTTGTGGTCTCACAACAATTTTCCACTTGAACAAAATCTTAAGGTCAATTCCATTTGTTTTATGGTCAAAATTTTCCCTTTAAAACTATTATCTTCTAACACATACTCCAACATTACTTTCATCAGTAATATATATCTGATTTTTGAAAGAAATTCAGTCAGCACACTCAATTTCCAAGTTCTAGAAACTCTGAAGAACTAAGAAGTTGAAGAAATCTTCAATGACTTTGAAAGATTATTAAAGCAAAAGTTATAGAGGAAAAGTATATTACTCAGGTACTTCTTTTTCCTGGCATTTTGCTTCCTGATATTAGCATTTTAAGTATGTTTCTGGAATGCCATCTATGCATAATCTAGCTAGCCAATATTCCTTGCGGTACTAGTAATTATTTAATTAAATTGATCATTAAAACAAATCAGTTACCTAATTCAATCGAATTATGACCCAAAAAATCCACAGAATTTACAATGACCTACTATCCAACTATTTAAAGATATAACTTCATTTCTGAGAACTGAAAAAAATTATAACTTACCTCAATTGTTTCGCATAGTTCTGTTCAATTTCTATCCTCTCTTTAACAAATTTGGCATATCTTTCCAAGAAGTCAATTCCCCATTGTGTATGCTTGTCTAAGCTGTCGAACTGATCCTAGAAAGGGAAGGTAAAAACACATTGAAAACTCTAAAACTTTATCCACAAGTATTTTAACCAGCTTCTGCTATTTATTCAGAGAGGCAACGAGGTATAAAAGGAAAAAAAATCTAGGCTTCTCTGCTGGTCCCAATCACGTCATTCCAATCACGTCATCCTTTAAGATCCACATAGAAATAGGTTATAAATGCTAAATGTCTTAGCATAAATCACAGACCTTTATGTTTGAAAGGCTTTACACATGTGGTTTCCTCTGGATGCGACGCTCTCCCAAGGTCACCTTTTTACAATTAACTCTTATTCCTCCTCTGAGACTTAGTTCAGGCACTATGGCTTCAGAAAATTGCCCTAAACTCTCAGACTGGGATATACTGGTTTTTCTATGAGTCCCCAAGGCTCCCCTAAAAGTTACTGTCTTGTTTAAAAGTTTTTATTTAAATTCCAGTTAGTTAACATACAGTATAATTACTTGTTTCAGGTATAGAATAGTGATTTAACTCTTCCATACATCACACGGTTATCTTCACAAGCGCATTCTTTCGTCATCTGATTTACCCATCCCCCCCCCAACCACTTCCTTTCTGATAACCAACAGTTTGTTCTCTATAGTTGAGTCTTGGTTTGCCTCTCTTTTTTCCCCATTGCTAGTTTGTTTTGTTTCTTAAATTCCACATGAGTGAAATCATATGGTATTTTTCTCTGACTTATTTTGCTTAGAATACTCTCTAGCTCCATCCATGTCATTGCAAATGGCAAGATTTCATTCTTTTTTATGGCATATATACACACACACACACACACACACACACACACACACACACACACACCACGTCTTCTTTATCGGTACATTTATCAATCAGTGGACACGGGCTGTTTCCATAATTTGGCTGTTGTAGATAATGCTGCTATAAACACTGGGGTCCATGTATCCCTTTGAATTAGTACTCTTGTATTCTTTGGGTAAATACCAGTAGTGTGATTGCTGGATCATAGGATGGTTCTATTTTTAACTTTTTGAGGAACCTCCATACTGTTGTCCAGAGTGGCTGCACCAGTTTGCATTCCCACCAACAGTGCAAGAGCGTTCCAGGTTCCCTTTTTTCCATATCCTCACCAACCCCTATTTTTTCTTGTGTTCTTTTTAGCCATTCTGACAGGCTTGAGGTGACAACTATAGTTCTGATTTGCATTCCCTGATGGTCAGGGATGTTGAGCACCTTTCCTGTGTCTGTTGGCCATCTGTTATGTCTTCTTTGGGAAAAACTATCTCTTCAGGTTCTCTGCCCATTTTTTAATCTGATTATTTGGGGTTTTTTTTTGGGGGGGGGTGTTACAGAGTTTAAATTCTTTATATATTTTGGACAGTAACCCCTTATCAGGCAGATTTATCATTTGCAAATGCCTTCTCCCATTCAACAGGTTACATTTTAGTTTTGTTTATTAATTCCTTTGTTGTGCAGAAGCTTAAAAATCACTATCTTACTCACTTGCCATACTCTGTTGAGGTCAGGAGCCATGTATTATTCATCCTGAAACTCCCAAGGCATAATAAGCACCATGCCTGGTACCACAGCAGGCACTCAATGAAGCTAAACAAAATCAAATATACCTGGTTTAAATTCTGGACTCTGCATTTACCAGATGTTTGACCTTGGGCAAATTACCAAGGCTCTCTGAACTTTATCCATCTTAAAATGGGAATCCCGGGGCGCCTGGGTGGCTCAGTTGGTTAAGCGGCTGACTTCAGCTCAGGTCATGATCTCATGGTCTATGAGTTCGAGCCCCGCATCGGGTTCAGAGCCTGGAGCCTGCTTCAGATTCTGTGTCTGCCTCTCTCTCTGCCCTTCCCTTGCTCACACTCTGTCTCTCTGTCTCTCAAAAAAAATAAATAAACATTAAAAAAAAAATGGGAATCCCATCACACGCCTCAACAGGGTTATGTCATTAAAGTGTTCTACAATGCAGTCAACAAGATACTAACACATCAAAGTATGTTATCCTGCAAAGCTCTTTCAATCCTCAAAAGATATTCCTTTTTACCTCTTGCCTAAGAAACCATCGTATGCTATCCTTCAAGAATAATCCTCAAATTAACGAAAAACTTGGTGCTTTCTCCCTCTTCCATACCTATAATGTTGACAAAATAATCAAAAATCATCCCTTTCTTTATCTCTAATTGTTCTTCTTTTTCTAAATCACCCATGGTTTAACCAGATTTGTTATTTACAAATGAATCATCTCCAAGCCTTTGCCCTTTATCCCTTTTCTTGCCTTTAATCATTTTAAATTCTACTTATAAAGCTAAATTCTATCTTAACAGCAGAAACAGAATTCATCTGGCTATCACAGGTTGGTATTACGACTCTAATTCTATTCTTTCATAACAACTCTTTCATTATCATTTGGCTTCCAAAGAAGACTTAGAAACAGCAAAAGAATGCACTGCCCAGTGAACTTAACTGAAATATTAGTAATATTTCCGATTATAAATTGAATTCTCTTTCAAACTGAAAGACTCTCAACAAAGAACATTCCCTCCAAAAGGAACAGTCTGAAGCTAAAACAATCACTCTTCATTTTTCCAAAATGCTTCAAAGGCTTCTTCCCACCATCATCTTCATCAAATTTTACATTACACTTCTTTATCTTCTAGATAAAATCTTTAATTTTTTAAAATTACAAACCCCATCAGTAAAAAATTTGAATCCTACATTATATATGAATTTATAAATTATATACACTATACTATTAAATTACATAATTGTGAAATCCACAAAAATAGACATTTTAAAAAGTTTAAATGAAATAAAAGTTAGTTTTAAATAATTTTTTAACTTATTTAACAAACAAAAGCCGTTGGGCCATGACTTTTTAAAAATATGAACAACAACTTTAGTGAGAGCAATGAATTAAATATGCTTCATTATTTCTAAAATCTTAGTATAATACTTAATAGCAAATAAATCTAAAAGCCTTGGTTCCAAACTGTGAACATTTAGTTTTTAGTGGTTGTCAGAGCTGGAGAAACAAAAAACACCTCACAAAGATACAAAGATCTAAATGGAAAAAATTCATTATTGACTATACTTCCCAATTCCTTTGTAAGCCTGACATGCAAAGGCTTATGTTAAAATTTGGGTAGTAAAGGTCCTTGATGTTAGGCTGTTATTTTTACAAACTAATCAGGAAACACTGCATGTTTATATATATATATATTTTTTTAACGTTTATTTATTTTTGAGAGACATAGAGACAGAGTATGAGCAGAGGAAGGGCAGAGAGAGAGGGAGATACAGAATCTGACGCAGGCTCCAGGCTCTGAGCCATCAGCACAGAGCCCGATGCGGGGCTCGAACTCACAGACCGTGAGATCATGACCTGAGCCGAAGTCGGCCGCTTAACCAACTGAGCCACCCAGGTGCCCCTGCATGTTTATATTTTTAACAAACAGGTTCAAACTCTACTGAAACTCTGATATGATTTTGGGTGTCAATTTGACTAGGCCACATTGCCCATGTTATTTGATCAAATGTTATCCTGGGTGTTTCTGTAAAGGCATTTTTGATGAGATTAATACTTAAATTGGTGAATTTAGAATAAAACCGATTACCCTCTATAATGTGGGTGGGCCTCATCCAATCACTTGAAAGCCTTAACAGAACAAAGACTGACCTTCTTGCAAGAAGAGATGCTGCCAGCAACGCCTTTGGGCTAGAACTGCAACAAGAATCTTCCCTGAGCCTACCTTGAAGAATTTGGACTTGCCAAACCTCTAACATCATTGTCACAAAAGTCCTTATAAACCAATGAATCTCTCTCATATTCTCTATACACACACACACAAACACACACACTCTTCTGTTGGTACTATTTCTCTGAAACCCACACTAATACCCTGACTTTAAAACAAGAAATTTCTGTTTCCAAGTGTTTTAAGGTACAGATATAATATTTGCAGATGCACACAAAATTATATAATGATGGAAGCATTTCCAAACATTCATCATCAAAATGCTTTCTCCAAAACTCAAGTTTCTTTGGAAAAGTAGTTATTCGCTCACTATTAAAGCTTTTAGGAACAGATTAAATTTTCTCAAAAATACTTGGTAGGAAAGCATGCTACTAACAGTCACTTATTAAAGAAATGGTCAACAAATTTGAAACAGCCAAGAGATGAGTAACAAACCTGCATGAAACAACCTTCAATGGTCCCTCCCATTTCATATGGAAATACTGTAAAAAGTCTATCTACTGTATTATAAAGGCATTATTTTCATAAAATTGACCGTAATAAATGTATGCTATAATATTCTGTGGAATTCTGACTTCATTTTATTTTTGCTTACCAATAAATGATGAAGTGAATAAATTGTAATCATATCCCAATTTTTAAAAAATTCCATTCAATGCACTGCTGTATCACTCGTTACAGGATTTCTTCATAAAACACTGTTCAAATAATTTACTATAGAGAACAAATCTTCAATATATCTCTCCCTTAGCGGTTCACAAAAAAGCAGTTCTAAACACTTTATTACTGAAACAATCTTAAAACACTATATGCTGAGATATCATAATCAAACTGTATAAGCATACTTTCAGCATATAAGTTTTTCTAAAATATTTCTAACAGTATTTGTTGAGATTGTTAGTTTGTCGCCATGCTGTTTTACATATACTATACCAATATTTTTGCCACAAAAAAGAAGAGCAAGAGTGTTTCTAAAAGCAGGCTTTCACCATTAAGTCTGGAATCTGAGAGGATTCCAGCACACTCGTTCACAGTCGCATTATTCAAAATAACCAAAGATAAAAACAACCCACATGTCCATCAATAGATGAATGAATAAACAAACTATGGTATATACACACAATGGACTATTATTCAGCCTTCAAAAGGATATTCTGACTATATACTACAACATGGATGAACCTTGAAGACATTATTCTAGATGAAATAATCCAGTCAGAACAAATACTGTGATTCCATTTATATTAAGTCCCTAGAGTAGTCAAATATACAAAGAAAGTAGAAATGTGGTTCCTGGGAATGAGGGGAGAATGGAGAGTTACTGTTTAATAGGTAGAGTTTCTTTAGAAAGATAAAAAAAGTTCTAGAGATGGATGGTGGTGATGACTGCACAACATCATGAATATACTTAATCTCAATAAATTGTACACTTACATGGAAAATGTACTTATATTTTACTGCAATAAAAGGAGGGAGCTTACAAACATTTATCAGTAAATTCAGTGAAATTTAGTATATTCTTGATCATATGACTTTAAATAGCACTAAAAACCTACAGAGTTTTTAGTGGATTCTCATTTTTTAAACTCTTCTTATTCTGATGGCTTCATATTATTATATGATTATCCTGAGACTCAAAATACATTCAGGACAAGCTTCAAAACTAATAGTAACAGATCTTTGGCCAGATTTCAAATAATCTTCTCATGGGAAACCATTCTAGTCCATCATGATATGGCCATTGTATCTTTTTTCTTTCAATTTTTTTTTAACGTTTATTTATTTTTGAGAGACAGAGAGAGACAGCACGAGCAGGGGAGGGGCAGCACGAGCAGGGGAGAAAGACACAGAATCCGAGGAAGGCTCCAGGCTCTGAGCTGTCAGCACAGAGCCTGACATGGGGCTCGAACCCATGGACTGTGAAAAGTCGGACACTTAACCAACTGAGCCACACAGGTAGCCAGATTATTTAAATATTCAATAATATCACGGGAAAACTGTACAAGTAGAAAACATCAGAGAAGTCAAATAATTGAGGTAATTACGTATTTTTAAAATTTTTTAATGTTTATTTATTTTTGAGAGAGGCAGACTGCAAGCAGGGGAGGGGCAGAGAGGGGGAGAGATAGAATCAGAAGCAAGCTCAAGGCTCTAAGCTGTTCAGCACAGAGCCCGACATGGGGGTCGAATCCACGAACCGTGAGATCATGACTTGAGCCAGTCAGACTCTTAACTGACTAAGTTACTCAGGGGCCCCATGTTAATTATATTTTAACTAAAATATTCATACACCTATTAAGTAAATAGATCCCAAATAAAGGCCAACTAGGAAACATACTAATCAGCATTAAAAGGCAGGATAAAGGCAAGATATACATGTTTGACTAAAAGTGAAACAAAGTTCTCTGTTTTTTAACCACTTTGTGGGAAAAAATTTTGAAATGAAAAAAAAAATCTCTGAAAAACAGAAGTCTTGACATAAGAAATTTTATATACCGTTATATTATATGCCCATATTATATATGATTTTTTGCCTCAATCGACCCACAAATTACAAATACGAATTTATGTCAAATATAGATTTAATATTATGACCTTTAAAATGCAGACAAAATACTTTTTATTTTTAAGATTAAATTTGTTTAATCCACTGAATAACATATCTTGGTTTTCAACTAGACATGTTAATTACAATACATTAAGAATCAGTACAATAAACTCCAAACATTCAAAAATGAGGGACTTAAATTCTGAAAGGAAGTGAGCAGAGAAACTAATTTAGCAATATTCATATAAAGAATAAAAAGGCAAAGTAAATAGCAAGAGATCCAAACAAGATTCATGGTTGAAATGTTAATATATTCAGTGAACACATGTTCATTTTAAATTCTGTAATTTTACCAGACATTTTACTTCTTCTCTAAGCAGAACTCAACAAAAACATCAATTCCAAACTGCAAGAGAACTTCACCATAAAGTTGTCTCATTACTCTGAATCCAAGAGACATTAGATTATAAAGTCCAAGTTCATTTTTCATTTTTATATACAAGTTTCCAATCATTTGAATTGCTTCATTTGTTAACAATTATTTTAGTATTTTTGTGGAATTCAATGACTTAAGAAATGTTAAAAACCAAGTATTGCTAACAAAATTAACCTCATCACACAGCCTAGTGCACTTACCTGCTGACTGAATAACCGCTCTATCTGCACAGCGCTTTTGAATTTACAAAGTGTTTTCACATGTATTACCCAGTATCCCCTTCAAAGCCCTCTTGGACAAGGCATTTTATAAATGAGGAAACCAAGTTTCTGACTCCAGACCTCATTTTCTTTCTACTACAACACACCACTCTTTGGGAAATAAGTTTAGTAATTAATGTTTATTAGTAAATAAAGGTCCCAGACCCTTGGTTTTACGAATATGGAAGCTGATGCCCAGAATTGCTAAAGTAATGTGCCCCATAGCTGGCTAGCAACAAAAATGGGATGGGACTAGAAAGATTATCTTCTAAAACCATTGCTAGTTTTATATTCTTAAAAACCAAATGTGAGTAACTATTGTGAATACTGTTACTAAAAATAATGCATTTCTTTCACCGGGAAAGAAATAGATGGTTTGGAAAAAAAAATTCCGGGTCACTGGGAAGCTTTAATGAAAGGAACAAATGAAAAAAATCTCAAAGTTAGAAACTGTCTAATATAAACACACAATAGCTGCTTCAACTCTCTTTACAAGATTCCTGGTAAGTTGTTCAGTGTTTTTGAGCAGCACACCATTAGGGATCAGAACAACTCCAGAAGCATGAGAGAAGACAGACATTAAGAATTCTTTCTACTAACACAAAATAAAGTAGAAAACTCTTAAGTCAAATATAAGGCTCAATCATAAAGAACTGTGTGTTCACAGGTAATACCCTCTAATCCCTTTAGTTTCAAAGCCTGAGATCACATTTCTCCCCAATCCATGCCAGCAGATACCTTGGGACTATATAGTGGAACATGTCAGGGAATGCTCAAGCCAAACTAAAGAAGTAAAATGAAGCAGTATTCTGAAACCACCTATGGATTACAAATAAATATTAAGTTATCAAAACAGGCAACTGATCCTCACTCCCTCATTCTCTCTACCTTTAGCATTGCTCTTATTTCTATGGATTTACTCTACATTACTAGCAGAGTCTAACTCATTCCATTTCCTTGCTTCCATTAACCCCTCACTTCCTTTTCCAACATATTCATTCTTACCATAGCTTCTGCGAAATGTTCTATCTCCCCTCAGTGCTATGCCCTAATTAAATGTTATCTCATACTTATATTCAAGAAAGCTATTATTTTCTGTTTCCTTAGGTACTGTTTTTTAATTCTGTAAAATGTTTAAAGTTATTTTACCTTATTCATTTGGGAACACAAAGAAAACATTCTAAATTAAAGCTGGTACCAAAGCCAACTAAATGTCCACACTATTCAGCATAAATCAAATGAATTATATGTTGCTCCAAGGTTCTACTGCATAGTGGTAAGTGTGGTAATAAATAACAAATCTACTCAGACATCTTACCTTTATCTTTCATTTAATTTAATTAAAATTAAGTATTTTATGTATAACAAAATTTATAATTATATTAGAAGTCACTATTTTATATTCAAACCTTGTTTGTCTAATTACTTTGACACAGCTTTGCATCCAAATGAAGTCCCAATAAAGTACTTTTGGTAAAGCACCAAGGGTCACAACTATTTAAAAAAAGACTTTCCTTACTAAAAAGCAGAATAATGACTCTGTTGTCCTAGTTTGGGCTTACTCTATGGCTCTGATTTTCTGCCAAAGTTTCTCCAGCACTTCTGAATACCAAAGGACTAGCAGAAACATTTTTAAGATCTAACACAACTGACTTTTCTCATTCTTGGATTCATATGGAACTGGAAATGTTTTTTAAGTCTCATGGAGCTTAAAAAAAAAATTTCGTAATTCAGAGTCAACATCATCTACCCCCAAAGTAAACTGAGGAATATTTTAAGTTTAAAATAAAAAACTTAATTATTTGTATTTGTTTTCTTGTAATTTTATCTGCTCTTTAAAAAATAGATGCAAACTTGTGTATTTGGAAAACTTACCTATTACCTTTTCATTTTTAATTAAAAACTTAATTAAATTTTAAATTAAACTTTTAGTGACTTCAAAATCTATCCAGATAATTCTTCCAATACCCTACTGCTTATTTTTTTACTTCTCTTCCCATGACTTTCTCTTCTATTCTATCTCAGCAACTCATTCCAGTGGTCGTCTCCATTAGCACTTAAGTGCAGTATCTCCTACTTCCAATAAACTTCAAGTCTCTCATTCTCAGAGAGCTAACCCTGTCTGCCAAACTCACAAACTCCAGTACCCCTGACCAGTAGCTTTTTTAATGTTTATTTATTTTTGAGAGAGAAAGAGGAGGGGCAGACAGAGAGGGAGACAGAGAATGCCAAAGCAGGCTCCACCACACTATTAGTTCAGAGCCGGACACAGGGCTTGATCTCACAAACCATGAGATCATGATCCGTGCCAAAATCACGAGTTGGACACTTACTTAACTAAGTAAGCAGCCACCAGAAGCCCAGTTTTGTTTTTTTTTTTAAAGTAAACTCTATGCCCAAAGTGGGTCTTGAACTCACGACCCAGAGATCAAGAGTTGCATATTCTAACAACTGAGCCAGCCAGGCCCTCCAAGGCCACTATGAATGTTTTGACCCCAAAGACAAAAACCTCAATCCACTGATCCTGACACATTTCTATCGCTCATGTCCCTCCTCTTTCGCTCATGTCCCTCCTCTTTCGACACAGCTTGGATTCCATAAGCCATCACTGTCATCACTCCATGCAAATAGCCTCAACTGTCTTTGCCCTCTCTTGCTTTGTCGAACTTCAACCCTAGTTTCATATTTAACTCTTCACCAACCCTCTTTTCATGTTGGTGAAAAAAGGTGGGGTGGGAAGGAAGGATGGATAGAGGAACCAACCAACCAACTACACTGACTAGTCATACTTTGAAATTTGTGCTTATTAACCCAAAAGGCTTTACCTAGCCCAAATCCATGCACCCTCCCATTATCCTAGCCAACTTATTATACCTTCTTACGATTTAAATTTACACCATGTCCTATTCATCTCACTCTCAGCCAATAACCCTGCTTCCTACCTCACCAAAAGAAACACAATCAGAAGATAATTTCTCATTCTCTAACTCCATTTTTACCACAAACACCTATGTGATTTGATTCTGCCTTCCTGCTTATTACTTTGGATACACTACCTACACCATCAGTGCTTCTGCCTACCTGAAGAACTAGTGCAATTTCAGGTTTAGTTGTTAAAATGTTTAAGATTCTGAGCCTGCATACGCTTGATGTATTCCAGGAAGAGCAAGGAGCTGACTAAGCAAGCTACAGCTGAATGAGCAGAGGGAAGAAGTGAAGTTAAAATGGAAAGTGTATGAGGGTCAGAATGCAGATTACCTTCCACCATAAGGGCCTTGGCTTTAACATTGATTGAGATGAAAACACACTGTAAGGTCTTGAGCATTAGCCTGACATGACCTGATTCAAGTTATGAAAGAGATCACTCTGACTTGTATGTTGATTAAAAAAAAAAAAAAAAAGATTCATTGGGTGCCTGGGTGGCTCAGTCGGTTAAGCATCTGACTCTTGATTTTGGCTCAGGTCATGATTCCAGCGTCAGGGGACCAACCCCCATGTTGGGATCCATGCTGAGTATGGAGCCTGCCTGAGATTCTCTCTCTCTTTTTTTCCCTCTCCCCCTCTCCCGAACTTGCACTCTAAAATGAAAAAATAAAAATTTTAACTTTTAATAGTAACAAAAAACTCCAGGCAAGGCAGCCTTTTGGGGAAGGCTACTGCAATAATCCAGATCATAGCTCAGGTTAGTATGGAACAAGGTAGAAGGAGCAGAGTAATGAAAAGTGATTAAGATTCTGGATATATTCTGAACAAAATTTTCAACAAAATTGTCTGATGTTTTGTGGGTTGTGAAAAGAGAGACATCAATTTTGAGCACCATGAACTAGAAAGATAAATCTGCTTTGAACTAAACTGGGGCAATTAAGTGAACAAGTCTGGTCGAGGGGAGAAGACAAAGGTTTTGGTTTTAGATAGTTAAGTTTGTAACATCCTTAGATATCAAGATCTGTTGAGTAGGCAGTTAAATACATATGTCTGAAATTAAACAGAAGTGGTCTCCATGAAAATGTATGTTAGGACAAGATCCTGAATGCAATTTCAATTAAGCTCTATTACACACCAACACTTAGAGATGTTAGGGTCTTGAGAAGGAACCAGCAAAGAACATTGAGAAGGAGGGACCAGTGAGGTACAAATAAAACCAGAAAGTGTGGCATCTTGAAAGCCAAATGAGTATGCATTATTTAAAGGAGGAGGAAGTGATCCACTTGTCAAGTGCTACTGACAGTAAGAAGACTGAAAACGGGGGCGCCTGGGTGGCTCAGTCGGTTAAGCGGTTTGTGAGTTCGAGCCCTCCATCGGGCTCTATGCTGACGGCTCGGAGCCTGGAGCCTGCTTCCGATTCTGTATCTCCCTCTCTCTTTGCCCTTTCCCTGCTCATACTCTGTCTCTATGTCTCTCAAAAATAAAAAAAAAAAATGTTAAAAAAAAAAAGACTGAAAACGGATCGCTGAATTGAGCATTATGAAAATCACTGACAACCTTAACAAGAACAGTTTCGTTATAGTAATGAAGGCAAAACCCTGACTAAAGTGAATTCAATAAGGATGAGAAGAAAGAAATTAGAGGCAATAAATAAATAAAGACACCACTTTTGAGGAATTCTGCTTTTTTTTTTTTTTTTAAATTTTTTAAGGTTTATTTATTTTTTGAGAGAGAGAGAGAATGCAAGTAAGGGAGGGGCAGAGAGAGAGGGAGACACAGAATCCGAAGCAGGCTCCAGGCCCTGAGCTGTCAGCACAGAGCCCGCTGTGGGGCTCGAACTCACAGACCGCGAGATCATGACCCGAGCTGAAGTCGGACGCTTCACCGACTGAGCCACCCAGGCGCTCCGAATTCTGCTTTAAAGAGAAGAGGAGATACGGGATGATAACTAAAAAGACAAGTAGGGTCAAGTGTGAGTGGTTTTTAGGTGGAAGAAAGAGCAGGATTATATGTTAATGGAAATGATAACAAAAGAAATGAAAACACTAGTATTGTAGCTGAAAGAGGAAAACTGGAGCAGTGAGCACTAAGCAGGTAAGAGCGGAAGGGCACATAATTGATGGGGCCGACCTCTGCCTAAGACCATGGACAATTCAAGTTATAACAGAGGGAAATCGAGTAAGTGGGCACAGGTTTAGACAGTTTCGTAGATGTGGTGGTAGTAGCTTGTGGAGAATTCTATTGTGATTACTTCTTTTTACTAAAGCAGGAGCCAAGGTCATTAGTTAAGAATACAGATATAGGAGGTGTTAGAGGTTTGAAGGGGGAAGAAAAGTCCCTCTCCCACTTTGGCATTCATAATTTAAATCAATAGCAATAGGCATCACATATATGATAACACAAAAATATTATAATTCTTCAACTTCTCCGAATTATGGCTTATAAATGAATACACAAGAGTCCTAATTAACAGAGACATGTCTTTTAAAGGCAATGATTTAGCAGGCCATAAAAGATTCCACACCAGAAAATAATTTATAAGATGGTAATGAGACCATGAGAATGTGCCTCTCAGATTACTAATCATAGGGAGCATAACTGATCAGGGCCCCAGCCACAGGGCTTCCCACTGGCTGCTGCTACACAAAGACAGGGAAGGGAGAGCTACACAGACATCTGGTTCAGGGAGACCAAGGATTCTTCTGATGGGTGAATTTGGCTCAAGGACTACCAGACAACCTTGCCAAACTCTCCTTAGAACTTCCCTTTAGCCTAAGATGCTTCTACTCAATATTCCTTCCTTCCTCCTTCACTTCCTCCATTTAGGTCATACTTGCATGGTGGTCTTAGGGCTTTTTCAGCCTGCTCTGGCTCCCTCTCCACTTCCCCTCATAGGTATTCCCCCTAAGACATTCCCATATGGGTGGCTGCTTTTCAGAGAATACAAATTAACAGCTGAAATGTCTTCAAATGCAACATATTTAACTTTAATTCTTGGAAATAAAATTTTTGTCCCTAAAAATCAAAACTGTGCTTTTAAATCTTGTTTCTGATGAGGCTAACAAAATGTAAATTCTTTGAATAAAGCCAGCCCAAGAGGTTACACAAATTTGAATATAATGTTACGGTTTCCTGTCCTCTGCCCGGCTCTTATTCTCAAAAAGCAGAAAACTAAAGTCCTTAAGAGAGTTTTAAGATTAAAAAAAAAAAAAGTTATTGAACACAAAATCATTTAGGACCTTTCTCACTTCAGTGAAATGACAATTCCATACAATTTTCACCATCTCTATCTACTTTTGCGCTTTTGGTAATAATACAAAATAAGTAACATTTTCAAGAACCTTATACTATGTTTTATGCAATTATCTCACTTACCATATTATGACAGAGTTTTACTTAATCTGCTAAAAAATAAAAAAGAATCTGAAGGGGCACCTGGGTGGCTCAGTCGTTAAGCATCCAACTCCTGATTTTGGCTCAGGTCCTGATCTCATGGTTTGTGAGTTCCAGCCCCATGTAGGGCTCCACACTCATAGCGCGAGCCTGCCTGGGAGTCTCCCTCTCTCTCTCTCTCTCTGCCCCTCCCTTGACCTCTCTCTCATGCATGCAAACTCTCCTCCCACCAAAATAAATACTTAAAAAAATAAAAATAAAAAAAGAATTTGAAGTCAAGGTTAGAGTTTTATTCTTATGTGTATAATCTTTCAATTTATTAAAAATAAGCTAAAACTCTGAAACTGAAAAATAAACTTGCTATTCAAAGTTACCTGCTCTTTTATAGAGTAGAAACAGTTACAATGGACATATAATTCTAAATATGAAGCTACAAAGAAACAAAGATATTTCTAAACAAAGTAGAGTAAAAGCTTGATTTGTGAGCATAATTCATTCTGGAAACATGTTTGTAATCCAAAGCACTTGTATATCAAAGTAAATTTCCCCATAATAATGGAAACTCATGATTTGCTCCACGGCCCAAAAATACTCATATAAAACTAAATACAGAAAATAATAAAGAAAATATAAAACATAAAGAAAAATAAGCAAATTAACCTGCACTTCACTTTGAACACCTTCGTGGCCAGTGTGAGGAGACGAGAGAGAGGAGGGTTATTGTGTAGGACGACTTGCATGATCACTTAATAGATACTGACTGCGGTACAGTATTAATGAACTCTTGTCATATAGTGTATTTAATGTAACTGGCATTAAGGCAGCAGAGGAAAGGGTCTATATCTGCAGACAGTCTGACCTAGAATGAAGCAAAGCATTCCTAAGCTTGTATGGAAAAGCAAAAGACTGTTCGTAGGTGCTCTGAAGTGACAAAATATACACGAGTGCCAGTTGTGGGCACCTTCCAATGTTCTGAAAAATCATGGATTCCTGACAAACACTGCAGCCTGAGACCGAGCATCTGAGCATGGGAGATGATTACCCACAATCGCATAGTGAGAGAAAGAAAGAAGAATCAATGGCTCAGTTGTGATCATGTAATGTTTGGCATCATCACTCATTTATCAAGTTAAAACTTATAAGAAATGTTTGCTCACCTTGCAGAACACTCACAGAACAAGTTACTCGCAATCCAAGGTTTTACTGTATCATATTGTTACTGAAGCTAGTTAGATCAACATTTTTAAGACATTATATTTTACTAATTGCTTATGTCATTTTTAAATTAAAATATACCTAAAATTTACTAATCATTTCCAAGTGTACAGTGGCATTAAGTACATTAATATTGCTGTGCAACCATCACCACTATCCTTTCCAGAACTCTCTTCATCTTGCAACACTGAAACTCTGTACCCATTAAACAGTAACTCTCCATTCTTCCCTCCCCTCAGTCCCTGGCAACCATCATTCAACTTTCTTGTCTCTATGATTCTACTACTCTGGATACTTCACATAAGTGGAATGATACAGTATTTTGTGGTTTTTGTGACTGTGTTATTTCTCTTAGCATAATGTCCTCAAGCTTCTTCCATATTGTAGCATGTATCAGTATTTCCTTTCTAAGCCTGAATAATATTCCATTATACAACGTATGTATATACCATTTTGCCTCTTCCATTCATCTGTCAATAGCCACTTGTGTTGTTTCTACCTTCTGGCTATTATGAATAATGCTGCTATGAATGTAGACGTACATATCTCTCTTCAAGACCCTACTTTCAATTCTTTGGGGTATATACCCTAAGATGGAACTGCTGGATCATTATGGTAATTCATGCTATGGTTAATTTTTGAGGAACGGCCATAGTGTTTTTCACAGCAACTGTACCATTTTGCATTCCCGAACAGTGCACAAGGTTCTAATTTCTTCGCATCCTGACAACACTTGTTATTTTCCTTTTTTTAAAATACAGTCATACTATTAGGTATGAAGTGGTGTCTCACTACAGTTTTAATTTGCATTTTCTTAATGGTAATGCTCTTGAACATCTTTTCATTTGCTTATTGGCCATTTGTATACCTTCTATGAAGAAATGTGTATACGAGTCCTTTGCTCATTTCTGACAGGATTATTTGTTGTTGGGTTGTAGGAGTTATTTACACATTCTGTATATTAATCCCTAATAGGTATATGATTTGCAAATATTTTCTCTCATTCTGTAGGCTGCCTTTTCACTGTGTTGATAGTGCCATTTAATGCATAAAAGTTTTAAATTTCAATGAAGTCCACAATTTATCTATGCTCCCTATTGTTGTCCATGCTTTCGGCATCATATCCAAGAAGTCACTGCTAAATTTAATGTCGTGAAACTCTTCCCCTATGTTTTCTTCGAAGAGTTTTTGTAATTTTAGCCTTTACATTTAGGTCTTTGATTTAATTAATTTTGTTGTAGGGTAAAGATTTACTTTCATTCTTTTGCATGTAGATATCTAATTTTCCAGCACGATTAGTTGAAAAGATCACAGTAAATGGCCTTGGCACCTTTCGTGAAAATCATTTGATCATATATGTGAAGGTTTACTCTGGGCTTTCTATTCTATTCCACTGGTCTTTATGTTTGTCTTTATCCCACTGCCATACTGTAACTTTGGACTAAGTTTGGAAATGAGGAATAGGGAGCTCTCCAACTTTTTTTTCAAGGTTACTTTGGCTATTCAATGTCCCTTGAGACCCATACGAATTTTATAATTGATTTTTCACCTGGAGCTTGAATCACAATCCCAGCTTTCAAGATACACTATAAAGCTGTAGTGATCAAAAGAGTATGTACTGGCACAAAAACAGACCCATAGACCAACAGAACAAAACAGAGAGCCCAGAAACATACCCACAATTATATCGGTCAATTAATCTTTGATGAAGGAGGCAAGAAAATGCAACAGGAAAAAATCTCTTCAACAAATGCTGTTGGGATAACTGGACAGCTACAAAAGAATGAAACTGGGCCACCTGCTTACACCATATGTAAACACAAACTCAAAACAGATTAAAAACCTAATGCTAACAATCCTAGAAGAGACCAAGGACAGTAATTTCTCTGACGATGGTCGTGGCAACACTTTTCTAGATATGTCTCCTGAGGCTAGGGAAACAAAAACAAAAATATACTATTGAGACTACATCAAAATAAAAAGCTTCTGATACAGTGAAGGAAACAATCAACAAAACTAAATAAAAGGCAACTGATGGAATAGGAAAAGATATTTGTAAATAACATATCTGACAAATAGTACCCAAAATACATAAAGAATGTATACATCACCAAAAAAAAAAAAAAAAGGAAAGAAAAGGAAAAAAATAATAATTAAAAACAGGAAGACATGAACAGATATTTCTACAAAGATGATATACAGATGGCCAACAGATACATGGAAAGATGCTCAATGGCACTCATCATCATGGAACTACGAACCAAAACCACAATAAGCTATCACCTTATACCTGTCAAAATGGCTAAAATCAAAACAGAAGAAACAAGTGTTGACAGAAGGTGGAGAAAATACCCTAGTGCACTGTTGGTAGGAACACAAACTAATACAGCCACTGTGGAAAACAGTATGGAGGTTCCTCAAAAACTTAAAACTACCATATGATCCAGTAATTCCACTTTGGGTATTTGCCCAAAGAATACAAAAACACTACTTTAAAAATATATATGCACCCTTATGTTTATTGCATTATTCACAATAACCAAGGTATGGAAGTAGCCAAATTGTCCATTGACAGATGAATGGATGGATAAAGATGTGATACACACACACATACATACACACACACACACACACACACAATGAAATATTAATCAGCCTTAAAAAAGAATGAAATCTTGCCATTTGGAACAACATGGATGGATCTAGAGGGTATAATGCTAAATGAAATAGATCACTGAAAGACAAATATTATATGGTTCGCTCAAATGTAGAATTTAAGAGACAAACAAACAAAGGAAAACAGAAATAAACCAAAAAACAGACTCTTAACTACAGAGAACAGAAGGTTACCACAGGGAGGTGGGGGGGGTGGTGAAATACACGAAGGGGATTAAGAATATACTTGTCATGATGAGTGCTGAGTAATAATTGTTAAATCACTATAGAATTGTTAAATCACTATATTGTACACTTGAAAATAATACAACACTTAAGTTAATTATACTAGAATTAAAATTTAAAAATTAAAAGTGGCCATGTAATCAGGAAAACATTTGGTTAATTTCTGAATAATTCACTATGTGCACAAAGGAAGCAAAGTGATAGGATTCTTTGATAAGTCACACTTGAAGGGTTTTTTTTTTAAACCTACCAACTTCTAAAGAACAAATCACATATAAAACCTCATAAAACATTTTCAGAAAAGTGACATTTTAAAACCCTTATTCTGTATACTTCTAAAATTACCAAATTTTAGAAGAGCATGTGACTCTTGATCTCAGGGTAGTGAGTTTGAGCCCCACAATATGAATGTAGAGAAAAACCCAAAAAAAAAAAAAAATCTTAAAAGAGAAATAAAAAATAACCAAATTCACTAAAATTCTCTTTTCTCTGAATACTCAAAACTAAAGTATAGCTTATGCAATGCATTTTTTCAATTATATGTATTTTTTATTGCAAAATATACCAAACATGCAAAAGAATGTATGCAATGAATATGCAGCTTCTATTATAAAAGTACTTTCAGAATTTATTTAATACTAAAATACCAATTTTAATTCCAGTATTTATTTAGGCATTTTCTTCATTTAATATAGAAACAGGTTTTTAAAAATATTTTTTAATGTTTATTATTTTTGAGAAGAGAGAGAGAGAGAGAGAGAGAGAGAGTGTGTGTGTGTGTGTATGTGTGTGTGTTGTGAGCAGGGGAGGAGAGAAAGGGAGACATAGAATCTGAAGCAGGCTCCAGGCTCTGAGCTTTCAGCACAGAGCCTGATGTGGGGTCGTACTCACAAACCTCAAGATCATACCTGAGCTGAAGTCAGACACTTAATCAACTGAGCCGCCTAGGAACTCCAAAATAGTAGTTTTAATACTAGTATTTTGAAATGTTCACAATTCAGTAAGTCCTTTAAAAAAACTAGTAAAACTACTTAGAGTATAGACTACAAATACATTTTTATAAATATAAAACTAAGCATATCACAAATTGGCACTTTAAATATACATTTATAAAACAGGGGCACCTAGGTGACTCAGGTGGTTAAGCGCTGACTCTTGATTTAGGCTCAGGTCATGATCTCACAGTTAGTGAGTTTGAGCCCCACACTGGGTTCTGCACTGACAGCACAGAGCCTGCTTGGAATTCTCGCTCTTTCTCTCTCTGCCCCCCCCCCCACTTATAAACACTGTCTCAAAATAAATAAATATACATGTCAAAAAAATTATAAGACAAAATGTAAAACATACATGGTTATTTTAACATGAACTGGCAAATGTAATAAAAATATTCTAAAATAAACTGAACAGTATACATACACTGATGACCACTTACTTATGACACCTGAAAATAAAATTTCATTTGACCTTTTTAAAGTAATCTTTCATAGAGCCAATAGCAAATAAATAAATAATACATACACAAATGAAAGAACAAAAGAAAGAACGAACGAACCATTTTGGTTGTGCATATTCTTATGCAAAGTTTTCCAGCTCTGATACATTTTCTGCCTGAAGAGAGCAGTGAGGAGACAGCTACAAGCTAATACCACATATTTTCCAATGAATACTTTATTCTTCAAGTAATCTCATCTCTTGAATAATTTTGGAGAAAATCTTTTGAACTATCTTTTGTTTTCTTAACAGGAACTAAACTCTTTTTTACTGATGGAAAGCTATAGCTTTTACTTCAGAAAAGCATTTGGAGTTTGGTCTTTATCTCCTTTAGTTTCATTATGTAGAGATGAAGCTTCCAATATATTTATCTATATATTGTTTTTAGTACTTTGATGCTCATATTCTCTGAATTAAATTACAATTATTCTTGTTACAGAGTTATGCTTTATTATTTTCTTCTTCTTCTTGAAAATTATGGAGTTATAGAAGACTGACCTTTGTTTAAATTGAAATTCTAATGCAGAGTACATATATAACTACCTGGTTACATCTCAAGACGCAAATGATTCAGATATTTTTAGATTCCAAAATAACTGTTTTCCAGTAAAAATACAAGTGGCACATCAATGCATTAAAATAGCAAATGATATATCATACCAAACATCAATACTTCAAGAACTATGCACATATAGACTACTAATGTTTCCTATGTTCACTTAAAAGTGTTTGTTTAGCTTTTAGTAGACCATAAGCTCTAAATGCAGGATCTATTTATAATTCTTTGTATTACCCACCTAGTTTAGTATTATTTAGTAGCTCCTAACCTCGGAGCTGTAAATTGGAGTATTTACAGAACTCCAAAGTGAGAACATTAAATGAAATGTAAATGAAGCATTCAGGGCAGTGCTTGGCACTGGTGGCTATCGTTATTCATTTACTTTCTTCAACAAGTGAATGGGTGATGAGCGTGGCAACAGGGACACAATGTGAGCAAAAACAGATTTAGTGAGAAGAAAAGTTATTTATCAAATAATCACAATTTCTCTTTTATTTCATTGGCTAGTATTCTCAGAATAATATTAAATATAGTGGTGATGGTTAATTTTTAGTGGTTGGATTTGTGTATCTGAACCTGGATCAACATAGAGGTTTCATATCTTTAACAAACTCAATATATGAATGCTGTACTTATAAAACACTTAAATTGTAAGATGATTGTTCTCTGTAGACCTTTAAAATGATTCTATTGATCCAAAATAAATTTACATACTATCAGAACATAACTGTTATATGAAACAAGGCTTGATTATCTTGTACCTGTAAATTATCTAACATTTTCTTTGTTTAATTCTACAATTTCTGACAATACCATAGCATCCATATTGGTGATCCATCTTCCCACTTGGTCCCTCTCATTTTCACAGTTCTTTGAAACATAGGGATCCTACTGATTTTCATTTGTCCATACTAGCCTCTTCGGCAGTGCCCTGCTTCCCAAATTTCAAACTTGAGCCCCAGGTCATTCGGTGGTTGCTTAGGTTAAAGCTAAGACTACAGTATGGGATTAACTACTTTAAGTCTAGTTTTATGTTATATATACTTTTTTGCCCTGGCTCAGATTGGCTAGGCATCAGCTCTCACCCTTGTCCTTGTTACCTACTATCCTCGACAACTCCCTGCCACTGATCCTCTACCCTCACACCAATAATACAGCATCATTCCCCTGGAGCTGAGATTTTATCCTTTGTCCTGAGAAAAAAGAACATGATTAACAAAAGGTAGCATCAAGAGCAGAACCAGTCCCTATGTATACGCATTCGTATTTTTTAATATGAACATTCTCTAGAACGGTACTCACTAATAAGCATCCCTTTGCATAGTCTCTCTTTGACTTCTTGGCTTTCTTCCTCCTGAGCTCATTTCCCTTTTTATCTTAGCCTCTCTCCCTTTCCCCCATTTCAGACTCTTAAATCTACTCCATGAGCACAATTTAAGTATGAAATCTAATCACAAATCATATGACTAGAAGGGACATCAAAGGTCAGCCTCTCTATTTAGAAATGAGGAAACCGAAGCCTCAAGATTAAGTTATTTGCCCAAGGTAACAGAGCTGAGTAGGAGCTGAATTAAGGATCCAGATGTCTTAGTTGTTCCAGTTTTGCTCCTTCAAATTAGTACACTAAGTAAATGCTCCCCAAAATTATATTTATTACTTAGAGAGTAAATGGTCTTACTGGCCCTAATCTACTCTGAAGAGATTATTTAGTTGTTGGTATATTCATGGGAATAACTCCAAAGAGTGACCTCATACCATTCTTAGCATATAATTATGGTTTAAATACTGAGATAATTTAGCTATATCTATATATGCTCTATGGTATTTGGAAGAAGCAGAACTGGCCCAGACAGAAGTTTTATGGTTTATTTTCCTAAGTAGTATTAGAAAATCTTAATATGTACAATCAAGAAATTATAATTGTTAGTATTAAAGTAAATTTTATATGACTCAAAAGTAACGTACGGTAATCTAATTTGAAGAGTTTCTAAGATTCAACGCAGAAATGTTCAGAAAACATTTATGACTTAGCTATTCTTTAGTCTTTCCTATGCGTAATGTAATTGTAACATCAGTGGTAGGCACTGAGTAAAAGGGAAAGGGTCAATTAAATGAATTCTCTTGCACGTTAACATAAAGTAGGCACTATTAATACCACTTTAAATGTACATGGCCACCTTGCCCCTTTCATATCAACTCTTAAGGATTTCTACATTTCAATCTAAAAAACTAGCTTGTGAGCAGGTGGGGCAGCTACTACCAGCTTTCATTTCCATATACCATTATTGTGCATAGTACTTTGAGTGAATACATACATTTCCGACTTTTCAAAAACAACTTCATACTAAGGGCCACTGGGTGACTCAGTCAGTTAAGCATCGGACTTTGGCTCAGGTCACGATCTCACAGTTGAGGAGTTTGAGCCCTGCTTCAGGCTGTCTGCTGTCAGCACAGAGTTGGCTATGGATCCTCTGTCAACCACTCTCTCTGCCCCTCCCCTGCTTATACTCTCTCAAAAATAAACACTAAAAAAATAAAAATTTTTTAAAAGCTTCATATTAAGATCAATCCTTTTTTACTCCTAAAATAGCACTGGCATAAACCTTATACTACACATAAAGATACACTTACAAGTATTATATCTATGAAGTAAGTTTAAACGGAGACTATTAAAATTCTTACCTAGACTTCAATATCGATAGCAAAATAACTGTCATTTGAAAAGGAAAGAGTTGTACTTGCTAATGTATAATACATCAGATATTTAGAATAACAAACGAAAGACATAGGAGGAGGAAAGTACACACATGGAGGAGGTTTAGCAGCTACGAAAAGATGGAAATAGGGCAAACAAAAAACTTTCAGGTTAGTACTGTTTTTCTGGAGGATTTGTATTCAAATTGAAGACTGAAATTTTGCATACCAGCCAATACTTTCCCTTTTTGTTTTATTTTCAATTTATTTCTCTACTATCAAAAAGTATTGAGGGAAATGACCAACAGTTATTCAGAATTAGACTGTTTATTCACAGGTGGCAATGAAATACAAAAAAAGTGATAAAAAGGTATTATAAATGGACAGTCGTCTGTTACTTTTTGTTGTATTCCCAGCTCAGAGGTAAAATCTGTTTTGAATCTCAATTTCTCTTGAATTTTACTATGCCTTCATTTAAACACAGGAATACAATGAACTAAAGGCTCATAAGTGAGACCTAATAAATTGGTTAAATATTTTTAGAATTGTTTTTTATCCCATAATTAATGGGCCATTAGTTTCTTGAATTTTTCCACTTAAAAATTCTTAAGCATTTCAGGCGTCAATACTGTTTTCCTTTCTGATGGTATTAATACCAAATGACTATTGAGAGTTAGTAGTGATAAAGATTGGGTTTGAAATATGCTTTCACTAAAATATTCAGAGTAGTATCCAACAAATGACTACCTGAGATTTTCAGCCAAAATCTCTTATCTAGGCCTACTTGAGGCCTCTCTAACTGCTTATATGGGAATTAAGGGGCACGTGGGTGGCTCAGTTGGTTGAGTGTCTGACCTCGGCTCAGGTCATGATCTCACAGTTCCTGAGTTCGAGCCCCATATGGGGCTCTGTGCTGAGAGCTCAGAGTCTAGAGCCTGCTTCGGATTCTGTGTCTCTCACTCTCTCTGCCCCTCCCCTGCTCACACTTTATCTCTCTTTCCCTCAAAAATAAATGAAAATTAAAAAAATAAAATAAAAAAAAAAGAAATTAGAAGTCTGTTCTACGATATTGAGAGACACCTACAACAGAAGAGGGGGAAGCTTTCAGCTACTTATTGGTTATGCACTTTTTCACTGTAGCATTTAATCTGGAGTGTTTCTATGGCAACACAGGTAAGATTAATAATATCATGCACCAGTAGAAGTGATCGAGATTCTGAATTTTTTTTCACAGTTCTACCTTAAGCCATTACTTGCTTTGTGCTAACGAGAAGACTTGAAATACAGTCTGGAAACCTTTTTATGTAGAAACTTGCTGTCGAGATTTAATATGCTACTTCTTTAAATTAAGAGGTTTTGGAACTAAAAGACCCTGAGAGACCCAACTTGTAGGGCCCTCAGGGTTTATGGGTAAGAATGTATAAAGATACTTGAAGGTATGTACACTCCAGTGCCCCTAAAGCATGGAGGAACTTTATATACATTATCAAATTTAATCTTCACCACAACTCTAAGAAGTCAGTGGTATTATCCTTATCTTACAGAGAAATGGGTTCTCAGAGGTTGACTGGTTTGTGAGGGGTGCAAAGTTGGAAGTCCTTCCATTTGACACTACAGGAAAAAGATAAAAGCATTAATGATTTGTCTAAAGTATTCAGACTCAGGCTGGTATTTGTATATGGAGCATATGGCTAATAGAGGTTTACTCATTTCTCCTGGCTAAACTGTCCTGAATTCAGTAAAACCATAAACTGTGAAGAACTGAAGTACTTTAGGGAAGTGTGAAATAAAGAGATTTAGAAGAGTTACAAATTTCCACATATGACTCAATGGCTGCCTTTTGGAAAGCAAACCTCAGGATGGGCCTGAATCATCAAGCAGCTTTCCTGTCAATGTGACTGTATGAATTAAAGAAAACCTGAGTCAAAATTAAACTTCCCATAAGAAGAAATAATATTTCTGGGATTTTTTGAAATGGCTATATAAATCTCAGCACTCCCCAGGAATTTCTGAATGGCTAAATTCTATGTAATGTTTGTGTCCACCTGACTTGGAAAGTTCATTTTCATTTATAAAACTGCTAAAAGCTGAAAGATACAATATCTAAGGGCTCTGCCTAATGCTGTAAATCTTAATGACTCTTAACCCTATAAAAAGTATTGACTGTCTCACTTTTCTATGAATATAGTTGACTGCATTTTACTGCTTTTATTTATTTATACGTAGGCTTTATATCCTGTGCGGCGCCCAACATGGGGCTTGAACTCAAGATCCCGAGGTCAAAACCTGAGCTGAGATCAGGAGTCAAATACTCAAACTGACTAAGCCAACCCACATGTCCCATTTTTACTGCTTTTAAATTTAAATTTTTTAATTACTAAAAATTCATTTATTTTACAGTCTAATGATCATCACCATTATCAATAAAAAAAGTAATTACCTGTACACATTAAATTTTTCAACATGAGGTTCCCACTGTTAAGAAAGCTTGAATGCCCCTGCAGTAGAGACACTTCCAAGCATCCAAGTTATAAAGTACAGGGCACAGTTCTTTGGTTATCTGGGGTGGAAAGCAGTAAGAGTGAGCAGCCAAGGGAAACCGGGGGAAACGGCCCCTGGAAACACAGCCTGGGTTTGTTACTTGACATGGCAATTGAGCAGTCTAAGAAATGGAGTTCCTGAACTTTTTCCTGAACTTCATGGATTAGATTTTGGGAACTGACCAAAGACTGTCAACCTTGTGTCTGTTTTACATCTTTACTTTAAAAAATAAAAAATAGCAGGGACGCCTATGCGGCTCAGTCGGTTGAGTGTCTACTTCAGCTCAGGCCATGATCTCATGGTTTGTGCGTTCAAGACCCCACATCGGGCTCTGCTCTGACAGCATGGAGCCTGATTGGGATACTCTCTCTCCCTCTCTCTGCCCCTATCCTGCTCGTGCTCTCTCTCAAAAATAAACACTTTTTTTAAAAAAATTATTTAAAAAAAAAAATACATATGGGGCCCCTGGGTGGCTCAGTTGGTTGAGCATCAGACTACAGATTTTGGCTCAGGTCATGATCTCAGGGTCATGGGATGGAGCATTGGGCTCCACGCTGTACATGAGCCTCTCTCTTCCTCTCCCTCCACGCCCCCTTACCCAGGCCAGGTTTCTCTCTCTCTCTCTCTCTCTCTCTCTCTCTCTCTCTCTCTCTCTCGGGGAAAGAAAAAAGAAAAAAAGTAAGTGTTCAATATGTTACTTTTACTAATTTGGAACGAGTAGTAACTATAGTTTTACAGAATTTTGGGGACTTCTTTTTAATTGAATAAGGGTATTATTTTAATTCTCATGAAGTTATCACATAACAATGATACAACAAGCAAGTTGTATCGAACGCTCTATACATCAAAAATCTTGATCTTATTTTAAACAAACTTTGATTTTTTTTAAAAAAGGGGCATGTGCCCAACTTTAACTCAATTTAAACATGCTACCAGATGAGATTACTAGTGGGCAAAGCAAGCCGCAGTGACCCTCAACTTTAAGTGTTACTGGATATGCTAAAATGCAAGGCCTCAATTGACTCGAAAATCTTTTGACTTTTAACTTTTTAAAAGAGCTATGTGTTGTCATCTGTGGCATAAATTTCTGAGAACAATTGACTGCCCTTCCTTAGGATTACAGATATGAATTCTTGATTAGATCATTTCGGGATTTTAATTTCTTGTAACTTGTAATAAATATAAAATTTTAACTTTAATGTTTCTGTAAAAATAGAATGGTTTCTTTACAGACTAGCATTTGAATTCACATAGTCAAACCTTTTAAGCAAATTTTTCTACTCTTATTCTTGCTAATGTCAAGGTAAATATGAACACTGTAAAATTTAAATCTAGAGACTATGTAGAAACTTTTTCTCTGAACAGCAAGTGTCAGTTAATAGTGGATGTTGATGAATCTTGTGGCTTTACACTGAACATGGAAAAGATGCATTCAGGGTAGTTAAGAAAGACTATTGCTCGGTCATTATATATGTGTATATATGCACTTTCTTAGAAGTAATTCAGATTTCTTTTTAATTATAAATACTAAGTGGACAAATCAATTGCTTTAAGAAGAAATTCACTAGCAGATTTCCTTGAGAATAGGCTGTTTTCATTCACTGAAGGTCAAGAAAAATCTATCAATGACCTGCTTTCATATTAAAGGTATGTTCACCCAGTTCACTTAAAATGATTTAAAGTTTACAAAACTTAAGCTTATATCCAACTTTTTTTTCCCATTTCTTATTTATTCATTTATTTTGAGAGAAAGAACGTGTACACATGAGCAGGGGGAAGGGCAAAGAGAGAAGAGAGAGGAGAAGAGAGAGGAGAGGAGAGAGGACAAAAGGGGGGGAGGGAGGGAGACAGGGAGGGAGGGGGGAGGGGGGAGGGAGAGGGGGGAGGGAGAGGGGGAGAGGGGGGGAGGGAGAGGGGGGAGGGAGGGGGGGAGGGAGAGGGGAGAGGGGGAGGGAGGGGGAGGGGGAGGGGGAAGGGGAGAGAGGAGGCGAGAGAGGGGGAGGGGGAGGGGGCGAGAGAGGGGGAGAGAGCGGGAGAGGGGGAGAGGTGGAGGGAGAGGGGGGATGGGGGAGAGAGGGGGGAGAGAGGGAGAGAGAGGGGGGAGAGAGGGAGAGAGAGGGTAGGAGAGAGGGAGAGAGAGGGTGGGAGAGAGGGAGAGAGAGGGTGGGAGAGAGGGAGAGAGGGTGGGAGAGGGAGGAGGGAGAGAGGGAGGGAGGGAGGGAGGGAGAGAGAGGGAGGGAGGGAAGGAGGGGGAGAGAGGGAGGGAGGGTGGAAGAGAGGGAGAGGGAGGGAGAGGGAGGGGGAGGGGAGGGAGAGGGAGGGAGGGAGGCGGAGGGGGTGGAAGAGAGGGGGGGAGGGGGTGGAAGAGAGGGGGAGAGAGGGTGGGAGAGAGGGGGAGAGAGGGTGGAAGAGAGAGAGGGGGGAGAGAGGGGGAGAGAGGGGGGAGAGGTAGACAGGGGGAGAGGTAGACGGGGAGAGAGGGAAGGGGTAGGGCAGGAAGAGAGAGAGTGCTCCAAGAAGGCTTTGCGTGTTGTCAGCACAAAGCCGGATGCAGGTCTTGAACCCACAAACCATGAGATCATGACCTGAGCTGAAATCAAGAGTCGGACGCCTAACCGACTGAGCTACACAGGTGCCCCAATATATTCAACTTTTTCTGAAAATTTAAATTATTATATACAGGTTAGATATATGCCAGGCTTCACAGTAGATCCAAAACCTTTATTAGTTCAAATGTCTACAATATGGCTCTCAACCAGGGTCAGTTTTGACCCCTCCCCACCAAAGAGGATATGTGACAATGTCTGGAGACATTTTGGGATGTCACAAGGTGAGGGGCGGGAGGGGAGGATTGCTACTGGTCACTTCTGGGTAGAGGCCAGGGATGCTGTTAAACCTCTTACAGTGCTGAGGACAGCTCCTATTCTGCCTCAACAAAAAATTATCCAGCCCAAATGTCAATACAGCCAAGTTTGAGAAACCTGGTCTATGCTTCTTCTAGAAGAATCACTGGTAATCTAGAGATCAGAAGCCAAGAAATTATATGAAAACTACTTAAGAGAACAGGAATGCTCTGAAGTGACCTGAGTGCAAAGGACACACGGGAGAAGCAGGGTGTGTCCTCTACGAACTCTCACAAGTTTAAGACATAAATAAATGAGACAAAGTCAAGAGAGTTTTGTTTTGTTTTATGTTTATTTACTTATATATATATTTGGGGGGGGGGGCGATTCTAAGCAGGCCCCAAACTGTCCACACAGAGCCTGATGCAGGGCTCGATCCCACTAACCATGAGATCATGACCCAAGTCAAATCAGGAGTCAAATGCTTAACTCACTTTTAAAGGATGAAAAAATGGAGGTGATGAGATTCTAGGTAAGATGCTAGGGAGATGACAGCAGCCAAAACTTAGAATTGGAAATGTGTGTTAAATGTTGAAAACCAGCAGTGAAGGAAATGCATTTGACCTTCATGATAAACATTTTTGGTACAAGGAAATAGAACCTGAGAATTAATTTAACAATTTCAAAATTGTTACACAGATACACCATTTAATGCTTCTGCCTCAGTACAAAGGCAATGTGGGGGAGGGGGGTTCAGAATGGATTTGCTTATCCTAAGCCCCACATAACCAACCTGAGAACTAATTACAGTTTTGGCTCTTCCAGAAATGAAATCTTCAACCAATCAGAAATCACCTGATCGCATTAGTTATATAATCTGCTTGATAGACCCTGTCATTCTCTGAGGGAAAGCAACCTTGCAACAACCAAAATGCTTTTGACTAGTAGAACTTCCTTCTTCCTGCTCCCTTCTGCCTGTAGAAGTCTCATTTGCTACAGCTCCTCGGAGGTCCTTTCTATCTGCCAAACTGGATCCTGTCTGACTGACTCATATTGTTGAATAAAACTGATAAAATCTTTAAAATCTATACCATTTTTTAACAAGGGAAAAAATTCTTTGGATTCCTAAACATTCTTCTATGTACTCAATGAATAATCTTAATGCAGTTGGCATGTGGAAGACATCTGGTTAGTTACTGCTGTAGAGAACCCACTACTTACTTCTTTTCCTAAGCATCTTAGAAGCAAGCCAGCCAATGTCAAGTAAGTCCCCTTTCTGATAAAACATCAAGGGGGAGAGGGTCAGTGTTGAGTAGTCTCATTTAGTCTATCACAATAATCACTCCCTTGCAAGTATCCTCAACTCCTTTGCCCTTCTCTTGCTTTGCTGTACTTCGGATAAAATCCAATCTTGGTTATATCCAGTAGTATAACTCCTCTATATGCCCATATCCAGTCAGCTGAACAGAGCTGGAGAAAAACAGCCATCCATAATGCTTAGCTTCACTTTTAAATTTTTGACCGCAAAACTCAGGGGGGCCCTCAGGGGTGCCCTTTAATCCTACTACATTTTCCTGGTCTGTTCACTGTCTAACTCTTCAGAATGACTATTTGCCACTTCCTCTTGCTCACGAAACCTCCAGTACCATCTTTCCTCATTCTCAGCTATTAATTTAGATTCCATTTTCACTAGGAAAATTGAAGCAATCTATAATTACCTCATCTTCCCATTATTAAACTATCAGCTTGTACTCTACCTTTTTCTCTCTTCCACTGGTCCCTGTTCTTAAGATCGAGTCCTTCATTTGTGCCCTGATCCCAGGCCATTTCTTACTTAAGTACATTGCTTTCTGCAAGTTGTACCCTCCCCCACATTATCAAGATCTGGATCCTTCTTATTCATCATAAACATACATCCCATCCATGCTAAAAAAAGACAAAAACCAAAAAAGTCCTTTACTCTGTTCCCCCACCCTGGCCCCATTTATGTTTCCTTTCTTAGCAAATTCCTCCAAAGAGCTATTGGTGTACTTCCTGTTTCTACTTTTCACATTTCGCACTTACTTTTTTTCTCACCCCTAAATTTACTGTGTATTTTCTACAAACATGGACACTCTCCTATAAAAAAAAAATAACCAACAAAATCAGAAAATTAACAATGATACAATATTACCATCTAGTTTTCGGAACTCATTCAAGTTTTGTCAATTGGTCCAATAGTGTCCTTTTACAACAACAGGACCGCATCTGGAATGGTATGTTACAATACACACTGTCATGTTCCTTCTTTAGTCTCCTTCAATCTGTTAATAGTTCCTCGGTCTTTTCTTATCTTTCATGACTTACACACTTTTGAAAGTTTCAAGCCAATTATTTTGCACAATGACCATTGATTCTGAGTCTGTTTGATCTTTCCCCATGATTTATATTAAGCACCTTTTTGGCAGGAAATGATGCAGTCTCCTCCTCACTGCCTTCAGTCAGATGGCACAGGACTTCAATTAGTCCCATTACTGAGGATTCTAACTGATCACTTCATTAAGGTGATCACTACCAAGCCTCTCCAGTATAAAGTACTCTTTTCCTTTTGTGATCAACTGTGAAACTATGAAATACCCTTTTCATTGAACTTTAAATTTATTCATTTATTTTTGTTTTTTATCAGTATGGACTCATGGGTTCCTATTTTATTCCGTGGATTATCATTCATAACCATCATAATTTATTTTGATGCTTAAATTATCCCACATTTGGCCAGTGGGAGCCCTTTTAGGCTGGCATATTTCTGACACATCCTTATCATTCTTTGAGCACTTCCTTACTCCTGGCACAAAACAGTTCAGGCTCATCTTCTATTTTTCCTGCCCTAGCCCTGGAATTAGCTATTTCTCCAGGGAGCTCTGGATGCTTTTAATGGAGAAAGATATTTCAGAAGCCAACATTTGGATACTAGGTATACTCGTAGCTTGCTATTGGTATATCACCTCTCAATGAAAAGACCTACAGAAAATGTACACAGACGTACAGATGGACAAGATGGACATATACACACATTTTTCCTTTTACTTATCTATAAACATTGAAAACCATGAATTCACACCACTATCTCCAGTTCCAATCTAATACCAACCACCAACACGCTTTCAATATTTGTAATTTCTTTCTCCAGGGTGAAAAACCTGGCTCCCTTTATCCTTAATATATTTATTTACACATTTAAATGATCCTCAACATATAGCCAATCTCTCATTGCACTGCCACCACTCCCCACCCAAATACCTTCTTAGCTATATTCAGCCTTCATATCACTTATTAGACTGCTGCTGCTGCTGCTGCTCTCTACTCTGACGCTCTGCAATGGACTAATGCTACTGTGCTCACCCATCCACATGGATTCCTCCCTCCTCAATATATCTAGGCTCCACTGTCCTGAGCCCAACTGCCCTCCTGCATGGATGCCCTCGACATTCCACTCAGGCTCCAAAATACTGCAATGGGTTATAGCTGCCACTGTCCCAATCCTCCCATGAGATCATCTCCATCCTACTCACACTCTGAACATTCCACACTGAGCACACCATCCCCTCATGTGGATGTCCCCACCCAGCATAGGCTCTGTCTTAATATTCCGGGTCACCTTCCTGTGTACAAGCCCTCCTCAAGACTCAGGTTCTGATACGCTCTCTGGACCATCATGGTTTCTAATCCTGTGAGGAAACCGACCTTGCTCAATCTCGCCTGCATACTCAGAAGGTAGTGAGAGAAGGGAAAGAGCCTGCCATTCATTCGCCTCAGATTCTGTTTTATATCCCCCAACTATCACTTCCCCACTTATCCCTAATTGGCAGGATTCTTAATTCATACAGTTTGCTTATTCCAGAACCAAAACTGAATCTGTGTGTGTTCCAGACATTTTATAAAAAACAAAGTCTCTCGCAATTAAATATTTAGGTAGTCTGTGTCTATCAGTGGCATTTAGAATTATAGAAAGGATTAGAATTGAAGAAATAAAAAGAAAAATACTAAATATAGATGTTAATGTCTTTATTACATCTTTTAACTTTCTAGGATAAAAAGGTCTTAATCACAAAATACGTTAATGTAGGATATAGTTACAGTAGGATTTCTAAAACAGAAATATAGGGGTACCTGCGCGGCTCAGTCAGTTGAACGTCCAAATCTTGATCGTCAGGTCATAATCCCAGGGTCCCAGGATCAAGCCCCATGTTAAGCTCCATGCTGAGCATGGGGACCGCTTAAGATTCATTCCCTCTCTCTCTCTCTCTCTCTCTCTCCCTCTGCCCTCTTGTCCCTCTCATGCTCTCTCTCAAAATAAATTAACTCATATTTACACTTGAGTGTTTTTCTTTTGCTCTACATTCCCATATCTGAGAATAGCTTTGTACTGCAATTTATTTTTGTGTTAAAGACTATTTAAAGGTCTAATAAGAACTAGAAGAGTTTTATAGCATCAAGTACATTGAGAAGTTTCTAGAATTAACATATACGACCCATTATTTTGTAGATTAACATCTTTTTCTATCATGTATGTAATATAAAAACCTTGATTGGTAGTAACAAATAAATCTAAATGAGTTTATATTGGCCCCGCAGTTTTTATTCCAACAGATAATTCAGCAGTTGTTACTTATAAATATTGTGTAGTGAGACAGCACGTAGCCACGTTTATACATGTGTTTCAGACTCATTCATTCTTCATTTATTCACCCAGGATAAACTCATCCTGTGTAATAGTAAACTATCACCTTCTCTGCATCTAGAAAGTCATCCCTCTACTCCAAGCTGTAACTACCTTTCCTAGAATACTCTAGTGGCCTCCTAACTGGTCTCTCCAAGTCCTTTCTAGTCATCTTCTGTTTTTCACATTGAGCCCATAATCCTTTCAAACTGCGAAAGTAATGTCAGGCAATACTGTACAATTTTTAAGAACACTGATTCCACAGCCAGGTTGCCTGGGCTCAAATTTAGAATCCGTCATTTATGGGGCACCTGGGTGGTGCAGTCGGTTAAGCATTCAACTTCGGCTCAGGTCATAATTTCGCAGTTCGTGGGTTCAAGTCCCATATCAGGTTCTGTGCTGACAGCTCAGAGCCTGGAGCCTGCTTTGGATTCCATGTCTCCCTCTCTCTCTGCCCCTCCCCAACTCCCTTTTTTTTCTCTCTCTCTCTCTCAAAAATAAACAAACATTTTTAAAAATCTGCTATTTATTAGATGTGTCATCTTGGACAAGCCACTTCTCTGCCTTAGTTTCCTCATCTGTAAAGAGATGTCAATATATGTACCTTAAATTGTTGGAAGAAGTAAATGGACAAAGTAAATGCTCTGCAAACGGCAGTCTGCCTCATCAGCCTCACCCAGCACATCTGTATCTGTATTGTTCCACCCACACTGGCAGGTTTTTTGTTTATCCCATTTAAGAAAGGGCCACACACCCTGTTTAAGGGTCTTTGCACCTGCTACACCCTCTATCTCAATTCACCTTCCTGCACTCTTGCACACACCTGTTGCTAATGAGCTCTTTCCTAGTTATGTATTTTTTCAGATCTTTGTCAACATCTTTTCTATAGGGAAATCTTCCTTTAAGTGGTAGGTTAGATTTTTATATCAATACCATCTTAAAGAATTTTGTTACTCTTTTCTGCAGCTATCTGATAACTGCTCTCCTTTCTACCAGGCCTGGTTTTGCTCACATTATATCCTTAGTGCTGAGGTCAACACTCAATCATTTGTTGAAATGAATAAATAAAACTGCCACTTGTTCCAGACATTGTGTTGAGTGCTTTATAACATCTCATTTCATCTCACCTGATGGTAAGTATCAATACTCCTATTTTGCAAATGTGAAAAGGCTCAGAGTTTAAGATCCAGTAAATGGCTACATGGGAGACACAAAAACTTAACAGTAAATCCTGCACTTAGAACTTATAGCCTACTGGGGCACCTGTCTGTGCTGACAGCTCAGAGCCTGGACCCTACTTCAGATTCTGCATCTCCCTCTATCTACTCCTCCCCCATTCCTGCTCTCTCTCTCAAAAATAAACATTAAAAAAAAACTAAAACTTATAGCCTACAAAGAGCTGAATAAACATAAAGTAAATTACATACAATTTGTGCATTAGTATTGTGATGCTGGTGTTTGATCTAATATGTCATGTGATATTTTAATGCGCTAATAAAATACTAATACTCATAAAATTAAATTAAAAAAGAAATTAGAAGTATAAACATTGCAAAAGGAGAAGGCAGAGTGTTACTACCTGCAGATCTGGTATCAACAATACCTATAAAACTCAAGAAAACAGAAAAAATTTTTACAAAACATAGAATTCAGTTGGGTACCAACTTCTCCGTATTAATCTGGAGGTCATTTTAATATATACAACTACCAGTCAGAATTTTTGATTTAGCAATTATATTTCACAAAACTATAAAGTTAATAGCAAGCTATATTAGTTTCCTTTTACTAAACAGAATTACAAGTATTTTAGGCACCATTTCTTATGTATAACAGGTTTTATCCTTTAGAAATGATACTGTTTATGCCTCTCCCTTATTCACCCAACATCTGTAACATGCAAAATATTTCTTCAAATGCAATGATGGTTCAGAGTGTCTCTTTAATACACAAAATATCGTCTTTTAAGTAATGAAACTTTTTTCAGAATGAGAATCTCAAATCTATAGGGTTTCCAAAAGTTGTTTTACTTCTTTCATTTCAAACTGTAACTCTATGTAATTCCGTACATCTTACAGTTTTTTGGTCTTATTTTTATCATGATTCTAGATAGCAAGATATATTTAAGATAGGTAGAGGCCATTTCAGATTCTGCTCACTTGAGAAAACCCAAAATGGCTTTGACCCTAGTCCTCCATGGAAGCCTAACTTTAGAATCCAGTTACTATTCTAGGCCTCACAAGACACACAGTGCCACAGTTATCACTAATTCTTTATTTCTCCAATCTCCTTGATAACTATTTTCTACTGAGAAATTGGAGCTCAAAGAATGACATCAAAGAAATGAAGCCAGACATGAGAATTAGAAGCTGTGGAGAGAGGCAGAAGAAACTAGATATAGAGTACATAAGGTAGGGGGGCACCTGGGTGGTTCCGTCAGGTAGGTGTCTGACTCTTAATTTCTGCTCAGGTCGTGATCTCCCCTTGAGAGACTGAGCCCAGTGTTGGGCTCTGCGATGACATAGTGAGCCTGCTTGGGATTCTTTCTCACCCTCTCTCTGCCCCTCCCCTCCTCCCTGCACACACGTTCTCTCTCAAAATAAACATCAAAATATAGCAAGAGGGAGAGAGCACACAAGGTAGCTTGGAAAAAAATTCCCAATATCTACCTACTACCTTAGAATAAGGTCCAAAATCTTTAAGAATCTACAATACTCTGCCTATTGTCTTTCTAGCTTCATGTCACACAACCTTCCCCCTCAACCTGTAAGCCCCAGGCATAGCAGCCTCTCAGTAACTCTAATAAATGACTGACGGAATCACCTACGTAAGATTTTTTTAAAAAAACATATTCCCCAACTCCGCCCCATACCTAGTACATCAGAAGCTCTAGAGGAGGAGATCAGAAATCTGTTTTGTTTTAAATTTTAATGTGTATTTATTTTTGAGATAGAGAGAGAGACAAGGCACGAATGGGGAGGGCTAGACAAAGTGGGAGACACTGAATTCAAAGCAGGCTCCAAGGCAGGGTTTGATCTCAGGAACAGCAAGATCATGACCTGAGCTGAAGTTGGATATTTAACCAACTGAACCACCCAGGCACCCAGATCTTGTTTTGTTTTCAAAGAACCAGGACGTGGAAGAACCTTCAACAGAGAAACCTTCTCAGACCCTTCGGAGTAGGTACATCTATGATATTATGCATTTCTATAGCACCTTGCATTTAGCACTCACTTATAATCACACTTGTAATAATTTGTTGAATATCTATCTTCACAGCGGGATGATAAATTCCTTCAGAACAGAGACCATGACTGTGCTGTTTTCCCTCCCAGAATCACTGTCTACCTTTAATACTTCTCTGGACCCAGTAGACTGCATCAGTGAGTGGCCTCCCTTGCTCTTTAACTCGGGCTTAACTTGTGTTCAGTCAATGGAAGGCACAAGGTTTTTATTCCCTACCAATTAACAGTAAACCTCCTGTGTTCCTGTGCTAAAGGCCAGAAGCTATCAGGCAGCCCTATCTTAAGCTCCTGATTAAGAGTCTGGTTAACTATTCCTTCTCCTTGCCCATTAAGACCAACCTAAGTAATGAAAGCCCCCAACTGTTACTAGCTCCAGGGTACTTCACCATCCTCCTCGGTTCAGCTGACCATATGCCCACATCTTTATGAACAGTATCTTTATTAAACTCTACTCATTTAACTTTTGAGTGTGCTATTTCCTAACAGGGCCCTAACTAATCTAATGTCCATTCAAAGACATGCTAAGTTGAGGATAAAGCATTCCAATCAGCGTGGCAATTTCTAGTGCTGTTAGAAACAGCACTTCCTATAAAATCATCCACAAATGTCTGCTGATTATATGAATGACCCCAATAAAGCATTTAGAAATGGTTAGGTAAATTAGATCCATTAGAGGCACTTAAAAAATTTTAATTAAGGTTTTGGAGTCACACAAAGTTGGGTTCGAGTTTAGTTTTGGTGACAAAGGTAATCTTTCTGATTAGTTTCATCTTCCATAAAATGGGAATACTACCACTTAATTAGTTGAACTAAGTTATGGTACTGAAAAGACCAAAATAGTTCACATGAAAATAAAATAACATTTACCACGTGCCTGGCATACAGACATAATCCAAATCCTAAATTCCTTCCTTCCCCAAAGTCAACTCTTTCAAAAAGACATTTAGCCAAAATTATATAAAATGGCTCAAAATCACTTGTTAATTTACTTAACACTTTCCTTTAAAATGACTTATAAAGGTAACACAGCAAGATAAAATAATTTTTAAAAAAGATGAGAAAATGGGGGTCTGGGTGGTTCATTTGGTTAAGTGTTTGACTATTATTTTCAGCTGAGGTCATGATCTCACTGATTCATGAGTTCAAGTCCCACATTGGGTACTGTTCTGACAGTGCCGACTCTGCTTGGGATTCTATCTTTCTCCCTCTCTCTCTGCTCCTCCACTGCTCGTCCTTTCTCTCTCTCTCAAAATAAACAAGCTTAAAAAATAACGAGAAAAATGAACAAGGAGACATTTAAAATACCAAGAGAATTTGAAAACAAAATGCAGACAAAAAAAATCCATACACTTGCTATCAATGAACCAGAAATCTAAGTTTTCTAGCAGCAATTTCAAAATCAGAAAAGTCACAGGAAACACTTTCTATATAATAAAAAGCCTAAGAGAAATTTCTCCCATGAGTCTCATAACGAAAACACCATAATACAGTGGGCAATATTCTAAGCAAAGTCCTTGTGATTAAACTGGCAAACTGTTAGGACCTTCAAAAACTAATCTCCCCACACATACACTGATGGCTGCCTTCTCAACAAAAGTAATAAAAGTAGTATAATATTCATGGTAAAGACTGAAGGCTCCGCATGCAGAAAGAGACCTGAACTTATATCCTAGTTCTGAGACTTACTGTGAAGTAGTTTTGAATAAGACACTTAACCTCTCTGAGCCCCAAGAAGTAAGATACACTGCCTCAGCATGGTAAGCACTCAATAATCCACTGTTCCTAGTATTCCTAAAAGCAATTCAATGGGAGCGAAAAGGAAATATGATACAGTTCAAATACAAAAAGCTTTCTAAATGCCCTGGTTTAAAAGAAGTAGATGTAGATTTTAGAGCATGTAAAGTAATGATTCTCAAACTTTGGTAGTATAAGAATCATCCAGGGTGTTTCCAAAATACAAACTCGTGGGCCTCATTCCTAGAGATTCTGATTACAGAGGTTAGAAGAGGGCTTGGGAGGTTTGTTTTGTTGTTACTGCCTTTAAATTCCCGAGATGATTCTAATGATCACCCAGTTTAAAGGCCTGCTAACTAACAGCAATGTTTCTCAGCCAGGGGTAAGAACCACAACCACGAGCAAAGTTTTATAAAATTCCAGATGCTGACCACTCACCACCACCACAACTTAATGAATCAGAATCTCCAGGCCAAACTGGCCAAATAATCAACAACTGAGTGAAATGAGAGAGCAGCTGCTGTTGTTCAAGTAAAGTATAAAACCCACAAAATAAATCGATAACCTCTGGACTAACAGGAATTGAATGTAGAAATGGATCAACATTTTACCTAACCAAGAAAATTATGATAGAGAAAAAGGGAAAGAAAGAAAGAAAGAAAGAAAGAAAGAAAGAAAGAAAGAAAGAAAGAAAGAAAGAAAGAAAGAAAGAAAGAAAGAAAAGAAAAGAAAGAAAAGAAAACCTAGGTTCTTGACCGAGATTATAGTAAAAATACTAAGAAAAGAAAAACAAAAATGTGACTTCAGTTAACTTTCTATCTACAATAAGATGAGTAAATACCACTGCAGCATTTGTAATCTTGCATCACTACAAAAGAATACTGCCAGTATTAGTCTTAGAAAAGATCTGAAGAGCTGCCAAAATTATCTTAGTTCCAGGCATTAGCTAAATTCTGCATAAAATTCAAACTTCAAAAGGTCACGTATGAATTATACACAAGTTTTCATAATTTTTAAGGATCTCTGAGACCCCACCTCCCTCAGCCTTTCATAGCTGAAATTACTGAGATATAACAACAAAGTTTCTACCTGACAATGACAAGGGCTGCCATCATGGTTAGGGCTAAGGGAAGCAAGCCAAGTGGAGTGCCAGTTAGCTGAAAAGTTTCCTAACACACAAGAGAGCATAGCTAACATTTGCACTTGGATTTTAAGTTTCTCAAACTAAATGCCAAAATCAAATATTTCTTAGTCTGAAAGAGTGGCTGACAAGTTCAATGAGAAACATCAAATGTAAATTACAATGTCTTCTTAGCATTGCAATTAAATTTCTTTTCTTCTCAGTATTGGTTATTTATATTTTACTAATACATACTATCATAGCAAATTAAGGTGAACATTAATATTTTTAGTTTTTATTATTTATTTTTGAGAGAGTGAAAGTGTGTGAGAGAGCAATCACACGAGTGGGGAAGAAGCAGAAACAGAGAGACAGAGAATCCAAAGAGGGCTCCATGCTGACAGCAGAAACCCTATGCGGGGCTCAAAGTCAGGAACTGTGGGATCATGACCTGAGCCAAGGTCGATGCTTAACCGGCTGAGCCACCTAGGCCCCCTGGTGGCTCAGTCGGTTAAGCACCTGACCTTGGCTCAGATCATGATCTCACGGTTGGTGAGTTCAAGCCCTGCAGAGGGTTCCGCGATGACAGTGCTGCACCTGCTTGTGATTTTCTCTATCCCCCCACCCGCCCCCATGCATGCACACTTGCACTCTCTCTCTCTCTCAAAAAACAAACTTAAAAAAACTTCTTAAAAAAAGTAAGTTAACTGAAGCTAAAAGACATTTCTCCAAAGAAGATATATAAATGCACATGAAAAGATGCTCAACATTATTTGTCACAAGGTAAATGCAAATCAAAACCACAATGAGATATCACTTTATAACCATTATGATGGCTATAATTGTCAGTTAAGCGTCCAACTCTTGATCTCAGCTCATGATCCCATGGTTCATGAGATCAAGCCCCGAGTGGGGCTCCACGCTGACAGCACAAGTCTGCTTGGGATTCTCTCTCTAAATAATAAATAAATAAATGAACGTTAAAAAAAAAATAATCAGATGATACCAAGTTTTGGCAAGGATATGAAGAAATCAGAGCCCTCCTATATTGCTAGTGCAAATGCAAAAACATCTGGGAGTTCTTCAAACAGTTAAACACAGAGATACCATATGACCCAGCAATTCCACTAAGTTTCCCAAAAGAAACTAAGTTTCCCAAGAGAAACAAAAACAGATGTCCACACAAAAACTTATCCACAATGTTCCTAGCAGCATTATTCACAATAGCCAAAAGCAGAAACAACTCAAATGTCCATAAACTGATCAAGAGGTTAATAAAATGCAGTAAATGCACACAGTGGAATATTATTCAGCAATGAAAAAGTAAATTTTACTGATATGTGCTGTAACATAGGTAAGTCTTGAAACCATTATGTTTATTGAAAAGTTTCAGGTATAGGGGCACCTGAGTGGCTCAGTCGGTTAAGTATCCAACTCTGGATTTCGGCTCAGGTCATGACCTCACAGTCTGTGAGTCTGAGCCCGTGTCTGGCTCTTTGCTGACACTGCAGAGCCTGCTTGGGATTCTCTTCTCTCCTTTTCTCTCTGTCCATTCCCTGCCTGTGTTCTCATGCTCGTTCTCTCTCTCAAATAAACTTTAAAAAAAAATACTATTACAAAAAAAAAAAAGTTCCAGTTACATATGACCACATATTGTAGGGTTCCAGCTATATGAAAGGTAGAGAACAAGCAAATGCTTAGAAAAAGCAAGCAGATTAGTGGTTTCCTAAAGCTAAGGTTGAGTGAGAGAGAAACAGTTATTTCTAATGGGTACTGGCTTTCTTTCAAGGGTGATGAAAAGTCAGAAGAAAGATCAGTAGCCAGGGGTTATAAAAGAGAGAAGGATGAATAGGTGGAACACAAAGATTTTTTAGAGCACTGAAACTACTCTGTATATTAGAATGGTGCCTTTATTCGCCTAAATCCATAGAATGTACAGTGTCAAGAGTGATCTCTAGGGGCACCTGAGTGGCTCAGTTGGCTTAGCATCCAACTCTTGGTTTCAGCTCAGGTCATGATCTCAGTCTTGTGAATTTCAGCCCCAACATCAGGCTCTGTGCTGACCGTGTGGAACCTGCTTGGGAGTCTCTCTCCCCCTCTCTCTCTCTGCCCCTCACCTGCTAACACTGTCTCTGTCTCTCTCAAAATAAATAAATAAACCTAAAAAAAAAAAAAAAAAGAGTGATCTCTAATGTAAACTATGGATTTAGGTAATAATGATCTGTCAGTGTGGGTCCATCAATCGTAGCAAATGTGCACTCTGGCGGAAGATGCTAATGATGGTCACAATGCATACCTGGGGGCAGGAGACATATGGGAAATCTCTACCTTATGCTCAATTTGGCTGTGAATCTAAAACTGCTATTAAAAAAAAAAAGTCTATTAAAAAATCAGTTAGTTGGACAGGGGAAGATGAACAGGCAGAGCAAAGGGGTTTCAGGATTTGTTTTTTGGTGGAAGGTAGTAAAAATATACATAAGACAAAATCTACCATGTTAATCATTTTTAAGTGTACAATTCAATGTTATTAATTACATTCATATTGTTGTACCACCACAACCACCATCTACCAGAATTCTTTTCATCTTCTAAACTAAAACTACATCCATTAAACAATAACTATTCATTCCCTCCTCCCCTCTGCCCTGAGCAATCATTCCATGTTCTGTCTCTATGACTATTCTAGGTACCTCATGTACTGCAATTACACGGTATCTGTCCTTTCATGGCTTCATTCATTTAATATAATGTCCTCATGGTTCATCCATTTTTGTATCACAGATCAGTATTTCCTTCTTTTTTAAGGCTTAATAACATTCCATTGTATCCACCCACCATTTTGCTTATCCATTTATCTGTTGATCAATACCTAGATTGCTTCTAACCTCTAGCTACTGTGAATAATGCTAACAACATGGGCATAAAACTCTCTCTCAAGACCCTGCTTTTAGACCACCTGGCTGGCTCGGTCAGTAAAGCATGTGACTTGTGATCTCAGGGCTGCGAATTCAAGCCCCACTTTGGGTGTAGAGCTTACGTTATTAAAAAAAAAAAAAAAAAAAAAGGAAAGGAAAGGAAAGGAAAACAAAACCGTGCTTTCAACTCTTTTGGTAACTACCCAGAAATGGAATTGCTGGATTATATGGTAATTCTATGATTAATTTTTCAGGAACCACCATACTGATTTTCACAGTAGCTGCAAATGGATTAGAGTTTGGAGACACCATTAAATATTTAATTAATATAGATACAGATGGTTACATATAGAAATATTTATAGATACAGTGCATGTACACAGCTTAGTATATACACATACATTTGTTTGATCAGCTGAGAGGTACTCAAAGAATAAACCTGCAGAAGTAAGCACATCTAGCACCTGCATCTTGGTCTCTAACACCATTCTCCAATAAAAGGAACCAGAGCTCTTTGGAGAAATGGCTGATTCTAGGACTGGGACAGAAAATATGCAAGATGACCCTGCACCATCTTATAGTCAAAGGAAGTAAAGAAGCTCTTTTAAAAAATCCTTACTGATGGAGATATGTTACAGGGGCACAGCAGCCAACTAAAAGTGTTCCCAATGACCAAAGCTGAAACAATCTGAGCAACAAAATAAACGAAGCAGTATTAGATTATATCCTTACTGATATAAAAAAATGAGTAAATTAATAAAAAGGGGAGAAAAGAAATCTGTGCAGAATTTCAAATATATAATGTAGATACTCTAACCCTTAAAAAAAGGGAGCATAACTCCTTTCCCTCTATGTGGGCTGCACATAGTGACTTCCTTCCAAAGAGTACAGTATGTAGAGAGAGGCAAAAATAACTTCACAGTGGAGAAATCTGATAAACACTATTTCAGCCAAGTGACCAAAGTCAGTATCAACAATAATAAATCCTGTTAATAATCTGTACCTCTGAAATGATGTGATGAAAATGGCTCATGATCATCCTCCCCAAAACCCACAACCTCAGTATGATCACAATAAAAACATCAGGGGCACCTTGGTGGCTCAGTCAGTTAACTGTCTGACTTCGGCTCAGGTCATGATCTTACAGTCCATGAATTCAAGCCCCGCGTTGAGCTCTGTGCTGACAGCTCAGAACCTGGAGCCTTTGGATTCTGTGTCTCCCTCTCTCTCTCTGCCCCTCCCCAGCTCATGCTGTCTCTCTCTCCCAAAAATAAATAAAACATTAAAAAAATTAAACAACAACACATCAGACAAATTCCAATAGAGGGGTATCCTACAATATACCTGTCTAATACTCCTCTAAATTCACAAGATCATCAAAAACGAGGAAAGTCTGAAAAAATGGCAGGTAAGAAGTCCCTAAGGTAAGGGGCGCCTAGGTGGCTCAGCTGGTTGAGCGTCTCACTTTAGCTCAGGTCATGATCTCATGGTTCACGATTTTGAGCCCCGCATCAGGCACACTGCTGTCAGTGCAGAGTCCACTTTGGATCTTCTGTCCCCCTCTTCTCTCCCCACTCGGCCCCTCCCCTGCTCATGCTTGCTATAAAAAAGAAAAAGTAAAGAAAGAAAGAAAACAAAAAAAGAGCTCTTGGAAATTAAAAATACAACAGCAAAATAATTAAAAACTCTGGGGCACTTGGGTGGTTCAGTCTGTTAAGGATCTGATTCTTGATTTCAATTCAGGTCATGATCTCACAATCATGAGATCAGGCTCTGTGCTAACGACACAGAGGCTGCTTGGGATTCTCTCCCTCTCTCTCTCTCCCCTCCTACACCCCCATTGTGTGTGTCTCTCTCTCTCTCTCTCTCAAAATAAATACATAAACATCTTAAAAAAAATAAAAACTCAATGAAACAACTCCCAGTTTCTAATAGTACAAAGGCTAGGTTTTTCAGAACAACTCTCACTATTCTACTGGATAAAAACTTTAAAATATGGATAAAATATGTTTCAAAATATAAAGCGTCAAAGACAAGCTAAGATAACAAGGAATTACAAAGTCACAAGTGAAAAATGAGAACCAAAAAGGAAAAATAAAAGCGTATAAGCTACTTCTGCCCTGACGATGTTTGTCAATCCTGAAAATTAGGATCTTTGTTTAGATAACATAGCACAAAGTATGGGGACAGAAATCAAATTCCAACAACTTCTCAAGGGAATTTCAAGCCCTGAATTTGGTTTAAGGGGGTCCCAGACTAGGAGTGACCCTAGGCACCTAGAAGAAGAAAATACAAACCCTATACATAACATGGAATGCCACAAACTAATCATTAAAGAATGATTCTCACATACAACATGTTAAATGAAAGAAGTCAGACAAAAAAGAATATATATGATACTATTCATGTGAAGTTTAAAACCTACAAAAGTAATCAATGGCAACACAAGTCAGAATTGTGGTTACTTTGGGGCAGGTATTTACTGGGAACGGCATGAAGGAAACTTCTGTATCTTGATCTTAGTGGGAATTACATGAGTATGTTAATTGTTTTTAATTTTCATGTTCTACATATAAGATTTGTACACTTTAATGGCTAAATGCTTTATCTTAATAAAACTTTAAAACATGAAGGTGAAATAAGGTCATTTTCAGATTCCAAAAGAATATAAAGGAATATAATTAACAAACGTTAATATAAATGTTAATATATAATAAAGAATAAATGTTAATATATAATAATAATGAATATAATTTCAGATTCAAAAAGAATATAAACATTTGTTAATTATATTCTGCCTTGGCAAACAGTAAAAGATGTTCATTTAGTTCATGGTCTAAGTCTAGAAGATTGATTCAAAAGTTATAGTTTGGGGCACCTGGGTGGCTCAGCTAGTTAAGGGTCCAACTTTGGCTTAGTCATGATCTCACTGGTCCTGAGTTCAAGCCCCACGATGGGCTCTGTGCTGCAGCTCAGAGCCTGGAGCCTGCTTCAGATTCTGTCTCCATCTCTCTGCCCCTCCCCTGCTCGCTCTATTGGTCTCTCTCAAATATAAAATAAAAAAAATTTTTTAAGTTATAGTTTGTGTTTATTCAAAAGCTATTTACTTACTGTAGCTATTTTCAAAATTTTTGATTTTTATAATTTCCAATGGAAAAAAATATCTCGACCACCACTAATATTTGTCAAAAATCTCTCAGAATCAACTTAACATTTTTACTCACTAATTAACTCAATCTTTTATGCTTTCCCAATTCATTAAGTCTCAGAAAATTTACATTTATATTATTCTTACATAACCATCTGAGAGAATGTTCATGGTTGTCATTTCTAGAATCCAAAAATATACAACTAAAAATATTAATTTAGGGGTGCCTGGGTGGCTCGGTGGGACAGTTAAGTATATGACTCTTGATTTGGGCTCATATCATGATCTCATAGTTCGTAAGATCAAGCCATGCATCGGGCTCGCACTGTCAGAATCCCCAGCTTGGGATTCTCCCTATCCACCCTTTTTCCTGATCACATGTACTCTCTCCCTAAAATAAACAAATAAACTTAAAAGAAAATAATCATCTGTACTCAAACAATCAAGGAGATGAGAATTCCAGGCCTAAAAGAGAAAAATTTCATATGAAAGGCACAATTAGTTACATTTCAAGATTATAAAAAGGATCCCTAAAGAGGTGCCTGGATGGCTCAGTCAGCACAGCACTTGTCTCAGAGTTGTTGAGTTAAGGCCCCGTATTGGATGTGCAGCCTACTTAAAAACAAAGAATCGCTAAAGTTAAACAATATAAGAAATATACATGCTGAGGGGAAAAGCCAAAATATCCTTAATATTCAACACATTATCTGATGATAGAGTTACAGCAACTCATTGATTTCCTCATTCAATAAATATTTCAGTGCCTATTAATATGCCTATTCTTTTTCTACAAATTAGGTATACAGCAGGGATACAGCAGGAACAAAAGAGATAACTCTCACTCTAGAAACAACAAAATAATGATGTGCCAAAAATAGGAAAATCTATTATATAAACATTTATATTTTTTCAAACTATGACGAATATATAATACTAATATTTCACTTATTTCATGAGGTATTGTGAAAGTCTGAGGATTAGTTCTCTATCAAGAACTTAAGGAAAAATTGTTCCTAAGCCCCAAATATTAATAAATAATTTGGACTCGATAGGGACATTTTACAAAAACTTTTATTCTTACTATTCTAGATTTCTTTCTCTTGAGCTCTGTACAAATTCTAAATGCTGAATCCCACATTACAAAGAGCAGTCAGACATCTTACGACGCCTTACAACCTTACAGTTTCTCTCTATGGTGTGAAAGAGGTGGTTTTAAGGAACTAGGCAATGAAAATCCTGTAATCACAGAATACAAGTTATTACATTAAAAAAAGGAAAATGCTGAAAAGCACAGGTAACAATATTAGAATTAACTGTATCAAAAGAGTATTTTAAAGTACAATTTACAAGTTTAAAGCATCATTCTACCATCAGTTAAAGGTGGTATCTCAAAATATTCTAAAATATATTTGGTATTTGAGAAACTTGGTGCATAAATCAGCTCATGAGGTTATTAATTAGAGCACAGTGGGAGGATGAGCAAAACTCAACCTCAGAAAAGGCACCGGATATAGAGGTAAAAATATTAACTCACATATAAGGGGTAATGGAAAAACAGTATAAACAAAATCCAGAAATAACATATTTAAAAAATACAACTGATATCAGAACCAATGACACATTGTCAGAAAGAACAAACACCCTTCAAATATTCTTGCAGAGGTGACAAAATCAAAAAACTTTCATCTTCTAATCCCAGAGGGATTCCTCCTCCTGCCACCAAAGGATTCAGAAAGAAGAAATAATCCTTTCTACTAACACAAACTAAAACCTTCTTCTGTGGATTTTTAAATTGTCTAAAAGTTGAGTTAATTAATGCTAATAAATAACTTTCTCACTCATTCCACGAACTTGAATCAAACATTCAGACACATCTACCTCTGAGCCTGGTCCCAATCTACCCTGCATCACTCACTATTTCCAGGCATCCTATACTCAAATTCAAGCCAAACCCAACCACTACACTCAGGTCAATCCAGCAAACATTTACTAAAGATCCTAGTAGTGTCCGGCTCTATGCCAGGCAGCGTGCTGATAGGGGAGAATACAGCAATGAATCAGACAATGATTAAGCAATGATCTCTGCCCTCGAGGAACTTCTCAGGAATCTCCATATGCAAAACCTTCCTTATTCCAAACCCCATGCCAAATATCTTTTTTGGTATGTCTGATATACATAGCCTGAACTAATACATGGAACAGCTTTTGCTTCCTATGAAACAAAACTCGTATATAATCTTTCCCACTAGTTTTTAATACAGTGCAGATATGACTATGTTCCCCAAACCAGAATTTTTCTGTTTTGTTATTGAGCTAAAAAATGTTTACAGACTGAAGACTGATAAATAAAATAGCACTTGCTGCCACAGTTATAAATCATTACTATTCTCTTGTCCTATTTTCTGCCTGCAAATAGGGACTGATATACAGGAAAAAGTAGGTAAAACAGGTTTTTAAGGGTTCAGCCAAACCCACATTTATCAATTGGGAGAAGGAGAAAGAAACTGAGTGTTCCAAAATAAAGGCAGGGAAGGGGAGTGGAACTGAGTGATTTAAGCAAGTAGCAAATGCAGAGGAGAGAGACTGGTTAGAGGCAGTTCTCCAGCTTCTATCTTATTAGTCAGGACAGAATGGTGGCATAAAAAGGTGACATAACTCTCAGCCTCCTTAACTAAGAACAATAGCTGTAATACAATGGTGAAAACAACAATTTCTAACAACAAAAGGGAATACACTGTATAAATATTTATGGGTGCTTGGGTGGCTCAGTCAGTTAAGCATCCCTCTTGGTTACAGCTCAGGTCATGACCCCAGGGTTATGGGATCAAGCTCTGCATTGGGCTCTGCACTAAGCATAGAGCCTGCTTGGGATTCTCTCTCTCTCCCTCTGCCCTTCTTTCTTTCAACCGTGCTCTCTCTCTCAAAAAAAAAAAAAAAAAAAAAAAAATTTAATATTTATACCATGGCTATTTTCCAAAGGTTTAAATGTACAAGAAATAACTATAACATAAGGGGTATTATCCAGAATGTGTACTCTGGAGAAAAGGAGGTTTAGAGGAACTGATCAACGGAAGACATTCTGGACAGTGATATCAACATAGGGGAGTGTTTGAGGTAGGAAGGAGTATCACCTCAAAAATGGCTCTACGTTTCCTCACAGCAGGGCCAATGTTATAAACCTTTATAAACTTCACCATACATTCACAGTACTTCCCTATAATAGTGAATAATTATTTTTTGAACTAAATTCCTACAGTAATTTCATGGCCTTTGAAAAAAGCAACACCATTCACATTAATTAATAAGCTGCCTTGTCGATCTGCTCTACAGAGGTGCACAGATTTTCTAAACAATGTGAAGTAATCTTCAATATTACAAATAGACTACAATGGGACCAAACTACTTTGTCCTAGACAAATCTACCAATGTGGCCTAAGATTTCATCAGCTATTTTTGCAGTCACATCACAAACCTATGAGTCAGGTAAAGTCAAAAGAACTGCTTTTAGATCAGTTTTTCCCCAAGTATAAAAGTTTTAATCCCAACACTAAAATTTAACATCATAATTTTGGATTCCACTTGTTTAGACATTCTTAAACTGTTACCTAGACCACTTAATCCATCATCACTTACGAAGGCCTTCAGAACCATAAAGACTTCCTCCAGGATGCACTTTTTAATAAGTAATCAATTCTCTGGGTAGCAAACTATTAATTCGATTAGGCAAAACATGCAAGATCGCCTATAGGCATTGTTTCAGTCAGTGAAAACAAAGAAAGAGATTAATCCAGTTCTATACTCCAGGACTCAAAAGTCTAGTACATTTGCAGTGTAGGTATTAAAATAGAAATGCTGTATAAATGCTATGTGGACAAAGATAAAGAAGCATTAAAGGTTAAGAGGGTTATCCACTGAATCTATCATCCAACCCGAATTTTTCAATTTCTTCCAAAAAGAGCATGAGCTTTGTCAAATATACTTAGCTAATAAGTTAATGAAAATAACAATGACTTTTAAATTATACACTCTTGGTGTGCCTGGGTGGCTCAGTCGGTTGGGTGCCCGACTTCGGCTCAGGTCATGATCTCCTGGCTCCTGAGTTCCACCCCTGTGTTGGGCTCTGTGCTGACAGCTCAGAGCCTGGAGCCTGCTTCGGATTCTGTGTCCCCCTCTCTCTCTGCCCCTCCCTTGCTCATGCTCTTTCTCTCCTTCAAAAATAAATAAACATTAAAAAAAATTTTTTTTTAATTATACACTCTTAAAACTAAAAGCCAAAATTCACACAGACCAAGGAAACTAACGCACATACAAACCATACAGATTTTTTTCAGTTGAAATTTCCTCCTCAAAAAACCAAAAAAGTATCTCCTAATAAACTTTACTGACTAAACACAGGACTTGTCCAATCTCTAATTTTCTTACTTTTAAAAAGGGCTAATAATTACAAAAATCTGTGCTTTGTGAAGTCATTAATTCATACCCAGACTCTTTTTGATCCAACCAGTCTTTCTGTGATATTTATAAAATCAACACAATAAACCACACTTAAGATGCTATCTTATAATAGGGCCACCTAGGTGGCTAAGTCAGTTGAGGTGGCTAAGTCAGTTGAGCGTCCAACTCTTGATTTCAGCTCAGGTCATGTTCCCAGGGTCTGGGATCAAGCCCCATGTCTGGCTCCACACTCAGCATGGAGCCTGCTTGAGATTCATTCTCTCTTCTTTCTCTCTCTTTATTCCTCTCCCTCTCTCCCCGCACTTCTCCCCTACTCACCCTCTCTCCATCTCATTAAAATAAAAAAAATTTTTAAAAAGATGCTATAATCATGTTGCACCCTGAAGTAATGAAGACACTGTCATCTCTTTGATATCACCGAGAACAGAGAACCCAAAACTAAGTCTCCAGCATATATTCAATGCTTATTTAAATGCTCATTTGGAACACGTGGAATCCCTTGAAGCACAGCTCAGGTCTATTACCAGTTAATTCATATCCCCTTGCAACCAAACAACAAAACCTGACATAACCTTCTTAGCCTATCATTATTAGTTCTGTCCCCCAGAGTATTAAAGTGGTTCTCTATTTTATTATCTTATTCTCGAATTTAACGTAAGTCTTAAGAAGCATGAAAATAGCAATGAAACTTCAATGAATACAAGAAAAATACTTAAGTTTGAGTGCATAACTGCACTCATTTTTTGGTAACAATGTGTTCCCAATAATTAAGCCTTTGGGATAGTAATGTGATCTTAAACATGAAATAATAGAACTAGTTTCTAAATTCAGAATTTCAAGAGAATTTTCCCAACCTCAAATTCCTCAATGACAAAGGCACAGTATAGGTGTTTGTTACAGTCCACTGGAAGCACAATATCCTTATTCAAAACAGAACAGTAAAAACAGGAAGTCCAGTCAAATTTTTCTAAGGTCTCTTCTAGTGCTAACAATAGCCCTCTACACCAATTTCTACTTATCTAGGGTTTAAGCATCCAGATGATACTAGTTCATTCTATACCTCTTAGTTTCTAATAAACGTTTCCCTCAAATCCTAAAACACTAAAAAGTTTAAAACAGTGCATTAAATTTTGAGAGAACTTAATTTAAATTTTTTTTCATAATTTCCAAAGATACAAAACAATGTTTAGTTAGAATAGAAATTCCCATTTCTTCTACAGTTTACCTTTCCAAACTGCTGAGAAACTATGCAAAAGCTGAAAGTAAATAACCAAAATACAGCAAACAGTGGGAGACTGCTAATCACTTCTGAATGCATTATACTCTTAAATTACAATTAAAAAAATGTTTAATCATATTTTAATCTTGACTAAAATATTTTGTTTCTCCTTAAAACTTTTTCTACAGTATGACAGACAGTGCACTTTTGAAACTAAGAGTTAAATCTAAATACTATTACTTTGTGTGTACTTTAAAAAAACAGTCTGTGTACATTTTTGCTTCCTCTGAAACGTGGATCGTTTATGTAAAAATAAAAATATTTTCTAATTATAAAAATAAAACTATACCCATCTACTTTAATTGATAATGCACTATAATTATAAAATGTACAAAATCAAAGGGAAAAGGCCAATAACGCCTGAGAATCTAACTAATGTAAAAGGTTAAATTTTACGTAAGTCATTTACTACATAATCCTCCCTAATGTAAGAACAATCAATGCTATGTAAGAAACGAACGTCTGAAGTATTTGGGGGGGGGGGGGGGGCGGTGTGTTTACAGACTGGGCAAACACTTGTCCTGAATGTTTCAGGAGATTCCTGGGCTAAGTGTTGCAACTAGATGAACTCTATAAAGTCTCTTTCGGTTCTGAGATTCCCAGTCTGTGAAAAATAACGTAAGAAAGCATTTTGCCCTTCAATTAACCGATCTACCTTCAGTTCCAAACTGCTCCTTTAAAGACAAAAAAGTTCTTTCCCCCCATTCTCTGCAGTGGTTTCACGAGATCCTCGTTAACAAAAGGCACGGAAAATGTGCACAGGTGGGATAAAAAGGGGAGTGGCTGGAAGCCAGGCAGCTCTCGGGACAGCGCCCCCACGCCCCAGGTCCCTCGGCTGCACCTGAGAAATCACTGCCCTCCACACCTCCACCCTTCCGAAGCTGCGTAGCTAGCGAATTCTCCAATCTATTATAGTCCACCCGCACCTTGGTCAGTCATTGGGCATTGTCTGCAGCCTTCAGCGCCCAAGAAAGACAAGGAGGAAAGAAAAGAATAGGGGGAGAACGAGTGAGAATAAAGAACAGCGGAAGGGGAAGTAAAGCAATTGGGAAGCCCTCCGCTCCTTTTGGCAAAATTAGCTTCCCCAATCGATCCATCAATTTAATTCAGACCCAAAAGCCAACCTCCCCAACCCAAGGTGGCATGCGGGGATGGCCCAGTCCGAGTCCCCGAAGCTACGCGCCGGTCCGGGGCACACAGACTGGGTGAGGGAAAAAGGCGTGTGGGCTGGGCCTGGCTGGCCGGAGGCCGGGCTCGGAACAAAGCCGCCAGGCTCCCCCTACCTGGGGCGAGGGCGGTGGGCGGCGCCTCGAGGCTCCCCGCGCAGTCCTGGCCCGGCGACGCCCTCGCCCCGGGGACCCTTGCCCTGGCTGGGGGCTGCAGCTGACCCCCTCCCCGTCGGAGAACGGCGCCCCTTTGGGACAATGGGGCCCCCTCCCCCGTCTCCGGGAGGGGAGATACAAAGGGAGAGGAGCGCGGCCCGGCAAGGAGCCAGGCGTCGGAAAGTGAAGGCGGAGGAGGGACAGGGAAAGGGAGAGGATGGCGGCGGACGCGGGAGCCCGCGGGCCGCTTCCCCGGCCGTCCAAGGCGCTGCCTTCAGCTCCGCCGCGGCAGCAGAGGCGGGAGCGCAGACCAGCAGCCCCTCAACCCCGGCGGAGAGAAACTGGGGTCTGCACACAAAGGAGAGGGACCCCCGCCCTCCGCTAGTGCCTGGGGCGGGAATACCCCGAAGCGCTCTGGCCGCCGACGGTCAGCTGCGCCTCCCCAGCCCGCGCCCCTCGCGCGCTGTGCAGTCCGTGCGGGGAGCCCCTCTATCGGACTCACCCACAGCTCCGTGCCCCAGCTCATGGCGGAACTTGAGGCGACTCCGGCCGTCTGGCTGCTCTGCTGTCCGTCCGTCTGTCGGCTCTGCCCTTAGTCTGTCCGACCTCCCACTGGCTGGCCGACGGGCTTGAGGCTCCACGGCTCTACCTCCGAAGGTGCCGCCACTGCCGGGCTCCCCAGTGAGTGAGAAAGACTAGACCCGAGAAGCCGCCGCCGCCGCCGCCGACGCCGCGTCCCCGCCTCCCGGAGCCGGCAGGGAGGGGGCCCGGGCAGAGGGGAGGCGGGACGCGGAGAGGGGAGGGGGCGGGGCGCGATGCACCCTGGGATCGCGGCGGACCCGCGTTCTTCTAGCCTCAGCCGGTGGAGTTCCCTCGCGCGAGGGTCTCCCACCCGCTTGGCTCACCCGCTAGGTGTTTTCCTGCCTGCGGCTTGGGGCTCGGATACTCCCGGCGCTACCGCCACTCTCCTGTCTCCAAGATGGAAAGGGAAAGAAGGGAAAGACGCCCACCTCCCTTTTCTCCCTTGAGATCCCTTAGATGAGGCAACTCCAATCACCCTCCCTTCCTAGCCTCTCGCTTCCTCCACCTGGGAGAAATCCTGAAGTAGAAACCTCTTAAAAATCCTTGGCTTTGCATAGTCGGAGATTTGTGTTTTACTTTTTTTTTTTAAGTCTTGATTAGTAAAGGTGATCTTGGGAATCACCGAAATGTGTAGAGGTTGGACGTCAAATGTGAACGCAACGTGCCCCGATTCTGTTTTTAATAAAACATTTTAATTTTATAAGTTCTGCCAGGAAATCATAAGAAGAGGTAGCTCTTTCAGCCTTCATTTTCATGTCTTGCCATAACAAGAGATAAAGACCAATATGAGCTGAGTTATCACCTGCAGGAAACGAGAACCGAGCTAGACCCAGCTGAGAAATAGGCGCCTCGTCCGTGGGTGTTGGACGGGAACCAGACTCCTCCACGACAGTGCCAAGAGCCAATTGGAACTTCAGATACCTCTCACTCAGAATATGGGAGTCTTGGAGGCAGGTCCACCATTTCCTTTTCCCTCTGGGAATTACTTCCCGGCCTTAAGAGCAATCTTTAACTGCAGTCATCTAGTTTGGCGGGTACTATTAGATACCAAATACTCTTAGCAACTACTAACATATGCTCTAGCACTAATTGCATGTTTCCTAAACACACACACTTCAATCCAGTCACTAGTACAGTGCTCCTCAGTGTCATGACAGCCAAGTGTCTTAAGTTCTCCAAACAGGAGGATCAGCATTTGAAACTCCTCCCCTTAAACTGCCTGTTCAGGTGCCCCAGTCTCTTCCGCTTCAATCCTTGTCCCTGCCCAGCTGTGATCCCTCTTGGACTTAAGGCAAATAACCTATGCCGTCCTGACAGGCCACCATTCTTGCTGAATTCGTGCGTCCCTTCTCTGAATCCAGCTTTAAGCATACAAATACTCTTCTTCCAATGGCCAATTTTTAAATGCTTCTTCTAATGGGCAATTTTTAAATGCCGTGAAAAGTCTGAGAAGCGCTGACTGAACACTTTCTCTTTGCAATATTGTTCTATACTGCCTGTATTTCAAATAGAATTTCTTCATTGTTACTCGTATCACCTAACGCTGTTATCCATTTCCCCTCTCCCTTTTACTCCCTAGACATCATGAATGCATTTAGCAATTACAAGATTTATTCCTACCGGAAAATGTATTAAATGGTTGTCTCATTTTCAGAACCATTCCAATACCAAGATTTACTGTATCTAGGTATTCTCATGAAAGTTAAGACATATGGAGCACAATTTAAGTCAAAATTGTATGTATTCCCTTTAAAAAGTAAAATAATCTACCATTCACATTGAAGATCATCCTTAACCATGCTGTTTACACAAGTCCCCAAATGAACATAAAGTTTTATCTCATACCTGAACCTTTTTCTTCTCCCCAAATTTCTGAACAGAACTCCACACTTAGAACAATCCATTTCTCTTCAAAAAGTTAGATTTTAGCCAAAAATTCAGGGAAATCTTCCATTACCCTACATTACTATAAAATTTAAACATAATTCATATAACCAACTTAACTTGATAATCTCTTTTAAGTAACTATAACTTGCAAATTTTATCATGATTTTAGAATTTACTTCAGTCTTTAAGCAAAAGTGATTAAAAAGTGAAAACTATCACAACAAAAATGTTCTGTGTTATATTTTGTTATTAAAATAATAAAAATTTGCTTCCAAGGTATTCCTTTTTATAACGCATCTCTAAAATAATACAGGCACATTTTAGCTAAGAAGCATCCAGAGCTGTTTTACACACACATGCATAGTCACACATACAAATATATATTATTGGCATGACAGTTTATAAGAATGTTGATTTTTGACATGATCAGAATCCACCGGGTGTTTAATTATTCATATATAAGATTTATACAAGATTTATTCTTATGGACCCATAACAATGAGCTTTGTGAGCAGTTCAAACACATCATTTTTATCTCTAAAAAAGATTCAACATAACTTTTATCATCTTGAAAGCAAAATCTCTTTAGCATAACGTCAGTCTACTATAATTTTACCTCAGATGCTACCCCCAAATCATATTTTGCATCATTAAGGGATTTAAATTCTATCAAACCAATTATCTTACCTTTTTGCTATTTGATCTATTTTTTTTTTATTTTTTTAATGTTTATTTATTTTTGAGAAAGAGAGACAGAGACAGAGCATGAGCAGGGGGAGGATCAGAGAGAGAGAGGGAGACACAGAATCTGAAGCAGGCTCCAGGCTCTGAGCTGTCAGCACAGAGCCCAATGCGGGGCTTGAACTCGCAAACCGTGATATCACACCTGAGCCCAAGGCGACATTGACTGAGCCACCCAGGTGCCCCTGATCTATTTTGGTAACCCATTACCACAGAGCTTCTGTTTATATATTTTGTAATGTAGTCAACAGTAAGAAGGAATTGAGAAAATAATGTTCTAGCTTTCTCCACATATATTTACAATGCAGCCACTCTGCTGAGTTAACTTGAAAGAGCTCAAATTACATAGGCTCATTACCAATTTTAAAAATTACTACACTGCATCTTTTTATTGATTATGGAAAATAATTTTTACTGAATCCATTTTCTCTTCAGGCACATGTTTGAACTCGGCTCTATGATAAGCCACTGAGGTGTTACATTTCTTTTGTGTATTTTTATCTTGTATTAATTCAAATGAAGTTCCTTTTATAGTTTCTTGGTTATAAACATTTAGCTAATGCCCTTTCCAGTTTCAAAATTTCCCTGCATGTATTCTCTTATTAAATCAGATTGTGAAAGATAATTGTTCCCTGCTGCATTCTGGAATATAGAGTAATTTACTTGACCAAATGCATCAAACTCCAACCATATATCAATCTCTTCTCTTAAAATTAAATTTTTGCAAAAGGTTATTCCAAGGGGTGCCTGGGTGGCTCAGTGGGTTAAGTGTCCAGCTTTGGCTCAGGTCATGATCTCACGGCTATGAGCTCAAGCCCCATAACAGGCTCTATGCTAACAGCTTGGAATCTGGAGACTTTTTCGGATTCTATGTCTCCCTCTCTCCCTCTCTACCCTCCCCCGCTGGTCCCCCCGCCAGAAATAATAAATGAATAAATTTCATTTTTAATAAGGTTTATTCCATATATAAAATTAGTACTGTCTCAAGAACTTTATTGGAACTTTACTTGGAAAATGGAAAGCTTTTCTTACCACATATGTACAATGTCCCATCTATAAAATGGTTACCAATCATACAGAATTCCCACTATTGAAGGAAAATCTCTAGCATAAACAACAGCAACTACTTTCTTGTTATCTAAATAACTTAAGATTTGTGTCTTAAAACAATAATGACAGTGTCCACAAATAGAATAATTATCTACATAGGCCAGAACGATCGAACTGAAACTATTTTAGTTAGAATAGCAAGACAATGTACTTGGCACCTCCATTTTAATGCTTCAAATGGAGCACCACACCAGAAACTGGATCATGCCAGAATACAGATCAATGCCAGCTGAATGAAGAATGGCACCGACTAGCTTAATAGTCATCTCTGCTTTCTGAACTGACAGTTTTCCTAACCAGGAGTTGGAAGAATTTCAAAGGTTCAAGAGGTTAGTTTAAAGTGGCTCACTGAAGAAAGAGAAAAAGAAAACCACCTACTATTTTGTCCTTAGGGATTCTGCTCTCCATTACTGAATCTAGTTAAAGCATTTAACTAGATTGCTCTAATTTCACTGCTCTAATGAAATTTGGCAAAAAGAAAAAAGTAAAAAAAGAAAATTTTGTGTAAATCAAATGGAATAGATTTATTGAAAGAGGTAACTCATTTCCACTTTTCTATGATGATTGATCCTTTCCCAGTGGTTATTATAGAATTGGGTGGCTTTAAAAGCAGTTAGGTATTTATTTAAATTCTCTTTAGAGTCAGGAGACCTGGTATAACAAAAGTGACAAATTTCTTCAGGAGACTATTGTACCTTCCCAAAACCATTCAAAATTTCCATTAATTTAACTCTTAAAGCATTCACTTGTTTTTGGTTTTCGTTGGCGAGGGTTGCCTGTGTTGACATATTTAAAAATATACATATCAGTGGGGTGCCTCGGTGGCTCAGAAGGTTAAGTGTCCAATTTCGGGTCAGGTCATGATCTCATGGTTTGTGAGTTCGAGTCTTGTGTCAGGCTCTGCGATGATAGCTCAGAGCCTGGAGCCTGCTTCAGGTTCTATGTCTCCCTTTCTCTGCCCCTTCTCTGCTCACGCTCTGTGTGTGTGTGTCTCTCTCTCTCTCAAAAGTAAATAAACATTAAACACACACACACACACACACACACACACACACACACACACACATCAATTAACAAAAAGAACACCTAGTTCTCTATTCTCTTTTCATGAAATCCAATCGGTGTATCATATGCACTTATAGAAATAAATCCGGCTTTTACGAGCTCACAAAAGCCAGTTGTTAAATTTTCAGGACTTCTGCAAACAGATTGTTAAAAACATTAGCTTGGTATCCATCATGGTGAAAGTACTCACACCATGGAATTAGCAAATGCTACAAACCAGGGCTGTCTTTTCCTTTGAAGAATTAATCCTTAAACATCAGCACACCAATGATGAAATCCTATGCAGATTAACATTGAAGGAAATGAAAATTTACCTTTAGCTACTAGGTGAGAACAATTCTGAAATGGAATGATAAAATATAATTTCATTGACTTCAGATGTATTTGGGATACTCAGGGTCTAACATTGTCATTATTTCTTCTTTTCCTGTGTAACAGAACCATACCTATTATGGTAATCCTTTTTTCTACTTTCTTCCTATTAGGATTCTAATGTTTGTAAGTATTTGTCATTTGATATTTACTATAACATGTTATTGATTTACTTAAAAAGTCATAAATAACAATTTCGTATCCTCCATGTCAGGATTTTATGCTACATATGAGTCAATGCTTAATATTATTTTTGTTGATAATAAAGATGATTTAAAGGCTGATTCTCTTCATCCTTGTCCACACCCAATTAACTAAAATTTTAGTGTTCATTTTATGGACCAAAACAGCGTAGTAAAATCTACTATAATATAAATCTATATTTTAATTTCTTTGAAAGTAAGATAATCTATATGTAAACTCAATCTATTTTTAATTTTAACAACCATTGCTTTGTAATAATACAGTTTTATCCTTTAAATAAAAGAGCAAATTAAAGCCACTTTTTGAAATAAGCTAGCAGATAAACAATTTCTGGTTAAACTATTAAAATCTGACTTTATCCTGTAGAGCCTGGCCCTATAGCTATAATCTAAATCATCTCTAATACAGGGCATTCTAGAGAGAATTAGTTGGAATAGCTTCCAATAAATCAAAAATTTCTGGGAGCACCTGGGTCGCTCAGTTGGTTACATATCCAACTCTTGATTTCAGCTCCAGTCATGATCTCACTGTTTTCAGATGGAGCCCCGCATGGGGCTCCACACTGCTTGGGTTTCTCTCTCTCTCTCTCTCTCTCTCTCTCTGCCCCTTCCCAGCTCACACTTTCTCTGTCTTCTCAAAATAAACAAACATTTAACCCTAAAAAATTGTTCTTCTGTAGGGTTGCCAGATCTAACATATAAAAATATAGGACTCCCAGTTAAATTTGAATTTCTGATATTGCCAATATTAAATGGGATACACTTATGCTAAAAAATTATTTGTTGTCTATCTGAAATTGGAAATCTGAGTTTACCCGAACATCCTGTATCTTATCTAGCAACACTAAGTATTCAGCATAATCTTAAACACTTTAGACAAGAAACTAACCATGAATTTCAATCAGGGGTTTGAGGGAGTTGGTGAACACCTAAAATTGACTGTAAAAGATTTTTGATAGACATGTCTGCCGCATTTTCTGAGATCAGCTTGTATCTGTGGCTCTTAAGGAAGAATTTGCTTCTTGGAGGGTTTTGAAAAAGTTGCACCTGAGAAGGTTCAGAACAGTGAGTAGAAGATGCTATTGCTTTTTGTTTAATAGAGGAACTTTTACTATGAGGTTACATGCACAGAATACCTCTGAAAGGATACACAAGAAACTGAAAGTAGGGGTTTCCTCTGGAGGGGGGAAATGGGAGACTGGAGTGGGAAGCCTCACTTTTCATTACCACCCTTTCGCACCTTTTCCAATTTTATTTGGAAATAATTTTATTTTATTACATTATTTTATTTTAATTTCATTACATTGCCCATGTTTCACCTATTTAAAAAGAGTTTAGAATTAAAAAATAACAACAATGCCTAGGCCTCACTCTAGGTCTATTAAGTCAGAATTTCTAAATTTCCAGTGGTTGGGCCATATTTGTATGTAGTTGTATTTGCTATTTTAAACTCCACAATGTATTTTGATGATTCAACTAAATCACACGCATACTGTTCTATAGCAGTAGGAGCAGTTGCCAAAAAAACTACAAACACAAACACACACACTCCACACTCACACAAATACTATCCTTTGTATCTCCCAGGAAAGACCAAGAAAATGAATGACTCACTTCAAGCTATGCTGGAGAGATTCTGTTTAGAACTGATGAGGAGTGAGTCAAACCAGTCCACACTCAGGGGTGGGAGGCAGGAAACTGCTCAACGTTTAAGTTGAAGGCTCAGAGAAATGGATTCCTAATTAATGTTTTTGGCCCCTAGAGTACTCAGTGGGGTAATTGAGCACTCGCTTACACGTCTATTAAGTAACCTGCCTTTTCTGCACTTCTAATGGGGGAGGCCAGGAGTAGCAAGGACCTGCCACTCCTGGGAGCTCTTCCTAGTGCTCTGGCATCATAGGAATTTGCCTAGCCTGGTTCCAGGAGACAGCCCCACCTATTCACAGCTTACCTCCTCCAACCCACTACCCAGCAAATGTCATGCGGCGTTCACAGACTGGCTACAATTCTTTAGGATTCAATCCACTGACCCCAGCTGAGTGTGCTAGAGCACTGCCTGAGTCATTCTCCTGAAGCCAACCTGACGACACAGTGTCTCTTCTCCACCATGTCAGCAAAATTGGGAGCAAAGAATTTTTTCAGAGGCAAAGATATAATCTGAGGAGGAAATTTTTATTTCTCTTTTTAAGTATTCTATTTCTGGCCCATTGTGTTGAGAGGAATGGAATGCCGCAAATTACATGGCTGTACCACAATTTAGGCAATGTATTTAATTTCATTCACAAAACAACTCTCGCCATTATTATGAACCCATATTGTAAAAAAGAGTGCTAGGTGTTCTATTGACAGCCGCCCTGGGGCTTCTTGGAGATCTTCCTCAGCCTCCAAACTGGGTCATTTCTGACGTCATTAAGGCTATTCCACTTATTCTTTGGAAGAGGGTGATTCAAAATTTTCCTTGATAATACTAAATATTTTGTTGGTTAAAAGGATCCAGATGGTTGTATTAAAATCCTTAAATTGACATTTTTAACAAAAAAGAAATATTACAGAACTGTGAATTTTGTCAACATCCAAGAACCTTCACAATATGGCCTCAAACTACCTTTCCACTCGTCTCCTACCACTCTGCCATTACTCGTAAGCCCTAGCCATATCCGACTGCAGAGTTCCACGACTGCCTAGGTATACCATCATGCCTCCGTGCATGTGTTCCTTTCCATCTGGCTAACTCTTACCCGTTCTCGAGGACTCACCTCACATGATGGGTCTGAGAAGCCTTTTGTGAATATTCTTTTCCCTCTTCTTTCCTCTCCTGACATTATACTTGGTGCTCCTTGATACATTCTTACTGTTCTCGGTACCTACATCTAAACAGATGATTCAAATAGTCTTTTTATTTGTCTGTCTCCTTTGAGCTCAGGACTATCCCTGGCACAGAACAGGTACACAATATTTAATAAATGAAAATCAAAGGTTCTCAAATAATACAACAAAACTCACTTTCTACATAGCTTTGAAGTTGACAATAGATATAAGTAAGTCGTATTTCTAGGATTGATTTTCAGATTCTTTTACATCATACCTATATACCATTCTTATTTGCTTCTGAATTGCCAGCAAACTAGAATTAAAATGCAATTTAAAATAATTAAAATGAAAATTATTTATAAAATAATGTTTTCTTAACTGTGCTCTTTTTTATACAGAAAAAGAATGAGTAAGAGCTAATTATTTTAGATTTGTAAAATGCACAGAGTGTTTGTATATTCTTTAAAATTAATAAATTCTCTTAAACTTGAAAGCTATTTGGAAATTGCACGTAAAAAATTGTATTAGTTACTTGTTCAGAATACGCGTTAAAAGAAACTCTTTAAAAATTAATAAAAAGAATTCAGAAAAATCAAAGCAACCATGACTGACACTTTCCTGGCAAAAGATCAGTAGAGATGAGTTAAGTGCTTATCTTATTAAAGAGTGAGTAATCCACAAAAAAGAAGCAAGCTTAATGGTGATTTTTTTGAAGTAGGGAGAAAGCCAATTCAATTATGACTCCCAAACTTCTAAACATTTCATCTTTCTATTTGTTGTTTTCCTAAAGAATTATACCTGCAGGAATATAATATAATTAATCAAACAACACATTTTAATGTATTTAATGTATTGGCAAGACTTCGACAGAAAGACAGCCTGATAAGGCCATCTGTGAAAATATATAATCATAAACTTCAAGAAGTAGTAAACAAGTTAATTTACATTCAAATATAAAAGTTACAAATTAAAGAAATAATTTTAGAATACGACACCTGTTGTTTGAAACCACACAATCAGATTTTTTTTTAATTACAAATCTTATTTTTTAAATTTCTGGAGAGGATTCGTGGTTGTTACCATTGTTGTTTTAGCTTTTCCCAAGCCTACTATAAAGAGGTAAAAGAGGAAACCCTTGATTTCATATTATCAGATTTGTTTTCTAACTGTTGAATGTGTTCGTGTCTCCCCAGCTTATGGTACCATCTCAGGTTTGGATCAGATCAGTCACAAGGCAGATTAATACTGGCTTAGAGGTTGATTAATTGATTTCGAAGTGTCACCAGGATCATCTCTAAGCCTGTATAATCTGCTTCACTTCAAGCAAATTGTTTATCTTTTAAATTCCCCCAAGAAAGGAGTGTTTTAAACTCCCAGAAATTGCAGCACCTTTTGGATGATGATGAAACTATCCCCTATTATAATCAAATGTGTTCAGGTTTTGTCAAAACATGCAGCTGTCTGCATATTAAAGGATTCTAACGGGATTTTTTTAATGACTTTTTTTCCCCCAGAAAAACTCTGTCAAATAATAAACTTAGCTCTACTTTAAACAAACTTGATATAGCTTTTAAAACCTTGAACATAAAAACACCCAGTTTGGCATTGAAGAGTAGGAAAGCTATAGCCTCTTTATCAAACGGTGCTCAATCAAATGGATACCCATATGGAAAAGATAAATCTTGACTATTACCTCATATAATATATATAATTCAATCCCAGGTAGATTTTAGATCTAACTGTGAAAATGAATACAGCGAAGCTTCTAGAACATATCCCTAAGAGATTATCTTCATGATGTGATATTAGCACAAGGGTGTTAAACAGGATACAAAAAAAGCACTAACCACAAAGGAAAAAATTGGTAAATTGGCATTCATTAAAATTTATCAAAAAGTGCTTTTGAGAGAATGAAAAAAGACGCTCAGAATGGAGAATGTATTTATTAGCATTACATATACCCAACAGAGGACTCATAGTGAGAATATGAAAAGAACTACAAAAAAAGTAAGATAACCCGCATGATAGAAAATTGGCAAAAATACATGAATCAGCACTTCGCCTAAGAAAATATTTAGGGGTGCCTGTCTGGCTCAGTTGGTAGAGCATCTGACTCTTGATCTTGGGGTCATGAGTCTGAGCCCCCATGTTGGGTGTAGAGATTATTAAAAGCAAAAAAAGAAAATATTCAAATAGTCTACAAACATATGAAAAGGTGTTTAGTCTTATTAGATATCAGACAAATGCACATTAAAACCACCAGCGAAAGGTTACTACATGTCTGTCAAAAGAGTTAAATTTGAAAGACTGACCAAGTGTTGGTGAAAATACGGAACAGTGCAAATTCTCACATCGACGGAAATGTGAGTTGCTAAAACTTTGAGGAACTATTTGACAATATCACATACTGTATGACCCCAATATTCTACTCCTAATATATACTCAAAATGAATACATTCATATGTGCACCAAAAGACATGTACAAGGATGTTCATAGTAGCAATTATTCAGTTAAATACTGGAAACACCCCAAATTTCCTTCAGTTGTAGAATGGACAAATAGAGGTATATTCATGTAATTAAATATATCACCACAAAGAAAAAGATGAAATATAACTACAAGCAAAAGTACCAAAAATATTAACTGAAAGAAGCCAGACAAAAAGAATCTATAATATATAACTACGCTTATAAAATTTCTAACAACAGGAAAACCTAAATTATAATGTTGGAAGTCAGGATAATGTTTATCTCTGGGGAGAAAAAGAGGGTGATGATTAGGAGGAAGTACAAGAGGTACTTTTCAGATGCTGGTAATGTTCTTTCACTTTAGATGGGTGATGCTTGTACAAGGTGTTTCTACTTTGTGATGATGCTTCAAACTGGAGGTACTTAGATTTGTGCATTTGAATATATGTTACACTTCAATTTTTAGAAAGTTAATTTTTTAAAAGAAAAAAAGCTGATCTCTTAGGGGTACTTACTTACCTTTCTAAAAATATTTTATTTTATTTATTTGGGAGAGAGAAAGAATCTTAAGTAGTCTCCATGCCCAGCATGGAGCCAACACAGGGCTTGATCCCATAATTCCGGGATCAGGACCTGAGCCGAAATCAAGATTTGGTCGCTCGACAGACTGAGCCACCCAGGCACCCCTGGGGTACTTGTTTACCTTGTAAGATAATTCTGCTTTCCCAAAAAAAAGTTGGATCGTTTACAATGTCTTATAATTTTCATAGAACTTTTCAGACATTTGTCCACTGAATAACAGAAGTTACACTTACGCAAATCATTAAACATAAGGTACAGAAGTATAATCATTACATTAGTTTTGACTGCCATCTAATGGCGAGAATGCTGCACTATGTAGAAGCAAATAGAACCTGTCCCTGCAGTGAGCAAAAGAACATTGACTTTGGCTACAGTTTGCAGGCCTGCTTTTCTGTAAATTTATTACTCGCAAATATTAGACAAATATTTGGACACGATGTAAATATTAGGTGTAATATTAGGACATGTAGATGCTAGGACATGATGTAAATATCAGGACAGTCACTGAAGACTATCAAATCCGGAATAAAAACGACTTTTCCATTTCTTTGTGTGAGAATTTCATGACCCTTTTCCAATCTTTTTTCTGCCTCCTGACCATACTCTACAGTCCTTACAGATTACAGCCCACTTAGTGTGGCAAGGATTAGGCAGCAACAATACGTATTTCTGTTACCATGAAAATTCAAAAGGAGAAATAGACTTAACATGTGTAATTCAATTCTTGGAATATAAGCAGTGCTCAGTACCAAGCATTGGATTAATGTACTTCTTAAAGCATTCTACTTGGACTTTAGCTTTTCAGTGGGATTTTGGAAGCAAAGACCTATGTGGCGTATTGCTATAATCTGACCTAGAAGATACATATACTGCGATAAAATCGAACACTAAAAGAGAAAGGTAGAGAAGGCTCAGGTGAGAATTCTAGGTGAGAATAAGCACTTTTGAACCTCAAGTATCAACTAGATATTTTTGAAAGCAAAGAAGAATTTCCCTGGGCAGAATCTTCGGAAAGAAGCTTTAAGATAACTGGTGCCCTTTGGTGGATTTCAATAATTTTCAAGGGAAACTAAAAAATAGAAATTGGAAAAGAGGAAGTTTTGGTTGAATTTCTTCTGTATCTGTACACTGCTCCTCATCAAATCCAGTCTAATTACTAAGAAACAAAGATGAACTCAGGTCTACTTCCAGCAAAATGCCCCAACCCCTTATATTATGATTAATTCAGAGGTAACTAACAAACTGGCTTTTTGTTTGAGTGTATGACAGTTTTATTGAGGTATAAGTGACATATTATAAACTGCACATATTTAAAGGGATATATGCACAGTAAAACCTTGGTTTGCAAGCATGATTTGTTCCAGAAATGTGCTTGTAATTCAAAGTACTTGTATATCAAAGTAAATTTCAAGAAACATTGGCTCAGTTGAGATCATGTGATGTTTGGTGTTACACTATTGTATTGCAAGACATCGCTTATTTATCAAGCTAAAATTTATTAGAAATGTTTGCTTGTCTTGAGGAACACTCACAGAACAAGTTACTTGCGATCCAAAGTTTTAATCCCAACAATCAAGATAATGAATATATTCATCATCCCCAAAAGGTCCCTCATAAACCTTTGTAACCCAAAACTTCCTCCCTCTATCCTTCTCTGTCCCTAGGCATCCATCGATTTGCTTACCATTATAGATTTACGTTTTCTAGAATTTTCCATAGACAGAATCATGATGTATGTACCCCTCACTGCCGTACTCCTTTTACTCTGCAATTATTTTGAATTCATCTATATTGTTGCTGTAGAGGGTTGCCTGCATGTCTGAGTAAGCTAAGGATCCAACTCTTGATTTCAGCTCAGGTCACAATCTCATGGTTCTTGGGATTGAGCCGAGCCTGCTTGAGATTCAGTCTCTCTCTCCCCCTTCCCCTCATCTCTCTAAATAAATAAATAGGGGCGCCTGGGCAGCTCAGTCACTTAAGTGTCTGAATTCGGTTCAGGTCATGATCTCATGGTCCGTGAGTTTAAGCCCCACGTCGGGCTCTGTGCTGACAGCTCAGAGCCTGAAGCCTGCTTTAGTTTCTGTGTCTCCCTCTCTCTCTGCCTCTCCCCAACTCATGCTCTCTCTCTCTCTCTCTCTCTCTCTCTCAAAAAGTAAATAAACATTAAAAACATAATAAATAAATAAGCATTTTAATAAAAAGAAAGTTTATATTGTTCCTATATAAATTGTCAATTCCTTTTCACTATTGAGTTAGTGTCCAATTGTGTGGGTATACATAATTTGTTTATCCATTCATGTTGGTCGATGTTTAGGTTTTTTTGTTTTATAAGCAGACTATTTGTAAATATTACTAATAAAGCTACTATGAACATTTGTGTAAAAGTATGTGTGTAAATACATGCTTTCATTTTTTTCTTTACAGTGATTACCTAGAAGGGTTCAGCAGGCTGAATAATGACTTGCCAAAGGTATCCATGTCCTAATCCCAGAACCCATGAATATATTGCCTTATAGGGCAAACCTTGAAGGTGTCATTAAGTTAAGGAAACTAAAATGGGGAGATTATCCTGATTTTCCAAGTAAGCCCAATGTAATGACAAACATCCTTACAAGTGGAAGGCAATAGAGTTAGACAGAAGATGAGGTGCTGATGGAGCAGAAGACAGAGAAATTGGAAGAGGCTATGCTGTTGGCTGTGAGGATGGGGAATGGGATTATGAGCCAAGGAATGCAGGCACCTCAAGAGCTAGAAGGCAAAGAAGGAGCCAGCCCTACCAACACTTTGAGTTAGCCCAGGGAGATCGACTTTGGACTTCTGACCTCCGAAGCTGTAAGGTAATACATGTATGTAGTTTAAAGTCACAAAGTTTGTGATGATTTATTATAGCAGCAATAGAAATAATGTAATAGAATGTAATTGCTGGGTCATATAGTAGGTCTATGTTAAACTTTTTAAGAAATTCCCAATTGTTTTCAAAAGTGATTGTACCATTTTAAGTTCCCACTAGGAATGTATGGGAGTTCCACGTGCTTCACATGCTCATTGGTACTTAGTATTATCAATCTTTCTCATTTAACATTCTAGTGGGTATATGGTGATATCTTATTGCGTTTTAAGTGTGCATTTCCCTCATGAACAGTGATGTCGAGCATTACGTCATGTACTTATTTGCCAAACATATACCTTCTTTGGTGAAGTAACTATTTAAACCTCTCTTGGGGCGCCTGGGTGACTCAATCAGTTAAGCATCCGACTTCAGCTCAGGTCATGATCTCACAGTTTGTGGGCTCAAGCCCTGCGTCAGGCTCTGTGCCGACAGCTCAAAGCTGGAGCCTGCTTCAGATTCTGTGTCTCCCTCTCTCTCTGCCCCTCCCTTGTTTACATTCTGTCTCTGTCTCTCAAAAATGAATAAATGTAAAAAAAATTTTTTTAATCTCTCTTGCCAATTTTAAAAAATTGGTTTCTCTTCTTCTCTTTTTTTTTTTCTTTAAGTATGCTTCATGCTCAGCATGGATCACAACCCTGTGAGATCAAGAGTCGATTTCTTAACCAACTGAGCCACCCAGGGGCTCCCTGGTTTATCTTCTTGAAGATGTGAGTTCTTGATATATTTCTTAATTAAATAATTAATTTTTTAATTTACATCCAGGTTTTAATTTACATCCATATCTTCTTGAAGATATGAGTTCTTGATATATTTTTTAATTAATTAATTAATTTTTTAATTAATATCCAGGTTAGTTACCATATAGTGCAATAATGATTTCAGGAATAGATTCCAGTGATTCACCCCCTATGTATTTAACACCCAGTGCTCATCCCAACAGGTATCTTCCTTAATGCCCCTTACCCATTTAGCCCATCCCCCCACCCAAAACCCCTCTAGCAACCCTCAGTTTGTTTTCTGTATTGAAGAGTCTCTTAGGTTTTGTCCCCCTCTTTGTTTTTATATTATTTTTGCTTCCCTTTCCTTGTGTTCATCTATTTTGTATCTTAAGAGTTCTTTATATATTTTAAATACCAATTCTTTATTAGATATATGTTTGGCAAAATTTTTCCCAGCCCACAAGAGTGTATCTTGAAGAGCAAAAGTTTCTCATTTTGATAAAGTCCAATTTGTTGTTTGTGGTAGGCAGCTTCTAAAATGGCTTCCAATGATCCCCACTTTCCGGTATTTGTGCCCTTGTGTAATCCTCTCCCCTTGAGTGTGAGCTGGACCTAATGATTTATTTCTAATGAAAAGTTTGTGGAGAAAGTGATAGAACGTCACTTCTAAGAGTCTGCTACAAAAGCCCGTGACTTCCTTCTTGCTTGTAGCCTCTCTCTGGGTTTTCTTTCATTCTTTCCCTGATGAAGCAGGCTGCTCTATTATGAGCTGCCCTATTGAGAAGCCCACGTGGCCTGAGGTTGGCCTCTGGCCAATAACCAGCAAGGAAATAAGACTTTCTCAGCAACCCCTGAGAAACTGAATCCTGCCAACAACCATATGAGTGAGCTTGAAAGTGAATCCTTACCCAGATGATCCTTCAGATGAGACCGCAGCCACAATGATACCTTGATTACATACTTACAAGAGACTCTGAAGCAGAAGCCCCAGCTAAATCATGCCTGGATTTCTGACCCACAAAAGTTACAATGTATATTGTTTTAAGTCACCAAGATTGGAGGTAATTCTTACATAACAGTAAATAATTAGTATAGTAGACTTTCTAAATGATTTTTGTGTCCTGTTTAAGAAATCTTTTGCCACCATCCTCCCAAAACTAAATCTTTTCAAACCCAAAGACATGAAGATTTTCTCCAATGTTTGTTTTTAGAAATTTTAAAGTGTTAGCTCTTATGTTTAAGACTATGGTCCGTTTTGAATTAATTTTTGTATATAGTGTGTACGCAATGTGAAGTAACAGTGTATCGCATGTGTATAGTGAGGCTCCTTTTGTCACGTATGGCTATCCAATTGTTTCAGCATCATTTGTTTGAAAGATTACCCTTTCCCCGGTGAATTGCATTAGTCCTTTGTGAAAATCAATTGACCATATAAGTGTGAATCTAATTATAAACTCTCTGTTCTATTGTCTATTTTTACACCAATACCATAGCATCTTGATTACTGTGGCTTTGTAAGTCTGGATATTAAATAGTATAAATCCTTCCCCACTTCTCTTTCAAAGTTGTTTTGGAGCACATGGGTAGCTCAGTCAGTTAAGCATCCAACTCTTGATTTCAGCTCAGGTCAAAATCTCAGGGTTGTGAGATCAAGCCCCTCACTGGATGTGGAGTCTGCTTGAGATTCTCTCTTTCCCTCTCCCTCTGTCCCTCCCCCCACTTGGGCACATGTATGCATGGGCGTGCGTGCGCACTCTCTCTCTCTCTCTCTTTCTAAAATAAATAAGGAAGGGCATCTGAGTGGCTTAGTCGGTTAAGTGTCCATCTTCAGTTTAGGTCATGATCTCATGGTTTGTGGGTTCAAGCCCCGCATCAGGCTCTAGGCTCAGAGCCTGGAGCCTGTTTCAAATTCTGTGTCTCCCTCTCTCTCTGCCCCTCCCCCACTCATGCTCCATCTCTCTCTCTTAAAAATAAACATTTAAAAAAATTTTTTAAGATTAAATAAATAAAAAATAAATAAAGCAAAGTTGTTTTGCCTGTTTTAGATTATTTTCATTTTCATAAACATTTTAGAATCAGCTTTTCAATTTCTACAAAAAAATTCTGCTGACCTTTGTTATTGGGATTGTACTGAATCTATAAGGGGAGAATTGACATTTTAACAATATTGAGGCCTCTGATCCATGAATAGGCTATATCTCTCCATTTATTTAGATCTTCCTTAATTTCTTTCAGGATATGTTTTATCCTTATCAGTGTATAGGCTTTCAACATCTTTCTTCAAATTTATTCCCAAACACTTCATTTTTTTTTAATTTTTTAACGTTTTTATTTTATTTTTGAGAGACATAGAGACAGAGCATGAGCAAGGGAAGGGCAGAGAGAGAGGGAGATACAGAATCTGAAGCAGGCTCCAGGCTCTGAGCCGTCAGCACAGAGCCCGACGCGGGGCTCAAACTCACAGACCGTGAGATCATGACCTGAGCTGAAGTCGGATGCTTAACCGACTGAGCCACCCAGGAGCCTCCAAACACTTCATATTTTTAATGATATTAAGACTGGTGGAAATTTCTAAATTTTAATTCCTTACTGTGGCTAGTATTTTTATATTTTTTCTATATTGACCTTGTGTACTTCAGTGATGATAATTCACTTCCTAGATATAGTAGCTTTTTTTTTAATAGTTCCTTTTTTTAATTTTATTTTTTAAAGTAATCTCTACACCCAACGTCAGGCTCTAACTTACAACCCCAAGATCAATAGTCACATGCTCTACCAGCTGAGCCAGCTAGTCACCTCAGTTCCTTAGGATTTTCTACAAAGATGGTTATACTGTGAACAAATATAGCTTTCCTTCTTCTACAATCTATATGGTTTTAGTCTCTTTTTTTTGGCCTGTCAGCGATGTTGAATAAAAAAAATGAGCATGGACATTATTTGCCATGTTTGGAATCTTAGAGGGAAAGACCTTTTATGATTAATCATAGGCTAGCGGTCAGGTTTTTTCTTTTTCCTTTTTTTTTTTTTTTTTTTTTTGAGCAGCAGGCAAAAGTTTATTAGACTATGAGAAAGTAAGAATAGTATGAAAGCTCTCTTTACAGAGAGGGGGCATTCGAAGGTGAATGCTACCAGATTTTTTTCTAAATGAACTTTGTCACACTGAGGAAGTTCCCTTCTATTCCTACTTTGCTGGAAGTTTTCATGGGGAATGAATGTAACTTTGTCAAATGATTTCTATCTTTTGGGATGAATGTGTGAGGAGGTGTGTGTGATTTTAAAATGTTACACCAGTCTTACTTTCCTGGGATAAACTACTTTAATCATAGTGTATCATCCTTTGTATTCATTATTGGATTTATTTTGCCCAAATTGTAGAAAGACATTTTTTACCTTTATGTTTATGAGGAATAGTAGAATGCACTTTTTTCTTCTATTGTTTTTGTCTGGTTTTGGTACCAGGTTATTGCTGGTCTCAGACAATGAATTGAGAAGCATTCCCTCCTCTTCGATTATCTGAAGGGATTTTTATACACTCTTAATTATTTCGCTTTTACATTTTGATGAACTTCAACAGTGTAACAACCTGGGCCTAGAATTTTCTTTGTTTAATGATAAATTTTATTTAATAACTATAAAACTTTTTATATTATCTTTTGAGTAATCTTTTGAGTAAGGTTTAGTAGTTTGTATATTTCATCTCACTTGTTGAAATTATTGGTTTAAGTTGTTCCTAGTAATAGTTCCTTATTATATTTTTAATGTTTACAGACTCTACAGTGATGTTCCACTCCTTCTTAATATTTATGACTTGTGTCTTCTTTATTTACCTTTAGTGTGTAACTATTAAAATACACACATAATGGATAGACAGAACTGTAACATATAAAGTAAATATGTAGTCAAGACATTCCTATTCCTGAAGCTTTTGAAGTAGATATTTCTATGGGATTTCTATGGGATAACTTTAAAGAAAGCAGACAAGAGGAGAATAAAACATTTATATTGGTTCCTGATTTGAGGGGGGTGTCATCTGAACCCACGCTCTAAGCAATTCATCTTTCATTCTATATAGAGTAGGGCAGAATCAAAATGTGAAAATATTCCCTTGGCTTAGAGTTCCTTTCTGGAAGACATTTTTCCCAATTTGTTTTTATTGTGGTAAAATACACACAACATAAAATTCACCCCCTTAACCATTTTTAAGTGCACATTTCAGTGGTATTATACATTGCTAATGTTGTGCAACCATTACCGCCAGCCATTTCTATAACTCTTCATCCTGTGAAATTGAAACTCTATACCTGTCACCAGGAACTCACTAACAAGCTCCAAACAAGCCACAATAACCTAGTTTTGGAGCCTTACTTGCAGGTGCTGCTTGTCACCAGAAACTAAGGACTGGATGCCAGAGGCTGCAAGTTCCAAACAAGCCCCCATGACCTAGTTTTTGACTGATATAATCCAGTTCGGATGCTGTGCTACCCTTCCAGATGATCTCAGGATCATTACTGTCTAATGTAATAATGAAAAACATACCTACCAGCATCATTAGATCTGACTGCACCTGTTTAAGGGACATAAAGAGGTGGCATTCTGATTCGGAGAAGTCTCTTCCCCCTTCTCCAAAAAATCCTGGGATGTCAACTTACTTACCAGCCCCTTAATTACCCTAAACCCTTAAAACACTGACCAGGAGACCTAATCAGGGAGAAGGTGCCTTTAGGACATGGGTTCCTGAGGCATGTGGGTGGCTGAGTCAGTCAAGCGTCTCACTCTTGATCTCAGCTCAGGTCTTGATCTCAGGATCCAGAGTTCAAGCCCCGTGTTGGACTCCACGCTGGGCATGAAGCCTACCTAAACCAACCACATAAACAAACAAAAATAAACCATGAGTTCCTTTCTCCATTCTCTGGTCATTGAATAAATTACTTGCCTGGCATTAAATACTGTTTGGTTATTTGGTGAACTATATGAGTAGGAAAAGAAACTGCCACTTTGGCAACATACCCATTAAAAAGCAAACTCCTAATTCCCCTTCTCCCCTTGGGAACCACCAATCTGCTTTGTCTTCATGATTTTGATTACTCCAAGTACCTTACATAAGTGGAATCTTACTGAATTTTTCTTTTCATGACTCTCTTATTTCACTTAGCATAACGTCCTAAAGGTTCACCCAGTTGTAGCATATGTCAGAATTTCCTTCCTTTGAAAGGCTGAAAAATGCTCCATTGTATGTATATAACATAGTTTACTTTTCCATTTATCTGTAGATGGGCACCCGGGTTATGTTCACATTTCAACTATGTGAATAATGCTACTACGAACATGGATATACAAATACCTGATCAAGTCTCTGCTTTCAATTCTTTTGGGTTTATAGACAGAAGTGAAATTCCTGGATCATGTGGTCATTCGATGCTTACTCTTTTGAGGAATCACTACATTGCTTTCCACAGCAGTTACCATTTTACATCCTGTCAACAGTGTGCAAGTGTTCCAATTTCTCATCCTCTCCAACACTTGTTATTTTCTGATTATTTGATGACAGCCATCCTAATGGGTGTAAAGTGGTATCTCATTGTAAGTTTTCATTAGCATTTTTCCTAATGATTAGTGATGTTGAATATCTTTTCATGTGCTTATTAATAAGCCATTTGTATATCGTCTTTGGAGAAACGTCTAAGTCCTTTGCTAATTTTTTAATAAAGTTGTTTGCTTGTTTTTTATTGTTGAGTTTTAGGAGTTCTCTATATATTCTAGATGTTAATTCCTTATCATATATTTGAGTTGCAAACATTTTCTCCCATTCTGTCGTTTGCCTTTTTACAATGTTGATAGTGTCTTTTGATGTGCAAAATGTCTTAATTTTCATGAAACATAATTTGTCTATTTTTTCTTTTGTTGCCTTTGACTTTGGTGTCATATTCAAAAAATCAGTGCCAAATCCAATATTGTGAGGATTTTATCCTATATTTTCTTCTAAGAGCTTTATAGTTTTAGGTTTTACATGTATGTCTTTCATCTATTTTGACTTAATTTTTATATATGGTGTTGGGGAAGGGTCCAATTTCATTCTTTGCATGTGGATATCCAGTATTCTCAGCACCATTTTTGAAAAGACTGTCCTTCCCCCATTGGAGGGCCTTGGCACCCTAGTTAAAAATCCTTTGACCATATACGTTAGGGCTTATTTCTTGGCTCTCTATTCTCTTCCACTGATCTGTATGTCTGTTTTTACAACATTACCACACTGTTTTTATTACTGTAGCTTGGTAGTAAGTTCTGAAATCAGGAAGTGTAAGTCATCCAGCTTTGTTCTTCTTTTTCAGGATTGCTTTGGCTACTTAGAGTCCATTGAGATTCCATTTGAATTTTAAGATACGCTTTTCTATTTCTTCAAAAAATGTCATTGAAATTTTGGTAGGGAGTGCATTGAATCTGTAAATCACTCTAGGAAGTATTGATGGCTTAACAATATTAAATTTTCCAATCCATCAACACAGGATATCTTTGGCTTATTTATATTTTCTTTGAATTCTTTCAGCAATGGCTTGTAATTTTCATTCTTCAAGTCTTTTACCTCCTTGATTAAGTTAATTCCAAAGTATTTTTTATGTCATTGAAAATGAAATTGCTTTCATAATTTCCTTTTCAGATAGTTGTTAGTGTATAGAAATGCAACTGATTTTTGTGTGTTGACTCTGTATCCTGCTACTTTGCTGAACTTATTCGTTCTGACAGTTTTTTTGCAGAATCTTTAGGGATTTCCACATGTAAGATCATATCATCTTTATAGAGAGATAAATTTACTTCTTCCTTTTTTTTTTTTTAAGTTTATTTATTTGGAGAGAGAGCGTGCACATGAGTGAATGGGGGAGGGGCAGAGAGAAAGGGTGATAGAGAATCCCAAGCAGTCTCCATGCTGCTACCACAGAGTCTAAAAAGGGCTTGATCTCATCAACCATGAGACCATGACCTGAGCTGAGATCACAACCTGAGCCAAAATCAAGAGGTGGATGCTTAACCCTCTAAGCCACCCAGGTGCCCCTCTTTCTCCGTTTTTAATTGGCCTATTATTTCTATTTCTTGGATGGAATCTCTGGTACTATTTTGAATAGAAGTGGTGGGTGGGGCATCCTTATCTTATTCCTCATCTTAGAGGAAACGCTTTCACTCTCACTACTGAGTATATTTGCTGCTGTTTTTTTATATAAGGTTTTTATTATGTTTAGGTAATTTTCTTCTATTCCTAGTTTTATCAGGGAAGGGTGTTGATAAATGTTTTTTCTGCATGAGTTTGAGATGATCATATGCTTTTTTCCTTCACTGGATCCAAGTAGCATCTTACATTGATCAGTTTTCATAGGTTGAAGCATCCTTGCATTCCAGGAATAAATCACAGGAATAAATATGCTGCTGAGTGAGAAGGTACTTAAATTTAAAAATTTTATTTACCTAACACAAGTTATATTTTGTATAATCACTAGATATTTTATAAATATTAAATATTTTAATCTGCCTAACAACTCTTAGGAAGTAGGTATTATTTTTATCCACATTTTATAAATGAGGAAAGTGAGTCACAAAGAAGTCGAGTAAGTTTCCAAAAGTCACTTGGTGGAAAAAGGACAGGCTGGGATTTAGATACAGGTAGGCTTGGTTTCAAAGCCAAGTGCTTAACTAGTGCTTTGTGCTGCCTCCCCGCAAGCCTCTTTATCAAACGCTATTTTGACCTATAGTTTCTTCCTGAATCAAAGCTCTTAGGTTTATAATTTCCACTGAAGTGTCCTTTTACAGGCTGCCCTTCTACTAACTAATAGATACAGCCATTACAAGCTTTCCTACACACACTGGAGTAGAGCCAGTCTGTTGTTTCTATCTCATGTGACACATTCTCCCTTTTTCTCTAGTTGGCTACAGATCTTTATCCTATTCTGGAGAACATTTAGATAATTTCAGTTTACAAATTCATAAATTATATATAATATCAAGACACTTATTTATTTATTTATTTATTTATTTATTTATTTATTTAGAGAGAGTGCACGAGCAGGGAAGGTGCGGAGGGAGAGGGAGAGAGAGAAACTTTTAAGCAGGCTCCACCCCAGTACAGAGCCTGGCATGGGGCTTGATCTCACAATCCTAAGATCATGACCTGAACTGAAATCGGGAGTCAGACATGTAACTGACTGAGCCATCCAGGTGCCCCAATACCAAGACACTTATTATCAGTATCTGAGTTGTCAGATAGATTCTGAGATCGTATGTGTGAAAGCAATTGTTAAGCTGAGAAGTAACTATGTAAGTGTCAGCTCTGATTAACTATAAGTTATTATTATATTGCTCCAGGTTTTCTACTCAGCCCAGCTTTCTTTTTAAGGTAAAAAGAATTCAAATTTCTAAGATCTTATAGAAATGAAAACTTTCCCAACTTTTAAGGAAATTTATATTCATGTGCTTAGATATTTAAAGAGACCATAGAGGCCATCTTATGTAAATCTCTCCTTTTTAAAAAAAATTTTTTATTGTTTATTTATTTTTTGACAGAGAGAGACAGAGTGTAAGCAGGGGACGGGCAGAGAGAGAGAGGGAGACACAGAATCTGAAGTAGGCTTCCAGCTCTGAGCTGTCAGCACAAAGCCTGATAGGGGAATTGAACCCATGAACGGTGAGATCTGGACCTGAGCCGAAGTCGGAGGCTTAATCAACTGAGCCACCCAGCCTAGCATTCTTTCCATTACCATACTAGCTCAACAAACATAGACTGGGCATTTACTATATTCCAAACGTGTAATATTTAGGATTTTTTAATTTTTAAAATTTTAAAAAATTTTATTTATTATTTTTTTTGGAGAGAGAGCATGAGCAGGAGGAGAGGGACAGAGGGAGGGAGAGAGAGAGAGAGAGAGAGAATCTTAAGACTCTACACTTAGCAGGGAGTTGGATGTGGGGCTCGATACCACAACTCTGGGACCATGCCCTGAGCTGAAATCAAGAGTTGGATGCTCAACCGACTGGGCCACCCAGGTGCCCCTAGTTATCTTTTTAGTGTAAAAACACATTTTTATTTGTAATTTGCACAAAAAAATAAACATGCCTCTAATGCATAACTTTGTAATGTCCAGTTTGACAGTCTAACACATGAGAAAATGGGAAGGAATTGCATTTGTTCGAATTCATGGTAGAATTATAAATTTTACATAACTTTTCTAGGTAACATAATTTATTCATTTGAAATGTAAAATAATCTTAACGTTGCCATTTTAAGTATCATTTAAATTTTTCTCATATATTTCAATAATTATTTTGTATTTTCCTTTTTTTTCCATTTTAAAAATTTGAGTATAGATGACACAGAGTTTTATCAGTTTCAGATGTACAACACAGTGATTCAACAAGTTTCTACACTATGCTATGTTTACAAGTGTAGCTACCATCTGTCCTGATCCATCAACATCACAATACCATTGACTATACCCTATTCTGTACCTTTTATTCCAATGACATAATCATTCCATAACTGGAAGCCTGTATCTCCCACTTCCCTTCACCCATTTTGCCCATCCCCCCACTCTGGCAATCATCAGCTTATTCTCTGTATTTATGATGTCTAGTTATTTAAATATGTATGGTCGAACAACCTACCACTGAAATGGCACATGGCTGCTGCCATCAGTGACACCTGCATACAGCTATGGCATTGTTAACCTGCAGAAAAAATATTATATGGGTCCACAATGTCTTCAATTTGAAAATTATGACTATAGTTATTTATTATTTTTATTAAGACCTCATTAGAAAAATCTCCACGTATACAGAAAAATGAAAAAAAATTCAATACCATATACCTTCCATTAACATCTATCCAGAATAGACTGAATATTTGTCAACACTTTGTCACCCTTTCTTTGCATGGGTGTAGTTTGTTCTTTCTGAACCATTTAAAAATAGGTTGTGGGGGCGCCTGGGTGGCTCAGTCAGTTAAGTCTCCGACTCTTGATCTTGGCTCAGATCATGATCTTACGGTTCACAAGTTCGAGCCCTGCGTTGGACTCTGTACTTACAGCATGAAGTCTGCTTGGGATTCTCTCTCCCCTCTCTCTCTGCCCCTAACCCACTCATACTCTCTCAAAATAAATAAATAAACTTAAAAAAATCGGTTGCAGACAGCATGACACTTTACCCCTAAATACTTCAGCAAACATGTTCTAAGAGTAAAGATAGTTTTTTTTTAAGTTTGTTTATATACTTATTTTTAAATAATCTCTACACCCAACATGGGGCTTGAACTCACAATCCTGAGATCAAGAATTCCATGCTCCGCCGACTGAACCAGCCAGGCACCCCTTTCATTGGTTGTCTTATCATACTTCTTTGCAATAAAAATAAGCATGTCACCTTTCATTACAAAAAGCATTTGTTTCCTCTGATCATAAGCTCTAAATGTTGGAAAAAAATTCTTTCGTATATATTTATCATCCCGATCATTATAAATATGAAGACAATGAAAATATATTACATATTTTGATAAATAATTACTAAACATTTAAGTCCACTTTTATTGAAAATGCATTTCTTAGTGAGTCGAATGGGCCATTTAAATTTTTTTAGATGGGTGAATATAACTCATTACTACAATGAAAGACGATTTGGCAGCATCAGTTCTATTCCTAGCTCTCTGTTTCAATAGATGTAAGCATGGAGAAACTTGTTTATATAAATAAGTAGTTGGGAATGGAAGGAATTTTGTCAGAGCAATGCTACTCACTTCTTTGAACTTCTGAGTTATAGGGAAAAAAAACATATAATAATCTCCCATCAAAAAGAATTTTTGCTGACTTCTCCACTGACAACTCAATTAAGTTCTCCTTTAAATTTTTGAAAAGAAAGAAATTGAAACCACCTGACTTGGAAAAGGATTTGCTACCCAGTCATTCACTTTATTTACATCAATGGCCATACCCAAATTTTCCTTTCCTATTGCATGGAAGTTTTTAATGCCTGGGGAAATGCATCTAGAAGAATTTGAGATGTGAGCAAGGTTTATATAGAACGGGGGAAAAAAAGCAATTGTGACAGGGGATGTGAGAAAGGAGAATCTATACTTCCATCACAAGCTCATACTCAGGCAGATCAGTCTTTGGAAAGAGGATATATGTTAATTGAAGATGTAGAAATTGACCCCTTAAAATGTATCTTTCCTGTGTACCTTGAGAAAGTCTTCAGGTGTCTAACAAGTTAAACGTCATGTCTTTAGGAACACTGAGAAGTGAGCTACGTGTCTATTTGTGTAGCTCTGTTCCATACGGTGAAAACACATAGCATGAATGATAAATAAATCTTTATAATTTTGAACCACTGGGAACTCAAAAGTTGTTACTGCAGCAAAATCTAGATCATAGGTAGAAGGTAGAAACTGTTATCTAAAGTGAGATGCTGCCATAACAAGAACCTAAAATATTCAAGAGACAGATGGCAGGTAGCGAGAAAACCATTTTCAGAGGATGGAAAGATAGCAATCCACGTTACGCAGTGATGAAACGTTTCATAAAACTGTTTCCTACAGTTCATTTGGGAGACAGATCACGTAATAAATTTGTGGCTTAAGCGACAGACTGGAAAAATGGAATGTTTTATGTTCATTCCTGTTGGCTTGCGTTTGACAAGATACGACAAAAAGATATGAGGCGAAAAAAGAATTGACCGGTTTGCAAGCAAAAATGAAGAGAACAAACAATCACCAATTTGAGGACTCACAGAGTTGAAATAGCCAACTACTTCTCAACCCCAAATAATTAAAGATAAAACTGAGAAATGCTTGCAGTGACAAAGGATAACTAAAACTCAGGCTGAAGGCAATGCATCAAGTTGAGAGAGTGGCTGTTTCACCATTTTTTTACATCTCTGTATGGATTAATAGGTCCCAGATCAAAGGTCCAACCAACTAAGCTTATTTAGATACAACGGCTCAGAGCAAAGAGACTAAGGGGAAGTGACTCTCCCATCAAGTCTGATAAACCTATGTAATCATGATGAGAGAGAGGGGAGAGAGAGAGAGAGAGAGAGAGGGAGAGGGAGGGGGAGAGAGAAAACAAAGAATTATATCAAATGAGAATCATGCCTTGAAAGGAAGTATGGAGATGACTACTGGCTTATGGAGCTGATGAAAATGGCTAGTTTGGGTATTTTTCTCTTTTCATTAAGTTTCTGAGAGAGTTACAGTTTCAAAATAATTACTAGACTGGACTAAATAAAAGAGATCACGACTATTCATTTTGAGAACTCCAATATCTCTGGGAAGAGAGGAGGAGGGCATATTCCCCCGAACACTCATTCCAGACATGGCCGAGGATAATAATGGAAAAAATCATCCACAGAAAGAATCAGGAGCAATGGAGAACAAAGAACCAGGGAGTAACTGACAGGGGGCAGAGTCAGAGTTTAATGAAGAAATATTCTTCATCCCCCAGGGTGACATAAGCTCCTCAGAATAGCTGCTGAACAGAATTTCAGAGCTGCCACAGATGTCTGTCTGCCTCTGCTATACATCTCCTTCCTAAAGGGAATCTGTCCATGGGGACAGACAACCTGACTTTTCAGGCATAGGTTTTGATGTCAAAAGGAGCCACATCTAATGTAGAGGTTACTGCACATCACTCAGAGATTCTAGGTTTTGATCTGGATGCCTTGACTAGACAGAGCTTTTAGGCTGCCTACCTTGGCAAGATGGTGCGTGTATTTCTGCATGAATGAGGAAGAATGGAATGAATATTTGGAGACCAGACGGAAATATTGCTACTCCCCAATAATTTTGATTTTTTTTCCTTCCAGGCACATGGTAGGACTATACTTCCTTGCCCCTTTGAAGCTAGAAGAGGCTATGAGATTTCTTTTGGTCAATAAAACTGAATAGAAGTCATGCATGTCACTTCCAGGAGGAAGACTTTAAGAGATCTTGCATAATTTGCCCTTCTTCCTCCCCTTGCCATGGTTCCCAGTGATGTTTCAGGTAGTGAAGCATCTTTTAGTGAGAACAACATGGAGCAGAGCCCCTACGGTCCTAAGGCGGACATATAGCATGAGTAAGAAATACACTCTTGTCATTTTAAGCTACTAAGGTTTGGAGGATATTACTACAGCCTAACACAGAAACAAACAAAAAAAGATAAACAAGAAAACAGCTTGTCTTAACTGAGAAAAAAAAGAAAGAAAGAAAAGCATATATCTTAAAATAATGCAATCTAAAAGTGACAATCTTTAAAATGAATTTCTTTTCAAAATTTGGCTAAGTGCCTGGAAACACAATCAATGCCTAGCGGAAAACTGGAAAGCCTTCTGTTCATTTCAGACCTGAGAGTTTGCAACGAATGTTTAAAGAAACTTCATAATCTTAATACTGGCTAGAGTTACACTGTACCGCAAAATATATTAAAAATAACTATGCTCCCCAGTTTGCAAAGAGCCAAGGTGGAGTGGGATTGTTGAGAACACAGGAAATGACTCCTCAAAGTGGTAGCCAATGTGATAATAACGTTGAGATTTCCAGTGAGAACAGGGACCAAGTCCTTCACATATTCTCACTCCAGAACCTAAGTGCCTGACGTGTAAACAGGCACATGGTAAGAATTTATTTGGATACAGCTGAACCCAGTTTCTCACCTGAAAATCTAGTTCCCAGGACCAGCTTATGGAGCTAGGCTATACCTAATGGGGCCACCAGTGGGGGTAGCATAGAGGTAGTGAGGGAAGTGATTCTGGAACAGTAAAAGGCAAGTGAGGCTGTTAATCCCCAGATCTTTGTTCCAGGAATAACAAATAAAAAATCCTAGTCCCCTCTGTTCATATTGCTAACTATTCCCCCGTCCTTGTGATTTAGTTTCATGAGACAACAGATTCTTCTTTTTGCCTAAGGGAGTCATGTCGGGGTTTTGCCATCTGCAAAAAATGCCATCTACTATAATCCTTTCTCAATGAATTAACATAACAGGTATGAATGAATAATTATAAAACAGTGCCAAGTGGTACTGTGGAGCTGGTAAAAGGGACAAGCCTAAATGTCTAATGAAGTAGTTGGGCATAGTGGATAGTCCCGATGTAGGCAAGCAAACTTGGAGGCTCAGTGACTTGTTGACCCAGAGAGAAGTGTGTGACTATTCTATGATCCATGCACATGAGTGTCAGAAATCCAGGAAGACAAGAAGAGTCTAAATCCAAGAGTGTCAACGAAGGCAAGGGGAACCAAAGGGTTCAGCTGTTGGGCAGGTATTAGGTTTCCTTTTGTGTGTAAGCAGGTAGACTTGTGTTTGCAGCTGAGGAAGTGCCTCATAGATGTTAGAAAACCCAATTACAGAGGGTGGGGGGACTCCTAACACACCAGCCTAGTGAAGCCACAGCAGCCCTAGGCTGCTGGACCATCTGTAAAATGTTTTTGGTCCGGTTCGCTGACTGATTGGCTCCATCCCAAAAGAGCATTTAAAAGGTGGCTTCCAGATCCCAGCCAGCCTGTACTACTATGAAAACCTTTGAGGCCAAACCTATAGCTAGAAAGAATAGCTTAAGGTAAACTATTTTAAAACTAAAACACTATTTTTGTCAGATGTTCTCAAAATGAAATAACTTCTATCCAATTACTGCAGGCAGCCCAACTGACATATTTTCATTACTGAGATGTACTTTAGAAATATTTTTATTGCAAGAAATTCTCACATACACAGAAGTAGAGAGGTTAGCATGGTTAACTCCTACATGCCTATGACTGATCTAAATAATTCTCGTTTTACCATTTTATTTCATCTGTACTTTTTATTTTTTAATTTACTCTTAAAGATTTTATTTTTTTATTTTTTTAAAGTTTATTTATTTTGAGAAACAGAGAGAGCACAAGTGAGGGAGGGGCAGAGAGGAGGGAGAGAGAGAATCCCAAGCAGGAATTCAACACTGTCAACACAGAGCCTGATGCAGGTCTCGATCTAATGAACGATGAGATCATGACCTGAGCAGAAATCAGGAGTTGGACACTTCATCGAATGAGCCAACCAAGCGCCCCTAAAGATTTTATTTTTAAGTAATCTCTACACCCAACGTGGGGCTTGAATTTATGACCCCCAAGATCAAGAGTCTCACACTCTACCAACTAAGCCAGACAGGCGGCGCCCCTCGTCTGTTTTTTATTGTTGAAGTAGTTTAAGGCAAATCTCAGACATCATTTCACCCTCGCATATTTCAGTATACATTTTTTTAAGAAGGGTCATGTTTTTACACTACCACCACACTATTGTCACACTGCAGCAAATGGTATTGGTGCTTTTTCCCCTATCACTGTGACTCTTACCATCTTAGTGTGTATTCTTTGCCTGAGGGCTTTCTCTGGCCCTGGAGAGCTCACTCTGCCTTCCTCTCCCATGGGCACAGCTGAACCAATGCCTGATGGGAGTTGGTACGTAAGTAACCCAGGTCCCTAGGCCTGCGGGTGGGGATTAGCTCTGGGGTATATTTCACTGTTTCCCTAAGTACATCAGTGAGATTAAGTTCTACTTGCCCACAGTGGTTAGGTTGCTTAATAGTGCAGCTTTTATTGGCTTCTATTCCTTCCTCATCTCACTTCCTCCACCTCTTCGAGTGTCTCCTGGGATCCCTTCTCAACTACATTTCTTGCACTAGAATCTTTACTCTGAGTTTGGGAGAACCCAAACTAAGAAACTCATGAAACCAAGCGTACAGTAATTCTTTCGTGTCATCTAATACCCAAATCTTATTGAGATTTTCCTAATTGTGTCAAAATATCTTCTTATAATTGATTTGTCAAAATCAGATTTTTAAACCATTTGCATCTGATGGTTTTTTAAGCCTCTTTTAATCCAAAGCAGTCTCTTTTCCCTTACTCTCTTTGATGCTGTTGACTTGATTGCAGAGACCAGTTGCCCTATGGAATTTACCAGATTCTGGATTTGCCTGTTTGCTTCCTTGTGTTCCTTTCCCTCCTCTATTTCCTATAACGGAAGTTAGCTTTAGAAACTTACGGATTCCACTTTTTTTTGGGGGGGGGTGAGCAAGAATACTTCATAGGTGGTGTTGTTAGCCTCATATTGGTCACTTTAGGAGACACATACTGCCTGGTTGTCCTGCTTTAAATGAGTCTAAGATTGGGGCACCTGGGTGGCTCAGTTAAGCATCCAATTTCGGCTCAAGTCATTATCTCCTGGTTAGTGAGTTCAAGCCCCATGTCGGGCCCTGTGCTGACAGCTCAGAGCCTGGAGCCTGCTTCAGATTCTGTATCTCTCTCTCTCTGCCCCTCCCCCACTCTCATTCTGTCTCTCTCTCTCTCTCTCAAAAATAAGTAAACATTAAAGAAATTTTAAAAAAAAAGAGACTAAGATTGATAAGTGGGTTCAGATGGTTCATCTCAGCATGTTCAACAGGAAGCTGTGCTGCTTGAAATCCATGTTCCATGTGTCATTACTAACACTGTTCTATGACTTCAAAGGGCAGCTGCTATGCTTCCAGCGAATATTTTGTAAGGTAAAATAATTTTAAACAGGCTTTAAACCGTTAGCTGTTTCACGTCTTAGAACACACTCTAAGCTATTTTCTAAGGAAAACTGTGGTCCCACTCACAACTTAGATCATAGCTCCATGCATTGTTAGAATGGGAACTAGACCCCACCCTCCCATGAAGACTTATTAACCCACTTACCGCCCCATCCCCACCAAAAATCTGAATATCACAATGTGCCAGGCAATTGAGTAGGTACCAAAGATACAAGGGCGAGCTAATCAGTCTTTCTGCTCAAAGAACTTAATAGTCTTGTAAGGATCTTACGAGTGATACAATGGTAAGCACAAAGTAGTGGTACCTAATTTGGAGGAAGGATGTTATTAGGAAACTCTTCTTGGAGGAAGTGATATTTAAATTGAAACCTACATGGTAAGTTCTTAAAGAATAACTGCCAGGAAAAGCAAAGCTTTCCGTTTCTGGAAACTAGTATGTTTTTTTCTTAAAGACAACATGGATCACAGAATGGTTGACTCTTTTTGCTTTGATCCCTAAAAATTTCAATTTTGCGACTTAACTCTAAATTATGTAGGACATGATAGTTTGCATATTTCATTCCAAATGTATCCTGGTCTTGCTTTTCTTTTTATTCTTTTCCTGACTTTTAAATGTTTATATGTTGTTTTTCTGTTCGAAATTATACATATTTTTGAAGCTACCTCAAATCCCAATCTCTTTTGCTTATATTTAAAAACAGGAACAAAAATATTCCCTTGTTGACCTGGACATGGAATGAATCTAACTTCATCAAAAATGATCTTAAGGGTCTTTTCCATGAGGGAACCTGGGTGGCTTAGTCCTTAAGCATCTGATTTGGGCTCAGGTCATGATCTCATGGTTCATGAGTTAAAATCCCACATTAGGTGAGCACAAGCCCCACTTTGGGTGAGCTCGAGCCCTGCTTTGAGTGAGCCCGAGCCCTGCTTTGAGTGAGCCCTGCTTCTCTCTCTCTCTTCCCACTCTCTCTCTCTCTCTGCCCCCTTACTCGCGTGCGCGTGCGCGTGCGCTCTCTCTCAAAAAAAGGATCTTTTCCACGTTACCCAGGGAGGGGTCCATATGGCATTGTTCTGCGTTCCTGTCCATAACTTAAACGGAAACTTTCAAAAGGTCCAAGCCCTTCATGTCCTGCAAATGGAGGAGGATAGTCTCAAATTCCTTGCAGCAGGAACCCACTTAGGTGGCGCCAACCTCCCAAAGGGAACAGCACATCTATACAAGAAAAGTGATGGCATTTATCATAAATCTGAAGAGAACCTGGGAGAAGCTTCTCGTGTCATTGTCGCCACTGAAATCCCAGCTGATGTCAGGGTCATATCATACAGAAATACCGGCCAACAAACTGTGCTGAAGTTTGCTGCTACTGGAGCCACTCCTATTGCTGGTCACTGCATTCCTAGAACCCTCACTAACCGGATCCTGCAGCCTTCCCAGAACCAAGACTTTTGGTGGTTACTGATCTCTGGGCTGACCACCAGGCCTCTCACAGAGGCGTCTTACGTTAACCTGCCTGTCATCGCTCTGTGTAATAGATTCTCCTCTGCACTACGTGGATGACATTGCCATACCATCCGTTGCAACAAGGGAACTCACTCCGTGGGTCAGTTGTGGTGGATGCTGGGCAGGGAAGTTCCGCGCATGCGTGGCATCATTTCCCGTGAATGCCCGTGGGAGGCCATAACTGATATCTACGTCTACAGAGATCCTGAAGAGATTGAAAAGGAAGAACAGGCCTCTGCTGAAAAGGCTGTGACCAAGGAGGGATTTCCGGGTGAATGGACCATTCCAGCTCCTGAGTTCACTACTATTCAACCTGAAGTCACAGACTGGTCTGGGGGCGGGGCGGGCAGGTGCCCTCTGGGCCTACTGAGCACTTCCCTACTGAAGACTGGAGCGCTCAGCCTACCACTGAAGACTGGTCTGCAGCCCCTGCCGCTCAGGCCCCTGAATAGGTAGGAACAACCACTGAGTGGTCTTGCTCTTTCACAAAGGCAAACAAAATGGAATCAGGTTGATGGAAAATAAACAGTTTCTAAAAAATAAATAAATAAATCATCCTAAGGAGGGCATAAATTTCCTCTCTGCTGCCGCCATTAGTCCCCGAGGGAGAGTGATGTCAGGGGAAGTGAAGTGGAGTCCAAGATATGCTTAACTCCCAGATCTGACAAGATTAGTACCAACCTTAGTCTGAAATCCTATGGAAAGAATTTTCACAGACTCCAGGATCTTTTCCTGAATTATTACCAATACCTTTTATCACGTATTCAGTTTGAACTTAATCGTTATATTAAGATCTCTCTGGCTGCAACCAACAGAGAATTGACTTACAGTTTGTATTATTTCCTGAGGCTGCCATAACAAATTATGACAAACTGGATAGCTTAAAACAACAGAAACTGGGGCGCCCGGGCTGCTCAGTTGGTTGGGCGGCGGACTTCAGCTCAGGTCATGATCTTACAGTCTGTGAGTTCGAGCCCCGTGTCGGGCTATGTGCTGACGGCTCAGAGCCTGGAACCTGCTTCAGATTCTGTCTCCCTCTCTCTCTGACCTTCCCTTGCTCACTCTCTGTCTCTATGTCTCTCAAAAATAAAATAAAAACGCTAAAAAAAACCCAAAACAAAACAGAAACTAATTTTCTCACAGTTCTGCAGGTCAAAAGCCCAAAATCAAGGTGTCGGCAGAGTCATTCTCCCCTCGGAGGCTCTAGAGGAGAACCCTTTACCTCTTCCAGCTTCTGCTGGCTCCACGCACTCCTTGGATTGTCACTGCATCATTCCAGTCTCGGCCTCCTCAGTGTTCACACTGCCTTCTCCAGCACTTCCATCTCTCCTCTGTGTGTCTTTTGTGAGGACATTTGTGACTGGATTAAGGGCTCGCCCAGATAATCCAGGATGATCTTATCTCAAGACCCTTAAATTAATTATGTCTGCAAAGACCTTTTCTCCAAATAAGGTCACATTCACAGGTTCTGGGGGTTAGGACATAGACATATCTTCTGGGGGCGCCATTCAATCACACAGTGGCCTAAACAATGAAACCATTTTCATTATCTTACATAAAAGGAAGTTTGATGTGACAGGCAATTTAGGAGTGGTGTGGCTCAGTTATCCCATCAGAGACCCAGACTCTGTCTTTCCCCCTCACAGTTCTCAGCATGTTAATTTTTGTCCTCCAGACTGCTGCCTTAAGATTAGCAGACAGCTGCCCCAACTCCGGGCTCCACATCCCTCACAGAACTGTAAACAGAGCAGGAAGGGAGAAAAGAAGAGGAAGTAACAAGATGCCCCATCATGGTCAACTGAAATGTATTACTGGCAAAGAGGGATAGGGATCCCATGACTGCCTTGGACCGATCAAGACACATGCCCTCGGGTACATGGCCACCCTGAACCTTGAGTTTTGGTAACACAAAAAGGGGAGACGGCTATTGTGTAAGCACAAAACAATATTTTATAATTTCTAAATGTATTTCCTGAAGATGATTAATAAAAAAAAAACACTCATCAGTCGTTTTATCTACCAATTTACATAAATTCCTTCAACCAATGATTAACATCTACTGTATGTTGGGTACTATGGTAGAAGCAGGAGTCTCAAGATCATCAAGATATAGTCCCTGTCCTCAAGGAGCCCTTGGTTGATTTGAATAAGAGATACAAACACCAGTAACTGCAGGACAGCGTGAGAAGCGCTATGTCAGACATATGTGCCTGGTGCATTGGGGGAACAGTATAGACTGCAGCGACCTGAAAGGCAACCTTTGAGTTTTTGAGAGACAGTTAAACAGAGGAAAAGATAGGGGTATGTAATGGCGTTCTAGAGAGAGAAGAGCATGCCATAAGACAAAGATGATTGGAGAACATTGCTACACCTTTGTGGAACTACAAATTTTTTAATATGGCTAGTGTGGAGAACTATGTAGGCAGCAGGAAGGCAGGTCAAGCTACTAGGATGGGTGGGAGCTAGATGGAAGGGCTATAAATAGTGAAATAAGAAAATGACACTTGATCCCAAAGTCTATGGGGAGTTATTGAAAGATTTCAATCAAAGGAACGACAAAATTATTAAGACAGTTTTAGGATTACTCTGACAGTAGTTGGATGTATTTGACTGTATTACTGGATAGATGGTGGTGCCATTTCTAAAAGGTCAGGTACAAGTGGAGGGAAGAAGATACTAAGTTCAGGTGTGTATTTTCAAGTTTGAAATACCTGGCCCAAATAGATCCTTCTCTTTCTCTCTCTCACTCACTCTCTTTTCCTTGCCTTCTAATTTACATGCAATCTATCATGCCTTGTGGACTTACAGCCTCTATTTTTGGTTTCATTTCTATTATCTTAAAAAAGATACCCTTGGATTAGAAAGGAATAGATCAAAATGTTCCCAGTGGCTGTCTTTGTGGTGGGATCATATGACTTTAAAGAAAATACTTTTCAGTATTTCCCAAAGTGAGCATTTTACACACATCTAAAGACCAAATACCCTCAATTCTAACTGCCCGAGATGCTTTCATTTAAGAGCCAGTATTTTTTCTCCTAGACATGGCATCTTCTTGAGTAATTTTAAGTAAATACCAAGATTTTTTAAATTGTCAAGTAAATTTTAAAATTTTGCCATTCAATTTTCTTTCAATACACTTACCACAGTCTTGCAATCATTTGCTTATCAGTCTTTGAATACCTCCGTGGAAAAAGTCTGGCCCTGTTCATGTTAGTAGACCCAAGACCTAAATATCCAGTAGACAGATATTTAATAAAAACTTACTGAATTGGAATGTCAAATATGCATCTTTGTGTTCCTAGTGCCAAGCCCAGTGCCAATACCCAATAAACATTAGTGGAGCGAGGTTTCGACTTTTGGCCCGTACTCTACCCAAGTCCTACATGATCACTGGGTGGCAAAAAACAATTTCCATTTTATCAAACAGTCCCTTTTGTCACACTGTGTGTGTATATGTATCAAAACACTTATATGTACACATACATAATTTTTTCTCTAAGAGGTTTAAAGGTCCTACTACCACTGTACCTTTGAAAGACTGCTAAGTCAGGAAGCTTAATTCTTTCTAATTTTCTAGTGAGAAAACTAAGGCTGAAAGTTACCTAAGATTACGAGTACTTCAATTCTAGACATTGGTTCAATAAAACCTCTTTTATTGTATCAAGTGTTTAAAAGCAGAAGACAGACTCTTCTATCCTAAAATTCCATTCTGGGCAGAACTATCGACGAGTGCTAGGATTACTATATTTCTTTGTAAGCCAAGATTATAATGCCATGTTCTAGATATTGTGATGTGTGCGGCAGCATCCCCACAATTTTATTGTATTGCAAAGACTGGGAAACCTAGGAATTTCCTTGGCCTCCCTAGCCAGCAGGAATCCTGTTCAGGATTCAGGCGACAGTGGGCATGTGCAAGAGACTGGAAAGCTAAAGGAAAAAGCACTCTGTTAGCTCAGGCAGTGGTGGCACCAGCTGAACTGCACCCTCTTGTCATACAGTCGGCCCCTGTGGCACCTGGGTAGCAGCTAAACATGGGCGTCTGGTAGTTTGCATCAACAGCATGGGGGCAGAAACCACAGCTCCCTTCAGTCATGGGCAGTATGGGGTCTTGCAGGAGTTGAAGTCTGCTAACGACTGTAGGCTCCAGGAGAAGCAGCTCCCTATAGCTCCTCATCACTGGATAACTTGACTCCCTTTAGCTCCTCCAGGCTTTCTAACAATTTTGTTATCTAATTTCCTGTGTTAAAACCTTCCTCACTTAAAATACCTCAAGTAGCTTCCATTTTCTGATTAATTACATGGATTATCTCACGTTCCTGGAACCAGACAATGTGCCATGCTGGGAAAATTATTTTTCTAGATAAGTTTAAAACCTTCAGGACTATGGGGCACCTGGGTGGCTCAGTCAGTCGAGCGTCCGACTTCGGCTCAGGTCATGATCTTGTGTTCCATGGGTTCGAGCCCTGTGTCGGGCTCTGTGCTGACAGCTCAGAGCCTGGAGCCTGCTTCGGATTCTGTGTCTCCCTCTCTCTCTGCTCCTCCCCCACTCATGCTGTGTCTCTCTCTGTCTCAAAAATAAATAAACATTAAAAAATTTAAAAACAACCTTAAGGACAAAAATATCAATTTTCCTGAAAATTGTTATTAAATGACTCGTATATGGTCCTTTCTTCCTAAACAGAATAATTAAAAGGCAATTTTTCTTCTTTTCCATTATTATCACCATTGAATATTCACTGAGTATCTCCTTGTTTTAGGCCCCGCATTGGAGCTCCAAGAACAAGATGATGAAGAACACCAGACTAAATTAGTACTGACGACAGGCAGATACTTAGAAGTTCAACTGCAAAAACCTTTACTATGACAGTTACTAGAGACATGGAGATGATGATGATGATGATGATATGATTACTGTCCCCTAGATACTCTCACAGAAAAATATGTAAGCAAACAAATCATAATAAGGAATGATAGATACAAAATCAGAAATACATACCACAGGCACAGATTATATGGAGGAAAGTATTGACTGTACTTGAGGGTATCAGGGGGCGTTCTAAATGTAGGCTGAAATGTAAGCTGGATTTTGCAGTTTGAATATTTGTCAGGAAACCATAAAAAAGCATTTCAGAGCAAAGAACAAGCCTGTGCAAAGACTAGTGTGACAGCTAGTCTCTAAAAACAGCTCCCACTCCCAACAATTCATCCTCCTCCTATATTCTCCCCCAGTTTCCGAAAGTGGAGCATGAAAACGTTTGAGCTGAAATGGCATGAGACAAAGATGCAATTACTTACTATTCATGCATATGAAAAAAATTGTGAGCATTCCCACACTGAAAAAATAACCTCCCTTAGGCTTTTCTGACACGTTGGGACGCATCTTGCTAACAGATACACAAAATAAATCAGGATAAAGCAGAGACACTCACAGACTCAGTTCAAAGCTACGGTGGTTTGATGCCGAGAGGCTGAGTGTAGTTCCCCTGGGAAGGAGTTAGCGATGCTACTCTGCCGCTGGGCGTGCGCGCTGCCTCTGTAAGCTTCTCTCTGCCAAACAAACATTGAATGCTATTTTCCCTTTCATCTTTCTCCGTAAGAGCAAAAATCCTCTTCGGATTTCTTTTGGTGAGTGGTGTAACTTGAACTTTTGAAAAGCGAGAGATACTTGTATCCTCTCCCTGTGAGTCTAGGCTGCCCCTGAAAGAGCTCTGACCAATAGGATGTGGTGGCAGTAATGTTCTGGGACTTGTGAGCCCAGGGCTTAGGAGGACCTGCAGTTTCCACTTCCTTCCCTTGGGAACACTCTGGAGACACTCCTTCGAATCCCACCATACTCTAAGAAGTTCAAGCCGCATGGAGAATCAAGGAGTTGCAACTGACCCTTCCAGCTGAGATCCACCTGCCGGGGCCAGCCACCAGCCGGGTGAGTGAGTTGCCTTGGACATTGCATTCCGGTTGTGCCCTCTGATGACCACAGCCTCAGACAACAGCATGTGAAGCAGCACCACTCAGCTAAGCCCAGCAAATTCACACAGCTGTGAGAAATAATGGTTGTTGTTTTCAGCTGCTGAGTTTTAAGTGACTTCTTAAGCAGTAATGAGGCTCCTGCATGAATGAGTGGGCAGACGAGCGGAGGCTCCGAGAGAGATCTCCTAGTTCCTCCTCCCCGGGCAATACTGTCTGCATTTCCTTTTGGTTCTTCCAGTTCTTCCAATTATTGTATTATCTAATTCCCTGTATTAAATCACTCTTTGCTCGAAATCCCTTGATTGCTTTCTGCTTTTCTGGTTCACTTTGTGGTAGAACATTTTGTTACCCTGTATTCTGAGGACCAGAGAATGTGCTATGCTTGGAGTGGGTGTCGGCAGGGGAGGTTTTCTGATAATTTCAATCTTTTAGGTACAGAAATATCATATTCCTGAGAGTTTTTCTCTCAGGAGAAAATGACCTTTCTTTTTAAACATGGCCCATGAAATGTGATAATTTCTCTTCTTTTCCGTTACCATCATCATCAAATATTTACTGAGTACCTGTACATTGTATGATGGCTCTAGGAGCAAATGGTACAGAGCATCAGGTGAAAGGAGGGCTGACCACATGCAGATATTTAGAAATTCAACTAAAAAACTTTATCAGTTGCTAAGGATGCTGAAATAATGATGATATGGTCCCTGTTCTCTGGCAGCTCTCCCTGTAATGCAAATAATTTGTAAACAAGCAAATTATAGTAGAGTATTATGGATTTAAACATAGAAATATGTATCACAGGCATAGACAGCCAGAGGAAAGATTAACCACGCACTGAGGAATCAGGGGAAACTTTACACTGGAGCTAAAATTCAGGCTGGGTCTTGCTGTACGGTTAGAAACTCGCCAGGTGAAGTGAAGAAAAGGTCAGTCCAGGGTGGGGAAGAATCACATGCCAAGGTAGGAAAGTGTACAAGAAATGACATTATACTGCCCGTATTTCAGCGCAACGGAGAAAATGTAGACAAAGTTGAATCACGTTATGAAAGACACTTATGTAACGCTCAGAGAAGTTTGAACTTAATACTCTGATCGTCAAGGAGCAGAGGAGTCTCATATCCATATTTGTGTTTTGGATCAATAACACTGTTAGCAATGGGAAGGAGGGGTCAGAACGACGAGGGACCGGCAGCCGAGACCAGTTAGGAGGCTACAATGAGATTCAGGTGAGAACAACAACAGGCTATGAAGTGAAGCATATGGTTGCCCAGCCTCCAAAACAGCATGCCTAGAACACTGTAAAATAATTCCAACATTAAAGGTGGAGGCAGACTTTCTCCAAGCCTTATCTTCATATATTAATGGCTGTTGAATTATCAGCACCATTAAAAAACACAATCCTTAATTTCGAAATTCTAAAGAATGGGCCACAGTTACCAGATTTTATTTCCTACTTGCCTAATAGGAAGCTTGTTTTGGGGATATAAACAAATAGTGGCCTTATAATTAAATTCGTAAATTTGGCCTTGGTTGGGAGCTTACTCCAAAGAATTCCAAAATTCTGCAACATTTGGATAAGATGAAATTCTAGAAAACTGATTCCAGGTCATATTTTTCTACAGTCTTGGAAGTATTTTGATCAGAAGAAAAGTCTTACATAAAACCTATACAATAAGCCAACTTCCTGACATAGTTTCTTTAACAATATTTCATATTCTGCATAACACTGAATCATTTGGATAACAGTGGGCAGAAAGAGGAAGCCCAAAACCAGACATTACCTCTGCTTCCTTAGAGTGAGCTCTGTAATTATCTTGCAATAGCACACGATTTTGCTATTCTCAGGAAGGCTTATAATTTTTTTAATGACTTCAAATAAAGATGTAAAGATTCATCACAGTATTTCCAGAGTACCTTTGGAGAGAAAGCAGAATGATCTAGTGGAAGAAACATAATCCTTAGAACTACTTAGATTTTTTTTTTAATGTTTATTTGTTTTTGAGAGAAAGAGAGAGAGAGAGACAGTGCATGAGCAGGGGAGGGGCAGAGAGAGAGAGGCACAGAATCCAAAGCAGGCTCCAAGCCCTGACCTGTCAGCACAGAGCCTGACCCAGGGCTTGAACCCACTAGCCATGAGATTGTGACCTGAGCAGAAGTCAGAGGCTTAACCAACTGAGCCACTCAAGAACCCCAGGGTTCAAATTCTGATGCCTCCACTTGCTAGATATTATCATGTTACTTAATCTCTTTTTTTTTTTTTATGTTTACTTATTTTTGAGAGAGACAGACAGACAGACAAACCCCGAGCAGGGGAGAGGCAGAGAGAAAGGGAGACACAAAATCTGAAGCAGACTCCAGGCTCTGAACTATTAGCACAGAATCCAAAGTGGGGCTCGAACTCATGAACTGTGAGATCATGACCTGAGCCAAAGTTGGACACTTCACCAACTGAGCCATCCAGGCACCCCAGTTTCTTTTAAATTAGTTTCCTTATTTATAAAATGTTTGTAAAGACAGACCAAAATTTGGCTACCATTACACGTCTGATTCAACTGCATATGTAAATCTTAGGCTTATAAAACATACCCTATCCTGTGTAATACAACAAATAAATGCTTCTGAAGTAAATTTCATTGTTATCTCGTTTTGTTTTAATTTTTAAATTTTGTCGTCTCTTCTTACTTTAACTATATTACTACAGCCTACTACATGGATCCTGGAAGTTTATTAATGATGTACATATGGCATTAATGGTATCTTTTATAGGCGCAAGAAAAAAAACAAACTTATGAGAAATATCTTGCATAACCACATAATTCTGAGCCTGCCTTATTTTCCTTTAGTAGTCAGAGGATCTTAAGCTGCCTTAAAAGCAAGCACAGTTTCTTCTTCCATCACTAGAAATTTCCTTTCTAATACTATCTCTTTCCCTCTACCTCCAAACCCCAATAAAAATCTCTCAGTCACACTAAAATCACTAAAATTTTTTTTCTGGAAAATCTTCTCGCTCCACCACCAATTTCACATGAGGAACAAATAAGTACTATACATATGGAGTACACAAAAGCAAGAAACACACTAGATAATATGAAATGGAAAGGCAATAGCCATGGACTATATTGTTGTCCACATCTACTGCATTATGCATAATATATAAAGTTTCATAAACACAGTAAAATACTAAAAAAAAATAAAATAAATAAACACACAAAGTAAAATACTACATCTTAAATGTCTATTACTTTATTTTTTTAAGTTTATTTATTTATTTGAAAGAGAGAGAGCGCGGGCAGAGACAGAGGGAGAGAGGGGGAATCCCAAGCATGCTCTGTATCATCAGCCCCAACATGGGGCTCAAACTCACAAACTGTGAGATCATGACCTGAGCTGAAAACAAGAGTCGGACACTTAACCAACTGAGCCACCTGGTTACCCCTTATATATCTATTACTTTTAATGGTACACCTGTGTTACCAGCCTGCTACCCTAGACTCTCAATACCTACACCTCACAGAGGTGATGAGAAAATGGAATAACTCAGTTAAGATCTAGTACAAGTGTCCCCTTCATTCATGTCATACTTATCATATAAATTGTCATTGTATATGCATTTATACTATACTTCTTCCTTTGTTTCAATTCTCAATCTATAGATCTGTATACTCAAAAAAAACCAAAAACCAAAAACCAAAAAACATGCTTCTTAGGGAACAGATGTTTGTACACCTATGTCCCTAGCAGCGTTATTCACAATAGCCAAAAGGTGGAAGCTACCCATTCATTAGTCAATGAATAAACAAAAATGTGGTGTATGTATATACAATGGAATATTATCCAGCTGTAAAAAGGAATGAAGTTCTGATACATGTTGTGACATGAATGAACCTTCAAAGCGAAGTGAAATAAGTCAGAGACAAAAGCGTAAATAGTGTATGATTCCGCTTCTGTGAGGTACCTAGAAGTGTTGGAATTCATAGAAACCGAAAGCAGAACTGTGGTTCCCTATGGCTGCAGGAGAGAAGAATGGGGAATTATTATTTAACGGGTACAGTACTTCAGTGTGGGATAATGAAAACGTTCTGGAGATAGTGGCGATGGTTGCACAATTTAATGTCACTGAACTGAATACTTAAAAATGGTTAAAAATGATAAATTTTATATTTATATTTAACTACAATAAAAGCAATTTAAAAACATACTTGTTAAAAGATATACACAGTAATGAGACAGTGTACCTGGTCTATCTTAAACTGGGTATGGCTAGGATCTCTGGGTGAAGACCTGGACGAGAGTTCCAGGGGGCGAAGGGATCAGCAGATGTGAAGTCAAGAGCCACCTTTAAGATTTTACTTTCCTTGAAAAAATATGTTTGTATTTATGTTTAATTTATTTTGAGAAAGACAGAGGGAAGTGCGAGTAGGAGAAGGGCAGAGAGCGAGGGAGTGAGAACCCCAAGCAGGTTCCATGTCTGCTATCAAATCAAGAGAAGGACGTTTAACCGACTAAGCCACCAGGGTGCCCGCCTCAAAATATATTTTAATCCTGGGCCTATACTCTCTAAATCACCTTGTTCCTTTTTGTCGTTTTTTACTTAGACCATGTGTTGTTTCTAAACAGGTTCAATTTCAGTCTTTCCCTGGTACCCTATTTTAAAAGTAAAATCCTAGATTTCTAAGGCAGTGAGTGGTTTTCAACAGAGGATGATTTTGCGCCCCCCCCACCCCAGGACATCTGGCAATGTCTGAAGGCATTTTTGGGTTGTTATAATGTGTGTGTGGGCAGGGGGGCGGGTACTACTGGCACCCAGTACATCTAAGCCAGGGATGCTGCTAAACTCCCCACAATGCACAGGATAGCCTCTCACAATAAAGAATTAACTGACCCAAAATGTCAGTAACATTGAGGCTGAGAATCCTAAGAAGTTCTGAGAAATTAAATTCTAAGGTTCTACTTATTTGCTTGGTTTCTGGTAGAGATTGATTATAAGTTAAAAGTTACCTCTTTTGCTTCCCTATTTTTCTCTTTTCACTTACATCTTTTATAGGAAAAAGCAAATCTAAGTATATATGTTAAAAGTAAGTCTTTTCTATTAAGGAAATAGGAGAAGGATTAGTGATGATGCTTTAACTACAAGGGGGGTAGGTGAAAGGAGGCTATTTATGTACCCATTCTCTTCGCCCTGGCCAGTCCTACCCATGATATTCTACGCTGCGGGGCAAGGTAAAAAATAGAGGGATTGAGGCACACCTGGATGGCTCAGTCGGTTGAGTGTCAAATTCTTTTTTTTTTTTTTTAATTTTCTTAATGTTTATTCATTTTTGAGAGACAGGAGCAAGTGGGGATGGGGCAGAGAGAGACACACACAAAATCCGAAGCAGGCTCCAGGCTTTGAGCTGTCAGCAAAGAGCCAACGTGGGGCTCGAACCTATGGACCATGAGATCATGACTTGAGCCGAAGCCAGATGCTTAACCACTGAGCCACCCAGGCGCCCCAAGTGTCCAACTCTCGATTTCGCCTCAGGTCATGGTCCTATCGCAGGGTCATGGGATCCACACTCAGCATGAAGCCTGCTTAAGATTCTGTCCCTCTCCTCAGCTCATGCATGTGCACACATACTCTCTCTCTCTAAAATTAAAATTAAAAAAAAAAAAAAGAGGAGGGCCAAGATACTAGGAACGGGGGAAGCCAGTGGAAGGGAGCGCCTATGCTATTTGGATTGGAGAATCCATCCTGGTGGCCATTTGGGTATGAGGAAATACCTGTATTTCCAAAAAAGGTTATTAACAAAAACATTTAAATTCAATTAAAAATGTAAATTATATATTTTCCACAATTAAACATTATATTTATAAATTCCACATACTATTCATGATTACCTAAAACTTGCATTTTTTCCTATGGAGCATTACTCTGCATAATACTACTGTGTCTATAACGACAACACTTTTGCTTTTATTTTCCTCTTGCATGATATTAAATAACAACAGACCTGCTGTAACACGTATAACTCATTTGGTATAATTTAGGTATTTTGAGAAATTCATTAACACTGTCAGGCCTCTAGACCTTTAGGGTAATTCATTATAATGGTACATATTAGAATGGTGCCCTCTTATAAGCACTTTGGAAAACTGACAATACGTACTAAAACCAGTATGTGCATACCCCGTGACCCAGCTCTTCCACTCCCAGGTGTACATTCAACAGAAGTGCATATATACACTCACCAAAAGACATGTGTAAGAATGTTCTCCATGGCATTATTCATAATAGCCAAGAACTAGAAATTCTCCAAATGCCCATCAATGGTAGAATGGATAAATTTTGAATAGAATAAAAATGGTTACATTAGTGAAATACTATTCAGTAATGAGAATGAATGACTACAAATACATTTGCTATGAATAAATCTCATTCTGGTAGGTTGAATAATGGCCTTCAAAGATATCCAGGATCTAATCCCTGGAACCTGTGAATGTTATCTTATATGGCAAAAGAGACTTTGCTGGTATGATTCAAATAAGGATCTTGAAATGAGGAGATTTTCCTGGATTATCCAGGTGGACCCTAAACATAGAGGCAGACGAAGATTTGACTACAGAAGAAAAGACGATGTGATGATGAAAGTGAAGATTTTAAACACCAAGTAAGGGGCCGCAAAGTAAATAGGCAGCGACTGGAAGCTGAAAAAAGGCAAGGAAACAGATGCTCCACTCACGACCTTCAGATTTAGGAACCAATCCTGCTAATAGCTTGACTTTGGCCTATTAAACATAATTGGGGAAGGGGGTGTGCCAGGGGTGGCTCAGTTGGTTAAGCGTCTTACTCTTGATTTCGGCTCAGGTCATGATGATTCAGTTGTGAGACCCAGCCTTGAGTTGGGCTCTGTGCTGGGCGTGAAGCCTGACTAAGATTCTCTCACTCCCTCTCCCTTCAGCCCTCTCCCACTTGCGCTCTCAAAAAAACAAACAAACAAAAAACAACCAACAAAAAAAACAAAAACAAAAGTTTTGGACTTCTGATATCCAGGACGTAAGAGAATAAATTTGTGTTGTTTTAAATCACTAAGTTTGGGATAATTTATTACAGTGGCATCGGAAAAACATACACTCACAAATATGATGATGATCAAATAAGAGTATACTGGGGTGCTGAGTGAGGTGGCAGTGGGTTGGCAGACAGGCTGCGCCTCAGTCCATGATGCCGGGGGGAAGCTCCGGGGCCCAGGAGCGTGAGGCAGAGGGCGATGGAGCGGGGTCTGTGCCTGCGCACCTGCCGTGGACTTCCTGGTCCAGGGCTCGGACTCCAAGTGTGATGGCGAGTGGAATGCTGCAGTGGCCCGCTCCCAGCCCCTGTCCACCTTAATTCCTGAGCAGGCTGGGGAGCAGCGAGGTTCATCCCAGCCCCTGAGTGAATTGGGCTGGATTTTGGCTTGAACCCAGACCTACTAGTGTAGTGCTGCGGTGGGGAGGGTCAGCAGAAGGGATATTTGGAGTCTGATATTCAGCTGAACTCCAGGTGTTAAAATGACCCTACGACAGCTGATTTTGCCTTTTGCAGTTGCAAACCAAATTACTGCTTGTTTCTTCACTGGAACACTTGAACCGTGTGCGTGCATCCACTTCGTTCAAGACCAGTGTTTAAATTGCTTTGTCGGATCCTTATCAAAATGGCACTGCTGTCTTCTTTCACTTGAAGTGATGAGTTTAGTTCACCAAGACTACATCAAAACAGAGTGACTTTTTTTGTTGTTAAGATTTTATTTTTATTTTTAAGTAATCTCTACACCCAACGTGGGGCTTGAACTCACAACCCCAAGATCAAGAGTCATGTGCTCTACTGAGGCAGCCAGGCGCCCATAGCCATTGCTCATTTAATGAGGTCGGCTAAAGAAAGAGTTCCTCAGGATCCCTGTGAGGATATTTCTGATATCCAGAGCAGACAAGAGGAGTGGCTTTGAAGAACAAACCTCACATTACTTAAATGAATTCAAACAGCTTGCCACCTTAGGAGAAGGTTGATACGGAAGAGTATACGAGCTCAGGAATAAATAAGATGGTCAGAATTTTGCAATCAAAATATGCTGAAAAAGGGTGCAACTAAACAGACTGCATGAAGGTACCATGGTAAGTGAAGGTGTTAGCAGGTCTTCAGGATCCTAATATTGTAGGCCATCGTACTGCTTGGATAGTAGATGCTCATGTGGCCCAAATGCAAGACAAAATCTTCATTCAGTTGCCATCTCTGGAAGTGATCTCTAACCAGAACAGAGATCAACATGATGTCAAAAATGATTAAAGTAATAGCTCATGCAGAGGCCCCTGGGTGGCTCAGTCAGTAAAGTGTCCGATTTCAGCTCAAGTCATGATCTCACTGTCCGTGACTTCGAGCCCCTCATCGGGCTCTGTGCGGATAGCTCCACGCCTGGAACCTGCCTCGGATTCTGTGTCTCCGTCTCTCTCTGCCCCTCTCCTACTCACGCTCCGTCTTTTTCTCTCTTTCTCAACAATAAACCTTAAAAATATAATAATAAGGAATAGCTCATCCATTATCCTTGCCAAATTCACCTCAGAAAAAGAAAAATCCTTAGAAGTTGGCCCCGAAAATCAGACTAATAGACCGATGAACTACATCACCAATTTAGTCACAAAAGATGCCACTGAATTGGAATCATTTTACTCCAAGAGCTGAGTTATCTTCCAGATTGTTGAACAACAGCTGCCACTTCCGCATGATTGCGACTCACTAGAGAATTTCACATCCGTCAAGGAATCTTCTGAAGAAAACTTAAACTTGATGGGGCAGACATCACCTGCTGCAGGGTCACCTGATGTTGCACATTCAGATCCACCCATGCGAGCTCTCTGTGTGGCACCGGAGGGCTGAGAGAAACAAGCAGGGCCGGAGTGTGTGGGTGAATCTGCACGTCCTTGTGTTAAGGCCGGTGTTCTGATAAAAATCTTTCAAGAATTGGTGAAAAGTGCTATTTTACATTCATAACATGGGAATTATCACAAACATCTGAAGTTCGCAAATACTTTTCTTCACGGCCCTGATCAGCAAGTAAAAATAGGAGACTTTGGTCTGGCCTGTACAGACATCATTCGGAACTTGGACCGGATCAATAGAAATGGCAACGGAACACCAACACATACTAACAGAGTGGGTACTTGCCAATACGCTTAACCTGAAGAGTTGGAAGGATTTGAGTATGATGCCATGTCAGATATGTATAGCTTGGGTGTGATCCTACTAGAACTCTTTCAGTCATTTGGAACATAAATACAGCAAGTACAAGTTTTAATACGTTTCAGAAGTGGTCAGTTACTTGAATCCCTCAGTAAAAGGTGTGCCACAGAGCCAAGTGCATCTAGCCCTAAACCAGAAAGAATACATCTCAGAGACCATCTGCTCTGTTCAGCTGCTATAAAGTAAACTTTTCCAAACTTCTGGAAATGTTAATCTCACACTACAGATGAAGATATTAGAACAAGAAAAATTGAAGAACTAAAGCAGCAGCTAAGCCTCCTTTCTCAGGACAAAGGGGTTAAAGATGACAAGGAAGTTGAGACTGCCGGTCCAGTAGCCTTAATTAGGCTCTATAAAATTGAAAATGGTCTTAAATTCTTTAAGCTAGTCAACTGGAATGTAAATTTTCAATCTTTATTAGGGTGCAATACTTTTATTTAGTAAGTCTGTACAAGACTTCTCAAAGTTTAATGAAAAAAGATTGCATTTATATAAAATAAAAGGCAAAACTAATCTATGGTTTTAGAAAACAGAATAGTAGTTACTTCCGGGGAAGAAGACAATGTTAAAATAGGGGCAAAAGGGGTTTCTGGGGTGTTTACACTGCTGTGTCCCGATTTGAAGACCAGAGATACGAGTATGTTTAATTTGGGAAAACATATGCATGGTATTTGCAGTTTTAAAAATTGGTACCTTCTCAGGGTGCCTGGGTGGCTCAGTCAGTTACCATCCAACTCTTCATCATCCAACTCATAATCTCAAGGTCATGAGATCCAGCCCTGTGGTAGACTCCTCACTGGGCGTGGAGTCTGCTTAAGATTCTGTCTCTCTCCCTTTCTCTCTCCCCACCTACTTGCACACTCTCTAAAAAAAAAAATGGTATCGTTTCAATGTTTATAAATCTTATACTTATCTTAAGTATATATACTTAAGGAAGTGGGGAAGGTATTTACTAAACAGTAACTTTATTTCTTAAGAACCCTAAAAATTTGTTTCTCTCTCCACAAGATTTTAAAAATCTCAACAACAGATGGTAAAGTGACTTTTAAATGCTAAAAAATAAACTAAAAGTAAAACATTGCTTAATTAGCTTCGTTATGCCTGAATCCTAGAACTGTCATTACAAAAGTACAAGTAAAACCGCATTTTCTGAAATAACAATAAGCAAAGCAGAAAGTCAGGTAGTACATACCAAATGATCAAAATATTTGTTGGGCCTAAGATTCTTGAAACTAGTAAAAATGTTAATAATAGTAGTCTCCTGCTGTTAATCTGTATAGATTATTAAATATAAAAACAATTTATAAAACACATCAGATTTTATTGCTTGAAGAATACAGCATATGAAATCACAAGAATGTCAAAATGAAAAGTCACTAGGCTTCAAACATATAATACATTATCAGATGCAGTAAAATATTAATTAACCTGAACTCTGCATCAGGAAAAAAAAGTGGAAAAATATCTAAGTTGTTTACTTAAGAAACAGATATACTTAAAATAGAAAGAATAAGGATGTTACAGTACAAATTAGAAAAGTCAACACTTATTAACTTATTATTTCTTAGACTAGACTACCTTTGGTACTTAAACTTTTAAAAAACACCCCTTCTATCTTGTCCAAAGCACTTCAAGGATACGGTATCAACTTCAACTTAAAACATTCAGCAAAATTAACCTTTTCATGGCATGGGGGAAGTGTATTTAATAAACGTATGCTAATATTTCACTTTTTCTTAAAACTGCAAAATAAGATCATTAAGAAATCTCTAATACTTATAAACTTTACTTATTTAGCTCTCCAATTAAAATTGGAATCCCGGCAACCACAATTTATCCTTGGGCTTGGTGAATATACAAATTTAAATGATTTGGCAACTGACATAGGAATTTACATTACTTTATACTATCTTAAAGTGGCTTTTCCATTCTGTTTCCAAAATACAAACAATATGCCATTTCTTCAATATGTTGGATTCCTATAAAAATCACTACCATACTTTATTTAGTAGAACCAAATTAAAGCTTCTCCCTTTTGATAAGCAGGTTGAAACTATTTACGTTTCATATAGGGCTGATCAGTTATGACATGCTTTCTTAAACGAAATAAAACCAATCATTTTTAAAGCTATCACTCAATTATGATGGAGACAATGATGCCATTTCAAAAGGAAGCATTGGACACTCTAGGCCATCTAGTCAAGAAAATGCAAAAGTAATGCTAAAAACAAACAATAAGTAAACTATAACTACCAGTTAAATTACAAAAAAAAAAAAAATCCCTCTTTTATAGTAAGCATGCTTATTAACTTTTCATTTCTTTCCCCCAGCAAAGGTTTGAATATTCATGAATCTCCATTAAACCAATGGAACCTAAGCAACTGTTTCACAAGTTCCAATAAAGATGGATGGACTAAGCAAGTAATACTATTAACAATTATTGGAGTGAAATAGTAAGAATCATGACAGTCCTCAAAATTGGGCAGTCTTTGAAATGTAATAGCGTAGCTCAAGATGAATTATGCCATAATAAAATTGTAGTTTTTACCTCTACATAAAACAAAAACAAAATCAAAACATAACCCACCAAATTCATACAACTACTATTGAACATACTCCTTCCTAGTTTTTGAATGTCGTTTTGAGATTTTTTTAAACAAGTATATTTATCTGAGCATATATATTTATTGCCTATATATATATATATATACTCATTTTAAAAGACAAAAAATTCAGATACTACAAAACTGAACTCTTTGTTTTTTCACCAACCTGATCTAACATCTACTGCATTACACAACACCCTCCCCCCAATAATTTAAAATTCCCAATTTTTAGTCTAGTTAAAAGGGCAGAGGAAATGCAAATGCAGATTTAGAGTTTCTGTATAAATTTCACTGTATTTTTATAAACTCGACGTTTTCTGTAACACTGTTTATTGATCAAATAAAGGACTCACTGCTATCTAAAATTTCATAAACACCATTAAAAATTCAAAATTGATATTATACTGAATCTTAAATTTTCAATAGTTCAAAGAGACAGTTTTTACACGAATAGCACACAATAGATGAAACTTAACAGCAGACATCCCTAGAATACCAATGGCAAGTCCACCAAGATGCATACAAAATTACAGATAAGCATTTCTTTCATTGTTTTCTTGTGCAGGGAAAGACATTTATAGAGGAAATAGAAACTCAGCTGGTGAACTTCAGATATCATCTTCATCTTCTTCATCCTGAGAAGACCCGGCCTGGTGAGAGGCGCTGGCTGTGGCCGCAGCAAGCTGCGCTTGCTGAGCAGCCTGCTGCATCTGAAGCCATTCCTGCTGGGCCAGTTCTGCTTGTTGCTGTCTAGCCTAAACACCAAAAACATAAAAACAAGTAATAATTTTTTTTTAAACTCACGACATACACACTTTGGTTAAGTATAGATTAAGCCAATTACAGACTTAGTCATTACCAAATGTGGATATTTTCCAACCACCAAATAACTGTTATATATATGGAGAACACGAACTCTGTAAGAAAATAGTTAGATGACTGCTTCTCTATCAACTAAGCACAGTTTCCAAAACTCGGTTCTCTTATAGACAGTCCCCTTTATGCCACATAATTTTATGACCTTTGGTTCAACTGAAATTGAACAAGCTGGTAGAAAAATCACAATGTTCTCTCTTTGGTTCCTTTCCTGGTTTCTCTCTTCTTTTTTTTTTTTTTTTTTTGTTGTTTTTGACGTTTATTCATTTTTGAGAGACAGAGATAGAGTGTGAGCAAAGGAGTGGCAGAGAGAGAAGGAGACACAGAGTCCGAAGCAGGCTCCAGGCTCAGAGCTGTCAGCACAGAGCCCAACACGGGGCTCAAACCCATGAACCGTGAGATCGTGACCCGAGCCAAAGTCAGATGCTTAACCCACTGAGCCACCCAGGAGTCCCTCCCTTGCTCTTCCCTTTTTTCACTTGATTCTTCTGTTCCCTCAACTTACAACTTATATGTAAACATTTTGCAATCTAAAAATTATTTCTGTGATTTAAAAGTTGTCTAGTACAGTACCCCTAACTCTTAAGGAAAAGTACTATACACGAATGTAATAGCTCCCTTGATGTTTGAGTTTCTATCACAGTTCCTAGCCTACACATACATTTCTCCTCTGTCCCTCTCCCCATGAATACACACATGTGGGTACGTGTACACACACACACACACACACACACAATACACCCTTCCCATATACACACTAGAGAAGAGGCACTTATCCAGGACTGATTTTAAGTAAGATAGTTAAAATCCATTCATTTGATATATCGTCTCTAAAAACCATCACAGAATTTTAGAAACCAAGATATGCACATAAGCATTTCAAGAAATGTTCCAACAGCTAAAGGTCTTTCCCAATTTAATTCATTAGCAAAAAAATCAGACCAAGAGGGAAAAAATGAATCTGTTCTTGAAAAGATAACACAAATTCCATTGGAATCTACCAAAACAATGCTGTTTCTCCCTCTCTGCCTTTTCTCAGAATTGTCCTTTAAGCCTGACTCACACTTGCAAACCTCCTTTATGCATAGCTAATTCTTAGTTATCTATTAGTCTTTCTCGACCTTCTAGATCATGTTGTGCACTTTATTTCATATGCCAAAGCTATGCATTTTCATACCTATTTACTTTGTTCCCTAGTTATCTGAGTATGTATCTTTTTTCCCACTAGACCTGAGAATAGAGACTATTTTCATATTCCTTGTTAAATCCCCAACACGCAGTCCTCCAGTTTTTCTGAAAGAATGTTTTGTGGGAAATAGTAATGCTCAGCATAGCTCTAACGTTAAGATTTTACCACGTACATTCCTAACTTTTCTTAATAATCTCATGAATTTATTATCCAAACACTTCTAGAAGAGAATTCTAATCAGGCCATTATCATACTTAAGAAAAATCATTTGTTACCAATTAAGTCCAATTTCTCAACCTAGAGTTCAAGGTCCTCCAAATTACTGCCTGCCCCAACCTATCTCCCAACTGTAATACATACTTGGTACTACAAAAAAAAACAACTTAAAACTTAAAATGTTTCCCCAATACACCATACCCTCCCATTTTCACTACCTTAACTCATGCTGATAGTCATTCTATTTAAAATTTCCTAATTTTCACCTACTGAAACTCTACTCTTCAAATAAAAATGAAGTATTATTTTCTCCATTAAGTTTTTTCCTGAGTCCTAACTGTATCATTCAGGACCTAATCAGGAGATAGAAGTCACACTGGTTAGAGGAACAGAAAGAATGCAATAAAAAGATTGTTAACCAAGTATAAAGTTGGTAACTAGGTCATTGAAAAGGCAAGAAAAGAACACTTAGATATTACACAACTGGTAACTATCAAAAGCAGCCACCAACCCTAAAACTCAGAGAATAAAGGAAGAGACTGCAATTTTTTTTTTTTTAATGTTTATTTATTTTTTGAGAGACACAGAGACAGAGCGTGAACAGGGGAAGGGCAGAGAAAGAGGGAGACACAGAATCGGAAGCAGGCTCCAGGCTCTGAGCCGTCAGCACAGAGCCCGACGTGGGGTTCGAACTCACAGACCGTGAGATCATGACCTGAGCCGAAGTCAGCTGCCCAACCGACTGAGCCACTCAGGCGCCCCAGAGACTGCAATTTTTAAAACTTAATTTTTAAGAAGCTTAAAAGAACAATCCATGGAACTGAAACTCAGACCTCTGAAAAAGTGACATAGATTGGCTGGTAAAAGCATCTCTGAGCTTGGTAGAGAGCCCCAAGATTTGAGACTCACACTCTGGGGGAAAATGATGAATGTTTAGGCTGGTTCTGCAAGTATCAGAGAAACTATAAACTGGATTCAGTTCCTGCTACCCGAACAAAAACTGATGCAGCCAGGGTAAAGATGCATTGGTGGGTTGCTCAAAGGAACTTGAAGCGAACAGTAAGTAAAAGGACCCCAAGTGCTGCCTTCCTCCTCCAGCTTGGCAATCTCCCTCCAGAACCTCCTACTGGCAGCAGAGTCCAATGAAGTCCAATAGAAAAGCAGAAATGTGGTTGACAGAGTACTAGGTTTGATCACAAATCAAAGCACAGAAAGGTGTGTTTCAGGCTGAGAAAATTTTTAGTAACTGGCACATTTTTTCTTTTAAATTTTATTTCAACATAACTATGCTTACAAAAATACACTTATATTGGTTAACAGAATGCAATATAAATTAAACTCATCCCACTCAATTTGGACCAAAACGTAGTATATGGTTTAAGCTTAAAAAAAAAAAATTTTGCAATATAGTTTATTTTTCTTCTACTACAAATGTATGTAAAAGATCCTCCATCGAATGCTACTAAAGTAGGCACAACAAGAACCTTGAGAAACTAACCTTTGGTATGTCTCAAAAACCCCTACACATACTGTGCTGTAAACCATTTATAAAACTGGTGCAACAAAACACTGTTATGTTTCAATGCCAGTTTACAAAGTTCAATAATTAATGGGTGTTGGAAAGAGTGAGGAAAGCCTATGTACACATGTGAAAATCTAAAAGCTATCCAATTTAGTTACTATTGCATGTAGATAGATCATCAACCTACACAAACTAAGATTCCGATAATTTCTTAAATCTGAATTAACACCATCAGCTTAGGTCATCTGCTGAAGTCAGCAAGTAAACTGCATACTAGCTGTTTTCCTAAGTTATACAAAAAAGAAAATTAAGTTTCTTCCTCAGCTTTTCAGTCCAGAACTGATATTACACTACAGGGAAGGTACTCCTTTCAATGTCAACATTTGTAAGGTGACATGTGAAGAGATCTGTATCAGCACTCACATGCAGGATAACTGGCACACTCTTACACTGCCAAAATCTAATGTGATGTCTCCGTACTCGGGAACTCTTTCTATCTTCCTCATGAAAGCAGTCAGCCTCAGATTACAGTTATCAGTGTACCTATATCATACCTCTCACACAAGACAAAAACTTTTTTGTTTAGGAAATCAGAAACAGGTATTCTAATAACTACTTACATCTATTTTTATTTAAAAAGTATGAAAAATAGTTATTTCAACACACAGGCATATTTACCGTTATGGCAGGAATACCCAGAGTGTAAAACAGACTAAGAGTGCATCATGAAAAACATTTTAAGAGTTCCTAAGAATATTGTAGGGCAAACCAAATATGCGAATTTAATAAACTTAAGAATACTTACTCTGTGCCTTAATCAACTATATTATAGGTATAATTTCATGACACAGAAAAAAAAAAAACCTCAAATAGTTTCAAGTCTCTACACAAGTTTTATTGCAAAAGCTGCTTGATCTCATAGTTTATTCAGTGATCTGCAAAGACATGTACTGCTTACAATTAAAATTTAACTGAATTTTAAGCACCATGTCCCCACATTAGCAAACATACTTCTCTGTCTGGATATAAAAACATTCCTGTGCTTTTAAAATCTATGTTGATTGATAAATTTTATTTTCGTAAATTAAAATTTTCAGTGGTACTTTTCCTAATTTTTTCCCCTCTTGCCTCCTACCCAATCTACCTCAAGTATTTTTCTTCTAAAATGGAGTGAAAGGGAGTAAGTGTATACTTCTTAATTAATTTCTTCTTTTGGAGATTTTCATCATGTTTTAAGATTCTCCCTCCCCATACTAAAATAACCCATTTATAATTTACAGTTAACCTTAATTAATGGTTCCCCCTTTCCAAATTTTGTTGCTAGCAGTTGAAAGACTGCTTCGAATGAGAATAATTGTGTCAGTATTTAAAATAAAGTCTAGGGGCGTCTGGGAGGCTCAGTCGGTTAAGTGTCCAACTTCGGCTCAGATCACTATCTCACTGTTTGTGGGTTTGAGCCTCATGTTGGACTCTGTGCTGACAGCTCAGAGCCTAGAGCCTGCTTCAGATTCTGTGTCTCCCTCTCTCTCTCTCTCTCCGTGCCTCCCCTGCTCCCGTGCCCATGCTCTCTCTGTATCTCAAAAATAAACATTAAAAAAAAAAAAACCTTAAAGTCCAAAAGATGAAAAGAAATCAAAGTGATAAAAAAGCTGTTATATTTACTTATCAGTTCCTTCCATATTTCGGACTTAAGCGCTTTGTGCTTTAAGGAAGAAGTACTAGAGAGGTGCTACAATTCTACCTCTCTGCTGATTCTCCTCATAACAGCAAAGAAATATTAAGGGATCTTCACCCATAGATGAAGGCAAGAAAGAAGGGAGATAAGGAAGAGGAAATAACAAATGACAAAGATAGAAAAGTAAAGACAGATTTGGCAGGCAATTATTTCTTTCTTCTTTTTGCCCTGGAAAGAATAAGGAATGTTCCACTTAAAAGTTCTAAAATAAGTTAAAGTAGACAAAATGGTGGGTAGAACATTAGCGTGGTAATGTAGAAACAGCACATGTCTAGGGGTCAGAAGACTTGAGTTTGAATTTAGACTCCAACATTTCCTAACTATACAAACTTACGTGTTTTATTTGTTTAACTCAATCCTTCCCAGTATACTAAGCTCCATCATAACAAAAACGAAGCCTCTTTTGTATACTATTATAAGCCTAGCATTTAGCACTATGACTGGTAAATAGTGAGGACTTCAGTAAGCATCTGTAGAGCAAATGAATGATCTCATGGAAGTTTCTCCATTTCTGAGTCTGTTTCTTTTTAAAAAAAATTTTTTTTAACGTTTATTTATTTTTGAGAGACCTAGAGACAGAGTATGAGCAGGGAAAGGGCAGAGAGAGAGGGAGACACAGAATCCGAAGCAGGCTCCAGGCTCTGAGCCATCAGCACAGAGCCCGATGCGGGGCTCAAACTCACAGACCGTGAGATTATGACCTGAGCCGAAGTTGGCCGTTCAACCAACTGACCCACCCAGGTGTCCCCTGAGACTGTTTCTTAACGTGTAAATGAGTATAATAAAATTTACATTTATTTATTTATATTTGTAAAAATTGCAAAGTATGTAAAATATCTAAGAGAGCATCTTTTTCCTTTTATCGAATATCTAATTTGGCACTCTCTAGGTGATCTGCAAAAGCAAAGAGTCAATAAATAATAGCCACTAATGTTTTTTTAATTATCAGTCTTTGTTATCTTTGTTATATTGATATGGATTATAAAGTGTTTACTTGTATTCACACCTGTTTCAAAAGCTTTTAGTACCTCCTTAGTACCTATTTTGTAAGTTGTTACAAGGATTTAAAAAAGTACAAGTAAATTACTTGGCAACATGATTAACACATGATTAGAACTTAATAAATATTAGTAAATCTTTTTCTTTTTAGTTTAAATGGTATCTGATGTCTAGTGCTTGATAACACTTGAAATTCAAATGCTTTTTGATTCAAATCCAACTGGTTATTATGACTCCAAGAGATCAGGTACAGCGCTAATCTGGAAGAGATTATCAAAACTGATACTTCCCAGTTCTAATGGCAACTACAGTAACTGGTAGGAAATCTCACCTCTTCAACCCAAAAGTGCCTTACAATTTAATTTGAAACGAGAGGCCAAAACTTAGAGAAAGAACTTCATTCTCTCCTTTTTTTAAAAAAAAATAGAGGAATATTAGCGCTAATCTTTCACACACTGGGAATTAGAATTTTAATTTTTTTTTAATGTTTAATGTTCATTTACTTTTGACAGAGAGACAGAGTGTGAGCAGGGGAAGGGCAGAGAAAGACGGAGACACAGAATCTGAAGCAGGCTCCAGGCCCTGAGCTGTCAGCACGGAGCCCAACGTGGGGCTCAAACTCACAAACCGTGAGATCATGACCTGAGCCGAAGTTGGTGCTTAACTGACTGAGCCACCCAGGAGCCCCCAGAATTTTAATAAAAAAGAGAGAAAGAGAGGGAGGGAGGAAGGAAAGATGAAAGGATTTCTTTTTTTAAGATTAGAATGTTTGTTTTAAAGGTGCATTAAAAACCCAATTTGACTATAAAATAGATATCAAATTTTCCTTATATACCACTCATTATAAAATTTGATAATATTTTCTCACCAGCCCATCATTTTAAATCTTAAGAATGTTTAAGTATAGGGGCACCTGGGTGGCTCAGTCTGGCATCCGAATTTGGCTCAGGTCATGATCTCACAGTCCATGGGTTCGAGCTCTAGCTCAGAGCTTGGAGCCTGCTTCGGATTCTGTGCCTCCCTCTCTCTTTGCCCCTACCCCGCTCGTGCGTGCGCACGCTCTCTCTCTCTCTCAAAAATAAACATTAAAAAAAATTTAAAAAGGGTGCCTGGGTGGCTCAGTTGGTTGAGTGTCCAACTTCAGCTGGGGTCATGATCTCACAGTTCGAGTTGGAGCCCCGCACCTGGCTCTGTGCTGACAGCTTAGAGTCTGAAGCTTACTTCAGATTCTGTGTCTCCCTATTTCCTCCTGCACTCATGCTCTGTCTCTCTCTTTCTCTCAAAAATAAAAAAATTAAAAAAATTTTTTAATAAAAAGAAAACAGATTGGTACAAATATTTACTTTTCTTTAAAAAAATATTTTAACATTTATTTTTTTTTAACGTTTATTTATTTTTGAGAGACAGAGCGTGAGCAGGGGAAGGGCAGAGAGAGAGGCAGATGCAGAATCTGAAGCAGGCTCCAGGCTCTGAGCCATCAGCACAGAGCCCGATGCGGGGCTTAAACTCACAGACCGTGAGATCATGACCTGAGCTGAAGTCGGCAGCTCAACCGACTGAGCCACCCAGGCGCCCCCTAACATTTATTTTTGAGAGAGAGCATGCATCAGAGTGGGGGGAGCGGCAGAGAGAGAGGGAGACAGAGGATCTAAAGTGGGCTCTGGGCTGACAGCAGAAAGCTGGAAGCGTGGCTCGAACTCAGAAACCATGAGATCATGACCTGAGCTGAAGCTGAGAAGCTTGACTCACTGAACCACCCAGGTGGCCCCTGTTCAAAAAAAAAAAAATTTTTTTTTAATATGCAAATAGTTTTATATGAAGCAAATAACTGACCAAACAGAGTCAAACTGGTTAGAGCTAAACATCAATCAGACTCTCTGATCAAACAATCAGGCACAGAAAGAAAATCCTCTGGATATATATGTTGATTTAAGAAACGACTGCAGAAATCATACTGGTTAGCAAACAGGATAGTATTCAGATAAAACAATTTAATAATGAATTACTTACTTTTGCAAATAATTCTTGCTGCTGTCTCAATAACTCTTCTTCAGGAATGCCAAGGTTTTCCAAACGAGAACTGGCCTTTCTTCTTTTTAATGCTACAGTCTTGCATTCTTGTAAGACTTCTTTTACTTCACTGATATAAGAGCCAAAGCCCAAACTTTCTAGTGCTAGGGAAATGAAAACATGAAAGAGGGATAAAACTTAGTCTTTTCCCCCATTTATGGAAGATTTAGCTTCTGTGGGTTTTTTTTTTTGAGGGGAGGGGATTCCTGTCTTCTAATAATTTTACCTATTTTAAAGTTGCACAGCAATTATTTGAATGGCTAAATCAAAATATTTTATCAACTTTCTTAATATTATATTACAAATTAGATAAAACTTGATGAACATTTAACAGCACAGGCCTTTACTTTTATTTCTGATTAATTTTTAAAAACCAAAGCATTTCCTGTGAGAAAAAAAAAAGTCCAATGTAAGAACATGTGCTTTTAGTAAGAAAACATTTTTCCTATACCACTCACAGTAGATCAAACATCACTACCTCAGTCACTTCTTAGAAGAATACCAAAAAAGCAAATATTTGGAGTCTACTTGTTAATAACATATTTTGTGCCATTTGGCTTAGGTTGGTAACATATGTTCTAAGTTGCAGTAGGACGGGATGAAAGAAGGGATAAGTTCTTTTGTACAATATACCAAACAGGAGACTATTTTTAGCAAAGGCACTCAAACTGCCAAGTTTAAGAAATACTGGTGGAAATAACTTATGAAATTCAGCATTTATATTCAGCCAACAAGTTCCCTTGAAAATAAAACTTAACAGGAAGCACTGTTAACACTTCAAGTGATGTGGCAGAAAACTGGGATAAAGAAAGACTATAAGGATAGAAGTATTAACAAAAAACTCTTTCTCCCTTTATTTTTTCACATTTAGAAAGAAAATTTTATGTGCACTGGGTGTTGTATTGAAACCAATTTGACAATAAAAAGTTTTTTTAAAAAAAAGAAAGAAAATTTTACAGTAATGCACTTTCTAAATGCCTTCTGTGATCAAGACAAAGCGTAAAGTTTTCTTTTGGCTTGCAGTAATTAAAATTGTATTTTATAGTTTTCTATATATTGCAAATACCCCAAAGGCATTTTTGTTTTCTGATCCAATGATGAAATATAGCGGTGAAAAATACAGCGATGAATTTAACTTAGTTCATCAGTTTTTGCAATTCTTTAACAATTATGATAAACCAGACTGCCTTCAGCAAAGATGCCCTGAATTATAACAGGGAATTGCTCTTCAGGGAGAATACCAAATACACCTTTACAAATATGTACTCCCTCCTGTGGAAGCTGTGGTTTTTAAGACATTTTGAAATGATTTATAACTTTAATTACTTCAAATATTAAGCTGTTTTGCATCAAGCTTCTTTAGAAATAATTTCATGTCAAAAAAGAGTACTATTACTTGAATTTTAATTATACTAACTTATTGACCTTCTTTGCACGCCCCCCGCCCCGAAAAACTTCAGTAATTCATTACTCTGAGCTCTGTATATCAAAATAATCACCACATAATTCTTGGCCTAAAAAGTTGGGAGACACAGTTGAAAATTAAGTGAAGATTAAGCAGCCTGCATTTTTTACTTCAATTGACCGACGGATTATGTAGTGTCAATGCTAGAAGCCAAAGTTTTTCTTTTATTTTTTCGTCTTTTTAAAAAATGTTTATTTATTTTGAGACAGTGTGCACGAGCATGAGGAGGGGAGGGGCAGAGAGAGAAAAGAATCCCAAGCAGGCTCCACACGGTCAGACCAGAGCCTGACACAAGGGTCAATTTCATGAACCTTGAGACCATGGCCTGAGCCTAAATCAAGAGTTGGATGCTTTAAGTGACTGAGCCACGCAGGCACCCCAAAGGCACATAGTAGTATATTTTCGATAATACTGGCTGGAGACAATACCAAAGAAAGCAAGAGAATGGCTTGTGGTTTCCTCCCAACATTCTGAAGAAAATCCTATTTCCTTAGCGTATACCATGTTTCTCCAGGATCTGGCCCTACCTACATTTCAAGCTTTATTTCTGCCATTAAATCCCTACATGTGCTAAATCTGACCACTCAGTGTTTCCCAACAGACATCAGTTTCTCACATTTATTCTGATGGTAATGCATTCAAGGCTCAAATCAAACTCCATCTTCAAATAAGCTTGCCTGATCCTCCAAGACAGAAGTAATCTCCCCTCGAGAAAAATCAGACATCTTAGAATTTGAAATTTGGTTGTCAATATATTCATATAACCTTAGATACATTGCTTCGTATCTCTAAGCTTCAGTTTTCCTTCTCTGAGAATAGCATTTCACAGTATCTTCCTAAAACATATGCAGTACAGCGGTTAAGCATGCAGGCCCTAAGGCTGCCAGAGACTGATCCCAGCTCTGCCTCATATTAGCTGTGTGACCCTAGATAAGTTCCTTCACCCCTGTACCTCTAAAACAAAAATAACAGTAACTGTTTCTCATCGGATCAGGTTACTGTGAAGAATAAATGAATTAATATAAACAAAGAGCTTAGAACAGAGGCTGGCCCACAGAATAAGAAATATATTCACTATATTATTTTTAGGACTGTAGGGATCAACAAGTGATCCACAGCATTGAACACCGTGTTTAGCACATAAGATTTGTTTAACCACTTGGACTATGTATTATTCATCTTTATTTTTTCCCTTACATTTAAAAGAGCGCCCTAATAAGTGTACAGGACATAAATAAACGTACAGCAGTGCATTATCACACTAAATTCAAGTTAAATGAATGTATTTATAATATAAAATATTAAATTTATAAAATTAATAAGTCAACACCATGGAGACAACTCTTCAGACGAGATCAGGCGCGTTCAGGGTGGTGTGGCTGTAGACGAAGGAGACAACTCTTCAAAATGTCACGAATTACTAGACTCAACATCAAAAAAATCCAAACCAAACTAGTGTTAACCATGGAGAGCTTGAGTTAAAAACTGAAAAGAAAACAAAGAACTCACCTTTAAAAACATCTAATGTTGAGAACACCCTTTCAAAAAATTTGCAAGTGAATCCAAGGTTAATATTTAATATTATTCAAAGAGCTGCCATACATAAATTTGTATTCTCAATTAAATGGTTCAACAGGAAGAGCCATAAATTTTAATTTCTAAAACTGCACTGACTTCAATCCAAATTTTAAATACACTATGGCTAACAGCAATAAGTAGATATAGTCTTTTCTAAATAAGGAGATATTTTATACTATCTGCTACCATATAGGAATAATCATTTCCATTTTACACAAAGAGATCTTAAAGGATAAGGGAAATGACTCCTAAGCAGGGCCATCATTTGCGGTTTTGCAGGTTATTCAGGGCACAAGAGGCCAATATCTAAGGAAAGCCATTCATACTGTAAACATAGATTCGTATGTTTATTAGGGCACTTTTCTGGCAGATGGTCATAAAGGTTTTTAAGGAAGAAGTACCTTTTTCTAGTGTAAAGAGACTTACTGGACTGTTAGGGCCCTGGATCTAAGGATCGCAGAGTAAAAGCCAGAAAAGAAAAATAATAAAAAAAAATTTTTGCTGATAAAACAATAACACCTTCATCACTTGCTCCTCAGATGCCTGTCTGCTACCCTCTGCCATGTATTTTAAAACTATCCCCAGAAAAGTACATGGCATATTAGGGGGAAAAAAAATACTTGACACATTTTTCAAATTTTTAAGACAGATGTTGGGGACCCTGGGTGGCTCAGTTGGTTAAGCATCTGACTCTTGATTTCATGAGCTCAGCATGATCTCACAGTTTGGTTCGTGGTTTCATGGGTTTGAGCCCCACATTGGGCTCTGCGCTGAGCCCAAATCTATGTTTACAGCCTGCAGGGGATTCTCTCCATCCCCCCACACTCTCTCAAAGTAAACCAACTTTTTAAAAAAAGACAGATGTTTACAAGACAACCACTTAAAAAAAAGGTAAAAACTTTCATCTAGCAACAATAATTTTAATACAGGCTTATCTTATTTTACAAAAGTAACGCAATCATAATAAAGTTTTGTTATAATAAGAATTTATGTGAATTATTTTACACTTCAAATGTATAATACAGGTTTTTCATTAAAGAATTAAAAATATAAAATAGCATTCTCAAATTGGTTTTCTTTTGTTTATATGTTAAAGGAAAGGGGGGTGGTAGTTCACTTAAAATGCATTAAGAGGATGATATAGGCCAAAGTGACTTCTTGGGTCATTAGCTTGGCAAAGGCTTCTGAAGACCCTTAACCATGTCCTCTATGGATTACTACTCCTGGGAATCTGGAACAATAGTGAGAGACTGAGAGCAGAACAGGAACCAAATAGCATCAATCTTTATATCCTTAGCATTATCTAACACCGTGCCAGGTACCTAGCAGTGTTCAAAAGTAATTGTTGGGTAGCAGAAGAAAAATTTTAAAAAAGATATGTCAGTTTTAAGGAAAAAAATAAAATCCTAACTTGAAAAGAAGTTGATTATGTGATAATACCAATTGCATATATACAATGTGTCCCTTTAGAAAAAATATCTGTATGCATAATTATTTAGATAATACAATATCATTTTCATTCTCATTATTATTACAACTTCTCTGCAATCACTCAGATCCTCTGATTAAAAACTACTTCACATCCACTTTCTAAAATAGACTGTGGTTTAGGCTTTAGAGCAAAGCTACTCAAACTGTGGTCCATGGACTTGTGCCAGAACTGCTTGTAATGGTCTGTGATGAGTTAAGTATGGAAATCAAAGTAAGCACTTAGGAACCTTCACAGCAAAACTGTAACTACATGGAGTGACGGATGTGTTAGCTAACCTTACTGTGGTATCATTTCACAATATACACACCTATACCCGTACGCTGTACGCCTTAACCTCACACAATGTTATATCAATTGTATCTCAATAAAGCTGGGGGTGGGGGAAGAACCCTCAAAGCAATTTGATATGAGTAATTTTAAGTCTATTGAATCTAACAACAAAAATTGAACTTTTATGTATTTTTCAATTTTGTTTTTCTAGTGATCCATTTTTATTGTATTTCACAAAAGTACCAGTGAGAGAGGGACTGATTTTTTAAAAATTCCTTCAACATAGATAGCTTGGAGCAATTCAACTGTTGAAGAAGCAAAGCCTCAGAAATTTTTTCAAACTTTCACTACTTTCAGTTACTATTGTTATAAATGGGGGGGGGAATGTGGCAGAAGATTAAGAATTCAAAAAAATACTCACTTAAAATATCTTTATTTATACTTCAGCTTTACAAATGGCATTATGCTGTAAGGTTAAACATAAACTTCAAGCTTTATATTTTAATCAGTAACATTACACATTTTAAAACCTGTTATTTAAGGGCACCTGGGTGGCTCAGTCGGTTGGCTGTCTGACTTTGGCTCAGGTCATGATCTTGCATTCGTGGGTTCAAGCCCCACTTCGGGCTCTGTGCTGACAGCTCAGAGCCTGGAGCCTGCTTCAGATTCTGTGTCTCCCTCCTTCTGCCCCTCCCCTGCTTGTGCTCTGTCTCTCTCTCTCTCTCAAAAATGAATAAACATTAAAATAAATTTTTTAAATTATTATTTAGGGGTGTCCGAGGTGGCTCAGTGGATTCAGCATCTGACTCTTGATTTTGGCTCAGGGTATAATCTCGCAGTTCGTGAGATCGAGCCCCGCATCAGGCTCTGCAGCAGAGAGCCTCCTTGGGATTCTCTCTCTCCTTTCCCTCTACCCCTCCCATGAGCTCCCTCTCTTTCTCTCAAAATAAATAAACATTTTTTTAAAAGCTTTCCTAAGAAAAGCTAGCTTCTAAAAATATAAAATTATTTATTGCAGCATATCATGTAAGATTCTCAACCCTGACTGATTCTCAATAACTGCACATAATACCTGAAACAATTAAGTATTATTTATACATAAATGAGGAAACCTTTAACAGATTTGCCTCAGGTCAAAGACTTTCCAGCGTAGAACTTGCCGTTAACTCTCAATGTCAGTCCTTTCCATAACACAACAGAACATATTAAAACTTATTTAGAATATGTGTCCACAAAAACCAGCAATGATACGAAAGGAACATCTTTAATAGCTTAGAACCTCTCTAATTTTGTATCTGTGATCTTCAATACCAAGTCCCCTTTTTAAACTCAAAGTAAGCAAAACATTTCAAATTTTTTAAAAATTTAACTATTTCAAAGATTTACTAGCAACAAAGTTATTTCAACTTTAATAACTTCCATTTTACAAAACTGCCTCAAATGCTTAATTTGCTCTGACAATGTAAAGCAAAGTAGCAAGTGAACAAATGACATGTCCTGAAGAAAAATCTAGTTCATTAAACTCATTACTAAAAAGTTGGAACTTCAATACGTGAAATTCATACGACTTTAAATGTACATTATTCCACTTGCATATATCCTACATACCAAAATAAAAAATGCTTACAGAAAAGCATAAAAAGGTCATATTTACTATGATTTAGCAAGCTTTCCAGGGTTAATCTGTAAAGACACTTTTTAAACACCTAAATAAATACACACCTTAAAGGATTTCTTTAAAAAAGAAAGTAACCACTCAAGACAAAAATTCTTTAAAATGATTGAACAATATGAGATTAACAGGAGTTTATAAATGTATACAATGTATTCCCCTAAGTGGAGAGAACTGGGGGCAAAAATGGTAGGTCCTTACCCACTTAAAAATAGCAACGTTACCCAAGAAAGGGTAAATCTGTGAGACTATAACGGGCCAATGGATGATTTTTTAAAAATTAATCAATCATCCTCAGTACACAAAGGAAAATGCTTTCACTGGAACTTTCTGACTCACACCTTAAACTGAATTTAGCATATTCCAAAGTTGAGCCATTTAGCATACTGCTTGCTACAGCTGCACTTTTATTCCATCATGTCAATCAGAAATCTAAATATATCTTAGAAAAGAATAAACTACCCAAGAAGACAGATTGTAATGTGTTATTAGACTTTTGGAACAATCCCCACTTCTGTGTTGTACACAAATGTTTAGGCAGACCCTTTAGAAATCTTTTGAAATTTTCATTAGAAAGGCAATGTGGATAAAACATTCTTTTTCTTTTTTATGAGTTCTAAAAGGAAATTACAGCTGTTAGATAATCTTAGGAAAGACTTAAAACAATTGTACATACAATGTAAAAATAAAACACAAGAGGAAAAATAGAGAACTTGACTTTCATTGTACCTACCAGAGTATTTAGCACACCAAACATGTAAAAAATTAAAAAAAAAAAAAAAATACTAGCGTTAAAATCAAATACGGTTTTTCCCAGGGATTTTTTTTTTTTCTCCTCATGGACTGAAATAGAAATGGCAGAGTATATTTAAATCTACCTTCCATCCATCATTAAGGACCAAAAATGAATCATCTGATCCTTTTGTCAATATTGACAGTAACATACTGGATATGGTGAATATGACATATGTTCTCTACTTCAGAATAACAGGAATGTCACCTTTGAAAAGTTAAATGATGAAAAATAAAATGGTAGACACCTGCCTGCCTACTAAAATGATTAAAATTCATCATGATTTTTTCTGACTTCAAAAGCGATCAAGAAATTGTTAGAATTGTAACTGAATTATTATAAAAAGCAAGTTATCACCTCCAAATGAATGCAACTTTTTCCTAAGAGTATATGTAAGTGCTCCCAAAACATCACGACCAGTAAACGTCTCTCTATTCCTGAAACAAACCATCAAATTGTAGTCCCTCGAATCCCTACCGCTGGACTAAATCCTTTCCAAGACGGGAAACCCGTTGAAACTTTCAGAAATGCTGTTCAATAAAAGCTTAAGTGTATACATCTATACGGGAATTGCAACGGGAAAGGGAAATGTTCCATGAAAAAAAATCTCTTACAAAGTTTCAACCCAAGCTTTAGAAATTTATCTCCATAAAGCAAAGCTAGCTACATAAATGAAAAACTGAGAGAGGCAAAAGGAAGAGGAAGGAAGAAGAAACGATAATGATCATCCACCCTTTCCTTCCAGAAGAGGAGAGTTTGGTTAACTTGATGAACAGCAGGACCACTAAACTATTTTCATTATTGTTTTTTTTTTTTTTTTTAATTTTTAAGTAATCTGGACACCCAACGTGGGGCTCAAACTCAAAACTCGGAGATCAAGAGTGGCACGCTGCACCAACTGAGTCAGCCAGGCGCCTCTCCCTGACCCATTCTCAAAGCTGAAAACATACTCTTTATTCAACATCGCCCAACTTCACAACGTTAAACGCGTTTACATTAAGGATTCTTTCACTCCAGCGTTCAGAAAATCCATCCTTTCCTCTACATTGGTGACAAGGTCGGGTGGGGCAGGGGTGCTGTCGCCACTCATGCGTGGAAGATCCTGTCTGAATTCTCGTTTTCCGAGGGGCAACTCTGGGTTCCTTTCTCCGTGGTCGCGGCTGGGGTTCCACGTTAGGGAGACAACTTCTCAGTTGTCATGTCTAGGTTCAACCGCAGGCAGGCAAAATTCTTGTTGCTTCCGCTTACCTGGCTGTAAACAGACGGCGACGGCTACTTTATCTTTGGAGGACGCCGGCTGACCTAAACGCTGCCGATCCTTACTCGCATTCGCCGGATGAAAAGCACCACGAAAATACTACACGGGGAGTTTCTTGAGGCACCCGCTGCCTCCATGCCCGCGTGGCTTTTTCGTCTACTCGGACGCATCAGGGGACGGGAATGAAGGCTTTGACACGACCGGGTCACGCGACGAGCAGGCTGCCCCCCACCCTCATCGAAACAAAATCCCACCCCCATCACTCACCTTGTATGACATGCTCGGGAGAGATGGTCTTCTTTTCCGATTTGTTGCAAATCTCATTGGCTTCAGAAGATATAAGGTGAATGAATTCAGTGCAGCAGTTCACCACCAGCTCCCGGGCATCGTTGGCCACCCGGACGTTGGGGAGAGTCTCTTTGATCATCTTATTGATAGCAGCTCTAGGTATAGTGAGATCATCATCGTTGCCAGATGAGGAAGCCATCGTATCTCCCTCGCGCGCGCGCCCCGACTTTTAAAAACTCCCCAGCTCTGGTCCACTAATCCGCGAAGATTTTTCAAAGGCTGCCCTCAAAGTGTGATCCCAGGAGCGCGAAGAGGGGGCAGAAAACGAGGGGTGGGGGGGTGGGGAGGAGCTGGTTCGTGAGGGTGGGAACACCCGTGTGTGTGAGAGATTTAGGGCGAGACTGGGAAGGAGGTCGGGGGGCTGAAGAGAATGGGGACAGCACCGCCCACGTCGGAGAGGAGAAAGCAAAGGTGGTCCGGAAATTTGAGCACTGGGGAACCACCTTCGTGTCTCCTCTGAGGAGAAGGCGCTGTCGCCTAACCGGTCCCCAACCGCGCCGGAGGACAGGCAAGATCCAGGGGCACTGGCCTCGCCGCGGTACCAGGCGGACACCCAGCGGGCTTGGCTCTAAAGAGCCGGAGCCCCAGCTGCCGCTGCCGCCAGCAGCCGCTGCCGGCGCCTCTGCCAAACCATCCTTCAGACACCCGCGCCGCCGCCTCACAACATGTCGGCCGCGGCCGCTGCTGGAACCGTGGCGGCCGCCTGGGAACGAATACGGACAGAGCCGAGCACAAGGGGCGCGACAGTAGCGGCCGCCGTGGCCGTTTAGCCCGAACGCAGATCGTGGAAGCCGAAGCCGCGGCAACGGTGGACCCTCCAGAGGCCAAGGAAGAAGGTTTGCTGGAAGCCTCTCCCGACACCCTTTGCGCTACCGGAAGCCTCGCCCCCCCCGCCCCCCTCCCTCCCTTGCAGACTGACTTCCGGGTGTGGCTGTAGCCCTTCCCCCACCCGCGCCGGCGGGAACGGTCGGTCCTCGCAGCCAGCAGCTTCCGCCTGCAGTAGTCTCGGCACGCGCCTCGGAATCCCGCCCCTTCGCTGGGACCGTAGCCGGGCGAGCGCGCGCGTGGTGGTAGCGGAGCTGTGGCGCAGGCTAGGGTTGGGGCGAGGGTGGGTCTCCTCTACCGTGTCTCAACCAGCTGAGGCCTCAAAACCTTCTCCCAGCCTTCTCCGAGGACAAAGAAACACTAGTATCTTCTAAGGAAGTCTCTTTGCTCTTCTTTAAGGAGCCCAAAGTGGGAATGAAAGAAAGAGGCTTGGGTTCGGTAATGAGATACGAGGAAAGCAGAACATCATGGGCCTGTCCGTGTACATCGTCCAGAGGAAAGGCTTTTGATGATGTCTAATAGATGTTACTCAGATCAAACCTCTTACCCATTTTCTTGTTTATGGGAAATGAAACATTCAGAGAAGTGGCTTACTAATAACCAAACCAGAAAGTAGAAGTAAAACCCAAAGTAGTGGAAATTGAGTATAGTGTACAATAAGCCACGTTAAGAGGTTCCAACTTAGCCATTTTTAACGGTGCATTGCACGTTGGCTTCTGGAGAGGGCGGAAAAAAGTGTCTTCAGCAGCTCTCATTTTTGCTTCTCTCCAGGGTGACTTGTATCACTGCTTGTCAAGTTCTTTACAAAATGTGTCATACTTGTCATTTGCGAGAAGAGCCCATGTTGTAAATACTGGGGTGTTGCAATTTCTAAAAAGTAAAAGATCTCATTTAAATCACTTTTGGCACTTTAATCATATACACTGTTCTTAATACATTGGACGGCATCTGGTTTGTTTGAAATCTTTGCTTTTTAAAACGTTTTATTTCAGGAGCATCTGGGTGGCTCAGCCCGTTTAGCGTCCCAGTCTTGATTTGGGCTCAGGTCAGGATCTCATGGTCCTGAGGTCAGTCCCTACGTTGGGCCTGGAGACTGCTGGTTTGTCACTCTGCCCCTCCCCTACTCACTCTCTCTTAAAAAACAAACAAACAAAAAAAAAAACCTTGCCTTAAGAAAAAAACCAAACTTTATTTCAGTCTAAGACCCTATATGTGGCACCTGGGGTATCTTATGTAACTATTTTTCAGTTAGCATTTACTCCAGTACATTTGTGGGCTCTTTAATTTTTAAAGTATAGATGCTTGTTTTTCAGTGTTGCTAAGTTTAGTCAAAACAATTTCTTTGAAAGAACAATATTTTGAAATTTTTTCAAAATTGGAATGTGAAACCCTTGGCTCAGATGTTGGCTCCTTATGAAGTGTTTTTGTATGTCAGTTGACTTGTTGGTTTAAAAAGTTATATTGTCTAAATTTATCTTGTCCTTACCAAGTTTATTAGTCTGAAAAAGCTAGCTAGCAGAAATGTCCCCAGAGTTATCACATTGTCATTGACCTAAATCTTGGTGTTTCTGGAAAAAAAAAAAAAAAGTCATAATGAGAATGGTTTTTATACAACATTTATGCTATACAGACTTCTGGGCAAATGATACATAGATCTATAGAGCACACACGCAAAGTTATTATTCCAGTAATGGTTTATTAATGCAGGGTTCTATTGTGGCATAAGCATGAAATGTATAGTAAAAAGACCTAGGTTACAGTCCCGATTTCTTGTTACTTTAGACAGATCAGTCTCTGAGCCTCATTTCCTCAACTAGAAATGGAAATATTATATAACTCACAGGATTCAAAGTCAAAATGAGACTGTATGTAAAAGCACTTTCAACACGATGAATTAATATAGATGTTAGGGTTCATTATTATCATCTTTATCAGGTCTGGGCAGTCTTCAACCAATAATAAAGGATACATATTATGGCTGGAGAAAATGTAATTAAATATACATAGTGTGAGAGGTGCCTGGGTGGCTCAGTTGGTTAAGCACCTGACTCTTGATTTCATCTCTGGTCATGATCCACGGTTCCTGAGTTCAAGTCCCACATTGAACTTCACACTAACAGTGCAGAGCCTGCTTGGGATTCTCTCTCTCCCTCTCTCTCTGACCTTCTCCCCACCCCAAAATAAATAAATAAATAAATAAATAAATAAATAAATAAATAAATAAAGGTAAATATATATAGTGTGAGAGGTCATGAAATATGCTATCTGGAGCCTATATTTAAATTGTTATTTATAATGTGATATTTTGTATTGTAAGGATAACATCTCCATAATAAGCTTAAGAGTTTTAGAGAAAGTGTATGTATATGAAACACTATTTTGAAAACAAGGGTAACATTTCCATAAAAAGCTTAAGAGTTTTAGAGAGAGTGCATATATATGAAACATTTATTTCAGGGCATCCCAAGATTCATGATATTTAAAAAAACATAATAGCTATTATAACAAGGTTATAATAGGCTAACTCTATAGTGGTTAGTTACGTTAAAATGTGTTAATTCGTAGCTGCCCAGGTTTTCAGCTGAAATTACTGACAAAAATCTATAGCATTTGTAATTTGAACCTTAACATTGAAGAAAGCAAATAACACTCTCCATTATGTTCATTTGTCATTGCTAACACATCAATTGCTAATTCATGATAATATAAATTTTAAAAATAACTAACATCTATGATATACATCTTCCTTAGCACTGTGCTAAATGCTTTTACCTATATTTAACCTAAGTACTTTTACCTGTATTATTTCATTTAATCCTCAGAGCATTTCTTATTTGATAGATATTGTTTCAGTCTCCATTTTTTGGAAAAGGAGTGAAGCTTGGAGAAGATAGATAACTTTCCTGCAGTCCGTGTAGCAATCAAGATAGGCTAGCTTATGTTGCAAGAACAAATAACTCCCAAATCTCGAAAGGTTTATTTCTTGCTTACGTTATGAAAGTTCGTCATGGGTCAGCAGAAGGTTTGAACACATAGTAATCACTCAAAAATCCCCTGGAGCTGTTGGGAAGAAGTAATAGCAGTCTTGAAATATAAGCTTTTGACAGGTAGAGAGAAAGGGAGGAAGTATGTGTGTTCGAAATCACAAGGTTGAAGAAGCAGAAATTGTTCTAGAACCATTGAGGAGATTGCTTTAATTGAATTAAAGTGTTTGTGTTCTGCAGTAGTGAGAGAGAAGTGAGACAGCCAAATAAATAAGGCAGCAGAAGTTATAGGGCCTCAAACACTCACGTCAGAGAGCCCAACAAAATACATGGATTGTTAGAGTGTTGGTGTATTCTGCTTTCGAAATAGACAGTAGGCTTCCATGAAACAGTTTCCTGTGCTTTTTTATTTTCTTTATATCTTCATAATCCTTTTTTCTTTTCTTTTTTTTTTTTGTTCTACTCTACTTCTAAAAATCCTTTTTTTTTTTTTTTTTTTGTTCTACTCAACTTGAAAAAGCCCAACTCATTCAAGGACTTTGGTGTCAGATCCGGGTTTGGTCCCCACTTTGCCACTTAATTAACTGTAACTTGTGCAGGATATTTAAGCTGTGTTTTGGCTTTTCTCGTCTATAAAATAAGAATAAGAATATCAGGGGCGCCTGGGTGGCTCAGTCAGTTGAGCGTCCGACTTCTGCTCAGGTCATGATCTCACCATTCCCAAGTTCGAGCCCCGCATTGGGCTCTGTGCTGACAACTCAGAGCCTGGAGCCTGTTTCGGATTCTGTGTCTCCCTCTCTGTCTGTGCTCCTCCCCCACTCATGCTCTGTCTGTCTCTCTCTCTCAAAAATAAATAAATATTAAAAAAAATTAAAAAAAAAAGAATAAGAATATCAGCTGCACAGGGGGTTTTAAAGATCAAATGACATAATGTATGCTAAGTCTTTAGCCCAGAACTACAATGTTTCCTCACTGGTAAATGGTAGCAGTTGTTAAAAAATAAACATATTAGGGTCGCCTGGATAGTTCAGTTGGTTAAGCATCTTGATCTCAAGTCAGGTCTTGATCTCAGGGTCATACGTTCAAGCCCTGTGTTGAACTCTGCACTGGGCGTGAAGACTATTTTAAAAAAAAAATCATCATTACAACTGAAGGAATAGAATAATTGGATTGAAAAGAAAAGTGATTCCAAGAACTATTTCACAGAAAGAGCTGGGAGAACCTGATATCTGGGTTCCTAGATAGTCAAGGAAACATTAGTCAAATACAATTATAAGATTTTTAACCTCAGAAGCTGAGATTAGGAATTAAGGCAGGGCTTTAGAGAGGTCTCAACATTTCTTCTAAGCTTTGAAGAACTGAGCGTGTCCTCATGATGAAGCAGAAACTGTTTACTCATTGATCCCTTTACAGTGCAGTACAGAGTATGAACTGGGAAAATCAAGAAGACTGTTAAGCAGGGTTAGTGGAGAGGTAGAGTGCAATGTGCGGCAGGAAAAGTGAGCTAGGCCCAAAAGATAACAAATCAGTGCCTACTATGATTTATACACTACTAGAAGTTTTCAGATTCCCTGTTTCATTTAATTTTCAGATACCATACCAAAGGGTGTTTTGACAGTAAAAGAGTTTTAGAGAGGTTTACTGCTTTGTTCAGAACTCTCACAGATAATAAGTAATGGAGCTGGAATTTAAAACCAGGTTGTTGTTTAGCTCTGAAGCTTAGGCCATTTTCAATATGGTGACTATCTCTAAATTAAAAAGAAGAAAAAAAAAACATTCACTCTAGCACTCAAAAAATATAAAGCATTTTCATATGTATTTGGTTTTTATCACTAATCATTAATCTCATCTCGTAGATGGGAAAATCAAAATGCAGCAAGGTTATTCAAGGTCACAGAGTGAGTAACCGGCAGATTGGGAATGCAACACAAGCTTTCTGACTGCAAAGCCTCAGGTCTTTCCAATATCCTTTTAAGGAGTCTGGAGTTTCTTCTGCAGGCAGTGGAAAGAGCCAGTGAGCATTCTGAGTAGGGGGATGACATAAATGTTTAAAAAGATTAGTTTGCGATACCATGTGGGATGGACCAGAATGGAGAGAGACAGGACACTGGTTACTAGGCTATTTCAAAAACAAGCTAATAACGATGTAGACGTGAACAAGAGATTCAGTGAGAATAAGATAGAGGAAACAAAACAGAGGCATTTGGAAAGAGAATTCATAGGATTGCATCTGCCGTGAGGTAGGAGAAGTAAATACTGCAGAGTCAGTGAGTGTCTGATTTGTTCATTTCTGCATCCCCAGGGCAAGCATAGTTCCCAGCACATGTTAGGCACTTAATAAATATTTGTTAACTCTAGAAGTAGATAAAGACCTTTAAAGATGGTAGAGTAAAACAGAAGTACAAAAGCAAAAAAAGCAAAAAGAAGAAAATGTCTCATATTCTAGATAGAAATAGAAAAAGCAGAGTGCAAAAGAAACCTTGAAGTGGGGACACTCTGGGTGGATCAACTGGCTAAGCATCCAAGTCCTGATTTCAGCTCAGGTCGTGATCCCGGGGGCTCAAGACCCACAATGGGCTCCACGCTGACAGCGCGGAGCCTACTTCAGAGTCTCTCTCTCTGCCCTTCCCCCACTCGCACACATGTGCACACACTCTCTCTCTCTCAAAAAAAAAAAAAATGCGGAAGCATTGCAAGAGTGTAAGATGCCACAGAGAGGCGTTGTTAGAAGGGGATCAATGATAGTGTATTGTCAGAAGTCAACACGCAAACAGTTAGAGAGAGGAATGAGAGGAAGAACTGGAGGCGAGGAACATAGAGCACATTTCTAAGTTTGTTGGTAAAGGGAAATAAGGCAATGGGAGGACAGCTTGAGGGAGAAGCAGGGTCAAGGAAGAATTGCAAAGGCCAGAAGACAGGTGAGGTTAAAGGGGGAAGAGCCAGTGGAGGGGGGTAGCTTGGAAATACAAGCAAAATAAGGTCTTAAGGAAACGGATGAGCTTGAAAAGGCACAGGTGAAGTCGCCAGGATTAGACATACAGCTCTCGGCACACTTCACAGAGAGGAGAGGTTGAAGTCAAGATTCTAGGCGAGTGATTGTAGAAAGTGATTGCAGAAGGAGATGAGTAGAAGACCAAGGAAATCTTTAGAGAATGATCAAGAAGAGTGGTCAGAAAAATAGCAAGAAAGTTGTATAAATTCAACAGTGACAGCAAATTCACTGTCAGATAAACCAATACACAACTAACTGAATTTGAGAAAAGTAAGAAATGGCCAAGAGTGTCAATTGTTGCAGAGTAAGAAATGAGGACTGGGAATAGATGGTGTCCGTCCAGTGATATTTGTACAAGCAGTTCATGAACAGAAACCTTGGAAATCCTTTATTCAGTTAAAGCTGATAAATTTTCATAGGTCAACTTGCAACTAACTCAAAATTTTTAAGGTGAATAACAAATCCCTTTGTCTATAAGTGCTAAATTTAAAACACGATGCAAATACATCTTTCTTTCAAATGATGTGAATTTTTAATCTAACTTCATCATGATAACTCAGTTTAAAAAGCATTTGAAGAAAGGGTCACCTGGGTGGATCCGTCAGTTAAGTGTCTGACTCGTGATTTTGGCTCAGGTCATTATCTCATGGTCACTGGAGCCTGCTTTAGATTCTCTCTCTGTCAAAAAAAAAATTATTAAAAGCATTTGAGGGGCACCTGGGTGTCCAACTTCAGCTCAGGTCATGATCTCACAGTTCCTGGGTTCAAGGCCCATGTCAGGCTCTGTGCTAACAGCTCAGAGCCTGGAGCCTGCTTTGAGTTCTGTGTCTCCCTCTCTCTCTGCCCCTCCCCTGTTCAAGCTCTGGTCCCTTTCTCTCTCAAAAACAAATAAACATTAAAAAAAAAAGTATTTGAAGCAACTAAAACTAGAAAGCCTGTTTCTGTAAATCCCATTTGTTCATTCACGTATCGCTTTCATCCAATAAATGTTTATTAGGCGTCTACCATATACTTTGCCAAGTACTGGGAACCTGGGCAATAAACATGAAAGACACCATCCTGGCCTTCATACCAAAATAATACCAAGAAAAGAAAAAAAGCTGTATTATGTTCCATTGTTGCTACCAATAACAAAAAATAAAAGTAATCTTAAATAATAGGGAAATCATTAATTATGGTATAACCTTTTGAAGAGTTATTATATAGCCATTAAAATAATTATGTCTGAATATGGTACTTTTTTTCTAATATTAACACAAAATACAACATTATTGTTATTAGAACTATATGAAAATACATATGCATGTGGGTAAAAGTTGAATAAAACATGCAAAAATGTGCTGGAATAGAGAAGTTATTGGTGATTTTACTTTCAATTTTCCTTTAAAGCATTTAAAATTTTTTGTTTGTTTTTGTTTTTGAGAGAAAGAGAGGGCACAAGTGAGCAAGGGTGGAGAGAGAGAATCCCACAAGGAGCAGAGAGAGAGAGACAGACAGAAAGAAGCAGAGCCCACCTGAAGCAGGGCTCCAACTCACCCGATGGGGGGCTCGTGCTCCCCCAGTGCAGGGCTCCAGCTCACCCAAAGCGGGACTCAAACTCACAAACCATGAGATCATGACCTGAGCCAAAGTCAGATGCTGAACTGACTGAGCCACCCAGGTGCCCTTAAATTAGTTTTTAAAAAGTCTTACAGCAAGTAATGAGAAATTTTATTTCTACTAATTTATAAACGTATCCACTCTTCACATTCACAGTGGAACTTGCAAGAGCAGTCCCTGGATTTTAAATCTCTCGTTTAGCTAGGAAAGCTCTCAAGTTGGTGATCCCAGGTAAAATTTAACTCACAGATATTGTACCGGTTCTGTATTATCACAAAAATGCTGCCTAACAAGCCACCCTAAAGGTCAGTGGATTAAACAGAAACCATTTATTATTTCTTAGGAGTCAATATGTTGTTAGTTGAGCAGCTCTTCTGGAATTAGCCGGGTTCACTCGTTTTCTGAGTCAGCTGTGGGTCGGGTAGGTGGATCTACTAGTTTTAGCTGAATGCTTATATTTGGGGCCAACTGTCTGTCCTTAGGTCTAGAAAGGCCTTGGCTCTTTTCCATCATCTCTCACATTCCTCCAGTAGGTAAGCCTGAGCATGTTCTCATGATGAAGCAGAAACCGTTTAGTCATTTATCCATTTACTCACTAGTTCTCCCTTGTGCCAGGCACTGTATGAAGGAACCAAAGAAATAAAGTCAAATGAGAAGTTGCACCTTCTGTCAAGGAGCTTGCCATCTAACGGGAGAGCCAGGCAAGTAAACCGGGGACTACAGTGTAGTCCGGTTAAGTGCTATGATCGTGGCGTGACAGGCTCCGTGGGCGCAGTGGAGGACCTTCCAAGTCAGAACTAAGCACGGAGTGATGATTGAAAGTGTCATGGAGGTAATCCTTGAGCAAGTTTTCAGGGGAACAGGAAAAGCTCAGTGCAGTAGGACATTGTGGCATTCTTGGAGAACTTTGATATTGTGGTGGAGGGTATAGGAAAGGACTGTCTGAAGGAATAGCATGAAAGAAAACTATTCAGGAAAGTATAGTAGTTAAGGTTCTTCTGATTGCAAATAACAAATTCTGGTTGCCAGTGACAAATCCAGCTGATTCAGCTGACTTTTCCAGAAGGATATTGGGGTTTTGCACAGACTTTTGGGAATTGTATAACCAGGGAAATTCAGTGATAGGAATCCAAAAATTCCTCCTGGTAGGCTGTAAACAACTCCCTGTCTCTTTGCATCTCAGTTCAAAATTTCAGTTTTTCAGGAAAGCAGGTCCGTTTGGGCAGTTCGGGTCAGATTTCTACTCCTTTCTCACTCAGCAATGACTAGATTGCAAGTTATGTGTGTGGATATTTGTGGCTGCTCCACCCCTATGCTGGGGAAGGAGGTGTCACTGTGAGCTGTTGCGGCTGGCCTAAGGGACATCTGTCATGTTCTTTTATTTATTTGCCTTTCCCCACACGTGCAATGACAAAAATGCCTCCAGCCTATATGAGCTAGCCATTCTAGGAGCGCCTGGGTGGATCAGTCGATTCAGTGGCCAACTCTTGATTTTGGCTCAGGTCATGATCCCAGAGTCGGGGGATCAAGCCCCATGTTGGGCTCCTCGTTGGGCACGGAGCCTGCTTGAGAGTCTCTCTCGCTCTCTCTCGCTCTCTCTCGCTCTGTCTCTCCCCCTGCCCCTCTCCCCTGCTTGCACTCTCTCACTGTCTCTCTCTAAAATAAAAATAAATAAATAAAATACAATCTAACCATTCTAGTAGAAAAGTGTCCACACTCGTTCTCTTTCCAAGCCAAGACATGGCATGCCTTGTGGATTATTGCTCTCCTTGTCCTGATCTCCGGATGTAAAACGCCCATTCTTTCAGTTCTGGCACAGTCTCCTCTAGGTGTGGTTCTTCACGGTCTTGCAATACAAGGACTGAATAAATGGTTAGTATAATTATACTGCTACACTCTGTAAATAATTGTTTGGGGACAGGGATGGTAATGGTTGCTACAGAAAGAAAGGGAGGAGAAGAAAGCAATGATAGTTCTTCATTTAAAAGGGAAAAAATTAAGTAATTTTTTCATTTTAGACATTGCAGGAGCACATATCCAGACTACTGATTCCAGCTACTGTTAGTGAGGGTATAACTGGCCCATTGCAGGTTTCCTTGTTTGCAGCTAATATCTCAGCTGCCTGAGGCTTTTGCCTCCTAGGGTGGTTTCAACCTTCACTTCTAGAGGTCTAAGCCCTTGGTGATCATCAGAATCAATGGTGTCAAAGCACACAAAGACAATGCAGCAGACTGGAGACAACTCTGAGACAAGGAATATTTGTTCAATAAATATCTCCATTTTACAATGATGAAACTGAAGCACAGAGAGTTTAGATGAACTCTCAAGTGACAAAGTCAGGATTTAAACCCATGCTGTCTGGCCCTAAAACAACCCTCCTACATAGTTACACTGTACTGCCTCCATGCTCACTGTAGAGATGGAGTCTGGGCTCTGAGGCTTTGTTTTTCTTATAAAAAAATTTTTTTAATGTTTATTTCTGAGAGAGAGAGAGACAGAGAGTGATCAGGGAAGGGGCAGAGAAAGAGAGGGAGACAGAATTTGAAGCAGGCTCCAGGATCTCAACACAGCCCGACACAGGGCTCGAACTCGTGAACTTCAAGATTATGACCTGAGCTGAAATCAGAGGCCCAACCAACTGAGCCACCCAGGTGCCCTGAGAGGCTCTGAGCCTTTTATACCCAGGATTAAGTCATGTTTTTGGCTCTTCAACTTTAGCTAGCCTTGTGACCAAGAACAAGTTGCTTAATTTTTCTAAGTTTTAGTCTTTTCATCTATAAAGTGGAGATAGCTTTGTGCATGTGCATGTGCGTTTGATAAGTAATTTATAAAATGGTGGCCATTATTATCAATTCAATACAAATGTATTGAGCACACCATGGTAGGCACGGCATGTGCAGTGGTATACGAGATGGGCACAATTCCTGTGGTCCTGGATCGTTCAATAAAAAGCACCTGAACTAAGCCATTAAATGAAAACAGCAGCGTGTGGTCCGCACGGCTGCCTCCCTCGCCGTGGATCGTAAACACCAGGAGTGACATGTGGGAACACAACGGAGATTGCGAGCTGAAGAGGACAAGTCAGGAAAGCCTGCGACAATCAAAAATAAAGGGAGAAAGACAAGAAACAGGAGTGAAATCAGGAAAACTCCCAAGGGAAAGAATCATCACCTGCTTTTCTTAAGCCCAACAGAGATGTCTGGATTTTACAAGAAAAGTGGAGGGAATTGATCAAGCGATTCTTGTCTTGGAACAGAAAGTTAGAGAAGGTAAAACAGAAACGATCCGTGAGAGGTGGTAGATATTCTCAAAACTCCGTAGAGAGCAGGATTAGAGGGAAGGAAGTGAGAAACATTCATTAAAAAAAAAAGTATCCTCAAGTCCTGATTTGGAGAACAGCCACAATTTGTAATATGAGCCAAGAGATAAAATCTAATTTGTCTCTCAGGGGGCCAAAACAGGCCTTTTTCAGCCTAAATTCCCCTGGCACCTAGCTTGTTTTCTTCACTGTAAATGAGCTGCTGGGAAAAGAATAGGCTTTAGAGATTCTGCCCAAGCAATTCACAGGCCTTTTCTTGGTAATCACTATGTAGCTCTTTTTTCAGTCAGGCTCACACACCGGATTTAATCTTGGTGTTTGATAGCAAGTATTATTTTTAACATTTATCAAACGTACCAAAATATCCCTAAAAGTATCTTAGAATGTAGGTAAGGGAAGAAACGTGATATATATATATATAGAGAGAGTGACCTAATATAAAATTCTGCAGATTTATCCTTCTGACTGGTTATGTAATATGACCTAAATCGCTATCACGGTTAAGGCCAACATTTACCACAATGAGATGCTACGTGGATTAATTGACTGATTATACTATTTTCAGGAGCACCTAGTAGTAACAGACTTCACTGTGGCTAAACTGCAGGTTGAGAAAGTCATTGTTTCCATGTAAATCCCAGTTTACAGCGGTTTAAAAAAAGTAGGTTTATTGTTTCATTCAGAAACCTGTATTGTTGTGATGTGTGTGTGTGTGTGTGTGTGTGTGTGTGTGTGTGCGATTGTTTTGCTTAGACCAAAGGAACACCTAAAGGACAAATATCGATCCAGCTTTTACACAGATGCTTCTCTATGTGTTTGCAGCTTCAATTTAAAGGACAGCAGAGTTGGGATGCCTGGGTGGTTCAGTCAGTTAAGCATCTGACTGTTGATCTCAGCTCAGGTCATGACCTCACAGTTCGTGGGTTCAAGCCCCACTTCTGGCTCTGCGTTGACAGTGTGGAGCCTGCTTGGAATTCTGTCTCTCCCTCTCTTGCCCCTCCCTCTGCCTCTCAAGATAAATACCTAAACTTAAAAAAAAATAAAAAATAAAGGATAGTAAAGTTGATTTCAATTTCTGTGGTATAATTATGTTGATGGTCTTGGAAAAACATGAACTGATAACACTTAAATCTATGAACTGCTTACAGAGAGTTACCTTTGTACATGGAATGTGTTGAGCATTTGAAATTCATAAATGACATTTAGCTTCAGAATAATGATGATAAATATATACATTTATCCACATATCACACACACTATGTTAAGAATATCTTATTGGCATATTGAGCAAAATATGATAATAAAATATATGTCATTAATGTCATTACAGCCAGATACATAGCCATAAAAATTTAAGATATTTAGGTAAGTTTTAAGATGAGACATTTAGATTTTTACAAGACATTTCGATTAAAATATTCAACAACACAGAGTGCCTGGGTGGCTCAGTCTGCTGAGCATCCAACTTGGACTCAGGTCATGATCTCGCAGTTCATGGATTCAAGCCCTGCGTCAGGCTCTGTGCTGACAGCTCAGAGCCTGGATCCTGCTTCAGATTCTGGGTGTCCCTCTCTCTCTCTGTCTCTCTGACCCTCCCCCGCTTGCACTCTGTCTCTCTCTCTCTCTCAAAAATAAATAATAAACATTAAAAAAATATTCAACAACACAAGTCTTTTTTAGCAATGATATAGTTATAAAATATTTATGACATTCTCTGATTAAACAAAGAAACACCAGAGATTCATCCAGTATCTTTCTGGCATTCAAACTGACATCTCTTCATCTTCCACACAATTGCTGATTGAGAGAGAAAATGGCTAGATCTGTCAAGAAGCTCTATATTTTCACATTAAAATTCAAAGTTATTCAGACCCAAGTAGGTAGATAATAAAAGTGGCTTTCCTAATCAGCAAGGAAAGTATAAATTATGCAATAAGTTAAGGAGCCAGTGCCCAGTTGCTTGGAGGGAAAAAACATACACCTTGTGCCAAAAGAAATTCCTGTTGGAATAAAGGTTTTAATATAAAAATAAAATAATATTACTAAAAGAAAACACAGAAAAATACTTACATTATCTTGAGAGTGGGAATTATATTGCATGAAATGTAGACCAAATATTGATTTTTAAAATACATGGAAAACTAAAAATTATTTCAGAAATGACCAACAAATAGGGGCGCCCGTGTGGCTCAGTCTGTTTAGCATCTGATTCTTGATTTCAGCTCAGGTCACGATCCCATGCTCAGCATGGAGCCTGGTTGAGATTCTTCCTCTCTCTCCTCTGCCCCTCACCTGCTTGTATGCATGCTCTCTCTTTCTCTCTGTCTCAGAATAAAAAATAAAATTAAAATTAAAATAAAAGAAATCACCAACAAATAAAAGAGAAAATCCCAAACTGGATGGGGGAAAAAATTACCAAAAAATTTAAGAACAAATGCCAAACTAAAAGGGGGAAAAAGGCGGGGCATCTGGCTGTCTCAGTTGGCAGACCCCACAACTCTCTATCTGGGGGTCAGGAGTTTGAGCCCCACATTGTGGGGTGAGATTACATTTAAAAAGGTGGGGGGGTGGGGAATGACAAGGGACTAAGAAGTCTTACAAATCAATGAGAAGGAGATAAATAGAAAAATGGGTGAAGGACTTCTGCAGGTAAGACAGAAAAGAAAGAATAAAAAGGGTTGCTAAAGGTGAGTATTTTTCCTTTTCATCGGTAATAAAGAATGCATATTAAAATGCCATCTTTGCCTATCTAATTGATAAGGATTATTTTCAAAGATAATATCCAGTGTTACAAACAGTACAAACCTGTTCTCAAATGCTCTTTGACAAAATGTCTGAAAAATGCATCCCTTTAAACCAGCAATTCCAAGACAAAATAATGCTAAGAAAATATATGCTCAGGAAGTAATTAATGATGTGTGTCCCAAGATGTTTATTGTAGTTTCCTTCCTTGCCTCCCCCCTCAATCCCTCCTCCCCTGTCTCTCTCTTTCTATCTCCTTTTTCTTTGGGGTTATGTTTGATATTGGTGAAAAATTGAAAAATTAAAATGTCCGACAAAAGGGGTACTGGTTAAATAAAATATGGTAAATTCATTCAACAAAACATCTATGCTAATTACCCAATACGAGTGACCCTGTAGTCAATACAGTTGATCCTTGAACAACAGAGAAATTACAGGTACCAACCTCCATGCAATCAAAAATGTATAATGTATAACTTGTTATAATGTATAACTTTTGACTCCCCCCAAACCTAACAACTGATAGCCTACTGTTGACCAAAAGCCTTACTAATAACATAGTCAATCAATTAACATATATTTTATATTATGTGTATTATATACTATATTCTTACAATAAAGTAAGCTAGAGAAAAGTAAATGTTATTAAAATCACAAGGAAGAGAAAATACATTTACAGTATGGTACTATACACATATAAGTGAACTCTCACTGTTCAAACCTGTCTTGCTCAAAGGCCAATTGTATATTTGAAAAATGTTTACCCTATGTTGGTTTTTTTTTTGCTTTTATGATTTTTAAATTTTATTTTAATTCCAGTTTACTTAACATACAGTGTTATATTAGTTTCAGGGGTACAATGTAATGATTCCACAATTCCCTACCACAATATGTTGTTAAATTAAAAACATTGGGATACGGAGCAAAATGTATTGGCTGGAGGGTGGGTGGTGTGTCTTTCTAGATCTCTTTCTCTGTCCTTCTCTCTCCACCACCACCACCGCACCCACAGATACACTTAATGGAAAAGTATTGGAAAGACATAATAAGCTATGGGGAAGGAAGATTATTAGATTATTGAATGTTCTTTTTGACTGCGATTCTTTTCTTTTTTTTTTTTTTTAATTTTTTAATGTTTATTTTTGAGTGAGAGAGAAACAGAGTGCCAGTGGGGAAGGGGCAGAGAGAGAAGAAGACACAGAATCCAAAGCTGTCAGCTTTGTGCTGTCAGCACAAAGCCTGATGTGGGGTTTGAACTTTGAGTCATGAGATCATGACCTGAGCCAAAGTCGGTCACTTAACCAAGCCACTCAGGCGCCCCTTGACTGCAATTATTTTCTAATTTAACTACAAAGAGCAGGAATTATTTTTTATAAACAAACATATTTTCAAATTAAACATATAATGGTACTTAGTGATTGCCTTTTTAAACTATGTAAGGATCATCAGTTTAGCCAATTGGTTAAGTATAGTTTAATTCCAACATCTTGGTAATTGTGATGCAAAATTGAGGGGAAAATTGCATCTTCAAATGCTGTTTAATTGGCAGCGTATTTTTCATTTCATAAGGTATTATTTATAATCACTATTTTTATTGTTGCTATAGAAATGTTTTATACACAACAATGCTGAGGTAAGGATTTTGTGTCCCGAAAAACATCGGAACATCAAACCTAAAGTAAATAATGATTTCCTCCTTTAAATATAACAAAGATGTGGGAAGAAGTAGTAGGCAAGAAGGCTCAGTGTTACCATGGGGATGATTAAGATATCCGTGGTGCAAACCACCCCCACTCTAGCTTCAGGGTCAGTGACTCACTAGCTCACAGAAAAATCAACAAATACATAAAGGCATACCTGCACCTGCACACGGAAATTTTCATTACCCAGAGAACTGCTGTAAAATATTATTCAGACGAATTAAGGAAAACCTATCTAAATTAGTGTTTTTAAAACTCTAATTGGGAGGTATTTAAGATGCATGAGAAAACAAATTCTTAACTCGGGTCACTCCAAAACAGATTAAAAATTGATGTGCACACTTATTAAAATCATTAAAGCAAAATTACAAAACACTTCTATTTGTACTTCAATTATTTTTTAATATTTTTAAAATGTTTTTATTAAAATTTTTTTTTAATGTTTATTTCTGAGAGAGAGAGAGAGACAGAGTGAGAGAGGGGGAGGAACAGAGAGAGAAGGAAGCACAGAATCTGAAGCAGGCTCCAAGCTCTGAGCTGTCAGCACAGAGCCTGACTACGCTGGGCTTGAACTCACAAACCACAAGATCATGACCTGAGCCGAAGTCAGACACTTAACTAACTGAGGCACCCAGCTGCCCCTTTAATTATTTTTAATGTTTATTTATTTTTGAGAGCGAGAGCATGTGTGAGGCAGAGGAGGGGCAGAGAGAGGGAGACAGAGGATCTGAAGCAGGGTCTGCACTGACAGCAGAGAGCTGGACGCGGGCTCGATCTCAGGAACCTTGAGATCATGACCTGAGCCAAAATCACACTTAACCGATTGAGACACCCAGACACCCTCAATTTTTTCTTTTTCAAAAAAATTTTTTTAAAAACAGCATTTATTAAGGGGCGCCTCAATGGTTCAGTCCGTTAAGGAACTGACTTTCAGTTTCGGCCTAGGTCATGATCTCAGGGTTCAAGAGACTGAGCCCATGGCTGGCTCTGTGCTGAGTGTGGAGCCTCTCCCTTCTCTGCCCCTCGCCTGCTTGTGCTGGCGTGCACTCGCACTTTCTCTCTCTCTCAAAATAAATAAATAAGCCTTTTATTAAAAAAAAAAAAAAAAACAGTATTTAGGGGCACCTGGGTGGCTCAGTCCGTTAAGTCCGATTTCGGCTCAGGTCATAATGTCATAGTTTGTGAGTTGGAGCCGCGCCTTGGGCTCTGTGCTGACAGCTCAGAGTCTGGAACCTGCTTCAGATTCTGTGTCTCCCTCTCTCTCTTCAGCACATACTCTGTCTCTCTGTCTCTCAAAAATAAATAAACATTAAAAAAATTTTTAATAGAAATGGTACTTATTAAAACATTCCCCAGGGGCTCCTGGGTGGCTCAGTCGGTTAAGCATCTGACTTAGGCTCAGGTCATGATCTCACCGTTCCCGAGTTCGAGCCCCGCATCGGGGCTCTGTGCTGACAACTCAGAGCCTGGAGGCTGTTTCGGATTCTGTGTCTCCCTCTCTGTCTGTGCCCCTCCCCTGCTCATGCTCGGTCTGTCTCTCTCTCTCTCTCAAAAATAAATAAACATTAGAAAAAAAAAAACATTCCCCAGGGTAGACTTATGATTTATCAATTTTAAGGATTTATGTTAAACTCTGGGGCCAATCAAGACAGACTGTTGACCCAAGATATCTGGGGACCCAAGATAGCCATTCAGCAGTTCATTCATTTGTTCGGTAAAATTTATTGAGAACCTACTACACGCCAAGCAATGTGCGGGGACCTAAGCATTAAAGAATACCTAAAACTTGCCTCCTACCCTCAAAAGGTCACCTTTAGAGGAGAGAGACTTCTAAATAAATCACCGCCATAGGCCAATCTCAGTGACTGCCATACTGACTGCTCCTTCTTGCAGAACTTTTGCCATCGCTCCTGATGAATGAGTCCTGGGTGCCCGTGTTCTGCATAGGGTGACCAGTCCACTTCTCTTTTTTACCAGCTTTCCACACCATTGCTAGGAAAAGGCGTTGGTCCAAAAAATTGCCCCAGAATGAGGGGGAGTAATGGTCATATGATTTCCTTACGAGTTTCAGCGCAAGATACAGAGGGCAAGTTAGTCGGTAGGGAGAGCCAAAGCCAGAGCAGAAAAGATTCTTAGAGACTATTGCAAGCCTTCAGAGGACCAAAGTTATATGAGAAGCAGGGCAGAAGAGAAGAGCATCCGAGACAGCAGCAGATGAAGGAGGAGACAGGAAAAATGGAGAGAATCATGGTTAGTGAGGGATCAGAGACCTGCAACTGAAGAAGGGCCAGTGATATAACCTAGTTCTAGGACTGTCTTGATTCCTGAATGTTTATTTAATATAAGGAAGTCCTCATCATTTGGCACTAAGGCAAAAAAAATAGGATTCAAAATTTCACAGTGGTATCTGATTCAACTATGACAGAATAATGGATTTACCTTCTCACAGTAAATAACCACAAAACTGGATAAAATAAATGAAGCAAATGTTTTCAGACAGTGGGCAGTAGCCAGCACAGACCTGCGATCCTTGAGAGAAAAGGAAGGTGGTAATCTCAGAGCAATTTAACATTTATTTAATGAGCAAGGAGAATATTAAACATCTACTTAGGAATAGTTTGCATGAGGGGCGCCTGGGTGGCTCAGTCGGTTGAGCGGCCGACTTCGGCTCAGGTCATGATCTCGCAGTCTATGAGTTCAAGCCCCCGTGTCGGGCTCTGTGCTGAAAGCTCAGAGCCTGGAGCCTGCTTCGGATTCTGTGTCTCCCTCTCTCTCTGCCCTTCTCCTGCGCACGCTTTGTCTCTATGTCTCAAAAATAAATAAACGTTAAAAAAAAAAAGGAATAGTTTGCATGAATCCCCTTAATACTCACTTGATTTCTAGAATCATCCATACATAATCTAGAAGCTCTCATATGCAATCCAACAGATGTATGATGATGGAGCATCAGTGTAATATATTACAAGCTTCCACAAGCTTTCATAAGAGACAGGAAGTTAACATCAGGCCCGGTGCAATAGTTAAGGGAGTTACTTTAATAAAAATTAGACTGTGATCATGACAGTCCATAGTGGATTGTACAACTAATGTAACCCTCTAGAAATCTGACCTGTAGTCCTACAAAATATTGGTAGAAGATCAACTGTGAATTCATACTTGGAAATAAACAAAGAACCCCACAGCAGATGCTTAAATCTGCTTAGGTCAATTATATACTTGAAATTCAGTGGCTCTCTGACAGAAAAGACATGCATTAACATGAAGAAACCTTTGTGAAAACAAAGGGTAGAGTGATTGGCACTAAAACCTGTTGTACTTTCATAGTAACGGAAATTTTTCTTAAAGCAGACATAAAGAATTGTTACCTAAAAAGGAAGTACTGAAACATGAAAATGGAGGCTACGTCATTTGGGCTATTATGGATGATACAACAGCCATACATAACCTGCTAATTGTATAAAATTAATCAGCACTCCAACATGTCTTATATTATTAATGAAAATGTATTAACCCTACTATGCTATTAAGATACAGGCTGAGATTTTTGTAGCAAAGAGACACTTAGGTAACAGGTTGGAGGTGAGAGCTTCAGGCTATTGAAGGGGTGGAACTTTCTGTTCCATGAAGTTATTCAGGGTCCTGAGATCCTTCAATCCTTTTGTTCCACCATCCCCTAGAGTGCCATCCTCATTTACAGGATGAAGATGGGATTGAGTTTCAGCGGGGGGGGGGGGAGGGGGGGGGAGAGAAGCACTGGAGGGCAAGCAGTTTCCTTTTAAATAAATGATAGGGAAGTTGCAAAACTCAAGCTAAGAACTTAGTTTCATGGCCCCCCTTGTGGCAAGGGGAGCCGGGAAATGTACTCAGCCTGGGCAGCCACGAACCCTGCTAACACTCAATTATCATGGAAGAAAGGGAGATGGGATATGGGGGACAATTAGTCGTCTACTGCACTGATACGTAGGCATCCCTGCTGGTGGAGGTGTAACTAGGTTCAGTTTTCTGGAAGGAATTTTGGCAATATGCATCAAGAGCCAGAACAACATACCTGTGCTTTCTCTTAAGAGGAATTTATTCTAAGAAAATAAAATATGCGCCTGAAGATTCAGTTGTGAAGATGCTCATCACAAAGTAATGTGAATATCAGAAAAAAGTAGGGGGCACCTGGGCGGCTCAGTCAGTTGAGCAGCTGACTCTTGGTTTCAGCTCAGGTCATGATCCCAAGGTTGTGTGATTGAGCCCGGCGTCTGCCAGCATGGAGCCTGTTTGGGATTGATTCTCTCTCTCTCTCTCTCTCTCTCTCTCTCTCTCTCTCCTTCTCTCTCTCTCTACCTCTCCTTCTTTCTCTGCTCTGCCCCATGCACTCGCGTGTGCACGCACGCGCTCTCTCTCTTTCTCAAAATGGATAAATAAAACTTAAAAACTTTTTTTTAATCAGAAAACTTGAAAGCCATATAAATATCTCATTGCTTACTGTGGAGGAGCACCTTATACGTGTCCCTGGACACCAAGTGACAGTATTACCACAGCTACGGGGCCAAGAACCATAATGTATATAGGTCACCATTCCATGCTTTGTCTGTAGCCGTTACTGAGTCCCTACCGTGTGCTTACCCTGTTCTAGAATTTTTACATACATTATTTCATTGAATCGACCCAGCAAAGCAGATACTAATAAACAGTTAAATGGAGGTTCAGAGAACGTAAAAAATCCCACAGCGAATAAATGATGTGGTTAGATCTGAATTCATTTCTGTCCAGTTCTTCCCACTCTGCTTCATGCGTATTTTCCCATTTGACTTGCCAGATAGGATTGATAAGGAGCTAAGGAAAGAGCTGTGTGCCCGGCACGGGATGCCAGGAGGAACGACTGTCTCACCAGGGGGGTTATGGGGACAGAACACTCAACCCTCAGGACTCCTTGGGATGTTGCATTTGTTTTTTTTTTTAAGATTTTATTTTTAAGTAATCTCTACACCCAATGTGGGGTTCAAACTTACAACCCCAAGATCGAGTCGCGTGCTCCACGCCTGAGCCAACCAGGCGCCCCATGACTCCTCAGGGTGTTTATGTTTCCAAATAGTAGAAACCAGCTTGAACTATTCTAAGTAGAAAAAAGGGAAATTATAAGAAAGTACGGGTGTCACTGAGCCAAGGAATATAAGCAGCCAGGTGTCAAAACTGGAAACAGAACAGGAAGGTCAGCGGACCTCAGAGAACTCACTGTTTCTCCCTTCGATGTTTTCCTCAGCATCTGGCTTTCTCAGTCATTTGAGCCATATGGCAGCTGGCAGACGGCAGCCACAGCTCCCAAACTGACTTGTACAGATCCAGCCACATGGAAAGACTCATTCTCTCTCTCCCATCCCCACTTCCAGCTCCCTGGGAAGGGGCTCTGCTCAGCCCGAGTCAGCAACCTAGTCCCAGTCCAGTTAGCTGGGTTATTAATGTACACACTCTGCTGTAGATGAGGGACATGTTAAAGGTTCCTTGTGAGCCACCAAGATGTTCCAAAACATGTCCACTACCCAAGGGCGGTGTTACAGATCTTGTGAACCCTGGTGGGACTCATCTCCTCCCTTGAGGAAAACAAATGAGCTGAGGGGCAGCAGGGGATGTGGTGGTCTCTAGTTACACAGATGGGCCTTTTTGATGCATCTCTTGAACTTGAAGTTCAGACTAAAAGAGAATCGAGAGAGGTATTGCTATTTTTTTTTTTTTTGGCTGTGACATTTCCTAAAAAAAAAAAAAAGTTGTCTTTTTCTGTTGGTGACAGTGTTTATTCAAAAGAATTGATTTCACCACCTTAACACCCTACCCAACTGATTTGGTGATTAACAAGTTTGAATGCTTGTAAATGGACCGACTGAAATAATCTTTTCACTGAAAAACATAGTTCTAGTATTTTTAGTACCGCTTATTGAGAAGCGGTAAGGGTTGGTTTGCTTGGTACGTGGCAGCCATTTTCTGTCAAATGAGAACAAAGGGTTTTCAACTTAGGCTCCAATTTGGAAGTTATTCTTCTTACATAAAAGAGAAGAGTTTAAAAGACCTTCTCCTCATCACACTACGGGAAAACACTTTGGAGAAAGAGATGATGGCTATACGTTAAGATTGGCAAGGCGTTTTGCGGAAATAATTGGACCCTACTTCACAACATCACTAATAAGGACTTGGTATAGAAAGTACAATTTATGTCTCAGTTTCAATGTCCCTTTTTCCAGGAAGCTTTTTCTCATCCCTTTAGACTAGGTTAAAAACTTCTGAACTTCCAGAGGGTTGCAGGTTTCATGGGATATACTTATACTAATACATTATTATTTATCCAAAATTCAAATTCATCTGTATTTTACCTGACAACTCTGTATTTCATCTTTTCTTTTTTTTTAAATTTTTTTAATGTTTATTTTTATTTTTGAGACAGAGAGAGACAGAGCATGAGCGGGGAGGGGCAGAGAGAGAGGGAGACAGAATCCGAAGCAGGCTCCAGGCTCTGAGCTGTCAGCACAGAGCCCGATGCGGGGCTTGAACTCACATATCGCGAGATCATGACCTGAGCCGAAGTCGGACGCTCTACCGACTGAGTCACCCAGGTGCCCCTCTTCTTTTCTTTTTTGAGCACCTAGCACAGTTCATTGTAACTGCTTATTTAAGAGAGAAAGCTCTGTAAGGGCAGAGACTGTTTTTTACCAGATTTACTCTGCATCTCTAGGGCCAGACATGGTCTGGCCATATAACAGGCATTTGATAAAGATTTGTTGAATGAAAGACAAAAGTTATTGTAAATGCATATGAAGTCAAGAGCGAGCATTTTTTGTAGATGGTTACAAAGACTCAGATTCAACAAGGTACACATCTTAAGTTGGGATGTCTTGAGATAAAAACAGAAGGGATTACACAGAAGAGGATTAATTGAATCCGGATTTGATTAATGCAAGAAAAGAAGATATCATATGACAGACTAGACGTAAGTCCCTAGCTTTACTGGCTTCTCATTGAGGAGAAATATGAATCCCCCATTGAATATTAATTATGGCTTATTGACATATTCTGGAAATTCGCTGAAATTAATTGTCTAGTGATCTATTTATAGTTTTCACTTCTAGTGGGAACTCAGCTTCTTCAGTTATTTCTGGTCATTGTGGTTACAATAAAAGGCCCTCCTGATAGTGCGAAACGTGGAAACAGGTGGTTCAATTAGATCCCTAAATGACCTTTGTGGTCAAGATTCACAGCTAGGTCAGAAGACCTGGGGAGACCGCCATTAAGCCTCTTTAATTCAGGGTGGTATGCTACACATTTCCCTCGCAGGAAGAGAGCGCCTTGCCGCTTCACAGCTTTCTGCGTGGGCACTGGGGCCAAATGAATTGCTTCTGATTCCCAAAAGATTTTTTTAGTATATTTACATATCATGTAATTCTAAGCACTTGAACTTTGTTCATGCTATTCACTCCCCCTAAACAAAATTTATCTTTCATCTGTGGTTAAACTCAACTCTGACTACTGCATGCCAGCATCCCCCAGCTACGTGTATTGGGCTGGCTAGACCCACTTTAATTTATTTTTTTTAATGTTTATTTATTTTATTTTTTAATGTTTATTTAATTTTGAGAGACATAGAGACAGAGTACGAGCAGGGGAAGGGCAGAGAGAGAAGGAGATACAGAATCTGAAGCAGGCTCCAGGCTCTGAGCTGTCAGCACAGAGTCGACGCGGGGCTCGAACTTACAGACCGTGAGATCATGACCTGAGCCGAAGTCGGCTGCTTAACCAACTGAGCCACCCAGGCGTCTCTTTTAATGTTTATTTTTGAGCGAGAGAGAATGAGAGCAGGGGACGGGCAGAGAGAGAGAGGGAGACACAGAATCCAAAGCAGGCTCCAGGCTCTGAGCTGTCAGCACAGAGCCTGACACAGGGCTCGAACCCACGGATCGTGAGATCATGACCTGAACTAAAGTTGGAAGCTTAACCAACTAGGCGCCCCTAGACCCACTTTAAATGCACATCCCTTCGCGGTGCCCACAGTCATGTTATGCTTCCTTAATGCACTCACTTTCCCACTGCTGCCGTGCCTTCTCCTCTCCTCTGCGCTCTGACACCTTCTACCCATCCTCATTCTCAGTGGGTGATCTTGCTTCCTGCTTCTCTGTAAAAGGAGAAGCCGTGAGAAGAAAATTGGTACAAAAAAGAAAACACATAATGTTTTGGGGGGCCTAATTCCTGAACCTCTTCACTCATTTCCCTTCCAACCCAGCTCTTACCAGGTTCCTGGCCATTTTGGCCATAGTCTTCCAGGCCAAAATTATTCTGATATAGGAATACAGAAGAGTAATGAAGAACGAATAATGAAGATAATAATGAATAATGTATTTGTTGTATTTATAGTTTATTTCAAAAACCTAATGTGGTCCCCATGTTTCTGTGACATTTTTTCTGTTTTCAGGCTACGAAGTAGTGTTTTCATTTAAAAGTATGGCAGAATTTGAGTGCCTGGGTGGCTCAGTCAGTTAAGTGTCTGACTTCGGCTCAGGTCATGATCTCATGGTTCGTGAGTTTGAGCCCCACACTGGGCTCTGTGCTGACAGCTCAGAGCCTGGAGCCTGCTTTGAGTTCTGCGTCTCCCTCTCTCTCTCTGCCCCTCCGCTGCTCTCGCTCTGTTTCTCTCTCTCTCTCTTTCAAAAGTAAATAAACATTAAACAACTTTTTTTAAAGTATGGCAGAATTATACTCTCTTCCACCTCAATCCTGAACAGCCTCAGAGCTCTGGCTGAAGAGGGCCCAGGAGATCAATCTAAGTGCCATCCCAGAACTGCCGGATAGCTTCCTTTCCACCATAAGACACCGAGTGTTCATTTCAGAGCGGCCTTCGGACTTCGTTGCTGCCGTTGTTGTTGTTGTTTATTTCCCATGATAAGAAGTATATTCTACTTCAAAACATAGTACACACACTTATACATAGTCACATATGTGATTGAAACCTAAGTTTCACTAGACAGGACTTATCTTTACAACATGCAGTGAGTGTGCTCTTGTTCTTTTGTATTTTTCAAGTGCTGGTTCTGATATAATAAATACATTTCATTACTCACTAATGAGCCTAAGCCCATGGTTGGGAAAATACTTTATTAAGGGCTAATTAGAGATATTAATAGACAAAATCCTTTTGAGATTGGTGAACAACTAGATGACAATTACTCCAGAACGCACTCAACTATAACAACCTCCCCCCCAAAGGAGGGCCACATGGTTAGCTGTTTAGCTAAGAATAAATGACTCATATGACTATTTGTCTATGTGGTAAAAAGCAAAGCCGATGTCAGAACAAGTAAGGCAAAATCAATTAGGGAGAGGGAAATGGCTCCTCCCTATTGAGCTTTGTTTGTTCTCCACCAGCATAAATAAATTCTGCATTAAATAGAGGTGAAAATAAAGCCCTGGATTAAGCTAAAGCACTACATGGATATGATGACTTCTAAATTATTTTCTAATCCTAAAACTTTATCGCTCCAACAAGTCTACTAATTGCCTAGTATTTATTTATGCCAGTCACTATGCCAGGAGACAGGGCCCTAGCAGTGACTAAGACAACGTTGATGCTGTCGAGAAGCTAACCTTCAGCTGAGGAAACATAACAAACAAACAAAGAAAGTCATGAAGGACAAAAGAACCATGAAGGAAATAAAGGTCAATGACAGAGAATAATAGGGGCTATTCTACGATTCCTCTTATCTATTGTCAGTGTTAATTATGCTACTACTACTACTACTGTGATATTAGAAGCGGTAGCAATATAATAATTATCCAGGATGGTCAGAGAATGCCTATCAGGGAAGGTGACATTTACTCTGAAACCTAATGAATAAGGAGCCGCTACGGACTGAGCCAGGAAAATAACCTTTCCAGGCAGTGGAGCAGCAAGTACAAGGTCCTAATCCAGGAAGGAGCTTGTTGGGGTCCCGGCAACTGACAGAGGGTTGGTATGACGAGAGCGGAGTCAGGGGTGGGGGAGGAAGGAGCACAGGAGGTGAGTTTGGAGACACGGGCCGATCAGGGCTCTGGAGGCTAGAGTATGTCATTTGGATTCTATTCTATGTCAAACCAGCAGCCATCAAAGAGATTTAAAAAGGAAGTGACATGATCTGATTTTAAAGGAACACTGGATATTGTGTGGAGAATGTGCTAGAGGTAGGGACCAGCAGAAGGAGGAAATTGTTTTAGGAGTCCAGGCAAGAGATGATGTGGGCTTGGATTACGGTCCTGGAAAACTCTAAGATCCTGTTTTGTTTGCAATTAGTAGACCATAGGAAAGTAGTTCTGAACATTAACTTGAAAGTGTTACATATTTTTTCTCCGAAGCAAACGTGCAAACATTTTTCCATTTTGGGAGTAATTTAAATCCAAGAGGTCAAAACTTGTGTGTGTGTGTGTGTGTGTGTGTGTGTGTGTGTGTGTTCAGTGACGTGGCGGTGGCTCTTTTTAATATCCCAGAACTTTGTAATCACGATATGGAGGAATTGGTTGGAGGGTGAAGTGTTCCAGCAAATACTTGGCCCCAGGAAAAGACAAGCCACAAGCACTCGGGGAATCAGAAAAGACTGTATTTCGCACCAGTGCCGGCCCAGTGGAGTCACCTCCAAAGCGGGGGTTTTACTGGTCTCATATATATATATGTGCTTCTGGGATGGGCGGGGCTGGTACGGTCAAGCTTCTGGTTCCTGGCTACGGGTTGACACAAGAGGCAAGCAAGATTTGAAGAAACCAAAAGCATGCAAGGGGAGTATCTGGCCTTGAACACCTGCCCCTTTTTATCTGCCTTTTTCTTTTTTTTTTTTCTTTTTACCAGCTTTCCTTCTCAGAGGACTGGAGTAAGCTGGGACTATGGAAAGGAGAGGCAGTTTCAAGGAACTGCTGTGTAGAATGAGGCAGAGCATAGAGTGCAGCTCCCTGGGAACTCCATCACACTTGGGAAAGTGCTGGCGATTGCTGCATAGACAGCTCTACCTCGGTCAAATGCGGGGAAAGAAAGAGGTATAATTTATAAATTCACTCGGGAAAGACTAAGATATCAGAGCGAGAGAATATTGTGTGCATGAGGGTCTTGAAGCCTCAAAACTTCCTGGAGGAAATGATACAAGAATTTGGAACTGATGGCCAATCTCCAAAATATCATGATTGTATTTCCTAAACCAAATAAGAAGAAAGAGACCTTTTCTAACAGTTTTTTGGGGGAAAGGAATGGGGCTGCTTAGAAGGGGAGGAAATTCTTAAGACTCATCAGAAAAACCAAGAGTTGTAGCTGTCTGCCTGTGAATTGCTTGTTACCAAACGGATTAATCCTTTTTTGGCCTAGTCTCTGAGAAAACTTGTTTGAAATACTTAAGGAAAAGAACAGTCCGTGAAGCTGAGAAAAAGGCTGCCTCTTAGGGGCTTAAATTGCTTTAGCCTGAGGGCTAGTTTACTGCTGAAAGATCTGTACTAATCACCGGAAGGAAGTGGGGAGAGTCCCCACCATTCTCCCATCAGTTCTCAGCAGGCCCCTGCAGGAGTAGGAAAGACCAAGGCAGATAACTGGCTGCAGCCTTGGCAGGAGGCTGATTTTGAAGCCACAAGGAAAAGTCCCAGGGCCTGTGAGACCACTTGAAGCCCATGAAAATAAGAGGAAGTTGGGTGTCCTTGTGAGAAAGCCAGCGTGGAAGCTTAGAACCAAATACCACCCATCTTGTTATCGACATACTCAAAACCCCGGGAAAATGGCCTGGGAAAACGAAGGTCACATTTGGTAGTTGGAGTAAGAATTGCCACATTCTAAAGGAAGCTATGGAATCTTCTTCGAAGACTCACAAGAATTAATTAAACTATTGTTTATTTAGTCTAGAAATAGTTTACATCCAGATCTGCTTGGAGGTAAGGAAACAGATCAGGGAAAGTCCCAGCCCCTGTTCAGCAAGAGGACACAATCCCAGACACACATTCAGCGTGATACTGTTCTTCTCTCCTGCACATATGGTTGACCAAATGTGGACAATTCTAAAAATAAGCTCCCTAATCAAGATTCCAGATCAGGCACAAGCTAAAATAGGTTTGAGCAATGTTTAATTTCTTAAAGCTCTTCGTGTACAGACACACACATGAGTAGAGGCTTGTTGTTAAAAGCCCTTGTTTGGCTAGGTGTGAGCACCCGACAGTTCTCCCGGCTCCTGACTGGTTAGTGTTGCACGTCCATGTCCATTCTGGTGCTTGAGCCACGCTTGTAAATGACAAAAGGCAAGTCAAAAACCCCAATGAAGTTATTGACATGAGAAATCACCTGAACACATTTGGCTTTCTGAAACGTCTCAGAAATGAGTCATATGTGTTACTTTCCACTTTTGGAATAGCCTAGAACTAGTTCAGCATGTCCAGCAGGTTGATCTGGTTTCCAAAAGCTGTACTGCTGTATATAGATGTGCATTTCTCTAAGAAAAGTAATTAATAGCCCTTTCATCTGGCAGAAGTAGCTCTTTGTTTAATTACTCTTCTCATCACCTTCATAAATTCACTTCTAGTTCACAGCAGCATTCTAGACGAGGGGTGTAGGTGAGCCAATAAAAATGAACTAATGAAAAAGCGTCATAAGAGCCATTTTAAGAAAACATCGTTAAAAAGTTCAGTAAGAAAATAAATTTTGCAGCCCTGATATACCTTGAATAGAACTTTATGTTGAATATGGAGAATGACACACACATATTTAATTCTTGCAAAACAGCTAGACTTTACTGATGGGAAACAGAGATAGAAGTGTGGGTATGGGCACATGAAAGGAATCACGTAAGGCTATACTGAGAGGCAATAAGGAAAGAAAGCATTGATATTGTGCTTTTCTGAGTTTGGTGTGATGTTGTCAGGGCCAGATATAACAGATCCTTTAAAGGAAGGAAGGAAAACAAAAACAAAAGCAAAACTAAAACAAAAACAATGGGTGAAGGGAAATGAGTTCTAGGCCAGAACTGTAAAAGATGTGGGACTAGTGGTTTTGAAAGCCAAAGCTATCTAAAAGAATAAAAAATCAAATTATTTTTTTCATAAAATTACTTTTAAGAAGCATTCATGAAAATTGAAACAAACTTTCAACTACTCATTTAAAAAAAAAAACACAACATTTGAACAGTGAGAGGAGTCTAAAATGATTCATTCCCCTTCTGAAATCCCTCCCCCGTCTGTTTCCAACAGCCAAATATTTTATGTCTCATATCGCAGAAGAAAGAGTTTTCCTTCCTCTCTCCACTTCTCTCCACCTACTTACAGAATAAAGAAATAACCAATTTAAATGAACATTTATTGTGTATCTATTTTGTGGCCTACAGTGTTCTGAGTACTGGAAAATCAGGTGTGGGAATAAAATAGACAGTAATAGCTCCCCCTGTTTGTTTTATCAGTTTATGTTTTAGTGAGGGAGGACAGGCAATAAACATAGAAAGAAGAAATGAATAGGAACTTCAGGCACTGATAAGTGTTATGAAGAAGCGACAATAGAACCCCAAGATGAAGATGACTGGGGAGGTGCGGTACTACTCTGGCTATGGTGGTCAGGGAATTCCTCTTTGAGAAAGTGACATGTGAGTCATTTATTACCACCTAACTGAGAAAAGGGAGGAACCACATGAATATCTGCAGGAGTTCTCCAACCAGAGTAAGCAACAGGTGGGAAGGCCCGGGCCAGGAGCAAGCCTTGTGTGTTCATGGAACTGAAAGAAGATCAGCGTGAACGAAGGAGCAGAGGCGGATGGAACAAGATTTGAGGGGCCTCATGGATCCTGATGAGAAGTCTGCAGGTTCTCCTGATTGCATTGGGAAGTCTTTAGAGGGTTTTAAAGAGGGAAATTATCCTCTGGTTGACCCTTGACCAACATGGGTTTGAATTGCTGGGTCCACTTATATGTGGATTTTTTTTTTACAGCAAGTACTGTAAATGTATTTTTTCTTATGGTCTTCTTAACAGCACTTTCTTCTCTCTAGCTTATTTATTATAAGAATACAGTATATACTACACAAAACTTACAAAATATGTGTTAATTGTGTATGTGGTCAGTAAGGTTCACAGTCAACAACAGGCTATTAACATTTAAGTTTTGGGGGAGTCAAAAATTATATGTGGACTTTTGACTGCACAAAGGGTCAGCACCCCTGACTCCCATGTCATTCAAGGGTCAACTGTACTTGGTTTACACTTTATAGAGATTACTCTGGGTGCTCGGTGGATAGAGGAAGGGCAATGGGGGAATCAAGACTATAGCAGAGAGAGCAGTGAGAGGTGGTGATGGCATTGACTTAGACAAGAAGAGTGGAGATGCAGAGAAGTGGTTGGGTTTGGGATATATTTTGGAAGTTGGAGCCAATGGGACCTATTTTTAGTAGATACTGATGGAATGAGTGCGCTATGTAAGGAAAAGAGAAGAACCGAGTAGAACTCTTAGGTATGTGTCCTGAGCAATTTAGTGTATATTTGTATTATTTATTAGGATGAGGAGGGCTGGAGGAAGTGGACTTGGAGTAGAAATCAATAGCTTTGTTTTGGCCATGTTAAATTTGAGATATTTATTAGATATCAGAGTGGTTATGTTGAGTGAGAAGTTGGATATACACATCTGGACTCAGGCAACAGGTTTGGGTCTAGAGATATAAACTTGAAAGTTATCAGTATACAAAAGTCTTTGAAGCAACAAGACGAGATGAAATCACCCAAGGACCTGGTATGTAGAGAGAGTTGAGGATGGAGCTCTGGGTACTCCAGCACTTAGAAATCCAGTAGAGGGGTCTCTCTTCACGTCCAAGGCAAATCTTTTATGTGTTCTCTCATGTTATCCAACTCGCTCCTTTCGCAGCAGATTGAAAATGACTATCAATTCTTTGATACTCTTCTCACCAAGAAGTGCAGTCTAATTCCCCTCCTTTGATTCTGGGCTGAGTCTCTAAGGACAGTGACTTATTTGACTGATAGAATTCATCAGAAGTGACTCTGGCACTTGAGAGACTAGGTCATAAGAAAGTCATGCAGCTTCTGTCCAGGACATTTGGAATATTCTTTTTGAAAGCCTGAGCCATCACATAAGGCCAATCATCCTGAGACTGCTCTGAGAAATGCCACCTGTCGGTGCTCTGGTTGACATTCTCAGCTGATTCCATCTTTCTAGATACTCCTTCCAAGGCATCAGACATGTGAATGAAGCCATCTTGGGCCTTTCAGACTAACCCATCCACAGGTAGGTCTGGCAAATAGCCTCACATAACATTATTCAGGGCAAAAGAATTGCCCAGGTGAGCTCTGCCTGAATCCTTGACCCCCACATCATGAGATATAATCCAATAGTTGGGATCATTTGTTTTGTAAAAATAGAAAACTGTAACACTTTCTGTCTTTCTCTGGGACCTTATTTTATAATCAATTCCCATCCCTTCTGGATCACCCTTCTCAACACACATTATTTTGCTAACTTTTTCTTCCTTACTGGTTCTTTCTCCTCCACCTGCAAGATGCTTAGTCTTTCCCGTCTTGATAAAACTTCTTTAAACTTCAGCTGCTCCCATTTTTCAACCTACTGCAAAATGTGGCTTTTGTCTTCACCACACCCCTGACAGTGATCTCACTGAATTCACTAATGTCAACTCCTAATTGACGAAGCCATCATATATTTTTTCTGTCCTTAAACTGAACTGTATTTAAACACTCTCACCATGAATTTTTAAGGATGAGGAGAGCTGATGTGGCTGGCCTGAGAAATGAGATGGGAATCAGAACCAGTCTGCAGAGCAAAGGACTTCAAGTTTTCAAAGGCATGAGTTTCTTCAGCTGGAATATGAGAAGCAACTCAAAACCAGGAGGGATCGTGAAGACAAGGCAGATCCAGTGTGCGTGAACCAGGTAGAACAGAGTTGGATAGAGGAGAGGAAAATGCCAACCTGGAGAAATTATTTGACCTAGAATTCTGGTCCAGCATTTGAGGAACAGGAGGATTAAACTCCTGAGAGTAGAGCAAGAGAATGTTCAAACAAACAAACAAACAAAAAACCAGTAGGCTTAGAACAGGGTGGAGAACAGGCAGGAGAAAGTCTTGAAGCAGATTCTTAGACTTCACTGTATTTGTGAATCAACTGGGGAAGTGTCGTTAAAGATACTGATTCCGCTGTCTTGCCCAAGAGATTCTGGGGTTGAATCAAAAATTTCCCTTTCAAATAAAGACCCCACATTATTCTGATCATATAGGTGGACTTCAGGCCAGACTTTGAGTAACGCTACCTAAAGTAAGAGGAAGGTCTTGGCTAGGGTGTTCCGGGATAAGCCAATTTTGTTATTACTTCTTTATCTAATTAGTTAACTCATCAATTTTCTCATTATTGCATAATCAATGCTAGGGCCAGCTGAGACAGCTGAGTAGGTTTCTTTCTCTTTCTGAGTCATTTCAGGGCCTCTCCTCTCTATATTGCTTCTTTCCATGTGGTCTCTGCAGCAAGGTAGCCAGACTTCTTACATGGTGGTTCAAGACTCCCAGTAGCCAAAATGGAGGCTGCTGGGCCTCCTTAAAGTTGAGGCCTGGAACAGACACAGTGTCACTTTTGCTACAATGTATGGGTTGAAGCAAGTCACAGAGTTAGTCCAGATTTAAGAGAAAGGGGCTATACATGTGTGTGAACACTGGGAGATGTGGGGCACTCTGGGCCATAATGTAAAGGAAAGAAAAATAAGATAAAGCTGGGGATGTTTGGAGCAGAGATGTGTAAGGTCAGGATATAATATGCATATCACAAGGCATGCTCACTTTCTAAGGTGAACTACAAAGCGGGTCTTGAGTATTCCAGCAGCAGAGAGGACCAGTGGGATTTAATGAATTAACAAAGAATTCCAAGCAGCACTGATACACAATAAGGTATCCTCATTAATATAATAAATCACAATTATTATTATTATTATTACTGCAGCAATCTAAGTGACCATGGAAACAGAAATAATACACATGGGAATAAGATACCAAAAAAGCAGAGGCAGATTTGGCTTTTAATTAGATATGGAAAGAAAGAGAAAATTATCATTAATTATATTAGGTGTAGAATGGCCTTGGAATTTTGTAGAAATCTGTCCTTAGTTTTTTTTTTTTTTTTTTTTTTCCTTTTTAAGAGATCGGAGAGATCATAGTGCTTCCAGGGAACTTCTTTTTTTTTTTTTTTAATTTTTATTTATTTTTGAGAGCGTGAGAGAGAGACATAGCATGAGCAGGGGAGAGGCAGAGAGAGCGAGTGACACAGAATCCGAAGCAGGCTTCAGGCTCTGAGCTGTCAACACACAGCCTGACGCGGGGCTCGAACTCGCAGACCGTGAGATCATGACCTGAGCCGATGTCGGATGCTTAACCGACTGAGCCACCCAGGCGCCCCTGTCCTTAGTTTTTTAGAGATGAATACTGAAGCATGAGGGATTAGCCATCATAGTATCTACAACTTACTTGAAATCCTTTAGCATAAAATGTAGAACAAATAAATATAGTAAAATGCTAATAATTGTTAAATCCAAATGATTGATAATTGTTGATTTATTATACTGTCTTCTCTGCTTTTCTGATGTTCGAAGTGCTTTCTCACAAAAAGGGAAACAAACAAATAAATTCAAAATTTATGATTTGCCTTCTACATTCTAGGATATGTTTCATGGGCTTGTGAACATCATAGCAAGCTTACTGCCATCAGGGAGCTTACACTATAGCAGAGGGAGACAGACAATAAATAAACACAATAAATAAGAACAGCATATATGTAACAGCTGCTAAGTGCTACGGACTAACAGAGCAGCGTTAGGAAGACTGGAAGTGCAAAGATGGAAAGCATACTGGTCAAGGTCAGCCTCATCGAGAAGGAGACACTTGAACAAAGACTTGAAGGATAGGAGGGTCTTGCTATATGTATATCTGCAAAGAGCATTTGAGGCAGAGGAAAGGAAGTGTGGAGGCATGAGTTTATCTGGTGTCTTCACATTCTGCAAAAGGCAAGGAGGCCAACGTGACCGAAGCAGAGTGAGCCAGCATGCTAGCAGTGAAGATACTCAGGAAAATAAGAAAGAGGCCAGGTCACACAAGGCCTGGTGGGCCACTGCAAGGAGTTTGGGTTTCACTGTGAAGAAATTGGGGAGTCACCAGAGTTTTTGATCAGAGGAATGACATGATCTGAATGATGTTTTTATCTTATTTTATTAAAAAAAAACTTTTTTATGTTTAGTTATTTACTTTTTGAGAGAGAGAGAGAGGGAGTGAGCCAGGGAGGGGCAGAGAGAGAGGGGAAGAATCCCAAACAGGCTCTGAGCTGTCAGAGCAGAGCCCATCACGAGGCTCTAACCCACAGAGCTGAAGTCAGATGCTTAATCAACTGAGCCACCTAGGTGCCCTCTAAAATACAAAATTCTTAACATGAGAAAATTGTGTTCATGAGTCAGAGTCAGATGCTCAACCAGCTGAGCCACTAGGTGCCCCCGAATGATTTTTTTTTTAATTTTTATATCTTATTTTATATTTGAGGGAGAGAAAGAGAGACAGACAGACAGATAGACAGAGAGTGAGCAGGGCAGGGGAAGAGAGGCAGAGACAGAATATATTTGAGGGAGAGAAAGAGAGACAGACAGACAGACAGAGATTGAGCAGGGCAGGGGAAGAGAGGTGGAGACAGAATCTGAAGCAGGCTCCAGGCTCTAAGCTGTCAGCACAGAGCCCGGTGTAGGGCTCGAACCCACAGCAGTGATATCATGACCTGAGCTGACATCAGACACCTAACCGACTGAGCCACCCACGTGCCCCACATGAATGATGTTTTTAAAGGGTCACTATCGTTGTGTTGGAAAGGGGTAGCAGGGAGGGCAAGGATGGAAGCAGGGAGACAAGACACAACTGTCATCCTCTGAGTGACTGACAGTGGCCTTCTCAGCCTTATAAAACTGAATATGAAAACTAAAACTGTAAATATTCGAAGAGAAAAAACATAGAGGTAAAACTTAACTGCCTCAGCATAGGCAAAGCTTTCTCATGCAGGACATAAAAGTAATTAACAATAGATGAAAAATCTGACAAATTGTACTTCATCAAAATTTAAAATTTCAGCTCATCAAAATATGTCATTGAGAAAATAAGAAGGCAGACTAAAAACTGGAAGAAACTATTCACAGTACATATATCTGATGAAGGATTTGCAGAGTCGTACAAGTCAACGATAATAAGTCAAACAAAACTATAATTATAGGCAAAAAAAAAAAACCTCAACCATTATTTCATGAAGAAGATATTCGAATGGCCAATAAACTTATAAAAAAATGTGCTTGCTCAACATCATTTGTCATCAGAAAAATTAAAATTAAAACCACAATGAGATACCACTACACACCCAGCAGAATGACTCATATTTAAAAGACTGACTCCACCATTTGCTTTTAAAGTTGTCCGCACTTGCAGTTCAGGAGTTCACAAGGGGGACGGAGGGGAGCTAAGCTGGTAGATCGGAAGGGAGGCATGACCTTGGTCCATTGATAAGTATTGACAAGAATGTGGAGCAATAGGAACCACCACACAACGTTGGGGGGTCAACTGCTTTGGAAAATCGGCAGTTTTTTATAAAGTTAGACATCCACCTCCCTCAGTAGCCACCCATTCCACTCCCAGATATATATCCCAAGGGAAACGCGTATGTCTCCAAAAAGGCAAATGTTAATAGTTTACTTATTATTGTAGTTTTATTCGCTGTAGCCCATACCAAGAAACAACCTCCTTGTCCATCAACAGAGTGAGCAAACAGCTGTGGTATATTCATAGAGCGGCAATAAAAAAGAACAAACTCCTCATATATGCAACAACACAACTGAATCTAAAAACCATGCGGGTGAAAGAAACACATGACAATAACACTACATACTGTATTATTCCCTTGATATGAAATTCAAGAATAGGCAAAACTAATCTTTGATTGATGAGGGAAAGTAGGAAATTGGTTGCCTTTGGATTGGAGTGAATGGAAAGGGGCACAAAAGAACTTCCTGGAATGATACGTCTTGATCTGAGTGTTAGTTACACTGGTATATGCATTCGTCGAAATCAGGTTTGTGCATTTTTCTGTTTATAAACTATACCATAATAAAGTACTAAAAGAAACGAGTCTGTAATTCCCTTGTAAACTTGTTCAACACTTCGATCATGTGGTTTGCATGTACCTGTTTGACCTGGCACAGCGGCCTTAGGGAAGTTGGGGGACAGCCCTGCTCCATCTAGGAAAGAAAACCAAGAGCGTGCACTATCTCTGAACCCAAGTGAAGAGAACATTTCAAGGAGGTAGGAGTGAGCGACTGTGCAATACCGCCGATATGTGAGGTAGAGGAGGACTGAGGACTGACCATCAGTTTTACCAATGGATAGGGCAGTAGCTGGTGACCTGGACAAAAACAGTGTCAGAGGGGTAGTGGAGGTCAAAAGCCTAGAGTAGGTTTATAAGAGAATGGGAGGAGAGGAACTAGATAGGGTGAACACAGACAAGCCTTCTCAACTGTCTGCCTGTTCAGTGCTGTGTTCTCAGTGCCTAGCATCATTCCTGCCGTGTATTTAAGTGACGTTAATAAATAATTGATGTTGAATGGTTTGCTTACCCTGAATAACCCTGAATCCACTCTAATTAACTTAAAATATCACTCTCATATATATAATTTAGTTATTGATAGTAATAATTTCCTCATGACACACCTCCTAAGTTAGCATTTTTAGCATTCACTAAAATATTTGTGTAGTCACGACTTCTGTAGGTAGTGACGCCATGATCCTAGCTATTAGCGTTGGGCCCCAAATATTTGTCTTATTAGAACCTTGCTAAGAAGATAAGGATTGAGTGAGATAATTAATAGTTAAGGAAGAGAATTCTGTAGATGAGATTACATAGGTCAATCTGGTGATCAAAAAAAAAAAAAAAAGCTTGATATTTGTCTCAGCTGCTTTTAAGAATGCTTTTCGGTTTTCTGATAAGTAGGAAAGATGTGCCCTTCTGCAGGGCAGACACAGAGTAACCCTTCCTTTCGCCCTTGACCCAGTGCTCACCGAATGCTCAAGGACAAAGTCTGCAAAAATTTCAGGATGAGGTAAAGTCCCATGAACGAAGACTGAGGTAGAGAACAAAACCAGTAAAACGTAAGTGACAGTCCTGGTCACAAATGAAGACAGTAAGCTCTATCAGGAGAGAGACTTTATTTCACCCTCCAATGTATCCTTAATAACTATCTCAATGCCTGGCACTCCAAAGAAAATGTGATAAGCACTCAAAAAAAAAATGTACCCTATGAAACAAAATGGTTAGGAGTTTGGTCAGATGGGAATGATAAGCCTGAGAAATCTTTTCAGAAGGATTTAAGACATAATGGAAAGCTGAGATGAACCTTGATTTAGGGGATCTATGGGCAGAGTTCAGAGCCCTGGTAAGGTAGAATCTGTCTTAGGCCTCAGAGCTCCAGAGTTAGCTCCCAGTGGGTCTTGCTGCTCAGACTCTAGCCGTTTTATTTAAAGATGGTTGGACCTGTCCCTGTCGGACTAGATGGGATCAAACAGTTTGTATTAGCCCCAATAACTCATGCTCTTAAGAGAGGGTTGAATCAAATGTAAGATGATGATTCCTATGAGCCTCTTAAGTTTCCTTATTGAAATGGTCCTAAAATATGTGCCAGTGATCAAATTTTGACACTTTATTAGGATACTCCCAACAAACACTGATAAAAGAGAATATTCAGATGCCAAATTTAGGAGGCAGGATTTAAATTATTTTTTAATGTCTATATATTTTTTGGAGAGAGAGAGAGAGAGAGAGAGACAGAGGGTGAGCAGGGGAGGAGCAGAGAGAAAGGGAAACACAGAGTCCAAAGCAGGCTCCAGGCTCTGAGCTGTCAGCACAGAGCCCGGCGTGGGGCTTGAACTTGTAAGCTGCAAGATCATGACCTGAGCTGAAGTTGGATGCCTAACCAACTGAGCCACCCAGGTGCCCCTAGGAGGCAATATGCCTCCTCTATGCCTACTCTACCCATAGCTCCTGCTTATTGGTACCAGATCATGTGACCTCTTAGCTTTCACCTCTGCCGTTACTGATGGGATCTAAGTTAACACCTGCACTAAGCTGAGCCCATAAGATTTCCTCTCCCAGGAATATGGAATTTGTAGTGGGTAAATCCCTAAGTACAAGGGACAAATTGAATGCACTATCTTTTGGGATAAGAAATGTTCTTTTTTTTTAAGTTAATTAATTAATTAATTTTTGAGAGAGAGAGCACGAGTTGGGGAAGGGCAGAGAAAGAGGAAGATACAGAATCTAAAGCAAGCTTCAGGCTCTGAGCTGTCAGCACAGAGCCTGATGCAGGGCTTGAACCCACAAACTGTGAGATCATGACCTGAGTCAAAATCTGACGTTTCAGCAACTGAGCCAGCCAGGTTGGGGGTTAGGATTGCAACATACAAATTTGTGAGACATAAGCATTCAGTCCATTGTACTGTAATAGGCAGGATAGAATAGTTTCGCAGATCTGTCCCAACAAAACACTAAACAAAATGAAAGAACTTAACCCAGTTTCATTGAAAAAAATGTTGCAGCTCCAAAGAGGAAAACAAAACAATAATGACCGTAGAAAACATTACAAGGGAACTAAGAAACCCCCAAATCACAGACAGGTAAGATTAGAGGGATTGTATCTATTTTGAAAGAGATGAATGTCATACTGAAGGCCCTCAAAGGGTATGATAACAAGGCTGAGCACTCCTGGAAATGGTGAAGGAACTAAAAATAGTAGTGAAAATTACCAGGTATTTAACAAGACTCATGGAATCCATGATGCCAGTAAAGTTAAAGTATAGTGGAGGTGAAACAAGACCTTGAATACTCTTCCACTCACCCACAGAGCAGACCAGACGCCCCCCTGGACATGTCCTGGGTTAGGAGTGGGGTTTTGGCTTCTGAGAGACACAGTCTGTGACTATGTGTAAGGGCTTTGAAGGGAGATGTTTCCACCACCTACTAGCCCCGTGACTTTCATAAACATCTCTGAACATGTTTCTTCATGTGAAAAATAAGAATAACAGTCACTGCATCGTGACTCATTGTGGTTGTCACGATTAAATGAGATAATGCATTAAAGGGTTTGGCAAAGTTCCTAGCATTAAAAACAAACAAACACACAAACGACCTTGCTCTGTTATTTCTGATCCAGTCACAAAACAGACAGTGAGGGATCTGGTGCCCAAACAAAAACGTGGTGGGAAAAGAAGATCCAAGATAGGAAAGCAAGAGAATTCAGCACTTAGAGAGTCAATGCCTAAGAGATGGCAGCTTTCATGAGAATCACAGTTTGAGGGGGAAGGTTTCAGAACAGGGGCCACTATTCTGGAAAGACAAAACAACAAATGTCTGCAATACCGAAGAAGAAACAAACACGGTGATTAAATCCATGGTACTGCAATTCTAAATCTTGTGTTCTTAATTACTATATTATTCCATCTTAAGATTTTAATTGGGACATTACAATCAGTAAAATTGAACACACACAATAAAGTGTGTGAACAGAACTAAAAAAAAAAAAAAAGATTTGTGAAAGAATTCCTTAATTAAATACTGTATGTATTTATGTTTCAAAGAGTTTTCACGGTCTCACAAAACTTGTCCTCTAGCAGGGCCTTTCTAAAGACAGTAAGAAAGCTCACGCCCTGTCCTTTCACCCCCTCTGTTAGTTTCCCTTCGAAAGAAAACTGCATCATATTCACCTCAGAATCTACAGGTATAGTAGAGGCTCAATAAATATTTATTTAGTAATCCCAAAATATCTCCCAGAAAACCTTATTTCTGGATATAATATCTCAAAATCCAGTTAGTGCAGAAAGGTATAAGGAGATAACCAAATTATAATATAATCATAGAATCAAGTACTACTTTAGAAATAAAAAGGAAAGACCACTCATGCATGTAACATGAATGAATCTCAAAAATATTACCAAAAAAACATTATGATTCCATTCTGGAAAAGACAAAATTGTAGAGTCAAAATCAGTGGTGGACTAGGGAAGGAAGAAGGTGATTAATTACAAAGAGGCATGAGGAAACTTTGGGGTGACAGAAATGTTCTAGATATTTTTTAATTAAGTTTTAAATTTTAATTCCAGTATAGTTAACATGCAGTGTTATATCAGTTTCAAGTGTATAATGTAGTGATTCATCAATTCTATAAATTATTCAGTGCTCATCATGATAAGTGTACTCTTTAATTCCCGTCATCTGTTTCAGCCATCCACCCCTCCCCTCTGGTAATCATCCATTTTTTTCTATAATTAAAAGTCTGCTTCTTGTTCTCTCCTTCTCTCTCTCTGGAAGTGTTCTGTATTTTGATTGTGGTGGTAGTTATATGACTATATACTTTTGTCAAAATTCATAGAACTGTGTATGTAAGAGGGGTGAATTTTACTTTATATAAATTTTGCCTAAATAAACCTGACTTAAAAATTTAGAAAGAAAAAAAACACATATATATGCTGTCTGCAAAAGACTCACTTAAAATGTAAAGACACACACAGACTGGAAGTCAAGAGGTAGAAAAAGCTATTTCATGTATATGGAAACCAAAAGAATGCTGGAGTATCTATACTTATGTCAGACACAATAGGCTTTATTTATTTTTAATGTTTATTTATTTATTTTTGAGGTGGGGAGGGGCAGAGAAAGAGGGAGACAGAGAATCTCAAGTAGGCACCACACTGTCAGTGCAGAGCCCGACGTGGGTCTCTAACTCACAAACCATGAAATCATGACTTGAGCTGAAACCAAGAGTCAGATGTTTAACCGACTAAGCCACCAAGGCACCCCCACAGAATAGACTTTAAAACAAAGACTAAAAAGAGGGAAAAAGACATTACATAATGATAAAAGGGTCAATCCAACAAGAGGATATACCATTTGTAAATATCTATGAATCCAGTATAAAAGCCCTAAATATATAAAGCAAATATTAACAGACCTAAATGAAGAAATAGATAGCAATACAATAATAGTATGGCATTTAATACCCCATCATTATCAATGGATAGATCATCGAGTCAGAAAATCAATAATGAAACATTGGCCCTAAATGACACATTAGACCAGATGGACTTAATAGATATATACAAAACACTCCACCCAAAAGCAGCAGAATACACATTCCTCTCAAGGGCACATGGAACATTCTCTAGGATAGATCATATTCTAGGCCACAAAACAAGTTTTAATAAATTTTAAAAGATTAAAATAATATCAAGTATCTTTTCTGACCACAGTGGTATGAAACTAGAAGTCCACTACAAAAAGAAAACTGGAAACTTCACAATTATATGGAGATTAAACAACATGCTACCGAACACCAATGGGTCAATGAAAATATCAAAAGAGAAATTTTAAAAATACCTTGAGACAAATGGAAATGGAAATACAAGACACCAAAATATATGAGATGCAACAAAAGCAGCTCTAAGAGGGAAGTTCATAGAAAAATCAAAACAAACAAAAAAAAAAAACAACTTAAAATGCTACTCAAGGAAAAAGAAGAACAAGGAAAATTAGTAGAAAGAAAGAAAGAACAAAGATAGGTGCAGAAATAAATGAAATCGAGTCTTAAAAAAAACAGTGGAACAAATCAATGAAACAGGGAACTGGTTCTTTGAAGAAATAAACAAAATTAACAAATTTTTAGCTAGATTTACCAAAAAAGAAAAGGACTCAAATAAATGAAATCTATATGAAAGAGAAGATGTTACAACAGGTACAAAGCATCAAAAGGATCATAAGAGAAAAGATCACAGTAATGAACGATTTTACACCAACAAATTAGACAACCTAGAAGAAATGGATAAATTCATAAAAATATACAACCTTCCAATACTGATTCATGAAGCAATAGAAAATCTGAACAGACTGATTACCAATAATGAGATTGAATCAATAATCAAAAACCTCCCAAAAAACAAAAGTCCAGGACCAGAGAGCTTCACTGGTGAATTCTACCAAACAATGAAAAAGAAGAATATTAATTTCTCTCAAAGTTTTCCAAATAATAAAAGAGGAAGAAACACATTCAAACTCATTTTATGAAGCCAGCATTACCCTGCCACTAAAACCAGATGAGGGCAGCACAAGACAAGAAAATTATAGGCCATCAGAAAAAGACAAATACCATATGACTTTACTCATATGTGGAATTTAACAAACAAAACAAATGAGTAAAAGAAAAAAAAGAGATAAACCAAACAACAGACTCTTAATTATAGAGAACAAACTGATGGTTACCAGGAGGGAGTGGGTGGGGAGTTGAACTAAATAGATGTTGGGGATTAAGAAGTGCACGTGTGTTGATAACCACCAGGGGATGAATGGAATTGTTAAATCACTATATTGTACACCTGAAATTAATATAACACTGTATGTTAACTAACTGGAATTAAAATAAAAACTTAAAAAAAAGAAAATTTTACAGGTCAGTATCCCTGAAGAACATAGATGCAAAAATCCTAAACAAAATATTAGTAAGCAAAATTCAAGAATACATTAAAAGGATCATCCGCTGGGGCACCTGGGTGGCTCAGCTGGTTAAGTGTCAGACTTCAGCTCAGGCCAAGATCTCACTGTTGGTGGGTTCAAGCCCTGCATCGGGCTCTCTGCTGTCAGCAAGGAGCCTGCTTTGGATCCTCTTCCCACCCCCTCCCCCCAACCTTGCCCTGCTTGCACTCTCTCTTAAAAAAATAAATAAACATTTAAAAATTAAAAAAATACAAATACAAATAAAATTTAAAAAGGATCATACATCATAATCAAGTGGGATTCTTTCCAGGGATGCAAGAGTGGCTCAGCATCAACAAACCAATCAGTGCGACACACCACATTAACAAAATAAAGGATTAAAAATCATGCGATCATCTCAATAGTTGAAGAAACAGCATTTGACAAAATTCAATATACATTTATGGTGAAACAAAAATTCTCAACAAAGTAGGTCTAGAGGGAATGTACCTCAACATAACAAGGATTATATATGACAACACAGCTAACATCATATTCAAAAATTTAATATGTAAAAAATTGAAAGCTTTTCCTCAAAGATCATGAACAAGACAAGGATGCCCACTCTTGCCAGTTTTGGAAGTCCTATTCAGAGCAATTAGGCAAGAAAAAGAAATAAAAGTCATTTAAATTGGAAAGGAAGAAGTACAACTGTCATTATTTGAAGATGACATGATACTTTTAAATTTTTTAAATATTTATTCATTTTTGAGAGAGAGAGAGAGAGAGAGAGCGAGCACGAGTAGGGGAGGGGCAGAGAGAGAGGGAGACACAGAATCCGAAACAGGCTCCAGGCTCTGAGCTGTCAGCACAAAGCCCAACGCGGGGCTCAAACTCACGAAGAGATCATGACCTGAGCAGAAGTCGGACACTCAACCGACTGAGCCACCCAGGTGCCCCTAAAGATGACATGATATCACACGTAGAAAACCATGAAGAATTTACCAAAAACGTATTAGAACTAGTAGACAAATTCAGTAAATTTGCAGGATGAAAAATCAGTATACATGCATTTTCATATATGGATAATGAATTATCAGAAGAGAAGTTAAGAAAACACAGTCTCATTTATAATTGATTCCAAAACATTAAAATGCATAGGAACAAATTTAACCAAGGAATTAAAAGGCCTGTACACTAAAAACTATAAGACATTAATGATAGAAATTGAAGACACAAATAAATGGAAAGATATTCCATGCTCAAGAATGGGAAGAATTAATATTGTTAAAATGTCCATACTACCCAAATCAAGCTACACATTCAACTCAATCTGCATCATTTTTCCAATGGTATTTGTCACATAAATAGAACAATCTTAAAATTTGTATGGAACCACAAAAGACCCAAATAGCCAAGGCAATCTTGAGAAAGAAGAACAAAGCGTCAGTCCGCTGATTTCAAACTGTATTACAAAGCTATAGTAATCAAAACAGTATCGTATTGGCATCATAAAACCAGACACAGATCAAAAGAACAGAGAGAACCTAGAAATAAATCCACGCGTTAATTTTTTCAATGTTTATATATTTTCGAGAGAGAAAGAGGCAGAGCATGAGCTGGAGTGGGGCAGAGAGAGAGAGGAGACATAATCTGAAGTAGGCTCCAGGCTCTGAGCTCCAAGCTGTCAGTGCAGAGTCTAATGTGGGCCTCAAACTCACAAACTGTGAGATCATGACCTGAGCTGAAGTCAGATGTTTAACTGACTAAGCCACCCAGGCACCCATAGTCAATTAATTCTTTTAAAGAAGAGCCAAGAAAATACAATGGGGAAAGAATAGTGTCTTCAGTAAATGATGTTGGGAAAACTGGACAGCCACATGCAAAATTATGAAACTGGATCACTATCTGACACCATACACAAAAATCAACTCAAAATGGATTAAAGACTCGAATGTAAGACCTGAAACAATAGAACTTCTGGACGATAACGTAAGCAGTAAGTGCCCTGATATCAGTCTTAGAAGATAATTTTTTGGATTTGACACCAAAGCAAAGGCAACAAAAGCAAAAATAAATAATGGGACTGACTACATCAAACCAAAAGGCTTCTGCACAGTAAAGGAAACCATCAACAAAATGAAAAGACAACTTATAAATGGGAAAACTATTTTCAAGTAATATATCTGATAAGGGTTTAATATTCAAGATATATAAAGAACTCTTATGAATCAATAGCAGAAAAACAATCTGATTTTAAAATGGGCAGAGGATCTGAATAGGCATTTTTCTAGAAGATATACAGGTACATGAAAAGCCGCTCAACATCACCAATCATCATCAGGGAAATACAAATCAAAAGCACCTGTTAGAATGGCTAGTATCAAGAGGCGCCTGGGTGGCTCAGTTGGTTGGGCATCCAACTTCAGTTCAGGTCATGATCTCGTGGTTTGGGGGTTCGAGCCCCATATCAAGCTCTGTGCTGACAGCTCAGAACCCGGAATCTCCTTCAGATACTGTGTCTCCCTCTCTCTCTCTCCTTCCCCTGCTCGTACTCTGTCTCTCTCTCAAAATTAAATACACATTAAAAAAAAAAAAGAATGGATAGTATCAAAAAGATCAGAAATAACAAGTGTTGGTGAGAATGTGGAGAAAAGTGAGCCCTTGTGCACCACTGGTAGGAATATAAATTGGAGCAGCCACTATCGAAAAAACAGTGTGGAGTGTCTTCAAAAATTAAAAATAGAACTACCATAAAATCTAGGAATCCCACTTCTGAATATTTATTGGAAGAAAATGAAAACATTAACTTGAAAAGATACATTGGCCCTCATGTTCTTTACGGCGTGGTTTATGATGGTCAAGAACTGAAAACAGAGCTGGAGCATTATTCAACCATTACAAAAAGAATAAAATCTTGCCATTTGCAACAACACGGATGAGCCTTGAGGGCATCGTGCTAGTTTCAGACAGAAAAAGACTACCTGATCTCACTTATATGTAGAATCTAAAAAACAACGAAACAAAAAAACATGAGTTCATAGATTAAAAAAAAAACAGATTGATGGTTGCCAGGGGCAGGGGGTAAGGCGTGGGCAAAATGGGAAAAGGGAGTCAAAACTTCCACTTATAAGTAAGTCATGGAGATACATGTACAGCATGGTGACTAGAGTTAATAACACTGCGTTGCATATTCGAAAGTTGCTGAGAGTAAATCTTAAAAGTTCTCATCACAAGAGAAAATTCTTGAACTATGGGTGGTGATGCATGCTAAGTAGATATTGTGGTGACCATTTCATGATTAGGTAATTCATAATTACCTAATCCTTATGTTGTACTGCTGAAACTAATATAATGTTGTTTGCAGTTATACCTCAATAAAAAAGTACAAAAAAATGAAGACCTCAAGATGAAGATATATGACACTCATGGATAATTTATTTCAAATTCACCTATTAATTTTGACCGTCATAGTATTTTACAGAAATCTTGAAAGCAATTGTCTTGCTCTTAGCAAAGTCTAAGGTACCAATGAACTATAGCATCTCAAAAACACAGATAGGATTCTAGTCTGTGAATTTGCTATTGTTTTTCGTGAAGAACATGTTGCAGCAGCCTGAAAGGTGGTGAGAAATGAAATATGGGCCTTCATTAGGAAGACCCACCTGGAGCTGAAAAGTGGAAAGGGGTGAAAAGTGAGATTTCCTATTTGAAAGGTATTTAGTTTAACTATCTTTAAATATTTAAGATCTGAATGTTAAAAATGTAATCTTATATTTTCAAAGCAGAAAGAAATATCGAGCAGTTGGCTTACCTTCCAATCCTGTTCTCTTCAAGGACCATTTCCTTGGTTGGTTATCTCTGTCACAGTTCATATCACTGAGGGTTATTATAATACTGTCTTTCACGTCTTCGTATTCATTCATTCACTTAATTATTTATTTAATAAATGTTTACTGCCAGACACTGGGGACGCAGGACTGAGGCACGAGAGCCATGCCCTTTGCCTTAACATTCTAGTGAGGAGGAAGACAAAATAATGTCAACAAGTAAATACCTTCAGGTGGTGGTAAGTCTTATGAAAAAATAAAACAGAGTAACGGGGAATAGAATGACTTTGGGGGCGGGCAGTGGGGGGAGAGTACTGTGGACAGAGTGGTAGGGGATCTGGGGAGCCGGCATTTGCACCCGAGGCTCCAGGAATTGAACGAAGGGAAGGGGTCGGCCCGGGGGCGAGATCGGTGGGAAGAGCATTTCTAGCATAAGGGATGGTAAGAGCAAATCCTAGGGCAGAAATGCATTTGGCATTAAACGAGGGCTGTAAGCCTGGCCCTGTGCTCAGAGGACAGTGAACAGGAGGAGAATGGTAGCAAATAAGGACTTGGACAGGAGCTGCGGTTTTACTCTAATGGCAAGAAGAAGCTATCAGAGGGTTTTAAGTAGGGTAGTCATGTGATTTTCTTTAGAAAAGTCTCTCTGGCTTTTGGAGTGGTAGGCAAGAAGATAAACATAGAAAATGTTCATGTGGCCATTGCTGCCATCCAGGCAAGAGGTGAGAGGGTGGTTCGGACAAAGGTCGCAGCAGTTATGGCGGTGAGCAGAGGTTTGATTAGGTTCCAGTTTGCAGTAGGGCTGAGAAGACTGGTTGATGTGGTGGCAAGAGGAAGCACTAGGTGAGGGGTGGTACTTTTACCCAAGCCTTTACTGTAATAGGGAAACATCCTGATATTGTCTTGTTATATTTAAGGTGCACTAAAGGATGCGGTAGAGATGTAAGAAGGCAGACAAATATTTAAGTGTGTAGATCTGGGGGGAGATCAGAGTCGGACACATAATTTTATAACTCCTCGGCATATAGATTGTATTTAAAGCAATGAGACTGGATGTCATCACCTATGATGTGACATTAACTGCAGAAGAAGAGAGGTCCTAAAATAGACACCTGACAGGTGTATATATTAAGCACCTAAAATAGTGCTTAATATATACTGGCAGGGTAAAGGAAGAAGTGGCCAGGAAGAAATTCCAGTAATGTAGGAGGAATAATTGACAGTATATGGTAATGGAAGTCAACAGTGGAATGTGTTCTAAGTAAGAGGAAATGATCACCTCTGCCAAATCCCACAGTGTGGTCAAATTAGAGAGGGCTGAACATCGACACTGTATTTGGCAAGGTGTATCTGTCACTGGTGACAGATTTGGTGGAGGTCATTTCAGCAAACTCAATGAACGTATAATTGGATTGGGTTGCACAGAGATGGAGAAGTGAGAAAGCAAAGCGCAATACAGGCAATTGTTGATCAGTTTCATTTTGAAAGGATGCAGAGAGTCAGGGCAGAAGCCGGCAAGGGGGTGGACTCTCGAGTTTACTTACTGAAACACGAAGGCATGATGCAGAAAAGAGCAGCTAATGGCCAGAGTAGAACATAGCGGGCATGCGATCCAGAGCCGTGGAGAGAAGAGGGTATGCGTTTTCCTTGTGAAAAGAGAGAGTACATGTGTTCAGAGTTAGGTGGGTTGGTAGATTGGATGGTGAAGAGATGAGGTGGTTATTGCCTGTTGGCTTCTCTTCATTCAATGAAGTGTAAAATGAGATCACCAGTTGACAGTGAGGGAAGATGAAAAATTAGAGATTTAAGGAGAAAGGAAATGTGACATGATGTGGAAAGTCGGGGACAATGCCATATTCATATTTATATCCTAGTCTGCCACACTGTAGGCATTGAAAAATGTTCAAAGAGTGACTGAAGGTAAGAATCAGAAGAGAAAGAACTGTGATATGCCTTAAAAACTTATATCTTTTTTTAAAGTTTATTGAGAGAGAGAGGATGAGTGGGGGAAGGGCAGGGCAGACAGAGGATCTGAAGCAGAGTCCATGCCGACAGCAGAGAGTCCAATGTAGGGCTCAAACTCACAAACCATGAAATCATGACCCGAGCTGAAGTCAGATGCTTAACTGACTGAGCCACCCAGGCACCCCTAAAACTTACATATTAATAACAAGAGTGATATATTTGTAGAGTATTTTGGTTTACAAATGGTATAGGGTCAGGCACCTGGGTGGCTCAGTTGGTTGAGCAACCAACTCTTGATTTCAGCTCAGGTCATGATCCCAGGGTTGTGAGATGGAGCCCCTCAAAGGGCTCCATGGTGAGCTTGAGATTCTCTCTCCCTGTCTCTTTCTCTCTCTCCCTCTGCTCCTCCCCTACATGCACTCTGTAAAAATAAAAATAATAATTTAAAAAATGGTGTATCATCTACTTGAATTTATTCAATAAATTCTAGAATACTAGAGGAAGGAGGCACCCTTGAAAGACATAATTAAGACAAGATTACTGGGGCACATGGGTGGCTCAGTCACTTAAGCAGTTGACTTCAACTCAGGTCAAGATCTCATGGTTGATGGGTTTGAGCACGATTTTGGGTTCTCTGTTGACAGTGAGGAGCCCCCTTCAGATCCTCTGTCCTCCCCTCCCCCTCCCCCACCCTTCCCCTGCTCATGCTCTTTCTCTCAAAAATAAACATTAAAAAAAAAAAGACAAGATTACTGCTTTACACTTTATTTACAAGGCCACTTTTCCCACTATGCCAACCAATCTCTAAGGAGATTCTTTTTATTTTTGTATCCTCAGGACATACATCGATCGGTGCCTGGCACAATGTAAGTGCACAAGAATGTCTTTTTAAAACTAAATAAGTGACTATATTTATCTGGATGGCTCTGTTGTTAAGCAACCAACTCTTGATTTTGGCTCAGGTCATGATCTCATGGTTTGTGGGTTTGAGCCCTATGTAGGGCTCTGCTCTGAGAGCGCAGAATCTGGTTGAGATTCTCTCTCTCTTTCTCTCTCTGCCCCTCCCTCGTCTCAAAAATAAATAAATAAACAAACATTGTGTGGGGGGGGGGGGTTCCTGGGTAGTTTGGTTGGTTAAGCATCTGACTTAGACTCAGGTCATGATCTCATGGCTCGTGAGTTTGAGCCCTGCCTTGGACTCTGTGTGAGACGGCAGAGCCTGGAGCCCGCTTCAGATTCTGTGTCCCCCTCTCTCTATGCCCCTCACCACTTGCACTCTGCCTCTCTCTCAAAAATAAATAAATGTTAAAAAAATAATAAATAAATAAACACTAAAAAAACAAATAAATGACTATAAACATGAGTTTCTAATCTTAACGGGATTTACTGGCTGAAATAGAAGAGTTGCCAAAAGAATTTAAATACTACACAGATGAGGGGCACCTGGGTGGCTCAGTCAGTTAAGCATCTGACTGCAGCTCAGGTCATAATCTCGTGGTTTATGAGTTTGAGCCCCGAGTCAGGCTCTGTATTGAGAGTGCAGAGCCTGGAGCCTGCTTCCTATTCTGTGTCTCCCCCTCTCTCTGTGCCTCCCCTGCTCATGTTCTATCTCTCTCTATCTCTCAAAGATAAATAAATGTTAAAAAATTAAAAAAAAAATACTACACAGATGAAAAGCTGTAGTGGATTGATTATAAAGACAAACAGATGCTTTTAGGGATATTTTGAGGAAGGCACAGTTTGTGATTATACATTCCCACAAAATTTTCTTTGTAATGTTATTTCAAGAATAAAAAATGATATAAATGGATTTTTGTTCTCACCAGTACAGCAACTCTTGAGTTTGCTTGAGTTTACAGACTCCTTTATCTTTTCTCTGTAATAGTAACAGATTTTGTCTTGTTCAGCTAACACTGTGCATTACTGTGAACTACATTCCTAGGCACTTCGGAACCACCCGTTTTGCTGACTCTCCTCCTCTAGAAAGACTCAGAGAGATGTCTTTTCTGTCTGGCTGATGAAGCACCACACTCACCTGCGCCTGTTGTGGGAGACCAGCCCCAGGGAGGGAGGGACTGACACAGACAGATCCTGGCTCCACTTGACCCCTAGGCTAGGCTTTTCTTACTTAGAGTTTTGCATAGCATGGCCCCCCCATTTCTTGTAACATCGCTTTCAGGAGTCAAATATTTGGAAAATTAAAAAATAAATAAAGAGAAGAAAAAATGCTTGGGAATATACGAGGGAAGGCGATGGAAGACAGCAAAACAGAAACAGAAAGGAGGGAAAAGAGAAATTTGACTACTTTAAAGTCAGTGAATATAATTACAGCCATAAAGTTGCGCAATACAAGAATATGATACACTTAGAGCTGATTTCAAAACATGGCAGGGGGGCAAGGAAAGAAAAGCTAAGAAGGAAGACCACAGAAGCTATTTTTATGATGGGAAGAAAACATGTGTGGCCCTAGCTATCTCTGGTTTCATATATATATATCACAACAAATCACAAGGGAGTGAGAATATAAACTATTTACTGAGGCTTTTACTAAGAACACCTGACTTTTCTGATTTAGAAATAGTTGATTAAAAAGAAAAAGAAAAATATTTCAGAAGGAGGCAGATGGGAAAATGGTTCCTACTCATCGTCGCGTAAGTGGTTGGCGCCCTCTAGTGGCCACATCGATCCCCTGCATGTGGATCCTAAATTGCACTTCTGAAACAAGACCTTTGGGAAAAAGTAACTGAAATTTTTTAGGGGGAAAAAAATTACTCACGTTTTAGTGTCTTGATATAGAGAGCTTTCTTAGCCCCAGTGTTCTCGGGCAGCAAAGCTAAATTTTTTAATTGGGGGAAAATACAATATTTGTCTGTAACATAATTAATTAAAAATAAGCTGTTTTGTGGGGGGACCTGGCTGGCTCAGTCAATAGAGTATGCAACTTTTGATCTTGGGGTTGTGAGTTCGAGCCACACATTGGGTGTAGAGATGACTTGAAAATAAAATTAAAAAAGAATAAGCTGTCTTTGACAAAATAAGATGGCAGTAAAGAGGCAATAGCAATTATTCCATCAAGGAAAGCTTTCTCCTACCCATTTGCCAATATCTTCATCCAACTCTAGAGAATTTGCACAAGGGAATTTAACTCTGCAAATGGCTCAATATGATGCTATTAATTACTATTTACATATTAATGTGTGTACCTGTAAAACATTATTCAACTAGCATTCTTTTTCTTATAGTTTATATGTAAAGACTATCTTTTTATTTACGTTAAGGTAGTTCTTTGCAGAGCTTGATATAAATTTTTTGTGTAAATTTGCAGCTTAATACAGTGTTAAACATGATATTAAAAAAACCCTTCATTTTGATTCTTTACCATGTTTTCAGTGAACAGAAAAGTGTGGTATATTTGATACAGCTGTAACAATCATGAGTTAACTATGTCATAAATTGGTTGCAAGTCTAAGTACTTCTGGCACCATTCGACAGACAAAAGCAAGCTGTGGTATTGACAAAATTCGTTCATAGATTATGCTCTTGGCCCTGAAGAGGATAGACCAGATCAGGGAGAGTAAAAAGGAGACCAGTTCTTTTTTTCTTTTTCCATGCTTTTATTTAAATTCCAGTTAGTTAACATACAGTATAAATTTAGTTTCAGGTGTAGAATTTAGTGATTCATCATTTACATACAACACCCAGTGCTCATCACAAGGGCCCTTCTTAATCCCCATCACCTATTTCACCCATTCCCCTCCCCACCTCCCCTCTGGGAACCATCAGTTTCTTCTCTATAGTTAAGAGTCTGTTTCTTGGTTTGCATATCTTCCCCCGCCCCCGCCCCCAGTTTTCGTATTTGTCTTTTTCTGACTTAATTCACTTAGAATAATGCTCTCTAGCTCTGTCCACATCACTGCAAATGGCAAGATTTTATTCTTTCTGATGGCTGAGTAATATTCTATTGTATATATATATATACCTTTTCTTTATCCATTCATCAGTTGAGGGACATTTGGGCTCTTCCCATAATTTGGCTATTGTTGATAATGCTGCTATAAACATCAGGGTGCATGTACCCATTTGAATTAATATTTTTGCATCCTTTGGGTAAATACTTAGTAGTGCAATTGCTGGGTCATAGGGTAGCTCTATTTTTAAATTTTTTGGGGAAAAAAACTTTGAGGAGCCTCCATACTGTTCTCCAGAGTGACTGCAGCAGTTTGCATTCCCACCAGCAGTGCAAGAGCGTGCCCCCTTCTCCACATCCTCGCCAACTTCTGTTGTTTCCTGTGTTGTCAATTTTAGCCATTCTGACTGGTGTATGGTGGTATCTCACTGTAGTTTTGATTTGAATTCCCTGATGATGAGTGATATTGAGCATCTTTCCATGTATCCCATGAGCCATCTGGATGTCTTCTTTGGAGAAATGTCTATTCATGTCTTCTGCCCATTTTTTAACTGAATTATTTATTTTTGGGTATTGAGTTTGATAAGCTCTTTATAGATTTTGGATGTTAAATTTTATCAGATGTATCATTTGCAACTATCTTCTCCTATTCCATAGGTTGTCTTTTAGTTGTTGATTGTTTCTTTTGCTCTGCAGAAGCCTTTTGTTTTGATGAAGTTCAATAGTTTATTTTTGCTTTTGTTTCCCTTACCTCAAGAGATGTATCTATTTAGAAGTTGCTGCAGCCGCAGCCGATGTCAAAGCGGTTACTGCCTGTGTTCTCCTCTAGGATTGTGATGGTTTCCTGTCTTACATTTAGGTCTTTCATCCGTTTTGAATTTATTTTTGCGTATGGTGTAAAAAAGTGGTCCAGGTTCATTTTTTTGCATGTTGCAGTTTTGCAGTTTTCCTAACACCATTTGTTGAAGAGACTGTCTTATTTGCATTGGATATTCTTTCTTGTTTTGTTAAGGATGAATTGACCATATAGTTGTGGGTTCATTTCTGGGCTTTGTATTCTGTTCTGTTGATCTCTGTGTCTATGGTGCCAGTACCATACTGTCTTGATGACTACAGCTTTGTAATAGAACTTGAAGCCCAGAATTCTGAAGCCTCCAGCTTTGCTTTTCTTTTTCAATGTTGCTTTGGCTATTCAGGGTCTTTTTTGGTTCCACACAAATTTCAGGATTATTCGTTTGAGTTCTGTGAAAAATGCTCTTGGTATTTTGATAGCTATTGCATTAAATGTGTAGATTGCTTTGGGTAACATAGACATTTTAACAATAGTTGTTCTTTCCATCCATGAGCATGGAATGTTTTCCCATTTGTGTCTTCTTTCATAAGTGTTCTATAGTTTTCAGAGCACAGATCTTTTACCTCTTCTGTTAGGTTTATTTCTAGAATCTTACGGTTTTTGGTGCAGTTGTAAATGGGGTTGATTCCTTGATTCCTCTTTCTGCTGTTTCATTTTTGGTGTATAGAAATGCAACATATTTCTGTATGTAGATTTTATATTCTGCAACTTTGGTGAATTATGTATTAGTTCTAGCAATTTTTTGATGGATTTCTTTGGATTTTCTAGACAGAGTAAAAGGTCATCTGCAAAGAGTGAAAGCTTGACTTTGTCCTTGCCAATTTGGATGTCTTTTATTTCTATGTGTTGTCCAATTGCTGAGGCCAGGACTTCCATTACTATGTTATGTAGATAATAGTGGTGAGAGTGGACATCCCTGTCTTGTACCTGACCACAGAGGAAAAAGTCTCAGTTTTTGGCCAGTGAGGATATTAACTGTGGGTCTTTCATGTATGGCCTTTATGATGTTAAGGTATGTTCCCTCTAAATCTACTTTGTTTTTAGGGTTTTTATCAAGAATGTATGCTACTTCGTCAAATGCTTTTTTTTAAAAAAAATTTTTTTAAGTTTATTTATTTTGAGAGAGACAGAGACAGTGTAAGTTGGGGAGGGGCAGAGAGAGAGAAGGAGAGACAGAATCCCAAGAAAACTCAATCCCATGAACTGTGAGATCATGAATTGAGCTGAAAACAAGAGTTGGACGCTTAACCAATGGAGCCACCCAGGCACCTCTAATGCTTTTTATGCATGTGTTGAGAGGATCATGCGGTTCTTAATCCTTTCTTTTATTAATGTGGTATGTCATGTTGATTAACTGGTGAATATTGAACCCTTCTTGCAGCACAGGAATAAATCCCACTTGATTCATGACGAATGATTGTCTTAATGTGTGGTTGGATTCGATTTGCTGGTATTTCACTGAGAATTTTTGCTTTCATGTTCATCAGGGATGTTGGCCAAATTCTAGTGAATTTGGAAGTTTTCCTTCTATTTTTTGGAATAGTTTGAGAAGAATAGGTATTAACTCTTTAAATATTTGGTAGAATTCACCTGTGAAGCCATCTGCTCCTCGACTTTTGTTCGTTGGGAAATTTTTGATTACTGATTGAATTTCTTTGCTGGTTATCAGTCTGTTCAAATTCTCTATTTCTTCCTGTTTCAGTTTTTGTAGTTCATGTTTCTAGGAATTTAACCATTTCTTCCAGGTCGTCCAATTTGTTGGCATATAGTTTTTCATAATATTCATTTATAATTGTTTGTATTTCTGTGGTGTTGGTTGTTATTTCTCCTCTCTCATTTGTGATTTTATTTATTGGATCTTTTCTCTTTTCTTTTTGATAAGTCTACTAGGGGTTTATCAATTTTATTGTTTTAAAAGAACCAGTTCCTGGTTTTATTGATCTGTTCTATTTTTAGTTTCTATATCAAAATTATTTCTGCTCTAGTCTTTATTATTTCCCTTCTTCCTCTGGCTTTAGGTTTTGTTTGTTTTTCTTTTTCTAGCTCCTTTAGGTGTAAGATTAGGTTGTTTGAGATTGTTCTTGCTTTTTGAGGTAGCCCTGTATTGCTGTATACTTTCCTCTTAGGACCACTTTTGCTGCATCCCAAAGGTTTTGGATCATTGTGGTTTCATTTTCATTTGTTTCCATGTATTTTGAAAGTTTTCTTCTTTGATTTCTTGGTTGACCCATTAATTTTTTAATACCATGTTCTTTAACTCCATGTATTTGTGGTCTTTCCAAATTTTTTCTTGTAATTGACTTTTAGTTTCATAGCATTGTGATCATAAAGGAGGCATGATATGATCTCAATATTTTTGTACTTGCTGAGATCTTATTTGTGACCTAGTATGTGATCTATTCTGGAAAATGTCTCATGTGCACTCAAAAAGAATGTGTATTCTGCTGCTTTAGGAGGAAATGTTCTGAATATATCTGTTAAGTCATCTGGTCCAGTGTATCATTCAAATCCACTGTTTCCTTGTTGTTTTTCTGTTTTGATGATCTGTCTATTGATATAAGTGGGATGTTAAAGTCTCCTTCTATTGTATTATTTTTAATGAATTCCTTTTTGTTTGTTATTAATAGCTTTTATTTATTTGGGGGCTCCCAAGTTGGAGGCATGAATATTTATAATTGTTAGATCTTCTTCTTGGATAGTCCCCTTTATTGTGATATAGTGTCCTTCTTCATCTCTTGTTCTAGCCTTAGGTTTAAAATCTAGATTTTCTGATAGAAGCATTGCTACTCTGGCTTTCTTTTGTTGTCCATTTGCATGATAAATTTTTCTCCATCCTTTCACTTTCAATCTGTAGGTGTCTTTAGGTCTAAAATGAGTCTCTTGTAGGCAGCATATAGATGAGTCTTGTTTTTTATCTATGTTTTTTGATGGAACATTTAGTCCACTTACATTCAGAGTAATTATTGATAGGTATGTGTTTATTGCCATTTTATTTCTTGTTTTGCTGTTGTTTCTGGAGATTTTCTCTGTTTGTTTCTTGTCTTTGTCACTTTTGGTCTTTCCTTTCCCCTATAATATTTCTTGCAGCTCTGGTTTAGAGGTCATGAACTCTTTTAGTTTTTGTCTGTCTGGGAGACTCTTTATCGCTCCTTCTATTCTGAATGATAGCCTTGCTGGTTACAGTATTCTTGGCTGCAGATTTTTCCATTCAACGCATTGAATACATCATGCCACTCCCTTCTGGCTCACCAAGTTTCTGTTGAGAGAGCTGCAGCTATCCTTATGGGTCTTCCCTTGTAAATTAGGGACCTCTTTTGTCTTACTGATTTTAGGATTTTTTTCTTTATCGATATATTTTGCAAATTTAAATATAATATGTCTTGCTGCTGGCCTGCATTGGTTGATTTCAATGGGAGTTGTCTGGGCTGAAAGGAGGCCAATTCTGAGGCTGTTTGGATAGTCCAATTGAAAGATGATGCAAGTCTTTTAAACAAGGACAAAGGCAGAGAGGATGGAAGAGATGGGCTAGATTGAAGATTTTTCTGAAAGAGAATATTCAATATTACTGACTGAACATGAGAGGGGTAAAAGAGGAATTAAGAATAATTGAGATTTCCAACATGGGAAAAAGGATGGATGACAACACCATCCACTAAGAACAGAAATCTAGGAAGAAGGGGCACCTGGGTGGTTCAGTTGGTTAAGCATCCGACTTCAGCTCAGGTCATGATCTCACAGTTTATGAGTTCGGGCCCTGCATCAGGCTCTGTGCTGACAGCTCAGAGCCTGGAGCTTGCTTAGAATTCTGTGTCTCCCTCGCTCTCTGCCCCTCCCCCGCTCATATGCTGCCTTTCTCTCAAAAATAAATAAACATTAAAAAAATTTTTAAAAAAGAAATCTAGGAAGAAGACCAGTGTTTTGTGTATCTGGGTAGGAAATAAGTGATAATGAAAAAATAAGTTTTGGATATCCAGGTAGAGGTGTCCAGAATATGGATAAAAAATATAAGTCTGGAACACGAGATTAAGGCTGGCATTTAAGAAACAGATTTGAGAGTTAACGTCTATAAATGAGGAAATAACAATAGTTGAGGACATCAGGTAAACACACCAGGGAGAAAAGAAGGGGTTCAAGGGAAATCACAACAGCTAAGACAGTGAGAAAGCCCAAGATAAGAATTATCAGAGAGTTAGGAGGGCCTCAGACGGTGGTATTTGCAATGATCAGGGAGGAGAGACTGGGAAGCCATGGTGGTGAGCAAATGAGGCAGAGAAGTCAAGCGGACTGTATTTTAAAAACCAACCACTGGGCAATGAGATCAACCATTCAAAAACAGGCTAACAAGCATACCGATCAGTGTCATACAAAACAAGCCAAAATGAATCTGAAGAGCTTATAAAAAGCTTTTACTGAACTAGAATTTAGGTACACTAAATATTGTTTGCATGGGCTCATTACAAAAACACGTACTTCTCTAGTTACAGAATTTGGTCTGTATTCTCATTAAACAGCTTTCATTTCAACAGGAGGAAATGACTTATTGAACTCTCTATTCAAGGGAAAAGGATGTAAACTAAAAGCTTTCTGTCTTCCTAACTACACCGGGCGACTGTTGTAAAATGCTGATTCACAAATGAATCACGATATATGAAGATATCCAAACTTAATAGGGTAAATGGATTTGCGGCCAGACTATACAAATATTATTTAGAAATACATTTAAATCACTGAACATTTAGCTGATTCGGTTATTAGGTTAAAATGTAGAAGTCTGGGGCCCCTTAATGCAGCCAGTGCAGATGGGAACTGACTTTGGCCATTTTAAAGTTGTTTCCTCAAAAAAGACTGTCGAGGCTGTGCAGGTGGTGGGAGACAGGCCTCACCGGCCCAAGACCAGCTGATTCATTTGTACCATGCATTGTGCTACATAGGTCAGCTTAGCTTAGGACCTGTGACAGGAAAAGTGTCAGAAGAAGCCTGGTCCCAGGAATGAGCTACTGGGCGGTACTCAGCATTTGCCTAAATCCAAGCTCTAATCTACATAATGCACATAGTCCCCCTAAAGGCAGAGCTGGAGGAAATTAGACTGCCTCGCCCAAGTGGGGCCAGGCCTAATAGCCTGGGTATGCTGCAGTTAGAAACACCTGAGTTCCTTGATTACAAGGCTCCACAGGCTAGCAGGCTTCCACCTGCCCAAGCTGGCGTAAAGGGTGCACACTGCACATGCGCGAGCCGTGCAGCTCAGGGTAGCCAAGAACTGGAACTGGGCAAGTGTATGGAGAGGTCAGATTATGCCAGCGAGCTGTTGGGGGGTGTGTAATGCTCCTTCCAGCCTACGCGAATGCAGATCTTCCTCTTGCTGGAGGAGACAGGACTGCCTTGTCAGGACAGAGTCCGGCTGGCTGCCTGGGTATCCTTCACTAAGAGACACCTGGGAGCTTTGATTACCGGTAAGTGGGGGACCCCATCAGGCGGCCAGTCAAACGGAGACTGATACCACCGAAATCTGCTCCCCTCAGAAAGACTTTTTTGGAGGTGGGGTCCCTCCACCCTGGCGGCTATGTATGTAGTTTGGAATCAAACCGAACTCCACCAGTCTGGAGGGCCTGGCCTCTATCCCCTGGAGGGCTCGCTTGCGCACAGGCCAGTTACCAGGAACAGGGCAAGTGTCTGGAGAGACCAAGGCATGGAAGTGGGTGTTGAGGGTATAAGGCGTCTCCCTAATTCCGAGCCCTCCCTACACCACTGGGCATATTCCACCTGAAGGCAGAGCTGGGAAAGCAGCACTTCCTTGCCAGAGTTGGGCCCCATGTAACCTGCGGGAATATCTTCCATAAGATGTCTGGGAGCCTTGATTACTAGGGGACCCTCATCAGGCAGCGAGTCCAAATGAGGACTGACTGTCACCAGTTTAAAGCTGCCACCTCGGAATTTTCAGGGGTAGCATCGCTCTGCCTAAGAGTATATCTATGCAAGTAGTTGGGGGCAGGCCACAGCTCATAGGCTTAGAAGGCCTGGCTGCCCCTGGTGGGCTGGTGGGCTGCCTACTGCGTAGGTGCAAGGTGGGTAGCCAGAGCTCTCGAACGGGGCAAATGTTTGGAGAGGACTGATTATGGGATCAGGCTGGAGCGGGTACACGGCATCTGCATAATTCCAAGCCCTAACCCACATCAATGTGCATATTCTCCTCGAACACAAAGCTTCAGGAGTCTGGACCTCATTGTGAAGACAGGGCCTGGCCATCTGCTGGGGTATATTTTACTGAGAGAAACCTGGGAGCCTTAAGCATGGTAAGCCCAGGACCCCATCAGGCAGCCAGTCAAATGGGGACTGACTTATTGCCAGTTTAAAGGGGCCTCCTCACAAGGAGTTTCAGGGGTGGGCTCTGTCCCCTAAAAGAGTTAGCAGCTGGCTCAGGGACTGACCCCAGCTCAACAGGCCTGGAGAGCCTCAGCTGTCCTCAGTAAGCTGATGGGATGTGTTCTGCACATTGGCATGCAGAGTATGTCAGGGTGGCAGGGCCAAGGAGTAGGAGCCAGCTCAAGAGGGCAGGTTTTGGGGGGGTACTGGGGATCTGCCTATCTCTAGGTCTTAACCTACACATATGCACTTATACCTCCTAAGGGCAGAGCTGGAGGAATCTGGACTGCCTTGCCAGAGAGGGTCTTCTCAGGATCCTCTTTGTACCCTCCAATAAGAGATACCTGGGAGCCTTGATTTCTGGAGAAGCCCAGGATACTATCAGGCAGCCAGTCCGAATGGGGACTGATAGTCCCAGGTTTAAAACGGAGCCTCAGAAATATTTTCAGGGTGTGGTGGGCTCCCTGCACCCTGAAGCCTTCGAGCTGGTTGGGGTCTTGCCAGAGCTCCACAGGTCTGGAGTGCCCGCTGTAGCCCTAGGCCAGCTGACAATGTGGCTGCTACCCACGCCTTGGCAGCACAGGTCAAGGTAGCCAGGCTTCTAACACTGGACGATGTCACAGGAGGTCAGTTGACGGGAAGAGGCCCTCGAGGGTACCTGGCATCAGACAAATTCCAAATCTTAACCTACACAAATATGCATATTCCCCCTGAAGACAGAACTGGGGAGATCCAGACATCCTTGCCGGGGCGGGTGGTGCAGGATGGCTGGGGTGCCCACCAATAACAGACACCTGGGAATCTTGATGGCTAGAGAAGCCAGGGACTATCTGTCCCCACTTTAAAGCTGTTGCCTCAAGAAGACTGTTGAGCAGCGGGCACTCTCCACCCCAGAGGCTATGCAGGTTTTGGAGACTGCCTGAGCTCAACAGACCTGCAGGGCTTAGCAGACAGAGGCCAGTCGGCAGAGTGCAGACTGTACATGTGCCAGCGGCACAGGTCAGGGGAGCTGGAGACTTGAAACAGGGCAGCTGTAGGGAAAGGTGAGGTCACAGGAGCAGGCTACTGGGGGTAGCCGGCGTCTGCCTAATTCCAAGTCCTAACCTAAACGAATGTGCATGTTCCCCCTAAATCTGCTTTGTCTAGGGGAGGCAAACGATGCTCAGACTGATTTTTGTTTGTTAAGTTTTTGTCTGAACTTAACACTAGTTCACTGCATTAATTTCACAAGCCAATAGCCTACAGGATAAGGCCTTTTAATTCACCAATAGAGAACTAGCATACTACAGACCAATGTTAGGTTAATCACACCGTTGTTCCAAGCAAGGGGAGAGGAAAGGAATAAATCTCAGATTTAGTTGATGGGTAACTTTATTAGGAGTTGGCACTCAGGTGAAACAGTTTAGCCACCTGCCGGCATTAAAGTCAAAGTCCCGTGTTTCTGGAGCATGTTGCTAGGACAGAAGGGCGCTGGTGTTAATGGGCAAGAGCGTCTTCTTCAAGGCCATGGCCAGTAAAAGAGTTGTCTTTACCCTGGCAGGAGCAAATTGCTCCAAGGTCTTTGGAGAGCTGTTTCCTTTTGTTTCCTTCCTTCCTTCCTTTCTTCCTTCCTCTTTCTTTCTTTCTTTCTTTCTTTCTCTCTCTCTCTCTCTCTCTCTGTCTCTGTCTCTGTCTCTGTCTCTCTCTCTCTCTCTCTGTCTCTCCCTTTCTTTCCTTCCTTCCTTCCTTTCAAAGTTTATTTATTTATTTGAGAGAGACAGAGAGAGTGCAGGTGGGGGAGAGGCAGAGAGAAAGGGAGAGAGAGAATCCCAAGCAAGCTCTGCACTACACTACCAGTGCAGAGCTGGATGTGGGGCTCAAACCCATGAAACCACGAGATTATGACTTGAGCCGAAACCAAGAGTTGGCCACTTAACCGACTGAGCCACAAAGTGCCCCTAGAAAGCTATTTTAAGTTAGCAAAGAGTACGCTTGTCCAGACCAAACACTCTTGGGTAGTAATCACGAAATCTCTATTTATAGTCAAAATGTCATCTTGCTATATAGTTGAATCTTCATATGTATTTATTAATAAAGGCCCCTTAGATGCTAAGCTACTGAGTTCTCATGGGCGAGAACAGATAAGATGATAACATCCTGATACAACTTAATTCTTATATGAAAACTTTACTACTAAAAACCAGACTTGTTTTTGTCTTTGCCATAAGCAAGTGGATTTGAAAGCAAAACAAAATAATCCATCCTGTGATTTCAAATCAGTCACACACTAATGAATACAAACCTAGGTTCACAAAAAAGTCAATCCACCCTGTGATTCTATATCACTTACGGTGTTAATCACAACGCTCAATCATATTTTACAAGTATTTTTCCTTTGCACATTTTTTTACACCATAGTTTAACGGCCAGTGGAAGCAACCATATTCCTAACATTCCCAAGACAAGCACAACAAAGAGCTCTTGAACATGGTACCCTATCCAACCACAAAGTGGCCAAATGTTAGGCTTCTGAAACCACTTAGTTTAACTTCTCTATTATGTTTCCAAATAAAAATCTTTTTTTTAAGATTTTATTTTTTTAAGTAATTTCTACACCCAATATGGGGTCGAACTTACTATCCGAAGATTAAGAGTCACATGCTCCCTTGAGTAAGCCAACCAGGTGCCCCTCCAAGTAAAGATCTTTACTGTAAAGCTCCACAGGGTACGGCTTGCACACCGCTGTCAAGCACATGCTCGGTTGCCAGAACATCAGAATTCAAGGCCGTCATTATTCTAGGAAATGGATGTTTTGGTTCTCTGTTCAATTCCTTAAAATGATTTTGACTATATTAGTCATATCTTTCAAATGTTCCTTTACTTAAGTTTTCTAATGCATGGTTTACATTTATTAGATTAATTAGGTTCAGTGCGAAACATTTCTCTGGTTATCTTAATAGTTCTTTCATCTTCTATTGAGGTCCAATAATACCTTTTTTCTTCTATTGCCACATTCATTGCCTGTTCGAGTTTTACACATCCCATCATGTTGTGTTCCTTATTTTTCCCTTGACTTCAATAGGTTAGGGTGAGTTTGGCTTTCGAGCATGGGATGGTCCAATTTCCTATCCTAACTAGTAGAGGAGGCATCAAAGCTATAGTCATAGGTATACTTACTATAAGCATAGTAAAAAAATAGAGCAGTAATAAATGCATTTTTGTTCAATTCCATCAACATATCCTTAGGAACATGTTTTCCTTCTATCATAAGGGGCCTGTAGGCTTCAGTCTGAGTTTTAATATTGGGGAACTGCAAAAGCGTGGTAACCCAATGTCATGCTTCCTCCTGGAAATGCCAATAATCTAATCTCACAGTTGTCCAAGGAAACACAGCCATCAGGATATGTGGCACCTACTTGACTTCTGGTTGGGTTTACTGTTACCTCAGGTAGCCAGTGTTGTCTCAAGAGTATTGCTGTTCTAAGAATATTCCACATACCAACCAATCTTAACTGCAACAATTGACAACCTACAGGCAGAGAAATATCTTTTATGTTCTCTTTAAAAGTATTTTTGATATTGTTAGCATTTTCTCCAACTTAATGTCAAATTTTCGTTCCTTGGGGTGCCTGGGTGGCTCAGTCGGTTGAGCGTCTGACTCTTGATTTCAGCTCAGGTAGTGATCCCAGGGTTGCAAAATGGAGCCCCATGTGGGGCTGAGCATGGAATCTGCTTAAGAGTCCCCTCTCCTGCCCCTCTTCCTTTCCCCCTCCTCCCTTCACCCCCATCCCCTTGTCCCTCTCCCCCTCTTACACGTGTTCTCTCTCTTTAAAAAAACAATAATAATAAAAATCAAATTTTCATTGCTCTGTTTACTTCCTGATGAAATTAATTGATGTTTTGTAATATACTGCTAATTTTATTCATCTGGGTACCCAACCTTGATAATGCTGCCACGGTATATGTGTTAAGTTGTGATTGTTGGTTTCAAAAATTTTTTAATTTCATGTGATTTCATTTATTTGGAATAAGAAAAAGTAACTGCCATTCATTTTGCCTCCAATTAAGCCTCCTACCAGTCCAACAAGGAACTGTAAGCACCTTCTTTAGCAACTCTGTTTTGGGCATAGATTGTAAATTTGGCATAAATGAAGATGGATAAATCTGAGAAAAATTTGGGGATCTATATCTGGCTTTAAAATGCTATATATTAAATTTCAAGGTACAGGCTACTATTTTAGGTTCTAATATGAGCATGAGAGTTTTATTATCAAAAGGTCCCATATTCTTGGGTAGAAATCTCTGGTGTGAGCCAGAAGCCTGATGTATATCACCAAAGATAATATGTGTTCTATGCTAAGTTTTCTGTGTGCCCTCTATACACCTTACAAGGTGCCCCTCTTCTCTTAATGACTGGACATAGTGTCCAGAGATCTATTGCTAATTTTCTAATAGGTGAATATTGATTAAACAATGTAAATTGGGAATGTACTAAATAATCTTTGTTTTTTGCTTGTATATATTTAAAGATATAATTGCCCATTGTGCATACTCAGCAGCTGCTCTTTTACAATGAAATGCTAGCACACAAAGTAAGTCAGGAATTAAAGTGTGGCTACTTGCGCAGAGTCTCTGTCTTGTGTTCAACGCTGCACTCAATTCAGTAAGATAAGGGAAAAGTACAAACATCAGTACTTGGTCATCTTATGCTCTGGGTTGTAATACCAAGAGCCAGTTGGTAGTTCAGGCCACCGTCTAAGAGGCAGTGTTGTTCAGGAGCCTCATCGATTCCTGTGGAGATTGAAGAGGAGGTTTCCATTGCTTCATCAGCTCCCCTAGGTACTCAGTTTCTCTATTGACTGGAGGTCTCCAAGTGAGTAGGTAATGCTGATAGTGAAAGATGGGGTCAGGTTGAGCTTGGTGATGCTGGTGACCCTCAGTTGTAACAACGTGACCAGGGTGGTGATCCATGGAGGAAGTAGAGGATGTCACAGACAGTGAAGTTTTATCTGCACCAAAAGTTGGCATTCCAATTCAGAATGGTGGTACAACCATTGCTGGAGCTATTGGAAGACTGTCTATAGTTGTGACGAGAGTGCTATTCAACTGTAAGCGATTGGCCGAAGAGTGTGGGCAGCTGACAGCACGCTGCACTGACCCACTTAGTAACACTGATAGAGTTAAAGATGCATACGAGATTCAGTCCTGCAAAATACAGTAAGTGTCCTACAAATTTTTCACTTGTTCTTGCCACTCAAGGAAATCTATAGTTACTATGGCCATTATTACCAGTATTGTCTCAAGCATAGTTACCTTGCATCATGGGAGGCTAAATGCTAGGCATTTGGTGTTGACAAAATAAAAGATGGTGTTGTTCATGCCTGAAATTTTTGTAGAGGCATTATATTATTTTAAAAAATTGAGGTAATATGTCTTTTCCTTCAGTCACCCAATAGGTTTTATTGGTGGCAGGTGCTATAATTTCCCTAGTTCTATATATATCATTTTTTTTTTAATTAACACTTCCGGAGTATGTGGGTAGCTCAGTTGATTAGGTGTCTGACTTTGGCTCAGGTCATAATCTCATGGTTCGTGGGTTCGAGCCCCATGTTGGGCTCTGTGCTGACAGCTCAGAGCCTGCAGCCAGCTTTGGAATCTGTGACTCCCTCTCTGCTCTTCGCTTGCTTATGTTCTATCTCTGTCTCTCAAAAAATAAATAGGGGCGCCTGGGTGGATCAGTCAGTTGCACGTCCGACTTCAGCTCAGGTCGTGGTCTCGTGGTCTGTGAGTTCGAGCCCCGCGTCGGGCTCTGTGCTGACGGCTCAGAGCCTGGAGCCTACTTCACATTCTGTGTCTCCCTCTCTCTCTGCCCCTCCCCCACTCATGCTCTGTCTCTCTCTGTCTTAAAAATAAATAAACATTAAAAAACATAAAAAAAAAATAAATATTGAAAGAAAAAATTTTTAAAGTTAATTAACGCTTTTCCTTTTAATTTAGATTCTAGGGTGTTGCTAGTGCTAATTCTGACCTCTGTTGGTGCCTGCAATATTAATTCTCTAGGAGTTTTTCTAACCTTTCTATACCTATGGGTTAAAAACCTTGCCAACTCCCAGATTGTTTTAGTCTGAGCTTTCATATATAGTTTGTGAGTAAGTAACTTAAGTTTTTGCTTGAGCAAGCTATTATACCTTTCAGAGGTGATTGAGGTGTAGGGTAGGTGGAAGTTCCACACTACGCCTTGTTCCTTAGCCCATTCTTGTATTAGCTTTCCTGTGAAGTGGGTTCCCTAACCTAATTGTATGATGATTGGGATACCATAGCATGCAATCCAGATTTCTAGAGCTCTGATAGTAGATTTTTGATAAAATTTCCTGCAAGGATAGGGTGATCCTATTCCTGACCATGCATCTACAATGATGAGTGCAAATAGTTTATTTTCTGATATAGGCAAGGATCCTATATGGTCAGTTTGTATAATTTGGAAGGGTCTGTCAGATTTGATCTTATCTGAATTATTGATTAATGACCTTCAAGCTTTAAACTTTCAGCAATTCTCATATATCTTGATTGCAAATGGAGGTGTTTGGTAGGTATATATATATATATATATATGTTTCTTTTCTCTAACCATGTTCTAGTCATGTGTGCCATCATGACCTGTTTGGTGATGTGTCCGTGTAACAATCCTATTAAGTGGCGTGTCTGTGTATTCGGATTTTATGTTCCACTGTCTTCCTTGTTTAAAGTTATGATTTTAATTGATTTCCTCCTTAGCCATGAATCCTTTTTTAAATTTTTTATTTTTTAAATTTATTTATTTATTTTGAGAGAGAGAAAAAATGTACATGAGTGGGGAAGGAGCAGAGAGAGGGGCAGGAGAGAGAGAATCCCAGACAGGCTTCCTGCTGACAGATCTCTGTGGGTTAGAGGCCTTGGTTGGGGGACTTGATCTCACAAACCATGATCTTGGTTTCGGCTGAGTCAAAATCAGGGGTTGGACCCTTAACCAGCTGAGGTTCCCAGACACCCATGATCTTTTTTTTTTTTTTTAAGATACATTTTAGGAATCTTTGCCTCTTCAGTTTTCGTGGTGAGTTTGTCTTCCTGGTTATGAAATTTGATTACTTCAGAGTTGTCCTTCTGATGTGCAGAGACCTATGTGACGACTATGGGTATGGCGGCCAGTGATCTTCTCTGTCACATGCCTTTACCCTCTATGTTCTTATTTCCTCTTTTCCAGTCATTTTTCTGCCATGTTCCTGATGAAAGAGCTACTCCATTCATTAGCTATTGCTCATGAGTCTGAGAAAAGATATATTTCATTCTGATTTTTCTTAACTGATTGTTAATGGTCAACTTTATGGCTATTAGTTCAGCTTATTGTGCTTCTTCCCCTGAGCCTGATTGTGCCCGGATTAGACCATAATTACGCCTCAAGGCCGCCGCCTGCCAGCATACTCCAGATGGTGTCATGGAGGCTGATTCATCTGTAACCCATGCACTGTTGAGTGCTATGGACCAGGATGGTCCCCAATGCCCAACTCCTCAAGCTTGGATAGACTCATTCTTTGGAAATTCTGTAAAGTTCACTATTGGCATTACTGAGATTACCTCAGTTAATCCAGAGGGTTAACTCTCTATCCATGTGTCCTGCTTAGAATAATGTTTCAGGGGTGCCTGGGTGGCTCAGTTGGTTAAGCATCGGCTCGGGTCATGATCTCACAGTTCATGAGTTCGAGCCCTGCGTCAGGCTCTGTGTTGACAGCTGGGAGCCTGGAGCCTGCTTCAGATTCTGTGTATCCCTCTCTCTCTTCCTCTTCCCTGCTTGTGCTCTGTACCTCTCTGTCTCTCTCAAAAATAAATAAACATTTAAAAAATTAGAAATATACCATTTCCATGTTAGTACTGTTTGGGCATGAGTAGCTCCTCTCGGTTTGTCAGGAGTTTGCTCTACCTCCTCCAGAAATGGCTATTGGAGTTTAAGTGTAAATAGTTTATTCTCTGTTATTGGCTCTGTATCTCCTAGGGCCTCAGAAGGTGCCTTGGTGAGCCTTTCAATTGGTTGGTTTCTGTTCTTGATCATGAGAAATTCTTAGTCCAAAATCCAGTGGGGTACAATTTGGGTTCCTGCAGTGGTTTAGTCCACAGTGACCATGTTCCAAACATAGGTATATACGAATATAGGTACTCTAAATATAACTGATATTTAGAGTTCTTATTAGCTGGTGCCAATATATTAAAAATTCTGACAGCATTTTCCAGAAAAGTAAAGGCTGCCTCTTGAGTCTCCGTCCATCTAAATTCCCTACTCTTCCTAGTTATTTCATAAATGTGTTTCATTACATGCCCATATGCGTGATGTCGTTTCCAATATCCAAACAGTCCTATACGTTTCTGAGCTTTTCTTTTTGTGGTAGGAATTGGCATGCAATCTATTTAGTTTATGACTTGCCCTGATATTTTTTTGCTTTCAAAGGACCAAATTATGCCTAGGAATTTTATAGTAGTGTGGGGTCCTTGGACTTTACTTGGGTTGATTGTCTACCCTCTGAGTGTAAAGAATTTAATTAACTCTGTTTTTGATGCTAGTCTGTTCTTCCAAGCTATCACCAGAAATAAGGGTGTCATCAGTACAGGAAATACTGATTTGTGTACGTGTTGAGTTTTCATGAAACGCCTGGAGGTCTTGTGTTAGAATGCTGTGGGTTATTACTAGTCTGCTTAAGTATCGCTGTGCTAACCTAGGAAACTGATGCTGCCTGCCTTCCCATGTAAATGCAATCGTGGGTTGGCTCTCTTCATTGGTTGGATAGCAAAGAACATGTCCGGTAAGTCTGTCACCATGTAACATGTTTGGGATCCAGTGGTGATATTGTTTATGATAGCGTCTGTATCAGGGAGCTGCTCCCCAACTTTGGGGGAGTATTTGTTTAAATTCCTATAATCTGTTGTTATAATTCCTATAATCAGTTTTTATATGGAGAAATAATAGGCACAATAATTAGTTCCTTTAGAAGTTCCTGAATTTTTTTCTTAATTCGAGAACGTCCTGTGACATCCATTCCAAACATGTTTTCTAAGTTGGGACCTACAGAAAAATTTAGCCTTAATGGGTGGCCTATCATCAATCTATGTACTCATATTCCTTGGGTTAATTTTTCTCCAAATCCTTCAAATAGTTCCTTTTTATTGTTAAAGCTTTCTAAATTACTAGGAAATCCTTGTATCATTGTTGCTTGGGAACTTGTATCTAACAACATAGTGGTATATGTAGTATTTTTGTATACAAAGGGGTTTCTATTAGTAGGGTTAGTATAACCTATGGGCAGTTGCCTCTGGCTTGGGCCAAGGGCTTATAAAGAAGTTATTATTTAGGTGCCTGGGTGGCTCAGTTGGTTAAGTGTCTGACTTCAGCTCAGCTTATGATCTCCTGCTTTATGAGTTTGAGCCCCAGGTTGGGCTCTCTGCTGTCAGCACAGAGTCAGCTTTGGATCCTGTTTCCCTCTTTCTCCCCTACTTATACTCTCTTCTCTTTCAAAAATAATAAACATGAAAAAAAATGTTTTTAAGGGGCACCTGGGTGGCTCAGTTGTCTAAGCATCTGACTTAAGCTCAGGTCATGATCTCACAGTTCGTGAGTTCAAGCCCCGCATCTAGCTCCGTGCTGACAGCTCAGAGCCTGGAGCCTGCTTCAGATTCTGTCTTCCTCTCTCTGCCCCTCCCCCGCTCACACTCTGTTTTTCTCTCTCTCTCTCTCTCTCAAAAATTAACATTAAATTTATTAAAAATTGCTTTTAAGTTATTATAGTAAGTGGGTTAGTAGGTCTATATATGGGCTTCTTTTCTGTAGGTCTATTTACTCTAAAAGGTTGGCTGTTTTTGTTTCTCTGCCACTATAAGTAGTTTCTGGGGTTTCTATTTTTATGATTTGTTTTAATATGTAGTGATCTAAATAGTTGTAGGTTTAGTCTCCTAAGGTCCATTTTGATTGAGTCTATTTATATTAGATAAAGGCCCGTTTTATCCATATACTTGAGTGTTAAAGCTATAGCCTTTGTCTTAGTTTCTCAGCTCTTCTTATCGAGTCAGTCAGTCTCCTGTGTTTCTAGCACCTGTAAATACTGTTAATAATGTTGTCTGTCCTGTGGGGTATGACTTTAAGAATGACCTTTTAATTTAATTTATTTATTTAGGGGTGCCAGGGTAGCTCAGTCAGTTGAGCCCCCGACTTCAGCTCAGGTCTCATGGTTCATGGGTTCAAGCCCCACATCGGACTTGCTGCTGTCAGCACAGAGCCTGCTTTAGATCCTCTGTCCCCCCCCACCCCTCCCCCACTTGCATGTGTGCATTCGTGAACACTCTCTGACTCAAAACTAAATATACTTTTAATTTAATTTTAAGTTTTAAGTTTAATTTTAACATATAGTGTGATAATAGTTTCAGGTATACAATATAGTGATTGAACACTTCATACATCACCCAGTGCTCCTCATGGCAAGTGCCTCCTCAATCTCCGGCACCTATTGCATCCATCCCCTTACCCACCTCCCCTCTGGGAACCATCAGCTCTCTATGGTTAAGAGTCTATTTCTTGGTTTGCCTCTCTTTTTTTCCCTTTGCAGTTTTTTTTAAATTTTTTTAATGTTTATTTACTTTTGAGAGAGAGAGAGAGAGATAGTGGGGGAGGGGCAGAGAGAGAGAGGGAGACACAGAATCTGAAGTTGACTCCAGGCTCTGAGCCGTCAGCACAGAACCTGATACGGGGCTCTAACTCAAGGACTGTGAGATCATGACCTGAGCCTAAATCGGATGCTTAACCGACTGAGCCACCCAGGTGCCCCTGGTTTGTTTTCTTTTTAAGTTTCACTTATTTCACTTAGTATAATACTCTTTAGCTCTACCCACATCATTGCAAGTGGCAGAATTACCTTTTTAATTTCTTCTGTCACTTTAGTATGTAATGGTGAGGATTTCTGTCCCATATCATGAGTCATAGTTAATAGTCCTAGTTTCATTATTACATTAGTAGCTTCCGCAGTTACTTTCCATGGAGATGTCTTAAGGGACACGTTAAGGACATATGAGGTATAAGCCATATTAATCTCCAGGTTGCTCTTTTGTGAAACAAAGACCTTTGTACATTAGTACTATTTTCTCCAAATGCCATAAGATGATTATATTTAGCATCTGTGGTAATGGGTCCAAGTTGTGCAATCTCTATTCCTGTGAGGATCAAGTTAGTCATACTTTGGACTATAAATCGAATAGGCACTGGGTTTTTGTGTCCAAATCAGTCTGTTGGAATTCCATTACAATTTTTGTCATTTCTTGTCTGAAATAGGTAGGGTCACCTTCCAGTGACTCTGATAGTAGTTTTGTCTATGTTCATGGCCCTAGCTTCTAGTAAGTTAAAGTTACCAGGACCAAAAGGGCTAAAAAATCCTCAGTGTGTGAATTGGTGTCCTTAGCAGCAAAATGCTCTGGGTTTCCTCCTACTCTGGAGGTCACTTTTTGTGTACTTTTCCTTTCTTCCTATCAGTGTCTATGTTAGTTAAATACTCCTAATAAAAGTAATAAAATGTCTTTCTTTGTTGATTTTTTTTTTTTTAAGTTAAACTCTACCCCCAATGTGAGGCTTGAACTCATTACCCAAGAACAAGAATCACATGCTCCACTGACTGAGACAGCCAGGCTCCCCACTTTGTAGCTTGCTTTATTAATTAATTATTTTATTTTATTTATTTTCAAGAGAACACAAGTTGGGGAGGGGCAAAGGAATAGAGAAAGAGTCTTAAGCAGGCTCCATGCCCAGTACAGAGCTCAACACAGAGCCCAACACAAGCCTCAACCTCACGACTGCAAGATCATGACCCAAGCCAAAATCAAGAGTCAGACGGTTAACTGAGTTACCCAGATGCCCTTGTTGTTCTTTTTAATACAGGATATAACTTAATGGGTTGAGTGATCAGGCCAACATCTTGAATTAACTTAATGTTTTTTTCTTTATTTTTCTTAGAGAAAGAGAGAGAACATATGCAACTGGGGGAGAGGGGCAGAGGAAGAGTGAGAGAATCTTAAGCAGGCTCCACACTCAGCTCACAGCCCAATGCAGGGCTCAATCCCAGGGATCATGACCTGAGCCAAAATCAAGAGTCATACCCTCAACTGACTGAGCCACCCAGGCGCTCCCTGAGTTACCTTAATTTTAAGATTTGTCCAGACTAAATCTTCAGTGGGTCTTCAGGGATCCGAAGAAGTTAACATATAATCCATCCTACCCCTAAACCACTTCTTGAGTAATTTTGGTAGGGTTAGTGAGCGATGCATATTTGCTATTTATTGTCCTCTTGCTTTTCACAGCAGGGTTCAAAATTTGTTTTATTACAGAGGCATTGTGATGAGGTTCATACAGTGTTGGGAGAAGCCTGGTCATTGAAGAAGGCTGTTGTGAGGTAACTTGCATCTGCCTAATTCTGAGCCCTAACCTACACAAATGTGCATATTACCCCTGAAGGCACATCTGGAGGAAGCTGGACTGCTTCCATCTGGGGTCAGGCAGATGGCCCTGGGCTTGTAGCCTCCTATAAAGGACATCTGGGAGCCTTGATTGCTGGAGAACCCTAGGACTTTATCAGGCAGTCTGAATGGGGACTGGTCATCTCCAGTTGAAAGCTGCTGTCTTAGGAAGATATTCAGGGCTGGGTCCCCTTCACTCTGGGGCGATTGGGGACTAGCCAGAGCTCCCCAGGCCTGGAGGGCCCCAGGTGCTCAAGGGCAGCCAACAGGGTGCATGCTGTGTATGCACAGGCAGCACGGGTCAAGGAAGGCAGGGATCTAGAACTGCATGTACTAGGAGAGTCCAGGTGTCAAGAGTGGGCTTTCAGGGATCCATGACATCCGCCGAAATCTAAGTCCTAACCTCCATGAGAGCACATATTCTTCCTGCAGGCGAAGCTGGGGGAATCTAGACTGTCTTGCTGGGTTGGGGCCAGTAGGAAGGCTGGGGGACCCTTATTAAGCAATTTCTGGGAGCCTTGATTACAGGTTTCCAAGAACAAAATATTTTTCTACTCTTCAAGTTTTTCTAGCTGGCCTAAAAATTAAATTGACATAAAACAGATAGCAGATGGGAAAAAAACCCTAAAATTTTACTACATATGCATGGGGGCCCAACAATGAAATTGAGACCCAAAGAATGATCAAGGCAAGTAGTTTTTGTACATTATAGACAAAGAAATATATATCTGTGAGGAATTAGCAGGACAATTGAGTTCTTGGGTTCAAGAGCTTCACTTAGTAAGGAATCCTAAACAGGATTTGGGCTCAGGTAATAAATTAGCAAAAGTAACAAGGTTAGTTTAGACCTCTCAGCCCTGAATTCCCTATCTCTGACTATAAGGATGTCTCTCTACCTTCTGATGGATGGAGGGTGCATTTCACTGGGACAAAGGAAAGACGGAGTTTCTTCAAGCACTGGGTATTTCTTTAATAACTTTAATTCAAAATGATCAAAGTGGCATATTTTGTGGTGGCCTGCCCTGGGCCCCTAGACTTCTCTCCTCTGAAACTTCCCCAGAAGTTCCAATACTAGAAACTGAGCCAGTAGATTTTCCATCTCATTGAACCAGTCTCTTATTTCTGACAATGGGTCAGTTCAGTTAAACTCATTTCAGGAGGTGGTGATGCAGGTGTGTTCCCAAAGTTAGGCCTATGGTTCAAGTATACATATTAAATAAGAGGTATTCCTATGGAAATAAAGAAAAATAATGGGTAATTATTGGAGCATATTAGGTTTCAGTTTCTGAGTTCTAAGGGATCCAGTTGAGAATATTTCTAGATGTCAGGATTGAAGCATCTATAGATAGACTGAAGGAAGGCAGGGGCAATTAGATTTTCCCAGTTTGCAATCTGAATATCTCTGGTAATCATTTTTAGTGGCCTGCACAGCAACAGACATGAAGATTGTCTATATATGAGCTATTGTGGTGACTTCTCTGAAGTTTATAATAAGTCATATTTAATAATTTAAGGCTTCAGGAAAAAGGGCTGTTGGTAATACAATGACACCAAATTGATACCTTCCAATAATCACTCTGAATGTAAATGGACTAAATGCTCCAATCAAGAGACATAGGATATCAGAATGGATGAAAAATAAGATTCATCTATATGCTACCTACAAGAGACACATTTTAGACCTCAAGACACCAGCAGATTAAAAGTGAGAGGTTGGAAAACTATGTATCATGCTAATGGACATCAAAAGAAGCCATACATGTCAGAAAAACGAGATTTTAAGACAAAAACTGTAACAAGAGATGAAGAATGACATTTTTTATTAAAAAATTTTCTAATGAAAAAAATTTTTTAATTTATATCCAAGTTAGCATATGGCGCAACAATGATCTCAGGAGTAAATTCCCTAATGTCCCTTACCCATTTAGCCCATCCCCCCTCCCACAACCGCTCTAGCAACCCTGTTTGTTCTATATTTAGGAGTCTTTATGATTTGTTCCCCTCCCTGTTTTTACATTAATTTTGCTTCCCTTCCCTTAGGTTTATCTGTTTTGTATCTTAAAGTCCTCATATGAGTGAAGTCATATGACATTTGTCTTCCTCTGACTAATTTTGCTTAGCATAACACCCTCTAGTTTCATCTATGTAGTTGCAAGATTTCATTCTTTTTGATTGCCAAGTAATACTCTATGGTATATATGTACTACATCTTCTTATCCATTCATTCGTTGGTGGATATTTGGGCTCTTCCCATACTTTGGCTACTGTCAATAACGCTGCTATAAACATTGGGGTGCACATGCCCCTTCGAAACAGCACACCTGTATCCCTTGGGTAAATAGCTAGTAGTGCAATTGCTCGGTCATAGGGTAGTTCTATTTTTAATTTTTTGAGGAATCTCCATACTGTTTTCCAGAATAGCCACACCAGTTTGCATTTTCATCAGCAGTGCAAAAGAGATCCTCTTTCTCTGTATCCTCGCCAGCATCCGTTGTTGTCCGAGTTAATGTTAGCCATTCTGACAGGTGTCAGCTAGTATCTCATTGTGGTTTTGTTATGTATTTCCCTGATGACGAGTGATGTTGAGTATTTTTTCATGTGTCGGTTGGCCATCTGATATCTTTGGAGAAGGGCCTATTCATGTCTTTTGCCCATTTCTTCCCTGGATTATTTGGTTTTGGGTATTGAGTTTGATAAGTTCTTTATAGACTTTGGATACTAACCCTTTATCTGATAGGTCATTTGCAAATATCTTCTCCCATTGTGTCAATTGTCTTTTAGTTTTGCTGATGTTTCCTTCTCTGTGCAGAAGCTTCTTATTTTGATGAGGTCCCATTATTTCATTTTTGCTATTGTTTCCTTTGCCTCTGGAGACATGTTGAGTAAGAAGTTGCTGCAGCCCAGGTCAAAGAGGTTTTTGCCTGCTTTCTCCTTGAGGATTTTGATGACTTCCTGTCTCACGTTTATGTCTTTCATCCATTTTGAGTTTATTTTTGTGTATGGTATAAGAAAGTGGTCTAGGTTCATTTTTCTGCATGTTGCTGTCTAGTTTTCCCAGCACCATCTGCTGAAGAGACTATCCTTATTCCATTGGATAGTCTTTCCTGCTTTGTCAAAGATTAGTTGGCCATATGTTTGTGGGTCCATTTCTGAGTTCTCTATTCTGTTCCATTGATCTGAGTGTCTGTTTTTGTGTCAGCACCATACTGTCTTAATGATTACAGCTTTGTAATACAGCTTGAAGTCTGGGATTGTGATGCCTCCTGCTTTGGTTTTTCAAGATCGCTTTGACCATTCAGGGTCTTTTATGTGTTCTATACCAATTTTAGGATTGTTTGTTCTAGCTCTGTGAAGAATGCTGGTGTTATTTTGATAGGTATTTCATTAAATATGTAGATTGCTTTGGGTAGTATTGACATTTTAACAATATTTGTTCTTCCTATCCAGGAGCATGGAATATTTTTCCATTTTTTTTGTGTCTTTTTCAATTTCTTTCATAAGCTTTCTATAGATTTTTCACCTCTTTGGTTATATTTATTCCTAGGTATTTTATGGGTTTTGGTGCAATTGTAAATGGGATTGATTCCTTGATTTCTCTTTCTGTTGCTTCATTGTTGGTGTATAGGAATGCAACCAATTTCTGTGGATTGATTTTATATCCCGCGACTTTGCTGAATTCATGGATCAGTTCTAGCAGTTTTTTGGTGGAAACTTTTGGGTTTTCCATATAGAGTATCATGACACTTGCAAAGAGTGAAAGTTTGACCTCCTCCTGGCCAATTTGGGTGCTTTTTATATCTTTGCATTGTCTGATTGCTGAAGCTAAGACTTCCAATACTATGTTGAATAACAGTCGTGAGTGTGAACATCCCTGTTGTATTCCTGACCATAGGAGGAAAGCTCTCAGTTTTTCCCCATTGAGGATATTAGCAGTGGGTCTTTCATATATGACTTTTATGATCTTTCTATCTCTATTTTCTTGAGGGTTCTTATCAAGAAAGGATGCTGTATTTCATCAGATGCTTTCTCTGCATCTATTGAGAGGATCATGTGGTTCTTGTCCTTTCTTTTACTGATGTGATGAATCACATTGATTGGTTTACAGATATTGAACCAACCCTGCATCTCAGGTATAATTCCACCTGGTCGTGGTGAATAATTCTTTTAATGTATTGTTGGATCCAATTGGCTAGTATCTTGTTGAGGATTTTTTGCATCCATGCTCATCAGGGAAATTGGTCTATAGTCCTTTTTGGTGGGGTCTTTGATTTGGAATCAAGATAATGCTAGCTTCATAGAAAGAGTTTGGAAGGTTTCCTTCCATTTCTATTTTTTGGAACAGCTTCAAGAGAATAAGTGTTAACTCTTTAAATTTAAGTTTGGTAGAATTTCCCTGGAAAGCCAACCAGCCCTGGACTCTTGTTTTTTGACTACTTGTTTTGATTACTAATTGGATTTCTTTACTGGCTATGGGTCTGTTCAAATTTTCTATTTCTTTCTGTTTCAGTTTTGGTAGTTTATATGTTTCTAGGAATTTGTCCATTTCTTCCAGATTGCACATTTTATTGGAATATAATTGCTCATAATATTCTCTTATTATTGTTTGTATTTCTGCTGTGTTGGTTGTGATCTTTCCTCTTTCATTCAGGATTTTATTTACTTGAGTCCTTTCCTTTTTCCTTTTGTTCAAACTGGCTAGGGGCTTATCAATTTTGTTAATTCTTTCAAAGAACCAGCTCCTGGTTTCATTGATCTGTTTCTACTGCTTTTTTCGATTTCAATAGCATTGATTTCTGCTCTAATCTTTATTACCTGTCTTCTGCTGGTTTGGGGTTTTATTGCTGGTTTTTTTTTTTTTCCAACTCTTTAAAGTGTAAGTTTAGGTTGTGTATCTGTAACCTTTTTCCTTCTTTAGGAAGGCCTGGATTGCTTTATACTTCCCTCTAATGACTGCCTTTGCTATATCCCAGAGGTTTTGGGCTGTGATGTTATTATTTTCTTTGGCTTCTATGTACTGTTTAATTTCCTCTTTAATTTTTTGGGTAGCCCATTCATTCTTTAGTAGGATGGTCTTTAGCCTCCAAGTGTTTGTTATCTTTCCAAATTTTTCTTGTGGTTGATTTTGAGTTTCATAGCATTGTGGTCTGAAAATATGCATGGTATGATCTCGATCTTTCTGTACTTGTTGAGGGGTGATTTGTGTACCAGTATGTGATCTATTCTGGAGAACATTCCATGTGCACTGGAAAAGAATATGTATTCTGCTGCTTTAAGATGAAATGTCTGAATATATCTGTTAAGTCCATCTGGTCCAGTGTGTCATTCAAAGCCATTGTTTCCTTCTTGATTTTCTGTTTAGATGATCTTTCCATCACTGTAAGTGAGGTGTTGAAGACCCCTATTATTATAGCACTATTATCAATGAGTTTCTTTATGTTGTGATTAATTGATTTATATATTCAGGTGCTTCCACATTTGGAGCATAAATGTTTACAATTGTTAGATCTTTTTTGGTGGATAGACCCCTGAATTATGATATAATGCCCTCTTCATCTCTTCTTACAGTCTTTATTTTAAAGCCTAGATTGTCTGACATAAGTATGGCTACTCTGGCTTTCTTTTGGTGACCATTAGCATGATAGATGATTCTCCATCCCCTTACTTTCAATCTGAAGGTGTCTTTAGGTCTACAGTGGGTCTCTTGTAAACAGCATATAGATAGATCTTGTTTTCTTATCCATTCTGTTACCCTATGTCTTTTGATTGGAGCATTTAGTCCATTGACATTTAGACTGAGTACAGAAGGATATGAATTTATTGCCATATGTTGCCTGGAGAGTTGGAGTTTCTGGTGGTGTTCTCTTGTCCTTTCTAGTCTTTGTTGCTTTTGGTCCCCCCCCCCCTCCCCGCTCCCACCGTCTTTTCTCTCCTCAGAGAGTCCCCCTTAAAATTTCCTGTGGGCTGGTTTAGTGGTCATGAATTTTTTTTTTGTCTGGTAAACTTTTTCTCTCTCCTTCCATTTCAAATGACAGCCTTGCTGGGTAAAGAATTCTTGGCTGCATATTTTTCCAGTTCAGCACACTGAATATATCCTGCCACTCCTTTCTGGCCTGACATGTTTTTTTGGATAGGTCTGCTGCAAACCTGATCTGTCTTCCCTTGTAGCTTAAGGACTTTTTTCTCTTGCTGCTTTCATGATTCTTCCTTGCCTGAGTATTTTGTGAATTTGACTATGATATACCTTGTTGATGGCTGGTTTTTGTTGAATATAATGACAGTTCTCTATGCTTCCTGGATTTTGATGTCTGTGTCTTTTCCCAGGTCAGGAAAATTTTCCGCTATGAATTGCTCACATAACCTTTCTACCTCTTTCTCTCTCTTCATCTTCTTAGACTCCTGTGATTCTGATGTTGTTCCATTTTAATGAGTCACTGATTTCTCTAATTCTTAAATCGTGCTCTTTTGCCTTAGTCTCCCTCTTTTTTTCTGCTTAATTTTTTCCCATAAGTTTGTCCTCTGTATGGATGATTTGCTGCTCTGCCTCATCTACCCTTGCCGTTGTGGCATACGTTCGAGATTGCAAGCTCAGTTATAGCTTTTTTTATTTCATCCTGACGAGCTTTTATTTCCACAGAAAGGGATTCTAATCTATTTTCAACCTCAGCTAGTATTCTTATTATCATGATTCTAAATTATGGTTCAGACGTTTTCCTCGTATCTGTGTTAAGTCCCTGGCTGTCATTTCTTCCTGTTCTTTCTTTTGGGGTGAATTCCTTCATTTTGTCTTTTGAAGGAAGAAAAGGGATTAATAAGGTAAAAAATATTAAAATTAAAAAATTAAAAACAACAGAAAGAAATAAAATAAAGGATGTTAGATCCTAGGTGTGTTCTCTTTGTCCAGCAAGAGGGTAGATGGAGAATTGAATCTGAGAGAGGCTAATATCTGTGAGGAGACAAAAGCCTCGAGTGAGGGTCTTTGCTCTGTATTTATTAGGATAAGAAGGCTTAAATACGTGATAGATGTGCATATAGAGAAAATAAAACAGTGATCACGTGTGTGAGAGAAAGGGGTTTCAAAGGTATGCAGTGCTAGGGGTTAGGGTCAAGACAAATCAAAATCTCAGTGCCAGAAGACTGCTGTTTACTGCAGGCACCAGGTACCATGTCTGTTAATCTTTTCTACCGGCTAAGACAGAGTATGTTACCTCAGGGTTAACAAGACATTTTTCTCATTCATTAGCTCTGGGTGCTTTCACCCTATAGCAGCTTTCTGCTCTCTGCTTTGTTTTACTTAATGATTAATCTTCGGTGCTTTTGCCCTGCTGTGGCCACTTTCTACCTCTACCTTTTCTCAGACACTTTCATCTTGGGGAAGTGGCTTTCCACTCCACGCTTTGTTCTACCCTGGGTGCTTTTGCCCTGTGGCAGCCATCTGCCCTAAGCCTTGTAACCCATTGGTGCAAGCTTACAGAATTCTTAAATTTATTCCCCACATGATATTATGTCATAGACTCTGGGTCTGGGGTTCTCTCATGTCCAGCAAGAAAGCGGATGCAGGATTAAAATGAGAGAGAGGCTAATGTCCGGGAGGAGACAAAAGCCCCAAGTAAGGGTCCCTGCTCTATTTTTATTAGGATCAGAAGGCTTACCAGCGTGATGGACGTGCATAAAGAAACAATGAAACCATGAACATTAACTCATGGGTGTGGGGAAAGGGGGTTTTGAAGATATGTGGTGTTAGGGGTTTGAGTCAATGCAAAACAAAATCCTGGAACTGAGCACATGGTTGTTTACAGCAAGCACGAGGTGCCACTTCTGTTTATCAAAACTGGCGTAGGGGACAAGAAAGACAGAGTATAATACCTCAGGGTGAACAAGGCACCTTTCTTTTGCTAATTAGCTCCGCTCCAGGCAATTTGCTGCAGTCTATAGCCCTGTTTACCTATTGTGGTCCTTCCTTCCTGTGAAAGCAGGTTTCTCCTATTGTACTAAGTTGAGGGTTGCTTCCCCCCTGAATACCTAATCTTGTATGTTTTCATTCTGAGATTTCCTATTTCTATACTTTTATCCTATACTGGGGGCCTTTGCCCTGTTTACCTAATCTTGTTTACCTAATCTTGGATGCGTTCATCCTGTGGCTTTCTATTTCTTTATGCTTTGTTAATCCATTGCTGCAAGCTTGGGGAATTCCTAAACTTATTCCCCACATTAGTTTCAGGTGTACAATATAGTGATTCGACATTTCCATACAACACTCAGTGCTCATCACAATGCTCTCCTTAATCCCCATGACCTATTTAACCCAACATCCTACTCATCTCTCCTCTGCTAATCATCACTTCTCTATAATTAAGAGTATGCTTATTGATTTTTTTCTCTGTTTCCCTTTGCTGCTTTGTTTCTCAAATTCTACATATATGTGAAATCATAGCATTTGTCTTTTTCTGACTTATCATGCTTAGCATTGTACTCTCTAGCTCCATCCATGTCGTTGCAAATGGCAAAATTACATTCGTCTTAATGACTGAATAATATTCCATTGTATATACATACCACATCAACTTTATCCATTCACCAATCGATGGACACTTGGCGGTCATTCTCTTTGAAGCATGAGGTAAAATCATATGCTGAGTGCATCTGTGTGTGGGTGTTTTAATGGACTTAGGACAAGCAGTGAAGAGTTGACCCAGATAGAAATAAAGATTAATACCAAGAAGGATTTTTATGCAATGGTGTACAATCACACATGTGTATATTAAGCTATTTTACAAAGAGATATTCAAAATTCAGTGGCTTAAAAAGAGAATTTTATTTCTCTCTTAGGTAATAGTCCAAGGAGAATGCTCCAGATCACTTAGGCACCTATGTTCCTTATATTTTGTCTTTTTTTTTTTTTTTTTTTTGCCATTCTCAATGGTGTTTCCTTCACATGCATGGTTGAAGTTGGGATGCAGGCAATTCCAGCTGTAGGGAAAGGGAACGACCTTGGAAGAGGACACATGTAATACTTAAATGTTCAAGACTGAAGTGGTACACATCGGTTTTGCTTGTATTCTTCTGGTGAGAACTTATTCATTGGAGATGCGGGGAAATACTGTCTGCCATGGGCCCAGCTAAAATTCTGTAATTATAGGAAAAGGAAAATAATTTATTTTGGTGAAGAATCAGTAGTCCTCACCACAACATGGCTGTATGCTTTTCTCTAATAATATATTACTTAAATATAGGGAGAAAAGGGACAGTTAATAAGTTCAGTAAAGTTTTTCCATGTAACTAAAGGACCAAAAACTTTAGGATAATGAACGGAGTGATCTAAAGTGATACTCCATCATATTTAAGCTGAAGAAGAAAATGAGTAACAAGAGCAGCCAACAGCATTTAATGAGCACTTACTCTGTCCAGGTATTATTCTATGTGTACTGACTTGTTTAATATTCATAATAACTGTCTGAGATGGGTAACATTATTCTACTTTATAACTGAGGAAACAAACACACAGAGAGATTAAGTAATTTGCCTCAAGTGACAAAGTAAATTGGTGGCAGAGCCGGGCTCTGAATTGTTGAAAAAAGCTATTTCTACATCTTTTGAGATAACGGTGCTTTTTCCTTTTATTTTGCTTATTCTGTGAATTACATTATTTTTAAATAAGCCAGCCCAGACTTATTGGTATAAGTCATTTGGTAATTAGGTAACCTTTTTTTTGTATCTCTGGGTTTTGCTTGCTAATATTTCATTGAGACTTTGTGTGTCTATGTCAGAGTTCCACAAACTTTTTCTGTTTAAAGGCCAAACAGTAAATATTTTAGACTTTGTGGTCTATCATATAGTCTTTGTCACAAGTATTCCGTTCTGTGGCTATAATGTAAAAGCAGCCAAAGACAATATATAATTAAACTTTATTTCAAAAGCAGGGACAGGAAAGCCACATTTGGTTTGAGGGCTATAATCTTCTGACCTACAGTCTATGTTCACAAGGATATCTTCACGTACTGTTCTTGTTAAATTTTGGTATCATTGTTATGGAGGCCTCACAAAGTAATCTGGAATTTTTTCTCTCTTCCATTTTCAGAGTTTCAGATGTTCTTAATATTCCTTAATCATATTTTAAAATGTCTGTAGGATCTATTGTCATAGCCAGCCCCTCTTCCATTCAAAATATTGGTTATTTCTATTCTGTGTCTTGATAAGGCTTCCTGGATCAATTAATTTTATTATTTTATTTTCAATGAATCAACTTTTAGCTGTATTTTCTCTATTGTTTTTCGTATCACTGACTTTTGTTCATTTTTTCCCCCTTCTTTCTATTTACTTTAGGTTTAATTTGCTCTTTTTTGCCCTTTAGCTTCTTGAGGTGGAAATTTAGACCATTGATTTTAAATCTTTTTTCTTTACAGATTATTTATAAATTAACTACAAAGTGTTTAAAGCTATAAAATTTCCCTCTAATTACTGCCCTAGGTGCATCTCACAAATTTTAACTTTGGTGTTTTTGTTACCAAAGATAATATCTAAATTCCCTTTTTATACATTCTTCGGTCCAAGGATTATGTGCGAGATTAGTTTCCATATGATTTTCTAGATATGTTGTTAAGGAAATTTAAAGACATTGTGGTCAGAGATCATACTCTGTAGTACGAATTTCAGTACTTCAGTGCTTTTGAAATTTATTGAGACCTAAATTGTGGCCCAGCATACGATCAACATTTCATGTACACTTGAAAGGAATGTGTATTTTGCAGTTGATGGGAGTGGTATTCTTTAGATGTCAGTTAAGTCAAGTTAGTTGATGGTTTTGTTCAAATCTGTACCCTTTGCTTTTTGTCTCTTATTCTTTAAGTTATTGGAAAAAGGAGGTTAAACTCTCACTGTGATTGTGGATTTTTCTGTTTCTCCCTTTAGTTTTGTTAGTTTTTACTACATGTGTTTTGAAGATTGTTATTGGTGCATACACATTTAGGAGTATGTCTTCCTACTGCAAGGGTCCTTTCACCATTATGAAACCTCATTCTTTATCTTTACCAATACTTTTTTTGAAGTCTGTCAGATGGAAATTGCCTGCTGTTTGCCTGGTGCTTTTTTTTTTTTTTTTTTTTTAATCTTTTTACTCTCAACCAGTATTATCTTTATATTTAAAGCACGTCTGTTTCTGGTCAGAAATCAGTCTTCTTCTGGTTCTTTGGTTCTTAGACTCTTCTCTGGGTTTGCTTTTAAGATATTCTTTCTTTCTTTAGTGTTCAGGAGTTTTCACTACTATATGCCTAAGTATGATGTTCTTTGTATTTATTATGCTTATGGTTTGCTGAACTTTGAGGACCTGTAAGTTGTCATTTTTATTGTTGTTGCACACCAAATTTGATATATTTTCAGTCATAGTTTTCTAAAAATTTTTTCCTGAAAAAATTGAGAAAAAATTTATTCTTTAAAAAATTTTTTTTCCATTTATTTTAGATAGAGTGTGAGCAGGGGAGAGGGGCAGAGAGAGAGAGAGAGAGAGAGAATCCCAACAGGCTCCATGCTCAGCATGGAGAAGGATTCAGGGTTCAGTCCCACAACCCTGGGATCATGACCTGACCTGAAATCAAGAGTCGTCAGATGCTCAAATGATTGAGCCACTTGGGCACCTGTCTTTCTTTTCTTCTTAATAATGACTCACATTGTCTGGGTTCTTCTTTTCATATTTGTTCAACCATATTTCTCTGTTCTTCAGAGTTGACGTTTTCTATTAATTTGTTTTCAAGCTAACTGATTTTCATTTCCACTATGTTGTTAAGGGACGCTGGGAATTTTTTATTTCAGATATAGTAATTTTTTGGTTCTACTATTTCTATTTGGTTCATTTATATTTTCCATTTGTCTGCTGAGATTCTTCCCCCTCTCATTATTCACTGTATACATCTTTTCCTTTAAACCATCAAAATAATTTATAATAATTGCTTTACAGACCTTGTATACTAATTCCAATATCTAGATTATCTTGAGTTGGTTTCCATTAACCAACTTTTCTCTAGATTATGGGTCATAATTTTTCTATTTCTTATGTCTAGTAATTTTTATTGTATGCTGGATATTGTGATGGATACATAAATGTGATTCTAGATCTGAATTACTTTGCTTTTCTTTAAAGAACGTTGAGTTAGGGGTGCCTGGGTGGCTCAGTCAGTTGAGCACCCGACTCATGATTTCGGCTCAGGTTATGATCCCAGGGGTGTGGGATTGAATCCCACACTGGGCTCCATACTGGGCATGGAGTCTGCTTGGGATTCTCTCTCTCTCTCTCTCTCTCTCTCTCTCTCTCTCTCTCTCTCTCTCTGCCTCTGCTCTTTCCCTCCCCCCCACTCTTACACAAACCTGTGAATACACACATGCACTCTCTAGAAAAAAAAAAAGAATCTTGATTTAAATTATTGGCAGATGCTCTTGATCCTCTCAGGCTTAGTTTTATCCTTTGCTCAGGTGGGTCTATTTTGGTTTTGATTTAGTTCTATTGTATACCTTTATTCTAGGATGTGGTCCTTTTATCCAATATGTGACTTTACATGCCAAGGTGCTCAACAAGTATTCTCCTCTGTGGACAGGCTAGACCTCTAACATTCCCTAGAAGCATGTAATTTCTGGTATCTTCTTTCCACTTAGCCCCCTAGCAGCCACTCTCTGTCTTGCAGATTGTCATCCTGTACATGTGAAGCCTGCCCTTAGCAGGGACTGAGAGAGACTCTCAGTCTTTGCCTACCTTGTGCTTCCACATCTCTGGTATTCTGCTTCACAAATTCTAGCTATTATAGCAACTCTAAACTAAAATCTGCCTCAGCTCAGCAAAATCACCACTCCACTTGGGGGGCTTTCTTTCCCTGCACCAGAATTGTAACTGGGGAAGTTTGCTCCCAATCTGAGAGCCTCAGCAAATAGTAGGGTTAATATATTAAACATTAAATAATATTTTTATTTATATTTGAGAGAAAATTATAGAGCATGAGTGGGGGAGGGGCAGAGAGAGGTGGTGACAGAATCTGAAGCAGGCTCCAGACTCTGAGCTGTCAGCACAGAGCCCAACATAGGGCTTGAACCCATGAGCCATGAGATCATAACCTGAGCTGAAATCGGATGCTTAACCAACTGAGCCACCCTACTAGGGTTAACTTAGAATGTTTCCCTTCATATAATGATTACAAGTCTTGTGTTGCCTGTTGCTCACTGACTAAAAAGAATTATCTCGCATATTTTGTCCAGTTTTATAATTGTGTAGGACATGAGGGCAAGACCAGTACCAATTATTCTATCATGGTTGGACATATAAGGTTCCCACTCAAAGTCCACATTCTCAACCACATGAGTAAATTACCTCTATGAGAGGATTCCATATTATAGAAAAAAAATGTTCAATGGAAATATGTTCTTAATAGTGTGGAACAATATCAACGGGATTAGAGAATGAGAGAGCTGAAAGGATAAGAGATTATTGTTAGAGAGTGGAGATGCTAGAATGTAAGACTTCACAGATGAAACATATGGTAACAAGATCCTACAGGTATGGATGGCTGAAATAGAATTGTCTAAAAGTCTGTGTTTTGTAGAAAGAGAAAAGAGCGATTTGATAACCACCAGATTATGTCTTTGATGGCAAGAACTAGGTGAATGATGATGGAAAATAAGCAAACATCTACCAAAAAAGGAAAACAGGAAAGCAGGACAGGTAAATTTTGAGAAAATATCATAAGTTCAGTTTGGGAAAAATTTAAAGTTTTCTAATATTTTTTTGATGTTTTATTCATTTCTTTATGTTTTGAGAGAGAGAGAGAGTATGAGTGGGGGAGGGGCAGAGAGGGAGACACAGAATCCAAATCAGGCTCCAGGCTGTGAGTTGTCAGCACAGAGCCTGACATGGGGCTTGAACCCATGAGACATGAGATCATGACCTGAGCTGAAGTTGCATGCTCTACTGACAGACCCACCCAGGTGGTCCTAAAGTTCTTTTTTTTTTCTTCCCCCCCAAATCTGTAGGATATGCAGGGAACTATCTGGGTAGGCAACTGAAAATACAGATCTGTTGCAAGGCAAAGATAGAGATACAGATCTGAAAGTTGTTACCATAAAGACTATTATTAAAGCAACAGTACTGGATGAACTGATATAAGAAGAACAGACACCTGTAGAAGAGAGATCTAAGGGAGAAACATTGGGAATCCCAATATTTTAGAGGTAGGCAGACAAGAATACTAAGAACGGATGTTCAAAGAAGGAAAAGGCAATACAAAGAAGCAATGTGCTTTAGCAGTGAAGAGCATGGACTCTTGAGTCAGTTCAAATCTCCGCTGTTATACTTCTAAAGCAACAGGACTATGAAAAAAATTACTTAACCCATCTGTGCCTGTTCTCTATAAAATACAGTGATAAATACTGGCACTCTCCTAATGAGAGACCATCACAATAGCTCTAGAGGCTCATTCTGCCTCCAATCTCCTGTCCTCTCAAATTTTTAGTAGCAAAAAAAGGCAGCTGGATCAACAAATTGGAGTTAGGCTAACAGAGGAACAGAAAGGTCCCCCCTCTCTAACAGGGCTACTTCATCTACAAAGAAGTTTGCATGAGTGCAAAGCTACACAGATATTCCCCACCTCACCCCAATAATAAATATGCAGACTATTATGGAGGCAGGGTTCCTTTCCACTGGAACTTTGAACACAGTGCATGCAGACTATGCCTAAGCTCTAGGATGAGAGTTTGAGGGATTGTGTGCACCCTACTATTACCCTCTCTGTAAACTTTTCCTCAATCAACTATTTTACTCCTGTAAAATCCAGTACTACATGTGGTACTACAGTACTGTGTTGCATGACCTCCTTGAAAGATATTTCCTCATAGGTTGTTGCTATACTTGTTCCTCTTTACACATCTACTACTACTTGTAAAGTGTCTACAACATTGCCTGGCATATGCGTAATGGTATGTATTGTGTAAAGATTAGCTACTTGTTTCTAAAAGGAAATACTGGCAGTGTTCTAGAGTCAAATAAAGAGAAAACGATACAAAAAGTCAAAATAAGGAATGAAAATAGGACACTGGGTATGGCAACAGAGTAGTAGTCAGGTTGTATTAGGTTAAGGATTGGGTTGGAAGTAAAGAGTAAAACAGGAAATATAAACTGTTTTTTCTAAGAAATTGGGTGGCAAAAAAAAAAAAAAGACTAAATCGGTTAGCACTTTTTTGCTTGCAAGTGACAGAAATCCAATTTGAACTAGATTTATAGAAGGGCTTACTATAAGAATATTGTGACCGAGCCATAATGTGGCTCAGTCTCAAAAGCATGCGGAAACAGGATCTTCAGTTATTCTTCTTCGTGTTCCTTTTTGTAGGTGTATTTAATTTTTTTCTCCTCCTTTCTCCAGACGAGTCGCACTGCTACTTTGGCCCACGTGGTAGGAAAGATGGCTATAAAGAGCTTTGGAGTCTTGTATTTTATCGCCCAGGCATACAAAATGATAGTGGAATTTGCGGTTTCAGCTTCAAAATTCTTTTTAAATTTTATTTATTTTGAGAGAGAGAGAGAGAACAGGGGAGGGGCAGAGAGAGAGAGGGAGACAGAGACTCCCAACTAGACTCTGCATTGTCAACAGAGCCAGACACAGGGCTTGATCTCACAAACTGTGAGATCGTGACTTGAGCTGAAATCAAGATTAAGAGGCTTAACCGAATGAGCCACTTAGGTGCCTCTGAGCTTCAAAATTCTTAAGAAAGGACTCTGGCCCTGCTTAAACTAAGTGTCTAACCCTGGATGAATCAACAGTAGCCAGGGATACATAAAGGAAACTGAGGGAGGTGGGACCTGACGATCTCCTAAGAAATAAGTGGCTAACTTATCTGTAGAGTAGAGGAGATGTAGGAAAGGGGGTAGTTGAAAACACAAATATTAATATACCTGTCAAGAGGAAGAGGGAGGAAGCTAGGAGGAAAAGGTTAAAGTTTGTCAAAAATAAGAGTCCAGCTCAGACTGGAAACAAAATTAATGAAGGTGTCAGATGTCCAACGTGACTACTCAGTAATGCTCACTGGCCCATGAACACATGGTAGAAAGCTGGGGGGAAGGGAAATAAGGGTCCTGGCTAAAAAGATGGAATCATTACTTTAACCCTTAGAGTCAAGTCATTAGTAGGGAGAAGTAAAAAGATAAACTTTATTCCACTCCTGAGAAGTAATTACATATTCTCAATTAGCGTTATTCAAGTGGTACTGTCAACATTAGTGGCTTTAATGTTTACCTATTAGAAAAAATTAACTCCATATTCTTTTCTAAGGACACATTCTAACATTCTAAGGATAAAACTATTTGGTTTAATCTTGAGAGGTTTTTAAATTTGAGAGTTTAAATATGTCATCTTAAATTTGCTGCATTATTTTTATTTTACTATAAAGCTGGCCATGTATAAATAGGGTCACTAACCCCAATGCCATCTCATGATGCTTAAAAAAGTCAGTTTCTTTGGAACACATACCTGGGTCTTATGTTAAATAATTCCACCTGTAAAACAACAGTATATACGTCATAAAATAGATTATGTGAATTTAATGAGCTGACAAATAGAAAGTGCCTAGAATAGTGACTAATAAACGGTAAACACTCAACAAAAGCCAGCCATTAGTAGCACAGTTATGAACCTGTGGCAGAATGACTTTCAAATTCATATTACTTATTTGAAAAATAAAGTCAATTAAGTGTCCAACTCTGGATCTCAGCTCAGGTCCTGATCTCAGGGTCATGATGAGTTCAAGCCCCACCTTGGGCTCCACGCTGGGTGTGGAGTCTACTAAGTAAATGAACGAATGAATGAATAAATAAAACGAAGTATTACTAGAACAATAAGCAAATAATATGGTAATCTAATTGAAAATATAAGTGATTCAATGTACTTATTAAGAATTTTAGCAACAATTTTTACATAAACTAAGACAAAGGAAGTAGCAAGTTTAAAGCAAACATTAGTAATGAATTAACTTTCATAAAAAAAACTTTTGAAAAACTTTTAAATATTCTGAAATATACATTTATTCAAAAGCAATAAAATAACAGCTTCTATGAAGTATGAGCTACATATAATAAACACAGTACCAAAAATATCATTTTTCATCACATCAACATCTTCTTTTAATTACAACTTTTCTCCCTGGAATAATGCAAAAAAAGAAAAAGATTAGGTTTTGAAATATTCTTATATTAACTTAGGACTAATGTCCACTATAATAATAAGGAACATAATTTAAAGCAAGAGCGGGAAATACTCGATTAAGAAATAGGAATCGGAAAAAGTAAAAAATGGACCACATGAAATGTAAAAAGCAAATAATTCTGGCTGGAGGGCATTGGGAGGGAGTGCAAAGGTTGAAAATGATTTAAAAAACAAAAACAGGACACACAGAAAATAGATATTTAGACACCGGTGTCACCTTATGGTTTGACAGAGGGCGCAGTAAGGAAGAGAGATGAAGGGCTACATGAAAAAAGTCAGTGAAAAAGAGACAAGAGAAAAAAATAAGAGCAGGAAAGGAAAACGACAAGAGAAATATTTGCACAAAAAAGAGCACAACACAGAGAAGTAGAAAAATACTGGGAAAAGGCCCAGAAGATTCTAAAAATACAAGTCAAATACTCTGGTCACATTTTGGTCTTTACTCGGGCCAGGGATCTGAAAATGCTACCGTGTCTCTGGGTATGCCCTGTAATCTTGCGTGACCTGGCCTTTTCCCATCTGTTTTCCCTATAGCTGACTTTCTCAATTTTTATTTTTCATCTTATTGCATGGCATATGGGCCATATTTGCAAATTACTTTTCTTTTTTGGAAATAAGATAATTATAAATAATACTTCTTATAACTTCCTAATAAGCAGTGAATTTGCTAATTAATCAGTATTCACAGAACGGTATTCCACTGTTAAAACAGGAGTTTTTAACTTGGTATCTGTGAAGTCCTGAATAATGTGTTCAAAATTTGGGCACATGTAATTTTTTTGTGTGACTTCGGAAGCTTTTTTCAGCAGAACACTGCTGTGTTAGAGGCTTTATGGTGAATGAACTGCCACCATAGTTAACTGTTGGGAAAAATCAGTATTTGGGCTATAACAATAGTAAAAGAGCTAAATACCACTTATAAGCACTTCTCATGTAGTAACTTCGTTTTTTCTGCTGTATCAGTGGACTTTAAAGCTGCACTCTCTGGAGCAGAGCTGGATGAAGGCCAACTGATGCCCTCAACACAGCCCCAAATGATGACCCCTCGCCTTGCCATTGCTTAAAACAAAGAGCTTAAGGATTTTTTACACAAATCAGTGCATGACTTAAATGCCAGCTGGTTTTACTCTACAAAAGTGAAACTCACACAATAAGTCAGAAACAAATGTAATTTCTTGACGATACCTTCAAATCCAATTTAAGCCTAAGTGACTCACAATACCAAAGAAAAAGATAGTTTACCAGTGCACGTTAAATAGCAACATGGCAGATGAAGACAATTACAAAATAATCTACACTCAAGTGTGGCAGTGAAAGAGTTAAGGGCATGATAGCTACCACACGGTGGTGCTCCCTTTCCCTTGGTGCCCCAAACTCAAGCTTATTTTCCTTAAAGATAAATCCAGGGCTACTCGGGAGTTTTTGCATAAGCAGACATGTAAGGGGGTGAGCAAGTAAGTAACTGTGCAGAGGTCAGCCCAAATCCACTTTTAATCAGATAAATTATCTTTGTATCTGATTGGCCTATTTGGGTTTCTTTATAACATTCCGTTTAAATAACAGTTTTCTTGGCTTAACAGAGTTTAAAATTTCTGCTTTTATAGCAGAGACCAATGCAGTGTCACACTTCAGTGTGGGTGAGATGAGCTAAGGACCAGAAATGGCGGAGATCAAGGTTCTACAACCCAATTTAAAATATGTCAAATTTTACAAATTTTACATTTATTAATAGAATGTACATGTAAATGACCATGAAGTTAGACAGTAAAACCATAGTAAGTCAAAGTCTCTTTCAATGGTAGCAGTCCTTGCTCTGAATTTTCTCACCTTCCATTAAAAGAAAAAAAAAGTGTCCCTACAGAGAAAGTATTGAGAAGATGTCTTCAGGCGCTTTTCCCTTAAGTTTAAGGTATAATTGCAAGTGATGGTCATCTAAGAACTAAGTAAAACCCACGGGCGGGTATTTGTCATGCATTAGTCTCAGCATGGGTCCCAAAGGAGTATCTAATGGAGTTCTGAGCAACCCAGAGAACCAGCCCCTTCTTTTCAAGACAAATTAAACCAACACAGGTAATGCAGTTGAGGTTCATGAGCTATGAGGCCCAGGTGAGATTAATGTTAAGGCTACTGACTTATGATTAATGCATTTAAAACTCAGTAGAGTATCGCTAGCAATGAACAAAGCTATGATGTGAACAGAATTTAACTCTGGATTTTCTAAAACACTGGCTTTAGTATTTTGCAGATCTTATTTTATTAGTATTTTGCATATTTTAATTTGGCTCTGAGCTTCCATTAAAACAGAATAGGTAAAATGACTTGAATTATTCAAATACATCTATTTATTCCAGTAACCTATAAACTAAGATAGTCTATCAGTTGTATAGTAACTTTTAAGTCCTAACTTCTTAATCTCTAATTTACTAAGCAGTTGCAAGACCAAATTATGTAACTAAACAGTACTGAATACAATATAAACACAAGTATGTAATTAGTGATCAACTGTGCTTAAGAACAAAGCCTCATCTGTATAGTGGAGATAATAGTACACCCTAGCACCTGGGCGGCTCAATTGGTTAAGTGTCAGACTCTTGATTTTGGCTCAGGTCATTATCTCACGATTCAAGCCCCATGTCCCATGTTGGGGGTCCATGTTGACAGTGTGGAGCCTGCTTGGGACTCCCTCTCCCCCACTCTCTCTGTCTCTCGCCCTGCTCTCTCTCTCTCTCAAAAATAAATAAAATAAAAATGTAAAAATAATAGTACCCCCTATAATAGAACTATTTGGTACTATTAGGGTAATAATAGTACCAATCAATAAAGATTAAATGAGTCAATTTATATAAAGCATATAGTAAATGCTATGTGTTACTATGATTACCATCTGTCACTGTACTAACCAAGTTTATCCCGTATAAATCAAGTTCTATTTTACCAGAAATAGACTGTTGCACATCTAGGACTCTCAGAGCCACTGGAGTAGTGCAGAGGTTCTTAAAGGAAGCAGTACTCGTACTGGGGAACATGAAAGTTTGTGATAGTTATTTTTGGTTGTCACCATCATGGGAAGAAAGGGTCATCTGTTGCTGGCATGTAATAGATAAGGACAGAGGATGCCAGATATTCTTACTTGCAGGCCCATTTCACCCAACAAAACCATCTGCCTGGCAACCCTAACAGACTTCCCTAGTCCATTTATATTTTCCCATTCTCCAAGATACCTATTTCATACACCTTTCCTGTTGTTAAACCGCCAATACCTTACCTTGTCATAGCTCATAACCTTACTAAGAAAACCTTCTCTAAGAAAATACAGGCAATCAATCAAGAAATTGCTCCCTTCTCACCAAATCTTTCCATGTGTTTCTGTACGCATATATTGTCCTTTCGTTCCCACTGCAGTGGATGCACGGTCTCTTATCCAAGGCCAAGTCTACTCTGCTGGATTCTGTCTCCTTCAGCCTACCTCAAGAATTTTACTCCTTCCACTCTGTGTCTTGAATTACCAGTTTCCCTGTCTACCAGATCGCTCCCACCAGCCAAATGCTGTTTTATGCCTTATTCTAAAAAATCAACCAACCAACCAACAAACTCTCCCTTGACATTCTCTCCCCTTCATTTCTTTACATCAAAGGAACTGCCTGTTTTTGGTGTTTGCATAGTTCTTCTCCTACTCTCTGCTGATCACACTCTAATCAGGCTTTATCCTCACTATTATGAAGCCATTCTCATAAATGTCTTCAATAGCTTGTACTTTACCAAATATTTCAACTACATTATTCACTTTATTTAGCAAATTTGCTATCATTCTTTTCTGAAATATATTATGTTTTCCTTATTTTTTCTATCTCACTTTAAACCTGAGCTTTATTGGATGTTCAACTTCTTGATGCTAAAAGTAATTTAGCCTTACTAAATTAGGCTTAATTTCGGGGCTTCTTTTTTCTATCCCCACTAATTCCCTTGGCTTAACCCAGCTTTAACAACCAATCTACATGCTGATATCTAAATTTTTAACCTCAGCCTCATTGGCCCAATTATTCATTTGTCATCTTCACTTCGACATCTAATAGAAATCTCAAATTTAATGTATCTAAAGTCAAACTTTTGATCTCTAAAGGGTTCCAAACCTACTCATCTAGTATTCCTCAACTCAGTAAAAGCTCACTTACCCTGGCCAAAATCTTTGTAGTCTTCCTTGACTACTATTTTACTTAAACCTTCATTAAATCCTGTTGGCTCTACCTTCAGAATATATCCAGATATGGAATCATTTTCAACACTTCCACATCTATCCTCCTGCCTACCCCAAATTGTCTCTTGCCTGGATTATTACAAGTAGCCTCCTAGATAGTCTCTGCTCTTGATCCTTTATCATCCATTCTTCATAAAACAGCCAGAGTGACCTTTTAAAAACATAAATCCGATAACTGTCACTTCCCTGTGCAGAACCCTCCAATGGTTTCCTATCACACTTGAAATAAAATCCAAAGTTCTTACAGGAGCTACAAGACTGCCAGAGCACCCCCATCTCCCACCCTACAACCCAGCCCCCTAACATCTCTTATCTCCTACTACTTTCTCTTTTATTTACACCAAACCAGCAATATACCTCCTAGCTGTTTTTTGTACATGCCAGGCAGGCTACCACCTCAGGACTTTAGTACCCGTTGTTCCCTTTGCTCCAATGCTCTTCCTCCAGATATTAGAATGGCTAACTTCCTATAGGACTCTGATCAAGTCACTTTTTTTTAAGTTTATTTATTTTTAGATAGTGAGCACATAACCAGGAAAGAGACAGAGAAAGGGAGAGAGAGAATCCCAAGTAGGCTCCATACCATGGGCACAGAGCCCGATGTGGGGCTCAAACTCAGGAACTGTGAGATCATGACCTGAGCAGAAATTAAGAGTTGGATGCTTAATCGACTGAGCCATCAAGACGCCCCCAAATGTCACCTTCTTGAGAGGCTTTCCCTGACCACTTTCTTTAAAACAGGACTCTGATCGCACTGTATGCTCTTATTTCCACCTAGCATTACAGCATAGGTCTATTTACTTGTTTAGTGATGGTTTCCTCCCTAAAATGTAAACTCTATTTGGACGGGGTCTTAGCCATTTTTGTTTATTTCTATAATCCCAGTGCCTGGTATATAGTATATGTTCAATAAATAATCAAATGGCTGACTAAAGGATATGAAGTAAACACAACTATAGTTTGAAAGGCTAGATGAAAACTAATGTTATCAGGCAATATAAACCATTGCCTTGGTTACTATACCTTCTGACTTGCTTGCTATACACTTGAGGTTTCATGTGAAAATTTTATTTTACCAACAAAAATATTATTTATATCGTCTTCTACTGATAAGTAGTAAATTAAGCACTTTTCAATGTGGAGAAATGAAAAGAAGCTCTAGTAGTCTTTGTCCTAGATCCATTCTAAAAATGCTTTAAAAATTTTTTAGGCCACCAATTCTATTTTGATGTGTTTGAATATGAAGCAAATGGGCATTTGAAAAAATCTGGATTTCTCTGGAAGAGATTATTTCTATGGGCAAGTTATAGATTAAATGCTTATAAAAATGCTGAGTGTTTGCAGGGTTTGTGTAGTGTAGAGGTAAAATTACCTATTCAGTATGATATGTGAGGAATAATGGGAGCAGATAAATGATATAAAGGAGATATTCTGCCATTGTGGAAGTCTATGACCAAAACAAAGGTCCCCTTAGTAATTTTTACTAGAATGGTTTCCAGGAAGTCTAGAAACAAAACAAATTTTGGAGCTCCAAAAACATTTTCCAATATTGCTGACCCTTGAAAAACACGGGCTGACCTTTGAATAACAAAGGTTTGAACTGCACAGGTCCACTTAAATGCTAATTTTTTTCAATAGATGTATTGGAACATTTTTTGGAGATTTGCAACAATTTGAAAAAACACATGGAAGAGCCTCACAGCCTAGAAATATCAAAAAATTAAGAAAAGTATGTCATGAATGCATAAAATACATGAAGACACTAGTCTGTTTTTTCGTTTACTACCATAACATATACACAAATATATTATAAAAAGTTAGGATTTATCAAAACTTACGTACACACGGATTGTATATGGCACCATTTGCAGTTGAAATGTAAACGAATGTAAAGATGCGGTATTAAATAACTATAAAATTGTAGCACTGTAATAATTTTGTAGCCACCACCTGTGGCTGTTGTGGTAAGTTCAAGTGTTGTATTGCTTACAACACCAAGTGACGTTTGTCATCTCCATGTGAGCAGTTCATCTCTCCAGTAAATGGTGTATCACCATAAAAATGTGACCTCCTGCAGTTCTCACATATTTTTCATGGTGTTTAGAGCAATAACATCAAGGAACCCATACGAAGTGCTGCTAGTGATGCTGGAAGAGCTCCCAAGAAACAAAGTCATGACAAGAAAAAATTGAATTGCTTGGTATCTACTGTAGATTGAAGTCTGCAGCTGTGGTTGCCCACCATTTCAAGATAAATGAATGCAGTGTAAGGACGACTGTATAAAAAGAAAAGGAAATTGGTGAAGCCATCGCTGCAGTTATGCTAGCAGGTATGAAAACCTTGTACTTTTAATCTTGTGCTGAAAATGCAACTTTTATGTGAGTGTCAGATTGCTGTAAGAAAGACATGCCTATAGACTCTAACATGATGTGAGAAAAAGCAGTCATTACATGGCAACATAGGGCAAAGGAAAGATAAGCATCTAAAACTGGAGAATTTAATGCCAGCAAAGGATGGTTTGATAATTTTAGAAATAGGTTTTATTTAAAAAATGTTGAGGTAACAGAGAAGCAGCTTCTGCTGACTAAGAAACAGCAGACATCCCAGACACCGTTAAGAAAATCACTGAGGAGAAAGGGTATCTGCCTGAATGGGATTTAATACAGACAAAAATGCCTACAAAGACATTTATTTTTATGACGTGAATGCTTCTAGGATATGGACACTGAAACTAAATGAAATGGTGGAAGAATAATTGGTATTGTATAAAAACATTCTGAAAGAATGCAAAAGCAAAAACAAAAACCAAAACAAAACAAAAAAAAAACACCACAACCCAGAAATTCTGATGTATTTTCATGAAGTTAGACCAAACGTGCCTGCCTCCCCTTCCACCTCCTCCACTCCTCTGCCTCCCTTCAGGCAGCAAGACCAGCCCTGCTCTTCCTCAGCCTGCTCAACGTGAAGACAAGGATGATAATTCGCTTCCACTTACCAAATAAAAATCATGCGGTACAGTTAGTAAACTGAACTGTTGTGTATGTGTGTTTTCAGGTGAAATAAATATGACAAGCATTGTTAGATGTTTCTGTGTCATCATCGTCTAAGTACTAAGTAGAACATCATATGCAAGTCCTATAGGACGTAGTCAGCCTATCCTTACATAGGTATGAGGTAAGTAGCACTTAATATAAACTTAATAATGTGTTTTCTGTTTTATAACTTTGCTTTCAAATACCACTACCAGAGGGTGTGTCCCTCTCTCTAGTAAATGAAGATTAGTTGCACAGCAGCCCATCACAAGTAAGTGGTTTTTTTAAAAAAATCTAACAGGATGAGCACTGGGTATTGTATGGAAACCAATTTGACAATAAATTATTCAAAAAAAAATAACACTGTTTCCAATAGTATATTATGAATATGACTAGAATACTGTTGCTGTAAAAATTTATGATGACTCATAAGTGTACAGGCGAGGCTACCATAAATCATTCATCTTGCTGCTGCTTCCTTATAAATGCATAAATGATTATCCTGTAAATAAATATGCATTTTTTTCATATTATCTTTTCATTTTTTACATTTAGTGTTATACATATGTAACATCAACAGCGTTATGTATAAGACAACATTGATGTAGGTACTGACAGATAATTCATCTTGTAAAACATGAAATAAACTTGCGTTATCAGTAAATATAATACAGTACTGTAAATGATTTTTCTCTTACTTTATTGTATACATATAACATACAAAATACGTGTTAAATTGACTGTTTAGGTTATGAGTAAGGCTTCCAGTCAGCCAGCTATTACTAGTTACGTTTTGGAGGAGTCAAAAGTTATATATGTATTTTTAGCTGCACTAGGGGGTCAGTGCCCCTAACCCCTGTGCTGTTCAAGGGTCAACTTTAGAGTTCAAAATACTTTCCTAATATGAAATAGACTTAGTTCTTTACTGAAATATAAAGATTATATTTAATCAAATGTATAGGCTATTTTAATTAAAATTAATTTTCAATGCTATATTTTCAATCCTACTTATAGTGGAATTTTGTGAACTTTCAGTATTTACATATCACTTAATGGCATGCTTCATTTAAATATATGGATTTTTCTACAAACAATAAAATGATATTAGTTGGAGACAAACTGTTATACCTTCTTATGAATGACATACATACCTGAGGTAAAGCAGCACCTGTTTGTATAGAAGACTTTTTTAATAGTCTCACTTCTTTGTTTATATATCTTAGCATTCCACTAAGAGTACTGAAGTCATTATTCTCAGAAGTATCATCTTCTAGGTCATATGTGAGAGGTTTAAATGAGTCTGGCTGGGTATAAGTCAGATCCTTCTGGCTTTCTTCTAATGTTGAAGATTGCTCTAACTGCATTTTTTTTAAGTCTTGTAGTAATTCTTCAGAAAGATCTTCATCACTATGAGTTTTGAAACTAAGGTCACTGGCACTAATTGAGCGACGTAGTTTTCTACACTTGAAAAAGCCTGCATGAGTGTGGTTAGCAAATTTTGGATCTTGAATGGCAGGCATAATTTCTGTTGCAGACGCAAGCAGGGTTGGTAGAAACTTGATGTCTTCTCCCCTTTCACGTCCAGAAATTTTGGCTTGTAATCTGGTTAATTCTGATTCCTGTAGACAGGTACATAGTAGGTGTTCAATAAATTTTTATTAAATAAATAGATTACTTAAATGACCTCTAAGAGTCTATGATTTTCTAACTTAACCTTCTGTCCAGAACACACATTCTTTTTATAACAAACCATTAGAGTTTTCCAAGCTCTGTTTAAACCCCTCATTTTGGTAAAATTATACATGTTCACTTGAAATATGTTAAAACTATACTAAGGAACTCCATGAAAACTATATCTTCCTTACACAAGTATTTTTCCTTGTTAGTGCTAATGACAGTATCCATTTCTATTTAAGACTGAAATCTTGGGGTGTCTGGGTGGCTCAGTTGTTTGAGTTTTCAGTGTAAGTTCGAGCCCTGCATTGGGCTCTGTGCTGACAGTTTAGAGCCTAGAGCCTGCTTCTGATTCTGTTTCCCTCTCTCTGCCGTTCCCCAGTTCATGCTCTGTGTCTCTCAAAAATAAACATTAAAAAAAGATGAAAACTTTACATCTGAAAATTTCAAAAGTATAAAGGTACACTATATTTTGTTAATCTAACAGATATACATACAAAAAACAACTCCCTTCAGAATTTCTAGTAGGAAATAAATTTATATTAACTACTCTGCTTTACATGTCCTCATTACAAGAGAGCTTCACTGTACTAGAAATCTTTCAAATAAAAACCTCTCAAAAAGTGATTTAGTTAGGATTGATTTAAATATTAAATTTTCATTTCTACTATTTTTCCATGTCCTTCATTTGGGTCTTCTGACCCAACTTTGGGATCCTAAGAATGAGACTGCATATACTGAAAAACCATAGAGACTAAAAAAATGAGGACAGAAGTTAAACATGCATAGTAGTCTTCTGTTCAAATACATTTTCCTTTTCTTATAGGTATCCATAAACCATAGAGTTCTTAATCAATCACTTGGATAGTTGCTATTCTCTCTAAAAATAGTGTGCTTTCTAAAACTGTCAGAACCACAGAATACGTTAGAAAAAAAGTTTAACATACTTCAGTTCTTTGATGTCTATTTATCTACATAAATGCTATTTACGAGTGGCTACAGTGCCAACTTTTGTAGTAAATTGTGTATTTATATTCTTATAATCACAATTAATAAAGTAGCTATATAAAGATGCACACAGGCTTATGTGCAGTTAGAAGACTTTTTTAAACTCTAGCTGTAATCCAGTCATAATTGAGAATTGTATCTCAGATAAACAGGAGTCCAACACTTAGCTTTTATTATGAAATGTAGTATACTGAATACGTTAAACATAATTCAACTTTTCCTTAAGAGTCAAAGAAGATTATTGTTGTGGTCACTATTCTAGTGTGCCATAATATAGTGATGTCTTTAGGGCTCTCAGAAAATGGTCTTGGGGAGCAAGGCCAACATGGCCGAGGAGCAGGGGGACCCGGTGCTTTCCCATGTCTTTCAAACTAAGACGGACTGAAACCAAGGGACTCTCAATCCCCGAGATCTTCAGGAAGAGGAGTTGGAAGCTACAGGGAAGAGAATGCGAAATCCAGAAAATACTGGGAGATGGAGTGAGTGCAATCTGGGAGAAAGAAGGCGAGATGCGGAGGGAGACCTAGGAAATAAACCAATACACACCTAGCCAAATGACGAAACAGAAGAACTCCCCCCAAAAGAATGTACAGGAAATAGTGACAGCATAAGAAATGATGAAAGCAGACATAAGCCACTTAACAGAACAAGAATATAGAATGATAAACATAAAAATACTCGCTGGGCTTGAAAAAAGCATAGAAGACAGCAGGGGGACCCTCGAGGCAGAAATCAAGGTCCTAAAAAATGGTCAGGAGGAATTAAAAAAATGCTTTAAATGAGGTGCAAAACAAATTGGAGGCGGCCACAGCACGAAATGAAGAGGCAGAAGAGAGAATAGGTGAATTAGAAGATAAAATTATGGAAAAGGAGGAAGCAGAGAAAAAGAGAAACTCATTCAGGAACAGGAAAGGAGAATTCGAGATCTGAGTGATGCCATCCAATGGAATAATATCCGTATTATAGGAATTCCAGAGGAAGAAGAGAAAGAGAAAGGAGTTGAAGGGGCACTTGAACAAATCCTCACTGAGAACTTCCCCAACATGGAGAAGGAAACGGGCATTGAAATCCAAGAGGCACAGAGAACTTCCCTCAGATGTAACCCGAATAGACCTTCAGCACGACACATCATAGTGAAGCTGGGAAAATACAAGACAAAGAGAGAATTCTGGAGGCAGCTAGGTATAACAGGCCTTGACATACAAAGGCAGACACATTAGGGTAGCAGCAGACTTATCTACAGAAACTTGGCAGGCCAGAAAAGAATGGCAGGAAATCTTCAATGTGATGAACAGGAAGGATATGCAGCCAAGAATCCTTTATCCAGCCTGTCATTCAGAATAGAAGGAGAGATCAGGGTCTTCCCAAACAAACAAAAAATGAAGGAATACATCACAAATAAGCCAGCATTACAAGAGATCCTGAGAGGCACTCTATGAAGGAAAGGTGGCAAAGAACACAAACTACCAGAGACATCTTTACAAGCATGAAACCTAGAGATAACACAGTGACTCTAAACCCATATTTTTCAATATTAACACTGAATTTAAATGGACTAAAAGCTCCAATCAAAAGATAGGGTAACAGAATGGATTAAAAAACAAGACCCATCTATTTGCTGTCTTCAAGAGACTCATTTTAGACCTAAGGACACCTTCAGATTGAAGGTGATGGAGAACTATCTACCACACTACTGGAAGTCAGAAGAAAGCTGGAGTAGCCACACTTATATCAGACAAACTAGACTTTAAAATGAACGATGTAATAAGAGATGAAGAAGGACATTATATAATAATCACAGGAACCATCAAGCAGGAAGAGTTAACAATTATAAATATCTATGCGCCGAATTCGGGGGCACTCAAATTTGTAAAACAATTAATTACAAACATAAGCAACCTTGTCGATAAAAATGCCCTAATTGTAGGGGACCTTAACACTCCACTCTCAGCATTGGATACATCCACTAAACAGAAAATCACCAGAGAAACAATGGCCCTGAATGACACATTGGAACAGATGGGCCTAACAGACATCTTCAGGGTCCTTCATGAAGAAGCAAAGGAATTTACATTCTTCTCCTATGCACATGGTACATTTTCCAAGATAAACCATATTTTGGGGCACAAGGAATCGCTGAATAAATATTAAAAAATTGAGATCATACCATGCACACTGTCAGACCACAATGCTTTGAAACTTAAAATCAACCACAGGACAAAGTCTGGAAAACCCCCACAAACATGAAGGCTAAAGAACAACCTACTAAAAGATGAGTGGGTCAACCAAGCAATCAGGGAAGAAATTAAAAAATACATGGAAATAAATGAAAATGAAAATACAACAATCCAAATGCTCTGGGATGCGGCAAAGGCAGTCCTGAAAGGGAAATATATTGGAATCCACGCTTATCCTAAGAAACAAGAAATATCACTAACACAAATTCTAACAGCAAGCCTAAAGGAACTCGAAGCAGAACAGCTAAGACAACCCAAACCCAGCAGAAAGAGAGAAATAACAAAGATCAGGGCAGAAATTAATCATATGGAAACAGAAAAAGTAGTGGAACAGATCAATGAAACCAAGAGCCGGTTCTTTGAAAAAAAATACACAAAATTGATAAACCTCTAGCCGGGCTCCTCAAAAAGAAAAGAGAGAGAACCCAAAACGATAACATCACAAACGAAAAGGGAGTGATTACAACCAATCCCTCAGAAATACAAGCAATTATCAGAGAATACTATGAAAAACTATATGCCGTCAAATTGGACAACCTGGAAGAAATAGACAAATTCCTAAACAGCCACACACTACCAAAATTCAAACAGGAAGAAATAGAAAACTTGAACAGACCCATAACTAGTGAAAAATTGAATCAGTTATCAAAAATCTCCCAACAAATGAAAGCCCAGGACCAGATGTCTTCCCTGGGGAATTTTACCAGACATTTAAAACAGAGTTAATACCTATCCTCCTCAAGCTGTTCCAAAAAATTGAAATGGAAGGAAAACTCCCAGACTCATTCTATGAAGCCAGCATCACTTTGATTCCCAAACTAGATAGAGACCTAGCAAAAAAAGAGAACTACAGGCCAATATCCTTGATGAATATGGATGCAAAAATTCTTAACAAGATATTAGCAAATCGAATCCAACAGCATATAAAAAGAATTATCCACCACGATCAAGTAGGATTCATCCCTGGGTTGCAGGCTGGTTCAACATTTGCAAATCAATCAACGTGATACATCACATTAACAAAAGAAAAGATAAGAACCATATGATCCTGTCAATTGATGCAGAGAAAGCATTTGACAAAATACAGCATCCTTTCCTAATAAAAACTCTTGAGAAAGTTGTAGAGAAGGAACATGTTTAGGTATCATGAAAGCCATTTATGAAAAGCCCACAGCTAATATCATCATCAATGGGGAAAAACTGAGAGCCTTCCCCCTGAGATCAGGAACACGACAGGGATGTCCACTCTCACCAGTGCTATTTAACATAGTGTTGGAGGTCCCACCATCAGCAATCAGACAAGAAAGCAAAATAAAAGGCATCAGGATAGGCAAGGATGAAGTCAAACTTTCACTTTTTGCAGACGACATGATACTTTACATGGAAAACCCGACAGAATCCGCCAAAAGCCTACTAGAACTGATCCATGAATTTGGCAAAGTTGCAGGATACAAAATCAACGTACAGAAATCGGTTGCATTCCTTTACACCAACAATGAAGCAATAGAAAGAGAAATAAAGAAGCGAATCCCATTCACAATTGCACCAAAAGCCATAAAATACCTAGGAATAAACCTAACCAAAGATGTAAAAGATCTCTATCCTTAAAACTATAAAAAACTTATGAAGGAAATTTAGAAAGACACAAGGAAATGGAAAACCATCCCATGCTCATTGATTGGAAAAGTAAATATTGGTAAAATGTCAACACTACCCAAAGCAATCTACACATTCAATGCAGTTCCAATCAATATTGTGCCAGCATTCTTCTCAAAGCTAAAGCAAACAATCCTAAAATTTGTATGGAACCACAAAAGACCCCAAATAGCCAAAGTAATATTGAAGAAGAAAACCAAGGCAGGAGGCATCACAATCCCAGACTTTAACCTCTACTACAAAACGGTAATAACCAAGACAGTATGGTACTGGCAGAAAAACAGACACATAGACCAATGGAACAGAATAGAGAAACCAGAAATGGACCCACAAGAATATGGCCAACTAATCTTTGACAAAGCGGGCAAGAGTATCCAATGGAAAAAAAGACAGCCTCTTTAACAAATGGTGCTGGGAGAACTGGACAGCAACATGCAGAAGAATGAAACTAGACCACTTTCTTTTACCACTCACGAAAATAAACTCTAAGTGGATGAAGGACCTGAATGTGAGACAGGAAACCATCGAAATCCTAGAGGAGAAAGCAGGAAAAAACCTCTTTGACCTGAGCCGCAGCAATATACTACGTAACACATCTCCAAAGGCGAGGGAATTTAAAGCAAAAATGAACTATTGGGACCTCATCAAGATAATATCTAAAGCTTCTGCACGGCAAAGGAAACAACCAACAAAACTAATAGACAACTGACAGAATGGGAAAGGATAATTGCAAATGACATATTGGATAAAGGACTAGTATCTACAATCTACAAGGAACTTAGCAAACTCCACACCCAAAAAACGAATAATCCAGTGAAGAAATGGGCGGAAGATATGAATAGACACTTCTCCAAAATGACATCCAGATGGCCAACAGATACATGAAACGATGCTCAATGTCACTCATCATCAGGGATATACAAATCAAAACCACACTGAGATACCACCTCACACCAGTCAGAGTGGCTAAAATGAACAAATCAGGAAACTACAGATGCCGGCGGGGATGTGGAGAAGAAGCAGGCACCCTCCTACACTGTTGGTGGGAATGCAAACTAGTGCATCCACTCTGGAAAACACTGTGGAGGTTCCTCAAAAAAATGAAAATAGAACTACCCTATGACCCTGCAGTAGCACTGCTAGGAATCTACCCAGGAGACAAAGGAGTGCTGATGCATAGGGGCACATGTACCCCAATGTTCACAGCAGCACTTTTGACAAGAGCCAAATCATGGAAAGAGACTAAGTGTCCATCAACTGATGAATGGATAAAGAAGATGTGATATGTATATGTATATATGTGTGTGTGTGTGTGTATATATATATATATATATGTATATATATATATATACACACATACACACACAATGGAATACTATGCAGCAATGAGGAAGAATGAAACCTGGCCCTGTGTAGCAACATGGATGGAACTGGAGGGTATTATGCTAAGTGAAATAAGTCAGTCAGAGAAAGACAGATACTATATGTTTCCACGCATAGGTGGATTTTGAGAGACTTAGCAGAAAACCATGGGGGAGGGGAAGAGGGGAAAGGAAAAAAAACAGAGAGAGGGAGGGAGACAAAACATAAGAGACTCTGAAATTCAGACTAAGAACAAACTGAGGGTTGAGGGGGATGTGGGAGGGGAGAGAGTGGGTGACGGGCACAGAGGAAGGCACTTGTTGGGATGAGCACTGGGTGTTGTATGGAAACCAATTTGACAATAAATTATTAAAAAAAAATATCTGAACAAACCAATTAATAGTAAGGAAACTGGATCAGTAATCAAAAACTTCCAAAGAAACAAAAATCTGGGACCAGATGACTCCATCGGCAGATTCTACCAAACATTTAAAGAAGAAAAGTAACCCTTCTCAAACTCTTCTAAAAAAAAAGTAGAGGAGGGAACTCTTCCAAACTCATTTTATGAGGCCAGTGTTACCCTGATGGGTAGCCACAAGAAAAGAAGCCGCCAGTATCCTTGTTGAATATGGATGCAAAATTCTTCAACAAACTATCAGAAAAGCCAAATTCAATGATACATTAAAAAGATCATACACCATGAACATACGGGATTAATTCTACAGATGCAAGGATGGTTCACTATCTTTAAAAACCAAAAAGAAAAAAAACAAAAAAACACAAAAATCCAGTGTGATACACCACATTAACAAAATGAGGGATAAAAATCTTAGGTCTCAGTACATGCAGAAGCATCTGACACAATTCAATGCCTCTAAGACCAGCAGCAAGAAAAGAATGCCCACTTGCTACTTTTATTTAACATAGTGCTAGAAGTCCTATCCAGAGCAATTAGTAAAAAAAAAAAAAGAAATTAAAAGTATCCAAATCGGAAAGAAGTAAAGTCTGTATTTGCAGATGACATGATAATATATACAGAAAACCCTAAAACCTCTATCAAAAAATTGTTAGAATAAATGAATTCAGTGAAGTTGCAGGATACAAAATAAATATACTACTCAAAGCAATATACAGATTCGATTCAATCCCCATTAAAATTCCATCAAAAAATGCATTATTCAAAGAAATAGAACAAACAATTCTAAGATCTGTAGGGAACCAAAAAAAGACCCCAAATATCTAAGGTAATCTTAACATAGAAGAAGGAAGCTGGAAGCATCACGCTTCCTCATTACAAACTATAGTAATAAAAACAATATGGTATTGGTATAGAAATGGACACATAGATCAATGGAACAGACCACACAGTCTAGGAATAAGCCCATGCATATATAGCAAATTAATCCGTGACAAAGAAGCCAAGAATATACAATGGGAAAAGCATAGTATCTGTATAAATGGTGGTGGGAAAACTAGACAGTCAGATGGAAAATGATGAAACTGAACCACTATCTTATACCATACACAAAAAATCAACTCCAAATGGATGAAAGACTTAAACTTAAGTTCTGAAACCATAAATCTCCAAGAAGAAAAAAGAAGGGCTAAGGTATCTAACATCAAGTTGGCAATAAATTTTTGGATATGACATAAAAGCAAGGGGAATGAAATCACATATAAACAACTAAAAAGCTTCTGCACAGCAGTGCAAACTATCAATAAAATGAAAAGGTAGCCTACGGGATGGGAGAAAATATTTGTAAATCATGTATCTGATTAGGCATGAATGCCTGAAATACATAAAGAACTCATATAACTCAAACCCAAACAATCCAAATTAAAAGTCAGTAGAGGAAAGGAACAGATATTTTCCCAAAGAAGACCTAGAGATGGGCAATAGGTATGTGAAAAGGAGCTCAACATCACCAATTATCAGGGAAATGCAAGCGAAACCACAGGGAGATATTACATCACATTCATCAGAATGGCTAGTATCAAAACCAAACCAAACCAAAAAAACCCCCAGAGACAACAAGTGTTGGTGTGGGTGTGCAGAGGAAGGAACCCTTGTCCATTGTTGGTGGAATGTGAACCGCACAGCCACTATGGAAAACAGTATGGAGGTTCCTCGAAATTAAAAACAAATACCATATGATCCTGCAGCAGCAGTTTTGGGTATATACACAGAAAGAATTAATACAAGATATCAAGGAAATATATATATTCCCAAGTTCATTGATGGCAGCATTATTTCCAATAGCCAAGATAAGCAACCAACCAAAGTGTTTGTCAATAGATGAATGGATAAAGAAAATATGGTATCTATACACACACAATGGAGTATTATTCAGCCATGAGAAAGAAAGACATCTTGCCATTTGTGACAACATGGATAGACCCTGAGGGCATTTTGCTAAGTGAAATAAAACAGAGAAAGACAAATAGTTCATGTTATCATTTTATATGTGGAGTTAAGAAAAAAAAAGAGTCAAACTCATAGAAATAGCAGGTAGAAAAGGGTTTGCTGGGCAGTGTGGGAAACAGAACTTAGTAAAACAGTAAAACCTTTTAGCTAAAAGATGATATGGTCTGAGGATATGATGTATAACATGGTGACTCCAGTTGGAAATACTGCACTGTATGACTGAAATTTGCTAAGACAGAAGAATGTAAGTGTTCTCACCAAAAAAACAGAATTAAAAAAAATTTAAGTTTGTGTTTAAACATTTATAAATTATTTCTCCTATGGTAATCTGACATACATCATATTCATAATCCTTACAACCAATGTCTTCTAAATAAAATGCTTTTTATTCAAACTGGTCAACATTTGGTCATATTTTCCTTTATAAGCTATAAGGATAAGAAAAATAAGTCATAAATTTACTTTTTCATTGATGTGTTTTATATACTTGTACATGTTTACTTACTTTAATAAGTAATGCTTCATTTGTAGCTTCAATTACTTCATTCCTGTCTTGGACTTGTTGATGCAAATTGGTTACGGTGTCCTGAGCTTCTTCTAATTCCAGTTTTGCCTTCTCTAACTGTTCATTTAGTTGCTGAACAGAAGTCTTTTGTGTGTCAGCAGAAATCTTCCACTTTGCATGGTTCTCTTGATGTGAAATCATCTACACAGCCCCAAAATTGGAAAAAAAAAGAGAATTAAATAGGGTAGAGCTGGTTTCAAAAACATTCTAATACTTTCCACTTCCATTTACACTAGGTAAATTCTGTTTATAGGAACAAACATCTGATTTCTCAACAAATAACCTGTGAGAGAAAAAAAGGGGGAGAAGAAACCTATAGTCTTAAATTTACCTAAGAACAGTGAACCAAAGACAATGGGCTGTTTTTTGATCCTAATTTGAACCAATTAACTATATAGACATTTTTGTGAAACTGGAAAAATCCAAACAATTAGTGGATATTTGATAATATTAAGGGACTATTGTTAATTTTTAGATGTATAATAGTATTGTGGTTAAAAATAGACCTTATCTTTTAGAGATGCCTACTGAAATGTTCATTGATGAAATAATGATGTCTGGGATTTGCTTCAAAATGGAATGAGATGTGTGAGGGAAAGGGAGGGAGGTTAAAGATACAGTGATCATACTTCCCAGTCTGCTTAAGACTGACTGGGTTTTATGCCTGGTGTCCTGGTGTAGTTACTAATGGCACCCCTTTTCATTCTCAAATGTGTTCCCTTTTAAAAAGAAATGGTCAGCATACTTACAGATGAAATCACATTAGCCACAAGGTGATAATGACTAAAGCTGAATAATAAATACAGGAGGATTTGTAACATTCTTTCAAATTTTCCAAAATAAAAACTTAAAAAAAAATCTAATTCTTATTCAAAAATTTTGGGGGTTTTGCAATTATTAAGTGACGTTTCTGACAATTCTGAAACCTGTAGTTTGATCCTTTATACTGTTACTTTAATGACATACCCCTTCAAATGAACATACATGCTTTAAAAATAAATCTCTGTCAAATATTGGAGAGGATAAAACCATTATACATTTTTATTTTTATATCATACATATAAAACATTAGTACCAAATATTAAACAGCAATAGAACAAATTTTTACAATTCGTTTTTTGTACTACTTGCTTATAAATAATTTCAGAGAGCTTACTTAAAGGAAAAAACTGGATAAGAAATAAAAGTAGAAGAGACCACATAATAAACGCGTAAAGACTAGTTGCTAGTAAACAGCTGAGCTGGACTAATAACTTCAGTTATTACTGAAGGTCTCTTAGTTGAGTAACTAATATTAAACAATTATGCTGAATCCAACAGCATTCCATTTGTCTTTAAAGACCAAGGGCTGGAATTCCTTAGCCTGGGACTAGATTCAGTTTGCAAATGTGTTTTGTTTGGCAGACACAATGTTTTCAAAGAAATCTGAATCTAAACCCATTTAAGCAAGACGAGGCAACTACAAGCTCCACCAATCCCTCACGAAGATGGCAAACTCCTTTGAAAGGAGTTTAATATAAATGTATTTGTAATCTTTGTCATATAGAAAAATGCTTTATTAGAACTCCATTAAGTTATTTAGGTCTAATATATACATTTTGTATATCTTCAAATGTAGTTTTTAAATAAATAGACAAGAAATGCTATTCTAATTGATAACATTGCTTGTTTGTATAAAGGCTCAAGACATACTAGCAGATAAAAAGTAACAGGTTCTAATTTTGTCTTTCCATCTAACTTACTGTAAGAAAATGTTGGAAATTACAAAGCATTATAGATTCATATCACATGAAACTGCTTATGTTGTTTACTAAATATCTCCAGTTTGTTTTTTCCAGTTAGTTTTGGCAAGTGCTATATTATAACTGATGATAATGATGATGAGGAGGAGAGGGAGGAGGAACCAGCCTCTGGTCTAAAAACTTCAACTATATTCATTTAATCCTCAACACAGTTCTATGAGGTACATCCCATTATTATACCCAATTTAGAAAGAGAGGTTAATTGCTCAAAGTCACATAAGTGCTAAGTGATGAGCTAAGATTTGGAACTAGGCTACCTGCCTAAAGAATTTAAGCTCTTAACTCCATAGAGTACGTGAAAGTTATATTAAGCTACCAGAAATGAAGACCACAATGAATACTCTATAATGAATCCTTAGAAGTTAGACTTCTACTTTTGTTCAGATAGGTCAACCCACTTTAGCAGGGAGCACTAGACCAGATTACGTTTTCTTTACCTCCAGATGATAAGCTTCTTTGAGAGATTCCACTTCAGCTGACAATTTCTTGATTTCTGCTTGCATTCTTGCTTCCAAATGAGCTTCCCGTACTTGAGAAGCCCCCAGTTCTTCAGCTAAGTGGTTTCCATGAGCTTCCTTAAAAATGACATATTAAGGAAAAGTTACTATTAAAGCTAAATCAATCGTGTTTGTCTGTGGAAATACTTTAATCTTTTGTAATACTATATAAACACTCAAATACAAAGTTAACTTATTAAATGTTATGCTTTAAAATCTAGACATTTAGGGGCGCCTGGGTGGCTCAGTTGGTTGGGCAGCCGACTTTGGCTCAGGTCATGATCTCACGGTCTGTGAGTTCGAGCCCCGCGTCAGGCTCTGTGCTGACAGCTCAGAGCCTGGAGCCTGCTTCGGATTCTGTGTCTCCCTCTCTCTCTGCCCTTCCCCTGCTCATACTCTGTCTCTATGTCTCTCAAAATAAATAAACGTTAAAAAAAAAATTAAAAAAAAATCTAGACATTTAAGAGATTACAAATGGGACTGTATGATTATATTGCTTATCATAATAATACAAGTTCACTAACCAATGTATTCTGTAAAGCATATTAATAATCCCAGCACGCTGAACTTTGGCAGGTAACAGTTTACTCTAAGGTTTGCCAATGCATTTTGTTCATGAGATGCACTGTTTGCTTATCGAGAGACAGGTGTGTATTTATCTAAACCTATTTATGCTAGTTGTGCTTGTGAATCTAATTATGGAATTTTAATATATGTTATATATGAACACTAAGGAAAATATACATGCAAAAAGAAAGTTTTTATGTGAAAGAAAGTTATATGCTTTGAGATAGCTCAATGAATGAGTCATAAACATTTTTTATCCAATGAGAAACAGTCAAAATAGTTGTAAAACATTACGGGAAACTCCATGTAAAATATAAGAGATGTTATACTCTGATTTACAAATGTCTTTTAATTCTTCTTCTAATTTAAAGAAACCAAAATTGAAAACAGTATATGATTGAATAGGAATATAGTTAATGAAAAAAGGCTAGGTGGAATTCTAAGCAAAAACCCTATCCATACATATAAAAAATAAGATTTTGTCCTAAATTAAAAGATCTACACATGAATATGTATTTAGAGTTCTGAGTTGAAATATTTTAAACTGTCAATTTAATAAATCAAAACTACAATGAGACATCACCTCACACCTGTCAGAATGGCTAAAACGATGACACAGGGAACAACAGATGTTGGGGAGGATACGGAGTAAAGAGAAACCCTCTTGTACTGTTGGTGGGAATGCAACTGGTGCAGCCACTCTGGAAAACAGTATGGAGGTTCCTCAAATAGAAGTACCCTATGATGCAGCAATCGTGCTGCTAGGTATTTACCCAAAGGATACAAAAACATTAATTCAAAATAATTTTTTTTAATTTTTATTTATATTTGACAGAGACAGAGCATGAGAGGCAGAGAGGCAGAGAGAGGGAGACACAGAATCCGGAGCAGGCTCCGAGTTGTCAGCACAGAGCCTGATATGGGGCTCAAACCCATGAACCATGAGATCATGATCTGAGCTAAAGTCAGATGCTCAACTGACTGAGCCACCCAGGCACCCCTAAAAATATTAATTCAAATGGATACATGCACCCTGATTATAGCAGCATTATCAACAATAGATAAATTATGGGAAGAGCCCAAATGTCCATCAGCTGATGAACTGATAAAAAAGAAGTGGCATATGGGTCACCTGGGTGGCTCAGTCAGTTAAGCATCCAACTCTTGGTTTCAGCTCAAGTCATGATTTCACAGTCTGTGGGTTCAAGCACTGCATCAGGCTCTGTGCTGGCAGTGTGGAGTCTGCTTGGGATTCTCTCGCTCTCTCTCTGTCCCTCCCCTGTTCTCTCACTCTCTCTCTCAAATTATATAAATAAAAACTTAAAAAAAAAAAGCAGTAATACAATATTACTCAGCCATCAGAAAAAATGAAATCTTGCCATTTGCAATGATGTGGGTGGAGCTAGAAAGCATCACGCTAAGTAAAGTCAGAGAAAGGCAAATACCATATGATTTCACTCAAATATGGAATTTAAGTAAACAAACAAACATGGAGGGGGGATAGAGATGCAAACTAAGAAACAGACTCTTAACTATAGAGAAGAAACTGATGGTTACCAGAGAGAAGGCGGGGAGGGGAATGGGTGAAATAGGTGACGGGGATTAAGGAGGGCACTTGGATGAGCACTGGGTGTTGTATGTCAGTGATGAACCACTAGATTCTACACTTGAGACTAATATGACACTGTATGTTATGTAGCTGGAATTTAAATAAATGAATAAAAATAAATTAAAACTTGCAAACATACTGTCATTTTAAATAATTCCCCACTTTCACTCACTTTTTTGATTAACTGAGCTTACCTTATCCCATCAAATCAACTGAACTATACACAGATACTACAGATAAAGACAGAGATGAAAGTAGACAGCTTCTCTTTTCCTAGGAGACTCCCAAATGCCTGAAATATTCTAATAAAAATTCCTTATGTTTTTTAATAGTCTAACCAACCAGAAATGCGAATGAAATCATTGTTAAGTTTACCAAAATTAAATGTAAAGATACTTTAATGTACATTCCTGTCCTATATTAGTAACCATAATAAAAAGCATAAAACTCACAGGAACTTTTCTGAAATACCAATAAATACATTTTTCTCAAAGTCTAAGTAATTAACCCAAGCATATCAATCCAAGTATTTTTAAGCAAAATTGTTAACCTTCTACCAAATACAATTTATATTTTATTTCTTGTTATTAGAAGCACTTTCTCTCCATCAGGGTTCTGGACTAGAGGTTTCATAACAGTTATAAATTTAGATCATCAGTTTCACTTATAAGAGTAGCTACAAAAATAAAAATTTTATTCAAAAGATTAGCTTTATTTTTTCTTCAAATGATAGCTTTAACTCACTTAAAAGTCTAAAAATACTCTAACTCAATTTATTGAAAACTAATTAGTTTAGCATAAACTCAGTTCTGAAGGACTTCCTAGTTATATTACAAAGCTATGCTAAATATAACATTTTTCTTAAAATAGTAGTAAAATATACATAACATAAAATCTATCACTTAACCAGTTTGAAGCGTAAAATTTAGTGGCATTAAGTACATTCAGTGTGTGCAACAGTTACTATAATCTACAATTTAAAAAAAGCAAATATTAAAATTTTTAAGATTTTTAAGTAAGGTAAAATTATTTAGAATAGGGATTACTTTTTCTTTAGAGAGTTGCTTTATTTCCTCCAATTCACTTGAGAGCCTTTCTACTTCTCTCTGTGCTTGGACTTGCTGATGACGAGCCTCCACCAATTCTGCATGAGAATTCTGCATCTGTTCCCGAGTTAACCTCAATTCTTGCTCCAAATCTATGGCATCCTTATACTGAGATGCAATGTACTGTTCCTGCTCTTTCATAACCTAAAATACACAAGATAATTGTAGGTTTCAAAATGAAATATTTCTCTTTTAATAAGTGATTTCCCCATCTCAACTTGATCTCTATAAAATTTAACACATAATTAATATCAGTTTCTGTGAAATTGATACTTAGAAAATGTTTTTCGTCCTTTTTACTTAAAAAAATTTTTTAAGCTTATTTATTTATTTTTGAGAGAGAAAGAGGCAGAAAGGGAGAGAGAGAATCCCAAACAGGCTCCACATCAGTCTGATGTGGGGGTGGGGGTTTGAACCCATGAAACCATGAGATCATGACCTGATCTGAATCCAAGAGTCAGATCCTTAACCGATTTAGCCACCTAGGTGCCTCTTCCTTTTTAATGATAAAAAAATGACAAAATACTATAATAAATCTGGGACAAATGGTATATTTTACATGACTAATATGCAAGCTGTATAATCCTTTATCATTGTGAATATAACATGGCAGAATACATAATAATATAAATAAAAAAAAGAAGCTAATATTTGATATCCATTTCACAGATGGAGAATTTATTGGCATGAATAACCAAAACCCACCATTAATCCATATGGGTTAAGGTCACGACCTTATTATCTATAAAAGTGTCTGCAGACAGATAAACAAAATGAAGCTCTATATATGAAATTTTAAAGTTAAGTATAGTATTTAAAGACAAAAAAAAGGAACACCTTTGAGAGCTCTTAGAAGCAAATTCACTTGTGCGATGCCTGGGTGGCTTAGTTGATTGAGTGTCCGACTTTGGTTCAGATCATGGATCTCATGGTTGGTGAGTTTGAGTCCCGCACCAAACTCACTGCTGTCAGCGCAGAGCCTGCTCTCTCCCCCTCACTCTCCACCCCTTCCCCATTCATCAAAAATAAATCTTTAAAAAACAAATAAATCTTTAAAAAACAAATAAATAAAAAAGCAAATTCGTTTTTTAAAAAGGCAAGTGGGTAGAATGAATTCAACAGTCAACACACATGCAAACTGAGGATATGAAGTCATCAAATTTCATCTGGCAACTTACTCAATGTGTTTGGTCTCAATAATGTACAATTATTATCTGTTCATTCATTCTTTGGATGGAGTTTCTCAAGGATAAATGAGTGTATCTTATTAATATCTGTATCTCCAGCTCTATTACATAGTAGGTTCTCAATAAATATTTGTTGACCAAGTGAACACATAATGTGGGTTCACTATGTGAGAGATACCATGACAATGCCTGTAGGCCATATAAATAGGATGATGCCCTTGCCTATAACTGGAACATCAGAATATTTAAAAAGGATCAAAGAAACCAGTAACTATCTGACACAAATAATTAGCCCAAAAATACCTATGGCACAGCTTTTATATATTAAAACCAACCAGTTTTAAACCTAAAGATTTCTTTCACTCTTCAGATAATATTAGTGTGTTTCTTAGGAAGAAGATAAGTTGCTTACACTTTCCAATTCTTTCATCTTTTGCTGTGTTCGTTCATTTTCTTTTTTCAGTTGACTTATCTCCTGTTCATTTTGGAGCGTTATAAACTCTTTTTCTCGAAGGTGTTCTTTGGCATTTTGCAATTTTTCATTCAAACTTTCTATCTGAATTTTAAAGAGAGTAATATTAATGTAACTAAGGAAAAATAATTTTTTAATCATAACAGCAATCCAAGTAAGTCAAGATTTAAACACATAAATCTAAAGTAGCAAAATATAAAAATATGTTTTTCTTTTTTTAAAAAATTTTTTTTACATTTATTTATTTTTGAGAGACAGAGAGACACAGCACAAGTGGTGAAGGGGCAGAGAAAGAGAGAATGAGACACAGAATCTGAAGCAGGGTCCAGGCTCCGAGCTGTCAGCACACAGCCCGACACGGGGCTTGAACTCACAAACTGTGAGATCATGACCTGAGGCAAAGTCAGACGCTTAACTGACTGAGCCACCCAGGTGCCCCTAAAAATGTGTTTTTCTTAATGCCATCATAACTTAGACATTAGCATCAGAAGTCTTGTGCCTGCCTAATAAGAAGCTTACTTGTATACCTAAAATACACAAAAGAGATGAAAGTCTCAATCACATTTGTGTAAGAAAGGAAAATTAGGGTACCTTAAAGCAACAAGTGTTACAAACAGTTTTATAGGTAATATTTTTAAGAGGTAAAAAACTATAGTTAGTGAAAACAAAGTCCCCTTCCCACTGTGTTCCTTCCTTAGACGTAACCACAGAAGAGAATTACTTGCAAATCCTTCCAGAGATATTTTGTACATATTCAAACATGCACACATGATGATACATATGTGGACACACTGATACGAGAAAAACTATATTCGAAATAACATTAAGAGGATAATCATCAGGGGCTGGGGAGTGAGGAAAATGAGGAAATGTTGGTCAAAGCATATATGGTTTCAGTTAGGAATATTGTATTTGTATACTCGAAATTTGCTAAGAGAATAGATCTTAAGTGTTTTCAGCAAAAATAAAAATTAAAATAACTGAGGTGATGAATGTGTTAATTATTACACAGTGTATATATACATACATATATATATATGAGAACATGTTGTATACCTCAAATATATTCTATCATGTCAATAAAGCTGGGGGAAAAGTTAAAAGGAGAAAAATGAATTTAAAATAGTATGTACAAGATAATTAAAATATGTAGTATTTTTATTGTATGTATTCTACTAAAAAGCCACATTATATGAACAGATGTTCACAGTTATAGAGCTATTTTTTAAAACAATTTAAAATATGTAATTTTAAATAATTTACCTGTTTGTTGCATTCTTTAAGTTCCAATTCTGACTTCTCGAGAGTACCCTCTAATTTAATTATTTTCTGCTCCATTTCTCCCCTGTGCTCACGAATAGTCATATCCAAATGTGTAACCTAAATACGAAAGTAACCTGCATTAAAAATTCATTTGTTTTTATTGCGAAGTAGCATTCTATGGTATTCCATGGTGGTACCATCATTTGTTTAACCATCATTCACCTACTGATGGGCATTTCAGTTGTTTCCTGTTTTGGGCTGTTACTAATAAATGCACTGCGAACATATGTTTTCATTTCTCTGAGATAAATGCCTAAGAATGTAACTGTTGGGTTGTAAGGTAAGTACATGTTTAGTATTGTAAAAGACTGCCAGTCTCTTTCCAGAGTGGCTGTACCATTTTACATTACAACCAGCAGTGAATAAGTGATCCAGTTTCTCTTCAACCTCACCAGCATTTGGTGTTATCCCTACTTTTTATTTCAGCCATTTGGCAAAGAGTGTGGCGGTATCACATTGTGATTTCGACAAAATGAACATCGATGACTTTTCATGTCTTTGGTTTATTTTTTAATTTTTATGCTTATTTATTTCTTTTTTGAGAGAAAGAAAGAGAGCGAGAGAGAAAGCCGGGGAATGGCAGAGGGAGAGAATCCCAAGCAGGCCCTGCACTGTCAGCACAGATATGGATATGCGGGGCTCAGACTCAGGAACCCTGAGATCATGACCTGAGCTGAAACCAAGGGTTGGACCAATGGAGCCACCCGGTGCCCCTGGCTTATTTTTTTAAATTGGATTATTTACTTTTTTACCATTGAGATTTGAGAGTATGTATCCTGTGTATGAGTCCTTTGTCAGATATGTGGTTTGCAAATATTTTTTCTATCTCTTATCACCCTCTTAACGAGCTCTCCTGCAAAATAAATTTCTTATTTTGAAAAAAAAAACAAACAAACAGTAAACTATTACTCAATTATTCTAATGTAAAAAATTGTGTGCTTGGAATGTGTTTTAAAATTGTTTACAGGCGGGGGGCACCTGGATGGCTCAGTCAATTAAGCATCCAACTTCGGCTCAGGTCATGATCTCATGGTTTGTGAATTTGAGTCCCATGTCGGGCCCTTTGCTGATGGCTCAAGGCCTGGAGCCTGCTTCAGATTCTGTGTCTCTCACTCTCTCTACCTCTCCCCTGCTCACGCTCTTGTCTCTCTCTCTCAAAAATAAATAAACGTTAAAAAAATTTTTTTAATTCTTTATAGTGGGTATAACTGAAACATAAACTCACCTCAATTATTTTTTTTGATTCTCTAATAAGTTATTGTCAAAGTGGTTTCCATACAACACCCAGTGCTCATCCCAACAAGTGCCCTCCTCTGTCAAATTATTTTTATAGCTGAGAAAAATATTCGTTGCCTACGAACACTGAATTTTGAGCCTCATATATATTATACAAACTCAAAGAAGAGATACAACTATGTTCACAAATAACAAAATGATTTAGACTTCAATTTATGCAAGATAAAAGCTGCTAAATACAACATAACAAAAATTGTGGAATGCAGCAAAAGAAGTGCCTGGAGGAAAATGCAGAGCGCTGAATGCATATATGAGAAAAGAAGAAAGATCAAAAATCAATCATTTAAGTTTCCAATTTCGGAAACTAGAAAAAGAAAAGCAAATTAAATCCGAAGTAAGCAGAAGAAAATAAGTAATAAAAATTAAAGCAGAGGGGCGCCTGGGTGGCTCAACTGGTTGGGTGACCGACGTCGGCTCAGGTCATGATCTCACGGTTCGTGGGTTCCAGCCCTGCATCGGGCTCTGTGCTGACAGCTCAGAGCCTGGAACCTGCTTCAGATTCTGTGTCTCCCTCTCTCTCTGTTCTTCCCCAGTTCACAATCTGTCTCTCTCTCTGTGTCTCAAAAATAAATAAACATTAAAAAAAATTTTTTTAAAGTTAAAAAAAAATTAAAGCAGAAATCAGTAAAATTAAAATTAAGAAATCAACAGAGAAAATCAACAAAATCAAAAGCTGATTTGTGAAAAGATCAATAAAATCAACATGCCTCTAGCCAGGTTAACCAAGGAAAAAATAAAGGGGACACAAATTACTAATATCAGAAATGAAAGAGAAGACATTACTACAACTCTCATGAACATTAAAAGGATAATAAGGAATATTACAACAACTCTCTAACCACAAATTTAATAAAACTAGATGAAACAGAACAATTACTTGGAAGACAGAATCTGCCAAAACTCAAACAAGAAGAGACATTCTGAATAAGCCTATATCAGTTAGAGAAATTAAATTAATGATTAATAACTTTCCCATACAGAAAGCAGCAGGTCCTGGTGGGTTCACTGGTGAATTCTACTGAACATCTAAGAAAGAAATTATACCAATTTTCTACAGTCCAATTCAGAAGACAGAAGCAGAGGAAATACATACTTCTTAACTCATTCTATGAGGCCAGTATTACCCTAATACCCAAACCAAACAAAGACATTTCAACACACATTCATGGTAAAAACCCACAGTAAACTAGAAATAGGGGTACCTGGGTGGCTTAGTCAGTTAAGCGTCCAACTTTAGCTCAGGTCATGATCTCATGGTTCATGGGTTCAAGTCCCGCCTGCTTCAGATTCTGTGTCTCCCTCTCTCTCTGCCCCTCCCCCACTTGTGCTCTCTGTCTCTCGAAATAAATAAATCTTAAAAAAAAAAAAAACTTCAGTAAACTAGAAATAAAGGAAAATTTCCTTAACTTAATAAAGAATATCTATAGAAAAACAACAGTTAGAATCATACTTAATGATGAGAAATTCAAAGCCTTCCCACTAAGATCAGATACAAGGCAGGATATTCATTCTCACTAATGGATTTTCAACATTGTCCTAGCAGTCCTATTTAATGCAGTAAGACAAGAGAAAGAAATAAAAGATATACATATTAGTAAGGAATACAAAACTGTGTTTGATCATAGATGACATAATCATCTAGGTAGAAAATCTGAAAGATTTGACAAAAAAATTCCTAGAACTAATAAGTGATTATAGCAGGCTTGCAGGATATAAGGAACACACAAAAGTCAATCACTTCCCTATATACCAGCAATGAACAAGAAGAATTTGAAACTAAAAACATAATATGTATTACATTAGCACCCCCAAAAACAAAATACTTAGGTATAAATCTAACAAAATATATACAACATCTATAAAGAGAAAACTATAAAACCCCGAAGACAGAAATCAAAGAATTAAATAGATAGTCCATGTTCATAGATAGGAAGGCTCGATATTGTCAAGATCCAAGATGTCAGTCAGTTCTTCCCAACTAAATCTATATATTCAGGGTAATTTCAATCAAAATTCTATCAGGTTATTTTGAAGATACTGACAAACTGATTCTAAAGGTTACATGGAGAGGAAACAGATCCAAAATATCCAACATGATATCAAAGAAGAACAATGCTGGAAGACTGACATTACCTGATTTCAAGACTCTATAAATAAACAGGCTGTGGTAGTAGCAAAAAAACAAATGAATACATAATTGTACAGAATAGAGTCCAGAAACTAACCCATATAAATATGTTAAATGATCTTTGACAAAGAAGCAAAGGCAATACAATGGAGAAAAATAACGAATGGTGCTGGAATAACTGGACAACCACACACACAAAAATAAATAAATAAATCAAGACCATACCCTTCACAAAAATTAACTCAAAATGGATCACAGACCTAAATGTAATCTGCAAAACTATAAAACTTCTAAAAGATAACAGAGGGGAAAATCTAGATGACCTTGGGTTTGGTGATGATTTTTAACATACAAAACCAAAGGCACAATTCATGAAAGAAGTAATTAATAAGCTAGACTTCATTAAAACTTAAAAGTTCTGCCTTGTGAAAGACAATGTCAAAAGATTTTGAACAAAAGCCACAATTTTTTGCAAAAGACATACCTGATAAAGGACTGATATTCAAAATATACAAAGAACTCTTAAAATTCAACAATAGGGGGGCGCCTGGGTGGCTCAGTCGGTTAAGCGGCCGACTTCAGCTCAGGTCATGATCTCGCGGTCTGTGAGTTCAAGCCCCGCGTCAGGCTCTGTGCTGATGGCTCAGAGCCTGGAGCCTGCTTCAGATTCTGTGTCTCCCCCTCTCTCTGCCCTTCCCCTGCTCACACTCTGTCTCTATGTCTCTCAAAAATAAATAAATGTTAAAAAAAAAAAAATTCAACAATAGGGGCGTCTGGGTGGCTCAGTTGGTTAAGCGTCCGACTTCGGCTCAGGTCATGATCTCGCAGTTTGTGAGTTCGAGCCCCGTGTTGGGCTCTGTGCTGACAGCTCAGAGCCTGGAGCCTGCTTCAGATTCTGTGTCTCCCTGTCTCTCTGCCCCTCCCCTGCTCATGCTCTGTCTCTCAATAATAAATTGTTAAAAAAAAAATTCAACGATAAGAGAACAACTCAAAAACTGGGACAAAGACCATAAAAGACATCTCATCAAAGAAGATCTACAAATAGAAAATAAGCACAGGAAAATATCCTCCACATCATATGTCATCTGAGAAATGTATATTAATAAGGAGATACCACACACACCTATTAGAATGGCCAAATCCAAAACACTGACACCAAATGTGGAGCAATAGGAATTCACATTCATTGCTGGTAAGAATGACAAATGGTATAAGCCACTTTGGAGCACAGTTTAGAAGTGTCTTATAAAACTAAACATACTCACCATATAATCCATCAATCATGCCCGATGGTAGTTACCAAAAGGAGCTGAAAACTTATATTCACACAAAAACCTGCACACAGATATTTATAGCAGCTTTATTTGTAATTGTCAAAACTTGAAAGCAATCAAAATGTCTTTCAGTAGGTGAATGGATAAGTAAACCATAGTACATCTAGACAATGGAATATTATTCAGTGCTAAAAGAAATGAGCTATCAAGCAATGAAAAGTTGTGGAGGAACCTTAATGAATATTACTAAGTGAAAGAAGTCAATATCATAAGACTATGTACTATATGATTTCAACTATATGACATTTTGGAAAAGGCAAAATGATGGAGAAAATAAAAGATCAGTGGTTGTTAGGAGGAAAGATGACTAGATAGAGCGCAGAGGATTTTTAGGGCAGTGAAAATACCCTGGATGAGACCATAATGATGGATATGTGTCATTAAACATTTGTACTAACTCACAGAACGTACAACACCAAGAGTGAACTGTACTATACATTATGGAGCTTGGGTAATTATAAAGTGTATGTTTGTCAACTCTAATGAATGTACCAATAGGTGGGGAATGTTGATAAGGAGGAAGGTTGTGCATTTATGGAAGCAAGGGAAATGTGGGAAATCTCTGTATCTTCTGCTCAATTTCATTGTGAACCTATAACTGGTCTACGAAACAAAGTCTTAAAAAAAGATGCTTTTAAATAATGCCTTTTGAATATTTTTGTCTCTCCAACAAACACTAGCTGAGCAAGTAACTCCTTTAATCGCATTGTCTTCTGATATGCAGTAATGAAAGAGATCAAAAGGTATGGATACCAAGCTAAACTTCATTCTCAAAAATCTACTTGCTATAAAAATAGCAAGATGAAGAAAGAAAGATGACATTTTGTAATTTTAAAAATATTAATGTGCATAAAAAACACATATGCTTAAAAATGTCCATTTTACCAAAAAGTGGTGACCTCTGAAACCTTGTGTGATTATACTGTAACAGAAAATTTCATTAAATATAATTAAGAAAACCAACTTGAGCTGCTCTTTGCTTTAGTTCCCAATTTCTCTCCTTGAGTGCCTGGTCCATTTCCAGGAGTTCTTGCTTTTTATCTTCAATCTCCATCTTGCATTCTCTGCAATTTATCAAAGGAAAAAGTTCAAAGTAAATAGTAGGAATAGTATAGTTTTTAAAAATTAAGTCAGTTGGGTTAACATTTCATATAAGTGACAAGTAATAAAATATATGCAATTATTTCTCATTGAAAGGGCTCAAATTAAAGAAATAATGTATAAAGAAAATGATTGATATCAATAGAAGTACTTCAGTAGAGTATTCTCAAAAGGCACAAGTTAACTCAAATACTAGTATTGTAGACAATTTAAGCTAAATGTTAAAGTCCTACCAGGGCGCAAGACTGAATCAGTACAAGAATTTTAAAAATATGTCCATATTTTTCATTTATAGATCAAGGGATCATTTGAAAGTCTTTTCTATATAATAGCTGTGAATTTATTACAACTGAATGAGGCATTTATTTTGTGGTTGGTATTTCTGATATCCTAACTCAGTAAATGACCAATGTGTTTCTCATGGGAATTTTACTCAAATGACGCCTTACAAGGAGTGAAGTATTGAAGTCTAACAGAAATATTTTAGAAATACTTTTAATAAATTCTACCTCTTCTAAAACCTTATTTATAATTTTATATTATAAAAATACTACTGACACAACTTGAAGACTTCTACCCCTCAGATCGGAGAATGCAATCAAAGAATTTTAACTTGGAACTTTATGTTCTGATATGACAAAAGCTAAAAATGTTGATCCTAAAAATCATCATATGGTTTTCCAGTCTTAAATATAAACAATATTGAATAAAGGTACTGATTTTAAAAGGCAAATTCGAAACTTCTTTAATGAGCTTTTACTATTCTCTTAAAAGTCTCAAGAATTATGAAATACAAGGCTACACTAGTTATTATGAAATAAATTCTAAAGATAACTGTTGTGTAAGTGAATAGGTGAGCTTCTCAAAAATTCAACTATTAGTTAAAATTTAAGATTTCATGGGGCACCTGGGTGGCTTAGTCGGTTAAGGGTCCAACTCTTGGTTTCAGCTCAGGTCATATAGTCTCATGGTTTGTGGGTTCAAGCCCTGCGTCGGGTTCTGTGCTGACAGCATGGAGACTGCTTGGGTTTCTCTCTCTCCCTCTTTCTCTGCCCTTCCCCTGCTTGTGCATATGCTCACTCTCTCTCTCCCTCTCAAAATAAATAAATAAAACTTAAATAAAAAGAGATTTCATTTTTACTTCTTTTATTCATTCATTCAGATTATCATTTAGCAAATAATTATTGGAAGCTTCCTATACATCAGGGCCCTATGTACTGTGAATTTAATAGTCAATAAAGTAGATGTCCTTCATCACATGGAGTATATATATACTAATAGGTCCAGGAGAGAAGACAGACTATAAATAATGAACAACAAGAAAAACATAAAGTGTTATGTTAGAGCATTAAATACAGTGATGAGATAGTGACTGGGTGGCTACTTGAGAGTAGGTGGTCAGAGAAGGGCTCTTTGAGGTAATGGTTGAAGGTTGAAGGTAAAGGTTGAAAAGTTGGCCATTCAACCATTATTTCAGGCCAAAGAAACAGCTACAGCAAAGTCATAAGGTAGGAAAAATGTACTGTTTTAAGTACAACAAGAAGGCCAGGAGCAAGGGGAACAGTATGAAATGAGGCCAGAGAAATAGGCAAGAACCTTATCATGTAGGGTTTTGTATTTCATGATAAGAAGCCTGGATTTTTTTTAAAAACTGTTGTAAAATACATATAAGATTTATCATTTTAAAATATAGCATCCTTTCTTGATAAAAACCCTCAAGAAAGTAGGGATAGAAGGATCACACCTCAAAGATCATAAAAGCCATATATGAAAGACCCACTGCTAACATCATCCTCAATGGGGAAAAACTGAGCGCTTTCCCCCTAATGTAAGGAATACGACAGGGATATCCAGTCCTGACACGTTATTCAACATTCGAAGTCTTAGCCTCAGCAATCAGACAACACAAAGGAATAAATAAAAGGCATCCAAATCAGCCAGAAGGATGTCAAACTTTCACTCTTCCCAGATGACATGATACTCTTTATGAAGAACCCAAAAGATTCCACCAAAAACCTGCTAGAACTGATCCATGAATTCAGCAAAGTCACAGGATATAAAATCAATGCACAGAAATAATAAATGAAGCAAGAGAAAGATAAATCAAGTAGATCCCATTTACAATTGTACCAAACCCCACAAAAAACCTACGAATAAACATAACCAAAGAGGTGAAAAATCTATATACTCAAAACTATCGAAAGCTTATGAAAGAAACTGAAGACACAAAAAAATGGAAAAATATGCTCATGGATCGGAAGAACAAACATTGTTAAAATGTCAATACTACCCAAAGCAATCTACATATTCAATGCAATACCTATCAAAATAACACCAGCATTCTGCACAGAGCTAGAACAAACAATCCTAAAATCTGTATAGAACCAGAAAAGACCCTGAATAGCCAAAGCAATCTTGAAAAAGAAAACCAAAGCTGGAGGCATCACAATCTCGAACTTCAAGCTATATTACAAAGCTGTAATCATCAAGACAGTATGGTACTGGCACAAAAACAGACATTCAGATCCATGGAACTGAATAGAGAACCCAGAAATGGACCCACAAACATATAGCCAGCTAATCTTTCACAAAGCCGGAAAGAATATCCAGTGGAATAAATACAGTCCCTTCAGCAAATGGCGTGGGGCAAACTGGACAGCGACATGTGGAAAATGAACCTGGATCACTTTCTTACAGCTAACACAAAAATAAACTCAAAATGGATGAAAGACCTAAACGTAAGATAGGAAACCATTAAAATCCTCAAGAAGAAAGCAGGAAAAAAAACGCTTTGACCTCAGCTGCAGCAACTTCTTAGTTAACATGTCTCTAGAGGCAAGGCAAACCAAAGCAAAAATGAACTATTGGGACCTCAAAAGCTTCTGCACAGCGAAGGAAACAATCAGCAAAACTAAAAGGCAACTGATGGGATGGGAGAAGATATTTGCAAACAACATATCAGATAAAGGGTTAGTATCCAAAATATATAAAGAACTTATCAAACTCAACACCCAAAAAATGAATAATCTAGTGAAGAAATGGGCAAAAGACATGAATAGACACTTCTCCAAAGAAGACATCCAGATGGCCAACTGACACATGAAAAAATGCTCAACATCGCTTATCATCAGGGAAAAATGCTCAATATCATTCATCAAAACCACAATGAGATACCACCTCACACCTGTCAGAATGGCTAACATTAACAACTCAGGCAACAAACGATGCTGGCGAGGATGCAGAGAAAGAGGATTTCTTTTACACTGATGGTGGAAATGCAACCCGGTGCAGCTACTCTGGAAAACAGTATGGAGGTTCCTCAAAAAGTTGAAAATAGAACTACCCTACAACCCAGCAACTGCACTACTAGGTATTTACCCAAGGGATACAGATGTGCTGTTTTGAAGGGGCACATGCACCCCATGTTTATAGCAGCACTACTGACAATAGCCAAAGCATAGAAAGAGCCCAAATGTCCATCAATGGATGAATGGATAAAGATGTAGTTTGTGTGTGTGTGTGTGTGTGTGTGTGTGTGTGTGTGTGTGTGTGTGTGTAATGGAGTATTACTCCGCAATCAAAAAGAATGAAATCTTGCCATTTGCAACTACATGGATGGAACTAGAGGGTATTGTGCTAAGCGAAATTAGTCAGAGAGACAAATATCTTATGACGTCACTCATACGAGAAATTTAAGATACTAAACAGATGAACATAAGGGAAGGGAAGTAAAAATAATATAAAAACAGGGAAGGGGACAAAAGAGACTCATAAATATAGAGAACAAACAGAGGGTTGCTGGAGGGATTGTGGGAGGGAGGATGGGCTAAATGGGTAAGGGGCATTAAGGAATTTACTCCTGAAATCATTGCTGCCCTATATGCTAACTAACTTGGATGTAAATTAAACATACATCTGTATGTCTAATGTAAATTAGATACATCTAATAAATTAATTAATAAAAAAAGATTTATCATTTTAGCCACTTAAAAGTATACAGTTCAGTTACAGTAAGTAAATTCACAATGTTGTGTAACCATCACCACTGTCAATTTCTAGTACTTGTTCATCACTCCAAATGAAAATCTAATGTCCATCTGCAGTTATTTCCCAGTGTCCCACCCCTAGTTCTAACAACCATTAATTTGCTTTCTATTTTTATGGACTTGGTAATTCTGGATATTGCATATAAATGGAATTATACAACATGTATCTGGTTTATTTCATCTAGCCTAATGTTTTCAAGGATCATCTATGTTGTGACACACATCAGTACTTTATTCCCTTTCATGGCTGAATAATATTCCCTGTTTGGATGTATATATCACATTATTTATCCATTCAACTACTGAAGGATATTTGGATTATTCCCACTTAGTAGCTATTGTGAATAGAGCTTCTGTGAACATTTGTGCACAATTAATTTGAACATTTGTTTTTAATTCTTCTGGGTATATAACTAGGAGTGGAATTAGTGAGTTATAAGGTAATTCTATGTTCAACTTATTGTGGAACTGCCAAACTGTTTCCACAGGCACTGTACCATTTTAGTTTCCAACAGCAACGTGGAGGGTTCCAATTTCTCTACATACTTGCTAACACTTATTATCTTTAGTTTTGTTTTTTCTGTTTATTTGTTTATTTTTATCATGGTCATCAGAGTGGGTGTGAAGTAGTATGTCACTGTAGTTCTGATTTACATTTCCCAAGAAGCATGGATTATATTCTGAATATTTTGGGAAGTCATTAGAAATATTTAAATAGGGAAAGCAATATAACTGGGAGGCAATATAACCTGATTTACGTTTTAAATAATAAACTTAAATCCATTTCTATTGTTTTAAATCATAAACTTAAATCCATAAACTTAAATGGATTGTGGGGAGTGTCAGGAATTTAAGCTGGGAGACCATCAGGGAAGCCACAGCAATAGACCAGGTGAGAGACGATGACAGTTTGTTAGTAAGGCGGTAACAGAAAAGAGGCCAAGAAATCAATGGATTTCAAAATATGTTTAGAAATAAAGTTGACATGAATTCCTACTGAGACTGGATGGGGAAAAAAAAATAGAGGCAAAGAGAGAATAATAATCTTACAGATTTCTTGTTTGAGCAATTGCATGATTCTGAGATGGAGGATGAACAGGGTTATGAAGGAAAAAAAAGAGTTCTGTTTTGGCCAAGTTTAAGATGCCTCTTAAAAATATCTGAGTGGAGGTAACAAGTAAGTCATAGATATTTGAGTCTAGAGTTTAGGGAAGAGATCATCACTAGGGTTTGGAAGTCTGACACACAGTATTTAAAGCTATATGAAATTTCCTAAGAATGAGTTTGTAGAAAGAAAAGAGTAGGGCGCCCTGCACTGAGTAATGGGATACATCTAAGTGCCTACCTAGGTCACCATGCTGCTCTCTTTCCTGTCATCCCACATTTCACAATATGGCTTGTAATTCTGTTTTCCTTTCCAGGACCTATTTCCCACACCTTGGTTCTGGTTTGGCTCTCCACCTCCACTCACCATAGATGTGTGCTGCAACAGTATTTTATGTTACCACTGCTAATGCAAGAGCCTAGATTTGAGTTGAACAGATGTATTTAACTCCCTTCTCTGCGCCTCATTATCAGGACTGTATTTTACTTAATGTTCTCAAGCCTTAGTTTTCTCAAGTGTAAAAAGGTGGTAATATGTGGATGATAGTTTGTTGTAAAGAAATGAGTAAGATCATAAAGGAAGTCCCTGGCATAATCCTGGCACAAAATAAGGGCTTAATACAAAAAAACCCCATTGTTTTATTTAAAATTTTTTTAACGTTTATTCATTTATTTTTGAGAGAGGGAGAGAGATAGAGTGTGAGGAGAGGAGGGGCAGAGAGAGGGACGGATACACAGAATCCAAAGCAGGCTCCAGGCTCTGAGCTGTCAGCACAGAGTCCAATGCGGGGCTTGAACGTACGAGCCATGAGATCACGACCTGAGCTGAAGGTGGATGCTTAAAAGACTGAGGCACCCTGGTGCCCCCAAAGAAAACATTGTTATTATTAGTATTACTTTGCTATTAACTACTGCTGTACGCTGGTCCAATCATTTTTTACCACTATATAATAGAGGAGAGGGTCAGAATAAAATGATCCCAAGACCAAGGATGGAAATACCAGTCAAGACAAATGGCTAAATTACTTAGATAGAACATGGAACAGGCTGACCAGGATGAGCAACAGTGAGCCAAATGCAGTTGAGAAATATAAACATCTATAATTAAACAAACTTTACGGTATGACCCAACGAGTCAGAGTAATAAAGTGAAATACCTGTAATTGTGGTATCATTTCTTACAATTTAACTCACCTAAGTTCAGCTGTGAGATCCTTTATAGTAGTGTATTTCTCCTCTAATGATAACTGAGCCTTCTGTAGTACATCTCTCAATTCCTGAAGTTGTCTTAAAGTGCTTTTTAATTCTCCATGAGCATTTTGTAGTTCAGACTCTAATGCTTCCCGTTTCTGCAAAGCCTCTGTTAGTTCAGTTTCAGTGTGGTGCTGTAATTTTTCTAATTCCTTCACTGTTAAAAGGAAAGACATATATATATATATGCCATTTGTTACAAAATTTTGTAAATAATTACAATTAAGAATACACAATTTTATTCATCTACAAGAGGCAAAATACTGACCACTCAATGTCCCTTCCAGCCCCACTAACCCAAATTCTCACTTTGTTCCACTTCTTTAAATATAAACAAACACACAGGCAGCTAAGCTCAGCTAACCTGTTGCTTACCAGAATTTGTCTTCTTGTCTAGTTCGGTTTTTGTCTGTTCTAAAATCATGTCTAACTGAGAAAGATGCATTGCTTTATTTTCTCCATCTCGTTTTAGATACATTATTTCTTTTTCCATTTTAGACAGTTCTTCTTTATATTGATCCATCTCAAGTTTTACTTGCCTAATTAAAAACAAAAAATAAAACAGTAATAAATGATAATTTGGAAAGTTGAATAATTGAATCCAATTGACTTCCCTCTTACTGAACAAAATCTTCAAGTTACATAAGGACAAACATCAGCAAAACATCTAGTCACAATCTTAGGTCACAAATTATTAAGAATGCTCCAATTAGAACTTTGTAATTCTGCACTGGTTATGTACACACTAAATACAACTGTACTACCTGGTAATATTTAACAAGGCTAGCCTTCTTTTCAATCTAACTACAGTTAGTTTGTGTAAAGCTTTGTATATACTGAGAACATCCATGGATAGGCATCTCATTCATCTGGAATTTATGTCACCTGCAACACAGAAAATTAGGAAGCCAACCCATCAAAATATTCACCATAATGACCATATTAGTCATAGGAGAGCCAAGTCAGTCACTTTTATTCAGAGTTTTATTATTTATGTTATTTTTTTAGGGACTAGAGATTCTCAGACTAGTACAACCATTTTTGCTTTACAGATGAGGAAACTGGAAGGTGAATTGTCTGGAGTAACACAAATAGTTATTAACAGTGCAAGAATCAGGTTTACTAACTTTCAGTCAGTCCTGAGCTTATTTCAACATGGAAACTCCTCTAACTATAGACAAATCAACATAGAGAAAGTTTTAAGTCCATTTTTTGGTCATTTCAAAATGATATTCACTCATTAAACAACTGTTAATGTCATCCTCAATGGTGAGCAGAAACGATGCTCCTTTAATCAACATTTTTTTTGTTGCTGTTCTTTAGGTCTTTGATATTTTGTAAACTGAATTTGCAAACAGGAACTTCTCTTTTGTAAAAGCAACTTAGACAAATGTGGATTTGTTCAAGGGGTTTTTAATCTGATGTCTGTGAATATACTTGAGAAAAACTATAAAATGCCTGAAACAATATTATGTATACATATGTTTATCTGTATATAGAAAATAATCCATAGCTTTTTATCATATCCTCAAATATGTCCATGGTCCAAAAAGTTAAGAAGAAGCTGATTACATAAGTGCTAATAATTACCCTTTTACATTTCTAAAATTTCATCAGGTAAGTGATTTTTAGCTTGACTAATTCATTTCCTATATTCCTATATTAGATATAAAACATAATTAGAAAATAATAATTGAAAGAGGTTGGCATACAGTACCAAGAGATGCGAGCTTGTCAGCAAAGAAGTTGGGGAAAAATTACATTAAAAAAATACAAGAACTCAAAAAGCACAGAAGTCTATAGATATTTAGTAACAAACAAAACTCTATATTCTTCAAGATTTTGTTGAGGTGCCACTGTATTTCAGCATGGTATAATTGATGTATGTAACGATAACCCTGAGATACCCAGAAAAGTTGAAAATGACAAGAAAATATGTATTTTAGAAAATTTCTACCAAAAAGGGTTTTTCGTTTTGTTTTACAGTTTCAGTACTTGGTAAAGATAAATTCCACTCTTATTTATTTATCAACACCTACTCATTCTTTCTTGATGCTAGGTGAATGAGGTATTAGTATAATATAATAAATATTTAAGGGCTTAAAAATTTTAATTATAGGGGCACCTGGGTGGCTCAGTCCGTTAAGTATCCGACTTTGGCTCAGCTCGTGATCTCACAGTTGGTGAGTTCAAGCCCCACTTCGGGCTGTCTACTGTCAGCATGCAACCCACTCAGGATCCTATGCCCCCCTCTCAGTCTGCCCCTCTCCTGCTTGTGCTCTCTCAAAAATAAAAACATTAAAAATTTTTAAAATATAAATAATCCAATATTAAAATTTTTTCTCTAACTTTTAAAATTTTACAACAAGCTTTAAACCCACCAGTTTCTTCAAAAATACTTTACCTTCTTGATTGAGAGCAATCAAGTCTAAGACTGGAAATAAAGCCCCAGGAAGGATTATGCAAACAATACTAAACTTCTAGAACAAGATGGCTGAGACTGTCTGGCTTCTTCCAATGTAAAAAAAAATCTAAATGGTAACAGAGACAGTTTGAGAAATCTAACAAGTGCTGTATGAGCCTCGGCACTGAGAAACTAGGGCCAGGATCATTTATGTGAGGTGACATTTACATGCTGCACCAGAAGCACCTGTTAGTAGTTGTATCACAGAAAAAAAAAACTTGGTTTTAGAGCAAGCATATCTAAATTGTGCATCTCATAACCTAACTTCTTAGAGTTTCAGCTTTCTTACTTTAAAAAGAGGGTTAATAAAAAATAAATAAAAATAAAAATAGGGATCATAAAACCCATATCATAGAGGTATTCTGAAGAATGAATTAATGTGTCTACCTAGCACACACAAAGATGTTCAATAAATTAGTTTCCTTTCTTTATAATTTTAATTCCAAAACAGATCTAAGGAAATATAAAAAATACCTTGGAACTATAATACCTATTGGGAGAGAAAAACAGAGTTTTATAAATTGTAGATCCCAATTGAAAGAATCATCAGTGAGACTAAGGAAAAGAGAAAACCCTAAACCCTTCTCTTCTATGAGAAGAAGATATCATGGAACTAGGGTATTTCTTTCTTATGAAGTTTAATCATTTGCTCATAAGCTTCCCATTAGTATTTAGGGTTTACTTTTCCTACTAATGTGCCTATTAGCTATAACCAAGAGGTTTTATCTAAAAGTCAAAGGGTGAGGGTAAGAATAGGAACAAGCAATTGCTTCAGTTTTCTCACTGAAAGAGAAAGCAAGATCATCAGGGAGAGCAAGTATTGGGGGGGGGGGGGTGTTTGTTAAGAATTTTCAAGGAAAAGGCCTAAGTGTAAAAGAGGCTTCTACAAAAGTCAGTAATGTTTTGATTGCTAGGCAGCAGGTCCCTTAAGGGAAAACTTTAGGTTGAAATTACAAATTTAAAGTAAGATTGGTCAGTGTGCTTATATCTTGCTCCAGCTTCTGTAAAGATGCAAGCACGGAGTAGTGTGAGTTGGATTTTCAAGTGCTGTGGAGAACAAAGAAAGAGAGAGGTAAGAGTTGTGAGTAGATGCAAATCATTGATTTTAATGACTTAACTAGAATTTAAGCTGGGTAAAAAAAGGAGAGGACATCAGGGAATGAGACGGTGGTGGAACTGATGAATTAGAGGTTTGGTTAGATCAGAGAATCATTGAATTTGGGTTATTAAAGGGAATGAGGTGATAATATAGGTACAGATGCCTAATAGATCATGGAAAAACTAGAGATAATGGAAATGACAAAATCTAGAGTAAATCATGTGAGTGAGTGGCTCAGATATGAGAGAGCTCAAGATCATTAGAGGATTGGAATTTTTAAAATGAGACGCTAATGTGCCAGAAGGATCAGCTAATAAATATCGAAATCCTCAGGAATAATGACAGGAGTGGTGTTGGAGGGAGCAACAGTACATCAGGTGGCCTATAGGTGTCACCAACAGTGAGGGATGATATAGTCTGGTGACCAGAGGTTCAGAGTATAGTATACTATTCCATATTTCAACCTTGTGGTACAAGAACTATGGGAAAAAATTTTTACTTTAGAGGGTTGCAGGACTAGAAACAAGGTTGTCAGGGAAGAGTCAGATTTCTCTTAAAGCAAGAGAAAAGAAATGGGGAATATAGAGAATGTCTCTCAGGATGGACTGTGAATTTCAGAGGACAAGTAGAAGTTTCTCAGAAGTTAGGATAAGCTGAGAAAAAGAACAGTAACCATGGTGAGGTTTTTGGGAATTAGTTTGAGAGATGAGTGTTAACCTGGAAATACACAGTTTCTTGTGGGGTGTAATATAAGCAAAGATAAAGTTATGATGTAACTATTCAGGTAGACACTGGTGGTGAGGTTGTTTTGTGGGTAGACACCAGACAATGGAAGAAAGGTCTGAAGAACTGTGATCTTAGTCTTAAACAAAGGGCAACTCTCTTGATCCTGCTGAGAGAGTTGACATCTAGAAAAGCAAGCTGCTGCAGTGCACAAAGGCCTGATCTTTACTCCTGTCAGTGGGCGAGAGGGAACCTGGGAACATGGGGTTTTAGTTCAAGTGGCTAAATTAATTCATGACTCCCATTGGTAGCATGGTAGGTTAATTAGGAGTGTGTTATTAATTATGGAAACTCTTGTTGACAAAGCAAAAGAGATCTGGGGAAGTTGGGGAATGCTTTCAGCTCATGGGTCCCTTTCTTAATTAATTAACTATTGATTCCTAGCCAATTTAATCAGAATCCTTAGAGGTGAGACCGAGGCATCAGTACTTTTTAGAGCTCCTCAGATAATCTTAATGTTCAGTCAAGGTTCAGAACTACTATTGTATTCTATTAAGTTACTGTCTCCCAGAAACAATTAGACACCATGAAAGTTTTCTGTGAGTATATTTTTGTCTACAACTTTTAACAGTATTCACAGGGGCGCCTGGGTGGCTCAGTTGGTTAAGAGGCCGACTTCAGCTCAGGTCATGATCTCACTGTCTGTGAGTTCAAGCCCTGCGTCAGGCTCTGTGCTGACAGCTCAGAGCCTGGAGCCTGCTTCGGATTCTGTGTCTCCCTTTCTCTCTGCCTTTCCCCTGCTTACGCTCTGTCTCTATGTCTCTCAAAAATAAATAAACGTTAAAAAAAAATTTAATAGTATTCACAATTTAATATAACACAAGAGTTGCTGAGTGTCTATGAGATGTAGGGAACTATACTAATTATTGTAGGGACAACCCTAAAATAAACCAGAAATTATCTAGGCCTTAAGGAACTTATAATAATACTAAAGGAGGATAAAGAATAGTAAACTATGGTGCAAAAGAAGCATAAAGAAGGATATAAAGGTACAAACAAAATGCTATAGGAACACAGGCTGTGAAGAAATTAAATCCTTAAGCAAAAGCTTCACTGAACATTATCTGATATTGAAATTCAGATAACTACTGATGTTGAAACAGGAAGACAAAGAAAAACTAACACATTCATTTTACCTGGCAGTACCAGTAAGCTCAATAACTTTTTGCCTTTTCAAATCGGCTTCATGTGTGGCTGCTTCACACTTCTCCTCCATCTTTCTCAACTTTTCAGCTGAATTTTCCCTTTGCTTTTGAAGCTCTTGTTCCAGTTTTGATACCTTGCAAAACAATTTTCATTAAGTATTTTAAGTTCAGTCACAGCTTAACATTCTTTGGAAGAAAAATATATATTTATATAAATATGTGGTCTAGCCTATGATTCAGTTTCAAGATGTATTATAAAACTCAAAGTACACACCAGGAAATAATGTTTTGGAAATAAAAAAGCAAAACTAAATTTTGTATATTAAAGATATTTCATTCACATTACATATTTATAGAAGTAGCCACGCTTAGAGGATTTATAAGAATTGAACAAAATAATGATTAATTTCCCATATTTCATTATCTCTATTTGAAATGTTTTCTTCTGTGTCAAACTATATTGCTTTCTTTCTTCACAAATTGGCTCATTTAGCGAAGGATTTCTAGATTTCCCACTGCCCTTAAATGTTATCACTTGCATTTGCTTCTAACTCATTATTTTTTCTGTTCCACTACAGTGAAGGAAGTATTCTTCCTCCTATATAAGTCTAATTGCTTCACTGGTGTTCCGGATTCATTTTCTCAGGAAACTATCCACTTCCTCAGGAATTCATACTATTGACTATCTCTCCTCTCTCCTCCTGGCTTCTTTATATTACCATTTAAACATGTTCAAGACATTCCCATTACAAAAAACTATCCTTCAGGGGCACCTGGGTGGCTCAGTCAGTTAAGTGTTCAACTCTTGATTTTGGCCCAGGTCATGATCTCACGGTTCATGAGTTCAAGCCCTGCACTGGGCTCTAAATTGACAGCACGGATTCTGTCTCCCTCTCTGTCCTCCCTGCTTGTTCTCTCTCTCTCTCTCAAAATAATAAAAAATAAACTTAAAAAATCATAAAGAAAAAACTATCCTTCATATCTCTACCTCCTTCCAACTTTCCTTTCTTTTCTCCTCTTCAAAGTCCAATTTCTCAGTTTTCTATGCTTGCTATATCATCTTCTCACTTCTCATTCATTTCTCAACCGAAAGCAATCTAGCCATTCTATAGAAACTGAGCGATTTCACTAATTACGCCCATGTTGGTAATTCCAGTAGACATTTCTCAACTATCATTTTACTTGATATTGATTTCAGTGGTCCATGACACCAATTATCACTCCTTATTTCATGAAATACTTACTTTGGCTTCCAAGTATCATATCTCACAGAGATCTGTCCAAATCATTCTTCTCACCCCTCACCCTCATTCTGTATTTTCTCCCTAGTTAATCTCAGCCACTCCATATTTTCGTGCAGTCAAATGCTCTTCCTACTCCATATTTTCAATGAACATTTACATGACTGCTCTTCAAGTTAATATCTGGCTAATGACTTTAATATCCTCTATGCTCTTCTAAAGCCTCTCACCAAAGAACTAAATACAGATTGTAAGTCATTAATATCCACACTTCCAACTCAAGTTCCAAGAATAAAATTAAAATTGTACCCAAATGAAAAGTAAAGGGAACCATCAAAAACCTACCCACTCTGTGTTTTATTAAATAGCCCACTCATAAGCAGAAAAAATCTACAGATGAGTAAAAATCTGCCAGGATCCAACATGGAATCTATGCATAGTGGAATATGAATGAAAAGCAGAAAGAGAATACTGTATATATCGGAAAATTTACTCCAAATACTACAGAAATTTTTAGATTTTTTTAGAAATTTAGATCACATGTCCTGGCCCAAAAACAAAACTGAATAAAGAAGTCTAAATTATAACTCTGATGAAAGAAGTTCTCTGGATGACAAAAATGTGTCTATGGTATTAGAGATACAGGTCAGAATACACAGAAATAGAACTTTATCTATTTTATAATGTTAATATAGAATATTTCTTATAATATGAAATCCTTGAGGCAAATAGCAATCAATAAAAAATCTAATATCAATTTTTAAAATGTACATTTCATATGAGTAAAACCATTTTGACCAATAATATATACCTGTTTTTCAAGTTTAGTTTGAATGTCTTCTAGCTCTCCATTTCTAATTGTCTCCTGTTGTAACATTTGCTGCTGCTGCTGAAGAGTATGCTGGAGAATAACATTCTGCTCAGTGGTCTCTTGAAGACTGTGATTTTTTATCTTTAGTTCTTTTTGTAAACAGTATACCTAACAAATATGTACATTTCTCATTAAAATGACATCTTTCAAATAAAAAGCAATAAAATGTCAAAGCTGTTTCCTTATTATCCTCATGTCATATGGGACAATTGTATTGTATTGTATGGCTATAGTTTGTTATATGGAAGGGCAGGTGCATTTTTCTGATGGGAGAATGTTAGAAGGACCTGCCTATAGGGCCAGCTCTTGGGTGGTGTCTGGGAATGTGGCTTTTGAAACATTCCCTAAGTGATGAGATTGTTTTGGTTGGCTCTGGCACTGAATCGTGCTTTGCTCCTGGGAGTCCGTAATTTTAATACTTGTGACTGTCCTAGGTAACCAGCCCCCCATAAAAAAAACCCTGAACTTTGAGTCACAAACAGGCCTCTCTGGGCAGAAACAGTGCCCACATATTACCACATTTCACTGCTACAGAAAGGGGCATGTTTTATGTGACCCCTCCCAGAGAAGGCAGAGAACATAGGAAGCTGTGGATTTTTCCATACTCTGTCTGATGAATCTTTTCTCCTTGCTAATAATAAACTATAGCCATAAAAGACCTGCATAAATGTTAGGTGCTATTTATTTATTGTATTATCGTTGCTACTATTGCTGTTGTTTGTAAAATGGTATCTCAGCAAATCACTTGAATATTCATACTCCAAAAAAAACACATAAAGGAATGACAACATCAACTAAGAAATTGTGTTCATTCACTCCACATATATAGGACTTGAATATGCTGGTCCCCAAAATTGCTTTAAGGGATACCTTAAAAATTATCTGGAAGTATCTATTAAGAAGGGAAAAAAATTCATTTTGTCCTAGTAATCCAAATCCAATCAATCTGCCAAAAGAAATTATTTTAAAAATCATTTAATAATACAGAATAATTTAATATGCATTTTATTATATTCCTTACCTGCTCCCAAAAATAAGGGGAAGGTTTAACAAATGATTTATCAATCTGATTTAAAATGACGCAACCATTTAAAACCATAATTTAAAAGGCAGAAGCAAATATAATATTTTGGAAAAAGAAATTAAGTGAGAAAAATCCCAGAATTACATTTCATTAACACAATTATGAAAAACATGCAGGTAACTATAAAACTGAAAACTTAACTATTAGAAAGTGGATTGTAGGTAAACCTTTAAAAGATTTCTTAATGTTGCTTACATAATAACTATTTTTAACATGAAGGAAATAAAAGCCATTCCTTCAGAAGAAAGGAATTTTATTTTATTTTTTTATGTTTATTTATTTTTGAGAGAGAGAGAGACAGAGTATGAAAGGTGGAGGGGCTGAGAGAGAGGGAGACAGAATCTGAAGCAGGCTCCAGGCTCTGAGCTGCCAGCACAGAGCCCCATGTGGGGCTCAAACTCACAAATGGTGAGATCATGACCTGAGCCAAAGTCGGATGCTTAACCGACTGAGCCACCCAGGCGCCCCAGAAGAAAGGAATTTTAAACTTCTAAGAAACAGTGGAAGAAAACACTGATTTGATCCTTTTTTCTAATTATACTGCAGGTGAACGAAAGTTCAGCAGCATCATGAAGTGCTCATCTTTGTTCATGATGAGAAACTCTTAAATGCCCCATTTCTTCATTATCTAATGATACTGTAAACTTGGAGAACCTTACACGACTAATCAATTTCTTATTCTATTATTATAGTCCTTTTTTATGATAATCTAAATTTTGTCTGTATGAAAAGAATTTATTTAGTGCAAACATGTATCAGTATCACCTGTTTGTCTTACTTGCTAGCTCCCGAGAAAACTGCAGATCACACTTAGTGCAGTAGTTTATTTTATATAGAACTGATGTGCCTGCAAGAAAAGCTTAAATATTATTTTTTCTAAAACATTCCTGTCTTACATTATTTTTCTGGTCAGAGAAAAAAGTGGCAAAATGTTAAGATAAGACAAAACAGAAGAAAAAGATCAATTTTAATCAAAACACCAGGAAAGCCATACCACATACTAACAATAAAAAATTTATTTCAGTAATCTGGCCACTGGCAAAATAATTTCAATTAAAAATATTGAATATCTGTTAGTTGTATCACAAATATCAATTCACAAAAATCAACCTGCGTCTATCCAATTTAAAGTGGCATTTTATTGTACTACCCTTTAACTTCCTTTGACTTTAAAATATAAGAAATGGTTTTTGATGATATGTTCTGCTACATCATTATATTCAGAGAATAAAGTTTTCCTAAAGGATTCATTATTTTATAACTAGGTTCAAGAAGAAAGTAGAATTTACACTATAAAATCTACTTTACAATTAACTTTATCTAGATTATTCTATATCTAAAGGAAAAACACTCACAATTATCGCTTAAAAATAAAACATAAGCCAGGGTCGCCTGGATGGCCCAGGAGGTTGAGCCTCCAACTTCGGCTCAGGTCACGATCTCAGTTTGTGAGTTCCGTCCCCACATCAGGCTCTCTGCTGTTGGTGCAGACTCCACTCTAGATCCTCTGTCCCACTCTCTCTCTGCCCCTCCCCCACTCACACTGTCTCTCAAAAACAGATACACATCAAAAAAAAATTTTATCAAATTTATTTAAAAATGTATTTAATTTATTAAATAATTAATTTATTAATTTATTAAAAAATAAAACATAACCCAGAAAAGTTACTGATATGATGATGTCAAATTGTAAGTAATGTAAGTCCATCAATTTGAATAAAAATATGGATAAAATGACTGAATTTGTTGCAGAAATGCTTTATGCAAAAAATGTTTAGACTTATTCACATCTATTTTGTGTTTATTTTCTCCTATCATATTAACAGTGTAATTCTGCATCAACACATACTTTTGCCACTTTTTAAAACATTTTAATGTGGAACTAAAATCTTTTCAACATGATTTAGAACTCCAAAGTTACTATTATTTTAATCATAAATATATTTACTTCAACATCTGGAAAATAGTATTAGCCTGAGGCAAAACCTCAGAGGAATTTTCATTAGCTTTTCGTGGTGGATAATCAACCTTTAGTTTTTACAACCGGCTAACTTCTTCCCACTATGCTCGAGGGCCACTTAATTATTCAGCTAGTATGCGATTTAAAGATTACCTATTTAATCTACTGATTAAAAAGATCTAAAAGATTAAAACATCTTTATAAATCACCTATTAATTAACAAGATGGATGTACTATGAACCAAATCCAATTTTCTAAAACCTAGCTATATATGATGAAAACCTCACAACTCTGATATAATACAGTTGACTCTTGAACAATTTGAGTTTGAATTGCATAGGTCCACCTATGCAGGCTTTTTACAGTACAGTTCCGCAAATACATGTTTTCTTCCTTATCATTTCCTTAACCACATTTTCTTTTCTCTAGCTTACTTTATCGTAAAAATACAGTATATAATACATATAACATAGAAGATATGTGTTAATCCCATGTTTATGCTGTGATAAGGCTTCTAGTCAACAGTAGGCTATTTGTAGTTAAGTTTTGGGGAAGTCAAAGGTTATACGGGGATCTTCAAATACAAGGAAGGGGGATCAGTGACTCTAACCTCTGCACTGTTCAAGGATCAACTGTATAATTAACTGTAATAGTAACCAGCATTTAGTTTGCTCTAAGGACAAGTAACTCAAAAGTAAATAAATGTATGGGGTGGTACTTAAAAAAAGTAAATAGTAATTGGATTTTTCCTCATGTTTCTTACCAATAAATGTAAAAGACTGAAAGATAACCTATTAAGTAAGCAAACCAATTCATGTGCATGAAAGTAATAGTTCAGCAGCAATAAAAGGTGTAAATCTTTCTACTTTACTTATTTCCTAGCATAGTTATACATACTTGACTACTACTTCTGATTTCTAATTCAGTTTGGAGCCTAGGTTTCTATTTCCAGTCATTTTGAAAATAATTCTAAGTTCATTTTAGGTGAATGCCTACTATCCACCCTAGTCTCTGATTTGGTTTCTGAGAACACAAAGTCTAAAGCTCAACAAATCCCATTGTTACAAACACTGCCTGTCTCCAGATTCTATCTCTGTCAAGTCCATTTACACTGAAGCATAGTGAGGGCTTTCGAATAAATGTCTAAACAATGTTTTAAAGAAGTTCACAGTAAAATAAAAATAACATTTCTATTTTAAAAAGCCAAAGTATCTATAGTCTAGGCAATTGAAATTCCATATACTGCAGTGGAGAAATATATGCCTGTCTGTCAAAGATGCTGTAAAAGCCTTCATGGAGGGACATGAAGGAAGAAGGCAGGACCTTTTTTAACCTCTAAACTTATATATTATGTGATATACCTAAGTCTGGAGTGCTGGTCCACTATATACCTGCTTTTAGATCTACGTCTGCCTTTCCCCTGCTCTGCTCCATGTACTGGAGGAAATTCCACTCTGGGTAACAGATTTAGCCAGTGTGAGGGACCGGTAGCAGTTCTCTTCCTCTATGGCCTCGGTTTCAACTAGACAAGAGTCGACTGTTTTATGGCCCTCGCTCAGACCTACTTCTGGACAATAGTCACACCATCTCTTCCTGATATTCCTCTATCTCTAACGATGGTAGTAGGTCCTTTCTTTTTTATTTTTTTAAATTTTTAATGTTTATTTATTAGAGAGAGAGAGAGAGAGAGAGAGAGAGAGAGAGAGATGACCGTGAGCAGGGAAGGTGCAGACAAAGGAGATACAGAATCTGAAGCAGGCCCCAGGATCTGGGCTGTCAGTACAGAGCCCGGCATGGGGCTCGAACTCACAAACTGTGAAATCATGACCTGACCTGAAGTTAGACGCTTAACCAACCTAGCCCCTAGCCGACTAAGCCACCCAGACGCCCCGGTAGTAGACCCTTTCTTAAGATAACCTAAGTCACTTTACCATGCTTTGTTTGCTGCTCCCCTCTTCCATCACATATGTATCTAATTCTCTGCATAAAATTGTTTTAAAGATATACAAAGGATTCTGTTTTTTCTGGTTGAAACTGGCTGATTATATTCTAGGCAACTTTGATGAACATTTGTTGGGGACGGTTTCTGAATATGAATTAAAGATTTAAAGCTTATATTTAATTTATATTTTAAAATATAACTAATTTTAAATTTGTATTATAAATTTTAACAAAGAAATAAAGGAATTCTTCACTAAGATTATCCCTTTGAGCAAACGCTTAGTGAGTACATATTATGTTGAAAGCAAAGTGGTAGACCCTGAGGTTACAGAGATGAATAAGGTAACTCAAATCATCTATCCAGTATCTCAAAAACTTATCTCAATAGAGAAAGCTGAATTTCTAAATCTAATTCTTAACTCTTTAGACAACTAGAAGTAGCAAAATCAAAATGGAAGAAAACTTGAAGAATTTTATACCTCTAAATCTAAAATAATATTCTAATGTTAATCATTTTATATTAGAGTTAATCTGTGATATTAATATTTAATCTTATGATCTCCTAAAACAGATAAAAGAATCAGAATTTTAAGGTGTCATTGTTTTTTTAATGTTTATTTTTGAGACAGAGAGACAGAGCATGAGTGGGGGAGGGGCAGAGAGAGAGGGAGACACAGAATCTGAAGCAGGCTCCAGGCTCTGAGCCGCCAGCACAGAGCCCTACGCAGGGCTCGAACTCATAGACCATGAGATCATGACCTGAGCAGAAGTCTGCCGCCCAAGCAACTGAGCCACCCAGGTGCCCCTTAAGGTGTCATATTTCATGTTGCTGTGAATTAATGTTTGTTTCATAAAGAATATAAAATTGGGATTTACATTTTAATGGAAATATTTTTTATCAGCTACATAAAGACATACTTTTAAACAATCTTAAAAATGTCTCAAAAATAAATCATATTTGGAAAATATGCTATTTAACAAAAATGCTAATTTACCTCTTCAGATTTCTTCTTTAGCTGTTTTTCAAACTTTTCCTTATTTCCTTCCAGTTGATTCAAATGCAAGGCAAGTTCTTCCTTACAAATTTCTAGTGCTGAATCTAGTTGTCTAACCTAAGCAGGAAAAAGAAAAAAAAATAAATAAAGGAAAATCAAGTAATATTAATGAATGTTTATTATGTGCTCAATATTTTACATGTTTATCTCCTAATGTTACCTAACTGCTTCAAACAGCAAATACACAGTCCAGCTTAGGATACAAAATGCTACCACAGAAAAGATTTATATAGAAAACCAATTTTTCGTTACAAATTAGGAAACCAGAGACTGGAGTCCTGAAGAATACACAGAACATGAACAAGTGAAGAAGGGCATTCCGGGAAGAGGGAATGTGTTCAGACCCAAGACAATGTGAAAGGGAATGGGGCAAAGTTGATAGTTCGGGGTATGAAGAGAATCAATTCATAGGAGATGAGTATTGGGTAGATTAGATTGGAAAGACAGACTGGGGCCAATTGTCAAGAACCTGTAGGCCAAACACCCTAAAACACTTACCTAAAAAGGTAAGCAATATTTAAGCCTACTCCTTACGTTCCATTGGTCAAGAAAAATAGTAAAGTGAGCACACATTGGTGTATTGTGCTAATAATGCCTTGGTGTGAATATTCTGAATACGCTGTAGTCACTAAGAAATGAAAATGTTTTTGTTAGCTAGGGAAAAAAACAAACTTAGGAGATGGTTTGCATTTCTCTGAATTGGTGAAAACATTTTCATAAAGGCAGCAAGGTAACTTATTTCAAGTGTTCACACAGTTGCAAATGCTTTACGCTACCCTAATATTAAAGAGCCAATGAGCAAAGAGCAACCCAATTTCAGTAAATTCTTTTTCACAAAAATTAGTTCAAGGGCCACAATGTGCACATGTGCTCCATATCCCATCTGTCAGTACGATTCTTGTCTTGCTTCTTTCTGGCTGTAATCTCAAGCTACTCAGGAGTGTTTTTTTCCCTCTAATGCTAATAGCATTCTCATAATTCATCTTGAAGGTGGAAAAAAATCTCAAGAAAAAGAAAAATGCCTTTTCTTGAAGATACTATTTATTCGACATCAATAAATCATCCTCGCAACTCTTATTTCTAAATAGAGAATCTTGAAAGACAGATTTTGAAAATTGTCCCTACAGCCTGTGAATGTAACCATTAATGGCTAAAAAGTTTATAATTCTGAATGATTGTCTTTGTTAACAAATTGTTGCCCTAGTAATAATTTTTATTTTTTTTTCCTAGTAATAATTTTTAAATTAACATTTGCTTTATGAAAGGTATAAATATTTAAGAGTTTTCTTCCTCAAGCATGAGAACAAGCACTGGCATTTGTATCATCTTCCACAGACACAGAGAAAAAATAAAATCTATGACGCTGCCAGAATATCATACCTGATAATTAATGATGTAAAAACTAATTTTGACAAGATTTGTCACTAGATATTAAAACCACTGATTATAAGGTTGTTGAGCAGGGCATTCATATGGCCTGAAAGAATCACCCCACATTTTGTTAATTAATTAAAAGGAAAAATTATGGGGCCCCTGGGTGGCTCAGTTGGTTAAGCGTTGACTTCGGCTCGGGTCATGATCTCATTCATGGCTTGTGGGTTCGAGCCCCACATCCAACTCTGTGCTGACAGCTCGGAGCCTGGAGCCTACTTCGGATTCTGTGTCTCCCTCTCTCTCTGCTCCTCCCCCACTCATGCTCTGTCTCGGTCTCTCAAAAATAAAGATTAAAAAACACACAAACACACAAAAAAAGGAAAAAAAGTACCCTTAACATGGCGAGATCTGGTAGTAATTAGCTTAAATGAGGTGTCAATATTAGCAATGCTAATAATGGGGTGGTCTGACCTGTGCTTTCTGGATGGGAAGCAATAGAAGAGCACAGTATAACTCATGTGGCATTCTAGCTGACCTACACTTTTCAGAAGATTCAGTAACAGGAAGAGTAGAAGGAGACAGTGAGTTTAAGGAAATCTAAAGTGCCAAATGCAACATGTAATTATAATCAAATCCTAGACTGGAAAAAGAAAAAGAACAAGTTGAAGTAGTGTTTGCTCTTAATGAGCATACAAATCACCTGGACACCCTACTGAACTGCAGATTGTGATCCAGTAGAAGGGCCAGGTTTAGGGCCAGGTAGGACAGGAGGCATGGGTTTAAAATGTAAGGAGGCACTAACTCTCAGGATCATGCCAAGTACCAGCCCTCCACTTACATAACCCTGAGAGTAAGGATCTCCTTAAGTTTTGCACCAGAAGCAACTCACTTGCTTCACCTTAGTCCCAACTCTGTTCAGTGGGTCTGGGGCACAGCTGAAATTCTGTTCACAAGTTCCTAGGTGATGCTGATATTGCTGGTCCATAGACCATGCTTTGAGTAGAAAGCTATAAAGAACAGTTTTAAATAATTGGAAAAATTTCAGTATAGACTGTGTGTTGAAAGATGCTGCTGATTAATTTTGACTTTCTCTGGTACGTAGAAGAGGCGTAGTCACGTAGGAGAGTTTCTGCTCACAAGAGATGCAAGTTGAAATATTAAAGGTGTAAAGTGTTGTGACATCTGCAACCTTCTCTCAGGTGGCCTGGCAAAAAGAAAATTTGCACACAGGGGTGGGATTGGGTGGGTCTGAGCGCGCATGTGTGCGCAGAAAGAGATGAAGTGGGTGTAGCTAGAGTTTAACAGACAGTAAATCTAGATGAAGGGTTTACAGATGTTCCCTGTATTATTCTTTCCATTTTTTGTAGGTTTAGAATTTTTCAAAATAAAATTTAATTAAAATTAATAAATCAATTAAAAAGCCCAAAACATTTACTATTATGTTGGATTTATTATTTGAATAAGGAGTTTGAGAGTCTAAATCTCATTGGATATGCATCATTCACTTTGTACAAACCACATATAAGTACATATCTCATTAAATGGACATGAATGCATGAAATCAAAACAAAGACACTGCTTGTTGAACCAAAGAATCTCCTCAGGAGTATAGTCTGGGGGTAACTAGGTGTGTACTCTAGTCTACCTTTCTTCAACAAAAGCAGCTAAGTTCTTTTTTTGTTGTTTATTTTTTCCAGTTTTAACTTTCCTTGGAAAAAAAATCCAGAGTGGAATATAAAAGCAAATCAAAAGAAAATAAATAAACAAAATCTCTAAATCTAATAAGCACCTTCTCAAATTTCTATTTAACAAGTAACATAATTGCTTTAATTTATTGGTTTCTTGTTACCTGTTCAGGATTTTCCCATAAATCTTCTAGTTCTCAATAACCATACTTTCATAAGTGATATAACTTTAAATTGATTCTTAAAACTTTCTTGCAGGTAGAAAATTCATAATTTTGTGATTTCGTTAGTTATCTTTGTATTTCTTTGTCAATGGCTGGGTTGATTGCATTTTTCAAGAACTTATTGATTATAAGAATATATTCTTTGATTCGTTACTTTAAAAACAAAATTCAAAATTTTTTACGCAAAGAACAGATTAACGTATGTAGAGGCACATGGCCAAATGTCAAGAAAGGAAGGTAATAATGTTATAATCAGGAAGAAGAGAACTAGATTTCAAGTATCCTGTTGTTGCTACAAATAAGCAGTATGGGGGCACCTGGGTGGCTCAGTTGGTTAAGCGGCCGACTTCGGCTCAGGTCACGATCTCACGGTCTGTGAGTTCGAGCCCCGCATCGGGCTCTGTGCTGATGGCTCATCAGAGCCTGGAGCCTGCTTCGGATTCTGTGTCTCCCTCTCTCTCTGCCCTTCCCCTGCTCATGCTCTATCTCTATGTCTCTCAAAAATAAATAAACGTTAAAAAAAAAAACAAAAAAAACAAAAAAAACAAATATGCAGTATGTCAGAACTGGTATAGTGATATGAATATTGCTTCTATATTTTTTCCTCATTTTGACATTTGCCTGAATATCAAACCTATTAAAGCTATTAAGGGAATAAAACCCAATATCATAATTTATTCTCTTACTGATTTTAAAATCTGTATTAACATATGGAAATAAATTTCTAGATGATTGGCTAGATGTGTTAGGTCATTCAATATAAAAAGGAGTTAAGTGGCAATATAGATTTTATTCAATGAAATTATTTCATGCCTACAACTTTTGTACAGTAATGACTTTTTTGTGTTAATGACCTTAGAGGTTATTTTTATATGAGAAATGAATTGACATGGCATTATATGTTAAAAGTTTTGGAAAACACTATATGAAAGTTATAATTGTGTTTACATGGGCATACTGGATCACAAAATGGATTAAAAACAGAGTACCAGGCAAAAATAACACTGGATTTTTTAAATATTCTTTATATTCAAGCCACATATGACAGAATAATAGCATGTTTGGACCTATTTGTAACACTAAAATACAAAGGAAAACTATTGAATATATAGTAATTACTTACTAAACTTTGAGTAACTGAGTATATGCTAAGCATTATATGTACTTCATTTCATTTACTTCTCACACTTGGCCCTCTTCCAGAAGATTGTTATCTGTATTTAACAGATGAAAAAGTTAAAGTTCAGAGAGCTTAAATAACCCAGCCGGGGTGAAAGGCAACTAGTAAGCACTCTGAAATCAGAATTGAAAATCAAGTCGATTTAGCTCCAAAGTCCATGCTTTTAACGACGGACTAGCCAAAAAACTATATTTTACCTAGAAATCCTGATTTTATCCCCTAATTAATCTTAGAGCAGAACTGGTAAAAAAGAAGCAAAACTGGACTACTTGTAGATTCATCTCCCTTCAGTTTCTCTGTTAATTCTACTGGTAATGTTAATAAGCAGTTATTGTTAAAAAAAAAAACATTTTTTTGTTAAAAAAGAAATCTTTCTTAAGGAAAAAAAAAAGTGGGGGTTAGACAATCCACAGGTTACCAACAATCAAACAATTAAAATCATAATTCACACTGAAGAAAATACACTTACAGAAACTAATAAGTTCACTGACTCAGGTAAAATCTTTACCTAATTTTTATCTGAATAATTTTTACAATTTATAGAGAAAAGCAAAAAGCTACAGGAAAGTCTCTATTTAAGAATAAAGTTTAAAAATTTAGCATACTAGCCTTGATTGTTTCTTCAGATACTTGGTTCTGTAATGCTCTCAAAGCTTCATCTTTCTTAATGTTTTCCTTTTCCATTTCCTGAAAACACACAGATTGGCAGCAAAAATATAAGTACATGTATAAGTATTTTAATTTTAGTATTACTATTGGGCTGTTAAGCAGTTGATTTAATTAGAATTAAAGGCAGAATGCAGAAACAAAGTATTAGTCAGCTTTTAAAGAACACTTCAACAAAGATGATTTTACCCCTTTGCTCTCCGTCAAGAGTCTGTCTAGTGATTCAAGATGATGTTGTTTACATATTATATCTTGCTGCAAAATGGACATAGTCTTTTCTTGTTCTTTAAACTGTTGGTCTTTTTTCTCTAGTTGAGATTCAAGCTAAAGGTAAAAACAGGATCTATTAATGTCATTCAATTTTTTTAAATTATGAAACACTTTAAATACATAGAAAAGAATATAATATTCATATGTTAAATTACTATTGAAATTACATACATTTTTGCATTTTGCCAAATTTCTTTCAGTTTCTCTCGCTTGAAAGAAGAAATGAAATCACACAGGCAGGTCTCATTCCTCATCATTACAGTTATTTCCTCCCTCATCAATACAGTTGACCTTTGACTAACATAGGTTTGGACTGCACAGGTCCATTTAAATGAGGATTTTTATAGTATAGGATGTAAATGCATTTTTACTTTTCCTTATGATTTTCTTAATAACGTTTTGTTTTCTCTGGCTTGACTTTAAGAATACACTATAAAATATCCGTAAACTACAAAATATGAGTTAGCTGATTATTTTTGTTTTCAGTAAGGCTTCTGGTCAAGAATAGGCTGTTAGCAGTCAAGTTTCATAGGAGTCAAAAGTTAAATGGAAATTTCTGATTGTGCAGGAGGTTGGTGCCCCTAATCCCTATGCTATTGGAAGGTCAACTCTATTATTGAAATTGGTCTGTCATTCTCTGGTATGTTTCTCGCACATGTTTTGTGTGCTTTTACTACATATGTAGGTCTATGAACAATATGTAATGTATTTTTGTTTTGAATATTTACATGAACAATATCAATGCTCCTGCAAGTTTTTAGCAACTTGGTTTTCTCACTCAATATTGTTTTAGCTAATTATCCCTGGATATTTATCCACGCATGCATATGTGGATCTGGTTCATTGCATTTTTGTTTTTTAAAGTTTATTTATTTTGAGAGAGAGAGAAAGTGTATGCATATAAGCTTGGGAGAAGCAGAGGGAGGGAGAGAGAATCCCAAGTAGAATCCGTGCTGTCAGTGCAGAGCCAGATGTAGGGCCTGATGCCATGAACCGTGAGATCATGACCTGAGCTGAAACCAAGTGAGGCACCCCGGCACCCCTAGTTCACTGCTTTTTATAACGGTACAATATTCCATTGTAACAGCAAACGATAGCTTGTCTTCTACTCAAGAACAGTCTGATATTCTATTTTACGCCATCACAACATTACATCTTGTGTACATATCTCTTTACGTACATGTATTAGTTTCTTTACGATAGATCACCTAGAAGTAGACTTATCACATTTTCAATTTCATTAGATATTTCTGTTTAAACTGCATCAAAATTTATGCTTTCATTAGAAATACCTAAGATTCTTGGGGCGCCTGGGTGGCTCAGTCATTTGAGTGTCCAATTTCGGCTCAGGTCATGATCTCATGGCTCGTGAATTCAAGCCCCACATTGGGCTCTGTGCTGAGAGCTCAGAGACTAGACCCTGCTTCAGATTCTGTCTCTCTCTCTCTCTCTCTCTGCCCCTCCCCCACTCACACTGTGTCTCTCTCTCTCAAAAATAAACATTTTAAAAAATTTAAAAAAAGAAATATGTAAGATTCTCACTCCCACAACTTCATCAGTAATTGGTGTTATCAAACTTTCAAGACTTTTGTGAAGACAAAACAGGAAATTACTGATATGTGTACATATATGTGCACATTACATACATGTACAAAATTTATGTGATATATGTATATAAAACATATGCATACATATATAATAAAAATATGGCAGAACAAAGCTAACTACAAAATATAAAAATCCAGAAACTGTGAAAACACTCAAATGAAAATAATAATTTTTTGTTTAACAAATTAGAGGAAGAGAACAAATAAAGATGGAAGAAAGTGAACAGAGCCTAAAGGACCAGTTTGACAGCATCGAGCTGACCAAAATGTGTATCATGGGAGGAGAAGAGAGAGAAAAAGGGACATTAAGAATAACCAAAGAGGGGCGCCTGGGTGGCTCAGTCGGTTAAGCGGCCGACTTTGGCTCAGGTCATGATCTCACGGTCTGTGAGTTCAAGCCCCGCGTCGGGCTCTGTGCTGACAGCTCAGAGCCTGGAGCCTGTTTCGGATTCTGTGTCTCCCTCTCTCTCTGCCCCTCCCCCACTCATGCTCTGTCTCTGTCTCAAAAATAAATAAATATTTAAAAAAAAAAAAAAAAAAAAAAAAGAATAACCAAAGAAATAATGACTGAAAATGTCTAAATTTACTGAAAGATATGGATATAAATATCCAAAAATCTCAACTCCAAGTAAGATGAACTTAAAGGGAACACAAAGACACATTATAATCAAGCTTTCAAAAGACAAAGAATCTTGTAAGCAGCAAGAGATAATTGAATAATCACATACAAAAGATTCACAGTAACCTTACAAGCAGATTCTCATCAGAAACTTTGGAAGCCCAAAAACAATGTGTTGATATGTTGGGAAAAAAAGAAATGTCCACCAAGAATCCTATTATCTGGCAAAACTGTCCTTTTGAGGCAGAAATTAAGACATTGCCTGATAAATAAATGCTGAGGGATTTTGTGACCACTAGATATTCCTCACCAGAAATGCTCAAGGGAGTTCTATAAAGTGAAATGAAAGGCCACTAGACAGTAATTCAAAGCCATATGGAGAAATAAAAATCTCATAAAGATAACTGCACAGGCAATTATAAAAGCTAGTATTATTCTAACAATGGTTTGTAATTGCATTTTTTGTTTTCTATAGGATTTAGGAGACTAATATATTTAAAGAAAAAAACCAATTAGGGGTGTGCCTAGGTAGGTCAGTCTAAGCATCTGACTCTTGATTTCAGCTCAGGTCATGATCTCAGAGTTTGTGAACGTGAGCCCCATGTTAGTTCTCCGCTGAAAGTGTGGAGCCTGCTTGAGATTCTCTCTCTCCCTCTCTATCTGCCCCTCCTCAGCTTATACTCTTTCTCCCTCTCTCTCTCTCTCAGAATAAATAAACTCTAAAACAATTATAAAAAAGGAAAAAAATATGTAAAATTTAGTATTAGTATAAATTTGATTTGTAATTTCAACTCTTTTACATAACTTAAGAGACTAATGCATTGGAAAGAATTATTAGCTTATGTTTTAGGGCACACAATATATAAAGAGGTAATTTTGTGACATCAACAATAGAAAGGGGTGAAAATGAAGCTGTAAAAGAACTGACTTTATGTATATTACTGAAGTTAGGCTGGTCTAAATTCAAATTAGAATAATATAACTTTAGAATGTTAAATGTAATACCCATGACAACCACACCAAAAAAAATAGCAATACAAAATTTGCAAAAGGAAATGAGAAAAGAATTTCCACAATTCACTACAAAAAAATCAACTAAATTCAAAAATACAGTAATGTAGGAAAGGAGGGACAAAAAAGCTATAAAGCATATAGAAAACAAATAACATGATGACAAAAGTAAATCACCCCCTATTAGTATTTTCTTTAGTGTAAATGGATTAAACTCTCTAATCAAAAGACAGAGACTGGTAGAATGGATAAAAACACATGATCCAACTACAGTTCACCCATGAACAATACAAAGGATAGATGGGCTGGTACCCTGTGCAGTAAAAAATCTGTGTATAACTTATGGACACTGGGGTGGCTCAGTCAGTTAAGCATCCAACTTTGACTCATGTCATGATCTCATGGCCTGTGAGTTCGAGCCCTCCGTCGGGCTCTGTGCTGACAGCTTAGAGCCTGGAGCCTGCTCTGGATTCTGTGTCTCCCTCTCTCTCTGCCCCTCCCCTGCCTAGGCTCTGTCTCTCTCTGTCTCAAAAATAAACTTAAAAAAAAATCTGTGTATAATTTTTACTCCACAAAAACATAACTACTAATAACCTACCGTTAATCAAAGCCTTAACAATAGCATAAACAGTTGATTAACACATATTTTGTGTGTTACATTTATCATATTCTTATAATAAAGCCAGAGAAAAATGTTATTAACAAAATCATAAGGAAGAGAAATACATTCATACTACTTCTATTAAAAAATCCACAAATAAGTGGACCCATGCAGTTCAAACTCATGTTGTTCAAGAGTCAACTGTATATGTTGTCTACAAAAGACTCACTTAAGATCCAAAGACACAAACATGCTAGAAGTGAAAGGATGGAAAAACATATTCCATGCAAATAGTAAAACAGAGCAGGAGTAACTACGCAAATATCAGACAAAACAGGCTTTAAATCAGAAAAGTTATAAGAGACAAGGAAAGACATTACATATTGCCAAAAGGTTCAAAACAGTAGTGAGATATAACAATTATAAAATTTACTCATGTAATGACAGACCACCAAAACATATGAGGCAAAAACTGACAGAACTGAAGGGAAAAACAGAGTTCTACAAAAATAGTTGGAAACTTCAATACCACACTCATAATAATGTGCAGAAGACCAGGCAGAATATAAGTCAGGAAAAGAGGACTTAACACAATCCTCTTTGTTAAGAGGACTAGATCTAACAGATATATACAGAACACTTTACCCAAAACGAAAATATACATTCTCTTCAAGTGTGCAGGAGATGTTTTGCAGGATAGACCATGTTAGGCCACAAATTAAAGTCTCGACAAATACAAAGTATATTCTCAAACCACAACCAGATGAAATTAGAAATCAATAATGAAAGGAAAATTTAAAAATTCAAAAAATTGTGGCATTAATTAAACAAAAGGTTTTTAAATAACAAATGAATCAAAGAATTCACAAGAGAAATTACAAGACACTTAGGAGACAAATGAAAACAAAAAACCAGCTCACCAAAACTTAAGAGACCCAGCAAAAGTGATGTTAATTGGGTAAATTTATAGTTACAAATGCTTACATTAAAAAACAAAAAAGATCTCTAGTCAATAACTCAACTTCAAAACATAAGGAACCAGAAAAAACAAATTAAACCCAAAGCTACTTGAGGGAAGGAAATAATAAAGATTACAGTAAAGATCAACAAAATGGAGATCAGAAAAACAATAAAGAATATCAATGAAATGAAAAGTTGGTTCTTGGAAAAAATAAACGAAATTGACAAATCTTTAGCTGAGTAAGTTAAAGAAAGGAGAATTCAAATTACCAAAATCAGAAATGAAAATGGGGATGTTACTGCCAACTATACAGAAAGAAACAAGATAACAGAGTATTATGAATAATTGTATGTCCACAAATTGAATAGTCTAGATGAAATGGACAAATTTCTAGAAATACGAAACCTAAAAAGACTACATCATGCAAAAATAGATAATCTGAATGATCTATACCTGGTAAAGAGATTAAATCTGTCATCAAAAATCTCCCAACAAAGAAAAGCCTTGAACAGGATAGCTTCACTGGTGAATTATTTCACCAGTGAACATTTAAAGAATACCAATCTTTCTCAAACTTCACTTCTTAAGAGAGAACACTTCTTAACTAACTCTAAGATCAGCTTTTTTTTTTTTTTTAAATGTTTATTTATTTTTGAGACAGAGAGAGACAGGGCGTGAGTGGGGGAGGGACAGAGAGAGAGGGAGACACAGAATCTGAAGCAGGCTCCAGGCTCTGAGCTGTCAGCACAGAGCCCGACGTGGGGCTCGAACCCACGGACCGGGAGATCACGACCTGAGCCGCAGTTGGACGCTCAACCGACTGAGCCACCCAGGCGCCCCTAAGATCAGCTTTAACCTAATACCAAAACCAGAAAAAGACACTAAAGGAAAACTACAGATCAATATCCCTTATAATGCCAAAATCAATATAATACTAATAATCCAAATTCACCAGCATAGTAAAAGGATTATACACTATAATCAAGTGGGATTTATTTCTGGAATGCAAAGGAGGTTAACATACAAAAATCAGTCAATAGGGGCACCTGGGTAGCTCAGTCGGTTGGCTGTCCAACTGGATATTTTGGCTCAGGTTTCTAAGATCAAGTCCCACATTAGGCTCTGTGCTGACAGCACAGAGGCTGCTCAGGATTCTCTCTCTCCCTCTTGCTGTCTGCCCCTGCTTTGCTCACTGCTATCACTCTCTCTCAGAATAAACAAACATTTTAAAAAATCAATGTAATATACCATATCAAAAGAATGAAGGGAAAAAAAAACATGATCATCTCAATCTATGCAGAAAAAAAGTTGACAAAAATCAACACTTTTTCATGATAAAAACACTCAGCAAACTAGGAATAAAAGAAAGCTACCTTAATATAGTAAAAGCCATATATGGAAAACCCACAGCGGGGTGCCTGGGTGGCTCAGTCGGTTAAGTGTCCGACTTTGGCTCAGGTCATGATCTCACAGTTTGTGAGTTCAAGCCCTGTGTCGGGCTCTGTGCTGACAGCTCAGAGCCTGAAGCCTGCTTTGGATTCTGTGTCTCCATCTCACTTTCTCTGCCCCTCCCCCACTCTTGCGTGCTTGCACTCTCTCTTTCTCAAAAATAAATAAACATTAAAAAAAATAAAAAAAAAAAGAAAGAAAACCCATAGCTTAACATCCTACTCAATAGGGGAAAGACTGAAAGCTTTTCCTCTAAGATCGGGAAAGAAACAGGGATGTCCCCTCTCAGTTCTTTTCTTTTTTTAAAAAACTTTTTAATATTTACTTATTATTGAGAGACAGAGAGAGACAGAGCATGAGCATGGGAGGGGCAGAGAGAGGGGGAGACACAGAATCCAAAGCATGCTCCAGGTTCCGAGCTGTCAGCACAGAGGCCGACGAGGGGCTCGAACTCACAAGCCATGAGATCATGACCTGAGCTGAAGTCAGATGCTTAACTGACTGAGGCACCCAGGCACCCCTGCTCTCTCTCACTTCTATTCAACACAGTACTAGACGTTCTGGCAATACCAATCAGTGTCCATTGATAGATAAATGGATAAGCAAAATGTGGTATATACATACAACTGAATATTATTCATTCTTATAAAGGAAATAAATTCTGCTATATGCCACAATGTGGATGAACCTCAAGGACATTATGCTAAGTGAACTAAGGCAGTCACAAAAAGACAAATACTGTATGATTCCACTTATATGAGGTACTTAGGGTAGTCAAAATCATAGGGACAGAAGAAAATAGAATGATAGCAGCTAGGGAGTGGAGGGAGGGGAAAGCGGGCGTTACTGTTTAATGGGTATAGAGTTTCAGGTCTGATACTATTGCACAGGCCCCTTACGCTCTTTTTTTTTTTTTTTTTTTTTTTCTAAATCTTTGTTCCTGTTTCTCAGACTGAGTAATGTCCATTGCTCTATATTTCAAGCTCGTATTTTTTTCTCTTAATAGTTTCATTCTACTATTAAGTCCATCCAAATAATGTATTTTTTACTTAGTCTTCTGTTTTTGGTCTCACAGCTTCTTTACTTGTTCTTACTTTTACTTTCAATTCAACAGTTGATATCTCTACTGGACCAGAGTCTACAAAATCACTGTTACTTTAATCATGTCAAAAAATAATTATTAAACTGAAACGGCAAAAGTACTATATAAGAAAGCATTGTAAAATGATCCAGAAGTAATGGGATGCTAATTTACTACTTGCCACTTACTCTTCTAGGTCTTTGTTTCCTTATCTATTAAAAAAAAAAGAAAGTAGAGCTAGTAATGTTAAGGTTCTTTTCATCATTCATATTCTAAATATACTTTATGTCTACATGGAAAAACATAATATCTTACTCTTTCAATCTGCTTTTCCATTTCTTTATGCTGTTCAAGATGAATTTTCTTGGCCTTTTCAAAAGCTAAACAAATTTTCTCATGCTCTGTATTGATATTGGTTTCTAGACTTCGTATCTTTTCATTCTTTTCCTAGAAATATAAAAACACTTTAAAAGAATATAACTGAGGACTGGTTTTACATAAAAATACATTAGTAAAGCATTAAATCTGTCATACTCTACTTTTTGAAGAATCACAATGGTTAATATGTCAAACATCAAAAATATTTAAACATACATAAGACAAAATGGTTATTTTAAAACACTGTATCAAAATGAAAATATTCAACTATTTTAAAATATTGAAAAGCATATTAAAGAAGTTCACTATTTCCTTCAATTTTACTAGAATAAAAAGAAATTACAGATAACAACTTGCTATATATAAGCCTATTAACTTAAAATTATAGAAACAAAAAATGAATAATTAGAAGAATTTAGTAGAATTTATGTTTTCCTATTTGGTATACTGTATAACAATGATAATAAAACATGCTGTCACAAATCAAGTGCATTAAAGTCACAGTGAATTTGCAGCCACACAGTAATATTTACCATAAGCTCCTGTTCTAGCTCTGCATTTTTTGCAGCAATAGAGGAATAAGCAACTATTTTTTCTTCCAGCTGTTTCTCTAGAGTTAAAAGTTGAGAACATTTCTTTGTCATCTGAAAACACATTGAAATAAATAAATAATTTTTAAAAATTACTTTTAAAAATAAGGGGCAATTTAGAAGAAAGATAATGAAGGCAAGAGCAGGGACTGTTCCATCTACGTAATACGCAAGTAATTTAATTCTGAGTCCTATGTCCAAATAAGATTACATCCTAACCCATTTCTTAAAAGTAGCTTTAAAGACTGAAACTAATATAAAAAAATGTTAATAGTAGTTATTTCTGGTGGTAGAATTATTATCGACTTATTTTCTTCTTTCTCTTTTTCTGTTTTTTCAACAAGACTGTGCTAATTTTGTAAATTAAAAAGTTATTTATCTCAGTACTAGGATATTTTCTAAGTAAGCTGATGGCTATAATTTAGTTTACGTGGACTAAATCTACTGAATCAGAATCACTAGAACAGTACCCAGAAATCTACACGTATAAGAGGCTTCCCAGGTGGTTCTGTTGTTTGCTAACAATCAAAATTCCCTATTACCACTCCTTTTCTTCCAATTATATAATCCAAGTTCTTTGCCTGTAAATGTGGCATATTAACCTACATTTTTTTTTCTTTGAGAGAGAGAGAAAGCATGCATGCGCAAGCACAGTGGGGGAAGGGGAGAGAGAGAGAGAGAGAGGGAGACACAGAATCCAAAGCAGGCTCCAGGCTCCGAGCTGTCAGCACAGAGCCTGATGCGGGGCTCAAATTCACAAACCACAAGATCATGACCTAAGCCGAAGTTGGACGCTTAACCGACCGAGTCACCCAGGTGCCCCTAGCCACATTAACTTATACTTGGAAGAAATAACAGACTGCAATGCAATATATGTTCCACCATATTTGAGACCTGTTAGCCACTAAAGAGTAATTTCAGGGACGCCTGGGTGGCTCAGTCGGTTAAGCGTCTAACTTCGGCTCAAGTCATGATCTTGCAGTTTGTGGGTTCGAGTCCTGCGCTGGGCTCTGTGCTGACAGCTCAGAGCCTGGAGCCTGCTTCGAATTCTGTGTCTCCCCCTCTCTCTGCCGCTCCATGCTCATGCTCTGTTTCTCTCTGCCTCTCAGTAATAAACAAACATTTAAAAAAATAAAAATTAAATAAAAAATAAGAGTAATTTCTTACTTTTAACAGAAGGTTTCCAAATATAATTTTAAAATGATTTATAACTGATGTGGTACCATTAATTTTTTTAATTACAAATCTGGACTGACACATACAACTTTTACAAAACTATACCTTTTTTCTTTTCTCCAAAGTTAGTACATATAAACAGCTAATTCAAGCTTACTTCACTTTCAAGTTTGCTAGAGTTTGAAGCTTTCTCCAGCAGCTCCTCTTGTATCAGCTGAAACTGACTAGTTCTGTGGGCCATGTTAACTTTCAAATCAGAATTCTCAGCTTCTATTTGGATCAACTTAGTACGTAGTTCTTCTATTCCAGAAGCAAGTCTTTGCCTTTCTCTTTCATATTGCTTATTCACAGCATGTTGATTTTGGTCTTTTATTCTTTCTGTTAACAAACATAAAAGGAAAATTCCTCTGTATAAAACTTAAAGAATAAAAACCTATTTCAATGTTGAAAGATTTAATCATAAAGTTTAATTTCTCATCTAAAGAATACTAAAGGGAATGGAGAATGAGACGTACTTTAAGGAAAAGATAATGAAGGAACATGGCAAGTAACACACTTTCTATTATTAAGTACATAGCGCAGTAGGAATAACTTCTAAATCACTCACTTTCCTAGACTATTCCTTTATACCAAAAAGAGCCCTTCTCCACCTATAAAAATTGCCATATTTTTGATAGAAAACATTGTAAAAAAATATTGTTTAAAAAAAATCATCGTTTCCTTAAACTGAAGTTAACCATAAAATTTCTCCAGATAACTTGCCATGATTAAGCATATTTTTACTTATTGTATACAGATGTAAGTTCAAAAGCTGAAAATTGAGAAATCTTTCTACTCTAAACTAGCTCATGAGAATTCAGTGATACTTTTTTAAAACTACTGAGGGTTATCAAAGGTAGTTGTATGAATACATCCTTTCTCCACTATAAACATATAAACCTATTCCCACCTAAAAGTAACTGGGCTTTCAGGAGTGCTTTAGAGAGGCATAATGTATACAATTGCCTGAGAACACAGAGAGGTATAGAAATAAGTGGAGATGTACTAGCCTTCTTCAAGGGTTGCATAAGTAGCTGTTTCCTATCAATTCTCCATATCCCTGGTATTTCACTTTCTAGGCTATCATTTGCTCTATCCTCTTTGATGTAAGAGAAATTATGACATATTTATCAACATCTCTAATAATTAGCATTCACTCTGCTAATAATGCCATCATTCTCTTACCTATTCTCTCTAATCACTTAGATATCTAATTCTCTCTGCTGCCATTCCTCCCGCCAGGAGCCAATCATATTTGATGACAGACAATGATAAGTTAAAGATACATATTTCAACCAGCAGGGCAACCACTAAGAAAGTATAGTTAACCAATCAATAGTGGAGATTTTTAAAAATGGAATACTAAATATAACTGACCTAAAAGGCAGCAAAGTGGAATAAAGGCCATTAGAATAGAAAACAAATACCAAGAGGATAAACTTAAACCCAAAAAAGACCAATAGTTGCATTAAACGTGCCTAACCATTCCAGTGAAAGAGAAAAAATGCTAGATTATAAAAGCAAGAATCGATTATATTTATATCACAAACTCACTTTATCTATAAAAATACAGATTAAAAGGATGAAAAAAGTCATACCAGGCAAACCCTAATCAAATACAGCTGGAGCGATGATCAGAAAGAAAATTAAGAAAACAATCCCATTTACAATTGACCCAAAAAGAATAAAATATCTAAGAATAAATTTAAGGAGGGGAAAGATTTGTACACTGAACACTGTAAGACACTGATGAAAGAAACTGAAAACACAAATTAATAGTTTGTGTTCATGGACTGCAAAAATTAATACTGTGAAAATGTCCATACTACCGATATCTACAGATTTAATTCAACCCCTACCAAAACCCCAATGATATTTTTTTAATGGAACAAAAGAACAATCCTAAAATTTGTATGGAATCGCAAAAGACTCCAAATAGCTAAAGTAATCTTGAGAAAGTAAAACATAGCTGAAGGCATCACACTTCCTAATTTCAAACTATACCATAAAACCATAGTAATCAAAACAGTATGGTATTGGCATTAAAAACAGACATGTAGGGGTGCCTGGATGGCTCAGTCGGTTGTCCAATTCTTGATTTCAGCTCAGGTCATGATCTCATGGTTTTTGGGATTGAGCCCTGCACTGGGCTCTGCACTGACACCACAGAGCATGGGATTCTCTCTCTCTTTCCCTCTCCTTCTGCCCCATCCCCTGCTCATTCTCTCTCTCTCAAAATAAATAAACATTAAAGAAGAACTCAGATATACAGAACAACAAAGCAGTATAGAGAGTACAGAAATAAACCTATGCATATAGGGTAAATTAATTTACAACAAAAGAGTCAAGAATATACAATAGGGAAAGGATAGCTTTTTACAAACAGTGTTAGGAAAACTGAGCAACCATATGCAAAAGAATGAAACTAGAAGACTATCTTAAGTAGACAAAAATCAATTTAAAATGGCTTAAGGACTTGAATATTAAACCTGAAACATAAAACTTCTGGAAGAAAACATAAGTAAAAAGCTCTTAGATATCAGTCCTAGTGATGATATTTTTTTGGATTTAACACCAAAAGCAAAAGCAAAAAAGTAAAAATAAACAAGTGGGTCTATATCAAACTAAAAAACTTCTGTACGGCAAAAGAAACTATCAACAAAATGAAAAGACAACCTACAAAATGGGAGAAAATACTTGTAACTCTGTATCTGATAAGAGAGTAATATCCAAAAAACATAAAAACTCACATAACCCAATAGCAAAAAAACCAAACGACCCAATTAAAAAATGGGCAGAAGATCTATATAAGACATTTTTCCAAAGAAGACATACAAATGGCCAAGAGACACATGAAAAGATGTTCGACACCGCTAATCATCAAAGAAATGCAAATCAAAATCACACCTGCAAAAACGGCTATCAAAAAGATGAGAAGTAAGCGTCGGTGAGGATGTGGAAAAAAGGGAATCTTGTGCCCTGTTGGTGAGCATGTAAACTGGTACAGCCACTATGGAAAACAGTATGGAATTTCCTGCAAAAATTTAAAAATAGAACTACCACATGATGCAGTAATTCCACTTCTGGATATTTACCTGAAGGAAAAGAAATACTATCCGCACTCCTAGGCTCACTGCAGCATTATGTACAATAGCCAAGTCACGGAAGTAATCTAAGCACCCACTGATGGATGCACAGATAAATAGAATGTAGTGTGCACAAAAAACATACTGAAATACTATTTAGTCATAAAAAGGACATCCTTTTACTTGTGACAACATGGATGAACCTTGAGGACATTAGGTTAAATGAAAAGCCAGGCAGAGAAAGACAAATACTGTATGATCTCACTTATATGTGAAATCTAAAAAAAAACAAAAAAAACCATACCAAACTCCTAGAGAATGGAGTGGTTTCTGCCAAAAGTAGAGGTTAGTGGTGGGGAAAACGGGGAAATGTGGTCAAAAGGTACAAACTTTCAGTTATAAGATAACCAACTCCTGGGTGTAGATATAATGTACAGCCTGGTGACTATAGTTAATAATACGATATTACATATTTGAAAATTGTTGAGAGAGTAGATCTTTTTTTTTTAACTTTTTTTTTTTGTCAAATTGGTTACAACATGGATGTGAGGGCGATCTGGCTGCAACATCTGTCACCCCATTGATCGCCAGGGTTGATTCGGCTGATCTGGCTGGCTAGGCGGGTGTCCCCTTCCTCCCTCACCGCTCCATGTGCGTCCCTCCCGAAGCTGCGTGCTCGGTCGAAGAGGACGACCTTCCCCGATAGAGGACGACCGTTCTTCGGTCAAGGGTATACGAGTAGCTACGCTCCCCTGCTAGAACCTCCAAACAAGCTCTCAAATTGGTTACAACACCCAGTGCTCATCCCAACCAGTGCCCTCCTCAGTGCCTGTCACCCACTCTCCCCCCTCTGTACCCTCAGTTTGTTACTAGTATTTAAGAGTCTCTTATGTTTTGTCTCCCTCCTTCTCTGTGTCTTTTTTCTTTCCCATCTTCTCCTCCCCCATGGCTTTGTGCTAAGTGAGAGAGTAGATCTTAAAAGCTCTCATCTCTTCCCAAAATTTGCTACTTATCTGTGATGATGGATGTTAAATAGACTTATTGTGGTTATCATTTCAAAATATACACATATATCACGTCATTACGTCCTACACCTAAAACTAATACGATGTTATGTGTCAATTATATAGCAATAAAAAATTAGCTGGAGTAACTATATTAACACATTTTTTTAATGTTTGTTTATTTTTGAGAGAAAGACAGAGACAGAATGTGAGCAGGGGAGGAGGAGGGGGAGAGAGAGACACAGAACTCGAAGCAGGCTCCAGGCTCTGTGCTGTCAACATTAGAGCCCAACGTGGGGCTCGAACCCACGGACTGTGAGATCATGATCTGAGGTGAAGTCAGGCACTAAACCAACTGAGCCGCCCAGGCACTCCAGCTAGAGTAACTATATTAATTTTAGATAAAGCAGAGTTCAGACTCACAGAACTAAAAGGATGAATTAACAAACTCACATACATATCTGAAGATTTCAAGACATTTTTTCAGTAATTGACAGAACAAGTTCACAGAAAATCACTAGGGAGAAAGAAGACTCAAGCTACAAAAAATAGGTTTAATATGACTGACATTCACTGTATCCAAAAAACCCAGACAACACAATTTTTTCAAGTGCATTTAGAACATTCATCAACATAGTTCATATGCTGATCAATAAACTAAATCTCAAAACATTTTTAAAGACTGAAATCAGGTTCATTCATGAATTAGGTTGTTTAATAGAAATAACCCGCTACTAATAACAAAAAGACATTTGGAAAATTCTAAATACTTGGAAATAAACACACACAAGAGATATTATAAGATATTTTGAAGTGAATAAAATGAAAATGCAACATAAAAATTAGCGGGACACAGATGCAGCAATGCCTAAAGAGAAGTATTTTATACCCTTAAATTAATTAGAAAAGGGTTAAAATCAATAATATAAGCATTCACTTTAAGAAAAGTTAAAGACAGAATTAAGCCCAAAGAAAATTAAGATGTACAAGGGATCCTGAGGAAAATGTGGGGTTTTTTGTTTTTTACAGCATAATTAACACAGCGCGTGTGTTAGCTTCAGGTGTACAATATAGTAATTCAACATTTCTATACATTACTCAGTGCTCATCATGATAACTGCACTTTTTTTTTCAACATTTATTTATTTTTGAGAGAGAGAGAGAGACAGAGCACAAGTGGGGGAGGGGCAGAGAGAGAGGGCGACACACAATCCCAAGCAGGCTCCAGGCTCTGAGCTGTCAGCACAGAGCCTGAAGCCAGGCTCCAACTCATAGACCACGAGATCTTGTTCTGAGCCAAAGTTTGACACTTAACTGACTGAGCCACCCAGGTGCCCCATAAGTGCACTCTTAATACCCTTTTATCTATTTCACTCTTTTCCCCATCCGTCTCCTCTCTAGCAGCTACCAGTTTGTTCTCCATATTGAAGAGCATTTTTTTGGTCTGTTTTTCTTTGTTCATTTGGTTTGTCTCTTAAATTCCACATATGAACAAAATCATATGGTATTTGTCTTTCTCTGACTTATTTCACTTGGCATAATAACCTCCAGGTTCAGCTATGCTGTTGCAAAAGGCAAGATGTCATTCTTTTTTATGGCTGAGTAATATTCCAGTGTGTATATGCAACACACACATATATACACACCACATCTTCTTTACCTATTCATCTATCAATGGACAGTTGGGTGCTTCCAAACTGTGGCTATTATAAATAAGGCCACAATAAACACAAGAGTGCATATATCTTTTTGAGTGAATGTTTTTGTTTTCTTTGGGTAAATACCCAGTAGTGGAATTACTGAAGCATATGGTGTTTCTAGTTTTTATTTTTTTTAATATAATTTATTGCCAAGTTAGCTAATATACAGTGTATATAGAGTGTGCCCTTAGTTTTGTTTTTGAGGACCCTCCGTTACTGTTTTCCACAATGGCTACCCCAGTTTGCATTCCCAACAGTGCACGAGTGTTGCTTTTTCTCTGTATCTTCAACAACACTTGCTATTCCTTGTGTTTTAGATTTTAGCCAGTCTGGCAGGTGTGAGGGGATGTCTTATTGAGGTTTTGATTTGCATTTCCCTGATGATCAGTGATGTTGAACATTTTTTTCATGTGTCTGTGGGCCATTTGTATGTCTTCTGATGGAAATGTTAGATATTGTAATTGTGGTGATAGTTACAAGGTTATAAACATGAAAAAATATACATTTGACAAAACATATCAAAGTTTGTTATTTTAAATGGGTGTATCTTACTGTAAGTAAATTTTACTTCAGTAAAGTACATTTTTTTGACTTTTTAAAATATATTTTTGAGAGAGAGAGAGGGAGAGAGGAAGGGATAGAGAGAGACGGAAACAGAGAATCTCAAGCAGGCTCTGCACTGTAAGCAGACAGCCAGACACAGGGCTTGAACTCACAAATCATGAGATCATGGCCCGAGCCGAAACCAAGAGTTGAACGCTTACCTAACTGAGCCATCCAGGGGTGGCTTTATCATTTTTAAAGAATAATGCAAAGTTTAATAATTTTGAAATTTTTGCTGTCTTACCAACCCATAACTAGTAATAACAGATTACCGATAATACAAACTAAACATTTGATAATCCATTTCTCTAAAAAACTATCATAAACAGCTTAGAATTAAAGAATTCAATTTAATATACTCACCAAATGGACTACCTCCTAGTTTTACCGGTTCCATCTCTACACTATTTAATTTGCCACTTTCTTGTTTGTCATTACAAGCAATAAGATTCTGAGACAACTGATTCGCGGCCAGGTTTGCCTGAAGCTTTTGAATTTCTGCCTCCTTTATGGCAAGTTTAATCCTGGAACAGAATAAAATACACCAAAAACTATTAGAAAGATCTATATAAATAACTCATACCATTTTTACCTTTCAAGTTGGCAAAAATTTTAAAACTCTGATATTAGGCAGGATGTAGAAATTCTTATATACCACTGATGGGAACATAAACTGGTGCGGCTACTTTAAAAATCTGACAGTACCTGGTAAAAGTAAAAATGAACACGTGCTATGACCCAGCAATTTCACTTTCAGGAATATACACTAGAGAAACTCTGGCATACTGTATAAGGCAACAAATAAAGGTATGTACTTTGCAGCACTGTTTGTAACAGAAGAAAACTAGGAACAAGGAACAAGGTATCAGTAATTGGTGACACACTTCTAGGACAGACTCCTATACATAGCTATTAAAACTACCTACACTAATCTACCCATTGATCGGTCACTCTACCTACCTACCTCAACATGTATGAATTTAAAAAATAATGCTGAGTAAAAAAAAGCAAAATTACAAACAATATAAGCATATTTTTTTTCATGTATGTGTGAGTGTAAACATATACAAAATGGGCCGAAGAATACGTACCCAATTCATGACGGTGGATACGGAAGAGGAGACTAGTGAGAAAAGATCAATGGGTATTATCCACCCTGTAATGTTTTATGTTTTACTTAAACACATTTGAAAAAAATATCACAGAATGTTAAGAATGAAGTCTTAGTTGTGGAAACACAGATGTTTGTTATAATACTCGCTGAACTTTTCTGTATATTTTTCATCTTCTCAATTAAGGATTTTATTTTAATTACCAATTAAAAAAAAACATTGTATTTGCTACAACTACAGCATCTGAAAACCATACCTCAATTCTGAAACCAACATTTTATTTGCTTCACAGCAGCCAATGTAATTGTCTTCCTTGTTTGACAAACTACTCATCTGGTGCTTAGGAAGAGATGATTTAAAACCAAACATTTCTCTTTTTAACTGCAAATTTAAAAACAGACATGTATAAACTTACAATATCTATGATGCAATTGTTTTATTCAGAACTCCAATTCTGAAAAATTGTGTGAATTTAATAGAAACAACCTAATGTTTGTCAATAGGATAAAAGAATAAATATATTATGAAATATTGAGGTAACAGGAAAATCACAATAGTTAAAATAAACTTGAACTATATAAACCATTATGGAGATATCACATAATACAACATCATGTGAAAAACAACAGAGGCACATATAGTATTTTCCAAAATACTTTAGCTATATTTTTAAAAATAAAATAGGTAAGAGTCAAAAAAATAAATAAAATAAAATTGGTAAGACTACCACTCATTCAAATATATTTGCAACCGGGGCATCAGGATGGCAGAGTTAGTTAGGCGTCCAACTCTTGATCTCAGCTAGGATCTCACCATTCGTGAGTTCAAGCCCTGCATCAGGCTCTGTGCTAATGGTGCGAAGCCTGCTTGGAATTCTCTCTCTCCTCTCTGACCCTCCCTCACTTGTGTTTTCTCTCTCTGTCTCAAAATAAATAAATAAACTTAAAATAAATAAATAAATAAATATATATATATATATATATATACACACACATACATATATATTTGAAACCAGCCATGACATATTTGTATAATTTTCTCCTGATCTCACCTGTATTTTTCAGTTATCAATAACAGATTTCTGACATAGTTATACTTACCTTCTTTCTAATCTCACTTATATATATGGTCATATATGTAACTGAAAGAGAAATGAGGGCCATCTGCTATCATGAAAACATTTTAGTACATGAAAAGTTGCTCAACATTATTAGTCACTAGAACAATGTAAATTAAAACCACAATAACAATATGATACCACTTCACACCCACTAAGATGGCTATAATCTAACAAAGACAATAACAAATATTGGCTAGGTTGCAGAAAAACAGGAACCCTCGTACATTCCTGGTGAGAATGTAAAATGGTACAGCAACTTTGGAAAACAGTTCAGTATAACTCCACCATATGACCCAGCAATTCCATTCCTAGGTATGTACTCAAGAGAAACCTAAGTATGTCCACATACAGACTTGTATGCAAATGTTCGTAGCGGTACTGTTCATAACTTTCCAAACATGGAAGCAATCCAAATGTCTGCCTACTTATTGGTGAAGAGTTAAAGAAAATGTGGTATGGCCATACAACTGAATAATATTCAACAACAAAAAGATACGGAGTATGGATATATATCACAATGAATGACCCTCAGAACTTTTTAGAATGCAAAAGACCAATATTACATAATTTCATTTACATGAAAAATCCAGAAAAGACAACTCTCTAGAGGCAGAAAATACATTAGTGGCTCTCTAGGGGTGAGGGTGGTGTAGAGATCTTCTGAATGATAAAAATGTTTGAAAACTGGACTGCGATGATTGTTCCAAAACTTATAAGTTTACTCAAAATCAATGAACAGCACAATTAACATGGGTGAATCTGTGGTATGTAAATGTTACTTGATGAAGCTGCTTTTTAAAAATCCTGCACCATTCTTACATAGGGCGTCTGAGAGACTAAGAAAGGGTAGAAGCAAGAAAAGAAAAGGGATTAGGTAGAAAAGAAATTCATGACTGAAAGTATAGATATGTAAAACAAAACATAAAGTAAAAGCTAATAAAGCAACCGCAAAATGATGATCTCTTATAAAGCACTTCAGTAGAAGTTTCCTTCTCACTCATACTTACTGGCAACCGGGACATAACTTTTTCCAGACTTCTCAGCTCCACCCTTGAACTCTCTATTTCTTGCTGACACAAATCCAGTCGCTCATTCTGTGCTGCAACGCGGACCTTTAATTCTCGGTTTTCGTTCATTAGAGAAAATTTTTCTCTAAGCACTTCCTCTTTGTCCTCTAACTCACTCTCTAGCTTCAGAATACTTTGTTTAGATTCAGTTAGTTGTGCCATAACTTCTGAATTTTTCACTGCCATGATCCTTAATTTTTCTTTTCCATTGTTATTTTCTTCTTTTAATTGCCTATAAAGAAAAAAGCATAAAAATGAAAACAAAATATACATTCATTTTCAGAAAATCCCATTTAGTTAATCTCACTTTTAAAATATTTTAAAGCAGCAGGGCAGGGGAGGGGAAAATGAGTGATGGGCATTGAGGAGGATACTTGTTGGGAAGAGCACTACTGGGTGACATATGTAAGCAATGAATCATGGGAATCTACCCCCGAAACCAAGAGCACACTGTATACACTGTATGTTAGCAAACTTGACAATAAATCATATAAAAAAAATAATAAATAAAAACATTTAAAATTTTTCGAAAAATAAAATATTTTAAAGCTTTAATTCTGAAATAATAATACCCTCTCACATTTACTGAGTGCCTACTTTCTGCATGCCAAGCACTCACAACTTTCGGGGTAGCACAATTATCACTCATTGTTTATAGATAAGGAAACCAAGGTATATAAAGGTTATAACACTTTCCCAGGGTCTCACAGTAAGTAGGAAGGCAGGATAAATCCATTATCTTTGAAGCACTTGTGCTCCCTTTATAAAAGTGTAAGACAGGAGATCCAAATCCCATGTCCTAATTCAACATACTGCAACTTCAGGAAAGTTTTAGGTTATACAGGGAAAAATCATGAGCTATCAGCCACAACTCTAAAAGATAGTAATCAACCATTAACAGATTACTAGGCAGTAATATTTTCATATATATTTCATATATATACCCCTGTATAAACTAGTCAAATATCAGAACAATCTAATCTTTAGAAGTGTTGGTGAATAGATAAATGTGCTATATCCATACAATGGAATAATATTCAACTATAAAAAGTTAAATACTGATATGCAACCCAATGAGTTCAGTTTCCTTTTTCACACTTTAACACCTCTGAAATGAGAAAATTAGAGGAGTTGATTCTTCATGATTTCAAGAAGACATATTTTACTAACCAGCTAATGTTGTCACACTGTAAGGACATTGTTTGTGTTCATTTTCTCTAAACATATGCAAAGCAAACAAGTTGATCATATCTCTCTGTATTTACAAGTATATTAACATCAACACATTTTATTCATTAAAACTCCTAACATTATACCCAGAAAACAATTTCATTCATGAAACCCAGCTTTCTATGTAACTTAAGGCCATAATTACAATATACAAAATACTCTATTTTAAAATGTTTCAGTTCTTTCTCCACTTCCACACAAAACTCCTTTTTCCGCGACAAGATACTGTACCTTAATTTCTCTTTCAGAATTTCAAGGTCACTTTTATATAGACCACACTTTTCCTGCAGCTTTTTATTTTCTTTTTCACAGCTAATTAGATTTTTCTCTAATATTTCTTCTTCAACTTGAACCTAAAACAATAATTTGTTTTAAGTGGACATACTACTGTGGTCATAAATTTTAGGTGTTTCAAATTAAAAAGTAGTGATTTCAGAAATAAGCAGGAGAGCAGAGTAAATATTCCACACGTTTAAGTCCCCCTTGTAGTGAAAGGAGCAAAATGAACTTCCTGGGCAGTGACAAAGGATGGGGAGGGGATGCTACCACCTGTCTGGAAATGGGTGGGCCTATGACGTGGGGCAATGGCACTATCACCTGAAAGGAAGTGCTCTTCTGGTCTCACGGGAGCAAAGCAAGCAGTTGATGCAGCGATGCTGCATGAAGTTAACTACAGGCTAACTATGGTGCAAATGTTCCAGAGAAATAATTTTTGAAATTTTAGACATAGGGTACTCCCACTGAAATCACAGTCCAAATCTAAAACAGATAAAAGTCAAGCACTCAAGTGGGAGTGGAGAGATGTCGGAATGGGCAGATCTTCCTCTGTTACATCTACCTAACTAGAAGCTCTGCTGAGCGTGGTCTGAAACTGAAAATCCTAAGGAAAAGTGTGAAAAAATCATCTTACTTTTCCTCTTTCTTCTATAAAGTCCTCCTTCTCCTTGAGCATATTACCCCCATTAGGTATTCTATCTCCCCCTATAAATTACCTTATTAAAAATCCCTCTTACAAAATTTCATTCCCACAGGGATCTTCTCCAAGGCCTTCAAAACAGTGATCCGATTAATTTACACTTAAGACCAGTATCTAATGGGATTTTGATATAAGCATTTTTCTTGAAATATAGTTGACACACAATGTTACATTAGTTTCGGGTGTGCAGTACAGTGATTCAGCAACTCCAAGCACTATGCCGTGCTCACCACAAGCGTAGCTACCATCTGACACCACGCATACCATTACAATACCATTGACTTCATTCGCTACGCTGTACCTTTCATCCCTGTGACTCAGACATTCCGTAACTGGAAGCCTGTATCTCCCATTCCCCTTCACCAATTTTGCCCAACCCCCATCTCTCCCCTATGTCAGCCATCGGTTCTCTGTATTTATGAGTCTGTTCCTGCTTTTTGTTTATCTTTCAGATTCCACATGTAAGTGAAATCTTATGGTGATTCTTTCTTATTACACTTTTAGTAATAATATTTCTTCTACCCTCCTACTTCTCTATGAACAGAATCATTAACTTTCTCTTCTTCAATTACTATTCCAAGATGGAAGTCTCTCATGTTAGTATCTATCAACCAGACCTCTCTTCTGAGCTCAACGTCTGAATACTCAACATGTGGCCTTCCTCCAAACAGGTTTTTTTATCCTTATGACTTGAAAATATTAAGTGAACGTAATAAAGCCGCTATACTACCATGCAGAATCTGTTAAAGGAATTTCCCTCTGAGAGGCGGGAGTAAGACCCTCTCAGGGGGTAGGTCCAGGGAGACCAACTGAAGACTATACAATCTACTCTGTCTTCATTTTCATGAAGCAGATTTTCTGCTTCTACTTCTACAGCTCCAAGTTCTGCTCACTCACCTCATCTTTCTCCATATTCTTTTCTTTCTCTATATTTTGTTCTTCCCCTTGTCTCCATTCTTTTCCCACTTTGATAAAAAAGTTTCTGCTCATTACAAGATTATGAACGCCAGCCTAAGCCAATATTTACAATTCCTTATTCCAATGATTTTATTGCAAGGTCATAAAAATTATTCCCTGCTTTAACTATAAGCAAATATTCTACTTATGTCTATTTTTATTTTTAGAATATGGACAGTAACAAAAAACTGAATGTGCACAACTGCTTCTTACCTTTTCCAGTTTTTCAGCCACTTTTTCTTTATAATGTTGGAAAGCTTTACTCAGCTCTTCAGCATTATATAGTGCTTCATTCCTTTGTCGTTCGGCTCTAAAATTTAAGAAAGGACAGAAAAGTACAAAAGTACAGAATGCTCTGCATTTGACTACTGAAACTAAAGTAACCTATGTTTTATTATGAGGAATAATTACAGACAAGCAGTACTAAATAAGAATATTAGGCTTAAACTGCAAAATGAAGAATAGAGACTACAATAACTGCCTCACTATATCAATATGAAAAATAAAAATATAAAGCACTCACATAAACTTTGAAACATACATACATACATTCTTACGTGTTCGCAATTTTTTTCTCTATCTGGAAAAGAGATTAGGGAAGCAGTCTAGGCTGCATAAATTTTCAAAAATCAGATATTACAGAATCAGTTCATGGTCTCGTATATTAAAAATACTCAGTAAATCCTGTGACCTTTGCAAAGGGCAAGTAAATTTTCAAAAAGGTATTTCAAAAGACAGTAGCAACTTCCAAAAGATATAAAAATCTGAACAACAAAATCCACCCACTATGTAACACTGTCTTAGTTGACCCTGACCTTTCCTCATACTTTTCACACTAAGTCGAGACTATTGGGCTGAAATGTGGTTAATTTCACAGCTACCTCTAAAATTTTTTCTATTATTTAAACCTCTTCTCATCATATTCTTTCCAATGTAAGGGAAATTAGTGACTCTGCTCTTATCAAGAGCGAATTCCTCTACACTCTAGACCTCAGCTCTTCCCCTTTCAAGGACCCAACTCTATGTTCTATACTTTCAGTCTCTTCTCTACTACTTTACAAATGACTTTCTAAATATATGCGGTTCCTAAGTGTGGATAGCAACTGTGGATATCAAAGTGTCTATCTGGTTCCGAAGTTTCAGATAAATGGTAAAATTTTTTTTTTAATGTTTATTCATTTTTGAGAGAAAGACAGAGTGCGAGTGGGGGAGGGGCAGAAAGAGAGGGAGACACAGAATCCAAAGCAGGCTCCAGGCTCTGAGCTGTTGGCAGAGCCGGACCGGGGCTTGAACTTGCGCAAGTCAGACACTTAACCGACTGGGCCACCCAGGCGTCCTGGTAAGAGTTTAAATAATAAGGGATTTATCTAAAAATCTAAGAGAATATATACCAGTACTTAGTTTGCATAAGCAGAGCTTAGAGGGTAAAGGATAACTGTATTTGTCACTTAAACGAAACCCTCCATTGAGGTCCCTCCTTTTAAGACAAAATTATTCACTTTTACACTTACCTACTCTTCCTCACTACCAATTAAAAAAAAGTAAAGACATATTTTAGTCACACAGAAAAGTAGATATAAACATATCCATGTACTCCCAATCAAGCTTTAATGAATCTTCTCTGTTTTCGTTTCACGTAGCACTTTTTATTTTAAGCAAACAAAACCTTACAGACATTACAGAGTTGAGGTCTCTGTTCCTTCAAAATCCTACTCCCCTAACTTCTTCCACAGAGGTAACCCTAGTCTTCTGGGTTTTATTACAAAACATTTTGTATTTACATGTTAACCTAAACCCACAAATAATACATCCCATTTCATTTATTCCAAGAGGCACATTGTTTTCACCATTTTAACACCTCTAAAATGGGTATGTATTTTATAATTAATGGTATATAATAGTTTCATGGTGACATTTTCCTTAGTGATTACCTAAATAATGATGCACCTTAAGATCTGTGTAATCTTACATTCAATAAAACATCATAGTTTCTTCCCACGGTTTTACACTTTATATGGTCACCCTGTATATATTTATAGCATCACACTATACATATCCTTCTGCAGATTACTTTTATTCAGTATCATTTAAGATCTACGTTCATCTTTGTGACTATAGTTCATTTTTTAAAATCTAGGGCATACTAGTCTATTGCATGAAAATACTGTAATTTATTTATCCATTTTTCATTTGATAGACATTGAAGTTGTTTCCAGCTAATACAAACATGTTGCAGTGAACATCCCAGTCACAACTTCTTGGCAGTATGTGGGAGAGTTCCTTTAAAATAAACAACAGCTGAACTGCTAGATATTTTCCAAAAAGTATTTCAAAATTGAAGGTACAAGGCAGGAGTACCTTCAACTTTATGAAATCTTTTTTTATGTTTATGTTTTAAGTTTTTTTTTCAATGTTTATTTATTTTTGAGAAAGAGAGAGACAGAGCAGAAATGAGTGAGGGGCAGAAAGAAAGGGAGACATAGAATCCGAAGCAGGCTCCAGGCACTGAGGTGTCAGCAAAAAACCCTACACGGGGCTAGAACTCACTAACTGCGAGATCATGACCTGAGCCAACGTCAGACACTTAACCATTCCATACAGTTTTTGAAGTTTTATTCAAGGTAACTTAATGCAGGAGGGTGGTGGTGGGGAGAGGAGATATCCACCAGCAACAATCCATGCAGGACCACAGCTATTCTCCACGGAGTCCAGACCTTAGCCTATAGATTTAGTAAAGCAAGGGACACGTGGAGGAGGGTGGGGACGGCACTGTAATGAGATGGAAGTGTCTGTATGTATTTCAAAGGGCTTGCATGCACCTGATAGCTAGCCTTTAATCAGATCTTGAGGCACTACCTGTGTGTCAGAAAGGGGAAAGACTAGGTTATTTCTAACAGATTCCTGGGAGGCCAAAGCAAGCCTCTCATCATCCCTACCTTGATGGGCATTTCTAAAAGGTACGTATATTACTCTCCAAGGAGCCCGGAACACATAACCCCAAGAGCGGTAATCCAGTGAACACAAACAAGATGGAGGACCAAAAATAGAGACAGTATTGTCGGCACTCCTACAAGTTCAAAGCAGGGATCCAATTTAATTTTTTAAAATTAATAATTAATTCTCCCAGCCACAGTTTTTGAACTTTTTTGTTTTTTAAATTTCAAATCGGTAGCCCTTAATGCAGATTCACCAATTTTTGATATTTTGCCACGATTGCCTGTGTCTCTCACTTGAGAGATTTTTTTTGTACTGAACTACATTCTAGAGTATTAGTAACCTTCACCCTTAAATACTTTAGTACGTATCCTAAGAACACAGACATTGCCTCATATAACCACGTCAAATTCAAGAAATCTAAAATTGTTACAATACTATTATCTAACGTACAATTCGCATGTAAGCTTTATCAATTATTTCAATAATGTTCTTTACAGACCTTTTTTTTCCTTCTGATCCAGGACCACATACTGCTTTTAGTTATCATATGTCTTTAGTTTCTTTAATCTGGAATATCTCAGCTCTTAGTTAAGTCTTTCATGACACTGACATTGTTTTATACAATAGGTTGAATTTACTGAACACCTAATATGTGCCACAGAGAGTTCTAGCTGCTTTACAAAACTAATCAAAGGTTCACAACTCATTAAACTGGACATTATCCTTATTTTATTTGTAACTAGGACCCAGAAAGATTACACAATATGTTCAAGGCATGCCCTCATAGGTACTAAGTAGTAAACCTGATGTATGAATTCAAGAAGCAGGTGGACTTAACCACTGGACTACTGGGGGTTTGAGCCCCGCGTTGGGCTCTGCGTTGACAGCTCAGAGGCTGCGGCCTGCTTCAGATTCTGTGTCTCCCTTTCTCTCTGCCCTTTCCCTGCTCACATTCTGTCCCTGTGTCTCAAAATTTAATAAACGTTTAAAAAAATCATGCTATCCACATAATTTTTTCTTATAGGAAAATATGGGCATTCTCCGGTTAATAAATAGTAAAAACATCTCATATATATAGATATAGACACACACACACACACGCACAGGTTACTCAAAGATCTAGTCTGACATTGCTATTGAAGAGTCACACACATGAGATCTTCAACTGCCAGAAGGTGAATTTTGGTCAATTCTGTGTTTACTGTGAAGCCTTGGCTTCAATGACTCTACCTTCTTTTCCTTCCTAAGGTGATCAAGTATAAAGTTAAATAACCCATGACGAATGCTGGCATAAATGTGCAGCAGCCGCTCAAGCTATTTGTAAGTTGCTTATCACTACAACATGATTTTCTCATCCTGCTTCCCGTCTCTTTTCTCAACCACCTACTATTTCTTAAGTCTTTGTGCTTCACCATGAGATAAACACAATCAAACAAGGTAGGTTCCCTTCTGCTCTCCAGATGGTTGATGTGTACCAAGCAAGAAATTCAGTACGTCAATTAATGAATGCTGCTAAATATTTGCTTAACCTTGTCTGTTTCCTCATGAGTAGACTCAGGCTATTCGTTCTTGGGAGGATACTCCTCCATAAATGACACTGTACCCCTCTTACTATACCACATATGAAACACATGATGCCAGTCTGTCTAACACCTTGGTGGTTTTTTGTTTTGTTTTGTTTTTGAGAGACTGAGAGACCGAGAGAGACAGAGAGCCTGAGGGAGGGGCAGAGTGAGAGGAGGAGGGAGAATCTTAAGCAGGCTCCACACCAGCATGGAGCCCAACTAGGTACTGGATCCGACAACCCTGGGATCATGACCTGCGCCTAAATCAAGAGTCAGACACTTAACCAACTGAACTACCCATGCACCCTCACCTTAACTTATTGATTCTTCCATTCTTTCCTCTGATTTGTAATGCCACCTCTTACATATCAAGTTTGCACTGTGTTTGTGTTTGCTAAAAAGGAACTGTTCTATACCACTGATTATTTTTTAGTTTATTCCTATACCAACATCACATTGACTTAATTCACATAACTTCAGAAGTCCTAGTATCCATAGGCATGGATCTACACCTTGGTCTACAGCTTCAAAACTGACTCCTTTTATTCTTGGACCTTGGTTCTTCTATATAATATTTAGAGTCCATTTAAAAAATTTTACCAAAAATCTGTTGAAATATTGATGGGAATGGTACTAAATGTATCAATTATTTTGGGAAAAACTGACACTTTTATATTAGGCTCCCTTTCAGAAAAATGGTATATAGTTCATTTTAGTATATGTGCTGCCAAAGTGGGCACTGGGGTATACTTTATTAGGTAGATATTCTTTTAAGACTCTCAATAAAATTTTATAATTTTCTCCATTGGATTAACTATGTCCTTCTATTCTGATGTTTTGACATCTGGAGCCTCATTCATCCTAGGAAGACTGGCCCTCCCTCCCAGGGTTAGCCAGTTCTTAGAGACAGTAAACTACTCACCTGGAAGTGTAGCTTTCATAAACAAACTAACCGATGCAGAGCCTACTCCCCACTCCTCTATTTGGCTTAGACTCAGGATCAATAATCCACTATCCTACATACCTCAGGACCAGGTACCACCCAACTCAGGACAGCCTTACGCTACAGCCCACTGAGATTACTCATACTAGCCAGTCCTAAACCTGCCTTCCCTGCCTTCACTGTTCTTCCCGCAGAAACGACAAAAACCTCTCTTTCTCACATTTTCCTCCCAACTCCCTCGATCTCCTGACCACCCCCGATGCTTCCCTGTATAGCCCCCTACATGGCCTGTCATGTCTTCTGTTTCTAGGGAAGTATGACTGTAAAACTTTCCTTCTGCACAATAGTCATTTCCACGTCTGTGTGTCTCACCATACTTGATGAAAGCAATCTCAGCACATTTTTAAAATCTTCATTAATGGGGTGCCTGGGTGGCTCAGTCAGTTAAGCGTCCGACTTCGGCTCAGGTCATGATCTCATGGTTGGTGGGTTCCAGCCCCGCGTCAGGCTCTGTGCTGACAGCTCAGAGCCTGGAGCCTGCTTCAGATTCTGTGTCTCCCTCTCTCTCTGCCTTTCCCCTGCTAACGCTCTGCTCTGTCTCTCGCTCTCAAAAATGAATAAACATTAAAAAAAAATTAAAAATAAATAAAATCTTCATTAAAATTGTACATATTTTCTGCATACTTTTTCTTATTTAACTTTTGGTTTGTATCTTAATGTTTTACTGAGTAAAGCGCAAAAGTCTTAAATGAATGAGTTTTGTATATGTATACACCCACAAAACTACTATCCAGATCAAATACAGAATATTTCAAGCACCCAAAAGGCTCCCTCCCAGTCAACATTTTTTACTCCAAAAGACAAGCACTACTTCAATTTTTTAATATATTAATTTTGTCTATTCTTGATTTCTTATGGAAATGTACTATATTCTTTTGCATCTGGCTTCTTTTGCTTAACATTTTATCTGTGATATTCCCTTATGCTTTTAATAGCTATAGTTGTTTTTTTCCACTACTGTATATCTTCCATAATGTGACTATGACACAATTTGATTCTACTATTGATTAACATTTAGCAATTATGAATGAAGCTACTTTAACATTCTTGCACCTATCCTTTGATAGGTACAGGCATTCATTTCGGTTGCAGTAAATGCTGGATCACAGGGTGACTTACGTGAGCTTTAGCAGATAATGGCAAAGTTTTCCAAAGTGTTTCTACCAATTTACACTCCTAGAAACATGAGAATTCTAGGGGTTCCACAAGTTTGCCAAAACTTGATATTGTGAATCATTTTCATTTTAGCCACTGTAGGCCTTTTGTCATCACCATTGTTCTGTTTGATTTACTTTCTTGTAGGAAAATCTTTAATTATTGATTCAATACCTCTAATAGCTATATATCCATTCAGGTTTTCAATTTATTCTTAAGTTAGTTCTGTTAAATTATATTTTGTTCAGAAATCATTTATTGAGTCCAAGTTTTCATATTTATCATCCTAAAATGGTTCACAATATCTGGTCTTATTTCTTAAATCATAGCTAAATCTATTAATTTAGAAGTCCCTTTCAACCCCAATATTGTTTGTTATGCCTTGTCTCCTTGATTAATTTTGTCTGATGCCCATTAGTTTGGTCATTATGAAAAGAACCAGATGCAGGTTTTGGTGATTTTCTCTATGGTTTCCTTATTTTCAATTCAACCATTTCATCTTTTATTAATACTTCTATTTTCTATTTTTCTTTTCATGCTTTCTTTGACTATCTTTTTCTTGACTACATAAATTCAATGTTTTAGCTCATTCATTTTCATGCATATATTAACTTTAATATATGCATAGGAGGCTTAAAATTTCCCTCTAAGAGTATCTTTGGCAGCAGCCCACAAGCTGTGGTATTTTTTATATCACTGTGTTCTAAAAGTTTTCTAAGTTTTAAAAAAAATTTTTAATGTTTATTTATTTTTGAGAGAGAGAGTACAAGCCGGGGAGGGACAAAGAGAGGGAACATAGAATCTGAAGCAGGCTCCAGGCTCTGAGCTGGAAGTACAGAGCCTGATGTGGGGCTCCAACTCACGAATCATGAGATCATGAACTGAGTCAAAGTCGGACACTTAACCAACTAAGCCACCCAAGCACCCCAAAAGTTCTCATTTTTATCCTAATTTCTTCAATGGTCCATAAGCAGCAAGAAGGCTGGCTTTAAATTTCCAAAAATACATGATTTGCAGGGGTAGGGGGGATTACATTCTAACTTAATTGTATTACAGTCTGAGAAGGTAATATGTACAACATCAATCCTTTGGTATTTGTTGAAACTCATACTTTCTGGCATAGTGTGGTCAAAGATTACAAATGTGCTTGAAGGAATATGAATTTTCAAGTTTTGGGATATAGGGGTCCATATAAACATACATTAGATCAAGATTATTAGTTGTCATTCAACACTCCAACTTTTTGCTTTCATGTTACTAATCTAATAGTTCCTAGTAAATGTGTAAAAATGTTCCCTGTATGATTAAAGGTTTGCTCATTACCATTTGAAATTTTATTTTCTTTATATATTTCTGGACTAGACTAGTAGATACATGTAAGGTTAGGATCTTTACAGGTTCCTGCTTAAGTATTATTTAAACTTTATATAAGAGTCTTTTTTATTTTATTTTATTTTAGAAAGAAAGCAAGCAGGGGAGGGGGGGAGGGCAAAGAAGAGAGAGGGGGAGAGAGAGAGAGAATGAAAGTGAGAGGGAGAGAGAATCTTAAGCGGGCTCCACACTCAGCACAGAGACTGATATGGGGTTTGAAATGACAACTTGGGATTATGACCTGAGCTGAAATCAGGAGTCTGACACTCGATCAACTGGACCACCCAGGTGCCCCTGTATAAGAGTCATTTTTATGCTCAACATCACTCATCATCAGGGAAATATAAATCAAAACTACAATGATATACCACCTCACACTGGTCAGAATGGCTAAAATTAGGGGCGCCTGGGTGGCTCAGTCGGTTAAGCGTCCGACTTTGGGCTCAGGTCATGATCTCACGGTTCGTGGGTTCAAGTCCCGTGTCGGGCTCTGTGCTGACAGCTCAGAGTCTGGAGCCTGCTTCGGATTCTGTGTCTCCCTCTCTCTCTGCCTCTACCCTACTCACACTCTGTCTCTCTCTCTCTCTTTCAAAAATAAACAAACACTAAAAAAAATTAAAAAAAAAAAAAAGAATGCCTAAAATTAACTACACAGATGTTATGAAGGATGCAGAGAAAAAGGAACCCTTTTGCACTTTTGGTGAGAATGCAAACTGATGCAGCCATTCTGGAAAATAGTATGGAGGCTCCTCAAAAAGGTAAAAATAGAACTATTCTACAACCCAGCAATTGTACTAAGTATTTACCCAAAGGGTACAAAAATACAATGTGAAGGTGTACCTGTACCCTCATGTTTAAAGTAGCATTATAGACAACAACCAAACCATGGAAAGAGTCCAAATGTCCACTGACTGATGAATGGATAAAGGAGATGTGGTATATATATACAATGGAGTATTACTCAGCCATCAAAGATAATGAAGTCCACATCCGATGTGGATGGAGCCAGAGTGTATTATGCTAAGCAAAATAAGTCAGTTAAAGAAAAATACAATATGATTTTACTTATATGTGGAATTGAAGAAACAAAACAGATGAACACAGAGGGAAAAAAAGGAGGCAAACAATAAAACAGATACTTAACTGTAGAGAACAAACTGAGGGTTGATGGAAGGAGGTGGATGGGGGATGGGCTAAATGTGATAGGTATTAAGGAGGGCACCTGTGAGGAGTACTAGGTGTTGTATGTAAGTAATGAGTCACTAAATTCTATACCCAAAACTAGTATTACACTGTATGTTAACTAACTGTAATTTAAAAAAAACTTGAAAAAAATATTTTGAAGACAAAAATGGAGATTATGATTTTACCCTGTGTAAAAAGCTGTTATAATTCTATTATTATATTGGAAAATATTAGTAAACTAAAAAATTTTAAATCTTTATTAGTTTAAAAGTTAATTGACATTCATAGTTAATGGCTCCTTAGTCAAGGCTACCTACAAAACTTTATCTTAAGACATGCTTTATACAAAATCAAGGCACCTGGGTGGCTCAGTCTGGTTAAGCACCCGGCTCTTGATTTCAGCTCAGGTCATGATCTCAAGGTTTGTAGGTTCAAGTGCTATGTCAGGTTCCACACTGATAGTGCAGACCCTGCTTGGGAGTCTCTCCTTCTCTCTCTCTTTCTCTTTGTCCCTCCCCTACTCACACACATATGCATGCTCTCTCTCTCAAAATAAATAAACCAAAAAAAAAAAAAAGACAGGCTTTAAACAAAATAAACACTTTTGCATTACTTATGTATTCTTAAAAGAAGATCCAACTACACTTCTTCATGAATTTTATGTAGGAACTTAACTTCAGGAAAAAGTAAATATTACATCGATAATCATTATAAGGCTTTTAATCCCCATCCAGAATGCCAGTAACACAAAACATTTAATGGAAAATGAAAAAAGACAAAAAGAACATTAAATTTTTCTACTGGCAAGTTTCTGAGAAATTCTTCACTTTAAAAGTTAGCTATGGGGGTGCCTGAGTGGCTCAGTCGGTTAAGCGTTGGACTTCGGCTCAAGGTCATGACCTCATGGTTTGTGAGTTTGAGCCCCACATAGGGCTCTGTGCTGACAGCTCGGAGCCAGCTTTGGATTCTGTGTCGTCCTCTCTCTCCGCACCTCCCCCATTTGTGTTCTGTCTCTACCAAAATAAATAAATGTAAAAAAAAAAAATTAAAAGTTAGCTATAGAGGCACCTGGGTGGATTAGTCAGTTGGGCATCTGATTTTCAATTTCAGCTCAGGCCATGATTTCACAGTTTGTCAGTTCCAGCCCCGCACTGGGCTTTGCACTGACAGTGCAGAACCCACTTGGGATTCTCTCTCTCTTCCTCTCAAAAATAAATAAATAATTTAAAAACAAATAATAAAAGTTGGCTACAATTTTAAAAAGGTAATATATTCTCTTTCTGCTTACAAAAACAATTATTTGCTTAAAAACACATACCTCTTTCCTTGTTTACTTTGTTCAAGTAAGTCCACCTTTAACTTTATACATTCCTCTTGGGACTTCTGCAAACTCTGTTCCTTTTCAATCACCATTTTCTGGCTCTGCTCTAATTTATTTTCTGCCTCTCTACAAAATAAAGGGTATTTTTAAAAAGCTATTAAAGAGATTATTTCAGGTATGTAAGAATAGCTCAACATTAGGAATTCTATTAGCTTAAATCACTACGATAAAAGAAAACCAAGATTTAGTAAGAGATAGAGAAAAGGTATATTCGTCACTTACCAACTAAGAGTTTTTATAAGGAATAAAATGATAATATACAGTCAAGATTATTAGAAGCATAACCATACTGGTCAAAAACTAGGGAAGAATGACTATTATTGCCACTATATCCAATGATTTTTCTGACACTTACTAAAAGAAAAATGAAAAAGTAGTAAATATAAATTTTGAAAAGGAAAGACATATTTTCTTTTCTGCTAATATTATCAATGCCTGGAAATTTCATGAGAATCAAAATGAAAAATTCTTAGAGTAAAAGAATATGACAAATAGTCCAAATACAAAATAATTATATTATACAAAAAGCAACAGCTTTCCTATACACCCAATGAACAGAACATGCACAAATTCACAACAACCAAAAATATAAAATAGGAATAAAATTAAAATAACACGTGATAGAAAGTTACAAAATTCTGATGGTCACAAAAGATGACTTTAATGTACATCAGAATCACCTGCAGGACTTACTGAAACACAGATGGCTGGGTCCCACCTCTCAGAGTTTGTGATTCTATAAGTTTGAGACAGAACTTGAGACCTACAATTCTAACAAGTTCCCAGTAGATGCTAATACTGCTGGTCCCAGAACTACACTTTGAGAATCATCAAAATGGAGTGATGTGCTATTTAGTGTGCATATATTTCTCATTTTATTCAAAGCAGAAGGCGATAAATTATCCTGATTCCTTATATTTTATTTCTTAAACTCCCATTGAAGCACCAACATGTACTACTACCGAGGGCAAGAAATGAACTAGTGCATATCCAATAAGAGCATGTAAATAAGCATCTCAGCTCATTTTAGTCTTTTTCAGCCCCCGTAAAATGCAGGCGTCCTGGAGCCGGGAGTTATGATGGGCCACAGAACAGATTCCACAAGTCCTAAGACAGTCTATAGGCCGCTACAAATTTCTGGGGTGGGGAACAAGATTTCACAAGATAGATCAAAAAGCGGAAGTGGGAAGCAAAAACTTTAAGGCCATAAAAGTATATCTACCTCAAAACTTTATCTTGGGCTGAAACTTCTGCTTCCAAATTTATAATCTGTTCTTCCAAGATAGGCACACTGGCTGCCTGTTGTTGAGCAGATTCAAGCATAGAAACCTAAAACAAAAAAATAACTTTAGAGCATTTTCTTTCACAAAATAAATTAATCTACTTGATCCTGTATTTCTTTTTCTGTCCAATAAGGGTGTTCAATATAAAGCCCCAAGCATCGGTCAAATGTGAAGCTCACCCTCTCTACTCCTTCGATCAACATTTACATGGGTGTGTCATCATCACAAGCCAATATCGGCATGTAAGCTCCTGCCACTACCCTCAACTTAATATCCCAAGATAATGGATTAACTATTTTGGGGGAAAAAAAGAATCTTTACTGACACCAACCAGGAAGATAAATTTCACAAAAAAACCCAGAAAATTCAATATAAAGGATCAAATTATAAAAAAGTAAATATGAAAATACCTACTGAATTTTTTTTACAATTTAATACCTAATTTTAGAATGCATGCTTACTAGAAAAAAACTTAGAAAATACAGAAAAGCACAGTAATCCTACAACCTGGAAGATAGAAAGAATATGGCAGGGTGGGAATCCACAACCTAAATGGTGTCCGGAAAGAATACCAATAAGGGAACTAATTATCCCTGAAAAAAGGAGGCATAAGGTCCAGTAAAGAAAATCCAGATTACAGCTCAAAATCTGCTGGTAAGTCAACCCTCCTTTTCCCATTCCTTTAGAAACACCCAACAGTCAAGTGATAGCCTACCAGGAAGGATAGAAAATGTATTACCTGAGAAAATGAACAGGATAGGTTTAGGACTCAGGGACACTATGTAGAATGATGAACAGGGATTTAAGTAGTTATAAACAAATTGGTTGACATAAAACAGTCAGTTTCTGACTTCCTACTTCATCTCATTTAGGGCTATCTCACAGGTGGGAAAATCAAAGGATTCTTTGCTGGAAAAATTCAACAGCTCCAAAGAAAAAGGCCTCACATACTGATTTTGGGAAAGGAGGCTGGGTATCTCCCGACACAAGAGCCATCTCCCCAGGCATCACCAAAGGATGATGTGCACTGGACGACAAACTTCACCTTTGTACAGAGGGCTTCTGAAGAGCATTTAAGTGCCTTTCTCTTAAATATAAATAGGTAATACACGAACATCTGAAAAAAAGCTTCTAACATAAAAGTCAGAGGCCATAACAAAAGAAAAAAGCAACTGGAAGCAAACAAGGCAAGTGTGCACACACACATAGAAACACACATTAAATCTTCAGAAAGCTAAGTGAGGATACTGCATCAGGAGGCTATTCAATACAAAAAAGAAAAAAAGAATCAGAGAATATGGAAAAGCTCTGGAAGATGGAAAAAAAATCTGAGCGCTAAAATAAGATACAATGAAGGCGGAGACAGATGATAGCTTTGAGGAAATTTGAAATGGATCATAAGAAGACAAAGAGATGGAAAACATGAGAAAAAGCCTTAAAAGATTCAGAGGACCAATTGAGGTGATCCAATATTCACCTAATAGGAAAAAATAGAAGAAAATAGAAGGAAGAAAACTATTAAAGAGGTTACATAAAAGAAATTTCCATAACCAAAGAACACAAGATTCCAGCCTGAAAGGGTCCTCGTGTACCTACTACACCAAATAAAATCAGGTATATTCAAAGACGTGTCACTGTGAAATTTTAAAACACCAAAGAAAGAGGGAAGATTCTTAAAACTACCATTAATGGAGAAACAAATGGAAAAAAATTACATGCTAAGAAAACTGATTCACAATGGCATCAGATTTTTTGGAGAAACAGCAGAAGACAGAAGAAAGCAAGCACTGTCCTAGAAATTCTGGGATAAAAGTTTTGAACCTACAGTCAAATGTGGGGGAGAAATGATGACATTTCAGACAGGCAAGGGGGCTGCTGGAAAATATGTTCTAACTAAAGAAAGACTAAACCAGGAAAGAAGACAACATGGGATCCAGGTAACAGTAGATCCAATCCAGAACGTCAAAGAGAAGTACCAGGAAAGCAGCTGGACAGCAGGCCTGGAGGGTAACAAGCTCAGCAAGAGCAGGATGCCTGGCTCCAGAAGTGGTAGCTACGGACATTGCAAAAGATAAGTTATGAATATACTGGTTGGTACAATAAGGAATGTCAGCACAAGGTTTCCAATAGTAGATATATGCAACATCAAAAGCTGAGACCTGCCCCAGAAAAGAGAGTCTCCCTAAAAAATATTTTCTTAGGCAATGTAGAAAATGCTGAGATGGGAAATAAAACACAAATAACTGTCCTAATGCCTAGAGTAAATAATTGTTGGTGTGTCCATACACTAAAAGAAAAAAATAAAATGCTATTACCGGTTCTTAGTTATTAGTAAAATTCTCTTAATACCTCTTTGCCTTTAAATAATTAAGCTCTGGGGCACCATGCTGGCTCAATTGGTTAAGTGTCTGATTCTTGATTTCGGCTCAGGTCATGATCTCATAGTTCGTGAGACCTGGCCCGCTTGGGATTCTCTTTCCCTCTCTCTCTGCCCCTCTCCAGCCCACATGCACTCTCTCTCTCTCTCTCAAAATAAATAAATAAACTTTTAAAAAAATAAGTAAGCCTTAAAAAATATATAGTTGGTAGAAAAAAACAACAAACAGAAAAGGTGAACAAATTGTAAAGAAATCTACATGGCAAAAAAATACACTGAAAAGGTAAATCTTGTGAGAAATCAAGAAAAAGAAAATATTTTTCTCTCAAAACAATAAACTATAGAAATGTTAAAAAAAAAAACAACTCAGTATAATACTGAAAGCTGAGTACAGTAAATGCCTGAAAAAAAATTTTCCCTGTGATTTAGTCATTCTAAAATTCTACCCTAGAAATGATCCTAAACACCAAAAAAGTTTCATATTCATTGGAGCAATTCCTTAGGCTGGAATTATCTCCAAGAGCGCTTTGTTTGCAAGAAAAATAAAGATCTCCCATAATCCTACTACTTAAAACAATACATCTATAAAAGCAAATGGTGAAAGCCTCAGCTCACCAAATTCCAATCCCTCACAACGTTATCAACAGTAGCGTGGAGCAGAGTCTTTCTGTCCTGTCGGTATATGTGTGTGCATACATACAGACACACGTGCTCTTCTAATAAAAAGCAAAACTGAGATCACGGGTCTGTGTGTTACTCTGTAATATTTCTCTACACCTCAATAATTAGGTAACAATTTTTTTTTGAGTGCTATGTCCAGACACTGTTCTAGGTGTTCTAGGTGCCTTTTCATATATTATTATCACTTAAACCTCACAATGTTTCATAAAAGTTAAACAGCTTTGCATGTTAGTACTGACATATTTACCTCAAAGGAAAAAAAAAAGGCTTTGGAACAATCCATTATATGGATATATCATACTTTACCATTCCTCTATTACTGAACATTTTGGATTCTAATTTTTTGTATAATACCAATCTCACAGCAAAAAAAAAATAGGAAACCACTAGGGGTGTCTGGCTGCCTCAGTTAGTAAAGCATACAACTCTTCATCTTGGAGTCATGAGTTAAAGCCCCATGGTGGGTGTACAGATTACTTAAAAAAAAAAAGAAAAAGAAAAGCCACTTAAATGGGGGAGTTATGAATTACATTGTGGTATAACCACATAAGGAAACAATGGTGCCATAAAAAAAGATCACTGGGAAAGCTGAATAAATGCATTAGAAAGTGCGTGGACTGTACAAAGTAAAAACATAAGAAAAGAGAAAACTACTCAAAAGTCTGGATTCAACTATGTAGTAAACCAATAAAGTAATTTCTAGTTAGTGGAAACTGGGTGATCTTTCTCCTTTTCCTTTTTTCTATTTTTAAGTTTTCAACAATGAGAATGTATTACTTCAAAAAGGAAGATGGCGCAGGGGCACCTGGGTGGCTCAGTTACGTGTCCAACTTGGGCTCAGGTCACAATCTCACAGCTTGTGAGTTCGAGCCCCGTGTCGGGCTCTGTGCTGACAGGTCAGAGCCAGGAGTCTGCTTCAGAGTCTGTGTCTCCCTCACTCTCTGCCCTTGCCGCATTCATGCTCTCTCTCTCTCAAAAAATAAATTTAAAAAAAAGGAAGATAGGGCACCTGGGTGTCTCAGTCAGCTCTTGATTTCGGCTTGGGTCATGATCTCACAGTCTGTGGGATGGAGCCCCTCACTGGGCTCTGAGCTGTTTGGGCTCTGTGCTGACAGCTCAGAGCCTGCTTGGTATTTTCTCTCTCTCCCTCTCTCTGTCCCTGCCCCACTTGCTCTCTTTCACCCTCAAAATAAACAAACATTCGAAAAACTTTTTTAAATAAAAAAAAATACAAAGGAAGATAAATAAGCTGTATTTCCTTTGTACAAGAAATGAAACTACACAAATGGATAATCCTAAGATTTTAAGAAGCTATGACTTATGTACATGTACACACTACACAAGCTAACCTAAATTATTTTCAGATATTCAATTCATATAAAATTGAGTTCATAACATGTTGATATTATATTATCATAAAAAATTATACATAACACATTAAGGTAAAACAAGGAATATTTTTCCAATTATAATTCTTAAAATGATTCCGGTTAATTTCTATTGGCATTGTCACACTTCAAGAAACATACTTTTGCTCTTGACTGTGTTAATTCAAAGTGGACAGATTCCATTTTAGTCATTAAAGAATGATTCTGTGAAACCAAACAAGCATTCTGTTGCCTAAGTTTGTTAAGTTTCTCTCGAAGATTTTTCATCTCCTGATCCATGGAGGTAGATGAAAAAGACATCTGAAAAATGAAAAAGAGCAAGCTATGTTGCATCATTTCATTAAGCATTATATGTAATTAATGAAAACGATGAACTATCAGTAAAATGATTAAGTAGCTCAGAAAACGAGGTAAGATATTTGCTAAGTGTAGGCGAGGGCATGTGGGACAATCAGCACTCTCCTCCACTGTGGAGAACATGTACACAAGTAAGTACAGCTTAGAAAACAATGGTACACTTCGGGAAAGTTCTTGGTATTACCCAGTAAAGTTCAACATACTAAGACTCAACAATATTACTCCTGGGTATAAATTTAAAACTTTTGCACCTGGGGGGGCATCTGGGTGGCTCAGTTGGTTAAGCGTCCAACTTCGGCTCAGTCATGATCTCACTGTTCTTGAGTTGGAGCCCCGTGTCAGGCTCTGTGCTGACAGCTCAGAGCCTGGAGCCTGCTTTGGATTCTGTGTCTCCCTCTCTCTCTCTACTCCTCCCCTGCTCATACTCTGTCTCTGTCTCTCTCCCCAAAATAAATAAACATTAAAAAAACTTTTTTTTGCACCTGAAAATATAAAAATATTCACACCTACATTGTCCATAAGAGACAGTAAATGGAAAGAACCCAAATGACTGTCAACAACAAAATGGATAATGGATAAATTCTTTAAACCAACTCTTGATTTCAGCTCAGGTCACAATGCCAAGGTCATGGGATCGAGCCCTGTGTCAGGCTCTGCACTGAGCATGGAGTATGCTTAAGACTCTCTCTCTCTCTCTCTCTCCCTCCCTCTGCCCTTCTCCCCAGCTTGTGCTCTCTCTCTAAAATAAAAGTAAATTTAAAAAATAAAAATAAACTATACATATTTTTATTTTACTTTTAAATATACATTTTATAATAAATTAATTTTCTAGAGGGTTGAGGTTTTCAAGACATACAATTTTTTTGAAAAAGTGATATACTTATGCAATTCAAAAGTCAAAACTATACAATACACATAGAAGCCTCATTCCCATTTTTAGTAGGTAGGTAACAATTTTCATAAGTTTCTTATTTATAAATTTTTGTAAAACACTAATCATACAACAACAACAACAACAAAATAGGGAACTGCCTATACAAGAGAGTTATTAAGTTATGGTCTTAATTAAACTCAGTCTCTAGTGTTTCCACATTCATTGGCAAGCAGTACAAATTATCCACTTCCACAGTGACTTACGCAAAATCTAGCATTCTGTATATGTCATTCTGTACCTTGCATTTTCTAAACAATACATTCTGCCAGTCTCTCCACAATCAATATAGTTAGAAAGTCCTATTCTTTTATTCGCTCCCCCACCTCAGCTGCAGTTTCCATTGCATGTTTATTCAACCAATCCTCTATTACTGGACACTTGAGGTATTTCTAATCTTCTGCTATGATAAACAAAGCCTCATTTTGTACTTACGCTGGCATACCTGTCAGATATCTTTCTAGAAATGGGATTTCCACGTCAAGGGTAAACATATTTGTGATTTTGGGGAACATTACCAAATGCCCCTCCCAGGGGTTGTATCATTTTGCATTCCTACCAGAAGTATATGAGAATACCTATCTCCTTCTAATTTCAACACAAAATACAGGGTCAAACATCTGGATGCTTTAACAATCTTTAGGTTAAGAATTCATTGTGTCTTTTTTTTTTTTTCTTTCAAAAAAGGGCACATGTTGGGTGTTTTATGTAAACCAATTTGAAAATAAACTATTTTAAATTAAAAAAAAAAAAGAATTCATTGTGAATTTTTTTATTACGAATGAGAATGAACACCTTTTCATTTGTTTAAAGATCATTTTAATTTCCTTTTTCACACATATCTATTGTCCATTTTTCTACTGGGCTGTATATCTTTTCTACTTTCTAGAAGGCTCTTCCCACATTAAAAAGATTACCCCTTTGTCTTTAACAGGCATTACCAATATTTACCCTCTCCAATTTGTCATCTGTGTTTTGATTTTGCTTAAGGTAAAACACAATGATTTCAAATAAAGCATATATGTAACAAAACGATCAGCAATTTGAGTTAAGGCAGAGGTCAAATTTTCCAGAATTAAAAAAAAAATTTTTTCCCCTAGAATTATGCAGTTTTTGTAGACATGGAATTTGAATTTATTTTCTAAATTGCAGGCTGACATAGCTTCATTAAGTAGCTTCTTTACAAAAAGAAAACCTCTCAGGGCACATTGGGTGGCTCAGTCGGTTCAACATCCAACTCTTTATTTCAGCTCAGGTCATGATCTCACGGTTCGTGAGTTCAAGCCCCACACCAGGCTCCAGGCTGACAGTGTGGAGCCTGCTTAGGATTCTCTCTCTCTCTCTCTCTCTCTGCCTCCCCCTTACTTGTGTGTGTGCATGCTCTCTCTCTCAAAATATATAAATAAACTTAAAAACCAAAAAGAAAACCTCTCAAATGTTAGCTTTCTGAAATAGGAAGAGCAAATTCGTATCAAAAAAGATGATGATGTACATATGCAACCGTCTGTATACATGCACGCTGGCGGTGAAGCAATAGAGCATAGGAAGAGAGTGGGAAGGGAGGTTAAAGGGTTGAGTAAGGAAGAAAAGTAAATACAGTGAGATGGAGAATATGACTGACTATGAAATACGGAGAGTGAGTTCCAGACTAGTAAAGATGTTTAAGATCCTCCACAAAATTTAGGGATAATGGGGGCGCCTGGGTGGCTCAGTCGGTTGCGCGTCCGACTTCGGCTCAGGTCATGATCTCGCGGTCTGTGAGTTCAAGCCCCGCGTCGGGCTCTGTGCTGACAGCTCAGAGCCTGGAGCCTGCTTCTCATTCTGTGTCTCCCTCTCTCTCTGCCCCTCCCCCACTCATGCTCTGTCTCTTTCTGTCTCAAAAATAAATAAACATTAAAAAAAAAAAAAAAAGAAGAAAAAAAAATTTAGGGATAATGAAAAGAGAACAACGCCATGTTATCATACAGCACCTGATTCAGGTTAAATATAGTAAACATACTTTAACCACTAAATAACTGATTACCTATTAAGTACATGGTATAGTGCCAAAAATCACAGGGGTTACAATTTACTTAGGAAAGCAAGACATTTAATTGCAAAAACGTAATATATATGGAAGTTTAAAAACAGAGCAACACAGCAAAGCAACCGTTTTCTTGTTAGGACACACAAAAAGAACCATAATATTTAAATTCAATGAGTCTTAAGCACAATGATAAAAGACTACCGGAACGCATAAGACATTTAAAGAAAAAACTTAAAGAAAGAGTATTTTAAGTAGGCAGACCTAAAACCGAAACTAATTTTATGCAGACAGGTCTAAAAACAATAACCTTATCTCTCGGCTTTTTCTGAAAATCAGTCCTGCCACTGGGCATTTTACAGACTGGTTTGTAAGGTGTGTGATTCAACAGTCCAAGCTGGTTAGGCTGAGAAAGATCTTCCGGAATGAATTTTTCAGACCTTGAGAGATTAGAGGTATAATCGGAATTTTCACTTGGACTAACACTAGAGAAAAAAGAAAAATACATTTTAGTTCCTAGATGATTTAAGCTTTCACTCCAAACTTCTATCCATTAAATAACAAAACAGGAAGAAGAGCACCTGAAGTGCTGCTGGAAATCACATTCTCGCCCGAACGTAAGGCGAGGTCTCAACTAAATTTCTTAATAAATTGCCATCCGTTTTAAACTAACCATCTGTGTAGTCTAGAGACTCTATATGCTGAGGTTACTTAATATTCAAAAAATAGCCATAATAATAGAAGATTAATTAAGCCCAAAACATGTATTTTATGCTCTGAGTCCTGATATAGTAAAGGTGTTAACTTAAATGTACAAATGCTTCCCTAGTATTTCTAGTTTCTTCCCTAAACCAAGAGTTACATTAAAAATTACAGAAAATTGGGGCGCCTGGGTGGATCACTTGGTTAAGTGCCTGACTTCGGTTCAGGTCATGATCTTGCAATTTGTGAGTTTGAGCCCTGTGTCGGGCTCTAGGCTGACAGCTCAGAGCCTGGAGCCTGCTTCAGATTCTGTGTCTCCCTGTCTCTCTCTGTCCCTCCCCTGCACTTGCTCTCTCTCTCTCTCAAAAATAAATATTTTTTAAAAATTACAGAAAAATTATTTCCTATTCTAAATCTGTATTAGAAACAAAATATACAATGATGAAATTTGTACATTTTACATTCATAAATTAAAGTCATATTCTAAAGCCTACATATGATTTTACTTACTTACCTGGATAACTCTTCCCCTAAACTCTGTAAACTCCATTCTGTTATCTTCAATTCATGTCTTAAGGAAGCAACATTTGCCAGCAAACTTTCTTCTTCATGGTCTTTATTACAGTAGTCTGATGAGCTAGATTCCATTTCTTAAAAAATGAAATGAATTTCTCGTACCTTGACGGAAAGAATCTGTGGTGTCAGTCAAAATACTCTCACACTAATAGAATTTAACTCATTATTTTTCTATGTATCTCAAATGTTGTGCAATATTTCATAGTAATTTAAAACAAAACAAAACAAAACCCCAGTAACAATGAATTTCTCTGCACTGTAAAGCCGTGGAAATGGAAAGTTCAATAGAATTTCAATGAGTCAATTTTTTATTATATACAGGATCTAGTTATTCTAGTCCCCCTTTTCCAAGCATATTTAATCTTTCTAAAAACTGTGTGCATTAAGTATTTTTATTCCACGTTAAAGATGAACAAACTAAGAATAAGACGAATTGAATAATTTACTCAAGGTCATACAAACTGTAAATGGTGGAAACAAGATGTGAACCTAAGTTATCAGGATCCAAAGACCTTTCGATTATGTCGCACTGCAATTTCTAACTTATTGTAAATCAATTTCAATATGAGCTGTTCGAACTTATATAATCAAGTTACAAGCTCTGGAAATCAGATAAAAATGGTATCATTATGGTCATTCATATTTTCTTAAAGGCAATTTATTACCAAGTAAAGGTTAACTCCTTCTCCCAATTACAATGGTTATAAAGTTAAAAAACACACACAGGGGCGCCTGGGTGGCTCAGTCGGTTAAGTAGCTGACGGCAGCTCAGATCATGATCTCATGGTTCGTTAGTCTGAGCCCCGCGTCGGGCTCTGTGCTGACAGCTCAGAGGCTGGAGCCTGCTTTGGATTCTGTGTCTCCTTCTCTCTCTGCCCTTCCTCTGCTCACGCTGTCTCTATGTCTCTCTCACAAATAAATAAACGTTAAAAAAAAAAAAGCTTTAAAAAACACACACAGTCGCATCACTAACTTAAGGATCAAAATGGCATTTGGTAAGTTATTACCATATGGTAATAAGTTATTACCATAGAAACACATGAAGAAAATCCCTCTGTCTTCAACTGATGAGTATTTCTCTAGTTGTGAAATTCTCTACTAAATGACCTTTGCACATAAAAAAGTGACTAAGGGCCATTATTAATTATTAATAATAAAATTGTTATGCTTTAAAATACATATTAATAACTAAATAATAAAAACTAAGGCTTTAAAATCTCTACGACTCTTGTAGATCTTTTTGCATCTTAAAAATTACATTCTTCTTTCAAATCTCATTTACCTTTGTCATTGCAGCATCTCTCTTTCATTATCCTTCTAGAATTCTGACCACATCCCAAACTCCAAAAGGCTAGTTGCCCTGTGTATTATGCTCAGGACCGTAAGGCACTTGCAGAAGCTCAATATGTTCAGTTTTTAAATGATCACTCCTGAATTGCCTTTCATTCCCCTTATCCAGCCAAAATTGTTTGGTAAAATTATTTCCCACTTCAAATTTCTCAGATGTAAGGAGGAAGATTAAAAAGAAACCCCTCACCTTACTGGTAGAAACTGTGGCAGGAAATTAAATGAGACACTATGTAATCGCAGAGAAAATATTTCTTTTTCCCCCTGTCGTTTGCACAAATTTGTTTCCGCTTAAATGAGAAGACTCTCCCATACAAAAGTCAACGGATCAGGTCCTCATTTTGCTCTGTCTTTTCGACATCTCTAGCCTCCTACAGGATGGTGAAGAAAAAAACGGTACAGACAACTTGGGTAAATTCTAAAATGCCATTCGATATTACATTTCAACTAAATCAGGTTTTGTACCCAACATCTGTGTATTTTAATGTAACAATTCCCTAACACTTAAGTACCAACGATTATATTTGCTTTTAATTTTTTTTCCTACTCGAGCATTTACTGTCAAAGATTTTTTTTCTTCCTTCCAACATGGGAAGACATGGGACAGTAGCTTTGGCCCTAATAACGCGTTTGTAGCTTTACGCAGGCATACCCATCAGCACCAAAGAACACGGTGTTCTTTATAAACCTTGTAAGTAACAGGATGGGCTGTAGTCTTAAGATCCCTCATTTTGCAAGGAGGTCATAGATTTATGTTGTATTGTCCTGTTATCAACTACTCTCAATTTGACAGAATTAATCCTACGTTCATCTGGAAGCAGCACAGAAAAACATGACCTCTTCCTCCCCGATTCCTCAAGTAAAACACAACCCTGCAGAGCAGCCTCCGCAGTAAGGAAGAAGACGAAGCGCGTCCGAGGATGCTGGGAGTGAAAGGAACATAACTCCAGGTAGGCCTGTTTCTACCCTCAAGAAGCAGTCACTCACCACCCAAGTCGTAGTTGGGAGACAGACCTACCTGACAACAGCGCACACCGCGCTCTCATCCGCGTTCGGAAGCCTAGGGCCCTCTCCAGAGCTCGGGGCGTGGAAGCATCAGACACTCCACGCGGGGAACAAACGAACCACAGGTGCACGGAGTTCGAACGGCCGCGGGAGCCGTTGGGGACACGCCTCCCGGGCCGCAGACCCGCCCCCTGCGCCGGCTCTGCGTGGGGTGACGCCGTGGCGCAGGGCCTGTCGGGGATCGTGGTCTGCGAGCGCATCCAAGCCCGCTCGCCCGGAACTACATTTCCCACAATTACCTCTAAGACGCCCATTGGTGTCGGGGAAGCCATGGGAACCTGCCGCCTGGGTGTGAGGCGGGGCGCGCTCACGACGGGGCCTGAGGGGGCCGAGACCGAGGAGGGTGCGGAAAGGACTGCTGGCCCCGCCCCTCGGTCCCTACCCTTTGGAGGCCAGCGTTTCCCGCTCTGAGGGATCCTGTGCCGCGGTTGCGGCGGCCACCTGGGGTTTCTTCGGGCTCCAGGTTTCCCTGCCAACCACAAGGAGTCCAGAGAGGAAAAGAGGAGCCTAGGTGCCAATAACGCACACCTCCCGCGTCTCTTCCAGCCCAAGATCGCCCCGGCAGGGATGGGCGTCAAGATCTGGCTGCCCTTCCCGGTGCTCCTCCTGGCCATTCTGTACCCATTGCTGCTGCCGGTGGCTGCCGCCTTCACCCCCTCCTTAGACAGCGACTTCACGTTTACCCTTCCGGCCGGCCAGAAGGAGTGTTTCTACCAGCCCATGCCCCTGAAGGCCTCGCTGGAGATTGAGTACCAAGTAAGTGCGGAGGGTGAGCCAGCCTCCTTTATCCTAGCTACATGTACCGTCTTCGCCTCTCACCCTCTTAGAAACTTCTTGTGGACTGCCAGGGTGGAGAACAGGGGAGGGCCGCCGGGTGGCCGGCCACTCGGCGCAGGCGCACGAGGCTTGGTTCTCCTGGGGCCGGGGACCGAGAAGTTAGGCGGGATCTGGAATTCACTACTCGCCTTCTCTCCTTTCCTCTGGTCGGAAAGAGGCCAGTACTGGTGATCTCGGTGGTTTTCCTCTTTGTTTCATAATTCACCCATCGCCTTGCTAACCAGCACATGCTTCAATACTGGGAATTTCGCAATACAGGACCGATAACACGTTCTTCTTCATCATTGGAGGAGATGATGACACTTGTTTTGTTACCCCCACCACGCTCACCCAATTCCGGTATTCTAAATCTTCACCGTCATTGCTTCAGTTAAGGATTTTTGAGTTGTGAACACGTGATTATCACTAAATCCGATTTTGGAATATTTTGAAAGGAGCTATTGATGTATTTAATGATACATTTCCTTCTCGGATATTTATTCTTAAATCAGGTAATATCTGATTGTATATTAAAACCTTATAACCTTTCGTTCAGTATTGTAAGCATTTCTCCCATTGTCTTCATTTTTAGCGTCTGCATAATATTACCTAGGGATTTGCCTTAATTGACGTAGTCATCGTGGAAGGGGATAATTTCTTAGAAGAAATCTTGTTCAACACAGTTAATTTTGATGTTTCTAGGTAGCACTGCAAAAAAAAGATGCGCTGATGTGGTTCGTCTTTTAATTTTTCACAAATTACTTCATTTATGATCAGATGTTAATTTTTTTAAGTTGATGTAAGGAATCTTTTCAAAAACAGTTACTATCGCGTGCAGAGAAAAATAAAAAGTTATGTAGAATTTACATCGGGAGGAACTTTAGAATTAAATTTATAGATACTTAAGGGAAGGAATAGCGCAATATCTAAGGTTACATAGTGAGCAGAACTGAGGCTAGAACGCAACATTTTTTGATTTCCCGTGTAGTTCAAAAGTTCATTCACCGTGTGCCAGTAATTGGCGAGGGTGGAGGGTCGGGGGTGGGGGGACGTGGGAGGAGTGTGGACGAGAAGACCCCGGACAAAAAAAAAAAAAGAGTTCCTGTTTTCAAGGATCTTATTTAAGGGATACTGGACAGTAAACAGGTAATTTCAGTAAAGTATTGTTAAGTGCTGTTAAAGACCCACTTCTCTGGGGTTTCAGAAAAGAATTCCTGGAGAAAATAAATTTGAATCTAAAAAGATGCTTAAGTGAGACAAGAATGCAAGGAAGGAAGGGCATTTTAGGAAATGGAACAAAACCAATAGTTCTAAAAATGCATAGTATGTTTTGTTGGTGGGCAGTATGTGGGCACAGGTGCCGAGTCTTTATTAGACTTTAAGACTGTAAAGTCTAGGGTGTGAATAGAAGCAAAAGAGACTGGAGGGGTCAGGAGGCTGGATCGGGATCGTGAATCTTAACTTCGTGTGCCATACTGAGTGGCTTTGCCCTTGTTCTGTACAAGGGCCGTTGAAGATACAAGCAGCATGGTAACAGTCAAAAATGTTTTTCAGACAGATCACTGGGTACAGTGTGGAAGATGGATTTAAGGAGGGCAAAATTAGAGGCAAGGAAACCAACTGGGGGTTAGTGAAATAATCCAGGTAAGAAAATAATTTGTATTATTAGAAAATTCCTTAGTATTTTCCAGGTATTAGGGAGAAAAGGAATATTAACTACTGACCTCTTAGGATTATCATAGAAGACTTCTAGAGATAAAATGGCTGGGTCAAAATCCTAACTCTGTCACTTAGTACCTATGGGATTTTGAATAGTTACTTAACCTCTCATTTGTAAAATAGAGATAATAGTAATTACCTCATAGAGTTTATTTGAAAAAAATGAGTTAATAATTGTTCATAGGCCATTCCTGACACACAGTAAGTAGGCACTGAATGGTAGTTTTTGTACATTTGTACTTTTTGAGTTAAATAGCTAGCTGCATTTAGCTTTATACTTTGCATCTTTAGTCACTCTTAAAGGGACTGTTCCCCCACTGCATTCCCCCTAAACAACATAATTGTTCTGGGGTGGGGGGGAGGAAAATCATTTAATATTTGTAGTCCTCAACAATGTTGGAGGGCTTTCTAGGGTGACAATCTTCAACTTTTTGTTTGCATTTTCCAACTCTATGATTAATTTTACAATAACAACAAGCTACTGCCTTTCGTCTTCATTTTTAAAATATCAGGGAACAGACATTCCAGACATGGCCTTTGGGTTACTGTGACATACTGAAAATTTTTAACCACTTCTTACTTTTCAGGTTTAAGAGGATACTTTTAAAATAATCGACCAGACCCACATTACGTTAAGTTCTTAAAAACTTTTTAATTATTTTTTTTAAGTTTATTTATTTTGAGAGAGAGAGAAAGTATGAGTGTGGGAGGGGGAGAGAGAAATTCCAAGGAAGGCTCTTCACTGTCAGCACAGAGCTCAACAAGAGGCTCGAGCTCACAAACTGTGAGATCATGACTCGAGCTTAACTGACTGAGCTACCCAGGACACCCCAGTTCTTAAAAATTTTAAATGTTGATACATAAATCTTATGAATAAAATAGATCACTAAACTTTTTAAATCATTGCTGAGTGCTTAATTTGTGTGAGCACTATGCTAAGTGCTACGGATATAATGATGAGTAAAAAAATAGCGCATGTTCCATAATCTAGTATGGAAACAGGAATCAAATTGTTACACAAATAAACGTAAATTGTAACTCTACTGAAGGTATAAGTTCATACAGCTATGAGAGTATTTAATAGGAGGACCTTATTTCATATGGAAATTGAGAGAAGACATTCCATTTTTTTCCTTTTTTTTGTTTTTAATTTTTTTTTTTTGAGAGAAAGACAGAGCACAACTGGGGGAGGGGCAGAGAGAGGGTGAGACACAGAATCCGAACCAGGATCCAGGCTCCAGGCTCCAGTCTCTAGGCTCTAGGCTTTGAACTGTCAGCACAGAGCCCGATGCGGGCCTCCAACCCACAAACCATGAGATCATGACCTGCGCTTAAGTTGGAAACTTAACTGACTGAGCCACCTTGCCTCTTTGAGAGAAGACATTCCAGTAGAGTTCAGATCTATAGAAAAAGCAGTTTTATTTGGCATAAGAGGAGTGAGTGGAACAAGGAGATTGCTGAAAAGAATACACGTGCCAAGGCATTGAGGAAGACAGAAGAAAGCCTTACAGGAACCGAACGACTGTTAACAACAGCACAGACTAGGGAAAGTGGCACTAATCATCTTCCAGTGAAACCATCAGGAAGTTTAGTTTCAGATTATATTTTTTAAATAAATATTTTCTATCTTAAAATTGTATTTTATGTATTTTTAAGTTATCTTCTTCTGTATTCTTAAATATCATTTTAGGGGCGCCTGGGTGGCTCAGTCGGTTGAGCCTCCAACTTCGGCTCAGGTCATGATCTCTCGGTCTGTGAGTTCGAGCCCCCTGTCGGGCTCTGTGCTGACGGCTCAAAGACTGGAGCCTGCTTCGGATTCTGTGTCTCCCCTTCTCTCTTTCCCTCATGCTCTCTCAATAATAAACGTTTAAAAAAAATTTTTTTTAATTTTTTTTAATGTTTATTTTTCAGACAGAGAGAGACAGAGCATGAGTGGGGGAGGAGCAGAGAGAGAGGGAGACAGAATCTGAAGCAGGCTCCAGGCTCTGAGCTGTCAGCACAGAGCCCGATGCTGGGCTCGAACTCACAGACCTCGAGATCATGACCTGAGCCGAAGTCGGACACTCAACCGACTGAGCCACCCAAGCGCCCCCCCCAAAAAAATTTTTTAAATATTTTAAACCATTTCATTAAGCCTGACAGCCACTACCAATAATATTTTTTAAACTTTGTTTTACTGAAATCTTTGTTTTGTTAAATCTCTTATTTTCTGATTTACTGGGTATCTTTTTTTTAGTTTTTTAGAGTATAATTCTTTGAGTAATTCTTTTAAAATACTTTAACTCCTTGGACATCTAAAAATGAACTTAACTTTTTTTCACTTGGGATCATTGAAGACATGGCTCCATTATGGTTTTTTGCATCTAGTACTATACGTAAGAATTCTGATGCCATTCTCAATTTTAAAGTTTGAGAGAGAGGGCCCAAGAGGGCAAGTGTGAGAGGGTCAGAGAGAGAGGGAGAGAATCCCATGCAGGCTCTGCATTGACAAGGGGCTCAGTCTCAAGACCACGAGATGATGACCTGGGCCGAAATCAAGAGTTAGACGCTTTACCAGATGAGCCACCTGGGTACCCCTACCCCCTGGTTCTTGTTATTTTGCAGTTCTCTGCTACTTATCATTGAAAGTTTCTAGATTCTTCTTTTTAAATCCTTTGGGAAAGTCAGTAGGATTTTTACTCTTTTTTTCATTTATCCTGCTTCACATCCATTAGTTCCTTCCAGTCTATAAAGATTTTTATCTTTTGAAGCAAGAATTTTTGTTCTATTATTTGAGGATTTCCTCCTTTCATTTCTCATGGTTCTCTTCTTTGAAATGCTTGATATTTGAAATCTTGAGCTGTGTCCTTCATGAATGATCTTAAAATTTTCCTCATCTATACTTCTACACCTTGTTCTGAGAATTCCTTCCAGTTTGCTAATTATTAGTCTCTATCCATATTCATTCTGCTATCATTACATTTGTTAAATATTTTGGCAAATATTTTTTTATCTTCTTAAGAACTTATTTTTTCATACTAGGAACCTCATTTTTTATGGGTTACACATTCTTGAATTTCTCTGAGGATATATATTCATCTGAGGAAACATTTTAAAGTCTGTTTAACTGTTTTTTCAAAATTTAAAAACCAATAACATGAAAAATGGGGCATTGATTTTTTTTTTTTAAGTTTATTTATTTTGAGACAGAGAGATTGAAGTGCAAGACGGGGAGGGGCAGAAAGACAGGAAGAAAGAATCCTGTGCTGTCAGCAGGGCTCAAACCCAGAAACTCTGAGATCATGACCTAAGCCAAAATCAAGTCAGATGCTTAACTGACTGAACTACCCAGGCCCCCTGTGGGACACTGATTTCAACAAATATGTTTCTCTAGTCAGTTTCAGTGAGAATTTTGAGTGATAGCTATTGGTAGCTAGATATAACCTTTGCTCAGTGAAATATCTTCCAAAATATCTTCATGTCTGTTAACAGTCTTCCTAGATTTCCAGTGTTGTTATGAAATAGTTATATCATTATATATATTCATTTCATTGGGATTTAAAGAAGAAAAAATTCTATGTCTTTAGCCATTTCAAACTACTACTGTTGATCACTAAGTAGAGCACAGGAATGGGTAATTTTTTATATCATTCCAGTAAAGCCACCAAAAAAAATAAATAAAATGGAGTGAAATAAGAAAAAGATTAGCTATTGGAGGCACATTGCTGAGTTCAAATTTTGATCATTCATTTGCTGTATCACCTTGGGGAAATAATTTCTCTATGCCTCATTTTTTTGGTGTTTTTTTCTTTGGTTTATTCAGTTGATTGGTTCTTCTTTTTATTTTCCTGAGAATAATAATAAGACCTACTTCTTAGAGTTGATGTGAGGAAATTAACCCACAGAAAGCACTTAAAACAATGTGTGGCATACACTCTAATTGTTACCTATCATTATCATCATCAGGACATTTTGGGATTGTAAAGGAACAGATTGTGTTCTTTGGCCAGTAAACAACCTAAATGGAATATTCAATTCATATTGGGGAATAACAGGTGAATACACTGAAGTCAGTTGGGGTCAGATCATGGAAGTTTTGAGTTCTGTGCTAAGAAATAACTAATTATTATTTTACTGAAGAGAAAACAAACAGAAAAGTTACATAGCGTGCCCTAAATTGCCTAGGTAAAGTCTATCATTTGAACTCCCTTTGTGTTTCTTTCCACTCTATAGGGCCTCTCAACCAGGGCACCATTTTAGGAAGATTATTTCAGTAATATTTATAAGGCCTACATTTAGGTGATGGCAACAGGAATTGGTAAGAAAGTTCCAAAAATGAATGGAATTGAATGGATGGTCTTTCTTCTCTTTTCTAGCCTTTACATGCTTCTTGTTGACTTTTCTACCTTTCTAGGTTTAGAAAGAAAATCTTTTCCTCACGTGATCACTTTATATATTTTTTCTTCTCAGGATTTATAATCTGTTCTCTTTTGTGTTTTTCTACAGGTTTTAGATGGAGCAGGATTAAATATTGATTTCCATCTTGCCTCTCCAGGAGGAAGAACCTTAGTTTTTGAACAAAGGAAATCAGATGGAGTTCACACGTAAGTGATCCTTTAGTTGAGTTCCTTGGGCTGAATAATACCAATGGGCTATCTGCAAGGCAGGGAAATTTAGCACATTGATACTAAACATTAGTATTAAATGATTCCATATGAAGATTTTAAACAGTCTTTGAGAGTGTTCTATCATGAACTAAAATGTCTTCCTTTAACTGTTTTTTAGGCATTTTGTATTAATCCTAACTAAATTTTTTCTTTGCTTTGGTTAAATAGGATGAGTATGCCTGAGGTATTGAATTCAGTATATTGTGGCATTTTAAACCTGTTTTTGTGGTTAAAACCACCTTTCCATTTTGAGTTACTGTTCAGGTATATATCCTATAGTTTTTTTAGCTGTTGGCTGTATCACATATGTCCACTATTTTCTTGCTTAAAAAAAACAAGGGATGCCTGGGTGGCTCAGTCGGTTAAGTATCCAACTCTTAAGATCTCACAGTCAGGAGATCAAGCCCCTCATCAGGCTCTGCACTGGCAGCATGGAGCCTGCTTAAGATTCTACCTCTCTCCTGCTTGCACTCAGTGTCTGTCTCTCTCTCAAAAAAAGTACAGTATGTCTTTGTATGTATGTGTTGTGTATGTATGCATGTAAAAATTATTTTTTCTTACCAAGGCCTCATTTTTAGATAATTGGAAGATATGATAAAAAGATCTGACTATAGGATGCCAGAAAGGAATAAAAGAACTTATAAATTTAGATTTTAACAAAAGGCTATATGTGGTCTTACATCTCACCTCTCTTTGTTCATATCTTGTGTTTCCCTGTTCCATTTTATTACTATACTGTAGCACTTTGTTTACTCATGTTACTGCACTAAAACTAAATTGTGAGTTTACAGTTAGAAAAACAGTCAAATATTTGCCATAAACTAGGCTTTGCATTTTATATGCTTTTAAATTAGGCATTCTAACCCACTATGAGAGGTTTCTTAGATTCCTCAATTCTCATTTTACAGACAAGGAGGCTCAGAGAAGTTAAGTCTGCAGGGATACACATTTATTAAGAGGAGACAGGATAGGGGCACCTGGGTGGCTCAGTATGTTGAGCATCTGACACTTGATTTCGGCTCAGGTCATGATTTTACATTTCTCGTGGAATCGAGCCCTGGGTCCAATTCTGCGGTGACAGTGCAGAGCCTGCTTGGGATTCTCTTTCTCCCTCTCTGCCCCTCCCCGGCTCAAGTGCAATATACACACACGATGCAGGACTCTCTCTCTCTCTCTCGAAATAAGTAAAAACTCAAAATATACATTAAAAAGTTAATATAAGATAAAATTTTATCTAAATATAGTTTGTAGAAGGTAGGTTTGAAATTTGGTGTAGTGATTAAGAATGAGTTGTACAGCCTGTTTTAAATACTGGTTTTGCTGTTCACTAGCTGTGTAGCTTTCGTTAACTTAATTTAGTGCTCTACGCCTCAGTTTCGTTATTGGTAAAATAATAATGATAAATGTAAGTTGGTAAAATGCTAAAAAATATATCATGTACCTCAGAGAAGTGTGGTGAGTAAAACAAATTAATACATACAAAGTGCTTAGAACAGTGACCTGGCATATCAGAAGTACTCAATAAATGTGAACTCTAATAAACTCAGTGTTTTTTCCCAATGATTTAATGAGAGGTGATTCTATGCCAGAAAGCAAGATACCTTTTCTCCCTAACAGTTCATTTTAATTTATCTCTAAAGGAGGAAATTGGAGAAAAAAAATGGCAGAAATTCTACATATTTTTCATATTCTGAAATTTAAAGATGAGCTACACTTTTAGTTTCTGTTCATAACTATCAAAGAAAAAGTATAGTTCCAAGTATATTAATCTAAACTGATTTTTAAATTACTTTTTCTCTATTTTATTCATTAATAGTTTATACAAATATTTTTTCTGAGCTCTGAATAGGTAAAATGCCATTTTAAAAAGCATTTTAGAGGTGCCTGGGTGGTTCAGTCAGTTGAGTGTCTTACTTTGGCTCAGGTCATGATCTCACAGTTTGTGGGTTCAAGCCCCACATCAGGCTCTGTGCTGACAGCTCAAAACCTTGAGCCTGCTTCAGATTCTCTGTCTTCCTCTCTCTCTGCCCCTCCCCCACTTACACTCTATGTCTCTCTTTCATAAATAAACATTTAAAAAACTTAAAAAATATGGGGCACCTGGGTGGCTCAGTCGGTTGAGAGTCCGACTTCAGCTCAGGTCATGATCTCCCAGTTGTTCAAGCTCCGCGTCAGGCTCTGTGCTGACAGCTCAGCCTGGAGCCTGCTTCAGATTCTGTGTTTCCCTTTCTCTGCCCCTACCCCGCTCATGCTCTGTCTCTCTCTGTCTCTCAAAAATAAATAAAAATGTTAAAAAAAAACTTTAAAAATAAAAGTTTAATAAAAAAAATCAAAAATTTAAAATTTTTAAAAACAAAAATAAAAACTAAAAAACTTAAAAATATATATAAAAATTTTTAATTACAATAAAAAATAAAGAACATTTTTATTGAAGAGTATTATAGTTCTTATTCCCCCTCATTCATTCATACATGTATTGAGTATTTACTATCAATTACATGCCATGTACGCTGGTTAACAAAGACCAAAAACTGTAATAGCTAGTACCTGCATAGGTGCTATGTGCCAGAAATGTTCTAAGCATTGCATAGTAGAAAGCAAGAATTTTTTTTTTTTTTGCAACACTTGCTTTTTTTTCTTTCATTAAAGTTTCCTCATTTGTTTCGAGAGAGAGAGAGAGAGAGAGAGAGCACAAGTGGGAAAGAGGCAAAGAGAAGGAGAGAGAATTCCAAGCAGGCTCCTCGCCATTAATATAGGCCTCGACATGGGGCTGGAACACACCAACCATGAGATCAGGATCCAAGCCGAGATCAAGAGTTGGAGACTTAACCGACTGAACCACCAGGGTGCTGAGAAAGCAAGAATTTTGATCTATCCTGCCTCCTAATTTTTAAAAATATTTTGAGAAAGAGGAGGGGCAGAGAGAGGGAGAGGATCCCAAGTAGGCTCTGCACTGCCAGCACACAGCCCATGAGATCATGACCTGAGCTGAAATCAAGAGTGGGACGCTCAACTGACTGAGCCACCCAGTCACCCCTAGCTAGATTAACTTTTTAAAGGCAACTAAAATACCTGCTATGACACTAAAATAGTTTTTTTGTTAAATCCTTAAAACAAATACTGTCCTTAGAGAAGGCAGGGTGAAGAAAAATGTCTCCAGAGCTATCAACTGCTTAATAGCTGTTGGTTGGCACTTTTGGGAACTGGGGTGGGTGGGTGGGTGTGGGTGTGTGTGTGTGTGTGTGTGTGTGTGTGTGTGTGTATTTTTCTAGACAACTGAATTAATATCAGTTAATTCTAACTTACCTGAGAACTTACCCATTTGGGACTTATTATGTTCTTTATTCTAATTGGAAGGAAAATTAACTGCATTTTTTATTTGATAATATTTTGTATCATTTGTAGTAATAAAGTTCCTTTCTACTAAAAGCAGTCAACATGGGTTTAGAAAGAGATTAGTATAGGAATGACTACAAAGTAGTAAACACCTTTTTTTTCCCATGTACATGCAGAAGCTCATACATGTCAGTGCAGTGCTTCTCAAACTTTTTTCATTTTTACCCTTGTCCCCATGCAACTTTTCTAGACTTCTATGTCTAATCATCCCATGAAATTTTAAAACCATTTTTTTGTGTCTATATCTGTACATGTAAAAAGAGTAGGTACAAAAACCCTCCCCTTTTTATCCATTTCTGGGTTAAGAATGGCTAAGTAAAGTTGAGGTAAACAAAATTAAGACTTAACAAACTTAAGAGTTAAACAGTGATTAACATTGAATTTTACTTTACAAATAGTCTTAACATTTTTTTTCCTTTTAAAATTATTCCCCACTGTATTTGCCAGTGTATTCTTCAAGCTTCTTCCAAAGGTTAAATACATCCTCAAAGACAAAGGTTTGTCATGACTGAGGAGACTGCAAAGAATGCAGACAAGCTCTGAGCAGTATTACAGAAAAGAAAGATCAGTTAACTCGAGAGTCAGAAAACCAAGCTTCGTCTTATGCCTATGACAGGCTTATGTGATCATAGGCAAGTATTTTAATTTATGCGAACCTTATTTTACTTACCTTGAAAAGGTCAATTATGCCTAACTTCCTAATATAATGGTAAGAACTAAAAGAGAGAGAATATGTGAAAGCAGTGTGTAAATTATGAAGGGGTAGATAAGCATTTACTACTTATGTATAGTATGTATGTTAAAATCCAATCAAATTGCTGAGTACTTCTCTCTTATGCTTAAAATTGGAAATAGAAGTGGAAAAGACCTGGGGACTGACTTGGGAGAATCACATGTTATAGTGACAAGGCTACAGAAAATGATATATGCTACCTCAATTTAAGCATTCCATTGTATTGGAGAAAAGAAAATTTCAGAATCATTTAGACCAACCTTACATGAACAGTCCCAACAAAAACTAAAACTAAAACTCAGTTTCATTGGTGGTTTTTGTGGCCAGCACTAGTAAATGTCATTTGCCTATGCAGTATTTTTCTTGTTAAAGTTTCAAAAAAAAAAAAAAAAAAAAGCCACTTTGCTAAAGTAACTGTGCCCAGGCCAATTATAACTTAGATGTGAGTGGCATTTATAAAGTGACAGTAAAGCTCTGGTTGTTGGGCTACTGACCTCATCCTAACCTTTGTCAACTATGTTAGAAAGATATTCTTAATCTGTAGGAGGCCTGGAAGAAAGCATTTGGAATAATCCATCACTACTTATGAAAACAAAACTCACTTTAGGGTTACCTCAATTGAAGGGGAGGTTTGTGGTCATATTTGCATATGAATTGATTCATAAGTTACTTTTAAAAAGTGAATAAATATTAAAGATCGTTTTGAAGTATCATGTATCTACGTTTTTAATCTTCTCCTTTTCCAAAAATTAGGTCAAGATCTTTAACCATAATTTCCTGAGTACATGCCAAGCACACCTAAGTTGCAAGTATTTAAACACAGATATTAACAAACTACCTCTTTCCCAAAACATTATAAATTATCTTTCAATACTAAGGAAGTCTTTCTATCAGCAAATTGCCTAATTACTAATGTAAACCGTGTTATTGCTTCTCTTATCTGTAGTAATTTTTCCTTTGATCCTAAATAGAAGTACAGATAATTGAAGACATACTTTTTTTAATACAGGATAGAGACTGAAGATGGTGACTACATGTTCTGCTTTGATAATACATTCAGCACCATTTCTGAGAAGGTGATTTTCTTTGAATTAATCCTGGATAATATGGGAGAACAGGTGCAAGAACAAGAGGAGTGGAAGAAATATATTACTGGCACAGACATGTTGGATATGAAACTGGAAGATATCCTGGTCAGTATCATCTTTTAGTAAATAAAAATTACCCACAGGCCTGACAGTGTGATAGGCACAGAAATAAGCATTTTCTCTGCATTATCTCATGTAATCTTTACTTATGAACTCTATGAGGATTATTCATCTTTCCAACGGTGGAATTTCCAATGAGGAAATTATGGCTTAGGGAGCTTACGTAGTGTTTCACATAACCAGAGAGGAGGGAACTAGAATTTGAACATAAGCTCTTAACTCTCTTAGAATATTCACAAACAGAAGAATATAATGATATATAGTGAACTTGCACATAGAATAAAAGTGAGTAATCTGTAAACACTTAAGATGTAGAGGCATTTTCCTCACAGCATAGTTTCTATAACATGAAATTTGATATAACTTGGCTAATTTGGGAACACTCAGACTAGACCTAGCAGTTACCAGAAACTAGGACTACATTCAGGACTACTAAGAATATGGCATTTGTTTGAATTACTTTATCCTTTATCATTAACTTGCATAGTGGAATGTTCATGTACTATATGCTAGTAGTAGTACTAGTGATGGCGGAATAGGTCAGAACCCTTCAGTCACAGATAGATGTAATCAAATCATAGAATTTACTGAGTGATATTTATAAATAACATGTATAGCTGTATGATAGAAATTCCTGCAGGAAAAATAACATGGTATTGCGAATTGAAACTGTATAACCTCTAATACTCTTATGACTTAAACTTTTTTTTTAATAATATGGTATTTTGATCACTTGAGATTTATTAGGAAAGCAGCTATCAAATTATAGCAGAAGAGACCTATTGTATGTAGATCAGTTAGCTTAAGAAGTTGGAAAATTATACTTAGTGACTGAGCTCTCAGAGTCTTGGTTTCCTCACCTGCAAAATGGAGATAATACCTCTAGAGTTGTTGGGAGGATGAACTATGATCTAGCATATATAAAAGTGCTTTAAGCAGTGTCTGGCACAAAAAAATGTTAGTTTTCTTAGCTCTTCCACTAGTGTTACTAAGAATACAAATTGAAAGGATTAAGTTTGATTGGTTTGAATTTTTATCATAACAGTATTTTACCTAAGATTTCCCATGGATATATTTTTTAAGATCTTAATCATATTAATTTATTCTACCATTTTAAATTTATTTTGCCAACAAGAACAGAACATTAGTACTTACATTATTCTTAAGAGTACTTCACTGCATTCTCAAGAGATTGAATTCAACTCACATGGTTAAACAAAATGACCAGCAAGTTCAGATTTAAATAATAGCTTAAGTACTTAAAAGTCCTTTTTTTATTTTTTTAATTTTTTTTTTAGCTTTTTAATTTTTTTTATGTTCAAGAGACATAGAGACAGAGCGTGAGCAAGGGAAGGGCAGAGAGAGAGGGAGACACAGAATCTGAAGCAGGCTCCAGGCTCTGAGCCATCAGCACAGAGCCTGACGCGGGGCTTGAACTCACAGACCGTGAGATCATGACCTGAGCTGAAGTCAGCTGCTTAACCGACTGAGCCACCCAGGTGCCCCTTAAAAGTCCTTTTTAAAGAAAAATAAAATTTCATTCAGCTTTACTTACCAAAATTTAGTTTCATAACAGCGAACTTTTAACTTTGTGTTTGACTATCATTTCTAGAACATTGATCTTTGTATTTGGGGATCTGAATTCCTTATTTGTCTAGAAAATATTTGCATTACTAGGTTACCATTCTTTACAAATATGCCCAAATGATAAATATTACACTTTGTAGTTCTGTAGATTTAGCAGAACAGTCTGAGATTTTGAGTATAGTTTTTGCTTCAATGAGGACTTTAAGCAAAATGACTATCCAGGAAAATCTGTTTCTGGTATTTTCTTCTTTTGCCATAAGTACAGTTGACCCTTGAACAATGTGCAATTGAACTTGCAATCTACTTTACGCAGATTTTTTTCAGTAAGTGGAGTATAGTACTGTACATTTTCTCTTAAGATTTTCTTAGTAACATTTTCTTCTCTTTGGCTTTATTACAAAAATGCAGTATATAATACATGTAATACAAAAAGTGTGCTGATTGTTTCTGTTATCAGTAAGGCTTCTGGTCAACAGTTGGCTATTAATAGTTAAGTTTTTAGGGAATCAGAAGTTTTACGTGGATTTTTAACTGTGCAGGTTGGCACCTCTAACCCCCATGCTGTTCAAGGGTCAACCATGACATCATTTCAAATCTCAATTTTATCTTATATTCATATAGCCCTTTTATAGTTTTCAAATCACTTCTCATCAGGACCCTATTGTAAAAACAGGCTTTTCAGAAGATGTACAACTTAGAGTGCATCTTAATAATAAGCTTTTACAAATGTGATCTTGGAACATTTTTTTATTAAAAAATAGATTGATTATACTTTTGGATGTATAATTTACGTATCAAAAATTGGAATATTTTCTAATTTCACTACTATTTTCTGAGATAAAAACATTGGGTGTTTTGCTAGACACTAAACTGGGCCAGACTAACATTCAAAGAAGAAAATATAAGGCCACAGTACATTATATACAGATAAATACCTAAAGGCTGTTATCAATTAGGTTTTTAAAAAATTTATTTTCTGGTTGTGAGGGCTAAGAAAGAGATAATGTATGTAAAATCCCTGGCACTGGACCACTCAAATATATTTTCATATTATTTATTTTCAATTTATAGCAGCTTTGCTCCTCTCTTAAATGACTACTTATAAACAATAATTTAAATAAATCAGGAGAACTAGTACATAAACTTACAGAAATCTTTAGGTAATCCAAGTAGCACCTGTCCCTTATTTCAAATTGTTTGAATATAAAACTAATACGAATGTCAGGGTACTGTGAATCATATGTTTAAATTGGCTTAACTTTACTGAGCACTCTTTTATAGTAAAATTATTTTATTTATCTCCAGGAATCCATCAACAGTATCAAGGCCAGACTAAGCAAAAGCGGTCACATCCAGACTCTGCTTAGAGCATTTGAAGCTCGTGATCGAAATATTCAAGAAAGCAACTTTGACAGAGTCAATTTCTGGTCTATGGTTAACTTAGTGGTAATGGTGGTAGTGTCAGCCATTCAAGTTTATATGCTGAAGAGTCTATTTGAAGATAAGAGGAAAAGTAGAACTTAAACTTTAAACTAGACTACTTAACATAAAAAAAAAAAGAGATGGAAAAATGTAAAACACATTACAGTTAAAGTCAAGAAGACCATTAAACAGTCTTTTCACAAAATGTTTTCAGGTATTACCATAAGCGTGAAGCAAGTATAATTTTAATGTGAAAGTCTTCATCTGTGCAAGTAGTCTTATTGCTTCAGTTGTACTTAAGTATAAAACAAGTATTTTGCAAAGTAGAGGTATAATTGAATGAAGCCATATTAATAACAGCATTTTCCTAAGCTTGAAAAAATTTTGCAGATGTCATAGGTGATTTGGGCCCAAATGCAACCTCAAACAATGTTTTTAAAGATTCTCTTACCTAGAAGTATCTTTGTAAATGTGGCAAATACAAATTAATACAAGTTTTCAATATATTGAAGTTTCCTTGTAAATGTGGAAATTATAAATTGTTTAAGTTTCCAGAGTATTAAGGTATAAATCATCTGAGAATTACCTAATCATATATTGGAATAATCTTTAGAAGACAAAAACGCAACTTTTCTTTTTAGATATGTATTTCTCCTATAATGTAAATAGAGACATAGCTGTGAAAACCAGATTTGTTAAACTTTTATAACCAAATATATTTCAATTTAAAATATTAACAGAAAGTATTAGTTTTATAGAGTTAGCTTACATTCCCCAAAGGCCAATATTTTCATAATTCTTAAAATGTTCAGTCATTATTCAAATTTGGAAAAATTTTCTCTTTGAAATGAAATAGCTCAGTCTCCATAGGGATACATTTTGTCTAGTCCTTAACTAAGATCTAGAATTTTGAAAATAAATGTGAGGGAAAATAATTTTATATTACCTATCAGCAGTGTTATGTTAATTTTAACATGATTACTAACTTGGATAATACATTATATCAACAGTTGTGAAGGAAAATATTGCTTTAAAAATCTGGGCCTAACATAAGTAAAGATCTCCTTTTCTGAGTTCTTAAAAATCAACAACAACAAAAACCTAACAAAACCATAAAGAAGAATTTTGGTAAGCTTGAGAACATCGATCAAAATTAAGTTCATTTAAATAAACTGTAAGTCAGTATCTAGAATCTGATTGGTTCATTAATGACCCAATCCTAAATAATAATCACGAGACTAAATTCCAGTTAACTGAAGAAACTATACTTGGCCATGGCTTTTATTGTTTAGTTGTTTTATTCTGTTTTGAATTGTCTTCTGTAAGTATTCAGGTATATTTTTGGAAACAAACTCTACTGTAAGATTTAGCACTGGGTATACATATTACAACTTTTATTATAACTTTCATTAAATGACTTTTCTGATCACTTTATTTATCGACATTCAAGTAAGGATTGAAAGCCTACAGAATCCCAAATTTAAAGTTGTTATGTGAATAACTTTATATATAAATTCTCTGACATCCTTGCTTATTGGGATCTATGGAGTCTTACTCATATACTAGTAATTTAGTTACATTAAGTAGAATTTTTAGGTTTTACTGACTTATAATATTGGCTAAGATAAATATGAGTTAGAAACAATCAAGTTACAAGTTTGAGTACAGCACCCCTCTGTACATTAGTACTGCTCGAATTCTTAATAAGCAATGAGATCAAGAGAATGGTTTATTAATTTACGGTTAGAGTGAGAGTGGTACAAAGAGAGACTTATTTCCCTCCTCCTTATGCCTTTGGGAGCACAAAGATTAGATATCCCTCCTCTGAAGCTTTTTAAAAATGAGGATTGATTACCTTAACTGACTCAAGAAAATGCTTTTAAGTGTCCAGGCAAAGCATCTGAAATACATGCAAAACAAGGGCCAATATCGCCTATTAAGTCCCATTCCCCCATTCTGTTAAACTCAAAATGAGAAGCAAACTCACCATACTATAATAAAACAGTGCAGATGTAAACTACTGCATCTTTTCTCTAAACTGTGATTAAGAATTCTACCTCTGGCTGGCTACTGTACTGTACTGTACTGATTCCTTACCTAACAATGAATTTGTTACATCATCTACATATTGATTTTAAACCTGTGATTCAGTAACTTCTTACCTTATAATGGCCTTATTTGGAAAACAAAGAATTCAGGAATATTGAGGACAATTTTATTTTTATAGGGACAAAATGAAGAGTGAGATTAAGAATGTTACTTGTATTAACCAAAAAAGGTATAATTAGTGAATAAGGAACTAAATTCTTTATTATCTCTAAAGGCATATAGATTATCTGCCTCGTGTGGTTTTTTAAATATATTAAATTTTGAAACTAAACTTATGCTAAAATTAAGCTATCCCATAACGGCTGATTTTGTCTTTGGTGTTTATGTACATGAACTCTTAAAATACTACAATATTTAAGGCCAAGAGTTTTATTCTAATTTGCATTTGGGTCATTAATGATATGCTATTCTTTCATGTGAATGTCAAGGTACAGAAGGTAAATTGAGTGGTTGAAATAGCAAGGAAATAAATTACAAATTGAAATTTAATTTTATGTTAAATGTTTATCCTCCTTAAGCATTATTGTCTTAAAATTAACAAAAATTGAGTACCTGTGATTGTATGCCTCCCCAAATAAAAATTCTTTATCTGAAATTTAAAAAAAAGATTCAGCATGTAATAGCTTTTCATCTGAAGTGTAATACATAACCAGTGTTGCTCAAATTGCTTTATACTTGCGAACAGACTTATTAAAAGAGCAATGAATACTATGCTGAATACATATAATAAAAATTACAATCAAAGAAAATTTTACTTATCTATTAATCATTGTCAATACTAAGCCTTAAAACCTTCATCGATCTCATCTTGGCCATGTGTGCTCTTCCTTCCATTTGAACACCCATAGTTCTCTGCACTTCCTATTGTAGGTCATTCTGCCTTGCACTGGAGTTCTATTTATATGTGTTCTTATTCATCTGTTGCCCAAACAGGCATTGGAACTAGAAGGTGCTCAAAATAGGCCAAAAAAAAAAAAAAAAAAAAGAGGCAAAAGTCATCACTTCTGCAAGTTTGGAATGCTAAATAAGCACCTAAGCAGCTTGTTCCACTCCTCTAACCCAACCCCAGAAATTGACTGGTTAAGTCAGCTTGGGATTCTGGTATCCATTATCCTTGGAGTGTTTGCTAACTGCATGATCTGGGGAAATCAAACTTCCTTGGCGCCTATTTGTCTGTAGAAACATTTTAGGTAGCATCTTAAATCTTGGTTAAAATCACATGAAAGAGTCAATGCTTGGTGGAAATTGGTTTGTTATTGTTACTTCCTTCCTACCATCCAGACAAGACACTCTTCCCCTCTAAAGCTAAGAGAATTCCTTAGGCACCTTTCTGCTTCTGCACTCCCATCACTTTCAGATGTGTTTCTGGAAGGTTCATGTCATTAGAAACTAGAGCTAGACTACACTTAACTGTGTGTCTGGGAAAAGGGCACAGAATAAATCCAGACCTAAGATGATGTTACATGAAAGAGAGAACATTGAGGTGGGACTCTAGATCCTTATATCTGAAAGAAAACAAGAAAATGCCAAGCAGGGAAAATCTGGAGGTCTTCAATGACCATGAGTCAACAACAAAACGAAGACTCGCTTACCTAGCACTGAAATCCAGCACTCAAACGAGCTCCTCGCTCCTGGAAGTTCTCAAGCGGCAATAATGACCAGATGTCAAAGGGTTCGTTTCATTTTAAGCCGTGGCCGTTGCTTTCAGCTTTTTCCTACAAATAGCATTACTGGTCCTTTTGGAATTGAAATAAGGGTAGGGTAGAAAGGTTAGGTTTATTAGTCCCTCCTCCCACCTGATACCCAGTGTAGAAATGAACCCTCTGACCCACTGGGTATCAGGTGGGGGGAGCGGTATTGTGTTTTTTTTGTTTGTTTCCAATTTAGTTTTGAATACCAAGCTAAATACAGCTTTTTCCTACAAATAGCATTACTAGTCCTTTTGGAATTGAAATAAGGGTAGGGTAGAAAGGTTAGGTTTATTAGTCCCTCCTCCCACCTGATACCCACTTTGTAGGAAAAAAAGCTGAAAGAAAAGGCCACGGCTTAAAAAGATACATTTTAGAGTTCTATTTTGCTGTATTTTGCTTGGTATTCAAAACTAAATTGGAAACAAACAAAAAAACATAATACCACTGACAATCACTCCAAAGAAAATCACATGTTTAGGTATAAATCATAACAAAACATGTACAAGATGTGTATGCTGAAAATTATCAAAAGTTGGTAAAAGATTTAAAGACCCAAATAAGTAGAGAGATATACTATGCTCTATGGATTAGAAGGCTCATCATGGTAAAATGGTCAATTCTTCCTAAATCTATAAATTTAATGTAATTCCTATCAAAATCCAGCAAGATTTTTTTGTAGAGAGAGAGAGAGAGAGAGAGAGAAGCTTACTCTAAAATATATGGAAAGGCAAATAACTTAAGACCAGGACAAAAGTACTAAGACTATGACTATTTTTCAAAAGAATAAAGAAAAAAATGAATAAAATCTATAGTAATCAACACTGTGTGATACTGGGAGGCGTAGACACGTAATGGAACAGAGACTCCAGAAATACACCAAACAAGTCCAACTGATTTTCAATTAAAGGTGGAAAAGCAATACAGAAAAGACAGCCCTTTGAACAAATAGTGCTATGGCAATTGGAATAAACAGGTGAAAACATGAACGTAAAAAAGCTATAGAGCTTTACAAAAAACTGAGAAAATCTTCAGGTCCTAGGGCTAGACAAAATTTTCACACTTGACACCAAATGTATGACCCATACAAGGAAAAACAAACTAGACCTCATCAGAAGTAAAAACGTTTGCTGCACTAAAGATCCTGTTGTGGGGTTGGAAAAAGTAAACTACTCCCTCTCTGAAGAAAGGCTAGATTATAGGTTGACCCTGGGCAGTGCAAACTCATCTCGTTCAAGGGTCAACTGCATAAAAACTTCTCAAAGTAAAAAAACAAACTGGTTATAAAATGGGCAAACAACCTGAATAAATACGTGGATGGCATCATTAGCCATTAGGGAAATTCAAGTTAAAATCATAAGGAAGTATTGCTACCCAAATGGCTAAAATAAAAGTTACCAACAACTGAGAGTAATGTAACACCTTGTATCAACCAAAACTTTAAAAAAGTTACCAGATGCTGGCAAGGATGCAAGAAAAATTAGATCATTCATACATTGCTGGTGGGATATAAGATGCTAGTCACTAGAAAATGTTTTAGCAGTTTCTTATAAAATTAAACATCCACCCACCGTGCAACCCAGCGTTTAAACTCTTGAATACTTAAACCTCAGAAATAAAAATGTTCATATAAAAAGCTATAACAGATTATACATAGCAGCTTCACATTTAACAGCTTCAAACTAGAAATAATCCACGTGCCCTTAAAAGAGTGAATGGCTAAACTCTGGTATATCCATACCATGGAATAAGGGAACAACTATTGATACATGTAACAATCTGGATGGACCTCGAGGGAATTATGGTTAGTGGGGCAAAAAAAAAAAAATCTTAAAAGGTTACATACTGTATGGTTGCTTTTAATGTAATATTCTTAAAATTAAAAAATATATAGAGATGGAAAACAGATTAGTGGTTGCCAGGTGAAAATGAATGTGGCTATAAAGGCAGCCTGTGGTGAAATAATTTTGTATCCTGATTGTGATAGTTACCCAAATCTATGAATGACAAAATAACATGAAGCTATATAAACACAAAAACGAATGCTTTTAAAACGGGTGAAATCTAAAGAACCTCTGTAGATTACAACATCCATTTTCTAGATTTGATATTGTATTATATCCAAGAAGTGACCATTAAGGGGAACTGAGGAGTACACGGGGACTCCATGTGTGCGCGTGTGTGTAGCAACTTGTGAATATGTATTTCAAAATAAAAATTTAAAACAAAAATGGCACAGATGAATATTATACCAGAAACAAACATTATTAGTGTGTTGATATATGTACATATTTCTGAATGAAGCCAGGAATGAGTGAAATAACTTAAAAATACTCTCAGTTAAAAACGTTGTCATTTTAGGTATTACTTCAATTCATAAGAATTATTAGTAGAAAGGGGAAACACCATATATTTCGGGGAGCTTAAGGAATTGAACTGGATTGGTTTTACAAGAAATAAAGGTCAACCTCTTTTGGAATTCTATACTCTAAAATACTGTCCAGAGGTTATACTACAATAAAGTGGTTATCAGAACACCACCATGGGAAAACAACACCTATTTCCCAAATGTTGCAGGATAAACATCCAGTGAATTTCAACAGACAAGCTATCCTTGATTTTTTCAAATTCTGATTTTTAGTGGACAGTCAGGGCATACAGGTATATAAGAAAAATCCTGAACAAAGAATGATTGATTGCTTCACCCATAAAGGTTAACAAGTCTTTTTGCTGTAAAGGATCTTAGAATTAAGGTATATATGGCAGATACGACTGAGAAGCAGCTTACTAAGTATAATACAAACTAATGTAAATTTTTAAATGCCAAAGGGACATAACTTTAAAAACAAATGTGCTAGCAATTACTACTTCACTCTCCCTTGGACATACAGCAAAGGAGAAAGACCAGTTTAGACAGGGCAACAGGGAAAGATTAGAAAACATTATGCAGATGGCTCATATATTATCAAAGGAGAGTATCTGATTTTTGGCACCCAAGGGAAGATCAGGATGCAATACTTTTATATCCTCAAAGCACTTACATTACAATTATCGCAATATTATTATAGCAAGGTTTAATATTTTAGTATAAGAAAAATGTGGGTATTAGTAAGTCCAGTACTTTGGATAATACAAAAGCAAAGAGCCTGCCCTGTAAGACTTAGTTGACAGTATAATTGAGGAGAAAGACTAGTATTCAGGATTCATCAACTAGTCACTTTTCCAAGTCAACTTTGTCATTCATTGCTCCAGAGTTTAGCCAGATCCCTCAAACTCAGGTTATCCTTATATGCTCTCTCTGTCCGTCTTTTTCAAAGCACTGACCGCAATGTATCATAATATACAAACCCCTACTAGACTCTGGTCTCTGAAGGCTGAGAATGTCTATTCTATCCACCACACCCAGCACAATGCCTAGAACTCAGTTATTTGTTAATGCAAAGATGAGACCCAGTTTCTTAAGTAAAAAGTGAAGCTGCAAAATAACATGAATGATTTTTTAGTAAAAAAAATAAGTAAATAAAAAGTCTAGAAGTTAAAGGCTATATTTATATACTATTATCTCTAGATTGTAGAATGGAAGGATTTTCATAGTTTTGAGTTGTATGGATTTTTTACTAAAATATTTTTGTATCATAGTAGGAAAATAGTAAAACTTTTTATTTTGGGGGGGAAAAACAAGAGAGTTGATAAAAGATTTCCTCCTCTGTTTTTCTCCTCTATTACATTCCCCCTTCTGTATCAATCCCCTGTTCTTCTAAACCACACCTTCATTCTCTGAGGACTGTTTCACTAATTCTTCTTTTTGGTGTCAGCTGAGATACAACTTGGGTTAAGCAGAAAAGCAATACTTTAGAAACAAATTAGCATTATTTACTCCAAGCCAGGTTTAGATACGGAAAAGGAGTAGTTTTCACCTCATGTGAGAATAACTTCTACCACAGGAAAATCCACAATTGGAGACTACTGCAGGTTACTTATAAAAGGGATGAATTACTTGTTGATTGTGATATTTAATTAGTTTTCAAAGTTCCCTATTACTGGGCTATATAACAAAATGCTTGTCATTTTCTATACCTAAATTTAAACTTCTCAATACCAAAGACAAAATAGTGTAATTTTTCAAAGAGGTCAGTTTCAGTAACTTCTAAGAATATTTTAATGGTGCTTTTTAGTTTTAGCCAATAAAATCACTTGATACTTTATAATCACTCTGAATATCTAATAAATATTTTAAGTATTATCACAATAATTTTTTTCCAGGGCAGTCTGCCTCATTCGTTTTTAAAAATCAAACTATTTGCACATTAATTTTAAATATTCTTTTCAGAAAATATTTCCAATTATGATTTTTATTACAACCTGCTTTTTATGCAACACCACTTTAGAGCACAAAATGGACTTCTGAATCCACAAGTGTCCACCTAGAAAAATCCCCAGAAAGTTTTCTCTTGGAAACACTTCTCAGTGCTTTTGCTTCAAAATAAAACACAAGGGTTTCCCCACTATAAATACAGGTATTACTTGCTTCAACAAAACACTTTGTTCAGCTGACACCTTAAAACTGCTCTCAACTAATTATTTCTCTAGTATGACAGCACATTAATGAAAATTTTCTACATACCTGCCACAGCACCACCATAAAGAACTTGAGTGTTTTTAGGTCTTTGCTTAAAAGAATGATGATGAGCAAGTTTTTAATAATAAAGAACCTAATAAGCTTCTGGGAAAGGCCATGCAGAAGCAGCAGCAATTAACAACTATTCTTGCTCAATTATACAGTCCTGCTTTACTTCTTTACTTCTAATGTTACTTTTAAGCATGAACCGTTTATTCCAACCACGCACATCTTCTTCACTGTTTTCTGAGCAGGCCTGCCCCTCTTCCGTTCTATTTAATGACATCAGTAGCATCCTAGGTTTTCAAAACTTAAAAGACCCCATACCTCTTAGTCATTAACCACTGTCCCCTCAGCTCCCTAATCACTCAGACATATTACTACCATTTCCGCTGCTTCTGCTACCTCAGATTTACCTAGATGTAAATCTATGCCTGGCACTCACACACTTCCCCCTAAATCATCCTACAAACCAGGGCCAAATTAATCTCACAACACACTATAGCACGGTAGAGCTATCGCAGCAGGCCCATCAGAATCCTGATCTGTCCCAGCCTCACCCACGCCACCTACTTTGCAACCCTTTCTGTGCATCAGCTTAATGACCTTGCTTCCGTTTTCTGCACTCTGGAATGTGCTATTGTGCTCCCTTCTCTACAGATTCCTATCTTGCGTGTTCCAGTGTAAAGCCCTTCCTTAAGTTTTCCCTAATAAGAACTTTCCTCTCTAATGTTCTCCACAGCCAGGCCCTAGGCAAAAGTAACCTCTCCCTTCTCGAATCCTCTTGCCACTCTGACCCCTTTAAATAGCTAAACATACACATTCTTACCTTCAAACACTAGGGGATGATGGTAACTATCTACTTCACATTTTCCTCCCAGTAGTCTCTTGGAAAACAGACACTAAAATATCAAGAGAGATGTTCAATCTCAACTCCAGGTCTGTTCTTACTCTGCTCCTTCATTCTGAACTGAACTTTTCTCTTCCTTGAGCCTGCATTTAAGCTAGCCCATTCTTGAAAGTACATATATTGTAGTCCAAATCAACCTCATTTCTCTGGTATATATAGCACCTATTTGGATACCAGTAGTCATGTTTTCCAATGTTGCTTAATTCTCATGTGTATGACCTACCTCAGCACTGTGCCATTCTCTAAACCATACCTCTTTAATTTACCCCTCAACCAAAGTCCATCTCTGAACGTTATCTGGTGCTATTTCTTATCCTATCCTATTTTTGCCAGTCAAAACCCGATCCTCCTTCAAACCCAAGTCCAAATGACATTCTGTTCAATAAGAAGTCTTTTTCTAATGCCTCTTCAGGTTCCTACAGAACTTTGACAAATATTCCACAGTACTTAACACATTTCAACTTAAGTTTAGTTATATTTATGTCTGTACGCTTCCTAATTTAAGAATTAAGATAGGGCTCCGAATATTTCATCTCTCTTCACAACAACTCCTAGGTATTCAATGAACACTTGTTGCATTTGAGTAAACAGCACAAAATGGCTTGACACACTATCTTTATTAACTGAAACATATCCCACCCCCAAAAAACCTCCTGTAATAGTTAAGTAGGTTGAATTGTTATCTCTCCACCAACAACATCCAAGTCCTAACTCAATGGACCTTATTTAGAAATAGTGTGTTTGCAGATATAATTAGATTTAAGATCTTGAGATGAGATGATTCTGGATTTAGCGTGGGCCCTTAATTCAATGACTGCTATCTATACAAAGAGAGAGATTTGACAAAGGGTAAAGTTATAAAATTATAGGCAGGAAATGAAATAATTTGTCTATAGCCAAGGATTGCTGGCTGCTACCAGAAGGAATCAACCTTGCCATCACTCTGATTTTCAGACTCTACCTTCTAGAACTGTGAGATAAATTGCTGTTGTTTTTATGCTACCAAGCTTGTGGTAAACTATTTTGACAGCTCTATGAAACTAATACAAATACCTCCATAGCATAGCATTTTATTAAACATCCAGAAAACTAAGCTTTTTTTATTTTCAAAGATAAGAGTAGGAATGCTTGGGTGGTTCAGTTGGTTGAGTGTCTCTGACTCTTGATTTCGGCTCAGGTCATGATCTCAGCCTTCGTGAATTCTAGCCCCACATCCGGGTCTGTGCTCCTTCCCTGCTTGCTCTCTCACTCACTCTCTCTCAAAATAAATATTTTCTTTAAAAAAGAGAAGAGCAATAATGAGATTCTTAGGAAATAAACAGATTTCCTTATTTTATGTAACTAAAACTATACCTAACTTTATGAAATGATTTTATTTATAAGTAGTGGCATATCTTAAACTGAGTTCAGTGCAACGTCTCAATATAAAATGCCCTGTATTAAGGATACAATTTTAAAAGATGTACAACCAAAGTTATACCCACGTATGCTATAATAAAAAAAAAAAAATCATGCTACTTCTAAGGCAAATAATCAGGGAGAATAGATGAAGTTCTATTTTATCATGGTATTTTCACTGCAATATAAATCTTAATGTTCTTAATGGTGAAGGTTCATATTTTCAACCTAACTTGGTAGTATGGATCAATATTTTGTCCATTCTCTGTTAAAAAAAAAACAACAGCACTTTCCTTTTTAATTTCTATGCCATGTTTCTAAGTTATCCATCTTTTGCTTTCTTAAGTCAGTCTGCTTAAAGTACACAGGAATAATTTCGAAGAGTCTAAACCAACTAGAAAGTCCTCAGATTCCAAATCTATGTATGATTATGTATTTTGCTAATTTTGCTTATCTAAGATACTGGCATTTTCCATTAGCGGATAAAATCTATTACAATAACAGGTTGACAACACACATTTTCTCTAGAAAAGGCCCCAAAATAAATGTAAACTGTACTTTAAAGACTATGAGCCTTGGGGCACCTGGGTGCCTCGGTTGGTTGGTTAAGTGCCTGACTTCGGCTCAGGTCATGATCTTACTGTTTGTGAGTTCAAGACCCACGTCAGGCTCTGTGCTGACAGCTCAGAGCCTGGAGCCTGCTTGGGATTCTGTGTCTCCCTCTCTCTCTGCTCCTTCCCTGCTCATGCTCTGTCTCTCTCAAAAATAAACATAAAAAAAAAAGGAACATAAGCCTTTATATTATATACTACTTTTTAAGTAAAAACTGAATTTTAAAATATTTTCAAATTTTTGAAAATCATTTAAAAGTAATTTTTTTTAATGTTTATTTCTGAGACAGAGAGAGACACAGCATGTGGGGGAGGGGCAGAGAGAGAGGGAGACACAGAATTTGAAGCAGGCTCCAGGCTCTGAGCTGTCAGCACACAGCCTGACGCAGGGCTGGAACTCACAAGCAGTGAGATCATGACCTGAGCCGAAGTCGGACGCTCAACTGACTGAGCCACCCAGGTGCCCCTTAAAGTAATTTTTAAAAAATCAAGAGTTTAATCCTACTAAAACATTTGAAATTATACCTTCCACCTAAAGACAAGAACAAGCACAGGTAACTTAAAAATTTGCACATGTTCCTGACTTTAGCCAAGATTATAAAACAAACCAAGTTTAGCCCACATACAAATATTATTTACATGAATTTAGAAAAACAACTACTTTCTTAGAAATTATGATCCCCTGATGCTTGACATTTTAACTACAGTCATTTTTAGCACTTGAAGTACTAAAAAGTTAAATTACTAATATCAATTCTTGTTACCCACTTAGCCTATCAAGTCATGGAAATTAATAGTTCATTGCTCTGACTGAAATACCATCTCCTCTGTATTCCTTTAAGCTACCTTTAGGGCTATTAAATATGTGCATATAATAAAACCATGTCAATCTGCTATTCTTATATGACAAGTCCACAGTAGCCAAGACACTTTTCTCTCTTCTGTAACAGAGATGGCATGAACCAGTGAAACTTAACACCTTATTGGAGCAGAAAAGCCTACTGGCTCATCTATGACTTACAGAGGCACAGTTTGGGTTCCTGTGTCCCCATTTATCACCAAACGTCTTCCACAATGCAAGAGCAGATTTATGACCCGTCCACTGATATTTTCCATATCGTAATTTTGCTTTTCTAGGTAATAGACAACACTGGTACGTTTCCCAAGAAATGTTTGCTATGAAGGAAATCTGAAGATCGATTAGAGAGGCACAAAATAATCAACCTACTCTAGACTACATTAACAGCCTTATCTCACTTACCCAGCTATCAGATTTCTAAAAACCTTATACACATTATAAAATTGGAAGAAAAATAAAATGAGAAAAACATATTTTGTGTAATGGATTATTTAAAAAAAATTTTTTTTAATGTTTATTTTTGAGAGAGAGAGAGAGAGAGAGTGTGAGTAGGGGGTGGGGCAGAGAGCGAGGGAGACACAGAATCTGAAGCAAGCTCCAGGCTCTGAGCTGTCAGCACAGAGCCCAGTAAGGGGCTCAGACTCGGGAATGCGAGATCATTAGGCTGAAGTCAGACGGTTAATCGACTGAGCCACCCAGGTGCCCCTGTGTAATGAATATTTCAAAAAACAAGCAAATAAAAAAAAAAACAGCTACTTTTTCAGAGGAAATCGTTCTCAAAAACTCACTTAAAATTCTAAAAAAATCAGAACCGTAGGCCAAATAAGGTTTAAAATTTTCCTGGGGTGCTTGGGTGGCTCAGTCGGATGAGCAGTCCAGCTCTTGATTTCGGCTTACGTCATGATCTCACGGTTTGTGGGATAGAGCCCTGCACTGGGCTCTGAGCTATCAACAACAGACTGGGATTCTTGGGATTCCCTTTCTCTCCCTCTCTCTCTGCCTCCTCCCCGGCTCATATGCATGCATGCATGCTCTCTTAAAATAAATAAATAAAATAAAATTTTATTCACTTCGTATCTCTTTGTTCCAAAAAAAACCTTGGTTAAATTATTTCCATTCTACAGCAAATTAATAATGTTTTGAAGCTAGGTGGGAGAAAAGAAAGGGAGAAAGCTGCTCAATGCATTGTAAATAAATGTGGTTTATTAACATGGGCACTGCCATAGGAGGTATGTATAAAGCAGACCATATAAAAGCACCACCTAGCCTAAAGTTTTATGAATAAGGACACACTTCTCTACCCACATCTAGATCCCTGAGACTACCACCACATTATAGCAACACACAAAAAATGTTCACATTATAGCAACACACAAAAAATGTTCAAAAAAAAGGTTAACGCACTAAAGATGGTGTTTTATAAAAACATTACTTAATACATTCTAGAAAAATCTTTAATAAAGTGGCATTTTAAATATTTCTGGTCTCATTTAATGGTTTAAAAGTTGCTTACAAACTACAGTTTATAAAGAAGTAATTTCTAATGACCTAGAAAAATTGCATCCAAAGAGAAACAGTAACAGAAAAACTAAGATACTAGGTTATGCAAAATTATAATACAAAAAAAAAAATGGACTTGTTATAGATCTGCTCTTGAATTCTGGAAAAGATCTGGAACCAAACTATGCCTCCACAAATCTTATATGAGCTAATAGGCTTTCTCTTCCAAAATCCTCTCCAATAAGCTTCATCTCCTTAACTTCCATTTCTCCTCAAGGAAAAGTTTAACTTCGCAGATACCTAAGCAAGCTTTATGTATTTGCATAAATTCTCAGAAAATCTTGTGTTTGTCTCAAATTCTGTATAGGCAAAACTTCGTAACATTCCACTAATCCTGCATAGGAGAAATTTCCTTACATTCCATTAATAGCATTAAAGTTATGTAAGAGATCAATTATCAGTCAAAACAACATTAATTATAATCCTTCACTAAGTATATATTAATTTATACTAAATGTTATTAACAGTTAAATTTACAACCTCATTTTGAGTAACTTTTAACAGAATTTACTTATATAAACTGTTATGCATCTAAAATTACATATGTAAATTAATTTACAGAAAATTACATTACTATTATAAAAGTAATGTGATCAAATTTTAAAAAGACATTCAAAAAGATATTTCTCTGGCAAAGTAAAACATTTGAAACACTTGATTTCTTAAAAGAATTGTTTTTGGTGAGCTTACTTTTAACTTCTGTTCGATATGAAAAAGTTACTTCTGATTAGCTATTAGGTATTCATTCAGATATTGTCAACATTTTTTCTTTTTGGCACTTGATGTAATTAATGAAGGGTTGAGTAAACTTGGTAGAACTCAATAACAAATATAAACTGGTCTTATTTAATTCCCCAAACCTAGGCCACACACGAAAGCACTAAGGATCTAACATAAACATCCACAAGGGAGTTAGAAGTTAATAGGCATGTGCATACTACCTCTTCACGCTGTAACGTCAAGAATAAACGAGGCCTTCCTGAACAGTCATTTGCCATAGTTTTGTCAGCACTGATCTAGCATGTGTTTTTCATATGTTCCATGAACTCGGTGCGGTGCCGGTGCTACTCCTCTGATACATAAGAAAACTCAATGAAAGTAATTACTTAAGGAGTAAGATTTTTGTTGGGCAGAGCTGAGTTCTGAAGGGCCACAAATCATGAACTAAAATTTTTATTGCCTCCCTTCCATTAACCAATTTGTGTCCGTTTTTAGACTGTATCACCCTCACTGTGAAAGCACGGAAAGAAAGAAAAAAATGAATGCCTTTTGGTAAACACAAGGAAGAAAAATTAGACTAATGATTTTGAACAGGATATATTTTTGTTTTATCCGATAAGTACATCTTATCATCTATGAAGATTTTGTTCATTTGTTTGCTTAAATCCAGTAGAATTTTCTTGAATGAGACATCGCATTCCTTGAAGATGCTGCAAAAGTGAGGAATTATTATTACTAAGCATCCAATTTCAATACTCATCTCCAACAGAGAAAATGCAAGGGAAGTAAGCAAAGAGAGGGATTCTGTTGGGTAATGAGGGGAAGGGGAAAAAAATAGAGTGAGCTAGTTAATTTGCAATCTTATTCTAACTTTAAGTATAAAGATAGCATACTATTTTGACCTAGCTATTGCCTCGAGGCATTTTGATATAACTTAAGAATTACAAATACTGTACTTACTCCCAATCTATTTGTTATTCAGAGAGCCAATCAGTTTGCTTTCATAGCTTCTCCCATCTCTAAATTTTTATCAGTCCGACATATGGTTTCTTTAACTGCTATTAATTAGATAAGAATCCATGATCAGATGAAATTCTCACTTTACATTTTACTGTCAAGTTCTTATTTTCCGGAGGAAAGAAGATGACTGATCAACCACCACAGAAAAAAACAAAGGAGACTTTTGGGAGTGTACATTCATAGAAGGACTCAAATATAATTTAAAGAGGAAATCTTCCCCACATTAAACAGGGCATTTTTAAACTATTTCCCAAAGCTGCATGGACATCTCACTTTGCCATCATAGCCTCACTCAAACAATTCTAGAACCACATTATACAACAAGTCTGCTAAAAGTATGCAAGTCAGCTTATGCTCCAACCAAAATCTAATGGCCCAAAAGAATTAGTTCTAGCCCCAACAGTGAGAATAGAAATCTTCTGAATACATACATAACAGAAACCAAACATGTACTACCATTGGACATAACTTGCAAAATATAAAGGCAGAGAGACCCTCAACTCACACATCAGTGAATATTCACTAGTTGAACATTTAGTAACAAAATATGACTAGCAAGATCTTACGTTAGAATTATAGAATAACGCTAATAAATCAGCTCATATTCTGATCTAGTTAGATCATGTTAGAATCCATACTTATCATTTATTATCAGAGTATTCATAAAAATGTATTTGTTTTGAATAAAAATGTAATTAAAATGAGTAAGGCATACTATTTTTATATCTTTTCTTTCTATAGCCAAGATCAAAGCTTTTTAGGGAAAAAAAATCGTTTGATGTGAACCCTGACACCTTCTATATAAGGGGGAAAAAAACATAGTTGAAAAGTCTTATCTTCTTTGAATTTTGGGGACAAGGCAGATAGAGGGAGATATATTGTCTTTCAAGTAGGAAGTATACGAGCTGGCTAAACAGTTTATTTTTTAAAAGATCATTTTAGATGAACATGCAATAATTATTATTTGAGGGATAAGAAGAAAATGAAAGCCAAGTTTCATAAAGATTAATTCAAGTGAACATATTTACAACGGAAGTGGAACAATCCTTGCTCCCTGACTAAATAAAAGCAGTCATCTACTGCATCAGTGTGTATTTTCAAGCAAATACAGAAGCAAAACTCATTAGCTCTTTAAAAAATACACACATTTAATGTTGGTCTGTTTTAATTCTAAGTAAAGCAATTCCAAAAATACAAACTGAACATCAGAGTCATGTGAACCACCATGAAAAAATAAAACAGACATTCACAATAATTACGTCTAAAGACAGTTCAGCTTAATAAATCATCTTCCATGTATACTAAAGAAAGAGTTACTAAAAATACTGCTGGTGTTCAGTTAGAATTAAAGGACTTTGGGGAAAATGAAATAATATGATACAGGTGGAGTGAATAAGGTTACACGGGATTTACATTTTCCATTACCCCTAGATATAAACAAACATTCAAAATCAACACAAACTCTGTGTGTTATTCAAAATATTGCAGCTGCAGGAAAGGCAACTTTAAATTAATAGCTAGGGGAAAATCAAGTTTTGGTGGAGGTAAACAGAAGTGACAGTTTTTAATTTGCACTTTTGTAAAGCTCATTTATACCTGGCCAACCAGGAACCAAATGCAGGACAACGAAGTTCTCTGCTTCTTTTGGCTATAATGTGACAAGAAAAGGTCATCTTTTTAAGATGTTTAAAGAAATAAAGCAACTTTCTTTATAAACAGTCAAATAATCAATCAATGGAATAAATAAGTACTAACCCACATTTTTACCACTCTGTAACCACTACACTTTACATATTTTTCATTTTGGCAGCAAATTCTCCAAATTTTAGGCTAAAATCCACCAATCACTTTTAAGAGTAAAATGAATAGCCACCAAAATAAGAATATTCTTCTGTTTACTCTTTGGCTAAAAAAGAAAACAAACAAACAAACAAAACAAAAAGAAACAGAAGACAACTCTAACACTGGTGATAAAAGAAACTGTTTTTTTACATGTAAAATAAAGTTATCAATTTAAATCTTGGTACATTTTATAAAAACAAGAGGTAATGTTGTAATAAAACAGCAGTAGCCTTGTCAGGCAACGTACTGTTTGTTAACCCTGTGCAATAAAATACTTTGTTCATACTACACTTATTCGACGTGACTAACAGTTACTACAGACGTTTCAGGAATCTTCACGGGACTCCTATAGACTTACTGTTAAAACTGAGAGACATTTACAATCATAATGTGCCATGAAAACTTGAAAATGTTACTTCTAGTAGGAGATAATGTTCATATTATTTGAATTGGTTTTAGGTACTGAACAGCTGAGTTACAAGGACTGAAAGTGAAAAGCATTCTAAAAGCCCATGAACACTGTTGTTCACACCCTTCTTCAGAACACACTAAACTTTAAACTTGTTTGACACATTTCTCTTCATACATAGCAAGCAACAGCACCCAATAAAAGCCTGAGAAGAAATGCTGCTGTGTAAATACTGCAACTATTCCTGAAAAAAGAATTATGGGATATATACTCCAAAGCTGCCCATTCCCATAATTTGTATTGCATAGGTCACATAATCACACACATATATATACACACATGTGTACATATATGCACATGCAAAGAATATATTAAGACGACAATGAAGTCTAGTCACAGAGCAATTTACAGGCTCAATATATTTTTTACACTTTGCGTGAAAGAAAATTTCAATATTTTACAGTCTTTTAGTAGGCATTATATACACTGCACTTTATGAAATCTGAAAGGTATCGAAATAAATTTTTTCCAACATTTTGGTAACAAAACAGACAACGTTTCTCCATATACTTGTGCTATCTATCTACATGATCTGTTTGATCTGATAACCACTAATCACAAAAACTGACTCAATGGAATAATTAGAAAAATTATCTAACACCATGCATGGATTTGAATCATTTTTAATATCCTACCCTAGAAACATTCTACAAATCTTAAGATTTAAAAAATTAAGTCTCTGTTCTGATTTTTAAAAGATATCTTTTTATGACAATATCCATAACATTGACAGGTACATGTTAAGGCTAGTATATTTCCTTTTGTGGATTTTTTTGACTTTTTTCTTTATTTTTTTTTTTTTTAAGAAAGATAGTAAAAGCCAGACTCCTTTAGGGCTTTGAACTGTACCTACAGAAAATGAGAGTGCAGTGAACATAATGTTCAGTCCTACAGTCAGGATGCAGTTGCTCCTTCCCATTCCACAAGATACTGCACCTTTCCATCAAGTGTCACCCGACGAGCCAGTACTCGGTATTTTTCACCACATGCTATTCTACCTGCAGCACCAAAATAACTGGTAATGGAGTTTTTTAGATGATTGAGTTGCAACTCCTGGTCTGCTAAGTTATTCAAAATCTCTGTGTTGAGTTCATCAAATTGGTAATCTTCTTTGCCTTCATCATCTTTTACAATTTCTGAGTTCTGAGTCTGGAGTGCTCTTCTTGGAAGACGACCCCTTCTTCTCCGTAAATGTGGTATTGCAGCAGGCCAAGATCTTCCTGTACGAGTTCTTTTTCTGGAGTCAGATAATCTATGGAACAAAAAAAAGGCCATAATTGTCTACTGAGTTTATAAAGCATCCTTTGCCCAAACAATGTGTCCTCAGATTTTTTTTTTCTATCACACTACTCTAAGTATATACCCTTGGTGACATAAACATCAGCCAAACCGAAACAATACATGCTATTTTTATAAATGGATTATCACTCGCCTTCATTAGACTCCATCACCTTCTTGGGGCTGACCTTTGAAGAGCTTTTCTTCCTTAACAATGTACTATTAAGCTTAAAAGAATCAGAGGAAGTTTTTAATTATGAGGCCAATGAGACAAATTCTTACCAAGAAGAGGCCCTATTCATTAATCAGATATCGTCAACAGTCTTATCAAAAAAGAAGTTCATTCACTCATTCAATGAAACAAATACTTAATAAGCACCTACGATATATACAACATTTTTCCCTGTGCTTAAATGGATGGCAAAACTAGAATAAATGTTCTCTTATTACCAGTTCTAGGCCTAGTGAATGAATGTAATGAACTGGAATAAGCATAAACTAGAAATCAGGGTACCTTGAATCTAGCTCTGTGATATTGGCCAAATTCAAATCTCTTATCCTCTGTATTCTCTTCTGTGAAGAGATTAAGTGAAGGGGTTGAATTAGATAATCTTTGAGGTCCTTTTCAGCTCAGGAATTCAATGATTTTACAAATCTTTAAACAAGGGAGAATACAGCATAACAGTTAAATTCAAAGACTTTATAATCATACTCCCTGACTCAACATCCCAGTTCTGTTATGCTTGTTAATGACCATGCTAGTTTCTTAAATCCTTCTTCGTTTCAGTTTAGCTTTAAAATGGGAATAACAGGATCCACAACTCAAAAGACAGTTTTAAGAATTAAAAAAGGCAATGTATGTGAGAAGATTAGCACAATGTTTGGTAAGAGGCCAAAAACAGTTCAATTATTCTTCACAATCCATTAAAAAAGGAGTTACGTTTTAAGCTTTTTAATATTCTAAATTTTGTACAATTTACACAAGCAGTTTTCGAACTGTGAACAAAAATTAAACTAAGGGAAGTATAAAACTTGCAAGCTCATAGCTCTGACCCCAAGGAAACGAACTTTTCATACCTGATGTATCATGTAGGATAGGCATCATTCTGAAGAATTAGGTTACATAAAATATTAGAGGAGAAGTCTGCTACTGATAGAAATCCTGAGTTTAAAATCCTCTTAGTAACAAAAGGATTTGCATATCTGATTCAGTTATTAAGAAAAAAAAAAAAGCATTCCTAAAGCAAAGTACACCTAAATATTAGAAGCAGAAAAAGGTCTCAAGGAAAAAGCACTGTCTATTAACACTGGTATACCTCTTCTGTGCACAGAGCAAAATCTCCTAACAAATTTTTAATGTTTGGGCTCTGAAGAGCAAAAATTTCAGATGAATATTAACAACCTAAGGAATCTACATATAGATTGCTTCTCAAATGCTGAAAGGCATATTTATATCACTTTCAATTGCTAAAAATTTATTTAATTACTTTACAAAGAAAAAGAATCTAGAAGAAAATTAGTAAGAAATAAGAATATAAAGTATCTACCCATAATGCCTGGAAATGCTAGACGAGGTAGTTTCTTTTGTACTGGAAGCACCCGTGAAATCCACATCTGAGGTATTGGATGAATGTGCAGTTCCCTCAGTTCTCCTAAGACAAAAGAATTTAAATGGTATAACGACTATATTACATAACAATAGAAATATTCATTTCCCCCCAAAAGAAAATTCCTAGGATAGGAGAAAATAACTTTCTATTTACCCTATAGAACAAGGTAAGTCCAAGGTAGGATTCTCTGAAATTGATTCCTTATCCTGGAAAATAAAAAATAACATACTTAAAGCATGGTTCTAAAGTAAACTGGAAAGATACTCATTTCTCAGTTAATTTCAAGCATCCTTCCTCTTTGAGAACATATACCAACACAACCTCTTACCAAAGGTGGCTCAGCAGTTTTCTGAATCATTTTTCTTGTATATGGGCCAGGTGGACGACCTACAGACTTTTTCTTTCCTTTTTTTTCTATGCCATTGCTTACTTCCCTGAAACATAGAATCATTATGTATTTAATCTCTGCATAAAGAAAACAAAAAGACAATGGACAATATATACTAGCTTAGCTCCACTTATGTAATAATTAGGCTATACTTATTTTTGTATGAATGGTAACAAAAAGCAAAAAAATTAGATGTAAGTTGAATCTACAAGTTTAGTCAAGTGCATACAGATAACACGTTTCAATTTAAAATAAACATTCTTGACTTAGGTATTATTTACATATGAAAAGTTTAAGGGAAAAAGTGTTCTCTTTACCACAATTCTGAAAAATATATATAACCTCAAAGTTAATAAGGAAACACAAAAACAGAATACTATACTGGAAGGAAGATTTCCAAACCCCCAAGAGTTCCATTATTTAGTCTATTATTATTATGTAGGTACCTCAGGGACTATTTCAAGAATTTACTACTAAAAGCAATTATGAATTTAGTCGTTACCCACATGGAGCCAGGAAGTGTCTATATTAAAATATAGTAGCTATAAATACAAGTTGCCTTTAGAAATAAATATATATTTCTTGAATAATATTAATCAGAAAGAGAATGAAGCCCCGGGTGGCATAGTGCAGAAGAAGGTATCCTTTATATTAGGCAGGGAGTCATTCAAAAGGCACAATTTGAAAGATCTAGAAAACTGTTTTTTGAGACATAAAAGCAAGTATCAATCAAGAGGGGAAAAAAGCAATAGCCGAGGACATCTCTAATAGAAGAGAAGAAGAAAAGGGCAAATATCAATACAGAGTACATCTATATCCAATAAACATTATCTACCAAAAAAAGGGGGGCTATTACATAATTGGAATGCAAAGATCTTCCCTGTGCTAAGAGGTCCACGATACAGGCAGAAGTGACAAAGATATATACAAACAGGCTAATAAAAAGAGGTAAGTGCTATAAGAAAGTTACCCAGAAAAATGTAATTTAAAAACACAGACAAGGAATAAAACTATATAATGGGCTAGAAAGAGGTGAATGGAGAAAACTAGAAAAGACTACTCCAGACATCAAACTAAAGTTGGGCAATAAAGGTGGAAGTACAAGGAAGGAGAAAGTAGGGGAGCTAGAGGAACAAAGCATAACTAGAACTATAATCAAAAGTCTCAAGGATAAAATAGATGGAAGTATACATCTTTGTTTTTGAAACATGAACAACATTTATACAGGACCCTTGGACTAAACAAAGTACTTTCAGATTAAAAGGACCAATTCATACATAGGACCCAGAAGGAATAGAGAATGCCTTTAAACAAAGTTGAGCCATTTCCTGGTGGCATCAAATGAAAACCTCATAGCTAACACAGATGGAGTGTCTCATTAATGTGAAAGGAATGACAAAATTTGTGTAAATCTTTTTCTAATCCATAATACGGGCAAGTGAGAGCAAAGGATTAATGATAAAATCTGAAAGTAATAGGAATAAGTATGCTTTCCTTTATGGAAAAAAAAAACTAAAAGCATTATCTACCTTATTAGACATTCAAATGGATATGAAACACTGTCAACCCTGGGTTATTACTTTTTCTTACTCTCCAGGTACTCTCATATCTTTTATTTACTCCTCAAATTTCCCTCTCTGCACAACCCTCAGCCATCTTTACACCTCAGTATTTCATTTAGAAAATAGAAGCTACCAAGCAATAATTTCAGTCATCTTCCAAATGCCAAATCTATAACAGAACTGGTATCTGTACCCATTTTCACCTAATTTCAACAAAAGGGTAGAAGTTCTCCTATCAAAGGCCACTCCCACGTTTAAGTTCGATATCCCTCCCCTTGTGGATTCTCGAGGACTTTATAATATCTTCAGTTATCTGTCTCCCCTCTCAATCTGTTTTCCACTGGATCATTCCTACTAGCACATAAAAACAGATTCCAATTAATATTTTCTGTCTATTTAAAGTCATCACCTGAGTACTTCCTTTCCTTCTTCAGCTTCCATTTGTCTACCTCTTTTCACAGTAAAACTACTTCTGAGTGTTGTCGACACAAACCCTTTCCACTTTCTCCCTTCTCATTCAGATTTCTTAAAGATTATTTCCCATTCCCCCCTTTCTCTTTATTATTATTATTTGAATCTGCCTATGTCCCTTATTTGTAAAAAAAAAAACAAAACCCAGTATTGACATTTTAACTGAGCAGTGCTAGATTCAATCATACTTCAACCCATTTCAATCTGACTTCTATCTTTACCTCTCCAAAAAAACTATTTTTGTCAAGGCCATTAATAACAGAATGTTATCTTATCCAATAAACATTTTCCTCTCATCTTAAATCCACCTCTCAGCAGTATTCAATACTGTTTAATATGTTCATCTTTCTCAAACACTCCCCTTTGCTTGATTTTCAGGACAACAAAGTTTCCTGGTTTCCTCCTATTTCACTGATCAACTCTTTTTTAGCCTTCTTTGTTTATTTCACCTCTTCCAAATCTCCAAATGATAACAGGGCATTATTCTGGGCCACATTCTCTTCCCTACCAACTCCTTACTTCCTAGGTAATTTCATTCATTCTCATGGCCTTATAAACCAGCTTCCAAATTTTTACCATGTGCCCTGACCTTTCCTGAGCTCCTGACTGACATACCCAGCTGTCTGTATCTAACAGCATCATCACTTAGATATGCCTTATAAAAATCTCAAACTTAATTAGTATGATTTGGAAGAATGCTTCATTCACCTTGCCAAATTCTGTTCTTGCAGATCTTGATACTGGACATCACCACCCACCAGTTGCTCAAGCCAGAATTCTGGGCTTTGTATAACTTGATTTCATGTATTTAAATAATTAGTTAAACTAATGAATTTTTGCCTCCAAAAGAAGTCTTAAATCTATTTTCTCACCATTTGACTGACACCACTACCCAAGCAATCTCTTCAACCTAGATGACTGCAAGAGTCTTCATTTTTATTTGCTTCTATTCTTAACTCTAAACCTATCCAGTCTCCAAAAGTCCACAAAGAAGTATTTTTAAAGGATAATTCAATCTGCTTACATCTTTAAATAGCTTCCCATTACTCTTAAAAAACAACCCCAACTCCTTAGACCCAACTCTACATGAGCAAGCCCCATCCAGACTTTCCAACACCTGATGCTACTCTCTAGCCCTCATTCATACCTCACTAGTCTGTGACTTCCTAGAATATGCCTCACCTCCTTCATACTTGCTATTTCCGCCACCTGCAGTATTCTTCCTTTCCTTTGCTTCTCACATTGTTAGGTTAGTCTCATTCCTTTAGTTTCAGCTTAAATATCATCTTAAATAGGTCTTCCCTAAGCCTCTTCTTGAAAGTAAACTGCTTCACCCCTATCCATCCCGGTACAGTCTAAACGCATCTGCTATGCCCTACATGACACTAGTATGACCTGCAATTATTTTATTTATCACCTTTCTTCCCCACTATACTGTAAACCCCATCAAGGCGGAAGGAAAGTCTGTTTTGTTATTGTATCCCCAGCACTTAGACAGTAAGTTCTATGATAAATGGAATGGATAAATGAATAAATGAATGAATGAAAAATGAACAAATAAATGAACAGGCCAGTACTTAAGCTGTCTGCTAACAAAATCAATAGGGCTTATTCCTAGAAAGCCTAAGATCTAAAATAAATAAATAAACATCTAACATTAACTCTTTGTACCTTGTCTAAGCAAGAAATTATAAACAGGAAAACAAATCAGGGTAACTGCTGCTTACACTTTCATATATACTAATGAGACTAAATAACACATTTTTAGTTACAAATAAGCTAAAGAGAAAAACTAAGCCACAGATCAACTTTTACCTTGAATCAGATATAGGTTTGGATGCCTTTCTGCCTTTAATTTTAAATTCATGGGATGTTCCTTCAGGTTCTTTCTCTGCTTTGAAAGCCACATTTGGTGGCACAGGAGGAACACGAATTCGCAACCCAAACAAATGCTTCTTCTTCTTTATTTCTTTCCCAGACATAAACCTAAATTTTTAAAAAAATTAACTAAAAATTTAAAAACTGAACACATATACACGTCAGACCCTAACTCATATAACTTTCAGATATAAAGCCTTTATAGATGAAAGTCCACCCAATACTACAAAACTTGCTCTTTCTCTTTGCTTTCCTGGATTCTTATGCCCCAGAGCCAATCCACAGTAGGATATAATGGCGGAGAAGGTGGCAGGGAAGGACAGGATCAGAAGGGAGAAGAGCACATGTCCACTTTTCTTTTTAAAACATGGCATCTATGCTTCAGATTCTGTGTCTCTTTCTCTCTCTGCCTTTCCCACTTGTGCTCTCTCTCTCAAAAATAAACATTAAAAAATTAAAAATTATAATAAAACATGGCATCTAACTTTTAAAAGGAAGAAGAGTAAAGAGCGGTGTCTTTTAAGTCCCAATATGTGTTGTCCATATTTCAGTGTTCTGTTTAAAATATCTCAAAAATGGTTTAGGAAAAGAAGAATTCTATTTCAGAGGGGATCGGTGAGGGGAGAAACCCTAGTTAGAAACTAACAAGTGTTAGCACTGGAAAAGAGAATCCAATAGGAGAGGTCCGGAAAATAAAAGGAGTGTCTAGTGTGTGAGATTTAGAATTGGAAATAACCTGGAACAGAAAAATGTTATTGCAGTGTGGGTGTGGGCCTCTGAAAAATGTGCTCCTAACTCTTTCCCAAAGTCCTTAGGCTCCTTAATCCAAAACACCCCCCACCTACCTCACTTCTACTACACCCTGCCTATCTTCCAGAACCACTACCAAATGCTTGGAATGTTCTTCCACATCCATGCAGGTTTGAGAAAGGGGAGCTCCCCTTTCTATCATAATAAGAACAGATTATTTCTGGTACCCTAAATTGGATTACAGAATTCACATCCCATAAAGTATTTTTACCAGCACAGTAACTGCTCAGGCACCTTATGGCTTTTTGAACTGACCTAAAGATCTGGCTGCTAGTGATTATAACATTTTTTAAGGAGGAAATTCTGTCAAGTTCAAAAAAAGCAACTAGTTACAAACAAAAAATTTTATAAAATAGCTCAATAGTTGGTTAGAGCCAGCATTTATACTCAAAAAATTATTTCTATTGCAATTTTTAAATATTTTTAAGAAATGTAGAATGCTTTTACTTTTTTCTTAAAAAAGAAAGGTATATACAAGAATATATGAAACAATAATCAAAAACTTAAACTACTAATAAAACTCTTCTGTAACTGATGGCAATAACTAATCTTAAAACCATAGAAGATCTTAATCATTTTAAACCCAATATTCTCTATAATATTTTCCACTATCTTTTGCATTTTCCCACCAGCTAAGATTTTATTTTCAGGGGACTATATTCTAAAAGCAAGTCATTACTGAATATGTTTTTCAACTAAACAGGCCAACATCTCCTGAGATATTGGTATGCCTGCCTTCCATCCACCATTCCCAGAGGATTGCTCTTCCCTTCTCCAACTCTTGAGAATCACTGTTTTACTCAGAATGAAATTAAAATTAAAAAGTTTAAAATGGTTTGTACTAGTTCTAAACATCAATCCCACAATTCTTAAACAATGCCATTATTCCTTATACTTACTACAAGTCTCCCTCAAAGGGATACATAAAATAAATCAACTTACATGGTCTTGTAATCATTTAATGCCTCCAGAACATGCTCATATCTTTCAGATTTTGGTGTGTCTGCCAGCTGTGAAGTATCAAGAAACAATTTAACGCACTATTATAATTTCATCAGTTAGTAATATACAGGTGCTAGATAGAGGCAATGTGATGCAGAAGAAAAGAGTACTGACTGGTAGTCAGAAGATCTAAGTTCTAATTCCAGGTCCTCACTGACTAGCTGAATGATCTAAGGCTTTTTAACCTCTTCTTGTTTTCTTATCTATAAAAAGAGGAGTAGGGGCACCTGGGTGGCTCAGTCAGTTAAGGGTCTGACTTCGGCTCACTCACATCATGATCTTGCAGTTCAAGCCCCTCATCGAGCCCTGTGTTGACAGCTCAGAACCTGGAGCCTGCTTCAGATTCTATGTCAACCCCCTCTCTCTGCCCTCCCCTGCTTGCTCTTTGTCTCTCACTCTCTCTCTCTCAAAAATAAGTAAACGTTAAAATAAATAAATAAAATATATAAACAGAGGTGTAAAAATTCTCCTCTATTTTACTAGTAATTTTATGAATCAAATGGTATGTCTGAAAGAATGAAACACTAAAAAAATTGGATTCTATTAGTTACTAAATTTACTTTAATTCTATAATCTGAGGAAATAATACATAGAATGAATGACTTTAATATCAACCATATATTGGTTCTACTAGATAACAATAGCTTCTGATGGATATTAGTAGGAAAGAGGATAAAAAATGAAAAACATAAGATTTTATTTCCCAATAATTCTAATATTAACAGAAACCCATAATCTCTGTAATTTTGAAAAATTCTATGCAACTGGGGGAGGGGAGTTATTTTCATAAAAGCTAAAGACTTTAGCCATCCTTAAAACCCAAAATGTCTCAGTAATTTATCATCAGAAATCTTTTTAAAATCTAAACATTCAATTCTAGAAAATACTATTTTGTTTCAAAAGAGCTCCCTTAAAATCATTTCTGCATCCTCTTCCAAGTTTAAAGACTGGGGCCCAATGGCAAAAACATCCACATTATATAAGGACCATTCTCAATTAAAGCCACAAAAACTTTTTTAAAAATTCCAGAATATTATAGTTGACTTTTTACTACCAGTATGGTCTTTACCAATTTAAACTTCCAAACCATAGAACTGCTTCAAGTAAAAAGAGAAAATAAATCTCCAAATAGAATGTTGGAGGCAGAAGAGACAGAGTCATCTACTCCAACTCCCTTTATTTTACAGATTGGTTAACAGATGTAAAGGTTAAATGAAGTGCTCAAATTCACATGGCCGATTAGTGAGAGAGCCAGAATCTTAAATCCAAGTGACAAAAAGTCCATTCATTTAACATTCACTGAGAGCCCATATTGTGCTGATACACTGGGTGCTTTTAGAAAAAAAGAAAAGAATTGGGACAGTTTGGTGCTCATGCCTCTATACCATACCACTTCCTCTTATTGTAATTTCTGTAGTGTCCAATGATAGAGAATTTCTATTAAAGAAGAAACAACAGAATCAGACCTTAAAGCTTGAAAGACACTCTAGATGTCCATTTAATTCAAGGTTCCATCAATATTGCAATCTCTTTTATAGTACTAACAGTCATTCAGCCTTGGATTAAATATTACCACTCATGAAAGCTGATGAGGCACCTATGAGGGAGCCCATTCCATAGGTGGACAAAACCTTCCTTCCTGGAACTCTTCTATTCCCTCTTTTAACAAGACAGTTCTTCAAATATTTGACAGCAGCTTGTCATGTCTAAGCATAAGATTATGTCTAAGTATAAGATTAAATTAAAAGTTTTTAGCAGACACATTACATGATTATTTCATACTAAGCTCTGGGTAATTAATTCCATCCTCTTCCTCATCTCTACACCTCACTACCCCAACTCTAAAATCTCATCAGATAAACTGATCAAATCAAGTGCTCCCTACCATACGCTACTTCTTCTGAACTGGATGTTTGTGTATTTAAGCCTAAAAAGTAGAACTTTATAACTGCTGTTAATTTGATTTTGTTTTCGGGTCTGTGTTTCGGGAGATCATCTATTCTCTTGTTCTGTCATCCTTCTTGAATTGAAGGTAGACTCTCCATTAGAATCCCCCTCAAGAATATTTCCAACCCATTGACTGCTTTTGTTTCAATTATTCAGTTAGTAACATAACCATTTAATTTTTAATTTTAACTGGTTTGAATTTCATTATCTAACCTGAATTGAGTTACACAAGGTCTATACCATACCCATACCCATTTAACATACCAATGTGGCTAACCATATCAAAAACAAACATTCTATTAAAATAGTGTTTTTCCTCATTGCTTTAAAAAATTTTTGTTTGATGTTTATTTTTGAGAAAGAGAGGTAGAGCGTGAGCAGGGGAGGAGCACAGAGAGAGAACAGAGAGGGAGACACAGAATGTGAAGTGGGTTCCAGACTCTGAGCTATCAGCACAGAGCCTGACACGAGGCTAGAACTCACAAACTGTGAGATCATGACCTCAGCTGAGGTCAGATGCTTAACCAACTGAGTCATCCAGGCACCCTTCCTTATTGCTTTTTAAATCTTCACAAACAATGTATCTGAAAAATGTGCTCTATAATTATGCTGGACAACAACAAAACTGACTAATTTCTCAAATCTACTCCTCTTTCACTTTTTGAAAAGCACAAGAATGAACTCTCTTCTTTGTTTTGGTACTTACTCTCTCTATGTGTCAGAAATTTTATCTGTAAATTCCTTCAGCACTCCAAAACTATTCTGCACAGAACAATATATTTCAACTTGCATTATGGAGTCATGGGATCCTTTTCTGGACACCTGGGTGGCTCAGTCAATTGAGTATCCAACTCTTGATTTTGGTTCAGGTCATGATCTCACAATTGTAAGATCTAATCCCGTGGCTAGGCATGCAGCCTGCTTAAGATTCTCTCTCCCCCTCCCTCTCGCTCTCAAAAAAAAGGGGGATCCCTCTGTATATTTTGAAGACTAATAAGTACAGATATTATAGTTTAAATCAAGTAATCTATACTAAAAGAGCATCATATTCTAGGTCTGCAATCTGACCATGAGGTTTATAATATATATTGTTAATGTAATAACCATTTCTGTTCCTTCTACCACAGACACTAATTTCATACTAGGCTTTAACTTTCATGGTTGTAAATCTCTGTATAGACATAAACACCATTATGTATAGTTATAACTTGCCTTCAGTAAAATACATTTTTCAATCACCAGTATTGAATTCCATGCTCCCTAGGTTTAAGTATGCCAAACAGCTTAAGTAATTTCTTTGCCAACCTATACACTGCATGCTAATATAAAACACTCAAAGCCCCAAGTATTGTTATTAATCATATTTCTTATAATTTTCACTTAAAAATATTATACCACTTCTATAATACATTTTTTTTCTCTAGCCAAAACATCATTTCTGCCATAGCATTTTATTTGAGATATTTTACCTATGCCTTTCTCCCTAAATCCTTCAGAAATAAAGCAGCACTCAATACACTGTTCTACTATCAATCTTTAGTTTTTTTTAAATTTAAGACTACAATTGACAGAAAAGTAGGCTGCTCTTACAGAACTAGGATTTTAGATCATATTAGGAATTAAAGACAAATAATAATAAGCAGATTCCAAAAAGTATGAATATCTCATTTTAACTCCCAAAAGCAATTACAAGTTAATTCCTCATTCTAAATAAAAGCCTTTAGCAACCTTTATTTGGGACCCCAAATCTTTTATTATATATTTTTATGCTCAAAGCAAACATTACAAAACAGTGGTTTCTCAAATAGCTACATTGGGTCTATATGATAATCATTAAGGCAGGAAGTCTCAAAGATGTAAAAAAAAAAAAAATCACATAAGGAAACATGATATAGAACTATCATTATGATCCAGTATGTTCTAAAAGTTTCAGCTTCTCTTTTTAATCCTGAAATAACCAACTAAAGAAAAAACATGATACATAAAAAATTTGCCTTTCTGTATAAAAGGATATACTATCCCCCAAAAATTAATTCTCCAAAAGAAGTTTAATATTTTTAAGCTCCTTTTTGTTATAAAAGAAGTCACAGTATTTCCTTTAAAACAACAACAAAAAAAGCACAAAACACTAAACAGATATCACTGATTCAATTAAGACTGCTTCAAATAACTGGAAATTGAAGTAGGTATTTACTGGGCTTCCAAAACAGCACAGAAATATCATTCAATTCTGACCAAACTCATCATACATAATATAAAAATTAAGTCCTAATTTAGCTCAGGAATGGCAAACATAAGTGCCTCCCTATTACTAGTGTATCCATATATGTTCCTAAACAAAATGTCAAACAAATCTTAATCAACTTATCAAGGCATCACAAGTTTTTTTCTTTTACCTAGATGGAGGGAGTAAAATTACAACCATTTTTCTGTTGTTTCAATTTTGAAGAAAAATTTCTAGAGCAACTGCCAATGTAACATAATCTAGAGTATGTATAAGAACTGATGTTCAAAATGACTCGAGTACTCAACCAACAATATACGTAACATACAGTATTTTCTCACGTTTTAAAAGTAATAATGCTATTTTATAAAAAGATTTTTAACAGAAATATAAACAAAAAGAGGTTTTGTTAACCTAAATTTGGATTGGTGACAAAACTCAATGTAATTTGATTTCAGTTAACCAAAGATTTACTATTTTAGTAATCCAGGATAATCTGTTATTTGTATTATCTTTGTTTTTATTATCATAAATATTTAAAGGCAAACTAAATGAAAATTATTGAATAAATGTCACAGGTTGGCATAAATGTTATGGTCTCTTCCTCTCAAAACCAATTATGACAGTATAAAGATATAAAAGATTAATACAGAAAATTAAATGCTGAACTTCCATCTGTAAATATTGGAGGATGGAATGACTAAGTCTGAATTTCTTTTTTTTTAAGGCAGAGAAAAAGCAATGAGAATTGATTAGAAAGTCACTTGTTCTGATAATAAATTTGATGGCTCCAAAAAATGGAAACACTCCTCAGAACAGTAAAACTTTTCTGTTTTAAAGTTTTATTAGAGTATACTGTTCTTAATTATTTTGAAAGACTTTAAGTAATTTCTGTACCCAACGTGGGACTCAAACTTACAACCCCAAGATCAAGAGTTGTGTGCTCTACTGACTGAGACAGCCAGCCACTCCTGTTCCTCTTAATTTTTAAATTTCACAGAAGACAAAGAAACTTCCATATTCGCAAAGAATAAGAAATCGAAATTTCTTTAAGACATTACCCCATAAGCTACAGAAAATGAAAACATTTATCTACCAATGAAATAATTTTTTTATATTTATCAGAACTAAGCTACCTGAGCTAGAACTGAGATACCTGAAATTCATAAACTGAACTCATTTCTTAAAAACAGACTAGAGAGGCCAGGGTGGCTCAGTCGGTTAAGCATCCAACTCCTGATTTCAGCTCAGGTCATCATGATCTCACGGTTGTTAGATCAAGTCAAGCTACAGGCTCTGTGCTAAGCATAAAGCCTGCTTGGGATTCTCTCCTTCTCTCTCAAATTAAAAAGAAAAAAAAGTTTTATAAATACACTTAATTGTGATTTTTATTGTTCTCTATTTTCAGCCTCTTGAATAAGATCTATATATCATTTTTTAATAAAGGCATTTGAAATCAAGCAACCTGAGTTTTTATGTGCACCCACTGTCTACTTAAAGTAAGCACTATGGAATTTAATCACATGAAACATAAAATGTACTAAGAATATAGATGTATCTGCATAAGAAGTGCTAAAAGAATCATGGCTAGAAAGAAATAACTTTAAAAGAATGTATTAAAGCTTTAAATATTAAGATGACTATAGGGGCACCTGGGTGGCTCAGTCGGTTGAGCATCCGACTTCGGCTCAGGTCAAGATCTCACAATTCGTGAGTTCAAGCCCCACGTTCGGCTCTGTGCTGACAGCTTGGAGCCTGGAGCCTGCTTTAGATTCTCTGCCTCCCTTTCTCATGCTCTGTCTCCTCTACTCATGCTCTGTCTCTCTCTCTCTCTCTCTCCCAAAAATAAATAAACATTAAAAAAAAAAGATGACTATAATGAACACTATAGTTTCTAGGGACTTACACTTTTTTCTTTTATTACTAATCAGTTTATTAAAATTTATCAAATTTATAAATCACTCATTTTCTCTCAAATTTCATTCAGAAAAAGGATGTAACAGAAAACAGTGTTATATTCCAACATCTAACACTCGTAACTTCTTGGCTCTACTGATGTGAATGGTATCTCTGATTTTTAAAATCTAAATACTCTGCAGGTTATTTGCTTAATATTTTATGCAGCTGACCTACCACGAACTAACTTTTAAATAAATGTGCATTATGCTCTCCTTGATGCCTCATAAAACCCCCCAAAACTACTTAAAAGACGCTGATATCCTATTTGACATGGACCTTTTGTAAACTGCCTCATGTCTAGAAGCTACAAAGCAGGAATTCTTCCTAAACTTCAAGTAAGTTTACACAATTTTTACCTCAAAAAGTGATGTGTGACTGAAATTTACACATCTAATTCCACACATTATAAAATAAAATTTTTACTTAAGCTAAGAGTAAATATCTATATTTATATGTGTATATAGATATAGATATAGATACTTTTTTCTCTTAAGTTGGCTTCATGCCCAGCACAGAGCCCAGCACAGGGCTTGAACTCATCACCCTGAGATCAAGACCTGAGCTGAGATCAAGAGTTGGACACTTAACCAACTGAGCCACCCAGGTACTCCAATATCCTTATTTTAATAATTCTAAATAACTGCTAAAAACAAGGTAACTATTAAAGTTATTTTAGTTACTTTCTTCTTCATGCTTGCCTACTGTTTCAAAAATCTTCTTCAATAAGCAGACGTTAACTTTTATATTGTTTTTCCTAAAAACTCTGTAAACCAGCATGAGTGGTTAGACTTTGCAAATGAAAGGCAAAATGAGATGTCGGAATAAGGGGGATAATCTCCAACTCAGATAGCTTCACTCCCTAATTCATTATTCTAACACTATTACTGGGGTCCCCCCAACCATTCCTGGAAGTCAATGATACGTAAAGAGTACCAACAAGAGAGGAATGAAGAATGTTAGTTATGCCTCTAAGTTTACAGAAACTTAAAAAAAAAAAGCAAGGTTTTCTAAGAAGGAATCATAAGTAAGAAACACAGTAATAAGGATTTCTCCCTCCCTTCTATCTTTACAATGATTCTCACTTCAGAAAATGGAAGAATCACGTAATTTACTTCCTTCTACATTTTTCCGAGTAAACAGGCAAAAGGAAGATGAGAGGGCTAGTCTTCATAAGCTCATCAAAGTTATTTCTCCCTGAACTAAAAATAAAATTCTACTTTAGATGTGTGACTTATACATATATCTTGGCTGCTTTTAACAAAAACAAAACCAAACAAAAGCTATCAAGTAGCTAATGAAGTTAGCTCTAAGACCACTTACCTCTCCAGGATGCAATCTATCCCAGTTTTCATTAATGTATGTCATGAGCTCAAGTTCAGAATCAAAATATTTCTTCTTGTGAATAACACTTAGGTTGTAAAGGCATAGGTGTGCTATATCTACCCTGGAATCCAAAAATAATCAAGATATACAAAATCAGTATTTTTGGTTATGGTTAAGAAAGCATACTTTTACAAATAAAAACAAATTAAAAAATCCAAAGTGAAGTACGTAGGTAAGCAGAGGGTCAATATCATAAGTCGTATTCACATTATAATAAATCATTAGCTATGAAAATTACAGGAAAATATTAAATCTTTACTTATACTACGTAGTCAATATAAAGTAAAAGATATTTGAATAATCTCTTAAAATACATTCAAAGAGGATGTAACTTTAAGAAAAAATAACTTACAATAAAAATTTTACATTTCACTTGTATATACAAGCCATAGCAAAGATCATACTTTCACAGACTTTATCTGTGTCATGAGTTAAATCTTATCTTTTCCTAAAATATATAAAACATTCAATAAAAGTTTCTAATTACTTACTATAAGCATTTTATCAGTAAATCTCCAAAATTCACCATACTTCCCATGCCCAAGAATTACATTAAAGCAGAAACTGGCATATTTGGTAAAAGACCTCTCTCATCTGAACTCCCAAAAGAATTTAAAATATAAATAAGAATTTTGAAAATCTAAAAGATACGCACAGTTACATTTTATGGATCAGAAAACAGTAAGACTAGATAATCTTTAGTGAAGATGAACTCAGTTTTAAGGATAAATAAAAGAACTAAAGCCAGGCATAAGGAAAACAAATTTTTATTTAAACCAACTTAATGTACACAGAACATTTCATCCTAATTAAGTTGAAGAATATGACCCTTTTTTGTTCCTTAACAGAAACGTTCATATTTACCACTGTAATGGTAGACGTTTGAGGTATTCTGGTCCAGAACTGCAGACAGAGCAGATAAATGTATAAAACCTAAGGAAAAAAGAAAAGTTGTATACTGAGTAATCAAGGGTATACATATTCAACAATTAAAGCTAATATTCAGCAAGGACATATTCCACAATAGATGACTGATACACAAAGCAAAATCTAATTCGAATTAAGGCACTGTGACTTAAAGAATTTCTTTTCCAGTAACAACAAATAATGAAATAGTTCATATCTGGGGGGGCAAAAGTAATTTTTTTTAGCCATAAGAGATATTCAGAGTTCATACAGATTCATATACACATACAATTTACTAATGGCTTGTGTGTAACATGAATTGCGATGACAGCCCTCACATACAATATTATATTCAATGCTCAGAACGATCTGGTAAAATAAAAAGAGAGAAGTTGATCTTCCTAAATTCTAAAAAATAGTAAGCAACATACGTCAACATTTAAACCCAGGTTTTTTATGCCAAATTCAGTGCTCTGTCTTTCACTTTTCTTCCTAGAGCTCTCTGCCATTCCAGAAAGCACATTAGGTCTGCTTTTGTAAATTCTTCAGAACGCAAGTACAAATTTTGTGTATCAAGGTTTTATGGCCTTTTCCAACATTCTGTCACAGGATCCCTCTGAGGTTCTTTAAAGGAAGGTACCAATGGGAATAGTTTAGAGCATGCTGGACAAAAAGAGCAAATATAATCACTGATCAAATACTTCAAAGTGTTCTGGAATAACATCTAAAAGCACGAATTATGTGTATTTTTAAATTATGCATAATCTAGGCGCCTGGGTGGCTCACTCAGTGAGCATCTGACTCTTGATTTCAGCTCAGGAACATGGGATCAAGCCCCATGTTGGGCTCTGCACTGAGTGGGAAGCCTGCTTAAGATTCTCTCTCCCTCCCTCCCTCTCTCTCTCTCTCTCTCTCCCTCTGCCCCCTTCATACACGCTCCCTCTCTCTCTCAAAATAAAATGACTAAAATTATGCATAATTTAAATATACTATTCAATATTTTCCCTCTAAGGTGACTCCTTCACAAATCATTGTTGTAATTACTTTTAGAAATCTGAAACAGGGGCACCTAGGTGGCTCAGTCGGTTAGACATCTGACTCCTCATTTTGGCTCATGATTTGTGGGTTTGATCCCCACACTGGGCTCTGTGCTGACCCTGCAAAGCCTGCTTGGGATACTCTCTGTCTGTCTCTGTCTCTCTCTCCCTCCTTTGTTTGTACTCTCTCTCCAAATAAAGAAACTTAAAAAAAATTTTTAAAAATCTGCAATAGCAAACATAACCACAGTATAAAAGCTAAAAAATATATCAATTGGTAAAGTTCAAGTGCCCTTCTCACCTGTCTCCAAATAGCATTGGCTTTTGAAGGCATTGCACACAAGCCTCGTGAAACCACTGCTTACATTTGCAGCATTGTAGCATCTTTAAATACCAGCTATAAGAAAAAAGTTAACATTAAAATTGCTGTTTGCAGGTAAAGTTTTAAAAACAAAACCCAAAGTGGCATTATACAAAATACTGTTATGATTACACTAAGACATTTCTGCTATATTTAGTGTTCAATTTTCTTCCTTCCCAAAAAGGATACTGTTTTCATCCCTACTCTCTCTTTTATTCATGAGAACTTATGAGCTCTTTAAAGATACATCTACTATTTTTAATCAACAAGTGCCTGGTTCCTACACTAGTAAAGAATCTCTGTCAAAGAACAAACCTGGGAATTTTTTTCTTCACATCAACTCTCTACACCCTAAGAGACATCAGTTTCAGAGGTACAGCTATTTGCCCCATATACCAAACAGCCACAAGCAGCTTTATATCTTCACATTGTTTCCATTATTCTTGTCCATTAGGATGAAGAGGAATGGAGTATAGCAACTTAATAAATTTGGCTAACATAATTATAACTCTAATCGAAGACTCTTAACAGGAATAGAGGCTTTGTGACAGGTTTTGTTCTGTTCCAGATAACTGAAGAAGGTAAAATTGAATCGCTAGCTAAGGGTATCCTCTTGTTAGTGCGAGGTTTTGGTATGGATATTCTTATGTGCCACCCAAATAATGCCTTTTATTCCAATAATTCCTTTGCTCAACAAGTGAGCCCCACATTAACTGTAAGCCATATTATAGGCAAAGGCAAGAAGACTGATACTAAGCAAGGTTATTCATTCATCGAAAGACTAATGAATACTAATTATGTTCCAAGTACTTAGCTAGGTCCTCTACTAAAGTTAGTGGCTAGCAGTATCAAACACAGTTCATGTAGTTATGGTACTTAAAGAACAATGAATGACCCACCTTATAAAATGTCTATGACGATCTCTACCTATTTTGAGTAATACTTCAAATTAAATGGTAGGTATAAATGAGTAAAGGAAAAGATCAATCTCTAAGCCTACTCACTGTATCTCTTCTATAAGTGATTAAAGAAACAAGACAGAATGTTTTTTAAATCTGCAAGTGACCAAAAACTAAGAATTGTTATAAAACTGTCAAATCACAAATAAAAAATTCCATCAAGAGATTCGACAGAATGAAGAACTAAAATTTCATTCATTTACATATTCATTTATTCATGTTTCATCATTGAACAACTTATGTACCAGTCATGGTAAACTTTATAGACATTTTCTGTACATGCATTTGAACAGATAATATTTTAATGACAGTCATGTCCCAGCATTCTCCTAAACAGCACTCTTGTCTTAAGAGAAACACTGAGTCTGGGAGGAGTCAAGACACCAGACACCAATTAATTACAATTTAAAGAGTGAAATATAAAATGCTTCACTAATATTTTTTAAATGTAGTACAAATACACAATGCATAACTTGCCTTAATATGAGTTTGTACAAAAAAGAATTAGAGTACCAGCTGACCACCACAAAACCTAAATGATTCCAAAAACATAATGGGACAACCTGACAGGTAATACAGTCTCTCCTTGCAACAACAGAAGTGTCAGTTCTGAATCCTAATAGCCCAATTATAATCTGTGACACTATTCCTGGAAACAATGCATTTTCTAATCTTACCACCGTATTTCAAGAGTAACGTTCAAAAACTGAAGAACAACAAAGACAGAGGTTAGAAATCATGTCATAAAGAATGTCTGGTGGTAATGGAGAGTCTGACCTGGAATAAAAACACTACTGGTATGATTCATGGTAGTAGGAAATACTACTGGACTAAAATATTTTAAGAGTTACCTCCTAAGAAAGACAAGATGTATCTGTTTAGTTCCAAAGCAGCAGAACAAGGAGCAGTGATAAGAAGTTAAAGCTAAATTTCTAAACATTCTTAGTTAGAACTGTGATTCATTTATTTAGGTAACATTTAATGATAAAGATGAATATAACTACAGTCTCTAATTTTCTCCCCTAATTTTCTTTATTGATACTTCCATGCATTTACAATTCACTATCATCCCCACATCACAATCAATAACAAAAATAAAGTACATAATATAAACAGAAATCACTTAAAGGGCATGAAAGAATGATTTACTTACTCTCCAGGACCTCCACAGTAGCAATAACATTGTTGGACATTGGTCTTATGACCTGCATCCCATTCAAGGTCTGCCACACTGTAGGGTAATGTCTGCTTCATGACTTGCAATGCTTTGGCATTTGGTCCTTTCTTAAGCGCACCACCCCTCTATATTAGAGGGAAAAAATTATTTAAACAAGTACAGGGTAAAATTTTAAAAACAATTCTTTAACATAAAAATGCTTCTGAAACTTCTGAAGAAATTTCCATTCTAAATTTCTTACCATCTCACAAACTGTTTGACTAATAATAATCTTTATTTATTTTGTTGTTTTTCAAACTATTTCCCCAATTCCAAGACCACTCACTATTAGAAAATAAGTGCAGGATAGTAGCAAGTCACATAAGCATCATTAGTCAAACAATAAGCATCACCTCTTTCTACCCAGCATTGATTGCTCATTGCAGTCAGATAAACTTTCAACGTACACAATCATTACGTTGAGAGTACCTTACAAATTCCATTTAGGGCTTTAGCCCGAAACACTTAAAAGATACCTTTGTTGTTGTTGCAAAAACACACTGTCGACAGAGCCATTTTTCATCTGAATCAATCACACTGGAATCAATATGAGGTGTGTGACACAACTGATGATATCCTTAATATCAAAAAAAGCATAAAGCAAATTCTATTTTATTAATAAATACTGTAACACAATTTCAAGAAGGCATTTTAGTATTTTCTTCTCCTACATTAATATATTTACAACTGATGAATAAATTTATAACAGCTTCAAATTACCAATGTAAAAAGTATTTTTAATCATTAATCTTCAATAGGAGCATTAAGTATGTAATAAAACTTTTCCCCAAGATTATAAGAAATCAGTATTTACCTTGGCCACACTTATCACATATAACCATTTCATTGGGAGCTTCTGAATACTCTTCTTGACATATTGTACAGACCATTTCCCCACTTCCAGTGGCTCCTGAAATGTTTAAAGTAGACATTAAAAGACAGTCATAATAAAGAAGTATTTCGCATAACAAAACTACTTTTTTTGACTCAGTGGTTAGCCCATATTGGCAATGTTTATTCACTAGATCATAATGATTTCTTCTCAAGGCAAAATACTATCTACAAAAGCCTATCTCTCACCTTTAGCTTAAGATGCCTAACTATCTACATTGATAATTTAACCTGCTTTTACGGAAGAGGGCATAATTTAAACCACTCTCAGGCAAGATCCCTATCATTCACTTCGAAAGTTCCCACTCCCCTGGGGAACAAGGAGCTGGGATGTTTTGCGGACACTAGAATGACTATCCAGAATACCTATCTACTTACATACATGTATTCACTCACTCTACACTGTCTACCATCATGAGACTAAAGAAAAAGGGTAAAGAAGGTATGTCAGTGACCTCGTTCTCTTTGGATGCAGAACATTTCTTTTTACTTACTAATTTATGAAAGAAGCCGAATCTCAATTAATCTCCAGCTTCTAAAATCTGGGAATATGGTGTCCAATAAAGTCCTAACGAAATTCCAGTGCAACAAAAGTTAAAGAGGTCCACATTTACTAATTATATTTTTTAGCTGAATAGGTTAAATTATTTCTTCTTTAGGCATTTTTACTCTAAAACCAGTTTTATTCCACAAAATTTAGAAAACTATTTTAACTCTCTAACATCATTTTTCCCAATATTCTCTTCTTGTCAATTTCATAGTTAAACTACATGGCTTATTCAAATGCCAACAATAAAAATTTACTATTTTCTGCTATGGGCCAAGTACTGTTAGCCAAGTTCTGGGCTCTTGACATATATTATTTTGTTTAATTCTACAACTTACTAGATAAGTATGCTATTTATAGAGAGGAATTGAGGCTCAGAAAGATGAAAGTTACAGAAAGTAACTAACCCAAGGACTCTCAGAGGTAGCAAGGCCAGGATTTAAATCCAGATATACCAGAGTCTATATTCTCTCCACTGTGAGAGGCTTTCATCAGTATTTCGTAATATTTTTTCTATCAAAAGTATTGTTCACACAGTTGTTTTCAAAATTATAACTTCTAATAGCTATGTAATATTCCATCCAGTGGAAAAAAACAAATTTACTTTATTATGCCTCTATTCTTAGATATATGTTAGCAACTTTTTGTTCATTTATTTGCATATTTCCAGACTTATTTTACTCTCTTGACCTCTCTCCCACCTCTCCCAGGCTTTGTTTACTTCCTTCTGCACTTGGCAGGACATGGCTTCCATAGCTTCCTGGGTCCGGTCAGGAAAGCAACTGGACTGAGCCTGGCACCTCTCCGTCCAAATCTGCAATGCCCTAGAAAAGGACTAAAGGCTCCAGATTTTGTCCTAGATATATCAAATTTTTTGTTGTTGTTAAAATAAAAATACAACTACAGTAAATATTTTCCACCTAGCTTTTTCACTTTTGAATTATTTCTTTTGAATAAACTGCTAGGATAGAGTCTGCAGTGTTGAATAAAAAATATAAGGTATTTTTATGCATTCGATGCAGCGGTTAAAGTAATACCCAAATAGAAATTTACATTGTCATCAGTAGTGTATTATTTTCACAGAAACCATAATAGTGTTAGGTGTTAAAATTAAAAATTCTTTTAAAATAATTTGTTTTAACCTATCTCCCTTTTGTAATGCACATTTGAGTACTAACATGACTGACTATACATTTTTCCGTATTTACCTAAACTTTAAAAGAATTTTATTAAATGGGTGAAATTACTCCAATTTGTTAAGTTATTTTAGGGCACTTGGGTACAGTCCATCAAGCATCTGACTCTTGATTTCACGGTTCATGAGTTTGAGCCGTGCGTTAGGCTCTGTGCTGATAGCACCGAGCCTGCCTGGGATTCTCCCTCTCCCTCTCTCTCTGCCCCTGCTTTCTCCATCAAAATAAACAATTTTTTTAAATTATTAAGTTATTTTGATATAGATCTATTATTAGCAAGTTTTTTATAGCAACAAAATTACTAAAGCTACTCTCCAAATTGTAATCTGCCATAATGCAATTTTCGGATTCATTTATTCATTCTACACTTGCTCCAACTACATGTGTGCTACTTTCTGGTTGCTACAGAGAGTTAAAAAGCCAAGGAGCAATCCTTCTTTCATTTTAATTCTAAGGATAGTAAAAAGAAGCCAGGGAGCAAAAACAGTCACAGACCACTAAACTGATACACAGATGTTAGATATACCCCTCCATCACTTTCACAACTTTTTATATGTACTACTGGCTAAGTTCTTCTTCCTGTCTGGAAGGAAGGAATGGATAGAGGGAGAGAAGGAGAGAAGGAGACACACAGAAAGACAAACAGATATATATTTAACCTGAAGGAACCCTGAAAGATTGAAAGAGACACATAACTAAGAAAAAAACAGAAGCAGTAAAACATGTTTTCACTTTAGGGTGCCGGGGCTCAGTGTCTGACTTCAGCGCAGATCAAGATCTCACAGTTTGTGAATTCAAGCCCCACATCTGTGCTGACAGCTCAGAGCCAGGAGCCTGCTTCGGATTCTGTGTCTCCCTCCCTCTCTGTCCCTCCCCTGCTCATGCTCTCTTTCTCTCAAAATAAACATTAAAAACAAAAACAAAAATCCTGTTTCAGTTCTATAACAAAGACCCATGTTTACAAACTAAGAAAGAAAAGATAATTAGGTATGCAGAGTAACAAGATCTGCTCAATATTACTACTTTGGAGAGTTCCTATCTTTCTCCTATCCCTTTTCTCACTGACTCCTCAATTGCAGAGGCAAAACATCATTTCAGTATTTTAATCCGTGTCAAGAACTATAAACACCTTCTCTTAAAAGACATTTTACTAAACTAAGAGCTACCAAGTTCCCCACCTAAGCCCCGATTACTAATTATGCAGATGGTAATTAGAACATTTCTAATTCTTTTACCAAATCTTTCTTATTCTTTAAAAATATTAAGAATGAAATCAAGAAACAGAACACAGTAAGGGCACCTGGGTGACTCAGTCAGTTAAGCATCCAAGTCTTAATTTCGGCTCAGGTCATGATCTCATGGTTGGTGAGTTTGAGCCCCATATCAGGCTCAGCACTGACAGTGCAAAGCCTGCTTGGGATTCTCTCTCTGCCCCTCCCCACCCTCAAAATAAATAAACTTTAAAACAAACAAGCAAACAAACAGAACCCCGTAGTAAGCTACCACAGAGTTGCACTTGAGATTCAAATTCAAACCCCAATCACTAAATATTTTAGAAAGGTACCCACCCTTTAGGGAAAGTAAATTTAGATCTCCTATGAGATATGAAACACAGGTCTTACTTAGTACAGGCCTAGTAACTCGATTTAAAAAAAAGTGGAGCTTCAGTGTGCAGCTAAAATACTCAGATTTTTAATATTCATACTTCTTATATATCACTTTTCATGAGAGACCTAGAAAAACATCTTAATTTAACAGATTCAAAGGGCGTGCAGCAATTATAGGAATTATTACAATAAAACAGAAAATGCTACAAGAAACATACCTATAGCCAAACCAAGGCATATCTGTATTCATTTTTATTTGCACCCAAATATAGTCTCATTTTCCCATCTAAACATAAAAGTCATAAACGGTCATTTCAAATCATTCTTATTAATGGATATTTCTAGTACTCTAAACCTGTTTAATACATCCTAATTTCCTCCAAAACATATGGCAAATATTATGTTCTCAATAAATATTAGCTCTCTACATTAATTAAAAAAAATTTTTTTAATGTTTATTTATTTTTGAGAGAGAGACAGAGTTGAGCAGGGGAGGGACAGGGAGAGGAGGAGGGAGAGGGAGAGAGAGGAGAATCTGAAACAGGCTCCAGGCACCGAGGAGCTGTCGGCACAGAGCCCCCACATGGGGCTGGAACTCCCAAAGGGCAAGATCATGACCTGAGCTAAAGTCCGACACTTAACCTAACCAACTGAGCCACCCAGGCGCCCCTCTCTACATTACTTTTACTAGTAAAATCAAGTAACAGTTAAGTTGAAGCCCATATTACTCCATCAGTGGCTATAAATTTTTCTTCTAAGCTATTAGACAGGCCCTAACAACAGTTTACAGATGTGCAATCACTGCTGCATCTGTTCTTTAGTCTACCTCCACCCTAACAAGAATAATTGCTTTTCTTCCACACTCTATGATGTAGAGTATAACCTCTTGAGGAGTATAAAGAATACATCTCCTCAAAAGTGATTCTGACTTATCTTAATAGACTGTACTCAACAGAAAACACTTAGAAAATGATGACAGGCAAAAAAAAAAAAAAAAAAAAGAAGACAGTCTAAAGAAAATCAATTTTTAGTGTAAATCATGTTCAAGAGAAATAGTAGCACCTGCCTGTTTGAATGTCCTTCCAGAGAACCCAGGATTTAGAACTGTCTTCAAATATGATGAAGCAGCTCTGTTTCAATATGTTTATCTGAAATACAGAAGAATATTTATGATGATTTGTTTTTAAGTCAAAAACATGAAGTTAAATTCAAATTCAAAATTCTTAAAAGTTTACTGTAAAAAAACAGTAAAAGATATATAAAGGTAACTTGCCTTTTTGATAGTTCCAAGATAAAACAAGCCATCTGACCATCTAGCTAGGACATCCTGACCCTCTTCAAATTTACATGCTGGCTTTTTGACTTTATGTCCATCCTGTAAAGACAGCTTGGTCAAGGATGTTGGGGTCTTTTGGTTTCGACGTAAAGGAGACCGCTTGTGGACCAGTGAATTACCTGCCCCTGTAGAGTCTCTGTTTAGGAAATAAAAGACCATATTCAAGGTTACCTTATTTGTAGAGCTTATTTATAGACCAATGATATGTTTTATATATTAATGAACAATTTTTATTAAAAACCTTAAATTGAGGGAAATGAGAACAAGTAACTCAAATCACAAATACTCTCTAGGAACAAATAAGTTTAAAAGAAAATGACAGCTGTTCTCCTTATTCATTTGGTGCCTATCCTTAGTAAGGCAAGGATCCATTAATCACTCCAAGACCACATATATTCAGGGTAGCTATTATCAAAATAATGGTTCTAAGTTGAAGTAGGTAGGCCATGGTCATGAGCAAAGGATGCCTTAAATCTTATCACTGGTTAAGATAAACTAAAAGTTACATAGCACAATTCCATAAGCACTTGAAAAAGAATAAAAATGATTACGCCACATGTAGTTAAAACACCCTAACCAGGGACTTTGGGGCAGTGGGGTATGTTCAACTCACTGGTAGAGTAGTTATGACCTCCTTACAGGGAACCACTACTGAATTAAGCAATCCTGCTTATTGATGGAAATGTGTCACAGTCCCTCAAATATATAAACTGAAAACAAATGAGAACCACCAATTTCACAAATGAGAGAGAACATTATTTACATTTTTAAGCAAAAGACTCCAAAATTATGCACTCCAAAATTACATTATAATTTATATATTAGCTATTCCATAAACAGCATATTTGCAGCATAACCACTATCAACTTTTCTCAAAGGTAACAAAGCAATGTTTATTTGGTTTCACTTTCTCAATTTAGAGGTTTTACTAGATGCATACATACAACAATGTATAAAACTAGACAAGCAAAAATTCAAAAGTAGATAGTATAAAAATCAAGCAAAAACAAAAACAAGCGGGGAAGAAAAAATATGTTTCAATACCTAGAAATTGGGACTACCTAATTTCAATACCTAAGAATAAACAAATTCTAGGAAATTCTGTCATCAGCTACGACAGGGATGAACCTTGAAGACATTATGCTAAACAAAATACGCCAAAAAACCCACAAATATTGTACAATCCTACTTATACGACGTAATTAGAGTATCAAATTCATGGAGACAGTAAAATGGTGGTTGCTTGCGGCTGGGAGGAGGCCAGCATATGGAGTTAGTGTTTTTTAACACTACATCCAGAGTTTCAGTTTGAAAAAGACACTACATTTTTTCTTCGGGTTTTTATTTAAATTCCAATTATTTAAATACGCAGTATAATCTTAGTTTCAGGTACAGAATTTATTAATTCATCACTTACATATAACACCCAGTGCTTCACAAGTGCCCTCCTTGATACCTATTATTTAATCCATCCCCCCTTGCCACTTCCCCTCCAGTAATGAAAAACACACTACATTTTAAATATATCCAAAGGAATAAGGACTGAGATCTTCCCAAATTTGCTGAAAACCATTAATAAACATATTCAAGAAGTACAACTAGCTCCAAGTAGGACACATGCAAAGATCTTTACTGGGTTTTAAGACAGTAAAAATGCTGAAGGACAGAAAGAAAAATAACTCATCATCGACAAAGAAACTCCAATAAGATTAACTTCTCATCAGAAACCATTAAGACCAAGGGTGCCTGAGTGGCTCGGTCAGTTGACCTCAACTCAGGTCATGATCTCTCAGTCCCTGAGTTTAAGCCCTGCCATCAGGCTCTGTGCTGACATCTCAGAGCCTGGAGCCTGCTTCGGATTCTCTGTCTCCCTCTCTCTGCCTCTTCTCTACATGTGCTTTGTCTCTCTTTCAAAAATAAATATTAAAAAAAATTTTAATAAAAAAAACAACAATGAAAGCCAGAAGGCAGTGAGATCCTATATTCAAAGTGCTGAAAGAAAAAACTGTCAGCCAAGAATCTTCATACACAACAAAAACTGCCTTTCAGAAATGAAGGCAAAACAAAGATACTTCAGATAAACAAAAACTGAGAGAATTTGTTGCTAGCAGAGCCACCTTACAAGAAATAACTAAACAAATTCTTAAGGTTGAAAGCAAGTAAACCAAAGTGGAAATTCAAATACACACACAAACACACACAACAACAACAAAGAAAATTTGTAAAGGTAATTAAGCAATTATAAAAGACAGTATAAATGCATATTTCTTCTACCTCAGGTATATGAAATATGTGCGTATAATTGTATCATTAGGCCTATAACATACATAAAATGTAATATATAAAACAATAACAGCACAAAGAAGGTGGTGGGAAGAAAACTGTATTAAAGAGAAGAAATGACACCAGATGGTAACATCAACCCATAGGAACAAATGAAGAAAACCAAAAATGGTAAATAAGAAAGTAAATGTAAGTGAAGTACATAACTTCAAAGACATATCAGCCATATACCCAAGTTAGTTACTGTTTCAAGTAAAAACAAAGTTCTATGAAAAAGCTGCTAGTTCAGTGGGCAACTCAAACAATGACATAAATACCTTGTGTATATCTCCTATTTCATCACACATGTATTAAAAATCTAAACTCAAAGCTAAAATTTAGTAAAAACAATTTTTACTGTTTCATCAAGAATGTTCTTTAGGGGCGCCTGGGTGGCTCAGTTGGTTAAGCGGCCGACTTCAGCTCAGGTCATGATCTCACGGTCTGTGAGTTCTTCGAGCCCCACATTGGGATCTGTGCTGACGGCTCATCAGAGCCTGGAGCCTGCTTCAGATTCTGTGTCTCCCTCTCTCCCTGCCCTTCCCCTGATCACTCTATGTCTCTCAAAAATAAATGAACGTTAAAAAAATTAAAAAAAAAAAAAAAAAAGAATGTTCTTTAGTGAAATATGGTTTTCTCTGTGCGTGTGTGTTTACTATTAGGGCTCAACAATGAATACTGCCTCGTCTCATACTAACGCACACAGCGGTTTGACCAAACATTGTTTCCACACCATCTGTACAGATCTTAACACAGTGAGAAAGGTAAATAATATCTAACTACTATGAAAGTTATTTCGACCTTGCAGACTCCTCCAAGGATCCATGGATCACACAGTGAGAACCGTGCTCTAAATAAATATATGTTGCCATATATTATTGCCATTGACAGCTGTGAGGAAAACGCATTTAGTGTGATGATTAAGGGTTTGTTAAAACACTGGGGCACCTGGGTGGCTCAGTCGGTTAAGTCCCAGCTCTTGGTTTCAGCTCAGGTCATGATCTTATGATTCATGAGTTAGAACAATTAAAGGTCTGACAAGATGAGGACTAGAGAGAAGGTAAAAGGGAGAATGAATCACTGCCATTAATTTTACCAACTGGAATGCTCACTGCTAGGCTGAGAACCTTCTCTCTCCAAACTTACTAAAACAATTTAATACCTTCAAATCGTAACATGAAAATGACTCTATCAGCAAACAACTTTCTGGAAAACTATAAATCCGATGGTCACTTGAGGGATTTTGCTTTCCTTAAGTTAAAGAAACTAACCAGGCCTAAGCAACATAATTAATTATAGGTGAAAAATGACTAGCCAAGGTGGCTAATGGGACCTAGAATCTTAGAATTCTAGACTGGAAAATGTACAAAAATCAAAACCGCCAATATTCCCACATAGGTTTTATATGCTGTGCTATTGCTTCGACAAATTCTTTTTCACAAGGGTCTCTCATTTTATTCTCTTAAAATGTTGTAAGGATCTTTGAGGGAAAAGAGAACAACTAACATTCCCATGATTCCTGCTCCCTGCTCCCTTCCACCCCTTCCTCCTACTTCACTCCTCCCATTCACAGCCAAATCTCTGGAGGAAAGTTACACACTCTTAACTCTCTCTACTACAGTCTTCCCCACGTAGTCTTCAGCCCACTGCAACACACATCACCATTCCCTCACCCAAATACTCCACCAAAAACAGGGAATGTGTCTTACTCTTATTCACGGTTGTATCCTCAATACTCTAAGGGCATAATATATATGAGGCAGAAAAATTACATGGAATTTATACAGTTGAAGCTCAGTTCAAGAAAAATCTATACTTAAAGAGTTAAATTTCTAAAAATGTGTGGACAAATAAACTGTTTTGTTCTGAATAAACAACAGAGTCTAATTCACATAGTACAGCAAATACATACCAATCTTTTTTTATTCATATAAACATGAATATAAGTCATATATAAACTGCGTTAATAGGTATTAATAAAAAGTATTATCTTCTTTTTTTTAATTTGCTGCCCAAAGAAACTTTACAAAAAAATAAAGCAAGAAAGTAAAGCAAATGACCCATAACAGCACGAGTGAAACATTACTAGGATGGACACTACATTTATCCTCCCCAAGGTTATCTCCCTCATTATTGTCACTGACGACTTCCCGCCTCCCTAGAAGGTGACCTTTATTAGAAGCCATTTTTCTAATTTTAGAATTTATTATTTTCCTTCCAATTATAAAGGTAAACATAAGATGGTTAAATACTATAGAAAAGAGTGAAAAGTGAAAATCCCCCATGCTACTTCCTCCCACAAAAGAACTGTTATTCTCCTGACTTTTCACATATATATAGACATAATTCATATAAATGTTTTAATTAAAAGTAGAATATTATGTAACTGTTCTCTAAATTTTCTCACACAATAATGTATCTTGGACAACACATACAAAAGTATGTAAGATAATTTTTTCTTCAAATGCTAAGTTACTTTCCAACTACTATCCAACTGAGGAACATTCAGTAAGTTTCCAATGTTTTACTATTACAAGCAATATAAAGCTCATCCTTTTACATGTTATTTTTTAAGTGTTCCCATTACTACATGGGATAAACTCCTCAAGAATAATTACCACATCAGGATGCCTCGGTGGCTCAGTTGGTTAGTATCAGACTTCGGCTCAGGTCATGGTCTGATGGTTTGTTGAGTTCAAGCCCCACACTGGGCTGTCTGCTATCAATGCAGAGCCTGCTTTGGATCTGCTATCCCCTCTCTCTCTCTGTCCCTCCCTCACTCTCAAAAATAAACAAACATTAAAGAAAAACCTTTAATGAAAAAAAAAAAGAACACTTACTACTGTATCAAAGTATGTACACTTTTCCTTTTTGCTGTGAAAATTACAAACATATGCAAAAGTAGACAAAACAAATGAAACAGACCATCCAGTTTCAGTTACCAACTCATGGCCAATACTATTTCATTTAAACACCCCATTCCCCATCCTACATTATGTATATATTTTAATTGATATTATCAGATGAATCTCCAAAAAAATTACTAATTAACACTCACTGACACTACCAGCACAGTACTTGAAGGCCCATACCTTCACCAACAGTATTATCCTTTTGCTATTTGATAACACACACATACACGTAATATTTCAATCTATGGTTCTATTATTAGAGAAGGATTTTTTCCTTAGGTTTGCTAATTTCTACGTCTTCTGGAAACAGCAGATATTCTCTGCTCTTTTTAAAACTGAAATGTTCATCTTTTTCATAATGACTTAAGAGCATCTTATATATTATGAATTGTAACACTTTGTTATACATGTTGGAAATATTTTTCCCAGCTCATACATTATAAAAGTGCCATGACAAAGACTTTTTTTTTTAAGTAGGATCCATGCCCAATATGGAGCCCAGTGGAGAGCTTGAACTCACGACCCTGAGATCAAAACCCCAGCTGAGATCAAGAGTTGGATGCTTAACTGAGCCACACAGGTGTCCCAACAAGACTTTTTGGTTACAGAATAAGTATGTGTGGGTGATCAGTTGACTCTGGTCAGTAGCCACAAGCTGTTTACTCTCCTCTTGCATAAAGGCAAGAAAATTTAAGCAGAAAACATAAAGGAGCTTGCTTTTCTTAAGCTCTGTACTACCAACCTCTGCTGCTGGGTTATGTAAAGTGCTGTGTTCTTCCCAACAACCATTAAACATGCAGTCCATGCCTTTTCATTTTATAGAATGTTAAGAGTGTCTATAATACTGCTGTTTCTTCCAGACAGAGTTAGTACAAGTTAAATTCCACTGTATTTTACATATTACTTAGTAAAGGGTATTGGGGAAACTGGTTCACTTAAATGGAGAAGCTGTACTCCTAATTCACAATACACAAAAAGGTGAATTACAGATGGACTAAAGATACAAAAATATAAAATGTAAAAGTTGAAATATAACTAGAAAATATAGAATACTGTTATAATCTTGGAAGTGTAGCACACACACAACATTGAAAGATCCTGCAAATATGTTGTTGAAAACAGAAAACAAAATTTATAGCACAATTATCATTTATGGAAAGTGAAAACATGAATATATAATATTATATATTTTACAAGGACACATATTAAATACTTTCAAGTCAGTGTGTTAAGACAATTGGTAAATGAAAGTGGATACCTGAGGATTGGGGAAGCTAGACGTATCCTGACCACAGACTTGGGATGATGTAGTACTTTTTTCTATGTTACTAAGATCTGACTCAATACATGAGGCTCTTCACAATACACAATACATCCCTTTCCACATCCCAATCCTGTTCTCCAGAGAAAGGTGCTTTTCTTAACTCTTTCAGCTATTTCTTCTGGAAGGTACCTCTATTTCTAAATAATGTGTTATATTTCTCTTTTTAATTCATCTCTTTCAGATCTAACTTTTTATAAAAAATTATAATTACCAACTTCCATCCTGTACAATCTTATTGAACTAATTTTGTTAAATCAATAATGCATTTTAACTAGTTAAAACTGTAAATATTAATCACTGCAAAGCTAAATGGCATACTCTCATTAAACAACTTTTCTTACTCACTTTTTATTTTTCCTAGGATTACTTATTAATGCATTCCTTTATTTCTTCTCTGTTTCAAACTGCGAAGAATTCCAAACCTTTCTTTTCTCCATAGGGAACGCTTGCTTCTAGAGATCTCCATATTCCTGCACCACTCTGCATTTATTACCCTCTAGGCCTTCTCATCTTCGAAGTTTCTCTTCTTTCTCTATTTCCTGGATTATATATTCTTTTGCTGAAGCAATGTTTTGCAATTAAAAGATGTAAACATGTACATTTTCTGAGCCTTTAAGTATCTAAACCTATTTCAATTCCAAACTCACAACAGACTGACAATTTCCTGGATAGGGAATTTGATGTTGAAAGTATTTCCCCTAAGAGGTTTGAGGATATTCCTATACTACATTTAGCGCTCAGCATTGCTGATAAAAATCTGATACTACTCTTATTTTTACTCCTTGGGTACTCCAATCTGATACCACTCTGATTTTCACTCCTTGGGTACTCCCTCATGAAGTTTTTAGGATCTTCCTTTACGCTTCATGTCTTCAAATTTCATAAGGATGTGTCTAGATAGAAGGTTTTCTTTCAGTCATACTTGTTCAGCTCTCAGTAAACCCTTTCCATTATCTATTTATTTAGTGATCATTTCTTCTGTTTATTTTGGGCTCTACTTTTATGCTGGAGACTTTCCTCAACTATTTAGTGATCCTTAGTTGTCCACTGATAATTAACGTTTTAAGTTATATTATAAAAATGTACATAGGAACTCTTTGTATGTGATGCCAGATTTATACAGTGCTGAACTTTGTGTTGGGGTGATTAGGTGGCAAGGCAACACTTAGCTTGAAAACTTCTAAATGCCAACATATAGAAGAAGCCTTTCCTTGGGGACTTACCAATGTAACAATTTTCTCCACATTCCTTGCCTGAGGAGCAAACAAGTGGGTGTGGATGGGCAATGTCCCACCTGTTTTAAGACACAAACACCTCACTCCTACCATCTGCAGATGTTATCTTCTCATCCCTCACTTTGCTGGGATCCCTGGTCTGGGTTACTACTAGGGGCTCAAAATTAGCAGACGGACAACACTGAGAAGAAATACATCAACACAAGGTTAAATTTTGAAACCATTATGGTGGGTAAAAAAAATATTGACTTGAATCCTAATTTCCACTTATAATGGCTCGTATGCAAAAATGTAGCCTCATAAACAACTTATATACTTTTCTCTCCCAATCTGCTGTTATAGTTGAAAACTATTATCTCAGAATAAATATATTTTTTAATTAACCAGAACATTTTAAACAACCAAAACAGTCTATTGCCCAAACCATTTTGTCCCATGAAAATGAAAGAAAATAAGACGATTTTATTTAAATTCTATGCCTGCCTATGGCTATCCAACAAATATTTGTTAAAAGCCTGTTATGTACCAGGTACTACGCTGGGTGTTAAGAGAACCAGAAGCAGGTTCCAAACTGAGCTGTCACCAAAGCCCAACTCAGGGCTCAAACCCACAAACTGTGATATCATGACCTGAGCCAAAGTCAGGTGCACAACTGACTGAGCCACCCAGGCACTCTAAAACAGACTCTTAACTACAAAGGACAAACTGATGGTTGCCAGAGGGGAGGAGGGATGGGTTAATTAGGTGATAGAGACTGAGGAGAGCACTTCCGATGAGCACCAGGTGATGTATGACATTGTTGAAACACTATAATGTACACCTGAAACTAATATAACACTACGTTAACTGGAATTAAAATAAAAACTTAAAAAAAGAAAAAAAAGTGTGTACTCTGTTGCTTTTGGGTGGAATGTTAGGCTTGGATACAATGTATGCTAAATCCATCTGGTCTAAAGTGTCATTTAAGGCCAATTTTCCTTATTTATTTTGTCTGGATGATCTAACCATTGATAAAAGTGGGGTATTAAGTCCCCTACTATTACCTCTTTTTAGGTCATGAATATAACTAGGTGCTTCTATTTGAATGCATACAAATATACAAATATTACAGCCTTTTCTTTTATTGACTCCTTTATCACTATGTAATGCTCTTCTGTGTCTCTTACTACATTGTAGTCTCTTTTCAGACCACAACAGTATGAAACTAGCAATCAATTATAAGAAGAAAACTGGAAAATTCACAATTATGTCGAGATTAAGCAACATGCTACTGAACAAACAAAAAGAAAACAATATCTAGAGACAAGTAAAAATGGAAATACAAAATATCAAAACTTATGAGATAAAACAAAAGCAGTTTTAAGATACAAGTTCAAAAGTGATAAATGCCTACATCAAAAAATCAAGAAAAACCTCAAATAAGCACCTACTTGAAATCTGAAAAACCTAGAAAAAAAACTGAGAGCTCAAAATTAAAAAAAAAAAGAAGAAGAAAATGGATCAGAGTGGAAGTAAATGAAATAGAGGCTAAAAAGATAATAGGAAAAAAAAAAATCAATGAAACTAAGATCTGGTTGTCTGAGAAGATAGACAAAATTGGCAAACTTCTGATTAGACTCACCAAGAAAGAACTCGAAATAAATCACAAATGATAAAATAAGTCAGACAGAGAAAGACAAAATACCATACGATTTCACTTATATGTGGATCTAAAAATCAAAAATGAACAAATAAAAGCAAAACAAACCCATAAATAAAGAAAACTGATGGTTGCCAGAGGGGAGGGACATGGTGGATGTACAAAAAGGATGAGGAAGGAAAGTGAGAGATACAGGATTAACGGTTATGAAATAAATAAGCCATGGAGATAAAAAGTACAGAACAGGGTGTAGAGTCAATGGCACTGTAACAGCAGTGAGAGCTACAACTTGTGGTGAGCACAGCATAATGAAAAGAGTTGTGGAATCACTGTTGTACCTCTGAAACTAATATAATATTATGTGTCAACTACATGTTAATAAAAAACCATAAAATAAAATCAGAAATGAAAAAATAAACATTAAAACTGGTATCACATAAATGCAAAGAATCCTAAGAGACTATCATAAATAATTGTAAACCAACAAACTGGACAGCCTAGAAAAAATAAGTTCCTAAAAACATACAACCTACCAAAACTGAATCACAAAGAATTAGAAAATCTAAACATAACAATTAACAGTAGGAAGATGGAATCAGTAATCAAAAAACCTTCAAAAGGGGCACTTCGATGGCTCAGTCAGTTAAGTGACATAAACTCAGGTCATGACATCATAGTTTGAGAGTTTGAGCCTCACGTCAGGCTCCGTGCCAGAGATTGGAGCCTGCTTAGGATTCTGTGTCTCCCTCTCTCTCTGCCCCTCCCATGTTCACACACTCTCACTCTCTCAAAACTAAACGTTAAAAAAATTTTTAAAAGAAAAACAAAAACAAAAAAAACTCGCAACAAACAAGTCAAAACCAGACATCTCCAATGGTGAATTCTACCAAACATCCAAAAAAGAATCTTCTCAAACTTCCAAAAAATAAAAAAAGGGAATACTTCCAAACTCATTTACAAGGCCAGTATTATTACCCTGATACCAAAATCAGACAAGGATGCCACAACCAAAGGACATTACAAGGCAATATTCTTGATGAACACTGATGCAAAAATCCTCAACAAAATATTAGTTAACTGAATTCAACAATACATTAAAGGAATTACACACCATGATCATGCGGGATTTATTCCACAGATACAAAGATGATTCAACATCCACAAAAATCAATGGATACAACACATATTTAAAAAGGGGGATAAAAATCATATGATCATCACAACAGATGCAGAAAAAGCACTTGAAAAAAGTCAACATGCGCTTATGATAAAACTCGCAACAAAGTGGGTATAGAGGGAACGCACTTCAACAAAATAAAGGCCATGTATGACAAGCCCATGCTAAGCATCATATTCAGCAGTGAAAAGCTGAAAATTTTTCCTGTAAGATTAGGAACAAGACAAGGATGCCCCCTTTAACCAATCTCATTCAACATAGTATTGGAAGCAATATCTGCAGCAATTAGGAAGGAAAAGAAAAGGCATACAAATTAGAAAGGAAAAAGTAAACTTGTTACTATTTCAGATGACATGATATTATACATAGAAAATCCCCCAGACTCCTCCACCAAGAAACTATTAGAATAAATGAATTCAGTAAAGTTGGAGAATACAAAGTCAATATATGAAAATCCTCACATTTCTATACACTAATAGCAAACTATCAGAAAGAAAAATTAACAATTCCATTTACAACTATACCAAAAAAATAATTCTTAGGAATAAATTTAACCAAAGAGGTGAAATATCCACACACTGAAAACTATAAGACATCACTGAAATAAAGTGAAGAAAACACAAATAAAGATGTTTCATAAACATGGACTGAAAGAATACTGTTAAAATGTCCCTACTATCCAAGGCAATCTACACATTCGATGCAACCTCTATCAAAATTCCAATAGCTGGGGCGCCTGGGTGGCTCAGTTGGTTAAGCGGCTGACTTCGGCTCAGGTCATGATCTCACGGTTTGTGAGTTCGAGCCCCGCGTCGGGCTCTGTGCTGACGGCTCAGAGCCTGGAGCCTGCTTCGGATTCTGTGTCTCCCTCTCTCTGCCCTTCCCCTGCTCATGCTCTGTCTCTAGGTCTCTCAAAAATAAATAAAAACGTTAAAAATATTTAAAAAAAAAAATTCCAATAGCATTCTTCACAGAAATAGAACCAACAATCCTTAAACTTGTATGGAACCACAAAAAGCTGGAATACCCAAAATAATCTTGAGAACAAGAAAAAAGTTGGAGACCTTATACCTCCTGATTTCAAACTATACTGCAAAGTTACAGTAATCAAAATACTACGGGATTGGCTTAAAAAGAGATGCAAACAACAACGGAACAGAACACAGCTCAGAAATAAACCCACACATATTTAGTCAACTAATTTATGACAAAGGAATCAAGAATGTATCATGGGGAAAAGACAGTCTCTTACATAAATGGTGTTGGAAAAACTGAATAGTCACATGAAAAAGAATGAATTTGGACCACTATCTTACCCCATTCACAAAAATTAACTTAAAAATGAATTAAAGACATGGGGCGCCTGGGTGGTTCAGTCAGTTAAGCATCTGACGTCAGCTTCAGTTCAAGTCATGATCTCACAGTTCATGGGTTTGAGCCCTGCAACGGGCTCTGTGCGGACAACTCAGACCCTGGAGCCTGCTTCAGTTCTGTGTCTCCCTCTCTCTCTGCCCCTCCGCACCTCACACTGTCTCTCCCTGAAAAATAAAATGAAAACATTTTAAAAAATGGATTGATAATGTGAACATAATACCTGAAACTATAAAACTCTTAGAAGAAACCAAAGGCTTCTTGCTATCAGTCTTGATGATGATTTTTTTGGATCTGACACCAAAAGCAAAGGCAACAAAAGCAAAAATACACAAGTGGGACTATATCAAAACTAAGCTTCTGCACGGCAAAATGAAAAGGCAACCTACTGAATGGGAAAAAATATTTTCATATCATGTATCTGATAAGGGATTAATATCCAAAATATGTTAAAAACTCCTACAACTCAAGAGAAAAAAATCTGATTAAGAAATGGGAGGCGGGGAGGCCAAACTGGGTGGCTCAGTCAGTTGAGCATCAGGCTGAGTGTCCAACTCTTGATTTCCGCTCTGGTCCTGGGATTGAGCCCTGCGTCTGGCTCCAAGTTGAGCCTGCGTAAGATTCTCTCTCTCCCTCTGCCCTTCTCCCCAGCTCACACACTCTCTCTCTCTCTAAAAGAAAAAAAGAAATGAGCAGAGAATCTGAACAGACATTTTCCCAAAGATATACAAGTGGTGAACAGGCACCTAAAAAGATGCTCAACATCACTAATAATTACAGATACGCAAATCAAAACCATAATGAGTTATCACCTTGTATCTGTCAAAATGGCTATTGTCAAAAAGACAAAAAATAACAAATATTGGCAAGAATGTGGAGGGAAGGGAACTTTTATGCACTGTTGCTGGGAACGTAAATTGCTGCAGCTGCTATGAAAAACAATGGGGGGTGCTTAAAAAAATTTAAAAAAGAACTATCATACAATCCAGCAATTTCAATTCTGAGTATTATCCAAAGAAACCAAACACACTAGAAGAGATATATACAACCCATGTTCATTGCAGTAATATTTACAAGATACAGAAACAACCTAGGTGTCCACCAATGGATAAATAAAGAAAATGTGTAATGTCAATTATATATATATATATATATATAATTGAAATTATTCAGCCAGAAAAAAAGAATGAAATCTTGCCATTTGTGACGATATAAATGGACTGTGAGGGCATTATGCTAGGTAAAATAAGTCATACTGAAAAAGGCAAATACCATACAATCTCGTTTATATGTAGACTCTAATAAAACTACAACAACAAAAAACTCAAAGCTCATAGAGAAAAAAGACTGGTGGCTGCCAGAGGCAAGTGACAGGGATGGGTGATAGGAAAAAGACAAATTTATAAAATAAGTAAGCCATTGAGATGTAACGTATACCATAGTGACTATAGTTCATCATACTGTATTGCATATTTGAAAGCTAAGAAAGTAAATCTTAAAAGTTCTCATCACAAGGAAAAGGAATTTAACTATGTATAGTGACAGATGTTAACTAAACTCACGGTGGTGATTATCTTGCAATATATAAAAATACTGAATCATTATGTTGTATACCTGAAACCAAATAATGTTATATGTCAATTATAGCTCAATTTTAAAAAAGAAAAAAAAAGGCATTGTACTGAATACAGGGTCATGCCAGGGGTTGAAATAAGAAAAATCCTAGATGTCATTTTTATTTCATTAGTTGGACTAAGATTTCAACTGGTAAAAAGTGGAACACAGATCCTGGAAAAAGAAAAAAGGGAAGGGGAAGGGAGGGGGGGAAGGGAAGGGAAGGGGGAGGGGAGGGCTTTGACACTGCAGAGCCTTGCTTGGGATCCTCTGTCCCCTCTCTCTGTCCCTCCCCTGCTTATGCTCTCTCAAAAATAAACATTAAATATATATATATATATATAATTTGAAAAAAGTCATCAATGAAAGAAAAACATACAACAGAAAAACCAATGGCACTAAAAATTTGTCTTTCTAGCGAATATCTGGGGAAGATTATCAGGAAATCTAGGAAGTAGTTTGATAAAAAAAAAAAAAAAGATACGACGTTCAGAAAAATCAAGTTTGGAACACCCTGGTGGCTCAGTCAGTTGAGCAGCCAACTACGACTCGGGTCACATCTCACAGTTCGTGAATTTGAGCCTCACATCAGGCTTTGTGCTGACAGCGCCAAGCCTGTTTCAGATTCCCAGTCTCCCTCTCTCTGCCCCTCCCCCGCTCGCAAGCTTCTCTCTCTCAAAAATAAACATTAAAAAATATTTGAAAAAAGAAAGATGGAAAGAAAATCAGGTTCGGAAGTAAAGATCTTAAAGTCTTAAATATAGTGATGATATCTGGAGCCCTGGATAGGAGAAGAGAAATGGGATGAGGACTTTATTATAGGATGAAAGCAGAGTGAAGATTTCTCTGCTCCTTCTCATGCTAAAACAAAGAGAAAAGAAAAACTTAAAACACCATCTTCAATTATACTAGAGTACACATGAAACTCAAATAATAGTTAATAAATTGAGGAAGATTAAACTCAAGCAACCAACAGAAAAAAAATGATCAGAAGCAACCCACTTGTCCCACAGCACAAAAGACTGAAGAACTGGTGGCATGAGACTCAAAAAAAAAAAAAAAAAAACCCACACGGAGGTCAAATGAGCTCAAAAAGCAGAGTGATGAGTAGAAGTCTATATAATAGGGCAGCTGGATCACTAGCCACATCTTTTATCTGTACTTCCGATCAGAAGACGGAAAGTCTGTCCAAGGAATTTAAGGGAAACAAAGCACAGACGGAATATGTGAAGTGCCTACTGAAAATGGGGCAAGTTCTCCTTACAAATATATTCAAGATAACAAATGAAGAAATGAATGAACTTTTAAAAATCATTTTGCAACATCTAATGAATAAATGGATCTATGCATTGAGCATCAGTGGCTTCTAGGAGTACAAGAGAAACATCCACTATATGCTTCTTGGTGGGAGAACACACCACACCTATGAAGTAGTCTTGAACCCCCCCCTCCCCGCTCCAAAGAGCAATCTGGAATTGAATTAGCTTCTAGATCTAGCCAACAATTTGTAGGAAATGCAGGAAATGATGTTCAACTGTACAACTGGAATGTAATCAGCAAAATCCAACCTGGGAAATCTGTACCTCAAATGACCTGGTTTCTTCCACATTAATCTGCACCCACACCCCCAACGCCAAAAAAGGAGGAAAGTAAAAAAGACTTCAAACATACATTTTTAATTTTTTTTTAATGTTTATTTGAGAAAGAGAGCACAAGTTGGGTAGGGGTAGAAAGAGACGGACACACAAAATCCAAAGCAGGCTCCTGCTTACAGTCAGAGCCTGACATAGGGCTTGAACCCATGAACTGTGAGTGAGATCATGACCTAAACTGGAAGTTAGACACTTAAATGAGTGAGCCACCGAGGTTCCCCCAAAAACATTTTTAAAAGATGCTCAACTTCCCTAATCATCAGAGAAATGTAAATCAAAATCACAATGAGAGATCACCTTAACATCTGTCAAAATGGCTAAAATCAAAAAGACAAAAGGCTCCTGGGTGGCTCAATTTGTTGAGCATCTGACTCGATCTCTGCTCAGGTCATGATCTCTGCTCAGGTCATAATCTCGTAGTTTGTGGGACTGAGCCCCTCTTAGGGCTCTGTGCTGACAGCACAGAACCTGCTTAGGAATTCCTTACACTCTCTCGCTTGCTCGCTCTCTCTGCCTCTCCCCGCTCACACACATGTGCACACTTTCTAAGTAAATAAACATTAAAAAAAAAAAGACAAGAAATAGTAAGTGTTGAGACTGTGGAGAAAAGGAATCCTCCTGCAGTGCTGATGGGAACATAAATCAGCCACTGTGGAAAACAAATATGGAAATTCCTCAAAAAATTAAAAATAGAAATACCATATGATCCAGTAATTCCACCAATGAGTATTTGCCCAAAGAAAATGAAAACACTAGTTCAAAAAGGGTTAAGTGCCCCTATGTTTACTGCAGCATTATTTGCAAGAGCGAAGATATGGAAGCAACCCAAGGTCCATCAACAGATGAATGGATAAAGATATGGTGTATATACACAATGAAATATTACTCAGCCATAAAAACAGTTAAGACTGTGCCATCTGAGGTGACCAGAGTCTTTTACTCAGTAAAATAAGTCAGACAGACAAATACCATATTTCACACAAAATTGGAATCTAATCAAAAAAAAAAAAAAAAAGAAGAAAGAAAAAGAAAAAGACAAAAGAAACATACAAAAAGAATCAGAACTCTTAACACAGAGAAAAAATGGGATAGCTGCCGGAGGGGAAGGAGAGGGGAGATTGGGCAAAATGGGCAAAGGGAAGAGAGACATATAGGCTTCCAGTTATGGAATGAGTAAGTCATGGAATACAAGCCACAAAATAAGGACTGTAGTCAACAATACTATAATAGCTAATAGCAATGGTAGCTACACTTGTGGTGAAAATACCATAATGTATCAACTTATCAAATCACTAGGTCATACACCTGAAACTAATGCAACACTGTGTGTCAAGTATACTAAACATTTTTTCAGTGAAAAAATTTTAATTGACAATATGAAAACAATAATCTTTAAGATACACACTTGCATAAAAAAAAAGACTGTAAAGATGGGCTACCTGGATGGCTCAGTTGGTTAAGTGTACAACTCTTGATTTCAGCTCAGGTCATGATCTCACAGTTTTGAGACAGAGTCCCATGGCAGGCTCTGCGCTGGGCAAGGAGGCTGCTTAAGATTCATTTTCTCTCTCCTCTCTCTCTCTCTCTCTCTCTCTCTCCCTCTGCCCCTCCCCCACTGCTGCGAGTGCTCCCTTGCACTCTATCTCAAAAAAAAAAAAAAGAAAAAAAAGGCTATCAAGAAAGGAAAGTAATCGTCTTAAAAGTCAGGATGGAGTGTACCTCTGAGGAAACAAAAGGGATGAAATTTAGGCTTCTGGATTGGCTGCCAATGTTCTATTTCTTGACCCTGGGTTGGTTACAAAGGCTTTCACCTTGTAATAATTTATTCACCTATAAATTTATCTTATGCAGTCTATATCTGTGCTTTATCTCACTTTTTAAAAAGTTTTAAAGAAATCACGTTTTAATGTTCTCAGATTTAAAAAAAATTATATTAATATACAATGTTATATTGGTTTCAAATACACATCATAGAATTCAACAATTCTATACATTATGCAATGCTTATCCTAAGTGTGGCTACTAAAAAGTTTTTTTATAACACTATAATATCCTCGAAATCTGAGAAATTGCATCCGTCCAAAAAAAGACTATACAAGAGAACAATAACAAGCTCTTAGAAGTAAAATTATGGACAAAATAAAAAATCCAAAAGAACAAAAACCAGGGCGTCTGGATGGGTCAGACAGTTAAGCATCTGACTCTGGTTTTGGCTCAGATCATGATGTTACAGTTCATGAGTTTGAGTCCCGTGTCAGGCTCTGCGCTGATAGTACAGAAACTGCTTGCAATTCTCTCTCTCCCTCCTGCTCTCTTTCTCCCAAAATAAATACACTTAAAGAAAAAAAAAAAGAACAAAAACCAAAGAGAGATAATAACAGATAAAGTAAAACCAGGGGATAGATCTAAGAAACCTAACATGACTAGTAAAACGACAATAAACAATAAACAGGGAAAAAAGACAAATAGAAATTTATCAAAGAAAAAGTAGAGGGGGGGCTCCTGGGTGGCTCAGTCAGTTGAGCATCCACCTCTTAATTTCAGCTCAGGTCATGATCGCGGTGTTGCAGAATCAAGTCCCATATGGGCTCCATGCGAGCATGGAACCTTCTTGAGATTGTCTCTTTCCCTCTGCCCTTTTCTCCAACTCACACCCTCTCTCTAAAAACAAACGCTTAAAAAAAAAAAGAGAGAGAAGAAGAAAAAGGAGAAAACATCCCAGAACTGAAGGACAGAGTCACCAGACTGAAATAGCCAGGTATGTAGTAAATTGAATGAAAAAGACTCATATAAAGAAAATCAAGGATAAATATAAGACACTATGCTTAGAAAGAAAAAAAAAAACTTACAAAGGACTGGAATTGTAATGACATTATTATTACAGCAACATTAGAAGCTAGAAGGTAGTGAAACTTCATGTAAAATTCTGAGTAAAAAACAGAGTGAAAATCAACTTTATAACCAAACAAATTATTAATCATAGGTTAGAGTAAAATAAGGACATTTTCCTTAAAGTTTTATCACCCAAACACGCTTCCTTTGGACATGATAGAAGAGAGAGGCAGTACACCAAATAAAAGGCGGACATGGGATGCAAAGGAGTCAACACAGGGAAAATACAAAGGGAATGCCTAGGGTGATTGTGAAAGCAAGTCCCAAGACTAAATCTGTCCAGTTAAGTTTGGAGATCAAGTCCAGATTAGAAAAGAACTCCAGAAGAACTCCAGGAGAGTATCTAGTATCTCTAAGGAAAATAAATGTAACCTATAAACTACAGGACCGATGGAGAGTGTGGAAAAGTAAACTAGAAGACATTTTATAGAAGAGTTAAAGATGTGTGAAAATTTCTATGTTCAAAGAAAACTAAGCATGTTTTATTTTTTTAATGAGGCAAAATTTTTTTAAACGTTTATTTCTGGGGCACCTGAGTGGCTCAGTTGATTAAGCACCTGACTCTTGATTTTGGCTCAGGTCATGATCTCAAGGTTGGTGAGATTGAGCCCCATGTCAGGTTCCAGCACAGAGCCTGCTTGGGATTCTCTCTCCCCGTCTCTCTCTCCCCTTCCACCACTCATGCTCTCTCAAAAATAGATATTTAAAAAAAAAAAAAAAAAGAGGGGCACCTAGGTGGCTCAGTCAGTTAGATAAGCAACTTTGACACAGGTTATGATCCCGTGGTTCGTGAGTTCAAGTCTCTAGTCAGACTCTGTGCTAACAGCTCAGAGCCTGGAGCCTGCTTGGGATTCTGGGTCTCCCTCTCTCTCTGCCCCTACCCTGCTCGCACTCTGTCTCTGTCTCTCTCAAAAATAAACAAACATTAAAAAAATAAAAAAAAAAGAAATGTTTCTTTTTTTGGAGTAAGAGAGAGAGAGAGAGAGCGTCTGCATGCAAGCTGGAGAAGGGCAGAGAGAGAGAGGACAGAGGACCAGAAGCAGGCTCTGTGCTAACAGTAGAGAGCCCAATGTGGGGCTTGAACTCACCAATCATGAGATCATGACCTGAGCTGAAGCTGGACACTTAATCAACTGAATCACCCAGGAGACCCTGAGGCAAATTCTAAATCCAGTTGTGTAATAAAGAAATGTAATCCTACAAATAACAGCTAAAAACACTGTTCTAAGAACTCAGAGTGTAATAACTCATTTAACTCACTATTATTTTGCCATATGGGTGCATATCATATTCTGTGTGGCTCATACTCAATGTTTATGTAATCATACAAAGGAAAATTTTTGTATAAGCACATCAAAAGAATAGAAAACGCTATGAGAGAAATTCCTCATTTAAAGTTATAGAAAAAAATATCTAAAACTGATGATCAAACACAGCAATGTTTTACTTAGAAATATAAAGAGGGGCACCTGGGTGGCTCAGTCGGTTAAGCGTCAGACTTCGGCTCGGGTCATGATCTCACAGTCTGTGAGTTCGAGCCCCGCGTCGGGCTCTGTGCTGACAGCTCAGAGCCTGGAGCCTGCTTCATTCTATGTCTCCTTCTCTCTCTCTGCCCCTCCCCCACTCATGCTTTGTCTCTCCTGCTCTCAAAAATAAATAAAAACATTAAAAAAAAATCTTTAAAAAAAAGAAATATAAAGAAACAGCTAAGAGTTAAAAAGCAGTTGCCGCTAAGAAAAGTAGAGGGAACAGATTTAAAAAACTATCTTTTTAGAATTTTATAAGTAAAGCTTTATGTTGCACACTCTTTCTTAGAAAGTAGCATTTTAATTAAAAAAATAAATAATAACTACTAAGTGAAAAGGTGCTCTAATAATAAGTAAACTACAGGGGTTTTAAACAGAAGTACCCTGGAGCCTTTGATATGTTAAGACATCCTTCATAGTTTTTTCCTCCACCAAGAACTCCCCACTTCCTCCCCCCCAATCAGCTCAAGAAACTGCAGCTTACAGTGGCTCAGGTCAGTTAAATGTCCAACTTCAGCTCTGGTCATGATTTCACGGTTCTTGAGTTCGAGCCCCACACCTGGGCTCTCTGCTGTTAGTGCAGAGCCTACTTTTGATCCTCTGTCTCCAGCTCTCTCTCTGCACCTCCCCCACTCATGCTCTCTCTCTCAATAATAAATCCTTTAAGGAAAAAAAAAAAGAAACTACAGTTTTAAGGCAGTGGTTCTCAAATGTAATCAGGTCCACAGACCAATGCCAATCTATAGCAAAGTAAGAAAGTCAAGGACAATGCATTGAGTTAATTAAGTTAAAATTAATCAACTTAAGCCATTCCGTATTTTGAAAGCATACCCTTCTTACATTCTTAATACCTTTCTTTAGTGAAATGAAGGTAGTAAGCGGCAATTTTTTAAAACATTCTTACTTTTCAAAATAAAAAGCTGGCAACCCTACGTCAGTACATGATCCTCATTCTGCCAGCAATACCCAATGGTTCATGAAAGTCAAATCACAGAATCTTTGGAAAAACCTTATTGGAATGATAGACAAAAAAAATCCTCTGAGGTTTACAAGAATGAAGAAGTTGTTGAAACTAATGAAAAAGAATCCAACCATACATTCATAATCTAAGAAACCTACTCTTAGTTTCTAGCATGCACTGATGATTAAGTCTGAATCTTCTGTGTAAAACATATTAATAGCAGAATCAATCTTTTAGAAATTTATTACCTAAGTAACTCCATGTAAACAAATGGGATTTCCATTTCAAATTACAATTGGAAGAAAACATTTTGCTTTTCACTAGATCTCTAAAACTCTTCAGTGTCTGACACAAAGTACTTAATTATTCTTGAATAAATCAATGAAATCCTTTATCTCCATTAAGCAAAATGAATGCGCAGATTCTAGGAATCCTATGGTGCACACATTCTACTACAAACAGCTCCAAATCTGCTCATGTATTTAAATGTAGAAACAGAAAGCCAAAAGTCTTCTAAAATTGTACTGAATTTCATCTCACTTGAAGATTGAAACTAAAAGCAGAGGCAAATGAGCAGAGTCTCCACTCATACCTCAAGGTCAGCCTGAGACCTCTAGAATTAAAAATAGTTTAGCCACCTAACAGGTCAGCCAATGACAAAGATGTTTACGGTTTCAGCAAGTGTAGCTTTGGTTCTCTTCACAAAGTTATACAAAATATATCTAAACATCTTAAAATTTAGGATAGAATATCAGCTTTATAGAACATTTCTGTATATTTAGGCTTTTGCAACAAATATACAGTATTTTTGTGATCACGAATATTTTTTACAACTATAAAAAAAGAGTAACTTTTTAAAAATTGTAAATGACACTGTTAAAGATAACATATCAAGTATTTTCAGAATGGCAAAGAAATACCAAACACTTAGAGATGGTAATAGATTTCAAGAATACGCTGGGTTAAAAAGATAATTAATAAATAAGCCTTTTCAATATCCACACTCATCTAAACTTATTGTGCAAATGGAAAAATACAATGTCTCCACAATGACAGTACTAGCTAATAATGTAAGTTTGTAGATACCTGATGATATATTAGTTGCGAGAGGACTAGTTATCTTGCATATACAATAGCAGGTAACTAGATTTAAAACCCCCAAACCAACAATGCTAATAACATACATTAAAACCATAGATAACTGCCAACTATTCCATGTCTAGAACTGGTAAGGTGGATTACAATCCACAAATGGCACTAAACTAACAATTCAGGAGAAAATGAGCGGAATGGAAAGTTCAGAATTTTATTATAATCCTGCAGAATATGAGGCGCCTGGGTGGCTTAGTCAGTTAAGTCTGACATCAGCTCAGGTCATGATCTCACAGTTTGTGAGTTCGAGCCCGCACTAGACTCTATACTGACAACTTGGAGCATAGAGCCTGCTTCGGATTCCTGTGTCTCCCTCTTTCTCTGCCCCTCCCCCATCCACATTCTGTCTGTCTGTCTGTCTCTCTCAAAAATAAACATTAAAAAATTTTTAAAAATAATAATAATCCTGCAGAATTTGGTACTAAGACCAGGGAGGAAAAAATAATAAAACTAGGTATCCTTAGTTCAAGGCACTAACACTGCCCCAGAGTTTAAAAGTTCCAATCTCTAAAAGTATGAACTATTCGTGGAAACATATGGTATCTGTCTTTTTCTGACTGACTTATTTCACTTAACATAATACCCTCCAGTTCCATCCATGTTGCTACACATGGCCAGATTTCATTTTTTCTCATTGCCACATAGTAGTCCATCGTATATATGTACCACATCTTCTTTATCCACTTGTCAGTTGATGGGCACTTAGTTTCTTTCCATGTTTTGGCTATTGTCGAAAGTGCTGCTATGAACATTGGGGTACACGTGCTCCTATGCATCAGCAATCCTGTGTCTCTTGGGTAGATTCCTAGCAGGGCTATTGCTGGGTCATAGGGTAGCTCTATTTTCATTTTTTTGAGGAACCTCCACACCGTTTTCCAGAGTGGCTGCACCAGTTTGCATTCCCACCAACAATGTAGGAGGGTGCCTACTTCTCCACATCCTCGCCAGCATCTATAGTTTCCTGATTTGTTCATTTTAGCCACTCTGACTGGTGTGAGGTGGTATCGCAGTGTGGTTTTGATTTGTATTTCCCTGATGAGACTAAGCAAAAACCAGGGGGAAGGGAAGAGGGGAAAGAAAAAAAAGACACAGAGAGGGAGGGAGATAAAACATAAGAGACTCTCAAAGACTAAGAACAAACTGAGGGTGAGGGAGATGGGGGGGGAAAGGGGGTGATGGGCATTAAAAAAGGGCACATGTTGGGATGAACACTGGGTGTTTTATGTAAACCAATTTGAAAATAAACTATTTTAAATTTAAAAAAATAAATAAATAAATAAATAAATAAAAGTATGAACTGAATCTTGGGTAGTAGAGTAGACACATTTAAAGGGCTTAAAAACAACTTTACCTTACTGTAGTGTTTAACTCTCTCAAGGGCATTCATATCTCATTTTCTCCTAATAACAATGTGAGAAGATAGGAAGAGGAGAATACTATTCCCTTTAATAAGAAATATGTAACTGAGAAGTAAAATCATTGTCTTGAAGTTCTAAAACAAGTCAGGAAATGCTGGATTACACCCCAAAACTCTTTTCTCTTAATATGTGGTAAACTCTAGCAGGCCACGTTGTCTTTTAGACAAAGTTATTCTTGATTATTTTTTATCTGGGATCCCAATTATTAACCAGTCACAAAATACAGTGATAAGGCCAAAAATATTTTCAGACTTAACTAGCGGTAAAATGAGGTTCAATGCCATATCAACCCTCTCGTCCATGGTATATTTAGCTACAAAGTTTTTTTACAAGACTAATTTAAGTCTACCAGTAATAAAATACATTTCTAGAGATGGTTCAACTTGCTTAAGTTTCCTAGGAACAGTTGGCTGCCCCTGGTTTTGACACAAAAATTCAAGGACAACTGTCCCAAACTTACTTTTTCAAAGCTCTGAATTTAAGTCTCATACAGATAAATACAAAAGGACTTAAAAAATAGCTCAAACACCAACAAAACTAAAACATTAAGATATTTACTAAGCTGGACATGGATGGAGCTAGAGGATAATGCTAAGCAAGTAAGTCAGTCAGAGAAAAATAAATACCGTATTTCATTCACAGGTGGAATTTAAGAAACAAATGAGCAAAGTTAAAAAGAGAGAGAGAGAGAAGGGAAAGAAAACCGAGAAACTACTGAGAACAAACTGATGGTTACCAGAGGGGAGGTGGGCAGGGCAATGGGTTAAATAGGTGAAGGGGTTAAGGATTGCACTTGTCTGTGACAAGCACTGCGTAATGTACAGAATTCTTGAATCACTATATTGTATACCTAAAACTAATATAACACTGCATGTTAACTATACTGGAATTAAAATACTTAAGAATAAAAAAATTTTTAATTAAAAATAAATTTTCCATAATTAATTTTTTTAATATTACTTACTAGTCTGAAAAGCATCATGTTAATTTCTTCCGCCTACAGGAGTTACATCTTTCCATCTCAAGATCTAATCATACAAGACTCCTTTCAATTCTTCAAAAACCAAGATCTTTCCCATCCAAGACATCCATACATACCGTATCTAGTACTAAAACTGCCCTCCCCACTTCTCCATTCTTTGCATTGCTGATTCTTCTAAGTAACTCTCGAGAACTTTTATTCTTTAAAGCACTTACAACCTTTTCCCCACTCTTTATTTTGAAAATTGCCAAATATAAATAAAAGAAAATAACTGTCTGGGCGCTGGGTGGCTCAGCTGATTAGGCCTCTGACTTTGGCTCAGGTCATGATCTCAAGGTTCTTGAGTTTGAGCCCTACACTGGGCTCCGTGCTAACAGTGCAGAGCCTGCTTGGGATTCTCTCTCTTCCCTTCTCTCTGCCCCTCCCCCCACCTCTTTCACAAAATAAGTAAATAAACTGAAAAAAGAAAAGAACTGTCAACATACTCTTCACCTAGATTCACCAATTAATATTTCACAATTCTCTCTCCCTCCCCCCCACGCACATTTTAGCTGACCCATTTGAAAGTTACAGACATCATGACACTTCACCTGTAAATATCACCATATACCCACTCAAAAAATATGAACCTTCTCCTATACAGCCGCAGGCCTATTATCATACTGAGCAAATTTAACATTAATATTACTGCCTAATAATATACAGTCCATATTCTCCATTGGGAAAAATATGTTCTTTAAAGCTTTTTCAAAATCTAGAATCCCACTGTAATTCACACACTGCATTTGTCATGTCCCATCTGTCTCCTTTATCTCAACTGTATCATTGTTTTAAAAGATATTTTATGAAGTCTACTGTCTTCTGACTTCTAAGCTGAATGGTACATGCTACACACTCTGGATCTGTCTTATTGTTTCCTCATGATTAAAGTCAGATTAAAGAGTTCTAGCAAAAATACTACACAGGTGATGCTGTGTGTTTACTTGTTTTGTGTGTGGGTGTGTGACTCATCCAAAATACTACATACAAGGGCAGTGTAAAAGGCTATGTTGTTCAACAATATATTTCTAGCATCTAAGACTGTCCCACATAGGAAGTCCTCCATAACACTTGCTGAACAAATAAGAAAACAAATTCTCTATAGCATACAGTACACCAAGTATTTTCTCCAAGATGGGCAACCAATTGATATTTATTATTGATGTTAACTTATGATTAAGAGGTAATAGTGTTAAGATTCAAAACTATTCTATGAAAATGTTTTGAATTTAGTATGAATGTATTTTCAGTACTGGGTAAGTGCTTTTTTGTTTTGTTTCAAGTTTTTCTTTTAATTCTAGTTAATTAACACACAGTGTAAAATTAGTTTCAGGAATAGAATTTAGTAATTCATCATTTACATATAACACCCAGCGCTCATTAGAAGTGCCCTCCTTAATACCCATTGCCCATTTAGCCCATCCCCCAACCCACCTCCCTCCCTTTCAGGAACCCTCAGTTTGTTCTCTACGGTTAAGAGTCTATTTTACGGTTTGCCTCTTTTTTTTTCTCCCACATTCATCTATTTGTTTCTTAAATTCCACATGTCTGAAATCATATGGTATTCATCTTTCTCCAAACTAACTTTGCTTCGCATAGTATACTCTAGCTCCATCCATGTCATTGAAAATGGCAAAAACTCATTTTTTTTTTAATGTTTACTTATTTATTTATTTTGACAGGGAGAGAATGAGTGAGTAGTGGAAGGTCAGAGAGAAAGGGAGAGAGAGAATCTCAAGCAGGCTCCAAGCTGTCAGGGCAGAGCCCAATGCAGGGCTCAATCTCACCAACCATGACCTGAGCCAAAATCAAGAGTCAGACGCTTGGGGCGCCTGGGAGGCTAGGTCAGTTAAGCATCTGACTTCAGCTTAGCTTACGGTTCATGGATTTGAGCCCCACACTGGCCTTTGTGCTCAGAGCCTGGAGCCTCTTTCAGATTCTGTGTCTCCCTCTCTCTCTGACCCTCTCCTGCTCGCACGGTCTCTGCCTCAAAAAATAAACATTAAAAAAAAAAAAAAAGAGTCAGACTGTTGATCAAATGACCCATCCAGGTGCCCCAAGATTTCATTCTTTTCATGGCTGAGTAATATTCCATTGTATATATGTACTGCATCTTCTTTATCCATTCATCAGTCGATGGACATTTGGGCTCTTTCCTTTATTTGACTATTGTTGAGAATGCTGCTGTAATGACTGGGGTGTTTGTGCCCTTCAAATCAATACTTCTGTATCCTCTGGGCAAATACCTAGTAGTACAATTGCTGGATCATAGAGTAGTTCTATTTGTAAACTGAGGAACCTCCACACTGTTTTCCTGAGTGGCTGCACCAGTTTCCATTCCTGACAGTCCAAGAGTGTTCCTCTTTCTCCACATTCTGGCCAACACCTGTTGTTTCCTGTGTTGTTTATTTTAGCCATTCTGACAGGTGTGAGGTGACTGATGTCTTAGTTTTGATCTTGATTTCCCTGATGATGAATGATGTTGAGCATCTTTTCATGTGTCTGTTAGCCATCTGGTGTCTTCTTTGAAAAATGTCTATTCATGTCTTCTGCCCATTTCTTAACTGGATTATTTGCTTTTTGGGTGTTAAGTCTGATAAGTTCTTTATAGATTTTGGGTACTAATCCTTTATCAGATAAGTCATTTGCAAATTATCTTCTCTCATTCCAAAGGATGCATTTTAGTTTTGTTGATTGCTTCTACTAGGTAAATGCTCTTAACCAGAGGAGCATAAAATACTATCTTTCTAATGGAGAATTTGTGAATTGCTATCAAAAAGCCATCAAGGGTGCCTGCATGGCTCAGGTCATGATCTCGCAGTTTGTGAGTTCAAGTCCTGCATTGGTCTGTGTGCTGACAGCTCAGAGCCTGGAGCCTGCTTCAAATTCTGTGTCTCCCTCTCTCTCTGCCCCTCCCACAGCTCATGCTCTCTCTCTCTCAAAAATAAACATTAAAAAAAAAAAAATGTCCTCAGTAAATAAAGGCATTCAACCACTCATAAAGAAATCTAAATGTTGAAGACAGGAAGAAATGACACTCTCTTCTCAGTGAAAACTGGTTTAGTTTCTATATTTTTAAGGCATCTTAGTATTAGAAAACTCATTCTAAAACAAACAAACAAAACCTCTCCAGGAATAGTAAAGTGGCACACATCAGCCACTCCTCAAAGAGCTGGAAGTTCAAAATGATTAAGACCTAATCTCTTGGCCTCTGGGAATTTGAAATTAGGAGAAAGCAGACACATATTTTTCAAAAAGCTGAAGTGCTACACCTAAACATACATGCAAACTTATGATATACATGATAAAAAGTTTTCTTAAAAAAAATCATTTTTGTTATGTAGAAACCTTCAGAAAGACAAACTTAGTGAAAAGGTCGGCTGGGGCACTCAACTTCTTCACTCACAAGGTAGGGTCTCATTTCAGAGAAAACATTAGCTACAAACCTGAAACTCCTCATCTGTCTCCCCCACCCCTGTTTCCCCTAAACCTTTGCACAAAAGCATGTACCTAATTTGTTTCTGTAAAGAAGACATGCCTCTTCTCTCCAGTACTGGAGAGAAATCTCACTTGAAGAATCTCACATTATCAATTACTGTATCTCCTTTCCTTTACTTTTCTCCTTTATTTAATCTTAATTTTCCTTGATGCAAACCTGCCATAACCAAAATCAAATTAAAAACAAAAGCAACAGTCCTTACATATTATTTCACTTTTCTCATCCTTCACCAATAAACTTAAAAAAGCACATTTCACTTAATCCATTACAAAAAGTCGACTGTCCTGATTAGTGTTAACAACTGCATCAAAGACCTCCAAATGACCAAATAAAGACAATGCTCTAATTTTAGTGTTCACTGTACACAATCTTTATGTAATAACTGATGGTCATGCCCTTTTTCTTGAAATTCACTTCCTTTGGTTTCTATGATAGTTATTCACCTGTAGTGACTTCTCCCACCTCTCTTGATGTTTCTGTACTGATTCTTCCTCTGCCAACCTTCTAAATGTTGGAGTCGTCTAGGGATCCCTCCTCTTGTCCTACATGTCTTGAACGGTCACGTTTTCCTAATGCTTCACTTAATTTTTACCTGTTAACAATGTCTAAATCTCCAGCCCCTCGTATCTTACAAGCTTCACACTGCCCACGAGACATCTTAGCCTGGATTCCTCCAGCACCTTTACCTTAACAAAACTGACATTTTCTTCAAATTCTTTCCCTTTCTCTAGTTAATGCCACTACTAAGTTAATGCCATTACTGTTTAACCAGCTCTTAATCTAGAAACGTAATCCTTGATTCCTCCCTCTTCCCTGACCTTCCAAATTTCACCAATTCCTGCAAATTCTATCTTAAAGATTCCCTCTCAAACATCTCCTACAACCACTGCCTTATTTCAGATCATTATCAGCTTTTGCCTGCACTACTACCATATACTCTCCTAACTGATGTTCCTGCCACTGACCGCATCCTTTAAATAATGCACTTTCAGTTTGCACTATGGAAAATGTTTTAATCACTCCTTTGCTTATGAAGTTCCAACTGGTTGGTTCTACTGTCTAGGCAAGTCATTAACTAAAGGGTAATTTTCACTTTTTAACTCTATGAAATGTATATCTGTGTTATGACTGGTGGTATCTTAAAATCACCAACTAGCCGGGCAGCAGGAGCAAAGCACTTATTACCAATGCTTATGAATACACTAAAAACACCAGCATCAAAATTTAGAAATTGGGTGCTGGAGCCAATGGAAGGGAATATTTAAAAAAATACTGAGGCATCTTTTATTCCTACAGAAACCATGGGGCACCTGGGTGCCTCAGTTGGTTAAGCACCTGACTTTGTCTCGGGTCATGATCTTGTGGTTCGGGAGTTTGAGCAACACACTGGGCTTGCTGTTGTCAGCAAAGAGCCTGCTTCAGACCTTTTCTTCCCATCCCTCTGCCCCTCCCCCACTTGTGCTCTCTCTCAAAAATAAATAAAAATTAAAAAATAAAATGTTTATTCCTACAGAAACCAAACGATTGTCAGAGAAAGTAGGGTACATAGTAAATCAGACATGTTCAGCTGGTTTCCCACAGTGAGAATCAAAAGTAGACCTGCTGTAGTTAACTATAAATCTGCAATACAGCCCAGCACCAATTTTTATATAATTACTTTAATTTCCATATAGATTAGCTCAAGAAATACTGTCACCAATACTCATGATGACACAAAATTGACACCGTGAGGAAACTGTGCTATAAAACTGAAAAAGATATTCAGAATCCATATACACACAAAACTCTACTAGAATAAACTAGCAAGGCTGCAGAAGACAAATTAATATACAACCAAATGCATTTCTATACACTACCGATGAATAATCTGAAAATAAAAGAAAAAAATTTCATTTTCAATATCACCAAAAAAAAAAAACCCAAAATACTTAGAAATAAATTAATAACAACAACAAAAGTAAACCTTGTACAATGAAAATTAACAGAACAAAGCAATTAAACAAAACATACGTAATTGGAAAAACATCCCAGGCTTCTGGATGTTAACACTGTTAAGATGGCAATATTTCCCAAATAGATCTGTAGATTCATTACAGTATCTGTCAAAATCCCAGCTGCCTTTTTTTTGCAAAATTGATAGATTGATCCTAAAATTCATATAGAAAAACAAGAAACTGAGAATACACAAATAAACTTGAAAAAGAAGAAAACCAAAGGGCTCGCACTTCCCGTTTCAAAAGTTAATGCAAAGTAACAGTAATCAAGACATGATGCAGGTATAAAGGACACATAAATGGAATAAAATTGAAAATCTGGAAACAAATTCTTACACTTATGTTCAACTGACCTTTAAAAAGACTGTCAAAATAATTCGATGAGAAAGAAAAATCTTTTTAACAAATGGTTCAGGGAAATTGGTATTCACAACTAAAAAAAAAAAAAATGAAGCTGGACACCTACCTCACACCACATAAAAAAATAAAATCACAAACTAAATTTAAGAGCTAAAACTATGTAATTCTTAGAAAAATACATAGGAGTCACTCTGTGTTAGGCAACATTTTCTTACATATGACATCAACGGCACAACAAAACAAGAAAAACATATAAGACTTCATCAAAATTCAAGACGTTTGTGCTTCAAAGGGCATCATCGAGTGAAAGAACAACTCACAGAACAGGAGAAACTGCAAATTACACATCCAAAAAGGGACTTACCACCAAGACACATAAAGAACACTTAAAACTCAATAATGAAAACATAAATAATCAAATTTTTTTTATTTTTTGAGGGGGTGAGGGTGGACAGAGGCTCCGAAGCAGACTCCAAGTTGACAGCAGAGAGCCTGATGTGGGGCTTGAACTCATGTACCATGAGATCATGACTTGAGCTGAAGTCCGAAGCTCAACCAACTGACCCACCCAGGCACCTCGATAACCCAATTTTTTAATGGGCAAAGGACCTTAATCAACAGTTCTCCAAAGGTGTACAAAAGGCCAATAACTACATGGGAAAGATGTTCAACATCATTAGTCATCAGGGTAATGCAAATCAAAACTACAATGAGATACCACTGCACGCACACTAGGATGGTTCCAAGCAAAGAGACAGACAAGTATTGGTAAGCGTGTAGAGAAACTGGAACCCTCGTAGTTGTTGGTGAAACTGTAAAAGGGTGCGGAGAGGCTCTTTGGAAAACAGTTTGACAAGTTCTCAAAATGTTAAGAAAGAAGGTGTCACATGACCCAGCAATTCCACCCCTAGATTTGTATCCAGGACAAATGGAAACACATGTCCACACAAACCTTGTAAATGAACATTCAAAGCAGCACTATTTATAACAGCCAAGAAGTAGAAACAACCCAAATGTCCAAATGTCCATCAACTGATGGATAGATTAACAAAATTAATATATATCTATACGATGAAATATATTTTGGCCATAAAAAAAAATGAAGATACATGCTGCAACATGATGTAGCTGAAACACTGTGTTAAATGAAAGAAGCCGGACACAAAAGGCCATATATTATTTGACTGTATTAATGTGAAATGTCCAAAACAGGCAAAACATAAACCATAAAACAGTGGTTGCCAGGGACTGGAGGGAGAGATGGGGGAAATGGGGAATGAATGCTAACTGTTACAAGATTTCTTAAGGGGTAAAAAAATGTTCCAAAATTAGACAGTAGTTGGGGCGCCTGGGTGGCTCCGTTGGTTAAGCGTCCGACTTCATCTCAGATCACGATCTCGCAGTTTGTGTGTTTGAGCCCCACGTCATGCTCTGTGCTGACAGCTCGGAGCCTGGGGCCTGCTTCAGATTCTGTATCTTCTTCTCTCTCTCTGCCCCTTCCTTGCTGATGCTCTGTCTCTCTCTGTCTCTCAATAATAAATAAACATTAAAAAAAATTTTTTTTACTTAGACAGTAGTGATGATTACATACCCAGTGGGGGTAAAAAAACCACCAAATTGTATACCTTAAAAGGGTGGATTATAATGGCATATGAAATACCTCAATAAAGCTTTTTTTTTTAGTGATTCAAAAGAAGACTTTTAACAAGAAGTTGCCTTAACCCACTGTATTTCAATGATACTTTCCGTTTTTTGCTCCCTTTTTATAAGAATGACAGGTATTAAAGAGCTGTGTTACAAGTGGCATAAAATAAAAACTCTACATGATAAGCAGTGTTCCACCTTATTTAGCAGGGCTCTTTATGTCTTAGTATTACAACAAATAATAGTATATCTTGCAATTGATGGCATCTGTATTTGATGAAATATAGTGTTTCTCAGAGAGGTGGAATGAGTACCTTGGCAGAAGATGTTTTTCATTTTATATAATTACTTTAATGTAAATATTAAAAATAAATTTAATCCTAAACTGATGGCTTATTGCTTAGAATGAAACTAAGTGCATTAAAGTTAATACACATTTAAAAAACTAAATAATAGAGATGATAATCCAATATGGCAGGAAATAATGTTGACAACAAAATTACTTGTCAGGAAATACATAGGTCAAGAATAAAATCTAAAACCTTTCAAAATATGAAATGCTTTAACAAGCTAACCTCTCTCATACAATCTCATTCTCACTCTCCAATACTCCAATCACAATTATTTCTCATTATTCCTGTGAGATGAAGTTGTCAAGAAAGAGACCATAAACGGCTTTATCTATCATGTTTGGAACTTATAAACAAGTATTTCCCAATCTTTTTTTTCCAGTTTGGCCTCAAGCTTCTTAAACTCCCCATTAATAACAGCAACTTACTAGGGCATTAGGTCTCTTTGGTTTTGTTGTGGTAGTTTTTAGATATCACATGTGAGATCATAGAGTATTTGTTCCTCTGTCCGACTTACTTCACCTAGCATAATGCCTTCAAGATCCATCCATGTTACTACAAATGGTAAGAATTCAATTTTATTTACGTTAAATAATACTGCTCTGTACACTTATATCACATTTTCTTTACTGACCCATCGGTGGACACCTAGGTTGTTTCCGTATGTTAGGTACTGTAGAAAATGCTGCCATGAACATGGAGATGCTTTTTTTTTTTTTTTTTGAGTTAAGGGTTTTCCTTTTCTTTAAATAAATACCCAGAAGTGGAATCGCTGGATCATTTGGTAGTCCTATTTTTAATTTTTTGAGGAACCTCCATACTGTTTTCCAAAGTATGAAGCAATTTACATTCCCACCAACAGTACACAAAGGTTCTTCCCTTTCCCCCCACATCCTCACCAACACTTGTTATTTCTTGTCTTTGATAATACCCATTCTAAAAGGTGCGAGGAAAAATTACTTTTTAATTAATAATAATAAAAGAAAACTTCCCAGGGCCAAAAGGAAATAGGAATCTTCAAAACAACTATATTTTCAAAGTACTGATATTTTAAAACTCTAAATTCACACGAAATTGCATAACACCAAAAACAGAAGATCACAAGCTTCCAAAGAGAAAATTCAAGTTACCCATAAGAAAATCAGACATATGGAGCACCTGGGTAGCTTAGTCAGTTAAGCATCTGACTTCAGCTCAGGTCATGATCTCACAGTTCAAGAGTTTAAGCCCCACGTTGGGCTTTGCACTGACAGCACAGAACCTCCTTTGGATCCTCTGTCTCCCTCTTTCTCTGCCCCCCTCCCTCAAAAATAAACATTAAAAAAAATCAGACTTATAACTCTATGATTTCTTAAAAGCAATGCTGGATTCTAGAAGACAATGGAGCAATGCTGCAAAATTGTGAAACATAACATTCAAACTAGAATCCTGTATTAACCAAACTAATTTTTTAAAAAGGAAGGCATTTAAAATAAATTTTAAGATGTCAAGCTAAAACTTGAGGATTTGGCTCTAGCAAAATGACGAAGTACCCTCTAAGAAAAAAAATTAAAAAACCATGGGCTGTAGGAAATAGTGCATCCAACACAAGAGATTAACCTAGGGAAGTCCCAGATGGCAGCTATGGAAAAGACCTAGGGAGCAACCAATCTGGATTAAAAGAGTAAAGAAGACTCTCAGAGAGAGATGTTTGAGGGAAAAGGAAGATTTAACAAACTTAGACAGTATAGGACAGTAGAAAAATGTACGGACAAGACAATGGCAGAGATAAAGTATTAAAAGAAAGCAACTGTAATCATAGTACTATCTGGCTCTGTAATATGTTACTTGAAGAATAATATTAATCTGGTCAAAATAATATAAAAGCTATTTATTAATTTTCAACCTTTAGAAACAACCTATGAACAAAGCACCAAAAATTACAGTTAAGAACAGAATATTAAGGGGCACCTGGGTGGCTCAGTAAAGCATCCGACTCTTGATTTTGGCTCAGGTCATGATCTCACAGTTCTTTACTTCGAGCCTTGCATCGGGCTCTGTGCTGGCAGCTTCAGATTCTGTCTCCCTCTCTCTCTGCCCTTCCACCACTCACTCTGTCTCTCAAAATAAACATTAAAAAAAAGAAATGTTATCAAATTTTAAAATATACAAGCAAAGTAAAGATGACAAAAATTGAGAAGTGGAAGGAGGAAGAGAAATGAAGGTAAAGGCAGAGACGTTAATAGTATTCACTATTATACTATAAAGGAGAGAAATTAAATCTAGAGTTGATGAAATAAGAAAAAAAGACCTAAGTTTAAAGTTACAGAAGTGACCAACAGAAAACCTAAAAATTGGAAAGGGGAAAAGAGATATAGGGCGTATGTAAACAGAATCTTTATCATAGCAAGAAAGCCTTTACATGGCAAGATGTCTAAAAAGAATAACAGTAATGTAAAACTATCATTTAGCATTATAGAGATAATGACCAGAACAAAGGTACTTAACACTTGAAATTTAAGTAGGGGTGTCTAGATGGCTCATTCAGTTAAGCATCCTACTCTTGATTTCGGCTCAGGTGTTGATCTCGCCATTTGTTGGATTGAGCCCCGAGCCAGGCCCCACACTGATAGCATGGAGCCTGCTTGGGATTCTCTCTCTTCCTCACTCTCTGCCCCTCCCCACTCACACTCTATCCCTCTCCCTCAAAATAAATAAAATTTTTAAAAAATTGACTCTTTCTCAAAGCAGGACTCAAGAGGCCTGAAGTCTATGGCTTTTCCTTTTAAACCCTTCCCCTTCTTTAATCTTCGACATTTTTAGTCAAACACATGCATTATTAAAGAAAATTTTGAAGTGTTTAACATAAACTATCTTTAAAAATAAGATAACAAGGGATGCCTGGGTTAAGTACCCGACTCTTGATTTGGGGTCGAGTCATGATCTCACAGTTCAGTTTGTGAGTTCAAGCTCCACGTTAACAGCACAAAGGCTGCTTGGGATTCTCTCTCTCTGCCCTTCTCCCACTTGTGTGCATGTACATGTCCATGTACGTTCTTTCTCTCTCTCTCTCTCTCTCAAAATAAGTAAACTTAAAAAAAAAGACAAGGACACTAGAAAAAGGCATTTTTGGTAGATGCCTGGGTGACATAGATTACCTTTTAAATTTTAATATTTAAATTTTCTACACAGTGTATATATACATAAAAAAGATACATCTACTAATAAAGCTGTGAATAGAAACCCAGTTAAGTTGAAACTTTTTTCAAAAAGCCTGATTATATACAGGAGGGAAGAGTACATATATAAAGATTAGGATATAAGGTGAATGGCTTCTTCCTTTTTCAAATATAAAAAGTCTTGACCATGTTTCTAACATAAAAGCAGATGTCGAAAGATAACTGAAAATACAAGTCAGAAAAGTAGAATCTTATGTATAAGGGAAAGACCAGCCTTGAATCAGAAAAGCTACATTACTTCGGATGTGAAGACAGATTCATTTATAGTTAAGTTGGTAGATGTGAATTTAGAACTGGAAGCAGTTCATGTCTGAGAGACTCAGTTTTTTTCTATGAAGAGACAAATCTGCTTAAGAAGAGGCCAGGAATGCTAAACACCATGTAATGCATAAAACAGTCCTATCTCCCTAAACAAACAGTGGACTACAGAAGCAATCTAAAGGTATGGTCCCTGGAAATCTACAAAGTCTTCAAGGTCATAGTTAGTTTTAAAATATTAAGACATTTTACTTGCCTTTTTTACATTCATCCTCCCGTAAGTTTAGAGAGGGATCTTTCCTGAGACTAAATAATATGTGATGATTTCACTTTAAAGACTAAAGGTATATGAGTATGTGTATTCCTGTTTTTACATTTTCTCAGTTTCAATTTCTAATATAGTAAATATTGATAGAGATAAGCAACATAAAATTTCTTGTGGTCCTCAATAGTTAAGAGTATAAAGGGGTCCTGAGTCCAAAAAATTTGAGAATGATTGCACCAGGACATACTATAAGACAGATCTGAACATTTTTTTTAAGTTTATTTATTTATTTTTGAGAAAGAGAGACAGAGCCCAAGAGAGCAGGAGAGGGGCAGAGAGAGAGGGAGACAGCAGAAAGCCCAACATGGGGATCCACTCTAACTCACGAACCATGAGATCATGACCCGACCCCAAGTCAGACGCTTAACTCAAGCGCCCCCAAATATTTAATGTTTGCAAATAGCCACTTTTGTTTGCTCCTAACAAGCAGCAGTAAAACTCTTAAAACCAAAACTTAAAATGGTATCATATTCTTCAGCCTGTTTTTGAGAAACAAAAATCTAAGAGATGGATTTAGACTGTCAAAAGTGGAAAAGACTGTGACACTTAGGGAAAAATGGAAAAAAAGGAAACTCAGGAGAAACTCAACTCTGGGAAGGATTCCCTCCTCCCTAACAATTCTCACCATTAACCTAAGGGAAAAATAGTGCTCATTATTTGATTACAATCTAGAAGCTTATTTTAGTTTTAAATTTTTTTTTTTAACGTTTTTGTTTATTTTTGAGAAACGTAGAGACAGAGTGTGAGCAGGGGAAGGGCAGAGAGAGAGGGAGACATAGACTCCGAAGCAGGCTCCAGGCTCTGAGCCATGAGCACAGAGCCCGATGCGGGGCTCGAACTCACAGGCCGTGAGATCATGACCTGAGCTGAAGTCAGCCACTTAACCAACTGAGCCACCCAGGCGCCCCCTTATTTTAGTTTTATAAAGTACCTGGAAAGGCATTTACTTCCAAGGTAATGAAAAAAATCCCTCTTTATAACATCCCTAAATGAGATGATCATCTAGCCTTTCTTTAAACACTTCCCTAAATGGAGATTTTTTCTCTCACAACACCTAAATGCAATTTTATACAACCTTTACCAGTCCACAAGTTTCCCAGACTACAAAGTTCCACCAACTACTTTATTAGCCACCAATTTAAAATATCTTAAATAGGAGTGTGATGAAAACAGTCCTAAAATATTTCCCTTTTTCAAGAATGAAAAATATACCTATTATTAATTAGTCTTCCCTTTGTACAGCTCTTAGTGATGTTTTAGCAAAAAGTGGTAAATTTCTAATCTTGACCCTAGAACAAAATTTAGCACCTCTTAACCCTGGCTACAAAACAAATCAAGAAAAAAAAATTTTAAACACAAAAATATACAAAAGCCCACACCAAACCTAGAGTTTGGAATCTCTACGGTGTGAGTTCTAAGAAACTGGTTTGGCTTGTTTGGGACTTGGGTTTTGGTGTTTTAGGTCTACAGATCAATTCTGGTACTTATCTAATGTCAATTAGAACTATTAGAACTAGTGGCTAAAATGAACAAATCAGAAAACTATAGATGCTGGAGAGGATGTGGAGAAACAGGCACCCTCTTGCACTGTTGGTGGGAATGCAAACTGGTGCAGCCACTCTGGAGAACTGTGTGGAGGTTCCTCAAAAAAATGAAAATAGGGGCACCTGGGTGGCTCAGTCGGTTAAGCGGCAGACTTCAGCTCAGGTCGTGATCTCATGGTCTGTGAGTTCCAGCCCCGCATCAGGCTCTGTGCTGACAGCTCAGAGCCTGGAGCCTGCTTCAGATTCTGTATCTCCCTCTCTCTCTGCCCTTCCCTTGCTCACTCTCTGTCTCTGTGTCTCTCAAAAATAAAAATGTTAAAAAAAATTTTTTTTAAATAAAAATAGATTTACCCTATGACCCAGCAATAGTACTGTTAGGAATCTACCCAAGAGATACAGGTCTGCTGATGCACAGGGGCACGTGTACCCCGATGTTCATAGCAGCACTTTCGACGATAGCCAAATCATGGAAAGAGACTAAGTGTCCATCAACTGACAAATGGATAAAGAAGATGTGGTACATATATACAATGGAATACTACGCAGCAATGAGAAAGAATGAAATCTGGCCATGTGTGGCAACATGGATGGAACTGGAGGGTATTATGCTGAGTGAACTAAGTCAGGCAGAGAAAGACAGATGCCATATGTTCCCACGCATAGGTAGGCTTTGGGAGACCTAGCAGAAAACCAGGGGGGAGGGGAAGAGGGGAAAAAAAAAAAGCCACAGAGAGGAAGGAAGACATAACATGGGAGACTCTCAAAGACTAAGAACAAACTGAGGGGTGAGGGGGGTGTGGGGGGGGGAGTGGGTGATGGGCACAGAGGAGGGCACTTGTTGGGATTATCACGGGATGTTGTATGGAAACTAAACTGACAATAAATTATTCAAAAAAAAAAAAAGAACTATTAGAACTGATCAGCAATTTATAAAACATCCCAGGGTGTTTGAAGTGCATAACTTCATCATAGGTGGGTGTGTCTCTTCTTCTACATAACAACTCTTCTGCAAAATTATTTTTAAATAAATATTATACACTTATATTACACCTACAGTTTATGAAGTATTTTTTCCTTTATTTTCCTTCTTAACCCTGCAGCAATCCTGTGAGTAATACAGCCAGGTAACATCTCCATTTAATAGGTAAAAAAACAAAACAAAACAAAACAAAAACTAAAGCTGCTGCAGAGTTAGCAGATTAAAAGCACATCCTGGGGCACCTGAGTGGCTCACTCAGTTAAGGAAGTTAAGGACCATGATCTCAGCACAGGTCTTAATCTCGGGGTCCTGAGTTCAAGCCCCATACTGGGCTCCATGCCAGGTGTGAAGCCTACTTAAAAATTAAAAAAAAGCGTATATAATCTTCTGAGTATATACTCACTACTCCCCACTAGACTACTGTCTTCCCATTTCATCAATCCCCCAGCACAACCAAAAGAGTTCTTGAGTTTTTTCTGAAATATAAACTTCACTAGCAAGGATAGAAAAAAAACAAAACTCATCTTTGGATTGTTTTTATCACCTAGTTGACTGAAACCAAACAACTTCAACCCATTCTTGCGATGCATGTCCTGGTCCAGTTTGTTCCCCTAATTTTTATTTTTTAACTGAACTTTTTAGTTTGAGATAAATTTAAATTGACACCCACTTGTGAGAAAAAATACATTCTGTGTAACTTATACCCAATTTGCCCAAATGATACCATCTTTAAAAATAACGGAATAATATCAGAACTAAAATATTAACATCAATACAGTCAAGACACCAATATTTCCATCATCACAAAGATCCCTCCCATTGCCCTGTTCCCCTATTTTTAAATTCCAGATCTTAGGCATTACTTGGAAGTATATAATCATTAAGCCCTTACTCAATTTTATCAATTCAAAATACCAGAAATGTCTTCAGAAAACATGAAAAAAAAGAATTTGTATCACAAAGTACTGGTGGTCAGGATTGTCACAACACAAGATTCTTAGGCCACTACTACAATATCCCTTGCAGAATGGAATTTTCAAGGTAAGACTCCAGTTCTATCTAGCTTTATGAAACAAAATTTTGAAAAAATTTTAACTGAAATGCATACTTTTTTTTAATTTTTAATTTTTTTTAAATTTTAGAGCGAGGAGGAACATGGGGGGGCAGGGGAGGGAGGGAGAGGGAGATAGAGCTAGAGGGGGGAGAGGGGGAAGGGACAGGGAGAAGGGGAAGGGAGAGGGAGAGGGAGAGGGGAGACGGGAAAGGGGAGAGGGGAGAGGGGGAGGGGGATAAGGGGAGGGGGAGGGGGAGAGAATCATAAGTAGGCACCACACTCAGTGCAGAGACCATCATAGGGCTCGATCCCACGATCCTGGGATAATGACCTGAGATGAAATCAAGAGTCAAACATTCAACCAACTGAGCCACCCAGGTGTACCCTGACATGCACACTTAATGATTCCATTTATATGAAACTCTAGACAAAATATATCTAAAGTGAAAAAAATCAGAAATTGCTGGAGCAGAGAATAGCTAAAAAAGACTACATGCGAGCTTTCTAGGAAAAAAGAAATATTCTATACCCTGATAAGAGTGTAAGTTACACAGGTATATCCATTTGTCAAAAATACACTGGCAGTGGGCAACATTTTCTTAGATATGACATCAAAAGCACAAGCAAAACAAGAAAAAGGGATAAATTAGAATTCATCAAAATTAGACTTTTGTGCTTCAAAGCACACCATCAAGTGAAAGAACAACAAAGAAAAGGAGAAAATAATTGCAAATCACACATCCAAAAAGGAACTTCTCACCAAAATACAAAAAGAACACTTACAATTTAGTAGTGAAGACATAAATAGTCCCAATTTTTTAATGGGCAAAGGACCTTAATCAACAGTTCTCCAAAGGTGTACAAAAGGCCAATAACTACATGGGAAAGATGTTTCAGCATCATTAGTCATCAGGGTAATGCAAATCAAAACTACAATGAGATACCACTGCACGCACACTAGGATGGTTCCAAGCAGAGACAGACAAGTATTGGTAAGCGTGTAGAGAAACTGGAACCCTCGTAGTTGTTGGTGAAACTGTAAAAGGGTGCAGAGAGGCTCTTTGGAAAAGTTTGACAAGTTCTCAAAATGTTAAGAAGGTGTCACATGACCCAGCAATTCCACCCCTAGATTTGTATCCAAGACAAATGGAAACACATGTCCACACAAACCTTGTAAATGAACATTCAAAGCAGCACTATTTATAACAGCCAAGAAGTAGAAACAACCCAAATGTCCAAATGTCCATCAACTGATGGATGGATTAACAAAAGGAATATATATCCATATGATGAAATATATTTTGGCCATAAAAAAATGAAGTACTGATACATGCTGCAACATGATGTAGCTGAAACACTGTTAAATGAAAGAAGCCAGACACAAAAGGCCACATATTATATGACTGTATTAATGTGAAATGTCCAAAACATGCAAAATATAACACAAAAAATAGATTAGTGGTTGCCAGGGGTAGTATGAAGGAATAATGGAGAGTGACTACTAATGGTTACGGATTTCCTTTTAGTGCTGATGAAAATGTTCTGAAACTAGATAATGGTGATGGTTGCACAACTCTGTGAATATACTAAAAAATCAGTAAACTGTACCTTAAAAAGGTACATACTATAAATCTCAACAAAGCTATTACTTAAAAAATGTACAGTTGATACATGTAAATTTTACCTTTAAAAAGCTTTTCAAAATAATTATGGAGTGGAGTGGGGAGTTAATAGAAGCAGAGATGAAACGAGCATGAATACAAAAGAGTTTTTTATAGTATTATGTTCAATTTGTATGTTCCTAAATTTTCCTTAATAAAAAGTTTTTCTAACTGATGTATAAAAAGTATGTTTTTAAAAAATAACTTACTAATGTTCATTTTTGTTGTTGTTTGACAAAGGAAATAGAATCGAGAAGTTGCTACCCTCTTCTTTCTTTTGCAAACAGAGACAGAAGACTCCATGTGGGACAAAAATGAAGAATACTTCATCTTAAAAATGTACAAAGCGTATTTCAATCCTTAGTTCCAAAACAGTTCCTTACTCTTGGGTTCCTGTGGTCTTCATGGTTAATACATGCGACAATTCCTAATAAATGGATGTAATAACTCCTAATACTATGCTGTCCGGTACAGCAGCCACTAGCTATATATGGCCATTTAAAGCTTAGTTTCAATGAATTAAATTATAAATTCAGTTCTCCATCACACCAGTTACATTTCTAGTGTTCAACATCTACATGTGGCTATTGGCTACCATAGTGGGCAGAGCAGGTACAGATCACTGCCATAAGTGCAGAAAGTTCTATTCAACAGCATTACGCTAATACATAAAAAATATCCACAGGGAAACTTCCACATTCCAAAGCATAAAGATATCAACCAGAGAATATCATTCACGGAAGTTCACACTAACTAAAACAGCAGTTAAATTTCACTTTCAGAACCACCCAGCTACAGATGTTGGCCATGACAACTCCTCAGAGGCAAATTTCCCCATCTGTTAAAATAGATTATTACTGGACCGCCAGTTTCCTAAAGTCAGATATAAAGATTATGCTGAAATATAAATAAAGCAAATTACCCTTCCAGTCAAGGATCTAATGAAAGGTATAACCAATGACCTCAAAGAATTTATGACCCATAGCAAAACACACAGAATAAAATTCCTTTCCAAACTGAGTTTTGAGGCAAACGTCCTAATTAAAAGGATCATTAAATATATTTTGTTTCATCTAGAAAAAAAGTTTCACCAATGATTTCTATAGTTCTTGTTCTACAAATGTGTGTACATTTCATCCTGATTAGGTACAGATTTCCGTTAATGTTCATTAACATGAATATGCACTATCAGGAAACAGGTGCACTCTTAATTCAAATATTTCAGAATATTTTTAGTACTTTATAAAAAAGTGGTGAGCAAACTTAAAATGTGAATTCGAATGTTTTTATATTTAGGACCTAAAAACACAGAAACAAAATTTCACCTTGTATTCCTTCTCAAGCTATCACTGCAAATGGTTGGAGTGTGAGTAACATTCTAAATATCAAGAATAGAATGCTTTATGTTAAGAAATTTAAAATCAAAATCAACTCTTTTCTGGCCAAAACTACTGGGCACCTAAAGCTCTTCGTCAAAATGGCTCCATGTAAAGCATTTTCAAGCCTTTGAAAAGGTCACTTAAGAATGAAGTACATTTTACTTTATCCTCATAAAATACTTTCAAGTTCAGTCTTTGCAATCCACTGCCCCCCCACCCCCAAAAGGAATTCTCAAGACAGAATGAAAACATGGAAATTGAAACCAGCCTGTAGGCAAGGTATACAGAAGAGTCACATGGAATCAATATGAAGGAGAAAGTTACTACTACCGGAGCATCTGGAGTCAAATTAAATCAGGCACTAATTACGTATTTCTAGTTCTGTACTGACCTCACATGGGGCTTTCTTACGTACACACTGGCCTACCTAAGTCTATATATCTGAATTTGTAAATGGTTCTATCTTTAAGCAAAGTTAAATGTTTTAAAGAATTAGAATAGCATTCCATACCCCTTTTCCCATTGTTCACGAACCCTCTCTCTGTTCATCAAATCACCCCGATAAATCCATCTGTTCCCTCTAGTTGCTTCCAAAGAAAAATTCTAGCTAAGACACCAGATTGTAAAACACACACTCAGAGTTGAGAGTTCTGGCACTACCAAAATATGTTAAGAAATCTTGGCAAATTAGTTAAAATCTCTTTTAAACCGTACTACCTCAGTTGTAAAAATGAATAATACGTATCTACCTCCGAGCAGGGATAGGAGTTAGATTTTATTGTGTGCTCCAAATACAAGGTGTCTTTCCCCCACCTCACACTTTCCCTCCCACTCCCCTTTAAAGCTTTCAGGGTTTGCCTCCAACCTCCACTTAGTGTTTCCCTTACCCTCGTAAGGCATCCTGCCCTTTTCCTCTAGCCCCTCACTCCAATTCCATACAATTCCACCACCCTTTGGTTCCAAGCTGCTACTTCCCTTTGCGCCCCCTAAGGTCCCAGGCAGCCCCTTCATTCAGCTCCCCACGTCTCCCTCAGTCTGCATTTCCTAACGGCTCCTCCCCTCGGTTCCCCACCCGCTCATCACCAGGTTCATCCTGCCCCTCCAACCGTCTCCCGCCCCCAGGTTCCTTCCTTCCCCTCCAAACACAGCTTCCCCGTCTCAACGTTTCATCTTGGTTCTCCAACCGTCTTCCCCAATGCCTTGTTCGCTCCCTATTTTCTCCAACACCCAAGTGACTACTCCACTCTATCCATTCTTTTCAACATATACATAAATGCAAGGGACCCACAGACACACACTAGAGATCCCACCCCCACCTCGATCCTCCATCTTTCCCTTTTATACTTGCTTCCTTTCTTCCTTCTCCCCCCCGCCCCCACCTCCTCCGGAAGAGCCTGGTTCCCAGGCCAAGGTCTCTCACCTCATTCGGTCACTTCAGTGGTGCCAACCGCTTCATACAGGAAAAAACAACCAATCACGTCCCCTTGGGCGCTTCCCCTGCGAGTCCAGGTACTTACTGGGCACCCGCCCCACCGGGCACCCCGCACATGCACACGCACAAACCGAGGTCCTGGGGACGAGGGTTGAGAGTAGAGTGAGCCTTCTTACACCGGCCTCAAACACAGACCACTTCGCTACAGCCCTTCGCCATTTTGGTTTCCCGCGGACTGCCGGTGCATTCTGGGAGCGCAGAGCGACTCCGATGCCGAATGGCAGCTCTCCAGGGCTGCGAGGGGGCGGGGACTGTGCGGTGAACGCGGAAGAACACCGCGTACTGCGTCCCTGGCCGAAGCTGAACAAAGAAGGACTCTTTAACGTAGCGGTGGGGATAAGTTCTTCCGCCGCCGGCGCTAACACAATAGTAATCGCTGAGCTCCTGGTCGTCGGCTGTCTTAACTGTGTTTCTCTTATAAAGGGGAGCGTCGCGTCTAGTCTTCATCGTGCATGGTTGTTTTTTGGCTTTATTTCCCTGAAGAATGCGACAGTGATCTCTACGTCTTGCCTTGCCAATTTCCTTTCGTTACCTTAGATAAGGCACGTTTCTTCTATCTTCTCTTGAAGCCTGCTGTTCGAATTTCCTTCAGCGAGGAAACCCTGGATGTCAGGACTAAATTTTGCTTGGCGATGATTGTACAGTCCCAAATTCCTTATTGGGAGCTCCCTGTGTAGAAGATTTTCGGACTTTTTTTCCTTGACAATAAAACCTTTCTGTGTATCTGCTTTGCAATCATCCCTAATTGTGATGAAATTTGAGAATAATCCCGTGCCAAGTGATTTATTTTAGAAATACAGAACTTTTTCATACTAGGGCAGATCCTTAGCCTGCCAATATCCTGCTGCCGACCGGAGTCCCAAGTGACAAATTGGAAGTGTGCTTGCTTGTCTCTGAGTCATGCTTAGCTATAACCCAGCTCCTTTTAGTAGCCACCTGGCTTACCTTTGTTTATAACTTTTGACAAAATAATTTAAAAATCATTTTATTTTTTTGTTTCATTCTATAACAGGAATAAAATACAAGGATAAATTAATACATTTTTTTTCCTCTCCGAAAAAGTACCTCTTGGGCTTGAATGCACTTTGCTCGTATTTCAAAAAGGGATTCCCTCAACCCAGAATCTTAGGATTTGACCAGTAAACATTCATTCCAACCACACCATTCAATAGCCACACCTTTTACACCTTTGCTTCTCCTAAGTAATAATCCTACTTGAATTTAAGTTTGTCTTGCTATGGCTTCTATCAGCTACCTTTCAAGTTTCCCTTTCTCTGAATTCTACTATAAAGTAGTCTCTCAAATTCTTCTTCCATACCTTTAACACTTTTGGTTGAGAAGAGTTTTGAATTTAAAAAAGTAGATACAGTCCAAAAATGGATAAAGATATTACACCAATACTTGTGTACTTGGTGTGCAGCAAAGCCTAGTCATAGAACATCAGTTCTGAGGGGCGCCTGTGTGGCTCAGTCAGTTGGGCATCCGACTTCGGCTCAGGTCATGATCTCACGGTTTGTGAGTTCGAGTCCCACGTCAGGCTCTGTGCTGTCAGCTTTGAGCCTGGAACCTGCTTCATATTCTGTGTCTCTCTCTGTCCTTTCCCTGTTTGTTCTCTGTCTGTGTGTCTCTCTCAAAAATAAATAAACATTAAAAAAAAAAAAAGGAACATCAGTTCTGACAAGAACTGAACAACTTCCATTTGGTGTAAGCGCTCCCCAGTGTATCTCTCGAGGGGTCAACACGCTAGGCTTCAACATCCTCAGTAATTCAATAGCTCAGAGACAGTCATTTCAATTTCATAAATGCTAATAATTAGAAAGTTCTTCCACCTATAAATGTGCTATCTGCTTTCCTGTGAAATTCCCATTTACTGGTTTAACTTTTGGCCTCTTTAGTCAAAAGTATTCTAATCCCTTATACATGACAGAAGCAATGATGACTATTTAAAAAAAAAAAAAAGCCTGTCGTTTTTCTACATAAATGCACAGGTGCAAAAGTGCATTAATGTAATTTAAGTAAACCAGGTACTCAAGGAATCAAGGGCACAAAGGGAGTCACAGCAAAATATAAAGAACACCTATAACTGGGGTCTTAGAAATTTCTGTTAACTAACCAATATGCAATAAATTAGGACTTCACATAGATGTATTATCTAGGTTTAGATGTGAGGACAAGGTAAGCCTAGGATTCCCTTCCTCTGTCATCTTCCCCAGAAGTCTTGGATTAGGACTTTTTTTTTTTAAGGAGGTAGAAACATTTTTTTTTAATGTTCATTTATTGTGTGAGAGAGGGAGACTGTGTGCAAGCATGGGAGGGGCAGAGAGAGAATCCCAAGCAGGCTGAACTGGGGTTCAATTTCATCAACCACGAGATCGTGACCTGAGCCAAGCTCAAGGGTCAGAGGCTAAACTGACTGAGCCACCTACGTTACTTTAAAAAGAAATGTCAGGTCCCTCCAAAGTACAAAGCAAAGTTACTCCAGTCAGAGTACACCATACCCTTTGCTATTATTCATTTATGTAATAGTCATTATCTAATAGTCATTAGGATTGTTCTGGTTCTCCTTCCAGACACACCAAAATTGCACTCTGTTGCATCCTTGAAATTAGGCATGGCCATGTAATTCACTTTGACCAATGAAGTGGGAGGAGGAGTGATGCGTATCACTCCCCAAGAAAAGTTTTAAGAGGCAGAGGCACATCCCCTTCCCCTCTGCTGTGGTAATGATAGAACTATGTGTTGAAATAGAACATCTGTCACTACAGGTCCCTAAATGACTACAATAAGCAGAAACTAGATATGCAACCATCGCCACAATCCAGTTTTAAAACATTTCTACTACCCCCAAAATGTTCTTTATGTCCATGTGTAATCAATCCCATTGGGAACCCCAGGCAATGTTATATGTCTCTATAGATCTGTCTTTTCCAGCCACTTTATATAAATAGACAATACAGTCTTTTGATCCGGCTCATTATACTCATCACAACGATTTTGAATTTCATGCATGTCGTGCCATGTGTCTGTAGTTCTTCCCTTTGTATTGCTGAATAGTGCTCCATAGTGTGAGTGTACCATAATCATGGTATGAATGTACCTGTCACCAGATGCACATTTGAATTATTTGCAATTTTTAGCTATTATGAATAATGCTGCTATGAAGATTTGTGTACAAGTCTTTGTGTAGATACTTGTTTTTATTTTTCTTGGATAGATTCCTAGAAGTGGAATGGCTGCATTATATGGTACATTTGTGTTTAACTTCTTAAGATACTGCAGAACTGTTTTCCAAAATGTGAGCAATGCATGAAGGTTTCAACTTCTCCACGTCCTCACTAATACTCGATATCATCTATCTTTTTTTAAAGGTAGGTTAAGGGGCGCCTGGGTGGCTCAGTTGGTTAAGCAGCTGACTGCAGCTCAGGTCATGATCTCACAATCTGTGAGTTCGAGCCCCGCATCAGGCTCTGTGCTGGCGGCTCAGAGCCTGGATCCTGCTTCAGATTCTGTTTCTCCCTCTCTCTCTGCCCTTCCCTTGCTCATACTCTGTCTCTATGTCTCTCAAAAATAAATAAACGTTAAAAAAATTTAAATGAAGTTAATATAATTGTACTATCTTAAACCTAGCAAAACTTTTCCCCAATCAAACGTATAATTCCCCTGCCTCTTAGGAGATGCGTTCATAATTTCTTACAGACTCTGACATTTTTTGCTAACAGAACTCAGAGTCCCTCTTCCCTCTCTATCTCTCTCTTCCTTCTCTACTTTACTACCTAAATGCTGAACGAATGTCATCTTGTTTTTTAGTCTTGTTTCTATTTACACAAAGAATTGAAGAACTATTGGCTCCAGTAGGAGGAAAGTGGTTTCTCATTTTGGTTTCAATTTTTATTTCCCTAATGGCTAATGATGTTGAGCATCTTTTCATGCGATTATTAGCTTATATCTTTGGTGATACATACATTCAAATCTTTTACCCGCTTTTTAGCTGGGCTATTTGTCTTCTCTTTTTTTTTTTTTTTGGCATTTATTTATTTTGAGAGAGAGAGACAGACAGAGCATGAGCAGGGGAAGGGCAGAGAGAGAGGGAGACACAGAATCCAAAGCAGGCTCCAGGCTCTGAGCTGTCATCAGCACAGAGCCTGACGTGGGGCCTGAACCCATGAGTGAGATCATGACCTGAGCCGAAGTCGGATGCTCAACCAATTGAGCCACCCAGGCGCCCCTGTCTTCTTCTTAACAAGTTACAAGAAGTCTTTATATATCCTGGATACAAGTCTTTTACCGGATACATGATTTGAAAGTATTTGCTCCCACTCTATGGCTTGTCTTTTCATTTTCTTAATGGTGTCTTTTGAAGCTCAACAGGTTTTTAATTTTTATCAAATGCAATTGTTTTTAATGCCACGTGGTTAAGATGTTATATCTTAGAACTCTGCCTGACCCAGGATCACATTTTCTATTATGTTTTTTTTTCCTAGAAGTTTTATAAGGTAACCTTTACATAGTATATGATTCATTTGAGTTAATTTTTGGGTACACTATGAGGTATGGGCCTATATTCATCTTTTCACATGCCCATAATCAATTGGAGAAACAAAATTTTGTTGTGTTAAGCCATTGCGATTTGGAATTGTCTGCCACCCAGGATATTTTAGTCTATTCTGACTGATACAACCTAGACATGTTAATATGGAACAGAAGTCAGTAATAGCATTAAACTCTCTAACATAATCAGAACCAAAAATTAAAAATGTGAACATTTGAGCAGAAAATTCAAAATTTTAGGTAATTCTGAATATTTAACATTAAAATTTCATAGAAAATGTTACGACGTACTATATTTATAAACCTACAAGCACCCAATCATTAGCTATTATTCTCTCATGGAAAAGCGCTAGAACTTTTATTATTTATTTTTTTTTTTTTAGCATTTTTATTTTATTTTTGAGAGACATAGAGACAAAGCATGAGCAAGGAAAGGGCAGAGAGAGAGACACACAGAATCTGAAGCAGGCTCCAGGCTCTGGGCCGGCAGCACAGAGCCCAACGCGGGGCTCGAACTCACAGACCGTGAGATCATGACCTGAGCTGAAGTCGGCCGCTCAACCGACTGAGCCACCGAGGCGCCCCTAGAACTTTTAACATTGTTCAGGGTGCAGAGGTAGGAACGTAAATCATCAGATGAGTCAGAGAGGTCAAAGGAAAACATTCTGTGTCCTTGTAGTTTGTTTTCATAAGTCTGAAAAGGGAAGTAGAAATGAAATGGCAAAATAAAAATGAATGTTTCCATAATAATCAAACCAAAAGGATTTTTTAAAATCCCTTTCTTTTTTATCCAAAGCTTAAGTGTCCATATATAGCAAGAACACTGCTTTTAAACTGAGTTATTTGTTGTAAAAAGTATATACAGTTAACCCTTAAACAATGTATGGTTTAGAGATACTGACCCCACCCCCATCCCACACAGTGGAAAATTCATGTATAACTTTTGATTTCCAAAATACTTAACTACTGTGTTTGCTTCGGCAGCACATATACCAAAAAACTTAACTATTAGTTCACTACTAATGGGAACGTTTACCGATAACATAAACAGTTGATTAACACATATTTTATGTTATGTGTAGTATATACTGTATTGTTACAATAAAGTAAGCTAGAGAAAAGAAAATGTTATTAATAAAATTGTAAGGGAAAATATATTTACAGTACTGTATTGTAGTTATCAAAAAAATCTGCATATAAGTGGATCTGTACAGTTGTTCAAGGGTCAACTGTATAGCAAATTTAGACCCCTCATATAATACACCTTAAAATATGGTGTGCCCATTAGCAATTTTTTTGCCTATCACTTCCAAATTCACTCTTCATTACTTGCTTTGTGAAAATGGACATGGGCCCTTTAAATATTTTTTCTTCACCAGCTAGCAGAACTAGTGTTTTCAAAGGAGAATGCTTTCAAAGGAGAAGCAGTTTTCCTTCTTGTTCTAAAGTGCACTCTCAGCAGCCTCCTGCAGTGTGCACAGCTTCCCCAGAGCTGGGATCCTGTAGCACATGGACCTTCCTCAGGCTTGTCAAATTATCTTTCCTCTATCCCAACCCCAGATGAATTTGCATGTGCTGCCATTAAGTGGTATTTGTGCTGTCTTGGCAGGCAAAAATTTAAGGCGAGTGATTGAAAAGTGTATGTGCAGTCAAAATAAATCACTCAAGAGTCATAAGAGCTAGGTTCCAATTCCCAATGCACATACCCTGCTTATAACACAAGCCTTGGAAGATTAAATTACCAAAATTTGGAGGACAGGAATAAGGGGGGGCGGGAAGGGAGGGAGAGAGGGAGATTGAAAGACAGAATTATATCCAATGGTAAGAAAGATAAACCTTCTTATCTATGTTTACGCTGTAATTTTGCCCACTGAGCAAAGATGTGGACAAAGTAAAAGAGATAGCATGAGGTAGGAGGAAGGGAAACAGAAATAGGAATCCCAAAAGACCGTGGACCTTAGTCGCTAGTCAGCCTCTGTCACTTTATTAGCTGAGTGATCTTGAGCAAGCTCAAAAAACTCTCACAGTCTGGGTTTTTTTGTGAGCTCTATGGGGAAACTAAGAATATCAACATTAAATCTTTATCAAATAGACTAAATGAAACAGTATGTATAAAAGTCTTACAGCAAGTATTACATGTTTGACTTCCCTGATTCAGCTTCAAACTCTCTTTGAGGGTTGGAGGGCATTATTCTTCTTTATTTCCCTGTTCCTGGAAACATCTGGACCACAGACTAGCCCTTACAATAAATAAATTTTAAAATGGGTATTTATTAACAATGTTAAAAATGTTATTCTGTATGTAGAGAACTATGCTGTATACTGTTCAGGACAGGATACAAGCATCGAAAATACAAATCGACAAAGTAGGCTGGAAGGCTTAGGGTAGAGAGATAGTGATATTAATAAGCAATTAAGACAAAATGCAAATGTATAAAATGTGAAAAGGTGTGATGTATCCTAAGAATGAGAACAAATTTAGTGGAACCTAGCATGAATGATATAAACAAGGATAGAAAGAAGGTTGGGTCTTAATGTGAGAATTCTCATATGACAAGTTGTATATTGGGCGAGACTTTTTTGGTTGCAAGGGATATGACTGCAACATGAACAAGCTTTGGAGGGGCAGAACCCCTTCCTTTGGTCTTGCTTGGAAACAGAAACTAGAAAGATATCAGGATCTTACATCTCAATCTCTCTCAGTCTCTCCTTTTCCCCCTTTCTCTCTCTCCCTTTCTCTCTCTCTTGTTTCTGCTCCTCTTTGGTGTTTTCATTTTCTTCTTCTGCAGACGGCCTTTCTGTTTAGTAGGAAACAGGGCATTCAGCAAAGCTACATATTACTATAGTAACCAGTTAAGAAAACGGAATTTTCTCCATCTACTTCCTTCCTCCATCCCTATTCCCCACCTTCAGAGTTCTAGCCCCCAAAAAAAGAAGGAAAGGGAGAAAAGAAGGAAGGAAGGGAGAAAAAAAAGGAAGGAAAGAAGGAAGGAAGGAAGGAAGGAAGGAAGGAAGGAAGGAAGGAAAGAAAGAAAGAAAGAAAGAAAGAAAGAAAGAAAGAAAGAAAGAAAGAAAGAAAGAAAGAAAAAAGAAAAAAAATCCCAGGGAAGTACTCTGATGGGCTAGACTTGGGTCACATGCCCAAATTGGACCAAATATTATAGGCAAGAAGATGAGCTATTACACTCAGCAAAAATGAATCGGTGCCCACCCTGCAGCCAAAGAAGTGGAGTTTTTTATTAGCTGCCACCACAAGAAGCATATAACTGGAGTGCAAAAGAAGGTCCTTCCCCAAAGAAAGGGTTGTTATTCTGGGCTGCCAAAATACTCTAAGTCTACTAACATACAATGAAGTTTGTACTTCCATTGTAATAGCAGTAATGATAATATTGATAATAACATTTGTTGAATGTTTACCCTTTGCCAAGATGTGTGAAAAGTACTTTACAAATTTTATTTAATTCAATTTTCCCGAGAACACTATGAAAAAGATATTGATTCCTATTTGCAGATAAAGCAACCTAAGATACAGAGAAGATAAGCAAATTATTCAAAGTCACACAACAGTAAGTGCAGATTTGAATCCAGTTTCATTTGATTTTGGAACCATTCTTTAAAGACTATTCTATATAGAAACATTAGAACCATCAGAGGCTTTAAGATAAATCTATCCTTCAGAAATATCTCTCTTGTGGTGGTGTGGAAATTGGATTCAAGATGGAAAATAATGGAAGTAAAAAGGCCACTGCAACTGTCCAGTTGAGTAATGGGTGACTGCCTGGACAGAAAAAGAAGGCACTCCTAGACAATTAGAAGGAGACATCAACAAAACTTGGCAGTCATTGAAGAGATACATGAAAGAATGAATTGATTTAGGAATAATCTTGAGGTTTGTGGCTTGAGTGAGATGAGAGATGATGACTGTGTTTCCTCCCTCTTTATTCCCTACTTCATCTTTTTAAAATATTTTAAATGTATATTTTTGAGAGAGAGAGAGAGAGAGAGAGAGAGAGAGAGCATGAGCAGGGGAGGGGCAGAGAGAGAGGGAGACACAGAATCTGAAGCAGGCTCTAGGCTCTGAGCTGTTAGCACAGAGCCCAATGCAGAGCTCAAACTCATGAGCCACGAGAATCATGACCTAAGCCAAAGTCAGATGCTTAACTGACTGGGCCACCCAGGTGCCCCTACCTACTTCATCTTAATATAAGGTGACTGATGTTGAAATTAACCAAGATAGATAATAAAAGATGTGGAACAATTTGAAAGAAAAACTAACAAAATAAGTTCTGAAGAAGTTGAGTTTAAGGTGCCCGTGGAATATTAATATAACTATGTCAAGTAGGAAGCTCAAGAAAGGAGTGGGCTGGTATTAGATGGAAAACTATACACCTAATCAGGACTTAGTACTCCAATCCAGTCTGCTTCATTAGTATTCTTCCCTGACTCTCCTATGCCAGGAATAAGAGGTTGGCACAAATAGAAATTATAACTGAAGAAGAATAAAATTATATTATCTTGAGTCATCAATTTAATTTCTCAAAATTTTGGTATTAAACCGGAGTGTTTGCAGGATTATTGATAGGAAAATAAGAGTGAACAAATAGTGTTTATGGGAATATAGAGTTAATGGTTATCTCTAAGTGGTAAGATTTTTTTCTTCTTTGTGCTTGTCTCCATTTCCTAATTTTCTTACTCTTCTAATATTTGAAATGTTATTTAAAACTCATATAGTGCAGCAATATAGGTTTTTGGTCATGTGACCCATGAGAAAATTTAGATGCTGTCACTTAGGAGCATTGGAAAGCTCCAAGGCATTCAAAACCTGGGCTCCTTGGGGAGCTCTCCAGGGTACTGGACTGTCTCTCCTGAAATTCTGACCAGTGAACCAGATCCTTGTGTTTCTTTTCTGACCCATTTGCCCTTGGTCTACACTGAATCCTGTCCTTCGATTAATTGGCTATCTCAGCTATGTCTTAACTGGCAACAGTACTCTGAGTGAGTTGAGCAACAGGCTTCAACTGTTAATTTTATGCCAATGCTTACAAAATGTATAGCCAGTAATTTTCTTCTTACCCAAATTCATCTGTTCCATTTCTACCATCAGCCTTCACTAATTTGTTTGACAAATACTATAGAGTGTAAACAGATACGTAAAATGCAGAATTATAAAACTTCCAGAAGATCACATAGAAGAAAATCTATGTGACTTGGGTATGGCAATTCATTATTAGATTCAACACCAAAACCATGTTCCATGAATCAAGAACACTAATAAGTTGAACTTCATGAAAACTATTTTTGCCTTATGACCAATATGACTTAGATAATGAAAAGAAAGACAAAGATTGGGAGATACTATTTGCAAAACTCCATATTCAGGGTCCTGAGCCTGGGTGGCTCAGTTGGTTAAGTGTCCTGCTTTGGCTCAGGTCATGATCTCATGGCACATGAGTTTGAACCCCATATTGGGCTCTGTGCTGACAGCTCAGAGCCTGGAGCCTGCTTTGAATTCTGTGTCTCCCTTTCTCTCTGCCCCTCCCCCGCTCAACTTCTGTTTCTCTCTCTCTCAAAAACAGATAAATATTTTTTTTTTAAATTTTAACCCACACTCAGAATTCAGTAAAGGGGTGTCTTAATGGTTCAGTTGGTTAAGCATCCAGCTCTTGCCTTCAGCTCAGGTCATGATCTTGTGGTTCATGGGTTCAAGCCCCGTGTTGGGCTATGTGCTGACAACACAGAGTTTGCTTGGGATTCTCTCTCTCCCCTCTCTCTCTGCTCCTCTCCCTCCCAAAATAAATAAATAAACTTAAAAAAAGAATTCAGTAAAGTTTCGGGATAGAAAATTAACATACAAGGGCGCCTGGGTGGCTCAGTTGGTTAAGGGCCCGACTTCAGCTCGGGTCATGATCTCACGGTTTGTGAGTTCGAGCCTGGCGTCGGGCTCTGTGTGGACAGCCCAGAGCCTGGAGCCTGCTTCAGGTTCTGTGTCTCCCTCTCTCTCTGCTCCTCCCCTGCTCATGCTCTGTCTTTCTCAGAAATAAATAAACATTAAAAAATTTAAAAAAAGAAAATTAATATACAGAAATCTGTTCCATTTCTATAGAACAATAATGAGGTGATAGAAAGAGAAATGAAGAAAACAATCTCCTTTACTGTTGCACCAAAAAGAATAAAATATCTAGGAATAAACTTAACCAAAGTTTATACAAAACTATACTCCAAAAACTATAAAACACTAATGAAAACATTGGAGACAATACAAACAAATGGAAAGATATACCATGCCCATGGATTGGAAAAATTAATATTGTTAAAATGTCCATATACTCAAAGCAATCTACAGATTCAATGCAATCCCTATCAAAATACCAATAGCACTTTTCACCAAACTAGAACAAATAATACTAAAATTTGTATGGAATCATGAAAGACCCCAAATAGCCAAAGCCATCTTGAGAAAGACGAACAAAACTAGAGGTATCACAATCCCAGATTTCAAGATGTACTACAAAACTATAGGAATCAAAACAGTATGGTGCCAGCACAGAGGTAGACACATAGATCAATAGAACAGGATAGAGATCCCAGAAATAAGCCCATTCATATTTAGTCAATTAATCTATGACAAAGGATGAGACACCTGGGTGGTCAGTCAGTTGAGTATCTGACTTTTGATCTCTGCTCAGGTCTTGATCTCAGGGTCATGAGTTCAAGCCATGCACTGAGCTCTGTGCTGGGCATGAAAGCTACTTAAAAATAAAAATAAAAAATTTTTTGAAAGACTTTTCAAAAACTTTTTGAAAAAAATTCAAAACAGAATAAAGACTTAAGTGTGAAACATGAAAGCATAAAACTAGAAGAAAATAGTCATCTCTTGGCATTGGTCTTAGCAACATATTTATGGGTATGTCTCCTCAGGTAAGGGAAGCAAAAGCAAAATAAACTATTGGGACTGCATCAAAATAAAAAGCTTTTGCACAGGCAAGGAAACCATCCACCAAATGAAGAAATAACCTACTGAATTGCAAATGGTATATCTAATAAAGGGTTAATATCGACAATATATAAAGACCTAACACAACTGGACACCAAGAAAACCCAAATAACCCAATTTAAAAATGAACAGAGGACCAGAATAGACATTTTTCCAAAGAAGACATACAGATGACCAACAGATACATGAAAAGATGCTCAACATTGCATAATCACTAGGGAAGTGCAAATCAAAACCACAAGATAATACCTCACACTGGTCAGAATGACTAGTATCAAAAGATAGGAAATACAAGTGCTGACAGAGATGTGGAAAAAGAGAACCCTTGTGCACTGTTGGTAGAAATGTAAATTGGTGCAACCACTGTGGAAAACGGTATGGAGTTTCCTCAAAAATTAGCAATAGACATACCATATAACCTAGTAATTCCTCTACTGGATATTTACCCAAAGAAAAGGAAATGAAAATATGAATTCGAAAAGATATGCGCACCCTTATGTTTACTGCAGCATCATTTATAGTCTGTTTACTGACAGAGTAATAAATAAAGAAGATGTGGTATATATACACACATGCGCGTGCAATGGAATGTTACTCAGCCATAAAAACGAATGAGATCTTGCCATTTGCAACAACATGGGTGGTCCTAGAGGGTATCATGCCAAGTGAAATAAGTCAGACACAGAAAGACAAATATCATATGATTTCACTTATATGTGGAATCTAGAAAAACAAACAAACAAACAAAAACAGACTCGTAAATTCAGAAAGCAAACTGGTGGTTGCCAGAGAGGAAGAGGGTGGGGGATGGGTGAAATAGGTGAAGGGGATTAAGAGATACAAACTTCCAGTTGTAATACAAATAAGTCAAAGAGATGAAAAGTACTGCATAAGGAATATAGCGAATAATATTGTAATGTTGTATGTTGACAGATGGTAACCGCACTTATCATGGTGAGCATTGCGTAATGTATAGAATTATTGAATCACTCTGTTGTGCACCTGAAACTAATATAACATTGTAAGTCAACTACACTTAAATAATAAAATATTTTTAAAACTTTAATTATAATGATATTTAGAAATACATGAATCTTATAAATGAATAGCATCAATTATGTCTAAAAATGATTCTCTTCTATAATCCATGTGCTTTTCCCTTACTCTTTTTTTAAGCTAGTGGGAAGTGTTATGATTATGGAGAAGAAATTTATCAAAGTTTCTAAAATGAGTTTTCAAACAATCTTTTGTAGTTTCGATTGCATTATTTGATAACTATTATACCTAGGCTGCTATTAAAATTTCTAAAATATTAAAAAAATAAAGATTTCCCATATCGTGCTCATACTTTTCAGGTTTATCTATAATCCCAAAAAGTTCTGGTCTTAAATTGTTCAGTTTTGGGGCACCTGGTTGGGTGAGTTGGTTGAGTGTCCAACTCTTAGTTTTTGCTTAGGTCAGGCTCAGGTCATGATCCCACGGTTCATGAGTTTGAGACCCGAATTGGGTTCCGTGCTGACAATGCAGAGCCTGCTTGGGATTCTCTCTTTACCTGTCTCTCTGCCCCTCCCCTACTCATGCTCTCTCTCTCTCAAAATGAATAAAAATAAACTTAAAAAAATAAATTCTTCAGTTTTGTTTTTGAATCTTAAGTCCTTGAAAAAAAAATTTAAAGTTATACTATGATTTAAAAGAAACAGAAAATGAATGGAAAGGACGGCCATGGATATCAGTCAATAGTCATAGCTGATAAATTTGGGAAAGTCTAAGTATGTACCTTTCTAAAATTGAACTTAGTGGTCTCAATTGATTTTATTGAAATTTTTTGTTGTGTAAATGATGATAATTTCTACCTAGATCTCATTCTTCTCAAGCTTTTACTTTGACTATGTAGTGAAATCAGTATAGTGAACTCAGTTAATGTGTATATTAGATTTCACGATAAGGTGAAAATTACTGGGCTGAATTTAGTTTTAGAGCACCAATTGTTGTGGTATTTACTTCTGTTTGAATTAACTATAGTGTCTAATGTCAAAACAATACATTGGAACCAGTAGCTGTTAGGGTAAAAATTATCCATGTACAGATGGTGGCAAAAGAGTTATCAGTTAAACTCTAGATGTGAAAATACCATAAGTATGTATTCAGAGTTGTGAATGGAATAAGGATTCTCACAGTATTAATGTACCGTCAACAAGCTGCGCAAATAAAGACAGTGAAACACAATCTGTTCTATACATTTTCACAATCTTAATTGCTGTAACACGAGAAATGGTTTCGTAAGGGTAGAAACCCTCAACTGCTTTTAGACCACAAAAGTCCATCAGTTCACAGCTAGAGGCTTCTATCCATCAGAATATTTGGCACTCTTATGGACAATAGTCTGACTGTTAATAGATTTTGTACACTTGGAGGTAAAGTGCTTTTAAGTCATGACATGACTTTAAATTTGGCCTTAATATTAAGCCTTTTATTAAAAAGAATTTTGGCCTTTCATTTCTAAGGACTTGTACAAAAGAGTTCTTTTGTTAATACATAACATATTAGCATTGTAATATAACTTTGACTTTTCCTCTGTATCTTCACACAAGCAAAAAAAAAAAAGTTTTTGTACAAGTCAATAGCTGTCTCTAACACATATTTTTTCCAATTACGAAGTATTATTGTCATTGCTGGAAAAATATAGGAAAGTACAAAGCACAAAATAAAAAGTATTCATAATCCACACAGATATAAACACCATTAATCTTTGGTATTCATAGTTTCATATAAAACACTTCCTTTTAAAAGGAAGAAAGAAAGATGACATCCATGGTTCGTTTAAATTGGAAGTAGGAAATAAGAGAAATGTGGTTAGATATATTTGTGAATATTTTCTTTTCTAATACCTATTGTGGAGATACTGATAAATAGCTCCATGAAATCAGAAGTGAAGGCAGGGTGGGATAGATTTGTAATTCCTATTCTCAAGAAAATTTCAAAAAACATTTACATATTACTAATTATAAAATATCACCATAAAGAAGAATAAGAGATGAATAAACTCACTGTTGAGATATACCTCTAATGTGAGAAAGAACACCAAGAAGTACAATAAAAACCCATAGAATCGTACAACACAAAGAGAACCCTAATGTAAAATATGGAGTTTAGTAAATACTAATGTATCAATGTTGGTTTTTCAATTTTAACAAATGAACCACCCCAGTGCAAAATGCTAATAATAGGAGAATCTAAGGAGTAGGGGTAGGAGGTATATGGAAACTCTCTGTACTTTCCACCCCATTTTTCTGTAAACCAAAAACTGCTCTAAAAAATAAAGTCCATTGCTTTTTTTAATGAAAAAAGAAGCAAAATAAAATAATATGAATCTCCAAACCTCAATACTTTACTGATGGATTTTCCACCTGCATGTTTGCTGACTTTTCTTCCTCTGCTGAGTCCTTAACTAGTAATCACCCCTTCCTCAGTCCTCTTTTTTTTCTCTCGTCTACTCTTCCTAAACTAGTTCATCCACTTCCATGCCTTCAACTGTTACTTACCTATCAATTATCACTTAGTTCCTTCCTTTCTCCCGCTGAAGATACCTACTCTCCATGTTCCCATCTTGGTTATACCTCTGCCATTTTCTACCCTACTTCCAGTTTCCATTTCAAGCACATCAGATAAATATGCTGTATTTTTACTTCCCAATCTGCCTGAATGCCCTTGCCCTTTGTTTCATCTTTCCATATCTTATTCATTCTTTTTTTTTAATGTTTATTTATTTTTGAGAGGGTATCCACATATGAGCATGAAGGAGGGGCAGAGAGAGAGGGGGACAGAAGATTCCAAGCAGGCTCTGTGCTGACAGCAGAGAGCCCAATGCTGGGCTCCAACGTTCAAACTAGTAGATCATGACCTGAGCCAAAACCGTAAACTCAACCGACTGAGCCACCCACGCGTCCCTCCATATCTTATTCATTCTTTAAGCAAATGTCACGAGTTTTGTGAAGCTACTCCCTGACTCAACGTTTGCATTAATTCACCATTTGCTTATAATCACAATCAGGGTTTTAAAAAGGAAAAAAACACCACACAATCTGTCTTATATTGTCATTAGTTTTGTATTTTGCTTACTTCCTTCACTAATCTGTGACTTCCTGGGGGGGTAGGAAATATGTATTACTCAATTTTGCATTGTCCTATTAACAAGTATGGTACTAGAAGAAGGACAGACAATAATAAACACTTCGGTTCATGACAATCAGGCTCTGAGTTGCCCTAACTTAACTCTTCGCTTTCACAAATTTACATATTCTAAAGTGAAAATATAAAAATAGAGACCTTTTTTTTTTTTTTTTTTAGAGAGAGGCGGGAGGTGGGGTGGGCAAAGAGAGAATCCCAAGCAGGCTCTGCACTATCAGCACAGAGCCTGATGCTAGCTCAATCCCACAAATCATGAGATCATGACCTAAACTGAAATCAAGAATCTGATACTTAAAAGACTGAGTCACCCAGGTGTCCCATGAAATAGGCTTTTAGTGTTCATAGTAACGTATCTCTTGCTAGGTCATTAAGAAGCATCCACTTAAAATATTAAAAAAATAATAATTTATAAAATAGAGAATTATACTTTAATGTTTATTTATTTTTGAGACAGAGAGAGACAGAGGATGAGTAGGGGAGGGGCAGAGAGAAAGGGAGACACAGAATGTGAAGCAGGCTCCAGGCTCCGAGCCGTCAGCACAGAGCCCGACGCGGGGCTCAAACTCACAGACTGCGAGATCATGACCTGAGCCAAAGTCAGATGCTCAACCGACTGAGCCACCCAGGTGCCCCTATACTTTAAAAAGCCTATTCAAATGGGGGTGTGTAGGCAGCTCAGTTGGTTAAACATCCAACTCTCAATTTCAGCTCAGGTCTTGATCTGGGCTCTGCATTGGGCTCTGCGTTGGGCTCTGCACTGGGCATGAAGCCTACTGAAACGAAACAAAACAAAACAAAAGCCTGTTGAAATGAACAAAGGCTGATGATGTAGTTTTAAAATATCATCAAAAGAAACTGAGTCTCAAACCATCTAGAAAAAATGAAGTTGGTGGTTTTGTTGGTATTTTTCTATAGCTTTTCAAAGGAAGGGTATCCGGATAAGACAATATAAGTATTTGGCTTGGGATGAAAGTTACAGTCTTGTGTGAAACATCAAGTATTCACAAAGATAATGAAAGAAGGATATAATGACACGGGTATGTTTTTGGTTCTTGTTTTTCTTTTTTTTTTTTTTTAACAAGAGCAGGACTTTCATCATACCTTGAGTTTCCGGTCGCTAACACACACAGAGATACAACTGAATATGCTGCCCTGATAATCAGCCAAATATATTCATTAATTTAGGGTAGAAGAAAAACACTTTATCATAGTTAATTAGCATATTTGGAGGCAGAGATGGAGACTGTCAGAACAAACAGAGTACAAAACCAATAGCTTAAAATGCAAATAGATGTTAATCGAGGAGGACTGAAGTAGAACTTGAAGATCAGCACCTGATACAGAGATATGAAAATACAGAATATGATCAGGAGCAAATACAAATCCCTGTCTCCCTTTATTCTTCTTTTTTCCAACAAAGGTTAACTTAGTGCTTCTCATGTGCCAGGCATAGTGCTAAAAGTTGGAGATAGAGAAATCAAAACGCCTTTATGAATCCCACCCTCTGAGTTAAGTGAAGGAAAAAATAAGCAAATAATTGCGATAGAAATTAAATACTATGACAGAAATAGGAACAGGATTATATGAGAAGGAAGAGCCTTAAAGTTTGTGCATGAAGAAAGTAAGAGGAAAGTGAAATTAGTGTGGGGGGAGGGGGTCCTACCTCCAACAAGACAAAATAGGGTGACAGATGGCAACCATACAAGACACCTCTAATGTAGTGTTGTGCAGTAAATAGTGAGTGGGTTTGTCTAACTGGAACAAGGAGTTTGTGTTGGGAATAGGAGAATATAAATTTAGAAATAGAGGCAAGTAAAGGAAAGTTTGTGACTTGGGAGCAAGGGCCTGGGAACCTTGAACTTTTCATTCATCTGTTACTACTATAAAAATGGGCATTTCCTTGTTCACACGGTAAGCTCCTCCTCATCCTTCAAAGACCAGTTCAGATGTTCTAGATATTTGTCCCATTAGTCTGAAAGCTCCTTTTATGCTTCATTTTACTCCTATTTCCATATTTCACTTGCTTATGTTGTGATTGATTTAGCTGTTAATTTATTTGTTTCTTCCTGTTAGTCTGGGCTTCTTGAAAAGAAATGACTGTCTTTTCCCTCTGTGTCTTATTATAGAGCAGTTCACATTATGAACAAGTGATGAATCAACAATTAAAAGAACAGTGTTTGCTTTCTTCTTCTTCTTTTTTTTTTTTTAACAGAATTTCTTTTTGAAATGAGTTAGTCAAGATATACCCATAGGGAAGCAGGAAGACCCAATGTGGATTGTTTGTTACATGTTTCTTTCTTATAAGACTTTTTTTTCCTTTCCTGCTTCTCTAACTGCAGGAAACCCAGGACTCTTATTCTAGAGTGTCCTGGAAATCATCCTTCCTTAGTCCCCACCCACTTTATTTAATTCTGAAGTATGAAGGTGTCTTCAGGCTTATCCTGAATATTAAGTCACAGAGGTACTTTTTGATTCAGACTGTGTCCTAGTCTTCTTTTCATTTGGACTATTCACAAGTCGACTGTGATTTATTTTAATGGCAAATAATAGTTGCAACAGAAGGACACTATCGAATAAAGTCTCTGTAATGGTTTTTGCCAAAGATTAAATCCTTTCTCCCCTGTCTACTATGGGCAGATATACCTGGCAGCTTCAGAAGCTGGATTTCCCCAGTCTTTATCAGCACGTCTGTTATTTCCTGCTTATTTTTGGGAAAAGGTGCTCTGCTTATCAGCCCTCAGGAAGACAACATTTTCATGAAATTGACCAATGCTGATACCAGACATTGGAGCCACAGTCTTTCATGGAGAATGCTCTGTCCGGATCTAACTGTCCTCTATATATTAAAGTGCTTTAGTGCTAAGAACTTCTTTAAATATTATAATTCCTGGGGCGCCTGGCTGGCTCAGTCAGTGAAGCATGTGACTCTTGATCTCAGGGTTGTGAGTTCAAGCCCTAGACTGGGTATAGAGGTTACCTAAAAATAAAATCTTAAAGAATAATAATGATGATATTATAATTCCTTTGAAATTAATGATTCAAGTATGACATGTATTGGATTTATACTTGCTTACCACACTGTAGACCACTTAAGGGCGGGTACTGGCAACTAAAATACCTTGGGCAGGAGAAGACCCAACAAATATTTCTTGAATTACGCTCATTGAAACCAGGGTTGGCTACATAATTTGCAGAGCTCAGTGGAGAAAAAATGAAAATACCAGGTCCCCTTAAAAGTGCTAAAATGTAATGTTTATGGCAATATTATTCATAATAGCCAGAAAATGGAAACAACACACATATCCATCAACTGATAAATGAATAAACAAAGGTGGTATATTTGTATGTGGTATATTATTTGGCCATAAAAAGGAATGAGGTACTGATACATGCTATGATGTGAATGAAACTTGAAAGCAATATGCTAAGGAAAAGAAGCAGCCAGTAACGAAAAGATCATATATTATATGATTCCATTCATATGACATATCCAGAACAGGGAAATCTATAGAGATGGAAAACAGACTACTAATTGCCTAGGGCTGAATGGGGGAGAGAGATTTGCAGGGGAAAGGGATGGGTTTTCTTTTTGAAAAGATGAAGATGCCCTAAAATTGACTATGGTGATGACTGCACTCAACTGCGAATATATGAAAAACCATTAAATTGGACATTTCAAACAGGTGAATTAAATGGTACCTGAACTATATCTTAATAAATCTGTTTAAAAAGGTACTAAAACAAAGTTTTTTCCTTTCTTCTGAAATCTCTTTCTGGACTTGCGCTGATGTGGTTTATTTGATATTTAATGTTGTTCTAAATTTTAAAAATATAAAAATTGGGGCACCTGGATGGCTCAGTTGGTTAAGCATCTGACTTTTGGTTTCAGCTCAGGATCTCATGCTTTGTGAGTTCGAGTCCCGCATTGGGTTCCGTGCTGACAGTATAGAGCCTGCTTGGGATTCTCTCTCTATTTTCCTCCCTCTCTGCCTCTCTCACTCTCTGTCTCTCTCTCTCTCAAAAATAAATAAAAATTTTAAAATACATATAAAATTTAAAATTATTAGCATGAATTTTAATGTTCACTTTTGTATTATGTGATACCAGTTTCAAATGTAAATATAAGAGCATTTAACTCATGCAGAGTTACCAAAATTACATGATTTATATATCATAGTTCATAGACATGCATGTGTTTTCTTCTTACCAGAACAATGAAAACACTGTACAAAACAAACTCAATTGTTTTTATTTCCCTTCTTGTTACACACACATGACATGAGTACTGTCTTCAGCTTACTGAGGCGTGAGGAAGAACTTAAAGGAAAAGAACCATAGGATGCCCTCTTTCTCTTTCCCTCTATGTCATCATTTCAACATAAGTGGTTGGCTAACACAGGGAAGTACCACAAGGAAGAGTAAGAAAGGACACGATGGGGTTCCTAAGTCATTTGTGTTTCTTAGGGTGCCATTGCTTGCTTTCTGCCTTCAGAGCAAGTTCTCGTTTGAATGGAAAAGATGGCCGCTCAGGGCTCCACTTCGTGTTGGATGTAACATGCTTACCTTGTACTTGCTTTGCATCTTACTGAACTCCCAGGCTTTGTGGATCTCCCCTGGAGTTCCGTGTTCGTAGGGTCAAATATAGAAAGTTACATGCAAACTCAGCAGCAAAGAATGGAGGACATTCTTATCTCTGCCCATGCCACATTATCCCACCAGACTTTACTTACAAAATACAAGTTCAAAGATAAAATAATTAAAAATTTCCGGAGGGAGACAGCAGAGAGCATTAAGCCAAATTGGGGGCACTTCTGAGCGAAAGCCCCGAGTGACTGCACAGGTTGTATGCCCATGAAGCTGACTCTGATTGAAAGATCCTACTTCTAAATGATTTTAGATATCTCTTTGGATAAGCAATGCATCTGAGGACATAAAATCCCCTGAGTTCTAGTCTTTTTTTTTTTTTTTCCAACTGAGGGACTTTGAGCAAATGATATTTTAATCTGCAGGCTCTCAGAAATTAATTGGATGGTTTCATCTCTCCTTATCCTGTCTTGACCTAAAAAAACTAGAAGAGTGAATTAACTGCGTCCTTTTGTTCAGCTTTTCCAGAGTCAGTTTAGAGAAAAGTTTGGTTAAAAGGTATGCCATGCTTACTTGGATATGTAAGCATGAGTTTGAGTGGGGAGCAGGTTGCCCTGTACAAAAGGTTTTAACTCCCAAGAGGGCTGTGGTTGACTGAGGGAACGAGGGAGGAGGGGAGCAGTTGGACTTTGTGGGGAACATGGTTGTGGTTCGTTGGGGCGAGTGTCATGGTTCGTTGGGGCATGTGTCATGGTTCGTTGGGGCTGCATCTAGTCTGGATGTGCATCAGATAAATGAGGAGAGGCCTAAGAAAAAGCTCATCAACCCCTAACCCTCTCAAGAATAAATACATAAAAAGGTAGTTTGTAAATTAAAATTGCAGATGTTCCATGATAAATTTTAAATAGCTTTTTATGCATAGCTGATTTAATGGCTTTAGCAAGGCCATTAATAAATAAATGTCATCTATATAAATTGCCTAATAGAAATATTCAAGTAAGTTATTTATAATGCTATTTAACCAGAAAAATACTTTCACTGGGGTTCATGTAACTAAAGCACAGAACGCTTTTAAGTTATTTTATAACTATTACAATAATAGGAACTCAAAATGTTTACTGAATGTAGAATTAAATGAAAGAATCCTGTTTTGAAGAAAAGTTGTTTAAGCCTGGGTGTTGGGCCCCTAGGTGCCATGGAATGCAGTGAATTCCACTATCCATGATTTTATTAGTAGGAAATGCCAAGTAACTGATACTTCCCTTTTAAAAAAATTTTTTTTAATGTTTATTTATTTTTGGAAGAGAGAGAGTGTGTGAGCAGGGGGGGCAGAGAGAGAGGGAGACACAGAATTCAAAGCAGGCTCCAGACTCTGAGCCATCAGCACAGAGCCCAGTGGGGCTCAAACCCACAAACTGTGAGATCATGATCTGAGTCGAAGTCAGCTGCTTAACCGACTGAGCCGTCCAGGAACCCCTGACACTTCCCTTTTTAACCTACTGTGTAATGATTACGGAGTTTCATGTATAGCCCTGGAACTGAAGCAGTAATTCAAAAATTTTAAATGATGACATTAAACTTAATTTTATTTTAATAACATTATATTTTAGTGCTTTGGAGACTTTTAAAAATTTTCTAGTAAGACTAAATTTATTCAATACCCTAGTAAAAGCTTGATTATAAGTATCCAAAGTACAAAACCACTTCGTAGATTTCTAATATATTAATACAAAGTACACGACTACATTCAGTACATCCTACAGGCAAAGAGGTGGAAGGGGGAAAAGAAGCCTGTGGTTGAGGTCTAGTAATAAATAAATACAGAAGTAAGGATGATCCATAGTATAGTATATTCTACCACCCATACTGCAGCCAAAATGTACAAAAAAAAAAAAAACATTTCAAAATAAGTCAGGAGGAAGATGATAATGGCTGGGACTCTTGTAATACACCTCAAAGTCTATGGGAGAGCCATCCCAACACACTGTGTAGTCGGCGTATATGGTGGCTTGTGGTTTTTGCAGTAAAGAAGAAATATACAAATTTAAGTTTGGAATAGAAACTATAAAACTACAGAGTGTCCGTAAAAAGTAGCTCAATTCTTATTGTTATTTATACTACACAATTTTACAAATCCAGTTTTAAAAATAAGCACTGAGAGTTTGGGCCCCACGTCGGGCTCTGTACTGACAGCTCAGAGCCTGGATCCTGTTTCAGGCTCTGTGTCTCCCTCTCTCTCTGCCTCTCCTCTGCCCGTGCTCTGTCTCTATCTCTCATAAATAAACATTAAAAAAATAATAAAAAATAAGCACTGAGTTGTCGTGTTATTAGAAGGTAGGCAAATGATTTCCCTCATTATGAAAAGTCTGAACTGGCGATATGTTTTTTCTGAACGTTTAGAAAAGAGGCAACAAGAGGAGTTTGGTCTGGGTTCAAGGAAAAGGCTTTCAAACGAAGATTTTAGAATTGAAGAGCTCTGAGGGCTTTCAAGATTGAATACCCAGAACTAGTATTTATAGTGTGTGTGGTGCTTGCTTATCAATGTATACTATTCTCTGACCAAATGTAAGTATTTTATTTACTTAGTTTCTAGAGTGAGATTTCCAGACTCTTCTATATATCATCAAAAACATATTTCTGCTTCTTAAAAAAACTTGTTTTCATCTTGTCAAATAAACCTAATGAATTTATTATTTTTCTAGATGCCTGCCCGGTTAAGGTTATAAAATTCACTTTTGTTGCCTTCCTGTGTCACAAGCCCTGCTCTCAAAACAACATCCTTTAAAAAAAAAAACAAAACTGCATGATGCAAGTGTAAATTTTATCCCTGTGCAGATGGTTGATATACTATCTTTGGTAAAGGGAGGTGGAAGTAGGGGAAACACAATCCCAGGCCAATTTTCGTGGCATTGTTCAAGTACAGAACAATCAGAGCGCCCACCTGAGATCTTCTTCGACATTAAGAATACTCAGTGTAAAAAAAAAAAAAAAAAAAAAAAGAATACTCAGTGTATGAAAAGATGAATCAATCTAACCTTTTAAAAAAATGAGGTAGTCAGTTAAGCATCTGACTCTTGATTTTGGCTCAGGATATGACCTCACAGTTTTTGAGATGGAGCCCCACATGCACTATCAGCACGAGCCTGCTTGGGATTCTCTCTCTCCTCTCTCTGCCCTCCCCCCTGCTTGGTCTCTTCCAAAATAAATAAGTAAGCTTTAAAATAAAATAATGATGTATTTAGCTGTTATTTTTTTCAAGTTAAAAAAATTAATGTTTATTTTTGAGAGAGAGAGAGAGAAAGAGAATGAGTGGGGGAGGGGCAGAAAGCAAGGGAGACAGAATCCAAAGCAGGCTCTGTGTTGTCAGCGCAAAGCCTGACTCGGGGCTCAAACTCACAAACCATGAGACCATGACCTAAGCTAAAGTCAGACGCCTAACTGACTGAGCCGCCCAGACGCTCCTAGCTATTATTTTTTTTAAGAAACTATAAAACTATATAAGATTTAAGAAAAATATTAAAACTTCCCTTTCAATTAAACTTCCTGGGCATAACACTGTAGAAATCAAAGCGTTTCCTATACCTACTTTCCATTTCCTTTATTTTATTTCCATGAATTCCCATGGTATTGGAGTCCATATCCAGGGTACACCTTTAACATGGATGACATTAATCCAAACTTTATCTAAAAGATTCTTTATTTAAAGAAAATAAGTCTGTGTTAGTAATCTAAGAATCTGTAAATGATCATTGCCAGCATTGACCATCTGTGAACTGGGATGCTGCATTGGGAAGAATGTTGCTTCTTTTTATATCCACCAGGCTGATAGATCAAAGAAACACTATTGTGGCAACGTGTCTTGATTAGAGCAGGGCACAAATTTCCCATTGTCTCCTATAAGATGTTAAAGTGTAGGCAGCATGATGGTATTACAAGTGTCTTCATAGTTAACAGGACATTGTACCCAAATGGTATTCTCTACCAGAGAATTTTCTAGTAGAGTATCCTGGGCCAGTTCTTTGAGTTGCCTAATTCAAGATTTAGAGCAAAATTTAGATCATGATTTTATTTTTTTTTTCCTTTAAATTTTTTAAAATGTTTAATGTTTATTTATTTTTGAGAGAGAGAGAGAGAGAAACAGAGTACGAGTGGGGGAGGAGCAGAAAGAGAGGGAGACACAGAACCAAAGCAGGATCCAGGCTCTCAGCTCTCAGCACAGAGCCTGACACAGAGCTTGAACCCACGAACCGTGAGATCATGACCTGAGCTGAAGTTGGACACTTATCCAACTGAACCACCCAAGCACCTCTTATTTTTACGTTTTATTTAAGTAATCTCTTCACTCAGTGTGGGGCTTGAACTCACAACCCTGAGATCAAGAGTCACATGCTCTTCCAACTGAGCCAGTCAGGTGCCCCTAGATCATGATTTTAAAGGCTTTCTTTTTAATTATTATTTTTTGATAATTTTTTTAAAGTAGGCTCCACGCCCAACATGGAGTTGGAGCTCATGACCCTGAGACTTCGAGTCACATGCTCAACCAATGGAGCCAGCCTGGTGCCCCTCCCCCCCCCACCCCCGGCTCTTAGAGGGATTTTTTTAAAGCGTAACTTCACATAAATAAAATACAGGGGACAAATATATAAAACAGATGAAAACAGAATGGCTTTGATGAAGGTGAGAAGTAAACAAAGACACTTCCACACAGACTGAGGTCTTTCCAGAGTTTCAGTTAATTAACCTAGGTTAATAATGGAACTCATTCTGTGCCAGTCATTGTGCTAAGAGCTCTATGTTATCTCATATAATCATCACCCCACCTTTCTGTGAGAAAGAATCTCTTATTAGCTCCATTTTACAGATGAAGAAACTAAAATCAGAGCTGTTGTTAATTGTTAAGTTAATTAATGGTCACACAGTGGTAAATAATGGAGCTGAGCCTTGACGTCAGGTTTCCTGACTCCAAAGCTCAGGCTTTAACTGCCATAGTATTTGGCCTCTGAATGCATGATTTTACGGGGTCAAACGATGGGCAGGACAGGGAGGTGAGAGGAATGATACTGGCAATGGGCTCACTCAAAGCGGCCCCAACCCCAAAGCACCCCATCCAGCCAAAGTACACCGGATTGATCTAGATCTGCTCTCCTATCTCTTACCTCATCTCCTTTCTCCTCTGCCTGTCCTTCTTTCCCACCTATTCATCTGTGGCTTCTCTTACTCAGTCTGCAGCATCCCTTGATCAAATTTGGCACCTTGTGGTTAAACACAAGCTTTGCCCTATGATTTTCCCATTGATTTTATGATTGAATTTGACACTTACTTCTGCTTTCTAGGAGCCCAGACATCTGTTTTCAGTTTTATGATGCCCAGGTGTGGCCACCAAAGTGCCAGATGTGGGGAAACTGTTAGGTACTGGGAAAACTAAGAGAATGAACATCAAATGCATTCTGTTTCTTTTATTTAGAACAAAAACACAAGTCACTTGTATTTTGTGGTGAAAACAAGTGCTCAGGTTCCCACACTTACAATGTGAACTTCTTCTTTCCTAAAAATTACTACCTTAAGCAAAAATGTTTCAACATCACTTTGAGAAGAAAAGAGTTATTTATTCCACACTAGTCATTAAAGAAATACTTGTAACAAATGTGAGAAGCTTAACTGCATCTCTCTCTCTCTCTCTCTCTCTCTCCCTCTCACCTAGTAAACACCTCAAATGCAGTAGGCAATTAATATTTGTGTACAATTGAATGTATAGAAGGAATATTTCTGTAACCATCAATGAAAATGCATGTAAAGAAAAATATTTGGTCTTTCAAAGAGAATTAGAAAAAATATTTTCACTCCAATTCTTGCAAAGTTCTCTCCATGATGTGATACAAATGAACTATGAGCTCAAAGAACCTGGGTTGCTGCAGGAGACTGGCCTTGGCTTTTTCATTTCAGCCTCCCAGAAAGGAGGCCTGCGGGGGCTCCCAAGATGAGGCGCTCCAACTGCACTTGCCTGCGTCTTACCCAAACCTCACTATCACTCATAACTTTCTGTCAAGGGATAGTGCTCTTTTGAGCTTCTTCGGCCCTTGTGTCCACCATGACATCAAATATTCCTATAATTCCCTAGGCCCAGGGAAGTGCTTGCCTCTCTGGACAGACTTTAGAGTAAGGAGCACTGCCTGCCCATTTGCTTGCCAAAACCCCAACTTTGATACTTTCTGTTGGGGTTTCAGTTGCATAATCAGTAACGCTTTCTAGAGCCTGGAGCTAAGTAAGAGAAAGATGCAAGAAGTCGGAGATCAAAATATCACCTTAATTACTGACAAAGGCTGATTGGAGTATGTATTTTAGCAGCAGAACTGGACAAACTGCCTTACCCACTCACAGACAGTACCGGGTGACTCTATGCTATCCCTGTGAAATTCACAGCATAGAGGAACAGCCCAGAATGTATGTTCTCAGCAAAAGGGTAGATTTCAAAGAGAATCGAGGAAGGAGCATGCTCATCTTCTTCAAAATTTACCAATCAGTAATTCATTCCTCCTCCCATGGGGTGGTGTGGAAGGAAATGTGACCCGAGGTAACAATATATACAGACCCTTGGCAGTAGCCTATGGCCTGGCCATCTAGTCAGGAATATAGAAAGAAAAGGACTAGAAGACTGGAGGCAAAGAGCAGAGACATGTGGCAAGTCATAGGGAATAGGCACTGAGTGTGAGGATTTTTGATTGATTTGTTAATGCCTGCTGCAAGCATCTGACACAAGTGCCGAACAAAGTAAACAAAATTTCTCAGCTAGAAGTTGCTGTTAGCCAGCATTACCATTGTCAATCCTGGATGTGCATGATGGGAACATGAAACAGACCATCTATGGTGGCCGAGATGGAGGCTATGAATCGGCCCCAAAGCATGGACTTCCACTTCCTAGGACCAGTCTAACTATTGCTATTTCTGAATGTCAGCAACATAGACCAACCCTAGGGTTTGCATATGGAGCTTTTTTTCAGAGACCAGCTTAAGTGTCCTTTCTATCCTGGAAGAGCCAGTCATTCATCGTCACAGGTAACAATATTTATTCTAGGTATGGGTTTGCCTTTCCTGTTCACAGAGCCACAACCAGCACCATTTTCTGAAGGCTTATGGGAAGCTTGATCCACAGACATGAAATTCCACTCAACACAGCCTCTGACCAGGGGACCCATTCCATAGGGAAGAATATGTGGGAATAAGTCCATGACTCTATCTTCTGTTTAAATGGTATAGTCAGAAAATAACTTGGGTTTTCCATTTGGCCTTTGGCATTACCTGAGTAGACATTATGGAATTGTTAACATTTTTTCTTATGTGCTGTTACGGGCTGAATTGTGTCACCTGCAAAATTCATGTGTTGAAAACCTAAGCTCCAGTAAGAAACCCTTAAAGAGGTAATTAAAGTAAAATAAGGTCATTAGGATGGCCCTAATCCAATAGGACTGATGTTCCTATAAAAAGAGATTAGGATACAGACATGCACAGAGAGAAAACCATGTTAAGACACAGTGATAAGACAGCCATCTACAAACCAGAGAGAGACCCAAGAATGAAATAAACTCTGCTAGGATCTTAATCTGGGACTTGTAGCCTCTAGAACTGTGAGAAGATAAAATTCCGTTGTTTAAGCCACCCATTCTGTGGTATTTTTTATGGCAGCTCTAAAAAACTGATACATATACTATGTGAATAATAACTAACATTTATAGTGGTTACCTTTACGGTTTGTAAAGTACTTTCAGTTATATATCTTATTTGAATCTCAGAACAACTCTGAGGTGGTTATAATTTTCATTCGGGAAACTGAGGACATGGGAGTCCCTAAGATCATATAGCAAATGACAAAATTAGGTCAACCTAAGTTTTGTTTGTTTGTTTAATAGGCTTCATGCCCAACATAGAACCCAATGTGGGGCTTGAACTCACAACCATGAGATCAATACCTGAACTGAGATCAAGAGTCAGATGCTTAACCAACTGAGCCATCCAGGTGCCCCTTGAACCTAAGCATTCTGACTCCATCTCCTCTCTATCAAGTGGGACCTTCTCTTTTCAAAACCCATGAGTGGCCACATTCCTTACTTAGAACGGCATACCATGCCCTTCACATTCCAGTGTGCCCTAGTTTTCCTGTTCCAGCTACTGTCATTCACCTCCTTCAGCTTCATGCTTTATCACTATGGAATCACCCTCTTCATTAAATACACCTTGCTCTCTCATGCAAGTACTACTCAAATAACAACACATTCTTCAAAACGCAGCCTAATATCACCTTCTCTGTGATCCCCCACTCCATTCATGGCTTTCTCTCTCTTGTGCTCCCGTATTTTGCATACTTATCTACAATCGCACTTATCTCATGAGACTGGGAAGCGAATTAGAGTGAAAAGGGCCAGCGTTTTGGAGCCAGGCAGACATAGGGTCAACTTCTGACACTGCCATGTCTCATTCAATCAAATACCTTTTCTTGAATATAAATTACATGAAAGGCATTGAGCCATGTTCCAGGAGTACGAAGATGACAAAGCTGTGCTCACCTGGAAGAAATTCAATCCTAATAAAAGCTAGTTGAGGATTCAAACAGTAAATTAAAATTTAGAGAGACAAATATATGGCTAGAGATACGTCCAGGGAGCACTGCACAAAGCATTCACCCTTCTTTAGGTCAAGGAGAGGTTTTTGAAGGACAAACGGGAATTGGATGATGGCAGGTAGAAAATTTCAGGCAGAGGAATTAAATATACCAACAAGTGAGAAACCAGCAAGGTAACTCTCTAAAGCCTTGGTCTCTTCTGCTGCCAATGGGGAGATGTACACCAACCTCTTAGGGCTGGTGGTAGGATTAAATGACACATCACATGTTAATCATCTAGTAAAGTGCCTGACATTGAGTAAGTGCTCAAATATTAAGACTATTATTTTGTTGTAGTTATTTCTGCTTCTGTCTCTCCTGCTTGGCCATGGAAGCTTTCTGAGGGTCAGGAACAGTCTTGTTCATCCTTGTATCATTAACTTCTGATGCTGTTCCTGGCATATAATGAGTGCTAAATATATATTGGTTGAACAAGCTTATGAATGCATGAAGGACTGAGTATGTGTTTCAGGATCTCGTCTATTCTAAGACAGAGGTAAGCAGTTTAAGAAAAAAAAAAACTATAACTGTCGTTTTAAAATCTTCGGACTTTTCGAGGTGCCTGGATGGCTCAGTCAGTTAAGTGTCCAACTTTGGCTCAGGTCATGATTTCACAGTTCGTGAGTTTGAGCCCTGCGCCAGGCTCTGTGCTGACAGTTCGGGGTCTGGAGCCTGCTTCGGATTCTGTGTCTCCCTCTGTCTCTGCTCCTCCCCCACTCATACTCTGTTTCTCTCTCTCTCTCTCTCAAAAATAAATAAACATTAAAAAAAATCTTCAGGCTTCAAAATTTCCCCTTTTTCAACTAACAGAATAATTAATTTTTTATGTCTCCTGAGTTATCAGAAATTACCAAAACCCTGCCTTAAAAAATTCAAAGAGCGGCAGATCTAGGATATGTCAACTTTGATGTGACAAGAGAGGAGTAATAAATATTAGTATGAATCCATGGGCTCCCGGCTAGAGCGGTCAGTAGAGCATGCAACTCTTGATCTCGAGGTTGTAAGTTTGAGCCCCACGTTAGGTGCAGACATTACTTAAAATAAAATCTTAAAAAAAAAAATTTCAAACCCCCTGATCTTATTTCCTTCAACAGTTATTAATACTTACGGAGGATTAAGACATCTTTTTAACTGAGAAGTTGGTTGATGATAGGAAGCTGGGAGACCAATGTCTCAGGAACTCTTTCTTTCCTCTGGGCAAGCCCTAAGAGAGGATCTTGGGAACACGGTGAAAACATTGTTTTAATACATTTTATAAATACCATGTATATAACTAAAAGCTTCTAGGTCTTTGTTACAATCATTCTTTTTAGCCCCAGAAAATGATAAGATAAATAGACATCAGTCTTCAAGGTCAGATTCTCTTGAAACAATCCCAAGCTATTAACTGAAAGAGTAATTAAATTGTAATTGAAGCACACTTTAAATAGCCTAACAAATCTTTGTCCAGTCAAGCAGCCCTAGAGGAGATGATGTACTTCTGCATTAATCTTAAAGGTACTCCAGCTGTATGTGCAATCTGAATTTATGCTCCAAATTACCAAATCCAGATTCTACTTTCCCCCGTTCAATCTATTTTCTTCAGTTTGTATGCAGATTCTGCCAAGCAGGTGGTCTGTAGCTTGCAACTGACAACATTTACAGCTGTTAAATTTACACATTGCTCTAATTTAAGTGCTTAATTGCTCTCAGTACACTCAATTTACAGCTCATAAACCCCTTCCAAATGGCCCCCAAACCTCTCTGCCTATGATGGAGTCAAAGTTAAATGAATCACAGGGTTCTACTCTTTAAAGGTTTATAATTATTTGTCAGAAAAAAATTTCTGAGTGTTTCCTGTCAGTTAGTTTTGGAGAGAAGTAAAGGGTTAGGTTCAGGAACTGCCAGTTTGTCTACCAGTCCCTTAACCTCCTTGCTCTTTGAAACCGGAACATAAGGATGGTACCCGCCCTTATCTTTATATAGCGTTGAGGATGACGGGGGCGGGGGGTGGTCATAGAAATATTAAGCACTTTGTAGACAATGACTACTTATTTGCAGACTATTCCAAAGTCCCTTAACCTCCTTGCTCTTTGAAACCGGAACATAAGGATGGTACCCGCCCTTATCTTTATATAGCGTTGAGGATGACGGGGGGGGGGGGGGGGGGGGGGGGGGGGGCGCGAGGGGCGGGGGGGGTGGTCATAGAAATATTAAGCACTTTGTAGACAATGACTACTTATTTGCAGACTATTCCAAAGTCAATGGCATCTAACAAAGGTGAAGAACAGGTGCTGTGTCATGGTCTGGTGGGAGCATCTGTGAAGGCTTATCTACGATCTACCACCTGCCCCCTTTCCTGGGAAACCGAATGCTGACCTTCAGAGAGTTCATCTTATTTAACTCAAACGATTTATGAATGAGGATACAGAAAGTTCAAGTGATTTGCCCAGCTAGTAAGTGATGAAGAGAGCAGGACTTGAATCTCAGGTCTTTGCTGCCTCAGGCCAGTATCTTGGCCACTCGACCACCCAGCCTCTTTTGTCCTCCAATTTTTTGCCATCAACTGCAGCAAGGAGAGAGGGCAAAATGTAAGTCAGCCTTTTGAAAACCTTGCATAAGATACAGAAATGGATTTTTTCTTTTTTTTTAATTTTAAAAAAATGTTTTTATTATTTATTTTTGAGAGAGACACACACAGAGTGAGCAAGGGAGGGTCAGACAGACAGACTATGAAGCAGGCTCCAGGCTTTAAGCTGTCATCATAGAACCGATGTGGGGCTCCAACTCATAAACCTTGAGATCATGACCTGAGCTAAAGTCGGTCGCTTATGTGACTGAGCCACCCAGGTGCCCCTGAAATTGGAGTTTTTTCAACCCAAAATACCCAGGTACTTTCTGCTTTAAGCCAAACCACGTTTGAAAACAGAGATTTATACTAAGCTAAATTATGGAGTGCTTCTTGACTAAAAAGGATTCATAGGGTTCCTGAGTGGCTCAGGCAGTTAAACCATCAACTTCAGCCCTGGTCATGATGTCTAGGTTCGTGGGTTCAAGCCCCACATTGGACTCCATGCTGACAGTTCAGAGCTCAGAGCCTTCTACCGTTTCTGTGTCTTCCTCTTTCTTTGTCCCTTCCCTGCTCGCGCTGTCTCTGTCTGTCTCTCAAAAATAAATAAATGTTAAAAAAAAGGATTCAGTATTGGACTGTCTTAAAAATCTGGGTTTCGTACTGAATTTTAAAGTGGCTTATGCTAGCCCCAAGAACACATCTATTATGTAAAATAAGGTATTTATGCATTCGAACCAATTAGCAAGTGGTGTTGATAAAGTACCTAACTGTGCCAGGGGCTATATGATTTTTTAAAAATAATAAGTACAATATAAGCAGTCTTTGCTACTGACAAGGCACTTGCATCTTAGTTGTGGGCACAAGACAAGTAAATGAAACCACCTGAAAATGAAACAGTATATAATGAAGCTAAAATATACAGTATGGAAAATTCGCAGGATATAGATAATTAAAAAGGCAAATGAAAAACTTTATGACACTCAAACATCTTTGTACTAATGTTATTTATATACTTTTTGTTTATTCATGGGCTATCGATGCAAATGAGAAACTATGACCAGTCATATGGCAAGTTTGTAAGAGTTTTGACGCCCCCTAGTGGCCAGTCATAATAGTATGGAAAGTCTGAATTTACTGTTCCGCAACAACTTTTGATGCTGTAAACAATGGGCAAATTTTTAATTTAAAACTACTTTTCAAAGTTTTCTTTGAATAACAGAGGCCACATAGTATAGCGGCTAACACATAATCTCTGGGGCTACACTGCTTCAATTCAAACACCTACTTGAGCCTGGGCAGGCAAATGATCCTTAATCTTTCCAGGTCTCAGTTTCCTGTCTGTAAAATGGGAATAAGAATAGTACTCTATTCGTGACATTGTTGTGATAATTAACTGAGCTAATATTTGTAAAGCACTTAGAATAGCGCCTATCACACAATAAGCATAACATATTTGGTAAATAAATTAAAATAAATCACAATAATCACAATAAAGATCATCCTTACATTTAAGTTATACAATAGTTTATATTTTTGCTAACTGGGAAAACTAACTTTTCTGGGCTTAAGTTCTTTTAATAATAAATAATTATATGTCAGGAAAATTTTTGAAATAGACTCTGTACGTATGCATGTAAGACTTTCAGAGAAGCTTTATCAACATCCCCCCGCATCAGAGACAACATTTATTACAAGTGATGACTCTATTGACACAACATTATCACCCCAAGTCCATAGTCCACATTATGATTCACGCTTGATGTTGTACATTTTGTGGGTTTAGACAAATGTTTTCCAGAAGGTCATATAGTTGAAATCATAGAGTATGTAGTTTTTTTGTTTTTAATTTTTTTTAACATTTATTTATTTTTGAGACATAGAGACAGAGCGTGAGCAGGAGAATGGCATAGAGAGAGGGAGACACAGAATCTGAAGCAGGCTCCAGTCTCTGAGCTGTCAGCACAGAACCCGACACAGGGCTCGAACTCACAGACCGGAAGATCATGACCTGAGCCGAAGTCGGCCGCTTAACCGACTGAGCCACCCAGGCGCCCCTGTAGTTTTTTCAGGTGGTCTTCTTTCACTTAGTAATATACATTTAAAGTTCCTCCATGTCCTTTCGTAGCTTGTTTCTCTTTCGTGCTGAATAATACCCCATTGTTTGAATGTACCACAGTTTATTTATACATTCACCTCCTGAAGGACATCTTGGTCACTTCCAAGTTTTGGCAATCATGAACAAAGCTGCTATAAATATACATATTCATATATTTGTGTGGAAATATGTTTTTAACTCCTTTGGGTAAATACCAAGGACCGCGATTGCTGGATCATCTGAGTATGTTAAGAGCATAAGAGTATATGCCAAGCTGTCTTCCAAAGTGGCTATTCCATTTTGCATTCCCATTAGCAATGAATGAGAGTTCCTGTTGTTCCAGTCCCTGCCAGAATTTGGTGTTGTAGGTGTTGTGAATTTTGGCCATCACGATAGGCATGTACCTCATTGTTGATATTTTCATATCACTGATGGCATATAATGTAGAGCATCGTTTCCTGTTTATTTGCCATCTGCATATCTTCTTTGGTCAGGTGTGACTATATTTTTTAAATTTAATTTAATTTAAACATTAAAAAAATTTAAAAAAATAAATTTAATTTAATTTAATTTTGTAGAGAAAGTGTGAGTGGGGAAGAGAGACTGAAGGAGAGAGAGAGAAAGAGAGAGAAAGAAGATATATTTTTTTTAATTTTTATTTATTTTTGAGAGAGAGACAGAGTGTGAGCAGGGGAGGAACAGAGAGGGAGACACAGAATCTGAAACAGGCTCCAGGCTCTGAGCTGCCAGCATAGAGCCTGACGCGGGGCTCGAACCCAAGAACCACGGGATCCTGACCTGAGCCAGAGTTAGATGCTTAACCAACTGAGCCACCCAGGCACTCTAAAAAAGAGAATCTTAAGCAAGTTCCACACTCATCGTGGAGCCAGACACAGGGTTCTATCCTGTAATCCTGGGATCATGACCTGAGCTAAAATCAAGAGTTGGACACTCAACTGACTGAGCCACCCAGGCGCCCCAAGGTGTGACTTTATTTTTTAGGACTGTTTTAGATTTACAACATAACCCATAGAATTGCCATATACCCTACACCCAGTTTCTCGTATTATTACCATATTATATCTGTATTGTACATTTGTTACAATCTATGAACCAACCATGTATGAACCATGATACATTATATTAACTAATGTTCATAGTTTATTCATATTTCCTTAGTTCTTACCTAAAGTCCTTTTACTACACACTAGGATCTCATTCAGGATACCACATTGCGTTTATGTTTACAGGTCTCCTCAGACTCCTTTTGACTCTGACAATTTTTCAGACTTCCCTGTTTTTGATGCCCTTGACAATTTTGAGAAGGACTGGTCAAGTATTTAGTAGAATGTCCTTCAATTGGAACCTGAGGTTTTTCTTGTGATTACATTGGAGTTACGGGATTTGGGTAGGAAAATCGTAGAGGCAAAGTGCCATTTTCATCACATCATATCAAGGGTGTGTACTATCATCATGATTTATGACTATTGGTGTTGACATTGGTCACCTGGCTGATGTAGTTTTTGTCAGGTTTCTCCCCTGTATGATCATTCCGTTTTCCTCCCTTTCCATAATCATTGAAGGGAAGTCGTTATGTGCAGCCCTTATTTAGGGAGTAGGGATTTATGGTCCCTTCCCTTGAGGGCAGACAGTCTATGCAAATTATTTGAAATTCATCTGCATGGATAATTTGTCTCTTCTCCTTCATTTATTAATTCATCCAATTATTTATATCAGTATTGACTCATAAATATTTATTTTATTCTTTGGATTATCATCCAATATTACTTGCATCTATTTATTTATTTGCCAAGATTTTTCCACCTTTGGCTACTGGAAATTCTTTCAGTTGGCTCCTCTGCCCCTTTTTAAAATCATACCCTTACTTTTTGGCACTACAACATGCTCCAGGCTCACCCTGTATATTTCCTGCCCCTGTCCTCAAATCAGTCATTTCTTCAAAGAGCCCTGGTTCCTTTCACTGGAGAATGATATTAGAAACCAAGATCTGGGTGTTAGGTGGGTTTGCGTTAGGGGTTCGTGTTAGTAAGATGAGGTCAGCTCTCTGTGGACTCTGCTCCATGTAAGTTTCCTTAAGAAAGTCAAGACAAATCTGTTGATCTGTGTTTGGGCTGCCTGCTTCTTATTTAGAGAGTTCAGAACTGAACTTTCCCCCCTTATGTTGACTCCATGATATGTGGCAAGACCTTGAGATTGGGCCAATGCTCCATGGAGGCCATCAGAACAGCTCTGTTCTGGAATAGAGTTCTCGAGGGCAAAGAACTACAAAAATGTGAAACTGGAAGAGTAGGACCTGCCTCAGTCCCAGCTCTGTTTGATCATCATGACTTTTGGCACTGGAAGATGACATGTCAATTTGTACCAAAAAACAAACTACCAGTTTGGGATAATCTTTGACGAAGACTTGGCAATCCTATTGACGCTGCTGATCTTTTATGTGGTTCAGCCAATGCAGTCCGCCAGGGAAAGCGTACTGAGTGACACATCACAGAACTAAAAATAAAGTGGCAGTTAATTTGACACCCACAACTAGATGATAAAAATGGAACCAACCAAGTGACTCATAATTAATATTATTTCCAACATTTTGAATACTGATGATTAGGTTTCTTGTATTCATTTCCCATGATGCAAACTTCCCCAAACACTAAACTTAAATTTGTTGTAGAATAAAATTTCAGGATCTAAGGAATTATAAAGTCACAATTGCACAAATATCAATATGTGTCCTTATCCATATTTGTTTAGTGAGTATTTGGTTTATAGTCCTTATAAATGTATAGGTATTAGGATCATACTTTTCCATTTAGGTAAAAAAGCTATTTTGGTCAAGTTAAACTAGAGGTGGTTGTGTGTACAATCAATTCTGCCACTCAGCTGAAGCACCCCAGAGGTAGGTATGTGTTTTACGAGTCCTTATATCCTCCATGCAACAGACATTTCTAGTTGTCCTCCAATAATCATGGTAACTCCCTGCTCCTTAGTTTTTTTTTAAGATTTTATTTAAATTCCAGTTAGTTAACATGCAGTGTAATATGAGTTTCAGGTATAAAATACAGTGATTTAGCACTTCCATACTCCACCTGGTGCTCATCATGAAAAGTGCCCTCCTTAATCCCCATCACCTGTGTAACCCATCCCCCTTACCCACATCCCCTCTGGTAACCATGTTTGTTCTCTATAGTTAAGAGTCTGTTTATTGGTATGGATCTCTCTCTCTTCCCCCTTTTCCCCTTTGCTCAGTGTTTTATTTCTTAAATTCCACATATGAGTGAAGTCATATGGTATTTGTCTTTCTCTGACTTATTTCACTTAACGTATACTCTCTAGCTCCATCCATGTCATTGCAAATGGCAAGATTTCATTCTTTTTGTGGCTGAATACATATAAATATATATAAATATAATACATACACGCACATATATACATATACACAACACACATTTTCTTTATCCACTCACCAATTTTTTTAAACTTCATATTCTTTTTTTTTTTGAGTTTATTTTTATTTATTTTGAGAGAGAGATAGAGAGCAAGCAGGGGAAGGGCAGAGAGAGGAAACAGAATCCCAAGCAGGCTCTGTGCTGTCAGTGCAGAACCTGATGTCAGGCTTGAACTCACAAACCATGAGATCATGACCTGAGCCGAGGTCAAGAGTCGGAAGCTTAACTGACTGAGCCACCCCGCTGCCTCTACCCATTCATCAACTGATGAACACTTGTTCTGCTCCCCAGTTTTTAAGTGGGTCATATGGCCACTTAGAACAAAGACGTTTCCTTAGCCTGCCTTGTAGATAGATAGGTATGGCCTGATAATTAAGTTTAGACAAATGATGTGTAAGCATCATATAGCAGCCTCCAGGAACCTTCCTTAATTTAGCTTTCTTCTCCCTTCCTTCCTTCTTCCTCCTGGAAGAAGGTGAGCAGCTATCTTGGACCATGGAGTGATTTTAGAACAGAGGCCAGGCCTGGAACAACAATTTCATGGAGCAAAATCACCATTCTAGTTCTGACCCCCTCACTCTGGACTTTCATGTGGGACAAACTTCTATCTTTTTCAAGCCACTGTCACTAGCAACTGAACATAATTCTAACTGTTAAACCCTAAAATCTCCAGCATACCCTAGCATATCACCACCAAGGCGGAACATATACTAATAAAAGTTTATTGAATAAACACTGCAAGTATTAGGGTATATATTGTTTTTGTTGGCCCGGAAGTTCATGGGGTGAAATAGGTAAACAGTGAGGTCATCCCAAGGCCAGAGGGAAATGACCAGGAGACGAGCCATTGTCAGACAAGTAAGGAAGAAATAGTCAGGGGCGCCTGGGTGGCTCAGTTGGTTAAGCGGCCGACTTCAGCTCAGGTCATGATCTCACGGTCTGTGAGTTCGAGCCCCGCGTTGGGTGCTGACAGCTCAGGGCCTGGAGCCTGCTTCAAATTCTGTATCTCTCTTTCTCTCTGCCCTTCCCTTGATCACACTCTGTCTCTATGTCTCTCAAAAATAAATAAACGTTAAAAAAATTAAAAAAAAAAAAAAAAAGGAAGAAATAGTCAAAGGTAAGGGCCAGCAAAAGAAGACACAACTCAGTCTGGCGGACCCGGATGTAAGAAGAGTTTGTGACTATCTATCTCTGGCCCGGAGGATAATGAACAAGTGGCTCAGGGTCTATGTCAGAGGTTCTCCACTGCGGACAAGTTTGTTCTTCAGGGGACACTGGCAACATCTGGAGACATTTTGGGTTGTCACAACTGGTTGGGGGAGGGGTGGGCACCTAGTGCGCAGCGATCATGGATGCTGCTAAAAATTCTACTATGCACAGACAGCCCCCATGACAGAGAGAATTATCCAGCCCCAAATGCCAGGAGAGCTCAGGTGAAGAAATCCAGGTCTAGCTGACTATAGCTGTGTAGGTTGGACCCCTAACGCCAGCTACTCCTGGAGGTCAGGCCAGAGGCCAAATGGATCATTTAGCCAGCCTGGATAACAGCTTGGAAATAGACAATCCAGACTTTCGTGTTCGGCATCATTAAGCAGACTTGGTGATCAAGCTGAGCTCCTACCAATCGCTCCCAGAATATTAAATAGCTTATACCTCGAAGTTCCTCCCACTACACAAGATAATTGTGCCCTACCTAAGGCTGAGACTGTGACATGCTCACAGGCCATTAAGGAGAGTTTGGGATATAAGACAGGTACGGGGGTTCTGGTATCTAAGCTCGAAAAGCCCCCTCCCATTCCAAATGTGGGAGAGAAATGAAACTGGCAAGCAGCCTCTCCTTTTGTGCGTCTCATCTGTGTCCTAAATATGGGAATGTCCCCACATTCCCAAAGCCAGAGCTTGTGCAAGAGACCCATGCCAGAGTGGCTGAGAGGGCAGATGTATTCTTGATTCTGCAGTCGATTTGCTGTTTGAATTAAAATGACCCTCTGACTTTTCCAGGCACCAGTTTTCCTTATAGTGTGAAAGTCAAAATGATCATTAGCTGGAGGGGAGGCCTGAGGGAAAGAGAGAGGAAGAGCACGTTGATTGAACCGTCTGGCTGTTAGGCACTATCTGCATAAATCAGCTCACTTAAACCTCAGAATGTCCCTGTTGGCTGTAGGAAGACGGCTACTGTGGAAATAAAGTCCTATTGATATTCCTGCATCTATGTTAGCATCGATACATCTGTTTCTCGTATAAATTGGATTATAATTACTTTTGTTCCTCAGAAATTTATTTGCCTGACTGCATTAAGTATTAATTGAACGCTTATTATGCACAAAGCACTATGCTTGGTGTTATGTGGCCCCTGCCCACAAAAGGCTTTCATTCCAGGGGGGGGAAGCAGACAGCCACACAAATAATTATAATACATGGTAGAAAGTCACAATGCCATAAGAGAGGCATAAACAAAGCGTTATGGGTCCATAGGGAGTGGAATCCTCAATTTTTTTGGAAGAAGTAGGTTCAGTCATTCATTATTTTGTTTAAAATATATTACTGAACCTCTGATATATGCCAGGCGGTCTGCTAAGTTATGGAAATTCAACACTGAGTGAGACCAAAGAGCTTAACTGAGTGGGTAAGAGATGTATATTGAGAAGTGGCATTTGAGCAACGTTATGATAAAAGTTGTTCACGGTCCCTCCAAAGGTCACGTATGTGGGTGGGGGGAGGGAGCAAAACTCAGGGCACCAAATCAGTCTCCATATAGTTCCCAGTCACTGCTCAAATGCCAATTTCCACCCATAACCATACCTGTTACACTTTGATTTAGGAGGTGGCTTCCCCGAAGTGTACTCTGTAATGGAAATCCTCCATGAGGAGTTTTTTTAATGGATGCGCAATATTTCTCCCATTAGCAATTATCCATGTTATTTCTGCTGGGAAACTACTATTAAAATGATACAATAAACATCCTCATACATGTGTCTTTGTGTGCCTGTCTGTGGACTAAAGCTTTAAATTGAGGTTGTAAGAAACACGTTTCAAAGGCAAGTCACCATTTGACAGGGATCTCAGATTCCTAAGGAGACGTAGCGGGTATGAGAGAGCACTGAGCCTCCAAGAGAAAAAGGCAGAAAGAGAAAATGGAAGGCTCTCAAGACAAACTTCACCTGCCTCATTATTTTGTGTAAAGGCAGGTCTGTCCATAATCTCAAATTGGGGTTTGCCAAGTGGGTCTTTACCCCTTATAATCCTGCCTCAATGGGATTCTATCTAGCTGTGCTGAGCATTATACTAGCACGAACTAACAGACGAGCACAAGTGGCAACAAATGTTCAAGATAAACTGAAGATCCATTTTCTTTTATCCTGCGATTGAAAAAGATGGCCCGTGGGGCGCCTGGGTGGCTCTGTCAGTTAAGCGTCCAACTTTGGCTCAGGTCATGATCTCGCGGTTTGTGAGTTCAAGCCCCGCTTTGGGCTCTGTGCTGACAGCTCAGATCCTGGAGCCGGCTTAGGATTCTGTGTCTCCCTCTCCCTCTGTCTGTCTCCCACTTGCTCTGTCTCAAAATAAACTTAAAAAAAAAAAAAAAAAGATGGCCCGTGTTCAATTTTAGCTTTTGAAGGTAAGTGCTTTGAGAACCTCAGGTCTGATGCAATCAGAACCTGTGTGGGAGTCCAGATCACGTTACCCTTGAGGTTCCAGTTTGCTGAAGGGTGTGGTGAGGGCACTAGCATAGGGAAGAGAGGAGGGCAAGGAAGCCACCCCCTCACCCTGCCTGCCTGCTCAAAAATATCCCCTCTCAAATTCCTGAGTCAACAAATGATTTAATCTTAAAAAAAAAAAAGAAACTAGATAAAATTCACATACCATATAATTCACCAAAGAATGTACAATTTAGTGACTTTTTGGTATATTTACAAGGTTGTACAATCATTGCTGCTATCTAATTCCAGAATGTTTCCATACTCCAAAAAGAAACGCCTTATCCATCCATGGTCTCTGTCCATCTCCCCTCCCCCAGCCCCTAATCTACTTTAAGTCACTACAGTTTTGCCTACACTGGACACTTCATATAAGTGGAATGATGCAATATGTGGTTTTATGTGACTAACTTCTTCCAGTTGACATAACATTTTCATTATTGCTAAGAGGTTTCGCTGAAATAAACTGATGGAATGAATAGCTTAAACATTTTTTTCCCTGCAATTCCAAACTGACATTCTTGGCCCTTTCAGTTTCTAGGACTAGAGTTTATCATTTTAAAAAAAAATCATTTCTTTAGAGGGGTGCGTGGGTGGCTCAGTCAGTTGAGCATCTGACTCTTAGGTTTTGGCTCAAGTCGTAATTTCAGAGTTGTGGGATTGAGCTCTGCAACGAGCCCTGCATGGCGCCCCCATGTCAGGCCCTGCGCTGAGCATGGAGCCTGCCTAAGATTGTCTCTCTCTGTCCCTTTCCCCTGCTTGTGTGCTCTCTCTCTCTCTTTCTCAAATAAAAATTAAAAAAATTTTTCTTTTGAATATAGTGCTGATGTTCTGAAAAATCTGTGGAGAGGAAAAATGTGAATGCGACCTCATGCCACGTTTCTACTTTCCAGAGTCATTTTAGATTCAGAACTGATTATATATTATCTCTAAGCAGCACAGTGATTCAGTTCTCTGGAAGAACAGAATTTTAACGTCTCTTTCTATTAATATCTTGCATTTTCAATGCCTTGTAGAGTATATTAGTCTTAGAGTCCACGAAACCTATGGTAAAACTTCTTTGATCTTTAAATTCTTTGCCGATCCAGGAAACACTCCACACCTCTTTTTAGCACTCAGAATTTAAGCGATTACATGACTGATATTGTCTGAGTTACACAATTTATCCAGGGATGTCTATCTGCTTGGTTCATTGCTATATATTTCCCCAGGTTCTAGCTCCATAGGTAGGTAGCATAGAAAGTGCTCAATAAACTTCTGTCAAATAAACGAATGGATATGAAGCATTTAAGAAATCCTTGCTTGTGAAAAAAAGAAAGAAGAAATCCCTACTTGTGTATTGCCTAATTTAAGATTTGGTCTAATTTCACTCCCAGTGAGAGTTTCTGACAACATGCATAATAAAGCACTGGGGACTGGGAGACTGGCCTGATCAGACTTGGATCCCAGGCGTGCCAAGGGAGGGCAGCATTAGGCCTTGAGTAGGAGCACATCCATTAAGGAAGAGGAGTGCAGTTACCAAAAGAACAGGACACGAGGATTTGGGGAAACAAAACCAACAGCTGTCTACATGGTAGTCCAGGAACTCATCATAAACTACTTAATCACATTACATATTCCAGAAAGAAAGCTTAAAATGAGAAAGAAGGAGAAAATATTAGGTATTCCGGGAAGGGGCTGAGGGAGCTTGGAAGAAGTGGAGGAAGGCAGATGAGGGAGTCAGAGAGCACTCGGAGATGAGGATGGAGAGGAGGTTAGCAGCAGACTAGGCAGGCGCAGCAGGCCAGGCTGCAAAGCAAGGATTATATTCTCGGTGTGGTGGAAGTGACATGGCCCATTTGGGTTTGTTTGTTTGTTTGTTTGTTTGTTTTAGAGAAAGAGAGTGCCAGTGGGGGAGAGGGGCAGAGGGAGAGAGAGAGGAGAGAAAGAGAACCTTAAACAGGTTTCACACTCATGGGATCATGACCTGAGCCAAAATCAAGAATCCTCCACTCAACTGACTGAGCCACCAAGGCATCCCCCATTTATGTGGGTTTTTTTTTAATGTTTATTTATTTTTTAGAGAGAGAGAGACAGAGCATGAGTGGGGGAGGGTCAGAGAGAGAGCGGGAATCACAGAATATGAAGCAGGCTCCAGGCTCTGAGCTGTCGGCACAGAGCCCAACGCGGGGCTCAAATTCACAAACTGAGAGATCATGACCTGAGCTGAAGTCGATTAACCGACGGAGCCACCCAGGCGCCCCCCATTTCTGTGTTTAAAGGTCATTCTGGCAGCCATGTGGAGGACGAAACATGGAGAGGTGGCAAGAGGGGAAGTCTGGAAATCAGTTAGGAGTTTATTGTCAACCAGGCAAGTGGTGCTGCTGACTGGGACTGGGCTGGTAGCAGGCAAAGTAGCGAGATATGTTAGATTATCCAGACGTTAAGTGACCGTGAACACAAACAATTAACATGCTACAAAAGAGATGAAGAAGGCAACTTGGTCTGTTCTGAAGGGCAGGAGAGCAATCGGTGAAGTTTCTTTGAGCAAATGACATTCCAATTGGAACTGAAAGGGTAAGTGGAGAGGGAGAGAAAAAAAGTTTCTAGCACAGGAATGCAGGCGGGAAGGATTTGAGGCCAGGAAGAGCTCAAGCCAGGAATGAAAAGGCAGCCAGTGTGGCTGGAGCCAAGAGCAGGAGGAGCAGTTACTGAGATGAGGCTGGTGGGGTCACCATGAGCCAGATGGCGTAGGGTCTTTTAAGCCTTATACGCCTGGTAAGACGGTAACATTAAAAGCACAAGGAAGCCATATGAGGGTTTTAAGCCTGAGGGGAACATTATTGGTTCCTTCTTTTGACATATATTTTTTAAACATCATCAACATGACCATCACCTACATGGTCAGATTCATGGTTTAGAGAGAGTACTATTATTTTTTTAATGTTTATTTATTTTTGGGGGGGGAGAGAGAGAGAGAGCGTGAGCATGAGTGGGGGAGGGGTGGGGAAGGAGGGAGACAGAGAAAGAATCCCAAGCAGGCTCTGTACTGACAGCAGAAAGTCCAAGAAAGGGCTGGGAACCCACAGACTGAGAGATTATGATCTGAGCTGAAGTCCAATGCTCTAGAAAGTGTACTTTAATTGCAATATGGGAAATGAATAAGAGGAAGCAAGAGTGAGCACAGAGGACTGAGTGATGGATTTTCGAAGTAGATAATGGAAGATGGTGGTGGTTTGTACATGGAGGTAGCAGTGGGCATAGAAGGAGGTGGCTGATGTGGGAGATTGGCAAGTTGCGGGTAGTCGAGGCTCAGAGATTGGGCGCTGCACAATAGGCACTGGCAGATGGGGTTTGGCAAGGGGTTGGGACATCGTATTAGATTCCAGGGAGCACCTAGTCGGTCCCCTGCTTCTGATCCTATAGCATCTTAGAATGTCCTTAGAGGATTGTGATAATATTTGCAGAATGACTGCAGGAAATAGATGGCATGCTCGGCTTGGAGTACTTCTAAGTGAGCTTATTTACAAAGGGTTGCTTACAAGGATGGGGTCAGGGTGTAGAAGAATCACAAAGGATAACCCCTCAGCCCCAAATAGATGTGGTAAGTTACCAGAACCTAGCTGGGAGAAAGTCAGATAGAGAAGGTCACTTTGATCTATGATCTTTGGTCAAGCGATTCACAGGGAAGAAGCCAGGGGAGTAGAAATTCTCCCTGACTTGCTTTTCTCCCTCTTACCAGTATACTTGCCCACGGTCCCAATCGGCCAACCCCAACCAGAAGCCAAAGGGCTTGGAAAATCTGTGGTATATTCAGGTCGGCGTCCAGGTGCAGGGTGAAGGGTGAAGAGTGGACCTGGAGGGGCAAACATAAGTCCATGCTGGAATCCAGTCAATCAAATTAACAACACAAATTCTCCCTCTTAGCCCGTATTGGAACAGGATTTCGGACATTTTAATTGGGAAGCAAAAACAGAAGAAGAAAAATGTTCTCAACTGTTGGAGGAAGTCCCTACACCTATCCTTATCTATTACGTGGGATATTTAGTTGCAAATTCCGATGAAAATACCCTTTTGGGATCTACAGCTTTTACCAATCTTTCTTTCAGCAAGACCTTCAAAAATACAGGATTTTGCAGTGAAGTTCAAAGGAATTCAGTTTGCATTCTGCACAAGTGTGAATTGTTTTCTGCAACCTAGGCAACTCCTTGGAGCTTAAACGCATCGGAAGCAGAGAATCCTGGCTAGATAACAAAATTATTTTGCCACTTCATGAATCTGATCTACCCAGGCTTTCTGCCTTTGTTTTCCCTACTACCCAAGTTACAGCAAATTTGTTTTTCTAAGCACATTGTCCTTTTAAGACCCATGACAAATCATGGAAAAGTCATCTACTACTTCAGATTCAGTGGGTCAGCACATTTTCTGTCCATGACCAGTAAAACAGGTTAGCCAGGTATCTTATTTCTTTGCCCTCTAAAATGTTATGATCTTGGAGCAGGCTTTTAATATTTTTCTTAATGGCTCCAGTTTTCACTGGAAGCTAACAATGATTATTTGTGGTCTGACAGTTCCCTTGGCATTACACCAAAAACAGAAGCAAGAAAGCACATTTTCCGCCAGAGAGGCTTAACATCTAAGCCAGACATTCAGCTGTGAATCCAAATTTCCTTCTCTTCTATACTTCTCTCTCTTGAGTGAAAAAATGTCATCTGGCAGGTTCTTTGGTTTTCTAGTTCCAGAAAACTATTTGAGCCCAGCAATTTCCAAAAATGTCATAGCATTTTCAAGTCAGTATAAATGTCAGTCTGTTTGCTTAAGGAGAATATTTGTCTTCACGTTAAAAGAAAAGGAAGTTTGTTTGTTTTTTTTTCCTCTACTTAAAGAGTTGGTTACCCAATATTGTCTTGGGGCAGAACTGCGGACTGAGACTAGTAATGTCGACTGGTCAATGGCAAGTTGTGAGGCGCATACGAAACAGACTGGAATGTTGTCCCTCTCTCTTGCTCTTCCTCCTCCAGCTCTGTCCCTGCCACCCCAGTCCCACCCGGAACAGTCTTCCAGTTGAGTAAGGAGGAAGCAGCAGTGACAGGAGGGCGAGAGGAAGGCTGTGTGAAGAACTCAGGAAAGCTTGGTTTCTGAACACTTTAACAAGTTCAAGAACAATAAAAATGGTTCAATTAAAAAGCCTTAGAAATGAAAGGCAACTTAATTTTAGCTTTTAAGTTTTTTTAAATTTTTTAAAAATGTTTATTTAATTTTTGAGAGACAGAGCATGAGTGGGGGAGGAGCAGAGAGAGAGGGAGACAGAATCTGAAGCAGGCTCCAGGCTCTGAGCTGTTGGCATAGAGCCCAGGCTCAAACTCACAAACCGTGAGATCATGACCTGAGCTGAAGTTGGACCCTTAACCGACTGAGCCACCCAGGCGCCCCTAGTTTTTTTTTTTTTTAATGTTTATTTATTTTGAGAGAGGTGCATGGGGGAAAGGGCAGAAAAGAGAGGGAGAGAGAATCCCACCCAAGCAGGCTCTGCACTGACAGCGCAGAGCCTGATGTGGGGCTCAATCTCATAAACTGAGATCATGACCTGAGCCCAAATCAAGAGTTGGATGCTTAACCGACTGAGCCACTCAGGTGCCCTTACATTTCAGTTTTAAAAATTAAGACCAGGAGACAGAAAATTCTATTTAACAAAAATAAAAATTAATTTTAAAAGTCCAGGGCTATGGGGCGCCTGAGTGGCTCAGTCGGTTAAGCATCCGACTTCAGCTCAGGTCATGATCTCGTGGTCTGTGCTGATGTCTCAGAGCCTGGAGCCTGCTTCGGATTCTGTGTCTCCCTTTCTCTCTGCCCCTCCCCTGCTCACTCTCTGTCTCTATGTCTCTCAAAAATAAATAAATGTTTAAAAAAATTTTTTTTAAGTCCAGGGCTAAAGTATGATCATTTAAGGGTGAGAGATGATTGAGGTGCCTGGGTGGCTCAGTCAGTGAAGCGTCTGACTTCAGCTCAGGTCATGATCTCACCACTCATGAGTTCAAGCCCCCCATCAGGCTTTGTGCTGACAGCTCGGATCCTGGAGCCTGCTTTGGATTCTGTGTCTCCCTCTCTCTCTGCCCCTCTCCCACTCACACTCTGTCTCTTTCTCTCAAAATATAAATAAACCTTAAAAAAAAGGGGTGAGAAATGATTAAGAAAGACAGGAAAATAAAAAGGTGAAGGGAGAGAGAGAAATGACCCCAATGATTGTCAAATTCCTGAGAAACACAAATATGATATATTCATAGTGGTGCTAGTATATTAATACTAGTCTTTTTTTAGCATTAAAAGTTTTTAATTTATAATTTATTAAATATAACTTATATTTTCCTTTTAACAGTAAATTTTGAGTATATTTAAAGCAAATAATTAAAATTTTTTAAATATTTATTCATTTTTGAGAGAGAGAGAGAAAGAGAGAGAAAGAGCAGAAGCCGGGGAGGAGCAGAGAGAGGGAGACACAGAATCTGAAGCAGGCTCCGGGCTCCGAGCTGTCAGCACAGAGTCTGACTTGGGGCTCAAACCCATGAGCCATGAGATCATGATCTGAGCTGAAGTTGGATCTTAAACTGAGAAACTGAAGCAAATAAATTTTAAAATTTTTAATAAAAACTTACGTATGTAGGGTCTATAACATGATGATTTGATACACATAGTGAAATAACTATAGTCACGTTAGTCAACATGTCATCTCCTCACCGTTTTGTTTTTGTGTGTGTAATGAGTGTACCTGAAATCTCCACTCTTACTGTATTTTCAGTGTTCAGTACAGTATTAAGTACAGTTGACCCTTGAACAACATGGGTTTGAACCGTGTGGGTTCACTTATACACAGGTTTTTTTTTACAGTATAGTCCTATTATAATAGTATTTTCTCTTCCTTACAATTTTCTTAGTAACATTTTTTCTCTAGCTTTCTTTATTATAAGAATACAGTATGTGATATATATAACATGCCAAATATGAGTCATTGACTGTACTATCTGTAAGGTTTCTGGTCAATAGTAGGCTATTAATAGTTAAGTTTTGGGGGAGTCAATAATTATAGGTGGGGAAGGCGAATGGAGGGATTGGGGAAGTAGGTGAAGGGGATTAAGAGGGATAAACTTCCAGTTATAAATTAAATAGGTCACTGGGATGAGAAATACAGCATAGGGAATATAGTCAATAATATTGTAATACACTTATCATGGTGAGCATTTCTTAATGTATATAATTGTTGAATCACTGTGTTGTACACCTGAAACTAATTTTTATGTCAACTATTCTTCGATTAAAAATTTTAAAAATGAAAAATAAATAAAAAATAAATACATGCAGATTTTCAATTGCATGGGGGCCAGTACCCCAACCCCCATGTTGTTCAAGAGTCAACTGTATACTTATCATGCTTACCTTGGTTTGTTAGGCTTATTCATACTACACGACTCTTAATTTGTCTTTGACAAACACCTCCGAACCCCACTCCACCACCCACCCCTGTCAAATCCTGGTAACTACTGTTCTACTCTCAGCTTTTAGGAGTTCAATCTTTTTTTAGATTCCACACATAAGTGACATCATACAGTATTGGTCTTTTTCTGTCTGGCTTATTTCACTTAGCAAAATACCCTCCAGGTTTATCTTGATAGGACCTCATTGTCTGCTCATACACTTCTCTCCAGCTGGTTACAAACCCATGTCTACCCTCCCAGAGCCTTCCAGTTTCTAACCCCGATCTCTGAACAGCCTGGTTTAAAATGAGTAATTTCTTGCTTTGCATTGGTTTCTAATATTTGTGGGCAACTGCTTAAACAATTATTGCTGACTCATTGCCCAGTTTAATCAGTGATCTGTGTCTTTTTATGAACAGTGGATCCAGTAGAACAGCCGAGGCCTTAAAATTAGGCAGCTCTGGGGGTGCCTGGGTGGCTCAGACAGTTGGACATCTGGCTTCAGCTCTGGTCATAATCTTGTGGTTCATGTGTTCGAGCCCCTCGTGGGCTCTGACAGTTCAGAGCCTGGAGCCTGCTTTGGATTCTGTCTCCCTCTCTCTCTGCCCTCTCCCACTCATTCTCTCTCTGTCTTTCTCTCTCAAAAATAAATAAATAGACATTTAAAAAAAAATAGGCGGATCTGAGTTTGGGTCCCAAACTGCCGACTTACCAGCTGTGTGACTTTGGTTAAGTTAACCAACTACTCTGAGCTTAAATTTTCTTATTTGTGAAATACAGACCCTGGGGTCACTATTAGGATTATTTGAGAGTTCATATATCAAAGAGCACAATGTCTGGCAGATGCTACTTTTCATTCTCCTTTCTTTCCAACCCATCCAATAGTGGAAAAAGTAAAGGAAGGAGATATGGTTTTATGGGTGTCTAAAGTTCTACTTAATATCTCACCAAAAAGAGAAATGGGATTTTCTGGATTTAGGAATAATCTGGCAACAGATGAGGCTCCTTTTTGGCAAAGTGTTTTTTTATTATTTATTTTTTGAGAGACAGAGAGAGAGAGTATGGGCAAGGGAGGGAGAGAGAGAGAAGGAGATTCAGAATCTGAACCAGGCTGTCAGCACAGAGCCTGACCCAGGGTTTGAACTCACAAACTGTGAGATCATGACCTGAACCAAAGTTAGATGCTTAACTGACTGAGCCATCCAGGTGCCCCAACACACGAGACTCCTAATGTTTCAATCCCAAGATTAAGAATCATGAGAAAAGTAGTGGGTGTGCAGTGCCAATGCCATTATTCAACACTCTTTGAGCATTTCAGTTAATTCTCAGTAGTGATGTTTTTTGGGGTAGGCCTTTTCTTTTTTTTGCTTGGCGAATTATCCTGGATTAATTTTTAGAAAGGGAGGGGAATAGGAAAAAAAAACTCTGAATATTAATCAGTTCCCGTGCTTATAAATAGTAAATGGAATTAAAACTGCCTGATGAAATCAATCCATTAAGAATTCTCTTTCATAAAAGCAAAAAAAAAAAAAATTCTAAAAAGATAACAACAAAAAGTGCTTGGCATAATGTGCCTCTAAAGAAATAATCTTTTCTCCAAGCAATAAAGGTGATGGCAGAAAAACAATGGCTAATTAATCAGAATAAATGTGGTTTAGAAAAGCTATTTCATAAAGTAAAAGCCGGGAAGCAAAGAAAAACCTAGGCAAAGATTTAGCAATGAATATTAAAAATGATCAAGGGACTGACATTAAAGAAAATAAGTGGCCATGATGAATGAGTCCTGACTCAGGAAAAACACTCAATGATTTCAGCTGTGGAGATAATCCCATGATATATAGATGGCACTGCTGGATGATGGGCACCTGGGGACAGCGGGAAGGTATGCACCATAAAACAGGCGCCTTGACAAACTAGCATCCCTCTAGCTTTCCTATGCAGAATCTCAGTCCAGGCACAGGACCTAGGAGTCACCAGGCTAAGCTTGCTAATATCCTTGTACCCATCTGGCTTCTTCCAGAATGTCTGAGATTTGGAATAACTAGGTCAATATGCACCTCCTCCCTTCCACAGAAATCCGAGGGCTCTTCTTAAGCTCCTATTCCTGCCCTAGTCCTGGGATATAAGGAGTGGCTAAGCAAGTAAAAAATGCAAGAATCTAGCCAGCTCATCACACAACAGGGTAAAGAAATTATGCAAAATCTGAGTGTATCTATGATTGCCTCACAGAGGGTTATGCATTTTGGTTTACCTCAGGCTTCATGCCACCTAAACTGATTTAAATCCACAGCATACTTCTCTAGGCAGCCAGCCTAGCCTCCCAGAATCCACGGGGCTAAGGAAGAAGTCAGGAATGGTCTGTTCCAGATTATGGCAGAGGACATAGGCCTGCCCAATTTGAACCTCTGCTCTCAGGACTGACCTAAAGCCAACTCACTCACCAAAGTATTTGCTTTTTCATGGTATTGAAGACCAAAGTCAGGAAAGATTAGATGATCATGTCAGCAACAATTAAAGGCTAATTTCTTGCCTATTCTGTGGTCTGTTTGCTCAGTAATCTTCCTTCTTTATCAGGCAATTTTTTTTTAATGTTTATTTTGAGAGAGAGTGTGAGTGTGTGTGTGTGCCCATACACGGAGGAGGGGCAGAGGCAGAGAAAGATAGAGAATTCTAAGCAGGCTCTGAGCTCTCAGCAAGAAACCTGACAAGGGGCTCAATCTCACAACTGTGAGATCGTGACCTGAGCTGAAATCAAGAGTTGGTTGTTTAACCGCCCTTTTATCAGGCAATTTTAATGGTGAGACCAGGAGTGGGAGTGTACAAGAGAGGAGTGGTAGGAAGCAGTTGAGAAGGGAGATGCTACAACCATTAAATCTCTTGCTCCTTACCTCTTTCCTCTGAATGAACCTGATCTCCATTCCTCCAGAAAAATTAAGGCCCTGTTTGCATGAGCACCTATGTTTCACAGGGTTGAATCATTCTTTCCTGTCGGCCCATCTAGGTTTACAAGGACTTAGATGCTCCCCAGGTGAGAGTGACCTTAAATGCTGCAGTGACACTCTGAACATGAGCCTCTTGGAAGCCTCGGTGAAAAGGAACCAGATCCCCCTTCTACATCCCTTCTTGCTAGATTTTCTGCCTTTTCCGTCCTTACATTGGCCCTGCAGGAGAGATTTCTACTCTGAGCTGCAGTTAAAAGCCAAAGTCCTGCTTTTCCACCTCATTCCTGCTATTCCATTTCCCAGGAGCAGCCCCTCCATTAATTTGGAGTAGATTACCTTGAATGACACAACCCCATAAACACAGCCTTTTTTTTTTTTTTTTTTTCAGAGTAAAATAAGTTCTTGGATCAGAAGCAATGGCGTTTGGTATACCATACTGGTGGATGAGACATTAACTAAGTACATGTATAATATTTCTGGAAGATATATGATGGGCAAGAAAGATTATCCAGAATAAATTTCTATTCCAATGAGACAAATTACTAAATTCCTTAGTAAAATTAATTGGGGGGGAGGGCAATGTAGTAAGTCTGCCACCAGGTGGCAGTCTCTTCTTGCTAAGTGTAGTGCATAATGGCGTGCTCAAGGAAGGTGGAACTGAGGGCTCAAGGTCAGGCTGACATTCAGCAGTGGCAGTGGCCAGATCAGCTTTGTTGAAGGGAACCTCATATCAAGTCCATGAATGATCTTCATCACTGATGCCATTAATCTATCAGTCTGTTGTTCAAGTACAGAAGTGTTTGGGGGAAAGAAGCTGAGAGTCACAGAGTGAATAATCTTGTCCATCTGATTATTCAGATCATCCTTGATGGGCATTCACAAGGGACACAAATATTCCCACATTCTGAGATCATTCCAAGATACCCGTTCATACACATCTTTCCTAAACCTCCAGCTACCAATCCCCTAATGTTTTGTTCTTCCCTCCAAGTGTCTAAACATGTCCAAACCCTTAACCACTGCCTTTGAATTAATATAGATCTACATTTCAGTCCATCTCTCTTTCTTGACAAATCAGCCATTAGATGTACTGTCAAAGTTATGCCCACTGGGAGGATTTTCATTCCTCACTGCGTTTTTAGGACACACCTAATTTGGACTGCTTCTAGTAATTTTGACTTGTAACATCATATCGTGGAAAACTAGGCTTGAATCCAGGCACGAATTTCTCCTTCCTTTCTCAACTGATCATAGAGAACTTTCCATAAGGATATAGGTGTGGACTGAGTGTGAAAGGAGGAAGTATACTGTGAGTGAGACATACCTGCTCATGCAACTTACTTGGGTCTCAGAAGTTACTTAAACCTGATTTTACATATGCCATTTCCCCTTGATGATGGAATGCTTGGCTTACCAAATTTATGGCTTGGTGGTGCAGACAACTACCAGTTAAGATGTGCAACTCACTTTATATCGGGTGTCCTGAGGTCTGATAGGGGTAGCTAGAGGCCCTGGTATCTTAGAATTGGGAGATAAACTCTGTGTAGATTGCAAGACCATCTACTTCAGTGTAGTTTTTAGCAGTCCAGTGGTTAAGGCTTGCCAGTATAACCTCTCCAAAGTGAAAGACAAATGGCAGCATCTTTCACTCCCACCACAAAGAAAGAAGCACAAAGCCCCTGGAAGTCTCATAGGGTGGAAACAATTTATTCCCCACCTAGGAATATTGCTCCAGCCCATATAATGGATGACATGGAATGCTGTCAGCCTTGAGGGGGCTCGGAGCAAGGAAGGGCACTCTAACATGTCCAAAATGTGGTGCAGTCAGGATTGCCACTTGGGTCATATGATCCAACAGGCCCTACAGGGATGGAGATGTCCATGGTGGCAAAAAATACAGTAAGGGGTGTATGGAGAACTCCCGTGGGAGAATCACAAGGCTGGGCCCTGAAGTTCTGGAGAAAGTTCATGCCATTCATAGCAGAAAATTATATAACTTTTGAAAAACAGTTCTTGGCAAGTTACAGAGGACAAGTTACCTTGGTAGAGGCAGAATGCTCGAGCACGGAGCTTCAAATGATCCATGCACTCAAAACTTTCCGTTATAAGCTATGTTCTATCAATATAACCAAGTCAAAATATTGGATAGGCCCAGTATCAATTCTCTATAAGATAGAAATGGTATATCCAGGATCAAGTTCAAGCAGGACTAGAGGACATAAGTAAGTTGTATCAATAAATAGGTCAGATCCTCATGTGGTTTATCACAGTTGCATTAACTCTCTTCCCAAGGTCTGTACTATGGCCTTACAAAGTGTCCCATATGACCAGTCAAAATGGAGAGAAAAGCCCAAGATTGGCTAATAGATGGGTCAACTCATTAAGTGGATTAAATGGATTAGCCATTTAAAAATGGATTATGACCATATTCAGAGGTGGTCCTAGAAGACCGTGGAGACAGTGGAGAGGGAAAATCTTTCAAAAGGACAGAAGTAGGAACAGAGTACCTGGTCATCTGCTTTGGTGGAAGGAAAAATGGCCTAAGTTAAGAAAACAAACAGATTCCTGTGTTGTTGGTAATGGCTTGACTGTCTGGTTGGAGGCCTGGAGGAAAAAGGACTGGAACACCAGAGACAAAGAGATCTGCTTAGAGGAATGTGTATAGAAATGTGGGAGTGGGTACAAAGCGTAAAGGGTTTTGTATTACACGTTGACACCTGTCAGAAAGCATCCACCAGATACTGAAAAACAAAGTAGACAAAATGGCTCAACCAATTGATATTAATCAGAGCTCATCATCAGCAATCCCAGAGCTCACGTGATGGTCACAGAAATGGAACGGCCATGTGGCAGAGATGGAGGCTACATATGTGCCCAACAGCATGGACTCATATTTGGCAAGGCCAATCTAGTTACCTCTGTCTCTGAATCTCTAACTTCTTGGGAACAGAGATCAACATTATGCCCACGATGTAGCATTATTTTTCAAGGAAATCATCCCAGACGTTGGAATTTTCCTATTCTGAAAGGCTAGTGGTTCACCATTATGAAGGTAATACCTATTCCAGAGAGAAGTTTGCCTTTCCCAAGAGAGCCTCAGCCAGGAGATTATAAAACGCTTTATTCACAGGTATGGAATCCCACACAGCATATTATCTGACCAGGAGACCTGCTTTGGAGCAAAGGGATCATATCACCTGCCAGATGCAGCCAGGCTCAAAAAATGCCAAAATGGCAACTGAAGTACCAACTTTGTCTGTCTGCCTGCTTGTCTGTATTTATTCGTCAGAGTAACATACCGAAAATGCTAACAGTGATTATTTCTCTATGGTAATTTTTACTTTCTTATTCTTACTTACCCGTATTTTCTGTAGTTTCTAAATGTGTTAGTGTTAAACTGAAGGGGAAAAGGTAAAGAAAACTCTTCCACTGCTTCAGAAAATAGCCCTCTAACTTCTGAGCTCCAGAATCTTTGCCTTTTCTCTCTTGAACTTTCTAAAACCTCTTTTAGCACCATAAAAATCTTCTGGTGCTTTCAGAACCACTTCTTACCACAGAAATCTGCATCACAGAAGCATTCGTCTCCCATTGTCCTGGTCTCTCTGAATCTGTCATTGTTCTATCAGGGTTCCAAGTGCTTCTTATAGAATCTGGCAAAGAAGTTCACTTGGTACTTTCTGAGTTCCAGAAGGCTGCTAGTATTTATCTCAAGTCCCAGAAACTCCTATTCCACAGTGAATCTGTGTTATCTATTGTTGCATAACAAATTACCCCAAAATTAGCAGTTAAAGCAGTATTTATTGTGTCACACAGTTCCCAAAGGTCAGATCCAGGAACTGCTTAGCAGGGTGGATCTGGTTAGGCTCTCTTATGATGTTGCAATGTCACCTGGGGCTGCTGTCATGTCATGTATGATGCCAAGGATCTGCTCCAAGATGACTCACTCACATGGCTATTGGTTCAGCTCTTCCCTGCGTGTACCTTTCCTCACCACATGGCAGCTTCCCCCAGAATGAGCAATCCAAGAAAGAATCACCTAGACAGAAGCTACAATTGCAATGTTTTTTATAGCCTAGTCTTGGAATTAACACATCAATTATGTCATATTCAGTTTGTTAGAAGCAATTCACTGTGTATAGCCCATACTTAAATGAAGGGAAGACTCTTGTAGAGGGTAGCAAAGAATTTGTGGACATATTTTAAAACCACAGAATCCAACTTAGGAAAGACTTTCATACGTAGAAGGATCCACCCATCCCATTAGCTTCCTCTGAAGCTTAAGACTGTCTCCAGGGAATAGTACCAAATTGCTGAGTTCAAATCTAGCTGGGTATTCAGAAACCTCTGCACCATATACACTTATTCCCTTCCTGAGCTGTGGAAGCCATCACTTACTCCTTCTCTTGAGTATATGTGGATAATCCTGGGGTGTCATTAAATAACTGAATTTTTAAAAAGCACCCTTAAATTACCAACCATGCTGTTATTTTTCTCAGACTCTAGAAATGTGTTGAGATTTGAGGTCACAAAATACAAAGAAAAGCCACAGAATATAAAAAGGATAGGCTTTTCACTCAGGAAGAACAACTAATTTATTCTTTCTTCAAACAAATAAATGAAAAACAAACAAAAATCAGTTTATAGAAGTATTCAGCAGTAGTGTATGAAATAGGATATTTGGAATCCATGGGCCTGAAAAGTATGGAAGGAAAGATTTGGGTTCAGTGATCAGTAAAAGTTGGATGAAGAGTTGATTACTATTAAACTAGATCTGTTTCCTGTATCATTGGATACAGGAATTAGATTATTCTTCTGCCAGAAATAACAACAACAACAACAACAACAACAACAACCAGACAAAATGCTTTTGAAACTTAAAAAATTACGTTAAGAATCTAGAAAAAGAAGAGCAAATTAAATCCAGAATAAACAGAAGGGAAATAATGAAGATAAAACAGAAATAAAATAGAAAATAGAGAAAAATCAATGAAACCAAAAGTTGGTTCTTTAAGACAATCAATAACATTAATAAGCTAATAAATCTCTAGTCAGATTGGTTAAGAAAAGAGAGAATATGCAAATTAACAATATCAAGAATGAAATTAGTGACATCACTAAAGATTCTAGGGCTATTAAAAAGATAATAAGGGAATATTATGAATAACTATGTACTATAAATCCAACAGCTTAGATAAAATGGACAAATTCTTTGAAGGACAGGGTTCCTGGGTGGCTCAGTTGGTTAAGCATCAGACTTCAGCTCAGGTCATGATCTCACAGTCCCTAGTTTGAACCCCTGTGGGTCTCTGTGCTGTTGTAACAGCTCAGAGCCTGGAGTCGGCTTCAGATACTGTATGTCTCTCTCTCTTTGCCCCTCCCCCACTCATTCTCTCTCTCTCCCTCTCTCTCTCTGTCTCTCATCTCTCTCAAAAAAAATAAACATTAAAAAAAATTCTTTGAAGGACACAAACTACTAAAATTTACTCAAGAAGAAAAAAAGTAACAGAGCCCTATATCTTTTAAAGTATTAAATTTGTGGTTAAAAATCTTCCTACAAAGAAAACTTTACGCCCAGATTGCTTCACTGGCATATCATAACTAACATAGAAGAAAGAAATAATACCAATTCTGCATAAACTCTCTCAGAAAATTGAGGAGGTAGTTTTTCTCAATTCATTGTCTAAGGCTAGTATTATCCTGATACCCAAACCAGACAAAGACATTGCAAGAAAAGAAAACTTTAGACCAGTGACCTTTGTGAACATACTGCAAAAATTCTAAAAATATTCTTGTGAAGTCAAATCCAACAATATATAAATAAAATCTTACGTTATAGCCAAATAGGATTCATCCCAGGAATGCAAGGGTAGTTCAACATTTGAAAAACCAATCAGTGCAATTTATCATATTAATGAACTGAAAAAGAAAAGCTAGAAGATCATCTCAATATATGGAGAAAAAACATTGAACAAAATCCAGCATCCACTGCCAATAAAAACTCTTAGCAAACTAAAATTAGAAAGGAACTTCCTCAGCTTGAAAATGGCATGTACCAAAAACCTATAGCTGACATCAAACTTAATGGTGAAAGGCAGAATGCTTTCCACCTAAGATTAGAAACAAGCCAATGATATTCATTCTCACCACTTCTATTCAACATTGTACTAGAGGTCCTAGTCAGAGCAGTAAAATAAAGAAGAGAAATAAAACACATCCAGATCAGAAAGAGTACAATTATCTTTATTCACAGATGAAGTAATTATCTATATACAAAATCTGAAAAAATCTCCAAAAATCTACTAGAGCAAATAAATGAGCTTAGTAAGGTCTCAGCACACAATATAAACCTACAAAAATCTATTGTATTCCTGTATATTTCCAACAATTGAAATTCAAATTTTAAAATACTATTTATAATAGTATCAAAAATATGTAATACCTAGAGATTAATCTTACGTAAGACATGAAAGGCTTGTATACTGAAAACTATAAAATGTTATTGAAAGAAATACTAAATATATTGAGAGCCATACCTTGAACATGAGTCAAAAGACTCAATATTGTTCAGATGTTGCTCTCTCCAATTTGTTCTCTAGATTCAGTGCAATTCCAATGAAAATAAATCCCAGTCAACTTTTTCATAGAATTGATAAGCTGACTCTAAAATTCATGTGGAAATGCAATATACTTTAATAGTCAAAACAATTTTAAAAAAAGAAAAAAGGAACAAAGTCGGAGAGTAAACGCTACCTGAATCCAAAGCTTCTTATAAAGTTACACTTCTCAAGACTATGTGATATTGAGATAGACAGACACATCAATACAATAGAGATTCTGAGAAAAAGACCCACATATTATGGATAACTCATTTTCAACAAATGTACAAAGTAAATTCAGTAAAAAAAAAAGGGGGGGGCGTGGTGTGCCTGGGTGGCTTGGTTGGTTAAATGTCTGACTTTGGCTTAGGTCATGATCTCTGTTATGATCTCACGGTTCATGAGTTTGAGCCCTGCGTCGGGCTCTGTGCTGACAGCTCAGAGCCTGGAGCCTGCTTCGGATTCTGTGTCTCCCTCTCTCTCTGCCCCTCCCATGCTTGCACCTCTGTCTTTCTCTCTCCGAAATAAATAAACATTAAAAAAAATCTATACTTCATGCTATATGCAAAAATTAACTCAAAATGGATCATAACCTAGATGCAAAACCTAAAAATATTATGCTTCTGAAAGAACACTGTAAAACATTTGTGATCTTAAGTCAGGTAGAAATTTCTAAGATATAATACCAAAAGCATAATCCATAAAGGGAAATTGATAAATTTGACTCCATCAAAATTAAAACCTTTTGCTCTTCAAAAGATATTGTTTAGGAATATGAAAAGACAAGCCACTGACTAGAAGAAACTCAATAAGAAGACAAACAATTCAATAAAAAATGAGCAAAATATTTGAATATTTTCACCAAAGAAGATATATGGGTGGCAAATAAGCACATGAAAAGATGCTCAATATTTTTAGTCATTAGGGAAATGCAAATTAAAACCATATATACCACTATGCAGCCATTATAATGAAAAGGTAGATAATATGAAGTATCGGGGCACCTAGGTGGCTCAGTCAGTCAGGTGTCTGACTTTGGCTCAGGTCATGATCTCATGATCCGTGGGTTCGAGCTCCTCATTGGGCTCTGTGCTGACAGCTCAGAGCCTGGAGCCTGCTTTGGGTTCTGCATCTCCCTCTCTCTCTTTGCCCCTCCCCTGCTTATGCCCTGTTTGTCTCTCTCTCTCAAAAATAAATAAACATTTAAAATTTTTTTAAAAAGATACTTCTTCTTCAAAAAAAAAGATAATACAAAGTCTTGACAATGATGTGGAAAAACTGAAACTTCACACTCTCCCTATGGGAATATAAGACAATATCAACTGGTTTGGAAGTCTTTTAAGAAGTTAAATATACACTTATCACAGGATCCAGCCAAACTCCTAGGAATTTACCCAAGAAGAAAGTCAACATGAGTGTATACAAATACTTGTATATGAGTGTTCACAGAAGACTTATTTGTAATAGCCAAAAAGTTGGAAGCAACCCAAATGTTAGTGGGTGAATGTATAAACAATTGTGATACGGCCATACAATGGTGTACTACTCAGAATAGAACACAATAAACTATTGATACATACAACATGAATGAATCTCAAAATACTTATGTAAGTGAAATAATTCTGACTAAAATAAATAAAATAAAATAAAATAAATAAAAAGTATACATACTGTGTTATTAAAACTCTAGACAATGGAAACTAATCTATGGTGATAGAAAATAGATTGGTGGTTACCTGGTTAGGGCGTAGCTAGGGAGGGGGTCCAGAGGTACATGAAAACTTGTATAGGTGATGAATACATTCCCTGTTTTGACTGTGGTGATTGCTTCACAGGTGTCTACATACAACAAAACTTACAAATTGTACATTTGAGTATATACAGTTTACAGTATATCACTTAACACCTCAATAAAGGTATTTAAAATTTGTAAAAGTGATAGTTTAGCAAGGACTTGAAGGAAGTGAGGAAGTTAGTCTTATGGATAGGTAATGCGAGGTTTTAAAAAATTATTCACCAGGGACATCTGGATGGCTCAGTCGGGTGAGCATCAGACTCTTGATTTCAGCTCTGGTTGCAATCTGAGGGTTAAGAGATTGAGCCCCCCCCCCATTTGGGTTCTCCCCTGGGCATGGAGCCTGCATGAGATTGTCTCTCTCCCTCTCTCTTCCTCTGCCCCCTCTCCCCACTCATGTCCGCTCTCTCTAAAATAAATTTTAAAAATATTTTTTTAATCACAATGAGACACAAACAAAAGGATACCGAGAGAGAGAGTTGTGAAAGAGGTTTGTTTTGATTGCAGGTGAGGAGTGTGTGTGTATCTGTCTGTGTGTGTGTGCATGTGTGATATTTTGTAATTCGACCAGTCAATGCCCTGATACCAACCACACTACCTTTGCCTGCTCGCCTGAAGGTGAGCTTGCTCAATGATCTATATGGGACTGGGCCTCAGAGTGAGTTCTGCTCGCTAGCCAATGAGCATCAACAACAGGAGGGATGTCTTTTCCCTCTGCGAAACCCTTGCCAAACTAAGCAAACAAATGCTCCAAAACAGGAAGATATTCTGATGATTTCTATTACTTTCCTCAGAGCAAAAATTATGAACCCATGGTGATGGCCAGTCTTTGCCTCTTACTTGAGACCCTGAGGGACTGACAGGTTTCTCCTCAGTCTTTTATAGAAACACAAAAAGCAAGCATTGCTTTTTATACTAAGAAGCTTAAAGCAGGGTTTTTATGCATGCTTCATTAATTTTCCTTTATTGCAGAGATGAGTCCTATCTTCTTGGAAGGACCACACAGATCTTGGTGTACCTTAAGAATAATAGACAACAATTACAGCCTGTTCATCTTACCTCCTTTGCATGAAGAGAGAGAGAGAGAGAGAGAGAGACAGAGAGACAGAGAGAGAGAGAGAGAATCATTATATAACAGTGTTAGGGGCACCAGGATCCCCTCTACCTCCCCCAGGGATTTTCTCGAGATTGTACATGGACAAATGTCTGGAAGGAGACACAAGAAACCATCCATGGTTACCCGAGGGCAGTTAGAATAGAGAAGATGAGGGTAGGAAGGTTTTCTGTGTCTTTTGGATATTTTACAATTGCTTATACTCTTGGAATTAAAGCTCTTTTAAAAAAAGTATTCCTGCTGTGAATTAGCACTGTATGCCTTTACGTGTGTATGTTGAAATGGACCCAAAATATGAGGAAAAATTTTTGTCCTGCATTTTCTAGTTCTACCTCCATGCAAAAGTTTGGTGGCTTTCTATTTTGGCATACTGGTTAGATGCTTTCCTTTCATAAAGGGTATTAACTCTATGTTGATTATGCTTAATTATACCATAGAACTTCTATACTTTAGATTCTTTTTTCAATGTTTATTTATTTAATTTGAGAGAGAGAGAAGTGGGGAGAGAGCGAATCCCAAGCAGGTGCCATGGTGTCAGTGCAGAGCCCGAGATGCAGCTCGAACTCATGAACCATGAGATCATGACCTGAGCCGAAATCAAGAGTCGGACCCTTAACTGACTGAGCCACAACTGAATGAGCCACCCAGGCACCCCTAGATTCTTCTCGGAAAATATAACCTTGAGTTTTCTGGTGTTGTATTATTAGCAAAAGTTTTGCTTAAAAATCATGTCCAGGGAGAATGGCCTAATGGGAATGGACTCCGCTTCTAGACATTTTAAATTTTGTCAGGTTTGGAGATAGATCCTTGGAGAGATTTCTTGGCCACATAGTCTCAACCCCCATCTCTCTCAGGACATGTCCTTTTCTGTCCTATATTTTGTCACTTTTCCTTGGGAGTACACTGAGGGGTGTTTTAAGAAACAACTACGTTACATCTATCATTGTATATATTATTTTTGAGAATATATTATTATTGAGAACATTATCTAGATGTCACAACAATATAGGAAAAGCTGTGTTTCTTCCTGAGCATCTGGCCCTCTTTTATCTTTTGCTATTCGCACTGTAAACTTTGCAGTAGCTTTGCTTTCCCTTGATCACTATGCAACTCTAAGCCAAATTTGTGTGCTTCTCAGTGTCTTTACAGAAGTTCAGGGATGAATTTCAGTGCCTAGATGTTATATATTATACTATATCATACATTACATTAATTAAAATTTTTTTCATGTTTATTTATTTTTGAGAGAGAGAGAGAGGGAGAGAGGAGTAGGAATGGGGAAGGGCAGAAAGAAAGCGTAACACAGAATCCGAGGCAGGCTCCAGGCTCTGAGCTGTCAGCACAGAGCCTGATGAGACTTGTACTCACAAACCGTGAGATCACGACCTGAGCCGAAGTCAGACACTTAACCACCCAGGTGCCCTTATTTTTCTGCTTTTTAAAAATATTTTATTTATTTTTGAGACAGAGAGAGAGAGAGAGAGAGAGCGAGAGCAAGTGGGGGAAGGACACAGAGAGAGAGGGACAGAGGATCCAAAGTGGACTCTCTGCTGTCAGCACAGATGTAGGGCTCAAACTCATGGACTGTGAGATCAGGACCTGAGCTGAAGTCAGACGCTCAATCAACTGAGCCTCCCAGGCGCCCCAGTACTTTTCTACCTTTTAACTTTCTCTTCACCCCTTTTCCTCATTTATGTTAATACATTTTTTGTTGTTATATTTCATGTATTTCTACAAATGATTCCAAAGCTCCTCCTTCCCTTTTTTGAATAAAGAGTAGTAAGGGATCCACTTTCACTTTGGAATATGAATTTGCAAAACTTCTCATGATTGAAACTAGGATTCCAAACTCTTCCACAGGCTTCTGATTACCATATTAATACCATTGTCCTCAACATTAACATCAGACCCTGTTGTCACAACTCTAGAGTGACCATGAGAGTCATAGACCCCTATGAAGTCAACATCATCTAGATTAATTTTGGTTAGTGAAAAAAAAGTCATAAGACTTAAGCTCCAGACTCAGCTAATTTATTTATTTTTCAAAATATTTATTACTAGTGTACTATGTACCAGGCATGCAGTTAAGTTCTATAGATACAATGGTAAGCAAAAAACAAACATGGCCTATGCCCTTAAAGAGTTTATAATCTAAAAGTGAAAAAAGACACTAGACATATAATCCCACAAATGTATTTACAGGTCACAAACAGGCTTTGGGATCATGTGATGTGCGGTCGGAACCTGTCTAGGGCGTCAGGGAAGACTTGTTTGAATTGATATCTGCAGGACAACTAGGAGTTTGGGGAGAGGATAAGAAAAGGCAAGAAGCATTTAGGGAAGTGAGAATAGCATTTGCAAAAGCCATGTTGCAGGACGGAGCACAGTGCAATGGAGGAACTGCAAGAAGAGCCCTGTGGCTAAATGCAGATATTTGTGGGACGGTGGTGCTAGCTGAGGCTACAAGAGTACGCAAGTGGAACCTACTAAACCACTGAACTGTTTTAAATAATGACTAACCGTGTGAACTATGATAAGTGATCCAACTTTTCTAAGCCTGTTTTCCTGGCTGTAGAACACTGATCTTTTAATTTTTTTTATTTTTGAGAGACAGACAGAGTATGAGCAGGGGAGGGGCAGAGAGAGGCAGACACAGAATCCGAAGCAGACTCCAGGCTCTGAGCCGTCAGCACAGAGCCCGATGCGGCGCTCGAACTCACAGACCGTGAGATCATGACCTGAGCTGAAGTGGGCCGCTTAACCGACTGAGCCACCCAGGCGTCCCTCTTTTTTTTTTTAATATTTATTTATTTTGAGAAGGGGGGAGAACGACTGGGGGAGGGACAGAGAGAGAGGAAGAGAGAGAATCCCAAGCAGACTCCATGATGTCAGCGCAGAGTCACGGACTGTGAGATCATGATCTGAGCTGTTATCAAGAGTTCTTCACCTAACCAACTGAGCCCCCCAGGGGTCCCAAGAACACCGATCTTTAACCGCATGGTGATGCTGAGCTACCTACCAAGATACTGTTAAAGTTACAAGGGGATTTAAGCTAAACTTTTTCTAGGGACCAGCGTACTGGAAATTTCCATTTACTCAAGGGAAAAGCCATTTACTTTATGAGAAAAAAAAAGGCCCTTGGGGAGTTTTTTTGTTTTGTTTTTTGTCTTTTAATCAAATTATGCACAGTGAAAGAACATTCTCACATGCGAACAGTCTTGTGAAGATAGCCAAGAGGTAACAGTGTCTGCCCCATCCCCTTGGTACCAGGGCTTTTACCTAATGGTTTTGTTAATGTACACAGAAAACTTAAAATATGCAAGACACTTTCAGCTATGTTATTTTGTTTAATTCACACAAGATGCCTATGACTTAAGTATCATTTTTAATCTTTTAGAGATAACAAAACTAGTAACCAGAGAAATTAGATAACTTACTCAAAAATATATAGTTGGAAAATTATAGAGCTGGAACTCAAACTCAGATAGTCTGATCCAAATCCACAAAAATATCGCTCACCACAGGGACCTCAACAAGACTGGTTGGGGTCCAGAGTTGCCTGTCAGACCTTGCAGTGACAACGAGGAGGGAAAGGAAAGACAGGATCCGCCAGTTCTCATTCCATGAACCCGATATAAAAGAAATCTTATCTTCTGAGGAAATGCCCTCAACTTCTGCTATCAACCACCAGCTGGTAAGGCATGACCAGAAAGTCATTTATCTGTCAAAGTAGTTTCCCGCGCCCCTTATCTGCAGGGAATATGTTCCAAGACCCCCAGTGGATACCACGGATAGTACCAAACCCTATATACACCCACCTATGATAAAGTTTAATATACATATTAGGTACAGCAAGATATTAATGATAATAATAAAAAAGAACAATTATAACAATATACTGTAATAAAAGTTATATGAATATGGTATCTCTCTCAAAAGATCTTATTATACTACTAACTCACACTACTTCTTGTGATGTTGTGAGATGATCAAATGTCCATGTAATGAGAAAAAGTGAGGTGAACGACATAGGCATTGTGATGTAGTGTTAGACTACTACTGACCTTCTGAGCATATGTCAGAAAGAGGATCATCTGCTCCTGGCTCGCGGTTGACCGTGCGTAACTGAAACTGTGGGAAGCGAAACCACGAATGAGGGAGGACTGATCCCCCAGCTTAAAAGAAGGAAATGAAATAGATAAACCCTTCTGCCAATAAAGATAAAAGATTCTGTTTCCCCAGTTGGCCTTGACAGGGAGTGGGTTCTGTAAGACCTGTACTTTATAAAGAGAAGGGAAATGTCACCAGGCATTCATATCTGTAGAACTTGGCTAGCATTCTGTAAAGAAGAAGAATACAACATGGTGCCAGCTGTCAATACTTCTGTTTTAATAAGAAAACTACCTTGGAAAGAAAATCAGACCCACACTGGGATGGAATAGGACGTCCTAGACACGAGTTCTAACTTGGGGCAGGATTAGTAAGAAGCAAGCTCTCCAATCCTGCTGAGTCAATGGACAGGATCTATTTTCAGTTTTCAACTTGTCCTGAGATGCTGTAAGTCCCTTGCCAAGACTTGAATCAGTGCAGCATCTGTGAGAACCAATTAAGAACGCCTCATCACCTAGGAAGAGAGCAACAGAGTGCTGTGAATTCTTATTTGGATAAAAGTGCCTGAAAGTGAAGAAAATTAGCCAGCTCTCTAGTCATGCAGTCAAATCTTTTGTTAACAAAGGGGGGAAAAAAGGAGGACCTGCTCTGGTTGGCTCCATTCCACATTCCCTCAGCAACTAGATTTCCTCTTTCCTACTTCTCCTGACAGTGTCAAGTTGGATGGACACCATTTGGCCTGCGAATCAAGATTTCCTTGTAGACGTCTTTGCCTGGGTGCTTGACTCTCATCTTTTGCAGAGGCTGCACTCTCACCTCCTGATCACCCGTTTGCTCACTGGGTTCCTAACCATCTGCCTGGTTTTTAACATTCTGGTCATTTAAGGCATTCTTTTGGGATTTCTGGTCAATTTGGTGTCCTTGCTTGATTCTGGCACATTCTGAATTCTGCCTGTATTTGGTTCTTGTTTACTGATTTTTCCTGTCCTTTGGCTTTTGTGTACTTCTCTACTTCTGTTTTTCCATTCCAGTCACCCACTGCCTAGCAGAAAGCCACTTCCAACTTCCCTTACCTGTTTGATTTTTTTAAAACCTGTTTTTACAAAGTGCCACCATTGTTCACAATTCCAGAACTGACATTTTTAGGGTTTTAGGTAGAGCAATCAAGAGGAAATACCCTTTTGGAAAGAGGAAATGCAAGATTGGAGTATAGGGTTGCTAGCTTTCTTTAGATCTAAATCTCAGGAAAACAGTAAGAGGGAACATAAAGTTAAAAAGATCGAATTCAAAAGAAAGATGCTTATTATTGGTAACACAGGCAATAAAATAAAAATCATCTAAGAAGAATGTAAAATAAGAACCATGACAGATCATTGATTCTTAATAATATTCTATTTTTCATATCAAGAAAATGTTGTTCCTTTGAACTAAGTGCTTTTAGTTTATTACCAAATTTTTAATATGTGAATTATATATGTTTTAATGGATAAACATCTTAACATTTACAAACACTTATAAAAAGAATGCATTTTTAGTGTACCAAATTTGAAACGTGTTTAATTTCAAATCTAATTGAACTGTGCTATTTTCATAGAAATATATGGGCTCCTTTGGAAAAGTTTAATTTTAGGTTGTAGGAAGTTAACAGTTAATTCTTTAAAAAAATTTTTTTAGTGCTTATTTATTTATTTATTTTGAGAGAGAAAGAACAAGCAGGGGAGAGGCAGAGAGAGAGGGTGAGAGAATCCCAAGCAGACTCCGTGCTGCCACTACAGAGCCCAATGTGGGGCTCAAACTCATGAACCACGAGATCATGACCTGAGCTGAAATCAAGAGTTGAATGCTTAACTGACTGAGCAAACCAGGTGCTTCTAAAAGAGTTAATTTCTAAGTTACACATATAGCAAACTATTCCATACCATCAGTATATTTTTCTTCTTTTTTTTTAAGGTTGTTTATTTATTTTGAGAGATAGGGCACAAGTAGGGAAGGGGCAGAGAGAGAGAGAGAGAGAGAGAGAAAGAGATAAGGAGAGAGAGAGAATCCTAAGCAGGCTCCATACTGTCAGCACAGAGTCCAATGCAGGGCTTAAACCCACAAACCTCGAGATCACGACCTGAACTGAAGTCAGACGCTTAACCGACTGAACCACCCAGGCGGCCCCGAATATATATTTCTGAGAAATAAATGGGCAACTCACTCTTGTCCCTTCAAAAATAATTAATTTTGTGACTCTAGAATTTTACAGTTGGAATTTTCCATGGAATCAGAAAAAACAAATCCAGTCATTTCTGTATTTTCCAGAATAATACAACCTTTGTTTTATTTTAAAGTGAACAGAGCAAAGCAGTAGAAATATGTTGGGAGTCAGACATCCTGTGGTAGAATTCTGGCTGTGGACCTTCATAGCATGACCTTGGGCAAATTCCCCAACCTCTCCTTACCTGGGAAATGTTTTTAACCGATTCCAGCTCCACAGTATACGGCCCAGGTCCAAGTCATCCTCGAACTTGTTTCCCCTTGATAATATCCTAGACTTGAGCTCTTGTCGTGTGTTCCTACCCTTATAATTAAATCTTTGCTTGATCTCTATTGCACAATTTATCTTCTAGTTGCCTGCCCAGCACAGCTGTCACCTCTACGTTTGGAGCCCTGCCCTTTTACGCAGGTCGTGATTATAGAACCTGACAATCTTTGGACAGACCTTCCAGTTACCACCTCCAGTCTGCTGGTCTGAATCCCAGAGAACTATCTCCCTCTGAGCTATTTGATTTTGTGTCAACTTGACTCTGTGTCAACTTGACTATGTGTTCAACTGCTGCCTTGGGCCACCCACTGACAACTGCTTTCATGAACTATGGCCTGATACCTTGAAATATTTTGAGCACTTGTTAACATATCAGTAACCCCAAGTTCCGGTCCTATCCCAGTGGATATGTTCAAGACTGGTTCTCTTCTCTTCTCTGGTATTAGTGGGCCAAACCCAGTCTACTTCCAAGGTGCCAGATACGTGATTCTATATGGTATGAATCTATAGCATCGAGAAATTGTTATAATCTGTTTAGCAAGACAGGGACATAGGTGACATAGTTTAAAAAGATCTCTATTGGTGTAACAATAGTCAAAACTTTTACAAGAGTTGGTATTTAAAGGGACTAGTTTTGTTTACTGAGAAAATTAAATTGTGTGGAAAAGCTCATTCCCCTAAAGCTCAAAAGTGGATTTTTACCTAAAGCTTTTTGGGAAGGTTTGCTGAAAATGTTGACTCTTCATGAATTTGTTGAACAAGAAATTTCACAGGAATGCTTGTAAATTTATCTATTTACCCAGTTATGTTTTCAAAGTAAAAAAATTCCTTTTATTGATTTCTTTCACTTAAAACAAAGTGATTGCACATGGTTTTCCAGCATGGCATTTTAGACATGGATGTGTGTATATTAGCTAAGAACTTTATAACATATAGCCTCATTTAATCGTTACATGGGCTTATTAACCTACTACGAAAGAGGAAACTAAGGCATGGAGATTTTAAGTAACTTGCCGGAGAAGGTCACACAGCTAGAAAGTAGTAGAACCAGACAAACAGAATCTGCCTTCGGTTTTAACCTGTTTTTAGCTCCTAATCACCACATGGAAATAAGAAACACTGGGAAAAAAAAGGAAAAAAAAACTCACCTTGGGAAAAGATAAGGTAAATGCTCTACAAGAAGACTGAACCCTTATTCCATTTCCTGAATTGGTTGGTTCTGACTGAGTTTTACTGGGGGTAATCAGTGAGGAAACATCTGGGTCTCCTAAGATCTCCGCTGTCATCTGAGAGAATTGGATGTTTCCTGGATTTGGATGGTTATTCCTGTGCTCAAGGGAACTGGGAAATATTTTGGGCTGGTCTTCAGAAGGAAGACAGCACTACAAATCACCCTCATAAACAGGGCTCTGGTAGTGAGCTACCAGGTCGCCTCTTGCTGCATTAAGTATGCAATTTTCCCCTTCTGTGGAGGGCATGGCACATCTGTATACACGAAATAGGGAAACCAGATTGTGGAATGCATTTGAGTGTTACTACTTTGACAGTTATTCTATAGGAGATTCTATAGGAGACCCTGAGACCATTGCAGAGGCTGAAAAAATTCTCACTTTCCGGATAAGATGATATCCTGCCGAAGACCATAACCTACCGTAATAAAGCAAACTCTTCAATTACTTCCATGTGACAAGTTTTCTTTTTCCAGAAGCTGCTGGGGAATAGTTGTTTTCATGATTGATCTGAAGATGTTCTAAGAAATGCCATCATTACAGCCATGTGACAAGTTTTATATGATAATTTCTGACATGCTTACTATAGTCATTGTGAATTCTCAATATAAGCCTTTTACTGCCATGTTTTCATTGGGGGAATTTCAATATTCAGAATTAGAGTGTTATGCCTCAAGTTGGACAGAATCCTAGCACCTCAAATTATTATAGGCTGTTCCTTTTCTTGAGGAACTATTCCAAAAAAACCCACAACATTTCTTCAGGAAATGTACCAATAAGAATAAGAAATGGAATATAGACTGTTATTCATGATTCTGTTTCAGATTTGAATGTTACTTTTAAGTTAAAAACATCTTTAAAACCTATTCTACTTTTGTATTTTTTGTCCTCCTGGACAGCTTCATTTATTCATTCGTTCTTTCAGCAAAACCTTCTATACACCAGGTGCTGTGCTAGGTATTAAGGATGTAATAATGAATTAGAATTTGCTGTCAGATTCTAATCGTTCCTTTTTTAAAGCATTCTTTATTAAAAAACCAGATATACAAAACTACTGTTCTACTTCATATTAAATTTCTTGTGTTCTATGCTCCTAACATAATTTTATAACATTTTAGACACAATAGATTGGTAATATTTGATAGTGGTTATCAATGGACAATTAATCATATTTTTTTTAAATCAATATCCCATTAGCCTTTTCATAGAAGATAAATGCGTATCCTGTCTCTCATTTTAGCCTTTCTTTCTTTCTTTCTTTCTTTCTTTCTTTCTTTCTTTCTTTCTTTCTTTCTTTCTCTTTCTTTCTTTTCTTTTCTTTTCTTTTCCTTCCTTCCTTCCTTCCTTCCTTCCTTCCTTCCTCTTTCTTTCTTTCTTTCTTTCTTTCTTTCTTTCTTTCTTTCTTCTTCCTCTTTTCTTCCTCTTTCTCTCATTTTAGTCTTACATTCTCACGACATAAGACTCACACACATGTGTTCTCATCACAACAGACTTCATTTTTCCTGGGGTGCAAATTCAGTCACCACCTTGCCTTACCATTCCAGTGCATGGCGGTGACTGAATCTGCACCCCAGGAATCAGTGTAAGTAAATAATTAATTGGTCTGTCCAATTAATTGTCTGGCTGGTCCTCTGGGGAATCTCACATAAAACATGGTTGTTTTTTAATTGAATCTCTAATTCAGAGCCTAATCTCCCTTCTATTCTCTCTACTCATCCCTTTCCTGCTTCCCATTTTGAAGCTTCAAAGAAATTCCTGATTGTGTCTACTTTCCCAAATCACTCACAAAGAGGTTAACTCAGAGGTCACAAAGTCAGATGCCTACAGGGACCAGCCGGGAAAGAGAAATAAGTGCTGGGGGCTGAGGCAGTACTACTAGGGAGTGAAGGGGGGGGGGTACTGTGGCAAACCGCAGAGCACTGGCCCAGATGAGAGGAGGGTGCCGTACTCAGTGCCAGCTCATTGTTGTTGACTGAATGATGAAATGCTTGGTTAGCTGATCATCCAATTTTCACAAGAGTCAGAAATCTGGGTCTTTATGTAAAATGTGTCAATCTGTAAATGTTGGACCACCCAAATAAAACATGCCTGCGCAGGGCTGCCATTTGCAACCTTGGCTCTCATTGGTATTGAATTCAAAGAACTAAAGGCACCATAGGTTTCTGAAATGCCCTTGAAGAATATGAGTTGAGTTTGTGGGAAAAGGAAAAGGAAGATTTCTTACCAGGGTTGTGGTTTAATATTAACCTAATTTGTGCATTTTCATTAATCTAATTGGTACATTGTCATTCTACAGTCTTTAAAAATGTAATAAACCAATCCATCTTTTATATATGAAAAGGGGGGATTAAATATATATTCAATTTAAAAATACATTTCAATTTTGCTTTTATTTATATAAAGGAACACTGGCATGGGAAGAATACATTAAAAATTAATGAGTGATTGTAGGGTAGGGACAGGAAGAAAGGCATGAGTGTGGGATTAAGACTTCTCAATCTATACTTTTTAATTTAGTTTTTATTTTTGATACAGGTGAGAGTATTATATATTCAAAAAATCAATGTAAGTGTAAAATAAAAGTAAATGGTATTAACATGCCAACTTATTTTTTATTGCAGGGAAGTACGACACGTTGAAAAATAAATTAGAATGCATAAAAATATATAACAGGACAGGGGCGCCTGGGTGGCTCAGTTGGTTAAGCGGCCGACTTCGGCTCAGGTCATGATCTCATGGTCTGTGAGTTCAAGCCCCGCGTCGGGCTCTGTGCTGATGGCTCAGAGCCTGGAGCCTGCTTCAGTTTCTGTATCTCCCTCTCTCTCTGCCCTTCCCCTGCTCATACTCTGTCTCTATGTCTATCAAAAATAAATAAAACATTAAAAAAATTAAAAAATATATATATAACAGGACAGGGCCACCTGGCTGGTTCAATGGGAAGAGTATGTACTCTTGATCTCAGGGTCATGATTTCGAACCTTATGTTGGGTGTGGAAAACTTAAATAAATAAAACTTTAAAATATATATATAATGTAAATATATATGTTTTAGAGGACAAAATTCTATACGGGAAATGGAATTATAACTGTTGAAGAAGAAAAGGGAACAATGTTACAATTAGAATAGCTAAAAAAGCAATTTTTAAATTTACTCTTTAAATGGCATCAGATCGCTATGGTATTTAGAGTCCACTGAACACACTTAAAACTTGTGTGACCATCTTGTTTTTTTTAATTATTTTAATGTTTATTTTTGAGACAGAGAGAGAGAGGGAGAGAGAGCATGAGTGGGGGAGGGGCAGAGAGAGAGAGGGAGACACAGAATCTAAGGCAGGCTCCAGGCTCTGAGCTGTCAGCACAGAGCCGACGCAGGGCTTGAACCCATGAACCGCAAGATCATGACCTGAGCCAAAGTTGAAGGCTTAATGGACCGAGCCACCCGGGTGCCCCTTATTTTTTAATGCCAATATTTACAATGTAACACTGAAATTTTTTTCTTTACAATTGTATTATTTTATGATAAAAATTTTGGATACTGACATAAATATAGGAAAGGGAATAGATGTATTTTTCAAAATTCTTTTGAGAGTATATAAACCAAGCGGTTTAAAGAATACTGGAAGTTCAAGACTATTTTCCTATACAGTTGACCCTTGAACTACATAGGGGTTAGGGGTGCCAACTCTCACTGTACAGTCAAAGATCTCTGCATAACTTTTGACTCTCCAAAAACTTAATAGCCTACTATTGATCAGAAGCCTTACCAATAACATAAATAATCAATTAATGCATATTTTGTATGTTATATGATTATATGTTATATTCTTATAGTAAACTAAGCTAAAGAAAAGAAAATATTAAGAAAATGATAAGGAAGAAAAAATACATTTACAGTACTGTACTGCCAAAAATATGCATATCAAGGATTAGCAAAGTTCAAACCCAGGTTGTTCAAGGGTCACTTGTACTTGAACTACTGGAGTCACGGCTTTGTCCATGGAAGGCCACAGTTATGTTCCATGATGAAAAATTAGCACCTCTGAACACTATCATATGGATTAGTTTTGGATTAGCTAGCTTTTACTTACAAAAACAGAACACTTTTAAGTTCCATAAGAATGAGCGCCAGGTAAATAGGTAAATTTAGATATCTGTAAGACAGGTCCAACATACAAAATCAAGAATTTGCAGGGCCACTGTAATGAGATTGCAAAGGAGGGCCAAATCAAGAGGCTGTTTCCTACTCAAATTGGCCATAGGCCAACCTGCTTGGGTCCACCTAGGAACACATAGAACACATAGAGGTGGATTTAAAACCAAACGTGTGGGGTGCCTGGGTGGCTCAGTAGGCTAAGCATCCAACTCTTGATTTCGCCTCAGGTTATGATCTCACTGTTGTGAGACTGAATTCTTCATAGGGGCTCTGCTGTCATGTCAGCACAGACCTTGCTTGGGACTCTCTCTCTGCCCCTCCCCTGCACTCTTTCTCTCAAAATAAATAAATAAATATTTGAAAAAACAAACAAAACAACCAAAAGTACAAGTCCAGTGGTAGGAGGGCTCATCAAAATCACTTCTAATTATGCTCCTAGAGTGGCCCATGGGGGATTGCTCTAGCCCCATGTTTCTCTCTCAGGCTCCTAGAATATGTGATGTTAAGAAAAACAACCCAAGTTTGAAATGAAAATGATCTAAATTAATTTTCCCTTTCAAATAAGAAAATATTAACTACATATAATCTTTGTTGACTCTAAGTAAAAAACCGAGCAATCCTTTCATCTTATTTGGTTCAACTTTCATCCTTGCTATTCCTGTTTATATCCCTTACCAGGAAAAAATTCCAATCTCCCAAATCACCCTTTATCTTCCATCCACTGGCCTACTCAAGGCTCTGCATGCCACCTATTCTGAACCCTCTTCCTACAATTCTCCAATTTCTGAGACCTTTCACTGTATCCTCTGGAATGCACGGTCCATCATCAGTAAAACTCTCTGTATCCTCAATCTCCTCTCTGAATAGTTCCTTCACCTGTTCTAAAGTAAGCCTGGCTCACCCACCTGTGAATGCCAATTTTCTCTGCAGGCTTTCTAGAGACCTCATACCACTGGACTTGGAGGTGGGATAGGAATCCTCCTTGTTCTTCATTGCTTCTTTCAGGCTATTCTTCCTCTCTCCTTCCTAACTTCTCTTCCTGCCCAGTATTTGTTTTGTTGTATTTATTTATTTAGAGAGAGAGAAAGAGAGAGAATCCCAAGCAGATTCTGCACTGTCAGCTCGGAGCCCCGCAGGGCTCACTCTCATGAACCAAGAGATCATGACCTGAGAGTTGGACACCCAATTGACCGAGCCAACCCAAGTGCCCCTGTTTTGTTTTTTAACTCGTGTCTTCTGATGTTGTCACTCTCCTCATTGTGGTAGTCACCTACTAACTCATATAGCACTCTGCCTTATTTTTCAAGGACTTTATCTTTTGGCCATTGGCATCTTGTCCAGTAATCAGCACCTCTCCTAATTCTAAGTCTTGTTGTTTTCAATATATACATAGATCATCTTTATGACACTCTTTTTGACTCTCTTCCAATGACATTGTATTCCACACCCTTTAGGCATTTGCTGCCATGGTTGCATTCCACTCTAGACTTCATTGCTTCTCCATAGTCTTGTTTGCACCCATCTCACTCTAATTCCCATGTTGCTGTGGTCACTCTGCGGAAGTAGGATGGACTCCTCCACCTCAAATTTGGTTTGGATGTCAAGACTGATGATGCCACACAAATGTACCAAGAGGGTACCAAAACTTTTATGGTGCACAGTTGGTAGAGTGTGTGCTCTTGGTCTCAGGCTTGTGAATTTGAGCCCCATACTGGGTGTAGAGGTTATTTAAAAATAAAATCTTTACAAAAATGTTTTATTACTCACAGACAGAAGCTTTCTGTGGAGAGCTGGACAGGCTCCTAGGCTGGTACAAATATAGCCTAAGAGAGTAGAGAAAGGACTGTCTTAGGGTTTTATGGTGATTGATGGGTAGAAGCAGGGTGAAGGTTCCCTCAAGCGGGCTGGGTCTTGCATGGTTTGAACTTTCTGCTAGCACCAAAGGAGCCATCTTATCGGTTTTCCCATATGTGGGCTGCAGAGAAAATAGAAGAGGTAGGGCTTGAAAGCTGTCAGTGAAAACATAGAAAAACGGAGTCTCTTTATTATAATAAATCTTTCCAGATTGTTCCCTTTTATTCTGACTCCTATAGTTCCTCGAAAAACCTGCAATTCATTGACCCAACGATATTTTCTCTGTCCTTAATCTCTATATATCCATTCTTCCCCCATCTTAAACTCCATGGAAAATCATAATCATTCCCTTACTTACATTCTCAAATTCCTTGCTCCTCCTCCCTCAGTAAAACCTGACTAAATAAAATTCTAAGCCTACTCTGAGTCAGCATCCTTGCAGCCAGTTATTATTGGGCAAAATCAAAACAAAACAAAACAAAACCACCATCACACTGACTTATGTCACTTAAATTCATGATCATGATCTCAAGAGGGTCCTTTATGGCACTCAGTAAGCATATGATTTTTCTCCCTATTCATCTTCTCATCCTCCTAATAACTATTTGATACTGTCTCTTCTTTCCTAAAACCTGTTACTCTTCTGCACCTCCCTCTATTGATAACCTTACCTCCTTTATCCCTGAGAAAATTCAAATGATCAGAGGAGAAGTCCACAGATTCCCTCCACCCCTCTACCCACCTACTTGCCCGTTCCCATAGAAGAACTTGTGCTCCTGTCTCCAGAAGATCCTTTCGCTTGTGTGCTAGATTCCAAACTCTTTCCCTCTCAATGACACTGCTCCAGCAATTCTTTCTTCTTGACCCTACATTAATTTTCTTCTTCCAGATCTTTTCCGGGTAATTGTCACCAAAAATAAGTATTTCTCCCAATTTTTTGGTCAATCTGCTTTCGACTCCACTTCCACCACCAGTTACTGCCCAATTTTGGGGCTCCCGTTACAAAAGAACTTCTCAAAAGAATTGTATTAGACATCTCTAATTCCTCTCTTCCTATTTTTTCTTAAACAGACACAGATTAAATTTTCCCCCCACTGCTCCACTGAAGTGTTACTGATAGTCTCTATGGTACTAAATCCAAAGGTTAATTCTCAGTCCTTACTCACATAGAAGCATTCACTCCTGCTTGATACAGTATTTTCACTTGCCTTCCAGGCACCTCTCCCTGAGTTCTCCTCTTTCACTGGCTTCTCCTTCTCAGTCTCCTTTGCTAGCTTCATCCTTGGTTCTCTCCTACTTACACTCACACTCTTGGCGAACTTGTCTTGTCATGGTTGTAAATGTCATTTAAATGTTGATATCTCTCAGACATCTCTAGCTTGAGCCACTATCTTTAACCCCGAACTCATATACACAACTGCCTACTCAAGACTTCACTTGGATTTCTAATAGAACTCAAACGTCACATGTCCAAAGTTGAACGCATGATCTTTCTCCTCAAACCTATACTACCTGTAGTTCTCATCTCCATTGTTTATTTTTTTCCATCGGCTTTATTACCTTATTTGATTTTACATTTATTACATTTACTATTTATTGCCTGTTATCCCCATCCTCAAAATGCAACATCCGCAAGGGTTGGTTTTTGTCTGTTTTGTTCAGGTTTATAACCCAATCAACTAGAACAATGTCTGGGTGCTCAATTAATATTTATTGGATGAATTAATTAATTAAACCCGTAGCATCCATTCTTAGCTAACTCAGGAATTACTGTTTTCTTAACCCAAACCGAAAACCAATGAGAAATGGGTTTATCTGCCAGCAATAACATCCTACCCTGGTTTAAAACCCGTGTCTCTACGTGCGTTGGGGGAGGGGCAGGCACGAAGGTTTTTGTTTTGTTTCATTTTGTTTTCCAGAAGTGCAAAGCTCCAGAACAAGGTTTAGGTAAAAACCACAGTGAGTAAAGATTTGCTTCTGGAGAAAACACTTGGCAGAGCAACAGGCCAGAATGAATTCTGCCTACCTAAACTTTGTTGGCATCACGTGAAAAGGTGGTATGCGGGGTAAAAAGCAAAAACGCATTTTTCTTCATTACAAGTCTCTCGGATCAACAGCTGTTCTCCCACTAGGGTGGCTCTTTTTTTCCCTTATTTGGACTTCACTGTCAAAAGAAAGCCACCACACCCTCCGTTGTGTAGGCTTCGCTGAGTAGCTCTGCCACGTCCCAGGTCCTCTATCTTCAGGACTGCATTTAATACAGTAATATTTTTCTTTACTTCCTTTTGAGTCAGGGTTCCTGGGTGGGGCCAGAACTCTGGACATGTTTGAAAACAATACAAACTTTTAAAAAGTCAGACTTTTTAAAAAGTACCTTAAAAAAAAAAAAAGTTTAAGGCCGTTAAGAGGCGAAATGGCTTTGGGGGAGGGGGGTGCGGCACATTCAGTTCAGTAGAAAGGAGACCCGTTCGCGTTCGCTCCACCACAAGCGCAGAGCCCGAAGGCCTTACCCGCTGCGGCAGACGCCCCTCTGCCCCGGCCGCACTCGCCACCACGCGCGAGGGCGAACGAGTCCGTCCCCACGGAAAGAACCCCAAGCTTCCCTTAAGTCTCCATGCAGCCCGCCCAGACACTTCCCGATTGAAGGAGCACTATCCACAGCGAGCGTTAGTTCTGCCAGGAGGGGTGGCGGGGGTGGCGGGAGGCGCCGCGCGCTCCGCGCTGCGAGCCGGCGGCCCCTCACCGGGCCCGCCCCTCCCCGCGTGGAGTGTGCGACACCCGGGCTTCCGCGGCGCCCTCTGCCTCCTCCGCACGCCTCCCCTTTAAGCGCTAGGCGCAGCTGGATTTATGTCGGCCGAGGCGAGGCGCGACTCCCCTTTATGGCGGAGTCGGCGGCAGCGGCTCTGACAACCGCGGCGGCGGGGCGAGCAGAGCAGGAGGCAGAGCCTCGAGCTCCCGGCCGCCGTCACCGCAGAGGGGCCGAGGGGAGCGCGGCGCTCGCCGCCGCGGGGGCGGAGGAGTGGGCGGGCCCGGGCGGGCTGGGGGCGGGGAGGCCGGGGAAGGCGGGGAGCCGGGTCGCCGGCGCTCGGGTCCGCCTCTGACTGCGGCGCGGCGGGGCGATGTGTGATTACCATGGCGAGGAGTCTCTGTCCGGGGGCCTGGCTAAGGAAACCCTATTACCTTCAGGTAGGCCGGCGGCGAGCCCGCCGGGCGCCCTCCCTCTCCGCGCGGGACTCGCCTTCCTCCCTCCTCCCTCATTGGGTCGGCGCCCGCCCGAAACCCGCTGCCCCCTGCCGTCCGGCACCTGGCGGCGCGCCCTCCCCGGCCGCCCGGGCGTCGCAGCCCCCACGGCGGCGCTGCCCGCGCCCCCCACAGCTGCCCCGGCGCCTCTCGCACCCTGGCCGCCGGGCTCCGGGGCCCAGGTCGCCCCGCCCGGACTCGCCCTGGTGCCCCTCGAATTCTGAGATCCCCGAGACGTGACCTGGGTGCGACCCTACGCGCCTAGCACTTGAGGCTCGGCAGCCTAGGCTCGGGACGTGCCGCCGGCTTCTCCCCGGTCCCGTGCTCTCCTCCTCCTCCCCTGTGGGCCCCGCAGGTCGGCTTTTCAAGACTCTGTGTCTTCGGTCTGTGGTGGGAAAGGTGGTGTGTCATTCCACCATATTTTAGAAAATTATGGCAATTTGTCACATCACTGTTCCCCCAGATCCCCGAGAAGCGACGTGTGTCTTGTGCTGAGCCCCTTGGTTCGGTCTTTCCATCCCACCCGTGATTTAAATGGGAGGTAGGGCTCAGAAGCCCAAATGAGGCGGATGGGTGTTTGCTTTCTAAAAGGAAAGGGGACAGCGTCGGGTGCCGATCTCAAATACCCCAGCAACGCAAACGTAATTCTCAGTCATGTCATGTGTACTGTTCGCGTGTTAATCTTTCATGATTTCCCGTTCCACCCTCTGTGCCGCTGCCAGTCTGTATCTTCAAACCCTACTACTGCCTTCATGTGCAGTTGGTCACCAGGGGGACCTAGTAGACATCGTGAGTAGCTGAGCGCAAAGCCATCACCCCGGTGGAAAAACAACTACAAATCAATGCCTCGCGTGGGTCAGCAGCGTTGTCTGCATTCAGAGAACAGTGATTCCTTTTACTGCTTACATTAAAAGGCTTAAAGTATTGATAAATTATTTGCGGACGGGAATTCCTACTCAGCTGGCGCTTTTACAAATTATTTTAAAAGTTGAGCAGAAACCCTAGTGGGGCAAGTAAATCTTTCATTCTTGTTTGGAAATTGCATATGTAAATCGTTACCCTGCAGTGAAGTGAATGATGCGCTGCAAATTGGAAGCATGATTTGACACCCCAGGATTTGAAGGGTGTAGGAGTAAAACTGAACGCCCTGAATCCTTGTAGCAGCTCCATCAGTAGTAATTGTGCTTGAGTAACAGTGTAAAATTCAACCTAGGCCAGATACCTCTTTGTAACCCTTTATATGAACAAAAGAGTATCTTTCAGACTCTCTCCCCAAAATGAGTTTATTGGGATATTTAAAATGTTTTTTACTAAAACTTTCTAGCTATTTATTTTTAATTTTTAAGATTTGTGGCAGACTTTATTTTAGACTTTGATCAGCTTGTCTCTAAATGTTCTTCATAAATGTGACTGTGACATTTTTTTGGCACCATACCTCAAGAGCTTTCAACTACTGGCTGAACTAAGATTAGTTTTGCAAATAGTTATGGTTCCATTAATGGCAAACATTTGGTATTTCTGCCTTTATGAATGTGCACATCATTATCTATTACTAAAGTAAGGTAAACTTGGATTTTAAGCATTTCAAAAGGATTTGGGGGATATAGTGATATTTTAGTAGGCTACTTTTTTTTTAATTTTTAAAAAGTTTATTTATTCTTGAGAGACAGGGAGAGACTGAGCGTGAGCTGGGGGTGATGAGGTGCAGAGAGAGAGGGACACACAGTATCCAAAGCAGGCTTCACGCTCTGAGCCTTCAACACAGAGCCAGATGCTGGGCTTGAACTCACAAACTGTGAGGTCATGACCTGAAGCGAAGTCTGACGCTTAACTGACTGAGCCACCGAGGCACCCCAATAGGCTACTTCTATATAAAAAATGATTAAATGGAAAATTATTGATTCTAGTATTACATTTGAGATAAGTAAATTTAAAACTTGGGAGCCCAGGGGACTGGTGTTTTAAATAATGCCCAGGTATTAGTATTTATTGTCTTCATGAATTTTCTTGTTAGATATCCCTCACTATACTCTTGACTCTATACTCTTTTTTAAAAAGGCCTTCAGGGCGCCTGAATTGGTTAAGCGGCCAATTTCAGCTCAGGTCATGATCTCACGGTCTGTGAGTTCGAGCCTCGCGTTGGGCTCTGTGCTGACAGCTCAGGGCCTGGAACCTGCTTTGGATTCTGTATCTCCCTCTCTCTCTGCCCTTCCCCTGCTCATGCTCTGTCTCTATGTCTCTCAAAAATAAATGTTAAAAAAAATAATAATAATAATAAAAAAAGGCCTTCACATTACTCAAGTGTCATACTTTTTTTCTGTTGCCTATTGTCTAAATGCCTCATCTTCTGCTTTTTAGAATTCCTTTACCACTAGGTGCTTCAACCTTGAAATTGCTTTGGGCAAAGTCAGAATATTTCCAACTGAGACTATTATACAGCTACTCAGTTTCTCAGCCACTGAGATTATATACAGTACTCCTTTTCCTCTTTTATTGTTTTATTTTTCCTGAGAATAAAATCATGTTCGTTTAGGAACAGCAGGAGGCATGAGAATAGAGCTGAGCTTTGTTCATTTGTGCTTCTGGTTCATCATGACCTTGAAAAAGCTTCCTAACTTTTTAGTTCCATAGTTTCCATATCATAAAGTGGAGATTGTGGTTCTTAACTGAGTACCTCACATAAATATGGTGAGGATGACCTAGGTGAAGTTAAATATGTTTTGTGACATTTTTGCTACATTTTAAATAGAAAAGCACGTGAATTCAAATAGTAAATACATATAGGTAAGTAGGTTGAATTCCGTCATCCAAAGATTCCTGCCTTTCTACAGCACCGCCCCCACTTTTATTTATTGAGATTTATTGATAATTGATCTAAGTTATAATATGACTTCTTATATTGACTTAGTCACTTACATAATATTTGTCGGAGGCCTGTCACATCCCAGAAACTTTGTGAGATGGAAGCAATTCTACTGGAGCTCAGCAAATGTCTTTGTGGTCCTTATGGAACTTAAAGTCTAGTTAGGGAGATAAACATTAATTAAATAATCTCAGAAATACATAATGGCAATACTAAGTGCAATGAAGGAAAAGGGAAGAAGCAAAAGACAAATCAAGAGGAAGAGAACAGTTTCTTTCTCTTTAAAAAAAAATTTTTTTTAAATGTTTATTTATTTTTGAGAGCTAGAGAGACAGAGCACGAGTTGGGGAGGAGCAGAGAGAGAGGGAGACACAGAATCTGAAGCAAGCAAGCTCCTGGCTGACACTGAGCCGTCAGCACAGAGCCCGATTTGGGGCTCAAATCCACGAACTGTGAGATTATGGCCTGAGCTGAAGTCGGGCACTTAACCAACTAAGCCACCCAGGTGCCCCTAGTTTCTTTTTCTTTTAAAACTATTTTACTTTGGAAATTTTTATACATACATAAAGCAGAAAAGAATAATGAACTCTCACCTACCTATCACCTGCCCTTAACAATGATCAGTATTTTGTTTCATTTTTCTTCCCAATGTCCTCCTTCCAACTAAAGCAGTTTTTTTAAACTGTTATTTAAAAAAGTTTAATTCTTAGTTAACATACAGTATTATATTAGTTTCAGGTATATAATACATGATTCAACAATTTCATATATTAGTCTGTGCTCATCATGGTACAGCTACTCAGTGTAAGTGTACTCTTAATCCCCTTCACCGATTTCACCCATTCCCTACCCTCCCACTTCCCCTCTGGTAACCATGAGTTTGTTCTCTGTAGTTAAGAGTCTGGTTTTGGATGGGCTCGTTTTTCCTTTGTTCATTTGTTTTGTTTCTTAAATTCCACATATGGGTCAAATCATATGATATTTGTTTTTCTCTGACCGACCTCTTTCACTTAGCATTACCCTCTTTAGCTCCATCCATGTTGTTGCAAATGTCATTCTTTTTTATGGCTGAGTAATATTCTATTATATATATATATATTTATATACACACACACACATATATATATATATACACACCACCTCCATTTAATCATGAGTTTATTTCTGAGCTCTGTGTTCTGTTTCATTGATCTATGTGTCTGTTTTTGTGCTAGTACCATCCTGTTTTGATTATTGCAGCTTCATATTAGATCTTCAAGTCTGGTATTATGGATTCTTACAGTTTTGTTCTTCTTTTTCAAGATTGCTTCATCTATTCAGTTTTTTGTGGCTCCTTACAAATTTTAAGATTATTCGTTCTGGCTTTATGAAAAATGCTGTTGATATTTTGTTAGAGCTTATATTAAATCTGTAGATTGCTTTGAGTAGTATGGGCATTTTAATAATACTTGTTCTTCCAACTAGCTAAAGTATTTTTTAATGTTTATTTATTTATTTTGAAAAAGAGAGAGAGAGAGAGAAGAGGGGGAGGAGCAGAAAGAAAGGGAGAGGGAGAATCCCAAGCAGGCTCCACCCTGCCAGCACAGAGCATGATGGGGGGCTTGATATCTCGATGGTGAGATCAGGACCAGGGCTAAAATCAAGAGTCAGATACTTAACCGACTGAGCCACCCAGGTGCCCTGCAACCAACTAAAGTATTTTGAAGCAAATCTCAGGTATCACATCATTCCATCCAGATACATCATTATTCATTTCTAACAGAGAAGGACGTTTTTAGACATAATCACAATATCATTATCATACCTAACAAATTTGACAACCATTTATGTATTTTCCCCTGCCGTCCTTCTGGATATGCATTACTCTGAGAGGACTGACTAATTTTGCTATGGAGTGGGCTTACCGTGATTTGAGAGAGACTCTCGGCAAACACAAAACCAAACCAAACCAAACCAAAACAAAACAAAAAACTCTTCCCTTACCAGCTGGTTCATGCTAGAAATTCTTCATCTAGGGAGACTAATTCTCATTTGGTGTTTTGGGAGAATGTCTTAGAAAATAAATGTCTGGTTTAAGTAACTTTTTCATGTGAATGTATTATTTTATTTAGAGTGAGAACGCATTAGTTAACAAGTGTAAAAGATCTTGTTTTGTTTTGGGGGCAGGGGACAGAGTGAAGAGTATGGAAGGAATTAGATTTCAGAGATGGAGGAGAGAGATGAAGGGCCAGCAAGAAGAGAGGAAGTTGTAGAGACCAGCTTTATATAGTTGTAATTTTACTATTTGTCTTTAATTAGATGAGGTAAAAAGACAGTTATGTTCTGAGGTGTTCAGGCCTTAGGGCTTGCAAGTTCTTTTCATCCTACAATTTACAGGGAAAATTTTTTAGGCAGTTGACTTAATTTTTTTAATTTAAAAACTTTTTTAAATGTTTATTTATTTTTGAGAGAGTGAGAGAGAACACGAGTTGGGGAGGGGCAGATTGAGAGGGAGACACAGAATCCTAAGCAGGCTCCAGGCTCTGAGCTGTCAGCACAGAGTCCAATGCTGGGCTCGAACTCATGAACTGTGGGAGCATGGCCTGAGCCGAAGTTGGACGACTGAGTCACCCAGGCACCCCACAGTTGATTTAATTATAAAGGAGCTCCAATCCCAGTATTTTCATTGATCCAGATAACACTAAGGTAATTGATAATTCTTCAAGAGAACTATAGCTTTATGCAATTAGTGATATATTTCAGCTATAATATGGATTAAGTAGGCAATTATGGACTAATGTGGGGGCCTAATAACTGTTTATAGCTTTTTTTATATAATAAAAGAGATTCTATGGCTTGTGGAGAAAAACTGGTGGGTATACCCATATAGTAGAATATTATTCAGCAAAAAAGGAGAGTGAAGAATTGGTACATACAATAACATGGGTGAACCTTGAAAATATTAAATATATGAAAGAATCCAGCCACAAAACACCACATATTATATGGTTCCATTTATATGAAATTGTCCAGAATAAGGAAATCTGTAAAGACAGAAAATGAATTAGTTGTTACCTAGGGCTGGAAGGGTTGGGGGGAAATGGGTATGAGGGGTTTTTTTTGGTGTAATGAAAATGTTCCAAAATTGAGACTGCTGATGGTTGCACTCTCTGAATATACTAAGTACCATCGAACTGTATGCTTTAAATGATTTATGATTTATATCTCAATAATCTGTAGAAGAAAAAAAGGAACTGAGTTTATCTCATTGATGTGGTCCTTTTCTCTGCCCCTTCTTGCAGATTCCACCAATACCAGCTTAAAAAAAAAATTTTTTTTTTTAAGTTTATTTATTTTGAGAGAGAGAAAGCAGGGGAGGGGCAAGGAGGCGGGGAGGGAAGGGGAGAATCCCAAACAGGCTCTGCACTGCCACGTGGAGCCTGACTCGGGGCTCAAACCCACTAACGGTGAGATCATGACCTGAGCCGAGCTCATGAGCTGGATGCCTACCTGACTGAGTCACCCAGGTGCCCCCAACCTTTTGATGCAGGGAATACTTCTTCCAGAGAAGTGGTGAAGGCACACTTTGTCTGTGGGGCCTCTCTGTCAGCAAGGAGGGCTCATGACCTGCCTGAGATACATAGCCAACAAACATTTACCTGAGCAACATGGCAAGGCCTCATTCTCAGAGCACACTAACTTATAAGTCCATCCTTTCCAGCTTTTTGTTGAAACCTTAGCTGAGAAATAGTACCTCCTGGACTGGCTAAATGTTGGGGCACACTGAACAGAGCAGAGTCCTGCATCTGAGATCGGAAACTGTGGGTGTATTAACCTGTTTAAGTCATTTTTAGGCAGTGTTTTTCTTCCACACATCATTATGTTACTACTTTTGGCCCACTGGATGTGGTGACCCAGAATGACATCTGCATTTATCTGTTTTTAGCAGTGTGTTTTCTACAAATTAGGATCACTTTGTTTAGGGTTTACTCAAGTCTGAGTGGGACTGATAACACAGCCCTATAATTCCTTGGTTTTAGTTTAGAATACCTTCTTCCTTGTCACTATCATTAAGTCCTGGAAGAATGAAAGTTAAGATAATTTAGAGCAATTTTCTATATTTAGATTATACACATTTTTCCATTCTAGTCATTCTGTTCGCATGCCCTGTTGCATTTAAAAAGCTGCTGCAACTTTAATGGAATTTGAAGTTTGAGATATGTGGGTACTTCTAAAGGTTTTCAAGCCCTTTAGATTGCAAAACTTTAAAATTTCTTAAAACCTACTAATAGTTCCGATATGTGTTCTGTAGGACTGTCATGAAGGAATGGATAAATATCATGTTCTAATTAGAGTGTGGGCACTTGTTTAACATTTCTGATACCAGGCTCTTTGACTTATATGATACTGTCTTTCAAAAATGACTGCTGTTGGGGTGCCTGGGTGGCTTAGTTGGTTGAATGTCCAGCTTCAGCTTCAGGTCACGATCTCATGGTTCATGAGTTCAAACCCCACGTTGGGCACCCTGCTGTCACTGCAGAGCCTGCTTCAGATCATCTGTCTCCCCCCTTTTCTTCCCTTCCCCGCTCATGCTCTCTCAAAAATAAAACTAAACATTAAAAAAATGACTGCTGTAGATGGTTTGGTTCTTTATAACTTAGTGTGGCTGTTTTATGGAATTTAGTGCCAGATGGGCTTGTTGACTAGATTAACTGATACTAAGTGATGATGTTATCAAGTACGGTACTTAGAGTAAAATGGCTTCTTGCCCGTTTTCAGCTTCCAGGATTATTTTAAATCTAAGGATAATTACAGCAGGTGGTGATTCCCTGTTTCCAAAAGACTATAGGTGGTGTGTTTCTCATCATGTTTGTTAGACCTGCTGTTCAAAGCTAAATTTTTGCCTTTGCCTGAAATGAAATCCCTAAAACTCTGGTTAGCTTCCTGAGACCGGTGAGTATATTGAGAGCATATGCATCCCATAATGTCTTAAATTCAAACATAAAATTATAATGCTACCATTTGATATTACCATTAGTTGCTTTTCTACCCCTGTTAGAAACTCAAAGAAATGATGAATTCTCAGGCATATTGCATCCTCACCATGCTTTCAGGTTTAGCTCATAGTAATAGTGTTTGTTTCTTCATCGTCATCTTCCCAGTGCTCCTCCATTTTCATTTTGATGGATTATAGAGTTGTTTTATATTCTCTGTAGTTTTCTCTTCCTTCCTTCTTTCTCTCTTTCCTTCCTTCCTCCCTCCTGCAGTTAGGTACATTTTAATATTTTCATTTCTTAAAGTTGCTTCTAAAAACAATGCTATACCATTCTGTTAAATATCATCTTTTTACATCATTTGGTTGAAAAGCTAAATCTCTCACATTCTTAACATATTTCCAGACATTCAAATATTTTGAACTAATTTTCCCTTAAAAATCTTAATCTACAAAGTATATGAATTTAGAAAAACTATGATATTGTAAAGTGAACATATTAAAAAAAACCCCAAAATATTAGTGAGTGAATTTTTATTTAGAAATTAGGTTTTTTTTAAAGAGTTTTTTTACATTTTTTAAAATGTTTATTTTTGAGAGAGAGAGACAGACAGACAGACATGAGCATGAGTCAGGGAGGGACAGAGAGAGAGGGAGACATAGAATCTCAAGCAGGCTTGGGGCTCGAACTCACGAACTGCAAGATCCTGACCTGAGCCGAAGTCAGATATTCAACTGACTGAACCACTCAGGTGCACCAGAAATAAGTAGTTCTTTTTGTGGTTGGGGTGAATTGACTGAGTATTTAATGAAATCATTATCTTTTTTTAGATGTTATGGTATTGTGGTTATTTATCTTTTCTTTTCTTTTTTATTGTGGCCCCAAACACATAACATGAAATTTACCATCTAACCATTTTTTTAAGTTTATTTATTTTGAGAGAGAGAGAGCAAGAGAGTGAGGGAGGAGCAGAGAGAGAGAGAGAGAGAGAGAGAGAGAATCCCACACTGTCAGGCCCCACACTGTCAGCTTAGAGCTTGGCGTGAGGCTTGATCTCATAAATGGTGAGATCATGACCTGAGCCAAAAATCAAGAGTCAGACGCTTAACTGACTGAGCCATCTGGGCACCACGCCATCTTACCATTTTTAAGTGTGTGGTACCGTAGTGTTAATATATGCACATCGTTGGCAACAGCTCTCTGAAACTTTTTTTATCTTGCATAACTGAAACTCTGTATTAAACATCTTCCCATTTCTCCCTCCCTGCCAGTTTGGTAACCACATTCTACTTTTTGTTTCTGTGAGTTTGGCTTCTTTAGATATCTCATATAAGTAGAATCATGCAGTACTTGTTTTATGACTGGCTTCTTTCACTTAGCATAATGCCCTCAAGATTCATCCATCTTGTAGCTTATGACAAGATTTCCTTCATTTATCTATCTATCTATTTATTTATTTATTTATTTAAACATTTTTATTTATTATTGAGAGGCAGAGAGAGACAGAGTCTGAGCATGGGAGGGGCAGAGAGAGGAGGAGACACGGAATCCAAAGCAGGCTCCAGGCTCTGAGCTGTCAGCACAGAGCCTGGCTTGGGGCTCAAACCCATGAACTGCAAGATCCTGACCTGAGCCGAAGTCGATGCCTAACTGACTGGGCCACCCAGGTGAATAATATTCTACCATATGTGTATACCACACTTTCTTTATCTATTCATCAGTCCCTGGACATTTAGGTTTCTTCCACATTTTGGCTGTTATGAATAATGCTGCAGTGAACAATGGAAATTATAATATTTCTTTGAGATTCTGCTCACAATTATTTTTGCATATATACCCAAAAGCAAGATTGCTAAATCATAGGGTAATTCTATTTTTAGTTTTTTTTTTTTAATTTTTTTTAAATGTTTTTATTTTATTTTTGAGAGACATAGAGACAGAGTGTGAGCAAGGGACGGGCAGAGAGAGAGGGAGACACAGAATGTGAAGCAGGCTCCAGGCTCTGAGCCGTCAGCACAGAGCCCGACGCGGGGCTCGAACTCACAGACCGTGAAATCATGACCTGAGCTGAAGTCGGCCGCTCAACTGACTGAGCCACCCAGGCGCCCCTATTTATTTATTTTGAGAGAAAGAGAGAGAATCCCAAGCAGGCTCCATGCTATCGGCACAGAGCCCGATGTGGGGCTCCGTCTCACAAGCCATGAGATCATGACCTGAGCTGAAATCAAGAGTTAGAGGCTTAACCGACCGAGCCACCCAGGCGCCCCTATTTTTAGTTTTTTGAAACTCCATACTGGTTTTTATTGTGGCTGTCCTGTTTAAATTCCCATCAACAATGTACAAGTTTCTATATCCTTGTCAGCACTTGTTATTTTCTGGGTTTTTTTGATAGTGGCCATCCTAACGGGTATGAGGTGGTATCTCATTGTGGTTTTGATTTGCAATTCCCTGATGATGAGTGATGTTGAGCATCTTTTCATGTGCTTTTTGGCCATTTTTAGATCTTCTTTGGAAAAAGTTCCTTCTTGATTTATTGCTTCAGATTGATGTTTTATCAACAGGGTTATGGGTTATTATAAACAGAATTCCCTTTTTGTCCTAAGAACTGAGTAATCATGTCTAAGGATATTCTTGGAAGAGAGATTTATAACATGCTAACGACCTTCTGAATTAATTACTACATCCATATCAGACATACATGGTGTCAGAGTCACAGACTGATAGATCCTAGAGGTGGTACCATAAATTTTTTTTTAAATTTTTTAATGTTTTATTTATTTTTGAGAGAGAGAGAGAGAGAGAGACAGAGCATGAGCGGGGGGAGGGGCAAAGAGAGAGGGAGACACAGAATCCGAAGCAGGCTCCAGGCTCTGAGCTGTCAGCACAGAGCCCGATGTGGGGCTTGAACTCACAGACAGAGAGATCATGACCTGAGCAGAAGTCGGGTGCTCAACCGACTGAGCCACCCAGGCGCCCCTGGTACCGTAAGTTTTACTGCCTGCCCCCAATTATTTGAAATTAGAGCTTCTTATTTATTTTAAATTTGAAATATTAATCTATATGCCAACCTCTGTGCCATTGATTGAATCTAGGATTTTAGTGTTTGTTTTTTTTTAATTAAAAAAATTTTTTAATGTTTATTTATTTTTGAGAGACAGATCATGAGCAGGGAAGGGGCAGAGAGAGGGAAACACAGAATCTGAAGCAGGCTCCAGGCTCTGAGCTGTTAGCATAGAGCCTGATGTGGGGCTCGAACTCACAGACTGCAAAATCATGACCTGAGCTAAAGTTGGATGCTTAACTGACTGAGCCACCCACGTGCCCTGAATCTAGAATTATGAATAAAATGTGCTAAAGGATTTTTTTGAGATAATGGGGAAATTTGAAAATGGTCTATACTTTGGATGGTATTGTTGTATCATTGTTATCATTGTTAAATTGTGTTATATAGAAGAGTGTCTTTATTTTTAGAAGGTATAAACTGAAATATTTAGTGTAAAAACATCATAATGTCTATAATTTACTTTTAAATAGTTTAGGAAAATACATTTGTATATACATATATAAACAACAGAGTTTCTTAACCTTGGCGCTATTGACACTTGGGCTGGATAATTCCTTGCAGTGAGGGGTTTTGTTTTGTAGGATGTTAGCAGCATCCCTGACCTCTACCCATTAGATACCAGTAGCACCCCCCCAGTAGTAACAGTCAAAATATCTCCAAACATTGCCAGATGTCCTCTGAGAGGCAAAATTATTCCTCGTTGAGGATCACTGATACAGAGAAAAAGAAAGCAGGAGAAGGAGAGGTATTTATATTTAGAGAGAACGAGAAAGAAAGCAAATGTAGACAATCTTAGCAATTGATGAATATAGGCATAAGGGTATTTTTTGTACCATTCTTTTAAATTTTCTATAGATTTAAGGATTTTCAAAATAAAAGATTGGGGGAAAATAAATTAGACTGGATTTCATAATAACTGGATATTATTGGAAATGTGTGAACTCTGTCCAAAGTTACATTAAAGGTCAAGAAAATGAGATTTGATAGAGCACATTTGAAGTCAGCAATTAAAGTATGTTAGGGGCACCTGGGTGGCTCAGTCGGTTAAGCGGCGGACTTCGGCTCAGAGCTGTGCTGACAGCTCAGAGCCTGGAGCCTGCTTCGGATTCTGTGTCTCCCTCTCTCTCTGCCCTTCTCCTGCTCACGCTCTGTCTCTATGTCTCAAAAATAAATACACGTTAAAAAAAAAAACCAACTATGTTAGTCTTCCAGTGGTCCTGGAAGAAATTACCACAAATTGAGCCGCTAATACAGCACCCATTTGTCTGCACTCTTATCTCACAGTTCTGTAGGTAAGAAGTTTGAGTACAGTTTGGCCCAGCTCGTTCTCTGCCTCAGGTTTCAGAGGTTGAAAACCAAGGTGGCATCAGGGTTGACTTTCTTTCTGGAGGTCTGGGAATGAATTGACTTCTGGACTCTTCAGTTCCATACTGTTGTAGGACTGAGGTGTCCATTTCCTTGCTGGCTGTTGGCTGGGGTTGTTCTCAACTTCTAGAGGCCACCTACATTCTTTGGTTCATGGCTTCCTTTCTCCATCTTCAAAGCCTGCAAGAGTGGTAGAGCCCTTTGCATGCTTCACATCTCTCTAATTTCCTCTCTGCCTCATTGCTCTGGCTCTTCTGCTCTTCTGCTGTTAAGGGGTCACATGATTACATTGGGTACACCCAGATAACCAAGGATACCTCTGCTTTAAAGTCAGCTGATAAGTAACCTTAATTCCAACTGCAAAGGATCTCCATAGCAGTACCTAGATTAGTGTTTGAGTCAATAACCAGGGGGGTGGGAATCTTGGGAGACATCTTTAGAATTCTGACTACCACAAAAAGAATACAACCAAATTCTGACAATTAAAAAATCAGTCATTTCCTAAAATATTTTATTTATGTCTTTCCCATTACCATTAGGTTTAAAGATGTTGTCATAGTATAGATTTTATAAGAGAGCTGTATTTTTTTAAGTTTATTTTTTTTAGTAGTCTCTACATCCAACATGGGACTTGAACTCATGACCCTGAGATCAAAAGTCACATGCCCTTTTGACTGAGCCAGCCAGGCCTCTCAAGAGAATTGTATTTATTGTTCCAGCAACTACTATGGGAGCAATCATGGATATTTATTAAATTAAGAAAGATACAAATAGCTGCTGTGTGAAAATATTTGTTTTTACAGTAGATACTATTCTTAAAACTTTTGTACCCTTATACAAACTAAAGTAAGAGTACAAAATTTCACGTTATGAACTCTAAGAAAACTTTCTTTAAAATGTAATTTATGGGTCCCCTTGTGTTTGTCCCTTAAAAAAAAAGTAACTAATGGGGTGCCTGGGTGGCTCAATCAGTTAAGTGTTGGACTCTCGCTTTTGGTTCAGGTCATATCTCAGGGTCATCCAGCCCTGTGTTGTGTGGGCTCTGCACTGGGCGTGGAGCCTACTTAAGATTATGTTTCCTCCGCCACCCTGCTCATGCTCTCTCCCTCTCTCTCAAAAATAAAAAAGTAGCATTTCTCTTTATTACTATAATTAATTAAAGTTGTTTTAACCCCTTAAAGAAGATAACACTTGGTTTTGTTTTAATGTTATCAGCTGACAACATTTTCAGCCACACCTGAGCCAGTAAAACTAAATTTGTCCCCAGAGAATGCAGAGCCTGTTTATTACTCTGGTCTTATCCTTTGCCCTGAGCATATACTCAGGTTGTACCAAATGATAAAATGTACACATTTTTCCATGTTTTCGAAAATATTCTGTAACCACTCTAAGGTACTGAGCTTCTGTGGCCCACACTACGCACACACTCCTATCTCTCTTGCATTCCTATCCTTTACTTTCACCACCACCCTCAGCTTATCATCATAATTGAGGCCTTTGCCACACCCATGTCTTCCAGTCCATCCACCCCCTCCGGCTTTCCTCCTTTCCCTCCTCAGTCAGGATGCCAAGATCTGCCATTTACCATCTGCTCATTTACCATCTCTTTGCTGCTCTGACCTTCCTTCATTTCTGCATACTCCTGCCCTTTCCTTCAGTTTCTTTGGTCCTTTGCTCCCCACTTTCCCCAACACTCCAGACTTCTGCTTCTTATTTTGTACAGTCTCTATTGGTAATTGCAGCTCTTCACGTGGCTTCCACTATAACCCAAAAACCTCTCCCTAGAACTTTAGATTTGCACTTGCCGCTGCTTATTTGATATCTACCTTTAGATGGCACTTCGTACTTAACATGTCCTAACCTAAACGCCACCCCCCTCAAAACTTGCTTCTTTCCCTTCCAGTTAGTGATACTCTTCAGTTACTCAAGAGCATTTCCCCGGTCTCTGGTAATGGGGAGTACCTTTTCATGTATCTATTAGCCCTCTGTCTCCTGCTGGTACCATGATTCTCTCCTTCTGTCTCGTTAGGCCCACTATAATAGCCTCCAGAATGGCCTTCCTGCCTCATTTAACCCCTTTTAGCTCTGTCTTCCACATTGCTTCCAGAGTCATCTTCCCTCAAATGCAAATCTGATCTAGTCTCCCTCTCTGCCGATGAAATCCTTTAATGGCTTTCTATTGCCTTCAGGAGACTCTGTAGAGTTCTGAGCATGGCCTGTCATTTCTGGTCCCTTCCTGTCTTGCCTTTTCATTCCTGCCACCACCACCTTACGCACCATTTAAAGCTCTAGTGATCATAAGAAACTTGCAGCTACCAACACACCATGCTCACATGTCAGCCCGTCTGCGCCCACTTTTCGGCTTTGCCCTGGGATGCCCCTCCCCGTTTCCCTGCTTTCCTCTCTACCTCGTTTATTCTTAGTTTTCTACTTGCCTTTCAGGTTTCAGCTCGAAGGGGAAGTGACCTTTTAACAGTCGTTCCCTAACACCCCACACAGTATTAGCGTGCCTCTTCTGTGCTGCAGACTGTGTGTGCATGATATCTGGCACATACTTTGCTTATAACCTTGATGAGACTGGTTTGTCATCTGCGGCTTTTGTAGCTTTCTTTGGTCCCAGACTGTGATCTCCTTGAGAGCCAAGATGTCAGTCGCCCTCCTCTGTCCTCTGTGCGTAGCCAAGACTAAATGCTCAGTAAATATTTGTTGGATGAATCAGCATAAACACTAGCAGATATAGTTTTATGGGACTGATTAGATGAATTTTTTGTATAAAAGAAAACATGTATGTAATAAGTAAAATAACATAGATGAGCTTATGATGCAAATTATCATTCTCCCCTTCTACTTCTCCTTATCCCCAGCTTTACTCCTGAAAGGCAGCCTCTTTGAACCACTTATCTTTTTGTATTTCCTGGCGGCTATACCTCTAACTTCTAGATCTCTGTGTCTGAAAGGAACCGTACACATCCTGGGAGGTGCTTTATTCTCACATACTTTTTTATATCTTAAAATATTTATTTTGGTCAGAATAGTTAGTGGTTTTCCGTTTCTGGTTTAGTACTACAGTAAGCATTCCCTCTCCATAAAAAAATCTATTCAAAATTATTCTGGTATATTTTTAACATCTATTTTTGTATAAGTCATAATAGGTGTGTAATAGATTAATATAGTCATAAGTTTATATAGAACATTTATAAGTAAATATATGAATGTTAGGGATTTGTGCTCTAAGATATTTTCCTGAGAGAGTTATACAATCAGAAAGATTATTTCCTCCAAATAACAGACTTTTATCTGTTTTTTGATCAACTTCAGATAACATCTATCGACTTTCCACTTTAAAAAATGAGTGTTCAGCTTTCTTACACCATAGCCCGCCATTCTCTCTTCCAGTGCTTGATACAGCAGTTGTATTATTAATTTTACTTCCTCTGCTGCTTAACTTAGTAACTTTAGACACTGACGGCGATTTCTCATTTCATCACTTTTGACAATCTTTGTTGACTCCCCATTTTCAAAAAGGAGCATTAGAACAGGTGCTTCTTTTTCCATCTGTGTTTCTCACTTTCTGTCAGCGACACTTTCGTATTGTCAAAGTTGATAACTTATATTTTGTCTTATTACCAAGGACAACCAAGTCTCCATATGAGTTGCATCTAAAAGATGAAAACTATAAATAGTATCATAATGTTATGACCTGTTAATTATTGCCATAAAGGAAAATCTCCCTTGTGAACCTGAGACCCATTGACTGCAGCATGAAGTTACTTTCTCCTTGTCAGGAAGGCAGTGGGATTAACAGACAAGGACAAATCCTTCTTGTTATTAAGCAAATCACTGCAAGGATTTGCCCTTTTCCAAAAGCTAAACCGTATTTCTGCCAGTGGGAAGAGAACATGTGATGTTTTTACATTCTTTATAAAAACTTACATTTTGCTTGGAAATCATACTTCCTTTTTTTAAGTTTGTTTGTTTGTTTATTTATTTGTTTATTTATTTATTTAGAGTGCATGCAAGTGGCAGAGGGGTAGAAAGAGAGGGAGAGAAAGAATCACAAGCAGGCTCTGTGCTGACGGAACCATGAACCATGAGATCATGACCTGAGCCAAAATCAAGAGTTGAATGCTTAATGGACTGAGACACCCAGGTGCCCCTTGCTTTCTTTTTAATATTCTTATTAAAGAATAATTCAAAAGCCTAGCCTTTGAGTTCTGTATTAAAGTAACAGTTATGATATGTGATTAGTATGGGCCACAGTTTCTTCCCTGAATAGTCAATATACCTTATTTTTCTGGATGAGTAGCTGCTCAGCTGTGAGGAGCAGACATTTCTTCTGACATCTGCCCACAAATCCAAGTGAACCGAGCTAGTTCTGGAGTGCTGGACCATTTGAATAATGAACAACTGTCACCTTTAGGGAGAGTATTACAGATAGGAATTGCTTATCGTTCGGTGCCATGCGTATAGAAAACAAGAGCAAAACACTTTTGACCAGTATTTCCTTTAGGGTCCTGAAATTTATGTCCTGAGACCAAACGTATCAAAATTAGTTCTGGCCTAATTTTGAAGATGAAGGACATCTCTATTTTTAGTATCCCCCAAAATATGATTCTATAACTATTTAGTGTAGAGCCAATTTGTGTGCTAGGATTACTTTTTCTTCTCTCAAACCCAGAGTAATAAACTCTGGACTCTCAATATTCTATGATCAATAACAACCAGATTCTCTTTTCTTATATTCCATTAATTCCTTATTAACTGGGGTAAATGTAAGCTTGCTTCATATTTGAAATGTAGCTTTTTTGTACCTTTTTTTTCTGGGGAGTTTCTAGTTGCCTTTCTTCTTCTATTTCTTTCTTTCTTTCTTTTTTTTTTTGTATAATAATATGCCTTTGTCATGGCCTCCCTTCTTACATACAGTCAGTTATGTTTTCTGTTCGGTGGGATCCCCCTTTGTAACCAAATGCTTTTCTAGGCTACTGGGCAGCTGTCTTACAAGGATCTCCCTCCACTCTTCTGCTGGGTTGAAATCACTGTTCTCAGGATCTTGTCTTCCACAGGATCCCCTTTTACTGTCCTGATCTTGCCATCATTTTACTGGAGTGTATCCTGAAATAAGTTCTTTAGAAAGGATGTGTGGGAAATCAAGTTTCTGAGTCATGTCTAAAACTGTCTGTATTGTACCTTAGAACTTGTTTGTAGTTGGGTTGGGTGTAGAATTCAGGGCTGAAAATAATTTCCTTTAGAAAATGTGAAGACGTGGCTCCATTGTTTTCTAACATCCTCTGTTGCTGACAAGAAGCCAGTTTTTTTTATCAGTCCTTTCTGGGTGGCCTTTGTTCCTTGTTCAGGGTCTCTTTCTTACACTTGTTTTGAAATTCCATGAGGAAATGTATAGATGTAAGTCTTTTATCAGTTAGGTGTATTGAGCACTCACTGAGCCCTTCTAGTCTTAAGACTTGGGTCGTTCTTCAGCTCTGGAGAATTCTATTATTTGTTAAATAGTTTTCCCCTCTCCTTTTTCTGTTCCCTCTTTCTAGGGCTCTTATTAGTCAAATGTTGTACCTCTTGGATTGGCTCTTTATGTCTCTTATACTTTATTATTTTCATATTTTTATCCATATGCTCTCATTCTGTGTTTCTCAATTTTGTTTTCTAGATTATCTGTTGATTTGTTTTCATTTTCTAATCACTCTTTAAATACTAAGAATTTTAGGGGTGGCTGGGTGGGTCAGTCAGTTGAGCGTCCAACTCGGCTCAGGTTGTGAATTCATGGTTCATGAGTTCAAGCCCCACATTGGTCTTGCTGCTGTCAGCCTGGAGCCTGCTTCAGATTCTCTGTCTCCCTCTCTCTCTGCCCCTTCTCTGCTCTCTCTCTATCAAAAATAAGCATTAAAAAAATAAAAAAATAAATTGTAAGAATTTTAAATTAAATTTAAAAGAGTTCTTCCAAATTCTTTGTTCTTTTTCTGTGGTTTCCTATTCTTTATATGTTTTTCTCAGTTCTTTCTTATGCTGCTGGATTTCCCCATATGCTTGGTAATCCTTGGTTGTCTATTCATATTTTAAGAAAGAAGGACTGAGGAACTGGTATGGATTTTATATGCCATTTTATTATTATTTTTTTAATGTTTATTTTTGAGACAGAGACAGAGCACAAGCGGGGGAGGGGCAGAGAGAGAGAGAGACAGAGACACAGAATCTGAAGCTGGCTCCAGACTCCGAGAGCTATCAGCACAGAGCCCAACGCGGGCTAGAACTCACAAACCGCGAGATCATGACTTGAACCAAAGTTGGATGCTTAATCAGCAGAGCCACCCAGGTGCCCCATTTTCTGTGCCATTTTATTTTTTATTAAAAAATTTTATTTTTAACATTTATTTATTTTTGAGAGACAGAGAGACACAGAGCGTGAGCAGGGGTGGGGCAGAGAGAGGAGACACAGAATCCGAAGCAGGCTCTAGGCTCTGAGCTCCAGGCTGTCAGCACAGAGCCTGACATGGAGCTCAAACCCACAAACTGTGAGATCATGACCTGAGCGGAAGTTGGACACTCAACTGACTAAGCACCCCTTGCATGCTATTTTAAAAGCTGGTCTCTTTTCACTCTAGACTTATCACCTGTGTGCATGGTGCTGACTGAGCCCTCTTGTAGGGCAAGATGCCTTGACTGGCCTGCTTGCTCTAGGCCTGTGCTCCGTCAGACCCTGCCCTTGTGCTAGAGGAGTGCTCTACTGTGGGCAGGCTGTACTCCCCCTGGATGCCTTTACTTTCCCCAGGTCATTTGTCCTTTCAGCTATCTGGCTTTTCAACCGAGGATTCATGCCAGGCTGCCTGTGATCTGTGTAGGGGTGGGGGAAGCAGATGCGGATGCCAGCCAGCACAGTTCCAAGTACAGACCTTCAATTATTCCCACTGTCTTTAGCCCCACTTCTCCCTTCTCGCCTCCCTCATACCTGCTGGCCTGGAGCCCAGAGCCGTCAGGTGTTCCAGGGCAGATTGGCTCTCTAGATTCCTCCTGGCATTCCAACAAGCATTTTGGCTTCCAGCTTCTCTTAGGTTGCCTTGTGGCTGTGGCTTTCTCTGGCTGTCTCATCCATCAACACAATTCCATTTGCTTTTTGAATTCTAGAAATTCTGTCATATCTTTCATCCACTGGTGAACTCCTTAACTTCTCTTTCCTTTTGCTCTTATAGGTTTATTGCTTCTTTTGTCTCCCTTATTTGAGTGTGGTTTTGTAAGCTGTAAGTAGTAAACACACATCCTCAGTCTCCCATCTTGAACTAAAAGTACTGATGTGCATTTAAACTGTCTCTCTTAGGAATATTCACCTAACTTGTTTGTCATTATGGCTGCAGTCTATTTAAGCATTACATAATTTATAAATTACTTCAATAAAGACAAGAAATTAGAGTGAATAACTTCAGAAGGATAAAGATATAAAGGCACAATTTTTCAGAAAATCTTGTATAATAGCAACAGTTTATTTTAGTAAAAGAGAGAAAAAATTACTGAAAGATGAGAATCTTAAGGTTATCATCAGTTTTGTGCCTGATTTCTGTACGCTGTCATCAACCATGATACTATGTGCTCTGCATCAGGTAAGCCCTGAACTTGCAGCGGTGACATGATAGATCTCTGCTCTCATAGAAGTTGCTTTTGGGAGTTTTGGGAGTTGTTTTGGCACTGATGAATAAATAATAACTGCATTTAAAAAAAATAATCGGGCAACAAAAACATTGGGCAGCTATGTGCACAATGCAATAATTAAAATAGATTGTGTGATAATGAGTATCAGGACATCTATTTGGCCAGCTGTTTGGAGAACCTTCTTGTGGAGGGAATAGTTATCTGAGATGTAACTAAAGAGCAGGAGACAGGCAGGCATGAACCGTGATCTCGGCATTACTGTCAGAGAGCATATCCTTTCCTCTTGATCAGTGTTACCTCCCCTTTGGTTTTGATCATACCTCTGTCCTATAAAGATTTTTTATTAATGTAATGAATTGCTTAAACATTTCATCAGCTTTTAAATAGCACTTTGGTGAAATAAAAGACTCATGAGATAATTTATTCCCCTAGGACAGAGAAGGGATAAACAAGCCTTTTTATTCTGTGATAGCAGAATGGTTTGGAAAATTTAAAGGCTTTAATTATTATGCTTTAAGCAACAACTTAATTTGCTTCAGTCTGATTCTTAGCTTTTAAGTGGGGTTCTTCCTTTGATATATTGTGTTGCTATTTTTGGTGCTTATCATTTTGCTCTTGCAGTCTCTCTCATCAAAAAGCATTTACTGCTCACTTCCATAGAGTCCCTGTGCTGGTGCTGGTACTGTGGGCTGCAGATGCACATTCACTGTTATCTTTAAATTGGGTACACTTTTCAAGGAGTGTGGGGCCTGGTTTAAGGGAGCCAATTTGTAGGTCTTTGCATTCTCCACATACTTTTCCCAGCATTGTTCTTCCTGAGAATGTGCTTCTGATGGAGATGCGGGGTCTGCTCTCCCCCTTCTTTTTCACTGTTGTCCTCACACGATTACAAAAGAAAGGGATATTGCTCTAGCTCATAGGTCACAAAAGTCCCCGGATGTAAAAACACCAGGGCGCCAAAGGGAAATGGAAAATACTGGTATCTGTACAAGATAGTGATGAGTAAGTAACACTGTCTCAAGTTACCCATGGATAACAGTTCCTTTTGCAGTTCAGATAATTTCCAATTTTTTGCTCCCACAAAACTGAGAGAAAGCCTAATTGATTTGTTTGCTAATTAATTAATAGACTATTAAGTATATTTTTGATGGTAGGTTACTGTTATTTTCTTTTACATTGTCCAAAAATTTTTGAAGCATTGCGAAATAATTTCTCTAACAAGATGTCCATTCTCCTCTCCTCATTTATGTGAAGCAAGTTTCTCACTATTTAGCTTTATGAAAACTAAAAGTAGGGATAGAATTGGTGCTGAGCCCTAGTTTATCCTGACAGTAAGTAATAGTCACTACATGGAGACTTGAACTAATTGAAGAAGAAAAATCTCACCCATCTCTTTTTTTATTTTTTATTTTATTCATCCATTTTTTATGAGTTCAGGATTACATATATTATGATTTGCTTGCCTTGTTATAATACATTTATGGCTTTATGGTAAAAATAACTCAGGGACATATGGAATTCAAGCTAATGTGTGTAACTGCCACAAGAAAAAAACCTTAAATGCATTTCTGAAATAAGTATTTTCTTTTTTTAAAATTGTTTCAAGTTTATTTATTTTGAGAGAGAGAGAGCAGGGGAGGGACTAAGAGAGGGGGAGAGAGAGAATCCCAAGTAGGCTCCATGCTGTCAGCACAGAGCTTGATGCGGGGCTGGAACACATGAACTGTGAGATCATGACCTGAGCCAAAACCAGGAGTTGGACGCTTAACCGACTGAGCCACCCAGGCCCGCCTGAAGTAAATATTCTCGTTTAATTTCAGAATCTCAAAAAATCATTAGACATTGGCTTTGTTTTTATTTATTTATTATAACTTTTTTAATGTTTATTTATTTTTGAGAGAGAGAAAGAGACAGAGCATGAGCAGGGGAGGGGCAGAGAGAGAGGAAGACGCAAAATCCAAAGCAGGCTCTAGGCTCTGAGCTGTCAGCACAAAGCCCGACATGGGTCTCCAGCTCACAGACTGTGAGATCATGACCTGAGTTGAAGTCAGATGCTTAACTGACTGAGCCACTCAGGTGCCCCATCACATTAGCCTTGTTTTAAAAAAGCTTAGTTAGGGGCACCTGGTTGGCTCAGTTGGTTAACTGTCTGACTCTTGGTATTGGCTCAGGTCGTGATCTCAAAGCACGTGGGATCAAGTCCTGTGTCTGTGGGGCTCTGTGCTGACAACAGGGAGCCTGCTTGGGATTCTCCATCTCCCCTTCTTTCTGCCCCTCCATAGCTGATGCACATGCGTGTGCGCTCTCTCTCTCTCTCAAAATAAATAAACTTAAAAAAAAAACAAGGTTTAGTTAAACATTGAGCCAGCTAGATAACCTTCTTGAAAGGTTCAAACACAATTGATATAGAAAATGCTTTCCCTCAAAAAAAAAAAGAAAAAGAAAAAATGCTTTCCCTCTAATCTCAATGTTACATAAATGGAAGAGGTGAAGGGGAAAAGGTATATGATTTCTTTAGCAGCCTGTATGTTAAACTAGAATGTCCATATTGACCCCATTAAAAAGAACTGGGCAAACATCAAAAGTTATTCACTTTATAAACCAAAAGACAACAATTTTAGGGTTATGATAAGTAAAATATTTTTGAAACCTTTAGAAAACCTTTAACATTAGTCTAGAGGAATCATCTCTTAATTATAAGAAATATAACAGAAAATAAAAGACATTTAAACTAAACTGATTTTCAATCCTCTTTGAACAAAAGAAATGGACAATAATGGTTGATTAGCTAAGGCTTTGTGCTCTAACCAAACTAATTACAGCGATTTTAAATGGCAACAGCATATTCGACCATGTAGCTTGACAGTTGTGAATACTTTTGCAACGATTTTTTTTAAAACTCAAAGACACTAAAGTGATCCATTCATGCAATGTTCATCTTATGCATTCTGCATCTTTTTGCCAATCCTGTAGCTAAGAATCTTGTTCCAATCAATCTCAGTGCATGTAACTGGCAACTATGTAAGGTTTGAAAGTACTGTCTGATAATTCTCACTGATGGTGGTCTGGTATTCATTTTCTGCAGCTCATACAATCTTTATCAATTCTTTTGCTATTTGCACCTCATTAGACACTGTTAAGGAATCTTGTATATCTTTATGACTCACTAACTGAAAATTACCATCTTCATAGTAAGGAACCTGAATTTTCAAGATGCCAGTCGCTTGAGTGGTTGAAGGAGTTATGGTAAATTTCCAATCTGACCTCCAATAACCATTCCAAAGTGGTTTTTTTGCTTGGAAATGATGGCTTTCTATGCATGCAATAATGATTTGCTGTCCATCTATTTTTTTTTTTTACCATATACAGTGCAGACCCCATTTGGATAATGTTCTTTTCCATAAATTTGAAGAGCAGCTTCTACTGAAGCTCTCTATGATTCAACTGCATTTTCTGCTTCATATGGTCTTGGATCAGTTGTTTGCTTTCTTAAGTGATCAAATTTGAAACAGGTTGTGGTTTTGGGATGCCAAAACTTCCCATTTCCCAAGTTGCCATGTTCTGTTATCAATTCCAGATCTTCAAAAAAAAAAATTCCTGATCTTTATAACCTTTGATTTTTACTGGAATAAACTGGTCCAAGTTATACACAGTGGAAATGCATAAACTGTTACTTCCTGAGAAGGTTATCATTGTTGGGCAGTAACCAAACATCATCAAACATCTTATTAAATTCTCCTGGAGGGGCATGAATAATTAAATTTGCTGCTTTATATACCTTCTCCTCATTAGACAACTGCTTCTCCAGATCTGCCATTTTCCTTCCGGTGACAGACTGTGGTGGGCACGGTGCCAGTGACCCCCTGACTTCTCTTCACACCCATCTCTTTAATAAAGTATTATTATGTTTAAGAATCTTTAAAAAGAATTTACAGTATATTTATATTTTAATTGATTGGTTAGTAATAATAATTGTAAAGAAAACTCAAACCAGAAGAAATTGTTTTAACACTTGAAGTCTTTTATTACAGAAAATAAAGAGAAATGTATTTTTAATTCTCGGAAGATTTTTGTTGAGGAAAAATATAACACTGTCTAGTGAAAAACTTTCAAACATAAAATATATTACATTAGAAATAATTTGTGTGAGGGGCGGTTGGGCGGCTCAGTTGGTTAAGTGTATAACTCTTGATTTTGTTTCAAGTCATTATATCACAGTTTGCGAGTTCAGCCTCGTGATGGGCTCTGTGCTGATAGCCCAGAACCTGCTTGGGATTCTCTCTTTCCCCTCTCTGTCTGCCCCACACCCTCAAAAATAAATAAACTTAAAAAAATTAATATTTACAGTATGTTAGAAGTTACTCCTTTGCAACTACTGAAACTTGTGGTGACAGATTTCAAGTGTCAATTTAAGAATGTGCCAAGGGATGTGTAGTTTTCAAAATTTTCTTGGGGGTCTGCACATAAAAAAGCGAGATTTCAATGACATATTACCCCCATTGATGAAGGGGCTACATTCTGAAAGTGTATTTAGTTAATTAATTAATTAATCAATCTATTTATTTATTATTTTAAGTGTCCTCCACACCCAGGGCAGAGCCCAGCACAGGACTTGAACTCACAACCCCAAGATCAAGACCTGAACTGAGATTAAGAGTTGGACACTTAACCGACCAAGTCATTCAGGCACCCCACAAAAGTGTACCTTAAAAGAAATCAAAGTCTTATTTGCCAGAGGCAGTTGAATATTAAAGACCCTGGGAGCTGTCAGTTAAGGGTAGGATTAAAAAGGCAGAAGTGTTCTACTGTGTTTAGATGCTGTCATTGGCCTTTAATGCCTATTTTTTGAATCAGTGTAAGTGTGTTCAGCTGCTGTGTTTTAAACAGGCAAGCAAAGTAAAGGAAGGGGAAGCAGAGGAGGTTTGGATTTTTAGCAGTCTATGTTAGGGAGGGCAGAGTGACAAGGGATATTCCCCTCCACCCTCAGAAATTACCCTAATAGGCCTACATCAGGTTTATCTTTAGATAATGCATGATTTCAGACTTCCTTTTTCTACCCCCAAAAAAGGAAAATCTTTATGCTTGATGATGTCCCAGTCTTAAGTAAGGGGTTAAGCCTTTCACTGTTGGCTGACTTAATTAATATAAACCAGTACTTTGGGATTAGCCAATGTTATAGTGTAAATTAACTTTAGTTATTTGATATGTGTATATTACATCTCATCATTTTTCTAGTTGATAAAAGAGTGGAATATGAAGGAAAGAGGTATCACGGAGTATAAGAGAGTGTTTGGGAAGGTGGGGAAGCAGAGAGTTATGCTTTGAAAGCTGCAAATAGAAGCAGAAAGTGAGGTATTTTGGTCTTGCTAATGCATTGCTTGACATGATTTATGAATGTTTTGGTTAATATTTAAAAATACTTCTGACTGCTTTATTAAGGAATTTGTATCTCTGAGGATTAGTTAACCTAAAATAGATCCCATTAAGTCAGATTAATATAAAAGATCCATAGCTAGATCTACCAAATAAATTTAAAAGTCATTATGTTATATAGGTTTCTCTCCCCAAGGGTGATAGAAATTAACCATATAAAATGAAAGTTTGGGGTTATAAATGTCTTATATAGCAAGCATTTTTATTGAAGTGGTTTTGAACTTAAAGAAAAGTAGAAAGAATTCTAATGTTACATGATATTAAGATGAGTAATATGCTTTAGCTTGAGATTTCAGGCATACGATTTGCCTTGTATCAAGCTCCTTTGTCTTTCTTGGCCTTTCTTCATTTACTGATGAGATGATAATGATCACTGATAGGAGAGTGTTTTCTTGCCTCTTTTATAACAGTATTTTCAGTTATAAAAGAGGAATGCTTTAGCTTCCTCATAAAACTTTATGATATCCCCAAATTATAAACTTTTGAATGACTTTTAAAAAAACATCATGGCCATTTATGTTGCGCGCTTGCCTATATCAAGAACTTTTTGAACTCAGACCAGTGACATGGTCGATTTCTCCTTTCAAACTGTCTGTTTCTCAGGGCATATGTTTATGACTGTCTTGGAGAAGTCAATGTATTTTTTCTTATTGAGAGCTGTTAATATATCCATTACATAAAGATTTCTCAAAATTCATATACCAGTTATTTAAAATTCGGTCATATTGAAGATAGATAATGTCATTACTTTGTGTGATGATAAATGCTTTAACAAATTACAAAGTCACACAAATTTTCTTTTTCACTTTCAATTTAAAAATGGCATACTTCTGTTACGTAATGTGAAAAGATTCCCCTAATAATTTTATAGAACTTTGAATGAGAAAACAATTTACATTTTTACCAGAAGAAAGAGCCTAGACAAAATATACATCATGGAGATATAAATCGATACTGTCTGTATTTACTAAGGAGAGCTGCATATGATTTTTGTCTTCCTGTATCTGTAAACACTTTCAGGAGGCAAGTAGTAAGTGTATGTCTAGGGACATGAAGGGATGCCCTTCACCCAAGGCGGTGGGTATAGCTTAGATTCACATGTCAGGTCGCCTCCATAGAGAAGTGGTGAGGATTATAGCATCATCAGGAGGCTGCTTCACCTCTAGATGTTGGGAGAGATTAAAGTGGGGAGTAACCCTAGTTCATGATTTAAGATTATGACTCCATGTGGGTGTGCCTGGGTGGCTCAGTTGGTTGGGCAGCTGACTTCAGCTCAGGTCATGATCTCATAGTCCATGAGTTCGAGCCCTGTGTCGGGCTCTGTGCTGACAGCTCAGAGCCTGGCGCCTGCTTCGGATTCTGTGTCTCCCTCTCTCTCTCCCCCTCCCCTGCTCACTTTCTGTGTCTCTCTCTCAAAAATAAATAAACATTAAAAAAAAAAGAAAGATTATGACTCCGTGTGAAAAACTCTAACATACTCCTTAAGTATACAGTTCTATAATACTGGCAAGTATGTTTTTACTTCTATTATAAAGAATGGCATTTAAGTTTTAAATAATTTTCCTGTTGAATGGTTTGAAAGTAAACTTTGAAATTCCTTATAAATGAAGGATGATGAAACTACCCCCAGGTCAATGTGTGATTTTTAACACTGAAATGGACCTTTGACGCAAACTGACAGTTACATTTTAAGTTTAGGGTTTTCCAAAGAAGAATGAGTGAAAGTGCTTATTTCCTCTTAGGTACCCTATCTGCAACTTGGGAAGTCATCCGCCAAGTAATACTTGCTGAACAGAGAAGTATCTGATTAAAGATCAGAAGCTGAGTAAAAGATCAATAGTCTCATGAATCATGTTTCTTCTGCCAACCTAAACTTTATTAAAGCTTTACTAGCATATATATTAAATAATCAATACTTGTCAGCATAGCTTTTAAAAATAATTCTCTAGAGGAAGATTTAAATAAAAGCAGATGCCTATAAATAATCAAGAACCTTTTCACTGATCTTCATTTTTGACAAAATTGCTTAGTCTGTCCCTGCTTCTTTCATCGTGACCAAAGTAGTAATACTCACTGTGACTTGTCTCATTTGAGACCAGTCTGCTGAGACTTCCATCGAGTTTCCCATTTAGTCAGTTGTTAAAAGCTTTCAAACAATAGACAATCTTAAAATTTGTATAGAATCACAAAGGACCCTGAATAGCCAAAGCAATCTTGAAAAATAAAAGCAAAGCATCACAATCCTGGACTTCAAGTTATATTACAAAGCTGTAGTGATGAAAACAGTATGGTACTGGCACAAAAATAGACACGTATATCAGTGGAGCAGAATAGAAAACCCAGAAATAAACCCACAATTATAAGGTCAGTTAATCTTCAACACAACAGGGAAGAATATCCAGTTGGAAAAATGGTCTCTTCAACCAATGGTGCTGGGAAAACTGGACAGCAGCATGCAAAGGAATGAAACTGGACTGCTTTTTTTAAATGTATACACAAAAATAAGTTCAAAATGGGTGAAAGACCTAAATGTGAGACCTGAAGCCATAAAATCCTAGAGGAGGGCACAGGCAGTAATTTCTCTGATGTTGGCTATAGCAACTTTTTTCTAGATTAGTCCCCCGAGGAAGGAAAACAAAAGAAAAAAATGAACCTTTGGGACTACTTCAAGATACAAAGCTTCTGCATGGTGTAGAAAACAATCGACAAAGCTAAAAGACAAACTATGAATGGGAGAACATATTTGCAAATGACATGCCCAATAAAGGGTTAGTATTCAAAATATATAAATAATGTATACAAGTCAACACCAAAAGAATAAATAATTCAATTAAAAAATGAGCAGAAGACATGAACAGACAGTTCTACAGAGAGCACAAAGAGATGGCCCATAGACACATGCAAAGATGCTCATTATCACTTACCAGAGAAATGCAAATCTAAACTACAGTGTGGTATCACCCCACACCTGCTAGAATGGCCCAAAATAAGAAACACAAACAACAGGTATTGGTAAGGATGTGGAGAAAAAAGTAATCCTTTTACACTGTTGGTGGGAGTACAAACTGGCACAGCTACTGTAGAAAACAGCATGGAGGTTCCTGAAAAAGTTAAAAATAGAGCTACCCTATGATCCAGCAATTGCACTCTGGCACAAATTTACCAAAAAAAAAATAACTTTAAAAAACACTAATTCAAAGGGATACATGCATCTGATGTTTATAGCAGCACAGCGTTATCAACAATAGCCAAATTGTGGAAAGAGCCCAAATGCCTATCAACCGATGAATGAAAGAAGATGTGGTACATGTATACAATGGAATATTACTCAGCCATAAAAAGAATAAAATCTTGTCATGTGCAATGACATTGATGGAGCTAGAGAGTATAATGCTAAGCGAAATAAAGACAAATACCCTGTGATTTCACTTGTGTATGGAATTTAAGAAACAAAGCAAGCAAAGGAACAGAAGAGAGAGAGAGAGAGAGAAACAAAGTAAGAAACAGACTCTTAACTATAGAGAATAAACTGATGGTTACCAGAGGGGAGGTTGGTAGGGGGATGAGTTAAATAGGTGATGGGGATTGAGGAGTGTGCTTGTGATGAGCATTGGGTGATGTATGGAAATGTTGAATTGCCGTATTGCATACCTGAAACTAATATAACCTTCTATGTTAAATTAGGAATTAAAAACATTTTTAAAAAGCTATCAAAGCTTTTTATTGTACATCTTCTAGTGGCATGGGCTTTCTATCTTAACACCCAGCTTTTACTCCTTAATAGTTCATTCCCTCTATGAGTCTTTATTTAAAAAATGGGGAAAGGGGCACTTGGGTGGCTCAGTCGGTTAAGTGTCAGACTTCGGCTCAGGTCATGATCTGACAGTCTGTGAGTTCGAGCCCCGTGTCGGGCTCTCTGCTGACAGCTCAGAGCCTGGAGCCTGCTTCAGATTCTGTGTCTCCCTCTCTCTCTCTGACCCTCCCCCACTCATGCTTTGTCTCTTCTGCTCTCAAAAATAAATAAAAACATTAAAAAAACCTTTAAAAATCAATAAAAAATGGGGAAGGAGAGTGGCGGAGGGATTGGGAGGATGGTCTGCTCATATATAGCCTTCTAAAGTGATGAGGAAAAAGACAAAGAAGATTATCATCACCCTATGCTGTAAAGCCTCCAGTGTGACAGTGAGGCAGGGATAAACGGTGGTTAAGAGCATCGGCTTGAAAGTCAGGCATGCCAAGATCAGGTCCTAGCTCTACCATGTTTGTGCTATTTCTCTTTGGGCAACATACTCAGCCTAATTTTCCTTAACAGTTCAATTATGAAGATGCTGCAATTATTTCATGCAGTTAGGAGAATGAGATGAAATAATGTATGTAGTGCACTTTGCTCTGATAAGAACAAGGATAAGGAGAGCGTTAAGAAAATCATTTTTTTTTCTTTTAATGTTTATTTATTTATTTTGAGAGAGTGAGCAAGGGTGCACACAGGCGAGGGGCAGAGAGAGAGAGAGAGAGAGAGAGAGAGAGAGAATCCTAAGCAGGCTTTGCGCTACCAGTGTAGAACATGGGTCTCTGTCTCACGAACTGTGAGATCATAACTTCAGCTAAAATCAAAAGTCAGACACTTAATTGACTGAGCCCCCCAGGCTCCCCAGAAAATCATCGTTTTCTATCACCTTTTTAATTTTTTCACATCAGAAAAGGGCAAATTCCCTAACCTAGACTGTTACTAGATCTCTAATTTTGTGAAGCTGAGTTTTCTAAAAGTTAATCTGCAATTAGCTTAAAATCAGTTCGGCTGTTAGCCCTTACAGTGTATTTTGGCATTTATTCAAGAGCAGCGGAGTTTTTATGTGAAAAGTCAGAACCTCAATGCAAAATAGCAAGAAAATGTATTGCTTCATAACTTTTTATTGAAATGTAAATATGTAAGGAGAAGCGTGTATTTGATCAAGAAATAGAACCTTGCCAGCACTCTAAAAGCCCCCTGTATGTTCTCTTTCTTTCACCTCCACCCCCTGCAATGGTAACCACTACCCTGACTTCTACTGTTTGTTTATTTTTGAGAGAGAGAGAGAGAGGGTCAGAGAGAGAGACACACACAGAATCTGAAGTAGGCTCTGAGCTGTCAGCACAGAGCCAGACGCAGGGCTCAAACCTGTGAACCATGAGATCATGACCTGAGCCAAAGTTGGCCACTTAACTGACTGAGCCACCCAGGCACCCCACACTATCCTGACTTCTAATGGGAAAGGTTAGTTTTGTCTGTTACTGTTTTGTTTTGTTTTTCAATATATAAAAAACTGGCATCTTTCGCTTGCCATTATATTTGTGAGATTCATCCATATTGTCACAGGTAATTATATGTATTCACTCTCACTGCTGTGTAGTAGTCTATGTGTGAGCATACTCCAGCTTATTTATTTATCCATTCTATTGTTAATGGATGTTTGGTTTGCTTCCAGTTTTTAGCTATTACAAATCTGGAAGCTGTGGACATTTTAATACCTGTCTTTTAGTGAACATATGTAACCATTTCCGTTGAACTGGAGTTACTGGGTCATAGATATTCTTACATTCAGTTTAAACAAATAATCAGTTTTCCAAAAGATTGTACCACCCACAGTGTGTGAGGGTTCCGTACATTGCACGCACATCCTCATCAATACTTGGTGTTGTACATCTTCTTCACCTTAAATGTTCTATACCTTATATGTGTAGAATCATGTAATTTTCATTTCCCTGATGACTAGTGAAGTTGGACGTCTTTTCACATTTATTTGCCATTTGGATAGCCTTTTCTGTAAAGTCACACATGTTCAAGTCTTTTGTTCACATTTCTGTTGTGTGATCTATATTTTTTCTTACTGATTTATAAAAATTCTCTATGTAAAAACTTATGAGTCATTTTTCAGGTATATTATTGTTATATCTTCTTCCCCTTCTGTGGGTTGTCATTTTGCTCTGTTAGTGGTGTCTCTTGATGAACATAAATTCTTATTGTAATAAAATATATCAGTTTTTTCTTTTGTGGTTAGAGTTTTTTATGTCCTAAGAGGATACAAATACTTCAAGTTCTCTAAAGTCACAGAGACATTTTATGTTTTTCTCTGAGCTTTATTGTCTTATCTTTCACACTTAGAATTGTAGTCCATTAGGAATTGATCTTTGTAAATGGTGTAATGAAAGGTTAAGACCTTTTCCCCCCAGCTGGATAGTCAGATGACCTTTGGAGATTTTTCAAAAAGCAACATGAATATTTTGGTGATGGTTGGGTCATTCACTGCTAGAATGAGTTCCAATCCTAGCCTAAAAATCCTGAAGGAGCATTTTAAGACCTATTTTTCTTTCCTGATTCGGTGTTTGGTCTCTAGCACAATAAAGCAGGTATGGATTTTCATTGAGATTCTCATAGGCTGAAAGTCATGTCTGGTAGAGTTAGGTAGAGGTCTAACATGCCACAACTGTGAAGTAGTACTTGCAAATTATTTATGATGGGTTAGTCACCAGTTAATGTGCTATAAGGAAGTTGGAGTGATTGGGGAAAGATGTTGATCTGATAATATCTAACTTTGGATTTTATATGAAAGGTTTGAAAAACGAAACTCAGTAATAATATTGCCTTACATTCATTGAACAGTTTATAGAGTACTTTCATTTACACTATTTCATTTTGATTCTTATGGTAACTAGCCTTGCAAAGTTTTCAAGGCAGATACATTGTTCCAGTTAAACAGAGGGGAAAGCCTAGGAATTCAGATCAGTTAATTTAGCCTGATAAATAATTTGATAAAACTTGTAACTCAGTAGTCTTATTGCTCTGACCCAACCATTTTTACAAGACTGCTCTATGCAGTTTGAACCAGAGATACAGACAGCCCAAAGATATGATTTATTATCTCGAAAGGATATAAAACTTCAGCGTTTAAGCAAAACAAAAATATTTTAAGTCTGATGAATGAGCTGGACCTTGGAGGGGTTTCAGCTTGTAATGTTTGATAATCGCACATTTTCCTCTTGTCTTCTTTTTACAACCTTCAATTGGATTAGCTCTTTATGATGCCTTAATCCCTTTTTCTGGCACCTTATAAATGAACTTTATGTTTGATGTCTGTTAGCAAATAGACATAGGACCTAAATACAATTGGACATAAAAACTGGTTAGAATTTAATTTTAGAAGTTTAACTCAGGGGCGCCTGGGTGCCTTAGTCACTTAAGCCTCCGACTCTTGATTTTGGCTTTTAGGGTCCAAGCCCCCTGTCGGCTTGAGATAACAGCATGGAACCTGCTTGGGATTCTCTCCCTCTCCCTCTGCCTCTTTCCTGCATGCTCTCTCTCTCTCTCAAAATAAATAAACCTAAAAAAAAGCATAACTCAGCAGTTATGAAATGATCCTACTCAGTTGTAAACTCATGGGAGCTGGTGGTTGCAGGGACTATGTTTACACTTTTCAGTTTTCCCGAGGGTAGCTAACAGTGAATTGCACGTAATGAACTTCTGTAATCTGTATGAACTAACAATTGTCTCAAGTGGAAAAGAAGGTAAAAGTTGTTTCCACTAATGGTAGATCAAAAAAAAAAAGGTCTAAATGACTTGTTCATTAAAATGCTTAAACATAAATCATCCATAGTGTTAAACATAAACATATAGAATAGCATTCAATAAAGGGTTCTTCATATCTGATATGAGTACCTGGTACTTGCTGTGGAATTCTGGCAGGGATAGACTAAACAGCCGCCCTGAGCTTCTTTTATGTTCTTCTTTGTTCCCCTTTCAGAAAGACTAGACTTGGTTTTCAAAACTATCTACTTGGTTAAATGAATGCAGAAAGATGTGATCTAAATCACCATAAATTCACCTGTGTACTACAGTTCTCTCAAGATTGTGTCCTTCTCTCTGACTCGATGTGGAGTCAAATCTACTGCTTTTTTATAGTAGAAATATTTTCTGTGTTTTAACTTGTTAATCAAGAATAGATTGATGTGTTTATTTCTTTGCTCTGTTATTTGAATGTTATAAGATAATAAGGATTAGATAAAGGTCTTATCTTCAAGTTACCTGGAATTATATTTTAAATGATGGAATAAATTAATTCCTAACAATAATGATCCTGATCCAATGGGCTTGTTTTATAGCTAAGGAGGAAACAAGGCTCAAGTCATACACCTAGTCAGTAGCAGAGATAAGATTTAATTCCTAGTCTTAGGAATCTTTCCAAGTTTAAAGATACAGAATTTCTTAGATGTATTTTAAAAGTTTGTAATTCAGTTCTAACCTCATTTTACTTTGGTGACCCTGGAACTTAAAATACACAGTCCTTTTAAAAACTGTTACATACAGGATCACAAAACAAAAGTATATTGCATTTGTAGAAAAATATTGATTGAGAAAGAGTCTATGATATTTGAAATTAGTGTTTGAAATTAAATAAAGAGTTTAAGATACAAGCAACATGGTATTTTAAATATTATTTACAAATGTAGTATGGCTGGGATGCCTGGCTGTCTCAGTTGATTAAGCATCCAACTTTGGCTCAGGTCATGATCTCATGGGTCACGCGTTCGAGCCCTGCATCAAGCTCTGTGCTCAGAGCCTGGAGCCTACTTCAGATTCTGTGTCTCCCTCTCTCTCTGTCCCTCCCCTGCTCACAGTCTGTCTCTTTCTCTTTTAAAAATAAATAAACATTAAAAAATTTTAAAAGAAGAAAGAAAGAAAGGTTGTAGGCCTAATAGAAAGGTTGAAAGATTATTGAACTGGGAGTCTCAAGAGCTGGATTTTGTAATGTCACCAGCTAGCTGTGTGATTTTGGGCAAATAACTTACTTTCCCTGGTCTTCTGTTTGTTTGTACAATAAGGAATGAGGGCTAGAATTGTAACTGTCTGAAATAGCTTTCATTATTAAAGAATGTGAGATGTTAGGCAGAGCAAGTTTGTTGTCAGAAGTCTTTGGACATGAAAATGATCTGTGCATAATATTCTTTATCTTGACACTACTAAGTAACCACAGACCAGCCAGCCAGCAATCAATCTCCATCTGTAGAGCAGCCACTGTTGTCCATGTATAGAAGTCTGGAAAAGAGCCAAATTTTATTTTTGCCAGAAACACTCTTGGCAAATCTATATCCCTAGAGATGTCTGTTTTAATTTTGTGGTGCAGTGCATGGTTTAGTGAAAAAGAAAAAGAGTGCTGAGCTATTTCATACTAAATACTCTCAGAGACAGCTTATGTTCATTTGTTTCCATGCTATCTATGTTTCAAGATGTTTTGAGGGTGGAGGTGAGCCAAAATGAAATGAAATGAGGAAGGTGAGAAACCTTCCATGGTGTATGCTGACTCTGGAAATGAATTTGAACTGTATAGTGATGTGTGACTTTACATATACTGAAAACTTTTGATATATATATATATATATATAGTATTGAATGTCTTGCAAATTTGTCATTTGACTTTCTCATGCTAATTTTTTAAATTGTTTTAAATTTAAATTATTTTTTTTAACTTTTATTTGTGGCATTTTCCACGTTTATTTCAAAACTATCCCATTATCTTGTCTTCTGGAAATAAAGATAAAAGTATTTGAATTTGAATAAATTCATTACTGATTTTTATTCATTTGTAAAGATTCCAGTTAACAACTGGATTTAAAATTTATTTGCTTGAGAAAGTTTGTAACCGAAATTTAGATGCTGAAAATTAAATTTCAATTTCTTAGACTATAGGAATAAATATAGTTGAAGTTGCATTTATAGATCTTACTCGACTTAACAACATGGTTACATCCTGATCAGCCCATAGTAAGTCGACAGTGCATTTAATACACCTAACTCATAGCTTACCCTGGCCTACCTTAAATGTGCTCAGAACATTTACATTAGACTACAGTTGGGCAAAATCATCTGACACAAAGCCTATTTTATAATACAGTGTTGAATAGCTCATGTAATTTACTGAATATTGTACTGAAAGTGAAAAACATTGGTTTTATGGGTACAGAATGGATGTCAGTATCAATTGTTTACCCTTGTCTTTGGGTGGCTAATTGGGAGCTGGGGCTGCCACTGCCCAGCCTCACGAGAGAGAATAGTAGCCTGCGATATTGCTAGCCTGGGAAAAGCTCAACATTCACAATTCAGATTGCATTTTTTACTGAATGTATGTTGCTTTCACACCATTGTAAAGTCGAACCATCATCTGTAGTTAAAATGTCATTGTATGATACCAATGATCTTCATCTTCATTTTCTGAATTTTTTTCAATCTTTCAGATACCTTAAAAAAAATTTTTTTTAATATTTATTTATTTTTGAGAGAGATACAGTGTGCGAGCAGGGGAGGGGCACAGAGAGAGGGAGACACAATCCTAGGCAGGCTCCAGGCCCCAAGCTGTCAGCACAGAGCCCGATGTGGGGCTGGAACTCCCAAACCACAAGATCATGACCTGAGCTGAAGTTGGATGCTTAACTGACTGAGCCCCCCAGACGCCCCAGTCTTTCAGATACCTTTAACACCCTTTTCTCCTAACTTGTATATCCACTTATTAACAAATCCTAATAATTTCATTTTTATAATGTCTCTCAGATTTCACTGTTCATCTTACTGCATTTCGCATGTCTTACATTGCTGCAGCAATGTTCTAAGTAGGCTCTCTGCCCTTGGTATTCCCTCTCATGCTAGTAAACTCAAATCCAGATCAATCTTTATAAATATCAGCTTTACTAGGCTCTGTGTCTGTTTAGGAATCTCAGTACTTCTTAATTCAGTTTTCAATACTGTCAAGCATTTAAAGCCCTCGGCACGTAATTCTTTTTCTTCCAAATGAATTAATTCAGCAAATACTTTTTTGAGCATCTATATGGGAGACACTGTGCAAAGGTAAAAAAAAAAAAAACCAAAAACTTAGCTTCTTGCAGATGTGTAATGTTAGTGTTAATGTTAACATCCTCAGGATTTTTTTTTTCCTTTTAGAAACTAGTTCTACTTCATTCCATTCTACTTAAACTGTTCTTGGCTAAGGTAATCTGTGATCTCCTTATTGCCAGAGTCATCAGGCAGTTTTTCATTATAATTGTTTACTTTTTTATGCCTTTGGGTACTGTTGATCAGGCCTGCTTTCCTGATACTTTTTCCTTCCTCAGTTTCTAGGTGTAGAAACTATTTACGTTTTCTAATTCTTTTTGAAACTTTTATTTTAAATTTAAAAAATTTAGGTGGAGGCACATGGGTGGCTCAGTCAGTTAAGTGTCCAGCTCTTGATTTTGGTTCAGGTCATGGGCTCACAGTTCATGAGGTTGAGCCTTGCATTGCGCTCTGCTCTGAGCATGGAACCCGCTTGGGATTCTCTTTCCCTCTCTCTCTGCCGCTTCTCCACTTGTGTGTGTGCGTGCTCTCTCTCTTTCTCTCAAAATAAATTAACATTAAAAAAAGTTTTTTTTTTTTTTTTTTTTTTTTTTTCAGTAATCTCCACTCCCAGTGTGGAGCTTGAACTCACAACCCTGAGATCAAGAGTCACATGCTCTAGTGACTGAGCCAGCCAGGCGCCCAACTTGTTTTTTTTTTTTAAGGAACAAAGTTTCATTTTGTTAATCTTTAGGTTATTCTCTATTTTACTAGTTTCTGTATTCTTCCTTTCCTTCTATTAACTTCTTAGGTTTTTGTTGTTGTTGTTTTTTGTTGTTGTTGTTTTTCTGTTCTTATTTCTAACTTCTTAAGATCTATGTTTGGCTATTTTTTAAAAAATAGACTTTATTTTTTATAGCAGTTTTAGATCCATAGTGAAATCGAATGGAAACTAGAGTTCCTATATACTCCACACGCCTGCGGCCTCCCCCACTAATGCTCCCCAACAGAGTAGTGCATTTGTTAAATTGATGAATGTACATTGATACTTCATTATCACCCAAAGTCTGTAGTTCATGTTAGAGTTCATTCTTGGTGTTGTACATTGTATGGGTTTGGACAAATGTATAATGACATGTATCCACCATTACAGTATCATATAGAATAGTTTCACTGCCTTGAAAGATCCTCTGTGCTCCACCCATTCATTCCCCCCACCCCCTAATCTGTGGTTACCAGTGTTCTTTTTACTGTCTTCATAGTTTTGCCTTTTCCCAGAATGTCATGCAGGTCAAATTAATCAGATTGGGTTCTTTCACTTAATGATATGCATTTAAGGTCCCTCTATGGCTCTCATGGCTTGATAGCTCTTTTCTTTTTAAAGCTGAATAATATTATTTTATTTATCCACTCATGAAATGAAGGATGTCTTGGTTGCCTCCAAATTTTGGCAGCTATGAGTAAAGCTGCTATAAACATAATGTGCAGAGATTTGTGTGGATATAAGTTTTCAGTTATTTTGGGTAAATACCAAGAAGCATACTGCTGGATTGTATAGTAAGAGTAAGTTTCATCTTGTAAGAAACTGCTGAACTGTTTTTCAGAGTGTGCCATTTTGCATTCCCTTCAGCAATATGAGAGTTCCGATTGATCCACATCCTCACCAGTTTTTGGTGTTGTCAGTGTTTTGAATTTTAGCCATTCTAATAAATGCATAGTGGCATCTCATTGTTCTAATTTGCAGTTTCCTAATAGTGTATGATGTGGAACCTCTTTTCATATATTTATTTGCCGTTTGTATGTCTTCTTTGGTGAGGTTCCTTCAGATCTTTTGACTCTGTGATTTTCAAACTTCTTTTCTGACCTGTGCCTTTTAGACTGTAGATTCCCTGCTAGTTGCTTGTTTGTATGATTTGAACCCTTTGAATTTTGTTGAGACAAAATTTATATCTTAGTGCTAAAAAAAATTCCATGTATGCTGAAAATAATATGTATGTAGCAGTTTTGGGTGAAATGTTCTATATTAGGTCAAGTTTCATACTCATCAAAAGATTCAAATCTTTACCAGTCTTAAGAATTTTCTTTGTTTATATATTCTACCAATTATTGAGAGAGGTGTTCAAATCTCTCACTATTATTGTGAATTTTCTAATTTTTCTTTATAGTTGTATCATTTTTGCTTTATGTATCTTGAGGTTGTACAGTTGGAACCTGTTAATCTAAAAATGCTATATTTCATGATGATTTCTCATTTTGTCATTAGGATGTATCCCTTGAAGTCTGTTTTGGCTGGTAGCAGTATAGTTATATCGTCACCTATAGTACCAGCTTTCAGTTTGTATGTGATCAGTGTTAACTTTTTCCATTCTTTTAATTTCAGCATTTTCGTATTCTTAAATTAGATGTGAGTCTTATGAATAGCACATCATTAGATTGTGTTTTGTTTTGTTTTATTTTTTAACAGGCTGATAGTCTTTGTTTTTAAAAGCATTTTGTTCTTTCATATTTTATGTTTTTCTGTTTTAGTTCGAAGCTACTATCTTGTTTTGCCTCTCTTAATTTATGTAATGCTACTGTGTTGGTTCTTTTCACACATTTCCAAATATTTACTTGTGTATGCGGTGGTGCTGTTTTCACTACTTAAATGCTCCTGATCCTCAGGAATTTTATTATTTGCCTTTTATTTTTCTTTCTCTACTTACTTGCCCTAAGCAACTTTACTTATAATTTCAACTACTACTTATTTGCTAAGCTCTAAGCCTCAATATTTAAATGCCTCCTGGACTTCACCACTTGGAAATCCGGTCACCACCTAAGATTCATCATATCCAAAACCATTCTCACCTTCTTTTACTCTAAAACTGGTCCGCTTTCTATTTTCTGAATTGGTAAACATCACTACCTTTCCACTTTCAGTGTATCCTTGTCTCTGCTTTTTGCATATCCAGTCTCCAGATCTTAGAACCATCTTCTTCTGTTCCCAAAGCCAACTTTTAGGTCCTTATCATAATTTGCTTAGTTTATTACAACAGTCTTAATGGCCACTGCTGCATTTATTCTTACATCACTACATCTTACTTTCCATTGCTTTCAAAATGAATTTGAAGGGGTTAAGCAGAAAAATGACATTAGATTTGCAACTTAGATATATAAGCCTAAACATTTTCTGGTGAATATGGTAGGCAGTTATTTAAGAAATCTAACATTTTTTCATCTCTAGTAGGTTCTCTAGAGCAATAACTTTCTCTTTTTTTAATGCTTATTTATTTTGAGAGAGAGAGAGAAAGAGTGTGAGTGGGGGAGGGGCAGAGAGAGAGGGAGAGAGAGAATCCCAAGTGGGACTCACACTGGCAGCACATAGCCCAATGCAGGGCTCAGTCCCATGAACCACGAGATCATGACCTGCACTGAAACCAAGAGTTGGATGCTTATCGGACTGAGCCATCCAGGTACTCCCTGAATGATTCTTTTAATATACTGTTGGATTTGATTTGCTAGTATTTTGTTGAGAATATTTGCATCCATGTTCCTCAGGGATATTGGCCTGTAATTCTCTTTTTTAGTGGAGTCTTCGTCTGGGTTGGGGATCAAAGTAATGCTGGCCTCATACAATGAGTTTGGAAGTTTTCCTTCCTTCCTTTTTTTTTTTTTTTTTGGAACAGTAGGAGAAGAATAGGTGTTAACTCCTGTTTAAATGTTTGGTAGAATTCCCCTGGGAAGCTGTTTGGCCCTAGACTTTTGTTTGTTGGGAGATTTTTGATTACTGATAGAATTTCTTTGCTGGTTATCAGTCTGTTCAAGTTTTCTATTTCTTCCTGTTTCAGTTTTGGTGGTTTATATGTTTCTAGGAATTTATCCATTTCTTCCAGTTTGCCCAATTTATTGGCATGTAATTTTTCATAATATTCACTTATAACTGTATTTCCGTGGTGTTGGTTGTGATCTTTCCTCTCTCATTCATGACTTTATTTGGGTGCTTTCTCTTTTCTTTTTGATAAGTCTGCTAGGGGTTTACTGGTTTCATTAATTATTTCAAAGAACCAGCTCCTGATTCCATTGATCTGTTCTCCTGGTGTTTTTGTTTCTATATCACTTATTTCTGCTCTCATCGTTATTATTGTCTTTCTTATGCTGGTCTTAGGCTTCGTTTGTTTTTCTTTTTCTACCTCCTTTAGGTGTAAGGTTAGATTGTGTATTTGAGATTTTTCTTGCTTCTTGAGTTAAGTCTGTATTGCTATATAATTCCCTCTTTTGACTGATTTTGCTGTATCCCAAAGGTTTTGGACCATCGTATTTTCATTTTCATTTGTTTCCATGTATTTTTTAATTTATTTTTTATTTTTTATTTAATTTTTTTTTAATGTTTATTTATTTTTGAGACAGAGAGAGACAGAGCATGAGCGGGGGAGGGGCAGAGAGAGAGGGAGACACAGAATCTGAAGCAGGCTCCGGACTCTGAGCTGTCAGCACAGAGCCCGACGCGGGGCTCGAACTCACAGACTGCGAGATCATGACCTGAGCCGAAGTCGGACGCTCAACCGACTGAGCCACCCAGGCGCTCCTAATTTCTTTTTTAATTTCGTGGTTGACCCATGCATTCTTTAGTATGAATTCTTTAACCTCCATGTATTTGTGGTCTTTCCAAATTTTTTCTTGTGGTTGACTTCAAGCTTCATAGTGTTGTAGTCAGAAAATAGGCATAGTATGATCTCAGTCTTTTTGTACTCGTTGAGGCCTGATTTGTGACCTCACCTGTGATCTATCCTAGAGACTGTCCCATGTGCACTGGAAAAGAATATATATTCTACTGCTTTCGGATAAAGTGTTCTGAATGTATCTTCCAGTCCATCTGGTCCAGTGTGTCATTCAAAGTCGTTGTTTTCTTACTGATTTTCTGGTTAGGTGATCTGTCCATTGATGTATGTGGGGTGTTAAAGTCCCCTACTATTATTGTAGTACTATCAACGAGTTCCTTTTTGTTTATTATTGTTTTATATATTTGAGTTCTCCCATCTAGGCGCATAAATATTTATAATTGTTAGATCTTCTTGTTGGATAGACCCCCTTATTATGATATAGTGCCCTTCTTCCTATTTTGTTACAGTGTTTGGTTGAAAATCTAGTGTGTCTGATATAAGTACTGCTACTACAGCTTTCTTTTAACATCCATTTGCATGATAAGTGGTTTTCCATCCCCTCCCTTTCAATATGCAGGTGTCTTTATGTCTAAAATGAGTCTCTTATAGGCAGCATATAGAATGGTCGTGTTTTATTATTTTTTTTCAAACTGTATCCAGCTTTATTGAAGATACTTTTCATAAACAATCATAGTATTTCAGGCAGGACATAGGCAGATAATCGTTGACGGTATACAACAACTTTCAAGTTCCCTTCTTCAGTGGACTACCAAAATCTGAAAGCTATTATAAAACCCAACGAAGTCTTCATTTGATGCTTTGAATAGGGAAAGTTTAGAGTAAGGGGTTAACATTTCATATTTAGCATGTTGTTTAACAACTTTTCATAAGCCATCCTTGACTTTTAGGAAATGAAATGAAAATGGCAGAATTATCAATCGAAAGATCCAATAACTAACTAAAAAAGGAACTCTTTTGAGGGATACAATCTCAGTGGTAATAGTATAAAGTCCAGGTTGCCTGACATACTGGGGACCATTTCTTGGGGTCAGGTTCTAACAGGTCTCTGGCTTTAAGGGAATCAAGTCTATGTTGGAGGCAGAAAGGGAGAAAAGGACATAAAAAATGAATTTTAGTTTTTCTACACCACAAGGCGATTGTGTTGAGGTGGCTAATATGTGTCAACATCAAGGAGTCCCTCCTCCTGGGGACCAAAAGGAAGTACCTCAAAACTAGAGGGGAAGGTGTTTTTCCCTTTGTATCAGTCTAACTTTGGAGATATTCTATTAGTGACCCAAAACAACAGTGAAGTATCCTGTGTGCTAACAATATAGCTTAAAAAAAAAGTAAAACAAAATTCTGCATTTTTTATAAAGTTCGATAAAAAATAGTATTTCAAATTGTACAGTCATCAGAAGTACGCTGTTATCACAAGTGCACACACTTCGCTTGGCATCTCCAGCACCGTCAACTTTCTGTGCCTGTCTGTTTTGGCATCTCCGTTTTCTGTAGGGTTACTCCCATCCTTGACAACATCAACTTTCTTCTTTTTCCCTTTGGGTACTTTCCCTCCATTCTTTGCAGGGGTCTTTTTAGGTTTGGGCTCTGGCTTTGGGGAGTAGGTTTAGCAGATAACCATGCAGATCTTCTCTGTAGCTCATCCTTCACCTTGGTTTTATCTCCTTTAGCATCCCCTTCAGCCTTTCTCTTGGGCATGGTGGTGACAGTGGTAGGATGTGGGTGCCGGATATGTGGTTGAGGTGGAACACGGGCTTTGGCTGGTCTGTGGGTTGTTCTCACCTCTTCTGCTTCCTAGATTGGTCTTGTTTTCTTATCCACTCTGATACTCTGTGTCTTTTTATTTGAGCATTTAGTCCATTTACATTCAGAGTAATTATTGATAGATATGAATTTAGTGCCCTTATATTCATTTCGTTCTTGTTTCTGGAGATTTTCTCTGTTCCTTCCTAGTCTTTGTTGCTTTTGGTCTTTCTTTACCACTCACAGAGTTCCCTTTAATATTTCTTGCAGGGCTGGTTTAGTGGTCACAAACTTCTTTGGGAAACTCTTTATTTCTCCTATTCTTGCTGGGTAGAGTATTCTTGCCTGCATATTTTTCCCATTCAGCACATTGAATATATCATGCCACTCCCTTCTTGCCTGCCAAATTTCTGTGGAGAGATTCGCTGCTAACCTTATTTGTCTTCCCTTGTAAGTTAGGGACTTCTTTTGTCTTGCTCCTTTTAGGATTTTTTTTTTTTATGGTATGTTTTGGTATTGGCCTGCTTTTGTTGATTTTGATAGGAGTTCTCTGTACCTCCTGCATTTGAATTTTTGTTTCCTTCCCCATATTAGGAACATTTGCAGCTATAATTTCCTCAAATAAACCTTATGCTCTCTATTTTCCCTGTCTTCTTCTTCTGGGACTCCTATGATACGAATGTTATTATGCTTTATGAAGTCACTGAGTTCCCTAAGTCTACATTGATGACCTAATATTTTTCTTTCCTTCTTCTTCTAGCTCCATTATTTTCCATAATTTTACCTTCTATATCACATATTAATTGCACTGCTTCTTCCATCCTGTGGTCATCACATCTAGTTGGTTTTGAATCTCAGTTATCGCATTTTTCATTTTGGCCTGATTAGTTTTAGGATTTTTTATCTCTGTGGTAAGCGACTCCTGGGTATCTTCCATACTTTTGTAAAGCCTAGGTAGTATCCTTATGATTGGTGCTTTAAATTCTGGATCAGGCATATTGCTTATATCTGTTGCAATTAGCCTCTCGGTCATGATATTTTCTTATTCTTTCATTGGGGATTAATTCTTCCATCTTGCATTTTGTCTAGATCTTTGTTTTCTTCTTTGTGTTAGGAAAGCCTGTTATGTTTCCTCTCCTGATAGTAATGGCTTTATGAAGAAGAGGTCATATACTGTCCAGGGCCTGGCACTTCAGGAAGTGTCTCTGGTGTATGTTGTGTGCACTCTGCTGCTATATTTTGGTTGCTTTTTCCCTCAAGTCATTTTTCTGCAGTTCCTCTTTGCCTACAGTGGGGAGCGTTTGGATCTTGGCCAAACTGTGCCAGGTTCTAACCAGGTATGCTCTGGTCTACTTATTAAATGAGATCTGGTGCTATTTCCACTAGAATTGAAGCTTTGCAGAATGCCATAGTCAGTAGACATGGTGTGTGCAGGGTTCTTAGGCACACTTGCCTGAGAAAAGCATCACCTGCAGAGTGCAGGGCGGGCGAGGCTTGGTGTAAGCTCTTTATGGCCACTTGGCCCTTGTGCTACTTGTCGAAGGTAATTTATGCTGAGGGGTAGGGGAGAGAAATGGCGCCATCCCCCTCCCTTATCCCCTGAGAGGGGTGTTCGTGCTCACTACTCTACAGGAAGCCCTCCTAGGAGAATGAACAGTCTCCCCTCATGTGTCCCACGTGTCCCTCAGATCCCCGCCTCCATCCTATCTGTCCTGGCTGTCTGTCTGCCTGGCAGCACAGCGCATCTTGGGCTCTATCCCATACAGGTTGGCTGAGTTTTAAAACTCCAAACTTTAGGCACCTGGTGTGGTGGGAACCCTCGCTGGTCTCTGGAGGAAGATCTCACCAATCTGAAACTGATGTCCCAGAAAGGCAGTAGCACCAAAGTGCAGGGGCATGGGGCTTGGAATAAAGCACAGCAAAGAGCCAGTGTCCAGGTTAGGCTGCCCTCTGCAGGTGTCTCTGAACCTATGCTGAGGAGCAGGAGAGAGAAATGGTGACCACTGGCTCTTTTGTCCCTGGAGAAGCAATGCCATCTCTCTCAGATGTGTTTCAAGAAGGGGGAACCAGCTCTCTCAATGTGTCCTAGGGGATCCTCAGCCATCTGGCTTGGAGCTATCTGCCCTCCTTCACAGGAACAATGTAGTGTCTTCTGGGCTCCACACCGGCCATGCCACGGACCTCTAAAATCCAGTCTTTGAGCCTTGCTGGTTGTAAAAACTCACAAAAATCAGCCCTCTTGTTTTCCCAATCAATGGTTTTGGGAAAGTATTTTCCTTGTGCGATCCCTGTGGGCTCCCCCTCCCCTCTCTCTCTCTCCCTTCCTCCCTCCCTCTCTCCGTCTCTCTCTCTTTCTCTCACCTCTTTCCATGACCAGGGCTCCCTTCTCTCTGCAGCACTCACAGTCCATTTCTCCCCTAATCCATGCCTCCACACCTCCTACCTTCCATGATGTGGCCTCTTTTCTCCCTCTAATTGTGCAGTTTGTTCTGTCAGTCCTCAGATCGACATCTTGGGTGTTCAGAATGGTTTGATATCTATTTAGTTGTGGCTGAGGGAGGAGGCAAGCCGAGGGTCCTCTTACTGCTCTGTCATCTTAGCTCCACCTCCTAGGACTTACAACACGTTTAGAACAAATGAAGGGGGACATCATTATGAAGAATTAAAGGAAGAACAACTCTGAAAAGCATTTGGTATAAGATCTATAAGAAATTTTAAAACATTTCTATTATCCTTTGTTGACGCAGGAAGACCTGGCCTGTATTGAACTGAAGCATAAAAGCATAAGAAACGAGAAGGCTGAGATGAAAAGGGGGCATAAGGATGGATAGGTGTAGGTAAACTGAACATGGAGTAGCAGAATTAAAATACAAGTTGGAGACAGTAAAAGGTCGAATTCACACTGAGGTGTGCTGAAGCAAGGATGTGGAAAACACATCTGAGAAATGTTCTGGAAACCTAGGGAAAAATAAAAGACGAAAACTGCGAAAGAGATGGTCGCTATGGATGCTGTCAGAAGTCAGAAGTGAGCCAGTGTTCAGGAGAGAAGACCGACTACAGCATGGTGCCCGGCTGCATGTTGTTCCATTCGCGAAGGTGACAGACGTTCCTATATGCCGGGCAGGCTTCAAAACTATGCCGACATTTCACATAACCTCTTGAAGAAAAAAAAATTTTGGTTGATTTAAAAACAAATAAAAATTCAGAATATATGTTCTGAAAGGCCTGGCAGAGTTCCTAAAGGACTGCCAGTAACCAGAGGCCACACAGGTGCTCAGCACAATCGCATCCCAGCAGGCCACGCAGATGGAACAGAGCATACTGATGGATCTGAAAGAATGTATATCGTGTGGTGTCTGGATCAAACTTAAAAGCAAACAATTTCCTCATGAGTTGTTATTCCCACTGGACAGAATTGTGTAATTGGGCACAAACAATTCATCTGGAAAATCCTCTCTCAGGCACTGTTTACCACAAGATCCAGAAGTTCAAATAAATAATATTACAGTACAGTAATTAAAGAAAAAGTAGGCTTCTCAGAAAAAAAGACTGAAAGGAACTACTTCAAAGTGTTAACTGATCGCCACAAGACTATGATTTTTTAATCTTCTGCTTTCTTTATTTTTCAGCTTTTGAAATGAGCATGTATTATTTTCAGTGAAAAAAAAAACAAAGAAAACTTGATGAAATGCTATTACTAAGCAAGAAAAAAAAGCACACAAAATAGTGGAACAAGAGAGAGCCAAAAACAATTAAGATTTCATCAGTCAAATGAGAGAATACAAATATTATTCAAAAGACAGCATTAGCTAAAACAAGGTAAAGGGAGACTTTTAAAATATTAACATTCTTCAGTTTTCAAAATTCTTTAATTTTAAAAGTATACCATAAGACAAATGTGTTATTTTAATACCCTTCTGCAATGGCTTCCAACCTGAGGTAAACAATAAGAGGACATTCTGATTACCTTCTAGTGTGATGGATTTCCAGGTAATAGGAGAGTCAAGGGTTTGAGATCAGAATTCCTGGTCTCTTGCCGTGTACCTTTTGTAAATGACTTCCTTGTGCTTCTTAGCAACTACCCTGATTCGACACTTGAAAATGGAGGCAGGATCAAACCATTAGCCACACCCACACCTAACAGGCACCATCTTTAGCAAGAAGTAGCCCACCAGGTCACCCCTGCTTCTCAGACATCTGAAGATAAAAGCAGAAGCCTGCTATCTTGCTGGTTCTGGACAGCTCCACGTGTTCATTCCCTGCCTGCCAACACTGGGCAACACAAGGTAATTAACTTCAAGCACTTTTGTTGGGAGTCTTGTCTGCTCCAGCTAGGGATCATTAACAGCTCACCTCTTGCTTGAGGACTCCTCGGAGAGTTCTCTGTATATGCTACTTCTGACTCAGGAAATCTTCCCAGATACCTCCCCTGACCTCATCTGTCAGAATCTGGTAGGCCTTTCACTTTGGATCCAGTTCTTGCCCGTCACCCAGCCCTAAGGAATTATCTCTCTCCACACTCTTCTTACTCCTGAGACATCCTGCCTGAGACTTTACCCCACAGCCACTGTCCTACCTGAGTCTGGTTCCTGAGTTGCCACTCTCCTACTATCCTCAAGGGCATTTAGAATGGAGCACAGTGTCTTTTTTTTTTTTTTTTTAATTCTCTTCCTCCAAACTCTCCTAATTAGTGAGCCTGTATATGCCACCTTATTTTACTTCAGATTTTTTAACAAATACATTTTCTGTAAATATCTTCTGGATGTGGTCTCATATTCTCATCTTTGCTTTCTGCTTTTATTCCTTCCCTTTCTGGGAAATCTTTCACGATTTTTCTATCCCGAGTGTGTTTCTATAGCACTTAAAAATGAAATAATTGCTTTCTCAACACAGTTGTAAACTCTTTGTGGGCTTGGATGGTGGCTCATACTTTTCTTATGCAACATAGGACAAAGCAATCTGGGATTTAAAATAATAAAGTGTCCATAACAGCAGCAAGTAAATATTACTCTGACTTTACATTAGCCTTCCAACTGTGGAAACTCTGGCTTCCTCCAAAGTCTTTCCCAGCTAGGTCAGAGTCACCAGGGATAGCTCAAATCTGCCTTGGAATACAGTTTTCTGGGCTACTTCGTGGGTAGCCATTTCCTCCATCCTGGATCCCTGAATGGTTTTCTCTCTGCCACTACATCCCACACCTCTTTCCTTCCTCTTACACTCTGGTAAAATCTTCTGCCACCCACGTGCTCTGGTGCACAATGTCCTCTGAGATCCAGTTCTCTTTGGTTCTTCTTCTGGTGCAATTGAAGACACAACTGCCTCTCCAACATCAACTCACGGTCCTTACTGTTGCTTATGTGCTAGGATTCAGTTCCCCGTAGAATGAGTGATTTCCCAGGAGATACTTGAGCCATAGAGCAACTAGTCCCCTCCATGGACACCCATCAACCAAACGTATTAAGGCATGCCTTGATCATCTAAGAGCCCAGGGACCATCTTCTTTAGGAAGTCTTTCCTAAATTCCCACTCTCCCCACCACCATCACCTCCAGCTAGATAATGTACATCTCTTCCTTATGCCCTCATATTCTGAACATGTCCTGGATATAGATTTTAACATGTTACATGGTGATTATCTTTTTATGAACCTGATTCCCCATCTCAGCCATAAGCCCTTTCAGGGAGAGAATCATGTCTCATGCATGTTTTTTTTAGTTTATTTATTTTTCCAAGAGACAGAAAGCAAGTGGGGGAAAGACACAGAGAGAGGGATAACCCCAAGCTGGCTCTGTGCAGCAGAGCTTGACCTGAGGCTCGAACTCACAAAACCGTGGGATCATGACCTGAGCCAAGTTGGACCTTAACCCATTGAGCCACCCAAGCGCCCCGGTGTCTCATGCATTTTTGAATTCCAAGTGCCTACCTTAGTTCATGGCACTAAGATTCCATACAATCTCAAGCTGGGCTCCTAATGTGCTTACGTGTACCACAATTGATTTGGTTCAAACAGTACCTTATTTCAATTAATGGCAGTTTTTCCTTTAAGAATTTCATGCCAAGTAGTTTATTATTATTTTCCTTTAAGACTTATGTCAAAAAAATTATCAAACATTTGGTGAGTACTGTATTTCCTAAGACCTGCCCTACTCGTCCTGGAGATATAGAGATAAATGAAACATGGTTCCTACTCAGAGGTCACAGAAACTTCCTTGGGTTTCCTGCCCTCCATTTCTCCATTCTTTCCTCCCATTCTTCCTTACCTGGATAAATTTTTACCAAGCCTGGAATTGTGTCTAATGGAATAAATACATGTAGTAGGTTAATTACAATACAGTATGCTCAGTGCAACAGTAGAAGTTTTGTTCCAGGTATAGATATAGAACAGGAGAAAGCATCATACAGTTTTTAGGGTGGACATGGGGGTTCCTGGAGGAGGTGACTTCTGAGTGGGTTATAAAGAATAGAAAGATAATCCAGATGCTCAGGTGTGTGAAGGGTACTCCTGAGAGAAGAAAATACATGAAAGCGAGATGTGAAATAGCAGTTGTGTGTTTCAGAAACAGTAGTACTCTGGTATCTCTGCAGCATGAAGTTCAGTAGAGTGGAGATGGGGTGGGCTGGGCTGGGAGGTGAAGCAAGGCTAATAGGCAGCGTTTTCTGGGCTATGGTCTTTAATGTTTAAGCAACTGTTTAGTTAAGAGAATGGTAGAATCCAGTATAGCTGGTGGTATTAATAATCCAAGTGTGAAGCCATATATTGCCTTTTTCTATCATCATCTCTCATAGGTTAATAAGCAAGGTTTTATGATCATCTAGCTACATCTTAGTGGTCATTGTATTGGTAGATAAAAGTGAAAAGAAGGGCGCCTGGGTGGCTCAATTGGTTGAGCGGCCGACTTTAGCTCAGGTCATGATCTCACGGTCTGTGAGTTCGAGCCCTGCGTCGGGCTCTGTGCTGATGGCTCAGAGCCTGGAGCCTGCTTCAGATTCAGCATCTGCCTCTCTCTCTCTCTGCCCTTCCCCTGCTCACACTCTGTCTCTCAAAAATAAATAAATGTTAAAAAAATTTATAAAAAAAAGTGAAAAGAAGACATTTCCTCGAGTTTACAGTCTTATAGAGGACACAAAATATACCCACACAAACAGTTTAGAGCACTTACCAAGCCATCTACAGACTAGTGCAAACTAAATTTTTTTTTAATTTTTTAACATTTATTCATTTTTGAGAGAGAAAGAGAGACAGAGTGTGAATGGGGGAGGGACAGAGGGAGAGGGAGACACAGAATCCGAAGCAAGCTCCAGGCTCTGAGCTGTCAGCACAGCGTCCGATGCGGGGCTCGAACTCATGAGCCATGAGATCATGACCTGAGCCAAAGTCGGACACCTAACTGACTGAGCCACCCAGGCGACCCTAAGTGCAGACTAAATTTGTAAAAACAATATGTCAGCACAATCTTTGACATTGGATTATAGGAATGATTAGGAAAGTATGGGGTTATAAAGAGGCAACCTGATTTTTGGCTTAAGAAAAACAGTTTCCATCAGAGCTAGCTGCAAAATTGAGGAATGGACTTGTAAATTAGAAACTTTTTAGTGTTCTATAGTCTGTAGTCAAGAACTGGCCTTCTTAGTTAGACCGACAAACATTCATCTTTGAGCTTTATAGTGTAAACAAGAGACAAATTAATTTTTTTCTCTATATTTTCCATTGATTTTATTTTTATGTACTTCTAGATACTCAGTTTGCTTAAGAGATTGTTTATTGCTTATTTGAGGTGGGTCCATGTGTTTCTGCCAAGCCCCTCAGTCTAGACTACACTGAGACTATCTTACTCTTTCCTTTCATCCATTTACTCTCAAAAATGTACCACTTCTGCTTTTTTCCTTGTGGAATGTGTTAACCTAACCTCCTTTCTTTGTCCTTCTGATCCTCACATCCTACAGCCCTCTATTTGGTTATTCTTTCCTTCCATGGAGGTAGTGTGGACTTCTTTCAGGCTGTAGGGGTTCTGCGTGGGCCATCTTAGAGCCTCTGATCTTTAAATCACATTTCACACTTATGTACACTCATATTTAGGAGGTGACATGTTTTCTCAATCCTCCGGGAAACCTTTCCCTTTCTATTTGTATCCTTTATAAATTATTTAAGTTTGACAATGAGCATTTGGTTTTTTTATAACTAAAAAGTAAAAGTGATTCCATTGTGAAAAATGAAATTTAATAGTAGACGCTTTAGGATCATTTCATTTTTGTTAAATTAACCTTTCTGTCTATATCTACGAACACACATACACAGCATGAAACAGTGTTGAAAAACTGATACTAGTTTAGGGGCGCCTGGGCGGCTCAATTGGTTAAGCGTCCAACTTGGGCTCAGGTCATGATCTCACAGCTTGTGAGTTCAAGCCCCACGTAGGGCCTGGAGCCTGCTTCAGATTCTGTGTCTTCCTCTCTGTCTGCCCCTCCCCTGCTTGTGCTCTGTCTCTCTCCTTCAAAAATAAATAAACATTAAAAAATTTTTTTTAAAAAAAGAGAAAAACTCATACTAGTTTAGAAAGCAAGAACCATAAAAATGTTCATACTGTATGTTCCAGAATCTCCACTGCCAAGGAACAACCTAAGGAAATAATTCAAAAGAAGGGAAATATAAAAGTCTATATACAGCTTGTCTACACACAGAAAAATTGAGGAAAGACAATTTTAAAGTCAATATAAGGGGAAGAGTTAGGAAAATAATGATACATCAACTGGATGAAATATTATTACAACACTGAAATTGATTGTTATAAAAAATCGTGTTAACAGCATAGCATGTTTACAGTATAATGAGAAAGGGAATACTAAATTATATACACACTGATTACAGCTGTGTATAAAATGAGTTACATGTGGATGACTAGAAGGAAAAAAGAATAATGAAAACAGCTGTTGTTCTAGTGTGGTATGATGGGTGAATGTTAAAATTTTATAGACTATCTCTTCAAATTTTCTCATTTTTATTTCTTGAAAAGTTTCAGTTTGTCGACTAATGCAGATTATTGTTGTTCTGGGACTTTTGCAGCAAAAAGAGGGAAGGAGTCTGGAATTTGAGCCACTTTCCTCTTTCTTTCTTTGGCCAAAGAATTACTCCCTAGGAAAGAAGGAAACCTCTACTTCCCTACAGTTATAGAAAGGGACATTTTTATGCAGCGCCTGACTGGTTCAGTTGGTAAAGCATGTGACTTTTGATCTCAGTTCAAGCTCAAAGTTGGGCGCACTGCTTAATAATGCCATCACCTGTTTTTAACCCATCCCCCCCACCCATCTCCCCACTGGTAACCATCAGTTCTCTGTAGTAAGAGTCTGTTTCTTAGTTTCTCTCTCTCTCTTTCTCTCTCTCCATGTTTCTCCCCCTTCCCTTCTCTCCTTCTCCCCCTCACTTTTTTCCCCTTTGTTTGTTTGTTATGTTTCTTAAAACACCACATATCAGTGAAATTAAAGTGTATTTGTCTTTCTTTGACTGACTCATTCCACTTAGCGTTATACTTTCTAGCTCCATCCATGTCATTGCAAATGGCAAGATTTCATTCTTTTATATGGATGAATAACATTCTGATATATATATATATATATATATATATATATATATATATTTTTTTTTTTTTTACATCCCCCATATCTTCCTTGTCCATTCATCAATCAATGGCTGGATACTTGGGCTGCTTCTATACCCTGGCTATTGTAAATAATGCTGCTAGGAACATAAGGTGCATGTATTCCTTTGAAATCGTGTTTCCTATTTGGGGGTAAGTAACCAGTAGTGGGACTGCTGGATTGTAGGCTAGTTCTATTTTTACCTTTTTAAGGAACTGTTTTCCAGAGTGGCTGCACCAGTTTGCATTCCTACCAACAGTGCAAAAGTATTCCTTTTTCTCTACATCCTTGCCAACACCTTTGTTTCTAGTATTTTTTATTTTAGCCAATCTAACAGGTGTGAGATGATACCTCATTGTAGTTTTCATTTGCATTTCCCAGATGGTAAGTGATGATGAGCATCTTTTCATGTGTCTGTTGGCCATCTGGAGATCTTCTTTGGAGAAGTGTCTATTCATGTCTTCTGCCCACTTATTAATTGGATTATTTGGGGGTGTTTGTTTATTTTTTGATGTTGAGTTATATGTTTTCTTCCTTTCTTCCTTCCTTCCTTCTTTCTTTTCTTTTCTTTTCTTTTCTTTTCTTTCTTCCCTTCCCTTCCCTTCTTTCTTCCCTTCCCTTCCCTTCCCTTCCCTTCCCTTCCCTCCCCTCCCCTCCCCTCCCTTCCCCTCCCCTCCCCTCCCCTCCCCTTCTCTTCTCTTTTCTTTTCTTTTCTTTTCTTTTCTTTCTCCATGCCCAATGTGGGGCTTGAACTCATTATCTTGAGATCAAGAGTCACATGCTGTACCTACTAAGCCAGCCAGGTGCTGTGGGTTGTATACGTTCTTTATTTTAGATAGTAACCCTTTATTGGATATGTCACTTGCCAATATCTTCTCCCATTCTGTAGGTTGCCTTTTGGTTTTGTTGATTGTTTCCTTTGTTGTGCAGAAGCTTTTTATTTTAATCCCAATAGTTCATATTTACTTTTGTTTCCCTTGCCCCAGGAGGCGTATCTAGAAAAAAGTTGCTACAGCCAATGTCAGGGAGTTACTGCCTGTGACTTCTTCTGGGATTTATATGGTTTCAGATCTCATATTTAGGTCTTTCATCTATTTTGAATTTATTTTTGTGTATGGTGTAAGAAAGTGGTCCAGTTTCATTCTTTTGCATATTGCTATCTAGTTTTCCCAGCACTGTTTATTTAAGAGACTGTCTTTTTCCCATTGGATATTCTTTCCTGCCTTGTTGAAGATTAATTGATCATATAGTTTTGGGTTCACTTTTGGGTTTTTTTATTCTATTCTATTGATCTATGTGTCTGTTTTTGTGCCATTACCATACTATTTTCATCACTGCAGCTTTGTAATAAAAGTTGAAGTCCAGGATTGTGATCCTTCTAGCTCTGCTTTTCTTTTCAAGACTGCTTTGGCCATTCAGGGTCTCTTGTGGTTCCATACAAATTTTAGGATTCTTTGTCCTAGTTCTGTGAAAAATGCTTTTTCATTTAATATGCAGATTGTTTTGGGTAGTATAGACATTTGAACAATATTTGTTCTTCCAATCCATGAGCATTCCAATTCTTTCTATTGTCTTTAATTTCTTTCATCATTGTTTTATAATTTTTGAAGTATAGGTCTTTCACCTTTTTTGGTTAAGTTTGTTCCTAGGCATCTTACGGTTTTGGTGCAAATGTAAATAGGATTGCTTTTTGTTGTTGTTGTTGTTGTTGTTGTTAACTTTTTTAAATGTTTATTTATTTTGAGAGAGAGAGACAAAGAGACAGAGTGCGAGAGAGCAAAGAGAGATGAAGACACAGAATCTGAAGCAGGCTTCAGGCTCTGAGCTGTCAGCACAGAGCCCGACACGAGGCTCAAACTCACGAACCACGAGATCATGACCTAAGCTGAAGTTGGTTGCTCAACCAACGGAGCCACCCAGGTGCCCTGGGATTCCTTTCTTAATTTCTTTTTCTGCCGCTTCATTATTGGTGTATAGAAATACAACAGATTTCTATACCTCGATTTTGTATCCTGTGACTTTACTGAATTCGTTTATCAGTTCTGGCAGTTTTTGGTGGAATCCTTTCAGGTTTTCTATGTGTAGTATCATATTATCTGCAAATAGTGAAAGTTTTACTTCTTCCTTGCCAATCTGGATTCCTTTTATTTCTTGATGTTGTCTAATTGCTGTGGCCAGGACTTCCAGTACTATGTTGAATAAAAGCAACTATCACTATTATCTATTTTTAAACTATTTTTTAGGAGTACCCATTAGCAGCCACACCCCATTCTTCCCTCTTGCCAGCTCCTGGCAACCACTAATTTTTCTGATTAAAAAAAAATTATTTATTTATTTTGAGAGGGAGAGAATGCACACATGCGCAGGAACTCCGTGCTGTCAGCACACATTATTTATTAGCTTTATCCATAACTGTTTCCCCCTAAATTTAATGTGAATAATCTGGGGAGCTTTTAAAATGCGTATTCTCAGGCTTTTTCACTGAGTATTCTGATTCATTAGGTCTGGGGGTAGATCTTGGTAACCAGCATTTTAAAAATTACATCGGGGCACCTGGGTGGCTCAGTCAGTTGAGTGTCCGACTTGGGCTCAGGTCATGATCTCACTGTGAGTCTAAGCCCCTCATTGGGCAGAGAGGATTTGTGGTTAAGTGAGAATTTTAAGAGTAATTACTGATAAAATTTTTCAAATACCCACATCTCAAAAAAAGAATGTTTGACCAGACTGAGTTATGTACTTGCTCTAAATCAACAAGAACTTTGAAAAGAAAGGAGCCTGCCCTTGATTCTTATTCATATTGAAGAAGTCCTGCCTGATCACTTTTTAAAAAAAATATTTATTTATTTTGAGAGGGAGGGAGGACCAAAGAGTGAGGGAGAAATAATCTGCACCAAAAGCACAGAGCCCAACACTGGACTCGATCCCACAAACCGTGAGATGGGACATTGATTCCACAAACTGTAAGATCATGACCTGAGCCAAAATCAAGAGTCAGATGCTTTTTGTTTTAATTTTTTTTAATGTTTATTTATTTTTGAGAGTGGAGGGAAGGGCAGAGAGAGAAGGAGACACAGAGTCTGAAGCAGACTCTAGGCTCTGAGCTGTCAGCACAGCTGAGCCTTCCAAGTGCCCCAAGATTCAGATGCTTAACTGACTGAGTCACTGAGGAGCCCCCGCCTGACCACTTGTAATTTATTTGTACAAAGAAGGCAAAGACTTCTGTTTAAGTTACAAAGACTGCACAAAGGAAGTGCTCTGCCAGGGTGAAGAAGGCTGAAAGTAATGTACTCATTAATTCTTTAGTTGTTGGTTGTTGTTTTATTTAAGTAATCTCTACACACAGGATGGGGCTTGAACTCACAACCCCTAAATCAAGAGTTGCGTACCCTTAGCCAGCCAGATGCCCCTAAATCCTTAGTTTTTGTAAATGAAGTTTTTTACCACTAATCCTAGTACAGGCATACCTCGGAGATATTGCGGGTTTGGTTCCAGGCCAGTGCAACAAAGTGAATGTCACAATAACATGAGTCAAATTAAGTTTTTGGTTTCCCAGTGCATATAAAAGTTATGTTTACACTATACCATACTCTATTAACTGTGCAATAGCAGTATGTATAAAAAAAAACAACAACAATGCACATACCTAAACCAGTGCACCTGGGAGGTTCAGTCAGTTAAGTGTTTGAATCTTGATTTTGGCTAAGGTCGTGATCCCAGGGTTGTGGGATTGAGACTTGTGATGAGCTCTGCATTGGTCATGGAGCCTGCTTAAGATTCTCTCTCTCCCTGTACCTCTGCCCCTCCCCTGTTTGTGCATGTGTTCTCCTCTCTCAAAAATATAAATAAATAAATAAATAAATAAATAAATAAATAAATAAATAAAAAAAATACATCATTGCTAAAAAGTACTGGCCATCACCTGAACCTTTGGGAACTCATAATCTTTTTGCTTGTGGAGGGTCTTTCCTCAATGTTGATAGCTGACTTACCAGGGCAGTGGTTGCTGAAGGTTGGGATGGCTGTGGCAGTTTCTTAAAATAATGCAGCAATGAAGTTTACTGCACCAATGGACTTTTCCTTTCACAATTTCTCTGTAGCATGTGGTGAGATTTGCTAGCATTTTACCCACAGTAGAACAATTGGAGTCAGTCCTTTCAAATCCTTCCACTGCTTATCAACTATGTTGATGTAACATTTAAGTCCTCTGTTGTCATTTCAACAATCTTCACAGCATCTTCACCAGAAGTAGATTCCATCTCAAGAAACCACTTTCTTTGCTCATCCATAAGAAGCAACTCTTTATTTGTGAACACGAGATTGCAGCCATTCAGTCACATCTTTGGGCTCCACTTCTAATTCTAGTTCTTTGCTATTTCTGTCATAACTGCAGTTACTTCTTCCACTGAAGTCCTAAACCCCTCCAAATTATCCATGGGGGCTGGAATCAACTTCCTCCAAACTCCTATTCATGTTGATATTTTGACCTCTTCCCATGAATAATGAATGTTCTTACTGGCGTCCAGAATGGTGAATCCTTTCCAGAAGGTTTTCAGTTGACATTGCCCAGATCCATCAGAGGTATCACTATCTATGGCAACTATAGCCTTAGGAAATGTATTTCTTATATAAGAAGACTTGAAAGTTGACATTTCTTCTTGATCCCTGCACTGTAGAATGGATGTTGTGTTAGTAGGCATGAGAACAACATTAATCTTATTGTATATCTCCATCAGAGCTGGGTGACCAGGTACATTGTCAATGAGCAGTAATATTTTGAAAGGAAACTTTTTTCTGAGCAATAGTTTTCTTTTTTTCTTTTTTTAAAATTTTTTTTAATGTTTATTTATTTTTGAGACAGAGAGAGACAGAGCATGAGTGGGGGAGGGGTAGAGAGAGAGGGAGACACAGAATCTGAAGCAGGCTCCAGGCTCTGAGTTGTCAGCACAGAGCCCAACGCGGGGCTCGAACTCACAGACCGCGAGATCATGACCTGTGCCGCAGACGCTCAACCAACTGAGCCACCCAGGCGCCCCGAGCAATAGTTTTCAATAGACGGCTTAAAATGTTCAGTAAACCATGTTGTACACAGATGTACTGCCATCCAGGCTTTATGGTCCCATTTATAGAGCATAGGCCATGTAGATTTAGCATAATTCTTAAAGGCGTCAGGATTTTCAGAATGGTAAATGACTATTGGCTTCAACTTCAAATCAAAAGCTTAATTAATTCCTAATAAGAGAATCAGCCTGTCCTTTGAAACTTTGAAGCCAAGTATTGACTTTTCTTCTCTGGCTATGAAAGTCCTAGGTACCATTTTTTTTTCGGTATAAAGCTGTTTGGCCTACACTGAAAATCTGTTGAGTGTAGCTACCTTCATGAATTCTCTTAACTGGATCTTCTGGATCCCTTGCTGTGGCTTCCACATCAGCGCTTGATGCATTACCTTGCATTTTTCTGTTTTAAAAACAGCTTCTTACTTAAACCTTATGAACAACCTTTGTTAGCTTCCAACTTTTCTCCTCAGCCTTCACAGACTTGGAGAGAGTTTGGGCCTTGCTCTGGATTAGGCTCTGACTTAAAGGAATGTTGTGGCTGGTTTGATCTTCCATCCAGACCACTAAAACTTTCTCCATTCAGAAATAAGGCTGTTTCGCTTTCTTATCATCTGTGTATTCACTGGAGTAGCACTTTTGATTTCCTTCAAGAACTTTTCCTTGGCATTCACAACATGGCTAGTTCAGATTAATCATTTCTAGTTTTTGATTTAAAGCGAGAGGTGTGCAACTCTTCCCTTCACTTGAACACTTAGAGCCCCTTATAGTGTTATTAATTGGCCTAATTTCAATACCGTTGTGTCTCAGGGAATAAGGAGGCCCCAGGAGAGAGTGAAAGGGGAATGGCTGCTCTGTGGAGGAGTCAGAACACGCATGTATCAATTAAGCTTACCATTTTATGTTGGAGCAGTTCGTGGCTCCCTAGAACAATTACAAAGATCATTGATCATAGATCACCATAGATATAATAATAATGAAAAAGTTTAAAATAATTAGCAAAATGTGACACAGAGACACAAGGTGAGCAAATGCTATTGGAAAATGGTACCTATAGGGGCACCTGGGTGCCTCAGTTGGTTGGTGTCCGACTCTTGATTTCTGCTCAGGTCACCATCCCAGGGTGATGAGGTCAAGCACTATGTCGGCCTGTGTACTGAACATGGAGCCTGCTTGAAATTCTCTCTGTCTCTCCCTCTGCCCCTTTCCCCTGCTTGCACATGCTCTCTCTCTCTCTGATTAAAAAAAAATTTTTTTAAATGATGCCAATAGACTTGTTCCACACAGGGTTGACACAAGCCTTCCATTTGTAACAAACACAGTATCTGCCAAGTGCAGTAAAGTGAAGCATGATGAAATGAAATATGCCTGAAGTCAAGTCATTTAAAATGTCTTATTGAAAAACAGATGCAGGGGCGCCTGGGTGGCTCAGTTGGTTAAGTGTCCGACTTCGGCTCAGGTTATGACCTCACGGTTCGTGGGTTTGAGCCCCGCATCAGGCTCTGTGCTGACAAAGCCTGGAGCCTGCTTCAGATTCTCTGTCTCCCTCTCTCTCTGCCCCTCCCCTGCTAGCGCTCTGGTCTGTCTCTCTCTCAAAAATGAATAAGCATTAAAAAAAATTAAAAAAAAAAACACAGATGCAAAGAAATTGTCCTCTTCTACCTTTTTGGGTGATTAGGTGGCACCTTGTTAAAATCTAAGTGACCTCTCTACCATCTTAAGCAGATAATCAGGGCACCAACACTTGGAGATTCTTTAGGCCTATGTCAGGGTCCAGTCTCACCACTTTTTAAACTCCTGGGTGTATGCTTTGAGGTAGTGACTTGTCCTATGGAAGCCCACTCTCTGTAGGCAGGAGGAAAGGAGGGTCACCCTGTCCCTTTCTCTAGTGTATGCAAAGTAGAACAGTACACCCCTGCAGAGAAACCTCTGCATATCCTCCTTCCTCGTGACCCTGGATCTGACTTTGGTGTAGAGGTGGAGTCAGAGAGTCAGCCTGGACCTTATGGCTTTTAATGTGTGTATTTTTCTGGGCATGTCACTGGTCTGTATCTTCGTGCCTTACCGCACAAAGCACATAGATAGCACTGTGTGTTTTATGTACTTTTTTTAGTAAAAATGTGAAAATAGACAGGGTAATGGCAGATACTGATTTCTAGGCGATGGTGTCCTCTGAGGATGAAGGGAAAGATAGGGAATGGAAGGAGAGGGTTTAGGTCTCATCGTAACATTTTCTTTCTTCTTGGAAAGGAGTTTTAAGTTAATATGGCAAACTGTTGACCTCTGTTTACACTTAGTGGCAAATATAGAATTGCCTTTATATTATTTTTCTCTAACTTTCTATATAGACCTCTTTTTCCATATATGTGAAATGTTTGATAATTGCAGAGAAAGTGGAAATCATCTGATAGGCAGCTCTTTTTGCTCACGGGTCCTATCCCCGTGCCTTAATAAAACCACTGTCGGCACTGAAAAAAAAAAAAAATAGAAGAAAGAAATCATCTGAGAAAACAGAGAAAGAGGAGACAATAGAAGTCATCTGGTGAAACCATTGCAACTCCCCACCCTCAGATATACTCATGTGTACCCATCCTGTCCTTCTTCCCTCTGGGTACAGGGGAGCCGCTGTTGCTTCATCTCTACCCTGGATCCTCTCGCTTATAACCTTCTCAGGAACTTTGTGCTGTTTCTCTGTCAATACCTTCCTCTCTTCAGCCTGTTCCTTTCTACCGACTTCCTGTCAACATTTAAATATGTGCAGGCTTTTCTTAGCTTTTAAGAACCTCTGCCTCAAGCCCAGCTAATGCTCTACATCTTATCTCTTCTGGATAGTCAAACTTCTCTTAAGAGCTGTCTACCTGGTTGTTTTTATTTTCACATCTCCTGCCCTTCACCTCACTCCAGTCTTCGCCCCTCTCCCGTGAAGTTGCTCTTGTCAAGGTCAACACTGACTTCTGTGTCACTAAGTCCAATGAATACTTTACGGTGCCCAGCTTTGTTGCCTCTCAGCCACGTTTGCCGCCGTTGAGTGCTCTCTGTCTTGACTGCTCTCTGTCTTGAAATCCTCTTTCCGTGTTTTCCACATTACAATATTCTTCTGGTTTTCTTCCAACCAGTCTGCTCCTGCATGTTCTCTGGTATAGCTCGTCCTTTTTCACCCAGAGAGTAACTAGTGAAGATTCTCAGGGCTCAGTCCTAAACCCTTTTCTCACTCTGAATTTTTTCTCTAAGTGATAGCAGCTTGCCATGGTTTTTATTATTTTTCCCTGTGTCTCTCCTGAGCCTTCCCCATGACTCCAGACCCTTGCCTCTAGCTCTGATCTGTGTTTTCTCAGCCATAGATCTCTACATCCAGCTGCCTCCTAAATATCACTTGCATGACTCATAGCATTTTAGTCTCAACATGTGTAAAACCGAACTCCGTAGTTTGTCCTTCCCCTAATGTTTCTGTCCTCCATTGTTTCCAGTTTTAGGAAACAGCACCACGATCTATCTAGGTGCTCAAGCCACAAACCTGGGAGTTTTTCTTGATTCCGCTTCACCATCACTCCCACGTTCATTTAACCATGAAATCCAGTTAGTTCTACCTCCTATCTTTCAGACCCTTCCCTTTTCCTGCTCACGTCTCATGGCCACAACTCCAGTGTAGTTGCCTTCTGATATCTTTCTTGACTCTGTAAGAGATAGATATTTTTCAGTATTTTAGTACTTGATATATTTATCTTTAAATTTTTCTTATTAAAGTATAATTTACATACGATAAAATCCTCAGATGTTAAGATGTTAAGTTGTATTTAATCACCTTTGACAAGTGCATTTACCTAATGTAAACTTTATCCCTGTTAAAATACAGAAGATTTCTATCTCCCTAGAAATTTCTCTGGTAATCCTTTCCAATCTGTCACCCATCAGGGCAGCCACTGCTCTGATTTAATTAAAAAATATTTTTAAGTGTATTTTAAAAAAATTTTTTAATTTTTTATTAAAAAATTTTTAATGTTTAATTTTGATAGATACAGAGCATGGGTGGGGGAGAGGCAGAGAGAGAGAGAGGGAGACACAGAATCTAAAGTAGGCTCCAGGCTCCGAGCTGTCAGCACAGAGCCCAAGGCGGGACTTGAACTCACAAACCAAGAGATCATAACCTGAGCTGAAGTCAAATGCTTAACCAACTGAGCCACCCAGGTGCCCCTAATTTTGTTTTTTTAGTTTATTTATTTATTTTGAGAGAGAGAGTAAGCCTGTGAGCACAAGCAGGGGAGAGGCAGAGAGAAGGAGAGAAAGAATCAGAATCCCAAGCAGGCCTCACACTGTCAGTGCAGAGACTGATGTGGGGCTCGAACTCACAAACTGTAAGATCATGACCTGAGCCGATATCAAGAGGTGGTTGCTTAACCGACCAAGCCACCCACGCACCCCTAAGTGTACCTTTTTTTAAAGAAAAACACCCCAGAATAAACACAAAAGATGCTCTAAGCCTTAAAAATAATTTATTGGTAGTCTTGAAGTGGAACTGTTGTAAAACAGAACCTGTGGCATGTGGTGATTACTTTCGCTATCCTGTTTTGTAAGCTATAAAAGTTTTATTATTGGGTTCAGTATAAATGGGTAGGAAAATAATGGCTGATTTTCTATCTAAACTACCTATTTAGTATGATTAGAAATGTTTTAGACTAACCTATTAACTTACAATTTCAACACTATTCTAATTATGCACACACACACCTGTCTATGTATGTGTAAATACGCTAACACACATGCACATATACACACACACATACACACACTTTACACTTTGGAAATACTTAGAGCTGATGAGATGGGAAAAATGAGTCCAGAAAAAAATTTAAATTATATCAGTATCAATTGAGAATCTTTTATGCATACATGAATATAAAGCAATACAAATAATGGTTATTTTATTTATCTTACAAAGAATTCTACATTTTTACTGAGATGAGATGTCCATAGAGCTCCAGATCTCCCAAAAAATGTAAAAACTTTTAGCGTTTATGGGCTATGCAACATCTTTTTATTTCTCTTATTTTATTTTCCCAATTAATTTGTTTAAGTCATATCTTTAAACTCCTAGCAAACTAAAAATAGAGATTAGAAAATTTAAATTACTCTGTCATTTACTTGCATATTAAACATGTAAAGAAGCTAGCAGAGCCAGGAAACTGAGCTCTTTTGTTTAGTCACAGGGTAGGTACAGTAGAGGCAGCCAAAATGTGAGCTTGCTTATACTGGTCCATCACTGGATGCATTTCTGATTCAGAGGGACCATCTTTCAAAGTAAGAAGTCACTTAAGCTCCTCCATACAGACAACTCAGCCCTTTTCCTTTCATAGCAAGGCTGGTTTGGGGGTCGTTAGATTCTGGATGGATGGAGACCCATGGCATAGTGAGAAGAGCAAGGGTGCTAGATCTGACATTTGGGAGAAATGAACACTACCAGGTCCCAGGGACAGTGCCTTTTTTCACTGATCCCTATGGTTTTCATTGTGCATTCCTATTGGGAATTTTTGTGAGTATATATCCCTGATATATGTGTCCCTGTATTAATATTACTTATATTAGTATACTTCCATGAATAGGAATTTTTAAGTATACTTTTTTGTCCATGAGTTTATTTAATTTTCACAACATCTGCATCTTATAGACGAAGGCACTAAAGCTCAGGGAAGTTTAGTAACTTTAGTAACTTGCCCAACTTGGGCCCAATTATGTTGCCCAAGGTCACATAATTTACTTTGTGGTGTTTGGCTACTAGTGGTATTTGGCAAATCCCAAACCATTTGGGGCCTCAGTTATAAAATTATAGATTGCAGCTATGTGATCTGCAAGGCTTCTTCTAGCTCTGAACAACCTGTGTTTCTGTGCCGATGCTAACACTCACCCATATGAGACATAATCTCTTAGAAATTAATATTTCTAAGCAGATAAGACCTTATTATGGTTCATATATTAATAACCAGGAATTTTAGGATTAGTGGGTTGTGAAAGAGAAACTGAATATCTAAAATAGTGTCAAGTTAGCTTGGTCTTCGGTATAATTTTTAAAATCTACTGGCATTTTTGTGTTTAGAATATATGTTGCATATTTAAGAGATTGGTAGGAATAGTCACTACAAACATAATTTATAAGATATCCATTATCTTAAGGGGCACCTGGGTGGCTCAGTCGGTTAAGCGTCTAACTTCGCCTCAGGTCATGATCTCATGGTTTGTGGGTTCGAGCCCCATGTTGGGCTCTGTGCTGACAGCTCAGAGCCTGGAGCCTGCTTCAAATTCTCTGCCTCCTTCTCTGTCTGCCCCTCCTCCACTCATACTCTGTCTCTCTGTCTCTCTCTCTCTCAAAAATAAACATTAAAAATTAAAAAAAAAAAGATAATCCATTATCTTTAGCACCATAGGTAATTCTATCACTATATATTCATGAGGATTTTTTCGTAATTACTTTTCAACATTTTCCCCTCCGGCAAAGTAAAGCCTATTATTTCTCTAAGTACTTGTGTTAACTGCCAGTGTGGTAGGTGCCTCACTTAACAAGATACCAGCAAAAACGTTCTCATATAGAAACTGTTTCAGTGCATTTTCTTTTTAAGTCAGCTCCTTTTCTTGTACACAAAAATTGCTATGATCAGAATCACTGTCATTTGCCTTTGAAGCATTTTCTATAGGTTTCACTTCGTTTTTTTTAGCTTTCTCTGGAATTGAAGAGAGAAATGGGAAGATAATTTTAGATTAACACCTGTCTGAGAGATTCCAAAATTAGACATGGCCATCTGGTTTGCATGATTTGTAATATTTTATAAATAGAATCTTACCATTCCAAACAGACTTTTAGCTTACTCTAAAATAATAATTTAAAACGGCTTCAACTGTCCACATTTTACTATCAAACTGAAAAGAGGGTAGCTAGATGTTGGTGATGTTCACGCCAAGAAGGGATGCTTCTGTAACCACTTTGTCCTCTGATATGGACAGTGGAAGGTCATATTCCTCATTCGCTGGACTCATAAAACCTGAAGGTCCATCTTAGATTCCTCTGTGCTTCTAAATATTCTTTAGAATAATTTACTTAGGTCAGGCCTAAAGCATTCAACCACAGTAGCTACCACAGTAGCTCTTAAAAAATCTGAATTTGACCAAGGTCATCCGTAACTTGGGGTATTTTAAAATTAGACTAGCTTTTGCCACAACTAATGCTAAAGATTCAGAGAGCATGTAAAAAGTGTCAAAGCCATTGTGAAAGAAATGAAACTAAAACTGTAATTTTCCTATAAAATTGGATGCGGGGGGAGGTAAAATAAGTACATTTGAAAAAACCAGTGAATGTTAATTGTTGTAAGCCTTTTGGAAAGCATTGTAACAATATGTACCATAAACCTTTTAAAACTACATCCCCTTTGACCTAGAAATTCTACTAACTGAAATCTCTCTTGAAGAAATAATCAAATACTCTGACAAGTATTTAGTACAATAGGCAATAGAGTAAAGTTGAGTACAGACTCTGAAGCCAGGTCACCTCAAATCAAATACTGGTTGTCCTACTTACTACTAGTGTAGCCTTGCTTTAACCTCTGTATTTTCCTGAGTATCTCCATCTTTAAAAAGAGTAGTCCCTCACTCATAGAGTTCTTGTAAGGAGAGAATAATAATCCCCTCCAGTATTGGTTAGCTACCACAGCAGTGCTGCATAACAAATTGCCCCAAAACTCAGTGACATCTAATGAGTCATACATCTGCAGGTCAGCTGGTGTTCAGCTTTTCTGGGCTGCCCTTCACTCCAGGCCATGAGATTGGTTCAGGTGGGCTGCAGCATGACTTGCTCTCCTGGGATCAGTGGACTACCAGGGACCTATTCCTCTCCTGGTAGTGTCTGAAATATAAGAAAGCAAGTCCAGTTGTGTGTTTTTCTTTGCATTGCATCTACTAACAAACATTGGCCAAAGTAAGTCACATGGCCAAGCCCAACATCAGTAAGGCAGGGAAAGTGGGGCAGGGAGAGGGAATGAATATTTGCTCAAGGGTTGACATTCTATTTCTATAAAGAGCCAGATAGTAAATATTTCTGGCTTTGCTGGCCATACAGTCTCTATTACAACCACTCAACTGTGCTGTTACAGCATGAAAGCAGCCTTAGATAGTAAACCAATGAATGGGGTGGCTGTGTTCCAATAAAAGTATATTTACAAAACCAGGTGGCAGAGTGGATTTGGCTCATGGGCCATAGTTTTCTGATCCCTAACCAATTTATCACATCAGATCATAGAGTTTTTATAAAGATTAAGGAAATTAGTATATAGAAAAGTGCTTATAACAGTTCCTGGTAGGATATCACTAATAAATATTGGCTCTCATTAATAGTATTGTTATTATTATTATAGCACAATATTGAAAATAGTAAAAATGTCCAACAGTAGATATAGGGTTAAATAAATTAAGGCACACCCATACTATAAAATGCTATATATTCATTTACAGATCATATTTTTTAAATATCAAGACTATTTAATGGCTTAGGGGCATGTTTGTAGTATGTTATATGAAAAAAAAAGAGACAAATGATATTTAATATATAACCCCAATTTTTATTTTTCTTAAAAGATATGTATTTTTTATACATACATGGAAAACAATTAGGAAAGGAATATACTATATTGGATCATTTCTTATTTTTTCTTTTTTTGTTACTGTTTTTCTCAAGATATAATTGATCTATAAAATGTGATATTAGTTTTAAGTGTACAACATAATGATTTGATATATGTGTATATTGCAAAATTATCACCACAATGTGTTTATTTAACATCTACCACCACACATAGTTACGATTTTTTCTTATGATAAGAACTTTTAATTAATTTTTAAATTTTATTTTAAATTACAGTGTGGTTAACATACAGTACTGTGGTAGTTTCAGGTGTATAATACAGTGATTCAACAATTCCATACATCACCCAGTGCTCATTACAACAAATGCGTTCTTTAATCCCCATCATGTGATAAGAACTTTTATGATCTATTCTCAGCCGCTTTCAGATCTACAATACAGTGTTATTAACTACATTCACCAGGCTGTACATTACATCCCCCATGACTTACTCATCTTATAACCGAAATTACATAATTCTTTATGTCCATTTTTTTTTCCCTCTGGACATGTACTGTTTTCTGGTATTAAAGTACTTTGATGACAAAAAAATATAATCTGGGTCCATTAAGGACTCTTCTTACTCTGATGTAGTTACTATTTTATTTTATTTTTTTAATGTTTATTTTTATTTTCGAGAGAGCGCAACTGGGAGAGGACAGAGAGAGAGGGACAGAGGATCTGATGCGGGCTCTACCCTGACACATTGACAGCAGCAAGCCCCATGTGAACCATGAGATCATGACCTGAGTTGAAGTTTTATGCTCAGCTGACTGAGCCACCCAGGTGCCCCTGATGTAGTTACTATTTTATGTGTCAGTTACATTTTAATTGCTTAGCAAATTAGGAGTTTACCCTCAGATGTCTGATTAGAATGGGTTGTGTCAGGGTGCCTGGGTGGCTCAGTTGGTTGAGCATCAGACTTCAGCTCAGGTCATGGTCTTGTGGTTTGTGGGTCTGAGCCCTGCGCCAGGCTTTGTGCTGACACTGTGAGCCTGCGGCAGATTCTCTGTCTCCCTCTCTGTTTCTGCCCCTCCCTCACTCGTTCTCTCTCTCAAAATTAAAAAACAAACATTTAAAAAAATAATTGACAATGTGGACACTTTCCAGCCTCTGGTATTTTTAACTTAAAGAAAAGTTGTTCTGCTCTAAGGCTCCTAGAAAACGGTGGCAGGGTACCAACCAGTGGGAAGAGAATCCTGACATAGTCTCGCAGGTCATAGGAACAGTAGCTCCTTTCAGACCACATTCCCTGAGCAGCCACAGTCCTTTCAGTGATAAAAGGCAGAATATTGTTATACAGAGGTGAACAACAACATCCCTTCTCTGACCATCCCAGTGTTTGAACATAGACAAATGCTTTTCTTATGTATCAAAGGGAGGTTAGGTTTCAATATTTAATTGCCACTGGGCCTAGAAGTCCCATAAATAAATACGGGAAAAGGAAGCTAGAGAACTCAGTAGCCGCCTTCATCAAGATCACAGAATATTAATTAAAATGAATTTCTTTTTAAGAACCCTTTACAGCAATCAAGTTTCATCTAAATTATAGTCAGTTAGCCTCTGGATTCTCCAAGATTTAAACTGGGTTGAAAATTGGGTTGTACAACCTTAGGAAGAACTATCCCAAATAAAATTTGACCTAGAATGTGCAAATTCTAAAGAATCTGAACTTTAAAGAGACCGTGCTTTTAAATCTTCAAGTTTCAGCAAAACTTAGCTAAACTTTATGTTAAGTGAATTGTTAGGGAATTTAAGTGCCAAGTAGGATTTCCATGTAAGATTTGCTTGTGGCTATTGTATGCTTCAGGAAGCTCAAGACCCAGTATGGTGCTTTAGGCTTACCAAAAGAGAAAAATGGACACCTGATTTTCCCATTCTAGGTGCCAGAATCTTAACTAAAATAATAAGGTAATGGGAATCCTATATTAAAACTTTACCCATAACCATATCTCAAGTAGTACTTTAACTGGGGACTTGGTATCTATAAGATAAAGGTTTATTGATAGTTTTTGAGCTCATGATATGGAATGAGAACTGTATTCATTCAGTCAACTTAAACATAAATATATACAACTACACATACTATTAATGGATTTTTAACTCCAATTTCCAATTCTTCCCCACTAAGGAAGAAAGAAGAACCGGTAATCAGAATGGCCAAAAGAATTGTCTCTCTTCTGGCCGGGACTTCTGCATTGGTTTTCTCCTTACCCCTAAACCCTTCTTTGCTGATTCTGTCCTGCAGAGGTTGTTAGTCTCCAACGATGACCCTGCAGTGAACCATGTCTTCTAGTATTCATGCCCTTATGGAGTACCCCCTTACCTTCAGTTTGATCTGGCCCTGTGTTACCATAAGAGTGGGGTAGAAATGATCAGCTTCCCTCTTGGTCTCTGGGAATACTTGCTCTGGGATAAGTCAGCTATCATGTAAGAAGCCTGACTACCATGAGCACCATGCCCTGAAGAAGTCCATCTAGCCACAAGAAGCTGTTGCAGCCATTCCAACTAAGGAGTTGGACATGTCTAACCCTGTCAGCCCTAATCACAAATGCATGAAAAATTTGAGGGGGACTGACCATCTGATTCAGTCAAACCTCAGAACCATGAGAGATGTAAATTACTGTTGTGAGCCATTAATTTTTGGGATAGTTTGTTATACAACAATAGAAAATTGGACCACTAAGCTTTCTTAATCCCTGTCTTTCTGCACTGGTATGTTGAAGAACCCCATGACTGAGTTCATTTGCTGTTGCAAATGCTAATATTTCTTTTATGTAGAGTGCTGATGGAGGCTACACTTCCTTCCCATATGCTTTGTAAAACACTGACTACTTACTTGTTCATAAAAAGCAGTCAGGAGACTTCAGGATCCTAGAGATATATTTTTGCTGAGTAAAAAAGTAATATATTCATTATAGAAAATCTGCATAATAGAGAAAGAATAAAAATCACTCATGATTCCACCACTCTTGACATTTTGAGATAACTACCCTTGACATTCTGGTTTATTTCCTTGCAGTTTCTACAGTCTATTGGCGACTCTCTCTCTCTCTCTCTCTCTCTCTCTCTCTTTTTTAACTTTTTAATGTTAATTTTTTTGAGAGAGAGACAAAGCACGGAGCGGGGAAGGGGCAGAAAGAGAGGAAGACACAGAATCCGAAGCAGACTCCAGGCTCTGAGCTGTCAACACAGAGTCTGATGTGGGGCTTGGACTCACGAACTGCGAGATCATGACCTGAGCCAAAGTCAGATGCTTAACCAACTGAGCCACCCAGGCACGCCTCTGTTTTTTTTAAAAACAGAGTTGGGCACATACATGTTGTTTTGAAAACTGATTTTTTTCACCTACGGTATCACGAGCATTTTCCCGTACTTTGACGCTTCTTTGAAATACCATCAAAACTAGCCACAGACTTAAGGATCATCCCATGTAATTAATTCACCAGGTATTCTGCATTTTTGATGCTGTCATTCCCTAAGCATAAAAAATATGAACCAGCATTCAGAGAAAATGTGAAAATTATCTGTTCCTTTTTGGAATTTTATTTCTACAAGAAAATCAAAACAGAGGATATGCTCCCGCAAATAAAACTTTTAGAATTGAGATCAGAGAACAACTAGGATTCTTCCCATAGAAAAGAAAATTCACCTCCTAGAGAGATGAAGAATGCCAAGAAACGCTAATCACTAGACTGATACTGCTGTTTGACAAGCGTTCTCTAAAGTGTTGTCATAAAAAAACATTTTCATGATCAAGACAAGCTGGGAAGCATGGACATTTTTAGAACCTTTCTTTTCACTTTTTAACTTCTGAAACTCAAGGTTTTCCTTGTTTGGAATGACATAAGACTTTTTTTTTAATGTCTCTTTGAGAATCATAGCTGTATTTGACGTTTGTGAGAGCACTAGGATAGTTTACATTTGGTACATTTAGACCTTCTTAGAGGTTTTCTAATAGCCCCGCAGCTAGTAGCAAGACATCCCTTTAATAAAGGTATAAGAGCCATTCCAAAGAAAGTTCATCTGCATGTGTTGTAGTGTATAGTAAATATTTACCCTATTAAATTGTTTCTTCCTATTCTCTTTTTTTTTTTTTGTAGACTATTTTTCAAAAGTGTTATTACTGTGAATAGAATATATTTAAAAAAAGGATAAAAGTTATGTCTAGGAATATTTATCCATAATTTTTAACTCTAGTTTTTTCAGCCACATTAGTTCTAAATATGCAGTAAAAGTTAGCTACAAAGTTATCAATATAACAAGAAGGAAGAAAATATTTTTGAAGATTATTTCAGGGTAATTGGTAATGGAAAAACTTGAATACAAAGACAAACATATGTCTCTCAGCCTTTTTTTTGAAATGCTGAATGATAAAATGATTGTTATTTGAGTTTGTGCAAGTCATAACGTTACAGTTTGTTATGTTTTCTGAGTGTTCACGTTCACCGAACGTGTTAACTAAAATATTTGTGGGTAAAGTAAATATATGCTATCTTTTCCCTGCTTCTCAAAATTAAGAACATCTCTGTAGGGAGTATTCAGGGGTAAAGCTTTATGTGTTTACAAAATATGTTAAGTATGAAAAAATAAGTAATGGAAGTAGTCTTAAATTTTGATGTGTTGCCCCTTCATGCCTCTTTTTAAAACTTAACGTAAAATTATTTAAACAAGATCAAAGGGGCACCTTGGGGGCTCAGTGGGTTAAGCGTCCAACTCTTGATTTCTGCTCAGGTCATGATCTTGCAGTAATGGATTGAGCCCTGTGTCAAATTCTGTGCTGACAGCCCAGGAGCCTGCTTAGGATTCTCTCTCTCCCTCCCTCTCTGCCCCTCGGCTGCTCATGCTCTCTCCCTCAAAATAAATAAATAAACACACACAAAAAAATTAAAAAGACTTGGCTTTGAAATTACAAAAAAAACCTCAAAGGTTTTCAGATTTCTTTTGAAATAAAAAAGTTTTCACAATGAAATAAAACAATATAGAAAAGAAGAAAAAGCATCACTCTTCTTTAGAGTGGAATTGGTAGGGAATTATTTATAGATTTGCCATCTACAGTGACTTTTTTCTCATATGCTACTTATCATTTACTCTTGTCATAAAAAAATTTTTTTCTTTTAATGTTGTATTTGTTTTTGAGAGAGAGATGCAGAGCATGAGCGGGGGAGGGGTAGAGAGAGGGAGACACAGAATCCGAAGCTGACTCCAGGCTCTGAGCTGTCAGCACAAAGCCCGATGTGGGGCTCAAACTCACAGGCTGTGAGATCATGACCTGAGCCAAAGTCAGGTGCCTAACCGACTGAGCCACTCGGGCGCCCCTACTCTTGTCGTAAAGAACGGCGTCTGTTATTTCCACACAGATGTTATTTTTTTCTAACTAGTAGTAGTAGTAGTTGATAACCTGAAGACTATTTGAGTATAAAATGACAGTGTAATACAAATTTGTTTCTTTCCATTTTTGTTTTCATTTTATAATATAGCCATAATGCAAGTTTCTCATCCTTAGCACTATTGACATTTGGGGTGAGATAATTCTTTGTTGTGGGAGGCTCTTCTGTGTATTGTAGGATGTTTAGATTCTAGTAATACTCCCCAGTCATGAAACAAACAATGTCACCAGACATTGCCAGGTGTCCCCTAGAGGGCAAAAGTGACTCCAGTTGAGGACCACTGTCATAGTGTATTTACTAAAATTCTTATCATGCTTTCCAGGAGCATAATTTGGAATAAAGCAGTGTACCATTAGTAACTAGGCACAAAATCAGAACAGAAAAGCTAGTAGGCAGTATTTTGGATACCATAAATAAAAAGATCAGAAATAATGAGTTCATTTCTTAATCAAAGACTAGATTGTCTGGGTAATTGGTATAGAACAGACTACTGGAAACACTTTAGTGATTACCACACAGGGAAATAAAATCAGTTAATAGCTAGAGAAGTCATTTATGCTGTTTCTCTTCAATCTTTATTCTACAACCTGAAGCAGAGGATATGCAGATATGAAAGGACACGTGAAGGTCCTTGTAACTATTTTGTGTTACCCCCACATCACAGTGATTTTCCATGGTGTGCTGGAATAAAAACGTCTCACTCCTTTTGTCATTATGTCTACAACAGGTGATGCCCAGTGCCCTGCTGGGAACGTCATTAATCTAACTTCCTCTCCAAAATCTTTGGCATTCAGTATCATGCAAGCACTCAGCAGGCAAGGCAGTTCACAGGGTGTTTTTAAGTTTAAACATATGCCAGAGAAAAATCTTCAAATGTCGCTATTTGAGAGATATAGAAAACCAAAATGATTTCACGTTTTATTAAATGAATATACGGGAGGGAGAAATATACAAAAGCCTTAGTTGCCTACATATATTAAGATTAATGTGCATTTGAAAGCATCTTACATTAGCTTTACTGAACATTTGTACAAAACCTGAATAGAAATTATTGATAAAGGCAATTAACATCACTAGACCCCTTGAGATGGTGTCAAGAAGAAGATAAGACAGGACCAAAGCCTGAATGCTGGGAGAAGACCCTACTCACTAGGTCTGTATTCTTTCCTTTACTCTGTGCCTTATACCTGCTGCAGAGCAAAGCAGGAGGAGGAAAAAGGAAACCTATATCTTAATCTTATTTTAAAACCCTGCTTCAGGGCAGGGCCCTTGGGTGGGTCAGTCAGTTGAGTTTCTGGCTCTTGATTTCAGCTCAGGTCATGATCCCAGGGTCATGGGATGGAGCCCCACCTTGAGCTCAGCTCTGAGCGTGGAGCCTGCTTGGGATTTCTCTCTCTCTTCCTCTCTCTCTCTCTCTTTCTCTTTCTCTTTCTCTCTGTTCCTCTGTCCTGCTCCCCATGCTCATGTGCACGCTCTCTAAAAAAAAAGAAATCCTACCTAAAAAAAAAAAATCCTGTGAAATGTTAATATTAGATTGGACTTCCAAAAGTAAAATCATGCCATGCGGTGGCCCTTCAAGTGGCCTTCTGAACTACTTATAGGGGTACCTGGATGGTAGATTCATTATAAAAACATTTTTTTAAAGTTTATTTTTGAGAGAAAGAGAGTGCAAGCAGGGAGTGTTGGGAGCCATCGTGGGCACACAGGTTGGCACTCCCTGTGTGAAAAGGCAGATGTTGCAAGGCTCCTGCCACCAAATTGGCACCCAATAGCATCTCCTTCTAATATTAACCTTTCAGGCTTGGATTTTTTTGAGCTGCTCTCATCGGCCTTAAGAGACGTAATGCTCTTTTGTTTTATGGCATGTAAATAAAAAGGAAGGACCTGGAGTTCGATACTTTGATGGATTACATCTGAATGAGAGTAGCCTGGCCAGAGGCAGCCTCAAAGTCGCCTCTTGGGGACAGGTTACACAAATTGATAACGGTTATGAGCTGGCTAAATACTAGTGTAACTTATGTAAACTTAGGCCCCTATTATGTAAAATTAATTCATTCGTAAGCATAGGCACTTAAAAAAGCCTTAGGAATTACGTCTTTACCAGGCGAGTTACCCCTCCCCCATTGTAGTTTAGGAAGCTTGACGGAATAACTCTTAACCTTTCTATAGACAATTAACATAGGTATTATGATGATAACGTATGCACCCTCTGTTTACTGAGACTTAGATAACAACCCTGCTTGCTTTATAAACATCCTGTTTTCTCCCCTGCCACAAATTTACCTAATCCTACTTCAAAGACAGCATACGTTAATTAATTTAGGAGCAGAATCACAAAATAGCTAAGATAAGAATAGCTAAAAAAGAATGATGTAAAACAACTTGCAAGCCTGAGGAACAGCAGTTTTGCTGATCAAAACACATTGTTGTTAAAGATACCAAACTATGCTTACTGATGTAATGCCACTCTTCGATGTAATGTCCTTTACTACTTTTAAATAAAGACACTGAGACCAGCAGAGCAGAGATGCCATATTTGCCAGAGATGCCTGCTTGGTGATCAGACTGCATCTCGTGGCTCTCTCATTCCTTTCGCCCACTGTCCATCCTTTGGGGACTCCTGGACTCCCCGGAACTGGACACCGGCAAGGGAGGTGGGCAGAAAGAGAGGGAGACACAGAATCTGAAGCAGGCCCAAGGCTCTGAGCTGTCAGCACAGAGCCCGATGTGGGGCTCAAACCCATGAACCATGAGATCATGACCTGAGCTGAAGTTGGATGGGCAACCAACTGAGCCCCCCAGGTGCGCCTGTATAGTAGATCCATAATTTGTCTTACAACAGGAGATGTTCTTTAAATGCCTAAGACAGTAACAATAAAAGACATAATAGATAATAAATACTGGCTGAATAAATGTATGGAAAGGAGGCATCTTGGTGTAGAAGTATGCCTTATCGTATAATATAAAACATTTTTACATCAATAGAAAAAGACATACACAGAAGAAGGCATGCATCCATCACCCAGCTTGAAAATTATCAACTCATGGCCAGTCTTGTTTCAAATATATATCACTTACTTTTTCCTTCTCTGTTGTTTTGAAGCAAATTCCAAATATATCATTTTATTCGTAAATATTTCGACATTGTCTCTAAAAGATTAGGGCTCTTTTCTTTTAAAATTACATTATCATGCCTGAAAAATTAAAACAATTTCTTAATAGCATCCTGTCAGTCTTGAGGTATCCTGTCAGTCTTCAAATTTTCAAGTGTCTCATAAATGTCTTTTTTTAAATAGTTTTTCATTTGAATCAGGACTCAAAAAAGATCCATAGATTGTGATTATTTGATATGTTTCTTACGTATTTTTTAATCTTCAGGTTTCCCCATCTTCTCCTTATTTTCTCCCTTGTAATTTATTTTTTGAAGCACTGGGTTATTTGTATTGCAGCATTTTGTATAGCCTGGAGTTTGCTGATTGTACCCTAATAGTGTCACTTACTGAAGTCTCCCTTATATTCCTCTCTCTCCTTTGCTCAACTGGTAGTTGGAGCAAAAAAATTAATCAGATTCAGATTTATTTTTCTTTTTGCAAGTCCAAAAAGAAGATGGTGTCCAAGCCTAGAGCATTCTTGACTTTTTGCTCAGTGCCTCGCAAATTGATTTAGCTAATGTTTGTCGAGTGTTTTCTGTGTGCCTGGCAATGTGCTTATGTTCTATAGACATTATGTCATTTAATCATATTTAAGCTTCATAGCCCTAGTGCATATACATTTCTGTCTGAGAACTAGATTTCTTTAGGAGGGCTAAGGAATCTTAAATGCCTTTCAAACAGGCTCCTCAGTGTATATGTAATTGTCATTTATGTGATTTAATTTAGAATTCTGTCTGAATTTTCTTTTTACTGGATTCATTTAGAGCTATACAGATATAGCTTGCATTAAAGACATTTTTTAGATTTTAATAATAAAGCTCGAAGACCTGTCACTTCACTGTGAATTTGTTGTACTCAAGCTTTTTGGTACTAGAATTCACCATCTGTTAATCTCACAAAAAAGATAGATATCTAAACCACAAACAGAGTCAACAGAATTCAGTATTTCCTGAGTCTCTTTTTCCTTTGCACTCATTGTCTTCTGCAGGTGCACTTAGGTCTCTTTCATCTCTCTCTCCTTTCTTTGCACCGCTCACAGTGCTCACAGTATCTTACTGTTACCCAGGGTGAGAAATTGGCCAGTGATTGCAAAAACAAAAGTAGCTTTTCATTGTGTGTTTACATATCTTTAATTATTCTGTTCAATTATCTCCATACTTACCAAATTTACCATTTATAAAACCAGACCACTGGAGAGCCAGACTCGAAAAGTCAATGTCAGATTATCTTGACCAGCTGACACTTTTGAAGATTAAACTGTCTGATATGTGGTTGATGGAAAAAAGGCAGTAACTGGCCCAAGTTGCAATTAGATAGCAGAGAACTGGAAACAAAACAATGCAAAGAGGGTCCCATTGTACAGCTTTACAAGCGGACATGCAAAGAGTAATTTATTCTTTATATATTTTAACCCTTCTTCAGTCATTTCTCCTTTAATAGTTGTAACAACATTCTTCTCAAGTTTCCAGAATATTGATTAGGTGAAGCATTTGGTTGGTTGAATGGAAGGAACATAAAGCCTTGGTGAATTTGATAGAGAAATAGGAGTGAATGAAAAGGAAGTTTAATTTCTTATTCTGGTTGCACTTCGCTATGAAACATTAGACAAATAGCCATATTCTCTGTCCTTATTTCTTTAAAACAAAATTATTTTTATACTGATTATCCATAAAGAACCTTAAGATTCTTATTTGAAATAGTCTCCCATGAGCTCAGTGTATGTAGGAATTGTGTCTCTCTCTTTACCTGATCTTACAGGGTACCCAGGGTGGCGTGGTGCACGTGCTGGTGCTTCTTAAGTGGCTTTCGATGCTGGTGGTATTTGAAAGGTTATACATTTTAAAGGGTATTTTGTTCCCTTTTTCCTTGGCAAGACCAAGGAGCTTCCTTTTCTAAGACCAGTGCTGTTTGGACTCAGTGAAAGTACACTTTGTTCTAGGAGAATTGCCATGTGAAAGCCTAGAATATATATTGAATTCTTCCAAGCAAGGGGGGAAAATCACGATCTAGGACAGTGAATGCTGACTTGGTGCTGAATGAATGATTGTTACGTGCTCTTTTATTCACAGGCTCGCTTTTCATATGTGCGGATGAAATATCTTTTCTTTTCCTGGTTGGTGGTTTTTGTTGGAAGCTGGATTATATATGTGCAATACTCTACCTATACAGAACTATGCAGAGGAAAGGACTGCAAGAAAATAATAGTAAGTATTTTTTTATTTCCTACTATTTAGAAAAACCATATTAATAGGTTATATTAATAATGTATTTAGTACATACTAATAATAATTTTCAAAAAGTAAAAGTTTATTTGACCTTTAGGTTGTGTTGCACGTCTTAGCTTTTTGATGTGACCAAGTTAGTAGGAGTGTTCTGCACCTTGAAAAATCTAAAATTCAGAAAGCTAAATATATAATACAGATTAGTGTGAGAGCATCCTCATTACAGAACAGGATTCTTTTTAAAATATACTGTAAGTTTAGTTTCATCAGGTAAGTTTTTAAATGTTTATAGAGTATAAAAGTATTATTTACCTTTCTGGAACATACCTTTTGAGTAAATGGGGTCAGTCTCAAATATCGAAAATGTACGTGAAAAGCATATAGTACATTTAGTATTCAGTTTCTATCCTAATGATTGGATATATCTTAGGAAAATTGCTCTATCAGTCTAAGATTTCTGGTCGTAATTATTGGTTACATGTTTGAGAATAAGTAAATTTAACTCCTTGTTTTCTACTAATATCTTCTGATATAAATAATATTAAAACATTGCATCTGAGAATTATATTTTTGATAATAATGATGGTTGTTGGGATCCCATTTGTTATAACTTATTAGTGATTCCATAGCTATTGAGTGGTTACTTTTTGCCCAGGCCGGCGGTACTAGGTATGTGCATATAGTGGGGAACAAGCTGTCATGACCTTAGGAACTTACAGTCTAGCAGGGAAGATGCTGAATACAGTAAGGTAGGATAATTATTACAATAGCAGGTGTTATAGGAACATAAGACAGGGAGACCTGAAGCTTTCCAAAGTTCTAAGGAAATGAAATCAGTTTAACTCTAGGCTTCTCAATCAAGATAAAAAAAAAAAAAAATACTTCCCAGGAGTATTACAGTCTCTTAAATAGGCAAGGGAGGAATCACTAATATAATAAGAAGGGAAATGAATTAGTAAAGATGAGTCCAAAATCAAGTTGAAAGGTGTCCGTCTTTTTTTTTTTTAATTTTTAATGGTTTTATTTATTATTGAGAGAAAGAGAGATACAGAGCATGGGAGGGGCAGAGAGGGGGGGGAAACAGAATCCAAGGGAGGCTCCAGGCTCTGAGCTATCAGCACAGAGCCCAATGCAGGGCTCGAACTCACAAACTGTGAGATCATGACCTGAGCTGAAGTCGGATACCTAAGCGACTGAGCCACCCAGACGCCCCCAAAGGTGTCCATCTTATATGTCCATTCCAACTGGCCATTCCAGATCCTTGGGGAATTTTAAGATCAGAGGAACCTCTGGGGCCAGACAGTGTACTGAATACTGGTTAGTAATACTGAAAATAACACTATAAAAGCCTTCCAAGCCCATTTTACAAATGAAATATGTACCCCTGAGACTAATGTAACATTGTATGTCAACTATAGTTTAATTATATACATATATATGTATATATATATTTGAATAAGAGAGAGAAGCATTTGCTTGTGATGCTGGAGCCAGAATTTGGTCTCAATTCTGCCTCTGTATAAAGCTCAGACTCTTGGTGCTACCGTATGTTAGAAAAAACTGACAAAATTATAACTTAATAAAGCTAAGGGAAAAAAAAAAACACACACAAAAAAACCCTACCTGCTCACCTTCAATGAAGAAGAAACAAACAGGAGTTGTATAATCAATTATAAAAACATAAAATAACCAAAACTAGGGGTGCCTAGGTGGCTCAGTTGATTGAGTATCAGGCTCTTGATCTTGGCTCAGGTCATGATCTCGGGAGTTCATGGGATTGTGCCCCAAGTCGGGCTCTGCACTGACAGTGTGGAACCTGCTTGGGATTCTTTCTCTCTCTCTCTCTTTCTGCCCCTCCTCTGCTTGCATGCACTCATTCTCTCTCTCTCTCAAAATAAATAAAGAAACTTAAAAAAAAATAACTGAAACTATTTGAAAGTTTATTTTCCCTTTTTCTAGGACGCTTTTCCCAAACTAGGTGCCATGGGGCACATTAAAAGGTATTCCATGGATAAAAACTTTTTGAGGTCAGATATATTTGAAAAGAGTGGGTTAAAAAAAAGATAAATAGCTGACTTTACTGAGGACTTCTCAAGATCTTTAATATACTAAGATGCACTGTATATCCCCAGAAAAAGCAAATATACTTGATTAGGAAAAAAATTCATCCCATCACTACCCTCCCAGAAAGACCTATTAACTTCATCAGGTGATGTTGAAAATACTATAGTAAGAGATTAAAACAAAATGAAATAGATACGGTTTTATTGTGTATTAATACAATAATATCCAAATTATAAGGCATATGCTAGTGCATATTCTGTTATGAGTGAATTATAATTGTATTTTTAATTATTTTACTTATGATTTTTAATATTTTATTATTGAAGTTTTTTATGATTTTTCCTTTAATTTTACTTTATAATAGAAGAATTCTGCATAATTTAATAATTCTAATATAGTAATAATTCTAGCATAATTTAATGGTTATCTTATTAAAATTTGAAAATAATGAAAACATTTTCTGAACCTAAAACATATCTTTTCCCTAAGGCAGGCTTAAAAAAATTGTAGTTTCTCTGCAGAATTTGAGAATTATGTTCTTTTTTTTTTAATTTTTTAACGTTTATTTATTTTTGAGAGACATAGAGACAGAGCATGAGCAGGGGAAGGGCAGAGAGAGAGGGAGACACAGAATCTGAAACAGGCTCCAGGCTCTGATGATGAGCCATCAGCACAGAGCCCGACGTGGGGCTCGAATTCACAGACGGTGAGATCATGACCTGAGCTGACGTCGGCCACTCAACCAACTGAGCCACCCAGGCGCCCTGGAATTATGTTCTTAAAACTTACTAAAACTAGTAGTATTAAGATCAGTAGTACTAAGATAGTACTAATTTTAATAAGAATTGTGTGATTAGAACCAAAAAGCAAGCAGAAAAAATATTTTCTAAGTATACATTAAAGCTTCAAAGAGCTAACAAGATAATGAGGAGTTACTTGGTCAAGATCTGGGAAAGGATGGGGAACCTAGACTTGACTGCCTTTACCTGGGGTATATAACCTAAAATATAGTTTTGGGGGCCTAGGAAGATACAAATCTAGTTCAGGTCCTACCAAGGATGGGATCTTGGTATGCCATGCTGTGAGCTGATACCCCAAACAGCTGAACCCTGGTAGGAAAGATGAACTAAAAACCTCAGAGATGTGATGTGACTTTTGTAGCCTCTTTTTCTCTCGGGGGTATTGCTGATACTGGGCATGAGCAGAGGTCTGAGAAACAGGACTGTATACTGGGAGAGAGCTGCTGCTGGGGACAAGAAGCCAACAAGCTTTTGTAGAAAACTAAGAGAGCCTCAAGCATACAGCCAGTTATCCTGTTGGGATATTTGCCAAATCCTAGGGTTTTACAGAATGGGAGGCTAAACATCTCATTGGAAAGCCTTTGAAAAGCAGAGCAGACATTTTGGCAGCCACACAAGATACTGTCTAGAGTTATGAACCTACCCATGGGGGGAAACCCCAATGAATTCCCAGGCTCTCTGTTAAAAACCCTAGAGGGCTCTGATATATTCTTGGAATGGAGATCAGCTAAAAATAGCTTGAGCTTTACTAGAGCTGCAGCCAAGCCTCCATTCAGCACAGTCCCTGATTGGGTTAAGATGATCAGCTACCATTATATCTGTCTATCCAAGGGAAGGGAAACCCTCTCTGAAAACATTATGTAAAGAATTATAGGACACGGTAAAAGACAATGTGACATGATCAAAAACCAAGAGATAAACATGGACAATAGAATCAGATCCACAGACGTTCAAGGAAATAGGAAGAAAAGTGAAGAAAATAAGTAAAACAATGGATAATTCCAACAAAGAAATGAAATGTATTAAAAAGAATCAGGAAGACAATGTGGCAGTTCCTCAAAAAATTAAATATAGAATTTACAAATGATCCAACAATTCTGCTTCTAGGTATATACCCAGAAGAATTGAAAGCAGGGAGTCAAACAGATACTTGCACACCAGTGTTCATAGTAGCATTATTCACAATAGACAAAAGATGGAAACAACTCTGATGTCCATTAACAGATGAATGTATAAACAACCCAAACTTTAAAAAGAATACAACATGGATAAACCTCAAAAACATTATGCTAAATGATATAAGACAGACACAAAAGGGCAAATATTGTATAATTCCTCTTATATGAGGTACCTAGAATAACACTTGTATATAAATTGGTAGAATGGTAGAAGGAGTTAAAATGTTTAAGATTCCTATCATATAGCAGAGTAGGGTAAAAGTGTCAATGAGTTAATATCAATTAGTCTATTAATAACAATTAATAAAATGTCACGCAATTACTTTAGTTTTTGTTGGGGTATCTGGGTGGATCAGTCGTTTAAGCATCTGACTTTGGCTCAGGTCATGATCTCTCAGTTTGTGAGTCTGAGCCTCACATCAGGCTCTCTGCTGTCAGCACAGAGTCTGCTTTGGATCCTCTGTTCCCCATCTCTATCCTTCCTCCACTTATGCCCTTTCTCTCTCTCTCAAAAATAAATAAACATCAAAAAAAAAAAACACACACACACACTTTGGGGCGCCTGGATGGCTCAGTCGGTAAGCGTCCGACTCTTGATTTCAGCTCAAGTCATGATCTCCTAGTTCGTGAGTTTGAGCTCCACATTGGACTCTGTGTTGATGGTGAGCCTCTCTCTCTCTCTCTCTGCCCCTCCCTTGCTCTCGCTCTCTCTCTAACAAATAAATAAACTAACATATATTTTTTAAACTTTAGACTTTGTTGATTGAAATATACATATTGTTATTTCTAGGATAGCCTCTGGAATTGAAAAAGAGTGTATCATTTCCAAACTAATAAGGAAAAATGGAATAATAAAAGAATACTAAGTTTTAAAGAAAGCAAGAAAGTAAATGAAACACAGAGACAGTAGAAATACATAATACATAACAAGATGATAGATGTCACAAACTGAATTCCCTGGGAAACAGATTCAGAGACTGAGATTTGCCTGAGTTCTTCGTTGGGATGGGCTCTTGAGATTAACGTCTGTAGAGCAATACAGTGGTAACAAAGACCCCAGTCGATTCTATACGGTCCAGGCATTTATACCCTATCACTGACCAGTCATTGAATACAGTTTTCTACCCTCTTCTGCCCTCCCTTAAGGGGACATGACCTTGGGTAAGGCTATTTTCTAAGGCTGAGGACAAGTCCCAAAGAAAGACTCAGCTGAGAGCTGTTGACTACTTATATGCCTAACAGCTAAGGAAATGAGTGCTCTAGTTCTGGACAAGAAATGGGTGGCTTACCATGGCATTGGCTGTACCAAATATATTGGTAATTACATTAAATGTAAATGGACCAAATGCTTCAGTTAAAAGGCAAAGATTGTCACACTATACTAAAATTAAAAAAACAAGGACGGTTGAGTGGCTCCATTGGTTGAGTGTCTGACTTTTGACTTTGGCTCAGGTCATGATCCCAGAGTCATGGGATTGAGCCCCACATTAGGTTCCACACTGGTTAATATTCTCTCTCCCTCTCTCTGCCCCTCTCCCCCACTCACAAACTCTCTCTCTTTTTAAAAAAAAAAAATAACAACTATATTTACAAAAGAAATATCTAAAATATAAAGATGCAGGTGGTTTGAAAGAAAAAGAATAGGGAAAACATTCATGCAAATAGGAAAATTATAACAAAGGGGGATGTTTAAAGGAAAAGCCATGGCTATATATATTCACATAAGTTTTGTATTATATAGACTATTCCTCTTTTTTGAGTCGAAATCAGTCCTTACTGGCTTGAAATGTAATACCTTTTAAATGTGTTTCTTCTGTGTTTTAGTTTTACAATATCTGCATACATAATTGGCCCTTTTCACTACCTTTGGCAATATCCACACATACTTTTTTTGGTCCTGGTAATTCCTATTTTGAAATGTAGAGTCTAAACTGATTGTCTCTCTCCTCTGTTTTACTGAATAGACTGTTCTCTTATTTAAATGGACTAAACTGAACCAGAGTATATAATAAGATGGCTGATTTTCAATTTGGATATAAAAATACAAAACTGCATTATCTCAAAACCACATTTAGCAAAAACATGCTTGCCAAAGGATTTGTAGTATATAAACTCTGAACAGATATACTCCAAAATCTTTAATTTCATCTTTGTGAACTAAGGAAGAGTATAAAGAAATACAGAATACTCTAGTTCTGGACAAGAAGGTCCCAAAGAGGTCCTACAAATATTATTTGCTGAAGTTTAACAATGTGGGTTCTTTCCTTCCCTTTGTAAGTTGACAGTTTGACTTTTAACTTTTCTCTAGTTATCTTTTCCTGTTTTTAATCATTATTACTTATATTCAAGGTAATTACTATCACATAGCAATCATATAAAAAGTATCATCTATTTTAGAAGAAGTATCAGTTAACAAATATTTTTTGAACACCTACTACATGTCAGTCATTATTCTAGGTGTGGTAATATAGGGTGAACAAGATATAGAGTCCATGTCTTAAGGAGCTTACGTTCTTATAGTGGAATACATATAATAAAAACAAAAATGCACAATGACTTTAGGGACTAAGAAGTGTAATAAGAAAGGATATAATAACAGTATTTTATAGAGAATGGCTGGGGCGTGCTACTTTAACCAGGGTAGCTGGGAAAGTCTTCCCTGAGAAGATGGCATTTTGATTAGAACTTGATGAGAAGGAAACAATTATATGAATATCTGGGCAAAATCATTTAAAGAGAAAGAACCATAAGTGCAAATGCCCAAGAGGGAGCAAGCTTGGGAAATATGGTTGATTTCAAGAGTAATTTATGAAAATCTGCCTCATTACTTTAGTCATTTCATGTACATTTTATTTATTTTTTGTTTTTTAATATTCATTTTTGGGGAGAGCACACATAGGGGAGGGGCAGAGAGAGGGGGATCTGAAGTGGGCTCTGTGCTGACAGGCTGACAGCAGCGAGCTCAAATGTGGGGCTCAAACTCACAAACCATGAGATCATGACCTGAGTTGAAGTCAGACGCTCAACCAACTGAGCCACTCAGGTGTCCCTAGTCATTTCATGTACATTTTAAAATATTGGATATAGATGGTACAATTCATCAAGTATGGGGAATTTCTTGATTCTAAGTAGCTCATCCATATCATATTAGTCTACTGGAGAAAATACTAGGCTGGAATCAAAGCACCAGACTTCTCTTTCATTGTGGTATACAGTATGACTTGAATAAGTGACTTAATTTCATTGACTTGCTATTAAGTTCATTCATTATACAGGTGGGAAAACTACCCCTGCCTTGCCCTACCTACATCACAGATTTTACAGACATAAAATAGAATTGAACCCAGTTATGATGGCTTTCTATTACTGAATGATACTGTAACATACTATTGAATATAGAGAAGGTTCCCACGTCTTTGACTTGATTCCATTTGGCCTGGGGCAAGTACCTTAATATTTTATATTGCTGTAACTGTAACATTGTAATTCAGAAATTTCTCTGGAAGATTGCTTTGGCTGTCCCATTCAGAGCATTGCCGCTAAGCTCTTTAGGAGTTAGATATCATAGGTGATCAGTAGAGTGTGATAAGCAGTTTATTTATGTTTAAGAATCATGGTCTATCTTGTCCCATATAGCTTTCTCCTTCTCTGTATATCTCTGTCTTTCCCCCACTCCCTATCCATTTGCGTGTGAGAGGTCATAGCTGTTGTAGTGGTTAAGAGCATAAGCATTGGAATAAATGAGCTTCAGGCTTGAGTTCCAGCTTTGCCAGTCCTTAGCTAGATAGCTTTGTCTTAACCTCTATAAAGTGGGGATTAATAATACTGTTGTCTTATCAGGTGGTTGTGAGGATAAAATGAGCTTATGTATTGAAAGTCTTGACACTGTGCCCAACTCACAGTAAGTGCTTAGTAAATCATCAATATTATTGTTTTCTGAAGTTTATGCCTTTGAATCTGACTGGTAAGATAAGACACACACACACACACACACACACACACACACACACACACACATTATATGATTAGTTATATCAATCAAAGTTCAAGCAAAGAAGCGGAACCCATAAGAAATATATGTTAAGGGGCACCTGGGTGGCTCAGTCAGTTGAGTGTCTGACTCTCGATTTCAGAGAGTCATGGGATCCAGCTCTGTATGGGGCTCCATGCTGAATGTGGAGCCTGCTTAAGATTCTGCCTCTCTCTCTGCCCTCTTCCCTACTCATGCGCTCTCTCTCTCTCTCTCTCTCTCTCTCTTTCTCTGAAAGAGAAAATTTTTTTTAAAGGTTTAGGGGTGCCTGGGTGGCTTAGTTGACTAAGTGTTGGACTTTGGCTCAGGTCATGATCTCACAATTCCTGGGTTTGAGTCCCTCATCGGGCTCCCTGATATTCTGTCGCTGTCTCTCTCTGCCCCTACCCTTCACTCTCTCTCTCTCTCTCTCTCTCTGTCTCTCAAAATAAATAAACTTAAAAAAAGTTACCACAAGAAAAAGAATGTTTAACTATGTGTGGTAATGGATGGTAACTGTAATTACTGTGGTGATTGTTTCACAGTATATGCAAATACCAAATCATCATGTTGTACACCTTAAACTAAGATAATGTTATATGTTAGTTATATCAATTTTTTAAAAGAGATTCATTACAAGGAATTGGCTTACTGAGTTGTAAGAGCTGTCTAGACGAGGCCGAAATCCACAGGGTAGACTGTCAGAACTTCCTGGGCGTGGGCTGAAGTTGCTGTCCACTGACAGCGTTTCTTCTTCATCAGGGGAGCCTCAGTAATTCTCTAAATGCCTTTCAACTACTTGAATCAGGCCCACCCAGATTATCTGGTATAACCTAGCTTAAAAGCAATTGATCACAGACTTCAGTTATATCCACAAAATACCTTCACAGCAACGCCTAGATTATTGTTTGCTTCATTAACTGGGGACTGTAGGCTAGCCAAGTTGATACATCCAAAGACCATCAGATTGGAATGATTTAGTTGGGAGGTACCTGACTGGCTCATTTGGTGGAGTGTGTGACTCTTCATCCCAATGTGATGAGTTCAAGCCCCACATTGGGTGTAGACATTACTTAAATAAGTAAATCTTTTAAAAAATAAAATAAAACAATAAAATGATTTAGTTTGTACCAGAAATAGTTGTACTACACAAATTTAAAGAAAGAAGGCTTCAATGAACACAGATCACTGTAGGTAGAATAGTAGAGAAAGGCTTCATAGAGGACATAGAAACTTCTGTAGGCCTTCTAGAATAGAAAGAATTGGTTACGTTCTTGAAGAATGTCTTTCTCCTTTTAACTATAAACAAGGCTTGCTTTAGCACTTTTATCCCAACAAGCAATTTGCTGATTAACATTAGATCTGAGAGTTCCCTGAACAATGCATTAGTAGCCACTGAACCTTGTAGCCTTGGTTGTTGGGCCATTTGGCTGCCCATAAATTAATATATCTTCCTCTTTTGTCTTTTTATAGTAAATTTAAAAAACAAACCTAGAATGTGGAACAAATCAGATATGTATTTCATATAAATTATATACTATGTGTGAATTAGTCTAATTTAGTAATCAAGTATATTTCTCATAATTTCAACATTGGAAATCACTATGGAATGTTAGTATTATTTACCTGAGATGTTTTCTGTAATCAATGGATAATTTTTATTAAAAGATGTTATAAAGTTAATGGGATCCTTCTCTAAGCTTCCAGGAAGCGAGGAGCTAAAACTGGAATTAATTTCATACATCGCATATTGATTTGCAATTTGAATTAAAGTTTCTTCTGTTTGGTTTTTAATAACAGTATGGTACTATCCACTGTCACATCCGTTACTTAGAACTTGATTCCAGTGAAATGCATAACAGGCTTTAAATAATAGGCTTTTAAAACTTTGAGAAGGAAACGTAGTGGGGAATGGCTTACCGGGGGAAGCCAGGGTTAACTTGTGGACATTGTAAGCACTGAGAACTGTGTTCTGGTCTTCTTTGTTTAAAGGCAGCTCTCTCTGAAACTGAGGGTAACCACTAACTAACCCTAATTAGATGCTCTTGGAAGGATCTATTTTTTTCAGTTGTGCTCTCTCCTTTTATCCACAAAGCTAATTAGAATAGTTCATTGTACATTTTCTCTGATTATAGAAATCACTAATTCACTCATTATTTCAGCAAGTTCTATTTGATGCCCAATCATGAAGGAATTTTGCACTGTTTGTGTAGTTTGCTGGGTTCTTTAAAAAAGAAAAAAAAGAGTAGGGAGTGGGAAAGAAATTTTCCTTCCATACTATTTTCAAGACAACACTGTTTAATATTGGTATTTCTGGCATATTCCTCAATGATTGAGAGTGTTTGTTTTGAGGTTCTATCTGGATAATAATGAGGAATCACTTACTGCCATTCTGGTGAACTTTCGTGAGTATTACATGAGTACATGCTTTAAAGTAGAAGCAATAAAAGATGAAAGAGCCCTTAAATTTTATTATAGTCTCTTTAAAGATCTAATTTCTAGAGATAATGGTTTGTTGCTTAAGACAGCTAGTTTAACATATATGAAAGCTAGGATATTTAGAACATTTAGAATGTTTTCAATTAGATAGTAATACATAGCGATTTCATTTAGCTTTGCATTTGCTTAGGATCAATTATTACATGACTCTAGGGTTTCAGCCTCTGTTTTTAAAATATATGGAATGAATCCACTTGGAACATGTTGTTTTCAGAGTATAAGCATAATTTTTTTCCTTTTAAGAAAAGTATAATTTTCTTTTTTGCCAACTTGAGTTAAATTCATGGTGAATTTACAGAAAAATATTTGCTAAACAAGTGTATTTCAAATCTTAACAAACATAAGGCCTATTCTAAGGATAATGTTGCTGGTTAGATTAGTAGCATTTCTGGTGCCCTTCATGTGTTCCGCCGCACTCTCTTATCTCATGTGATGGTCACTGCAGTCCTGAAACAGGTTGTGGTATTGTTACCATTAGCGTAATTCCTGAGAAGCAATTAGAGACTAAAGGTTAAAGCCAGTTAAGAGGAAACAAGCCAGCAGGGCAGCTGGCTGGCCCAGTTGGTGGAGCAAGTTACTCTTCATCTCAGAATTGTGAGTTCAAGCCCCATGTTGGGTGTAGAGACTACCTAAAAATAAAAAATTTTTAGAAGAAATAAGCCAGCAATAAACATCATGTTATTTTAGTTACATGCTTACGAGTACTTGCTAGAACTGGGAGATACAGAGATAAGACATGTCGCCTCCCTGAAGATGCTTACAAACTACTAGAGGATATGGAAAAATAAACAAGAAGCACATAATTGAGACTGGGAGCAGGGTTGCTAAATTTAGCAAAACAGACAAATGCAAAAACAGGACGCCCAGTTACATTTGAATTTACTTAAAAATGAGTTTCTTTTTTGAGTGTAAGTATATCCCAGCTATTGCCAATAAGCAACTAATATATTTTCAATATAAGTATGTCCCATGTGATATTTTACTGGGCGGTCAGAGAACATCCCAGAAGACTCTCTGGAAGAGTTGGTATCTTAGCTGAATTTTGTTTTGTTTTGTTTTAAAAAAATTTTTTTTACTGTTTATTTTACTTTTGAGAGAGACACACAGAGCATGAGCAGGGGAGGGGCAGAGAGAGAGGGAGACACAGAATTTGAAGCAGGCTCCAGGCTCTGAGCCGTCAGCACAGAGCCCGATGTGGGGCTCGAACTCACGAGCCAGGAGATCATGACCTGAGCCGAAGTCGAATACTTAACCGACTGAGCCATCCAGGCGCCCCTTAGCTGAATTTTGAAGAATTGAGCATTGCAAGCAGGAGGAGGCATGTGCACGGCTACATTCAGATAGGAAAGAGTGCTACGTTCCAGGAACCGCCTGGCTAGAGCAGAGAGTATGCAGACAGTTTACGAAGGTCACAATAGCAGAGTCAAAATCACAAAAGACCGTTTACTTCCTGTTGAGGAGTTTGCCTTCCATCCTCAGGGCAGTACAAAGTCAGCAGAAGTTTTTAAGCAGGGAAGTAAGTGGTCAGATTTATGTTTCAGAAGAATTTCGCCGGGTAGAGAGGGTGGGCTGGATAGGAGACGTCACAGGAAGGGAGACCAGTTTTATGGTTGTTGTGGTAATCCAGGCACAAAGCAGTCAGGAGTTAAACCGTGGCATTAGTGGTGGAAATGAAGGAAATAAATCATTTCAAAAGATATTAAGGAAATAATTTGATTGCCAGCACTTGGTGACCAATTGAGTGTGGGGGGAATGAAGAAGTTCCGGACAACTCACTGTTTCTTCCTTCAGCTGCATGGGCGATGGCACCTTTCAATGAGATGGGGGAATAAAGAAAGCTTAAGTTTGGATAAGAGGAAGTAAGTGTTGACAGCAAGTATAGACTACTGTTTCTAGGAACTGGGCCAGGAAATCAGTTTTGATTTGGAGTAAATTTTTAAAAATTGTGGTAAAGTATACAGAACATAAAATTTGCCGTATTTTTTAATGTGTATTTATTTATTTTGAGGGGGGAGGAGCAGAGAGAAGGACAGAGAAAACCCCAAGCAGGCTCGGAGCTGTTAGCGCGGAGCCTGACTCCAGGCTCCAACTCACAAACTGTGAGATCATGACCTGAGCTGAATTGAGAGTCGGACACTTAACTGACTGAGCCACCCAGGTGCCCCTAACATTGACCATCTTAATCAGTTTTTTTCAGTGTATCATTACCTTTTTTTAGCTTTATTGATGTACAATTGACAAAGTTGCTCAATATGTATATCAAAATGGTTTGATATACATATACGTTCGGAACAGATTCTCTCCCTTGAGTTAATTAACATATCCATTACTTTACATATTTACCTTTTTTGGGGAGATGGGGGTGAAAACATTTAAGTCCTACTCTCAGCAAATTTCGTGTATACGACGCAGCATTGTCAGCTGCAGCCACTGTTACACATTAGATCCTCAGACCTTGTTCATCTTCCAGCTCAACACTCACACGCTTTTACCAACCTCTCTCTTTTTCCCACACCCCCAGCCCATGATAACCACTTGTCTACTCTGTTTATATGATCTTGACTTAAAAAAAAAAAAAAGTTTGTTTATTTTGAGAGAGAGACCAAGTAGGGGAGGGGCAGAAAGAGAGGGAGAAAGAATCCCAAGCAGACTCCATGCTATCAGCCCGACCCGGGGCTGGATCTCACAAACTTTGAAATCATGACCTGAGCTGAAATCAAGAGTTGGAGGCTCAACTCATTAAGCCACTCAGGCACTCTGACTCTTTTTTTAATTCCACATATAAGTGATACCATACAGTATTTATCTTTCTCTCTCTGGCTTATTTCACTTAGCATAATGCCCTCCAGATTCATCCATGTTGTCACAACTGACAGAATTTCCATCTTTTTTTAAAGACTGAATAATATTTCATTGTGTGGGTATATGTATATATATGAATAAAGAAAATAAGTGGGGGCGCTTGGGTGGCTCAGTCGGTTGGGCAGCCGACTTCGGCTCAGGTCATGATCTCGCGGTCTGTGAGTTTGAGCCCCGCATCGGGCTCTGTGCTGCCGGCTCAGAGCCTGGAGCCTGCTTCGGATTCTGTGTCTCCCTCTCTCTCTCTGCCCTTCCCCCACTCATGCTCTGTCTCTATGTCTCTCAAAAATTAATAAACTTTTTTTAAAAAGTGTGTGTACATGTATATATATGCATATATATACATATATGTGTATGTATACTATGTGTGTATATATATATATACATACACCCCCACACACACATTTTCTTTATTCATCCATCTTTGGACACTTAAGGATTTCTTTCTTTCATTCTTTCTTTCTTTCTTTCTTTCTTTCTTTCTTTCTTTCTTTCTAAGACAGTTTCTTCTTTTTTTTTCCCAATTTTTGTTTCAATTTTTTTTTTTTTTTAAGTAAGCTCTGCATCCAACTTGGTGCTTGAACTTATGACTCTGAGATCAAGAGTCACAGCCCTACAGACTAAGCCAGCCAGTTGCCTGCCCCACTTAGGTTGTTTCCATACTCTGGCTGTTGTGAATAGTGTTGCAGTGAACACAAACAGATATCTCTTCAAGACAATGATTTCATTTCCTTGTATATATACCCAGAAGTCGGATTGCTGGATCATATGGTAGTTCTATTTTCAGTTCCTTACAAAACCTCCATACTGTTTTCCACAGTGCACTGTAACCGTTTTGAAGTGTACAGTTCAGTAGTGTTGAGTATATTCGTTGTTGTGCGACCAGTCTCCATAAACATTTTCATCTTGCAAAACTAAAACTCTTACACCCGTCAAACAAAAATTTCCCAGTTTCCCTCCTCCTCATCCCCTGGCAACACCATTCTACTCACCATTTCCATGAGCGTGTCTACTCTAGATACCTCATAAAAGTGGAATCACACATATTTGTCTTTTTGTGCCTGGCTTATTTCACTTAGTATAATATCATTAGTATTCATCCATCTGTAGCATGTTTCAGAGTTCCCTTACTTTTTAAGGTTGAATAATATTCTGTTGTATGTATATACCATGATTTGTCCATTTGTCCATCAGCGGACCCTCGGTCGCTTCTACCTTTTGGCTGAGAATGTGTTTTAAATTGACCTCCTCCAGTTTGGCTATGCACACTCCTTAGATTCTGTTTTGAAAGATAAAGGTAGCTCCTGAAAATGTTTGCTACAGGTGAGTGTTAACTATTCCTGCACAACCATATTACTAGATTATGATGAAATGATTTCTGCTACACATACAGGCATTTATTCAGCACATTTTTATTGGCAAGCAGTCACAAAACCTTTCATATAATCAGTCTGTAAATTTATTAAAGTTTTAATTCCACCCTTTTCAGTGTTCTGTCAATTTGCATGAAAGATTGACTCAAGGCAGAAGCAGTGATACTCCAGGACAAGCTTCTGCTACCCTTAGCATCAGGCAACTAGAAATTCTGAGCCGGTGATTCTTAAAATGTGGTCTCTTTGACCAGCAGCATTAGTATCACTTGGAAACTTGCTGCAAATGCAGATTTTCAGCCTCAACTAAAACCAAATGAGTCAGAAACTGACACTGGGCTCCATCTTTCTGTGCGTTAACAGGACCTTTAGGAGAACCAAAGCTCCCTAAAGTTTGAGAATCTCTTTTGTAAAGTTGTTAACTCTGAATACCTCCCCAAAGATAAAGATAATAGCTTCAACTGGATTTTCTACCCCCATTATGGAAAGATAAGGAATGTTTCATATTTCGACCAGTCCACATATTTTAAATACCTTCAATTTTACCAATGATAGTCCATTTCTAACATTCACTATGATATTTAATAAGCTAAAGATTTCACCAATATGATCCTAATTTGCTAATTAACACAATGCCAGAAATGGATCAATCTTAGTCAAGATGTGGACAGTAGAAGCGTGTGTTGCCTTGGAGCATGTGCCTCCTTATTACCTGACTGAGACTCTTGTGGAGTCCCTGTACGTTCCTGAACTAAAACCACAAAAATATCCCACTGTATATGCTGAAGAATTTTAATGTACATTACAGATATTATAACAAAAGGGAAGGAAAGAGTGGAGAGGGTTCTCATGTGGGTGTATGCATGTGCATACATATGGGGAGAGGAAAAGAGTGGGTGATGAGCACAATTAATGGCTGAGAGAAAGAAGTTAGGAAGAAGAAAAAGGAGATACAGCGAGAGTGCAGAGAATGGTGAAGTTTAAAAATAGCACATGTAGTGAATTGTAGAGCACGCTGACTAGATTTGGAGAATTTTCAGACGTTGGTTAAGAGCCCAACTCTACTGTTTTGTCCTAAGGAGAAATTGTAAGATCGTCTAAAATACATTTTTAGAACATGGATCTTTGAAAACGATTTAAGACCTAGTACTTATACATCTATTTGTTGTTATCACTCCTCGAGGTATAGTTTCCACAGTTCATGAAATTATTCCTTCGGCACCAATGGGTTTTGTAAAATTTAGTGGAAGAGTGCCATCTTCTGGTTCTACCAGGTATGTGCAAGCAAAGGCAGAGTGTATGGGAGAATCATTGCAGTAATAAAATCTTAGGACTGGAAAAACCTTTAATGTTTTCTGCTGAGTATCCTATTGTGAAGCCGAACTCCTTTATAATCTGTGTCTTTTTAGTTAGGAGATCAGATTGCTGACAGTGATTATAGGTTGTGTGTATGGCCGTGCCTGAAAAACAAACAGAACAGTATGTGGCCAACCATCCTTTTCATATAAGCATGTGGGAAATTTGCTTTTGGTTTGTGATAGAAGCCACAAGTTGAAGAGCCTGTTCTCTGTGACTACCTCTTTGATGCAGGGTTGGCTTGAGGCCTTTGCTCAAAACAAGAATCTGATTATTTAGCTGAATGCCAGACTTGTCTTCACTGCTTAACAGTTTACCAATAAGATACTGACTTATTCTTTTTTAAAATGTGTAATGGATTATAGAAAATTATTAATTTTATCTTCAGTGAGGTTTTGAAATCAAAACCATTATGTTTTTTATAATGGTTATATATATGTATTTTTTTTTTCATTTATTTTTGACAGAAAGACAACACAAGTCGGGGAGGGGCAGAAGAGAGAGAGAGACACAGAATTTGAAGTTGGCTTCAAGCTCTGAGCTGTCAGCACAGAGCCTGATGCAGATTTCAAACCCACGAACTGTGAGATCATGACCTGAGCCAAAATCGGATGTACCCAGGTGCCCCTTATCGTAGTTATTTAATAAACATTTACTGAACACTTAAAATACTAAACTCTGTTCTGTATGCTAGAGAGAAAGGGGAGGTTCAAAGATGAATATGAGTTTGTCTCTGCCTTTGAATCATCTTACTTTCCACCAGGAGGATAACACAAACAGATGATGTTAGATCTGGGAATAGAAAGAAAGAGGTAGGAAGAATATAGTATCAGGAAAGAAATATACAGTCTCAAGATTATTCATTGATAGACAGTGTTATAGAAAGGCCACATTTAAATCTTGACCTGGAACAGGTTATGAATAGAGTGTTCTTCAAGATTCAGGAGCCAAAGATCAAGACATTTGATTCTTTAAGTCTGTTAAGTCCTGTTCCAGAAGCCCTTCATAACAGAATGTGCCATTTCTGCTTGAAATCCCAGAACATAGTTCATTTATTCATTCGTTCAGCAAGTACCTTTTATACACATTTGATTCTGTGTCAGGCACTGTGCAAACTCCTAAGGAAACAAAGATGAAGTTCTGGTCCTACTTTGAGTTGCTTGTGCGGAGGGAATGAATGCGACCATAGCCGTTTGGTAGGAACACTGTGGGTGGGCATCTGACCTAGCCATTATTAAATCTGCTCTTCGTGTTCCTCCATTCTAGTTCTTTTACCTCAATGGCTAATTAAAAACACAGGCTCTGGAGGCCGACTATCTGGCTTCAGATTCTAGCACCACCACTAACCTGCTCTGCAAATTCTGTGGCCTTAGTTTCTTTATCAATAAAATGTAGAAAAATGATGGTAACATCTATTTTATAAGGAGGTAGTGAATATTGAAGAGTTATACACGAAGAGCTATTAGAGTAATGCCGACATAGAAAACATTATGTTTGACACCCATGGAGCTACCATCTACCTAACAAACCTTTTGCCATATTTGCTTCATTTGTAAAAGGAAAAGGCATCACAGGTACAATTGAGGCTCTCTATCCTTCCTGATATTCTCCTTCCTCCTCCCTAGGGGTAACCACCATCTTGAATTTGCTATGAGTCCTTACCATCATGTTCCATACTTTCACTACATGCACACGGGGACGTAAACAACATATAGTATTACTTTGCATGTTTCTAAATTTTTTTTAAGAGAGTGAGAGAGAGCATGAGTGAGGGAGAATGGAAGAAGGAGAGAGAGAGACAGAGAGAGACAGAGAACCTTAAGCTGGCTCCATGCTCAACACAGAGCCCAACATGGGACTCGATTCCACGACCCTGGAATCATGACCTGAGCCAAAATTAAGAGTTGGACGCTCAACCAGCCGAGCCACTCAGGTGCCTTGCATGTTTCTAAATTGTAATTAATGATACTAAACTGCACATATCATTTTGTAACTTTTTTCACTTGACATTATGTTTTCAACATTTTTCCATGTTGATTTATATGGCCTGAGTTCTTTCATTTTGATTACTGTACAGTATTGCATTGTATGAATACACCTCATTTTATTCAGCCATTCTCCTGTTGATGGACATTTGTGGTGTTACCCATTTTCTACTTGGAAATAGTTCTACATCCTAATTGGCACCTTGAGGTCCTCCTAGACTGTACTTTGAGCTGAGACTTTTGGAGGGAAAGATTTTTCATTATGGATTCAATTTTTTTTAATGTTTACCAATCTTATTCAGATTTTCTTTTTCCTCTTGAATCTTTTATATTGTTTCTATCCTTCTAGAAAAACTATTCATTTCAAATGTATTGCCATAGTATTATTTATATTATTCACTATCCCTACCCTTTTCTTTCCTAATAATCCTTATTTGTGTCTCCTCTTTTTTTCATGATCAGTCTTGTTAAAGCTTTATCTCCTTTGCTAAAGTTTCAAAGAACTATGTTTTGCTATTATTGATCTTTTTCTTTTTTTTTTATTAACTTCTGCTTTTTTTCTTCCACTTCTTTTTGAGGTTTACTCTGTTATTATTGGGGTCCTTTTAAGCCTCTTTAGTTGAATGCTTACTATTTATATTCACTTTCTTGTCTTTTTCATCATTACATTTAAAGCCATAAATTTCCCCCTAAGAACTGCTTTAGATGCATAAGTTTTAATATGTATACTTTTGTTGTTGGTTGTTTTAAATATTCTGCATTTCCATTTTGATTTCTTCTTCAATCCACAAAATAGTTACAAATGTGCTTTTTAGATTCCAGACATGTCTTTTTATGTTTACATTATTTTTGTTTTTGATTTCTTATTTCTTTGTGATCAGAGGATGTGGTCTATGTGATCTAAATTCATTAGAAACTCTAACCTGTACCTGTAGGAGGTTTAGCCGCAGCTCCTGAGTAAGGCCTCAGAACTCCTACCACCTTCACCCCAGTGAAAACACAAGCCAATGAAATTGCTGGCCATCTGCTACAGGCAGAGGTACCAGCAGATGGTTCTGCATTCCCTAAAAATCTCAGAGGTTGACCTAGGGAAAGAAGTATTGAGCATCTCTCATGTGATTCTCCCCAAACTTGGGTCTAGGACCTAGATTGCTCTGCTTCTTCTAAGAAAGTGAAACCTCATCTTTTTGGTTACAGCTGAGTCTGAAGAAAAAAGCAAGCATGGTCAAAGCTTATCCAGGAGCTTCTCTGCTAGTGACAGCCGAAGGGCAACAGCCCCCAGGTGTTGGCACTTAACTCTACACATGGGCAGGGCTCTCCGTCTCTGTCAGGGCTATCCTCATCCTCCCAGCAAACTGTCGAAAGTGTTGGTGGGGTGGTGCATGGGGCAAGTCTGAGGAACATGTGCTGCTGGCCTCTTCAAGAATTGAGTACTTACCAGACTCTGTGCTTTGGCTGTTTCCTTGAGATCAATGAAAACTTTAAGCCCCCAAAATGAAAGGTTCAAGAAATTATCCTCAGTCCCTATCCCACACAAGAGAAGCCCAGGGTTGGCCCTCTAATAGGTTGCATGATCCCAAGAACCAGAGCTGGGCAAGATTGATCTGTGAGCAGCATCATGTCATCAGACTGAGGGAACCATACAGACAAGGAGAATTCTGAGAAAGAACCATCAAAAGGTAATTGCAGAAACCAGAAAAGAACACGAAGTCTAAAGCAGAGATCGGGAGATGAAGGTCAGAGGAATTCTTGCAACTATAGGAATATACCATAGCCTTTTATTGTTATTTTTTATTGGTTAATTCCTTCTTTCTGCTTTCTTTGGATTAATTTTTTTCTAATTTCTTGAATTTTTAATTCATTTGTTTTGTTCTTTGCTGTTTGTTAGCATAATTAACACTTTGCATTCTACTCTAAATGGTTCTTTGATTTTATCATTAGTTTTATTTTTAGTTTCTGATTTTTTTAAAAAAATTATTGTTATTTTCTGGACACTTAAAATTTCAATTTGGACTTTCTCTTTGACTCTCAAGAATTAAAAGAACATTTAGGGGCACATGGGTAGTTCAGTTGGTTAGTGCCCGACTCTTGGTTTCAGCTCATTTTCTTTCTCCCATTTCTCTGCCCCTCCTCATGCCCCTCTCTCTGTCTCAAAATAAATAAACATTTTTTCAAAATTTTTTCAAAATTTAGTTATGTGTGGATAGATGTTTTATTAATTTCAAGTTTTATCATACTGTGATTGGAGAATACTGTTTCTACCATTTCTACTATGTGGGATGTATTAAGGTTTTCATCTAATTTTGTTTTTTATTTTTAATGTTTATTTATTATTTATTTTGAGAAAGAGAGAGCACATGAGCAGGGGAGAGACAGAGAGAGGGAGAGAGAGAATCCCAAGCAGGCTCTGCACTATCAGCAGAGCCCAACTTGGGGCTCAATCCCACCGACTGTGAGTTCATGACCTGAGTGGAAACCAAGAGTCAAGTGCTCAATGAACTGAGCCACCCAGACACCCCTTGGTCTAATTTTATAAATGTACCATGGGCATTTGAAAAGTCTGTTCTCACAGCAATTAGATCTACTTTATTAGTCAGGCTTTCTAGTTCTACATCCTTTTTTCATAGACCTTAACTGTCATGGACTAAGAAAAGTCAGTTAGGCTCTCCTAATGTCTTTCTGTTTATTTCATTTTCCATTTCTTACAGATTTTGCTTAATGAATTTTAATACTTTATTTGCCTTATAGTAACTAATGACTATAGTATCTTCATTGTGGATTGTATGTTTGATCATTATAAAGAGACTTCTTTTTTTTTTTCCTTATTTAATACTTTCTTAACCTCTCACTTCAACCTTGTCTGGTATAAGATTGTGATTTAATTGTGTTTTTCTTGCGTTTTCCTGGTATACCTGTACTATCTTTTATCTTTTATTTTCAACTTTTTTCACACTGGTTTCTAAAGATATTTTTATTTCAGTAGATGAGATTATCCTGTCGACATTTATAGATATGACTTAGTTCTATATCACATTTTATGACCTACTTTCTGTTTTTAAGGATTCATTCGGTTTGTATCTTTCTCTAGATGGTGTATATTTATTTGTTTCATGCATGTTCCTTCTGATAATTTAGGAAGGTTTGTATTCTGTTTTTAGCTCCTCTAGTGTATAGCTTTACATTATAACTTTTAAAAACATACTTTAGTCTCTATTTTTTTTAAGTTTATTTGAGAGAGAGAGAGAGAGCACACACACATAGGGGCACGTGAGTGGTGGGGCAGAGAAAGGGAGAGAGAGAATCCCAAGCAGGCTCCATGCTGTCAGCGCAGAGCCCAATGAAGGGCTTAATCCCACAAACTGTAAGATCATGATCTGAGCCAAAATCAAGAGTTGGACGCTTAACCAACTAAGCCACCCAGGTGCCCATATTCTCTATTTCTTTAGACCAAATCTACTTCATACAAGCAGTGAACAAATTATGATTCCATTTATCTCATCTCTTTTACTCTACCTAATTTTAATCAATACATCATTGTTATTAATTCTTCTAGTGATCATTAGTATACTTTGAATATATTTCTATCTCTGTTATTTGATATATAAGATGTAAATGTTATCTTTGACCTTGAATTTTTTTTAAGTCCACTTTATTTTTTTTTTTTTTTTAAAGTTTTTATTTTATCTTTGAGAGACATAGAGACAGAGCATGAGCAAGGGAAGGGCAGAGAGAGAGGGAGATACAGAATCTGAAGCAGGCTCCAGGCTCTGAGCTGTCAGCACAGAGCCCGACGCGGGGCTTGAACTCACAGACCGAGAGATCATGACCTGAGCCGAAGTCGGCTGCTCAACCGACTGAGCCACCCAGGCGCCCCTGACCTTGAATATTAAAGATAAAGAAGTCAACATCGTTTTGCTACTTTCCATCTTCCCACACCTTCCCTTCTTGGTTTTTGTTAATTTTATTACTTTTACTGGTATATTTTGTAATATTAACATTCTGAATAATATATAATAGTTATTAAGAGAATGAGCTCTGGAACCAGACTGCCTAGGTTGGAATCTTGGCTTTATCATTTTTAGGTGTGTGACCTTGAGCAGGTTGCTTAACAGGTATGTATTTCTCTGTCCTTGTTTTTACAATGGATATAACTATAGGTTCTACCTCACAGGTTTGTTTTCATGATAATGAATGAAAGCATAGTACTAGAATAGTGCCTCACACATACATAATGAGCATCTAGTAATTATCAGATATTGTTATGTTATTAAAATTGTTATGAAGTAGATTCCTAGGGTTGTTTTCATCCCAGTCCTATATTTCAACTGGCTTCCATGTTCAGGTTGTCTGTTCATTTCTTGGTTACCTAAAACCCATTCTCTAGTAGTTAAGAGACACTAATGGCAGGGGTACCTGGCTGCCAAGTACCTGTGGCTCAGTCGGTTAGGCGTCCAACTCTTGATTTCAGCTCAGGTCATGATCTTGCAGTTCATGGGTTCGAGCCCTGCATCGGGCTCCCACGGAGCCTACTTCAGATTTTTTCTCTGCCCCTCTTCCGCTCTCTCTCTCTCTTTCAAACTAAATAAATAAACCTTAGAAAAGAGAGAGACACTAATGGGAGTTATAGTTTCTAAGCCTTGTATGTTCAAAAACATTTGATGCCTTTTACTTGAAAGGAAGTTTAGCTGTGTAAAATAATAGTACCTACTATTGAGCACTTATTAAAATCACAGGTGATCTGTATTCATTATTACATGATTTTACCTCATAATAATGCTATAATTTTATTTTTACTTTTATTTTTTTAAATAAGCTCTATGCCCAATGTGAGGCTTGAAATCACAACCATGAGATCAAGAGTTGCATGCTCTACAGACCGAGCCAGCCCAGCGCCCCCTTCATAATAATGCTATAAGTCAAGTATTACTCATATTATTCATCTCCCCTTTCACAAATGAAACATTAGGATCCAGGCAAGTCACACTTCCTTTCTGAGACTTTGCTGGCATCGAACCATTATCTAACATCTATGTCGCTGTGGAGAAATCTGAGGCCAATCTCAGCTACTTCCCTTTAGAGACACCTTGATCTTTTTGCCTGAATGGTCAAAGGATATTTATTTTTGAAGTCTAGTAAAATTCAGTGGAATATGTCATAAGGGTCATTCTGTGTCAGTTTTCTTGGGACATTGTGTGTCCTTTCAATCTATGAAGTGTGCTTTCACTTTTATGAAGTTGCCTTGAATTCTACTTTGAATATTTTTCCTTTTCCGCTTGTCCCATTCTCCCTCAGGTGGACATGCTGGATATCCTTTATCTTCTGTGTCCATAATTTTGCCTCAAATTCTTTTTAGTTCTTTTTAAATTTCCACTTCATTTTTCACTTTTCTCAACCTAGCCCTCGTTTAAGTCCAACTGTGTTCTTATCCTTATATGCCTTTTTCTTCCGCCCCCATTTATAATATGGCAATATGGCTTTAATTTCTAGGATCTTTTCCTTTTCTTCCTTCCTGAGTTCTGCTATCTTATTTCACATTTCCTTCTGTTGTCTCATCATCATTTCTGCTTTGAGGTCTTATTTTTTGAACAGTTTCATTAAGTCCTTTGAATTCACAGCATTATGCGTGGTCTGCTTCATGGCGATATTTTTCTGGAAAATTTATTTTTATAACATTTCCTTTCCTTTCCTTTCCTCCTTTTTCTTGTAGATTTGCTGTATAGATCTTGGTTTCCTTGGTTATTACTCGTTACAAAATGAAAAGAGTTCTTCCTCAATCAGTTATGACACAGAATCCTGGAGGAACAGGAAGCAACTGGAGCAGTGAATTATGTTAGTAGTGAGGCTGCTATGGCCTAGCGTGTGTGTGTGTGTGTGTGTGTGTGTGTGTGTGTGTGTGTGTGTGAAAGAGAGAGAAAAGGGGAAACATAGAGACAAAAATACTCACATAGATTGGTTTAGATAGTGTTATCTCCCCAGCAGATGCTCATAATACACTCTACCTCAACCCATTTCATTAACAGACTGCCTCCAACATAGGTAACATTTTTAAGGAATTTATCATTCAGCACTGCCTTGTCCTAGTACTTCATGATGGCAAATAGAGTCCTTGAAAGTTCCCACAGCTTGTGCTCCCTTAAATCCTCATCATAATTCAGGGTGATGGTTCTGCCCCTCAGGTGTACCATCTCTTTGGTTCTATGCCAACTTTGAAAAGTAAAATCACAGCAGGTACTTAATCTCCACATACTGTGGACTCTGGTGTAATTTTCATTGAATTTGGTAGGCCATCCTCATTAACTGTGCCTTAGGGTTACCTTGGTACCTTAGCTTATCAAATATGGAGTTTGTGTTTATTTTCCTTATTTTCTTATTTTTGGGTGACCTCAAGGATGACAAGGTGACATCATGAGCTAAATTTATTTTGTTATTGTAAAATACTTTGGTATTTATTTTATTTTAAGTGTTTATTTATTTTGAGGGGTAGGGAGGGGTGGGGGAAGAGAGGGAGAGAGAGAGAGGGAGGAAGGGAGGGAGAGAGAGAGAGAGAGAGAGATTGAACCCCAAGCAGGCTTCATGCTGTCAGCACAGAGCCCAACTTGGGGCTCGAATTCACAAACCATGACCTGAGCCAAAGTCAAGAGTTGGATGCTTAACTGACTGAGCCACCCAGGTGCCCCATAAAATATTTTGGTACTTTAATTTTTTATTTTAAAATTAGAATCACTTTTTAAGAGTACTTCTAATCTTAGAGCAGGTACCACACCACATCAGACCCTGTTAAGTACGAAAAATAGCTTCTAATTTTTTGGACAACATAGTCCCAACAAGATCTCTCATCATCATATAGCTAGTAAGAACAGAGCTTGAATTCAATTCCAAATCTGTCTAAATCCAGAGCTTGAGTTCTTTTCATCATAGAACTTCATCTTAAAAAATATAGATATCTCTTTATAGTGTCTTTATTATGTTTCTTCTTATATAAATTTTTCTATTAACTACTCTTTTTGTTTCCTGGTTTTTAGTGTGACAAGTACAAGACTGGAGTCATTGATGGGCCTGCATGCAATAGCCTTTGTGTTACAGAGACTCTTTACTTTGGGAAATGCTTATCCACCAAGCCCAACAATCAGGTATGGACATGAATAAACATTCCAGAATGATAATGCACTCTAATTTTACCTTAAACTAAAATATTATTAAAAGAATTCTTGGGGCGCCTGGGTGGCTCAGTCGGTTGAGCGGCCGACTTTGGCTCAGGTCATGATCTCGGGGTCGAGATCATGCGTTGGGCTCTGTGCTGACAGCTCAGAGTCTGGAGCCTGCTTCGGGATTCTGTGTCTCCCTCTCTCTCTGCCCTCCTCCTGCTCATGCTCTGTCTCTATGTCTCAAAAATAAATAAACACTTAAAAAATTAGAAAAAAAAAAAAGAATTCTTGAACCAGAGCTTTAGGAAATTTTATATACTTTAATTTTGTTTGCTTTGATTCTCTCATCCAACAGATATTTATTAACCCTTTATTCCCAGTATATTTCAGACACTGTTTACTTGTTAGGAATACAGTGGTAATTGAGATAGATAAGGTTACTTCCCTTATGGATGTTATATTAATTAATAGCGACTAATTCAGGGGTATGGGATTAAGGAAATGGAAACAGAGGAGTTTTCCCTTTCATCTTTCTGTGTAATATGTTTAAATATGTATTTATAGCTATAAATGCTTACATTAAGAAACAAGAAAGATCTGAACTCAACAATCTAATTTTACAACTTAAATTACTTGAAAAAGAATAAACTAAACCCAAAGCTAACAAAATATAATAAATAATACAGATTACAGGAGAGATAAATGGAGAATAGAAAAACAATAGAGAAAAATCAATGAAACCAAAAGTTGCTTCTTGGAAAATATCAACAAAATTGATACACCTTTAGCTAGATGGTCTAAGAAGAAAAGAGAAGGCTCAAATTACTAAAATCAAGAATGAAGTGGGGTATTACTACTGATTCTATAGAAATAAAAAAGATTAAATGAGTACTATAAACAACTGTATACCAACAGGTTAGATAACCTAGATGAAATGGACAAATTGCTAGAAACAAAAAACCTACCAAGAAGTAGAAAATCTGAATAGACCTATAACTAGGAAGGAGATTGTATTAGTAATCAAAAATCTCCCAACAAGAAAAGCCCTGACCCTGTTGCCTTCACTGGTGAATTCTACCAAACATTTAAATCCTTCTCAACCTTTTGCAAAAAATTGAAAAGGAGGGAATACTTCCTAACTCATTCTATGAGACCAGCATTACCCTGATACCAAAGCCAGGTAAAGACACTACACTAAATCTACAGACCTTGTGAACATTAATGCAAAATCCGCAACAAAATACTACCCAACCAAAATGAACGTATTAAAAAGATCATACACTGTGACTAAAAAGGATTTATTCCTGGAATGCAAGGATGGTTCACCATACAAAAGTCAATTAATTTAATACACTAGATTAACAGAATGAAGGAAAAAAACCCACAGGATCATCTCAGTTGATGCAGGAAAAAAGTATTTGACAAAATTCAGTACCCTTTCATGATAAAAACACTCAACAAAGCAGGAATTAGAAGGCAACTACAACATAATAAAATCCATATATGAAAAAACCCACAGCTAATTTCATACTCAATGGTGAAGTCTGAAAGCTTTTCCTTTAAATTCAGGAATAAGGCAAGGATGCCCACTGTTGTCACTTGTATTCAAAATAGTACTGGAAGTTCTAGCCAAATCAGTTAGACAGGAAAGAGAAATTTTAAAAGGCACCCAAATTAGAAAGGAAAAAGTAAAATTATCTTTGTATGCAGATGACATGATCTTTTACATTAAAAAACCCTTTTCTTTTGGTAGAAAAACATTTTATATAGAAAAAAATTGTTAAGCTAATAAATGAATCAGCAAAGTAGCAGGAAACAAAGTCACCACATAAAAACCAGTTGTATTTCTGTACATTAACAATGAACAATCCTCAAAGGAAATTAAGAAAACCATTCCATTTACAATAGCCTCGAAAAGAATAAAATACCTAGAAATTAACTTAACCAAGGAAGTAAAGGACTTGTACAATGAAAACTTCAAAGCATTGCTGAAAGAATTAAAGACATAAAGAAATGGAAACATATCCCATGTTCATGAATTGAAAGATTTAGTATTGTTAATCTCTGTCAAAATCCTGATGACATTTTTTGCAGAAATAGAAAAACCCATGCAAAAAATTAAAAAGGAATCTCAAAGAACCCCAAATAGCAAAACAATCTTGAAAAAGAACTACAGAGCAGGAGGACTCATACTTCCTGATTTCAAAACTTACTACATAGAGGAATGCCTGGGTGCTCAGTCGGTTAAGCATCCAGCTTTGGCTCATGTCATGAACTCACGGTTCATGAGTTTGAGCCCTGCATCGGGCTCTCTGCTGTCAGCACAGAGCCTGCCTCAGATCCCCTCTCTCTCTGTCCATTCCCCACTCACTCGCTCTCAAAAATTAAAAAGCAAACATTAAAAAAAAATACCTTGCTACATAGCTACAGCAATCAAAACAATGTTTACTGGAATAGTAGACATATAGATCAATAGCCCAGAAATAAGCCCCCCACATATTTGATCAAGTGATTTTTGAGAAGAGTGCTATGACCATTCAATAGAGAAAGGAGTCTTTTCAATAGATGGTGCTGGGAAAACTGGATATCTACGTACAAAAAAATAAAGTTGGACCCTTACCTACTGCCATATGCAAAAATTAAGTCAAGACAGATTAAAGACTAAAATGTAAGAACTGAAAGCATAAAACTCTTAGAAAAATATATAGGGCAGGGGTGCCTGGGTGGCTCAGTCTGTTAAGTGTCTGACTCTTGATTTCACCTCAGGTCATGATCTCGTAATTCTTGAGTTTGGCCCCGTGTCAGGCTCTGCACTGACAGCACAGAGCCTGCTTGGGATTCTCTCTCCTTGTCTCTCCACCCTTCCACTTCTACTCTCAAAAATGAATAAGTAAACATTAAAAAAAATTTTTTTTTAATATAGGGCAAAAGCTTCATGACATTGGATTTGGCAATGATTTCTTGGCTCTGACACTAAAGGCACAAGCAACAAAAGAAAAAGAGACAAATTGTACTTTGTGAAAACTTAAAAATTTTGTGCATCAAAAGGATATCAGTAGAGTAAAAAGAAAATCCACAGAATGAGAGAAAATATTTGCAAATCATATATCTGAGAAGGGGTTAATATCCAGAATATTTAGAGAACTTCTAAAACTCAACAACAAAAACAACCATATTTAAAATGTATAAAGGACTTGAATAGGCATTTCCCTCCCCCCAAAAAAAGATATACTAATGTCCAATAATACAAGAAAAGATGCTCAACATCACTTCATCTTAGAGAAATGCAAATCAAAATCGCAATGAGATACCACTTCACATCCATTAGGATGGCTACTACCCCAAAAATGGAAATTAACAAGTTTTGGCAAGGATGGAGAGAAATTGGAATACTTGTGCACTATTGGTGGGAATGTGAAATGGCACAGCCATTGCAGAAAGCAATATAGCAGTTCCTCAAAATATTAAACACAGAATGATTTTATGATCCAGCATTTCACTTCTGGGCATATATCTTAAAAAATTGAAAGCAGAATCTATAAGATATCTGTACATCCATGTTCACGTCAGCATTATTCACAATAGCTAAAATGGGGAGCCCCAAGTGTCCATCAGCAGGTGAATAGAAAAGCAAAATGCTATATATACATACAGTGGGCTTTAAAAAGGAAGAAATTTTGACACATGCTAATGTATAGATGACTCTTGAGGACATTATGCTAAGTGAAAGAAGCCAGTCACAAAAAGACAAGTTTTGTATTGTTCCATTTATACGAAATACTTAGATTAGTTAAAACTATAAAGACAGGAAATAGAATGGTGATGCCAGGGGCTGGGGTGGGGTGGGGAGGGAGAGCAGGGAGTTCTTATTTAATGAGCATAGAGTTTCACTTTTACAAGATGAAGAGTTCTGCAGATGGATGGTGGTGATGGCTGCACAACATTGTGAGTGTAATACCACTGAACTGTATACTAAAAATGGTTAAGATGGTAAATTTTAAGTTTTTAGTACTTTGCCACAGTTTAAAAACTGGAAAAAATAAAATTGATCATGGTCAAAAATATATGTTATTTAGACATGCATAACTTTTATAATCTAAAAAAGTTCTGGAGAAAAGCTCAATCCTAATGTTTTGTTACTTGTTTGTTTTTATAAGAGGAAGGGGATACAAAAAATACAGTGGTAAAGTGTTCTACTTAGCCTAAAGAGTAATTTGTTATTCTTTTTTCATATAGATGTATTTAGGGATTTGGGGTAATCTACCAGGTGTTGTGAAATGTCAAATGGAACAAGCACTTCATCTTGATTTTGGGACCGAATTGGAACCAAGGAAAGAAATAGTGCTCTTTGATAAGCCAACTAGGGGAACAACTGTACAGAAATTCAAAGAAATGGTCTACAGTCTCTTTAAAGTAAGTAGTACATCTGTTCACGTGATGTTAGTGCGAAGCAGTATATTCTTCTGGAAGAGTTGGTAAGACCTTATCCTAAGCCATAAAAATGTTGCTATTCTTTAACCTGCATCAAGGACTCCATCTTGAGGAAATAATTCAAACAAAATGTGTGGAATTTGTTTGCATTAACATTATTTGATAGCTAAAACTGTCCAGCTATGAAAGGGGAGTTCACTGAGTTGATGAGCTGCTCTGTAGTTTGACACTGTAACTGATACACATTTTTAAAAGGTGAGAGAGGATATAAAATTAGTGTACATACCCTGATTGCAAGTTATTTTTTAAAAATTTAAAGAAATATTCATACAAAGATTAAATATATTAAAAGATAAAAATTGTTACAATTTTGGAAAGAATCTGTTTATGTTGCTGTTAGATTTTCACTAAAAATCTTTCTTTCTTTGGACTCCTGGGTGGCTCAGTCTGTTAAACGTCCGACTTGTTGGTTTCAATCGGCTCAGGTCATGATCTCCCAGTTCATGGGTTCAAGCCCCATATCGGGCTCTGCACTGACAGTGTGGAGCCTGCCTGGGATTCTTTCTGTCTTTGCCCTACCCCACTCACTCTTTTTTTCTCTCTCTCTCAAAATAAATAAATTTAAAAAAAATCTTTCTTTGAACAGTTTATATTTTCAGACTGTTTATCCCAAGAACCCTCACAGGGAAATACTTTTTTTTTTTTTAAAGTTTTTATTTAATAAATACCCAGTATGGGGCTTGAACTCACAACCCCAAGGTCAAGAGCTGCACACCCCTCAACTGAGCCAGCCAGGAGCCCTAATGCTTTTTAACCTTCATCCTTGGAACAATACAACTTGAACAAAATAGTTCTGTTAATGTGTTAACTACAAAGTAAGAGAAAATAATTTCCAGTTTACCCTTATATTATAACCTTGGATATGAGCACATTACACTGCAATCTTGCAAGTAAATGTATAAATAAGACAGAATTATTACTTACTGTCTTGGACAAACTGTATTTATCTACAGGGCCCAAGGGGCTAATGGAAGCTAGGGTGGCTGTTTCTTTAAAAAATATACTTAACGAAGTGGGTTTTACTGTAATTATATAAAACATACTGATTCACTTAGTAAGCATTATATTTGGAGATGTATTAAATTCCTTTATGGAGATTCAGTAACAAGATCATTACTTAGCATAATAATCCCATAAAGTTAGTATGTATATTATATGTGAGGTATTTTTCATTCCTTATATATATATAGGCAAAGTTGGGTGACCAAGGAAACCTCTCTGAACTGGTTAATCTCATCCTGACGGTGGCTGATGGAGACAAAGATGGCCAGGTTTCCTTGGGAGAAGCAAAGTCAGCATGGGCACTTCTTCAACTAAATGAATTTCTTCTTATGGTGATACTTCAAGATAAGGAACATACCCCCAAATTAATGGGATTCTGTGGTGATCTCTACGTGATGGAAAGTGTTGAATATACCTCTCTTTATGGAATAAGCCTTCCATGGGTCATTGAACTTTTTATTCCATCTGGGTTCAGAAGAAGCATGGATCAGTTGTTTACACCATCATGGCCTAGAAAGGCTAAAATAGCCATAGGACTTCTAGAATTTGTGGAAGATGTTTTCCATGGCCCGTATGGAAACTTCCTCATGTGTGATATTAGTGCCAAAAACCTAGGATATAACGATAAGTATGATTTGAAAATGGTGGACATGAGAAAAATTGTGCCAGAGACAAACCTGAAAGAACTTATAAAGGATCGCCACTGTGAGTCTGATTTGGACTGTGTTTATGGCACGGATTGTCGAACTACCTGTGATCGGAGTACAATGAAGTGTACTTCAGAAGTGATACAACCAAACTTGGCAAAAGCCTGTCAGTTACTCAAAGACTACCTACTGCGTGGTGCTCCAACTGAAATTCGTGAAGAATTGGAAAAGCAACTTTATTCTTGTATTGCTCTCAAAGTCACAGCAAATCAAATGGAAATGGAACATTCTTTGATACTAAATAACCTAAAAACATTACTGTGGAAGAAAATTTCCTACACAAATGATTCTTAGTTCATTTGGACCTTGTGACCGTTCTAAGGAAAGATTTTGAGCATTAAAAAAATGGCTTCTGATTCACATCCTTGCCAGTTATACAAAACCCCTGTAACCTGATTTTAAGAAGCCATCATCTTAAGATACACATTGAATGCTGAAGTAATGGCAGGAAGTATAGGATGAACTGGTCCAAAGATTTCATTCCTGCTATTAGAAGCCCTGGTACATTTCCCAGTACATTCACTGTGTTAACTATTTTGACTAATGACCTAAAACAATGCTGTGAAAAGCCTCATTCCATAAAAGTGAGAGTATTTCGTAGATTTACGTTAGCCAAAATACCATTGCTGGAAACATTGTTTGCATTGAAGCTGCTGTTTAAAAAAAAAACCTATACCGTACATTTACTGAAGTCGTAGCATGGTAAAGTTTGCACATTAACAGAAATTAAGACTGCAAAGCAGGTAAAGTTACTCCTTTATAAACAGATGTTGGGTTAATAGCATGGTTTGTTGTATTTATAGACTTAAAAACATTTGTTAAATGGCTTCAGAATGTTTTGAGTGGCTCTTATTAGCTTAAAAATAAAATCCATCAGCAAGTATTCTACTTGACAACATGTAATTGCCAAGTTGAGACTGAAACTGGATGAGCTTCATCATCCTAGATTCGATGGGTCCTTCAGTGTGAATGAGTGGAATCCTTCAAAACTGACTTAAGGCCATCAACTCACTCCAAATCCACAAGTCTAAATTTGAGGTATGGGGAAGTGGGACATTAAGAGCCAGACTCTGAAATCATGGAACTTTTTAATAAATCTTCCATTTTGAACAGTATTTCCTGTTGGCCAAAGGGCTATTTCTTAAGAGGCATGTAAATTTATTTTTCCATGTGAACTTGATATGCAAGTTGATATTTGTTCTTTTCATGGTTATTAAGATCTGGCATGTACCTTTCAACATCTGCATAAAATGGAACACCTCTTTTGAAGGAAGACCCAGTATTTTCTGCTCACAGGTTTCACCTGATTACAGTGAAATGTTATGTGAACTTCATTGGATAGCCTTCCCTCAAAAATTAAAGCCATTGATGAGCACATGTTTTGCTTACTTTAAAATGGCGTACTTTGAAGGTACCTTTTCTTCCCACTAACCATTTGGTTATAATAAATGAATGGAAGAAATATTTCCTAGTGGATGGTTGGTCCATTGCTTGCCAGACTTTTTAGAGAGAGTTGTGTATCATACAATCAGAGGGATTAACTCCTGTCATGGAAAACAGATGCCCAAGAAGGAGGTGTGAACTCTGAGTCAATATGGAAAATTATACTTATTTCTCTTAAGCAAAACAAAACAAAACAAAACACAACAAAAACCCCTGTCAACTCCTCTGCTTTTATAGTTCGGGTTATTTCTTAAAGTTTCATTAACAAGCGCTCAACACAGAAATATATCTGCTTGGTGAATAAGTTTATTATTGTCTTTATCTGAAAAATCTTCATAGAAAATTGTAGTTTGGTTTATTAGCTCTCAGCAGCCCGCTCCTGAGCTCTAAGGAAGCTTGCCTTCTTCTGAGCTACCCGATCTTTCTTCTGGGCAAGAGACATTTTGGGACGGTTCCACCTACAAAACAAAGTAAAATTGAGAGACAAATGTAATTTTTAAAAACCATAGCTATAGAGGATGGAAAATAAATATTTAACTTCGAAAAAGACAAGACTTTGCAATCATGTCCAACAATCCAAATTCCAATATACCTACTTATGATCTTAAGCTAACTTTCCCACACCCATTATTAAATAGCTGCATTATTTTTTACAAAATGCAGTTAACTGGTAGTTATACTGTACTGGGATAGAACGGGTCAGCTCAGCAAGTAGCTTCTGAGGCTAATACATTTCTATCACCACAATTACTTTAGCAAACCTGGTTCCCCTCACTTCTGCAACATCATGCAGAGTTAGTGATCGAGTTTGCACAACTTCAATGAGGGTCTGAGTAAGATGAAACAAGGCAAGGAACTCCTCTCAACTTGTCTCTCTTAAAAAGACAATAGGAGGATGCCTACCTCTTCTTTTTAACTTCTTTCTTAGGCTTCTTCTCATAGACTGGATTCTCTCGTATAGCAGCATGAGCTTTCTTATACATCTCCTCCATCTGAAAGAAAGCAAAGCAAACAGTACTTGGTTTCATTTCATATGCCCTAAACAGTCATGTAACACTACATTCTACTGCTGGCTCTATTTTGTCCTTCTAAACCAGACTGTCGAAAGAACTAAACTAGGTCAATGCTGGTATCTCCTTATATTTCTTTAAAATACTGTCTGACCTCTCCCCCCCACATATGTTGTTCTCAAAATAAATAAACTTTAAAAAGAAAAAAATAGAGGGCACCTGAGTGGCTCAGTCAGTTAGATGTCCGACTCTTAATCTCAGCTCAGGTCATGATCTCTAGAACCCTGCATCAGGCTCTGTGCTGACAGTGTGGAGCCTGTTTGGGATTCTTGCTCTCTGCTACTCCCCCTTCTCGCGCTCTCTCAAAATAAATACATTTAAAAAAATAAAATACTGTCTGACCTAAATCCTTTTTTTTAAATTTATTTTGAGAGCGCACACATGACACTTAACCAACTGAGTCACCCAGGCACCCGTGACCTAAATTCTTTTATTCAAGTGAGGCTACAAGCCAAAACCAAGTATTTAAGATGTTAAGATGAAGAGTATATGGGGCCAACAAGCAATTGCTAAATTCATTTGTGTTCTCCCACATTCCCCCGATTTGTATTTTACTTCAGTACCTGATAGGTCTTTCAATGCCTATTCCCAGAACTGCATACCAAGGACCTCTTCTTCTATTACTATTACGAATCACTAGTATTTGACAACAGTATTAGGCCTCTGTTGAATTTCTCTAGAAAACCCTGAAACACCATCCAATTAGATCTTAATGAGAAATTTGTTCTAAACTTCATCAAAAAACAATGCTGTAACTCTCTGAATTGTTTCAATTACCACCTCCAAATAAATGACTATTGATTCTATGGAAGACCAAGTCTTGAAGCAGCTATAAAATGCCTGAATGTTCACTATCACAATCTAGTAACAATTATAGCCCCCTAAAGAATGAGTCAAAGTAATCCAAGTCTCTAAAATTACTCATTCAATACAGAGAAAATGTGATTACTACATGCATCGGTTTAAAACTCAGCTAATGAAAATAATGCCAACACTTTCACTGCATTAGATCTCAACTCCCTAAATCCTTCCTCAAAGTTAACTTCTCTACCTCTTTTTATTTTAAGCACTTTATGACAGCTCTCCACTTTGTATTTGTATTTAACAAACCCACCTGATGACTTCAAATGTAGTCATTTAATAAATCTAAGCAACCTGGTCCATTCCTTCCCAAGAGAGAGAGAAAAAAAAAACCCATGTATGAAGATAATACCATGAGTTTAGGCAAAGACCACTTCCTCCTGGAGACAAGTTAGATGTCTCCAGAGGATTTTAGCAGCCATGCAGAAAAAGAGACTTCCATAGATCAAATTAATGAGCTAGCTGGGAAAAGTAGATCAGCCTATGAGTGGTCCAGCTGAGGTATACCACATACATTAGAAAGCATTTAGAAATGGGTATCTGAAAGCAGCTTAGGAATTTGAAGTTTGAACAAGTGTGACATTACCGGAGTAAGAAATGGCTTAGGAAGAAAAATTATGCAGGCCAAGTAGAATCATCACAAGTAAAAGACCTATTTACCACAGTGAATGAGGACAATGTCAACAGTAATATAAAAGTATAGTTTTCTGAAAATTATGATGTACTTGCATTACTAACATAAGATTACCCTTTTCTCAGCTCAAAAACTCAAGCTATGTGTTTATTCAGTCCTAGACTGTGTACTAAGCATACAAATGACAGTGATCTTTTCCCAATTACAACTCTACTTAAAGATTTTCATAACCAAAACTGTCAAAATAGAAACTATGCAATAACAAACAAGAACATCTGATATATAATGACCAATTTACATACAACTCCATAAACTACATAATAGTTTTATAACAGTGTGATTTTTGTGCTCTGTGCCTATTATCTTCTATTACTACAATAGATTAATAGAGAACCTTGGAGGTAACTTTAGGGCTGATAAATTGTCCTTTTTACGTTTATTTATTTTTGAGACACAGAGACAGAGTGTGAGCAGGGGAGGGGCAGAGAGGGAGACAACACAGAATCCGAAGCAGGCTCCAGGCTCTGAGCTGTCAGCAGAGCCCGACGCGGGAATTGAACTCACAAACCATGAGATCATGACCTGAGCTGATGCTTAACTGACTGAGCCACACAGGCTGATAAATTTTCCAACATTAAACTCACATTTGCAACATCATGCAGAACCAGTGATTAAATCAGTACAATTATGTGTGCATGCCTGAGACATTCAGAAAAGTCCAGAACATAGAACTTATTTACTATAGAGAAAAAAAACTTTCTTCAACATGGCTTCAAAATGAATGAAGTTTAGTAACCAGCATCTCTTATCAGACAGGATAGATTCTAACTATGACCACAGGAATGAAGTCTACAAATAAAGAATAGCAAAATGCACAAAAGGCACCACAGGCTTTAGATTTAGAGGCTTCAAGCCTGCCACCCTTTAGCATCTTTAAAAGCTTGATAAATCTAACTCTTTACACTACCCTGTCTGACTTTTTATTTATTTTTGAGAGAGACAGAGAGAGAGGGAGACACACAATTTGAAGCAGGCTCCAGGCTCTGAGCTGTCGAGGCTCGAACTCAGGAACCATGACCAGACCTTAAAGTCAGACACTTAACTGACTGAGCCACCCTTGCAGGTGCCTCTACCTGGTCTGACTTTTAACTTACCCTCACCAAATATCCCAATTTCATGTCATCACATTATTTAAGGTAAGGACAGCTCATTTGAGTCTATCTATACCTATTAACACATTCATATTCAACTTTTAACTGTTAACCGGAAATTAAACTATTAACACAAAGCTGACTCTATAAATTAACAAATAACAGCATTTTTAGTTAAAATTTTTACCATGTCTGGAGTAACGTTGTTCTTTATGTATTGAGAGAACTGTTTCTTGTAAGCATCTTCATCTTCTTCCATTAAGTAACGCATATAATCTGCAACGTTTTGACCCATGATGTGCTTCCGATGTACTTCTGCATTGAATTCCTTGCTTTCCGAATCATAACCGGGGAATCGTTTGGTACTAAAATAGAAGTTTTTCATTTCAGTATGTAATGACTGAAGTCAGTTCACTAGCAGGAATTCATTTCAGTAGCTGCCATCAGTCCCGTCTTGAAACAATTAATTGCATCATATGCAACCAAAGGACCAACTACTGACTGCTCAGTTAGTGGGATATCATCATTCAGCAGCTGATCTCTGAATTCCAGGATAAAAGAGAAAATCATGCCATAAACACCTTTAAAAGTCATGAAATGAGCCAAGTTTCCACCACTATCAAGTTAGTTCTCCTTATTAGTACAAGAAATGTTTTCAGAACTGTTCCCCCCAAACCCTAGAATCTCTCAGTTATGCCTCAGAGTACATGGGAATAAGTGATTTGTTCAAGACCACATCTAATAGGTGCTTTGCAAGAGACCTGCAGGTCCTTAAAAAAATATTAAGGATTTTTTAATGGAAGGAATTTTTAAACTTAAAATGCCCCACCATTATAAGTTGCAGTTAGGTTATATTTTATAGGCTAACCTCCCCAAGCCCCGAAACCTACAGCCAGAAAAAATTTTGGTTAAGGCACCAACTACTAAAATATCCCTAAGAGGCTAATAATAAATCACTTCTTAAAGATGCATCTATTCAACAATAACAAAAATCATTAACCTAAAACCAAAGGCACTACCAAATTAAAGTCACCTACACAGCCTCTATTGATCTACAATCTTATTTCCAGTTGAAAGTTTGGGAATTTATCTTAAGCCTTTTCTCAAAATCTTTTTCTGGAGTTGACAGTTCTCCATAACTGAATAAAGCAATTTTCATTCTGAATGAAAAGAAAATGCGTAAGAGGGGAGTGGACTGGAGTTGCTCATTTCTAACCAAAACTAAGCCACAACACAAAAGCGAGTGGTTTCAATCCTGGCTTTTCTGCTACTGGCTCTAAAACCTTGAACAAATCATTTACCTCTGAACCTCAGTCTCATTTATGAAATGCAGCACTACAATTCCTCCTTGCCCTGCGAGGTTCCTTTTGCATAGTATTAAGCATAATCTCCGTAAGTAATCTCCACAGTCCAACCAGTTAGAAGTGGAAATACTGCAGTCTTAACAATGAAGATGTGAATACTATATTACCTGTGAGGAATAGACAAGCCTCCATCCACAGCTCCCTTGAGGGCCCCAAAAACTTTATTTCCAGTAGTAGTTCTGGCAAGCCCTGCATCCAAATAGCAGGTGAAGGCACCAGGTTGACCATCAATGCTTTCCACATTGTATTCATCTCCAGTTACTTCTACTTGGCCTTCATAGATCTTATCCATGCCAAACCTATTGAGAAGCTATTAACAAAAAAGCCAGTCTAAATATATTCAAACAAGTCTAACATCCAGTCACATGAATGACCTGACACTAGAAAAAATTTCCTTCCAATTCTCTTATCCTTCTGTACCAACTTACTGTTAAATATCAAGATGCTACAAAAAGAAACTTCAGACATTCAACTTTGTAACTCTGTCTTAAGCTTCTGAATCTTTGCTACATGTCCATATTTGATTTATTCACATCTGATCAATTAAGATGTAATCATACTGTACGTATCTACTCAAGGGAGATATTCTCCACATTTCTTCAGTCCAACTGGCTACAATAAAATTCAACGGTTTATGTTATCACACATGTAGTTTTGATTAATTTCATTAAAATCTTAGGAGGATCCTGGGCAGAAGAGAACATTTTTTTATGGCTCTACTCTCCAAAGACATTACAGCAATAAGGATGACTCCTCTGCTAGTACATCTAGCTCTGACTTCACCACAGGCAGTGTGACTTTGTACCACACTACTCTCATATACAAGGACAGTGCTCCCCACCCCTACTCAAGCATATTTATAACTAATGAAAATGTGGGTCCCTAACAATGCTTGCTTAACAATTCCAATGCAAAATAAGATTGGTAAGTGAGAAAACAAAAATAAGGCAAAAAAACCACATTTGCATCTACTTTTGGCATATTATAGAAAATGCTGCCACCCAAAGGCAAAGATGATTAAAACAAAACTAAATCCCAACCCGTGCCTGCTCACCTTCCCCAAATTTAAATTGTTTCTCAAAATTAACATGTATATAAATAACCTTGACATCCTATTAAAATATAGATTCCAAGCGTGTGGAGTGCAGCCTGCATTTTAAATGTGCACTGACGGATGGTCAGAAGATCTGTACCTCTGAATACTAATGGTCTGCACTGTGCAGCAAGGCAGTGACTAGCCTACAAATGGCTATTTAAAATTGTTTAAATTCAGTTCCTCAATAGCACCAGCCACATTTCATGTGCTCAACATTTACATGTGGCTAGTGGTTATCATTCTTTGATTTAGACTCTAGTGATACAGATCTACCCCACAGGGCGCAAAAAAAAAAAAAAAACAAAAAAAAACAAAAAAAACAGAAAAACTATCTCCCCAGAGTACTAGAGAAAACTCTGTACAGTCTCAAACTCTGTATTTATAAAATTGTCTTCCCTGATGATGCCCATGAGCAACAGCACAACAGCAGGCACTCCCCAGAAGCCACAGCTGAGAGTACCTTATTCATGTATGAACATCTGTCCTGCAGACAACTCAAACAAGGAGCTAGAGTTCTAAAATGTATCTATTAAAGTTATCTTCTACATACCCTGCGGGCCAGCAGCAGGCCAGTACAATATGCTGCAGCATAATTTGTCAGGCCAACCTTCACACCATACTTTGGGAGTTCATGAGCATAAGCTGCACAAACTATCATGTCTCCTTCTATACGGGCATAAGCAATCTGTAAGAGAAAAACCAGATTAGTAATTTCCATTTTCAACTGTTTGATTACTTGTCCTGGGTGTCTTCTTTTCCAAAGGACTTAAAAAAAAAAAAGCTGGACACATTTACAACGCTTAGAATTTGTCTTTGTTAACCTTAATCACCAACAGGAGTTCATGGTTTGGTTAACTATATAGCAGGTAGGTTTTCTGTAAATTAGCACAAAGACATTGAATAAGTTAGACTATTGTTCCTTCCAAATACTGAAAAGACTCTTAGCTGCATTAGCCAATGATTAAAGAGGCATTGTGAAAACTCAAAAAAGGAATCTAAGATTATTTCAAACATTTTATGAACGAAGCATATCTAAGTCCAACAATGCTTCTAATACCTAATGTTTAGTTATCTGAACTTAAGGATGAAGGAACACACTGTCTTCACAACGAGTAAGTTAGTTTGCCCAGAAAACAGGTGTGCCTGCCCCCCTGCAAAAGCTCAGCAAATCCTGACTGTGCCAGAACACCAGCTTCTAGGAGCAAACTGCCATTTTCTGGATGTCTTTTATGTGAAGGAAACCTTCATAACAGATTTCTCAAAGCCTATTTCAAACAATAAGCGAAATAAAAACAACCGTAAGAGCCTAATTAACCTCCACAACTCTCTCTTCAATAAGTCGTGGTATTGTGGCATATAAGGCCGTACAGCACAAGTCAGGATTTAGTCCGTGGCAATTTCTTTTTTTTTTTAATGTTTGTTTACTTTTGACAGCAGAGTGTGAGCAGGGGAGGGGCAGAGAAAAGAGGGAGACACAGAATCTGAAGTAGGCTCCAGGGCCTGACCGGTCAACAGAGTCCTACACGGGGCTTGAACTCACAAACTGTGAGATCGTGACCTGAGCCGAGGATGGTGCTTAACCGACTGAGCCACCCAGGTGCCCCTAGTCCGTGACAAATTCTTTTCTCTTGGAACTAGAAGGGGCAAGAACCTACTTGGCCTCAAATTTATCCTCCTACCCCTACAAAATAGCATATACCCTAGATTTCTCTAATCTTCTCCCCCACCATTAGAAAATGCGATTAACCTAGTGGGGTCAGGATTGCCAAATGAGGCCGATTTTTCAGTTGAGTATTTTAACGTACCAATCCCTCCCATGTTCCAACTTCGAGCCTACTAAAAGAAAAAAACTGCTCAATGCTTTTGGACGCCAGGCACTAGAGAGCTTCTATCCACACATGTGTTTCGCTCGGCAGGCACACCTTCTCCAGCATTCAGTTAAAGGGGGCGAGGTTTACCATCCACCGCTTGAGTTCTGAATACAACTTACCTGACAGATGATATCTCTGTTGGTTACACGAACTATCATCCTGTATTTAGGTGTGTTGTACTTATTTTTATCCTGAATTACCAAGCGTTTCCGGGCATAGTAATCAGTTTTACCCTCTGAAAGAGAAAAAGCAATTTCAGAAAGTCTGTTTGTTTCACTGGACATTCCTCCAATATGGCGAACATGAAAAACTGAGCCTACCTCGTCTTCTTCTAAACTTCACTTGGTATCTCTTGAAGTAAGCCTTATTCTTGACAACTTTAACAAACCCCTTCAGGAATAAAAGAATGTTATTAAAACTTTGACAAATGGTTTATGAAACTTTTGACATCCGAGCTAACTCTGTAACACTGCAACACTTCAAGAGTGAATCCACACGACTGTCACTTTCGTAGAGTTTCTCACACCAGAGGGTCAAGAATCATCTTTTTCTACTTCCCATGAGTCAATTTCCCAAAGCATTGCTCTAGACAGCAATCTTGTCTAACGTCAGTTTGTTCCAAACACGGTACGTCTCATTTTAAGACGCTAACGTCTTATTTCCTGCACTGTCCACGCACGTTTTCCAAAAGCCTCAATTACTTGCCACAAAACTCATCTGGTCAGGGGCATATTGAGCAATTACTCCCGATTAAAGAGCACTGTCCCCCTCGAACCAAAGAACGCCACATCCCCCAAATAGTTAAAAACTAGTGCCAGCAAGAGTCTAGAGAAAGAGGCAGGAGACACATACCAAACTAAATGAGCTTCCTTTCAGGGCCCAGAAATGCCACAGTCTCCGGGCTGACTGTTAAGTTTAAAAGCCACTTATGGAAGTGACCCGAGACTCTCCCGGAAAAACCATGAAGCAGTCAGCGCTGGGTCCAAGGAGCTGCAACCCATCTCCACTCAGGCATTCCCAGCTACTCCTGAGACCGACTGCATGCAATCTTCCCCGACTGCTGGTGCCCCCTCGGACGAGCCGGCACTATCCTCGCAGCCTGTCTACTAAACTCATCCCGCTCCGCAATCCGCCGCCCTGGCTCCTGAGTTTCTTCGCCCACCCCTCCCCCCAAGCTTGCGCGCCGGGCGGCAGCCATTAAGGCCACGCTGGGAGCGGCAGCCCTACCTCAGCAGAGCCCACTATCGAACGCCATCCAACCCCGGCGCCGCGCGAAACGGATCCTAGGCTGGTGTTTGAGCAAGGACGAAGAGCCCCCGTGAATCCGTAACCCCTATTCCAGATATCCACTCACCATCCTGCGGAACAGAGACCGGCGTCCGCGGCTCGCCACAGACCAGCAGGCCCAGGAGCGCTCCGCGGGGGAAAAAGGCCTCAATCCGTGCGCAGGCGCAGTATGTAGCACTGACGATCACGCGAGCGACGTATAGAAGAGAGAGCGCGCCGCCCCTAGGCGTGCAGAGTACTGCCCCCATCTGGCGGGAGGACCGATGCCGGACTTTGACGGTCAGAAACAAACCCTCAAAGACACCGAGTCCCCAGACTCCTGGCTGGTAATCCGGTTGGGATAAGAGGTAAGCAGTAGCAGGGAGGATTATAGGAAGTTTTCAGTTTCATATGCTAAGAAGTTGTTTCCTAACGAACATATATGACTTTGTAAATAGGAAAAAAAAATTTAAATTAAATAGACTGTAGTTGCCGTGGAGCTCTTTTGCCCCCTCCAGGACTCTACCTCCTGGACTTGGACTACTCATCCTGGTCCAGATCGTACAGGACCAAACCTGAAGGAGGAGCCTCTCTATTCTGCCTTCCCACAGCACCTTCACACCTGCTTCAGCCTCCCCTCCCCTGTAAACTCCCTGCTGTCCCAGTTCACCCTTGAATTTCCTAGCACAATGCTGGCATTCAGTAAGTGCTCCGTGTTTGTTATGGTAAAAAGACCCTGATCCCTGACAGCTTCATTCCTTTTCCCTCCGTCACTCTGAGCTAGTCAGCTTAATCTTTCTCTGTAAATCCTTTCCTTTTTTCATCCCTTCAAAACTAATTGAAATTAGGGAATAAACTGTTCCCTTTCCATATTCTACACACGCAGACTGAGGAGAACCAATCAACAAGCAACGAACGAAACAAAAAAGCACCTCAAGAGAAAGTGTTCCCTTACCTAACAGCGTTTCAAAGGTGGTCGTTGGGCTATTGCATGGGAATCGTTTGGGTACTAGTTAAAATGCAGATATCTGAATATCCCCCTCCTCTCCTGAATCAAACTTCATGGTTTGGGGACCAGGAATCTGTATTTTTTAATTTGGCCTCAATCTTAAAAGCAAGAAAGCAGAAAACAAATCCTATTTTGTCCAGTAATGGAATTTACTGACTCTACCAGGAAACGAAAGCAAATTACTTACCAGCACAGCTGTTTAAAATATTCCAATCTTCAGAATGCGTGTTAACTCTGTAACCCCATCATCCAAAATTTAAACTTACTCTTGGAAGGTGAATGTGCATAAGATTAATCTAGCTGGAAAAAATCAGTGTGCAAACTGCTCAGTGTCAGAGCAGGGAGAAGGATCTGTCAAACAGAATGACAAGGTTAAGTGGCTCCAAAAAACTGCCACTAGAATAAACTGAAATTATGATACTAACTTTCTCTGGTTTCACTTACTTGTAACTTCTTATATAACAGGAAAAATGTACATTGGGTCCACTCTGACCACTGTCAACAAAGCTTTCAACGAGAAATATTAAAATACTCTTCACGGGCACATGTGGTTCAGTCTTTGCCAAGTGGCTTTTGGAAGTATAAGGAAAGAAGTATATAATTTATATTTAGAGAAAATAATTAAAGACCTTCATTTAGGTGTTTCATTAATTTATTACCCTCTGAAAGGTGCCACGATGTCTTTGTCAGGCCCTGCTTACCCTGGAAGGTGGAAACATGAGAAGGGAAATCTACTTGGACATAGGCCCACCCCTAACTTTTACATGTTTTAGGGCAAAGAGTATGTATGAAGGCCCACATACCATGCATCTGAAAATTTAGGAATTATGAAGCAACCTAACACAGTGTTGAATTAAACATTGTTTTATCCTCCTTATGCTTCTTTTTCTTACCTTATTAGCCTTTATAACAACAAAATTAAAAATATATGTACCTGTTGCCTTTGGCTGCAGCTGAGGGTCTGTAGCAAGTATTGGCTGGCTCAGCCGGTGCAGATGGTAACACCAGGAACCAGAGGAATTTGCCTAGCACCTTTAACTAACAATCTTGTTCAAGTGGTAAAAGTTAAAAATCACCAGTAATGGGACAAGTCAACTTTTTGTGCCTCCTGATATGATTCACTGAGAAGAACAAAGAAGTTACTTACTAGTAAATTTATGTAATTTAATCTAATTATATAATTTAACTATTCTGATATGTGATGAACTGCAAACAAACTCAAATTGAGGGACATTCTACAAAGTAACTGATCTATATTCCTCAAAAATGACAAAATCATAATGGATAAGGAAAAACTGAAGAACAATTCCAGATTGAAAGAGACCAAAGTGATTTAACAACTGAATGAAGTGTGTGATCCTGGAATACATCCTGGATAAAAAGGAAGATAAAAAGGAAGACTTTAATTTCTTTTATACCAAGGACATTCTCAGAACAATCAATGAAATTTGAATGGAGTCTATGGATTAGATGGATTAGATGGTAGTAATAGATCAATGTTAATTTAATTTTTATAAGTACACTATGGTTATCTATAAGTGTTCTTGGTTTTTAGAAAATATACTTTGAACTATTTCGAAGTAATGGGCATTACTTCTGCAACTTATACTCAATGGCTCAGGACAAAACCACATATGTGTGTGAATACACATACACATATATGTTTGTAAAGGGAAAGAAAATAATAAAGCAAATGTGTTAAAATGTTAACAATGGGGAATCTGGGAAAAGGATATATGGAAATTCTTTGTATTGTTCATACAAACAATTTGTGATTTTGAATTTATTTCAAAATAAAATATAAAACAATAATTCTTGCTGGAGTGGGAAATATTTTTTATGATTTGAAATGAGAGTGAACTCAATTTTATGAAATATATTAAACATATATTACAAATAGAAAATCAGCAACTTTATTTATTGTAGTGATGGTTTCACACCAAAATATGAAAAGATTTCTATGATGTTACTCATATATTATGATTCTGAGATAACTTACTGCCCTAATCACCTGGTTCTATACTGTTACCAAATTTAATAATTATAATCAAAAACATCTTAAGTTATTTCAAAATGGTTTTTTTCTTTGCAATTGGCTTTTGCTTTATTTGAACTTATGGTCATACACTGAAGAATAGTGAATAGTATGAACTACTTTATGGTTGGATACCCTTAATTGATACTAATCCATCAGAAACATTTTAAACATTCTAAACCTGTACCTTACGTAGTAAAAAATAATTGTTCTTCCTCAATAAAAGAATAAACTTTCTTTTTAAAATAAAGTATAAATCTGAGCTTTTTATGGAACTGAAAGTCAGTAAAATATCAAAGGTAACTGAACATAATTATGATCACCACCGTAAATATGTCTAGGTGTTCTGTTGATAGCTATTGATGTTTGAATGACTAATGAGATAAAGACATACAAAATTAATAATTATATTTATTCCATAAAAGTTCTTTTTCATATTTTCATTTCAGCAAAATTTCTATGTTGTTATCACTAAGATACCACACCATTTGTATTCTACAGATAGTAATGCCAAGTTGGACAGTCTTTCTTGGGTCATTGATGTGCTTACATAATTTTTATTAATTTCAACTAGGAGAAATTTTGTTATGCTGATGCAAGAGAAACTGGAATTTTAAATAAAATTTATAAAGCAATACACTATTTAGATTTGGAAATGAATCATGATTTTTACATATCGCATTCCAACAATGTAATGATATGTAAGATAAATTATTATTTTCAATAGAATACAATAGAAACTATTACTAGATTAAAAGAATTTTTTAATGTTTATTTATTTTGAGAGAGAAAAGAGTGTGCTTGTGTGTGCATGTGCACATGTGCAAGCAAGTTGGGGAGAGGCAGAGAGAGAAGGAGAGAGAGAATCCCAAGCAGGCTCCATGCTGTCAGTTCGGAGCCCAATGCAGGGTTCCATCCCATGAACTGTGAGATCATGACCTGAGCTGTTATCAAGAGTTGGACGCTTAACCAACTAAGCCACCCAGGTATGCCTAGATATTTTGATATTGTCATATAACTCACTTTTATTGTGATTTTTACTGTCTCTTACAGTAGTATCCATATCTACACAGGTTTAGTTATTCTTCTAATATTTCAATGCTATGGTATGATAAAGAACAACAAAAATATGTTGCTCAGTTTGTTCAAATGTTCTTTTCAGTCAGACTATACACTGATCTATCAAGGTCAGAAAATAATCTCCATAGAAATTAGTTTCAGGTTTATTTGTACATAAGTTTTCTTTTTCACAGTTATGGAAACTTTTTTTTTCTTGTTGTAATTTCTTTATATTTAATTAGAATGTCACATTTATTGAAAATTTCTCATCCAGTTATATTTAAATTAGAAAAAAATTGTCCAGGGGCACCTAGGTGGCTCAGTCGGTTAAGTGTTCAACTTCAGCTCAGGTCTTGATCTCATGGTTCATGGGTTCGAGCCCTGTGTCAGGCTCCATGCTGACAGTGTGGCATCTGCTTGGGATTCTCTCTCCCCCTCTCTTTCTGCCCCTCCCCAACTCGCACTTTCTGTCTCTCAAAATAATAAACCTTTAAAAAAAGAAACAATTGTCTAAAATTTTAATCCTTTTAAGAATTAGATCTGTTTGGGGTGCCTGGGTGGCTCAGTCGGTTAAGTGGCCGACTTCAGCTCAGGTCATGATCTCACAGTCTGTGAGTTCGAGCCCCGCGTCGGGCTCTGTGCTGCCGGCTCAGAGCCTGGAGCCTGCTTCGGATTCTGTGTCCCCCTCTCTCTCTGCCTTTCCCTTGCTCACACTCTGTCTCTATGTCTCTCAAAAAATAAAATAAAAATTCTAAAAAAAAAAATTAAAGAAAAAAAAAGAATTAGATCTGTTTGAGTTTTTAATACTATATTACTATAAAAGCATGTAATATTATATATATCAAGTAAACTGCACAAATTCAAAATTCATTTTTCATCCAAAGACTCTGATTTGCTCTTTATTTGAACACCTTCTATTCTTTCATTTTACTCTTCTATAGCATCTCATGTCTTGTCTAAATCAAATCTACTGTTTTAACATGATGAATACCTCTGGAATCAGGAACTGAAACATAATGGTAAACAAGAAAATGGAATTTGGGCTCTGCTCAGACATGAAACTTTTTTCTACCAGAATCTGGGAGGGTTCGCATTATCACAAAGCATGGATTTGACAAGTTAACTTGTTTTCATCCTCTTTCCTAAAAAAAGTTTCCATTACTCAAATCCTCCTGCACTCCAAAGAGTGTCTATTCCAAATGTCAACAGCAGCACAAACCCAAAACTTCCATTACGTTCAGATACAATTGCCTTTTGTTTCAAGGACACAGCCCAAGAAAAGTGGAATAGCATTTCCCTAGGGCCGGGAAGGTGTTGATTACCAAGGCAAAAGTTTAGAGTTTCTGATCAGAGCTGAATGTCAAATTCTAGTGACAGAGGCAACCACAGCCATGCGTTCTTTAAGAAGTTTACTTTTCTATGTATTTTGTGATCTGCAGAGTATTATAAAGGGCAGGGCTAGGGCAAGAGCCCAGGTAAGGGCCCCTCTTGCTGCGTCAAGGGGAGTTTCCTGAAGAAAAAGATCCAAAGATCACAGGATTTGAAATGTCCGAGCCCCTCCTGTTGGACTGCTCTGCTGGAAGCATCTCAATGACCTAGACCTGACTGGGGTATTAGTGAGTGAGGATAAAAGAGGGGGCTCTAGGGTTTCTATATAATAGAAACAGCAAGCATCTATTAAGAACCTTCAGTGTGCCATAGTCTATGCTGAGTGTTTATGACAGTACCTCGTTTAATCTCAAAACTACTCTAGTCCGTAGTATTATTACCCTCATTTTACAAATGAAGAAATGGATGCCACAGCCAATCATAGCAGAATGCTGGTGACTATCATCAGTAATTTTCAGATCTGAGCCTGCCTTAAAACCATGCTAAAAAGGGTGCCTGGGTGGCTCAGTAAAGTGCCTGATTCTTGATTTCTGCACAGGTTATGATCTCACAGTTCGTGGGATCAAGCCCTGTGTCGGTCTTTGTGCTGACAGTACAGAGCATCCTTGGGATTCTCTTTCTTCCTCTTTCTCTGCCCTTCCCCATTTGCATGCTCGTTCTCTTTCAAAATAAATAAACTTTAAAAAATTGTGCTAAAAAAGGAACTCTAAATATTCATAACCCTGTTATACTTGACTTTGGAACATATTCTAAAATGTCTTTTTGTTTGACTAACATGTAAACATTCTTTGGCTTAGACTAACTACAATTAATTTGTTTAGAAATAAAGGTGAAACTGCAGCCCATAAAGTGGTTATCGTCTTCCGCACCTGGAGCCTCACGAAATTCCAGAAGAGGACTTCTAGAACTCTGGTCAGTGTTAACTACGAGACATAGTCTCATTCACCTGATGAAGCCCATAGTTTTAGAATTAGGAGGGCAGCTCTTGAAGCCTGAAAAAGACAGTCTCAGGAGAAATGTGGGAAGTCCAGTACCACTTTATCAGATGATTAGTTAACATATGAAAGTCAAAATATTTAAATGAGCCAGTAATATTTAGATGGTTTCCTGACGACTAGGTTTATTATACATCATTAAGAAAAAGTTAGAAATGTCTAGGAATTACTAAACTATAGAAGTGCTGCTTTAAGGGCAGTTATCATCTGTCCTGCCTGCCTAAAAAATCTGCGACAAGATTGAGGGGGGTATGAAATAAAGGCGAAGAAGCAGCTGGCTAGGAGTATGTTAGGTGGTAGGAAAGCTACCTGGAAATTAACAGTATGTGTCTACATTATTCCTGGAATCATCAAGTTATAGTCTTATTTTGCCCATTCTTCAAGGCTAAAAATATGTGATTAATGGCTAGGTCCATAAATCCTTTCGAGATTCCACTTGATCAATGACACTAATAATATTTGTTTCCCTCTTCAGTTACTTTGGGCATATAAGGAGGCCCCAGTGAAAGCTGACCAAGTGCTTTGGGAGAAACATTATAAATTATTGTGGCTGATTCTCCCCATAGCACATGACGGTAAAGCCAATTTCTGGGTTCTTCCTGTTTCCCAGGTCAGCTTCTTCAAGGAAAGATTGCAAACAAAAAAGGTGTAATTAAATCTGTTACAGACAACTTCCAAGTGATGGTCATAATGCTCTGAGTCATTCCTATATTTTTCGTGTGCAGTCAGCATTTCGGAGAGTCTGTGCTTAAAGGCACAGTGTCTTGAAGGGCACTTGAAGGGCACACCATAGCCATTAGATGAGTTTATGAATACACAGAGCTACTCTAGGAGCTCTAATGGAGCTCATAAGATGAACTTGCTATAGAGCAAATAACAGCAAAAACCTTAGAGTCACACTCGATGCCACTCTTTTAATCAAGTTACACATCCATAAAGTACGTGGCTATACTTTAAATATATGTATACAAAATACACAACTACTTCTCATGTCCTGGTCCAAGCTACCATTATCTATTATTTGGAATATTGCATTAACCTCTTAATAGGTCTCTCTGGTTTGAACTTTGTACTCCTACAATCTATTCTCCAGACTGATTTTTAAAAATATATAAGTCAGAGTGCGACTGGCTAGTTTATTGATTAAGCCTCCAACTCTTCGTTTGGGCTTAGGTCATGGTCTCACAGTTCATGAGATCGAGCCCCACTTCAGGCTCCTTGTTGACAGCACAGAACCTGCTAGGAATTCATTCTCTCTCTCTCTCTGCTCCTCCCCTACACTTGCTAGTGCATGGGCTCTCTCTCTCTCTCAAAATAAATAAACTTAAAAAAATATGTATATATACACATTATATATATCAGAATATGTCGCCAACAGACACATGAAAAGATGCTCAACATCACTTATCATCAGTGAAATGCAAACCAAAACTACAATGAGATATCACTTCACACCTATCAGAATGGCTAAAATCAAAAACAGAAGGAACACAAGTGTTGGTGAGGATGTGGAGAAAAAAGAAACCTCGTGCACTGTTGGTGGTAATGCAAATTGGTACAGCCACTGTGGAAACAGTATGGAGGTTCCTCAAAAAATTAAAAATAGAACCACCCTATGATCCAGGAATCCTACTACTGGGTGTTTACCCAAAAAATGCAAAAACACTAATTCAAAGAGATACATGCACCCTGTGTTTATTGCAACATTATTTACAATAGCCAAATTATGGAAGCAGCCCAAGTGTCTATCAATAGATGAATGGATAAAGCAGAGGTGGTATATATACACAATGTACAATGGAATATTTTTCAGCCATTAAAAAGAATGAAATCTTGCCATTTGCAACGAGATGGTGGAGTTAGAGAGTATAATGCTAAGTGAAATAAGTCAATCAGAGAAAGACAGACACCATATGATCTCAATCATGTGGAATTTAAGAAAGAAGACAAATAAGTAAAGGGAAGAAAGAGAGAGACAAACCAAGAAACTGACTCTTAACTATAGAGAACAAACTGATGGCTACCAGAGGGGAAGTGGGTGGGGGGATGGGAGAAATAGGAGATGGGGATTAAAGGGTACAGTTACTGTGATTAAAAAGAGAGAGAGAGAAGAGAAGAAAAAGGAATATGTCACTTTTGTACTCAAACTCTTTCAATGGCCAAAGTCCTCACTAGAGCCTGTGCAGCCCTGTATGCTCTGCCTCCTCTCCCCATGTTTCTTTGACTTCATCTCAACTCCTTCCATCTCAACTCCTTCTACTCCAATTTGCCAGCCTCTAAGCCTCTCCCATCTTAGAGTCTCAGCACTATTCCCTCTGCCTTGATTGTGCATCCCTAGATGTTCATTTGCCATGCTGCATTACTTGTTTCAGCTTTCTATTCAATTGTCTTTTTTTTTTTTTTACAGAAAAGCGTTTCCTAACCACTCCATCTAAATTAGAATACTCCACCACTCTTTATTACCCATATCTTGCCTTTTCACCATAGCAATTATTACCTCCTAGCAGTTATAAATTTGTTTATTTGCTTATAGTCTGTCTGCCCTTCCTACTACAAGCATTTGATGAGGGCAGAAAAGGCACATGTTGAGAATACGGCATGAAGAACAGAGCTTGGTATGAAATAAATGGAGTGAATGAAATAAATATGGTATTATGATATGCACACTGTAATCTCTGATCATTTATTCTAATCATTGCATTTATCAATTGGCGTATAATAATCTACCTCATAACATAGAGGCTTAAAACAATAGCACTCATTTGTTTTGCTCGTGAATCTGCAATTTGGACAAAACTCACTTTGGAAGGCTTATTTCTGCTCCATTTGGCAACAGGTAAAGTAGCTCAACTGGGGCCTGGAAGTATCCACATAAGATGGCTCACTCCCCTGGCTGGTAAGTTGGAGCTTGGCGTTGGCTGGGAGCTTGGCTGCTCTCCATGTGGGCTCTCTGTGACTTCTCAGGCTTCTTCACAGAATGATGGTTAAGTTCCAGGACTGAGCGCCCCAAGAGAACAAGATGTGGTTTTTACAGAACTCCGTTAGTCAAGGCAGTCACAAAGGCCCACCCAAAAGAAAAAGAGGCCTAGATTTCACCTCCTAATAGAGGAGTGGCATGGTTCTAGAAACACATGCAGAATGGGTGATATCGTTGTAGTCATTTTTAAAAATATAATCTGTGTAATGAAACCGATCTTCAAGACACTTGTAAAATAATTATAACAATAAAAACATTGGTGTGTATGGAACTGTCCTATATAATAGCTACACTTTTCTTAGACTCATGTTAAAAAGTTATGCTTAGAGGATCTCAGAAAAAAAAAAATTCGATTTCTCTCTGGATTTTCCCTCTGATGCTGCCTCCTGTGGCTCTTCTCCAGCTTCCATAAACACCTCTTCAAATGGGACTTCAACCAGGACTGAATTCTTGCTTTTTTTCTCCTCCACTATTAAACAATTATATTAAATAAAATTTAAAATACCAATAAAAAAGCCAGTAAATGTATTCTGACCACATGTCTTAAATGTTCTAATTCCTAACTGACATCTTTTTCAAATATTCCTCCTTCTGTGCAATTGAATAGACATGGGTTAAAATCCTGGCCTTTGCAAATACTATCTGAACAACCGTTGTGAATTACTTGTTTGTAATCTTTGTCAGTTTTTTTATTGGCTTGTTAGTGTCTTCCCCTATTGATTCATAAGTGATGTAACAAGAACATTAACTTTTTTCCCCCTGGGTTGTTGTTAACCGTTCAATTTTATGTGAAATATTTGTTGACAAATATAAGTTGACAGGTGGTTATAGGTAATTTGGTATTGCTTGCAGTGCCTCTGTGCACCAGAAGGAGGAGTGCAATCAGAAAACTGCCTGAACGTAAAACTGTATTTCAAGAAGCAAAAGTTGAATAGGGAACGGAACAAATGACCAACTCCTCTACATTCAAATGTACCTGAAGAAAAGTGCAACTACTGGCTACTGTCTCTAAAACTGTGAGATAGAGGAGGAAGACACAGGTGAAAGCCTGGGAGAAGCTTGTCACAATTGCTTTTATTTCCAATAACAGAGGGGCAGGAACAGGTCAGTTTGAATGTGTGTGTGTGTGTGTGTGTGTGTGTGTGTATGTTTCAGGGGATACCATGAATGCTTCAGGAAGAGAAGGTGGTTCATAATAGACTCAGTAGGTGTCAGTAAATGACTCTACAATTCAAAGTGCTGTTACCTTAAAACCAGGAAGTAAGAATAAGACTTTATGGACATTATGCAAGTCGTGTTCATGTACACGTGTGAGCTTGGCCCTAAAATAGGAGACAACCTCCATGTGTGCCACAACTGTCCTTTGTATTTCAATCTTCTATAACACACAGATGGACACACTCCCTTTAGCATGGAATTGATTATATTTTTTGGCCCCACTGTCTGCTAATTTTTACCCCGCTCTTTAATGCATTAATACCTGCTGCCAGTCTTTTGTTGAGGCAAAGACCAGCTGAGGGTGAGACGCCTTTTCAAGAATATCTGAGGCTCAGTAGTAGTGAATTGTATATTTTAAGGACTGTAAGGGACTGAATCAAGTTTGAGGAGGCTTCAAGTTTGAAATCAACAAACTAGACCGTTTTGGGCACCAGAGCCAGGGTAGCATCAAAGAGGGAGAAGAGCATTAGTGCCCACATGATCTTCGTTAGCACCACAGTAATCGATACAGACAATTAGTATTTTCTTAGTTTCTCTAAAGTGCTTTGTAAATGCAGCTCTTAGATCTGTTCCCTCACCCTACCTTCCCACCCAGGAAGCTCTCTGTCCCATCCCCCTGCTATGTAGAAATCCTAAAGCCATTGCAGTTTGTTATCAGCAGTGACCCACAACATTTGGCTTCCTGTCTTGGCTCAATGGTTACGGTCTTATCTTTAGTTTTTGAGTACATGCAATTGAGACCCTTTGAACTTTGCCCAACTTCAAGTCTCACACAACCAGTGTAGTTGCAATGTTTACATTGGAATAATAGGTTCTGATCAGCCTCAGTATGGACACAAGTGGGTATAGTTTTAACTTCTCTACTAAACTGGAATGTTTGCCTTTATTTTACTGTGTGTACTTTCTTTGGTTATTTAATTATGGAAGTGATCATTGAAACATTAAATCATAGATAAAGTAAAGTCCTAAATAAAAAATTTCTAAAATGTCTCTTTGCTTTAAAGTCAACCAGGGGTACTTGGGTGGCTCAGTCAGTTAAATGTCCAGCTTCGGCTCAGGTCATGATCTCACAGGTTGTGAGTTCCAGCCCCATGTCGGGAGCTGTGCTGACAGCTCAGAGCTTGGAGCCTGGTTTCAATTCTGGGACATCCTGTCTTTCTGCCCCTCCTCTGCTCATGCTCTGTGTCTGTCTCTCAAAAAATAAATAAAGGTTAAAAGATTTTAAGAAATAATAATATAAATAAATAAATAAATAAGTAAGTAAAATAAAACCAACTTAGAATAACTTTATGTTCACCAACGGTATAAAACTAACGTGACATTCTGGATGTCACCATTACTTGACACATTTGTTGAAGAATCATAAAATAAATTCTTTTCCTCATAGCAAAGTAAGTTTTTTTTTTTTTCTATAATAGACTATATACTTGTTTCTCTCTCTCTCTCCTAGAATTCCTCTCAGGGAGAGCACAGTATTTACTGGAGGAAATACTTGGTGAAGATGCTGGTGTAAAGGGTGAAACCTTAAGGACATGTCCAAGCGGTAAGCTTGCTAAGGTGCTATGCAGAAAGCCAGATGAAAAATTTGTTTTTCTTCTGAGAGGGACTAGGGTGGGTAAGAGAGAGGGGAAAGGAGGCAAAGGAGAGCGAAGCCATTGTAACAGCTTTCTATGAGTTGACCTCTCTATACAACCCCACCCACATATCTTCAGTGAAGTCTACTAAAATTCACAAAAAGTTGGCGGAAGCAAATTTCTTGTGAAAACTCATCGAGGGTTGAGTTTTCTGGGAAGGTATTAATGAAAGAGGAACAAAAACAGCAAGCCTCAAACTATGAGCCAAAGACAGAGATCACCATGAAGTCATAAGCCACTGGGAATTAACACAAATCCTGATTAGGACATTGGGTTTTATAGATCTCAGAAATGGAGGGATTCAGATCTCTGAAGGGCAAGAGAATTCCCCAAATGACTCTGAAATAATCCTCAAAGAGAATTATTTTGGGAAGGTAGAGCACTGCCTGACACAAATCTTCAAGCCTGACAGTTCAAGTTAAAAGGAAGGAGATAATTACTGCCTAACTTTTTTTTTTTTTAACGTTTATTTATTATTGAGAGACAGAGACAGAACATGAGCAAGGGAGGGGCAAAGAGAGGGAGAAACACAGAATCCAAAGCAGGCTCCAGACTCTGGGCTGCCAGCACAGAGCCCGATGCGATGCTCGAACTCACAAACCGAGAGATCATGACCTGAGCCGAAGTCGGACACTCAACCGACTGAGCCACCCAGGCGCCCCAACTACTGCCTAACTTTATAATTTGCAATTTTAAACCCATATAATAAGAATTAGTTTTTTTTTTGATGTTACCTTAAAAAATCTACTCATTCTGCTTTTTTTTTTAATATTTTTTTCAATATTTATTTATTTTTGAGAGAGAAAGAGGGTGAGCAGGTGAAGGGGAGAGAGAGGGAAACACAGAATCTGAAACAGGCTCCAGGCTCTGAGCTGTCAGCACAGAGCCCAACGCGGGGCTCCAACTCACAAACTGTGAGATTATGACCTGAGCTGAAGTCAGCCGCTTAACCAACTGAGCCACCCAGGCGCCCCTCATTCTGCTTTTTAAAACTCTTTCTCCCATCCTCCCAAATTTGCAGAAATATATCTTATTTTAAAGTAGGTAACCAGGAGTACCTGGCTGGCTCACTTGGTAGGGAGTGTGAGCCTTGATTTTGGGATTGTGAGTTTGAATCCCATGTTGGGTGTAGAGATTACTTAAAGAAAATAAAGACTTTTTAAAGAAAATAATAAGGGGCGCCTGAGTGGCTCAGTGCTGACGGCTCAGAGCCTGGAGCCTGCTTTGGATTCTGTGTCTGCCGCTCTCTCTGCCCTTCCCCTGCCCACGCTCTGTCTCTCTGTCTCTCAAAAATAAATAAACACTGAAAAAATTAAAAAAAAAAAGAAAATAATAAAGTAGGTAATTATTAGAAAATGGGATATAAGACTGAAATTTTGATGTACCTAAGAATTGACTTTGGTAAGTATCCCTAGGGCTAATTTATGTTGTTTTCATGCGCTATTCTTTTGCATCCTGTTTCTTTGGAATGGATGTTTAGCTGAACTTGTTAAGTCCTGGGTTTTGGAGTGAGCAGTTTCTCCATTTCAACATGGCCCTACCACTCACTACCTTTCTGAGCCTTAAAGAATTTAAAATGGAAAGGGGCAATAATAATAGTACCTACCCCCAGGAGTTACTGTGAGGATTAGAGAAATACTCACTGTTCTTTCTTATTTGTCATATTGATAGAAACACACATAGCCTAAATTTTACACTGATGTTTCATCATCCTCTCAGTTTTCAGGTTTATCTCTTGAAATAGATATGGGAAAGGGTTAGGGCCTAAACACAAAGGGAGTTTCTGTTGAATGGGGCTAGACATAAACAAAGCAGACAAGTGACAACAAAGGACTCTTCAGAAGGACCACAACTGGAAGGCTTCATAACTATTAAATGCTCCTCAACTGTTGGCTAATATCCCATGATCAGAAATCTAGCTATTTAGATAAAGATTTTGCTCAAATATAAATACTACTGGGAAAGATAACTTTGGAGTGAATAATTCTTAAGTATCTTTTCCTAAGAACAGGGGTTTTGAAGGAGATTATGATGAAAGAGAAAATATGAGGGCAATGGACTTCAGATAATCATGAAAAGAGAAAACAATTAGAAAACTGAGAAGAGTGAACTCTGGCCATGTGTAGCAACATGGATGGACCTGGAGGGTATTATGTTAAGTGAAATAAGTCAGTCAGAAAAAGACAGATACCATATGTTTCCATGCACAGGTGGATTTTGAAAGACTTAGCAAAAACCATGGGGGAGGGGAAGAGGGGAAAGGAAAAAAAGACACAGAGAGGGAGGGAGATAAAACATAAGAGACTCTCAAAGACTAAGAACAAACTGAGGGTGAGGGGAGTAAGAGAGGGGGGAGGGGGGTGACGGGCATTAAAGAGGACACGTATTGGGATGAACACTGGGTGTTATATGTAAACCAATTTGAAAATAAACTATTAAAAACAAACAAACAAACAAACAAAAACAGAACAAAACACACACACACACACACAAAAGAAAATTGAGAAGAGTGTTCCAAAGACAAATGAACGATTTAGTGATTAAAATGTTATAATCAAGAGAGTCCAGTCGCAAAATCTTGATATTGTAGCAGATTATGAATCAGGGCAATGGTAGACAAGCCAACACAGAGAGTGGAAACTTCAGTCTGTGGGTGTTGTCTTGGAAGGCAGAGTGAGTGGTTAGGCTTGCCTACCTGCCTCTCTTAGATTGCTTAACCATGCTGTTGGAATTTATCTGGCTAATTTCTCTGGAAACTCATGTGGTCTTAGAAATAGGTTAAAAATGAGGCTCACAGTGAGTGTGGTGGCCCCACTCAGACTCGTGGCTCTCAGCTTTGATGTAGTTTTCATGATTTCACTAGAGACTTGGGGACTGAGCAAACACAGGAGATCTACTCAAGACCAAAGGGATTTCCTAAATCAAGGACTTGTAGAGTAGGCTTAGGTTTGAGTCCTGAGTCAATGGCTTATTCATTGTGTGACTTCAGCAAATTGCCTAATTGCTCTAAACCTCAGTTTTTTGCACCTGAGAAATAAAGATTAATAATACCTCATGGGGTTGTTGTGAGTATTAAATGATATAGTTCACAGAACAAATGAACAAGGAAGCAAAGAGACAAACAAACAAACAAACAAACAAAACCCCAGACTCTTAAAATACAGAGAACAAACTGGTGGTTGCCAGTGGGGAGATGGGTGGGGGGATGGGTGAAATAGATAAAGGAGATAAAGAAGTATAAACTTCCATTTATAAAATAAGTAAGTCATAGAGAGGGGCGCCTGGGTGGCTCAATCGGTTAAGCATCCAACTTTGGCTCAGGTCATGATCTCACTGTTTGCAGGCTCGAGCCCTGTGTCTGGCTCTGTGCTGACAGCTCAGAGCCTGAAGCCTGCTTCAGATTGTGGCCCCCTCTCTCTCTGCCCCTCTCCCATTCATGCTCTGTCTCTCTCTCAAAAATAAATAAACATTTAAAACAAAATTTTTAAAATAAGTCACGCAGAGGAAAAGTATAGCATAGGGAATTTAGTCTACAATATTATAACAGCATTGCTTGGTGACAGGTGATGACCACACTTATCATGGTGAGCAATGAGTAATGACAGAACTGTCAAATCAGTATGTTCTACACCTAAAACTAACATAATTCTGTATGTTAATTATACTTCAACAAAAAAAATTACATATATAGTTCATCTGAAATGCCTAGCATTATACTTGGCACATAATAGATATAGTTTTATCAATCACAATACATTACGATACATTAAACAAACACTAATGTAGGTGTTGCTGTGAGGGGATTTTGTAGATGTGGTTAACAGCTAAAATCTCCTAAGTAAAGGAGATTACCCTTGATATTGTGAGTAGGCCTCATCCAATCAGTCAAAGGCCTTACTGAGCACAAACTGAGACTTCCTAAAAAAAAAATTCTGCCTCAAGTATACAGCATAAAATCCTGCTTGAGTTTTTAGTCCACCAGCCTGCCCGGACTCAATATTGCAATGTCAACTCCTGCCTGAGTTTCCAACCTGACAGTCTTTCCCTACAGATTTCAGACTAGCCAATCCCCCAAATCACATAAGCCAATTCCTTAAAATAAAGGAAGTGTGTGTGTGTATCTGTATGTGTGTATCCTATTGGTTCTGTTTCTCTGAAGAGCCTTGACTGGTACATGGGGTACAGTTGGGCCATAGATCAATATAACAGGTTTAGAAAATCCAATAGAGACAGTGGAAGAAGGAGAGACGGCAAGAGAAGTTCTAAGAAAAATAGGATCCTCTATACAGCTAATTAGACCCAGTTAAAATTTCCACAGGAAGTGGAAGTCCCTCAACTAGTGTATAACCCAAAGTGTCCACACAGAGCTGAGCCTGGTCCCTACAGAGAACTTTCAAATTTTCACTTCACTATTACTGAGGATCTTCTTCCTCTGTTTGTTTCTTGCTCTATCACACCTCTTCCACTGTGATCTTCTGGGATTCTCTGGGAGGAACTATCAGACTTGCCTCTTTTTTCATGGCTGAGGTACTTCAGAGTTAGATTGAGGACTGAATGATTCTGTTCAAGAATCACTGCAGGAAGTCTGGCCCTCCTAGACTCCTATTCCTTAGTGGCTCTGGACAGAAGGTAGATGGCCACAAAATGCATGGGAACAAAATTCTCCTCCAACCCCTAAGGATTCCAAGGATGGACTCTTTCCTGGTTTTATGTCATGTACTGGCTGTTCTGTTTCCAAAATGAATACAGATACAACATAGTGGTCAGGGTCAGAATTGGAATTTTCTGTTTTAGGGTCCCGAAGAGCACCCAGCTGTTAATTAAAACTCAAATAAACGGGCTCAGTCAGTTAAGCCTCTGACTTCAGCTCAGGTCATGATCTCCCAGTCCCTGGGTTCAAGCCCCAGGTGGGGCTCTGTGCTGACAGGTGCCTGGAGCCTGCTTCGGATCTGTGTCTCCCTCTCTCTCTCTCTGCCCCTCCTTTACTCACCTCCAGGGTAGGGAAAAACGGTCTGTGGACAATATTTAGCAGGGAAAGGTGTGATCCATAGGGTACCCCAGAATTTACCAAGCCAAAAAGCCAAAAAGGAGGTGATAAGAAAGGAAGAATGTGGCAATGGTTGAAAACTGTTGGTAAAAGTTTGGAGGACTGTCTCAGGAATCAAACTGAGGGGTGAGGATGAATCGAGTTGACAATGAAGGTGATGACCATGAAACTGAAAGACTAGACTGAGGAGGCAAATATTGGTCAATACTGGTAAATATTGGTCAAATACTGGTAAAATTTTGTATTGGTAGATATTAGAAGCTGGAGAAGGGATAGTAAAATATCCTCCAAACTAGGAAGTCACTCTTGTGACGGAAAAGCCAAGCAAGCCACTCCAAACTATGTACACGGTTTATTTCAGGTAACTTACTGAGAGGAGGGGGTTGTGGTAGCAGGGACCAAGCAGACAACGATCCAGGCGCTGGGCAGCTACTCTCCTCAAAGTCCGGAACTTAATCCACAGATTTTATAGAGTGAGGGGTTATGCAGAAGTCATTGTGGTGAGGTTAAGGGTTTAACATTTAACAGACCATGTGCACCATCTATGAGGCAGAGGGGAGGGAGGAGAAGAAACTATGTTATCTCTACTAGTTATGTAAACAACTGTAAGGAAGGTCAGAACAAGCCTTTCTTCATTCCATCAGGGCATACATCAACCTCCAAGGGGCCTGGAACACGTAGCCTTGAGGGAGGTCATTGCATGGACGTAAACAAGATGGAGGGCTAAAGATAGAGTAGCATTGTTGGCACTCCCAGGCTAAAAATATATTTCGTCTTATTTTCCATGAAAGAAATAATTTGAGAAATAATGCAGCTATAAAACTGTAGAAAAATTGTTGTTCATTTGACCACAATCTGAGTTTTGATCTCATATCTCTGCCTACTCTGTATCTACATCCAGGAGATTCAGTGTGCCTGGGGTAAAACATATAACCATGCCAAATGCTCTCATTTTAAATTCATGACTGTGAACTTCAAGTAGGTCATTTATGATACCTGGAAATTATACTACATTTCTCTAGTGAATTTATTTTTGCACTCTCCTAGACAACTATTTTGTACCTTTTCTTGGCTCCTTAAACTGCCAATATTTTTTCCACTCTCACTCTCAGATGATGACATTTCTTATTTCACCAAGAAATAAGCACAACCAGAAAAGAATGTCCACAAATTCCCAGCATAACCACCCATCTACATGCCTTCTCTCTTGTAACAAGAAGAGAGTGGTGAGTTGTCCATGGTCCATTTGGGGCTAACTCCTCTACTCTGGCGCTAGACCCCATTCCTTCTTACCTATGCCATGACGCTCCAGTAATTCTCCATCTTCTCTACTGCATCCTCAACTCTTCCTCTCTGATAAGTCTTTCCCAATAGCTTTCAAACACATGTTGTCTTGCTTTAATAACAAACAAAAAACACTTTCTTCAACTCCATTTTTCAGTTTTCTTTTATAGCCAAACCCTTTTAAACATTTGTCTGTTTCTCTGATTCTACTTTCTTTTCTCTTATTTTTTTCTTGGAGCCACTTCAGTCAGGCTTTTACTTACAATGTTCATGGAAACAGCTCACAGTCACCAGTGAGTTCTGCTGCTAAATCCGATGATCATTTCTCTTGACCCATCAATAGCAATTGACTTAGCATTCTTGAAATACTCTTTTTCTCTGGCTTCCCAAACACTATGCTCTCCTGGTTTCTCTTCCACTTCACTGACTGCTCTTTCTCAGTCTCTCATTGGTTCCTCTTCTGCCCAATCTTTCATTTTCCCCTAGCTAAGAATAAGTCTTTGATCCTCTTTTCTTTTTCATCTGTACTCACTCCCTTAGTTCAATTTCATGGCTTTAAAAGTATTAGTAAGTATAGGAGCGCCTGGGTGGCTCAGTCAGTCAAGTGTCTGCCTCTTGATTTCAGCTCAGGTCATGATCTCAGGGTGTGCTGGCTCAAATTCTGTGTCAGGCTCTACGCTGAGCATGCAGCCTACTTAGGATTCTCTCCCTCTCTCTCTCTTTCTCTTTCTCTCTCTCTACTCCCTGATAAATAAATACACATTCAAAAAATGAAAATAAAAATATAAAAAACACATTTCTTAAAGGTTAAACAAAATATAGAAGTATCAGTGAGTTTGATCTCGTTTTTTTTTAATGTTTATTTATTTTTGAGAGACAGCGAGAGAGCAGGGTTAGGTGCAGAGAGAGAGGGAGGGAGACACAGAATCCGAAGCAGGCTCCAGGCCCCGAGCTGTCAGCACAGAGCCCAATGTGGGGCTTGAACTCACAAACCGTGAGATCATGACCTGAGCCCAAGTTGGACACTCAACCAACTGAGCCACCCATGCGCCCCTGATCTCATTTTTAAAAATAAAGAATAGGTATTCATATACTCAGAAATCAGACAGAAAGGAAATAAACTAAAAAATCAATGGTGATTTTTTTTTTTTTTTTAGTGATGAGATTCCAAGTGATTTTAATCTCTGTGCTTTTCTGTAATCACACTCTAAACAATTAATGTGTAATGTTTCTGTAATCAGGTTTTTAAAAAAAGGATTCATGGCTAGAGGGAAACAGAGAGACTTACCTAATGAACTTTAAAACAGTCTTTTCACACCCAAAGCATCAGGACACTTTTAAAATAATGAGAGGCATGCAGATTTGAAGCAGTCTTTTAGGGGTGGGAGAGATGAAGTCTCAGACAACAAAAACTATTCCAACTTACTTACACTGTCCAGGAGGGGACATAGTTATATGTCCTCGATGCTGAATGACTCAGAGTCAGGGACATTCTGGTGGGGGGCACAATGGGAGGGTCTGAAGGCTCAAGGATCCCATCCTCTCAAGAACCTTAGGCTCTAGGATTTTCTTAGTAGTAGAATGAAAATTCACTGAACATATTTGTTCCCTAAAATTGTAATTTCAATACTATTCCTTCTTGTTTACAAAATCAGAGTTTTTCTTTAAAAATGTTTTTATTGGGGTGGTGGGTGGCTCATCTGGTTAAGCATCCACCTCTTCAGTTCGAGTCATGATCTCTGAGCCGGCAGTGCAGGGCCTGCTTGGGATTCTCCCTCTCCCTCTCTCTCTGCCCCTCCCCCGCCTGCATGCTCTATCTCTCTCAAAATAAATAAATAAACTTAAAAAATGTTTTATTATATAATATTTGCTCAAAAAAAAAAAAAAAGAACATCTGTGCGTAATGAGACCCAACAATTAAAACAGACAGACTTGAATCTGGAACTTCCTTTGGTTACTAAACATTATCAATACCTTCACACATATTTCACACATAGGTGTAGATACTTCCTATCATACTTGCCTGCCTCTCTTCCCAGAGGAAAACTGAATTTATCATTTATATCTATTTTAGTAGTTTTGTCAGGTATGTATATTTTCTAAACAAGCTGAATTTATCATTTCCATATCTATTTTAGTAGTTTTGTCAGGTATGTATATTTTCTTAAACAATGTATTACTTAGTTGTTTTTAAAATTTCCTAAAAATAGCACCATACTTTGTCATGCTTCCCATAAGTTGCTTCTGCAACTCAATATTATGTTTCTAAGGCTCATTCCCATTGCTGTATGGAGTTGTAATTCATTCATTTTTACTGTGATATATTTATCTCATTGTGTTCATATACTATATACATTCACCCGTCAATGAATATTTGATTTGTTTTCAGTTTTTTCTATTACTAACAATGCTACTATGAACTTTCTCAAACCTGTGTCCTCATACACATGTGGGCAAGTTTTCCTAGGCCAATAACTTTTGTGTGTTTGTTCACCGCAACCCAAGTAATGAGTACATTTCACTCAGTAATTCGGTACACCATATGGCACAGATAGCTAACTCTTCATGCACTTCCATACTGTAGAGATACTGTTGGGAAACAGAAGTCACTTAGAAGTTTATGTTCAAATACTGAAACCTCTGAGGATTAAAATCGATTTCTCTTTTTATCTCTTAAAAATTTTTTTAAATGTTTATTTGCTTTTTAAGAGAGAAAGAGACAGAACATGAGCAGGGGAGGGGCAGAGAGAGAGGGAGACATGGAATCTGAAGCAGACTCCGGGCTCCAGGCTCCAGGCTCCGTGCTGAGCTGTCAGCACAGAGTCTGGCGCGGAGCTTGAACTCACGAGCGCGAGATCATGACCTGAGCCGAAGTGGGTCACTTAACCAACTGAGCCACCCAGGTGCCCCTCTCTATTTTTTTATCTTTAAGATGGAAAGATAGGGGCGCCTGGGTGGCTCAGTTGGTTGAGCGTCCGACTTCGGCTCAGGTCATGATCTCGCAGTCTGTGAGTTCGAGCCCCACATCGGGCTCTGTGCTGATGGCTCAGAGCCTGGAGCCTGCTTCGGATTCTGTGTCTCCCTCTCTCTCTGCTCCTCCCCCACTCATGCTCTGTCTCTCTCTGTCTCAAAAATAAATAAACATTAAAAAAAAAAGATGGAAAGATAATAAAATTTTGTTGTTGACTTCTAATTTAACTGCATTTTGTTCAGATAAAATATTCCACATAATACCAATTGTTTGACATTTGTTGAAACATGCCTTATTGATTGAAAAGTGATCAAGTTTTAGAAATGTTCCCTACCAATTTTAATACATGTTCCATGTGTGTGCTTGAGATGAATGAGTATTCTCAATTATTGGATCTAGGTTTCTATCTTTATGTAATAAAGTCAAGGTTGCTGGTTACTTTGCTTAAATATATTTTTGGAATATGTACAGGTGAAATGATTTGCTCTCAGAATTTGCTTGAAAATATTCTAATTCCTCTTACTCCTCAGAAATCATTAGAGAGATATTTTATTTTTTTCGTGTTTCATAACTGTAATAGAATATTCTAAGTATTCTGTACAAATTGCAAACACCATACTCAGTTATAAATGTATTATAAGTAAGGCTGAGCACTCTACAGGCCTGGTCACAGTATGGACATGGCATTTCTGGCTGGCAGTGACCGTGGTCACACACTTGGGAACCTCACACGCCGGCCATGAACAGATCACTCTGAACCCAGGGCTTTGAAGACAAGGTGATCGAGGGACCAAGAAACAGGGGCTACTGAGAAAGCAAGACTGGATGCACATGCTAGAAGGAAAAGTGGCTCTTCCTAGCCCAGGCCTCTCACGACAGGAGCCTGAAACCCTGGTGCCCCGTCCGCAACCCCTTGCCAGGGCTACTCATGAAAAGGAAATCCTGGGGGCACCCGGGTGACTCAGTCAACTTCGCCCAGGTCATGATCTCAGTGTTAGTGGGTTCGACCCCCAAGTCGAGGTCTGTGCTAACAGCTCAGACCCTGGAGCCTGCTTGGGATTGTGTCTCCCTCTCTCTCTCTTTCTCTCTCTCTCTGCCCCACCTCCACTCGAGGAGTGTTAAAAAATAAAGAAAAAAAGAAAATGAGCTCCTGCCCTCAGCTGCTGGTCTGGCCAGTCCAAGTGAGGTTCCTTCTTTGCAGGCCTCCCTTCTGTGGGGCAGGCCTTCCTCCTGTGGAAGCTACCCACGCCCACCTGGCGAGTCACCAGGTCACCAGTCACACACACGGTTTCAGAAACTGTAAGGACAAGCGACAGCATGGGTCGCAAGCCCTCACAAGCAGGAAAGAATAAATAAACACAAGGATGAACCACAGATACTCGCGCCTCAGGGCTGGGGCGCACACACCCCCTACCCTACTTCACCCCAAAGAGGACAAACCTGAAGAAAGACCGCTCTAAGAAGAGGACTCTCCTTTACTGAGACAATTAGAGCAAAGGAGACCAAGTGGTGGGAAACACAAAGCGTGTGGGTTTCTTCAAGTGAAAGAAGAATCCAGTCCAGCTGCGAAGCGGTGTATTTGGTTCTAGATACCCTGTAACCACATCCCCAGATATCTGCCCTTGGCGTCAGCTGACTTTCCACTGCCCCCAGATCTACAGGGCCCTCCCAAAGTCAGGGCCTGGGAAAGCCCACTGAGCTGTACCCAAGGCCGTAGAGGCTGCTGGAATCAAACCTATTTCAGAAACGCATTTAAGTTGCCACTGTACAGGTTAAGTAAAATAATAAGGATAAGGAAAAGTTAAAGTCAAAATCATGCACTTGAAAACAAGTTAAAAAGAAAAGAAAACAAGTTAGATGTAAGCACTGCCAATAGGGTTGTGCTGTGGCTGCAGCGAGGCCTGAGTGCCGTCTGCTGGTGGCAGCCCCACCTGCAGGGCGCTCACTTCTTACTGCTGTTTGCCCTTGGAGGACACCTTTCTGGGGGTAATTTTGGCATCATCCTCAGCTTCTTCCTCCTTCTAAGTCCTCCTCTTCTCCTTCCTCATCCTTGTCAAAACTGTCGTCATCCTCTACGACCTCCTCCAAAGTACAGCATGGTCTGCAGGACTATCGGCTCAAGAAAGAAGTGTCCAATTTCACAGTCGGAGGCTAACATGAATTTCGAGTCTTCATCCAGTGATTCTCCATCCCCAGATGCTTTCAGCGGGCTCAAGGTGAAAAATGAGTCGTTGGGGACTTGTTTGGTAGTTGTTTTTACCATGCCCGGGCCCTTATGTTTCTTTTTTCTCTTGATTGCTTTGACTGTGTGTTTTTCCCTTTCTGCCAGTCAGTAACAAACCCGTCACAGTCAACTATGTCAGGACCTTCACAGGAAAAGAGGTCAGGCCTTATCTGGCTCTGATTTCATCTCGTACCTTTTGGTCAGAACTGAATTGGTAAATAGTCATTGGGTTCAACGTGGAATCTAATACAAAAGACACAGGCTGACAGGGTCTGAAAACTTCACTTTAATATCCTGCAGGCGCTTCAAGATCGGCTTATCATACTCCTGGATTAATTCAGTTAGCATATCTCATTTCTAAAGATGGTAAACCTAAACTCTGAATTTCCTTTGGGGTTTGGTTCCTCTGCTGTTGCTGCTTCTTTTTTTATTACGACTACTTTATTTTTCATGTCTTCAGCCCATTTATCTTCCTCTTCGTTTTCACCGTACCATTCTGATTCTGCGTCTGCCAGCTCAACATCACCAGGGATGAATTCCCTTCTCTTGAGGCTGGTACAGTCAGCATACTTTCTCTCCAGGTCACGGACCTCCTTGTAGAACTTGGCCTCCAGTGAGCACACTTCGCCTGCATCTGCTTCAACATGTTGATTCTTTCACTGCTCAAGGTAAAGTGTCAATGTAACCGGAAGGAGTGTGGGAGACATTGTCAAACCATTCCTGTAAACCTTCTGAAACTGAGGGTTCTGCATCACCTGAGGGTGAGCTTTTCTGTATTACTTGCATTGTTAGCAGCCTCTAAGCCATCTGAAGGAACACCATCTGAAAAACTGTTATCTGCCGTGTGAATGGCAGGTCCATTTGATCTCCAAATGGAAAGTTATGGCAACTCTCGGAAGTGAAGAGCACAAAGAGTTAAATGTGGGTACCTTGCTGGAATTCCAGGGGTGTAATTCTTCAGTAGCTGGCTCCTTCAGATCCTCCTCCTCCTCCTCCTCCTCCTCCTTCTTCTTCTTTTTTAATGTTTATCTATTTTTGAGAGCAAGAGAGGGAGTGGGGGAGAAACAGAGAGAGAGACACACACACAAAATCCAAAGTAGGCTCCAGGCTCCGAGCTGTCAGCACAGAGCCCAATGTGGGGCTCAAACTCATGGACAGCGAGTTCGTGACCTGAGTCGAAGTCAGATGCCCAACTGATGAGTCATCCAGGCCCCCAGCAGGAGAGATATTTTAAATAGAGGTTCATTGTATCATACTAGGGGTTCTCAAAGTGTGGTCTCCAATCAGCAGCACCAACACTACCTGAGAACTTCCGAGAAACGCAAATTCTTGGGTCCCACCTTTGACCTACTGAATCAGAAACTTTAGACCTACTGAATTAACAAACTCTCTAGGTGATTGTGACATGCACTAAAGTTTAAGGCTTTTACCACAGTTACCTTTTAGTTGATATTTGGCTCTTCTATCCTTTTCTAGTTGAAATGGAAATTTCTGGTTGAAATTTTATTGAGATAATTGCACATGTAATTATAAGAAATAATGCGGAGAAATCTCGTCTACATTTTGCCTAATTTCTCACAATAATATTTTGCAATACTATAGTATATCACAACCAGGTTACTAACATCGATGATTTGCCTTTTTTTCTATCACTTTACTTTAAACCTTTCCACATTCTTATGTTTTAGGTATGTGTCTTATAAATAGTTTGTCGGATTTTATTTCTGTTTTTTAATCCAATCTATAACAGGCTACTTCAACCCATTTACATTTACTAAATTTGTAACATTTCTACTTGTTTCCAATTTCTATTTTTTTTCTTTTTTTCCCTGTGCTATTTTTCTTCTTTGTTGCATTTTGTTTTTTGCATTAAGGTTTTGAAAAATCGTTGTTAACTTGAATATTAGCATATTTCATTTTCTCCCCTGTACTAATTTGGAAATAGCATGGTCTATTTCTGTTTTTTCAGTGATCACCCTTGAAGCATTCTTAACAATATCCAAAGTTAATAGCTTCCTTCCAAAACAGTATAAGGAACTTTGAAAAAAAATTTTTTTGAACTTTGAACACTTTAACTCTGGTCATCCAAACTTAAATGCTATTATTTCCAGTTTTTTAGTTTATCCTTTTCTTAATTTTCCAAATTAGCATCTAAAAGGTATTTGTTTAAATCTAACTACGTGTTTACCTATATCTTTGCTCATTAGTTTATCTCCCATATCCCAGCAAAGGATAACTTTTCTTCTTTCTTTTCCTGTCCCTGATCTGAGACCAGCAGCATTGGCATCACCTGGGCAATTATGAGAAATGGAGACTCTTAGGTTCCCTGTTTAGATGTACTCAATCTACAATATCTGCATTTTATTTAAAATTCCTAAGTGATACAAATCACATAAAAAGTTTGAGAAGCACTGCCCGAAGTATTCCCTTTAGAAATTCATGGAATTCTTGTTCACTACAATCTACCTCAAATGTTGCTTACTGTGTGAAAACTTCCTTGACCCCCCTGGTATTAGTCAGGACTCTTGACTGCACACAACGGAAATCCGGCTCCAACTACTTCCCTACCACCTCTTCCTACTCCTCCCTCTGTCTTCCCTGTCATGGTAAATGGCAACTCAGTCCTTCTGGTTGCCTGGCCCCCCAATCTCAGAGTCGTCTTGGTTTCCCTCTGTCACACAGCCAATCTGAAGGGGAATCATGTGGGCTGAAAATATATCCACATTTGTTCCCTTCTCACCCTCTCACACTTCCACTCCAGTCCAGGCAGTCACCATCTCTCAGTAGCTTCTGTCTGCTCATCCCCATTCTACCCTTCCCTAGAGTCAATTCACTGCATGAATTTTAGTTTTTAAATTTATTTTATTTATTTATTTTTTAAAGTTTATTTATTTCTTTTGAGATGCTTTTTAGTTTTTAAATTTATTTTATTTATTTATTTTTTAAAGTTTATTTATTTCTTTTGAGAGAGAGAATGCGTGTGCACGAGACGGGGAGGGGCAGAGAGAGGGAGAGAGAGAGAGACAATCCCAAGAAGGCTCCGCACTCAGTAGGTAGCTAGACATGGAGCTCAATCCCACGAACCCGAGATTGTGACCTCAGCTGAAATCAAGAGTCAGATGCTCAACTGACTGAGCCACCCAGGCACCCCCAGATGATGCTTTTAAACAGAAAACTTTGGGCACCTGGGTGGTTCAGTCAGTTGAGCGACCAACTGTTTATTTTGGCTCAGGTCATGATCCCGGGTCCATGGGATCAAGCTCTGTGTCAGGCTCCACACTGAGCGTGAGGCTGCTTAAGATTCTCTCTCTTGGGGTGCCTGCGTGGCTCAGTCGGTTATGTGTCCGACTTTGGTTCAGGTCATAACCTCACGGCTTGTGAGTTCGATCCCTTGTGAGTTCGAGCCCCTCGTGGGCTCTGTGCTGACAGCTCGGAGCCTGGAGCCTGCTTCAGATTCTGTGTCTCCCTCTCTCTGCCCCTTCCCTGCTCACATGCGTGCGCACACACTCTCTCCCTTAAAAATAAATAAACATTAAGAAAAAGATTCTCTTTCTCCTCTCTTTCTCCCTCTGCCCCACTTCCCTGCTCACACACTCTCTCTTCAAAACTAAAAAAACAAAAACAAAGACAGAAAACATGAGTCAGATCATGTCACTCTGCTTATTTGTCCCACTTAGAGTAACAGCCAAAGACTTGCAGATGGCCAGTTAAAGCCCCCATGTCGTTGCATTCTGCTTTCTCCCTGATTTCATATCTTAGAATTTTCTAGCCTGCTCGTAGCCTTCTAACCACACCACTAGCCTCCTTGCTATTCCTTGGCTATACCTGGCACATTCCTGCCTCAAAGCTTTTGTACTGGCTTTCTCTCTGCGTGGAATGCTCTTTGTCAAAAGGCTTGTCAGGTCTTCCCTAACTATCCTATTTAAAATTGAATAATTCTTCTCCACCTTCCCTTTTTCCTTCTGTTCAGTTTTCTCCATACAGTTACACCATCTCATATATCAAACATATTTTTTTTTGTTCTTTATATGTTCAATTTATTATTTCAACTAAGTCCAATCAAGACTCTTCCTCCTCATTCTCTATTCTTCTCTTCTAAGATAATCTAAATTCCTAGGAAGTTTTCTTTCTTTTCGTAACATGAAATTTACCATTTTAACCATTTTTAGGTATATAATTCAGTAGCATTAAGTACATTCACAATATTGTATAACACTTATAATTATCTAGTTCCAAAACGCTTTCATCACCCTAACCAGAAATTTTGTGCCCATTTAGCAATAACGTCTCATTTACCCCTCTTCTGTGCTCTAGTAAACTCAATTCTACCTTCTGTCTCTACCAATATGACTATTCTAGGTAGCTTAAACAAGTGGAATCATGCAATAGTCGTTCTTTTATGTCTGGTTTACTTCTTTTAGCATAGTATTTTCAAGATTTATCTGTGTTCTGGCATTATTCCCTTTTACGGCTGAATAATAAATCAGTTGTATGGATATACCATATTTGGTTTGGACTCTTGGGTTGTTTTACCTTTTGACTATTGTAAAAAGTGCTGCTGTGAATATTGGTGTATCTGAGTTCCTGTTTTTAATTCCTGTAAGCAGCTTGGAGTAGAATTGCAGGGTCATCTGGTAATTTTAGGTATAATTTTTGAGGAACTCCCCACTGTTTTCCATACTGGTTGCATCGGTTTATATTCCCACCAGCAAAGCACAACGGTTCCAATTTTTTCCATATCTTTGCCAACATTTGTAATTTTTTTCATAATAGCAATATTAGCAGGTATAAAGTGATATTTCATTATGGTTTTGATTTGCATTTTCTTAATGAGTAATAATATTGTGCATCCTTTCATGTACTTTGTATACTTTCTTTAGAGAAGAGTCTATTTAAATCCTTTGCCTATTTTTAATAGACTTACTTTCTAGCTATTGATTTGTAGCAGTTCTTTTTATAATCTAGATATTAATCCCTTATCGAAAATATGATTTCTGATTAGTATTTCTCCTATTCCATGGGTTATTCTTTAACCCTTTTTTTTATTTTTAAAGTGTGTTTTTAATTTTTTTTTTTTAACATTTATTCATTCTTGAGAGACAGAGAGCATGAGTGGGGGAGGGGCAGAGAGAGAGGGAGACACAGAATCTGAAGCAAGATCCAGGTTCCGAGCTGTCAGCACAGACAGCCTGACCCATGGCTCAAATCCACCAACCATGAGATCATGACCTGAGCTGAAGTCGGACACTTAACCAACTGAGCCACCCAGGCGCCCCTAATTTTGTTTTTATAAGACTTTCATAGTTTCAGCTCTTAACTTTAAGTCTTTATTTTGAGATAATTTTTCTATGTGGCACAAGGTGAGGATCCAATTCTATTTTTTTTGCACGCGGATATTCAGTTTTCCTACTATATATATTTTTACTTATAGAATGTATCTGTTTACTGTCTGTTTATTCCTACTATAATTTAAGCTGTATCAGGCAGAGTTCGTGTCTGTTTGTGTGTCACTGATATGTTTATTATCTACTGCTTTTCTATTTCTTGCTATTTGAGGTAAAAAAAAAAATCACCCCAAAACTTAGTGCCTTAAAACAATAGTAAAAATTTATTATCTCTTACAGTTTCTATGTATCAGGAATTTGGGAATAGCTTTCTGACTGGTCCTGACTTGGGGTTTCACATGAGATTCAGATAGATGTCATTTGAAGAAGTTCCCAGGGGCTAAAGGATCCACTTCCATGGTGTCTCATTGAGTGGCTATCAGGTTTGTCCTGGGTGATAATGGGATATTTTTCTTCACTGAGCTCCTCACGCATGGTGACTGGCTTCCTCCAAAGCAAGCAATGTAGGGGAACAAAGCGAAACTCCAGCATCCTGATGATTTAGTCTCAGAGGTTATACTCTGTCTCTTTTGCTGTACTTTATTGGTTACACAGACCCGTCCTCATTCAGTGTGTGAGGGTCTGTAAAGCTCATGAAGAACAGGCAGTTAAGATCACTCGGCCAAATTAGATGATGGCTCTTACATGTATCTAGAAAAGTGTCGAGTATAATAACCAGCTTTCATAAGCATAACATATAGAAGGCTCAGGGAAAGCAGGATTGACTGGAACCAGGGATTCTAATATCTTCAGGATGTTCTCCATCTCAGTTTTGTTTCTTTGAGTATAGTCAGGATTCTGGGTTCATATCTTTAGAGCTTCCTAATAAGAAGGCAATCAGCTCTAGTTTGAAAAATCCCAGGACAGGACTCTCCCAGGTCTCCCTACCGCCTTAATCCAGTCACTGTGGTCAAGGGGTAAAGTGATTGGTTTAGCTTGAGTCAGGCATCTACACCTATTAATAGAAGGTGGAAGGAGGTGTGGGCAGATAAAAATAGTACAGCTCCCTCAGCCAGGTTAGATACTCCCCATTCTGTGTGTTTCCACTCTAATATATATATTCCACCATATGAAAGAATTCCACCATATGAAAGAATGTATTGTCCATTTATTTGCTCATATGTCTGTCTTTTATACCAGACTATATGCTCTTACACTAGAGCCTGAATACAGGTACTACGTTTTTGTAACTCTAAACAACACAGGCTTTGTAGTGATAGACTGGTGCTTGCATTTTTGCTTTTCCTTTTACTGTCGTTGTGGACCAGCCTTAGTTTCCTCATCTTGTAAATGGGCCTAACAATGGCTGCCTCATGTAGAAGAACATAATGTTATTGCTGACATGTTGTAGAAGGTGAGAGTGTTAGTTATTGTCCTTAGGAAACCGCCTGACACAATTGTATATACTTAATATGTTTGTGTATGAATGACTGAATGAGTAAATAAATGAAGTATTCTTAGTGACTTGCTCAGGATTCACTTGTAAACGAGGATCATAATAGGGTTATGGTGAAGATTAAGATAGATGAAAAGTACTTCCATAGCCTAACTCGTGGTAAGGCTTCTAAAATATAAGGTATCATTATTAGAGAGATGGTCTTCTTTTTTTTTATTTTTTTTTAATGTTTATTTTTGAGACAGAGCATGAGCCGGGGAGGGGCAGACAGAGAGGGAGACACAGAATGTGAAGCAGGCTGTCCAGGCTCTGAGCCGTCAGCCCACAGCCCGACGCGGGGCTCGAACTCACAGAGCCGCGAGATCATGACCTGAGCCGAAGTCGGACGCTCAACCGACTGAGCTACCCAGGCGCCCCAGAGAGATGGTCTTCTAAAAGCAACATATTGTAGGAGATCTCTTTCAAGAGAATGGGAGAAAAATGGAGAATAGAATATTTCTTATTCAGATATCTCTCACAAAGCATATCGCTTGCTCCTGTATTTCACAGTAAACTCTCAACTAATAGTCCTAAGTAATACAAATGCAATATCCACTGATATAACACAATAGTCTGCAGTATTCATAAAGCTAAAGAGTAAAAAAATAACCACAAAGGTTAAGTTCTACCAGATTCATAATTTTGTCTAGTGTCAAATTCTAAGAGCTGAAATCGCCTAACATTTAGAAGCTTCTAGCCCATGCCTCAGAGTCAGCACCCCAAACACAACAGTTCATAATCAGTTGTCATTCTGAGACATGTCAAGCCTTTTAAGGAAAGAAGAAAAATGGAAGAAAGGAAGGAGGTGGGAGGAGGCAGGGAGGGAGGGAAGTAGAGAGGAATGAAAGGTGGAAGAAAAACAAAATCAATTAGTGTTTCCTAAGACTGAAAAGCTTTGGTTACTGCATTTCTAGTCCTCCACATTCCCAGCTTCCCCTAAAGGTCCTACTAACAAATGTATAGGGTGGAACTGAAAGGGTGTTAAATGGGTGGATCCCAGTGGTAATGTCATTGTAAACACTCCCTATGAGTCAGCTATAAATTCAATTCAAATCCCTAGTTTCCCAGTCTTCTCTGCTTATCATGGTTACCACCGAAATGACTGCTGCCTTTAGAAATGCTAATGGAAAAAAGGTACATGTCTACAGTGTTTGATTTTATATTAGAACTTATAAAAATGCAAGCACTGCAGCAGGAAATATTTTGTCATTGAGTTAGAGTTTATATACGTTGCTTAGTCTTTGAAACACAGAACAGCTTGGTAACACTTCTTCAGTTTTATTTTAAGAACGTTATTGTATTTAGGCTCTTTGAGGGATTAACAAGAATTTATGGACCGTTAGGTGTGATTCTGCACCTGTAAGAAAGGTATTTTAGTAATTGACTTTTTGTAATTCAAAAGTTTCTGTCCTTGCTGTAATTAGCTACTGGTTATCTTTTTTGAATGTACATTCTCAGAGAAGAACTGATGAGTCCATAAGGGCTTCAAATTTCTCATGTGGGGAAACGAATACCTAAGAATAATGAGTGGTTACCATACTATTCATTCTTAAGTTCCACCAGGTGATAATGTTGACCGTTGTGTGGTCTTTCAGTGATGACTTCAGCAGTGGTTGCTTCCCTGTTGTTTAGGAGTGCAATTTGTAATAAAAGCTAAATTATTTTTACTGTTAGGTAATGCCTTCTTAATGTAGCTTCCTCATCCTCTTTTGTGGAGGTGAAGGCAGAGTGTTAATTAATATTAGCTAAAGTTTGTACTTTACTGTTAGACCATTTTCACGTGAAATAACACATCTCACAATACATCAATCTTTGGCAACTCTTATTTGCCTGATGAAGACATGAAAGCTTACAGAGTTGTTAAAGGCCCATTAGCAGGTGGTAGAGTCAGGATTTTTCTAGTTCAGAGTCTTTTAAGAAATCTTTAATCTTTTAAATTTTGTATCTTGGTGCCTTGTGGCTTTGGATAATAGCAACTACAATAACTACCATTTGTTGAATGCTTATTATATTCCTTGCATATAGTATTTCATTTAATTGTCACTTCAATGCTTAAGTAGATATGATTATTATTATTTCCAGTTCACAGATGAGAAGATTGGATCTCAAAGAGGTTCTAGCACATTTTTGACAAGCACACTTAAAATTTTAGGTCACAATCTAGTCACTTGTATGAATGTAGAGGTTACTAGTTCCCAGATTAATTGGGGAGTTTACCTGGTTTTACTATTCTAGTTGCACCTAATTTTATCTTGCTTTAAAACAGTTATCTCAGAAAGTCAGGAAAAGAACAGACTTCTTTTGCTGGGTGGGATGAAAATTGGCACTCTATTGATGTCTTATTTTGGCTGCTCAATTTTAGAAGCTGTTGTTGGATTGATAGTGTGAATGTCTAATATCACATATAAAAATGGTGCCTAAACTCTAAAGCCAGAGAGCTGGTTCTTTACCACAACCGTGGTAGATCTAGTCTCTCTGCCTGTGCACAAAGTGCCAAGAGATGGTGGCAGATTTATGTGCCTCTTCGCAATGTTCTTTTCTAAGAAAATGTGTCTTGCAAACAATAGAATGTGGGAGGAGAAAAGTGTAAGGTTAAAGTCATCCTCATAACCTCAATACCTGGAGAGGCCACAACTTCTGTGTTTAATTTAAATTTGGACTCATGTCGTGAAAAGCAGTGAGCCAAGTGAAACAAGCTTTCACTATTTTATCATGAGCTTTTTCATTTTTCCAAAGTAAAATATTTTGAACATTAGCCGGGAGTTGCAATGGAGTATTGTTTCTCCTTATTTATTTATTGGTAATGTTTTTATTTGTTTTTGAGAGAGAGAGAGAGAGACAGAGTGCAAGCTAGGGAGGTGCAGATAGAGAGAGAGGGAGAAACAGAATCCAAAGCAGGCTCCAGGCTCTGAGCTGTCAGCACAGAGCCCGATGTGGGGCCTGAACCCACAAACCATGAGATCATGACCTGAGCCTAAGTAGGATGCTTAATCAACTGAGCCACCCAGGTGCCCCTCTTTTCTTTTTTTAAGCTTTTGTTTTATTTTGAAAGAGAGAGGAAGGGTGTGTGTGTGTGTGTGTGTGTGTGTGTGAGAGAGAGAGAGAGAGAGAGAGAGAGAGAGACTGAGCTTGAGATGGAGCAGGGCAAAGAGAGTGGCAGAGAGAGAGAATCCCAAGCTGACAGTGGAGAGCCTGATGTGGGGCTCGAACTCACAAACCATGAGATCATGACCTGAGCCAAAGCTGGGTCTTTAACTGACTGAGCCACCCAGGCACCCCTCTCCTTTTTCTAGAAGAGCACTGCCAAGAATACTTTCTGATGCATGGAAATGTTCTATATCTGTGCTGTCCAAGATAGTAGCCAGTAGCCATGTGTGGCATTATTGTAGCATTATTGAGTAGCATTATTGAGTGCTTGAAATGTGTGAGTTTTAGTGGGAAATTCAAATTTTAATTTAAGCATGTGGCTAGTGGCTGCTGTATTGGACAGTGCAGTCTGAGAATGTAACTGGGATGCCCTGCCTCTCTAAGGAAGCCACAAGTGCCAGCAGCCCAGGGTGAGTGTGGGGTGTTGTTCACAAATGGGTTTGACTACACTGGTGAGTTTCTCTTCCGTACACTGGGCAGTTTTTGCCTCTCAGGGGAATGCCTCCTTTGCTTTTCCTTTCTGTGAGCAATGACTCACATGCCTGACTTATAAAACACCTTTGGCAGTTGAGAGCATGGTGTTCTGAGATTTAACCCTTGCCAGGTTTAGAGGAAATAGAGCTTAGGCCCTCTCCTGCACAGTGACGAAAATCAACGTCAAGGGTTTGCAACATTAGAACATAGAAAACTTTGAATTGCTAATTGAATTGACCTCAAATTAGTTTCCAAGGTGGGTGCCACTGCCCGCTGCACCCATGCTTCCTCTATTTTGAAGTTCCAGAGTGTGAACAGCAGAGTGGTGGAGAGCTGGAGCAGAGGTGGTGTTGGTGTGGAATTCACACGGTGGAATTTCGCTTACGCAAGTGCTCAAGCACTTGTGAGAAATCCGAATTAGCTATTTCTCTGGTTAGATTGAGCTATTTCAGTGACAAGTTAAAGTGTAAGCTCTTTCGTCAAAAAAAATTGACTAAGTGAAGGAAAGGCATAAACCAGGGAGATTGTTGGAGGGTCAGAACTAATGGAATAAGCTCCTCTTCTCAGGCCAATGACTCCATTTAAGATAAAGTATCTCAGACATTTAGCACAGCAGTAATGATTAGATTATTTGGAATATATGTGTATGTGCATATATTTTCTATATATGTACATGTATAGTGCCAATTAAAAAATATAGTTTCGGGGCATCTGGGTGGCTCAGTCAGTTGGGCACCCGACTTTGGCTCAGGTCATGATCTCACAGTTCGTGAGTCGGAGCATCTGGCTCTGTGTTGACAGCTCGGAGCCTGGAACCTCCTTCAGATTCTGTGTCTCCCTTTCTCTGCCCCTCTCCCGCTCACTCTCTGTCTCTCTCTCAAAAATGAAAAACATCACTATATATATATATATATATATATATATATATATACACACACACATGTAATTTCTACCAATAAAATCAACACCAAACTTATTCTTTATCATTCATTCAAAATACATTGAACAGCAAGTATGCAAAAAGTACTTGGGCTACTGAGAAGCCTAAGAAAGAATATGATTCCAATCAATGCAAAGCTCTTGATCTAGTGGACAATATATATAAGCCACTTCTGGCATTAGACTGACAGAGTTCCAAGCTTTGCCTCACCAGTTTTCAGTTTGTATAAATAGGGGCAAATTACTTGGTATTTACTAAGTCTCAGTTTTCTCATATGCAAGGGGGTTGTAAATACCTACCTGATGAGCATACTATCAAGATGAAAAGAAATAACATATGTATAGCCCTTGCCGATACTCATACACAGAGAGTGCTCTACCGTGTGTTAGCTTATTTTTAAAATAGCATGCCACATTTTTTATATAGTTTTTAAGGTAAAACTCAAATTAATTCAAATGTTAACCATACATTTTTTTGACAAAATTAATACACTTGTGTAACTCACACCCTTTCAAGATTTAGGCCATTTTTATCACCCAGAAATTTCTCTTGTGTGCCTTCTCAGTAAATTCCCTGTCAGAGGGCACAGGTTGGGATGAGCACTGGGTGTTGTATGGAAACCAATTTGACAATAAAAAAATTAAAAAAAAAAATCCCTGCCAGAGGCAACCAGTTCTGTTTTTTTCACCACAGATTAGTTTTGCCTTTTCTGGAACTTCAGATAAATAAAATCACACAGTAAGTACTCTTTTGTGTTATTTATTTTTTAATAGGTAATATATTCACATGGTTAGAAATTGAAAAGGTACAAAAGGGCAGGTAGTCAAGAGTCTCCTATCCACTCCTATCTTCCAGTCACCCAATTTTCCTCTCTTGAAGCAACAAGTGTTGATAGTTTTATGTGGGTCCATCCTGTAGCTATTATTAATACAAGGGTTTATAGGAGGTGCTTTGAGAACTCTGTTTGAACGTTTGCCCACAGAATTTTGGGACGGGCGCGTTAAAACAATACAAAATCAGTTTTACAAATAACGAGTTATTTTTAGATTCTGATTCCAAATGTCAAACTGTGACATTTTACACATGACTTAGGTAATCTTTAAACCATATCGAGTTCAAGTTCTAACATTCTATGATTTTTCATTCATTGGTTAAACGAATACATATTGAACAAATATGGAAATACAACCATGAACCAAAGAAAACCAAGCTCTTGGACTTATGGATGAGGGGGGAATAAAAATTCAATAAAATAATCATACAATTACAGTTTCAGTGTGGTATGATCGGAAAGGATCAGGTGAGGAGGTCCAGGGGTGCTTCTCAGAGGTACAGACAAGAGCCGACTGAGGTAAGAAGAATGAGGGTTTGGAAAAGCTTTCTAGGCATTGAGCAAAGCATATGCAAAAGCTCTGTCTTGCGAGGAAGATTTGAGAGATTGGAAAAGGCCATTGTGGCTGGAACAGAGACAGCAGGAGGGATGGAAGAAATAGCGGTAGTCTGAGAGATGGAGAGAAGAAGTGGGCCACATATCTGACCATATGGGGCCTGGTTAGTTGAGGGATTTTGTCTAAGGGAATGGAAAGCTATTAAAGTGGTTTACCTGGGAAGTAACTGGGGTCACATAGCCTTCTGTGTGGAGAAGAGATGAGAGGAACTAGGGTGCACTTGGGTAAGCCATTTAGAAGACTAGGTTAGGCACCCCTCCACCCCAATAAAGGTAGCTTGGACTAGGGTGGTGATGGAGGAGATAGAAGAGAACAGATTCAAGGAAAATTTCAGAGGTAAAATCAACAGGATTTGCTGATAGATGTATTATAGGAGGGAAAGATAGATTTTTCAAGATGTCTCTTAACTTATACAAAATGGATTCAGTTGCAATAAAATTGTTAGTTGAAATTAACTTTAAATAACGGCATGACCTGAAAGTTATGAAAAATTTTTGCCTCAGATGAAATTTCAAGGTTTCAAAGTTTTTAGCTGTATGGAAGACATGGCTCTACTTTCTATTTTTTAGTATTTCCTAAGCCTATTAAAAAAAATAAAGGAGAATTTTTCTTTTTCTGAAATGCTTACTACAGTGAAACCCTTTCTGGAGACCTAAATTTCTATCAGAAAATAAGCAGAGGCTATCTAAATTTCCAGGCAAACAATTTTGGAGTTTTCTGTGCTGATAATTACTCCCATTTTGTAACTTCTAAATGTATAATGAAGGCAATTTGTATTACCTTTATTATTTTTCTTGCCCGTTTTTCCTGGGGTTAGACCGGAATTAGTAGATAGTTTCTGTCCCGAACTAAGTACGTACTTCTAAGAATTTCTTCGTTGGTGTTGGATGGTTGCCTGGTTGGACTGCATGTATTTGTGCCCATATTCTGCCCCCTGCCGTACTCCGCATAAAACCAGTGTGCCGAGACGACTGATGGTAGAGGGATTTGCAACCATAAGTGCTATTTGCACACTGATTATTATTTTTGAGAGGGACCTAGGTCACCTCTCGTGGAGCTGGGACGGCCTCTGGAAACCTCCGCGTCTGCGTCGCGTGCCCACGGCCTAGGAGGCGCGTGGGCGATGCGGTAGCGCAAAGCCTGCAGCTCCAAGCTTGGGGTCGCCTCGGGCCCCCGAGGGGGTGTGTCCTTACAGGCAAGGGGCGGTTCAGGAGACTGGGGAAGTCTGCAATTTGTAAGGCCGAGGGCTGGCGCTTTGAAAGAGAGGCGGAGGAGGGAGAGGGATTTCCCCGCCCCCGTTCCCCACGGCCCAATCCCTTCGGCTTCTCCTTTTCTCGACCGGCCGCCCGGCCCCTAACCTGCTCGAACCCATTTTGCGGTAGAGGCGGCTGGTCTCTTTAAGGCCCTGCCGCGCCTGCGCCTTGGGCTTTCCTGACGCGGCCGGCCAGATCCTGGAGTAGCTGGCGGGCGGGCAGGGTAGGGGTCGGGTGGTAGTTAAAGCAGTGGCGGCGCCCGGAGGGGTGGGGTGAGGGCCGGAGGCGGCTCTGAGCTCGGGAGTGAGCTCCGCGCTTGAGAACGGGCGGAGAAGGCGGCCCGTGGAGCCGAAGCCGGGGCCGAGGCGCTGAGACGCGGCGGCGAGGCTGCCGGCTGGATGGGAAGTTAATGTTTACGGCGGAGTCCACCCAACGTTTCCAAGGTGAGGGGCGCCGCGCCAGGCCGGGCGGGCCGGGAGGCCGGACGGGCCGCAAGCCCGGGTTCCGCCGGGCGCACAACGGGGCCGAGGCGCGGCGACTGGGGGCCGCCACCAAACTTGCGGCGCGAGCGGGGCGGGCGTGCCCGGCCCCGCCAGGGCCTAAGTTCCCCGAGGCCGCGGCAGCCCGGGACCGTCCTCCCGTGGGCTTTGAGGAGAAAACTCGCCAGCCGGTCTCCCAGTGGAGTCCCAGGGAGGTGAAGGGACCGGGCAGCTTCGGGGGCGCTTCCTCACAAATCCTGAGTGGGATACTGACGTTTCATGCTCGCCCTCGAGGCCAGAAGTCCGTTCTCTCCGGGTGTCCTGGTGGAGTGACCACCTGCGCCCTTACTTGCAAAGTTGGCGTCTTTCTTTGGCCTCCGGGATTCTGCGCAGGGCAGGATCTCCAGGCAGGTGATGGGCAAGCCGGGTGTGCTAGGTGACTCCTTAGGATGCACTTGGAAAGCGTTAGTAGCCATCACTGAATCACCTTATGACTAGCGGGGCAAGCCTCAAATTAACCGCAGAATTTCCGGTGGATTGGATTGCGGTGTTCGTGTTTGTTTTAGAATTGCCGTGATTTCTTTGTGTCTGTCTGTTTTTTGGGCGTTTTAGATGAAGTCATTTGTCATTCTTTCACCGAAGAGTTAACCAAAACTTTTGGAATGGTTCCTTTGCTTTCCTCCTATCCGTTGCTGTTAGAGGTGATTTTGAAAAGCAGTATTTTTTTTGCAAAGATATCTTTTCTTTGGTTACAGTGTAGAATAATAAATCCCTTTCTTTGCTGAAGGAAAGAAATCCAGTGTCTCTTGAAGATCAAGGAAGACAACCTGTTGTTGTTTTTTACCTTTGTTCTGGGCTGAAAATGTGTTAATAGCTCTTTTTTTGGTAAACTCTCTTGAATTTACCTGAAACTCCTTTTTCTCTTCTAAAGTGCTAGCCTTAAGGTCTCTGAGAACTTTGTGTCGAGGAAACTTAGACAACTTTATTAAAGTATCATATACAGAAAAAGTGTACAATCCTAAGTGCAGGTAAAGGATTTTTACTAAGTATGCCATCGCAGATCAAGCAACAGAACATTACTAAGTTGGGGTTGATACCTAGGAGTGGAATTGTTGGTTTGTGAGGTATATGAATGATAAACCCTAATATTAGGTACTGTTGAACATTTTCCCAAAGTGGTTGTGCTAATTAGCAGAGAATTGTAATCCAATTACCCCACATCATTGTTGATGCTTGTCAGTTTGAAACATTCGTGCTATTCTGGTAGAGATGCAGTAATATATTAGTGTGGTTTTATTTTGTATTTTCCTGATGGTTGTGGTTTTATTTTTTATTGGCCATTTATATGTCTTCTTTTGTGAAATGACTGAGTCTTATTTTTTTAGCTTTTAATATTTTGGATATGAGTCCTTTCTGGGGGGTACACCCCTATCTATAAACTACACATAATTTATCTTATTCCACTCTGTCTCTTCACTCTTTTAATGGTGTTTTTTTGATGGTCATTCTTTATTTTATTGAAATATATTTACCATTTTCCTTTATGATTACTGCTTTCTGTCTTCTATTTAAGAAATCTTGCTTAGCCTAAGAATATGAAGATGTTTTCTCGTGTTACCTTACGGAAAATTTATTACGTTTTACTTTTCACATTTAAAGTGTACAATTTACAATAAGTTTCCCATGGATTATAGGGGGTCAAGATTCACTTTTTACCAGGTGGGTATCTTTTTGACCCAGCTCCGTTTATTGAAAATAACCATACTTGTCCGTCCACACTGGGTGGCACTTTCTCACAGATCTGGTGACTGTTGAAGTGTGGGTCTGTTTCTGGATATTCTGTTTTATTGGTCAGTATTTGTTATCCTTGCACCAATATCACTCTATTAATGTAATTGCATAGTAAACCTTGATGTGTGATAGTGTAAGGCTTCCAACTTTGTTCGTTAATAATGGGCAGTTTTGGCTCTTGGCATTTCCATATGAATTTCAGAATCTTCTTGTCAATTTCAACAAAATTTTGGAAGTTAGAATTGTATATATCACTTTGGAGAGTATTGACACCTTAATAGTGAGTTTTTCAAGTTATGAACATGGTATATATCTCTGTGTAGGTCTTTTAAAATTTCAGTAATGTTTTGTAGTTTTCGAACATCTTTTATTATTTAATCTTAGGTGTTTGAAATTTTTGACATTATTGTGATATTTTAAAATATTTTGTGGCCAGTATATAGAAGTACAGCTGATAAGGGGCACCTGGGTGGCTCAGTCAGTTGAGCGTCTGACTTTGGTTCAGGTCATGATCCTACAGTTCTTGGGTTTGAGCCCTGCGTTGGGCTCTGTGTTGACAGCTCAGAGCCTGGAGCCTGCTTCAGATTCTATGTCTTCCTCTCTCTCCTCTCTGCCCCTCCCTTGCTTGTGCCCCAGTGCATGAGCTCGCTCGCTCTCTCTCAAAAACAAACAAAAAGTACAGCTGATCTAAATCTTTAATCTTCATTCAGGACCTAATCTAAATTACACCTGTATGTTCTAGTTTTCCAAGGTGGTTTGTTTGTTATTTCTTTTCTTTTTTTTTTTTTTTTTTTTGGTGTGGTGTCTAGGACCAATTAAATAGTTATAGAGTGTTGAGTATATTGACAATCGCTGTGTTAGGACTTTGAGGATACAAAGCTGATTAAGATGCTTCCCCTGCCCATAAGGGGTTTAGAGTCTAGGAGGATAAGTAGACATTCAAGAAGAGACCTTTGTCCTCCACTGTAAGTGCTATTATGAAAATTGGTTTGACAGCATGCAAAAAGGACATTTAAATTCAGCTGGGCAGGGGTGAGAGTGGGGGAGGTTATATGCCTGCCTGGCACTGTTCTGAGCGCTGAGCAAAGGAATTGGGCTGTGGGTAGGTTGGGGCTGCTATTCACAATACATGCTTTTCTGCTTAATCCCTTGGCTTTCAGCCTTAACTTCACTCCACTCTTTTGAGTCTGGAGTCTCTCCAAGTCACTGTTTCTAGGGAATGAATTTATGAGATAATGTCAATGAAGGGAAATGAAAGGGTCTATATATTGCAGACTTTAAATTACTAACCTGCTCTTCAGTCCCATACCTCTCCCATACTGACCATGTACTGTCTGGAGACTCCCAAGCCCTGAGCCTTCCTGGGGTTCTGTGAGTGAGGCAAATAAGATTGATTGATTGATTTTGAGGGTGAGTGAACCAGTGCACATGTGAGCGGGGGAGGGTGAGAGACGGAGGGAGAGAGAATCCCACGCAGGCTCCATGCTGAGATCATGACCTGAGCTGAAATCGAGTCAGACCCTTAACTGACTAAGCTCCCCAGGCACCCTGCGGATAAGCTTCTTGACCATATTCCCTTACTCGGGCCTGTAGGTTTGGGTTCCTGTCCTCTACTCAATTGTGCATTCCTCCACCTCTTTCTTGTTTAGTGGTTGCAGTGTCTCCTTTTATCTGTCTGAGAATGTTAAAGATAGTCTCTTTAAGGTTTCTTTCCTTGTGTAGTTTGTTTCCTCCAAGTTACTTTTTTTCTGTAATAGAGGCCCTCCTCAGAGTTTTGATAATGCTTGGTTGTTTGCTCAAGATTCAGAGTGGGGACTAAAAGCTGATTGGAAGCCTTGAGCTGGTAGGTGGGGCTTATTGACTTCCAGTTTTACTCTATAATCTCCTGCATAAAACAGTGGTTCTCAATTTTGGTCACACTTTAGAATCACATGGAGAGCTTAAAAAAATAGACACCCATTGCTAGACCAAATACAACAGTATCTCTGAGGGTAGGACCCAGGTAGCATACAGTAAAACACATACATTTTACGTTTATAGTTTGATTTTGCCATGTATACACCCATGTAACTAATAGGATACAGAGCATTGTGAAAACCCTGTAAAATTCCTTAGTATCTCTTTGTTCTCCCTTCTCCACTCCCTGCCCAGAGGCAACATCTATTCTGATTTCTATCCCTACAGATTAACATCGGTATTTTCTGAAGTCGGCCAGGTGATTCCCCTAATGTGGTCAAGACTGAAACCATTGGTTCAGGTGGAGTGTTTGAAGCTACCCAGTGTTTCTGTCTTTCCTTGTGGTCTGGCCACTTTGCCCAGAGAGTATCTTCCAGTTTTGTGCTTGGAGGGTAGAGGTTTGCCAGTGATCTGGGAATTCAATAAAGACGGCTGGATAATGAGTCATAGAACATTCGGTGTAGAAGGTCACGTAATTTCCTTCTTTTCGTTTGGATGCTTATGTCTTCTGCCCTTTATGGTTTGCCGTCTTGAGAGAATAAATCTCCAGTCAGCTGCTTCATTGATGATGGGCCACTCAGTGGCTTGGAGGAGGAACGGGGTCTAGGTTTCTAACTGTTCATAGCTTTTACCGGATCCTTTCTTCGGTCTCCTCTGCCCCTCTTTGTTCTGGCAGTTCCTAAGCCTTTTGAGGATTGTGGAGTATAAATTGCCAGCACTGCTGGCTTGTAATTTGGCTGTCTTTGACAAAGTCAATTACCACTCATGCATCTTCATCTTCTTTCCAGCTTCCAAAATTTTACTGCTTTGTCTCTTTTTTCCATTCTCCCTGTCCTTACGGTGTATGAGCTAAAAACAGAACGCAACATCTTCTTTATCCTTGTTTTAGTAGTGTTTTGGGAGGGAGGAAAATTAGATGTGTGTTCTATCTGGCAACTTAACCTGGAGGTCCATCGTCTGCTTTCATTGTAAAAATGTGTTGCCATCTTCCCTTCACTGTTGTCTGCTCCTTAAAGGACTATAGCTTTTGAATTTCTTTACTGTTTAAATAGAGTGTCAGGAGGGAGAGTATCAAAGTATCTTTCCTTTCTCTAGAAGTCCCCAAATTCTTTTGAGAAGTACTTATTGTCCCAGAATCATACATTCTCAGGATTGGGAATGGTTTTAAAGGTAAGCCAAATAGAGATCTATCTGATGCTTTGTAAATGTGGGAAACTCATGGCTAAGAGGGGATTAGTGATTAGAGAAACAGATTGGACTATGGATCTCTGCAAGGGGTCTGAAAATCCATACAGACCTTAAACATTTATTTAATAGTGGATGAATAAATAATCTTGCATATTTATAACATAAAAGTTATTAAAAAGTCGTGGTTGTTTTGTCATTTCAATCTATAATACTTCCATCCAACTGTGGTCATGGGAGAAGAATTTTTTATTTTGAAGAAAGATTCTATACCAGAAAAAATTGGAAACTTACTAAAGATAAAGTTGTAGAGAGTTTATAGTTAATATAAATTGGTAAATTAATTAAAACCATCCATTTAAAGTTTGTGATTAGTTTTATGATTCTTTGCACTCTTATTTAAAAATTTTAAAAATTTTTTTAAAAATTTATTTTTGAAAGAGAGTATGAACAGGTGAGGGGCGGAGACAGAGGGAAACACAGAATTGGAAGCGGGCTCCTGGCCTTGAGCCATCAACAGAATCTGACACAGGGCTCAAATTCATGGAGTACAAGATCATGGCCTGAGCCGAAGTCAGACGCCCAACCGACTGAGCCACCCAGGCGCCCTTCTTTATTTTCTTTAAAACACTAAGTCAGTAGGTTTCCAAATGGTCTTTAAGACAGAGTTTTTAACAAAAAGTTCACAATGAAATTATTTGTTTTCTCTTAGGCTAAGTTTCTACAACTTAAAGTATTTACCTTTAAATTATGTACATCTTTTTCTGTGCTAAAATGTCCTTTTGGAAACATGTAGGTTGATTAGTGTTTTGTGGATAGAACCTGTTGACGATTGCTCATTATTTCAGATGGTCTAGTGTGTTTGTTGCCATTTCCAGCTTTTTTTTTTTTTTTTTATTGTATCTGTACTTAAAGAGAGCTTTCCCTGACTGTGCTATTTGCAGTTTATCCTTTAAGTGGCCAAAGATAATGTGGTTTAGTGCTTGTTAATTGTTCTTTGTACTAATCCAACCCTCAGTTGTACTCTGAAAAGTGTTCCATAAAGCTGGTCAGACTGGCTATTATCTGGGTCTTCATTGTCAGTTTTGCTATTGAGTGTCTTGTGAGTTCATGATTAGGGCTCTCTCCATGAGGAACTGCTGGTGCCTGTGTTCTTGGAAGGGACCTTGATGAGAGATAGGAACAGAACTGGCTGTATTATAGGTCATTGCTCTTGTTTTTCATAGGAAAGTGCAAGCATTGATATAAAAGCAAAGAGGGGGATTTTTGTCTTGTCTTTGAGTTGGTGCTCAAATGATTAATAGCTGTCTTCTTTTTTGGCCTGGTACAGATTTTTTTGCTATGTCAAAAATGAATCTAGCATTTTCATAAATTATGCTAGTAAAGTTGTTAGATCAGTGTTAACAGATACTGGATAAAAGTGTTGCTCTAATGAACAGTTATATAATAAGATACCTAAATGAGATATGTGAGAGAAGGAAAAATTAATATTTTCAGGTATACCACAAATCAGGATAGTTGAGAAGACTTGATGGTGAGAAGATAGAGCTTGAGGTAAATTGAAAATGAATTTTTTGGGGGTGCCTGGGTGGCTCAGTCGGTTAAGGCTCTGACTGTGGCTCAGATCATGATCTCATGGTTCGTGGGTTTGAGCCCAGTGTCGTGCTCTGTGCTGACAGCCTGGAGCCTGCTTCGGATTCTATATCTCCCTCTCTCCCTGCCCTTCCTCTGCTTTCTCTCTCTCTCTCTCTGTCTCTCTCTTTCTCTTGCAAAAATAAATAAAACATTAAAAAATTAAAAGAATGAATTTTAGGGAATAAGCCCATGAAGTCTAATGGCTTTGAATATTTATTTGAAATACATGAAAGAGATGAGCACAAAGTTAAAGACTCAACCTGCCTGCCTTTTTGAAAATGTGGAGAAGCTTCTTTTCTAGTGTCAGATGAGCAAAGTTAATTTATTATTTATTTAAATGTTTTAATATATTTTTTAGAGGGGGGAGGGGCAGAGAGAGAGAGAGAGGGAGACACAGAATCTGAAGCAGGCTCCAGGCTCTGAGCTGTCAGCACAGAACCAGACATGGGGTTTGAACTCAGGAATCCTGAGATCATGACCTGAGCTGAAATTGGATGCTCAGCTGACTGAGCCACCCAGGTGCCCCAGATGAGAAAGATTTATAAAGATTGTCAAGGATGATGGTACATTTATATGTAACATATAAGATCAGAAAAATGAATCAGTAAGTGATCTAGAAATTTAAAGAAGTTATACAGTTGTCGATAAATCATTAAGAACTACCAAAGATGACACATATTTATTAGCATCTCCTGTGTGTCAAACATAACGATAGGTATTGGGAAGATAATGGTGATCTATTCTACGTAGACAAAATCCTTGCTCTCTCAAAATTTACAAACTATGGGGAAGGCACAGTTGATATATTCTTGTTTCTGAGTGAGATGATAAAGTAATTGAGTGATTAATTTGTCTTAAGTCTTGAGGCTTTTTATAACTAGTAAGAGAAGATGCTGAGTGAAGTAAGTTTTAAATCTTAATATCTGCTTTAAAAGTTTGATGTAAATTTATATATAGTGAAACACATAGAACTTAACTCAACAGTTGAGTTTTGATAAATGCATACGCCTTTGTGAATCTCTTTACCTTTCCCCCCAATAATCCCTCATGTTTCTCTTAGTCAGACTCTATTGTTATCTTTTACCATAGATTAGTTTTTCCTGTTCTTGAACTTCTCATAAAAATGGAATAATTCAGTGTATTCTTTTATGTCTGGCTTCTTTTGTTCAACATAATGTTTTTGAAATTCAACCATATTGTTGCTCACATCAATAGTTCTTTTTAATTGATGTGTCATAATCCATCGTATAGGTATAATACAGTTTATCCATTTCTTCATTTGGTTATTATGAATAAACCGTGATGAACAGTTGACTACTGGTTTTTTTCTAGACATACATTTTCATTTTTATTGGATAAATAACCAGAGACAGAATTACTGGGTCATGGGGTAAATGCATATTTAACTTTAGAAGACAGTTACAAACAAATTTCCCAAGTGGTTATACCATCCTACATTCCAACTAGCAATCTGTGAAGGGTATAGGTAAATCAGAACTGAATTTCAGAAAGTTTATTCTGGTACAGTGGGACTCAAGACTTAAGATAGGGAAAACACACAGTAAAGTAATAGAGTTGAAAATTGATGTATTCCTGTTCCAATGAATTGATAGGAAGAGAATCTTAGGGATTCTAGAGCTATGGTATGTGGGGTGAGGATATGGGAGGGGTCAGATGACCCCCATGTCATAGGCTGCTGGATATTGGTGTGGTAGTAATAAGTAGAGATTGCTAAAGAATAGATTTTGGAAGGAAAGAGTGTGTTAATTCTGTTTTGTTTGTAAGCAGTAATTGGGGGTAAAAAGAAGTAAATGAGATAGCTCTTGAAGTGTGTGTAGGGAGAAGGGAGCCTGCATTGGAATTGGAACTTTGGGGCCATTGACATGTCAGAAATGAGTTGATGAAGAGGAGTCTGCTGAAGAATAGAAGGAATAGCCACTACAGAAGGAAAACCAGGAAACTGACTTAACAGAAGTTGAGAACTTTGAAGAAGGAGAGACGCTTTAGTGGTTTTAATGTTAATGTGAGTAAGAAATAGTTACAGCCTTTTTGGAGGGTATTTATATCTATATATATCTATCATATATCTATTTTACACATATAGTATATGTTTAATATTTATCGTATATAATATTTATATTAATATTGTATATATTATTATATTGTATATATTTTAAATATAAGTAAAAATACATATTAAAAATATATTTATGTATTTATTTTACATAATATATATCTGTTAAAACAAAATATCACATTTCTTTTGTCATTTTGTTTTTATTTGTTTTTTAAGTAATCTTTACACCCACCGTGGGACTTGAACTCATAACCCTGAGATCAAGAGCTGCATGCTCTACTGAATAAGCCAGCCAGGTGCCTGGAAATTTCACATTTCTTGATCCAGTGGTTATACATTATGGAATAACTCCTAGAGAACCACACAGATGTGGGAAGATGTGTTTAGAGGTATTTTTGGCACCTGGTATAAAAGAAAAAAATTGAAAACAACCCAAGTAGGGGTACCTAGGTGGTTCGGTTGGTTTAGCATCCAATTCTTGGTCTCTGCTCAGGTCATGATCTTGCCATTTGTGAGTCGAAGCCCTGCTTTGGGCTCCATGCTAACAGTGTGGAGCTTGCTTGGGATTCTCTCTCTGCTCCCCCCTTCTCTCTCCGTCTCTCAAAAATAAATAAACTTAAAAAAAAAAAAACCCAAGTAGCCATCAGTAAAGGATTGCTAACTAAAATATGGTACATTCTTATGATAGAATGATATACAGCTAAGGTAATATGGTATGTGGATATACCGTATTTCCTATTGCTGCTGTAATAAATTAACAGACTTAGCTTAAAAAATTCATTCTCTTACAGTTATGGGAACTAGAGGTCTGAAATGTTTCACTGGGCTAAAGTCAAGATATTGGTAGGGCTGTTTCTAAGGGTAGAATCTGTTTTCTTGCCTTTCCAGCTGTTAGAGTTGGATTCCTGATATTCTTTGCATTGCATTCTGTGACTCCTTCTTCCATCTTCTAAGCCAGCTATTTAGCATCTTCACATGGGCCCATCCCAGTTTATCCGGATAACCTCCTCATCACAAAATCCTTAACTTGATCTGCCAAGCCTCTTTTGTCATTTAAAGTAACATTCATAGGTTCTGGGTATTATGATGAGGCGCTCTTTAGGAGGCTGTTAATCAAGCTATTAATAATGCTAGCAAGGACAGGAGATCAAGGTACATTAAAAAACTTCTCAAAGAAATATGTATAGTATGATCTCACTTTTGTTAAGTTAAAAAAATACGTATGTATTCCTGTGTTAGTATATGTATAGAAAAGAAATTTTTTTTTCAAAGCAAGCATGAGCAGGGGAGAGAGAAAGAGAGAGAGGGAAAGAGAGAGAATCTTCAGTAGGCTCCATGCTCAGTGTGGAACTCGATCCCACGGACCTTGGGATCATGACCTGAGCTGAAATGGAGAGTTGGATGCTCAACTGACTGAGCCACTCGGGCACCCCTAGAAAAGAAATCTTGATGGAGATAGACGATACTGCTAACAGAGGCTGTCTTTGAGAGAAGGATTACAGAGGATTTAAACTTTCCATTTTTTTCTGTGACATTTCAATTCTTAATTAACATGTATTTTGTAATCAGAAAAATCACAATATGTAAAAGGATAGAATATAATACTGGGTCATATGTTACAGAGAGATCAACAAACAGGCTTTTGGTGAGCGACCTTGGTAAAGTGTGGTTTCAGTAAATTGGTAGGGTAGAGGTCAGATTGCAGCGAGAAAGTGGAAGGTGAGGAAGGGAAGAACGGAAAGCTAAACATCTTTCCAGTTGCTTAGCTATGAGAGGTGGCAGGATGCTATGAGACCAGGGTTACTCAGAGGGGTAAATGACATTCAGTGAGATTTTTTAAATATGGCAGAGCAGCATGTTTGAAAGTTGAGAGCAGAAACTGGGAGAGAGAGAGAGAGAACCTGAGTTCCAGGATAATTCAAAGAGCATGAGGCCTGAGGTCTTCAGACTTGATTAGACAGAAGACCCGCTTGCCTGTGGAAGATGAGACCTGGAGAACTGTGGATATGCCTACTAGTATATAATATTTTAGTTTTCTTCAACATTATCAGATTAAAAAAATCTCTTGGAATCATAAATGCATCTTTGGCATTTTCTGGAAGTCTAAGTTTATCATGTAACTACATAAATTTAGTCTTGCTAATGTATGTACTCATTGTCTTGATTTGTCCCCCAAACTTCTGATTGTTTCTGTAGCTTAGCCTATAAGTTTCAGGGAATAAGACCTTAGTTTTCTAGATGCAACATTTTGGGGATTTCTTTTCTTTTATCGAAACTAATTATTGCATAAGAAAATCTTTATATAAGATTGTATCAATTTTCTTTTGACTCTAGAATGTTACACAGGAAAGCATTGGAGGTAACATTCACTTCAACCTTTTTTCAAGTTCCTGACAAGGAAAAAGAGCTTAAATAACTTTTGAGAAGGCACATGTATCTTGTTAATAGAACATGGTACCTTGCTGAGATGCTGAGGACCTTTTTAAAATTTATTTCATTGGGGGGCGCCTGGGTTGCTTAGTTGGTTAAGCAGCCGACTTCAGCTCAGGTCATGATCTCATGGTCTGTGAGTTCGAGCCCCGTGTTGGGCTCTGTGCTGACGGCTTAGAGCCTGGAACCTGCTTTGGATTCTGTACCTCCCTCTCTCTCTGCCCTTCCCTGTTCACGCTCTGTCTCTATGTCTCTCAAAAATAAATAAACATTAAAAAAAATTTATTTCATTGATATTTAGTATATTTGTGCCAGGATTTCCTGATTTTTCATATGTATCCTTCTATCCAATTTTGATTAACAAATATTTCCCCCTAATAATTTAATCATTTTTCCTCTTTATTATTTTTTGTGTTTATTTATTTTGAGAGAGAGAGAGTGTGAGCAGAAAGAGAGAGAGACACAGAATCCCAAGCAGGCTCCAGGCTCTGAGCTGTCAGCACAGAGCCTAAAGTGGGCCTTGAACTCACCGACTGTGAGATTGCGACCTGAGCTGAAGTTGGATGCTCAACTGACTGAGTCACCCAGGTGCCCCTCCATTTTTTTTTTTTTTTTTAGTTTATTTCTTTATTTTGAGAGAGAGAGAGAGAGAGAGAAAGCATGAGCAGAGGAGGGGTAGCAGAGAAAGAGAGGGAGAGAGAGAGAATGCCAAGCAGGCTCCGTGCTGTTAGCTTGGAGCCAGACAGGGTTCGAACTCACAGACTGTGATATCATGACCTGAGCCTAAACCGAGAGTCTGATGCTTAACCGACTGAGACACCCAGGTGCCCCACTTTTCCTCTGTTAGTATCATTGCAATTAAATTAATGAACATGACTAGCATTAAAGTAGAAGTTTTAGGACTTTGCTATGATCTGTGCACCATTTACCTACCCATTTGGAGAATTATGTTGAAGATGCTAATTGCCATTTTAGGATTTTTCAGAACGGTGGTAATTATTTTTATTTCATATTGGGTATGGAGTAACAGTGCTTATTAACACACTTCTTGACACAGTGCTTGATATATTGTGTATACTAAATAAAAAATTCATGTAATATATGATGTATTTTAAGAGATACTTGTTCTGAATTTGTGCTTTTTCAGACTTTTTAGATTGAGACATAGGGAAGCTAGTGTTTTAGTCAATATTCTTGCTGCTGCCAGGAAAAAATTGTGTGTGTGGATATATCCTTTTTTTTTTTTTTTTTAAACAGTTTTGTGTTTGTATCAGTGGAAGTTTGAGGTCAGGGAACAGACTCATTAGTTCCTTACCAGAACTTCACCTCAGCTATAGCAATTTTATGTGCGGCTCAAAGGATCAAATTTTAGTTAGCTAGTACTCTTACTCAGTTTTTCTTTTTTTTCTTTTCTTTTCTTTCTGTGTCCTTTTTTTTTTTTTTTAATTTATTTATTTTTGAGAGACAGAGAGAGACAGAGCACTAGCAGGGGAGGAGCAGAGAGAGAAGGAGACACAGAATCTGAAGCAGGCTCCAGGCTCCGAGTTGTCAGCCCGGAGCCTGATGCGGGGGCTCGAACTCAACGAACCGTGAGATCATGACCTGAGCCGAAGCTGGACACTTAACCGACTGAGCCACCCAGGCACCCCTCTTTCTGTGTCCTTTAGATAGCTTTCTCTCCTCCCAGTTTTAATACAAAAGTATTTGTGGGGAAGTTACATCAGTCATGTGGTAATACAATAAAATATTTTACAGAATAATACTTTCCCCTCTATAAAGGAAAACAACTTTAGTTTTTGTTGAAAATCTAGTAAAATTCTATATTACAAATACTTCGTTATGAGAATCGACGGCTGGAAAAAATGTGCCATTATGTAGTAGAAAGAATAAGCATTTTGCTTTGTCATTTTCCTTGTTATTTAATCTTTCTGAGTCTGTTTCTTTACCAGAAAATGTGTGTTTTCATATTTACTGTGTAAAGATGGTCATGAGGAATGGAAATAATAAATGTTAAGTACCTGGAGCAGTAGCTGGCATGGGTTTTAATGCTCACTATAAATAGCAGCTGTTAAAATTCTGTGATTATGATGTTATTAAAGGAAGACTAAAAAGCAGAAAGGACCAATAGAATTTATATGGAAGGTAATATATAAGGAAGATGTGTCTGATAGCAAGATTGGTTTAAGTTTTCCATTCAGTTTTGAATTATAAAAATGGCTAAGCGGATTACCAAAACTATAAGATCCTTATCTTATATGTTAATGTGATGAATGATAATATCTATCTCATAATTGTTGTTTGGTGTATTGTATATGCTTAGAAATATTGATTATCTTATTCTTTGGATGGTTTAGGTTGGCAGAGAGCAAGAGAGATTCTAGGTTTGTATATTATCTTTTATAGATTATTGAAGTGAAAAGCATTAAATAAGACTTGAATTTTTTAGAATGAACAAAGCTTTTTATTTTTGTTAAAATGTTTATTTTTGGAAGCGAGAATGCAAGCAGGGCTGGAGCAGAGAGAGAGGGAGGGACAGGGAAACATAGAGTCTAAAGCAGGCTCTAGGCTCTAAGCTGTCAGAGCCCAATGCAGGACTCAACCCACAAACCATGAGATCATGACCTGAGCCAAAGTTGGACACTTACCGACTGAGCCCCCAGGCGCCCGTAGAATGAACAAAACTTAATTCAGATCCATAGCTCATAGTAATTTTTTTATTTGATCAAGATGGCTTAAAGGGGCACTGTTTGTTCTTTTCTGAGAAGTAAGTTTAACCTAGCAATTAATATATGAATGTATAGGGGCACCTAGGTGGCTCAGGTGGCTCAGTTGATTAAGTGTCTGGCTTCGTCTCAGGTCAGGATCTCACGGTTTGTGGGTTTGAGCCATGTGTTGGTGTCTGGGCTGACAGCTTGGAACTTGGTTGGATTTCTCTCTCTCTCTGCCCCTCCCCCACTCACATTCTGTCTCTGTCTCTCAAAAATGAATAAACATTAAAAAATAAATAAAATAAATATGAATGTATAAACATGAAAAATATTTTAATACTGGCTAGTAGTTGAAATGGCTAGTTAAAATATTTCATTAAACTTTTGAATAAATGTGAACATCTATAGCTCTTAGATTTTAAATGCTACATGAAAAAAAAAGGTAAATGAATGCTGAGTCCTAAGGGTAATTGCATGCTATAGCTAGAACAGTTTTGGATACTTTTTTTTTTTAATTTTTAAAATACTTTTTAACATTTATTTATTATTGACAGACTGAGAGAGACAGAGCATGAATGTGGAAGGGGCAGAGAGAGAGAGGGAGATAGAAAACCTGAAGCAGGCTCCAGGCTCTGAGCTGTCTTCACAGAGCCCGACGTGGGGCTCGAACCCACAAACCGCGAGATCATGACCTGAGCCCAAGTCGGTTGCTTAACCGACTGAGCCACCCAGGCACCCCTTGAATACTTTTTTTTTAAATTTATTATTTTGAGGGAGAGAGAGCAAGGGAGGAGCAGAGGAGAGAGGGATAGAGAGAATCCCAAGCAGGCTCAATGCTGTCAGTGCAGAGCCCGATGGTAGGCTCGATCTCACAACCGTGTGATCATGACCTGAGCCAGAATAAAAGCTGGAGACCCAACCCACTGAGCCACCAGGTGTCCCAGTTTTGGATACTGTATTTATTTATTTTTAATGTTTATTTATTTTGAGAGAGGGTGTGTGTGTGTGACACAGCATGGGGGAGAGGAAGAGAGAGAGAGAGAGAGGGAGAGAGAATCCTAACCAGGCTCTGAAGAATCAGTGCAGAGATTCTCCCTCCACCCCACGTGGTGCCCCATCTCATGAAATGTGAGATCATGACCTAAGCCCAAATCAAGAGTAAGATGCTTAATTGACTGAGCCACCCAATTACCCCTTGGGTAACTTTCCACAACATTTAAAATGCTAAAACTGAGTAGTACTTCATTCATTTCAAATGTTTCAATCACCTAGCCTATATATAACAGCAATACTCAGATACTTTGGAAAAATGTGTGTGTGTTTGTGAGTATATGTATGTTCACTTTATATGTAGCTTAAGGTATTTCAGAGCTGTCTCAGTCTAGTAAAAGTAAGCTAGGTCAGTTAGCTGGAGAGCTGTGCATGTGGCACCCTTTAGTAAAGTCCTTTAACAGTGACTATGAATACAGATTTGCAGCTATAAAACAATAAACTCCTATCATTGGAAGTTTAAATATAAAACATTAGCAACAAACTGACTTCTTTGTATTTAGAAGATTTTTTGAAAAAACTTAAGTCTGGTAAACAGGTTAGTAGGAGTTCAGTGCTTCTGGTGGCCTTGGTAAAATTCCATTTTCCTCCAGAATAGGCATATAATTGGGATGTGGTGGCCATTGGTTTCTATTTTTTGTTCATTTTCTTTGTTCCTTTTTCTTTAGAAACTGTCGCTGTAGTTTATAAAGTGAGGTTTCCTTTTGTGCATAATGGTAAAGTCAGGAAAATATCTGTTATACAGATCTGTCCACAGAAAATTTGTAAAAGTGGTTTTTGCTGATATTCTTGAGACTTTTTATACTATTACATGGATTAAAAAAAGATTACATACAGTCTATAATAGGCTATTTACAAAGGAGTTAGAGGTTTTCCTGTGATATTGTCCTGTTGACAATTTCATTTTCAAATATAATTTCCATCTCAATATTTCATTTTAGTTAACTTCTTAAATTGGTAATCAGATAGGTTTTCAGTGGGCCCCATTCTGTCAAAATCCTCAGAATCGGATCATGTTTGTTTTTACTTTTATGTTCTACAGTTATTTTTAGGTTGCCTTCCTATCAGTGATTTACACTTGTCAGGACTTTTTTGTTTTGAGGCCAAAATGTTTAGTATCCTAACTCTGTCGTTTATTAGCTAATGGATCTTGGACCAGTTGTTTAACCTCTACAAATGTCAGTAAAACCTGTATTAGGGTTGTGAGGATTGAGTAATAATTGATGTAAATCTTGTCGCAGTGCCTGGTACATAGTAAAGTATATAGTAGATGGTGGTGGTGGCAGCAGCAGTAAGTAGTATATCATTGAATATAAATTGTGCTTTTTTGAAATTTAGTCCTAGAGGTAGGAGGGGTCAGAGAGAGATGGAAATATGCTATATGCCTACAGAAAATAAATTAACTTGGAAATTTATTATGTAGCCATTTAAAGGAAGGAGTCTTGTCAGCATTGTTGCTCTTATTTCCTGTTTTTTTTTTCCCTTTCACTGTAATATCTGTTCTATTTTTTGATTCCTGTTGAAGCCAGTGCTCTGTATCTTCCCTTCCTACATCTCTGACAGCTGTTAAGCTTACATAAATGAAAGACTTAGTTTGAAATTCTTTATGGATATGTTTTAAAATCTGTGTCCTATATTTATTGATAATACTCAAAATGCTATTTATTTATAATATTTATTTCCATGTTTACGGAGTCGGAACAATACTTTCTTATAACCCGCTTAAAAGATTGAAGATGTATATTACAATTGCACCAACCTTAAGTCCTCCTGGAACAAGGTTGAGTATAAATAACTTTTTTTTTTCTTATCACACATTTATTCAGTTGTATATCAAGTTTTTCCTGGGCTCAGAGTTTCCAGCACTTTGAAGAATGAAGACAAGTATCAATGTGTATAAGTGTAAATTAATGATTTTTTTATATTTACATCGACATAGACCATTTTGAAATTTGAGCAAACATTTCAGAAGCTACTTCTAAGCTTGACACACTGCTGTTTTATTTTGGAAGTAAATAAGAAAAGACCTCTCTGGATCCATTCGGCATTATAGACACATATACAAATACCCACTAGAAAAGTATGGTGCTATAAGTTGGTGAGCTCTGGGGTAATCTTGTATAAGCAGAATTGTAGTTTAAGTAATGATCCCAGAAATACAATAAATATCCTGTCATTCACCTACCTGCCAGTTTCCTTGTGAATTTATGGATTCGTTTGAAACTTATGGTGAAACATGAGATGCTTGTAATAATCAATTTCAGACTAATTATTTAAATAATTTAAAAAATAAAATGTAGATAGAAGAACTTGGATATCTATAGATTTGTCCGTTTATTTATTCTGTAGGCTAACTTTTGTTGTTGAGTGTCTAGTATATAGTTGATATGTACTAAGCATTATGGAGGACAAAGTAGTACTAGTAGATGCTATCAGGTTCTAACTCCTCTCCCTTCTCATTAGTACTCATAACCTGTAATCCTGACCTCAGTATTGATCTCTTAATAGCTTGCTTCAGTGTTGTGTTGCTTTCTCCACTTTATTTCCTCATCGTATATTTTTCAGATTAGAACGTACATCTTGCCATGACAGGGCACTCCACAAAAATGATTTCCCTTTATTTATGCAAATAATAGATATTTGTTTGAGAAAATTTGTAAAGAATCAATAGTATAAATACTAAAACCATAAAGTTAGCATTTGTGTATTATAGAACATTTATATATTAATATAGACTATAATAAAATATGGTCTGATGTCTAATTTTGTTGTGGTAATTGCTGTTGACAATTTCTGTTACTGTTTACCTTTATAGTTCCTCTGTTGGCTTTCCAGCCAGAGCAAATAATTAACGGCATGTTTGGCACTTATATTCCCATGTTTATAGCAGCATTATTCACTATGAGAAGTAGGAAACAACCCAAATGTCCATCAACAGATGAATGGATAAACAAAAGATGAGTGGAGAGATCTCTCTTTATTTGTCTACCTACCTACCTACCTATATATACCTATCTTTCAACCTTAAATATATGAGGTCTTTTATGGTCTCAGAGTTTCCAACACCTTGAAGAATGAGAGAAGTTTACATATAATGAAATATTATTCAGCCACCAAAAGGAATGAAGCTCTGATACATAACACAGCATGGATGAACCTTGAAAATGTTGCTGAATGAGATAAGCCAGATACAGAAGGACAAATGTTGTATGTATGATTCTACTTCCGAATCTAGAATAGGTAAATTCATAGAGTCAGAAAGGAGATGAGAGATTACCGGAAGCTGGAGGGAAGGAAGAATGGATACAGAGTTCCTCTTTGGGATGATAAAAAAGTCTTGGAAATAGTTGGTATGGCTGTACAATTTGTGAATGTAATTATTTCAATGAATTGTACACTTAAAAATGGTTTCAGTGGCAAATTTTGTATGTGTTTCCCATAATAACAAAAATTCTGTTTGGCTTGTGGCTAGTTCACAGTTTTACTTCTAAGTGAGGTGCTCTCTCGCATTCATGTTCCATCGTACTCCCTAGTTCCTGCTCCATTTTTTTTTTTAAACGCTAGCACTGATTGTTTGAGTGGTATTTTATGGATAATTAATTTTTCTTCTTGACTTAAAAATGTTTTTGCCACAAATGTGCATCACCTGTAATGAAAAAAGAATCTATAAATAAGAATTATTTTAAAAAACAAAGTAAAATCAGATATATTTATCTTCTTTATCCTCCTCTTTCTTTCTCCTATCCTTTATCTCTTCCTGGTTATTTTTCATTTTTTAAAATTTTTTGCCTCATTCTTTAATTATGAATTTTATATAACCAAATTGAAGATATTTGGAAAAAGAAAGAGAAGAAAAAGCATTTCCTTAACCTCAAATTCTAACATAACCTTGGTTTTAAGTCTGATGTGTTTTCTTTTCCCCCCATACAAAATTAACAAAAGCCTATTTACAATAGTTCTTTTTAGCTAGTACATCATATCCAACTATTAAGAAAAATTACAAGACATACTAAAAGACAAAGAACACAGTTAAAGCATGCATCGGAACTACACTTGGCTAGGGTAGTGATATTGGAATTACCAGACCAAGAAATAATTTAGAACAACTGTGATGAAAATGCTAAGGGCTCTCATGGATAAAGTAGACAGCCTATAAAAATAGATGGACAATGTTAGAAGAGGGATGGAAATTCTAAGAAAGAACAAAAAAGAAATGCTAGAGATCAAAGACATCATAGCATTATAAGAGAAAAACATTGTAACCATTTGATAGGTTTATTAGTAGACTGGACTACTAATGGCTTAAGAAAGAATCTCTGACCATGAGGACATAAGTAGAAACTGCTGAAACTAGAAAAGAAAGAGAAAAAAGATCTAAAAAACAATAGAATATTCAGTAACTGTAGGACAGCTACAAAAGGTTTAACATATACATCATTAGGGATGACATATTTTAATTTCTGTGGCATTGTAGTTAATATGCGGCATATAGAATCCCTGCTTTGTAGAGATTAATTTTGAACATGAAAATAAACCAAACCTCACATTAAAAAAAAAAAGGTTTAACATATGCATAATGGGAATTCCATAAAGAGAAGAAAAAGGAAAGGAACAGAAGAAATATTTGAAATGGTAATACTGGGAATTGCCCCAAATTAACGTCAGATACCGAATCACAGATCCAAGAAGCTTAGAGAATACAAAGCAGGCTAAGTGCCAAGGAAACTATACCAAGACATATCATTTTCAAACTATAGAAAATCCAAGATAAAGTAAAAAAATCCTGAAAGAAGTGAGAGGAAAAACACACATTACCTATAGAGTAGCACTGATAAGAATTACAGCTAACTTCTCATAAACCACGCAAGCAAGAAGAAAACAGGGTAAAACAATTGAAATTCTGAGAGAAAACACAAAACAAACCCAATCTACAGTTCTGTACTTTGCAAAATTATCCTTTGAAAGTGCAGGACAAATAGTTTCTCAAACAGAAATGAAGGATATTTATTGTTAGTAGACCTGCCTTGCAAGAATTATTGAATTTTTTAGAAGGAAAATAATATAGATCACAAACTAGAATCTACATAATATAAGGAGAGAATTGAAAACGGGATAGGTGAAGGTAAAGTAACTTATTTTTCTTAATTGATCTAACAGATAAGTTTCTTCAAAGTAATAACAGTGTATATGATTATAAATACTTCTGAATACTTATATGTATACTTAGGCATAAGTGAAATGAGTGACAGCAATGATATAAGGGATAGGGGACAGTTATTATTTTGTTATTCCACAGTTGTCACACTACCTGGGAAATGAGTAGTGTGAAAAATGGGTAATGTTATGGTAGTGGAAAAGGGGTTGTGTTGTTTGAAAGCGGAACTGGATTAGCTGTAAATATATATTGTAAACTCTAGGGCAACCACTAAGAAAAGTAAAAGAAGATGTATAACTGATATACCAAGAAAGGAGAGAAAAGGCAATCATAGAAGAAGCTCACTTTTTTAAAACCACAAAGGGCAAAAAAAGAGTGGAAGACAAAAATAGGAGCAAAAAAGGGCAACAAATAGAAAACAGTCATGGATATGGTAGATAATTCCACTGTATCAGGAATCACTTTGGACATCAATGGTCTAAATGCAGAAATGAAAAGACAGATTGTTAGTGTGGATCAAAAAAGAAGGTCCAGCTATGTTGTTTATAAGAAATCCACATTATTATTATTATTATATGTTTTTTGTTTTTGAGAGAGAGATAGTACACAAGGGGGAGGGATAGTGAGAGAGACACATAATACAAAGCAGATTCCAGGCTCCAAGCTGTCAGCACAGAGCCTGACGTGGGGCTTGAACCGTGCAACAGTGAGATCATGACCTGAGCCGAAGTTGGATGCTTAACTGACTGAGCCACCCAGGTGCCCCAGAAATCCACTTTAAGTAGAAAGATCTGTATAGATTAAAAACTGAGTGGAGATACAAAAGATTTACCATGCTAATGCTAATTAAAAGAAAACAGGAGTAGCTGTATTAATTTCAGATGGAGCAGAATTTAGACCAAAGAAAGCTTTCAGTTCTAAAGAGGGAAATTGCTTATGATACAGGAGTCATTTCTCCAAGAAGACATAACAGTCCTTACTATGTATGCACCTAAAAACAGAACATCAAAGTATGTGGGGCAAAAATTGATAGAACTCCAATAAATAGATGAATCCACTATCCCAATTGGAGATTTTAATACCCCTGTATTAAAGATGGACAATAAGGATATAATAAAGACAATACTGACATAATTGAACACAAAACATTGTCAGTCATCTGATTATAATGGACATCTATAGACTACTTCATTCAGCATCACCACAATGTGCATTTTCTCAGCTTATGTGTAACATTTATCAAAATAGACTACATTTTCAACCATAAAACCAATTTCTTGAAGGACACCATCTGCCAAAATTGACGTAAGAAGATGTAAACCATGTGAATAGGTCTATAGGCATTAAAGAAATTGAACAACAGTCAATCACCTTCCAGAACAGGGGCGCCTAGGGGGCTCAGTTGGTTAAGCATCTGACTGCAGCTCAGGTCATGATCTCATGGCTCGTGAGTTTGAGCCTGTATCAGGCTCTGTCCTGACAGCTCAGAACCTGGAGCCTGCTTGGGATTCTGTGTCTGCCCCTTCTCTGTTTACACTCTGTCCCTCTCTGTCTCTCTCTCTCTCGAAAATAAATAAACATTAAAAAATAAAAAACACCCAAAAAATAAACCCTTCCAGAACAGAAAATACCAGGCCAAGGTAGGTTCACTGGTAAATTCTACCAAACAAGAAAGAAATTATACCAGTTCTTAGTAAATTGAATCCAACATACGTAAAAAGAATCACATACCATGACATAGTGGGGTTTATCTCAGATATGAAGGGCTGGTTTAACTTTTTTTTTTAATGTTTATTCATTTTTGAGAGAGAATGTGAGTGGGGGAGGGGCAGAAAGAGAGGAGACACAGACTCTGAGCTGTCAGCACAGAGCCTGATGCAGGGCTGGAACTCACGAACTGTGAGATCATGACCTGAGCCAAAATTGGACCACTTTACCGTCTGAGCCACCCAGGTGCCTCCAGTTTAACTTCTGAAAATCAATTAATATAATCCATCACAGCAACAGGCTATACTAGAAGAGTCACATGAGCATATCATAAGATGGAGAGAAGCTTTTGACAAAGTCTGACACCCAGTCATGGTTAAAACTCTTTAATAAGCTAAGGGCGCCTGGGTGGTTCAGTTGGCAGAGCATCTGACTCTCGATCTCAGGGTTGTGAGTTCAAGCCCCACATTGGGCATGGAGCCTACTTAAAAACAAAATCAGGGGCGCCTGGGTGGCTCAGTCGGTTGAGTGGCCGACTTCTGCTCAGGTCATGATCTCGCAGTCTGTGAGTTCGAGCCCCGTGTCGGGCTCTGTGCTGATGGCTCATCAGAGCCTGGAGCCTACTTCGGATTCTGTGTCTCCCTCTCTCTCTACCCTTCCCCTGTTCACGCTCTGTCTCTATGTCTCTCAAAAATAAATAAACGCTAAAAAGAAATTAAAAACAAAACAAAACAAAAAAAAAACAAATCAAACCTCTCAGTAAACTAGAACAAAGGGGAACTTGATAAAGATATATATAAAAATCTTGATAAAGATGTATACTCAAAATTGATAAATGATACATACAGAGATGTACAGCTAACATCATATTTAACAGTGAGAAGTTTGAAGCTTTCCCACCAAGATCAGGAACAAGGCAAGGATATTCCGTTATCACTGCTTTTCAACGTCATACTGAAAGTCCTAGTTAATGGAGTAAGAAAATGAAAGGTATACAGTAATTGAGAAGGAAGAACTAAAACTGTCTTTGTTTATAGATGGCACTATTGTCTAAAGTAAAAAATCTGAAATATTTGGGAGAGAAAAAACCCCTTGTGAAACTAATAAGCGCTTAGTCTTCCTCAGCATATGATGGGGTTACCAATAAACCCACCATAAGTTGAAAATACTGTAAGTCAAAAGTGCATTTAATACCTCTAACCTACTAAACATTATAGTTTAACCTAGCCTACTTAAACATGCTCAGAATAGAGTGGCCTGCATTTGGGCAAAATGATCTGACACAGTGCCTATTTTATAATATAGTGTTGAATATTTCATGTAATTTATAGAATACTGCACTAAAAGGAAAAACAGGGGCGCCTGGGTGACTCAGTCAGTTAAGCATCCTGCTCTTGATTTCAGCTCAGGTCATGATCTCAGAGTTGGTGAGTTTGAGTCCCAGTCCGTCCCGCACCCCCCCCCCCCCTCTGCTGCATCAGGCTCTCTGACAGTGTGGAGCCTGCTTGGGATTCTCCCTCCTCCCTCTCTATCCCTCCCCCACTTGCTCTCTCTCTCAAAAATAAATAAATAAAAGTAAAAAAAAAAAGTGAAAAACACAATAGTTGTAAGGGTACAGAAGGGTTTTAAGTGTATCAGTTGTTACTCTGATGATTGTGCAGCTGACTAGCAGCTGTGGTTCCTTGCAACTGAGCATTGTACCACGTGTTGCTAGCCTGAGAAAGATCAAAATTTCATGGGGCTCCTGGGTGGTTCAGCCAGTTAAGTGTCTGGCTCTTGATTTAGCCCAGGTCATGATCTGACAGGAAGGAGCATAGGGAGGAGACAGAGAATCTTAAGCAGACTCCGTGCTCAATGCAAAGCCCAACATGGGGCTGGATCTCATGACCCTGAGATCATGACCTGAGTTCAGATCAAGAGTTTGACGCTCAATCAACTGAGCCACCCAGGTGCCCCTGACTCTAAAATTTATATGGAGAGGTAAAAGACCCAGAATAGTCAACACAATTTTGAGGGAGAAGAAAGGTGGAAGATTGATACTACCTGACTTCAAGATGCACTTTTAGGCAGGGTGCTTGGATGGCCCAGTTGGTTAAGTGACTTTGGCTCAGGTTACGATCTCATAGTTTGTGAGTTCAGCCCTGCTTCAGGCTCTGCGCTGACAGCTCAGAGCCTGGAGCCTGCCTCTCTGCCCTTCTGCTCGCTCTCTGTCTCTCTCCCTCTCTCAAAAATAAACACTAAAAAAAAAAGATAAACTCTTAAGCTACAGTAATTGAGACAGTAGGATATTGGTGAAAGAAGAGACAAATAGATCCAGGGAATAGAAATAGGCCCATATAAATAGAGTCAACTCATTTTCAACAAAGGAGCAAAGACAATACATTGGAGAAAAGACCATCTTTTCAACAAATGGTGCTGGAGCAGTTAGGCCTCCACATGCACAAAAATGAATCTAGGTATAGACTTTACATGCTTCACAAAAGTAACACAAAATGGATCAGATACCTAAGTTAAAATGCAAAACTGTAATACTTCTAGGAGATAACAGTAGAAAATCTTGGTGACTATAGGTTGATGATTGATGTTTTATTAGGGCAACATCAAAGGCATGATCCATGAGAGAAAGAATTGATACCTGAATTTAATTTTAATTAAAAATTTCTCCCAAGCTACAGACTGGTGATTTTTCAAAAGACAAGTCTGATAGTGTACTGTTACCCAAAATGTTCAAAGATCTTTTAAAACTCAGAAACACAGCATGATTTAAAAATAGACCAAAGATCTTAACACATACCTCATCAAAGAAAGTCTACAGATGGCAAATAAGCATCTGATAAGATGTTCCACATAACGCGCCATTAGGGGAATGCAGAGTAAAACAATGATGAGATACCACTACACTCCTAGTGGAACGTCCAAAATCTAGAACACCGAAAACACCAAAGGCTGGCAAGGATGTAGAGCAACAGGAACTCTTGTTCATTATTGGAATGCAAAGTGGTATGCCCAGTTTAGAATATAGTTTGGCAATTTCTTATAAAACTAAACACACTCTTACCATGCAATTCAGAAGTCCTACTCCTTGGTACTCCTACAGGACTTGAAACATTATGTCCACCCAAAATCCTGCATGTGATGTGTATTGCAGTGTTATTCATAATTGCTAAAACTTGAAGTAGTAAATCAAGATATCTTTCAGTAGCTGAATGGGTAAACTGGTACATCAAGACAATGGAGTATTATTCATTGCTATGAAAGAAATGAGCTATCAAGCCATGGTACTTAAATCATGGCTTGGAGGATACTTAAATGCATATTTCTAAGTAAAAGAAGTCAGTCTGAAAAAGCTACACACAATTTGATTCCGTTTATATGACATTCTGGAAAAGGCAAAACTATGGAGACAAGTAAAAAGATCAGTGGTTGCCAGGAGTTGAGAGGAGACGAGGGAGAGCACAGGGTTTTTAGGGCAGGACAACTGCTCTGTATGGTACTACGATGGTGAATACTTGTCATGACACATTTGTCCAAATCTACAGAATGTACAACACCAAGAGTGTACCCTAATGAAAACGATGGAGTTTGGGTAATAATGGTGTGTCAGTAGGTTCATCAGTTGTAGTAAATATTCTCTGTGTGGTGAGGGATGTTGGTATTGGAGGTTTTGTATGTGTGAGGGCAAAGGATATATAGGGAATCCATACCATCTGCTTAATTTTGCTATGAACCTAAAACTGTTCTAAAAAATAAAGTTTAACACAAAACCAAAACAACCACAGAAGCTTAGAAAGTACAGGCATACCTTATTTTACTGTTCTTTGCTTTATTGCACTTGCAGATACCGTGTTTTTTTACAAATTGAAAGTTTGTGGTAACCCTAGATAAGCAAGTCTCTCAGCACCATTTTCCCAACAGCATTTGCTTATTGTTTCATGTCTGTTGCATTTTGGTAATTCTCACAGTATTTCAAACCTTTTCATTATTATTACATTTATCATGGTGATCTGTGATAAGTGATTACAACTTGCTGAAAGCTTAAATGATGGTTAATATTTTTTAGTAATAAAATATTATTTGATTAGGTATGCATATTGCTTTCTCAGACATAAGGCTTTATGAAGGCTTTAAAAATATTTGTGTGCACTGGGAAACCAAAAAATTCATTTGACTTTCTTTATTCATTTATCCGCAACTGAACCCACAAAGTCTGCAAGGTATCCCTATAGAGGATAGTAAAAAGTTTTGAGAATGAAAGTCTCTAAAGTACAAAAGAAATGTTTTCTCCCTCTGCCTTTATTTCCATTGCTAAATTTTCAGTCTCGAGGTAGTTGTTCAGAGTTTGATATATGGCCTTGTAAAAAATGGATTTATACATCCTATTCTTTACCAATGACTGTGCCTGCCATATTGGGAATTTCATTCTTTTTAATGGCTGCATTCTGTTGTATAGTGGTGTCTTAATTTACTCATTCTTTGATGGACATTGGGGTTGTCACCATTTTTTTCCTATTATAAATAATTCTGTGATTAATTTTAGTACATATGTCTTTATTTGGGAAAATAATTCTTTTGGACAGATTCCTTAGTTGGCTTATGCACATGTAAATTTTGTTATATATACTTCCAGGTAGTCCTTCAAAACAGCCCTACTAATGTATGTGCTCACAGTAATGTATTTGAAAATACTCATTTACTTTATGCAAAGCATCCGTTTTTTTTTAGAATTTATTTTTGTTTTTATTTAAAAAATTTATTTATTTTAGGGAGAGAAAGAGAGAGAGAGGGAGAATCTGAAGCAGGCTCAATGTTCAGTGGACATGGGGCTTGATTCCACGACCCTGGGATCATGATCTGAGCTGAAATCAAGAGTTGAACACTCAACCTACTGAGCCACCCAGGCACGCCAGTGTTGATTTTTTTTATGACAAAATATTTCAAATTCAAAAGGTATAAAGAAAAATGTAATAAGTGCCTTTATTCCCATCACCCACTTTAACAAGTAAAACATTACAAATGCACTTATAATCATAGTGCCCCCTCTCCTTCCTAACATAACATTGCACTCATGAATATGTATGTATTTACGAACTGTATAACATATGGCCATAATATGCTACATAAGATAGCCTCCAACATGGTTCCTGATAACTCCACCTCCTGATATTTACATTCTATATAGTTTGCTTCCACACTAAATAGAGTGGACTTGTGTAACAAATAGGTTATTGCAGAAGTGAAAGATCATGATTTAAGTTACAAGGTCCTATAAGGTATTACATATTTTGTTTTTCTCATTCTGGGGGAAGCCAGCTGCCACGTTGTAAGGATATTCACCACCTTTCTGGAGAGGTTCTCATGTGAGGAACTGAAGCCTTCTGCTAATAACCATGTGCGGGAGACGTCTTGAAGTAGATCTTCCATGCCCGGTCAAACCTTCAAAGATGATAGCACTGGCAGGATACTATCTGCAACTTTATGAGGGATCCTGAGCCTGAATCACCCAGTTAAACCTATGGCTTAATTCCTGACACACAGAAACTGTGAGATAACAAATATTTAGTATATTAAGCTATTAGATTTGGGGGTAACAGGTGAAAGAAAGAGATAAATAAGTAGATATGGGAACCTTGGTCCCATGCTTATGAATTATTTTCAACGGAGACCATGAGAAAGAGTATCTGGTACTTTTTAGGTTTAGATGGGGGAAATCCCAGAACACTTAACGGGGATTCAAATGTTGGGTGGCCCAAAAGGATGACAGCATAGTTGACCCTTGAATAATATGGGGGTTAGGAGCTCCTGCACAGTTGAAAATCCACATATTATTTTTAACTCCTGCACAGTTGAAAATCCACATATTATTTTTAACTCCCCAAAAACTTAACTACTAATAGCCTACTGTTACTGATAACATAAACAGTTGATTAACATATTTTGTATGTTCTCTGTATCATATACTTCATAAAGTAAGCTAGAGAAAAGAAGATGTTATTGAGAAAGTCATATGGAAGAGAAAATATGTTTACAGTACTGTATTGTAAAAAGTCTGTATAAGTGGACCCACACAGTTCAAACCTGTGTTGTTTAAGGGCCAAATGTAAATAGATTTTTGACTGCACGGTGATGCGAGGGTTGGCACCCCTAACCTCCCCCCACCCCTGTGTTGTTCAAGGGTCAATTGTATATATTTTTCTATGGCATTTGTTACAATTGTTTCCATATTTGTCTCCTCACACTTCATTAATGGTGAGCTACTTGAGGACAGAACAAGATAGGAACTATGTGTTTTACCCATCTTCCCACTCAATATTCTGCTCCATACTTATGCTTACTAATATTTGTTGAATGAAATTGATAGGGCTCTAGTTGAGGTAAAGAGCTGAGAAGGCATATTAAATCCCCAAAGCTGAGATAGCCAGTTTTTTGAGTCATTGTCAGATAGCATGTAGAGACCACCCTGTTTCTTCTGAAGAGTAGTCATAGTCAACTTCTGAAACACTACTACTACTTTGGCTATAGAAGTTTGACACTGATTTTTAGGTCATGATACTTGGCTTCTACTTTGCTGCTGTTCTCTGGAGCTGAGATTAGAGAGTGTTTTCTGTAGATTTTCATTTCAGACTCCTAGGCAATTAACTAAAGCTAAATTTTTTCTTTTCATTTTTCAAAAATATTAAAGAATTATAAAAGACCTATAGCCCTTTTAACTGAGGCCTTTCTGGTATATGTACAGGAGGCATACTTACCCACATCCTAGTAGATTATTTTTCCGCTTTATTTCAGAGAGAGAAAGTGAGCATAAGTGGCGGAGAGGGCCAGAGGGAGAGAGAGAATCCCAAGCAGGTTCCATGCTTGGCATGGAGTCCAGTACAGTACTTGATCACGATGCTGGGATCATGACCCGAGATCAAATCTAGAGTTGGATGCTCCATCAAATGAGCCACTCAGGTACTCCATTAATGGAATATTTTTATTTTGGAATTATGGAGAGACAATACATTACCAGCAAGAGGGTATTATATCTAATTTTAGAGTATCTGGATTTGAATCTTAACTTTTAGTATTTATTAGTAAGTGTGAGCCTCTTTGAACTTATTTTCTTATTTGGATTCATATTTCTTATTTCTTGATTCATTTCCATCAACTCCAGCATTGTGTGAGCCTCTTTGAACTTATTTTCTTATTTGGATTCTTATTTCTTATTTCTTGATTCATTTCCATCAACTCCAGCATTTCTGCCAAATAACAACAAAATGGTAGTTTCTTCCAGTCACAGTAAACGGCACCACTGGTTGCTCAAGTCAGAGTAGATTACACTTCATGGTTTTTCTTTATTATTGTCTACATTCACTTAATCTAAAATTTATTTTATTTCTACCTCCATAATATTATCTTGCATGCCATGCATCTATTTTCTTTGTCTCTGCTACCCCCACAATAGCCTAAACCTTAATTATCTCTCATCTAGATTTCTGTTAAGAATCTTCTGCCTACTCTTCATATTTCTGCTCTTATTATCTGTAATCTGTGTTTTAAAAAGGAGAGTACTCTTTAAAAAATTTCTTTAATGTTTATTTTTGAGAGAGAGAGAGAGACAGAGTGTGAGTGGGAGAGGGGCAGAGAGAGAGGGAGACACAGAATCCAAAGCAGGCTCCAGGCTCTGAGCTGTCAGTACAGAGCCCAGTGTGGGGCTCAAACTCATGAACCGTGAGATCATGACCTGAGCCAAAGTCGGACTTTTAACCGGCTGAGCCACCCAGGTGCTCCTGAGAGTACTCTTTATAAAACAGAAAGATCAAATTATTCTTGGCATGTTTAAAACCGTTGTGACTTCCAGTTGTACTCCAAATACTTGGATTCCAAATTTCATTCTTTAATACTCTTAATGATTGGGCACCTGTTGACTTTTTGTTTCACTTTTCCATACTTTCCTTTAAATTACTATGTGTTAGCCATCATGGTCTCCTCTTAGTTCCTCTAACCTGTGCTGTTCAATACGGAGGCCATTAGCTACATGTAACTATTAAGCACTTGAACTGTGGCTAATCTGAATTGAGATGTGCTATCTAAGTGTAAAATATACACTGAATTTCAGACTTAATATTAAAGAATGTAAAATATTTTATTAGTTATTATCTGTTGAAATAATGTTTTGGATATGTTTGAGTTAAATAAAAGATATAACTTCACTTTTCTTTTTAAAGTATGGCTCCTAGAAAATTTAAAATAACTAATGTGGTTTGTATTCGTGGCTCACCTTGTGTTTGTATTGGACAGCCCTTTTCTAACCCAGCAAGTTTTTTAAATTCCTCAGGGCCTTTGTACATGTTGTCCATCCCCCCACCTCCTCGCCTTTTTTTGGCCTAGCTCTTTGCACAGCTGGCTGCTTCTTGCTCATCTTCTAGATCTTAAATTGCTTATGTTGCCTCTTGAGAAAGTCAGTCCTTAAAAACTCTATGAAATTAAGTTGTTCGTTGCCCTTTGTCCTATCTTTCTCTGTATTTGTTTGTTTAATCTTTTTCTGACTTTTTAACTAGTTTCATGAGGGGAAAGAACATGTCCATTTTGTTTATGATTGTATACTCCTATGTATTCAGCACCCTGAAAAGTACTCTCTTTCAGAGTAGGTTCTGAATAAATGAGTAACACTGAGCTGTCTTCTTAGATCTGTTTTAAGGATCAACTATGTGAAACTATTTTATAATCTATAAAGGGCTATACCAATTTTACTTACATGCAGAGAAGCTGAAGAAATTGGTTGTATACCCCTTGAAATTAAAATTTAATTGAATGAAGCAAAATCTGTGAATTTAGCCTGCATTTCATTTCAGTGTGTTCTTCAAACTTTGCATCTAATAGTTGGGCACACTATTTCATGTGTTACATGATTTAGAGCTTTTGAGGGTTGTCAGGTTTTGTAAATAATGTTTTATTTTTTTTATTATTATTTTTTTAATGTTTATTTACTTTTGACAGAGAGACAGAGTGTGAACAGGGGAAGGACGGAGAGAGAGGGAGACACAGAATCCGAAGCAGGCTTCAGGCTCTGAGCTGTCAGCACAGAGCCCGACGCGGGGCTTGAACTCACAAACCATGAGATCATGACCTGAGCTGAAGTTGGTGCTTCACCAACTGAGCCCCCAGGCGCCCCTGTAGATAGTGTTTTAAAAGGATTACCTCTATTACTTTACTCCAGGAGTTTTATTCTATACCTTTTATTTTCTTTGTAGGAATAGTTAGGTATTTTAAATAGAATCAGAACTTCAGAAATAACAGATGATAAAATACTTGTAAATGAACCCCTGTTCTCTTCAGTTTTGGCGATCTTTTCTTGGCATTTCCTTAACATGCCAAGGTTATTGGAATACAACTCATTATTTTAGTTGGTATGCAGGTATCTGTCTTGATTAAGTTACAAATGAAATTCTTTAAGAAATTACCTCGTAGGTGCCTGAGTGACTGACTCAGTTGGTTAAGCATCCAACTCTTGATTTCAGCTCAGATAATCTCACACTTTGTGAGCTTGTCGCACATTGGGCTCTGTGCTGGCAGTGCAGAGTTTGCTAGTGATTCTCTGTCTCCCTCTCTCTCTGCCCCTCCCCTGCTCACTCTCTCTCTTTTTCTATCTCTCTCAAAAATAGGCAGACATTTAAGGAGTTCCTGGGTGGTTAAGTTGGTTAAGTGTCTGACTTTGGCTCCGGTCATGATCTCACAGTTTGTGAGTTTGAACCCTGCATTGGGCTCTGCTGTTAGTGCAGAGCCCACTTTGGATCCTCTGTCTCCCTCTCTCTGCTTCTCCTCTGCCTTGTACTTGCGCTCTCTCTCTCTCTCTCTCAAAAGTAAATAAACCTAAAAAATAAACATTTAAAAAATAAAAAAGAAATTACCTCTATAGGAAGTATGTTTGTCATAAAGATCAATTTAACTTGCTTTTTTTCTTTCAGTAGTTACACAGCTGTTCATTTGTATATAAGAAAACAAAAGGTGTCTAATATAGTTTGTAACATACTGATTATGAGACCAATAGTAATAGCGGAGGTCTCGAGGAGGAGGAGGAAGATAATTCTTTGTAAACTGTCAAAGATGGGGAAAGGAAACAAACAAGATTCTGAATATAATTTTGATATGTATAATTAGTTTCAGCCTCACCAACGCTTAGGAGATCGGTTGGTAGCACATGCGTGGGCCTTTTTAGTATTAATCACAGTGGAAGTAGGAGGAGTAGCAGCAGCAGTAGCAGTAGAGGTAATAGTAATGTAGTATTAATGGCAAATATTTGAATGTTTACTACGCTGTGTAATGTTCTAAGTGTCATAGAACATTTAGTTTTCATGAAAAGCATAGGGGATTGATGTGCTTATTGTTTTTTCCCCAAATTTTTACTTACATTCTGGTTAGTTGACATAAAGTATAATATTGGTATCAGGAGATTCACTCAGTGTTCATCATACCCAGTGCCCTCCTTAATACTCATCTCCTGTTTAGCCTATGCCCCACCCTCTTTCACCTCTCTTGTTTGTTCTTTATAATGAAGAGTCTCCTGTAGTTTGCTCTCTTCTCTCTTTTTTTTCCCCCTTCCCATATGTTCATCTGTTTTGTTCCCTAAATTCCACATATGAGTGAACTCATATTGTATTTGCCTTTCTTGGACTGAGTTCTTTCACTTAGCATAATACACTGTAGCTCCATCTGTGTCATTGCAGTTGGTAAAATGTCATTCTTTTCAATGACTAAGCAATACGCCACTGTATGTATATACCACCTCTTCTTTATCCATTCATCAATTGATAGACACTTGGGTTTTGTCCATAGTTTGGCTATTGTTGGTAATGCTCCTATAAACATCGGGGTGCCTGTAACCCTTTGATTCTGTATTTTTGTATCCTTTGGGTAAATACCTAGCAGTGCAATTGCTGAATTGTAAGGTAGTTCTATTTTTACTTTTTTGAGGTATCTCCATACTGTTTGCCAGAGTGGCTGCACCAGTTTGTATTCCCAACAACAGTGAAAGAGAGTTCTCCCTTACCCACATCCTTGCCAACACTTGTTTCCTGTGGTGTTCATTTTAGCCACTCTGACAGATATGAGGTGGTATCTCGTCGTGGTTTTGATTTGTATTTCCCTGATGATGCGTAATGTTGAACATCTGTTAGCTATCTGGATGTCTTTGGGAAAATGTTTATTCGTGTCTTCTGCCTATTTCCTGAGTTTTTCTTGAGTGTTGAGTTTTATACAGTCTTTGTAGATATTGGATGTTAAGTCTTTACCAGATACATCATTTGTAAATATCTTCTCCCATTCTGTAGGTTGTCTTTTAGTTTTGTTGATTGTTTCCTTTGCTCTGCAGATGCTTTTTATCTTGATGAAGTCCCAATAGTTCATGTTTGCTTTTGTTTCCCTTGCTTTCAGAGACGTGTCTAGTAAGAAGTTGCTGCAGCCAAGGTCAAAGAGGTTGTGGCCTGTGTTCTCTTTGAGGGTTTTGATGGTTTCCTGTCTCACATTTAAGTCTTTGATCCTTTTTGAATTTATTTTTATGTATGCTGTAAGAAAGTGGTCCGGTTTCATTCTTCTGCATGTTGCTGTCCAGTTTTCCCAGCACCATTTGTTGAAGAAACTGTCGTTTTTTCCCTCTGAATATTCTTTCCTGCTTTGTCAAAGATTAGTGGATCATATAGTTGTGGGTCCATTTCTGGGTTTTCAATTCTGTTCCATTGATCTGTGTGTCTGTTATTGTACCAGTACTATACTGTCTTGATGGCTTGGTAATACAGCTTGAAATCTGAAGTTATCATGCCTCCAGTTTTGTTTTTCTTTTTCAGAATTTCTTTGGCTATTCGGGGTCCTTTGTGGTTCCATACAAACTTTAGGATTGTCTGTTCTAGCTCTGTGAAAAATGCTGGTGGTATTTTGATAGGGATTGCATTAACTGTGTAGATTGCTTTGGGCAATATAGACATCATCAGTGTTTGTTTTTCTAATCCATGAGCTTGGAATTGTTTCCCATTTCCTTGTGTCCTCTTCAGTTTCTTTTGCAAGTGTTTAGTTTTTATAGTAGAGATCTTTTACCTCTTTGGTTAGGTTTATTCCTACATATCTTATTGTTTTTGTTGCAATTGTAAATGGGATCAATTCCTCGATTTCTATTTCTGCTGCTTCATTATTGGTATATAGAAATGCAACAGATTTCTGTACATTGGTTTTATATCCTGTGACTTTGCTGAGTTCACATATTCTAGCAATTTTTTGGTGGAGTCTTTTGGATTTGCTATACAAAGCATCATGTCATCTGCAAGTAGTTAAAGTTTGACTTGTTCCTTGCCAATTTGAATACCTTTTCTTTTTGTTGTCTGATTGGTGAGGCTAAGACTTCCAGTAGTATGTTAAATAGTAATGGTGACAGTGGACATCCCTGTCTTGTGTCTGACTATAGAGGAAAAGCTCTCAGTTTTTCCCCATTAAGAATGATAATAGCTGTGAATCTTTTATATATGGCTTTTATGATGTTGAGGTATGTTCCATCTATCCCTACTGTGTTGAGGATTTTTATCAAGATTTGATGCTGTATTTTGTCAAATGCTTTTTCTACATCTGTTGAGAGCATCATGTGGTTCTTGTCCTTTTCTTTTATCAATTTGGGGTACTGTGTTGTTTGGTTTTCAAATATTGAACCACTCCTGCAGCCCAGGAATGAATCCCACTTGATCGTGGTACATATTTTTTTTAATGTACTGTTGGATTTGATTTTCTAGTATGTAGTTGAAAATTTTTGCATCCAGATTCTTCTGGAATTCTTGGCCTGTAATTCTCCTTTTTAGTAGAGTCTTTGTCTGGTTTTGGAATCAAAGTAATGCTAGCTTCATAGAATGAATTTGGAAGTTTTCTTTCCATTTCTATTTTTTGGAACGGTTTGAGAAGAATAGGTATTAACTCTTCTTCAAATGTCTTGTGGAATTCCCTTGGGAAGCCATGTAGCCCTGTACTTTTGTTTTTAGAAGATTTTTGATTACTGATTCAATTTCTTTGCTGGTTATGAGTCCGTTCAAATTTTCTATTTCTTCATGTTTCAGTTTTGGTAGTTTTTATGTTTCTAGGAATTTGTCCATTACTCCCAGTTTGCCCAGTTTGTTGGCATATAATTTTTTATAATATTCTCTTATAATTATTTGTATTTCTGTGATGTTGGTTATGATCTCTTCTCTTTCATTTGTGAAATTTATTCGGGTGCTTTCTCTTGTCTTTATGATAAGTGGGCTAGGGGTTTATCAATTATTATTAATTCTTTCAAAGAACCAGCTCTTAGTTTTGTTGGACTGTTCTGTTTTTGTTGTTGTTGTTGTTGTTGTTGTTGTTTGTTTCTAAGTCATCTATTTCCTCTTTAATCTTGTTTCCCTTGTGCTGGCTTTAGGTTTTATTTGCTGTTGTTTCTCTAGCTCCTTAAGATGTAAGGTTAGGTTGTCTATTTGAGACTTCTCTTGCTTCTTGAGCTAACTCTGTATTGCAACATACTTCTCTGTTAGGACCGCCTTTGCTGCATCCCAAAGGTTTTAGACTGTCTTATTTTCATTTTCATTTGCTTCCATGTATTTTTTAATTTCTAATTTAGTTTCCTGGTTCACCCATTTGTTCTTTAGTAGGATGTTCTTTAGTCTCCACATATTTGTGATCTTTCCAAATTTTTCTTATGGTTGACTTGAAATTTCATAGCATTGTGGTCTGAAAATATGCATGGTATGATCTCGATCTTTTTGTACTTGTCGAAGGCTGTTTTGTGACCCAACATATGATCTATTCTGGAGAATGATCCATGTGCATTTGAAAAGAATGTGTATTCTGCTGCTTTTGGATGAAATGTTCTGAATATATTGATTAAGTCCATCTGGTCCAGTGCATCATTCATACCCTTGGTTCCTTGTTGATTTTTTGCTTAGATGATCTGTCCATTATTGCAAATAGTTTGTTGAACTCCCTGTACTATTATTGTATTATTATCAAAGAGTTACTTTATGTTTGTTACCAATTGATTTATATATTTGTGTTCTACCAAGTTAGGGGCATAAACATTTACAATTGTTAGATCTCCTTCATGGATAGACCTCTTAATTATGATAGACTGCCCTTCTTCATCTCATTACAGTCTTTGATTTAAAATCTAGTTGGTCTGATATAAGTATGGCTACTCCAGCTGCCTTTTGGTGTCTATTAGCATGATAGATGGTTCCTTATCCCTTCACTTACAATCTGCAGATATCTTTAGTTCTAAAATGAACGTCTTGGAGGCACCATATGGATGGGTCTTGCTTTTTTTTTTAATCTATTCTTACTCCATATGTCTTTTGATTGCAGCACTTAGTCCACTTATATTCAGAGTGATTATTGAAAGAGAAGAATTTAGTGCCCTTGTGTTACCCATAAATTGGTGTTTCTGGTGATGTTCTCTTTCCTTTCTAGTCTTTGTGGCTTTCGGTTTTTTTCCCCTCACCTGAAAAGTTCCCTTTATCTTTTTCCAAAAAAATTAAAAAAAAATTTAAATTTATTGTCAAGTTAGCTAACATACAGTGTAGTCTTGGCTTCAGGAGTAGATTCCTGTGATTTATCACTTACATACAATGCCCAGTGCTCATCCCAACAGGTGCCCTACTCAGTGCCCATCACCCATTTTCCCCAGTCCCCCAGCTCCATCAACCCTCAGTTTGTTCTCAGTCTTTAGGAGTCCTGGGTGGTTTGCCTCCCTCTCTGTATCTTATTTTTCCTCCCCTCCCCTTCTCTTTCCCCTTCCCCTTCCCCTTCTCTTTCCCCTTCCCCTTCCCCTTCTCTTTCCCCTTCCCCTTCTCTTTCCCCTTCCCCTTCCCCTTCTCTTTCCCCTTCCCCTTCCCCTTCCCCTTCCCCTTCTCTTTCCCTTTCCCCTTCCCCTTCTCTTTCCCCTTCCCCTTCCCCTTCCCCTTCTCTTTCCCCTTCCCTTTCCCCTTCCCCTTCCCTTTCCCCTTCCTCTTCTCTTTCCCCTTCCCCTTCCCTTTCCCCTTCCCCTTCCCCTTCCCCTTCTCTTTCCCCTTCCCTTTCCCCTTCCCCTTCTCTTTCCCCTTCCCCTTCCCCTTTCCCCTTCCCCTTTCCCGTTTCCCCTTCCCCTTCCCCTTCTCTTTCCCCTCCCCCTCCCCTCCCCTCCCCTCCCCTCCCCTTCCCTTCCCTTCCCTTCCGGTCATCTGTTAAGTTTCTCAAATTCCACATATGAGTGAAATCATATGATATCTATCTTTCTCTGATTGACTTATTTCGCTTAGCATAATACCCTCAGTTCCACTCATGTTGTTGCAAATGGCAAAGTTTCATTCTCTTTCATCACCAGGTAGTATTCCATTGTGTATATATACCACACCTTTATCCATTCATCAGTTGATGGACATTTGGACTCTTTCCATACTTTGGCTATTGTTGATAGTGCAGCTGTAAACATTTGGGTGCATGTGCACTTGGAATCAGGACTCCTGTATCCTTTGGATAAATTCCTAGTGGTATAATTCCTGGGTCAGGGTAGGTCTATTCTTAATTTTTGAGGAACCTCCACACTGTTTTCCAGAGTAGCTCATCAGTTTGCCTTCCCACCAACAGTGCACAAGAGTTCTCTTGTCCCCACATCCTTGCCAACATCTGTTGGTTCCTGAGTTGTTAATTTTAGCCACTCAGACTGGTGTGAGGTAGTATCTCATTGTGGTTTAGATTAGTATTTCCCTGATGATGAGCGATGTTGACCATCTTTTCATGTGTCTGTTTGCCATCTGGATGTCCTCTCTGGAAAAATACCTGTTCATGTCTTCTGTGCATTTCTTCACTGGATTGTTTTCGCATGTGGAGTTTGATAAATTCTTTATAGATTTTTGATATTAACCCTTTATCTGATACGTCATTTGCAAATATCTTCTCCCGTTCTGTCAGTTGCTTTTTAGTTTTGTTGATTGTTCCCTTTGCTCTACAGAAGCTTTTTATCTTGATGACGTCCCAATAGTTCATGTATGATATTATTTCCATTGCCTATGGAGACATGTCAAGTAAGAAGTTGCTGTGGCTGGGGTGCCTAGGTGGCTCAGTCGGTTAAGCGTCTGACTTTAGCTCAGGTCATGATCTCGCAGTTTGTGAGTCCAAGCCCCACATCGGGCTCTGTGCTGGAGCCTGCTTCAGATTCTGTGTCTCCCTCTCTCTCTGCCCCTCCTCCACTCACACTCTGTGTCTCTCTCAAAAATAAACAAACATTAGGCTCTCCAATGTCTTTTAAACTAAGAAGGACTGAAACCGAGGGCCTCTCAATCTCAGAGATCTGCAGGAAGAGGAGTTGGAGGCTACAGGGAAGAGAACACGAAATCCAGAAAATCCTGGGAGACTAAGGAGAAATAGGAAATAAACCAATACACACATTGCCAAAATGACCAAACGAAAGAACTCCCCTCAAAAGACTGTACAGGAAATAGTGACAGCACAAGAAATGATGAAAGCAGACATAAGCCACTTAGCAGAACAAGAATATAGAATGATAAACATAAAAATACTTGCTGGGCTTGAAAAAAGCATAGAAGAAAGCAGGGGGACCCTAGAGGTAGAGATCAAGGTCCTAAAAAATGATCAGGAGGAATTAAAAAAATCCTTTAAATGAGGTGCAAAACAAATTGGAGGAGGCCACAGCGCGAATTGAAGAGGCAGAAGAGAGAATAGGTGAATTGGAGGATAAAATTACAGAAAAGGAGGAAGCAGAGAAAAAGAGAGAGAAACTGATTGAGGAACAGGAAAGGAGAATTCGAGAGCTGAGCGATGCAATCCAATGGAATAATATCCGTATTATAGGAGTTCCAGAGGAAGAAGAGAGAGAGAAAGGAGTCAAAGGGGGTACTTGAACAAATCATCGATGAGAACTTCCCCAACATGAAGAAGGAAATGGGCATCGAAGTCCAAGAGGCACAGAGAACTCCCCTCAGACGTAACCCATATAGACCCTCAGCACGACACATCATAGTGAAGCTGGGAAAATACAAAGACAAAGAGAGAATTCTGAAAGCAGCTAGGGATAAACGGGCCTTGACTTACAAAGGCAGACACATTAGGGTAGTAGTGAAACTTATCTACAGAAACTTGGCAAGCCAGAAAGGAGTGTCAGGAAATCTTCAATGTGATGAACAAGAAGGATATTCAGCCAAGGATCCTTTACCTGGCCAGCCTGTCATTCAAAATGGATGGAGAGATAAAGGTCTTCCCAAATAAACAAAAACTGAAGGAATACATCACAAATAAACCAATCTTACAAGAGATCCTGAGGGGGATTCTATGAAGGAAATGTTGCAAGGAACACAGAGCACCAGAGACATCCTTACAAGCATGAAACCTACAGACAACACCTTGACTCTAAACCCATATTTTTCAATATTAATGCTGAATGTAAACAGGATAAACGCTCCAATTAAAAGACACAGGGTAACAGAATGGATTAAAAAACAAGACCCATCTATCTGCTGTCTTCAAGAGACCCATTTTAGACCTGAGGACACCTTCAGATTGAAAGTGAGGGGATGGAGAACTATCTACCATGCTACGGGAGCTCAGAAGAAAGCTGGACTAGCCACACTTATATCGGACAAACCGGACTTTAAAGTAAAAGATGTAATAAGAGATGAAGAAGGGCATTATATAATAATCACAGGGGCTATCCAGCAGGAAGAGCTAACAATTATAAATATCTACACGCCGAATTCTGGGGCACTCAAATTTGTAAAGCAACTAATTACATATGTAAGCAATCTTACTGATAAAAATGTGCTAGTTGCAGGAGACTTTAATACCCCACTCACAGCGCTGGATAGATCCACTAAATAGAGAATCACCATAGAAACAATGGACCTGAACGACATGTTGGAACAGACGGGCCTGACAGATACCTTTAGGGCCCTTCATCTAGAAGCAAAGGAATTTACATTCTTCTCAAACACACATGGTACATTTTCCGAGATAGACCATATTTTGAGGCACAAGGAAGCGCTGAATAAATATAAAAAAATTGAGATCATACCATGCATACTTTCAGACCACAATGCTTTGAAACTTGAAATCAACCACAGGAAAAAGTCTGAAAAACCCCCACAAACATGGAGGCTAAAGAACAACCTGCTAAAATATGAATGGGTCAACCAAGCAGTCAGAGAAGAAATTAAAAAATACATGGAAACAAATGAAAATGAAAATACAACAATCCAAACACTTTGGGATGTGGCAAAAATAAACAAACATTAAAAATTAAAAAAAAAAAAAGTTGCTGTGGCTGAGGTCAAAGAGGTTGCTGCTTGTTTTCTCCTGTAGGATTTCGATGGTTTCCTATCTCACATTTAGTTCTTTCATCTACCTAAAAACATTTTTTAAAAAGTTCATTTATTTTTGCGAGAGAGAGAGAGACCAACCGTGAGTGGGGGAGGGCAGAGAGAGGGAGACACAGAATCTGAAACAGGCTTCAGGCTCCAGGCAATCAGCACAGAGCCTGACACGGGGCTGGAACCCACGAGCTGTGAGATTGTGACCTGAGCCAAAGTAGGACACTTAACCGACTGAGCCACCCAGGTGCCCCTCTCATCCATTTTGAATTTATTTTTGTTTATGGTGTATGAAAGTGGACCAGTTTCCTTCTGCATGTTGCTGTCCAGTTCTCCAGCAACCATTTGCTGAAGAGACCGTCTTTTTTCCATTGGATACTTTTTCCTGCCTTGTCAAAGATTAGTTAGCCATATATTTGTGAGTACATTTCTGGGTTCTGTATTCTTTTCCATTGGTCTATGTGTCAATGCCATACTGTCTTGATGATTACAACATTGTAATACAGGCTGAAGTCTGGGATTGTGATGCCTCTACCTTTGGTTTTCTTTTTCAACATTATTTTGGCTATGTGGGGTCTTGTCCAATTCCATACAGATTTTAGTATTGTTTGTTGTAGCTCTCTGAAGAAGGCTGGTGCTATTTTGATAGGAATTGCATTGAATATGTAGATTGATTTGGGTAGTATTAACATTTTAACAGTATTTGTTCTTCTGATCCATGAACGTGGAATGTTTTTCCATTTCTTTGTGTCTTCTTCAGTTTCTTTCATAAACTTTCTATAGTTTTCAGTGTACAGATCTTTTATCTCTTTGGTTAGGTTTATTCCTAGGGATTTTAAGGTTCTTGGTGCAATTGTGAATGGAATCGATTCCTTGATGTCTTTCTGCTGCTTCGTTATTGGTGTATAGAAATGCAACTGATTTCTGTACATCGATTTTATATCCTGTGACTTCGCTGAATTCATGAATCTGCTCTAGCAGTATTTTGGTGGAGTCTTTTGGATTTTGCATGTAAACTATCATGTCATCTGCGAAGAGTGAAAGTTTGACTTCGTTGCCAAATTGGATGTCTTTTATTTCATTTTGTTTTCTAATAGCTGAGGTTAGGACTTCCAACACTATGCTGAACAACAGTGGTGAGAGTAGACATGCCTATCATGTTGCTGATCTCAGGGACACTTTTTCCCCATTAAGAATATTAGCTGTGGGCCTTTCATATATCTCTTTTATGATATTAAAGTATGTTCCTCTATCCTGGCTTTCTTGAGGGTTTTTCTTAAGAAAGGATGCTGTATTTTGTCAGATGCTTTTTTTGCATCTACTGATAGGATCATATGCTTCTTATCCTTTCTTCTATTAATGTGATGGATCACACTGAATGATTTGTGAATATTGAACCAGCCCTGCAGCCCAGGAATGAATCCCATTTGATCATGGTGAATAATTATTTCGATAAACTGTTGAATTGGATTTGTTGGTATCTTGTTGAGAATTTTTGCATCCATGTTCATCAGGGATATTGGACTGTAATTCTCCTTTTTTAGGGGGCGTCTTTGTCTAGTTTGGGAATCAAGGTAATGCTGGCTTCATAGTATGAGTCTGGAAGCATTCCTTACATGTCTATTTTTTGGAACAGCTTGAGGAGCATAGGTATTAACTCTTCTTTAAATGTTTGGTAGGATTCCCTTGGGAAGCCATCTGGCCCAGCCAGGACTCTAATTTGTTCAGAGAGTTTCAATGACCAATTTAGTTTCTTTGCTAGTTATGGGTCTGCTCAAATTTTCGAATTCTTCCTATTTGAGTTTTGGTAGTGTGTGAGTATCTAGGAATATGTCCATTTCTTCTATATTGTCGAGTTTGTTGGCATATAATTTTGCATAGTATTTTCTAATAATTGTTTGTATTTCTGTGGCGTTTGTTGTGATCTTTCCTCTTTCACTTGTGATTTTATCTTTTTTGGGTCTTCTCTCTTTTCTTTTTGATAAATCTGGCTAGGGGTTTATCAATTTAATTTATTCTTTCAAAAAACCAGCTCCTAGATTCATTCATCTGTTCTACTTTTTTTTTTTTTTTTGGATTTTGTATTGTTTGTTTCTGCTCTAATCTTTATCGTCTGTCTTCTGCTGGCTTTGGTTTTTTTTTGTTGCTGCCTTCTAGTTCCTTTAGGTGTGAGGTTATGTATTTGGGACCTTTCTTGCTTCTTGAGATAGGCCTGAATTCAATGTATTTTCCTCTTAGGACTGACTGCCTTCGGTGCATCCTAAAGGCTTTGGACTGTCATGTTTTCATTTTCATTTGCTTCCATATATTTTTAAATTTCTTCTTTAATTTCCTGGTTGACCCATTCATTCTTTAGTAGGATATTTTTTAATCTCCATGTTTTTGGGGGCTTTCCAAATTTTTTTTTGTGGTTGATTTCAAGTTTCATAGTGTTGTGGCCTGAATATATGCATGGTATGATCTCAGTCCTATTATATTAGTTGAGGGCTGTTTTTTGACCCAGTATGTGATCTATTTTGGAGAATGTTCTATGTGCACTTGAGAGAATGTGTATTCTGCTGCTTTCGGATGAAAATTTCTAATATATCTGTTAAGTACATCTGGTCAATGTGTCATTCAGAGCTATTGTTTCCTTATTGATTTTCTGCTTAGATGATCTGTTCTTTGCTGTAAGTGGAACATTAAAAACCCCTACGATCACGGTATTTATTATCTATACATTTATTTATCTTTGTGATTAATTGATTTATGTATTCATGTGGCCTCACATTGGGAGGGGGCACAAACTTTTACAATTGTTAGGTCTTCTTGATGGATAGACCCCTTAATTACGATATAATGCTCTCCTTCTCTTGTTACAGTCTTTGTTTTAAAATCTAGTTTGTCTGATATAAGTAATGCCACTCTTGCTTTCTTTTGACATTCAATAGCTTGGTAGATGGTTCTTCATCCCCTCACTTTCAATCTACAGGTGTCCTCAGGTCTAAAATGTCTTTTGTAGGCAGCATATAGATGGATCTTGGTTTTTTTTGTTTTTAATTTAATCCATTCTGATACCCTGTGTCTCTAGATTGGTGCATTTAGTTATTGAAAGATACGGATTTAGTGTCATTGTGTTATCCGTAGGTTTTGTGCTTGTGGTGATATCTTTGGTCCTTTGCAGTCTTTGCTGCTTTCCACTCATGGAGTCCCCTGTAGGATCTCCTGCAGGGGTACCTTAGTGGTATGAACACCTTTTGTTTTTGTTTGTCTGGGAAAGCCTTTATGTGTCCTCTTCTTCATGATAGCCCTTCTGGATAAAGGATTCTTGGCTGCATGTTTTTCCTACTCAGCACATTGAATATTTCCTGCCACTCCCTTCTGGCCTGCCAAGTTTCAGTATACAGGTCTGCGGTTACCCTTATTTGTCTACCCTTGTAGAGTAAGGCTCATTTGTCCCTAGCTGGTTTCAGAATTCTCTCTTAATCTTGTAGTATGTCATTTTCACTATGATATGTCATGGTGTTGACCTGTTTGTTAATTTTAAAGGGATTTCTCTGTGTCTCTTGGATTCAGATGTCTGTTTGCTTCCTGAGATGAGGGAAGTTCTCAGCTAAATTTGTTCAGATACACCTTCTGCCCCTTTCTCTCTTCTTCTGGAATTCCTATGATGTGGATATTATTTCATTTCATTGAATCACTTAGGTTTCTAATTCTCCTCTTGTGGTCTAGTAATTTCCTTTCCCTCTTTTTTAAGCTTCATCATTTTCCATAATTTTATCTTTTTTTTCACCTGTTCTCCGCTCTGCTTCTTTCCTCCTCACTGTCACTGCCTCTACTTTATTTTGCATCTCCTTTATATCATTTCTTAATTCATTGTGGCTATTTTTTACGTCTTTGATCTCTGCAGCAGTAGAGTCTTTGTTGTCTTCTATCCCTTTTTCAAGCCCGGTTGTTACTTTTATGACTGTTGGTCTAATTCTTGTTCAGATATATTGTTTATATCTGTTTTGAGGAGTTCTCTGGCTGCCATTTCTTCCTGTAATTTCTTTTGAGGAGAATTCTTCCTTTTTGTCCTTTGGGCTAAATTTTTTGTCTTTTACGTATTTTAATAACTTGTTATGTGTCCTGCACCTGTGAGAACTACTATATTAAAAAGGGGTCTTACACTGTCTAAGGCCTGGCCCTTCAGGAAGTGTTTTTGGAATGTGTTGTGTGCACTCTGTTGTTGCATATTTGGCTGCTCTGTCCCACTGGTCAGTCTTCTACAAAGCTTCTTCCTACTCGCAGTGGTGGATTGTTTAGACCTTCCACCAGGTGTGCTTTCATTTGTTCATTTAAGTAACCCTGAAAAAGAGGAGAGGGCAAGGGACCTAATCCCATACAAAGAGAAAAATGAGAGGGGTGAAAAAAAAAGATCACGCAGACAATCACAGAAACTCTAAGGGTTAATTCAGAGAGAGAGAAAGGAAAATAAAGAAGGAGGAGATACAGAAAAGGCATAAAAAGACAAGTGTAAAAATGCCCGATTAAACAGATAAACAAAGCAGAGAAAGAAAGAAAAAGAGAAAAAAACATATAAGAACTGACCAAAAATCAAATCAGAAACTATGAACCTAATTCCAAAGGGAAAAAAAAGAAGAGGGTAGAAAGAAAAAGAAAAGGGAAGGAAAGAGTAGGAAAGAGGAAAAGAAAAAAAAAAAAGAGCAATAGACTAACACACAAAACCTCAGGACAGTTGTCTGTTGGTGCCTGGGACCCTCGGCAGTGCTGGTCTGGAGGAGAAGCTGTCTGTTTCGGTCAGTGTCAGTTCTACTCTAGTAGATCAACAGTTACCAGGCATGGAGGTTTGGTGTAAGTGGGTCCTGGCTCCACTGGGGGTCGCTGTCCTGTTGCCAACACCCCAATCTTTCCTCCCAGGACTGGGTGTCTCAAAACATGCTTTTCTGGTCGGGCTCACAGAGTAGCCTGGTGGCTGCCTTGTCCTGCGCCACAGTTCTCCCACACCTCCCAGGCACTTGGCGGGGATTCACCCCCCATGTCTTAAAGGATCTCGCACCATGAGGACCTGGTTCTGAAGTAGCGCCGCTCCGCCCTGACAATACGGTTGGAGCCTGCAGGGTGTTTTGTCCTTGAGGGGGCAATATACCCTCCTTGCACAGTACTCAACGGAGGGGACTGTTCTCTCCCAGTGCATCCCTGAGATCACTACCGAGCCCAGGGGCTGGCTCCAAGCGCGGGCACACAGCAGCCAGCAGCTTCTCCCCAGAGAAAGTCGTGTACTTTTGATAACTCCAATCTTCAGCTCCTAAAGCTGTTTGCAAAGTAGAGACTGGTACTCTCTATATTTCTTATAACCCATTCCATGGTCTGGAGAGGTTTTCCTCTTGTCCTAACACAAAAACTGCAATCTACAGCCTCTCTCTCTGTCCCTTTCTCTCTCTCCACAAAAGATGATCCCTCCCCTCCGTGCCCATGCTGCTTTGTGTCCCCCAATTTGCATATAGGCACCTCAGTCCCGCCAAGCTGTCTCCCTCCACTTGTAAAGGTTTTTTTGTCATTCTGCAGACTGATTTATTGGATGTTCCAAGTGTTCTGACTCCATACAGTTGTATTTGAGGGAAGGGAAATCCAGTATGCCTGCTTCTCCATCGTCTTAACTCATCCCCCTCCAGAGTCTCTTTTAATACTTCTTGCAGGGCTGGTTTAGTGGTCACAAACTCCTTTAGTCTTTGTTTGGGTATGCTTATTAATCCATATTTTTCAGATGAGAGATTAAGGCATCAATTGGTTAAATAAATTGCCCCCGGTCACTCACAGTATAGTAAGTGGTAGAGATGACTAGAACTCGGGTACAGAGTTTGTATTTGATTCAGCCTAGAATAAAAAAAGAGGTGGCCAAAGATAGTTTTGTGGAGGACAACATCTGAGAAAGCATAGAAAGGATCTAACAAAGAAGATTACTGAGAAGTAGAAGGAAAACCCTAAGAACATGGCATAAAAGCCATGAGAAGAGAGTAAGAGAAGAAAAAAAAGATAGTATGAAAATAGCTGCGTTATTGAGTGCTAGCCATATGCTTAGTACGTTGTGTGTATTTTATTTATTATTATATCTATTTTGTAAATAAGCTGAGGCTTAATATCAGCAGTAAGTAGAGGAACTGGGGTTGAACCCATGTCTCTGATGTCAAAGCCCAGTCCTCAACCACTAAGGGGTCCTGCTCGTAATAATATCAAGTGAGGCTGTATGAGATAAGGACTTTTGGAAAGTAGTGATTACGTTGGGAGGAAAGGTGAAATCAGAAAGCCAGCCCAAGAAGTATAATAGTTGAATAATAAGAATTTAAGAGAGAGTGGAAATATAGGTAGTATATCATCAGAGAAATAAATCAGGAAAACTTCCCAGAACTGAAGGACATGAGTTTTCTAAGTTAAAAGAGCCCACCAAAGTGGTAAACACAACCAAAAGTATATATTTATATTTATATCAAGGCATTTCATTGCAGACTTTAACAACTAAGATGCTAAAGAGAAGATGGAGAAGTTCCTAGATATTAAGGGAAACAGGCTAATTAATAGAATTAGAGTGGTTTCAGACTCTTTAACAAAGATAATGGAAGGTGGAAGACAAGTGAAGGCAATATCTTCAAAACTCTGAGAGAAAATTATTTCTAACTTAATCTCTAAGGCAGCTGAACTTTCAGAACTTTCAAATATTAGAGTAGAATAAAGCTACTTTCGTATAGACAGAGTGTCAGTTTTACCTTTCAGGAAACTTGGAGAAGAGGTGTCCCACCAAAACGAGAGAATGTTATTAAGGAAAAGGAAGACACAAAGGGCTTAGGAAGTATTATCCACCCCAAAGGGACATGAAGGAAACACCTGGATCACAGTGAAGGGAGATCCCTGGGTGACAGTTGAGCACCAGGTGTAGAGAGCAACCAGTCCATAGTGAAGCAGCTCAGAAGGTTTTAGGGTGGACATGTTCAAAAATGTAAACTTGGTTAGAGGTGAGGAGGGTTGTCAAGCATTCCCTGTATAATCTGATGTTATTATGGAGAAATTTGTTCATATATAAATTTTTAAAAACCACTTCCTTGATATATGATTCACATACTCTAGATGATGCAGCCATCATCATGGAAAATTTTAGAACATTTCATTACCTCAAAAAGAAACCTTGTACTCTTTAGTTATAGCTCCCTATCCCTCCACTCTCCCCAGTCCTAAGCAATCACTAGTCAACTTTCTGTCTATAGATAATGCCTATTCTGGACATTTCTTATAAGTGGAATCATGATATGTGGTATTTTGTGACTGGCGTCTTTGATTTAACATAATGTTTTCAAGATTAATCCATATTATAGAGTATCAGCACTTCATTCCTTTTTATAGCTATGACCTAAAATTTTTCAATACAAATTTAATTACAAATTGTTTCACCATTGAACAAAACTCTATTGGATATCTTTACTGGGATGTTTCTCCTTTATTTTAGTCTCTTAGTGAAAATATATTTTAGTATATGTGTTGCCAAAGTGAGCACTCTTAATGAAAATATAAATATTTACAGTATAGTGTTCAAGTTAATTGTATTACTCAAAAAACAAGATTCTTGGGGCACCTGGGTGGCTCAGTTGGTTAAGTGTCTGACTTTTAATCTCAGCTCAACTTTTGCTCTCAGGGTCATGTCTTCAAGCCCCATGTTGGGTTCTGTGCTAGGCGTGGAGTCGATTTAAATAAAAAAGTCAGTTCAATATAAACACAACCAAGATTCTTAAAAAAAACAAAGGGTGCCTGGGTGGCTCAGTTGGTTGGGCATCTGACTCTTGGTTTAGGCTCAGATGATGGTCTTATGGTTCGTGGGATCATTGGACTCTGCATTGGCAGCGTGGAGCCTGTGTGGGATTCTCTCTCTTCCTCTCTCTGCTCCTCCTGTGTGTGCGCTCTCTATCTCTTTCTCTCTGTCTCAAAATAAATAAGCATTAAAACAAACAAACAAACAAACAACAAAGTTCTTTAAGGAAACACTCTACTTATAAAACAAAAGGCTTTCTTGAAATACTTCTTTCTTGGAACTGCTTTAGCATACTAATCAAAATGCCATTTTTGTAGCAGTGGAAAAGTAATGATGTGGTTTAAATGCATTTGACTCTGAGCCACGAATCAATGATAAATTTTCCTAACTAAATTAAATGCTGTTCTCTCAGGCCTCCAAAAATTAATTTTCTCGTTCTAATTTCCTATGTTTCTTGGTGTACTGCCCTTGTTTCACACTACAGGTATATAAAAAGATGTTTTTTCTCAACTATGTGAGCCCACCATCCCTTCAAAAACAAGTTCAGAATGATGTCTTTACTAATCCTAATATTTTAATTTCCTGGTTTGATTTCATTTTAAGCATTATCAGATCTTTTTGTTTTGTGAGATAATATGATACCATTTCAGTTCCTATAATGGTATAACAAACTACCATAAAAATTAGTGGTTTAAAACAGTTGTTTAAGTATGTCCATGTATTCTTTGGGTGAGGAATTTGGATGGAGCATTAGGAGAAGGGCTTGTCTGTGCTTCAAAATACCTGTGAATTAGAGAAGCTGGGAAGACTTGGGGCTGAGGTTCACTCTTCCTCTAGGGTCTAGAATCATTTGATGGTACATTCACATTCCTGTCTAGTGGTTGATGCTAGGACCTCCGCTGGGCTGTTAGCCAGAATGCCTGTACTTGACCCTACGTGGGCTATTTCTCAACAGGATATTCGCTGGATCCCAAAAACAAGTTTTAGTAATCACTTTTTTCTTTCTTTTGTAATCACTTTTGATGTTCATTATTGGTCGAGGCAGTCAAAAAATCAACCCTGAAAGGTCCGTGGCAAGACACATAGTAATTAAAATGGCAAAAAGTAGTGATAAAGAGAGTTGTAAAATTAGCTTGAAAAAAGAAAACCGTTACATACAAGGACAACCCCATATGACTGTCACTGGATTTTTCAGCAAAAACTTTGCAGGCCAATAGAAGGGGCATGATATATTCAAAGTGCTAAGAGGAAAAAAGCTCGCAGCCAAGGGTACTCTATCCAGCAAGGCTATCATTCAGAACGGGAGAGATCAGAGTTTCCCAGACAAAAGAAAAGCTAAAGGAGTTCATGACTTCTAATATGGCCCTACAAAAATTGTTAAAGGAGACTCTGAGTGGAAAGGAAAGACCATAAGTAGGAGTAAGAAAAGTAGGAAACACAGGGGGCACCTGAGTGACTCAGACATTCGAGTGTTCGACTCTCAATTTTTTTTTTCTAACATTTTAATTTATTTTTGAGAGACACAGAGACAGAGTGTGAGCAGGGGAAGGGCAGAGAGAGAGGGAGACACAGAATCCGAAGCAGGTTCCAGGCTCTGAGCCATGAGCACAGAGCCCGACCCGACACGGGGCTCGAACTCACAGACTGTGAGATTGTGACCTGAGCTGAAGTGGCCGCTTAACCAACTGAGCCACCCAGGTGCCCCTCGACTCTCGATTTTATCTCAGGTCATGATCCCAGGGTCATGTGCTGGGGTCCTTGTTCCAGGCGAATCGAATCTACGGGTCCACAAAGGACGGACAGGACGGACGGTCAGAGGAAAGGAAGTGAGAGAGTCACAAGAAAAGTGTATTCTAATGACCAAGCAATATGGTGTCTTCTCTATCTGGCGATTCTCTCCCTGTTGGTCTGTGTCTTTATTTAAAAGGTAGTTTGATCTCTTTAACAATAATCCATTTTTACCAGCAGGGTGACAAACCTCCTTAATCCTGTATGTTGGTTTTAAGATAAATTTAGGGTGGAGGAGAGAGCAGGGTGTTCCTTAAGGTCTTATAAATCCATCAAGGCATTGTGCTCCAGGTCCTTCCCCTTTACTTTCCTTGGGGCCAAGGAGAGTGGCTCAAGAAATCCAAACCCGCCATTTAGGCCAGCTGGAGCTTTGCTTTAACCACTTTTCTACACAGGGAAGGGTCTCAACCTGTGAGCCCAAAACGGCTCCCAACATTCATGGGATTGAGCCCCACATCAGGCTCTGTGCCGGGGGTGGGGGGTGGGGTGAAGCCTGGTTAAGATTCTCTCTCTCTCTTTCTCCCTCTGCCTTTCATCCCTGCTCATGTGTAGTTTATCTCTGAAATAAAAAAAATAATAAAAATTAAAGAAAAGTAGGAAGTGCAAAGGCAGTAAAAATAAGTATATCTGTAAAAATCAGGGAAAGGACACACAAATAATAGGATGTAAAGTATGACACCACATACCTAAATCGTGATGGGAGGAGAGGGAGAAAAATAAAGATTAGGCTCAAACTTAAGTGCCCGTCAACTTAATATAGACTGCTATATGCAGAAGATTTTATATGCAATCGGAATGGTAACCACAAATTAAAAACTGGTAATAGGAAAAAAATAAGAGAAAGGAATCCCAAGTATATCACCAAAAAAGCCGACTAATAATGAGAGAAGAGAGCAAGGGAAGAAAAGAATAGAGAAGAACTACAAAAACAACCATAAAGCAAGTAACAAAATGACAGTAAATACATACCCAGTAGTAATTAGTCTGAATATAAATGGACTAAATGCTCTAATCAAAAAACATAGGGTGATGGAATTAAAAAAAAAAAAAAAGACCCATCTATGTGCTGCCGACAAGAGTCTTAATTTCAGACCTAAAGTCACTAGCAGATTGAAAGTGAAAGGATGGAGAAGTATTTATCATGCAAATGGTATTAAAAGGCAAGTGGGGTAGAAATACTCCTATACTCCTATCAGACAAAATAGACGTTAAAACAAAGACTGTAACAAGAGACAAAGGAGGCTATATAATCATAAAGGTAACAATCCAACAAGAAGATACAACAATTGTAAACATTTATGTACCCAACATGTGAGCACTGAAATATATAAAGCAGCTGATAACAGACATAAATAATGGATATAATAAAATAATAGGGGATTCGATAATCTAAACAGAAAATCAAGGAAACAGTGGCTTTGAATGACACATTGGATCAAATGGATTTAACTGATTTGTTCAGAACATCCCATCCTGAAACAACAGAATACATATTCTTTTCAAGTTCATATGGACATTATCCAGAATAGATCATATATTAGGCCACAAAACAGGTCTCAACAAATTAAAAAAAATCAAAGGCCTGCCATTCATCTTTTCAGCCACAATGCTGTGAAACTAGAAATCAACCACAGGAAAACAAAATCCAGAAAGAACACAAATACATGCAGGTTAAATAGCATGCTACTAAACAATAAAGAGAAATAAACAATTACATTGAGACAAATGAAAATGAAAGCACAACAGCCCAAAATCTTTGGGAATGAACAAAAGCTGTTCTAAAAGCCAAGAATATAACAATACAGGCCTATATCAAGAAGCAAGAAAAATCTCAAACTACCAAATTAATAAAAAAACCAAACAACCTAACTTTAGACCTAAAGGAACTAGAAAAAGAAAAAACAAAATCCAAAACCCATAGAAGGAAAAAATAATAAATATTAGAGCAGAAATAAATGAAATAGAAACTAAGAAAACCAGTAGAACTGATTAATGAAAACAGTTGCTGACTCTTTGGGAATAGCAACAAAATTGATAAATCTTTAACTGGACTCCTCAAGAAAAAAAAGAAAGGGAGGGAGGAAGGAATCAACATCAGACATCAGAAATGAAAGAGAAATAACAACTGGATACCACAGAAATAAAAAGGATTATAAAACAATATTATGAAAAATTATATGCCCCCCAAATTGGACAACCTAGAAAAAATGGATAAATTTCTAGAAACATACAACCTACCAAAACTGAATCAGGGAAGAATTAGAAAGTTGGAACAGATTAGTTACTAGCAATAGAATTGAATCAGTAATCAAAAAACTTAATAGGGACACCTGGGTGGCTCAGTCAGTTAAGCGTCCTGACTTTGACTCAGGTCATGATCTCGTGGCTTGTGGGTTTGAGCCCTGCATCTGACTCTGTGCTGACAACTTAGAGCCTGGAGTCTGCTTTGCGTTCTGTGTCTCCCTCTCTCTCTGTTCCTTCTCCACTGGCACTCTGTCTCTGAATAATGAATAAATAAAAGAAATTAAAAAACAAAACAAAATAAAGTCCAGGACCAGATGGGTTCACAGGGGGATTCTACCAGATATTTAAAGAAGAATTAATACCTATTTTTCTCAAACTATTCCAAAAAATAAAAGAGGAAAGAAAGCTTCCAAATTGATTCCATGAGTCCAGCATTACTCTGATTACAAAACCAGATAATGACACAATAAAAAAGAGACTATGGATCACTATCTCTGATGAACATAAATGTAAAAGTCCTCAACAAAATATTGGCAAACCAGATCTAACAATACCTTGAAAAAGTCATTTACCATGATCAAATGGAATTTATTCCTGGGTTGCAAGGGTGGTTCAATATTTGCAAATCAATCAACTTGATAACATCATATAACAAGAGAAAGGATAAAAACCATGTGATAATTTTAATAGATGCAGAAGCATTTAACAAAGTAGAACTTCCATTCAGTATAAAATCCCTCAACAAAGTAGATTTAGAGGAAACATATCTCAATATAATCAAGGCCATATATGAAAAACTCAAGGGTAACATCATACTCAGTGGTAAAAATCTGAGAGCTTTTTCCTCTGAGATCAGGAACAAGACAAAGATGTCTATTCTCACCACTTTTATTTAGCACAGTACTGGAAGTCCTAACCACAGCAGTTAGACAAGAAAAAAAGGAATAAAAGGCATTCAAATTGGTAAGGAAGAAGTAAAACTACCACTTTGCAGTTGACATGATACCATATATAGAAAACCCTAAAGATTCCACCAAAAAACTACTAGAAATGATAATTCAGTAAGGTTGCAGCATATAAATCAATATTTAGAAATCCATTGCATTTCTGTACATGAATAACGAACCAACAGAAAGAGAAATTAAGAAAATTCCATTTATGGTTGTACCAATAATAATAAAATACTTAGGAATAAACTTAACCAAGGAGGTGAAGGACTTATACTCTGAAACTATGAAACCTTGATGAGAGCTATTGAAGATGACATAAACAAATGGAAAGACATTCCACACTCGTGAATTGGAACATCCTTTTAAGTCCATACTATTCAAAGCAATCTACAGACTTAATGAAGCCTCTGTCAAGATAACAACAGCATTCGCAGAACTAGAACAATCAATCTTAAAATTTGAAACCATGAAAGACCCTGAATAGCCATAACAAATTTTAAAATTCTTTGTCATTTTCATTTTTTTTTGTGATTTTAAAAAATATAATTTGTTGTCAAATTGGCTAACATACAGTGTGCTCTTGGTTTGTTTTTTTTTTTTTAATTTTTTAATTTTTTAATGTTTATTTTTGAGAGAGAGAGGATTCATGAGAAAGGCAGAGAAGAGACAGAGCACTAGGTGGGTTAGGAGCAGAGAAAGAGGGAGACATAGAATCCGAAGCAGGCTCCAGGCTCTGAGCTGTTGGCACAGAGCCTGATGCAGGGCTCAAACTCATGAACAGCAAGATCATCACCTGAACCGAAGTCAGACGCTTTACTAACTGAGCCACCCAGATGCCCAGATATAACAATCTTGAAGGAAAAAAACACTGGAGGTGACACACAATCTCAGACTTCAAGATATACTACAAAGCTGTAGTAGTCAAAACTGTATGGTTTTGGGACAAAATGTAGACACATAGATCAGTGGAATAAAATAGAGAACTTAGGAATAAACCCATGATTGTCAATTAATCTTCAACAAAGGAGGTGAGAATATGCAATGAGGAAGAGACAGTCTCTTCAACAAATGGTGTTGGGAAAGCTGGACAGCATCATGCAAAATAATGAAACTGGCCCATTTTCTTATACACAAAAATTGGATTAACGGTCTAAATGTGAGACCTGAAACCATAAAAATCCCGGAAGAGAGCACAGGCAGTAATTTCTCTGACATCAACCATACCAACATTTTTCTAGATATGTCTCCTGAGGTAAGAGAAACAAAAGCAAAAATATGCTATTGGGATTATGTAAAAGTAAAAATTTCTGCACAGCAAAGGAACCAATCAACCAAACTAAAAGACAACTTACTGAATGGGAGAAGATATTTGCAAATGACATAACTGATAAAGGGTTAGTGTCCAAAATACATAAAGAACTTATACAACTCAGCACCCAAATAACAGTCTAATTTAAAAATTAGCAGGAGACATGAACAGACATTTCTCCAAGGATGACCTACAGATGGTCAACAGACACATTGAAAGATCCTCAGTGTCACTCATCATAGAAATGTAAATCAAAACTACAATGAGATAGTACCTCATACAAGTTAGGATGGCTAAAATTTAAAACACAAGAAACAAGCGTTGGCAAGGATGTGGAGAAAAAGGAACCATTTTGCCCTGTTGGTGAGAATGCAAACTGGTGCAGTCACTGTGGAAAACAGTATGGAGTTTCCTTAAAAAAAATAAAAATAGAGGGGCGGCCTGGTGGCTCAATTGGTTAAGTCTCTGGCTTAGGCTCAGGTCATGATCTCACGGTTCCTGGGTTTGAGTCCTGCATCGGGCTCTGTGCTAACAGCTCAGAGCCTGGAGCCTGCTTCAGATTCTGTGTCTCCTTCCCTCCCTGCCCCTCCACTGCTCATACTATGTCTCTCTCTCTCTCTTTATCAAAAATAAAAATAAACATTAAAAAAATTAAATAAAAATAAAAATGGAATGCCATATTATCCAGTAATGGGTGTCAGTTCAAAGAATACGAGAACACTAACTCAAAAAGATGTATGCACCCTTATGTTGATTGCAGCATTGTTTACAAAGGCCAAATTACAGAAACAGCCTGTGTCCATCAATAGATGTTTCTATCTATATGTATACATATATGTATATGTATATACACACACTAGAATGTTATTCTGCCATGAAAAGAAATCTTGCTATTTGCCATGACATGGGTGGAGCTAGTGAGTATAATGCAAAGTGAAGTCAGTCAGTCAGAGAAAGACAATAACATATGATTTCATCGATGTGGAATTTAAGAAACAATGAACAAAGGGGAAAAAGACAAAAAACAGACTGAAGAACAAACTGAGTTACCAGAGGGAAGGTGGGTAGGGGGTTGTGGATAAAATAGGTAGAAAGGATTAAGAGTATACTTAGATTGATAAGCACTACTATAGAGAATTGTTAAATCACTGTATTGTACACCTAAAACTAATACAACACTATGTGTTAACTATACTGGAATAAAAATAAAAAATTAAATAAAAAGCAATTATTGGGAGCTAGGAGTATCCTTATAACTTCTTTTTTGTTTGTTTGTTAAGTATTTATTTATTTTGCACCATTAGGGTAGGGGCAGAGAGAGAGAGAAGGAAAGAGAGAGAATCTCAAGCAGGTTCTGCACCACCAGAGCAGAACCCCACACAGGGCTTGAACCCACGAACTGCAAGATCATGACTTGAGCTGAAGTCGGACACTTAACTGACTAAGCCGCCCAGGGATCCCAAGAGTATCCTTATAACTTCTAATAAAATATAGAGTGATAGAGGAACGATGATTGTTTTTCATGGGAGATCCTATTCAAATATTGTAGTAATCTATAAGATTCCTACTAAACTTTATTATTTTATTAAGATTTTACTTTTTAAAAAAAAACAATTTTAGATTCCTAGCAAAATTGAGTGGAAAGTACAGAGATTTCCCATATATTCTCTGCCCTCCAACATGCTTAGCTTCTCCTTTTTTCAGCCTTCTCCAATAGAGTGGTTTATGTGTTACCATTGATGTTCCTACATTGACACCTCGTAATCACCCGAAGTCCACAGTTTACGTTAGAGTTCACTCTTAGTATTGTGCGTTGTATGGATTTGGTCAGATGTGTTTAACACATATCCATCATGATGGTGTTATACAGAGTAGTTTTACTACCTTAAAAATCCTCTGTGCTCTGCTTGTTCGTCCCTCCCCTGCTCCCAAGTCTTAACAACTACTGATCTTTTTACTGTCTCCATTTTTTTTTGCCTTTTTTGGTAGTGGTTAGAGTCGTATGTTACCTAGTTTTCTGAGATTTACTAAGCCCTTTTAAAATGGAATATAACTCACATACTGTAAATCTACTCATTTAAAGTATGCTGTTCAGTGGCATTTAGTATATTCACAAGGTTGTGTAACCATCACCACAGTCGAATCCCAGAGCATTTTGTCACTCCACAAATATATCCCATGCCATTCTCCTAGCCTTTTGAAGCCACCGATATACTTTCTGTCTCTGAATTTGCCTATTCTGGATATTTTACATAAATGGAATCCATAATATGTGGTCATTTGGGCCAGATTACTAAATGTTTATAACGATGGTTTTAACCTTTTCAAAATATGTTCATATTTAAAAGTAAGTGCATAACTCTTCTCTGAGGTAGACAGGAACTTTATGATGTAATGGCATTGTCAGGTTTATTATGTGTTCATGACCTCAGTTTACCATAGGATGAAGGAAGGAGATTCAGAGGTGGCAGGGTAGAGATTTGGAAAAGTACTGTAGAGTTAAAAGGAAAAATAGAGCATGACAATGTATGAAAAACAAATCAGTCCTATGGGATTTCTAGAACCATGAGTATTAAACTTCATTAAAGTGCAACTGCAATTAAATACTCCAGTTATATTTAAGTATTTAACATTTGAAGATGAGTTGTTGAGCCTTCAGTAAATCTAGTTTGAATCTCATTTCAGCTGAATTTCAGCAAGGTTGAAAGGATGTCAGGATTGTGCCCTTGGTTATTCCAAACTCTTTAAATGGAAGATTGTTGCTACAGTATGCAGAAGGGGTATGGTAAATTTATTTGTTTTAATAAATGAAAACAAAAAGTAGGAATCTTTTGCCTTTTCTACAATTAACTCTGGTAGAGAACTTTTATATAATGGAAATGTGAAGTATTAAAGTTTGAAAGCTCTAAGTATATTTGAAATTAATGATTGGTATCATTAAAGGTTAACATTTTTCTGTAAATTTTACACATTAGGTTTTCTGATTCCTATGATTTGGAGATGCAAATTAGTGCCATCTTCACAATTGAATTTGTAGTTGTAATTATGTAGAAAAGATCAGTAGGATTGCAAATTATAGTAGATTATCTCCTTATCTACCATGGTTCTGACCTTTTAAAGGAAGTCTTGCTAAATTGGTCTTTGGTTCCTGTCTGACTTTTTGCCCTGAGGAGCTATGCTGTTGGTGTAGGCACTGGTGAGGGCTTCTCTTGCCTGGAAACCTAAATGATCTGCCCTGTGTTTCTTTTTCTTGGGTCCCGTACCGTATCCTTCTTGTCTTTCTTGGGGATTCTTCCCTCAACAGAAAGAGTTATCCCTTCTATAATACTGTTTCTAAGAGAAGTAAGTTTTAAAATGAGTTACTGAAAAATGAGAGATGTTCTTTGGTTAATAAAACTTTTGACCCTTTTAGCACTTGTAATCAAATCTTTGTCTTAGAAGTTGCAGTCTCATATTGAGTTGCTTAACTATGACCTTAGAATCCCTTTTCCATTTTATCTTTTCCTTACATCAAATTATCCTGCTTGGGTTGAGGTGGAGGAAATGGCGTCAGAGGGGTAGAAAGAGAGTTATCTGTGTATTCAGGTAAGAAAACCCTTGGGCAACCTAGGAAGAGAATAGTATTTGCTAAAATAATCAGGGTGGAGTTTATGTCTTGGAGTTTTAATTTCTGTGTGTATGAATTGCTATATGTAACTAAGATTAGATGAAAATAAGCTGATTCTGGAAATAATTGGCAGTGGTTTAGCCATTTAGTTATAATATAAAATTTAAGATCTTGTCAGAGCACATAAAAGCACTTTATAGTTTTTAGCTTTTATATGTCTAAGTACTTCACAATCAGGAAGCTCTTTTTGTGATAGTTTTTAGAAAATACAGTCTATTAAAAAGCCTATTACATTTTATTTAAACTCATATCATTAAGAATGTTTAGTGTTTTATAGGTATTCAAATATGGCTATTATTTACATTGTTTTTCGATAGTGAAATGATAATGGCAAGTTTGAAGATTGTTTACGTATATTCTGTTTTCCAGCTGAATATGTATATATATCTGCTTAGGAGATGGGCATGATTTATGACGGATGTGGGGACATATGTGTAATGCACTGAATCTCAGAGATAGAGATTTTTCTTTTTTTACGTCTATATTTTCAGTATCCTGTTTTAATTTTCTTTGGTTATGTACCTAGAAATGGGATTCCTGCATCTATTTTTAATTTTGGGGGGAACCTCCGTCGTGTTTTCTGTAGTGGCTGCACTGATTTACATTTCTACCAGCAGTGCACAAGGGTTCTCATTCCTCCACATTGTTGCCAATGCTTTTTCTTTTTAAATTTTATTTAAATCTAAGTTAGTTAACATATAGTGTAAGAATGGTTTCAGGATTAGAATTTAGCGATTCATCATTTACATATAACACCGAGTGCTCATCCCCCAATAAGTGCCCTGCTTAGTACCCATCACCCACCCAGTACCCCTCTGGCAACCTTCTGTTTGTTAAGAGTCTTTGCTGATTTGCCTCCCTCTCTGTTTTTATCTTATTTTTCCTTCCCTTACCCTATGTTCATCTGTTGTATTTCTTAAATTCCATGTATGAATGAAATCATATGCTATTTGTCTTTCTCTGACTTATTTCACTTAGCATAATACATTCTAGTTCCATCCACGTTGTTGCAAATGGCAAGATTTCATTCTCTTTGATCGTCGAGAAATATTCCATTGTGTATACATATATACACACCTCATCTTCTTTATCCATTCATCAGTTGATTGACATTTGGACTGTTTCCATACGTTGGCTCTCGTTGATAGTACGCCTGTAAACATTGGGGTGCATGTGCTCCTTCGAATCAGCATTTTTATATCCTTTGGATAAATAAGAGATAGGAGAGATCTTAAGGGCTTTTTAAGTTCTGGTTGCTCACTTAGAACAGAAACTTATCTTCAACTTGTGATGTTTGGCTGTTAGAATTACTGCTTTATGATAGCCAATGAAGGGAATGTCGCCTCTTTTTAGGCATCCCATTCTGTTTCTGAATAGTTCTAACTATGTGAAAATTGTGCTTGCATCTCTCCCACGCTACTAACTCAACCATTTATCATAATTTTGTTCCTCTAGAAAAAGTCTCTCTTCTTTAAAAATGCTCTTTTGTTTTTTGAAGACATATATCATGGGTCTCATTACATCTTACTTATGCTAAGCAAACCCAGTTTTTATTGAATTATTAGTAATGTTACAGCATTCCCTTATCCTTATTACCAAATGGACATATTTTAATCCTTAGCTTTCGAATGTTTTTGATTATAGAATACTTTTTTTTTTTTTTTTAATTTGGGGGAGCAGCAGAAAGAAAGAGAAGAGAATCTCGAGTAGGCTCCATGCTCAGTGTTGAGCCCAGTGCAGGGCTCGATCCCACGACCCGGGGATCATAACCTGAGCTGAAATCAAGAGTGGGATGCTCAGCCAGTGGAGCCCACCCAGGTGCCCCTACAGAATACATTTTATATCCCAACTCAGTACACTCATTAGTATATCTACATGTAACTGCAACAACAATTTCATAAAGCAGTATATATTTACACTGATATTTTCTGTTGTTTTTTTCCTCCTTTCCCTTTTTTTTTTTTTTTAAGAGAGTCTGTACGCATTAGCAGGGTAGTGGCAGAGGGGAGGGGAGAGAGAATCTTAAGCAGGCTCCACGCCCAGCACAGAGCCTGACACGGGGCTTGATCTAACAACTATGAGAACATGACCTGAGCCGAAATCAAGAGTCGGATGTTTAACTGGCTGAGCCACCCAGGTGTCCCTGTTCTTTCTCATATTTCAAAAATGCTGGTGTTATTTCTCGTGCTGATTATATTACTCCCTGATGGATTTCAGCCTGTATTTGGAAAACACTGTTCTCATTGGTTCGTGTTGCAGAACTGAAATAAGTATTTCCAAAAGCTGATGTTAGGCTAATCATTGATAAAGTAGGTTTTACCTTTATCACTTCAAAGAAAATATTGTGATGGTGGTTATTGAGTAAACCAGGGTTATTAAGTTCTTGGTACTAAATGCAGCAAAACTAAAATATTTTCAACTTTCATTTTTATTTGTAGGTGGCGACAGACAAGGTTGCAGAAAAGCTGAGTTCTACTCTCTCATGGGTAAAGAACACAGTATCACATACAGTCAGTCAGATGGCCAGTCAGGTGGCAAGTCCATCTGCTTCATTACACACTACATCCTCATCTACCACACTGTCTACGCCAGCCCTTTCACCATCTTCCCCTTCACAGTTGAGTCCAGACGACTTAGAACTCCTGGCTAAACTGGAGGAACAAAACAGGTGAGTGAGGTTGCCTGGCTTCTCTCTCTCTGCAGTTATATGAACTCAACCATTCATTTATATATATATGTCATAATAAAAATTTACTTATATTAAGAATGTTTATTTTCTAGTCTTCAGCTTCTGGTTTGTCAAAATTGCTTAACAAAAGTATTCAAGTGTTTTTGGAGGAGTTGGTCTTAAAACTAAAGTTGTAAGTAAAATTTTCTCCTGGCTCAGATAGCTTTAGAGATTTGTTAATATAGCAAATTCCCTAAATTGTTCCTGAATTTTAGAATTTTGTTAAGGCAGATAAGACTACCATTTTTATTTTATTTTTTAAAGTTTATTTATTTTGAGATAGAGAATGCAAGCAGAGAAGGGGCAAAAAGAAGGAGAGACCTATCCCAAGGAAGCTCATGCTGTCAGCATAGGAGCCCAGCACAGGGTTCGAACTCTTGAACTGTGAGGTCGTGACCTGAGCCAAGATCAGGAGTTGGATACTTCACCAACTGAACCACCCAGGTGCCCCCAAAACTGCTGTTTTTGATTTAAACTTTATAACTAGTCCTCTTTGGTTAATTTGTAATTTAATTTAGGGTGGATGTTGATTTATGGTTCAGAGTGGGAAATCTCTTCATTGAATTTATTCGTGGAAGGCAGTATCTGTTTCTCTTAATGGGCATGAAATAGAATTGTTTGTTAGGAGTATATACTCTGGACCCTGTGTACCCCTTCTCTATATTATTATCAGAAGCTATTTTGGGCATCAGCTACAAAAGAATCATTGGAAGAGCCCCTTTTTGTGTTCAGTCAGGATGTATACTATCGCTGGCTTTAAGAGTAATAACAGATAACTTCTAACAGCTTTTTTTTCATATATAATCGACATAATTAAGGACACATACTTGTGTGCAGTTTGATTGGTTTTTACATATGTGTATATCTGTGAAATAATCACCAAAGTCAAGAAAACATTCTTCTTCCATTCTTCTTCTTTGCATCCCCAGGCAGCCATTGATCTCCTTTCAGCTATGTAGATTAGTTCGCATTTTCTAGAATTTTATAGAAGCGGAATAATAACTGTGCACTTTTTTTAGTGGCGTATTTTACTCAGCGTAATTATTTTGTTGTAGTGTGTGTGTGAGTAGTTCATTTTTTTACTTGCTTAGTAGTATTCTATTGTATGGGATATATTCTAGTTGATTCACTTTTTATTATGAAATGTTGTAAATACCAATGGACAAACGTTTGTACAGATACAAAGCATACATGTGTGCTTCATTTCTCTTGGGCAAATACCTAGAATTGGAATGACTAGTTTTTATGACAGGTACACATTTAACTGTCAAACTTATTTCCAAAGGGCCTATACTTTTTCACATTCCCACCAACCGTGTATGAAAATTTCAGTTCCTCTACATCCCTGCCAGTACTTGGTATGGTTAGTCTTTAATTTTAGCCATTCTAACAGGTATTGGTATCTTGTAGCTTTTTTGTTTTGTTTTGTTTTGTTTTAAAGTTTATTTATTTTTGCGAGAGACCAAGACAGCACGTGAAGGGGAGGGGCAGAGAGAGAGGCAAGGAATCGCTTTTCAGCACAGAGGCTGACACAGGGCTCGAACCCACAACCATTGAGATCACGACCCAAGCCCAAACCAAGAGTCAGATGCTCAACTCACTGAGTTACCTAGGCGCCTGGTGTTTTGTAGTTTTAATTTGCATTTCCTAATGGTGTTGAGCATCTTTTTATGTGCTTATTTGCCATTGATGTATATTCTTTGATAAAATGTCTGTTTGAATTTTTTGCCTGTTAAAAATTAGGTTGCTTTCTTATTGTATTTTAAGAGTTCTTTGAACATTTGGGATATGAATTCTTTATCACATATATGTTTTGTAATATTTTTCCCCAGTCTATGGCTTATCATTCTCTTAACAGTATCTTTTGTTGTACATTTTAATGAGGTTGTAAATTTTGATTAAGTCCAATTTGAAATTGTTATTTTATGGATTGTCCTTTTGATGACTCAAAGTCACATAACTTGATGCCAATTGTTTATTATAGAAGTTTTTTATAGTTCTAAGTTTTATGTTTAGGACTGGTCCATTTTTTTTTAGAAAGCAGTGTGTGTGTGTGTGTGAGTTTTTTCAAGTTTATTTATTTTGAGAAAGAGAGAGAGAGAGACAGCATGAGAGAGAGAGGGTCAGAGAGAGGGTGAGAGGGAGAATCCTAACCAGGCTCTGCACTGTGAGCACAGAGCCTGATGTGGGGCTGGAGCTCATGAACTGTGAGATCATGACTTGAACTGATGTCAGGAGTCTCAACTGAGCCACCCTGGTGCCCCTAGGTCTGATCAGTTTTGAGTTAGTTTTGTACATGGAGCAAAGTATAGATCAAAATTCATTTTTTGAATATGCATATTGTTTCTGTACCATTTGTTGAAAAGGCTGTCCTTTCTTGACTTAAATATTTTTGTACTTTTGTCAAAAATTAGTTGTCAGTGTATGTATAGGCCTATTTCTAGACTTCCTGTATTGATGTATAGAGTTCCATTGATGTGTTTTCTGTCTTAATGTCAATGTTTTGATTACTGTAACTTTATAATATGTCTTGAAATGAGATAGTGTTAATCCTCCAACTTAGTTCCCCATTTTGACTATTTTTGGAACTTAACATTCCCATATAAACTTTATTTTATTTTATTTATTTTTAATTTTTTAAAACATTTTTATTTATGTTTGAGAGACCGACAAAGTGCAAGCAGGAGAGGGGCAGAGAGAGAGGGATACACAGAATCTGAAGCAGGCTCCAGGCTCTGAGCTGTCAGCACAGAGCCCAACACGAGGCTTGAACACCAATTGTGAAATCATGACCTGAGCTAGAGTCTGATGCTTCACCGACTGAGCCACCTAGGCACCCCTCCCATAAGAATTTTAAAACAAGTTGTTAATTTCCATAAAAGTACTTGCTGAGCTTTTGACTGGAAACTGTATTGCCTTATATATCCTGCTGTGTTTGCAAAACTTGTTCTGGCAGGTTTTGTTGTTTTTTTTTTTTTTAGAAATTCCATTAGATTTTGTATGTGAATGAGGATGTCATCTGTGATTAAAGCACTTTTACTTCTTCCTTTTGTATCTGGATGCCTTTATTTCTTTTCTTTGCCTAATTACAACTGGCCAATACCTTGAGTACAATTTTGAGTGTAAGTGGTGAACATAAATTTTTGTTTTTCTGATTTTAGGGATGAAACATTGAATATGGTAACTGTAGGTTTTGTAGATGGCTTTTATCAGATTGAGGAAGTTCCTTTATCCTCCTCATTTGCTTAGAGTTTAAAAGAAACAAATGTTGAATTTTGTCTAATGCTTTTTCTGCATTTATTGAAATGATCATGTAGTGTTCCTTTTATAGTCCAATATGGTAAATTACATTGACTTTGAGTGTTAAATCAACTTTGTATTCCTGAGATAAACTCATTTAGTTGTGATAAATTGTCTTTATAAAATATTGTTGGATTCAATCTGCTGAAATTATATTTGGAATTTTTGCATTTTTGTTCAGGGTGGATGTTGTTCTGTAGTTGTCTTAGGATTTTTTTTACATTTATATGTAATGGCTGTGTGATCTTCTTTTCTAGTATTTGTTTGGTGCTGTACATTTTTTAAGCCCCGTTTTAGTAACAGCCATTTAAGTGTATTGAGAATTGTTTTATGATCCTGAGTATGGTCTTATTTTGATAAACATTTTATGTGAACTCGAGAAATGGGTATATTAAGCTGTTGTTTGGTGGAGTATTCTATGAACATTAATTGATTAAAATTGTTGGTTAATGTTTAAGTCTACTATTTCTTTGCTGGTTTTCTGTTTACTTGTGATATCGGATATTGACAGAGGAGTATTGAAACCCTCAACTATAATTGTGGATTTGTCTGTTTTTCTTTAAATTATTTTAGTCTTTGTTTCTTGTATCTTGAAGTTGTATTTATTAACTATTTAAACATTTAGGTTTGTCATGCCCTTTTGTGAAATGCCTTCTTTATCTTTGGTAATATTGTTTGCTTAGAAATCTACCTACCCATCGTAACTTTCTTTTGAATAGTGTTAAAATTTTATATATTATCCATCCTTTATCTTTAAAGTTTGTCAGCTAGGCAGCATATATTTAGGTCTTTTTAAAATACATACTGATGATCTTTACCTTAGAATATTTAGACCATTTACTTTTTAAAAAAAATTATTAAAACAAAGTTCTGTTTCTTCCTCACATTTAATATTCATCTTAAGCTGCAGGTTGAGTATTTCTTTCTCCATACTTCTTTATTCCAGGCCCAATGACCAGCCCTTTTGCAGGATAAACCAGACTTGTGGCAAATGGAAAAGAGATAGAGTAGAAATACCTTGAAGTGTCTGTTAGGGAGTGATACACACAACTTCTATCTAGACTCTAATGACCGAAGCAAATCATGTACCCAAACCTTTTGGATTGAAGTGGGAATTATAGTCTTCTTGAAGGGCTAGATCTAAGAAAATATGTTATCATTAATATTTCTTCTGCTTTTTTCCTGTATTTTCATTGTATTTGTATTGTATTTGTAATTTATTTACACACTGTAGAATCCACCCTTTTAAAACATATGATATAGTGGTTTTTGGTATACTTTCTTTTTTTTTTTTTTGGTTTTTGGTATACTTTCAAAGTTATGAGTCTATTACTGTTATTCAGTTTCCAAACATTTTAATCACCTCCAGAAGAAACTCTCTACTGATGAGTTTACCTTTTTCACCTTTCTTCCAGCCACTGGTAATCACTAATCTACTTTCTATTTCTGTGGGTTTGCCTACTCCGGACATTTCATTATGGACTCAAATAATAGGTAGTCTTTTGTGACTGGCTCCTTTCATATAACATAGTGTTTTCTAGGTTTTCAAGAAAATAGATCAATTATATTTAATATGATTATTGATATGCTTATGTTTAAATCTTTTATTTTGTTTTATTATTTTTTAAATTTTTTTTTAAAGAGAGAGAATGTGAGCGGGGGAGACAGAGAGGGAAAGAGAATCTTAAGTGACCTCCATGAGGCTTGATCTCATGACTGTGAGATCATGACCTGCACCAAAGTCAAAAGTTAGATGCTTAACCTCCTGAGCCACCCAGATGCCTCTGTCATTTTGTTTTATATTGTTGTTTCCTTTTTATTTTTCTGTCTACTTTTGATTTAGTGGAATTTTGTTTATTCTGTTTATTTTTTTGTTGTTGATTGATTAGCTGTAAATTTGTTTTGTTATTTTCTGGTTGCTTTAAGATTCATAGTAGAAATCTTTAATTTATCACCATCTGCCTTCAAGGGATATCACACTATTTGAGTGGTGTAAAAACTTAGAATAGTACAATTCCGTTCATTTCTCCTCTCTAGTCCTTTGTACTAGTTTTGTCATGTATCTTCCTTTTATGTATGTTGTAAACCTCATACTGTATTAATATTTTTGCTTCAATAATTATCTTTTAAAGAGATTGAAATAATAAAAAATCTCATGTATTTACATATTTTACATCGCTGGAGCTCTTTCATTCTTTAGCTCTAGATTTCCAATTGATAGAACTTCCTGTCTGAAGGACTTCCTTTAATAATAATTCATGAAGTGTGGGTTGCTCTTGTATGTTTGAGTCTTCATTTTGCCTTTGATTTTTAAAGATGTTTTCTTTGTGTATAGGTTGACAGTGTACCCCAGTACTTGAGTGATGTTTCATTGACTTCTGTCTTGCATTGTTTTCATTATGAAATCTGATCCATTTCTTACCTTTGTTCCTTTGTATATGGAGTATCTTTTTTTCCTCTTTGTAAGATTTTTTTCTTTATTCATGATCTAAACTGTTCGATTCAGAGCTACCTGATTGTATTTTTCTTCATGTTTTTTATTTGGGTTTTGTGCAAATTCTTGTAGATTTATAGTTTTCTTCAAATTTGGAAACTGTTTGAAAATTTTTTTGGGTGGTCCAGTTGGTTGAGTGTCCAGCGTCAGCTCAGGTCATGATCTCATGGTTCCTGGGTTCGAAGTTGGGCTTTCTGCTGACAACGCAGAGCCTGCTTCAGATTATCTGTTTCCCTTTCTCTCTGTTCCTCCCTGCTCACACTCTCTCAAAACTAAATAAATATTAAAAAAAAGAGCACTTGTGACGAGCACTGGATGTTGTTTGTAAATGATGAAACACTGAATTCTACTTCTGAAACCAATATTGCACTGTATGTTAACTAAAATATAAATATTACTAAAAAGAAAAAACTGGTTCTTTAATGGAAAAATAGTGTGCACAAAAGATAACTTTTGGTGCTGAATTATAAGTGAGCAAAGTTGAATTTATTTTTATGGTTGTAATCAGTAATTATTGTACAACTATAATATACAAAGCACTGCAGTAAAAATTATAACTTATGGATATAGGTGAACTTTTCTCCAAGTAATTCACAGTTTATTCGGAAATACCAGAGGTGCCCTGTGTGTATGTTAATATCTAAAGAATAATTACTAGAATTATTTAAAGATGTTCAGAAAAGAGGTTATGACAAATAAGAATTTGAAGTTAAAGGAACAGAAGGTTATCACTCTTATTCTTGTGTGGATTACTCAAAATCTGTAGTCTTTTTTTTTTTAATGTTTATTTTTGAGAGACAGAGCATGAGTGGGGGAAGGGCAGAGAGAGAGGGAGACACAGAATCCACACTTGATCTTAGCCAAAAGGCCGAGAAGCGATGGGAGACACAGAATCCAAAGCAGGCTCCAAGCTGGCAATATAGAGGGCCTCGAGCTCATAAGCCTAGAGAGCATGACCTCAGTGGAAGTCGGATGCCCTACTGACTGAGCCACCCAAGCTTTTTTTGAGTTCGCGTTTTGAGTTTTTCTCTTTTCTCCCCTCTCCTTTCCCTCCCCTCACCTTTCCCTCCCTTCTCCTTTTCCTCCCTTCTCCTTTTCCTCCCCTCGCCTTACCTCCCCTCCATGGGAAAGATTTATGTGTAGAGAGTGGTTGAATATAGTGCCACCTTGTTTGGTCTTGGAACAATCCTGGTGAAAAAACACCTTTCTGACTCTAATAAAAAATAAAATGACAAACACTAGGTCTAGCTCTCCTCCCCCCGTTCTGCCCTACTACCCTGCCAACCTCTTAAATCTGAGGAAATATTCTAAGAATAATAACTTAAATTTTCTCTGATCATTTCTGTGGCTTATAATTTAGATACACAAATTATATAACTAAAGTAAAAATTATGAGACACAGTTACTGTTTGTAACAAGGGATGTGCTTTTATTCAGGATTTTTTTCTTCTCCAAATGTAGACTCATGATACTTATGTTACTTAACTCAGTTTAATTCAGAAAGTATAAAAATGGCAATATTTTAGAAAATTAAAATTAAAGAAACATGAAAATAACAAATTTTATAAACTGTTTTTTTTCTTTCCTGTAATTTTACTGCAGTTATAACTTTTTAAAATCAGTGCATGTGGCAATTGCAGAAAGTTGTGAAGAAATGGTTCAATGTAATATCAAAGATCTGTTTGATGAAAGTTAATAATTGATAGTTAAAGTTGATATGGAACAGCTGTTTTTTTCCTATGTGTTAAATGTGTTTTCTTTCTCATTTTGAAAACATGAAGGCTTTGGCAGAGATGAATTTAGGAAGGTATGGTTTAAGTGTAATAATAGTATATTTTAATTAAGGAGGAGAATGTTGCTAATTTAAATTTCTTATAGGCCATTATTTGTGTGGTTTAAAAGTTTGGCATTGCAGCAATGTTTATTTCCTTTTACATTCTATTTGGACTCCAAATTTGCTTTTTAATAGAGTTTTGGAGGTGAGATATGAGAATGAGGAAATGAATAGTATTCTTTTAAACTAAAGTAATTGTATTTTATGTATTTTTAAGTAAAGTAAGCAGGAATCTTTGAAACCTTAATGTATCTTTATCTTACCAACATCTAAAGTCACACCATCCAGTAAGGCAGCCACAAGTCATATGTGGCAGTTGAGCACCTGGAATGTGGCTGGTCTGAATTCTTATGTGTTGTAAGAGTAAAATGTACATCAGATTTTGAAGAACTGATTTGAGAAAAAGAATATGTCATTAATCAAAATTTCGATTACATGCTAAAATGATATTTTGGCTATATTTGGGAAAATTATTAAAGTTAATTGCACTTGTTTCTTTTACTGTACGTGTGGCTAGAACATTTAAAATGATAGAGGAGCTTGCATTATATTTCTGTTTGACAATGCTGATCTAGATGATCTAACATAACTTTCATCTTACGTTTATAGTTTTACTACTAAAGCATTACTTTGTTTACCTGAGGTTACTCTCTATCATGCAACCATGAATATTAAGGAAGTAAAGAGCTTCTGAGCAAAACAGATATTTTTAAGTCTCTGTGTTAAAAATTAATGTATTTTAAATCATAGGAGAGGCTTTTAAGATCTTCCCACAAACTCTATTCTTTTTCTTTTTATTGAAGATTATGTAAAATTTTTTAAATCAGTTGTCTGAGTTCCTGAGGAATTTGATGATATAATTAAAAGGGTTGATTGAACTCCTTCTTCTATTGTAACTAGCTTAGCTTCACATTGTATCTTTATTTTTATTTAAAAAATTTTTTCTACTGTTTATTTTTGAGAGAGAGCGAGCATGAGCAGGGGAGGGGCAGAGAGAGAGGGAAACAGAATCCAAAGCAGGCTCCAGGCTCTGAGATGTCATTACAGGGACTGACACGGGGCTCAAACTCAGGAACTCAGGATCATGACCTCAGCTGAAGTCGGATGCTTAACCGACTGAGCCAACCAGGTGCCTCCACATCATATCTTTATATTAAGAAGTCTAAGAAGTTAAGTGTGCTCTGCTTGTTTGTCTAGAATGTCTGTATAAACGTAATCCCCAAACCATCAGTTTCCAATCAGAATATTTAGAAGGGAGCTGCAAGTCTCCTGTGTTCACCTTCTCTGAGATCTCAAAGAAACAAAAGCGAAAGAAAAAAACTACTTACTTTCAGAACTGGAGAGATCCCTATCACTTAGGCACCCTACTATGAATTGTCCCTAAATTGTTTCCTGTGCTAATTCCTTGTGTTTTATCTGAGTTCTCCCTTTTCTTGGTTTTTATTGCTCTGAGACTTCAATTTGTACTTGATGGTATTGATGTGAAAGGGTGTGACTACTCTGTGTGTCACGCATGTGTTTTGTTGCTGCTTATTTGCCTCTTTTAGTTTGCTGGTTGCTGTCTTTACCCCAGTACATTCATATCCTGTTTCTTTGATGTAACATTACAAGAGATATTTGAACCCCATGATTGGAAAGTTGATCCCTCTGCAGTAAGTGCCAGCGTATTTAGCTTTCCAAGTGTTCTTCTTATATAGCATTTTTTTACCTTAACTTTTCTTAGATCTTTCTTTACCTCTTTGTAAGTTATCTTAGCAGTTTACACATTTCCAAATGGCATGATGACTTGTTGCTGTTCCGGTATCCATAGGAAAGCATTATGCTTAGTACAATAGGATATTTAAAAAGTTTACTATCAACTCTTTGCTAATACAGTATTTCCCCATTACCGGTGCAGAATACGTTTCAAGGGTGTCTGAAACCGTGGATAGTACCGAACTCTATGTATATACACACACACAAACACCTATGATAAAGTTTAATTCACAGTATTAGACTAGCAACAATACCTAATAATACAATAGAGCAATTACAGCAGTTTTCTCATATACCTGTCATGAAGCACACATTCTGGTGTTTTCCTTAGATAGGTGACCTCTTGGTGAGGATAAGGTTCAGTTCTTAGTCATTAAGATATGGTGAAGGCAATCCGCCTAGTAAAATACAACTCACACTACTCCCTGTGTTGGCATATTCCCTTGTTCTCAGTTCTCAGTTTAGTCGCTGATTCTGTCCATTAGGGAGCTGGAAATATCTTTTCTTTGCCAAGTCTTCTAAGCTTCTGGAAGCTGCCATACCTACATTTTCTCCATCCTAATGTTACTTGAAATCCAACTGAAAATTTGCTTTAGCACCCCTATTTCAGATAATGTAGGGTTATAGCCATTTTGAATGCTGTCCTTAGAGCTAGAACTCTAACAAAAACTTGGAGTTGCTTACTTAGGAGACTGAGGATTATGTATTGTCCAGTCAGTAGAGATCTATCCTCTGATGTCTTAAGTCTGGTGGCATTCTGGAAGGTTGAATACATTTGGACTTGTGAATTATTATATAGCAGTGACAGATAATAAATGGCCAAGAGGCCACACAACTCTATGGGGAATGCCTTTGATTGTAGTATACAGTATTCCTGGTGGGCCTATATTCTCTTCCTTTAATCTGATAAATTTCTTCTTATTAATTAATCATAAGGAAATTATGATGGGATGGGAAGGTAGTTTCCTTTCTTGCAATAAATCCATCCAAGGCAGTGAACCCATGTGCTCTGGAGAGAGGGAAATAAGTGAGTAAGTTTTGAATAGACTTTTCAGTAGTCCACAGACCTGTGAGTAATACTTACAATTTTCCCAGTTGCTGTCCTCAAGTCTTTGGAAATTGTTGACATTTTCAGGTAGTATGCTCCGTCTGTTTCCATGTCAGAATGTTTTAATTATCTTGCTGTTTAAGAGTCTTCCTGAGTTGTTTCACTGTATTTAGCAAAGAGGAGTAAAAATACATGATTCTGACTAAATGTTTTATAAAATCCGTGTTTTCTTACTGAATATGTGAATTGTTTTCCTGTATGCCATGACTTAGTAGTTCGATGGGGAGAGACTTGATAGTATCAGTTCAAGTATTACTTCTTGAAATGTTTCAACTCTCTGACAAAAGGACTTCATTATACTAGCACTGAAAAAAAATTCTGAAATTTCTCTTTAGAAAATTCTAAAATTTGTTAGAGTGACCAACAAATTTGAAAAAGTGAAAATGAAATGTTTATCTCTTCCTTTCTTTACAGAATAGATGCATTTAATATAGCAAAAACAGTTCGTTCTAAAGTAATAGTCATTATTTAAAAGGTTTTAAAGGGCTTTCAATAATAAAAAGCAGTAGTTTCTCACCTAACTGTCACTGCTCCTAGGGTCATTAACCATAGATAATAGTTTTTATAAGTTGTTATAAAGTTGGTGTATAATTTGGAGAGAAATGCTCAGTTCTTAAGTATATTGTGAGTTTGACAAATTTGTGTATTACCCACATGCCAGTTAACACATGGATGATTTATTTCTATCATGTTAGGAAATTCCCATCATCCCAGAAATCCCTTGAGCCCTTTTCTAGCAACCTCACCCCTTTGAAACCTCTCTTCTGAGTTTTATTGCCATTGATATATTTTACTGGTTTTTTTTTAATAAAAACTTTTTTTGGGGCTCTAATTCATTTACATACAATTCACTAACTTAAAATGTACAATTCCGTGTTTTTTCACATGCTCAGAGTTGTGTAGCCATCACCACAAGAAAACATGTATCCATTAGCAGTCACTGCCCATCCCTTCTTGCTCTTCTCACTTCCACTTCAGTTCTCAGGAACATCTAATCTACTTTATGAGGTGTAGATATTTAATATAAATGGATTATACAATATGTTTCTTTTTGTGCCTTTCACTTAGCATAATATTTTCAAGGTGCATCCATGTTGTAGCATACCAATACTTCATTCCTTTTCATGACTGGTTAATATGCCACTGTATGACTATACCAGTGGTTTTTTTTTTTTCTTTTTATTAATTCATTTAACGGTTGATGGGGACATTGGATTGTTTTCACTTAGGAGCTGTTATGAATAAATGCTGCCATGAACATTTGTTGTGTAAGTTTTGAGGTAACTTTCTATCCCTTCTTGGACATAGCTTTTCCATTTCTCTTAGAATTGCCAGACTGTTTCCAAAGTGGTTTTACCATTTACATTCACATCAGTGGTGTCTAAGGGTTCCTATGTCTCCATATCATCACCAGCATTTGTTACTATGTCTTTTGATTATAACGATCCTAGTCGTTGTAAAGTGGTATCTTACTATGGTTTTGGTTCGCATTTCCCAAGTGATTAGTGACTGAGCAGCTTTTCATGTGCTTATTGGCCATTGTGTATCTTCTTTGGAGAAATGTTTATCCTGATTATCTGCCTGTTTTTTAATTGGGTTGTTTGTTTTTATTATTGAGTCATGGGTTTCTTACATATTTTAGATGTATGTCTTATGAGTTGCAAATAGTTTCTCCCATTCTGTAGGTTTTCTTTTTCACTTGATAGCATCCAGGAAGGTACAAAACATTTATTTAAATTTTTTTAAATGTTTTTTTAAATTTATTTTTGAGAGAGAGAGAGAAAGAGAAAGAGTGTGAGTGGGGGAAGGGTAGAGAGAGGGAGACACAGAATCCAAAGCAGGCTCCATGCTCTAGGCTCTGGACTCGAACCCCCGAACCATAAGATCATGACGTGAGCCGAGTCAGACGCTTAACCGATTGAGACGCCCAGGTGCCCCAAAACAGTTTTAATTTTGGTTAGTTCAGTTTGTTTATATAAATATAAATACATAAAACTTTGAATTGGGAGTAACTTGGTTTGTGAGTGTTCCTCAAGACAAGCAAACGTTTAAAATAAATTTTAACTTGATAAACATACGATGTCTTGCAATATGAGTAGCACATGATGCCAGGTGTCACGTGATCACAACTAAGCCAATGGTTCTTGAAATTCACTTTGATATACAAGTGCTTTTGATTACAGGCATGTTTCTGGAATGAATTGTGCATGCAAACCAAGGTTTTACTGTATGTATATAGATACAGATATAGTCACTTGTGCTTTGGGTGTCATATTTAAGAATATTTATTTATTTATGTTTATTTTTGATAGAGAGACACACCTAAGAGTGGGAGTGGGAGAGGGGCAGAGAGAGAGAGACGGAGACAGGGAATCTGAAGTGGACTCCAGGCTCTGAGCTTTCAGCACAGAGCCCGGTGCAGGGCTTGAACTCAAAACGGTGAGCTCATGAACTGAGCCAAAGTCTGATGCTTAACTGACTGAGCCACCCAGGTGCCCCAATTATTATGATTTTTTTTAAGTTTACATAAGTTTTTTTTTTTTTTTAATGTTTATTTTTGAGAGACATAGAGGCACAGTGTGAACAGGGGAAGGGCACAGAGAGAGGGAGACACAGAATCGGAAGCAGGCTCCAGGCTCCGAGCTGTCAGCACAGAGCCCGACGCGGGGCTCGAACCCACAGACTGCGAGATCATGACCTGAGCCGAAGTCGGCCGCCCAACCGACTGAGCCACCCAGGCGCCCCTACATAAGTTTTTTGAGAGAGGGAGTGTGGAAGCAGAGAGGGAAGGAGAGAGAGAATCCCAGGCAGGCTATGCGCTGTCACCAGTCTTAGAAACTGAGATCATGACCTGAGCTGATATCAAGAGTCGGAGCCTTAAGCAACTGAGCCAAACCAGGAGCCCCTAAGAAGGCTGGACCTAACCCAAAGTCATGAGGTTCTCCTATATTTTTTTCTATAATAAGCTTGTTCTTGAACTTCATATAAGTGGAATCATATAGTATGTACTTTTTTGCATCTGGCTTCTTTCACTCAACCTAACGTGTACAAATTCATCCATTTTATTGTATGTATCAGCAGTTTGTTTCTTTTTATTGCTGAGTCATTGCAATGAATGAATATATCACAATTCGGTCATTTATTTTGTCTTGATGTTTGGATGGTTTCCGGGTTTTAAATATTACTAATAACGCTTCTATGAACTTTCTTCAAGTCTTCTTTATGGATATGGGTATTCATTTATCTTGCTGGGTCAAATGAAAATTTAGTTCTTCAAAGTGGTTGAACTATGACATTTCAGTAACATATGATGGTTATAGTTCTCATCTTGGGCGACACTTGGTATGGTCATTCTTTAAAACTGTAGCCATTCTAACGTGTACATAGTGCAGTTTGTTTTTTTTAGGTTCATTGACTTTCCTTGAGATAGAGAGACAGAGTAGAGTGCATGTGAAAGCAGGGGAAGGGGAGATAGAGGATCCCAAGCTAACTCCACGCCGTCAGCGTGGAGCACAACGTGGGGCTCAAACTTACGAACTATGAGATAATGATCTGAGCTGAAATCCAGAGTCAAATGCTTAACTGACTGAGCCACTCAGATGCCTCTACATAGTGTGATTTTAACTTGCTTTTTCCCTGATGACTAAAAAACATGTTGAATGTTTTTCATTGCTTGTTGACCGTTTGATGATCTTGTTTCGTAAAGTGTCAGTTTAAGTCTCTTATTCATTTAAAAAAAACTGTGTTGTTTACCTTTTTAATTACTGACTCTGTAAGTTCTTCGTGTATTCTAGATACTAGTCTTTCGTCAGACTGCATATGTGGAGAGCTTTTTTTCCTGAGTTGACGGTTTACCTTTTCATTTTCTTAAGGGTATCTTTTGAAGAGCAGGGATTTTAAGTTTGATGAAGTCCACTTTATTTCTTAATCAATTTTTTTCTTTTGTGGTTAGTGTTTCCTTGTGTCCCATTAACACATTTTGCCTATTCCAAGGTTGTGAAGTCTTTTTCCTGTTTTCTTCAAGGGGTTTTAATAGTTTTTAGCTTTTATATTAATGGCTATTGTCCATTTGAGTCATTTTTGTTCGTCTTGTGAGTTAAGGCACGAATATTTTATTTTATTTTTATTTATTATTATTAAGTTCTTTTTTTTTAAATATAATTTATTGTCAAATTGGCTAACATACAGTGTATAAAGTGTGCTCCTGGTTTATTGCTTACATACCACACCCAGTGCTTATCCCAACAAGTGCCCCCCTCCTCAATGCCCATCATCCATTTTCCCCTCTCCCCTACTCCCCCATCCACCCTCAGTTTGTTCTCTGTATTTAAGAGTCTCTGTGGTTTGCCTCCCTCTCGGTTTGCCTTGCCTCTCTGTTAAGTATTTTTTTTCCCCTTCCCCACCCCCATGGTCTTCTGTTAAGTTTCTCAAGATCCACATATGAGTGAAAACATGATATCTGTCCTTCTCTGACTGACTTATTTCACTTAGCATAATACCTTCCAGTTCCACCCACATTACTACAAATGGCATGATTTCATGCTTTCTCATTGCCAAGTAGTATTCCGTTGTATACATTAATCACATCTTTATCCATTCATCAGTTGATGGACATTTAGGCTCTTTCCATAATTTGGCTGTTGTTGAGAGTGCCGCTATAAACATTGGGATACATGTGCCCCTATGAATCAGCATTCCTGTATCCTTTGGATAAGTTCCTAGTAGTGCATCGTTGGGTCGTAATGTAGTTCTATTTTTAACTTTTCGAGGAACCTCCACACTGTTTTCCAGAGCAGCTGCACCAGTTTGCATTCCCACCAGCAGTGCAAGAGGGTTCCCTTTTCTCCACATCCTCACCAACATCTGTTGTTTCCTGAGTGGTTAATTTTAGCCGTTCTGACCTGTGTGGGGTGGTAGCTCAGTGTGGCTTTGATTTGCATTTCTCTGATGATGAGTGACGTTGAGCATCCTTTCATGTGTCTGTTGGCCATCTGGATGTCTTCTTTGGAAAAGTGTCTATTCACGTTATCTGCCCATTTCTTCACGGGATTATTTGGTTTTCGGGTGTTCAGTTTGGTGAGTTCTTTATAGATTATGGATACGAACCCTTTAACCGATATGTCGTTTGCAACTATCTTTTCCCATTCTGTCGGTTGCCTTTTAGTTTTGTTGATTGTTTCCTTTGCTCTGCAGAAGCATTTTCTCTTGATGAGGTCCCAATAATTCATTTTTGCTTTTAATTCCCTAGCCTTTGGAGATGTGTCAAGTAAGAAACTGCTGCAGCTGAGGTCAAAGAGGTTGTTGCCTGCTTTCCCTTCTAGGGTTTTGATGGTTTCCTGTCTCACATTTAGGTCTTTCATCCATTTTGAGTTTATTTTTGTGTGTGGTGTAAGAAAGTGGTTGAGTTTGATTCTTCTGCTTGTTGCTGTCCAGTTTTCCCAGCACCATTTGTTAAAGAGACTGCCTGTTTTCCATTGGATACAAGAACAATATTTTAAATAATGCGGTAGCTTTGGAATATTTCATTTATAAATTTTTCTCACAGTTCTGTGTATTTGTGTATGTTATTTCAATGTCCTCTGAAGATAAACTGCTTCACTCTCTTCTCTAACTCACCCATGACTGCACTTGGCATATAACTTGGCAATCTCTGAGACCCTTCCGACTCTCTAAAGTCCTCCTGTTTAGGCACTTTTTCATTTATCTTTCCATCATATTTCAAACTTACTGTTTAACTTAGGGAATACCCTTATATTCTTTTTAATTGCATCTCTCTATTGATGGTAGTACTGCAGTTTCATTATTTAGCATATAGCAAGCATTCAGTGAGTAATTAACTGAAATGAAGAATTTAGGTTCAGGTTATTTCAGTAAAGTTTGTTGCTCTATTCCATTTAGAATTCTGAGGGATTACAATAATATAAAAGTGCTTACATATGTGCACTGCTTTTTCCATAAGATATATTGTAGACTTACTGAAATAATATCTATGGAAAAAAGAGTATTAAAGTAAAACATTATCATTAATTTTTTTTAATAAAGAATATTTTTAGCAGATAGTTGACTCTTACTTTGGCTGTTTTATAAATTTTTCTGTTTCTAGCCATATTTGGGATATTTAATTTAAATTACCGTTGCAGTGGAAATGTATAAACTATCCCATGAATAAGAATAGAACTTGTTCAGTTTTTAGTATTGCATTGTGTTATTGAATATGACATATTTGGGATTTGAAGTTCTTTTTTTAATATGCAGATTTTGATTTTATTTCAGTCAGTGGAGATTTAACGTACCTTGTATTGAGCTAAATGCTCTCAGGGATATAAAGATGAGTAAGTTATAAATCTCCCATGCAAAGGGTGTTTCTGTAGTCTGCTCAGTAGGGTTTGACATGTATGTTTATTAGTTTTCATGTATCTTAAATTATTATTGAGAGCATTTGTTACATCTTAAACAGATGACTTTCTCAAGGCATTATTGGAAATTAGTAGCCATGTTAAAAACACAAATAGGGGCGCCTGGGTGGCTCAGTCGGTTGGGCGGCCGACTTCAGCTCAGGTCATGTTCTCGCGGTCTGTGAGTTCGAGCCCCGCGTCAGGCTCTGTTCTGACGGCTCAGAGCCTGGAGCCTGCTTCCGATTCTGTGTCTCCTTCTCTCTCTGCCCTTCCCCTCTTCATGCTGTGCCTCTATGTCTCTCAAAAATAAATAAACATTAAAAAAAAAATTTAAAATAAAAAAAAAACACAAATAGATCTTTGAGAACCTAATAGAATGACTTGTAATTTGTATCTTTATAGTGAGAGAGCCACATTTTCCAATCTTTCATTGCAGTCCTATTCTTTATGAAATAAATGATAGATTTGATGTTGTGATATGTCATAGAACTGATATCTGAAATTATCTCATCTTTGAACAGATAAGGAAATACAAAGGTGAAAGGACCTTAAGAATGAAGAGGTCTCAGTTTGAGAGTACAAACCCAGTGATAAATAACAACCGTTAGTTGGCCCTAGTTTTTGGGAGATAGTGGGGATAATGGAGACTGAGTGGATTAAAGTCCTCCATCTAAGCAGAGAAGCTCCTACTCTGCTACACCTTGTTTTTCCTGTGCAGGAATATGGATTGGTTTGGTTTTGCCCTATCTTTTTATTTTTCAAGAGAATCCAGAATTGTAAATAAGTATATGTGTATATAAACAAATAACTGAAAGCTTCCAATTTTCATATTAATAATTATTCAGGTTTTTGTTTGGTTGTTGTTGTTTTAAGTAGGCTCCATGCCCAACATGGAGCTGAGTGAGGGGCTTGAACTCACAACCCTGAGATCAAGACCTGAGCTGAGATGAAGAGTCAGACACTTAACCCACCGAGCCATCCATCCACCCCAGTTCAGTTTTTTATCCAGTACTGCATGGTCAAACAACAGGCAGATTTATACATGGGTGGAAAAAAATAAAAAAAGAGATGGGATTTTGGTGATTTGTGTGGCCCCGCTTTGCTTTTTTTAGCCCAGGATGCATTCTAAACGTGTTAGGATTAGTTCTTCAACAGAGTAGTTAAACCTGTTCTAATGGCAAATTTCTTTTCTCCTGAAGCCCTCTCAACCACTTTTCTCACTGGATTTCTCCTAATTTGTATTTTTAATAGGGGCAAAGGGAAATGATGATGGGACTGATAGCACTAAAATATTTAATGTAATTTACTATCAAATTTAGAAATCGAAATGCTTAGATGAAAAAATACAGCAGTAAGCAAATATTATTGAAATTATGCATATTATAAAACCATGGCTATTAGTGAAGCTCTAAGTATCATCATTACTTCATCCAGTATCACTGTGAAATGGGATCTTGAGCAATTTTTAATTATGTTTTAGATTGTTAGAGACGGATAGTAAGTCTTTAAGATCTGTAAATGGGTCAAGAAGAAACAGTGGCTCCTCCCTTGTATCAAGTTCATCAGCTTCTAGCAACCTCAGCCACCTTGAAGAAGATTCTTGGATTCTCTGGGGAAGAATCGTTAATGAATGGGAAGATGTACGCAAAAAGAAGGAAAAGCAAGTTAAGGTATTCATATTCTTTAATTTCTTCTTCTTATCCCAAAGGGACATCAAGGCATGGACTAATGGAAGATTAAAAAACAAAACAAAACTAAAATTCTAGTACTTTCTAAGTGCTGTAATAAAGAGCCCTGCTTTATATGTTTTCATTTATTTGTGTCCATAACAAATTTCGAATTGTAGATCTCAGTTGTTACAGATGTCTCCTAATTGTAGAAATACACAGCTGAAAATTATTTTAGAAATTCTCTCATTTTATAGATTCAGAAATGAAGTAGTAACATCCTATGTCTTTGAATTATCACTATTTTACCTTTTTGGCCTAAAACACACCTTTGAAAGATAATGGTTGCTGTGCTTTCATTCACACCTCTGCAGAATATCAGGTCCTTAATAGCTTTAGAGGCTATACTCTGGGAGAAATGTCAAGGGTTTATCCATGGCATTGTAGCCCCCTGACCAGAATAGGACACCCCCAAGAGCCAAGTCTTAGCCTTGGTTAAAAGGTTCCCTAGTATTTAAGAGTAGCTTTGTGAATTATAAATTTGATACAGTATTCCACTCCATTCCAACCCACAATAAGTCTTCTTTGAGTTTTAAGGTAGGAGACTTCAATAATTGATTATTAAAATTTTATTTTTCTTTTATTTTTAGGAGCTTGTTCGTAAAGGGATACCTCACCACTTTAGAGCAATAGTTTGGCAACTTTTATGCAGTGCACAAAGTATGCCAATTAAAGATCAATATTCAGAACTCCTGAAAATGACCTCACCTTGTGAAAAATTGATCCGAAGGGACATTGCTAGAACTTATCCTGAACACAATTTCTTTAAGGAAAAAGACAGCCTTGGACAGGAGGTTTTATTTAATGTCATGAAGGTAAGTTCTATTTATTCATTTTATAAAATGAATTCTCAGAAGGTTGAAATTATACAATAGTCAGTTGTTTTGGCAAAAATTTGGCTTTACCATAATTTCTGCTTCAGTTTTGATGCTACATTACTGTCTAGTTTGGAGAACTTAGAAAATTAATCACATTGCTTGGTATTAGTTGGTTAAAATCAAATAGTGTGTTAATCACTATACCATAGAAAGATCCTTTATGAAAATGGATGATTTATCTTCTGTGAGTTTCACAGTCTAGGACCAGTTTTCTGCTTACTATGCAGCACAGTTAAGAACTCTTAGCTCTACAAAGTGTGTGCTATTGTAATTTTTTCTTCAATATTGCCTTTTTTCTTCACATCCTTTCCCTTTCAACTACCTCTGTGAAATATTAATTTCTCCTTAAACCATTTCAGTTTTTCCAAGTACTTTACCTTAACCTTACTGTTTTTATTTTAATTTGATAAACATTTTTTAAGCTTTGTTACTTCACTGAGTACAAGTTCCTTTATTTTCTTGTCCTTAGGAATTGTCAGTGTCTAACTGGGAAACTGTGAAAAGAAAATTTTATGTAATCATCTACTCTTTAAACACTAATAGGATAACATGTACAAGCCAGCAGAAGTTTTTCTAAAAAATAAATGGTCTTTACTCCATCATCTCACTATGTTTTAAGTTTTTAGAGAAGGAAGATATAATACATCATGTTAAAGTATTTTGAACATTTTTTTTACTTTTTAGGCATATTCTTTAGTGGATCGTGAGGTTGGTTACTGTCAAGGAAGTGCTTTTATAGTTGGATTGTTGCTTATGCAGGTAAGTTAGTACAAGTATTAATTTTCTATGTTCTTTATTGAAAGCGAATTGGAGAATTAAAGAATCATTCTTTTTTTATTAAGCATTTGATATTGGGTATTTTTCTTTAGGCATAATTTTTTTTTTAATTTTTTTTTAACGTTTATTTATTTTTGAGAGACATAGAGACAGAGTGTGAGCAGGGGAAGGGCAGAGAAAGAGAGGGAGACACAGAATCCGAAGCAGGCTCCAGGCTCTGAGCCGTCAGCACAGAGCCCGACGCGGGGCTCGAACTTGCAGACTGCGAGATCATGACCTGAGCCGAAGTTGGCCGCTCAACCGACTGAGCCACCCAGGCGCCCCTCTTTAGGCATAATTTAAATAGGGATAGTTAATTTTCATTTTAAAATATTAAAAGTTTCAAAAATAACATATACAATAATATCCTGCCACTAACAAAATTTCAACTTCTTGGTATCTACATTTGAACCATAATATTCTACTAAAGCCTGTACCTACTTTCAAATCTTAACTTATATGTCAGTATTTAATAAAGACTAATGTTTTTCCAACTAAGGAGGACATGATTAAAGTGTTGGCATGAAAATCTTATTTATGTCATACATCTTTGCAAATTCACACAGAAATCTTGGTTGTCACAGAGTTGAGGGCTTATTATGCCTATCTCATTACAGGCTCTAAAATAGAGATACTCACTTATTTTGACTGCCCCAGGGACATAGCCTATATTTCTGTTGACAGCGACTTGTTTTGGAGTGGGTTTGGATAGGATGTTCTTAGAAGTCAGGAACAGGATCATCAGTTTATATCTTAGAAGGGAAATGAAAACAGCTAGTGTTTCCTCCTCACTTTTGTTGAATTTTTTTTTTCAAGTCCATCGTACTCTGTATTATTCTCAGACTAAAATGTAGTCTGAAGAGAAACTTTGGAGATACCTTCATTGAGTCATATATGTAAGCTGGTTTTTCCATCTCAGTGCTACACGAGTTCTGTCAACTTGGGCTAGATCATTTAATCTGACTCTGAGCCTTAATTAGGTAATACTGTCTATTTTCAGATTCATCGTGAGGGTTATATGAGATAATCTATATAAAGACCTGCCGTGGTGTTTGGCACATAGTAGACATGCATTAAAAATTCAGCGACTTGCCCAAGATGATTTTTCTTGGCAGATAAAAGCAGAGTAGGAATCTGAAACTGTGTTGCCTCATGCTTTGCTTCAATTTCCCAACAGTTCTGCCTGAATTTTAAAGCTTTGTAACTCTCAAGAATATATACACACTACTTTTCTGAGTAGCAAAAACCTGATGTCAGAGAAACTGGTTTATAATAAGAGTGACTGATACCTACTTTGTTTTATAATACAGGAACAGTATACTACCAGTTGTTGCATAATAATTGTCCATTTCTTTTTTTTTTTTTTTTTTTTTTAAATTTTTTTTTTTTTAATGTTTATTTATTTTTGAGAGACATAGAGGCACAGCGTGAACAGGGGAAGGGCAGAGAGAGAGAGGGAGACACAGAATCGGAAGCAGGCTCCAGGCTCTGAGCCGTCAGCACAGAGCCTGACGCGGGGCTCGAACTCACAGACTGCGAGATCATGACCTGAGCTGAAGTCGGCCGCCCAACCGACTGAGCCACCCAGGCGCCCCAATAATTGTCCATTTCTAAGTGACATTAGATTGTAAATAATAAGACAAAACTAGTTTTGTTAATATTGAGGTTTTGCACAATAGTGATTTTTCCTAATTTGCAATTGATTAATATTGGTAGGCTCTTTACTGTTGAATTCAAGCATTCCTATTATAAATCCCGTGATTTTTTTTTTTTTTCATAATTCTATTCCTTTTGCTTTCATTCTAGTTCCAAAATAACCTTTCGATAGTCATTTCTGTTGAGTATTTAAAGAGCAGTTTTTCCTTACTTGAGTTACAAATCTCTTAACAGTAGACCTAGCACTATCGGAATCCCAAGTGACCACCATGTTTTCCTTCAAGACACTGTAGGCAGTGCTGGTAGTGATACTTTCATTGGTTAATTTACTTACCTATTATTGTCACTGGCAGCTAATACATTACCATAACAATAATTTTCTAGCCTAGGGCCATAAGCTATAAAGTGTGGTGCAGTCAGATTCAAAGGCCCCTCTCTTTGTTTCTAAAACTTACTCTGTTACACCGTATGCTGTATTGCCTCCCACATGTTAGCTTGGCAACATAACTCAGAGTTAGAGAAAAAATTTTGTAAAGTTAGCTTAATTAGTACATGTTGTTTTAAAATAGCTAAAAGTGCTGGATATGTTTTGTGTATATCTTAATACTCCTACAAAATTAGGTAGATACTGTCCCCATTAGACTTTTGCAAAAGGCATGGATTCTTACTGAGTCCATGTCACAGAAAAGGTATGTAACAGTGCAGTTGCTCCAAGATTCATGTGCACAGATTTCTAATAGAAAGGAGTGGCTATAAAACAACTAGGTGATTGTTATTCATATTTATATTTTACTTGTTGTCACACTTTTTCATTTTGAAAGCATTGTTTGTGGTCTTTTTGAGGATGACCCAGTGATTTTTTTTTGTCTCTGGTCTTTGATTCGATTATTTCAACTTACTTAAAAAAATGTATTGACATTTCCCTTCTTAGTGCTTTTGCAGAGGAGAGAGGAAATGAAACTTTTGATATTTCAGAAGAGAAGAAATTCTTTTTTTTAATGTTTATTTTATTTTCGAGTGAGAGAGACAGAGCGAGTGGGGGAGGGGCACTGAGAGAGGGAGACACACAATCTGAAGCAGAGTCCAGGCTCTGAGCTGTCAGCACAGAGCCTGACGTGAGGCTCCAACCCATGAATCGCAAGATCATGACCTGAGCCAAATTTGGATGCTTAACCTACTGGGCCACCCAGGTGCACTCAGAAGAAAGTCTTAAAAAACAAAACATTTACTCCTTCCCACTGTGACTGGAATGAGGGGTGGTAGGGGTAGACTGAAAAGGCAAAGGTAGTGGTGGGAAAAGAGATTAGAGAAGTAGTAAGAGGTCACATCACGTAGGACCTTGTAAGAATTCTGGCTTTTACTGAGGATATGGGAAGCCACTAGAGTGTTTTGAGCAGTGTAGTGAAATGGTCTAATTTGTGCTTTGAAAGGATCACACTGGCAGCTCCATGTTGACTAGGGAATAGACTGTTGGGAAGGAAGCCCGAGGAGGCAGCAGAGTGACCCATGAGGAGGCTCTTAGAATCGTCCAGACAATGGACTTCTCTTTTGATTGTGGTTTGGACTAGGTGTCTATGGTCAGAAGTGGTTGGTTCTTGAAATAATTTGAATATAGAGCCAACAGGAGTTACTGATAGATTGGATGTGGAGTAAAAGGAAAGGAGACAGTAATGACACATAGGGATTTTAAGTGGACCCTTGGGCAGGGAATTACAGAGTAGGAAATTAGGAGTGATTTGAGATGTCTGTCAGATGTCCCAATGGAAATGTAAGTGGGTGGTTGGAAATACGAGACCAGAAATCAGAATAAAGGTTAAGACCAATCGAAGAGAGAGACAAGAGGCTATAAAATGGGTGCAGATGCAGGTAGGATGGTATTTGTGGTAGTGTGAGAATGGGAAAATTCCCTTTTTATTGCTTCTAATTTTTAAAAGTTGAAATGCCAAATAAAGTCATTAGGTTAGAGTTGAGTGGGAAGGAGGTCATGAAAGCTTGAGGACAGAGAAGAAAGCTTAAAATGGTGGCCTAGGAGACTGAGAGTGATTAAATTAGGGAAATAAAGTACACCAGAAACATTAAAGATCCACTGACATTAGTGGTCTTGAATTCAAAGTGAGACCAGTCAGCATGATTGAGTCTTTTGTTTCTACCCAGCCACTCTCTGTTGCCTGGATATACTTCTAGAGTTGGATTTATCCAGGGGTAGAGTTTTGTAGTTGGAATTATTACTGAGAGAGAAAGGCAAAAGTAATTGTGGATTTAAGTGACTGAATAAATATAACAGGGTGTAATCAGCAAAGAGCACAAGAGAGTTGGGAACAGAAAAAAACTTCTGTGATATAAATGAGTGATAGGCTTGCAAGGTCATATAACTGTAAATACTCTGTGTATTAATCTTCATTGCAACCCTGTGAAATAAGTGCTATTATTTTGTCCACTTGACAGATGTTGAAACTCAGTAACAGAGAGATTAAGTAGTTTGCTTAAGGTCATGTAGTTAAGTGGAATTTGAACCATAAGCAGTGTGGCTCTAGAGCCTGAGCTAAGATCATTGGAAGAAAGGAAGGCTAAGAACTGCTAGGCCAGGGAATTAATCCTCATGAAAATGAGTAATGTTTGGTGGGTGACCTAGAGGTTTGTAGATACTACAAAAAAGAAGAGCAATAGGTAATATCTGTACCATCTGTTTCAGAGAGAAGGAGAGTTAATGCAATGACAGTGAGTCAGTGAGGTCCAAGAAGAGACATACACCTCTACTCCCTGGCTTCTTCCTGTGCTATAGTAGAGAAAACAGCCACCTTAGGGGAGCCAAGTTTCAGTTAGAGGAAGACGGTGAAAGAACTTTGGTAAAGTGATTGAGGATCTAGGTAACGTATTTTGTTGATGGCAGGTTATGAGTTCCAGAAAATGCTGTGGAAAAGGTTTAGGGAAGGCTAGATATGGGAGCAATAGAACCACATGGGATGAGAGTTAAAGGTTGTTGGGCTTCTTATAGTGATTAACATGAATCATTGGGGCTTTAGGGCTTGTGGAACTGATAAGGATGGTCTTCAAGGCAGAATTGTTGCTATATGTATTGGGAGGAGGGGAAGAAGTACAGGTTTTACTAGAAGTAACACTGGACTTCTGTCCATGGCTGTGGTAAGGCCAGGAAAAATGTTATTAGAAACACTTATTAGTAAGAAGAATGCCTAGAGATTCTTTGAGGTTTCTTTTCTTTTATTATTTATTTTTATTTATTATTAAAAAATTTTTTTAATGTTTATTTTTGAGAGATTGTGAATGAGCATGAACGGGGGAGGGGAAAAAGGAGAGGGAGAGACAGAATCCGAAGCTGGCTCCAGGCTCTGAGCTGTCAGATGAACTCACGAACCCGTGAGATCATGACCTGAGCCGAGGTCAGGTGTTTAACCGACTGAGCCACCCAGGGTCCCTAAGGTTTCTTTTAAAATACATTGGTATAATGTGAATAAATGAGCATTAGAAAATTAGAAAATATTCTCATTATCTGTGTAGCTCTTTAAACAATTGTTATCTTCATTATCTTATTTGATACAGTTTTTCTTGTGAGTTTCACATAAAATGTGTTCATAAAATGTGAAACCGATACCTTTAAACCTTACTTACAGAATCTTTGAAAATTTATTTTATAAGTTTTTTTTTTTAAACACTTACTGTATCATATAATTTCTGCTTAGAACTGTTGAAAGTCTTGCCATCTCATGATCTCATGTATGGTAAAAGTCCAAATCCTTACAGTGGCTTCTAAAACCCTATGTAATTTGATTCTGTGTATTTCTCCTCCATAACCTAACCACACTTGCAGAATTACTCCTAACTTAGTAGTATATTTGCTATTCCTTGAACCTGCCAATTGTTATTTTACTTCAAGACCTTGCATTGCTCTCCCAGGACTGTTCTTTTCCTCATTTGCTCCCTTCCTTTTTTCAGTATTCTGCTCAAATGCTCCCTTATCAAGGGACTTGCCTGATCTGCCTACGTAAATAGCAGTGTATCTCCCCAGCATTTCCTGTGACCCTACTCTTTTACTTCCATAGCACTCATCACCATCTGGCATATGTATGAATTGATTTATTACACATATTGTTTATCTCCTCCAACTAAAAGGTTCAAGTTCTATGAAAGTAGAGTGTTTATTTTGTTCACTGGTAACTACTCAGGAGAACAGAAGTGTCTGGCTCTAAACGAATATTGGTTGATTGAATTCGTGAATTAGGCAAGTGAGGCAGTTAGTTGGGTTGTAAGATTTGTTTAAACTCTTATTCTGAGAATGATATATTAGAATCTTTTGATGCCTAGGCCATTGTTCTTAACATTGTAACACATGGACACTCAAAACAGTGTTTATACTTGGATGTGTTCTTAGTTGAGATAGCATTTAACTTTTTTGTGTATCACGAAACATTAACCTGTGTTGCTTTTTCCCTCTTTTATTGTAGATGCCAGAAGAAGAAGCTTTCTGTGTATTTGTTAAATTAATGCAAGATTATAGACTTCGTGAACTTTTTAAGCCAAGTATGGCAGAATTGGGCCTATGTATGTACCAGTTTGAATGCATGATACAGGTAAAATTGTAGTGTTAACAAAAAGGCATATTGCCCTTATATTTTTCTCATCTTGGTTTGAGTGACAACTAAGCAGATTTAATGTTAATATTAAATGTTGTCATTATAGCAATTGAAAAGTCAGTGTTTTAATTCCATGATCATTTGTTGGTTGGTTAAATACCAGTTAGATGCTGCCTGCTGGTGGAGCACAGTCTGGAACTTGACTGCAGCTTTCATATTCAAACTTGAAGCATTTGTGCCAAGTATATTACAACCACATTGCCTAAATGCATGATTTGTGCCCTGTTGGATCCTATTATTGGTATATAGACTTTGCTCTCACAGAAGCTCATGACATTATGACACTGACATCAGTTCACTTCTTTTGAGACTTGTCTGTTCCAATTCTTTCAGTCCTCTCTCCCGCCTTCCCTTTTTATCTCACTTTTTTTTGCTAACCTGTAATCTTTTCTTAATGCTTTTATGTTGCTAGTTTAAGACTCGGAGTCTAGTGACTCTGTGGAAGGAGCGGAATCAAAATCAAGTGAAAAATATTTTTTAAATAGTCTATCCTTCTAGAGTTAATTTAAATTCATGTACATGTGTGTGTGTGTGTGTACACACACACGCACACGCATACAGAGTTTAGTTTACTATATTGTCCTGCAATGTAATGGTGTAAGTATTCTCATTTACTTAAATTTGAATTAGATAAATCTGCAGAACTTAAGAATATAGGTTAATGATTCAGCAGAGAGCCCTCTTATGAGTCTGCTTTTCCCTAGCATCTTTACCTGCAGGAATTTTACGGTCTCTATCTTTGTGCGGTGGGGGAAAAAGGGATATGCAAAGTGTTTGCACATTTTAAAGAAAAGACAAAATAGGAACTGAGATGATTCTTAAATAAATTTTTCTTTCTCAAATAATGTTTTTAACCAACCTTAATTTCTCTTGGTTTATTTTCAGTTAATGTGTCATTTATGTTTTGAATTACTAGAATTGAGGAAGCATCTGTATTTTGGGTGAGAATGTAGGAAGGTAAGGATGGGTGATCAGTGGTAGATAGCACTAGAAAGTATTTTGATGTAGCATTTCTTTTCTTTAAAAATTTTTTGGAATTATTACAGTTTATAGAATAGTACACAAAATATCAGACAGCTGTGGTCCCACCAGCATGATTAAACAAATATTAAAGTTTTATTTGTTTTGTTGTTTTTATTAATAAATGTTCTAGATGCAGCCTGAGTTCTAACTCCACATCCTTTTCCCCTTCTTCCCTTCCCAGATAGTTACCACTTTCCTGAATGTATCAATTTCTACATCTTAACTTTTCCAAGCAATGCCTGATCTAATCTTTGTGTTTGAAATAGGTTCATCTAGTATAAACACAATAATCTGGTTTAAAATGCTCAATTTTACTGTGTTTTAAATTATTCTTTTCTCCTCTTTAGGAGCATCTTCCAGAGCTCTTTGTACATTTTCAGTCTCAGAGTTTTCATACCTCAATGTACGCATCATCCTGGTTTCTGACTATCTTTCTTACGACTTTTCCATTACCAATTGCGACAAGGATATTCGATATCTTTATGTCTGAGGTAAGCTAATGGGCAGGCTGAACGAAGGAATCATCGGTTTAATCATCAGAGGAGGGCAATGAAGAGAACAATATAGGACACCCATATGTCCCATGTTAAACTACTTATGTGGATATTCTCCTTTAAACCTGTAAAAACCTTACCAACTACTTGTAGTTTTCCCATTTAATAAATGATAGATGAGGAAGCTGAGACTTAGAGGAAAGTTAAGTAGCTTGTCTGTGGATATAGCACCTAAGAGGTATAAAAAGGATTCAAAAGGAGGCAGTCAAGATCTGGAGTCCACAGTCTTTTGGTTGGTTTTTTTTTGTTTGTTTGTTTGTTTTGAGAGGGAGAGTATGAGTGCGAACTTGGAGAGAGGAGCAGAAGGGAGAGAGAACGTTTTTTTTAAAGTTTGTATATTTTGAGAGAGCGAGAGAGCACAAGTAGGGGAGTCACAGAGAGAGAGACAAGGGAGAATCCCAAGCAGACTTGGCACTAACAGAGCCTAACACAGGGCTCGAACCTACAAACGGCATGACCCAAGCTGAAATCAAGAGTCGAATGCTTAACGTACTGAGCCACCCAGGTGCTCTTGAGAGAGAGAGAGAGAGAGATAATCTTCTTTTTTTTTTAAATGTTTATTTATTTTTGTTAAAAAATACATAAAGAGAGAGACAGAGTATGAGTGGGGGAAGGGCAGAGAGAGAGGGAGACACAGAATCCCAAGCAGGCTCCAGGCTCCGAGCTGTCTGCACAGAGTCCAAAGTGGGGCTCAAACTCACAGACCCATGAGATCATGACCTGAGCTGAAGTCAGATGCTCAACTGACTGAGCCACCCAAGCGCCCCGAGAGAGAGAATCTTAAGTAGGTGTTATGCTCGGCGTGGAGCGCAACACAGGGCTCAATCCCGTGATCCTGGGATTATGACCTGAGCCAAAATTGAGTCAGATGCTCAACTGACTGAGCCACCCAGGCGCCCTGGAGCCCACACTCTTAATCAGAGCTCTGTATCACCTCCTGATTGATTCAGTGAGAATTGGTGAAAGGTGAAATTTGCCTTACAGTTAATATTATTATTACAGGCATCTGTTTGTTACCCAAAGAGAGAGGGAGAAATAGAGGTAATAAGCATAATTAAGTTTCTTCTATTCCATGAATATTTTGCAGGTAGTCCTTTTAATTGGCATAGTCATATAGTAGTCATCCTTTATCTTTTATTCTGTATTTTCAGTGAGAAGGTAGAAAGTAAGGTTAGGTGATAAATAGTAGAAAGCACTTGAAAGTATTATTAATTATTATTAATAACATCTTAATCAGGGGCAGCTAGCTGGCTCAGCTGGTAGAGCATGCGACTCTTGATCTCAGGGTCTTGAATTCAAGCCCCACCTTGGGTGTTTAAATTAATAAATAAATAAATAAATAAATAAATAAATAAATAAATAAATAAATAAATAAAACATTTTAAACCCAGTGTTAATTGTTATTAATTACATCTTGAGATGATCAGTTTATATTACCTAATTAAATTAGTTTAGTTTGGAGCCAGCAAACTGATTTATCTCCTGCCCATCCTGGTTCAAGTGTCAAATCTGTCCTTTCACTTATTTTTGCAGAAAGTTTTCTTGGAACATAGCTATGACCTTTTGTTGTGTTGTCTCTGTCTACTATGGGGCTGTCGTGGCAGGGTTGAGTATTTGTGACATTGACCACATGGCCCACAAAAGTCTAAAATGTTTGCTATCTGACTTTTTGCAGAGGTGTTTGCCAGTTTCTAGTTTAGATCCCTAAATGTTTACCTTAATATTTTTTTGAATGATTAGTTTTTGTCACTGGAATAGTTAGAAAGTTTGACTTTATGACATGTGTTTCCACAGGGTTTAGAAATAGTGTTTCGAGTAGGATTAGCGCTTCTTCAAATGAATCAGGCAGAACTGATGCAACTTGACATGGAAGGGATGTTACAGGTAAGTCCGTACATCATTTCTTGAGTGTCTTTAGATTTTACTGTTAATTAGTTACCAATAAGTAGCATTAAATAATTCTTATGTCTTTCTTTTATTGTGTCTTATTAGCATTTTCAGAAGGTCATTCCACATCAGTTTGATGGTGGTCCGGACAAATTAATCCAGGCAGCTTACCAAGTCAAATATAACTCAAAAAAAATGAAAAAGTAAGTATTATATGTTTTGGTTTTTAGTTATGGGAGTTTGTTGGAGCATATAGGAAGTTTAATAGAAGCATCAAAAAGAGTCCAGTGATAAGTGCACTTTTCCTCCTCAGTTTATAGAAATGTAGTGTTTTGTTTGGTGGTATTGGATAACATCAATTTAATGTTGGAATTTCATACTTTTGTTAGTAGTGGCGCTTGGAACCATTATGTATTACCTGTAAAACTCCCTTTTCCCATTCCACATTGACCGAAATTAAGAACTTGGTAATTTTATACACGTGAGTGTAATGTTATTTTGAGAACCACTTTTATGGTGTGATCCACCTCACTGACATTCTTTTCATCTTGACCCCCAAGTGTCACTTAAGTTCAGGATTAGCCTAGCCAATAAGATAGGTATGAGATATATATTGAGAATTTAAGTTGTGTTGTGTATTATTTTCAAATGAAACTTTTCTTGATAAATATTTAATAGAAGTTCAAGGTGTAAGCAGTCTTGGCTCACAAAGATTAATTTTTGAACTATGGTAAAAGTATTAAAAATGACTGCTCCCAACCTCGTAGCTCCCAGTATTTAAATAAATCTTAGCTGAAGATCATAATTACCATTCCTGACACTAGTTTCTATGGTATAAGATGCTGTAAAATAATAGCAATACTGTATGCTAGCAATTCTCAGTATCTTCACTGCTGCAGCATAAAATTACGTTCATGTGTATGACATAACTCCCATGGACGTTTCTTCCCCAGGAAGTATATTACAATATGAGTGAGAATTATGTTATTAAAATTAGCTCTAACTTGCAAAAACAAGCCACAGTTTATGAGCATTCACTATTATTATTAATAAATTGGGAAATTTCTAAATCACGTTACACCATCATATTGAGACATTATTGATCAAAAGCTATTCTGTTCTGTAATTGAAAAAACTTTTAGGAGCCATGTCAACTTCCAGCTCTTGGTAAGACCACTTTTATTTATTTATTTTACTTTACCATTATTTATATTTTTCTAAAGTTTATTTATTTTGAGAGAGAGAAATCATGAATCGTGAGATCATGACCTTAGCTCAAACCAAGAACTGAAACCTTAGCTGAAACACTTAACCAACTGAGCGACCCAGGTTCCCTGGTAAAACCACATTTAAATCACACTAGCCAAAAAAGAAAATTTATTTTACTTTAATTATATATAACAGGATAACTGATTCTTCTTTTAGATTTTATTTATCACTAGTATAAACCCATGTCTGTAATTTTAGTTATTCTATTTACTTATCAATCTCTGACCCTCTAGTTCTTGCACTCCCTTACTCATACGATGTCTCTGTTCCATTTTAAGATCTTTATTCTGATGTTTAATAGCCTTCCTCTGGTCTAAATAAGTATATCCCCTCTGATGTTTTGTACTTGTATTTATGTAGCCAAGTGTTGGAGAAAATTCCATAAACAGATTGCTGGCAGTAAGTTGTATCTGCATTGCCACTCCAAGTGTATTTTTCTTGGCCTTGATTAATTCTCCCAGTATGGTATTGGCACAAAAGAGACACATAGACCAATGGAATAAAATAGGGAATCCAGAATTGGATCCACAAATGTATGGCCAACTAATCTTTGACAAAGCAGGAAAGAGTATCCAGTGGAGAAAAGACAGCCTCTTTAACAAATGGTGCTGGGAAAACTGGACAGCAACATGCAGAATAATGAAACTCAACCACTTTCTTACACCACACACAAAAATAAACTCAAAATGGATGAAAGACCTAAATGTGAGACAGGAAACCATCAAAACCCTAGAAGGGAAAGCAGGCAACAACCTCTTTGACCTCAGCTGCAGCAGTTTCTTACTTGACACATCTCCAAAGGCTAGGGAATTAAAAGCAAAAATGAATTATTGGGACCTCATCAAGAGAAAAAGCTTCTGCAGAGCAAAGGAAACAATCAACAAAACTAAAAGGCAACCGACAGAATGGGAAAAGATAGTTGCAAACGACATATCGGTTAAAGGGTTAGTATCCAAAATCTATAAAGAACTTACCAAACTGAACACCCGAAAACCAAATAATCCCGTGAAGAAATGGGCAGATAACGTGAATAGACACTTTTCCAAAGAAGACATCCAGATGGCCAACAGACACATGAAAGGATGCTCAACGTCACTCATCATCAGAGAAATGCAAATCAAAGCCACACTGAGCTACCACCCCACACAGGTCAGAACGGCTAAAATTAACCACTCAGGAAACAACAGATGTTGGTGAGGATGTGGAGAAAAGGGAACCCTCTTGCACTGCTGGTGGGAATGCAAACTGGTGCAGCTGCTCTGGAAAACAGTGTGGAGGTTCCTCGAAAAATTAAAAATAGACCTACCCTATGACCCAGTGATAGCACTACTGCGAATCTACCTAAACGATACAGGAGTGCTGATGCATAAGGGCACACGTATCCCAATGTTTATAGCAGCACTTTAAACAATAGCCAAATTATGGGAAGAGCCTAAATGTCCATTAACTGATGAATGGATAAAGAAGATGTGATTAATGTATACAACGGAATACTACTTGGCAATGAGAAAGAATGAAATCATGCCATTTGTAGCAACATGGGTGGAACTGGAGGGTATTATGCTGAGTGAAATAAGTCAGTCAGAGAAGGACAGTTTTCCCTCATATGTGGATCTTGAGAAACTTAACAGAAGACCATGGAGGAAGGGAAGTGGAAAAAATAGTTACAAACAGAGAGGGACGGAGGCAAACCATAGAGACTCTTAAATATAGAAAACAAACTGAGGGTAGATGGTAGGTGAGTGAGGGGAAAATGGGTGATGGGTGTTGAGGAGGGCGCTTGTTGGGATGAGCACTGGATGTTGTATATAAGCCAATTTGACAATAAATTATATTAAAGAAAAGAAACCTGGGCTGTTGTATAAGGAAGGGTATAAGGTACTACCTACATGTGGCTATTTGAATTAAAAGAAGGATTTAATTTATCAGTTATATTAGCTACATTTCAGGTGCTCATTAGCTACTTACATTTGGCTAGTAGTTACCATATTGCATGGCACAGATCTAGAACATTTGGTATAAAGTTCTGTTGGACAAGTTGGCCTCATCAGAGACCATACTTCTATTTTGAGGGGAAACCATTAGAGAATAATTATAAATCATTTTGAAGTTTCACTCTTTCTGCTGTATGAAGAGTAGGTAGAGGTTGGCCAGGCGAAGAGAAGGAGGGAGTTTTTGGAAGATAATATGTACAAAGGCTCAGAGGTTCCTTTAAGACAAACAAGTTGTAAGCAATCATTCTTAGGCTTTGGTTTTTTTGTTTTGATGTACTTGGTACTTCGGTAATTTTATTTTGGTATACTTTTAAACTTTTTAAAAAGTTAAAATAATATGTGTGTATGTAAGAAAAATCCATACCCATTTTTAGGGGGATCCATTTGAAGTTAAGTTGAGAAACTGAGTCCTTTTTTCTTAAATACTTGAATGAATGTGTTCTTGCTAGAACAAGCATTTCTTTCTTTCTTTCTTTCTTCTTTCTTTCTTTTTTTTTTTTAGCAGAACCTAATAGTTAATCAAAATCAGGAAGTTATCATAGGTATAGTACTAGTATGTAATTCCCATGTATGTTCAGGTTTTTATCACTTGTCTCAGTAATATTCTTTATAACTATCTCCCCTTCCAAGCCCTCCCATCCCTCTCTCCTGTCCACTCCCTATGCCTTTTTTGCCTCCTGGGTCCTGGATCCACTCTAAGTACTCCACAATCACGTATTGCATTAATTGTTGTGTCAGATAGGTCTCCTTTGATCTGAAACTGCCCCTCCACTCTTTGTATTTCTTGGCCTTGATATATTTGAAGAGTACAAGCTAGTTATTTTGTGGAAAATCCCACAGTTTGTATTTTTCTGACATTTCCTCATGATTAGATTCAGATTGTGCATTTTTGGCAGGTATACCAATGATATGTCTTCTCAATTAACTGCGCGATGGACATATGATACTCTGTTTCAGAATTGATAATGTTATATCTAATCACTGAGTTCAGGTGATGTTTGCCAGGTTTCACTACCATAAAGTTATTACTTTGCTTTCTATTTCTAAGTATTTGCATCCAGATGCTTTGAGATTACATAACTTGCTGTTCTTTACCAAGCCTTCCCTCCTTAGATTTACATCCATTTATGATTTTCTTACTCCCTCATTCCTGCCTTATTAATTGGCATTATACTCTAGGAAGAGCTTTTTTTCTGTAATGTATTTATTCATTTATTTATGTAAGTGTGAATTTGTGGGCTCTTTTTTTTTTTTTTTTGGTGAATTATAATCTATTCCTCTCAAATTGTTTCTGCTTTGTCCAGTGAAACATATCCCCATGGCTCTTTGAGAATTTCCTTATTTTAAGACAACAAAAAGCCCTAGACTCCTCTTGTGGCTTACCTCCTCCTGCACCAGAACAAGTCATTTATCCAAAGAGCTTTGATTACTTTTAGTAAACTTTGAAATGTAGTCCGAAGGTAATGGGTAGACACTGAAGCAGTTTAGCTTTGGGAGTGGCATGATCCAAATCCTTTTAAAACGTCATCCTGGTAATAGTGTACACAAAAGATTGAGTTATGAAACTGGCAGTAGAGAGAATAGTTATGAGGTTCCTGTAGTAATTTAGGCAAGCCATCATGAAGGCCTAAAAATGCTGCCAGTTAAAGGAGAATGAAGTAGCTCTGTAGCTACTTCGAAGTAGCTTTATAGACACCTTATAAGCACACCTCAACCAACTGATCAAGGTCAACATCAACAGTGGTATCCTGGTGATAGTTTGTACCCTTGTTATGATATGATGAAAATGGGACTGACTTCTGTGGTCTTCTTGCGCCAAACCCATAACCTTAATATAATCACAAGCAAAATTGAGAAAAATCCTAATTGACGAATATTCTACAAACTGACCAGTACTCCTCAAATTATCAAGGTCATCAAATACACAGAAAGTCCTCTTAACCAAGAGGAGCCTAAGAAGACATGATAACTAAATATACTGTGATACCCTGAATGGGATCTTATAATAGGAAAAGGACATTAGACAGACTTAGAAATCTAAATTTAGTATTGACTTTAGTTAACAATGTATCAATATTAGTTCATTAATTGTTATAAATGTACTATACTAATGTAAGATGTTAAAAATAGAAATGGGACAGGGTATATGGGAACTGTACTCTTCTCAATTATTTTGTAAATCTAAAACTCTTCTCAAAAATAAAGATTATTAAAAAATGACTCTCAGTGAGATGAAGATGGAATAATGTATTTTAGAGCATTGTTAAGGAGGTTGAATTGAACATGGTGACTGAGTTGGAAAGCAAGGATTAAAAGAATACTCCTGATGTTTTGTTTTAGGTACGTGAGTGAGTAATAACATTTATCACTTGACACATAACAAAATATCCACTTAAAAACAGGCATTTGTGAAGACTGTAAACTTTAGTGGTTCTGCCATTGATCAAAGCTTTTTGCACCTCTTGAGAGTTGGTTTTTTTTTTTTTTAAATAAATTCTTTTGCATATCATATTCTTTTAGATATACCAAAGTAAGAGGCATGGTAGTGTAGCAGTCAAGGGTATGACCTTAGACAAGTTTCTCAACCTTTCTAAGCCTCAAAATGGACATAACAACCTATATCGAAAAGTCACTGTGGACAGAGAATTGTGGGAAGGTGGAGTAGAAAGCACCAGGAATCTGTCTCCCATCTAGACAATAGTTGTAGTGGCAGAATCTGATGTAGTGGCAGAATCTGGGGTTTATTGAAGGTTTGTAATTTCTAGGGGAAGGCTTGGATGATGAATTGTGCTCAATTTGGTTAGTTTCAACTTTTAGCACGTTAGCAGCCCTTGGCACCATCCTCCACCCTTCAGCCACGTGGCATGCAGCTGTACTTTTATTCCTGGAGCAACCTGCATGCAGCCTGGGGGAACCAGGGTGGACAAAAACAACCTTGTCTTCCAGGTATTAGGGATCTTTGTGTTCTGGTTGCTGTGCTGTTTCTGATCACAGGTGCAAAGAAGTGAGCACCCATTGATGTTATACCTTTCCCCATTGTTGTTGCACCACTTTCTATCGTTGCAAATCTTCTCTTGCTCCAGCTAAAATTACTGCTAAGAGATTTAAAGGGCTGTCATCCTTATCTTCCCTTTATTTTTCTTTTTTTTTTTCCCATTTTGGGAGCCAGAAAGGAAACAGGACATTGGAAAACAACTGCATATGTGGGGGAAATTAGAAAGTGACTGTGTGTGTCCAGGCAAAGGGTTGGAAAAGTCCTGGAACACATTATAGCTCAAGTTGACCATCAGCACAGAGACAGCCTAGAACAATCCAAAAGACAAAATTAGTAACAGAAAACAGCAAACTCTGGGGAGGGGGATCTGAGGAGGGGAGAGAATCTAATTTCTAGAGTTACCACATTACTAGATTGAAACAAAAATTTTTAGTTCTTAACAAAAATCACAAGGCATGTGAAAAAAAGGGCAAGTATAGCCAAAGGAAAAAAATATAGTTTATCCTTGAACAACATGGGTTTGAACTGTACTCATCCCTTACATGTAGATTGTTTTTGATAAATGCAATACAGGGCTGCAAGTATATTTCCTCTTACAGTTTTCTTAAGATTTTCTTTTCTGCAGCTACCTTCATTGTAAGATTATAATATATATACACAAAATATATGTTCACTATGCTGTTAGGAAGAGTTCCAGTCAACACTAGTAAAGTTTTCGCAGAGTCGGAAGTTACACATAGATTTTCAACTGCGCAAAGATGGCAGCACTTGTGATCCTTATGTTATTCAAGGGTTAGCAATACATAGAAACTATATCGGAAAGAGACTTGATGGTAGTTGTAGTAAACAGAGACTTTAAAAGATGCTCAACAAACTGGAGGAAGATATGGGGAAAACCAAGAAAAAGATGTGTGAACAAAATGGAAATGTCAGTAAAGAGATAGAAAGCCTAAAAAGAAACAAAAAAAACCCCTCTAGATCTGAAAAGTACAGTAACTAAAATGAAAAAGAGGGATTGAAAGGCAAATTTGAGCAGATAGAAGAATAAGTGAACTTGAAGGTAGAATATTGGAAATTATTGAATTTAAGGACAAAAAGACAAAAGATCAAAGAAGAGTGAACACAGCATAGGAGACCTGTGGGAAATCATGAAGGGGACCAACATACACATTGTGGGAGTTCCAGAAGAAGAGAGAGAAAAAAGGGGCAGAGAGAATATTTCCAGATAGAATGGCTGGAAACTTCCCAGATTTTTTGGAAGACATGGATATAAACATCCAAGAAGCTTCGTGAACTACAAGTAAAATGAAGTCAAAGAGACCCACACAATAAACATTATAATCACACTTGCAAACGAGAAAAATCTTGAAAGCAGCACAAGAGAAGCCAGTCGCCACATACAAGGGCTTGTCAATAAGACTACAAGCAGAGTTCTCAGCATAAACTTTTGAGGCCAAAAGACAATGGGCCAATATAGTCAAAGTGCTAAAAGAAAAAAAATTGTCAACCAAGAATCCTATATCTGGCAAAACCATCCCTCAAAAGTAGGGGAAAAATCCAGACATTTTCAGACACAGCCAGAGGGAGCTCATTACCAATAGAACTGCCTTGCAAGAAATGCTCATTCCTGCAGCATGAAAGGAAAGGACACTAGACAATAACTCAAAGTTGTATCAAGAAATAAAGATCTCAGTGTAAGCACATGGGCAGTTATAAAAGCTGTTATTGTGACGATGGATTGTAACTACTTTTTGTTTTCTACATGATTTAAGATATCATGCATTTTTTAACGCATTAAAAAAAAGAACAATTACTAATCTAAAAGCTAGTATTAGCTAGCTTTTAGCTACAAAAATTGTAATTTTTGTTTGTAATTCCAAATCCTGTTTTCTGTTTAATTTAAGAGTGGATATTGTATGCCTGAAACTAATACAATACTGTATGTTAACTCCACCGGAGTTAAATTTAAAAAAATGTTTAAAATATCTTAAAAAGTGATTATGACTGATAACACACACACACACACACACACACACACACACACACACACAAGACTGAATCACAAAGAAGTGGAAAATCTGAGTAGGTCTATAACTAGTAAGGTAATTGAATCAGTAATCAAAAGTCTCCTGACAAGAAAAGCCCTATTGGCTTCACTGGTGAATTCTACTACACATTTTTCTTTATGTTTAGTTTATTTTTGAGGGAGAGACAGAGCATAATGGGGGAAGGGCAGAGAGAGAAGGAGACAAGAATCCGAAGCAGGCTCTAGGCTCTGAGCTGTCAGCACAGAGCCCAATGTGGGGCTCGAACCTGTGAACTGCAAGATCACAACCTGAGGTGAAATTGGACGCTTAACTGACCGAGCCACCCAGGCGCCCCTACTACACATTTAAAGAAGAACTAATATATTTTCAAACTTTTCCAAAAAACAGAAGGGAATACCTCCTAACTCAATCTATGAGGTCATTAACAAAACCGGATAATGGTACTACATAAAAACTATAGATAAATATTCATTATGAACATTGATGTAGAAGTCTTCAACAAAATACTAGTAAACCAAATTCAGCAGCGTACTGAAAGGACTATATACCACTATCATATAGGATTTATTCGTGGAAAGCAAGGATAGTTCAACATACAAAAATTGATCAGTGTAGTTTTTGACAAAATTCAGCATCCTTTCATGATAGAAACACATAACAGAGTAGGAATACAAGGCAACTACCTCAACTTAATAAAAGCCACTCACATATGAAAAACCCGTAGCGAACATCATAGTCAATGGTGAAAGACTAGAAGTTTTTCTTCCAAGATCAAGAACAAGGCAAGGATCTTTGATAATGTCATTTCTATTAAACATAGTACTGGAAATAGCAAAAGAAATAAAAGTCAGCTAAATTGGAAAGGAAAAAGTAAAATTATCTCCGTTGACAGACAATGTGATCTTATATGTAGAAAAACCCTTCTACAAAAAGAAGAAACAACTAACTAATAAACAAATGCAGCAAACTAGCAGTATACAGTCAACCCACAGAAAATTAGTTGCATTTCTGTACATTAGCAATGAAAACTTAAAAGGAAATTGAGAAAACTATTCCACTTGCAATAGCATCAAAAAGCGTAAAATATTGTTTCCTCCTCCTTTTTGTAATTTAAATGTTAGTTAACAGTGCAATAATTGTTTCAGGAGTAGAATTCAGTGATTCATCATTTAGATACAGAACCCAGTGCCCATCACAAGTGCCTTTCTTAGTACTCGTCACCTTTCGGGCGCATCTCCTACACACTTCCCTCTGTCAGCCCCTAGTTTGTTCTCTATCATTAAAAGTTTTGTGTGGTTTGTTTCTCTCTTTTCTTTTTTTCCCCAAGACTAAAATATATAAGAATTAACCAAGGAAGTGAAAGATGTGTACAGTGAAAACTAACAAATGTTTCTGAAAGACATTATAGAGGACATAAATAAATGGAAGCTTATTTTTAGTTCATTGATTAGAAGATTTACTCTTGTTAACACATCAGTATTACCCAACATGATCTACACAGTCAGTGCAATCCCTCTCAAAATCCCAATGATATGTTTTGCAGAAATAGAAAACTCCATCCTAAAATACATGAATAAACTGAAAGAACCCAAATAGCTAAAACCATCTTATAAAGGACTACAAAGCTTGAGGATTCATGCTTCTTGATTTCCAAGCTTACTACCAAGCTATTGTAATCAAGACAGGGAACTGGAATAAAGACAGATGTATAGACCAAAGGAATAGAATAGAACTCCAAGAAATAATCCCTCACATATATGGTCAAGTGATTTTTGACAAAGGTGCTAAAACCATTCAGTAGGGAAAGGACTGTCTCTTCAACAAATGATGCTGGGAATACCAGATATCCACATGCAAAAGAATAAAGTTGGACCCTTATTTAACAACATAGCAAATGTGAGTCAAAATGGATTGGGGCACCTGGGTGGCTCAGTTGGTTAAGCGTCCGACTTTGGCTTAGATTGTGATCTCGCAGTTTCTGAGTTCGAGCCCTATGTTGGGCTCTGTGCTGACAGCTCAGGGCCTAAAGCCTGCTTCGGATTCATGTCTCCCTCTCTCTCTCTCTCTCTGCCCTTTCCCTGCTCATGCTCTGTCTCTCCCTCTTTCTCAAAGATAAATAAACATTAAAAAAACTTAAAAAGTTGAAATGGATCAAAGATTTAAATGTAAAAACTGAAAGTAAAAAACTCTTAGATGAAAACACTGAACAAAATCTTGGAATTAGATTTGTCAATGACTTCTTAGATTTGACAGCAAAGGCTCAGGTTACAAAAGAAAAAATAGATTGAACTTTGTGAAAATTAAAAAATTTTGCACATCCTATGACACTCTCAACAGACTAACAAGGCAACCCACAGAATGAGAGTAGATATTTGCAAATCATGTATCTGATGAGGGACTGATATCCACAATGTATAGGGAACCCCTAAATCTCAGAAGCAAAAAACAACTGGATTCAAAAATTGGCAAAGGTCTGGAGTAGGCATTTCTGCAAAGAAGAAATACAAATGATCAGTAAGCACATAAAAAGTTGCTCAACATAGGGATAATATAGATGAACTATGGGGACATTATCCTAGGTGAAATAAGCTAGTCACAATAGGACAAATATTGTGATTCCATTTATATGATATACTTAATATTGTTAAAATTATAGAAACAGAATGTAAAATGGTTGTTGCCAGGACCTGATTAGAGGGAAGAATGGGGTTTTATTGTTTTAAGGGTATAGAGTTTCAGTTGCATAAGATGAAAAGAACTATGGACATGATAGTGGTGGTGGTGGTTGCACAAGATTATAAGTGTATTTAATACCAGTGAACTGTATATTTAAAAATGGTTAAGATGATAAATTTTTATGTGTATTTTATCACATTAAAAAAAGTTATTATGAGTTAAATGAGACTTTATAGTAAATAACAGATTTTTGTCCTTTGAGGGAGAATTTGATTTTTGACAGGAGTTATAAGTTTTTGAGGGCCTGGTCTTATTAGTATTAAGAGTAGTTAAACTTGTTATTTTTTATTTTTTATTAAAAAATTTTTTTAAGTTTACTTATTTATTTTGAGAGAGAATCCCAAGCAGGCTCTGCGCTGTCCATGCAGAGCCCGATGTAGGACTCAAACTCACAAACTGTGAGATCATGACCTGGGCTGAAATTAAGAGTCGGCTACTCAATCACCTAAGCCACCCAACAATCTAGTAGTTAAACTTGTTACAAACATTTTTAGTCCAGAGTAAGACCTAAGAATAACTTGGAATAATTTTTCTATGGCCTATACATTTTTGTAAAGATAATTTTACACTTAGAGCAGAGCTGCAAAAATAGTACATTGCATTTGTTTATTTCCTTTTTCTTTTTTAATCAATAATTTATTTTTTAATTTACATCCAAGTTAGTATATGGTGCAACAGTGATTTCAGAGTAGATTCCTTAATGCCCCTTACCCATTTAGCCCATCGCCCCTCCCACAACCCCTCCCAGCAACCCTCTGTTTGTTCTCTATATTTAAGAGTCTCTTATGTTTTGTCCCTTTACCTGTTTTTATATTATTTTTGTTTTCCTCCCCTACGTTCATCTGTTCTGTATCTTAAAATCCTCCTTGGGGCACCTTGGTGGCTCAGTTGGTTGAGCGTCATGATCTCGTGGTTCGTGAGTTCGAGCCCCACATCGGGCTCTGTGCTGACAGCTCAGAGCCTGGAGCCTGCTTCAGATTCTGTGTCTCCCTCTCTCTCTGCCTCTCCCTAGCTCACTCTCTCTCTGTCACTCTCAGAAATAAACAAACATTTAAAAAAATTAAAAAAAAAATAAAGTCCTCCTTGAGTGAAGTCATATGATGTTTGTCTTTCTCCGACTGGCTAATTTCACTTAGCATAATACCCTCTAGTTCCATCCATGTAGTTGCAAATGGCAGGATTTCATTCTTTTTGTGTGCCGAGTAATACTCCATTATGTATATACTTATATATATATATATACACTACATCTTCTTTATCCATTTATCCATCAATGGATGTTTGTGCTCTTTTCATACTTTGGCTATCGTCGATAATGCTGCTATAAACATTGTGGTGCATGTTTTCCTTTGAAACACCACACCTGTATCCCTTGGATAAATACCTGGGAATGCAATTGCTTGGTCATAGGGTAGTTATATTTTTGATTTTTTGAGGAACCTCCATACTGTTTTCCTGAGTGGCTGCACCAGTTTGCATTCCCACCAGCAGTGCAAAAGAGATCCTCTTTGCATCCTTGCCAACATCTGTTGTTGCCCAAGTTAATGTTAGCCATTCTGACAGGTGTGAGTTGGTATTTCATTGTGGTTCTGATTTGTGTTTCCCTAATGATGAGCAATGTTGAGCATTTTTTTCATGTGTCCGTTGGCCATCTGGATGTCTTCTTTGGAAAAGTGTCTATTCATGTCATCTGCCCGTTTCTTCATGGGACTATTTGTTTTTTGGGTGTTGAGTTTGATAAGTTCTTTATAGATTTTGGATACTAACCCTTTATCTGATATGTCATGTGCAAATATTTTCTCTCATTCCATTGGTTGCCTTTTAGTTTTGTTGATTGTTTACTTCACTGTACAGAAGTTTTTTATCTTGATGAGGTCCCAATAGTTCATTTTTGCTTTGGTTTCCCTTGCTTCTGGACATGTATTGAGTAAGAAGTTGCTGCAGCCAAGGTCAAGGAGGTTTTTTCCTGCTTTTTCTTGAGGATTTTGATGGCTTCCTGTCTTACATTTAGGTCTTTCATCCATTTTGAGTTTTTTTTTCGTGTATGGTGTAAGAAAATGGTTCAGGTTCAGTCTTCTGCATGTTGTTGTCCAGATTTCCCAGCACCATTTGCTGAGGAGACTGTCTTTATTCCAGTGGATATTCTTTCCTGCTTTGTCAAAGATTAATTGCTGTATGTTGTGCGTCCATTTCTGGGTTCTCTGTTCTGTTCCAATCCAAATGTCTGTTTTTGCGCCAGTACCATACTGTCTTGAGGATTACAGCTTTGTAATACAGCTTGAAGTCTGGGATTGTGATGCCTCCCGTCTTGGTTTTCTTCTTCAATATTACTTTGGCTATTCAGGATCTTTTCTGGCCCCACACAAATTTTAGGATTGTTTTTTCCAGTGTTTGTTACCTCTTACTCTCCTACAGTTAGTGACACTTCTTCATTTTCCATCTTTCGTGAACTTGATACTTTAAAAAAAATTTTTTTTAAATGTCTTATTTATTTTCGAGAGAGAGAGAGAAACAGAGCACGAGAGAGAGGGCAGAGAGAAAGGGACACAGAATCTGAAGCAAGCTCCAGGCTCTGAACTTCCAGCAGAGTCCGTCACGGGGCTCAAACTCATGAACAGTGAAATCGTGACCTGAGGTGAAGTCGGAAACTTAACCGACTGAGCCACCCAGATGCTCCTGGTGACCTTGATACTTCTTAATTGAGGTGTCCAGTGGTTTTCTGCTTTTGGTTTGTTTGATGATTCCTCTTGATTAGATTGAGGATATGCATTCTTGCATAGGATAGGAAGGATATCGTAGAGGTGAGGCACGTTCTCGTACATCTTAACAGGCGGTGCAAGATATCAGTATGTATTATTGGTGGTGTTAACCTTAATCAGTTAGCTCTGGTGTTGTCTATTAGGATACCGTACTACAAATTTACTGTTTTTCCCCTTGTAATTTCTAAGTATTTTGTGAGAGATACTTTGAGACTATGCTTAAACTTTTACCCACTAATTTTAGCATCCATTGATTTGTCTTGCCTGTGAGGGTTATTGTGAAATTCTAAAGGTGATGTTTATATTTGCCTTGTCCTTTCTATGTTTCAGAATCCTTTTGTAAGGAAGAGTTGTTCGTTTTCCCCCATTATAAGTTTTTTACAGTCACTTTTTGTACTTGTTTTGGTTAAATTCCAATTGAACTGTACCAGTGTATTTTAATTTGAAGAAGACTGACAGTTCTTTTAATAAGTTTAGGGCTGACACAGAGAGGGAGGAAGATAAAACATAAGAGACTCTTAAATACTAAGAACAAATGGAGGGTTGATGAGGGGTATGGGAGAGGGGAGAGGGGGTGACAGGTATTGAGGAGGGCACTTGTTGGGATGAGCAGTGGATGTTGTATGGAAACCAATTTGACAATAAATTGTTAAAAAAAAAAAAGTTTAAGGCTGAATAGGATCTGTAAACTCACTTCTTTTTTTTTTTAATTTTTTTAACGTTTATTTATTTTTGAGAGACATAGACACAGAGTATGAACAGGGGAAGGGCAGAGAGAGAGGGAGACACAGAATCTGAAGCGGGCTCCAGGCTTTGAGCTGTCAGCACAGAGCTCGACGTGGGGCTCGAACTCACAGACCGTGAGATCATGACCTGAGCTGAAGTCAGCCGCTCAACCAGCTGAGCCACCCAGGCGCCCCTAAACTCACTTCTTTGGTGCCTTGTATATTTTACTTTCTAAAGTTCATTTTTGTGTGGTACTCATTTTTTGTTATTTATATAGTAATTTTTTTGGTAAGAATCCATGTAACTTCAGATGATTTTTCCAAAATGAAGTATCTCAAGTTACAAGTTGGGGGAACCTAGTGAAATTATATTTTGTGTGTAGTTTTAAAGTTTTGAATTTAGTAACTACATAGTAAAAACATACGTTTATTTATTTATTTTTTCCTTCATAGGCTTGAAAAGGAATATACGACAATAAAAACTAAAGAAATGGAAGAGCAAGTTGAAATTAAAGTAAGCATCTCAGGACTTTTAAAAGTATGAAACATAAATTTATTGAAGTCAGTTGTTTGGTTATGTTGATATATTTATTTTCTGTAGCAAATTTAGCAGTGCTGTTTGTATTTACGTTCTGATAAGTTGATTTACCATCCCACTAGATTATAGTTAAAAATGGACCTTTCAAAAACCAGAATAATGTAAAAACTGGTTTTCATTGTAGTTTGAAAGCAGCTCTATTTCTAGTTTTGTTGGTGGGCCATCAGGATGGCCCACTTCTATGGGGAAGATAATTATCACTCCATGTAAGCGTATTTTTAAAAATTACATGCATAGATTATGAATTAATCTATAACATGCATAGATTAACAGCAGTGTAGTCTAAGGTAGACCAAATAGAGCCACTGATTGCACCAGAGCTAATTATGGCTGCCTTAGAGCTGCAGGAAACTTTGGGCTAATTCAATTTTCTCATATATAAGCTGAGGTTATACTCTTGAAGTCTCCACAGAAACAGGTAGATTGCCAACTTAAGGGATATATAATTCTATATATACCTTAAAATTCTTATTCGTACCCCCTTGAGGCCAGAAATTCTTAAGTTGAGGATCTTTGGTGTTGTTGGAGTTGGGAGTTAAGGATAGTTGCATTGGCTTTATGCTGATATTTTAGGATGCGGATAATGCGTAAGAAACATGAATTAGTGAAGGAACTCAGTGACTCACTGATTCAGTTTCTTATCTGTCTATATTTTCTCCCTTCCAGACTCACATAACACACAAACACACAAACACGCGCGCGCGCGCACACGCGCGCACACACACACACGTTTCGAGTGACTCCACCTTTTTTTTTTAACTATTTGAATGTGTCTGAGTTTTGACTTAGACCTGGCAAGCCATTAGATGATTAATCACCTTACTTATACTTAATTAGCTATGTCTTAATTCACCTTTACTATAACATATTACTTTATTACTCACACTCTTTGTACAATTAAGGGAATGAGTTCTATTAAATTGGTATTCTTTGTTGCCATGGTCCCCCTCAAAAGCCTCCTTGGAGATAACTGCTCTTATTTTTTCTTTGTGACCTCTTTCTCATCTGTCTCCCTTTTCTAGATGTTTTATTTTCATTTCTATCAGTATTCCCTCTCAGTTGGAAATAGATACTTCTACATTTTTCAGAGAGAGAAGGAAAAGACCCATGTGGATATTTTTCCCTCCTTTTAAAAAATTCTGTCACCCAACTACTGCTCTACCGTTTGCTTTTCTTTTAGGTACCATGAGTAAGAGTAATATTAAGTCATACCCTCCACTTCAACCTACTGAAAGTGGAAAAGTACGTCATCCTGATGAGTGGGGAGAGAGTATGGGTTATCGCACACCACGAATATTCGGAACTGCAAATCAAGAATCTGAGGATGGGAAGCCATCCTGTTCATATCACCATGCTATGCGATTGCAAAAAAAAAAATAATAATAGTAATTAACAGATCTATGAACCATCTTTGCTCTTAAAGAAGTTTCTTCTAAAGTTAAATCACATGAATAGCAGTAATACCAAGAGGTCTTTTCAGAAAGATCTTTAGCACAATTTATCTTGTATTTGCATTTTTTTTTTCAAACTTCAGTTTTGGGGGAAAGTTATAGTTCATATACCTCACAGAATACTTTTGAATGCCAGCTCCATGTGTCTTAGGGAAAAACAGATGGCACAAAGTATAGAGAAGAATCTCGGGGGGAAAAATGAAAGTTCAAAGAGTTAGTCAACACACTGGGTAAATAAAGTCTACTGATCTCAAAGATCGTTTGTTCTTTTAATAAAATGTTGTTTCTACACAGTTTTTTCTTACTCTAGTACCATTTTCATCTCTTTCTTCACTCCTCCTGCACCCCCAAAGGACAAGACCAGAATAATTTTTGTGGGACTGTATTTTTTTTTTTTTTTTTTTTACTTTATATAAGCTTGAGTATGTCTGATTTTTGACTTGAACCTAGCAACTCATTTCAGTGAGATGACCAGCTCATTTACAGTTAGTTAACCATGTAGTACCTGAGCCTTTCTCTCCAGTGGGAAATGCCACTTACTTAATCATTCCCACTTCCCTTCCCCCCAAGGTTCCTTGTACAGAAGAATGAGTTCTCTTAAACCAAGGCTTTTCTGCCTCGGTCCTCCTCAAAAGTCTTCAGAGAGAATCTGAAACTGTTTTTTACACAAGCAAATAGTATGCGATCATCAGATTATTTGATTTTTTTAAAAAAATGTTTATTTATTATTGAGAGACAGAGAGCATGAGCATAGGAGGGGCAGAGAGAGGGGGAGACAGGCTCCAGGCTTTGAGCTGTCACCACAGAGCTTGATGTGGGGCTCAAACTCACAAACCGTGAGATCATGACCTGAGCCAAATCGGACACTTAACCAACTGAGCCACCCAGGCGCCCCATTTGATGTTTCGATATGGAAGTAAAAAATCAGCCATTGATGTGTTAAGGTTTCCTTTTTTTTTTTTTTTACTTAAAATTCTAAGACCTTTGGGTTGTTGAGCTTTTATTCTAAGACTTGTATCTGAAAGCTCTCTGATGAAAATGTAACTTTTAAGTATTTTCTACCCCTGCTCAAAGTGTTATAGAAAGATATTGATAATAATGGTTTCATATGGAGAATCTTAAATTTTACTCTGTGAAATTTTTTGTTAATAGAAACAGCTTTATCAGTACCTTCTTGCAATCTATTGATGTTCCTTCCACCTGAGGGGGAGGAGGTAAGAAATATTAAAATTCTAGCTTATATTAGGGTACCTCACAAATCCTTAAAAAAGAGAAACCTTTATTCCCCCACCCTATTTATGACTGACATATGAACGAATAATCTGGTATTCGTGTTTAAATTTTGTGGTTTGGGACAGAGTTTTAAGCCCTACAAATGGGAGGAGTTAGAGATTCTGACTGGTTTTTAGCCAAAAGATTTTTTTTTATTATGAAATATTCCAGATATGCTGAAAAACAGAGAATAATATAAAAACACTGTGTATTCACTGTTTGGTATGAAAAAATAAATGTTATCTGAATTATCCAAGAATTATATTTAACAGTCAGTGTGAAGTGTTAGTATTGACACATTTATTTAACACTTAATATGTGAAGGGTCCTTTACATGCATCATAAAGGTTCTTATACTCATCTTTTTGAGCTTCAGAAAACTCAAAAATTTTCTAGTGGTCACATTGCTAGGAAGTGGTAAAAGTCAAGGATTTGAACTCTGATTTATGTTTTTCTAAGACCCGTATATATCCCTCAGCATATACACTGTGCTGCTTTCCAAAAGAGACTTAATGCATTGTGATATAAGAAGGATTTCAATACCCATTTTTCTGTGGGCTTACAAACTTTTCATTAAAAAACTCATGGCTATGTAATAGTATCTAATGGGGGTATAATAGCATAACTTGTTCAAGAAGTCATCCATTTAACGGATACTTGCAGGGCCCTACTACATGTCCAAGCACTGTTTTAGGCACTTGCTATGTGTTTCTGATATATAGCAATTTATGCCCTCATGGAGCTTGCAGTTTAGTATGCAAGTCAGACAATAAACAAAAAAGTAAGATACATAATAGTTTAGATGATGAGTGTTAAACAGAGAAAAAATACCTGAGGGAAGGGAGAATAAAATGGTATTGTTTGGATTGAAAATTTAGAGAAATTGACCAGATTACTTTTGAATAAAGACCTGAAGGAAGTGAGAGAGCCAGATATGTAGATATCTTGAAGGAGAGCAGAATCTGGTCAGGAGTGTACCCCATGAGGAATACGAAGGAGACCATGGTGGATGGGATAGTATGCATGATGAGAAAGTGACAGGAGGGAAGATGTTGCACAATGCAGATAATGTAGGGTGTTGAACATGTGAAGACTTTGGCTTTTAGTTTGGGGAGCCATTTGTGTTTTTAGTGGAGGAGGAGATCTGACTCAAGTTTTCAGTAGATCACTCTGGCTGCTGTGTTGGGAGTAGACTGCAGGGGACAGGAAGACTAAGTAGAGGTTGATGAAGTACTTCAGGCCAAGAGATCATGGTGGCTTGGACTGAAATGATTGTATTATGATTAGATTTTAAAGATAAAGCCGACAAGTTGATTGTGGAGGTGTGAGAGGGTTAGGAAGTGAGCATTTTGGCTTTAGTATGTAGAAAAATGGAGTTTCCACTACTTAAGATGGGGAAGTCTACAGGAGGATCTGGTTTGGTGAGGAATATCAGGAGTCCGATTTGAGGTATTTTAAGGATCAGATGCCTAGGAGATGTTCAAGTAGATCCTTGAATATTCAGAGTTGAATTTAAGAGAGGACAAGCTCAAACTATGAATCTTGCAGTTATTGACAGAATGATGATAGTAAAAGCCAGGAGAGTAGATGAGGTTACCTGGGGAATGAGTGTAAATAAAATAGAGAAGAGAGTTCAAGAACCGAGCCTGAGAGTAAGCCAACATTTAAGTTAGGAAGGTGAAAGCAAAGCAGGAGAACACTAGGGAAGTGTCCTAGAAGTCAAGAGAAAAGAGTGTTTCAGAAAGAGAGAAGGATTTTACTCTGTCAGTGCTAAGGAGTATTCTTGTCAGCTGAAAATAGAGAAATAATCATTAAATGTATCAGCATGTAGATTAACTGGAAAAGAGCGGAGAAGTGGTGGGGATTAAAATTTAAAGGATGGGAGCTTGCAAAGTTCTGTTGCTATTGCTTCAATTCTTATCAGTGAAATTGGAAATAAGATTATCAATTGAGAGTGACAGTGGGGTGGAGGGTTACTGGTTTGAAGAAAGAGGTGCCAAGTAGGAAATAGTGATCTAAGAGGGTGAGAGAAGGAGTGGACTAAGGAAATACATTATTACTACTAGGATGCATTAATAGTCCAACTGAATTTAGTGATTGTTAATTTAAACAAACATCATGGTTTTTATTTTTCTTCAGCATAGGTGCAGACACAGAGTTGTCAGTGTGTTGATCCAGAGTAGTTGTTTTACCAGGCAAGTATGCTGACTCCTTAGGGAGAGAGGGCAAAGGGGAAGGCCAAAGCAAGGGATCATCAGTAGTGATTGGAAATTAAACTTTGTAAAGAGGGAAGAGAGCACATCAGAGTGGGGGCGGTGAAAAGTTGATATGATCAGTGAAATGTCCACGAGGAGATTTATTGAGTTTGGTTATTTCATAAAATGAGTAAGCTGGCAAGAATAAAGTGCATTTGTTAGAAAGTAAAATTCCCTGCTCAGTGCCCGTCACCCGCTCTCCCCCCTCCCACACCCCCCTCAATCCTCAGTTTGTTCTTAGTATTTAAGAGTCTCTTATGCATAGGTGGACTTTGAGAAACTTAACAGAAAACCAGTGGGGAGGGGAAGAGGGGAAAGAAAAAAGACACAGAGAGGGAGAGAGACCCACCCCTCTTCTTAAAACACCTTTACTGGTGTCCAGAAAAATTAAGAACAATGTATTCTCTCTATTTGGGGATAAGAAAGTTGCTAAACATCCTTAAAAATCAATATGAATCCGGATTGCATAATGTGTTCAGTGCTAGAGTCATTATGCAAATGTATCGATCTTTTTTCTTTTCATTCTTTGTCGACCATTTTTTGGACTAAAATTCCCCAACACCTGACTTTTGTGTGCACACCTCCAACCACCTTACTCCTTTCATAGTAAGTGTATTTCCTACCCTACAAGTTGGATCACCTTAGGCAGAAAATGTAAGGCGGGCTGGAGCTTTGAGAAAGGAGCATTTCAAGGTTGTAGGGAGAGGAGTATTTTATAGATGGAATCATAATAAAAATATAAGAACCAAAAAAAAAAAAGTAAAATTCCCACATTTTGGTATATTTCCATTGTTTTATTTTCATTTTTTGTTATTAAAAAGAATGCATATACTTCACATGTTTGTTATAAAGTTCTCTGGAAACTTAAATTTTCTTAGCCAGTTATAAAAAGTAGAAATATTGAATTATAGGATGTTAGTATTTTTAAGATTTTTGGTATGCTCAGTAAATCTCTTAAAGAGCGTTTCCAGGGAATCTTCTTTGTGGCAGCGAATTTCTCTTCCACCAGCACCTTGGCTACATTAGGTATTTCTTTCGGGCTCTCAATCTTCATCTCATTTTTTCTCTTTTCTAATTCGGTAGGTCAAAAAAGTCTCTCTCTCTCTCTCTCTCTCTCTCTCTCTCTCTCTAAGTCTATGTATCTATTAGTCCTATGATTTTTACTTTAAAATTTAGAAAACACTCTTAATTCACTCTGGCAAATGTGATTAAAACAATACTCAAAAATTAATGAGAGATCAGTCGTGATAGATTTTAGTTCTCAATTTTCCTATGTATCAGCAATAAACATTTCAAAAATATCTTAGAAAAAGAAATTCCACTTAAAAATAAAAGCATATCTAGGAACCACATAAATGAAAAGTAGGTCATCCCTGAAAATCTTTGCTTTAAGGCATTTAAAAAAAACTGTGTAAAGGGGAGAGACAGAAAGAACTCCATGTTATATAAAGTTATGATTTCCCCCATCAAATATACATTAACAAATCCGGTCATTTAATTTCTTGTCAGTTTCTGGAGCAATAAAAAAAAAATCTAAAGAATACTTGTAAACAATAGACAAAAGTTAAAAAATAGTATTCGTGCCTGACTGCAACAATATTATGAGCAATGCTTGTCATTAATCAAGGTTTTGGTATTAGACTGTCTGATTTATGGGAAAAATTTATTCATCCCATAGTAGGTTTTATTACTCCAAGTTTCTCCCATCCAAGTACTAAGCAGGCCCGACCCTGCTTAGCTTCCGAGATCAGACGAGATCTGGCGCGTTCAGGGTGGTATGGCCGTAGACTACTCTACGTTTCTATATGAGGAAATGGAGAGTTACGATGCTGAATGACATGTACCAGGTGTTAATTGTAGAGGGAGTATTTGAACCTAAGCCTACCTAACTTCAAAACCCACTATCTTACTAACTAAGTAAACTAGTAGTAAAGTTTGGGGAGGAAAAACAAAATATAAGAAGGGAAGAAATTAGCTCCACCAGATGTTAAAGGAGATTACAAAACCATAATTACCAAAATACTGTCGTGCTAGTTCAAAAAAAGAAACTCGAAATTTAACAGGTAATCCTGAAATAGTCGTTAATACTGATAAAGCTTATATTTATCAATATACGATGAAATAGATGTCACATACATGAGGAATTGGTTTATTTAAAAAGTGGTATTCAGACATTTGAGTATGATTTGGGTAGATGTTTGGGGAAAAATAAATTTATATTATTATTTATAGCTAAATTTCAGAAGATTTAAAGGGAATGGGAGGGAAACCCAGGTGAATGTTTTTAGTTATAAATTTCACGATACTTTAGCATTATTTCTATTGTAATGTGAACTTTATTCACTTAATTGTCTGGTTGAACTTAACTTTCTAAGTCTTTAAGGATAAACAAAATTTTATTTTTTTGATGAAGTATATTAAGACCATTTTGAGAATCCCATTTATTTCTTTGGATTTGCAGACTTTAAAAGCATTTAATAATTGCTTATTTGTCTAGATCACTCTGCTGAATTAATATGAATAGCCAAGAAATGAAGAACTCTTTCTTCTCCTCAAGCTATTTTGTAGTCTGAAATCACACATAAAGTAATAATGATTTCAGATTATCTAAATGTGTTCTAATGGATAGAACAAGAAAACGTAATTTGCAAATTTTTTTTTAATGTGTAATGTTTATTTATTCTTGAGGTAGAGACAGAGCATGAGCAGGGGAGGAGCAGAGAGAGACAGACACAGAATCCCAAGCAGACTCCAGGCTCTGAGCTGTCAGCACAGAGCCTGTCATGGGACTCGAACTCATGAACTGTGAGATCATGACCTGAGCCGAAGTCAGATGCTTAACCGACTGAGCCACCCAGGCCCCCCTAATTTACAAATCTTTGTAATAACTCTAAGATTTATATATTCCAATCTGTGATCCACTTAATAAGTTACAATAATTTATAGAATCTTTATTTCCTTGGTCTGAGACTTTATAGGTTATATAAACTATATTTTAGTCTTTACTGGAAAAATAATAGATTGAGTTAATAGAAGAGGTTTTTTTTTAAAGTAGGAATTCAGAGGATGATAAGATTAGAAGAAGGCTGATTGAGTTCTGGAGTAAATTTGTACAAAAAGTAAGGGGAATTTGATATAATGATGGCACAATAAAGAGATAAAGGGGTAACTTGTATCAGAATTCATATGAAATTATATTGGCAGAATATGTAAAAAGGAGACAATTTTAACGTAGAGTATTTTAGTTTTAATTCTTAATACTGACTCTAGTATTTGATAGGGTTTCAGGAGTCAGACAGTGAATGGTTAGGTGAATATTTTTTTTAATCTGATTTTACTTTTTGAACTATGAGGAAATGCCAGTAATTAGAGCTTTTCATTTTTTAAGTTGATTTAAAAAGTTTGTATTCTTAAGTCGGCTCCATGCCCAATGAGGAGCTTGAACCCACGACCCTGAGATCCAGAGTTGCATGCTCTACTGACTGAGCCAGCCAAGTGCCCCCATTTTTTTGGGTTCAAAACAACTCATAAATAATTAAGTTGATGAAAACAACTCAATCTTTATATTTTTAGAATGTAAGAAATTTTGCAACTTGTCATGTACAGGGCATAAATGAAGGCTGATCTAGTTCTAAACTGACAATTTGATATTTAGCCTGTGAGCTGCATTTTTCAGATTTCTTGTTTATTTGATAAACATTTGAATACTATCTGTGTAGATAGTCTTTGTAGGAAGCAAGTGAGTTAGAATTTTTTCTATGTAATGGAAATGTTAAGACAGATAAGAAAATGTTGATTATAAAAAAAAGGTTGATTATGAGTCATAATAGGTACTTTAAAGAAAGGGGTTTTATATTGTGGCTTATATTTAAAATTCAGTGACAGCTGGAGTGATAAATGTAGTCATTTTCTTTGCCATGTGTTTCCTACCCTGAACTTGTAAGAATTTGACAGATAATGTAACCATTTCTTAGACTTTTCCTATTTATAAAAGGTGGTACATTTTGAGGACTATGATTTAGGTATCTTTTAGTCTCAGGAATGCTTGCAAGAGGCAAACCTTTTGTTGTTGTTTGTTTCTTTTTTCCTTTTTTTCTTTCTTTCTTTTTTTTTTTTTTGCAGAGGTTACGCACAGAAAATAGACTTTTAAAACAGCGCATTGAAACATTAGAAAAAGTAAGTAAATAACTACTTATGTATGGAAGCTTCTGTTGTATGCCCAGTATTATTTTCTATTTTAAGTAAAGTCTCAAGAAATCGATCACATGTCTCCAAATTTGTGATACTGGCTTCTTAGCTTGCCTAACTTACTACTTTACGAAGTAACTTGTTATTAGTAACAATTCATCACTAAAGTCTTTGAGCTTTAAGGTTAAAATTTTAACTGAGGTAGTTATTAGAGTAACATTGATACCATTTGTTTTCTTCACATATAGTCTCTAAAAAGTATGTTCTTCAGAGGTAACCTAATTGAGAATCCATTCTGAATAGCATTTTAAAAATGGCTTTCACATGTCACGCTGACTCTCTAGCCATATATGAAATGTGTCAATGATTCCTTTAATGTCTAGAATGCCTTGAAGTTTAGTCAAAATGACTGATTGCTCATATAAAAGTTCACCACGGTGTTGATTTTCAACACGGGAATTGTGCTTAAACTTTTGGTTCTTAGACTTACTTTGATACTGCTTTTTACCTCTTTCTTCCTCTCTGTTTAATATAAAATAACTGGGCAAATGTGGAAAGTTCTGCATTATTTTAAATATTGTGCTTTTAATGTAATGCCTGTTGTAGTATTATTTTAAGTATTGTATTAACTAGTAAAGGTACAGTCTAAGAGGTTTGGTTTATTAAAAGAGAAAGCTGAATTCACAAGTCTTTTGGTGTTTGGAGGGGCTTTAAAAAAAAAAACGGAAGATGAGAGTAAGTAGGTTTATAAATGATATTGCAGTATTTTAAAATCTTCCCTGAAAATCTACAGATTGATACTCAAGAAGGAAAACATGAAGATGTGGATAGTTTGGATGTTTGTCTTTGTTTGAAGGCACTGATGGCTTAGTAAATAGCACCACACACAAGGATAGGATGTTTATTACAGGTCTTTTTGTTTTAAAATAATTTCAAGTACATTATATTAAGTCAAAATAGTTTTCCTGTATTTTCCTTCATCTTAGTAGAGTTTTGAGGATAATTCTTTTTTTTTTTTTTTTTTGTGACTGCAAAAAAGGTTGAGCTTAATTTAGTTTTTAAGTCGTATTAATTGTATACTGTGTTTGCCATTAAATACTCACTTTATAATAAAATACATGTCTTCCTAGGTAGTCTTTTATTTTGGAGTGAGGTATTTTCACAGAGAAAGTATTATTATTTCATTGAACCTTCAGAAAAATAAACGTACTATAGGAAAGTATTAAGTTTGGATTTTACTTTAGAAAATAAAGTACCTTTCTACTGGCTTACATGGCCTAAATGTGTCCTTTAGCTCTTGGTATTCTACAAATACTTAGGTATCAGTTAAATTCTGTCACCCAAATGTTTACTTTCTCACTTATTGCTAGAGTTTATTAAGTCGAGCTCATTAATTTCATTTGTCATATTTTCTTGCTTTGCTTCTTTGGAAGTTGCTGTTGTACAAATTGCTGTCACACTTTATAAGTGGAATTGCTTACTCAAATTCCTTCTCCCTTTCCTCTAAGTGGTTTGACAATATGTCTGATTCCAAACATAGTAACTTAAAAGTATGCTTTAAAAAGAAGCTATTTGCTTGTCCCAAATGATGAAAAACCTCTTGGAATTTGTGTTGGTCTTCTAGAAGCATATGGTTTTCTACGGTCCATCCTCATTTTGATATTTTTCTTCTTAAGAGTTAATAATACACACAGTAAAAAATAGTTTTTATGTCAAATCTAAATGTTCATTTTAATTACAATGAAAAGTAGATGGAATTTGGGTATGCTCTGTTTCTTCTTATTCCTAATTTTATGCACCTTTATTTTATTTCTTTCTCTTAAATTTCTGTCTGAATTTTTCCTTTTGTAGGAAAGTGCTTCCTTGGCAGATAGATTGATACAGGTATAGTTTTTTTTTTTTCATTTAGCATTTTCTCTAACTTTACTTCTAAGGATAAGCCCTAAACCTAGAAAATCACATTTTAATGCATGCAATTTTACATGCATTTTACTAGCAATAATTTTTGGGGGCAGTATATATGTGTATAAGCTTAATTTTTGATAACAGTGTGTTATCTTGGTTTACTAGGTACCTTTTGCACGTTTTAAAGCTAACCTTATTTTAAAGTATTTATTCCAAAATGGCAATCAGTGGATTCTGTGAAATTAACTACTGTTCATTGAAAATTTTGGTTTGCATGTGCAACTCAGTAATAGTGCATGAATTGAATTTTTATTGACTGAAAGAAGAATTGTTCTTAAGATTATCAGATGAATTTTCTTAATTTAGTTTCCCAAAATTTGCGGGAGCAATAATGAGCTGCTGGTTAATAATTACTTAGGCTGTTCTGTTCTCTGAGGTGATTTTTTTTTTTTAACATGTCACAGTAAAAAACCTCACAAAGGCAGGCTTTCTTGAATCTGTCCTAAATTGCTTTACACACACACAAATTATGTCCTAAGGGACAAGTGACAAGAGCCCAGGAGGCTGAGGAAAACTACCTCATAAAACGGGAGTTGGCCACCATCAAACAGCAGAGTGATGAGGCCAGTGCTAAACTGGAGCAAGCTGAAAATACCATCAGGAAGCTCCAGCACCAACAGCAATGGGTAAGGAGTCTGGTAGTGCTTTTTCTCACCTTTCTCATCCCCTTCCCTTTAAACTTTTTTTTTTTTTTAAAGCACAACGTCTGTGCTCTTGTTTTAAGTAATTTTGTTTTCTACTTTAATTGAATCTTAATCATTTTCATATTCTTTAATACTTAAGGATCTTACGTGGTCTAAAAACTCTTTATTCTAACATTCTTTTTCTGTCTACCCAGTTTTGTTAGAAATAGGTAATATTTGAATCTCTTACATTATATTTTAAGTCATGGAAGATAAGTGATGTTTGTCAGATCTGCTTTTTAGTTTTTAGAAATCTGTTTCATATTGATATTTTGCTACAGGAAATTTTTGAATCTTAACTCCACCCAGTTCTAGTTAATTGTGCAGATGAAATATCACCCAACATGGAGAGTAGATGTAATTATCTCACTTAAAGTTTTGATAATGTCTGGATTTCTGTCTTGTGAAAAACTGTAGCCTTAATTTCCTACATCAGGACCTCAAATTAGGAGTTAAGATATATGGTTACATTTTTTCAAGAGGAGGGAATTATCAAAGTGACAAAAAAATTAAAAAATATGTTAACTAAATTAGGGTATTCTAAACACTATTGATTGTACAGCTATTCTCAGGTATCTATTGCAACTTAGACATTGTTTTCCACTGGCAAATTCAGACTAGTATGATCTTAAGGATATGAGGGCTAAAAAGAAAAACCAACTATTCATTTTTAAAAAGATACTATTGTTTCAGTTTTCTCTTCTTAAGTAGCAGTTGAATTGTAACAGGAGTGGGCAGAAAAAGTTGGTTAAATCTAGAACTCTATATAGGTCTGGAAGGCAAATAGAAGGACTTCAAAATTGGACATTACTTTTATTCAATAAAATTAAGAAACACCATCATAAACTGGCTACAAATGTCAGAAAACAAAAGGAAAAAGAAGACATAGGCAATTGAAACAATCATAACATAAAATTATTTTTTCTGTTAATGAAATGGTTAAGAAAAATGAATAGATAAAGGGTAAAAGGATACTAAAAAGTTGGGAACTCAAATAGTTCTGCCTTTGTTTGAAATGTCAATATCAAAGCATAAAAATAGAAAAAACAGAATTGAAGTTTCCTTTTTGGAGGTTAAACTGAACTGAGTTATTAGTGTAATGTGATTTTGTTAGAAGGAAAGTTAATAAGTATTATGTTTGTGTTTAACATATGCTACAGTCATAAAACATTAGAATCATGGATTACTAATATTTTTGCCTAGATTTTCAAATGTTGAGACCTATAAGAATAAAAATAAGAATATTGATTTGTAATGAAAAAGTAAAATGAGCTAATCAAAAATGGCCAGAATGAACTGAAGCTTTTGAAAAGAAGGTGTAACAAAAGAATCTTTTTGTTGTTTGAAGGACAAAATCAACTCACATTGTAAGGCTAAAATATAACGAGTAGAAAGCAGACCTTTATTTTGATTTTGTTTCCATTTTTTTCTCACTTGGCAGACATTCTTCTAAACTGGAATAAAATGTAAAACAAGGCACCTGGGTGACTCAGTTGATTGAGTGTCCGACCCGAGTCAGGCTCTGCGCTGAGCATGGAGCCTGCTTAAGATTCTCTCATTTAGCCCCTCTCCGCCGTTCTCTCAATCTCTCCTCTCTCTTTCTCAAAAATAAAAAAGAAAAAAAAATGTAAAGCAGACCTATAAAGCAGTGATGCACAAAACAGGTGAAAGAAACAGAGCCTTGGTTAAATTTCCAACTTCAAAGCAGAGTGCCTATCTCTAGATATTAAAATATTTAGCAAAATGATCATAAGAATATTATTTTCTTTAAAGGATTTTAGAAAGTAAGATACACTAATGGCTTTCAGGTGGGCAAAAATATAGTTCTTATATTTAGTAATAATGGCTAGATACCTGAAAAGAGAATCAGTGACCTTGATGATGCTTCATTAAAAATTCTTGACATCTGGTTTGTGAACAATTAGAAAAATAACTTTTATTCACTAAAAGGGAATTTACTATGTTTAAGTCATAACTAACTTTGTTTCTACAATAAACAAAAACTGTGCCGTAAGTGCAGTTTTAAAAGTTATTTGAGGGCACCTGGGTGGCTCAGTTGGTTAAGTATCCAACTTTGGCTCAGGTCATGATTTCATGGGTCATGGGTTTGAGTCCGTGTCAGGCTGTGTGCTGATAGCTTGGAGCCTGCAGCCTTGTTTGGATTCTTTTGTCTCCCTCTTTATCTGCCCCTCCCCTCCTCTGAAAAATAAATAAAAACATGAAAAAGTTATTTGGTAGGCGCTCCCATGATCTCTTTCTCGTCAAAGTAGAGAAATTTAGATAAAATAGTAAATTCGAGTGGTTTTCTAGGTGATTAACCATATCAAGAGGTTATTCATGTTGAAGCTAAGAGATTTCAGAGGTCTTTGTCTCCTAAATAGATGCTGTATTTAATTTATTTATAAGTTTGTTTATTTATTTTGAGAGAGACAGAGACAGTGTGAGTGGGGAAGGGGCAGACAGAGAGGAAGTGAGAAAGAGAATCCCAAGCAGGCTCCACACTGACTGTGGAAGGCCCAGTGCAGGGCTTGAACTTACAAAACCATGAGAGATCATGACCTGATCCAAAACCAAGAGTTAGACACTTAACCGACTGAGCCACCCAGGTGCCCCATGCTTCAGGTATTGTAATCTCTTATCTAAATCCTTATATACAAGGTATGTTTAAGAATTTTATACATGAAATATTTCAGAAATGTTGCCAATATGTTGTACAATCAACATTCTAAAATATTTAAAGTATATTCAGAATAAGAAACTAAAATAAAAGGTATTTTACAGAAAGCTATAGCCTTGCCTTTAAGTTTCAAACTCAGAGAGAAGTCTTAATAATACTTTATTTAACACTTAGAAATTTTAATTGACAGGAAATCGGGAATTAGCCAGTAATGTAATATGATTTACTCCTGCCCCATCCCTAGAAATATAATGATCCAATTTAATTCTAAGAAGCCTGCAGAAAATTTGTAGTGTTGTATATAGTTTGAATACAAAAACTTGTGTTAAGTGTCCACATATTGTATTATGGCCAGTGTAGGAAAGACTGTGGCAGCCTGGGATATTTTTAGACTGCACTAAAGAAGACTTAAAAGAACATTATAGATGTAGTCATTTAAAAGTATCTGAGGGGCACCTGGGTGGCTCACTTGATTGAGGTCAGGTCATGATCTCTTGGTTTGTGGGTGCAAGTCCTGAGTTGGACTTCCTGCAGTCAGCACAGAGCCCACTTCGGATCCTCTGTCCCCCTGTCTCTCTGCCCCTCCTCTGCTTGCTCATGCTCTCTCAAAAATAAATAAACACTTAAGGAAAAAAAAAAGTATTGGGGCACCCAGTGGCTCAGTTGGTTAAGCCTCTGACTCTTGGTTTTGGGTCAGGTCATGATCTTACATTTTGAGCCCTGTGTCCGGCTCTGTGCTCACAGCTGTGGAGCTTGATTGGGATTCTCTCTCTTCCTCTCACTTGGCCTCTCGCTCTCTATTTCTGTCTCTCAAATAAACATTAAAAAAAATTATTTGAGAGGTGGTCTTACAGAGAAGTGTTTAACCTTTTTTGATATTGCTTCAGAGGGCAGAATGACGATCCAAGGATATAAAAACTTACTCATTGGGATTTTGGCAAATGGAGTAGTTATTTTGCAAAATAGTAGTGAATGTACTACTGGCAGAAAGTGAACATCTGTTGTTACATGTTTTGATCACAGCCTTCCAAAGGAACTTAATGAATTCTTTGAAACTTAGAATAAAGGTTTCAAATCTCTATTCCAGCAGGAGGTATTGAATCATTATAATCGTCCACCACCATCACTCTTTACTGTCAGTAGTGTCATTTTATTGATATAAAGAGCTTTGGATTTCATTTATGGGACTGAATTCTAGTCCTGTTAGGCTAATTATGTGACCTTTGATATTCAAGGACTCAATTTTTTTTTCCTCTAAAATGACTACATAGGGTTAGACCATCTCAGGTGTAACTTTTTTTTTTAAGTGTATTTATTCATCACATGCATGTGTGAGCTGGGGAGGGGCAGAGAGGGCGGGAAAGAGAGAATCCCAAGCAGGCTCCATGCTGTCAGTGTGGAGCCCTACATGGGGCTTAATCCCAAGAACCGTCAGATCATGACCTGAGCTGAAACCAAGAGTTGGACAGTTAACCAACTGAGCCACCAAGGTGCCCCTCTCTAACTTAAAAAAAAAAAAAAAAATTTAACATTTGTTTTTGAGAGAGAAAGAGAGAGAGGGGAGAGCACAAGTGGGGAAGGGGCAGAGAGAAGGAGACATAGAATCTGAAGCAGGCTCCAGGCTCTGAGCTGTCAGTACAGAGCCCGATGCAGGACTTGAACCCACAAACCATAAGATCATGACCTGAGCTGCAGTCAGATGCTTAACTGACTGAGTCACCCAGGGAGCCCCTGTCTTTAACTTTTTAAATGGGCATTATTGAAGTATAATTTGTATGCAATAAAGTTCATCAAATTTAATTGTATCGTTTGATACATTTTGACAAATGTATTTACTTGTGTAACCACCACCACAGTCAAAATACAGAATATTTCTATCATGCCCCAAATTTCCCTCATGTCCCTTTGCGTTCACCTCTCCACCTCCAGCAACTGTTCTGCTTTCTGTCACTGTAGTTTTGCCTTTTTGAAGATGTCATATAAATGGAATCATAAGGTATGGCTTTTGTGTCTAGCTTCTTTCAGTTAGCATATCCACTCAATATTTTTTTCTTTTTGGTGATTATTTTCATTATTGTGATGAACATAATATTTACCATTTGTGTGAAAAGTGCATTTATAATGCTCTGGAACAATAACTGCCATTTATTTCTTTAACTTTTTATTATCCCAACAGAAGCTTTGCACCTGTTAAAAAATAGTTCCCCCTTTTTCCTTCCCATGGTAAACTGTATTCTACTTTCTGTCTTGTATAAATTTGCCTCTTCTAGGTATCTTACATAAGTGAAATCATACAAGATTTATCCGTTTGCGTCTGGCTTATTCCACTTAGCAGATTATTTTCAGGGTTCATCCCTGTCATAGCATATATAAGAATTGAGTTTTTATTGTGGCTGAATAATACTCCATTTTATGTTTATTCTGCGTTTTTGACCTTTTGGCTATTAAAAGCAATGGTGCCGTGATCATTAACATACAAGTATCTGTTTGAATTCCTGTTTTTAATTCTTTGGCATATGTACCTAGAAGTGGAGTTACTGGATTATTTGGTAATTCTATGCTTAACTTTTTGAGCAAACACCAAAGTATTTTCCATAATGGCTGTACCATTTTACATTCCCACCAGCAATGTACAAGGGTTCTAATAAATTTCTCCACTTCCTCACCAACTCTTGTTATTTTTTGTTTTGTTTTTGTTTTGATTTTGGTTTCTTGTTTTTTAGTAATAGCCATCCAGTAACTGGAGGTGATATTTCATTGTGGTACCTAGGAATAAATTTAACCAAGAAGATGAAAGACTTGCATTGAAAACTGTGAGTCATTGTTTATTCAGCTGTCGATGAAAGAAATTAAAGAAGACCTAAATAAATGGAAGGACATCCCCTGTTTATGGATTGGAAGACTTAGTAGTGCCGAGATATCAACACTACCCAGTATGATCTACAAATTCAATTCTAACTAAGCCTATCAAATTTCTAACAGTCTTTTCCAGAAATGGGAAAGTGATCCTGAAATTTACATACAATTACAAGGAGCCCTAAATATTGAAAATAGTCTTAAAAGAGAACAGAGTTAAAGGACTCACTCTTCCCAATTTGAGAATTTACTACAATCCTAGATTAATCAAAACAATAGCCAAATCATGGAAAGAGACAAAGTGCCCATCAACTGACGAATGGATAAAGAAGTTATGGTACTTATATACAATGGACTACTACGTGGCAATGAGAAAAAATGAAATCTGGCCATGTGTAGCAACATGGATGGAACTAGAGGGTATTATGTTAAGTGAAATAAGTCAGTCAGAAAAAGACAGGTACCATATGTTTCCACGAATAGGTGGACTTTGTGAGACTAAGCAAAAACCAGGGGGAGGGGAAGAGGGGAAAGGAAAAAAAGACACAGAGAGGGAGGGAGATAAAACATAAGAGACTCTCAAAGACTAAGAAAAAACTGAGGGTGAGGGGGATGAGTGAGGGGGGAGAGGGGGTGATGGGCATTAAAAAGGGCACATGTTGGGATGAACACTGGGTGTTCTATGTAAACCAATTTGAAAATAAACTATTATAAAATTAAAAAAATAATATGATACTGTCATGAAGATAGACATATGGGTCAATGGAATAGAAATTTTGACAGTCCAGAAATAAACCCATATATCTATGGCCAGCTGATTTTTGACATGAGTGCCAAGGCCATTCCATGAGTAAAGAATAGTCTCTTTGTTTAATGGTGCTGGGAGAACTGTATACCCTCATGAAAAAGAATGAACTGGGACCCCTCCCACATACCATATACAAAAGTAACTCAAAGTGGATCAGTGATCTAAATAGAAATTTTATAGTCTTAAAATAGCTCTTTAATGCTTTTAAAACTGTAACACTCTTAGAACACCTGGATAAATCTTCATGACCTTTGATTTGGCAATAGATTCTTGGATATGGGTTCTTGACACCAAAAGCATGGCATCAAAAGGAAACAGGTAAATTGGACTTCATCAAAATTAAAACATCAAAGGGCATTATCCAGAAAATGAAAGGGCAACATACAGAATGGTATAAAATATATGCAAATCAGGTATTTAATTAGAGTTTAGCATCCAGAATATATAAAGAACTCTTATAATTCAACAAAAAGACAAAGCAGTTTAAATATGAGCAAAGGATTGCAGCATTATTACCAAGACCTGGAAACTGTGTGCCTATTGACAAATGAATGGTTGAAGATAATACTATATGTGTATAAACAGGAACATTTTTCAGCTACAAAAAAAGAATGAAATCTTGGCATTTGCAGCAACACGAAGGGACCTTGAGGATTTTATGCTAAGTGAAATAAATCAGAGAAAGACAAATACCATATATTTGTCCATATGTGGAATCTTTAAAAAAAAAAGCTCATAGATACAGAGAAAAGATTGGTGGTTACGAGAGGCGGGGAGGGGAAAGTGAAATGAGATGAAGAGGGGTCAAAAGTTATAAATTCCCAGTTACAGTTGAGTCATGGGTATTTAATATACAGGATGGTGACTGCAGTTATTCGATTGCATATTTAAAAGTTAAGAGAGTAGATCTTAAAAGTTCTCAACACAAGAAAAATTTTGTAACCATATGGTGACAGATACTAACTAGACTTATCATGGTAATCATTTCAAAACATATACAAATACTGAATCATTACATTTTACACCTGAAACTAATATAATGTATGTCAATTGTGCCTCAATAAAAAAATCTTTTTAATGAAGAAAAGACTTAAACAGACGTTTCTCCAAAGAAGTTAAACAAATGGACAACAAGTATATGAAAAGACACTCAACATCATTCTTAGTCGTTAGGGAAATGAAGAGTGGTATCGTGATGAGATACCATTTCACACTCACTAGGATAGCTATAATAAAAAAGCAGAAAATAACAAATGTTGGCAGGGAGATCGAGAAATTGGAACCCTTATATACTGCTGGTGGATATATAAAAGAGCTGCTGTGGAAATTAGTGGTTCCTCAAAAGGTTAAATAAAGAAATATCAAAAAAATAAAAAAAGAAATATGTGACCCACAGTTCAATTTCTAGGTGTACATCCAAAAGAATGGAAAACTGGTATTTAAAACAAATATGTGTACACATTTGTAGCAACACTATTCACAAAATGGAAATAAACCAAAAGTCTGTCAGTGGAAGAATGGATAAACAAATTGTGGTATATGCATACAATGAAATAGTATTCAGCCACAGAAAGGAATAAGATACTTATATGCTATACTATGGAACCTCCAAAACCTTAAGCTAAGTGAAAGAAGCCAGACACAAAGATCATATATATTGTATGACTCCATTTCTGTGAAATATCCAGAATAGATAAATCCATAGAGATAGAAGCCAAATGGTGTTTGCCAAAAGGTTGGGGTCAGAAAGGAGTGAGAAACTGCCTGATAGGTAAGAGGTTTTACTTGGCCTGATGGAAATATTTTAGAAGTAGATGGAACTGGTAGTTGCACAACATTTTGAACGTCCTAAATGTCACTGAATTGTTGACTTTAAAATAGTTATTTGAATATTGCCTCAGTAAATTGTATAAAGAAAAAGAGACTATGGAAATAAAGGAGTAAGTCTCAAGAAAATAACACATTTAGTTTGAACGATTGCATCAGAAGGTGGGAATTAGGGAGAATGTATAACACTCCAGTGCTGGAACCCATTCGTTAAGGTCAGGGTAAGACCAGAAGCGAGTGAGCTAGCTTGTATGAGGAGCCTGAGAAGATTGAGAGCTCCCTCAGGGCTGGGGTTGGGGCAGAGAGAGAGGGAGACACCGAATCTGAAGCAGGCTCCAGGCTCTCAGCTGTCACCACAGAGCCGATGCTGAGCTCAAACTCATGAGCCGTGAGATCATGACCTGAGCTGAAGTTGCTTAACTGACTGAGCCACCCAGGCGCCCTTATATATTTTAAACTTAGGAGCAATTTTTAAAAATTATTTTTATTTTTAATTAATTTTGATTATTGATGTTCTTTCAAAACCATTTCTTCAGTATACAGTTACTGAATGATTATCTTTGACAGGTCATTGATTTCATTTTATGCTCGGTCTTGATAGTTTGAACTTGATATTGTTGGTTTTCAAAAATGATCAAGTGAATTTCTTATCAAATTTAGTACAGTAAATAAAATTTAATATTTAGTATTTAGTAATGTTAATTAAATGTTACATATTAAACCAGCCATAAGATGAAACCAAAGCATTAAGATTAAGTATTTGTTTTACATGTTCCATATCAGTTTTTCCAGGAAGTCCATAGAAGTAGAAATGATCCAGTGATATTTCCTATAGTTGCATGTTTGACTCTGTCCCTTTTGAGTGTAGGGAGGCATGAATGTATTTGTTAAACAATACATCCTGGTAACCAACTGTCTTTGAGTCTTGCTTCATCTATTTAAAAGCTTTTTGGGGGCACCCGGGTGGCTCAGTCCGTTAAGCGGCCGACTTCGGCTCAGGTCATGATCTCGCGGTGTGTGAGTTGGAGCCCCGTGTTGGGTTCTGTGCTGACAGCTCAGAGCCTGGAGCCTGCTTTGGATTCTGTGGCTCCCTCTCTCTCTGCCCCTTCCCAGCTCACGCTCTGTCTCTCTCTCTCTCAAAAGTAAATAAACATTGACGAAATATTATAAAAAATAAAATAAAAGCTTTTTGGTTTACACAAGTGTTTATCATTCAGTTTATTCTGAATAAGTAGTTTTGTCCAGCAGTTTATTGGCTAGGATCAAGCATAAACAAGATGAATTGTAATACTTAAAGCTGCTGAGTGCTGAAATGACTGCCTTTTGAAGTTCTCAGGACCTTTGTACTAGAAAGTTCTTAAGGGGAGGCTAGAAAATATTTCTTCTGACATTGCTTCCTTTTCCTGTAATTCTAGAAGAAAACATGAAAGAATTATGTGATACTTTTAAGAGTCAAGGGTTTGGTGTGAAGAATAAAAACTACTCTTACCTATTGAACACATGAATAATGGTTAATAAGCTAAAAACAACCAGTTTCTCAGTGTAAGTTGTGAAATCTAGACAATTTATCTTAGAAAAACTTTGTTCAGCGGCATTAGTAGGAATTGCCCCATACCTGATTTATCTAGTAGGTTTGCTTTTCTTTATGAATATGGAAGTTAATGATTAACGTCTCTTCCTGCATTCTAAACACTCTTTAGCTCTACTTCAGTGACATTTCAAGAAAAAGCCATTTAATTTGTAATATTTGGTAAGTTTACAATAAGTCTAAAAATTCAAATAGAGTAATGACTTTACACATTTAGTAAACTTTTAATACTTTTCTTCAGTATGTTTATAAATCCAGACAGAAGTTTTCTTCCAGAACTAATTATGACCTTAGTCTAAGATTAAATGTTTTTACATTCATATGTAGTTATCAGCTTAAATAATAAACATTCACTCTAAGGGAAGTAATTGTTTTCTAACATTTTTTTCAGCATTAAAAAAATCTTGCAGTTTAAGTATATAAATAATCAGAGATAAACTTCCACCTTAAAGGATGTATATAATTTCTAATTTTTTAGTTTACTTTTTTTTTTTTTTTTTGAGACACAGAGAGAGAGACATAGAGAATCCCAAGCAGGTTCTGCATGGTCAGTACAGAGCCTGATAGGGCTTGGACTCAGAAACTTGATAGTCATGAACTGAGCTGAAGTCAAGCGTTGGACAACTGACTGAACCCCAAGGATGTATGTAACTTTTAAGATGTTGAGAACAAATCATTTTAAGAGGATATACCAATTTTTCAAAAAAAATTCAGTGTGGTAGATCTTTAAATAGTACATCCATATTGCTTAGATTTTTAGAAAATAACTATTTGGAGCGTGTAGTAGAGAGGATTATAGACTATTTTGGGGTTCATATGCTGAAGCTGACACTAAGATATAACTTTTTTTTAAATTGAAGTACAGTTGACATATTAAGTTAGCTTCAGGTGTACAACATCATGAGTCAGTAATTCTGTACATTACAAAATGCTTACCCATAATAAAAGTGTATTACAGTGTTATTGACTATGTTCCTTATGCTGTACTTTTCATCCCTGTGATTTGTTTGTTTTATAACTGGGAGTTTGTACTGCTTAATCTCCTTTACCTATGTCACCCATCCTCCACATTCTCCCCTTTGATAACCACCAGTTCTTCATATTTGAAGCATCTGTTGTTGCTGTAAGATATAACTTTTTACCTAATTTTCTTTCTGCCTATTTTTGTTTTGTGGTATAGACTCCTACTCTGGACTACTTGCCTTGTGTAATAGTTTTTTAAGGTGCTTTGTTGAAATGTACCATACTTCCATACTAGTATAAGTTTGTTGATTTTTGAAACATAGATTTTATAGGCTGTTTTGTAGCCTTCAGTTACCACTACCCGTGTTTAAGATAAAGTATATAATAGAGGGGGGTTATGTTGTTGTTATTTACTCAGAATGTAGTTGACATTAGTTTCAGGCGTACAGCATGCATGCATGTTACTATATTATTATTGTCAGCATGCAGAGTTACTATGGTATTATTGACTGTATTCTCTATACTGTACCTGTTGTGTTGTTTTTTAAACCAAGAGTTGACTAGCTAATTTTTTGAGCAAATACTGTTTGCTCACCTACTATGAAAAGCACAGTTTAGTTCTGACAGCACAGTAGCAAATCAGCCAAACTTGCTGTCATTGCTTGTATATATTTTAAAAATTAATTACAGGGGCACCTGGGTGGCTCAACGGGTTAAGCATCCAACTTTGCCTCAGGTCATGATCTCATGGCTCTTGAGTTCAAGCCCCTCGTTGGGCTCTGTGCTGACAGCCGAGAGCCTGGAGCCTGCTTCAGATTCTGTATCTCCCTCTCTCTGCTCCTCCCCCACTCACATTCTGTCTTTCCCTCTCTCTCTCAAAAATAAACTTTAAAAAAATTAATTACACAGTTAATTGTTTAGTTACAGTTGTGATATAGACTACAAAAGAGAATACAGAGTTCCATGAAACTTGTGGGTTCCTGAATAGGACAAATAATTATCAGTTTTTGAACTCAGTTGCTTGATTTATAATTAAATTCAGGGAATATTTGATATATCGTGTAGACAGTCCTTTTTCCAATTTGGATTTTTTTTTTTTTTACTTCATAATATAAGAAACCTCTCCACTAAATACAAATTATTGCTTTTCACTGTATCACTCATATGTCCTTCAAACATTGAATGTGAGAATTCATTTTTTTGTTTTACTCAAAACACAAGCAAAAAAGATTGCTAAGGGTTTTCTGACTCACCTTTGTAGCTTTTGTAATACCAGAAAAGCATGTGGAATTGAAAAAGAGACTTGATCTACTAAAAACAATTCTATTGCATTGGAGTGGTATTGCTGGTATCACAGAAACATTGAGATTCATTGACAAAGGTGAATCTGATGTTAAGTGTAGAGAAGTCATTCATTTTTTTAAGTTTGTTTATTTTGCAAGAAACAGAGACAGCATGAGTGGGGGGAGGGGCAGAGAGAGAGGGAGAGAGAAAATCCCAGGCAGGCTTCACAGTGCCAATACAGAGCCTGACATGGGGCTTAAACTAATGAAACAGTGAGATCATGACCTGAGCTGAAACCAAGAGTAGTGGGACACTTACTGACTGAGCCACGCAGGCGCCCTGGGAAGTCATTCATTATTTATAGACAATAAATTGTCCCTTGCTGATGTACCAGCCATCATAATTATAGCAGTTTTCATTTGATAAAACAAATCGTATATTTGTCCAGGTCATTAATGTGAATATGAAATAAACTTTTCTAAGAAGATTTTTTTTTAAAGATTAAAATTTTTTTTTAATGTTTGTTTATTTTTGAGGTTGAGAGTAGGGGAAGGGCAGAGAGAGAGAGAGACCAAATCTGCAGCAGCCTCCAAGCTCTGAGCTGTCAGCGTAGAGCCCAACATGGGGCTCGAACACATGAACTGTGAGATCATGACCTTGACTAAAATTGGATGCTTAACCGACTAAGCCACCCAGGCACCCCAATTTTTTTTTTAAAGATTTTTAAAATGATTTTTTTTTATTTTGAGAGAGAGAGAGTGGTGAAGGAGCAAAGGGAGAGAGAGAAACCCAAGCAGGCTCTGCACCTTCAGCACAGAGTCCAATAGGGGGCTCAATCCCATGAACTGTGAGATCATGACCCAAGCCAATATCAAGAGTCGGTCGCTTAACTGACTGAGCCACCCAGGCCTTCCTAAGAATTTATTATAAGAATGTTATGTGAGATGTTTAAATTATTTTTAGATGCTTATATATTTTAAAATGTTTATTTGTTTGTTTGTTTATTTCGATAAGAGCAGCAGAGGGGCAGAGGGAGGGAGGGAGAGAGAATCCCAAACAGGCTCTACGCTTAGCGCAGACCCCAGTACTGGCCTCGATCCCACAATTCGTGAGATCATGACCTGTGCTGAAATCAAGTGTTGGACACTTAACCACTAAGCCACCCAGGTGCTTGTATTTTTAATACTATACCATTAATTCTTAGAATAGTATATATTAAAATGCTATATTGCCTTAATAATATTTTAACCCTTATGTAGCTTAAAGATTAAGAATATGGGCTATGTAGTCCATATTCCCAATTAATAGAACTGCCGATTGCTGTGTGACTTTTTAGTTTCCTTATTAGGAAAGTAGAAGTTGTGGTGAAAGTTAGATGAGAATACAACACACTTAGTGTGTCACTGCCACTTAATGAACAGTCAGTAGATACTAGTCACTATCATCTTTGTCATTGTTATCATAAACTTTAAAACCATGTTTATAGTGAGTGGAAGAGGAACATCTTAAAACAGCTGCATCAGAAATGGTCAAGGTTTGGACATAGGGGGATAGGTGCTGTTAAGTCTCTGATCATCTCTTGGCTTTGATGGTTCTCTTCCTTCCTCTCAAAAGTTTATCATTCTTTTCCTCATCTTAAGTCAACATCATGAAAGTCCAGTTTTTATTTTGGTTTGTACTTAAGTTTTTGCTATAATGTTACTGATTTTAGGATTTTGGTTTTTTGGTTTTTTTTGTTTTGGTTTGGTTTGGTTTTTGTTTTTTCTTTGTTTGGTCTGGAAAAATTATAAAACGAGGTAGACCAGCCATGCTCAATTCTCCTACATAGACATGGAACTAGGAATTTTTGCTTCATAATGTTCATCTGTTTCACAGCCTCTGCCCCTCATGGCACTTCTCCTGGTAAGGAACTAGTAATACCCACATTTGCTGCAGTTGTTTTTTTTTTCCAGGCTTTGTGGGTGGTACCAGTCACCTTTCCTGACATCTCCTTTTCTACTGTGAGTGAGTTAAAAGGCTTCAACAAACAAACGCCTGTTTTATAAATAAAACTTTTTTTTCTGTGTAAAATTAAAAAAAAAAAAAAACACACCCAAATACTGAAACAGGTAGTTTACAGTCCACAGCAGCATATTTTACCATTGCCACTTTGATGCCAGTTCTTCTACTCCCTGGTTGTGTGTACTCAATCAGGGAACTTAACTTCTTTAGTTTGTTCTGTGTATACCAGAGGCTTGCTGAGACTTAAGGGAGTTGGTACTCTAGTAATGCCTGGCACATAGTGAGTCCTCAATAAGTGGTACCCATTATTAGGATTAGTATTAACATTATTCCATTATTTTTTTATTCTACAAGCTTGCCTGGGAAATGTCATAAGTTGTTAGTAATAAAAACCAAAACTTAGAAAGAGCTAAAGCTGACATGGCAAAATTTTTAATAGACTAAATGTTGACAGAAGTATCACTTTCTTGACCATATTTAGATCTGCAAAGATTTGAAACAGAAAAAATAAATAAATTTGAACCAAGAAAATTGAAAATGGTAGAAATAACAACCGAAAAAGAGTTAAATTGCAGAAGCTCTAATGGGTCAAATTTAAAATGTACCAAAACCCAAACAACAATGAAACTTCTAAATCAATATATTTAATCTTATTTGTAAAATTTACCCTATATTGATTAAGATTCTCCAGAGAAACAATCAGTAGGACACAGACATACATAGTTTTATTGGGAATAATTGACTCATGCCATTATGAAGGCTAAGAAGTCCCATGATCTGCTATCCAGGCTAGAAGTGGTATAATTCTAGTTTGAGTTCAAAGGTCTAAGAACCAGGGAAGCTGATGGTATGAATTCCAGTCCAAGGGTAGGAGAAGACCGATGCCCCAGCTCAAGCAGGCAGGCAGGCAGGAAGGGAATGAATCCTCCACTTTCCATTCTGTTCAGGCCCTCAGTGGATTGGATGATGCCCACTCACATTGGGAGGGCAATCTACTAAGTCATCTGGAAGCACCGTCAGATAAACCCAGAAGTAATGTTTTAATCCGGACCCCATGGCATAGTCAAGTTGACACATAAAATTAACCATCACAATTCCAACTCTTGTCAACTTTGCAACCTTACGCATCTCCTTAAACCATACTTAGTCTTCACATAAAGACCACAAGGTCATAATTCTGCCTAACATGATACAGTTATCCTGTGCACGACTGAAAATGCACTAATGCCTTCCCGAGAAAAGAAGTTCAAGTCTTTCAGTAATGTTCTCTCTTCTTGATATCCTGTAGCTTAAATACTATGATGTAAAATTAACAATAAATACTTTGGTATATAGTCACTGCATCTTATATGATAAGGAAATAAGAGGAAAGAAAACACACATATTCATAGCAAAAATAGAAGGAAATCATCTTGACAATAACAGTTCTCATTTCTGTCATGTGGTCATAGCTAATTCCTGAAGGGTCTGGACCATTAATAATCTTTCCTGATTTTTCATTGACCTTAATCACAAGGTATGATAATAAGAGACCCTCTAAAGGACCTGCTGTGTTCCAGACATACCCATTTCCACCTCTCGATTCCTGGGTTTGTGAATCCTGATTGTGGCAGAAAAAGCACCACGTATTAGACACTGATTCAGAGCACATTCGTCATTCTGGAGAACCTTGCCCCAGCCCTGCAAGATAACTGCCATTTAGCTGGCACTGTCATTACGTCTTCAAAAGGTCATTCCACTGTTTCGTCAACCCAGCTGCTTCAGAATGTTAGAAAACATGCCAAGACTAGTGAATTCCACGAGCATGGGCCCATTGTTGAACTTCTTTTGCTATTAGGTGAATTCCTTGATCAGAAGCAATGCTCTGTGGAATACTATGATGATGAATAAGGCATTCTGTAAGTCCATAGAGTAGTTTTGACAAAAGCATCATATGTAGGGAGGGCAAGTTCGTATCTAGAGTAAGTGTCTACTCTAATAAGAACAAAATGATGCCCCTTCCATGATGAAAGCAGTCTAGTGTTAAGTAACCTGCCCGCCACCAGATAGCTGGCTAGTTACCCCAGGAAATGGTGTCATATCAGGGGCTCAGTGTTGGTCTTTGCTTCTGGCAGATTGGACTCTCAGCAGTGGCCATAACCTTGTTGAATAGAAGTCTGTATTGCTGAGATGCATAATCTCCATCCCTCCCACTATGGCTGCTATATTCATAAGCCTGTTGGACCATGATATATGACTCAGGAAAGAGGCTGACTGGTAACCACAGAATGGGTCCTCTTATCCAGTTGATTTTTAAAATTCTCTGCTGAGGTCACCCTTTGGTGAGCATTCACAGGGGACACAAATAAATGTCTTTTTGTTTTTTAGCCCATTCTAAGAGGTCTGTCTATATCTTCCCCAGATTTCTTTGTTAACGGTTTTCCCTTCCTCTACATTAAACCAAGGCATGTGTAGCATTTCCAGTTCATTTGATGTGAGCCACCTTTTGTCCATGTTTCAACCTACCAAACAAATGCCAGAACTTTTTCTAACTCCCTAAGTTGCAACAATAAATGAATCTGTGTTTAGTGAGCCTATGTGAATATTAAGAACTGATTCCAATGAAAATATTTTTTATCCAATAAAAATGCATATAAGTGGATAGGAATAATTGCCATATAGAAAGTTAATAATTGGATGAAATTAACTTAGTGTTGTTAGGTTCATTCTGAATATTTTATTAAAGTATATCAATGCTTGTGTAAGTTTCATTAACATATTTGTGTTAATAGACATGGAATCAAAACTTCCTCAAGCTCCAAACGGTAGGGTCAGAAAACACTTATTTGGTCCAGGTGGTAGAATTGTAAAAGTGCCCTGTGTTTATTATTATTTACTATGTTACGTAACACAAAATATTGAATAATACCTACTGTAAGTGCTACAATAGTTAGGGACTTTATGTAAGAATATAGCAGTTCAGAGAAAGAGATGAGGGCATGAATAGAAACAGTGACAATGGAAATGGAGAGGAGCAAGCAAATTCAGAGATACCTGGAAGAAAACTTAAGGTTTGTGATTGAATGATGTGGTATGAGTTGACTAGAAGAGGGAAGTTTTGACTTGGCCAATTGTTAGATGGTGGGATCTTTAGGAGAATAGTATATGCATGAGGAGGAAAAGATGGGGAGTTGAGTTATAACATTTTGAATGTGAGGTGAATATGAGGTCAGCCAGATAGAGAAAACCAGTAGCTAGTTGTGAATACGGATCTGTACCTTAGTAGAAAGATCTGGGCTGAAAGTACAGATTTGAGTGTATATACTTTGTGTATCTCTGTGTGTATTGTCCCTAGAATTTCATCATTGTATATTCTCCCTCTTACCTTCTCTCTTTCCTTCTATTTTCCCATTTTTACTATTATATAGATTTTTCCTTGGTGAGTTCATCCACTGCGTATACAGACTACAATATAGATAACAGCTAATACTGTTCATGCATACAGACTATATTGGATAGTGGATTAAATCACATAGGATGAATCTACAAAATAAGTAAACAGAAAGACTGAGAGAAAGCACACAATATTGAAACCCTGGGGACTGATAGACACATACACATGTACATATAGTCATACATACCTGTATGAAGTAGTAGAATTGGCGGAGACAACAGAGAAGATAGGCAGTGGAACTATGGAGAAGTAGCACCTCAAAATTGAAGTAAAAAGTTTTAAGAGTGGTCATTCAAATCTGGTAGACTATCTAGTGAAGGTAAGAGCTGAATAAAAGGACTTTCCATTGAGTTTTTATTTTGTTACCAGGTATCAATGTTAGTGATTGGAACAGTTTCGATATAGGATGAGAACTAAAGCTAGTTTACAATGGTTTGAGAAACAATCCTCACCTCAGTGGGAAGTATGGAAGGAGAAATAAGATGTGTAAAGTATGGAATTTAGAATTTATTCCTTGAACAATTGAGGACAGTTAGAAGTTTTGTAAACTTTATTGATAAAAATGTGTCCCCAGTATTAGTATAGTGTTTTTGCGCTTGGTTATATCAGTTGGTTTATATCCGATCAGTGATTCCATTCTCATATAGGCCATTTGGGCTTGATGTTTTCCTGGGGATCTCCTAACATAAAATTGCGGCAAACATACCCGAACTACAGTTGTCAGGGCTTTAGATTAAGGCAAAAGATTCTAGTATTTCTCACGAAATAACCATGATCTCGTTAAACAAAAATTATGGCACTTCCAGTTTGAATATGGTCATTACAAAAGAGTGCCTTTTCCCTATTTAATAAGGTAAGTATTTACTAAAGTGATAATACCTACCGGACATGTACTCCTTACATAGAAATACTGTTTTAATAGTACCAGAAGATTACTAGAAGAAACAGTATGTAATACATTGAATTAAAAAGCCCTCATTTGTCTAATAAGTGAACTATTATTTTTTTTAAAATCATCTTTTTGGGTAACTGGGGAAAGTGAGCATCATGTTTTAATTAAGCATTTACTAGTTTTAAAATAAAATTGTAATCTGGTATCTGTCTTATTTGTAATGTATTGAAGAGTGAAAGGAACTATTTACTCAAGCTAGCTCAGTAGGAGATGGTTCTCTTTGACTCTTTCTTGGAATTTTGAGTTGTTTCCTTTTCTTTACTGTGTGAATTAAATGGGAAGTGATAGTTTCTTTTAGGAAGTCTTACATAATGGTGAATTATATGTCTTTGCTTTTTTAAACAACTTTTTATAGAAACTAGTTTAAAAAGGGATTTCTTATATGGCTTCATTGGTATTCACATTAAAGAGCAAGAAAGGAAATGGAAAGGTTTCATGCTTCCATGGTTAATTTCTTTGTGCAGCATCTCCTTTTTCTGTTTCCAGCAGTGATTTTCATGCATATCCTTAAAGAGGTCTACATTTCTAAGAGCAAATACATTTTTATTCTGTTGCAATTTGGGATGGTTCACATTATTATGGCTGCCTTATTTTTATTTCTATTAGATTAAAGTAGAATTTTCAATTAAATATGTACTTCTTTTTTTTAATAATGTGTACTTCTGAAGCATATAACAGTGCCGTCCCATGCATTTTAACATGCCATATTAAAAGGAGTAATTAATAATTACAGATGAAATTAATATTCTTAAGCTCAGCATATGTAAAATATTATTTCAAACTTTAATCAATATAAAAATGATTAATGAGGTTATTTTGCTTTTTTATTTCATATTAAGTCTTCAAATTCAGTTTGTATTTTATATTTACATCCTTTCTCAGAATGGACTAGCCACATTTCAAGTGCTCAGTAGCCACATGTGGCTAATGGCTACCCTACTGTACAGGCCATGTCTGGGGAGTCAGAACAAATTCTCAGTATTTGGATGGATGGACAAATAAAAGGAGATATTTTTCTTCCATGAATTAGATTTGATTACTACAATAAATAGTTACCAACAGAAAATAATGTGATTGTCTTTATAGATTCCAAGCCTGGAGTTTTTTATTCCTTGGAAAATTATTTGGAGGAGATAAGCTAGAAGTTGTGGGTAGATGGAACTTTTACATTTGGTTGCCCTTAAGAACTTCATTGTATAATTGTATTTATTTTTATTGTATGTATATGTTCATATTTCTGTGAAATTTTATTATATGTCTGTAACTTGTAGCATAAATGCAGTTCCAACTACAATGAAGATTTTGTGCTGCAACTAGAGAAAGAATTGGTCCAAGCCCGTCTGAGCGAAGCTGAGTCTCAGTGTGCACTAAAGGAGATGCAGGATAAAGTCCTGGATATAGAGAAGGTGAGAACAATATAAATATTGTCACTCCTAGATTAGAGGGAGCATGCGACAAGATGTACTAATTGAGCAGTTAAATTGGACTTGGTGTTTTCATACATTGGAAACCTTATATACTAGTTACTAAGAGAGGAAAGGACAAAGAAAATGAGGTTCTCAATTTTTCTTTGTTGTTGCCATACTACTCAAAGCCCTTTTGAAGGGTAAAAACAGAAACAAAACCAAAAAAACATTAGAGCCGTTTTAGAGGAAAACAAGCAAGATAATTTTGATATGAATAAAACTTAAATGTTGAAGAAGAGAAACTTAGGGGATACATATTAATTAATGGTTGTTTTCAAATATTATAGTATCTTCATATGACTAATACATAAACATTTTAGAAAAAAATTTCATCCGAGTGTAACCGTTAAAACTTTCCTAGTTACATAGGCCACCTCAGGATATATTGGAAGATCTTAGCCTAAGGCATACTCACAGAAGCTAATTTACTTCTTTTCTAGGTTACTAAAGAACTTTAAGGATTAGATAAGTTAGTAGAAATAGAAATGCTTTTAGGTTTCTTGTAGCTCTCAGACTTGAGAGTCTGTGTTCCAGATCACAAACTCTGAATCTCTTTTTTGTTCTCTATGAAATCATTGATGGTTTGGGCCCTGTGTTAAGTGTTCTTTTTACTTTTATAGTATCTAGCTATGTGAATCAAAGCCTCATAGGGGTGCTTGGGTGGCTCAGTGGGTTAAGTGTCTTACTCTTGGTTTCAGCTCAGGTCACGATCTCACTGTTTGTGAGTTCGAGCCCTGTATTGGTCTTTCTGCTGACACAGAGCCTGCTTGAGATTCTCTGCCTCCCTCTCTCTCTGCCCCTTCCCCACTCCCCTCACCCCCGCCTCTCTCTCGAAATAAATATAAATCAATTAAAAATATTTTTTAAAAAGCCTCATAAATAATGAACATGACAGCCTCAAGTTGTTCCTATTTCTCAATGAACTAAATAAAGCCTGGTGTAACTACCGTCAATAGTGGAATAATCTTGCTAGAAATGTGCTTGCTATTTTTACATTATTTTTGGAGAATTTATTCTCCTATTTGTTGAGAAAGAAGCCAGCAAGAATGCTATAAAAAATGCACAACAGAATATTTGGTTTCTAAGTTAGGAGTACTCTGGGTTCTATGATGTAGATAAGAATGTAGATCTTTCAGTTTCGAATATTTGGTAGGAAGAAATATCCTTGGGTCCAATTTAATAATGGATTTCTTGGGGTGCTTTGGTGGCTTAGTTGGTTGAGCAACTGACTCTTAATTTCAGCTCGGCTCATGATCTCACAGCTGTGAGATCAAGCCCTGCATCAAGCTCTACTTGGAGACTGCTTGGGACTCTCTCTCCCTCTCTGTCTGCCTCTGTCCTGCTCACATGTGCTTGCACGTGCACGTACCCTCTCTCAAAATAAATAAACAAGCTTTAAAAAAAAATAATAAAAGTGGATTTCTTAAGTAACTTTGTTGATATTTATGTTATAGAGTAGAAAGGAAATTACAAGGCTTCGTACTTCCTATGGTTAATTTCTTTGTTCTGGATTCTCTTTTTATGCATATGTAGTTAATTTCTGGTTTCTGATTGAGAAGATATTTATAGTCCATCATAAAAATCTGTAGTTGGCAAGAATAACTTTATTATCTTTATGGGCTAAAATCTTCGTCCTACCATGAAATATTTTAGATAGAAAATTTCATAGATTCGGGACATGAAATCTCAGTAGTACTTCAGCTTATCTAAGGCACTTTTACGAGGGCCTAATTCAGGATCTCTTGGTCTGGCCCAGAGCAGTGTAATAGGGGTTCCCTGTGTCCAAAGGTGGGTCTGTCAGTGTGGTAAGAGATCAGTCTAAATCTTGTACTCTTGAAGCAAATGTTTAGATCACCTTGGTGTTCATTTCTTAATCCTGATATAAATAATGGCTAATGTACAAAGATTTTATACTCCTTTCCAAAGTAACATGCTGAAAAAATAAAACAGATTTTAGACTCTTCTTTTCTATAAATCTTTAAAATGTAAATGTTATTCATGCTTGCTTTGGCGTCCTAATCAGAGGTTAGTAAGTTTATTGCCATGTTGAAAAACGTTTTTAATCATGTTGCTTCAAAACTCTGGTTAGTGTTTTACTAATAAACCAAACAGAGTTTGACTTTCTCTGTCCTCAAAATTAAGTACAATTACCCTGATACATTCCCAGTGAGAATGTAAGACAGTGCATTGGCTTTGGAAAAGCTTGACGGTTTCTTAAAAAATGTAAAATTAGCTCTGCTCCTCAATTCTCCTTAGTATAAAACTCCAGAGAATTAAAAACGAGGTCCATACAGACACTTTACACTAATATTTATGGCAGCATTTTCATAATAGACAAAAAGTGGAAATAACCTGAATGCCTGTCAACTGATGAATGAATAGATAAAATGTAGAATGTACACACAGGGAATATTATTTGTCAATGAAAAGGCATGAACCTTGAAAACATGATAAAGTGAAAGCCAATCATAAAAGGCCACATATTGTATGATTCCATTTATATGAACTGTCCACAGAGACAGAGTGTAGATTAGTGGTTGGCCGGGAGTTGAGGGAGGGGAAATGAGGAGTGACTGCTAATGGGTATAGGGTTTCTTTTTGGGGTGATTAAAATGTTCTGAAATTAGATCGTGATGATGGTTGTACAATCCTGTGAATACTCTTTAAACCACTGACTAGTGTACATTAAAAGGGTAAGTTTTATGGTTTGTGATTTATATCTCAGTAAAACTATAAAATGAAGTACAGTTACATATGGGCCAAAATAGCTTATTATATATGTTTTATTTTATTAAAGTCGCAAATTATATTTTCTCTGGCTTTAGAGAAACAACTCCTTTCCTGATGAGAATAACATTGCAAGGCTTCAGGAAGAGCTCATTGCTGTGAAACTGAGAGAAGCAGAAGCTATTATGGGTTTGAAAGAACTTAGACAACAAGTCAAGGATCTAGAGGAACACTGGCAGGTATATCAAGATATTTTTGCATGCTTTTTATAAAGCGGGTAAAACCTGAGTATCCAGTTTGTGTGAGTCTAAAGTAGCTGCTGATCAACACTGGGATTTGAGTTTAAAGTGAGAAAGACTCTTGAAATGTAAAAATCAGAGAACATTTGTAAGTTGAAAGTACCTTCAAGCTGTTTCTCCCTTTTTAATTCTCATAATTAAATAAAAAATAAAATAGAAATCAAATCACACTGTTGTTATTGTATCATTGCGATTTATATAAGTTCTTCTAAAGAACTAAAAGAAAATTTTCCTTTATATAGCACATACAGCACATATTTCTTCTGTTGATGCTAAATTCATTGGTCAGTATGAAACAGCAGAAGGATGATACCAATATAAATTTGTCTATACATTTGTAGCCTCTTTGAAAATTGGCTATCTCACAAAATAAATCAGGCATTTATATGCCCTCAAATTTATTCACATATGAGGGAAACTCTTGACAAGGAACAAAAAACCAGAATCTAGAAGATTCTGTGGCAGCTCAGTCGATTAACCATCAGACTTCATGATCTCTTGGTTTGTGAGTTCGAGCTCCACGTCGGGCTCTGTGCTGGCAGCTCAGCTAGAGCCTGGAGCCTGCTTCGGATTCTGTGTCTCCCTCTCTCTCTCTCTGCCCCTCCCCTGCTCATGCTCTGTCTCTCTCTTTCTCTCTCTCAAAAATAAATAAACTTTATTAAAAAAATTTTTTTTCAAAGAATCTAGGAGACAGAAGGGAGAGCAGAAAGAAAAAAACAGTACATATCATTTTGGAGTAGTGACTTTGGTTTGAATTTGGGATAGGGCTACATGTAACAAACACTGAAATTAGTCCTTGACACTACCACAGCTTTTTTTTTTTTTTTTTTTTTTTAGTATAAAAGAGGCAGCAATAAACAAAATTAAGAACAACAAAACTGATCCTTCCCCATGGATATTTTGAGAACACTCCTCTGATATTACCTCCAAAATTCATGAATGGCCTCATTTTTCCTTTGCTTGGGATTTAATTAACAATGTAGAAATCTTTCTTATAAAAAATTGAGGGTAAAAATTATATTCTTTACGATAATCAAACCACAGTATAAACAGATTTGAACTTTATCTAAGCTTATATTACAGATCTGCCACTTACTGGCTGTGTGATCTTTCTGAAGTTACTTAATTGCCATTTCTGAGTTCTGACCTGTATAATGAAGATAATAGTGCCTAACTTCTAAGGTTTACTGGGGATTAAATAAAATGATGTAAACATAGTGCTTAATATAGTACTGGGCATGAAGTAAGTGCTCAGGAAAGTTAGCTCTTATTTTGATACTAGGAATATGTGTTGCAACCTAATTCTTTGTCTTTTAGCGCCACTTAGCTCGTACTACCGGGAGGTGGAAAGACCCACCGAAGAAAAATGCTGTGAATGAGTTACAGGATGAACTGATGACCATTCGACTTAGAGAAGCTGAAACGCAGGCAGAAATAAGAGAAATAAAACAAAGAATGATGGAAATGGAAACACAGGTATGATGGGAAAGCCCAGTGGCTTTAAAAAATAATATTACCAGATCAAAAGTTTATGCACTGGTTATATCATCCCGAGAATAGAGCCAGAAGAATAGAGTTAAAAGTCTAGATTGTAATTTCCAAGCCCAAATGGAAAGGGCTAAAAATTGTTGTCTTTGATATCAGAGATTTAATATCTTCTTTGAAGCAAATCATAAAACTGTATGTTCTTAACTTTGTTGCCTTGTTGTACAACTTGAGAGGAAAAATTGATGTAAAGCAAAATTTCTCAACCTTGACTCTATTATCATCTTGAACCAGGTCTTTCTTTTTGTGGGGACTGGCCTGTGCATTGTCAGATGTTTAGCAGCATCCCTGTCCTCTGCCTGCCAGATCCCACTAGCACCGTAGCTCCTACCCTGGGTTTTGACCAAAAGCATCTCCACACATTGCCAAATGTCTCCTGGGGGCAGAATTAACCCTTGTTGAGAACAATTGGTATAGAATATAGTGTGAATGATGCTTCCTTATATGTAATGCAGTAATTCTGAGCAGTTAATTCCAAAATTATACTTAAGTCTCCTCTTTCTGTAATAAATTGTCTTAAATATACTTGACTTAACATCTGCACAATCCTTTTTAATGAGCCCATTTACATTATAAAGTACATTTGGTTTTTATGTGGTATGTTTGAGTGGCCCACATTCTGGATTCTCCGTAATGTTATTTGGTTTTCAGAATAGTCAGTAGGGGGCATAGTTAACTCATGTATCATTCTGTATACATATGTGCAAAATGATCATCCCAACTTGAACATAACATGAATATGTAGATCCTTTAGATTAAATCTTGATTTATGTTGTTCAAAGTTATTTTCTTGTATTTTTCATTATAATTGAAAATAACAGATTATGAAAAGCAGAAATCTGGTTTTTATAATGGGAAGTTTTATTTTTATAACATTTTATCTCAGTGTACACATTAAAGATAGAAACACAGCTTTTTTAAAGATTTTTTAAAAATGTTTATTCATTTTTGAGAGAGAGAGAGAGAGAACACCTGAGTGAGGGAGGGGCAGAGAGAAAGGGAGACACAGAATCTGAAGCAGGCTCCAGACTGTGAGCTATCAGCACAGAGCCTGACACGGAGCTTGAACTCATGAACTATGAGATCACAACCTGAGCCGAAGTCGGACGCTCAACTGACTGAGGCACCCAGGCGCCCCAGAAACACAGCTTTTTAGCCAATGTTCAGGTTTTATTTCACAGTGGTGAATGAATCAAATTCAACAAACGTAATTTTGAGAAATGTTGAATACAAAGGACTGTGCAGTGATCAGAGAGAACTTAACTGAGGAATCAGTTGTACAAACTACACTTAATATAATTCACAGTAGGACATGATAGATGTTAACTAAAATTTCATACCAAATGTAAGTCAGGTCATTATGTTGTACACCCTAGACTTAAACCATGCTGTAGATCAATTATATCTCCATAAAACTGGAAAAATTTATAATTTAGAAATCTGGTGATTAAAGAGTTGATAGAAATTGCTATGGAAAATAGGAGGGGAAAATTAATTCCAACTAGATGGTTTTAGGGAAAGTCTTTCTAAGGAATTTGTATTTTGAAATATACCTGACAGAGTGTAATTTTGGTTGGGTTTTGCTGGAAGAGAACTGATGTAAGGCCCTTGTTCCTAAATGCCATTTCCTGAACTGGTGGTGATCCATATCCAGCATCCAGATTAAGAGATTTGTCCTTGTCAATACACGTACTTTCCGTTCCTTCATTTTAGTGACGTTGAGAAAATACCACCTAGTAAGTACACCTTAGTTTATTGAGCCACGCTCTTCCTTCTGTGTACCAGTTTTTGCTATTACAAATAGTGCTGCTCTGAACATTATTGCACCTGTTTCCTTGTGGATAGCTCTACAAGTTTCATCAGTACAGGGATTCTTATCTTTTTTTGCGTTCCATGAACCGCTTTGGTAGTCTGAAGCCTCCAGACCCTTTCTTCAAATAATGTTTTTAGGGGTACCTGGGTGGCTCAGTCGGTTAAGCATCCAACTCTTGATAGTGGCTCAGGCTCAGGTTGTGATTTTACAGTTGTGGGATCAAGCCCCACGTTGGGCTCTGCATTGAGCTTGGAGCCTGCTTGGGTTTCTCTCTCACCCTCAGTCTCTGCCATTCTGCTTCTCGTGCTCTCTCTCTCTCTCTCTCTCTCTAAATAAAATATTTTTTCATGCATAAAGTAAAATGCATAGGATTGCAAAGCAAACCAGTTATATTGAGGTACAGTTCTCAAAATACTGAAAAGTAAACAAGTTTATGATACAGAATACATACAGGGATGTACACAACATACTGCAGGATTTAGGTTTTTAATATTTTAGATTTTTCTTACCTAAGTTAGTATGTACTATAATTTTCCTTTTGGGAGATACTCTTCTCTAGGTTTGGTACAAAAGTTATAATAAGTTCATGGAATAAATCGGATTGTATTTTATCATTTCTTCCACAAAATTTTGTCTAAGATTAGAATTAGCACTTACTTGAATATTTGCTGGAATCTATTCCTTTAAACAGTCTTATCTTTTTGTCTTCTTTTGTGGGAATAGTAACTATTGATCCAATTTATTGAAGGCTTATTGACCTTTTCAGGTTTTCTCTTTGTTCTTGAGTCTCGTTAGGTAAGATGTGTTTCCTTGGGAGACTGTCCATTTCATCTAAATTTTCAAATTCATCACATAGAGTTGTTCAGAGTGTCTTTTTAAAAATATCTTTTCTTTTTACTGGATCAATATTTATGTCTCTTTTTTCATTCCTAATAGTGTTTATTGTATTTTCTTGAAAATTCTTTTCAGAAGTTTGCCATTTTTATTATTAATATTTCTAAAGACTGGATTTTAAATTTTTGTTGGTCCTCCATGTTATACCATCATTTTCTATATAATTTAGTTCTGTTATTTTGTTCTCTTATTATATGTTGCTTGGGTTTCATCTTTTTCCCCTTTCTTTGTACTCCTGTTATGTTTTCTTTTCTGATATAAGTATATTTTTTATTCTTCAGTTCCATGCTTTTGACTTCCCTTGTGATTGCTTCTTTGACTCAAGATTTGTTTACAAGTGTGTTTTGTATTTTCAAATGTATAGATTTCTGGTTCACTTCATTAGTAGTTTATGTCATTAGTTTAATGAAATTACTTTGCGGTCAGAGATTGTGGTCTGTTGAAGCTTAAATTAGATCAAACTTCTTCATTATACGGTTTGTATTTTCCTTTCTAATAGTGTGTATCACCTGTTAGTTAAATACTGACAAATAAATACCTTCTCTTGTGATTGTGGATTTATTTATCCTTAGATTATGACAGTTTATTGGCTTAAAATATTCTTAGCCAATTTTAGAGGGACATACAATTTTATAATTGTTATTTTTTTGTGGTAAAATATATCCTATTAGGGGCACCTGGGTGGCTCAGTCAGTTAAGCGTCTGACTCTCGATTTTGGCTCAGGTTGTGATCATACGGTTTGTGAGATTGAGCCCTGCATCGGGCTCTGCACTGACAGCATGGGGTCTGCTTGGAATTTCTCTCTCTTTCTCTCTCTCTCTCTGCCCCTTCCCTGCTTTCTCTCTCTCTCTCTCTCTCTCTCTCAAAATAAATAAACTTAAATAAAAGTTTTAAAATGAATTTTATTATATACTGACCTTCTTTATCCTTTAGGATGCATTTTGATTTAGTCTTAATATAGGTATCTAAGATGTTCATCTTATATTTTAAGTTTATTTATTTATTTTGAGAGAGAGAGAGAGAGAGAGAGAGAGCGCGTGTGCAGAAGTGGGGTAGGAACAGAGAGAGAATCCCAAGCAGGCTGTGCCCTGTCAACACAGAGCTCGATGCGGGACTCAAACTCATGGAACCATGAGATCATGGCCTGAGCCGAAATGAAAAGTCAGACGCTCAACCAACTGAGCCAATAGACACCTCTAAGCTGTTTGGTTTTTAGTCTTTGCCTTACATATCTTTTTCCATCTTTTTAATTTCAACCTGTTTATATCTCTGATAAATTGCATATAGATGAACGTTTTTAAAAATCCAGTCTGACAAATGGTTGTACAACTCTGAATATTCCTAGACTGCTGAAATGTAGGTACACTTTAAATGGGTGAATTTTATGATGTATATGTCTCAGTAAAGCTATAAAAATGCAGTCTTAGTCTCTTTTAGCAGTCATGTTCAGTCCATGTTTGTTCATTCAATTTGGACTAATATCTGTCATCTTTCTAGCTATTTCTGTTTGTTCCATCTGTTCTTTATATCTTTTCTATATCTACTTCCTCTTGGATTTTTGGGCATTAGGATTCCATTTTATCTCCACAAGTGACTCTTTATACTCCTTAATTTTTTTTTTTTTTTTACTGGTTGCTCTAGATTTTTCGATATACATCTAATGAGAGCAAAGTTTCAAATAATATTATACTCTTCACATGTAGTATAAGGACCCTATAGCAGTATATTCCCAGTTCTTCCTCCCATCCTTTGTGCTATTGTTGTCATATATTTTACTTTTACATATGGTACAAATATGTCATATGTCCTATGAATCTTCCTTTAGTCAGTTACCTTTCAGAGAAATTAAAAAAAATTATAATTATGTTTATTTCCTTCGATATTCCATTTCAGCATTCTATTTTTTTGTACAGGTCCATGGTTCTGTCTGGCGTCATTCCTTCTGCTTAAAGAAATTCCTTTAACATTTCTTGTACTGATGGTCACCTGGCAGTGGATTTTTAGTTTTGTTTCTTTGGGAAAGTATTTCTCCAATTTTAAAATATATATTTGCTGGATATTGAATTCTGGGTGGTGGTTGTTGTTATTTTTCCTTCAACACTTTAAGTTACTCTTCTTGTCAGTAACCATGAAAGCCAGAACTGTTGTAATTCTGTTTTTGTTTATCTGTGTGTAATGTGTTTTATCCTCTGGTTACTTTTAAGATTTTCTCTTGTTTTTAGCACTCTGAATATGAAATGACTTGTATTTTTGTTGTTTGTTTGTTTGTTTTCCCTCTGAGTTTCTTGGATCTGTGGATTTGTGTCTACCACGAAATTTGGAAAATTCTTGGTTATTCTTCTTCAGGTATTTCTTCTGTCCGCTCCATACTCTTTTCTCTTCCTGGGATTCCCATTACACATATGTTAGATTATTTGATGTTGATAGTAACTCTTGGATGCTCTTTTCTTTTTTTCTTGTCATTGTTTGTTCTCTTTGTGTTTCATGTTCTATTGTATTAAATATTTCTATTGGCTTATTTTTAAGTTCACTAATTCTTCCACTTTGTGACTTGTCTGATGAGCCATTGAAGGCATTCTTCACATCTTTTACTGTGTTTTTCATTTCTAGCGTTTCCATTTGATTTTTACAGCTTTCATTTCTCTGCTGCTATTAAGTATGTGATCTTAAATGTTTTTAACCTTTCTCTTAGAGCCTTTAGCATGTTAATTACAGTTATTTTAAATTCCCTGTCAGGTAATTTCAATATCTGTGTCATATATGAGACCAATTCTGTTGATTGCTTTGTCTCTTGATAGTATTTTGTTTTTTCTTTCCTTTTCCTATGCTTTGTAGTTTTTTGTTGAAAACTGAGTGGTGTAGGACAGTAGACTAAGGTAAGTAGTTTTTATGCTTGGAAATGGGCATACCTTTTCTTCTGCTAGGCCTTTAATGTGGGGGATTTGAGTTAATATAGTCAGGAGTTGGGCTGGGTTTGAGGTTTGTTGTTTCTGTGGTTACCCTCATTGCACCACAGGCTTCAAATTCCTCTAACACTATCTTATTTTTAGACTGGGGGCTGGTTTGCCAGAGGGTTTTCTCAGTGTCTTTAGGTCTTCCATGTGTACAGCACTTCAGAGAGCATCAGTCTCCAGCAGTATTCCACTCTTACTTGTTACAGGAAGTTAGAGGGCCAGAGTGTTCCCCATTGTTCTGATAAAGCCTCAGTCTTAGGCTGCATTGTGCCCCTGGATCTGGAGTGTTTGACTTTCTTAGTGCTCGTGTCCTACCACCCAATATATTCCCGTCCCTTCTTCAGATACAGTGGTTTCCCCAGTGCTCTAAGGGTACCAGTGTTTCTGATGGTAGCTGATGAATGAAACCTTTTACTACCTAGAGGAGACAAACAAGGTTTAGAGCCTCTGTATTGGCTGCTGTTCTCCCTCAAGCCTGTACTATGGAGATCGCTTAAGGCTTTCAGTAGTCTTCAGTGTGTGTACCTGTTGGGGTCCATGAAGAAAAAGTGTACAAGAGCTTGTGAACTCGGCTGCTCCCTTAGGCTCCACACTCTCTAGCCAGCCAATACTTGGCCTCTACCAGTTTAATTTTATTTTGGATAAATTATTCTTAACAGCTTCTGGTTTTATCTTCTCTGTCTGTCCTTTGATTTGGGGCTAGTTTGTTGCCCTGTGTCCTCACCTCTCTGGTTTCAACAAAAGTCATTAATTTAGAGTTTGGCTGGCTTTTTTTTTTTTTTTTTTTTTTTTTAATGGAAAGGGTGGGAACAGTGCTCTTTCTACTCTGTATCCTCATCAGAAATTAAAATTCTTTATTATGCTATATTTAAAAAAATTTTTTACTTAATTTCTTCCCTTTTCTCTGTGTTTTTTTTTCGTTTCTTGCTTTTTATTGGATTCAGATATTCTTTCTCTTTTCCTACTTTGACTTTTATAATTCCTTTTGTTTTCCGTTAGTATTTATTACCTAAGGAAAAAAAATTAAAAATGCTCCCTGACTAAACAGTTTGCTGTTGATAATTATCTCCATCTCTCTTCAAAACTGCATAAGATATCTATATACTCTTCTTCCATTTCCAATCTTATATCTTACTATTATTGTACATTTTTTATATCTCTAAATTATTAGACATTATTGTTGTTTTATGGAGTCATTGCTTATTTGAGTTTGTCTACTTGGGTGCTGAGTTTTTGCTCTCTCTTACTTTTTTTTAACAGTTTTTTTCCAATTTCAATAATGAATTGTAATGACTTTCTTAAAATAAGTGTACATTTTTACATGATAGTTTAGCTGACTATACTGTTGTAGAACGAAATTTATTTTTTTAAGCACTACAGGTTTTTCCTATTGAGATGTCTGCTGGATGTTTCACTTTCTCCTTTCATATATTTTCAGTTTTTCCCTCGATTTGTCTCTCTCTTTTTTTTTTTAAGTTTATTTATTTATTTTGAGAGAGACAGAATGCATGAGCAGGGTAGGGGCAGAGAGACCGGGCAAGAGAGAAAATCCCAAGCAGCCTTTGCACTGCCAGCACAGAGCTCCCTGCGGGGCTCAAACATATGAACTGTAAGGTCATGACCTGAGCTGAAATCTAGTCAGGTGCTTATCCAGCTGAGCCCCCCAGGTGCCCCTGTCTCTTCTTCTCCTCAGCATTCTATTTTGTTAAAATGTATCTTATTGAGAGTTTATTTGTATTTATCCTGTTTGGAATTAGTTGTGCTTCCTAAAGTGTGGATTCATGTATTTCTTCCACCTGTAAGAAATTCTCAACATTTTTGTCTCTTAGACCATTATATCTGATCTTTTTGTTTTCTGTTTTTTTCCTGCAGCCCTTATTAGGTGTATTTTGTACCTCCTTAACTCTCTTTTCTATGTGTCTTGACCTCTTCTGAGACACTATTTTTTCAGTGTATCTAATCTTTTATTTAACCCTTAAATTAATTTTTAATATGATTGGCTATATTAACTTATAGAAATTGTATTTGGTTATTTTTCAAATTTGCTAAATGTTTTTTGATAGTTACTTGTTCTTTCCTTAAGTTTTTGCTTCCTCTTTTTATGTCTAAAATTTTTAACAATATTTTATATAAAGTCCCTACATGGTTATTTTGTTATCTAGAGTTTTAAAAAATCTATCGCTAGGGCACCTGGGTGGCTCAGTCAGTTAAGAATCCGACTTTGGCTCGGGTCATGATCTTGGGGTTCCTGAGTTCAAGCCGCGCGTCGGGCTCTGTGCTGACAGCTCAAAGCCTGGAGCCTGCTTCGAATTCTGTGTCTCCTTCTCTCTCTGCTCTTCCCGCACTCGCATTCTGTCATTCTCTCTCTCTTCAAGAATAAATAAAGATTAAAAAAATTTTTTTAAAAATCTGTCGTTGCTCTCCTTTTTGTCTACTGTTTCTCACTCATTGGCAATTTGATGTTTTGTTTATGTTTGGAGTTTTGTGATGCTGGGTCATGGACTTGTCCTGAGTGGTACAGGGAGGAGTTTTATTTGTGGGAATTCTTTGCAGCATATGCTGAAAGTGTGTCCCTCTCAAGTGTAGTTATTGGTTTAGTGGTAGGAGGGAAGACAGTAAAAAGTTGTGGAATATTTCGAATAAAAGTACTAAGTACTTGAGCAGTAAGAAGTTCATTCTTTATTTTGTAGACAGATAGTGAGAGTCAGGAAGATGAATAAAAGTAAAGATGAAGAAAATCAGAAGTGGTAGAAAGTTTTGGAGCTTAACTCTATTAGATGATGTGGATTTTTTATTAAAACTGCAGGCAGGATCATTTTCATAGAGTGAGGCAGAATAGGTATAGTAATTGTAACAACCAAGAATTTATTAAATATCTGTTAAATTTCAGGCATTGTGTGAGACTGCTTTCATAAACTTTCCTCATATGATTCCTACATCATAGACTTAAAATTTTTTTAATATTTATTTTTGAGAGACAGACAGATATAACACAGACTTTAAATTTGAGTAGTAATATCTATGCTTGTACCAGTGTACTGAAATTGGTTGGGGTTAGATAACTTTCCTATGGGCAAAAAACGATAAAATGAGGAGCCAGATTTTCCTGTCTTTGGTTATAAAATCCCTACTGTTTCTTTCAGACCCCTAATAGAATATTTTGGTGTTGAGAGAAATCAAGCTGCATGAAGCCTGAATGGGGAGACTACCTCATGTCAGTCAACTTCAGGTGTATATAGTGTTTTAGCATGTTCTATATTATAATAAATTAAGCAGCTAGCATTTATTGAGTTCTTACTATATATTAAGGCCTGTTGTGTGTAATCTCTCATTTAAAACTGAAGACAACCAAATGAAAAATAGCTCTTACTTTTATATATATTTTTCAAATGAGGAAATAGAGACTCAGAAATATTATAACTAGTGTAGTTAATGACCAAATGACAAGTCAAAATTCAAAACCAGTCCCTGCTCCATAAAAAGACTGTTCTGTACATTGGAGGAATATAGAAGTGCACGTGACGCATTTCATGACCTCAAGGATTTTGCAGTTCAGTAAATGGTGATGGCAGTTTTCAGTCAGTCTGTACTTTCTTTTGGGAACTGGAAGGAGGAGTTAAATTCGTTATATTCCTGTATCTAGTCATTGTGTTGACACTGTCTTTTTCAAAATTTAATACCTTCGAGTTCTGTGTAAACATTCTTGAAGTTTGTAGATATTTATTGTATAAATGAAAATATTGACCTGTAGGAAGAGCTTCTGATATGGACCTTAGGTATTCTTTTGGATGACTTGATTTTTAAAGCACTTTTATATATATATATATGTATATATTTTTTTAGTATTTATTTGTTTAAAAAAACTTCATCTGTAACTAACAACATTTTATATGATGTTATCGAGGTATAAAATGGGGAGGTAGAAATATATGTTTTTTTTGGGTCTTTGTATTCTGAGTATATTTTTGATTATTAGAATCAGATCAATAGTAACCATCTTCGAAGAGCGGAACAAGAGGTGATCAGTCTACATGAGAAGGTGCAGTATCTTTCTGCACAGAACAAAGGACTGCTTACTCAGTTAAGTGAAGCAAAGCGCAAACAAGCAGAGATTGAATGCAAGGTAAATACATCAACTGCCTAATGTTTTTGTCAATATAATAATGCTTTTTTGTTTTGTCTCATCATTATCTTCAAACCAAATAAAACCAAAAAAAGTTGTTTTTGTTTCCCACTTTTCCTGAACTTGGTTTGGTGCTTGCTTTCAGACAGGGTTAACTCATCTTGCTGTGAGGTGAATTTCAGTCTGGAAACTTAATTTTCACCCACTTGGTTAAATGCCAGTGTAGGAAATTAAGTTAACCAAGTGGTTGAAAATTGTGTCTCTGTATAATTTTTCTTTTGACTTAAAACCCTTTAAAAATGAAATTAAAAAAAAAATCATAACCAAAAAGATAGGTGATTTAGAGAGATTAGGGCAACTCTGCTTTGATTGGTACCTTATCAGTAGACACTGAGTATTGATAAATGTTTTCTTGGTAGAAAGCAAAAGAAGTTTGTATCTACCAATGGGTTGGGATAATTGTGTACATTTCCTATTATTTTAATTTGTTTTTTTTAATTTTGTGTATGTAAAGGGTTTGGATTTATAAAGCATCAAAATGGATTGAATGCACGTAAATTTTTTCCTGAAATTAATGTACAGTATAACAGTGTTGAGAGAGTGAGGGACTGTGAAGTGGGGTGGAAGGAGAGAGAGAGTGAGAGAGACAGAGTTTATGTGTCTGTGTGTGAGAGAGATAGAGAAAGAGAGATAACTAAAGAGATGAGTGTGATCTGAGCAGTAGAATTGATTATTGCAGACATGTTACGGGATTTTAAAAATAAACTAGTCATCCCCCTTTCCATGGTGAGATAGCAGGAATGATGCCCTTTAAAGATTCCAGCCTTATTATTCTATGATAAGAAATAAGACTTTCAGTGGCACATGTAAAGCTGTAATTCCATCAACTTGTTCTGGTGTCATTAAAAACCAAGAGTGAAGCTTGAGTGGTTTATCAGTGTCATTGAAATCCAGAGATGAAATTACATCCTAATAAATATGCATGGCTGTTACAATTTACACTGACAGAAATCTGTAGGCAGTACTGAAATTTGTACTAACTTAAAATTAGTACCTCGAGAAAGTTATGACTAGACTAATTTAAAAATACAATGATGTGACATGAAATTATATCAATTTGATTTGTCCTTCTAATATGTGATTGAGTTTTTATGATGCCGTATTATCTATGCTGACTTATTTTTAATGAAGATCTTAATCTTTTTTCATTATGAGTATAAGTTTTCCTTAAACATTGGTTGATAACACTGTGACTTGAATTAATATTCCTCCTCAAATGCCTTAGTAACTTTGAAGCTAAGTAAAGTGTCCTTTGGAAATAAATATTTGTGGAATTTGCCGATGAAGAGATATATGCATATATGTATTTTTTAAATTTAAGTAATGGGCTCAGATGCAGAATTTTAGAGAATTCTAAGAACCAATATAAATTTTGTTTAATCTTTAACTGTTCATTAATAAATCTAAAATATTTTACAGATGTTGATTCCTTTATCTCCCCGTGTTTACACTGTTGTATATTGATTTATTCAGTCTTTCGTAAAACCATTTGTAGATTTTGAGAATGACCAGTATGTTTCTACCCTAGCACCTAGTACATTCTAATAAAGTATATATATTTTCCCTTGTTATACTGGAACAGTTCAGGAATAAACCTAACTTTTCAAGGAAGCTAGTCCTTGTATAAATCTGATTAATTTTCATTTATTTATTTTATGTTTTTATTTATTCTCAGAGAGAGGGGTAGGGGCAGAGAGAGAGGGAGAGAGGGAGAATCCCAAACAGCCAGAGCCCTGTGAGGGGGTCAAATTCATGAAACTGTGAGATCATGATCTGAGCCAAAATCAGGAGTCAGATGCTCAACTGACTGAGCCACCCAGGTGCCCCTGGTTAATTTTCATTTAGTTTTACATGATGATAGCTTATAATTTGTTGATAAATAATTATTAAGGTTCATTTTATTTTTCATTTATGTAAAATATTAGGATACTGTTCTTAATACTAATGTTATTTTCTCTCTATAACCAAATTTGAATATTCCACTTAAAGATGAAACTAGTACAAGTCTGTGATATACAATATGAAAATTCAAAACACTCTGAAACCCAAATGTTTTCTCATAAATTTCACACACATTCATTTGGATAATCATTTATAATTTTTATTTTACCCCACTTGGTGTGGATTTTTATACTTTACTGTTTGATTGTGTTTAACCCTGAGCACACTGTTTCATTATGGATGCTGCCACTAGATAACACTAAGGTATGGTTTATGCACCTTATTACTTTTCTAAAATCTAAAAAATCTGAAATTCTAAGACACATCTAGCACCCAAGATTTTAGTAATAAGATGATGGGACTTAATCTTATATAAGATTAAGATTATATTTATGTACATTACATAAATATAAATTTGAAAATAATAGAAAGATTTTATATTTTCTGGTTCTACATATATAGAGAGATATACAGACATAGATATGTGTACGTCCATGAGAAAAGATATATTAATTAATTTATGAACTTGTAAAATTGTATGATAAGAAATTTTAAAGGGTGCCTGGGTGGCTCAGTCGGTTAAGTGCCCGACTTCAGCTCGGGTCATGGTCACGCAGTTTGTGAGTTCCAGCCCTGCGTTGGGCTCTGTGCTGACAGCTCAGAGCCTGGAGCCTCCTTCAAATTCTGTGTCTCCCATTCTCTCTGCTCCTCTCATGCTCATGCTTTGTCTCTCTCTGTCTCTCAATAATAGATAAAAACATTAAAAAAAAAAGAAATTTTAAGCGAGGAAAGTCAAAGTATTTTACTGATTACAACATAGTGCCTACATGAAATAATGATAGGAAGGAAACAGGAAGAAAATAAACCTGTTGCTTATATAATATAAATTTTGCTAATTTTTTAGCAAATTAGTCTTTTTTTTTTTTGCTCCCACAACCACTGTATAGTTACTAACCTTATACATACATAATTTCAGACATACAGAGTTATATCTACATATTCCTATAGAGGTAGATCTACGTGTTCCTATAAATTTGATTGTTTGCTCAATGGGTAAATACATTTGTACTTTCCTGTAGATTTTATCAGATTACACTCTGAGGGTTGTACCATTTTGTACTTTGACCAGCAGGGGATGATAGTACCTGTTTCTCTATGATGTTACTTACAAAGTATATACCCAGACTTTTCTTTCTAAATAGATGCAATTTGCATATTTTAGGTTAGCGATTCTCAAATAGGGTCGGAAGGAGGTGAGATTATGAGACTTTAAAGAAGGATGGCAACTATTCACGTATTTGTCAAATACTTGGGCAGCCTTTATTTGTCAGTCTGTAGGCACTGGGGATCCAGTAGTGAAGATGGTGGACAGTGTTTAGTGAGATAAGTAAAAAGTACATAAGATTATTACGAACGATGTTCTATAAAGTGGGAGGTAAGGAGAATTGGCAATAAAGATGGAGTGCTAGGAGGTGGTATCAAAGCTCGGACATGAAGAATAGGAAAGACGCAGCCCTATGAAGAGCCAGGAGAAGATCCTCACATGAAAAGGGTCACAGGGTTCAAGTTTCAAACACAAGAAAGAACTTGGTTGCTGAGACTTATATAAAGTGAAAGGCTAATGAAATAAAACCAGAGAAGCAGGTTGGGATTCCACTGCTTACCATGTAAAATTTTAGAGCCCATGGTAATGAGTTTGTGTTTTACTCTTAAATTCTGTGGGAGGTCCTGAGAGGTTTTAAGCAGGAAATCAACTGACTTTTTTTCTGTTGTGCTGTATTTGCTTCAGATTTCTTTTTTTTAACTGTTAATTTTGAATTATTTTTATGTTTACACAAAAGCAGCAAAAATAGTACATACAGAGAGTTACCATATGCCTTTTAGTCACCTTCTCCTAATGTTGACATCTTACATGTTAACATCTAACATGGTACATTTATCAGTACTAAGAAATGAATGATGGTACAGTGTTATTACTAAACTATCGACTTGATTCGGATTTCCTCATTATGTCTCTGTCTCTTCCAATCTGTGACAGTTTCTTAATGCTTTCTTATCTTTCCTTACCTCGACTATTGAAGAATACTGGTTAGGTATTTTGCAGAATATCCCTCAGTTTGGGATTGTCTGTTTTCTCCCTATTAGACTGAGGTTATGTATTTTAGGAAAGAATACAGAGTTGAAGTGTCCTTCTCAGCACATCATATCAGAAGACACTTCGTATTAATTTATGTTATGGTTAGTGCTGTTAACCCCTGTCATTTAAGCTCATGTCTGCCAGCTTTCTACACTACAGAACTTTTTTCCTCTTATACTCTGTTCATTATAAGCAAGTTATTAAGTCCAGCCTGCAGTCTGACAGCAGGCAGGGGTATTAAGCTGTACCTCCTCAAGGAAAAAGTATTAAAGAATGTGTGGATATATATTAAAACCACCACAGTAATTAATAAATATTTGGGGGGAACTATTTTAAGGCTATGCAAATATGCTTAAAGTTTCAGCAACTAATTTTAGCATTTATTAGGGGATATTGCTTGTAGCATTTAATGTAGTTATTTTTTAAAGGACTATACATGCCACTGTGTGTGGAGGTAGGTTTAACGTCAGTTTGGAGAGAAATGTGATGAGATCATCAGGAAATAGTACAGGACAGAGGTGCCAGCTTGAGCCCAAGTATTAGCACTTAAATAAAGAGAAGTAGATAAATTCACAATCTATTTTTATAGAGAACCAGTAAGACCTGGTGATTAGATTAGAGAGGGAGAAGACTAGGGGAAATTTGGGGTTTTTTACTTGATTAACACAATTTTATATAATTTATAATATACATTTGAAAGTATTAACAGATTTACATAGTTAAATGTATATGTAATTTATATAAAATAATTTTACTTAATTAGTATAATTTTTATAAATTGTTAAAGTTGTAGAATACAAATGTAGTAGTTCTTTATTACTATTTTTTAATGTTTATTTTGAGAGAGAGTGAGTGGGTGTGTGCATGCAGGGGAGGGGGAGAGAGAGGGAGGGAGAGAGAGAATCCTAAGCAGTCTCCTTGCTTGTCAGCACAGACGCCTGACGAGGGATTCCATCCCATGAACCATAAGATCACACCTGAGCTGAAATCAAAAGTTGGATGCTTAACCAACTGAACCACCCAGGTGTCCCATCTATTACTTTTTTAAAAGTTACTTCTAAAACTTAGTGGCTTAAAATAGCACTAAGCACTGATATTGTAGAGTTTCTGTGAATCAGAAATTCAGGAGCAGCTTAGCCAAGTGGTTCTGGTTTAGAGTCCCTTATGAGGCTGCAGTCATCTGAAGGCTAAATTGAAGCTAAAGGATAAGGTGTTTTAAGTGACTCTCTGACATGATTGGTGCTGAATTTCTCCTAAGGTCACCATGCTGTACATTTTTGATGCTAATGATTGCTAATTGCAACTGAAGTAAATGGAGGAACAAAATACTTTTGTATATTCTACTTCTCTCTAACATTTTGTTCATATTTTGTTATTTCTGGATCAGTATAATTTGGCATGGATATTGTGGAATACAGCTTTGGGTTTTTCTTTGTGAAATTTTGAGGTGGTGGAGTTAAATATTATAATTTTCCTAGGAAAGTTGGAACTATGATATAATCTAATTTCTATTCTCTTTTAGTATAATGTAAAAATTCGTTGACATTTATTGCCTCAGAAAGAATATAATTTTTAATTATTATCTAACTAATATACTTTCTCAGCATTCATATTGTCTGTTAATCTGTTGTCCTCGTTAAGTGTTTGAAAGTTTTCAATATTCTTACATAAAAAAATCAGGTTTCACAGTCATAAGTGATTTGAATTTTTAATTAAGTTCATTTGCATTTTAACATTTTATGCAACTTTTATTTATATGAGTGGTATTTATTAGTTTTTATTTATTTTTGAGAGAGAGACAGTGCATGAGCCCAGAGAGGTGCAGAGAGAGAGGGAGACACGGAATCTGAAGCAGACTCCAGGCTCTGAGCCGTCAGCACAGAGCCTGACGTGGGACTCGAACTCACGAACTGTAAGATGATGAGCTGAGCCACAGTTGGGTGCTTAACCTACTGAGCCACCCTGGCTTCCCATGAGCGATGTTTTTTAATGCTTAAAGATGGAATGCTATTCTATATATTCGGTCTTCATTTTATATCAAGTTCAGGAGATAATGGCATTTTTTTCTCTCATTTAATCTATTATTTTTAAAATTTCAAGCAGATTACAAGTGTTTTAAGTTTTATTTTGGTTTATTACATGGTTTATTTTTGGTTTGTTTTGTTTGCTCCCCTAGAACAAGGAAGAAGTGATGGCTGTGAGACTCCGGGAAGCAGATAGCATAGCTGCTGTGGCTGAATTGCAGCAGCACATTGCGGAGCTGGAAATCCAGGTACCATATGAAAATAACAGAGGCACATAATAATAACACAATAGTTTCTCCTTCCCTCTGCAACTTTCCTACACCATTTACATCTTCCTCCTAGTAACTGTGATTGTTATTTTCAACACTTGTTCATTTCCAAGTCCATTTTTTTTTGTTGTGGTAAAATACATTTAACATAAAATTTACTCTTTTAAAGTATACAGTTCTCTGACACTAAATACATTCACGTTGCTCTGTGACCAGTCTCCAGAACTCTTTTCATCTTGCAAAACTGAAAGTCTACCTATTGAACATCCCCTAATACCTCTCTTCCCCAAACCCCCAGAAACCACCATTCTGCTTTTCATCTGTGAATTAGACTGTCCTAGGTACCTCATGTAAGTCAGATGCTACAGTATTTGTCTTTTTGTGATTGGCTTATTTCACTTAGCATAATGTCATCAAGGTTTATGCGTGTCATTGTATGTGAAAAAAATGTATTTCCTTTTTAAGGCTGAGTAATATTCCGTCGTATGTGTATACCACTTTTTGTTTATCCACTGGTGAACACTTGGGGTGCTTCCTTCTTTTGGCTGTTGTGATTAATGCTGCTCTGCACATGGTTGTACACATCTGTTGGAATCCCTGCTTTCATTTCTTTAGGATTTACCCAGAAGTGGGATTGATGGATCACATGATAATTTCGTGTTTAACTTTTTAAGGAATTGCTGTACTATTTGCCACAGCAGCTGCATCATTTTACATTCTCACTAGCCAATGTACAAGGTTCTTATTTTGCCACATCCTCACCAACACCTGTCCATTTTGGGGAGGTTTTGTTGTTGCTTGTTTGTTTTTTTATAACAGCCATCCTGATCAGTGTGAAGTGGTAGCTCATCGTGGTTTTGATTTGGATTTCCCTAATGATGAGTGATGTTGACCATCTTTTCATTTGCTTATTTGCCACTTGTATATCTTTTTTACAGAATCAGGTTGTTGTTGAGTCGTAGAAGTTGCTTATATATTCTCAGTGTCAGTTCTTTATCAGATGTGTGATTTCCAAATGTTTTCTCCCTTCCTGTGGGTTGCCTTTTTGTTCTCTTACTGTTTTTTGATGCACAAAAGTTTTTATTTTTGTTAAAGCCCGATTTACCTAGTTTTTCTTTTTTTTTCCCCCCCTTTTCAAATTTTTATTTAAATTCTGATTAGTTAACATATGTAATAGTGTTTTCAGGAGTAGAATTTAGCGATTCATCACTTAATATATAACACCCAGCGCTCAATACAAGTGCCCTCCTTAATACCCATCACCCATTTAGGTCATGCCCCTCCCACTTCTTTCCATCTGCCCTGTTTGTTCTATATAGTTAAGAGTCTCTTAGGGCTTATTTCCCTCTCTCTTTTTTTTTCTCCTTCTCGTATGTCCATCTGTTTTCTTTCTTAAATTCCACATATGAGTGAAATCATATGGTATTTGTCTTTCTCTGCCTGACTTATTTCATTTAGCATAATATGCTCTACCTCCGTCCACATCATTTATTTTTTAGAGTTTTTTCAATTTATTTTAGATCAAAAGAGAGAGGGAGTGTGTGTGCATGCCGGAGAGGGGGAGAGAGAATCCCAGGTAGGCCCCGCACTGTCAGCACAGAGCCTAATGGGGACTTGAATCCATGAACTGAACCGTAAGGTCGTGACCTGAGCCAAAACCAAGAGTTGGACGCTTAACGAACTGAGCCACCCAGGCACCCCCATCCACATCATTGCAAATGGCAAGATTTCGTTCTTTTGGATGGCTAAATAATTTCCTGTTTTTTCTTTCGTTGCCTCTGCTTTCCATTTTTGAGTGAAAGTTTATCATATACGTACATTGCAAAAGCAATTTTCAAAAGAAAATTCAAAAATAAATGTTTCTTCACTCTAGGTCCTATTTCTTATACAGGATAAGGTAGTAAATTTCTAACATGGGAAAAGTATTATGTTTAAAATCTTATATCTTAAAAATACGTTATATTTTTTTCCAAGCTATAATATAGTTTTTGCTACAACATCTAGAATTTTTTCCTACTTGAAATATCCTTTGGTCTTAAATTTCAGTTAAAAGTTGGCTTAATTTCTAAGACTTACATATATAATAGTCTCATCTTTTGATCTACGTTAAAAATAATCAAAAACACATTATGATTTGTATAAGTTTATAAAAAGATAGCTTTTGTGTTCTATTGGTAATATTCTCGATAAAGTAGCACATATACAGGAAAACTTTAGACATGAACTGACTGCATAATATATTTGTAATCAGAGTTTAAATCATGCTATCATAGGCAGTTCCAGTTTAAGCCTGTAGTTTTCTAACATCAAGAAAATTATAAAATTTTGCTACATGTCTGTCCATCTTAGTCACAAACAGCAAGATTTTTATCACTCTTACTTATTCTGAAATACTAAAACAAAGAGCCTAATATGCAGCATGTCCTTTAAAATGAAATATAACATCATTTTTGAAAAATAGAAAAGAAAATGCATGAAATTTTCCCCATCAGGAGTACGTTGGCATCAAATGGCTTTTGATTAAATAATCACTGGCATCCTAATTGCTAAATTCATTGGTATTTTTTTTAGTATTTATCCTGCTTGAGTTTATTTCATTTGTTATTGTTGACCAGCCATCCTCTTTACATTGTCTCCTCTCTTGGCTTTCCTGTACCACTCACTTTTGCCTCTCTTCTTTCTTGTTTACTGTTTTTCAGTTCTCCTGTCAGTTCTGAATGTTTATATTCCTCTGAAAATCCAAGTTTTTGGCTTTTTGAAAGCTGTGCTCAAATGAAGGGTCTCATTACATGGCTTCAGGAGCTATCTTGTACAACAAATCTTAATGTAACTCCAGCCATAGCATGTTTCCCCTAACCAATAATTTTTAAGCCTTTTTTAAAAACCATTTTAAAACTTACTAACACAATGTACAGAGAAGTTCATAATACAAAGCTACATCATAATATGAGTAAACACCTTACCCATATAATCACTGTTCAGGTCAAGATAGAGAATATCGCCTATTCCCCAGAAGTCTACCCAATCATGCCCTACTCCCTTATCTTGAGTTTTGTAGTAATCCTTCCTTTGCTTTTCCTTATAATTGGGTCATCTTTATATGCCTCTCTGTACAGTTTAATTTTCCCTGTTTCTGAATTTTGAATAGAGTCTTATCGAATATTTTAATTTTTGTCTTTTCTTTGTTCAACATTATTTTAGTAAGAGTAATCATTTTTATTGTCGTACATGTTCCATTTTATGAAAACATCACAATATATCTCCTGTTTCTAATATTAGTGGTCATTTGGGAGTTTCCAAATTGGGACTGTTTTGAACAATGCTGTGATTGTGAGCGGCCTTGTGCACTATACTGACCACAAATGCATTTTTCTAGCATGTATACCAAAGTGTGGAATAGTCGTGTCACAGAGCATGCAAATCTTCAACTTTATTTTCCAAAGTGCTTGTACCAGTTTAAACTCACAGCAGCAGCATATGAAAGAAAGTTCTTGCTTGTTCCATATCCTCCCCAATACTTGGTAGTGAGAGATGTTTTAACTGGTGCCGTTCTGATGGGTACGCAGTGGTTTTTTGTCATGGTTTTAATTGCCATTTACCTGATTGCTAATGATGTTGCCACTTAGGTCTATCTTTTTCTTTGGGTATATAGTTCTGTATTGAGGTTATGTTTTGCAAATACTTACTCCCACTCTGACTTGTCTTTCATTGTTGTTTTTTCACTTATTGAATCTTTTGATGAATGGACTAATAGTTTTAATGGACATAGACCACTCCACCTGGAAGTTGCACAGGCATTTCAGATTCAACATGTTTAAAATTATATGTGTTCCTATTTCATCCTCCACCCCAGTTTTTTTCTGTATACAGTCTTTTTCTTTTTTAAGTTTATTTATTTTGAGCAAGAGAGAGAGCGTGAGCAGGGGACAGGCAGAGAGAGAGAATCTCAAGCAGGCTCCACACTGTCAGAGCAGAGCCCAATGCAGTGCTTGGTCTCATGAACTGTGAGATCGTGACCTGAGCCGAAAACAAGAGTTGGACACTTAACCAACTGAGCTACTCAGGTGCCCCTGTATCTCAAGTCTTGATCAGTGGTATCATCTCTGAATTGTTCAGCCTCGTAGGAACTTCACTTATGCGTTTCTTAGCTCTCCACATCAAGGCTGCATATAGAGTATATAAACTTTCAACTTTACTAGATAATACCAAACTATTTTACAAAATGCTTGTGCTAGTTAACATTTCTACCAACATTTTACCTACTCACCTACTCTCGCAGATTGGCTTTCAGATCATTTTTAATAATTCATACAGACTGACATGTCTTGCCCAACTCTTCAGTTCCTTCAAAAGAGAAAAGTCCTGAGTAAATGTAAAACTACATCTAAGGTAATTTTAATTTCAGAAACTTTTCTTTTTAATCTTTCTTAGCCTTTCTATTCCTCCAGCCATTCCCTGAATTCTTCTGTCCCAATCCTTACCTGAGCTATTGTAATAACTTCCTAGCCATTCTCTTTTCTCCAGCCTCAGCTCTTCCGCAGAGCTATCAGGATTAGCTTTTTAAAACATAAAAACTTTTATTGACTGCCTTTTACCTAGCAAGTCATATCAGAATTCCTCAGCATAAAATGCTTACCTTTTCATTATTGCCCAAATCTGCATTCCCTATCTCATCTTTCACCATTACCTCTCCTTCCTCCCTACCTACACACTACACCACACACACTTTTCAAAATTTTCACATTCTTTCAAAATTCCGTACCATTCTGTAAACTACTATGTCTTCCTAAATTGCTATTTCTCTCTACCCCTAGTCCTCTGCTTTTAAGGTATTTCTTACTAAGTTCTCCACGGCTAGCTCGCTCTTAATACAGTTGGTAAATTTGTTTTCAGTAAATATCTTGATGATTCAGTTTTCATGCATTTACTTATGACATGCAGATTAAGATCCATGAATAGGTCTCTTGCTAAAATCTGAAACTCCTTTTTCAATTATAAGAATAATACATTTAGGTTATTTTTAGTCATGGAATTATTTTTTATCATTTTCAAGTTCCACTAGGGGGAGAACTCTGTCAAATATTTTGGTACTTCATATCTCTTCGGCCAAACTCTTTCAATTAACATTACTCTCTTGTGAATAAAATTTAAAAAATTTTTCTCATAGAGGGAAAAATATGATAAAAACAGAGAGGGAGGCAAGCCAAAAGAGACTCTTAAAGAGAACAAACTGAGGGCTGCTGGAGGGGAGGGGGATAGGGTGATGGGCATTAAGGAGGGCACTTGTCGGGATGAGCACTGGGTATCATATGTAAGTGATGAATCACTGGGTTCTGCTCCTGAAACCAATACTATACTGTATGTTAACTAACTCGAATTTAAATAAATTAATTTAAAAAATTATCTCCCATAAAGCAATTTCTCTCAAACTCTTCACTTAACAAATTATATTATTATGTAATCTGTTATTAATATAATTAAGTCCTTTTTAAAGTATATGAAAATTATACTTTTGCAAGTGTCCTACTTAGATGAGGAAGCATCAGGTGAACAAATATTCATTTTTATAAACACAGCCATTGGTAATAGATATTCTTGTGAGGCTGAAGTTGATTAAATTTGATTTCAAAGATTCTTCAGTCAACTTGAAACTTTGGATCTGATTTAAAGTTTATAATGTTTCCTCAGAGCGCCTGGATGGCTCTTTTGGTTAAGCTTCTGAGTCTTGGTTTTGGCTCAAGTCGTAATCTCATGGTTTCGTGAGTTCGAGCCCCACATTGGGCTCCAAGCTGAAAGTGAGGAGTCTGCTTTGGATTCTCTCTCTCTCTCTCTCTCTCTCTCTCTCTGCCTCTATTGTAGCAACATGGATGGAACTGGAGGGTATTATGTTAAGTGAAATAAGTCAGTCAGAAAAAGACAGATACCATATATTTCCATGAATAGGTGGACTTTGTGAGACTAAGCAAAAACCAGGGAGAGGGGAAGAGGGGAAAGGAAAAAAAGACACAGAGAGGGAGGGAGATAAAACATAAGAGACTCTCAAAGACTAAGAACAATCTGAGGGTAAGGGGGATGAGGGAGGTGAGGGAGGGCGGAGAGGGGGTGACGGACATTAAAGAGAGCACGTGTTGGGATGAACACTGGGTGTTATATGTAAACCAATTTGAAAAAAAACTATTATAAAAATAAAAAAAATAAAAGAAGTTAAATTAATACAATAATTCACTGATCTGCCGTTTCTACAAGTGATTTTTACTATATGTAATTTGGGTTATCAATTTTTTAAAATTCAGAGATTATCACTATATTCACATGTGTGTCAATTTGCATATATTTTTTTATCATTAGATCACTGGTAAGGATGATACACTGAATTCAGACTATGTCTGAATGCATTTATCATCTTACGGAAGGAGTGATTGAGGGTGGGTCCCTCCTTTGAAAAGTCGTTGAATAGAATTTGAACCTCAGAAAATCCGTGTACACATATTGTTGGTATTGATCACTTCAGTTACATCTGAGATGATGCCAATTGTTATCTTTTAAGGGAGAAATTTGGTTTTTTTTCTTCCTGTCTGCACATATACTTTACAAGCTGATTTTCTGGTTGAATGTATCTTTTTGTGTGTGCATGTGTAGCCTGGGAAAATAAATACAGTAGACCCTGATCACAATAAAAAGCTTCAAGAAATTTAATTCTTAATAAGAGCAAGAGGATTTTAAATCCTAAATGCCTCTGCGGTCACAACTTTTTGTCTTTTTGTTTTCTATAATTGCTACAGATTCTGTATTTGTTAAGAATATAGATTTTGAAGTCAAACTGCTTACTAAGTGTCTTACCTTTGACAAGTTATTAAATCTATTTTTTTATTTCCTCATTCAGAACTGAGGATCTGAAAGTTATCTGCTAGAGTCGTTGGTATTAAATAAGAAAACCTGTGAAGAGTGTTCTTTCTTCCATAACTGGCCACCAGAAAAACAGTTCAAAAGTGATCTTGTATTTAAAAAAAAAAGGAAAAATCACAGTCAACATTCTAAGGCCTTCCAAGAATTACAGCCAACCTTAATACTACAGAAAGTCTTTGGGTTCCCCTTAAGATAGTTTTTTTGCCCATTCCAGATAATGAGTCAATCCCCTTTCAAAAATTACATATAGTTTCAAATTATGAATTGCTTTGGCTTTTTGTTTTTTCTAAAATGTATACTTGAGTGAGCTTGTTTCTGTCCACTGTAAGCCCTATATAACCTACTCTTCGTTTTTGTAGTGTATTTGTCATGTTTGGGAATATAGACCTTATTACCTGTAACTTTAATTCTTCCAGGTTATTAATTATTAAAGTATTAGTAGCTAGAATCATTGAACAATTAAAACATGCCAGACAGTGTTCTTAGGTATGTAAGTATATTCACTTATTTAATCTTCGCAACAACCATATTAAAATAAGTTACCATTAATATCCCCATTTTATAGCTGAGGAAACTGAGGCATAGAGAAGATTTAAAATGAGATTTTGTTGTTTATATGAGAATCCACTCAGTAACTCAATCTATCCAGGATTAAGAGGAAATTTTTTTTCTTTCGTATTAGAAATACTGTCATGGCAGTTGTATGGCTTTTCTTAATAGCAGGTCAGTCTGCTTCCTATAACTCTGCTTGTTACATAAGTGAAGTTTCTGCTAGTTTCTTGTTCATCACCTACTCTTAGTAGCTTCCAGTGGCTTTCAGGTCAGAGTTCAAAGTCTGGCTTCTTCTCACAGGACTCTCTTTGCTCTGATCATCCCGCCCTTTCTAGCTTCATACTTTTTCTAGCATTTACCTATACTTGAGTCATAATAAACTGTTTACGAATCCTTCAACTTGAGTCACCTGGGTAGCTCAGTTGGTTGAGCATCTGGCTCTTGGTTTTGACTTAGATCAGATCTCATGGGTCGTGGGATCAAGCCCCACACTTGACTCTGCACTGACAGTGCAGAGCCTGCTTGGGATTCTCTCTCTCCCTCTCTCTCTCTGCCCTTCTCTCTTTCTGCACACTCACTTTCTCTCTCTCAAAATAAGTAAATAAACTTAAAAAAAAAAAAAAAGAATCCTTTAAATCTTTAAATCCCAGTTCACTCTGTTTTTTTTCTCTTCTCTTTTGATCTTGCTTTACATTCAGAGGTCAGCTTAAGTTTGACCTGCTGTGATCAGCCTTCTCTTATGATGCCATCCCAGCCTATTTTGATTTCAGCTCAGGTTGTGATCCCAGGGTCATGGGATTGAGCCCCTTGTTGGGCTCCATGCTGAGCATGGAGCCTGCTTGAGATTCTCTGTCTCTTCCTTGCTTGCGCTCTCTCTCACTCTCTCACAAAAAAGTGGGGGCTGGATAGTTAAAGTTTTCAAGCAGGTGAGGCATGCAGATTTAGGGAAAAAATTCCCTGTTAAGGTACTAATAAAGACAAAGAGCCGAAGGCCATGAGCATGTCTCAGTAGAGTCCTTGGGTGAAGTAAGAGGGGAAGTAGAGGAAGTGTGAAGGTTAAATAGGGCAGATTATGTAGGGCCTAAAAACTTTGGCTTCTCTGAATAAGATGGAAAAGTCATTTGAGGTTTTTGAGCACAGGAGTGATCAATTAGAAGACATTTAATCTATTAAAAAGATATAATTAAACTTGATTTTAAAAAGTGCTTTTAAGAATAATTCATAGTATTTAGGAGGGAGGAAATGGTGGTTAAAAAGCGTTTCCTCTTTCTCTTAGTGGAATTTTCCATCTTTATTCTGTTGATCCAAGTGTTACTTATTAGTCGAGGACCTTATTATTACCTTCATATTACATAGAACTTTCTCTACTTTGCAGTTGGTGGAACAAACTGATAGTTGAATAAAATTGGTAAGAATTAAACTCAAGCTTTCTGATATTTAACCTGGAATTAAATTTGTATTTGGGTTATTATAAAGATAAGCAGATTAATATGTCATAACCATATTAAAAGCTTTAGTGGGTCAAGCACATCTATAAAGTTAATGCTGCTTTGTTATAAGAAATGGAAATTTTTAAATTTAAAACAGTGTAGTTCTACTCAAATCCAACTTTTTGTTCTTTTCCTGGTAGCCAGTAACATTTACCCACTTTCGTTAGTTTGCCCAGCAGATAACCTCTAGGGATGCCTCAGATGGGCAATACCCCAACCACTCGTGGCTTAAAACACACCCACTCAAAATTCTGTTCTGACCTAAAATGAGTGAGTTAGGTTTAAATCAGTGTGCCCAGATCAGTATGCACTTTTGGCAGAGATGGAGAGGAAGTGATAAAATCTTTATCACTGAACTTAAAAATATGTGTTTTAATAACGTTAAATTACAGCGACATTACTAAATGATGGCATTTATCAAAGCTTTGTGATCAGTCTGTGCTTTCCAATTTCCTGAGCTAATTTGTTAATGGTTTCACAACAGGTGGTAGTTTATATGCCAGCTCTTGGCTAACAAACTTCTTTTTGGAAGGTTTTTTTTTTTCCCCCTTGAAGTACATTGGTTTCCATTTTGAGCAGCTTACTTAAATTTTAAAATATTTTTCATTTTTCTTAAATGATTTTCTCAAAATTTTAAACATTTTAAAATTTTGAAAATAGCTATTCTGTGATTTTACCTACTTTTAACAATAATGCTCAACAGAGGAAGTTAGGTATATAAGAGTATTTTACTTATCTTGCTATGTAGTCATTAAGTATTACAAAATTCAGTTAAAATTTTTTTAATTTAGGTTCTCAGATTCTTTGGTATCCAACTTTAGTATGCAGTTAAATATGAAGGAATTAAATAGCTAAAGGTTTTTAAAGTATTGCTGTATGTAAAATCTGAAGAATTAGTGAAGAGGGATTAAACTTCTAAGTATCATCATATCAACGATCATCTTGGGGTTATTCAAAGTTACTAAGGTTTAATATGTACACATAGCATATACGGCTTGGTCTGTGATACCATTCTCTAGTGTAAGAAACCAAGGCTCCTCAGGGAAATAGCTGATTCCAGGACTGGAGCAGGAAATATAGTAAGGACAAAGATGAGCCTAGAGACCTTATAATGCTAGAGAAAGGAAAGGCTCGAAAACAAAACCCTGCATTAATAGGAGTATCTCGAAGGGACAAACAAGCCAACTAATGGCCAAAGGTAGAACAATTAAGGGAAAAATATTTAAAGGACTTTGTAGTAGATTTTAACTCACAAAATATCAATGGGGTGCCTGGGTGGCTCAGTCAGTTAGGTGTCCGACTTTGGTTCAGGTCATGATCTTGCCATTTGTGGGTTCGAGCCCTGCATCGGACTCTATGCTGACAGTGCGGAACCTGTTTGGGATTCTCTTTTTCCCTCTCTGTCCCTCCCCTTTTCACACTCTCTCTCAAAAATAAAATAAATAAACTTTAAAAAATAAAATAAATATCCATGAGTCCATACTGATATAAATGATTAAATAAATTAATAAATGAGGAAAAAGAGATAAATTTCTATGCAGAAGAATTCTAAATAATTGTTGTTGATATTCTACCCTTAAGGAAAAGAAAAATAAGTTCTCCTTAAGTGTGGACTGTGCACAATGACTTCCCTCTGAAGGATACAATATGGAAAAGGCAGGAAAAAAAGAATAACTTTATAGTGGAGAAAGTTGACAAATACTACCTCAACACAGATAATCAATGTCAACATCAGTAGTTATTAATCGTATTGGTAGTTTGTACCATGATACGATGTGATGAAAATGGTATTTCTCTAGTCTTTTAGTAGTCCTTACACCCCATTCTTGACATAAAAAGAAATATCAGACAGATTTCAATGGTGAGGCACCCTATAAAATATTTCACCAGCACTCCTCAGAGCTCATCAAAAACAAGTAAAATCTGAGAAACTATCACAGCCGAGAGGAACCTAAGGAGACATGACAGCAAAATGTAATGTAATGTGGTGTCTTGCATAGGACCCTAGGACAGAAGAAGGACATTAGCTTAACAAACAAATAAAAAAACTGTAAACTGTAGACTTTAATTAGAAACGTGGTTCATTAATTATAACAAATTTACCACAGTAATGAAAGATGCTAATAATAGGAGAAACTGAGAGCAGGAGGTATTCGGGAACTTTTCTGTCTTCTCATTTTTTCTGTAAATCCAAAACTGTTCTTTTAAAAGTCTGTTATAAAAAAGAGTTTATATGATTTCGTGGTTTTGGGGGACCCTTGGAATCATATACATTTAAATATTTGTCACAAAATTGATTTGCTTCTGATTAAACTATGATTTACAAGAAATATTTTCTAGCTTTTAACCTTAGGCAAATGCTGACTTTTCATATGGGGAAGTAGTTGGTCCTATAAGAAAGATCACTTTAAAATGTGTATGTATTTGTGTGTGTTGTTGTTCTTCTCAAATGGAATTAAGTCAGTCTTAGCATTAAAAGTTTTTTTTGAATTTAAGTTCTACCTTACATACTTAAAACATTACCTTAATATTTTCTTTAAAGTATTTATATGGACTTTTTTCTAGTTACTAAACCATAAAAAATATTCAAACCTTTGTGTGCATGACTTTAAATTACAGGAAACTGTTTTAGAAACTTTATCAATAGTATGTGATATGAGTATGATTTTGTTTTTAGATGTTTCAAATGAGTCACCTTGAAGTCACAGAGAGGCTACCATTTACCACATTTACTATTATGATTAATTTTTCTTAGGGCAAAGTACAAATCAGTAATAACTTACTAGGGCTTAGTGGTTGCTATTGATGTTTCAGTAAGGTTATGTTGATTAATCACGGTGATTACGTATCAACTGTCAGGGATTTACTCAAATCATTGGGTTTTCTTCTATAGTAATTTCATATGCAGTTATAATTTGCTTAATACATTTTACTTTAATAAATGCATCAAAAATACCAAATTAGGACTTAAAAATTGTCCCCTGGCTACAAGTTAATATGGTTGCCTCTGTGACCGTTGAACATAGTTTCATAATATAGCCTCGAAAAAAAGTATTATTTAACCTTTAAAACAGCCAAGATATTGCCCTGTTATGGTCTCTGAAATATTTTAGCTTTTACAAAGGAGTGAGAGAGAGCTTGGATATGTTTAGCATAGTCTCTCTTTGAGTTATATTTTTTATCTGTGCATGTAATTTAAAATATTTTTTAAATGTAAGCTTTACACTTGCATTTGAGACTAAGCAACCTGCATTGTGTCATGACCCTTCTAATACCACAAACTTTCTGTAATACTTCTCCCAGTGAAAAACCCACATCCTATGTATAACCTTAGATTTATTTTGAAATCTCTATGAAGAGAGCATAGAGATTACTAATTGTTTCTGTTATTTCCTTTAAGGGTGTGATGTCTATTTGTAAACCATGTTTTAAGTTTTAATTTGCAAAGCTTAAAGTATTAAACATACTAAATATTGATTTCCTATTCTAAAGTTATAAAAATGTAGTAACTAATTCTAAGTTTCAGTTGAGAATAGAGTGGCATATTAAACATCTGTAGAACATTCAAGAAAGGAGAAAGCAATGGTACTTCTATAGCCAATACTTCTAATACCACTGGCCAGGAGAATACTAGCAAAGGCAAATTTATAATAAGCCACTTTTTTTTTTCTGTTTTATTGCTGTTCTTATTTTTATTATTTCCTTCCAGTTTAGACTTACTTTGTGTTCTTTAACTTCTTAAGGTGGATGCATAAATCCAGCATCGTTTTTATTATTTAAAAATGTTGGTAACTACTCATAAATAGAATTGTTAAACCATAGTAAATCGATACTTGTAATAGTCTCTATCTTCAAGAAAGAATAAAGATCTGCAAGACATATTAAATGAGAAAAGCAAATTATAGACAATGTAAAACATAATTCCATGTGTGTTTTAGAAGTACATGTGTATGTACTACTTGCACATATTTATGTTTAAATACATTAGAGTGTCTGCTGTGATACCTATCAAAACTGTTGGCAGGGTTTCCTCAGGGGAGAGTAAAGGGCTTAATGCAAAAGAGTAAGGGGCAGGAGTTTACTTTTTATACTATACGAACTTATATGGTTACTATTGTAATCTTTGAAAAGTATTTACACTTAAATAACTTTAAGATAATTATTGCTAGAATGAAAATAAGAATTAGAACTTCCAAATAATGATAGGAAAATAGCAACAAAGAATATTTGGTCCATCTGACAAAAGTGCCACACTTATTCTGTGGCCTCGAAGTCCCTGAGTTGTCTGACTCCTGTCAACTTCTCTGACTGTCATAAACCACACTCCCCTTCATGTGTTATTATGCTCTAGCAACACCATCTTCCTTTATGTTGCTTGCACCAAGCCTATTCATTCCTACATGAAGGCTGTTGGATTGCTCTACCCTGCATTTGGACACTGTGCTCCCAGAGTCATTCTGTGGTGGTTCCTTCTCATCATTTTTATCTCAACGTAAAAGTCACCCACTCACCGAGATTTTCCTTGACCACCTTGTAAAGTTGGACCCTCACACTGTTTACTCTGTTTCATCATCATGTTTTATATTGTTATGACTCTTATCAGAGTCTTTAATTATCTTCACCTTGAGAATTCATTCACTCCCACAAATAATGTTAGAACCTTGTTTATGTTATTTACTGCAGTATGTTTTCTTTCTTTTAAACTGCAGTATGCCTTTTGACTGGCATATAACAGGTGCTCAAAAAATAATTGCAGAATGAATTTTAGGGGGCAGAAAACAGCCATGTGTAAAAGTTTGATATTCTTTTTTTTTTTAATTTTTAATTTAGAGGGAGAGTGTACTTGAGCCGGGGGGGGGGGGTGAGAGAAAGAAAGCAAAAGAGAGAAAAAGAAAGAAGGAGAAGGAGAAGAGAGAGAGAGAGAGAGAGAGAGAGAGAGAGAGAGAGAGAGAATCTTAAGGAGGCTCCATGCTCAGCACAGAGTCAGACACAGGGCTCGATCCTACCACCCTGGGGTCATGACCTGAGCTGAATCAAGAGTCAAATGCTCAACCAACTGAGCCACCCAGCCTCCCGAGGGTTTGATATTCTGTGCCATAAGAGGTAGTAGCGTGTTCTAAGGACCACATATGTAAAGATTTATTTAAAAAAATTTTTTTTAACGTTTATTTATTTTTGAGAGACAGAGCGTGAGCAGGGGAAGGGCAGAGAGAGAGAGAGAGGCAGACACAGAATCCGAAGCAGGCTCCAGGCTCCAAGCCATCAGCACAGAGCCCGACGTGGGGCTCGAACTCACAGACCGTGAGATCATGACCTGAGCTGAAGTTGGCCGCTTAACCGACTGAGCCACCCAGGCGCCCCTGTAAAGATTTATTTAAATAAATGCTGTCCCAGAGGTAGATTGAAACTAATCCTATACTTTCTTTTTTTCCTTTCCTTTGCAATTTTTTAATTTAAATTCTAGTTAGTTAACATACATTGCAATACTGGTTTCAGTAGAATTCAGTGATGCATCATTTACATGTAACACCCAGTGCTCATCACATCAAATGCCTTCCTTAACACCCATCACCTATCTACCCTACCCCCCACCCACATCCCTCATTCAACCCTCAGTTTGTTTTCTGTCTTTTAAGAGTCTCATATGGTTTGTTTCCCTCTCTTTGTTTTTTTCCTCTCTCCCATATGTTCATCTGTTTTGTTTCTTGAATTCCACATATGAGTGAAATTATATAGTATATGTCTTTGACCGACTTATTTTGCTTAGCATAATACACTCTGGCTCTATCCACATTGTTGCAAATGGTAAGATTTCATTCTTTTTGATGGCTGAGTAATATTCCACTGTGTATATATACCACCTCTACTTTGTCCATTCATCAGTTGATGGACATTTGGGTTCTTTCCATAGTTTGACTATTGTTGATATTGCTTCTGTGAACATTGGGGTTCATGTAACCCTTCCAATCTGTATTTTTGTATCTTTGGGTAAATACCTAGTAGTGCAATTGCTGGATTGTAAGGTAGTTGTATTTTTATCTTTGATGGAACCTCCATACTGTTTTCTAGAGTGGCTGCACCAGTTTGCATTCCCACCAACAGCACAATAGAGTTCCCCTTTCTCTTCACCCTCGCCAACACTTGTTGTTTCCTGTGTTGTTAATTTTAGCCATTCTGACAGGTATGAAGTATTATCTCTTCATGGTTTTGATTTGTAGTTCCCTGATGATGAATGATATTGAGCATCTTTTCATGTGTCTGTTAGCCATCTGGATGTCTTCTTTAGAAAATGTCTACCGATGTCTTCTGCCCATTTCTTAACTGGAATATTTGGTTTTGGGTGTTCAGTTTGATAAATTCTTTATAGATGTCGGATACTAACCATTTATTAAATATGTCATTTGCAAATATCTTCTCTCATTCTGTAGGCTGCCCTTTAGTTTTGTTGATTGTTTCCTTTGCTGTGCAAAAGTTTATCTTGATGAAGTCCCAATAGTTCATGTTTGCTTTTGTTTCCCCTGCCTCCAAAGATGTGTTTAATAAGAAGTTGCTCTAGCTGAGGTCAGAGAGGTTGCTGTCTGTGTTCTCCTCTAGGATTTTGATGATTTCCTGTCTCACATTTAGGTCTTTCATCTCTTTTGAATTTATTTTTGTGTGTGGTATAAGAAAGTGGTCCAGTTTCATTCTTCTGCTTGTTGCTGTCCATTTTCCCAACACCATTTGTTCAAGAGACTGTCTTTTTTCCATTGAATATTCTGTCCTGTTGTGTTGGAGATTGGTTAACCATATAGTTGTGGGTCCATTTTGGGGTTTTCTATTCCGTTCCATTGATCTGTGTGTCTCTTTTTGTGCCATTCCCATGCTGTCTTGATTACTACAGGTTTGTAATACAGCTTGAAGTCTAGAATAATGATGCCTACAGCTTTGCTTTACTTTTTCAGTGATTCTATAATTTCTATCCAACCATGTAACAAAATCGTAAATAATAGGGCTTTTTTTTTTTTTTTAAGGCAACTACTTTTCTACTTTAAAAGCAGCCTGAAAGGGAATGGAGCAAAACCTAGTGCAGTAAACTTTAAACATAACAGCTAAGAAAAGAAATAAACTAGTCTAGAGCAAAGAGACCTAGTAGGACTTGGCTTCTAACCTCAACTGTCTTCTTTTCCTATCCGGTTCACCAGGCTAGTCAGCAAAATACCCAGAAGATTCTTTCATATCCCAAATGTAGAGAGAAAGAAAATGAGTATGTAATTTTCTGACTTGGGAATTTCAGAAATTTCCAGAAGAACAACTCAGTCAAAGAGATTAAAAAATGAAAAATCTGAATTTTAAAGTGAAGACCTTGGGGACAAGACACTGAATTTGGGGAATTATATGAATCCCCAAACCCAGGTTTTGACATATATCCTCCCAATTAGATAATACAGATATTTAACAAAATCTCAGAAGAATAAGCAGAGTTCTTGTTTAGCCAGGCTCTTCTTTTCCCTGTGTTATTCGTCAGGCTATACAGAAGTGAGAACAAACTTGAGCTTGGAGGGCAAAGAAAATAGATTTTAAATATGGTGGAAAGAACTTATATTCTTAAAGCTTTTGGAATATCTGGACAGCCACCCAACCATGAGCATGAGAAGAAATGGTACAGCAACTTGGTTTGTATTATTACAGCACAAAAAAGAGAAAGAAAGAAGGAAGGTAACTCAAGGATAAGAGAGGAATTACAGTTGCTTCACACTATGAAACAAACATGAATTCAATAAAATTAAGAAGTCAAAAAGATAGGATGATAAAAAAAACTGATGTTAAAAGTAAGAGTACTGCTGAGGAAACAAACTGAAACCCCAATACATCATTGCAGAAACTGGAAAAGAAGAGTCTATTCAATAAACAATGTTGAAAAGTGGAATATTGGCATAGAAGAAAAGCTTGAGATAATCATAGTGTCTGCGGAGATTAAAAATGTAAAACAATTATTAGCTGACAGTTATGGATGGATGACAGGTAGATAATCTAAGACTAAGGATAACTGGTATCCCACAATAAATAGAAGACGTATTAAAAAACATGAATAGTTTCACATGAGTGAAATAATGCTATTTGTCTTTCTCTGACTTATTTCACTTAGCATTATACCCTTAGATCCACTGTGTTGTTGCACACGGCAAGTCTCATTCTTTTTTATGGCTGAATAATATTCCATTGACTATATCTACCACATCATTTCTCTCATATGTGGAATTTAAGAAACTTAGCAGGGGTACCTGGATGACTCAGTCAGAAGAACGTGCAACTCTGTCTCAGGGTTGTGAGTTCGAACTCCATGTTGGGTATAGAGATTACTTACATACATACAGACAGACAGACATTTAAAAAAAAAAAAAGAAACACAGAAACTCCCACCGTCTTAAATATGAGAACAAACTCGTGGTTACCAGAGGGGAGATAGGTGGGGGGGGGGGGGGTTGGATGAAATAAAGAAAATGACGAGTATAGTTACCCCAATGAAGACTGAGTAATGTATTGAATTGTTGAATCACTATATTGTACACCTGAAACTATTATAACATTGTATGTTAATTATACTTCAATTTAAAAATATATAAACAATTGGGACGCCTGGATGGCTCAGTCAGTTAAGCGTCTGACTTCTGCTCAGGTCATGATCTTGCAGTCTGTTAGTTCAAGCCCCACATCGGGCTCTATGCTGACAGCTCAGAGCCTGGAGCGTGCTTCGGATTCTGTGTCTCCCTGTCTCTTTGCTCCTCCACCACTCATGCTCTATCTCTCTGTCTCTCAAAAATAAATGCTAAAAAAATATATTTTTTTAAATATATAAACAAGAAGAGGTCCCTGAAGTGCAGGAAAATTCAAAGACACAAATTAAAAGAACACCCTGTGTTCTGGAAAAATTAGACACAGAATACTCCATAAACACTCAAATTACTCACAAAATTGTATGGGAAAATTAAGATCTGTCCTCCACATTTCTCATGGCATATTCAGGGCCGAAACCAATGCACCAGTGGCTATGCTACACTCTCTAATACAATAGTTACTAGCTACATATGTTAATTTAAATTTCATTTGATTTAAATTAAACAAAATTAAAATCATTCCCTCAGTCACGCTAGCTCAGTAGCCTCAGTAGCTACTAGCTACCACATTAGACAATGCAAGGAGAAGATATTTCTGTCATCATAGAAGGTTCTCTTAGTGCTAGTCTACAAAATTCTGAATTTGGGTGACCCAAAAATGTTACAGCCTAACAAGATGTCATTTAAATATATTGAAGAGACAGATTGGCATTTTCTAGTGTGAAAGACTGCTGGGATACTGTTCCCATGATCCTTTCTTTAAAAAACGAGCAATGGTGAAATCCAGCTTAAAACAAGTCAAAGAACTGAGAGATGCAGGTGCTGTTTGAAAAGAGAAGGTGGTAACTAGTGAATTAATTTAAATACAAAACTAATACTAAACAATTATGGGAATAAAAAGGTACAGGTTAGGATGGTTTCCGTCAAACTTTGACAGTGTATCAATATTATTAAAAGTCTTGAAGTGGAGATAGGGGAGATGAAAGCAAGTATAAATGTAAATATATCTTTACAGCAAGATATATTAGCAAACAGTCATTTATTCAGGCAATTAAAATTACAATTCAAGGGACACAGATTTGGACAGAAACCTGACTCATGTTCCCTGATTTTCTTTTCTTTTTTTTTTTTTTTTTATCAATTTCAGCTAAAGTTTAAGATTTAGTTTTCATTGTTATATTTTTTCTTTTGAGTTATTTAAGGTAAATGTCTAATTTTACATAAATAATTCTTTCTTTTTCTTAAAAACTGGTTGTACATATTCCAAGATTTTAACATTGATCAGTTATAGGAAATATTGAATAGAAATGATCGGATTTTTTTAACTGTTTTCTGTATTTTTTTCCCCTTAGGCATTTAAATTCCTCCATATAACAGACGAACCCCCAAATTATAAGCTAAAGGTGATGAGTTTTGATAGAGGAGCAGAGGGGACAATTATTAATAACTGTATTATTCACAGCCAAGCCAAACCATCTCATTGAAATTGTAGAGAGGAAATTAATTTTATAGTATGAGTTATTAATTTCAAATGCATATTATTGATACTATCTTATAGGCTGTCTTTGATTTATCTTTGTTTTCTTTTTTATACCCTGTTCTCCCTTGACTTCATACGGGAAGAGATTACCGAATTGATAAGTAATTATAATTGGGTTTTTCATACTGGCTTTCTTCTATACTTGATAAAAGTGGCTGGCTCCCTATCAAACTCCAGTACTATAGTAGTCTAACAAGTTGATAAAAATTCTTGTTGGCAAAATCAGCTCTTCATGTGTCCTTTAAACAAATGAGAGAAGACCATGTTTTATCAGTGAACTAATATATAGAAAGCTGTCTGGTCATCTGATGCTAAGGAAGGTATATAACAAACTTTGACAGCTAAGGATTGTATTCCCCAACTTCAACTTACTATCACTTTTTATGGAGGATCCTGGAAAAAATACATGAGTAACATAAAATTATCAACACCGTTTTTAGGAAAACAATTCTAACACATATCCTGCTGTGGTTTGTCTCACAAATATGGGAGTAGAGTAGAACCTGATTTCTACTGTGGCTTTTTCTTAGCTAGCCATGTGATCCTTGCTAAGCGACTAAGGCTGTTTAATCCTCTAGTGCTATTGGTTCTAGGCCATGCTTGGGTCAAGCCACTTATGGAGACAATGCACAGGTAGAGGGGCAGTGCTAGAAAAGAGGGCAGCTTTTTAATTTATTAGTATGGAGAAAATCTTGCGAAGAGAAAGAATTGGTAATCAGAATCCAAAGTATGAAAATAATAGGTCTAGACCATAATAGTCTTCAACCTGGCAGAAGAGGATCTTGAGAAATAACAATGCTGAGTAGTAGAATGACAAAAAGATGAAATGATATTTGCTTAGATTTAGAAAGGATTTTTGGAACTAATTCTTTAAAAGTCTCAGTATCCCAAGACAGTACTACCAAAGGACTTGTCAGGTCTTAACCTAGCATGACAGTGTTTATCATTAGTAAACAGGATATCATCATATATCCTTTCCTCATAGGAGAAAAAGTGAGACAAAAGCTGTTTTACCCTGCATACATAAGAGCACCTCTTTGGAGTCTAACTTTGTGATATTAAGAACAAAATACAGAATATAAAGCCAAGAAGTAAAAGTAGAGGTAAATCTTCCACTGAGGTGATAAAACCTCATGATGTGAATTATGAGGATATTAAAATATGATGGTTCCAGCTGTCCAGAAGATGAATCACATTTTTTTCAACTACAGGATTTTCCAGCTGTACACACTTCTTCACTGAGCAAAGTGAGGCTGAATAAGTGGCTATTCAGTGCTTTCCTGTTATGACAAGTCCTCTCTTTTTTAGTGATTGCTTGGTGACTACCCCTGTGCTTTTCCCAGAATTTAAAATCATCTACCTACTACAGGGGCACCGGGTGGCTCAGTCAGTTAAGCATCTGCCTTTGGCTCAGGTCATGATCTCACAGTTCGTGAGTTTGAGACCCACGTCGGGCTTTGCACTGACAATGCAGAGCCTGCTTGGGATTCTTTCTCTTCCCCCTCTCTCTGCCCCCTTGCTTGTACTCTCTCTCTCTCTCAAAACAAACAAACCAAACAAACAAACAAACTTGAAATTGTCTACCTACTACATAGAATATTTTTGCAAAGAGACAAATGACAGGCTAAAAGGCTTTCGTGTGTGTTTAAGGTGATGTGAAGTATGGAGAGAGTTCTTCAGATCTCCTCTGATTGAAGAATTAAACCCATAGGTTAATCTCTTAGTAAGAGGCAAAAAAAGTCATAACTACTAATATTTATTATGTGTATCTTTTTATCAAATATAAATAATAAAATAATAAAGTGAATATTTACCAGCATAATATATAAAATGCTGCCTTCCAGTGCTGTTCCTATACATTTTCTTAGTCTTTGGCTTCAGCTATCTAAGTTTCTGTGCCCATGTCTTTTGTGCTTACTCCCTTAACCCAACCAACCATTAAATATACAGTATATTAGTTTTATCCTGCTGTCTGTTGGGTTTGAAAAAAGAAATAAAAACCGTACTTGACTTGGAGTTTTGTTGGGATGGGAAATTTTTGTATTTCAGCTTGGATAATACAGTCTCTAGGTTTGAACTCTTAAATATATTAACAAAGTGACGACAAACAAAAAGCAGAGGGACTATTATAGATTAAAAGACGGTAAAGCCTACAATAACCAAATGTAACCATAAACCTTGATTTGATTCTGGATATTAATAAACCATTTAGGACCTTTTTAAAAATTTTTTTTCTTATGTTTAATTTTTTTTTTGAGAGAAATTTTGACAGAGTGTGAGTGGGGGAGGGGCAGAGAGAGAAGGAGACATAATCTGAAGCAGGCTCCAGGCTCAGCTGTCAGCACAGAGCCCAACACGGGGCTTGAGCTCACAAGCAGTGAGATCATGACTTGAGCCAAAGTTGGACGCTTAACCACCTGGACCACCCAGGTGCCCCCATTTAGGACCCTTTTAAGGGAATTTGAATAGGAGCTACATATTCAGTGATAGTGTGGTATTAAACTATGACTTTAAGTGTGTTAATGACATTTAGTTACGTGAGACAGTTCCTTGTTCTTAGGAACTGCATGCTGAAATACATAGTAGGGAAGTGTCATATCTGCAATTTACATTCAGATGGTTCAGAAGATAAACATATAGAGAGAACAAAAGCAAATGTGGCAAAACAGTCATCGGTGAATATAGCCGAAGGGTATAGGGGTACTATTATTTCAGCTCTTCTGTATATCTGAAAAATTTGAAAACTGAAAATGCTAGAGGAAAATTTTACAAATATAAATAGTAGGTTAGGTACTTTTCATGTTTTGTGATTTTTTACTATCTTATCTATGCATCTAGTACATTAACTGGGTATTAACTGGTTAAATTCTCTTTTAAAAATCCAAAAACTTCTAAGCAAATTATCCAGTTGCATCGAGTATTAAAAGGCCTATGGCTTGAAACACAGGTTTTAAAATCTGCTATCTTCCTGTCTCTAAGGAAGTGTCCTTCCTGTGGCAAGATAGGGTAAGTTATAACCAGCATTAAAAACATAGATAAAGAAACAAGTAAGAATGGACTCTTAGACATACCTATTACAGTTATATGTAAAAAATGAGGCTAAATTTGTGTTAAACAAACCTCAGCCTCTGCCTCCTCTTTTCTCACCTCCACAATATTTTTTAATATGATACACCACTAAACCCCTTTTTCTTCCAAACACTTGTTCAAAGCAAGTTAACATCTTACTCATCTCAGTTTTGCTACAATATAATACATGTGAAACATGCTGCTTAGAGCTACAGAGGAAATCTGTCACATTTTCACCTCATTCTTCTACCTCAGTGCACTACCACATTTAACTGTTCAACTTTTTAAATAGTATGTTGGAGTACACAGTAGATGTAGGTGAAGATACCTCTGATTACAATGTCTGCTTTCTCCTGTGACTGTATACAAATACATACTCACTTTTTTCCTGCTGACTACAGACAGCATTTACTAATTTTCCAATCATCCGTAGCAGAATGTGTGATACATCCTGGGTACTTTATATCTCCACCTCATCCTTTTCTTAATTATAGCTCCCACTGGTTGCAGGGATAAACCTGGTGAATGTGTATACCTAAAGTCACTAAAAACAGTCCGAGTAGTCAAACACCAGAATCACTGCTCTTAGCAAAATATCCCTCTACACACATTTATGGTTATATTAAAGACAACAGCTTTTTAACTCTATCAACCTGTTACCTAGTAGAAAGTTTAGAAAATTGTATCTCTTATTTCCTGGCATATCTTCTCATAGATATGGATACTTTTAAATTTTTAAAGAATTATTCAGCTGGGTCTCTTTAGTGTTTCTTCATTCTTTTGAATAGTTATCTTAGTATTCAATCATAGGAATCATATATGTGGCATGTTTTTTTTTCTGATCCTAAACATTATTTAGTTCCTCATCATACATTACTAAACTTTAAAATAACATTTTCTTTTTGAGAGCTAGGTTAACCAAGAAAGGGATTTGAGTTCAAAATTCAGCCAACCTCTGTAGACAGGGAACTGACCAGCTGAAACTAACACAGAAATAATATGAAGTGAAACTGATAGTAGAATTGAAAGAAATTAATTTAAAAACCCTTGCCAGTTTTCCTCTATTTGTGTTTTAAAATATATTCACTCTGGGAACGTAGAGACTGTAAATAAGCTTATGCGTCTTGGTCATTTATCACATTTACTGTTGGAGCGATAGTTAAAAGAAATATTTACCTCTATTAAATTTTATTTTTTTATTTATTTTGAGAGAGAGAGACTGTGTGCATGTGAGCTGGGAAGGGGCAGAGGGAGAGAGAGAGAATTTGAAGCAGGCTCCATGCCAACAGCCGCACCTTGGGCTCAAACTCATGAACCGTGAGATCATGACCTGAGCCGAAATCAAGAGCCAGATGCTTAACCTACTGAGCCACCCAGGCGCCCCCTACCTCTTTTTGATTTAAAAAACTATACTAAGTAAATTCTGTAATGAGTATAAACTAAAAAAAATTGAGATTCTTTAAAAAAGATAAAAGTATTTTATAACTGGTATATAAATAGAATTTTGGATTTGTGTTTAAAAAATAGTTAATTTTCAAAGGTGGTACAAACCAGTGCGTTTCAAGTGTAGGTCTACACACTGGCTGTATCAGAACCACCACTTACATAGTTTTCAAAGTATACCGATTTTCAAGCCTCATTCCCAGATATTAGAATTCTTTAGGTCAGCAATAGATTCTCTTAATCTGTGTGTTTACAAAACTCTCAACCATAATCATCTTTGCAATCAGTGTTTTAACCATTTCCTAGATTACGTTGCTTATATTATTGTATTCATTTACCGAGCCAAATTAATTTTTAAATAGTAAATTTTATGTATATATTTTATCACAATACCTAGCCATATTTAAAAAAAATATTTGTTAGGTAGGATATTTTTCTTGAAGATAACAGAAAACTCTATTCTGGATTAATTTATGGCTTAAATAATAAAGGAGCTTTATTGGTTTATGTACCTGAAAAGTCCAGAAGTAGGATATACTTCAGGAAGAGTTTGATTTGGGCTTCGGTTTGTTGCATTAGGCATGATTCTGAAGGCTCTGCTCTGCTGTCATTTTTTATCCTTACAAGGTTTTTTTCACTGTATTAAACAGATTAACAAATGAGCCTTATATGTACCATAACATGCAAAATGAAAGCTGTAATCCATCATTTCCAGTAAAAGTTTTAGGAGTCACGCAGTTTGAGCAAGACCAGAACTAGTCACAATGCAAACAGATATGATTATCCTGTTTGGTTTAAACCCTACCTACCAATCAGGGCCTACCTGTGGGGTTAAGGATGGGGATAATTCTTATCCTGTGACCACTACATAATAAAGGAGAGAAAATAGATCTTGATGTGACAACCATAAAATCTACTCTAAAATATTACAGAGATGAATTGTAACTCAGCCTGCTCTAAAATTAGATTGTTTTAATAAAGTAATAATGATATAGTATTACTTTTCAGTTTCTAGTAAAATGTGAAGAAAGTACGAATCCTACAGCAAAAAGTAGGTTTTAAATGAAGAATAAGTAACCTTGGGAAATAAATACCTTTTCACATATATAAATGGAACTACAATATGGACTAAGTGCTTGCTCTTAGGAGAGGGCGTGTATTATTTTTTATTGATGTCTTCTTCAAGTATTTTACTATGAAAATTTTCAAACATACAGAAGTTGAAAGAGTTGAACAGAGAACATTACAAACCCACCACCTCCATTCTAGTATTAATATTTTTGATATATTTCTTTCATCTGTTACTTTATTAGATACTTATCTATCCACCATTCTAGCTGTATTTTTTTATGTGAGACAGCTTCAGAGTGCAAGTGGGGGAGGGGCAGAGGAAGGAGAGAGAGACTCTCAAGCAGGGTCCATGCGCAGCCCAGAGCGCCAGGCAGGGCTGGATCCCACCACTGTGAGATCATGACCTGAGCCAAAATCAAGAGTTGGATACTTAACCTCCTGAGCTATCTTATTTTTTGATGCATTTCAGAGTAAGTTAAAGTTGTTATACTCTATCCCTAATCACTTAAAAATGCGTATCTTTAGGTTATTGATGACCTTTTGACTAAGAGACTCATACATGCAACTCTATGGCTTAAGGCCTTAATATGTATTAGATTATTATAGACATCGTAATGGTAATTGGTGAAATAATTACTGCAAGGTCCAAGAGTGAAAGTGCATTTAAGCCTTTTATAAATATTACTTCATGTTCTCTTAATATAAAGTTTCTTTTACTGCATGACAAAAAGTTATATATTTAAGATCTGTTCAGTGAAACTACAGACTACCAAGATTGTTGATGTGTTAGAGCTCTTGAAGGTCGTTACCTACCGAATGAGTTTTGCTTAGGAAACCACTTACCTGGCAATCTGTCATCAGGTAGGCCAAACGAAAACATCAAGAAAATGCAGGTTCCTGGTATATTTATTAGTTTAGCTGACATTTTCCCACCTGCTCAATCAGAAAGAACTGTGTGGACATTGCTTGGAAATATAAAGGTATAAAAATTTTTTGCAAAAACAATCCTAAACATTAAATAATTGAATAATCGAATAAACTCAGAAGTGAAATTAAATTGGTATCACCTTTTTAGAATATAATACTTAACCGGATTATTTTGGCATTGTGAGTGTGTAGTTATTTAGTTACCTGATTTCAAGAGGATCCTTAAAAGGCTTCAACTTTTAAGCCTTTTAAGAACCCATTTGCAGAACGTAAAAACATTTAGATAAAATGTTATTTATACATTTAAATTTATTAAATAACACTTAGGACATCTCTGACTTCATTTCAGTATTTGAAATATCAGTTATATTCCCTTAAGACTAGAAGACTATTCAATCAGAATACCTTATGCAGAACTTTCCGACTGGTGTGTCTGTCACACTGGTATGCCACCAATGTGTGACAAGTGTGCAGGGATGGGGTCAGTCCTAGAGTGCAGAGCTGCTTAATTACCCTTCCTTTGCCCTCAGTTTAGTCAGTATGCCTTACAAGCTGTTGTTACAAACATTCCATTTCTTTATTGTAAAATTTCTCAACTGCCCTGTGTTTTGTTTTGTTTGTTTTTTTTTTTTATTAAATATTGCCTTTCCTCTAAAACAATCAGGGTGCAAAATTTTTGGCTAAACCTTACCAAGACTCACCTTTGAGGGAAACGGATCTTTGGAGTCACTTAGTCACTTTTTTGTTTTGTTTTTTTTTTTTTGTTTGTTTTTGTTTTTTTAATTTAAGTGCTCTCTGTTCTCAAACTCAGGACACCAAGATCAAGAGTCGCAGCCAGGTCCCCTGCTTACTCACTTTTGTAAAACAGATTTAATGATTCCTTTCTTTCCAAACTATTTATCATTCAGGTTTCCCTATAGGAAAGAATTGGTATTAATTATTGTTATTGTTCATTCAACAGTCTTTCAGACCTGAAGTATTTTGCGTTCTTGAACTTCTGTCTTAGAACTTTAGAACTTACCTGGGGCATTGTTCACCCTGAGAATTTTATTTTGTCCAGCCTGATGTTATTGCTATAGAGTATCCAAAATCGTCAAGAACTTCGCCTTCACTAGGGACCAGATTTAAGGATAACTTTTCTAAATCTGATTCTAAACCACAAATATTTAGCCTTTCCATCTCATCCACAAGGATTTCTTCTAGTAGTCGATTGCATTTTCTATTTAATCAGCAATTTCAAGGTAATTTATATGACATGATAAAATTAGACTAAAAAGCCATCAAAGAGGACAGCTGAACACATAAACCCGGAGGAGAAATTTTCATCAAAGTAATCCCTTTGGGAGTATTTACTGCCATTTTTCAGGTCACATATGGGATTTGGAAAATACCTTCTATAAGAAAAATGGCTTTATTTATTTATTTTATGTCAGCAAATAAATTCTCTCCGTATTTTTTTTTCTCTTTTCTACATTCTTTTCTTCCTTCTTGACTTACTACTTATTCCTTCTGCTTGACATAAATCCTTTCCTACTTTGGGAATATACAGGACTGAGGTAGAGTAAGTCTAGAACCTAGGAAAATTATGGGGAAGGGTAGTCATGAAACAGACTGAATTTGGGTGATGGGTTTATTAGTCTTTATTATATTACTTTTTTGTTCTCTCTTTTTGAAATATTTTATTTAAAAATGGGAGTGAATAAAAATCAGATGCAGGCATAATTACATGTAAGCAGTATTAGACAACTATAAATTGATAATATGAGTCATTAGCTTAGGGCCATAAATGAAAGTATCCTTTAGCATTTCATCTTCATTTTTTTTCTTTTTATATTGCAATTCCCATTTAAATAAGCGTGAGCTAAAATAAATATTCAAGTAAAGACATGAAGTTTTTGAAATAAATCCAAGAAAGCTAATTTGCTTGATCTTTGCATAAATCCCCATATATTCTTGCCTGCTTCAGGCAAACTCGTGTTTAGAGTGCTATGGGGGGAAAAGGTGTCAACTGTTTATGTAATTCTTAGGCATTTGTTGGTTCACTCAATTAGGAATAATAATAGTATCTATTACACAGATTTGTTGTGATGATTCCACATAAAGAGCTTAGCACAGTTCCTAGCACATTGTCAGCCCCAGTCTCTCTCCACCAGGGTTGCACAAGAGAACTAAATCCTCCAGAAAATAATTTGAGTAACTATTTTTTCAGTTCCTCTAAGTATGGTACATAGTACCACTGAAGATACATAGGAGGAAAGTTAAGTTATTACACACAGTGATGCTTTGGGCATTAGGGCTTAATTCCTTTGTGATCCTCAACTGAGAAGATCTGATAAGTGCTCAAGCTTTGTTAGCTATTCTTACTTTGTTTACAAGCAACAGAAACCCGTATTTAAACTGGTTTCGATAATAAAGGACTTTATTCATTCATATACAGTAAAAACCTTGGTTTGTGAGCCTGATTTGTTCCAGAAACGTGCTCATGATCCAAAGCATTTGTATATCAAAATGAATTTCCCCATAAGAAATAAGGGAAACTCAGATGATTCATTCCACAACCCAAAAATGTTCATATAAAAATGATTACAATACTGTAATAAAATACAAAATACACAGAAAGATAATTAACCTGCCCTTACCTTTGAAACCCTTCATGGCTGGTGTGAGGGAAACAAGAGAGAGGATGGTTACTGTGTAGGACGACTACTAGATGTTGACTCCAGTACAGTATTAATAAACTCTTGCCATAGACTGAATTTAATGTAACTGGCAATAAGGCAGCAGAGGAAAGAGTCTACATCTGCAGGCAGCCTGACCTAGAATGAAGCAAAGCATTCCTGAGCTTACGCTTGTATGGAAAAGCAAAGGACTGTCTATAGGTGCTCTGAAGTGACAAAAAATATACTAGTGCCAGTTGTGGGCACCTTCCAACATTCAGAAAAATCAGTGATTTCTGCCAAACACCGTGGCCTGAGACTGAGCATCCCAGCATGGGAGACAATCACCCACAATCCCACAGTGAGAGAGAGAGAGAGAGAGAGAGAGGAAGAACCATTGGCGCGTTGTGATCATGTGACATTTGGCATCTTGTACTACTCATATTGCAAGACATTGCTCGTTTATCAAGTTCATCATTTATTAGAAATGTTTGCTAATCTTGTGGAACACTTGCAGAACAAGTTACTCGCAATCCAAGGTTTTACTGTAAATGAAAAAACAGGGAAGGCTTCAGTGCTGGTTTGGTTAGGATTCTGAGTCAGTATCTCTGCTGTTTTGGTTCTGCCTTTCTCTGGTCAAACATATTTCTTCTTTTTTATTTGAGTATAATTGACACACCATGTTACATTAGTTTCAGATGTACAACTTAGTAATTTGACAAATTTATACATTATTCTATGTTCACCACAAATGTAGCTATCATCTGTGCCATGACATTGCCGTTAGAGTATCATTGATTATATTCCTCAAGATCTGCTTTTTTATTCATGTGACTTATTTATTCCATAACTGGAAGAAGCCTATATATCTCTCTCTCCCCTTCACACCTTTTGCCCAACCCCACAAACCTCCTCCCTTTTGGCAACATCAGTTTGTTCTCTATATTTACAGGTCTGATTCTGCTTTTTGTATGTTTATTCATTTTTTCATTCTTTTTTTTTAAGATTGCATATGTGAGTAGTAGAGTTATATGGTAGTTGTCTTTCTCAGTCAGACTTATTTCATTTCGCATAATAGGTCCATCCGTGTTGTCTCAAATGGCACAATCTCATCCTTTTTAGTAATAGTCTACTGTGTGTGTGTGTGTGTGTGTGTGTGTGTGTACACACATGCTACATCTTCCTTATCCATTCATCTATTGATGGACACTTAAGTTGTGCTTTTTCCTGGCTATTGTAAATAATGCTGCAGTGAACATAGGAGTGCATATATCTTTTTGAATTAGTGTTTTTGTTTTCTTTGGGTTAATACCTGATAGTGAAAATATTGGATCAAATGGTTTTTCTACTGTTAATTTTTTGAGGAACCTCAATACTATTTTCCACAGTGGTTGTACCAATTTACATTCCCACCAATAGGTCATGAGAATTCCTCATACTCCACATCCTCACCAACACTTGTTATTTCTTGTCTTTTTGATTCAGCCCTTCATTCTGATAGGTGTGAAGTGATACCTTATGTGGTTTTGATTTGCATTTTCCTGATGACAAGTAACGTTGAACATCTTTCCCGTGTCTTCTTTACAAAAATGTCAGGTCCTCTCCCCGTTTTTTAATTGGATTGTTTGGGTATTGGGTGTTGAGTTGCACAACTCCTTATTAGATATGGCATGTGCAAATATCTTCTCCCAATCAATCAGTGGGTTGTCTTTTTGGTTGTTTTTTGCCTTTTTGTTTTGTTGATGATTTCCTTTACTGTGCAGAAAGCTTTTTATTTTGGTGTAGTCCCAATAGTTTAATTTTGCTTTTGTTTCTCTTATCTTAGAAGACACATCTAGAAAAAATGCTCCTACAACCAATGTCAGAGAAATTACTGTCTGTGCCCTCTTCTAGGATTTTTATGGTTTCAGGTGTCCCATTTAGGTCTTTAATTCATTTTGAGGCTTTTTTTGTGTGTATGGTTTAAGTGGTTCAGTTTCATTTTTTTGCATGTAGCTGTGCAGTTTTCCCACCGCCATTTATTGAAGAGACTGTCTTTTCCCCATTGTATATCCTTGCCTCCTTTGTTATAGATTAAATGTTGATATAATAATGGCTTTATTTCTGGAGTTTCTTTTCTGGGGTTCCATTAATTATGTGTCTATTTTTCTTTTTCTTTTTTTTTTTTTTTGCCCATACCATACTATTATGATTACTCCAGCTTTGTAGTGTGTATCTTCAAATTTGGTATTGTGATACCCCCTGCTTTGTTCTTTCTCAGTATTGCTTTGGCTCAAGCTAGTATTTCTAACTAAATTTAATATATTTTTTTTTTCTTAAATACAGGCCTATGGCTAAAAATCATAAGGTGTCTTTTGCATATGTTTATGAAACCTGGCACATTTGGAATCTAATTATTAAATTAGTTTTTTATTTTAAGATTTTATTTTTAAGTAATCTCCACACCCACTGTGGGGCTTAAACTCACCACCCTGAGATCAAGAGTCACATGTTCCACCAACCGAGCTGGCCAGGTGCCCCTAAATTAGTTATTTGCTTAAGTGATTATATATGATATTCATGTGTTCAAATATATAAGAAAAGTTATAAAACCTGTAGGGATAATAGTTGTTCTTTTACATCTATACAAATATTAAACTGCTTCAGCAGGCCATATTCTAGTAACAGGTTTTTAAGAACAAAAAAACAAAAGGAGTGGGCTTATCAGAATAGCTTGATGAAAGGATTTGAAGAACACACTAAAGGTACATAGTAAGAATGTGATCGAGATGGCAAGGTCACTTCATGCAGAAGAGCGATTCTGTTGACTTTATAGGGGAGCCACTCATTCTGTTACTGGAGCAGTTCTTGTTAGTTCTTTCTGCTAAGGATGTTGGGAGGTGTTGAGAGGAAAGTAGAGCGTGCGCTTGGCTGCAGTGAGAGGACCACACCACGTCCAGGGTCCCTTGTTACTGGGAATGGAGAGAGCAGTAGAGAGCTCCACACTGGAGAGTGCTCAGCAGTACAACACATTACTCACATGACTCTCAAGGTAATTTTACAGGACCTACAGCACATTTTATTTTTTTTAATTTTTTTATTTTTTTTCCTGTTTATTTTTGAGAAAGAGAGAGAGAGAGAGAGAGAGCATGAGCAGGGAAAGGGCAGAGAGAGAGGGAGACACAGACTCTGAAGCAGGCTTCAGGCTCTGGGCTGTCAGCACAGAGCCCCACACAGAGCTTGAGCTCATGAGCTGTGAGATCATGACCTGAGCCGAAGGCGGACATTACTGACTGAGCCACCCAGGCGCCCTTATTTATTTATTTTTTTTAGAGAGAGAGCACAAGTGGGGAGGGAACGGCACCAAAGGGAGGGGAGAGAGAAAGAGAGAGAGAAAAAATGAGAGAGAATAAGAATCTTAAGCAGGCTCTGTGCTCAGCACAGAGCCCGTTGAAGGGCTTGATCCATGACCCTGGGATCATGACGTGAGCTGATTTCAAGAGTTGGATGCTCAACTGGCTGAGCTACCCAGGTGCCCCTCTACAGCACATTTTAAAACCTATTTTAAAAAAAACCAAACCTATTTAAAAAAAAAACCTATAAATATTCAGGTAGCACTAAGATAACTTTTATAGAAGCTTGAAAGCTCTTTCAAATCCACACGTGTATCTTCTCTATAGGTACTGATACTTAATGATCTTCAAGTTGGTGTATATAGAGACTGTAGTATTACTAAAAATATGTGTGTGTATACAGATGTGTTTGGATACATGTGTATAAAATATCATGAGAAGATTACAGTAAAAAACTGTCAACTGTGATTGTCTCCATGGAAGGAAACCAAGTGATGGGTGACTTTTAAAAGCAAACTGATACTTTTGCTGATATCTGGAGTTACTCAGTAATTTTAATAGATGTCTCTGGATCACAGCTTCTTAACATTTTAAGCATCAGCAAATGGCTTTTAGAAATAATCTGGCAATATCAAAAACAACTCATTTTTCACTGTCTAATAAGCCCTATGTCTTAAAAGTCACATTTGTTTTCAGATGCAATAAGAAAAAGGCAACTTCTCCTCTTCCCAATTTATATCCCTGGAAAATGATCACATATGGTTCTGAAACTAGCTGTTAGGTTTGGAGGACCTTTTAATCAGCTATATCTAGGACTCTCAGCGTACATTCCTAAACTAATTAAACAAGAGATTCAGAGGTGTCCTTCCCCTTTTAAGAGTGGTTTGCAGAACCTTTTCTTTTTTCTCTGTTGGCCAAGCAAAAGCTGATTCCCATTGTAGCTGTGGGAGGCTCACTGCCTCATCAGCTAAGCATTGAATCTGTTGTGGTATGGATAGAAAATCATTTGTCCTCAAAATAACTAAGAAAATGCTTTTGAAATTCTGGGGTAATTTTTTCACTAGTAGACCATTCAATTATTGGTTTCTAAGAGTTTCTCAAAAGGTACATTTTAGGGGCACCTGGGTGGCTCAGTCGGTTAAGCATCCGACTTCGGCTCAGGTCATGATCTTGCGGTTTGTGAGTTCGAGCCCTGCGTCGGGCTCTGTGCTGATGTCTCATCAGAGCCTGGAGTCCGCTTCAGATTCTGTGTCTCCCTCTCTCTCTGCCCCTCCCCTGCTCATGCTCTGTCTCTATGTCTCTCAAAAATAAATAAACGTTAAAAAAAAATTTTTTTTTAAAAGGTACATTTTATAAGTCGTATTTGTTGTAAACAACTTCCACTAAGCATTATGTAGAAATAATCAGTATAATTTACTATAAATTTACTTTTCACAGATAGTTTGAGAACAGATTTGTTTATAGAATTTAGCTAATTAAAGGATACGCCCTTATTGCTGTCCTATATCTTAAAATATTTGAGTACATTCTGTGAAAGTTGTCTCTTTTTGGTTTGTTTTATTGTCATAAAACAGAAAGAAGAAGGAAAGCTTCAAGGGCAGCTTAACAAGTCTGATTCTAACCAGTATATTAGGGAACTGAAAGATCAGATAGCAGAGCTGAATCATGAGGTAAGCGATAAATTTTGATCTTCACATATTTCTTTCTTCCTTCCTCTGTATTGTAACAACACTGTATTACTGGTTATGACGGACTCTTTCGTGATAAATATTTTCTGCGAATCCTGATGATAATTAAATAATAATATTTTAGAAAATTATCTTCTTTTTAACAAAATTTGTTCTGTTCCAATATTGAGGATTAATATTCGTTAAGCCTTTTTATTGTGATCTAAAAATGCTCAATTAATATTTGTATGGCAAATTTTTTTATTGTAATCTGAAAACTTTGGACAGTTTGTCTAGATGTCAAAGTTACTTCAATTAAACTAAAGTTTTCTTTATACCTATAGAATACATTAATGTTATTTACCGTTGTGGATAGAGGGAAGTCTTTTTACTTTTGTCCTCTTATTCTCTTCATGGTGGTATTACTGAGATTGCAAAAAAAGGATACTTGCCTAATATCAGTTAACAGATTTCTTAGTATCTAAACACTTGCTAAACTGGCAGTACCTTGAATCTGTAAAATTTAACTCAGGAAATTTTCAAACAGTGTTATTAAGAACTCTACCAAGTAATTTAAATTAATGTGTTTTGATTAAAGAGATACTTTTTGTTAATCTGGCTTTAGGTCAATTTCCTTTTCCTTTATTATTTTCTAATGATAACTATTTATCTAAACATGAATACAAAAGCAAGTTTCTTACCTTGAATTATTTGTACAGTAAGGTTTATTCACAGTGATAAGATTTGAATGGGTAGTATAAACCTCATTTGTTGAGAAAGAAACTCATTTTGACCACTAAATTATTTAAACCTCAAAGGAAAAAGTTTGGACATTACTCTTTCCTGGTATTACATCCTTCAGTTAAAGCCTGAGTGTTTTGGGTAATACCTCCTGGAGGGAGGTAGTCAATCTAAGTAAATTCTGAATGAAGAAACAAAACATTAACAAAGATGGTAAATCTTACATGTGGTTTAATTTAACTTGTCCTGAAATTGGGGGGTTATTCCTGTCTTTTGCAACCATGATAGCATTTGAGGGATTCAGGATTATGAATAATCCTTACTTACTTATCTTTGTGCATTTGTTTATAATCTGTTCTGATCTAAGCTATGTGTGAAAGAACAGGTAACAAATAAGATGTTCTAGAAACTCTTATTGTTTTGAGAACCCTAGGAATTATTTCTGATATTGAAAAACTTTTCTCAGGGAAAATTTTGAGTAGAATAAAGCAATCTCCCCCTTATAATTTTGACTTAGAGGAAACTTTAATGTTGGTAAATTAAGAAAACTATAGGGGCGCCTGGGTGGCTCAGTCGGTTGAGCGTCCGACTTCGGCTCAGGTCATGATCTCACCGTTCCCAAGTTCGAGCCCCGCGTCAGGCTCTGTGCTGACAGCTTAGAGCCTGGAGCCTGTTTCAGATTCTGTGTCTCCCTCTTTGTCTGTGCCCCTCCCCTGCTCATGCTCTGTTTGTCTGTCTCTCTCTCTCTCTCTCAAAAATAAACAAACATTAAAAAAAAATTAAAAAAAAAAAAAGAAAACTATATATGGATTGACTTTATTTCCAAGCCTAGTCTAAAAATCAGCCAGCAAACATTAATTTTGCTTGTCATGTACCTTAACTAAAAATAATGCTATTCTCCTCATCAGAACTGGAAAAAACCCATTCACAAGAGGTCTTACTTTAATGTTGTTTTTTCTGTGTGGCCTGTGAAAAGTAATCTTTTGTCTTACACAAACATGGACAGAAAATCAATAGAGTAGACTTTTCTACTGTCAAAATAAAGCGCTAGATTGTGTAAATTAAAAACTAGATAGGTTGTGGTGAGTTGCTAACTTTGTATACTCCTACTATTCAAAGTACACAGGTCCTGGACTTAAGCACTTTTTCATTCTAGTGATTTTTCATTCTTTGTGCCATAGTACTTCACAATATGAAAAAAAAAACAACCCATAACGAATGTCAGTCTCATCTCTCCAACTTAACTTTTGCCTGTGTGCTAGAATTTGGCAGAATCTTCAGCTTTCAACATAAAAATTAACTTTCAAGTATTAATGTCATAATTGAACATGTGACTATTAATACTTTCTTAGCCGATTTTTATACTTCTCAGAATGTTGAAGGACATGTTGTAGATTCATCTTCCTGAAGATACAGCAATTCTGTACATGTTATAACAATTGTGATCACTTAGCATAGTCAGCTCTATGAAATAGTAGAGAGATTAGGTGGGTTATTTTTTATGTCTGGATGAATATATTGTTGATCTATAAGAAACAATAGTAACAGTTACTGTTTATTGAGTACCCTCTATCGGTCAAGAATTGTGTCAGACACTTCATATTTATTATTACTAACCTTCATAATAATCCCACATGATGGTGGTATTCTCAGTTGAATAACAGAAACAATAATTAAATAACTTGCCAGGGTTGTTCAAGTAGTAAATAGTTGAACCAGGAATGAATCAAGCTGGCCTGTCTTTTCTGTGCTGTGTACAGATATTAGATTAGAAAATATATCATCAATATTTAAAAATCTAAAGAATCTCAATTAATGACAATATTTTAACTGTGTTGTTCCTCCCTGACACATTGTTTTGCATACATCTAGTAAGTGAGTTCTGCAAATGACCTAGCAGCAAGAGCTCCCTGTCTCTTCCTGTTAGCATTGCAAATGGAGATTTATCTTCTCTTCCTGCAGTTTATTGTGATCCATCCAGATGCCTTCTCTGACTCCCAACCCCTGCAGTTTCTACCATCACTACCTAATTATGCTTTTAATTTTACCTACTTCCCATAGAAATTTTTTAATTTAGAGATTCTTACCCCCTACCAAGACCCTCAGAGAAGCCACTGTAGAAACCCTTGCTGCCCCAGCTCTGGCAAGAGCCATGGTTAAATCCTCCCTTATCCCTACATCCTGTCCTCATGACATACATAGAAAAGAACCTGGGTCCCAACTCGAGTGTGTTCCTTATTTCACACACTTCCCCATCTCCTACCCTCCCATCCATGTATCATCACAGCTCCTACTAGGCACTGGGTTTAGAACTAAGTATAAAGATTGAAACACAACTCATATCCCTCAAGGAGCTCACAGTCTAACAACAGACATAGGTATACAGATAAACAAATTACAATACATAATGAAAAATAGGGCATGTAGTAGTTACCATTCATTTAATCGTCACTCTGGGCCAGACATTTCCCTAACTGTTATTTCTTTTAATCTTCACAACATTCCTGTGAAGTAAGTAGCATCATTTTTATTCACATTTTACATGTAATAAAACTGAGGTTCTAGGGTATTAAATAACTCCCCATGGTCATATACTAATTTGTGGTAGAAATAGGGTATTAGTTCAAACTATATGACTCTAAGCCCATTCATGCACTTAACCATCACATACTGTATAGCTCCTTTGAAACATACAGGAATAAAATGGTAACAGCATCTGGGGTGGGTTTTGAAAAATGAAAAGAAATTATCAGGCAGGTCGGGAATCAGGAACATTTAAGTCAGATATATAAACGAAAATTGTAGTTTCTAGGAATTTGAATAAGTCATGTACTTTTGCAACATAGAACTGTCTTCTCATAGCTACTGATCACTAAAGATGCACAATATTTTCTAAATGCCAGGAAAGGGAGCTAGAAGAAGGTAGAAGATTTTTCTCATTAGGAGCCAAAGAAAATATACTCAGGACTCATCTTCGGTGTAGACATACTGAGAAGTATAATCCTGTGGTTCAGCCAAATTATGAGTTGACTGGGCTTCTTTGGGTCCTTTGGAGCCTTGTTACCATTTACAGTATTTTATAGGAAAAAGCATGCTAAGCAGCTGATTTGAGAATGTTTTTAATATAGATTATATATTTTCACTTGTTCTTGATGAATATGTTCTGGTGGATGTTCTAGAAATAGGTAAGTTTATTCCACTCTAAAGATAGCTCATTTATACTAAAAACTTAAATATTTTTCAATTAAACAGCTTTGCTGAACTTTTATGATATGATATCATAATAGTTCTAATGTACTTTATGTCCTTAAAATCTCATGAAAGTAATTCTTGTTATATTTGTTTAGTAGATTTTCTACATAGAGCAAGTTTCCCCTTTTTTTTTTTTAATGCTTATTTATTTTTGAGAGAAAGAGAGAGCACGTGAGCGCAAGCGGAGGAGGGGCAGAGAGAGAGGGAGACACAGAATCCGAAGCAGGCTCCAGGCTCTAAGCTGTCAGCACAGAGCCTGATGTGGGGCTCAAACCCATGAACCATGAGATCATGACCTGAGCTGAAGTCAGATGTTTAAGCAACTTAGGCGCCCCTCCCTTTTTAAATTAAGCTTTCTAGTAACAGTTCCTAAAACAGGTGTAGATACTTGCGATGATTATTTTTAATCTTTACAGTTATCCTATGAAAATTATTCCCATTTTATAGGCCGAGAGGCTAAATAACGTGTTCACAGTCACCTAACTACTAAGTAGCAGAAGCTTGAATCAGGACTTTCAGTTGACTGCAATGCATTAAACTTAGAGTGTAGTAAAACCAAAACAAACTATATTTTTTTTAAAAGAAAAAGCTTTCAAAGCATTATTTTTTATTAATAAATACCCTGCCTTGTTCTACACATAATGAAGCAAATTTGTAAATGATGCAGAATAGCAAACTGCAACTTTGTGAGACATAGAAAACTGTAGGAGTGTAATATGGAGCCATGAGTAAGACCCATACAAAAATGCATACCACAGAATTATCTATTTATTTGTTATAAGTGGACCTCAAACCTGACTCTAAGGTTTTCAGCAGTCAGCACCAAAAAAGAGGGAAATGTCACTTGAAACATTTCAGAATGAATATGTAATGAAAACAGACTAATTGGTTAGGAGAGTCGCAGCTATTCCTTAGGGTAAGACCAAACAACGGTTTCTTCATTGCTTGTTCCTAAAGGAAACCTTATAGTATGATCAGCTATGATAGACCAGCTATTATCCTTAACATTTTATAATAGAATGAGTTCATAATCATAAAAATTGAACAGTTTAAAGAACAGGAACTTTTTATAAACTTTTGATAGAAGCATAACATGGAGGAAAGTACATAGGTAACAAGTTTACAGGCCAGTGAATTTATCACAAAGTGATTACACCCATATAACTACCACCCAGGTCCAAGAAATAGACTCAGAGACCTATTCATGCTTTCTTGCAACCACTACTTCCTCTTCAGAGATAACCATGATCTTAACTTCTAATATAATAGTTTTTTTAATTTTATGTAAATGGTTTCTTATATATTCTTTTGTATCTTGCTGCTTTAGTTTAAAATTGTAAAATTTAACCATTGTTATTTTTAAATGTAGCTGTAGATTGTTTATTCTCATCATTGTATAATTTTCCTTTGTATAAATTTACTACAATTTATTTATCTTTTCTTTTGATGAACATTGAATCATTTCCAGTTTGATCTGTTAAGAACATTGCTGCAGGTGATTATGCCAGTGTACACTCCATGAGCAGTGAAGACAGTTCATATTGTTCTACAGCTTCATCAACATGCAGGATTGTCAGTCTTTATCTAAAATTACTCATTCTTTGACTGTGAAGAAGTTTCTCATTATGGTTTTTTTTTTTAATTTTTTTAACATTTATTTATTTTTGACAGAAACAGAGCTTGAGTGGGGGAACAGCAGAGAGAAGGGTGGCGGGTGTGGAGGGCTTCAGAATCTGAAGCAGGCTCCAGGCTCTGAGCTGTCAGCACAGAGCCCAGTGCAGGGTTGAACCCAGAAACCGTGAGATCATGACCTAAGCCGAAATTGGACGCTTAACCAACGGAGCCACCCAGGCACCCCTCATATTATGGTTTTAATGTGTACTTCCCTAATTCCTAATAAATTGAGTAACTTTCCCTCCAGCACTCAGAACAGTGTTGCCGTATAGTAGGTACTCCATGAAAAAAACAATTTAATGAATTAATGATTACAAAAGGCTTTGCCAATAAGGTAACGTATAAGCTGTAATAGGAATGCTAGAAGCTTCCCGATGTGCAAAAATCAGTGGAAAGAACATTCCAGGCAGAAGAAAAAAAAAAAAGGCAGAAAGACCTTAGGAGAAAATGTAATGGACTTTGTGAGTATGAACTAATGTGGCTGGAGTATAGTAGAGGATGGGGGAAAAAGTGGTGGGAGATAAGATTAAAGAGGTAGATGAGGTCAAATCCTATATAGTCCTTTCTAAGCCAGGATAAATGTTTATGTTTTATTCTTGGTTCAGTGGGATGGTTTTGTTGTTGTTTTAATTTTATTTGAGAGAGAGAAAGAAAGTGCAAGTTGGGCAGAGGGAGAGAGAGACAGAATCTCAAGCAGGCCCATTTGGGGCTCGATCACATGCCCATGAAATCGTGACTTGAGCCGCAATCAAGAATTGGACACTTGGGGCACCTCGGTGGCTCAATTAGTTAAGTATTCAGCTCTTGGTTTCAGCTCAGGGCATGATCCCACAGTTTGTGGGTTCGAGCCCCACAATGGACTCTGTGCTGACAGCACAAGCCTACTTGGGATTGTCTCTCTCCCTCTCTCTGCCCCTCCTCTGCTCATGCTCTTTCTCTCTCTCTCTCAAAAATAAAGAGAGAGAGAGAGAGAGAGACACTCAACCACCTCAGCCACCCATGCACCCCAGCCTTTGGATTTTTTTTTCAAGTTTGTTTATTTATTTTGAGAGAGAGTACAAGTAGGGGAGGGCCAGAGAGAGGGGGAAAGAGAGACAATCCCAAGCAGGCTCCACACTGACAGCACAGAGCCCAATGTGGGGCTCAAACTCATGAACCTTGAGATCATGACCTGAGCTGATACCAAGAGTCCCACACTTAACCAACTGAGCCATCCAGGTGCCCGCCTTTAGATGATTTTAAGCGAAGAGTGATGTGATCTGATTTGCTGGGCCTGCTGCATGGTGAATTGACTGTAGGAGAACAAGAATAGAAACAGGGAAATGGAAGCTGTTAAAATAGTTGAGGTAAGGGCAAAGGTGGCTTAGAAGCATGGGAGAAGTAGAATTGTTAGCAACATGAATATATTAGAGATGTTTTAGAGGTTGAGAATTTGCTAATGGATTATATGAGGGTTAAGATAAAATAGTCAGTGACTCCAGAGATTTTTGGCCTGACGATTGATTGGGGCCATTTACTGGGGTTGAGAAGGGTAGAAGATCAAGAGCTCTGTTTTGTTTATATTAAGGTTGAGATTCCTGTTAAACATGAGCAGGAAATAAGAGGCGGGCAATGGATATGTGAATATGAGGTTTAAAAAGGGGTTAGGGCTAAAAGTAAGTAGTCATTGGCGTATAAATATTACTCATAGATAAAGAGAAGGACGTCCAGGAGCAAGTTCATGGCACTCTTGACCTTTAAGATCAAGAAAGCCAGCAAAGGAGATCAAAACTACCAGTGAGTTGGGAGGGAAACTGGCAACTGTGGATATAGAAACCCCAGAAAGAAGACTTTTAAGAAGGGAGCATTTCAACGTAGTTACTGTAATTAGATTTCAAACTCCTCTGGTCCTCTGGAAGAATGAATTTATTAAGAGAGATTTCTTCAGCATTTTTTTTTGTCATTTATCAGAGAATGATGGATGATTTATGAAAAAACTTGACAGGAGGAATTGTCTGTCACTGAACAATTACTGAGACCCCCTTCCTGAAGAGCTTAGAGAAGTGTAAGCTATTTTAGGACAAAGCCGGCCAAAAAATAAAATAAAACACAATAAATAGGATGCTGTAAGTAATATACAACCCAGGTAGGTGGAACCAACTGTCATTTTAAGGATAGCCTTTGTGCTGGTTCCCAGTACACAGAAGGTCTTCTGTCATCTTCCTGTCTTCTCTGTTGAGGAGGCAGTCTAAGTTATCATAAGTTACAAGAATCTTCTTTTATTTCTACTAGCCAAGTACAAAATTAGGAGTTTGAGTTAATAAAAGAAAATCTAAACAAAGCCCATTCTGAAATTTGGCTTAGAAAATGTTTATACGTAGAGGTGCCTGGATGCCTCAGTCGGCTAAACGTCTGATGCTTGATTTCAGGGTAATGATTTGAGCCCCACATCAGGCTCCGCACTGGACATGGAGCCTGCTTAAGATTCTCTCTCTTCCTCTCCCTCTGCCCCTACCCTTGCACATGCACTCTCCCACGCACACACTCTCTCTCTCTCAAAGAAAAAAATGTTTATATGTGAGTACTCCTCTTTAAATTTTAATAACTGTTTATGTATGCTTGAGCTATAGATTTAAATATCTACCAAAAATCATTTTTAATGTCCTATTATTAAGATGTTTACTATGTATACTCATTTGTTATTAACTAGAATTTTTTCAAGTGAGGAACTTTCAGAATCAAATGACAGACTACCCTTTTGTAACCGCTTGAATCTTTTTTCCTTGCTGTATATTCTTCAGTTTATAAGTTGTTTAGTATATGTACAAAGCAAGCACCGATTTAAAAGTAGTTAATACAAATCACCTGAATTTGAATTTTTTTTTTAAAGACACTAGGACACTCATTCAACATTGATCTTCATCTAGGCTTTAAAACCAGAATATTAAAAGTAGAAAAGAGGTTAGTAAATTGTCTCTGTAGTTACTGGCAGCTGATTTTTTCTTCTTTATTTCAGACTGAAATATGATTTTTGTTGTTTTTAATTGTGTGCTTATTCTGTATTGACTGTTTCTACAGGTCTTTATTTCCTTTTAAATCTTGCAAAATTCTGAGTATATTACCGAGTTTACAGAGGATAGCCTAAAATAGAATTGACATTTTTACAAATTGCATTGATAGCAACAGTGTACTGGTAGAGGCAGAAATAAGGAACAAAAATAGTGGTTTTTATTGTACTGGTGTATGTTGATAATTCAATCTTAATTTTAGAATTAGTGTTTAAGAAAAATTGCAGTACATGGAGTTATGAACTTTCGTGCATGTTGTTACAGTAAAAAGTGCCATGTTTCCGTTGTGGCCACTTCTTAAAGAAAGTGTTCCCTTAAATTTGTTCTTTCTCTAGTTAGAGCAATGTAAAGTATCATGCAGGAGCTCACACAAGCCTCACTATAGGTGAATTGTTTTTCTTTCCTGCCAAAAGATCTCATGTAGATGAGAGATAGTATTTGTGCTCCTATCAAAATTGCTTTAAGGCCTTCTAGTTAAATGTTTAGCACTGTTTTTAAATCTTACAACCTCCATTTATAGATTTAAAAATATTCATTCTTAGTGACTTTTTTACATTAATGTTATTACTTCTATTCCTCTTATATGTTCCATTAAATCTTGGGTAGTTTATCTTATTCGAAGTCATAAAACAAAAGAATTGTACTATATTTTATGTCTGCAATAATATCACTGTGTAGAAGACTTAAAGCTGAGATTTCAGATTAATACTATTTTTAAGCCAGACGTGTTCTTAAAGTTTATCTAGTTTTTCATTTGATAAATGAGGAAGCTGGGGCATAAGAGTTAAGGGACTTACCCAAAGTTACACAGCTAGTAATGGCAGAGACGGAACTATTGCCCAGGCATTCTGACTTCCGTTCTACTACATCCCGCTGCCCTACCACAGTCCTGCCGACCCCTTTACTTGTCACATCTTAGATATAGTAGGAGTTCCGTGAGTGTTTAATTAAGCTAAAATTAATTACTTCTCACTGATGGGAACCTAATGTCTAGTTAGTAGGACTCTCCTGTCACCTAGTATTCTTTACTTTTCTTCTAGCATCAGAGTCTGGGCTTCTCTTCCATCTGAAACTGGGGAATTGGTCTGACTTAATCCTTCAGATTCTACTTCAGTTTCCAGTGGGTGCTTCTAAAATCTTATATTAGATGATTTCTGAAAATAGAAGCAGCTGAAGTTTTGTAGCCAAATTTGACATTCCCGGAAACATAGAACTAGATACAAATAGTTAACATAACTTCATATATGCCAATCACTTAAGAAATACAAACTTACCCAAGGACATAAATTAGCTCAGCTATTCAATACATCCTTTGGCAAGAGTTTGTTTAACTTGTGGCCAAACTTCCAGCAATTGTTTCCTCATTAATTTTTTAAAATCTCCAGGGCTGTATATCTTTCCATTCATTCTTTGCCTCCAAAATAATATTTAATACATAGAAAATCTATAATAATCCCACACAGGATACCTTACTTTTGATTCAGGACTTTTAGACCACTTTCCAGTTTTGTGCTATATTCATAGAAGGGCAGTGTTCTACCTAATTATATGCTTGTCTGTACCTTGTTCCTACTATAGGTAAAACAAGATGTTTAAATTTGCTACTGAAAATATGTGTTTCTGATTATGATCATTTCATTAAAGAATGTGCGTTGAATCATGAGAACATGACAAAAATGATAGGTCTTTTTTGATAGGTAGAAGAGAGTAAGGTGAGATAATGAAATCACTTAAAAAAGGAAAATTAAAAACAAAAAATAGGGTAGGAAAAGGAATTAGACCCTAGTGAGGATGAGATACCAGGAAAGAAAACCCTTAGGAGTATCAACTAAGGTAGGATAAGACTCAAAAAGAGTTTAGAGATTTCTAGAATGACATCTGGTGAGCAGCAGCCAATTTAGACAGTATAGACTCAATCAGAAACGAGGGATTTGAAACCAGCACTCCGAGTTAAAGGACCACATAAATAGCCTCAAGAGGTAATGTCTCATTGGCCAAGGAACAGAGCCAGTTTGATTGTAAAGTCAGACTTGGATACGAAGCTGTGTCAGATGGGATATTTTTCTAATATTGTGCCAGATGCTATGCAAAGTACAGTGTAGTCTTACCTTCAAAGAATTTACAGTCTAATGGGGAAAAGTGGAAAGTTAATTTAACGAAGACTGTATGGTTGGTACAAATAGTGAGTACTTAATAGTTCAGAAATGGGAGATAACACAGCACATAATTTTATTTATTTTAATTAATGGTTGTTGTACTATCCTTGATGCTTAGGGGCAAGCCAAACTGCAAGTTTCTTGCAAAGATTGTGTCTTATTCATCTTTATATTTCTCAGAGTCTTTCAAAAATCTTAACACAGTACTAGGAACTCAGGAATTCAGCCAGTTCTCTTGGTGTTCAAATTGTCTTGAATTTGACCAGTAGAAATTCTTTCAAGTGTCTTTTTTTTTTTAACAGTATCTTTTTTTTTTTCTACAACTCCATTAGTCTTTAAGCAATTCTGTGTTTTCTGGCACTAAGTGGCAAGTTTTACATAGTACTTTAATTGGAATAGCTAGATTTTCAAATGCATAATAGTAAGATAATGCCTATTAGTAGTAATCTGTAAATTGCTTAATAAATCGTTCCAACAGTTAAATTGGAAATGTAAGTCATAAGAAACCACTCGAGGTAAACTGGATGTTAAATACCACTTGGGTTCTGAGAAATAAAGGCAGATGAAAATAAGCATGTCTTAAAGGAACTGGAACTAACTATAAAGCCTATAGTGACAGGTTTTATAGTTGCTTATAGCAGTTCTTAAATAGAGTTAATTCAGTAAGGGTACGAGAGATTTATTCTGTTAGCATTACCATGAAAACACCATCAAATAGCATATCCTTAGATCTTAGACTTGAGGAAAGTAAGATATAAATGCTTAAAGCTATTTCAGTAATATATAGTACCAATAAGATGTTAGCATGACTACTGTATTAAACATATTTGTTGACATTTAGAGTGAAACTAATAGGATGTACTTAAAGCTTTCTTCCAGCCTGATTTGGGCAACCAAATGAGCTACGACTTTAAGGTCCAGTGAACTTACGTACTCAGGTTTCAAGATTTGAGTATTCATTTTTTTTTTAATGTTTGTTTATGAGACAGAGATAGAGCATGAGCAGAGGAGGGGCAGAGAGAGATGGAGACACAGAACCCGAAGCAGGATCCAAGCTCTGAGCTGTCAGCACAGAGCCCGACATGGGGCTCAAACTCACAGACTTCGAGATCATGACCTGAGCTGAAGTCAGATGCCGCTCAGGTGCCCCTGAGTATTCATTTTTAAAATTTTTCATTTATTCAGGAGCTGGTTATCCCTACTCTTCATCGAACTCTTACTTTCTCTTTTCATTATCATGCCAGTATTTCTAAACACATCCATAAGATGGAGGAGAGGGGAACAATTATAGAAATTATAGATATATGTGCAGTTTATCAGGTTCTTAATAGCAGTTGTGGATTTTTAAATTTATTGTCAAATTAGCTAACTTACAGTGTATGCAATTGTGCTCTTGGTTTTGGGGGTAGATTCCCATGGCTCATCACTTACATACAGCACCCAGTGCTCATCCCAACAAGTGCCCTCCTCAATGCCCATCACCCATTCCTCTCCCCTAACCCCCAAAGCTCAGTTTGTTCTCTGCATTTAAGAGTCTCTTATGGTTTGCCTTCCTCTCTATTTGAAACTATTTTTTCCCCTTCCCTTCCACCATGGTCCTCCATTAAATTTCTCAAGTTCCACATATGAGTGAAAACATAGGACATCTGTCTTTCTCTGACTGGCTTATTTCACTTAGTGTAATATCTTCCAGTTCCATTCACATTGTTGCAAATGGCAGGATTTCGTTCTTTCTCATTTTGTTTTTTAAGTCGATAAGTTTAGTTTTTGTTTCTGAATTTTGTGTCTTTATTCTGCAAAAAGAACTTAACTACAGGTAGTTGAGAAGTCATCATTTATAGAGCAGTGGACTTAAATCCAGGAGATTCTAGGCCTAGTTCTGCTGATTACCTGTGTGACCTTAGGATTCCAGTATACTTCATACATTCATTCAGCCAGTAAACATTTGAACATCATTTAGCTCCCTAGCATGCCTCAGGTTTTGTCTCACTTACTGCATCCTTAAGCAGTCGTGCTAAAGAATCTTTAAAGTGCTTTCCATCCCAGTCCTATGCTAGGTGTATAAAAGTCATAGTCCCAATTGTTAAGGAATTCAGACTGGTAGCGAGAACAGTCAGTATGGGCAGTGCTGCAGTAGAACCACATGGCACCATGGCCTACAAACGTGTCCTACAAAGTCAGGGCATGGGGCTGCCTAAACTCTGTGTTGAAAGAAGAGTAGAAAATAGCCAGGAAAAGGAGAATAAGAGTATTTAGGCAGAGGCCATCATATGCAAAGATTTGGAGGCAAATAAAGAACTCAGAAAAGAGATAGAGAGGAGCAGCTATAAAAGTAGCAGAGAAGGGGCGCTTGGGTAGCTCATTCAGTTAAGCATCCAACTCTTGATTTCGGCTCATCATGATCTCATGGTTGGTGATTTGAGCCCTGCATCAGTCTCCGCACTGACAGGGCAGAGCCTGCTTTGGATTCTGTCTCTCTCTCTCTGCCCCTTCACTGCGCGCACTCTCTCTCCCTCTGTCTCTCAAAATAAATAAATAAACATTTAAAAAAAAATAAAAGTAGCAGGAAAGTCAGTAGAGAGGGACGCTTCTGAAACTGGAGAGAGACTTAGCCTAGTCAGTTTGGTTTTAGTGTGTGGTTCTGAAAATAGCATTCAGAGAGATTGATCCAGTGGCTAAGGGTAAAACTTTCTTAATCAAATAAGGGGAAATCCACAAAGTAGAATCTTCTTCCTTGATTTTGTTTTGGATTACATTCTCTTTAAGAGGTTGGTCCAAATGATGCATTTGAGAGCCAATTTGAATCTTTTCAGTTTAACTTACATATTCTCTTCCTGTTATCACTACCCAATACTTGATACTTGTTTTTTGGTGCTTATGTTCTTAAATGTAAAAGACCAGTTTCTTCAGTTATGCCAAGACTTTGAAATATAGCCAATCATTTTGAAACCTTACTTTCTTTTGCATCAAGTAATTCAGTTTTAAAATGCTAGTTTTTAGAGGCACCTGGGTGGCTCTGTTGGTTAAGCATCCAACTCTTGATACGGGCTCAGCTCGTGATTTCTCAGTCAGGAGATCCAGCCCTGCATCAGGTTCTGTGCTGAGCTTGGAGCCTGCGTGGGATTCTCTCCCTCCCTCTCTCTCTCTGCCGCTCGCCTGCTTGTGCTCTCTCTCAAAGTAAATAAACATTAAAAAATAAATAAAATGTTAGTTTTTAAAAGAAACAATAACCTAAGTATTGGCAGTTTTTCAAACTGGGAACATTTATAAATGTGTTCTATAAACTTACTAAGTGTCAACTAAAGGAGAATTGATAAAAGATGAAGAGATAGCTCCCTCAGATTTACAAAAACTAAAAATTTTAAAATGTGGTTTAGAAGTCTTTAGTGCAGTAAATCATGTGCGTTTCATGGACCCTATCTCACAGATGCAGTTGGGCTTGAGATAATCAGATTTTCACTCCCCACGAACTGGACAGCTAAAAACATCATACAAATAATATGTGTCAGAGACTTAGTGCTACTTTGCCGCCTGTCTGATTTAAGTTGTTGTGGTCAGTCTGAGGAACCTGTGATATGATAAGATAGCATTCATGAGGTCATGTGGTTTGCAAGCGCCCAATCTTAACTAAGCAGCCTCTGAGTACCTCAGAATGAGGAAGAGAGGCATACTAACCTTTTCTGTTTGATAAAATAGTGTAGGTCTGTGGCTATATATATTTATTATGTATTTTTAAAGTTATTTTTCCATCAGAAGTTAACTTTAGTTTCCTGGAAAAAAGTGAATGCTACAAATGCCTTCATCTTTTACTTAATACTTCTGTCTAAAGCATTAAACTTTTTACTGCAAATATTTTCACCTATTAAGATGAAGCTGGGGGTACCTGGGTGGCTTAGTCGGTTAAGCATCTGACTCTTGATTTCAGCTGAGGTTATGATCTCACAGTTCATGAGTTTGAACCCTGCTTTGGGCTCTGCTCAGACTGTGCAGAACCTACTTGGGATCCTCTCTCTCCATCTCTTTCTGCCTCTCCCCCGTGCACATGTACTCAGTCTTTCTTTCTCTCTCTTTCAAAATAATTTTAAAAAATTATTTTCTATGTGGCAATATCTCCATTGGAAACATGCCCATAAAATGACTGATTTATGTATACATGTGTATATAAACAGATTTATTTGAGATATAATTCACATGCAGTACAGTTCACTCAGTTAAAGCATGCCATGGCTTTTAGTATATTCGCAGAGCTGTGCAGCTATTACCACAATTTTAGAACATTTTCATCCCTCCAGAAATTAATACCATTCCCATTGGTAGTCATTCTTCCTTTCCCCCAAGCTCCCTTCCCACAGCTCTAGACAACCTCTAATCTACTTTCTGTCTCTGTAGATTTCCCTATTCTCAACATTTCATTTAAATGGAATTATACAATACGTGGCCATCTGTGACTGATTTCTTTTACTTAGCATAATGTTTTCAGGGTCCATTCATGTTGTAGCATGTATCAGCACTTCATTGCTTTTTATTGCCTAATAATATTCCATCGAATGGGTATACCACATTCTGTTTATCCACGTATTATTTGATAGACATTTGGGTTCTTTTCACTTTTTGGCTGTTAAAATAATGCTGATGTGAGCATTCATATACAAAGTTCATTGTGACCATATGCTTTCATTTGTCCTGAATATTACTTACTAGTGGAATTGCTGTGGTTTAACCATTTGAAGAACTGCCATAGTGTTTTCCAAAGCAGCTGTACCATTTTACATTTCCACCACCTGTGTGTGAGGTTCCAGTTTCTCCACATCCTTGCCAATATTTGGTATTATTTCCCTTTTTTCTTTGTAGCCACCGTTTTAAATATGAATGTCATCTCATTTTGGTTTTGTTTTGTATTTTCCTGGTGGCTAATAATATTGGGCATCTTGTCATATGCTTATTGGCCATCTATATCTTCTTTAGAGAAATATTTATTTGAACCCTTTGCACATTTCATAATTGGGCTGTTTTTTATAATTGAGTTATAAGAATTCTTTATATATTTTAAATACAAGTCTCTTATCAGATAATTGACTTAAAATTTGGGTAAGTGATTAGATAGACTGATAAAACCTTTGATTTAGCTTTAGAGAAGAATGATTCCTCTTAACCATTCAGTCCAGATAGAAAAGAAGTACTTCATTTTCATGAGGATGTTTTGCTAAACATTTGAATTTTTTTTACTACTTCAGCTGAAAGTTAAATCAAATGAAATGTACGTGGTACTTTGATGTAGCTTTAAAAGTTCAGAGTGAAACAAGTGTGAAGTGATTTATTTCCTGTAATTGGTCATAAATTTACATAGAAGTTCATATATTCCTAACCTCATCACCATTGACATTAGAGTACCTTCTAAATAATGTTAATGGTTTCAGTTTTATCAAGATGTGTCAGCTGCCAGGAAGAGGTCAATGCAGTTTCATTTTGTTCGCCATAGTATACTGGATAAATCTAAGTATATAGTATAGAGAATCTAAGAGTTCTTTGTAAATGACTTGTTTCTTCTCCCTCTCTCCTCCTCTGGTAACAAATGCAGAGTATAAATTTCTTCAGTGCCAAACTTTGCTTTCCACCTTTTTCACTTATTATTGTGGATACATATTTGTTTTTCTTTGCTTCTGAAAGCATGGGTTTTAACTATTGCATTTTATACATTTAACACAGAATCTGTATTTTTTTTTTTATTTTAAGTGTGTTTTTTCTGGTATTTAAAAATAATTTACTTAGCTTAAAACCAAAACAATCTTTAGCATTGTTTATTTTCTATTATTTCAGTACAATTCTTGAATTTTTAAACTTAATTTACTTTTAAGTACTGTGGGTCTGAATTTTTGCTCTTGCCTGTGTAGTGCAATGAACAAAAAGTCATGACCTCCAATTGATCGCTTTTATTGGTTTCCTGTTCTGATTCACTGGAAATCTTTTGGTTTGTGTGCTTATGGCTAGTTTTAATCTTTGTCATATGTACAGTTAATTTTCGAAAGAAGCTGATAGTTGAGAAATAATTTAGCACATCTTTTTCCTTTTACATTTTGAAAACTGAAAAAACTATTAAAATATTATATAAGGATTTCAACAAAATTACTGATTAAACTTTGGAGTAAAAAAGTAAAGCTTCTAGAACTTAGAAATACAAATCTTTGTGATTATTGAACTTTATGTCCATCTTCTCATATAAAGTACGATATATAGTTATTTAAAATTTTGTATCTTGTACATCACTTGCAGAAATGTTACATTTAGCTGTAACAGCAATAGCTCAGTGTTTTACAAAGATTGATTATATAAACCCAAATGTACGAATAGGAGCTTTTATAATCTGATATGACTCAGTCTTGGAAACTTACTGCATCTGTTTTGCAGTTGACTTGGTATCACATGACTCACTTAAATGGTTTAAACCCTGTCTAGTAGTGATCAAAGTTCATTTGGTTAGGGGTTTTTTTGGTGTGTGGATGACTTTTTTCCACTTTGTTGTGGACTGATTGTCTTTCAGAACACTCAGTACAGCCCTTCTTATTCTTTTGAATCTCAGAAAGTGGTAGATGTCTGTACAATTCAGCCTCCAGTCACACACGGGGGAAAATTTTTTTGACTTGAAATAATATGCATGGAAGCACTTTTAACTGTAAAACCTCATAGAAATATAAGGGTTTATTATTAATTCTCTTCCCCCGCATATTAAAATTGAGAAAGGATAAGCTATTGTGTCTCTTTAAAATCAACCCAAACTTTGTAAAATTGCCCGTGTAATTACCGAAAGCAAGCAGACACACAGAGAACATGTGTCCTCTGTCCACACGGACACTGACCCAGGTGACCAGATTGCTCAGCACAGACTTCTCTACTGTTTGTCAGGAAGTGATATTTACAGGCTACAAATCTCTAAAGCAATGACACTTCTCTGTTTTACAAAAGAAACTTCTATCTTAACCTGTAGAGGTTTAGCTAATGAAGTAGACTAATGAGAAATTTTTTTCATACTTGCATCTCCTTAATGATTATTGAAGTCCTTTGGGTCTTCAGAGGATTCATTCCTGTAGGTTCTTCTCCTTGCTTTCAAATTTTACTGGTAATCTTTATGTGAAATAGCTATAATAGTTCTTAATACTCTTTTTTAGTGTTTGAATTTTTACAATCATGCCGTTAGAAACTGTGCTGTTTCCTGTCAAAACCTACGTTCATCAGACTATGAACATGACAGTTTCCTGTTTTCTTATTAGCTATACAGCATCTTATGCTGTATTTTTTATAAGTTGTATAATATCTTAAAATACCACTTTCTTTTTATAATTGCTATATACTTTCTTTGGGTCAGCATTGTTGAATACATGCAGAGAAATCTTAAAGTCTGAACCTTTGAAGCTAGTGAGAAGTTAAGATTTTGTTAGCTTTTTAAGTCATAATGAGTATGCCAGAATGTCTTAATTTAAATAAATTCTACATGTTTTTATTTTTTTACTCTGTCTCTTCATGCATAACATGATGAAGCAGTCCTTATCAGGTAAGAAATGGTACATTATTGGGGTCTTGTATATTGACACTCACCTTGGTCTCCTTATTAATATTCTCATTCGCAAAGGACGGGATGAAAAATGAGTACGTAAGGGCTTTCTCAAGAATCCTACCATCTTTTTAGTGTAGTTCGTTTCTATTTCTTATGTGTCCACTCTTGTCAAGTCAGAATGCTGAGTTCTAGGATACAAAAATGATTAAGAAACAGTCTTCATCATCACAGGCTAACAGAAGAGGTAGAATATATGTACAGCAACCTTTTGTTTCATATTTTTACAGACAGTGATAATTTTAAATACTTAATTCATTGTACCTTGGAAAAAAACTTGTGTGTAAATAACACACTCAAATATATATATGTGTCAATCAATATAATATTAAAGTTTACGAAAATATTTATACCTGTAGATGTATTAAATGTAAAAATTACAAAAATGGTTTGCAAAAATGCTAATATTTTAAACTATTAATATAAAAATAATACCGGAAGACAAAAAAGAAATACTTTTAAATGAAAAGGAAGCAGTTTTTATTTTTTGTTTTTTGTCATTGGATTATTTGGAGGTTTTGTTGTGCCGAGTATAACTGCTTGTCAAAATGGTCAGCTATAGGGGCGCCTGCGTGGCTCAGTCAGTTGAGTGTCAGACTCTTGATTGCATCTCAGGTCATGATCCGAGGGTCATGGGATCGAGCCCCGTTTTGGGCTCTGCGCTGAGCATGGAGCCTGCTTAAGATTCTCTCTCCCTCTCCCCTTGTCCCTCTTTGGCTCATGGATACACAGGGATGAGCTCTCTCTTTATCTCTTTCTCTCTTCTCTCTAAAATTAAAAAAAAAAAAAGTTCAGCTACAAAAGAATTTAGAAGCATTTTTGAGAGGTTTTATTGATAACTTTATTTTTTTTAGCATACATGTTTTTTATTATGGAAATTTTTAAACATTCACAAATGCAGGGAGAGTAAGTTTAATGAACTTTGTGTTACCCATCACTGAACTTCAAAATTTTTCTTTTTTTGCTTGTTTTTGAACTATTGTTTAACTATTTAAATGGAATCATACAGAATATACTCTTTAATATCAGGCTACTTGTGTTTGTCAATTTTAAACATTTTTTAACATGGCTATAATTCATTTTTATTTTTGTATGGCATCCCATTATAAAAATAAAGAACCCATTTATTTTGTTTTAATTATTGATGCACATTTTTGCTGTTTCCAGTTCACAGAACAACCAAATAATGCTATTGTAAACATTCTTTTGCATGATGAACGTTTTTAGGCTTTTCTGTTGGGTCTTTACTTAAGAGTGAAGGTTTTGGGTCATAGAGGATGTCTAAGTCTGTTTCTTAGGAGATAATACCAGAGTTTTTTAAAGTTGTGGAAGCTTACATCACACAGCAATGGCTCTTCATTTTCACCAGCACTTGGTATTGTCGGTGGTTTATTTTAGTCATTATGTAAACATACCTTGTTGTGATTTCAGTTTGCATTTCCCGATGATTAGTGGTGCTATACACTTTTTCCTGTATTTTTTGGCCATTTGGCTATCTTTTGTGTGAAATGGCTAGTCAAAACTTTTGTCCATTTTTCCAGGTAGATTGTCTTTTTATGATTATTACTATTCACGTATGAAAATTAGTTACCTATCCTACATAAAGCTTTTTTGTGATAAATATATAGCTAGTATTAATCCCATTCTGTTCTTGCCATCTTACTCTCTTGAAGGTGTCCTTGATGAAGAGAAGTTCTTCATTTTAATAAGCTTCAATTTATTTTTTTCTGTTTTCATGCTTAGTGCAGCCTGGGACCTATCTAGGAAATCTTTTTATCTACTACAAATAATGTTTTGATTTGTGTTTAATTTGGGTACAGTTGACACACAATGTTACGTTAGCTTCAGGCGTACAACATGGTGATTCACCTCCCATGTGTGTTACGCCATGCTTACCACATGACGACCTTATGCTTAGAATACAACTCAACAAACCATTGAAACTAAGAAATTCAGTATTTACAATGGAAAATGCTTTGTTCTCCCAAAGATTTTGAGGCAGTTTGCATGATATACCTAATACAGAAATAACTGAATATTAGGTTAATTAAACCAAATTAAATTGCTGATACTTGACTTTCACTTACAAAAATGGCAGTAATCAGATACTCCAGTCTTCTAGTTTAAAAAATTAGTTCTAAGGCACAATCTAGTAAAATCAACATTTGTATTAGCACACAAAAATGCATACAGTATCAAGGTGGGCCACTTATTTGGTAGCTAGTGCAAAACAGGGAATATAACATACTGAAGATTCATGGTTTTAGTAAGACAAAACCAATTCTCTTCCTCTTTCTTAACTTTGAAACAAATTTCTTTTATGGGTCTACCATTGGGGCAGAAAAATGAATTGAATAGGAACGTGTTAGGCTAATGGCCTAACATCTAAGTAAGAACAGTTGTATAATGGACTAAAACAGTGGAGTTCAAATACATAATTAGTGATTGTCTGGTGAGATCCAAAAATAGAATTTAGAAATACTAGTGGAAAAATGAGTAACAATTACATGCCTTTCCAGCATTCTTCACTAGATATTATTTCTTAGGCTTTTATTTAATAGATGTTTTTATTTAAGTATAAGATATATACAAAAAATGTACAAATCATGAGTGTCTTGCTTGATAAATTATCACAAAAATTAATGTGCCCATTTACCACCTAGATCAAGAACTAGAACATTGCCAGCATTTCAGAAGTCTCCTTGTCATTCTTCCCACTTACTGCCTAGTTTTTAACCTTATACTAATGAAATCACACAGAATGACTTCGTTTGTGTTTGGCTTCTTTTGCTCCACAGTGCGAGCTTTATCCATGCTGTTCCCTGCAGCAGTAATCTGTTCATACATTTTTGTTGCTGTATGGTGTCTCATTGTATGAATATGCCATAATTTATTTATTCATATTGTTTATAAACGTTTGGGTTGTTTCCATGGGGGGGGTTATTATGAATAAAATTGCAAATGTGTATTATACTTGTTTCTCTTGTTCATACACTTAGGAGTGGAATTTCTGGGTGGCTGTTACAATTTATTGTTAAAGCCAGGACTCTTTTGAGAATGAAGATAGAACACCATTAATAATTACATTGTGAGAGCAGATATAAGCTCGGACTGTCCCAAGCAAACTGTAATTTTAGCTATTCTGGGTGTAGGATATGTAGATGTTCATCGTTAGTAAATACTGCCAAATCATTTTAAAAAGTGCTTTTACTAACTTACACTCCTACCACCACGACTAAAAATCTGTAATGAAGTTATTCAGTATAGTCAGTTAAGGGACCATTAATTTGCTTTGACAACCAACCTGGCAGAAAGTAAAGCAAAGTTCTCTTGCAGAAATTAAAGAGCTTATGTTACAACACTTAGGAAAATAGTTTTGGAAATATCTACTAAAGCTTAACACACATATTCTCTGTGACCCAGCAATTATACTCCTGGGTATATACTCAAGAGAAATGAGTGATTATATTCATCAAAAAAACATTTAAGAATATTCATAGCAGAATTATATGTAATACGCTCGAAACAGCACAAGTGGCCATTAACAGTAGGATGAATAAATTATGATATATTGATATAACAGAATATTATTCCACACTGAAAAAGAATGAACTACGCTATTCATGTCACCGTGGATGAATTTCACAGACATAATGTTGAGTAACAGAAGCCAGACACAAATGAATATATACCATATGATTCTTTATATTAAGTCCGAGGACAGACAAAACTATTGTTTGGTGATCTCAGAATAGTGGCTGCCTTTGAAGGTAATCCCCAGGTGAGGAGAGGACACAGAGAGCCTCCTGGGGTGCTGGAAATGTTCTTAATCTTGATCTGGGTGGTAGTTATATGGGCATATACATAAGTAAAAATTTATCAACTTGTACACTTAAAATTCACGTACTTTACTGTGTTGTATCTTTAAAAACAAAAGCAAAAACAAAAACATGAGTCTAGGGGAGCCTGGCTGGCTCAGTTGGTAGGGCATGCAACTCTCGATTTCAGGGTTCTGAGTTCAAGTCCCACACTGGGCATAGAGATTGCCTAAATATAAAATCTTTAAAAACAAACAAAAAAAAAACCCACACAAAACAAAACAAAAAACATAAGCCTAAACATTTTCTTGGAACAGACTTAGTCTCAGAGTTTTCTCTAGTGGCCATAGAAAAATCACGGAACATCTAATTTTTTTAATTGACAGACTTTATTATGAAAGACAGTGTTAGGTTTATAGAAAAATTGACCAGAAAATGCAGGAATATTCTCCTTCAGTGGGTTCCCTTAGTTTCCCTTAATGATAACATTTTGTGCTAGCGTAATACATAAGTTACAACTAATAAGCCAATATTTATACATTAACTGAAGTCTGTATTTATATTAGGGCTCACTGTTTGGACTGTACATTCTGTGGGTTTTTACAAATGTTTAATGATATGTATCTAAACCCTCTCTTCTTCACCTGTTTATTCCTCTTCCCTCCCTTTGAACTTCTGGCAGCCACTGATCTATTTACTGTCTCGATAATTTTGCCTTTTTCAAAATGTCGTATAGTTGGAATCATACACTTAACAATATGCCTTTAAGATTCCTGTGTGTCACATCCCCCATCTTCAAACGTCCCTGGGGGCCTTATACTAAACTGCTTTAACACTTCTTCAGACCTACTATGCTGTCTGTTGCCTCCATACTTCGAGCCACATACCTCACCTCTCTAATGGGACTTTTCTACCAGAAAGAATAATCAATACAGACTCAGGTATTCAGAGAGAAATGGGGACCCTACTCAAAGACCTGGAAAGGATTCCACTTTTAAAGGTATATTTCATTTGCATGTGTGTTAAAGTTCCTGAGTTTCCGTGGATACAGTCTTTGAGACCTGTTTAAAACTGGAGCACAATTACAGTAAAAACTTTTCTACTGTTCCGATAAGAGAGCCTATAACCAAAGGAAGCAGTAGACTAACAGCAGTAGTACCAAGGTCTCATGAGATAATCATGGGGAAGTTTTTGAAAATATTGGCAATAGTACCTAATCACTTTTAATACATGAAACTCCAAACAAAATTTTTTAAAATTTAGATGTGCCTGGGTGGCTTAGTCGGTTAAGCATCTGACTCTGGACTTCAGCTCAGGTCATAATCTCAGAGTTCTGGAGTTTGAGCCCTGCATCGGGCTCTGTGCTGACAGTGCAGAACCTGCTCGGGATTTGGTCTCCCTCTCTGTCTTCCCCTCCCCCACTTGTTCTCTATCTCTCTCTCTCTCAAAATAAATTTAAAAAAACTTAAATAGATTCTGTTAAAAAAGTTTTTAAATTTAAACTTTATTTTAAAATGTCAATTTTGTATTGCAGAAATCAGCCGAAAATTACTAATCTAGATAAAAAATTTCAAAGTGTATTAGAGGCATTTTATCATTGTAGCATTGTCCTCACTGATTTAAAATTATATCTTACTGTAACAAAATACTTCCTCACACCCTCACACAAATACAGTCACCCGTGTGTGTTTCTCTCATAATGACTACTGAGTTGTATTAAGAAATATTTTTTCTATCAAGACCTGTAAAGCTGGAACTACACTCCTAAGGTTGGACATATTATCCTTTAAAAGGTATAGTCTGTCACCTGGATATGAAGCTGATCCTCCGAATAAAATTTGAACTCGAAGGTTGACATTTGATAGGAGATAAAGAAGAGAAGGCTGTGACTCTGTTTCATAAACACACATGTCCTCTCACTTTCATATAGACAGAGATGTCGGGATATCTAAAACTGGATGGTGTTCCTCAGCGATGAATCCCCTAAAACACCCCGTGAGAACCAGATTTGAAACTACATGATGAAGGTGTCATGTCTTAAAATACTTACTAGCCTCATAATTCTTTGTATTTTTATTTGTTTTTTCCCCCTAGTTGTTTGTGTTGATCAGGACATCATATTTTTAAAGTGCAACAGTGATCAGTGTGATAATGGTAGTGACAAAGTAACAACATCTTAAGTTCAATTTTATTTATTCTTACCAAATTTTCTTAACATGATTCTCACGTAGTACGTCCCTAAATATGATCCATTTAGACCTGTGTCTCTCAAAATGTGACCTATGGATCATCCTATTCAGAATTACCTGAGGTACAGATTAAAATACAGATTCCTACACAGGAATGCTGATGCATAGGGGCACGTGTACCCCAATGTTCATAGCAGCACTTTCGACAATAGCCAAATCATGGAAGCAGACCAAGTGCCCATCAACTGACAAATGGATAAAGAAGTTGTGGCACATATATACAATGGACTACTACATGGCAATGAGAAAAAATGAAATCTGGCCATGTGTAGCAACATGGATGGAACTGGAGGGTATTATGTTAAGTGAAATAAGTCAGTCAGAAAAAGACAGATACCATATGTTTCCACGAATCGGTGGACTTTGTGAGACTAAGCAAAAACCAGGGGGAGGGGAAAGGAAAAAACACAGAGAGGGAGGGAGATAAAACATAAGAGACTCTCAAAGACTAAAGACTAAGAACAATCTGAGGGTGAGGGGGGTGAGGGAGGTGAGGGAGGGGGGAGAGGGAGTGATGGACATTAAAGAGGGCACGTGTTGGGATGAACACTAGGTGTTACATGTAAACCAATTTGAAAAGAAACTATTATAATAAAAAAAAAAATACAGATTCCTGAGCCCCACCTGCTGAATCCAGGTGTCTGAGAGGAGGGCCCGAGTATCTACATATTTTAATAATCCCAAGTGGTTCTTAAACTTAACACTATTTATTAATTTATTGGTCTAAAGAATTAGGAAGTCAAAAGATGCTCTTAGCATACCAACTTTCTGACAAAAGTAAGGACTCCAGAGTGACTCACCAAGTTGAATAGTCCATCAGATCATCTCTTTGGTAGTTTTGGCTCCTTTAGCTGATACTTGCAAAATGGCAAATCTAAATACCTAAAATCCCAACTTATTTTTAAATGTTACAGAAACTAGAAGGCATTCATTGAAAGGAAACATTTTCTTACACAATAAACTTATTATTTTACATACTCATGTTCAAGAATAAAATAATCTGAAAGGACAGAGTTAGATTATGTATTATATTTTTCTAAAAAATCTTGTAGTTAAGTAGGCCAAAATTATTTAAAAATTCTTTTTCTAGAGAGAAACCAAGAAAGAGACTCTCAATTATAGAGAACAAACTGATGGTTAGCAGAGCGGAGGTTGGTTAGGGGATGGGCGAAAGAGGTGATGGCAACTAAGGAGTGGAGATTAAGGGCTTATTGTGATGAGCCCTGAGTGATACATAGAATTGCTGAATCACTATATTGTACACCTGAAACTAACATAACACTGTATGTTAACTCTACTGGAATTAAAAGAAAACAGAAGAGATTCTCAACCATCCCAGCAGTAGCCACAGAAACAACAATGACAATAATAGTGCCTCTTATAATGAAGGAAAGTACGTAATGGTCATGCTGGCCAAGGCTATGTATAGTAGTCATGCTCAGATATTCCCGGTAGAATAAAAACTATTGAAAATAAATGTGATATTTATCGAGAGAAAAAAATATGAAAATAAAAATCCTTTTTCATTTGCTTCCAAATAGCTAGTTGATGACAAGACAACACAGGAGTTCACTAAATTATTCCTTGTATTTAAGACATTTTTTAAGATAATTACAATTTTTTAAAATGTATATTGGAAATTTTTTCTTAGAATTTTAAGGAACCTGCTCTACTGTCTTTTCAGTTGAGATGTTAATATCATTGTGATACTTAGTCTTTTATATAAAAAATATTTTTGTTTTTGACTGGATGCTTTGTCTTTGTTCGCAGTGTCCTGAAATCTCATTGTGAGGTACCATGGTACAAGTGTACTTTTATCCATTGTGATAGATACTTGATGTGCTTTTTCAATCTCAAAGCTCATGTCTTTCAGGTCAGAGGAATTTATGTCTGAAACTTTGTTTTTTAGCATATCCTGGGGTTTTTGTTTTTTGTTTTTGTTTTTTTTTACATGGAAGCAGTTTCTTCAGAGGAAATAAGTTATTTTTAAAGAGTTTTCTTTCCCCCAGAAAGTCTGTTTCCTCCTAGTTGCCTCTCCCTCTACCCCAGCATCTCTTAGATGTTTGTGTTTTTTGTTTTTTTTTTTTCCAAATGTCTGCTAATATTTAACTCCCTGCTCAAACTCTAGGCCTAGAGAACTTAAAAAGCTGGCAGGAAGTTCTGAATGCCTGGGTAGGGTTCATTGACTGTGATCTAGCTGAGACCCTTCTCTGGGGAAATCCCAAGATTCTCCAGAGAAGAGTCTCTTTGCTTAAAATTCCAAAGATTCCTGGTGCTTCTATTTCCTTGGTAAATCTCAGAAGTACTTCCATTCACATTCATGACTTTAAAACCTATCTCTAATTTCATCTATAAAAATATTATTTTTTAAATTTTTTCATGATATGAGTGTGTTACTCATAGTAACGCAAAGTTATGTTTTGTTGTTGCTTTATAAGATGTTCCAGCAGTCTTTAACAAAAAGTTAGAAAAGACAACAGGCCACAGAACGGTATGCTCAAGTACGTATGTGTACTTTTCAAGACAGACAGTATGTAGCTTTTGTCAGATTCCTGATCCCTTGACTGACCCAGAAGAGACAGCAAGCAAAGCCAAGCAAACAGAACATTGCCTATCAAGTAGTGGTCCTTACCCTGGGATGTGCATCAGAATTAGTCCAGTCTTTTGAACATGTACACTCCTAAACCTTACCCTATACCATGAGAAAGTTTCAGGAGGAGGCATTTAAGTGGACTGCTCTTTGTGCTCACTTTGTCAGCACATACATTAAACAGACTGCTTCTTGTTTCAACCACCACATAGTGGAGTTGGCTCAGGACAGCTTGGTTGTACTACTGAAAGATGGTGTCCATTTCTGTATACCACACACACATAGGCAGTTGTTCATGGTTTAGAAGGACTTTTATTGTGAATAATTAAGAGTTCCATTTCAGATAAACCATCTCCTTTCTGACTCAGCCCCATTTGGTTTGAACAGAAGATCTACCACAGTGATTCTCAAACTGAGGTATCAAGATCTTCTGAGATGCTTGTAGAAAATATTTCATTCTCAGAATTTTGATTCCTTAGATCTGGGGAGAGATTCTGCTTTTTTAATAATCATCCTTGGTTATCCTGATGCAGATGATCAGTGGACCGTATTTTGAGATTTGCTAATCTAATTTTGCTACCAATAATAATATCCATGGAAGTTTTTTTGGGGGGTGGAGGAGAATGGGGTTGAGAAGATTAATAGTCTGGTTTTTGTTGTTATTTAAATATAATTAGCTCCAAAAGTCTTGTGATAAGGATCAGCATTACAGCTCTTAGATCCAGACACTTTAGACTCTTAGATTTTACACTTTAGAGGACCCAGCTGTGGCCTTCCTCCAGCCAAACCTCTCTTCACAGGATGAGGATTCCCCCAGGACATCCTGACCTGAAGTTCAGCCCCTGTAGACTATGTTATAGGTTCTCAGTACCCTGGAATTCCTTGCCCAAATGTCCACTTTCAGGGCCTATACAGGCCTTGTCCCTCTCAGAACCAGTGTGCACACTTCTAAGTCCAAGAGATAACTAAGGGATAGCTTCAGTTTTACCAGATAGTTCCTTACCATCACCTTTTTCTTCTCTCCAAAATTCATTTATGCTGTTGCTATTCTTTATTAGCAGTTCTCAAGTAAAGAAGCTTCAATTGCATTCCCTTTGACATTGAGGAAATAACTCTTCAACCTAGAGTTCGTTTTATATAATATTTGAGGTCACTTCTTACATCTGATATGAGGCTGCAGTATTTTAAACGCATACATTTTGTTAGAGCTGCAGCTTTCCAAACAATTGGGAAGTTGTGGTTCCCCTGCCACACTCCTTTTGTAACAGCCAGGGAAAGGGAAGACACATGTTCCATATTATTTCTTCAAAAGGGTTTGGGAAAAAAGAAAGGAAGAGATTAACTGACTTAACACTTAGAGCTATAAATCATGTGTTGCAATATGGTGATAGGATATTGCATCAGAATGTGGCAGTTGTAGTAATGCAGTGGGTATCACAATTAAGGGGAGGTCTTTGTGGTGCTCTGTGCCTTTTCCCTAAAAACTTAGGTCCTTTCTGCTCTGCCAGGAAGGAGATGTTACTTAAATTACACTGTACTTCCCTGTAATTTTGTTCTCTTTACCTAGGGCATAGGACTTCCTTTATGGTTGAAGGTTTGCCTGAGGCAGACATTGTACTGAGTCTCATCATCCCTCTTGTTTCCCGTTGTTCACACACCAGCAGGGAAGTGCTGAGGTTTCTTCACTTCTTCCTGGAAGTCTGTCGGGAAAGCTGGGAGGTGTTATGGCAAGGCTGTAATGTCTTTCCTCTCAGAACCGTTAGTTTTGAAAGTATATGTAACATTTCCTGAATATTTCATGTAGGCTTTATCTTAAGATTTGAAAGATAGTGAGTGACCAGGAATTTGTCCCTGAGAAACAAAGTTGAAGGTTAATAGTAATGATCAGGGTAAAAGGCATGGGATATATTTCAGCAAAAATTACCACAAGTCAAGGTAGATTTTGGTAATTAGTTTTTTTTCTCTTAATGTTTTAGTTTTGTTTTTAACTTTTTTGCTGTATTGCAGGAGAAAATGCATGGTATGTGGGAGAAATTAAATAACTGACAATATCAGCATTAAATTTCATATTTAAAACCTAAGCTCTTGAGAACAGGACTGATGTCTCCATTATATGGTAGTAGAAATGGTAGGATCCATGGTTGTGGGTTTGGGAATTTATGAGAACTTAGGCAAAGAAGTGGGAGGTGATAGAAAGAAATCACCTCTAATCCTAATAAAGCTGGTTTTGGAGAATGTGGTTTAGGAGTATGACAGCAATAGATTTTTCATTGCTGAACTCTAGAATTAGACTTGCCCCCCCCAGTAACAAGTAGCATATAATATCCACAGCTCTTCCCATATGAAGGTCTGGCCTTCCTAGGATAGCCAAAACTTGGCTCTGAAAGGTGGAAAGAGAAATACATGTCATTCCTCTCCCCTCTTCCCTCACGAAAGAAGTTGTTCCTTCTCCCTGAGGAGTAGGGGAGAGAAGGCAAAACTGTACACTGTTGGCATTCCTCCCATGCAGAGAGAAATCTCATTAGTAGGAAGAAGCATTCCTTACTTGAGTGAGTCTTTGGTGGTCTTCGGGATATTATAATAGGATGGAGACTCAGCAAATTTTCATCTTTTGTAACAGAATTATGAAGTCACGGTCTCAGGACAATGTGTATGATAGTTTAGACTATGGTCTTTTTAAGTCAATATCTTCTAGAGACACATGCTGAAATATTTACAGGTAAACTGATAGAACGTCTGGGATTTACCTCAAAATAATCCCGGGACAGTAGAGGTATAATGTAACAAGATTGTCCATGATATGTTAGTTGTTGAAACGTGTCCCCAGCAAGTTATTCTGCCTGAGTTTACATTTCCTAATCTCTGAGATGGGGATGATAAAATCTACCACATAGGACTGTTGTGGTAATTCAATTAAAATAATAAGTTATGTGGCCATTACATAATACATAGGAGGCACTCAAAAATTAGTAGTAACTATTTTATCTATAAATGGGAAAAAAATCAAGGTATCTTCTCTCTTAAACATGAAACGTTTGCTTTCTTGGTGTTTGTGTTTCCCACGTTTGACTATATTAACTTGGATTTTGTTTTGACAGCTCAGGTGCCTAAAAGGCCAGAGGGTCTTCTCAGGCCAGCCTCCTTTTGATGGAATCCACATTGTCAACCATTTAATAGGAGATGACGAATCATTCCATTCTTCTGATGAAGATTTTATAGATAATTCCTTACGGGAGAGTGGTGTTGGTTTTCCTTTACCCAGAAAATCTGGCCCAACGTCTTTGGACCCCACTGTGGCAGATGGTAGTGAAAGCGAAACAGAAGACAGTGTGCTGGAGACCACAGACAGCAACCAAATGGCTCGAAAGGAGCAGCCCCCAAGAAGAGAGTCATACTCAACCACTGTCTGACCATCACTGTGAACTAGACTGGGTTTTTTTTTAAGGGATCAGTTATCATATGATTAAGGGTTTTTGGAACATATCAGTTTCATATGTACATACGTATATACATATATACATATATATATATATATATATATATTTTACAGTCTGCCTTTTTATCTTTGCCAAATCTTCACCACTGACTTACCATTGCCATAAAGTAGACTGGAATATGGTTAATGGGAAAAATAAGATTCTAACAGTATTACTGATTATTAATGTTTCTTGTTTAGAAATGCAATTAATGTCTATGTGTGAGAAGCATTTTCAAGTTCAGAACAATGGAAAATTGAATTTTCTTCAGACAAAACCGCTCGTGTGCAATATTTCATGCTCATTCAACAAATTGCATATTTACGTTTATCAGTTATTTTTCATACCAACTGTCTACAAACATTTGACCAAGATACACATCTAATTTATCTTGTGTTTTTGTGTTGGGGCAGTTTTTCTTCCCAGTTAAAATTACTATTTTAGTAGTGGGCCACTGAAAGCTCCCAGCCATGAAGCCTTTTTTTCCATATAATCTTACAAACACAAATTAATGGCCATGTGTCTTGAGAGTTTTAAGTTTTGTTTTAATTTCTAACTTTAATGTGCATATAATGCTTCCATGTGTTGCCTACTGGTCAGAGTAGTAGGTTAACTACAAATAAATTGTATTTTTGTCCGTATTTATAAATCTATATCACCCAACACTGAACGTCATTTTATATGGAGAATGTACGTATTGCAAAATGACCGCCTTCAGCATTCTAACAGGACTTGTGTAAATAATAGGCTAAAAAAAATTGAAAATGAAACCGAACACTAATATTTTAATAGCTTTAGTATTTTGCTTAGCATTCAACACTAGCAGATTCACAAGTTAACTAATGCTTGTTCAAAAACACTATTGGTGACATATTTTCCTTCATGTGTATATAACTAATAAATTTTTCATGATTAAAGAGTATGTTATAGCACGTATTACTTAGTGCTAATATCTACTTAATATAATTTAAGCAATGGACTGATGTCCAAGATACACAAAAATTATATCTGCAAATAATCTATGAGCATTATCTTCAGATTCTCTAGCTACTAATCCATAGATAAAGCCATAAGTATTTGTTCCTACCAGTTCTTCCTTTTTATCATCTAGACATTTTTCCTAGAAATCTGAATGCCTGTCATTGATAAATTGGTGGAAATACCAAATTACACTTAGATTGTGTGAAGATAACATGAATGTTGACTGGAGATGCTTTCCACTCTCATATTCATCAGCAGCCTATGAAAAAGCCTTCAAAGATAGGATAGTAGAATTCTGTATATATGGAGGTACAACTTTGCACAATATGTTGCATGCAGGGGAAAAAAATTATATGAGAGAATGGAGCAGAAGAGACAAAATAGTTTTGTATCTGAAACTAGGAGTTAAACCTATGGTATGTCACAGATTAGGCTTTTCCAGCAAGCCCTTCGTAGGTATTTGCTTGAAAAACAAGATTGAAAATATGCCTGTTTCGTCCATATCACCAGGTTAAATTCTAGCGATTAATTTACCTGTAGTCACAAATTAGTAAGTAGCAGAGCCAAAATGTTAATTGATATCTCTGACACCAAGCTGAAAAGGCCTAGCTAATGAATTTCTTAATTCTCTACTTTTCTGACAATGTGATTGAAATGTTTCCTGAATATATATAGATCTATATCTATGTATAAATATTAGTATCAAAAGTCAAAACTCTACACAGCTTATGAGTGTAGATACTATTACTAGACTCATCTGACTGGTGCTTTTGGGATTCTCTTTTGGGGTTCAACCATTAGTGTAGAGGCTGTTGATGCCCAGCTAAAATGAGATGAGTTGTGGCTACAGGATTTCTTTGTCCCCCACAATGATCTAGACCAAGGGTCAGCAACTACAGCCCATGAGCCTGTTCGAGCCAGCTTCCTGTTTTTACATGGTCCACAACGTAAGAGTGGTTTTTAATTTTTGAATACTTGGGATCGAAAACATAATGTGTCACATGAAAACATATGAAATTGTGTTGATAGATGAGATTTTTTGGAGTTTACCCCCATGTTCATCCATTTACATATTGTCTATGGCTGCCTTTGTGCTACCATTGGCAGACTTGCATAGTTACAACAGAGACGGTTATGGCACAAACAGCCTAAAATAACGACTATCTGGCACTTGAGAGAAAAAGTTTATGGACCCTTGGTTTAGATACTCTAAAATGTAGGTTTACTTCTTAAGTTTGTCTTAGTAGAGGATTGAACTGTTTGCTTTTGCTTGAACTAATGGTTTGGAAGCCTAAAATTTCCTGGTGGTTCTTAAACTATTCAAAATGGAAAATGTTCCAGCTGTTTTGTACCATGAAGTCTTTGATGCCAGCGACAAATTTGGAAGGCTGTACCTTTGGAAATGGAGAAAGAAAGGGAAGAATTCCAGAATCCCAGCGCTGTTCTTTCAAGCATGCATATTGACCTCCAGGGTATGCTGCAATGAGTCAATGTTACAATTTGACTTTAAGATAAGGACCTCTTTCTAGAATTATGTTTGAATTCTAAATTTGAAAGAGGTTATCAGAGCATTTCCTAAGTACTGTTTGCTGGTTAGGAATTAGGTTTTAAAAGAATCATGATAAATAAGCCTTAATCCATTGATATCCTTATAATTTGGACAATGAAAAAATAGAAACAGCAGTCGTCTCATGCAAGAGCTTTGATTCAGATACTCCTTAGAAGGGTTTAAAATCTTCCTGGTTTTTTGGATGCAATAGGATACTATGCCCTGATTCGACATTCAAATTAAGACTTCTGAGGTACTGGAAAATGTTCTCTTGGTAGGTTTTAATCTCTGGTACTTTGTGTCATTTAAATGTTACTCAGTTAAACACCTAGAGTTGAAGAATATTCAGGGAGGAAAAAGTGAATAAAATAACAAACTCACGCAAAAAAGTACTCTCTTAGGGTAGCTACCTTCTTCGTGTCGCTGCCATCGAGGCTGAAACGCTAAAGTTTGAGGCTACAGGTGGTCTGAATAAAGTGGAGATTGAATTGAGGTGATGAAACAGAACTTGTAGATCAAGCAAATATTTCAACAGCCTTTAAAAAATCATTGGTAAATTTTTCTTCTTGAAAAAAGCAAAGATAAAACATTGCACAGTTTCTACCCTGATGGATATTAGGTACTCAGTGTTTGATGACTAACTGACACATCAAGTGTCAATGAACTGGCAGGCTAGTTGAGAAGGAGAGAAAAGCAACTTTCTCTTAGCTCTGAGCTTGCAGCTTGTTACTCTCCAGATAGTGCCTTTGAAAACAAGGTCTAGGCCTTTTAAAGTATCTTATTTCTAACATTATAAGAAATGAATTGGTTGCATATTCTTCTTTATCTTTTACCTAATACATTATAATTTTCAGATGTAAAGTAAAATAAGTATATGAATCGTGTTTTGGTAAAGCCCTTTCATGGCCAGCTTGATTTTGCATAGTGCCAGATGTCAACAGCTAATGTTTTATGAAATCAACAATTTACTTTTTCAAAAGTGTGCTTTAGCCTGAAAGTTCTTGCTGCTCTATCATTTACAAAACTAAGTTTTTTTAATTAATTAATTTTCATTGAATTCGTTCTCCTGAAATTAAAATTCCGGGTTAAAAGTAGACTGGATGCTCTTTATAATCCAACTTTTTACATCACATCCATTGATCCTACCTATCCTTTCTTTTCACTCCAAAGAAAAGACGTTGGAATAATGCGTTAGATATACTATAGAGATGCACAATTAAAATGTTTTTCATTTTACTGTTGGAATTTCTTATTATAACATTGTATGATAACCTGAAATGTTTACTTGTGCCTTTGCTTTAAACAAATATTAAAGTTTTTCATTTTATAAGAATTTCTGTTTCCTTAACTATTCAACCTAAGAGGGGAGAGAGGCATGAAAACACCATTAAAAAATGCTTGACCTGATACCACATGTTCATTAGTGAGGTTTGTGCTCTACGGGTACAGGGACCGTATCCACCTGGCCCGCCCATTAGAATTCGTGCCAAACAGCCTGGCACATGACATTTTTCAATTTAATGAAAGGCGAGATCTCTAGATTTGTTATTTCATTCAAGGAACATGCTTTTTGAAAATACTAATAGTGATATTTTCATCTCATTGAATTTTAGGTGATTGATTAGCAACTAAGCCAATAGATATATTCAGATATCTCATTTGAATGTGCTATTGTGAAAAGAAAGTTACTCTTTCTTCATCTTTATCACAGTGTTCATGTCATTTAGTTCAGAAGCAGTAGTTCACTATATAGTCTGCTTTATTCCTAAAGAATTTAAGACCCTTTATAAAGGTCTGTGAAATACGACAACGGAGTCCTAATCCAGAGTCTGTCCACCTTGGCACTATTGACTTTTGAGGCCAAATTGTGGCAGGAGGCTGTGCTGTACATCGTAGGATGTTTAATAGCATCCTCGGCCTCTACCCACTAGATGCCGGTAACCACCCCTCCTTCAGTTGTGACAACCCAAAAGGTCTCCAGTTGTTGCCAATGTGCCCGGTAAGGAGGAGTGAGAATGGAAATCACTCCTGGTCGAGAATCTGTGGTATAGATTTAGAAGGAGGTCCAAAAACAACCACTAGGACCAAAACTAAAAATATATACACTTATTGAAGATAGATTGCAAATTTTTACTCTCTTTAGTAGTCAGTATGAAAAGTAACAGCTGACCTGTGAGAGGTGCCAGATCACACTTACCAGGACGGCAGTTAAAAAAAGTGTTGGCGTGGATATGGAAGAATTGGAACTCATGCATTGTTGGGAATGTGAAGTGGCACAGCCATTGCGAAAAGTTCTGGCAGTTCCTCAAAAAAAGTTACCCATGGAATTACCGTATGATTCAGCAACTCCATTTCTAGATATGTACTCAAAAGAGATTCAGATATTTGTACACCGGTGTGTTCATAACAGTATTATTCACAATAGTCAAAAGGTAGAAACGATATGACCATTTTTTTTTAATTGCGTTTGAGCTGGGGAGAGGGACAGAGGGAGAGAGAAGAAATCTTAAGCAGGCCTCACACTCACTACCATTCCAACCCAATCAAAGAGTAAATAAGATGCAGCATACATACAATGGAATATTACTCTATAAAAAAATGAAATTCTAATTCAAATATTAAAGTTTTTCATTTTATAAGAATTTCTGTTTCCATACTATAATATGGATGAGCCTTAAAAACATGCTAAGTGGGGCGCCTAGGTGGCTCAGTCAGTTGAGCGTCCGACTTCGGCTCAGGTCATGATCTCACAGTCTGTGAGTTCGAGCCCCGCATCGGGCTCTGTGCTGACAGCTCAGAGCCTGGAGCCTGCTTCAGATTCTGTGTCTCCCTCTCTCTCTGCCCCTCCCCTACTCATGCTCTGTCTCTCTCTGTCTCAAAAATAAACATTAAAAAAAAAAAACATGCTAAGTAAAATAAGCTTGGCACATGATATGGTTCCACTGATAGGAAGTACCTAGAAAAGCAAATTCAAAGAGACAGAAATAGAGTAGATGTTACAAGGCTATAGGGGAAAGGGGAGTTATTGTTTAATAGGTACAGACCATTTTGGGGTGACGAAAAAATTCCAAAAATGGATAGTAGTGATGGTTGCACAACACAGGATATATACAATGCCACTGAGTTGTACACTTAAAAATCGTTAAAATGGTAAATAGGCATGTTAATAAAGTCAGCTTATAATTAAATATATTCAAATAAAGATATATTGAAGAAAAGAAACCCAAACCTGAGTAGTTATAAAACTACTGAAAAAAAATTTTTAATGTAGATTTCTAACTACTGCGACTCAAGTTTGTGTTGATGAAACCTGGACAAATCACAGAATTCTATGGCCTCCTTGCTGCTCCTTGAACACAGTACTTCCATCCAGAGGCTTGCCCTTCCTGGAATGGGGTTTGGCCGCGTTCCCACAAGGCTAGCTCCCCACCGCCTCCTGGTTTCTGTTCAGGTTATCACCCACACAGGAGGCCTTACCTGACCATTCCTTTTTAAGTGTCTTCCCACGTTTATTTTTCTCCATAGCACTGACAACTATCTGACATTCTATACATTTTACATTTTCATTTGTTCTCGTCTACCTACACTGGGATAAAAACTTTATGATTTTTATCTCTATCTGCAGTTATTCAGAATAGTGCCTTGGCTCACAATAAGTACTTGTTGAATGAACGAATGAATGAGTAGTTGAGAAAATCACTATACCTCAGTTTGTTTACTATTTAAATGGGATAAACAACATCTTTGGAAATAAAAATGCCAGTGGAAAGTCCAGAATCCCAGTGCAGCCGGCCTAGCTCCAGAGACCTCTAATTACTGAATACTGCTCTGGCACAAGACCTCGAGCTGGCACTGGTCAAGAGGCCGAAGAGGAACCAGACCACCTCCTGTCTTCACACGTGGAATGAGAGATATAAGTGTAACAGATACAATGTCATGGGAATTCAAAGGTTATCTCCAGCATGCGGAAATGGTCCCCTTTGACCACTTCCCCTGCTCCCTGCCCGTCCAGAAGCCCCATGTTGCTCCATGGCAGGGACTATGGTCCCTGCCCCAACTGCCTGGTGTGCCCCTCTGTCTCTTATCCAATGACCCACTCATACATCGGTGCTAATATCTCCCGATTCGAGCGTATGGCTGCATCCCTCCTGCACTCTAGATTTCACCAAAGATACCTAGAAATGAAGCATCTTCAACTAGTGTGTGGGATTTCAGGCCCAGAGAACCCTTCTAAATCCTCCTGAATTGACTCTCAGAAGGCAGCCGCTACTGTGTCCGTGTAAGATCTGTCACCGAGGCTGGCCACTTTTTCAGACTGTGAGGGATCTTCTCTGAGTCTGTCCGCAGTAACAGGAGAGATCAGGGCCAGGTGGAAGGAAACTAGTTGGCTTTAAGGATGTTCTCTAAATTTTTTTTTAAAGGAAATGCATACTGTACACATGAGAGACTCCAAGGCCGAGAGATGCTGTGGCAGTTGAGATGCACCTGGGAGCCCCTAACTGTTCCCTGCCTCTGCATCAGGGGGTGGGACAGCAGCCACTGCACACAGCCCTCCACGGCAGACGGGAGCAGAGCAAACAGTCAAGTCACCGTGCCTTGAGCCTGGTGTCTCCTACCCAGCCAAGGGCTCTTCTTCCTCTCCTGGCAGAGGCTTTTCTGGTCTCGGGTGTCACATCTGCCTCTCCCACCCGAGACTAGGTGCCCCTCTTGGTGTTCGCTGTGCATCTCCCTTCAAGGCATTCTGCCTAATCTCCATGAGGCTGACTCTTCCCCAGGGGAAGAAGGGCGGCATCTATATACCCCATCGTCCTGCATTGCCACCTCTGTGTTCTGTGCCTCGAGGTCCAACTTCTGCCCCTGTTCCCATCACCAGAGCACAGGACCGCACCAACTACGCTCCATTTACAGAGTTTAAAACTTTTGGTGCATCCCAACACATGCCCTCTCTAATGTCCGTCACCTCCTCTCCCCCCTCCCTCACCTCCCTCGCCCTCAGAACTGTGTATGTTAAATATTGCAATTCTTTTATACCTCATCATTTATACCTCAATAAAGCCAAGAAAGAAAAAAAAACTTTTGGTGCATAAATAAACGTTCATCTCTGCAGCCTCCTTACTATCAGATAAGCTTCTGGTCGAGCAGCTTAGGCTGCTCGGCCTCAAGGAGTCTCCGAGCCACGGCTCTCTCCCCTGCCTCCTCAGCCTGGCTGAACGCCCGCCAGTGCTGCAAACGCAAACTGCCAGGTGAGGAGGTGGAAAACCAAACAGCGGGGAGTCATGATGTGAAGCATAAATTTATAAATATGAAGAAAAATGTCATGCCTTTCCCCCCAGATACAGCTTAGCTCTGCCCTTTCCTGGCAAGCTACCTTCCAGTTGTGCTCTTTGGAGGGGTGTTCCCGGCGGGCAGCAGCCCGGGCCAGTGCTGGGATTTGAGTAATCACAGGCCCAAGTGGGGCGTGTGGGAAGGTGTGCTGTTTGGTCTGGCTCACAGCCCTTGACACTCTGTAGCTATTTTAAACGGATCCCACAGCCTTTCATTTGCTTCACTAATTTCTCTAAAATAGAATTGTCTATTTGTGGGTCAAAATTGGAGAAGCTTCTTGTTCATCAACAAACTGCTCTTTGGTGAGACTGGCGACAACACGTGTGCCAAAGCCCAGAAGGGCTGGGCACATAGCAATTCGGTAAGTGCTCAGTCGATGTCAGCTAAGTGAGAAATTGTGCCCTGCGGCTCTCTCTGAATCCCCAGAGCCAATCAATACAGGCCACTCGGAAAATAGTTACGGATCCGAAGGGCTGGCCTGCCAATCTCTATTTCCTAATTTCTGCCTGGGGTGGTGATCATACCAGTTGTTGTTCCTGTTCTTTTTGTCGTCGTTATTGTCGTTGTTCTCACATACCCTAAAATCGCAGTGGCTTACGTCTTTTTTCACTCATGCCACATGTCTGTCAAAAGTTGCCCGCTGCTCCGCTCTGCACTGTTTTTGCTCTAGGACCCAGGCTGGTGAAGCCACTTCTATTTTGAACATTGCCGATTGTTATGGCCAAGGGAAAAGTGGTATATGGCGAACGACATGCTGGTTCCCCAAACTTTGGCTAGGAAGCGATCTACAGATCGCTTTCATTAGCTAAGGGAAGTCACATGATTCAGACGCCCCCAGCGAGAAGTGAATATTTGGAAACATGGTACTTACTGTGTTAACTATTCTAAATATATTTTTTTAAATAATGGTTTTATTATGATATAGTTCACACACCAAAAAATTTGGCCTTCTGGAGTATATGATTACATAAGTCTTAGTATACGCACAGAGTTATTCAACCATCATCACTAATGACAGTGGCTCACACCGATTTCAGAATATTCACATCAAATTCAGAATATTTTCATTGCCCCCCAAAAGAAACCCCACACTCATTAGTAGTCACTCTATTCTTGCCTTTCCTCAGTCCCTACTGGTAGTAGGCAGTTACTACTCTACTTTGTTTCTATAGATTTGTCTATTTGAGACATTTCACATAGATGGAATTATACAATATGTGGTGTTTTGTGTGTGATTCACTTAGCATTTTTTGAGACTCATTCGTATTGTAGCGTGTCTTAGTATCTCATTCCCTTCGTGTGGGTATACCACATTTTGTTTATCCATTCATCACTTGATAAACATTTGGGTTGTTACTAGTTCTCTGCAATCATGAATGATGCCACTGTGAACATTTGTGTACACATTTCTGTGTGGACATAGGGTTTTTGCTCTCTTGGATATATGCTTAAAAGTGGAATTTCTGGGTCATATGGTAACTCTGTTTTTTGGTAATATTTTGAAGAACTACCAAATTGTTTCAAGTGTCTGCAGTATTTTACAATTCCACCAACAATGTATGAGGGTTCCAGTTTCTCTTCATCAATACTTATTATTGTCTGTCCGTTTTATTTTAGGCATCCAGGTAGGTGTGAAGTAGTATCTTATTGTGGTTTTGATTTTCATTTCCCTAATGACTAATGATGTTGGGCATCTTTTCCTGTGCTAAATGACCCCTTGTATATCTCTTTTGGAAATATCTATTTAAATGTCTTATGCGTTGGGGTGCCTGGGTGGCTCAGTCGGTTAAGCATCCGACTCTTGTTTTTGGTTCAAGTCATGACCTCACGGTTCATGAGTTGGAGCCCCACATCGTGCTGTCAGAGCAGAGCCTGCTTGGGATTCTCTGCCCCTCCCCCACACTTTCACATGCACACACACACTCTCCAAATAAATAAAAATTAGAAATAAATACATAAATTTCTTATACATTTTTTATGGGCCCAGCACCATTCTGCTGCACAACTCTGCTTATGCATTTTTTAATTTGGTTGGGTGTTTTGTTATTGTTGAGTCGTAAGATTCTTTTCTTTTTAAAATTTTTTTAATGTTTATTTTTGAGAGAGAGACAGAGTGCAAGGCGGGAGGGGCAGAGAGAGAGGGAGACATAGAATCTGAAACAGGCACCAGGCTCTCAGCTGTCAGCACAGAGCCTGATACAGGGCTCAAACTCACAGACTGTGAGATCACGACCTGAGCCAAAGTTGGACACTTAACCAGCTGAGCCACCACCCAGGCGCCCCTGGAGTTGTAAGATTATTTATTCTGTATACAAGTCCCTGATTATGTATGATTTGCAATATCATCTCCTATTCCATGAGGTGTCTTTTCACTTTCCAAATGATGTCCTTTAAAGCACCAAAGTGTTTAATATTGATGAAATCCATTTTGTCTATGTTTCCTTTGGTTGCTGTACTTTTGGTGTCATATCTAAGAAACTATTGCCTAATTTAAGGTTCCTATATTTTGTTCTGGGATTTTGATGGTTTAGCTCTTTAATTTAGATTGATGATCCATTTTGTATATGGTATGAGGTAGGGGTGAAATACTTTTTTTACAGAAACCTTTATTTTGGAATAATTTTAAATTTACAGAAAATTTGCAAAGGCAGTACAGAGAGTTCCCCTATGGACTTCACCCAAGTTCACCTAATGTCTAACAAAGAGAATATTTGTCAAAATAAGAAATTATTAATGGTACAACCGATTTTTTTAAATCGTTATTTATTTGAGAGAGAGAGCAGGGGAGGGGTGGAGAGAAAGGGAGAGAGAATCTCAGGAATGCTCCACACTGTCAGCACAAAGCTTGATGCAGGGCTGGAACTCACAAACCGTGAGACCATGACCTGAGCCAAGATCAAGAGTCAGTCACTTAACTGACTGAGCCACCCAGGCGCCCCGATGGCATGGGAGTTTTAACTAAACTATAGACTTTCAGATGCCACCTGTTTTCTACAAATGTCATTTTTCTCTATTCCAGGATCTAAGCCAGGGTGCTGCATTGCATTTAGCCAAGTACTTTTTGTATGTTAAGTCATTTAATCCTCACAATAGTGTAAATCACTTTGCAGATGAGGAAATAAAGCTCAAAAAGTCTAAGCCACTTGCCCAAGGTTATATAGCTAATGAGCGATGGAATTTTTCTCGTCTTCATCATCAATCCCAAATGGTAGATAAATTATTCTACATCTTCCAATCGTCTCCCAAGGAAGGTGCATGGCGTTAAATGTTGTGATGTTGCTAGCCTGAAAATGTTTTTATTCTATGTGATCGACAGTTTGGGCAATATGGTAAAGCCTGCCCGATGTCCCCCAGCTTTGGGTTCACCTGTAAAGCTGTCCCTTGTTCTGGGGGATTTTTCATTCATTGTGTTGGGATCTTACTGCATCCTTTCAATTAGGGAGACTTATGTCCTTTAGATTTTGAAACATTTTACTTATCTCTGTGATAATTTCCTTTCTCATTCTATTAGTGAGATGTTGGGGCCACAGGATTGATCCTCTAACTTTCCTGTCTTTTTCTCTCCTGTTTTCCTTATTTAGTTAGTTTCCAAAATTGGGAATATATGTACACATTGTTACGCTGACCTGATTTTTAAATGTGTCCTTTTATATATATGTAATTTTAATGGCGGTGCATCATATAAACAATCTTAAATTTAGTTAACCAATATTCTATTGTTGGGCATGTGTTCCCTATTATTTCTGTGAACCTGCTTAAAGTAAGTTGTAATACACATCTTTATTTCCTTATGCTATAGAATTCTTAGATCAGAGGGTATGTATGTTTTAAATACTTTTTTGTGATACATAATGTCCATGACCCTCCGCAAACTAACATTTGCCTTAGTAATATGGAACATACTTTTGAGAACAGATAAGCTAATTTAAAATGAAGACATTTGTTATAAATGGCTACTTGTGGTATTGGATGCATTTGGGGGAAATTTTCCTTTCTAACCTGAAGCTTCATCGATTGTAGTTATAATATATATTAATACTGTTATGCTTCTAATCATCCTTAGAACAAATACTCTGGATTACACATACAGTAGTCTTTTTTCTGGCTTAAAAGCATCCTTGTAGTAGAGCTATGATACTGAGGCGTTAGTTTAAGGTAGTCAAGGCACTGGGAAGAGTAAGGTGGCCGAGGGCTTTCAAGCACCTGGTGATTTACCATTAGATGAATTATATTTAGTACTTTAAAAAATTTTAATTCTAGGGGTGCCTGGGTGTCTCAGTTGGTCGAGTGTCCGACTTCGGCTCATGATCTTGCGGTTTGTGAATTTGAACCCCATGTCAGGCTCTGATTCTGTGTCTCCCTCTTTCTCTGTTCCTCCCCCACTCGCACTCTGTCTCTCTCTCAAAAATAAATAAATATTTTAAAAAATTAAAATTTTAATTCTAGTAGAGTTAACACACGATGTTATTATATTAGTTTCAGGTGTACAATATAGTGATTCCACAATTCTATACTTACTTAAATTCCACATATGAGTGAGATCATGGTACTGTTTTTCTCTGACTTATTTTGCTCAGCCTTATACTCTCTAGCTCCATCCATGTTGTTGCAAGTAGCAAGATTTCATTCGTTTTTAAAATTTTAAAAAATCTTAGAGAGAGAGAAAGAGAGAGTCCACGCACGGCTAATGGGGGAGGAGCACAGAGAGAAATGGAGAGAGAATCATAGCAGGCTCCATGCTGTCAGCGCAAAGCCCAGTATGGGCTCTCACAAACTGTGAGATCATGAACTAGAGCCAAAATCAAGACTTGGATGCCCAACCAATGAGGCACCCAGGTGCCCCCCCCCTTTTTTTTTTGAGAGAGCGAGAAAGAGAGAGTAAGAGCAGGGGAGAAGGGCAGAGAGAGAAAGAGAATCTCAAGCAGGCTCCACATTCAGGGAATCCAATGTGGGGCTCGATCCCATGACCCTGGGATCACTACCTGAGCTGAAATTAAGAGTCAGATGTTCAACAGACAAGCCACCCAGCTTGCCCCTGATTGTTTTTTATGGCTGAGTAATATTCCATTGTGTGTATGTGTGTGTGCGTGTGTGTACACACCACATCTATATCTATGTACACCATATCTATATTTATATCTATATCTATATCATCTATACACACCACATCCTTATCCATTCATCTATCAGTGGCCACTTGGACTACTTCCATAATTTGGCTATTGTAATTCATGCTATAGAAGTGCATATATATTTTCCAATTAGTGGTTTTACATACTTTGGGTAAATTCCCAATAGTGGAATTACTCACCATATGGTAGGTCTACTTTTAATTTTTTGAGGAACCTCCATACTGCTTTCCACAGTGGCTGCACCAGTTTGCATTCCCACCAAGTGGGCAAAACGGTTCCTTTTTCTCCACAACCTCACCAACACTTGTTGTTTTTTGTGTTTTTTTATTTTAGCCATTCTGACAGATGTGAGGTGAAAATTCATTATGGTTTTGATTTGCATTGCCCTGATGATGAGTGATGTTGAGCATCGTTTCATGTGTCTGTTGGCCATCTGGATGTCTTCTCTGGAGAAATGTCTGTTCATGTCTTCTGTCCATTTTTAAATTGGATTATTTGTTTTTTGGGTCTGAGTTGTTTAAGTTCTTTATGTAGTTTGGATATTAACCCTTTATCAGACACGTCATTTGCAAACATCTTCTCTCACTCAATAGGTTGTCTTTTAGTTTTGTTGATCATTTACCTTGCTGTGCAGAAGTTTCATGTCTTGATGTAGTCTCAATAGTTTATTTTTGCTTTTGTTTCTCTTGCCTAAGGAAACATCTAGAAAAATGTCGCTGTGGCTGATGTCAGAGAAATTACTGCCTGTTCTCTCCTTCTAGGAGTTTTATGATTTCAGGTCTCACATTTAGGTCCTTAACCCATTTTCAGTTTATTTTTGTGCATGGTGTAAGAAAGTGGTCCGGTTTCATTCTTTTGCATGTAGCTATCCAGTTTTCTCAACACCATTTGTTGGAGAAACTCTCTTTTTACCTTTGCATATTCTTGACTCCTTTGTTGAAGATTGAATGTCTATAGAATTGTGAGTTTGTTTCTGGGTTCTTTCTTCTGTTCCATTGATTATAATTAGTTGAATTTTAAATTCTGCCTTGAATGTAGAAAACTCATAACCAGTTTTCACTGAAAATGAAGGTATCACCTTCCTAGATATGATTTGTCAAAAGCTAGAAGATAGGCAAGAAAACCTCAGTTAGCTTAGTGATAAAAAGCCAAAAAATGGAATAACCACCTAACCCTGATAACAGTGAAGATCTTTGGGGCACCTGGGTGGTTTAGTCCATTGAGCATCTATCGATTTCGGCTCAGATCGTGATCCCAGGGCTGTGGGATCGAGTCCCTGTGCTCGGCTCTTCATTTTGGCTCAGGTCGTGATCCTGCAAGCCCTCGGTCAGGCTCTGTACTGAGCATGGATCATGCTTAAGATTCTCTCTCTCCCTCTACTATCTCCCATTCTCTCTCTCTCTCTCTCTCTCTCTCACACACACACACACACACACACACATACATTTTTAAAAATCTTCTATAATTTTTCTTTGCCTCAAAAGCTATTTCTTTTTTTTAATAATTTATTTTCAAACTGTTTTCCATATAACACCCAATGTTCATCCCAACAAGTGCCCTCTTCAATACCTGTCACCCACTCTCCCCCCTCCAACACCCCCCTCACGCTCAGTTTGTTCTTCCTCTTTGAGAGTCTCTTATGTTTTGTCTCCCTCCCTCTCTGTGTCTTTTTTCTTTTCCCCTCTTCCTCTCCCCCATGGTTTTTGCTTAGTCTCTCAAAATCCACCTATGCGTGGAAACATATGGTATATGTCTTTTTCTGACTTATTTCACTTAACATAATACCCTCCAGTTCCATCCATGTTGCTACACATGGCCAGATTTCATTTTTTCTCATTGCCACATAGTATTCCATTGTATATATATACCACATCTTCTTTACCCATTCATCAGTTGATGGACACTTAGTCTCTTTCCATGATTTGGCTATTGTCGAAAGTGCTGCTATGAACATTGAGATACACGTGCCCCTATGCATCAGCACTCCTGTGTCTCTTGGGTAGATTCCTAGCAGTGCTATTGCTGGGTCATAAGGTAGCTCTATTTTCATTTTTTTTGAGGAACCTCCACACCATTTCCCAGAGCGGCTGCACTAGTTTGCATTCCCACCAACGGTGTAGGAGGGTGCCTCTCAAAAGCTATTTCTAAGAAGAGTCCTTATTCTTTATAGAGAATCCTGAAATATTTACAGAAGAAATGACACGATATTTGGGATTTACTTCAAAATAGTTGAAGAAGGGGAGCAGTGGGTGGGGAGATAAAACTACTGTGGCCTTAGATTTACTGTTGGAGCTGCATAGTGGGTACAGAGGGTACATTTTATTATTCTCTCCCTGTTTGTTTGATATTTTCCACAAAAACAAAACAACGGTAAAATCTTCTTCTCTATGCACATGTGAGAGAAAGTGCTTTAAGCCATTAGATCTGGCAATTTAAACACAGTCTCTGAGGCAAGGTGATAGAGCTGTATCCCAGATGCGAGTTGGCTCATGGGAGGCTCATTCCACCTAACTCTACAAACCATGGTCCATGGCCTGCATTTCCGTAGCTCACAAGCCAGTTTCTAACTGGAGTTCAGTAATGGTCTTCCACTTGAAGCAACTGATTAAAAACGATGAATTCAATAAAGCACCTGACGTGCTGGAAATCTTTTAGATCTTGACTTGGACGCGTATTTATGTAAAAATTAAGCAAGCTATACTCTTAAGATTGATGCACTTTTACTGCATGCAAATATACATCAGTAAAAGTTTATAAAGAGAAAAAGCATCCAAGACTCTTTCTAGAGCTGTTTAAGAATTGCTGTGACTTGCAAGTTCTGGTCCCTATAAGCAGGTGGTATTGCTGACTTGTTTCCTCTATGGGCATGAGCAGACCTGGCAAGACAGCCTCATTCATCTCATCTTTTTACAAAGCCAGCCTGAATAAAGGACCGTTTAGTATGTTTGCTCACTGTTGAGGGACAGCATAATCAGGGTTAAAAGTCTGAGCTAATGTCGGAAATCACTTAGGTTTAAATAACTGTATGACTGAGCAAAATGTCCTAACCCATAAAATAGAAATAATAGTAACACTGCCTATCTCAAACGTTGTTGTATTCAATGAGATAATACAGGAAAGAACTTGGCACAGCCTCATAGCTAACAACCAATACAAATGAGTTATTAGCTTGGTTGACAAACGTCATGCCTGGATTTAGCAGGCTAATGTTGTATACATAAGGACCAGGTAGACACTAGACATTACCTGTCTGTTATATCCCAACATTATGCTATTTACTGCTTTGAATCTTCGCAGCCTTCAGATCCGTTGGCAGAAATTGGTTATGGGGCCAACTACACACATTAATACAGATACACTTTCTTCTGGCTACCCCCTATTAACACTTACATTAAGTCTTGAAGATTCTGAGCAACAAAATAGTCTTTGTACATAAGCAAGACAACTCTTTCTGTTGTCAAAACAGAAAGGCAAGCTCTATTCTATATGCGGATAAGATCATTCTTATTATCTCAAGCTCAGAGCTCCTGATAAAACTGTCTTCAGTGATCATTGCCAGAAAAGTTAGCTATTTGCAAAATAAACTTACATTTGGTAGGTTTTTCTCATCTTGTAACTAGTTTATAATATTATAATGATGTTTTATGTAAGTTACACTTTGTTTAATTACCTCTGTACATCACAAATACTTGATCCCGAAGGTATGGCAGGATATAGCAAGTTATGACTTCTGGGGGTGCTTAATTAAGATTTTATTTCGGTGTTAATATTTTTAAAAGATTTTAAATGTGTTTTTTAAATGTGTATTTATTTTTGAGAGAGTGCGACTGGGGAGAGACAGAGAGAGAAAGGGACAGAGGATCCAAAGCGGGCTCCGCCCTGACAGCAGAGAGCCCGATGTGAGGCTCAAACTCACGAACTCATGAGATCATGACCCCAGCTGAAGTCAGATGCTCATCCGACTAAGCCACCCAGGAGCCCCTAAAAGATGTTTTTATATTAAGGTTATGTTGATGCTGAATCTAGCTGGAATTATTTGGATGTTCACTGCACTTTTCTTTAATCTATTCTGCATGAAAACATAAAATTGGAAGAATATTATTTTGGCCATGTTCTGTGGAAGTAATTTTTTAGGGCCTCATGTGTGTGCTATGCAGACTCAAAACAATTTCCTTAGTTAAAGCTTACACCTGACTTTGGTTTTCCCTTGTAGGTGAGAAAAGCCTTTTAAAACAGCCAGCTGTCCCTTACTCCTTCAGCTTTCATAACAGATAATACTCTACTCTGAATCGTCTATTAAGGCATATGTGTCTGAATTTTAACAACTCAGAATAACTATGTTCCAGGATTTAACTGGGAGTAAAATCTCATTTTGTCATCCAATGTTTATTAAAAACTCAGTAGGGAGAAGCAATTTTCAGGGAGGATTATTCGAAGTATATGTCAGCTTATGCATTTTTTTAAGACAGTCTAGGCTAAAGCATATCCATGGATTAAACCAGATCAATAGACAGCTGGTACCTTGCTAGACAGTGCCATAGTTCCCCAAAGTATAATTTTTACCTAATTGTGCTTTTGTGTAATGTCAGCAATGTATATTGAGTGTTATAATACACAACTTTTCTTGCATCTATTTTAGGGATATATGGAAACATTGTTCATTTCTATCACAACAACCAAGTTTTGGGACCTCAGAGAAATATATCTGATCCTGGTACCAAAAATAATTAATAGTATTAGCTAATCTCAACTTTGTAATGAAGGAAGGAAGGAAGAAAGGGAGGAGGGAGGGGAAGAGGGAAAGAAGGAAGCTCCTACCTACCCTCTCTGACTCCTTCCTCAGAGAATCCTAGCAAAAACATTGTTTTGGTAAGAGAAGTATCATGGAATATGCCAAAATCAATGCTTTTCTACAATCCAAACTGCAAAATGCTTCCCAAAGCAGAAGCAAAAATGTCTTTGTGCAAAAAGGAGTCCACATTCCTCTGCCCCTGGTAGAACATTTTGATGCTCCAAAGTCCTAACCCCTGCTTCATATTACGTGAGTCTCAGATTCGAAGCACAGACTGCAATGTGTTAACTGGTTATTTTAGTTAGGGTTCGCCACAGAAACGATCAATAGGGTGTGTATATATGGACATACAGGTTTTTCCCCATCCTGAAGTACAGCATTCCTAGGAAACCTTTTGTAAGCTGAAATGGTGTAAAGCAAAAAAGCAATTGCCATTCATTTATATGGAAAAGTTTTTGGGCGTTCCCAGACCCCAAAAATAACCTCTCTTGGGCTTTTCTAATACCTTAGGACCCACGTTGCTAATGGATAAGCAGAATAAATTCAGATGAAGCACAGATGCTCAGAGACACGGTCAAAGCTACGGCAATTCGGTTGGCAATTCGATGCTGACATGCTGAGTGCAGTTCCTCGGGAGGGAGCTTAGTGGGACCGCTCCCTCACTGCTCAGGCTGTGCGCGGCTTCTGTAACTGCTGGAGGCAAAAGCATATGCTGAATACAAGTTTGGCTTTTCGCCGTTTTTTCATATCCTATTAAACAGCTCTAGAAATAAAGCCTTGGGTGCTTGATTCTTTGTTTATAAATTTAATTGATGTTTAACTTATATACATCAGTTCACAAATCTTAAGATTCTAGCTTGGTTAATTTTTACACAGATATACACCCAAGTCAAGATCCTCTTCAGATTCCTTTCTGTTAGTGAAAGCAGGTACTAACTAGGTCTTTCGTAAAAGCAAGTGGCAAAAAGCGAACTTTGGAAAAGCAGGGGATACCTGTATATAAGAAGAGATTTATTACAGGAATTGGCTCACACTGTTATGGAGGCCAAGAAGTGCCACCATTTGCAAAGTAGAGAACTGGGGGACCCGTGGTATAATTCATTCCGTCCAAAGGCCCGAGAATTAGGGTACCTGTTGATGTAATTCCAGTTACGCCTGAGAACTGGAGGGCTACTGGTGTGCCTGGACCCTGAAGGCACAAGAACCAGGAGCTCTGATGTCTGAAAGCAAGAGACCATGAACGTCCCAACTCAAGAGGACAAGAAAGATATATATATATAGAGAGAGGGGCGCCTGGGTGGCTCAGTGGGCTAAGCATCTGACTTGGACTTCGGCTCAGGTCATGATACCACAGTTCTTGAGTTCGAGTTCGAGCCCCACATGGTGCTCTCAGCCCGCTTTGGATCCTCTGTCCCCCTCTTTCCGCCCCTCCCCTGTGCTCACTCTCTCGCTCACACACACACACACACACTCTCTCTCTCTCTCTCTCAAAAATAAAAATAAAGGGGCGCCTGGGTGGATCATTTGGTTAAGGTCGGCTTCAGCTCAGGTCATGATCTCATGGTTCATGGGTTAGAGCCTCACATCCGGCTCTGAAACGACATGAGGAGCCTGCCCGGGGTTCTCTCCCCATCTCTCTGCCCCTCCCCCACTTGCACCCTCTCTCAAAATTAAATAAATAAAACCTAAAAAGAATAAAATTAAATAAATAAAACCTAAAAAGAATAAAAATAAAATAAACAATAAACATTAAAAAAGCAAGAGAGAGAATTCACCCTTCCTTTCCACCTTTTTGCTCCATAAGGGCCCTCGGTAGATTGGACAATGCCAGCCAATGGTGAGGGCAATCTTCGTTACTCAATCTACTGATTCAGTGTGGTTTGGTACAAAGAGACAAGATTTGGAATCAACAGATTTGGTTGGGTTTTAAAAAGCTGATAGTTATCAGAACCTGGGCTTCTTAAATACTTGCGTCCTTATGCAGGAAACAGATGACTCTAATGCCCGCCTCAGAGGACTCTCGGCGGCGTCTCCCTCTCCTCCATGAGGCCAGCACAGCAGCGACGGAGCTAGAACACCCAGTGGGTGCACCTGCCTGCTCCTGCCCGGGGATTTGCCTCTCGGGGTGAGCCTGGGGTATTTGTGCGAGCCTTCTCGCAGCTGGCCTGGGGTTTCCAGGATTCCCAACTCCTACCTTACCTCTGGGTACGAGGTCAGACATTCCCTCTAGGGGAGCTGTGCTTTGTGAATCATTTTTTAAAGTTACAATATACAGGCCTTACTGTTTTATTTTTATTCTTTAAAAAAAATTTTAAGTTTATTTATTTATTTTGAGAGAGAGAGAGAGACAGAGAGCAATCAGGAGAGGGGCAGAGAGAGGGAAAGAGAGAATCCCAAGCAGGCTCCATGCTATCAGCACAGAGCCTGATGCGGGGCTCAAACCCACGAAACGTGAGGTCATGACCCGAGCTGAAACCAAGAGTCCGATGCTTAACCAGCTGACTGAGCCACCTAGACTCCCTGCACCTTACTGTTTTAATTTTTCTTTTTTAACAATTATTTACTTTTGAGAGAGAGACAGAGCGCGAGCAGAAGAGGAATAGAGAGAGAAGGAGACACAGAACCAGAAGCAGGCTCCAGGCTCTGAGCCGTCGGCACAGAGCCCTCGCACTCATGGACAGTGAGATCATAACCTGAGCCAAAGTCGGAGGCCCAACGGACTGAGCCACACAGGCGCCCCTGGGCTTTATGGTTTTAAAGTGAAGTGTTTCATCTGTGGTAGGGTAAAATGATAACCAAACATCCTGGAGGAAATGATGAAAAACTCAAAAGAAAAATAATTCTACATTTCTCTGTCATTACATTTTCCATTCACCAAGTAAAATCTACTCCTTTTTTTCTTTCCATAAAAGTTCACGCCGGGTATGTTTCTGTGAAGAGTCATCTCATACAGCCCACACAGAAGATGACACTTTATTCAGTCAATCTGTTCTTAGGAACAATGTAAAAATATATGTGTGGTGAGGTTAACAATGTTCTTATTTGAACTTGAACACCAAGGCTGAGAGCCCCTACCTCTTCGGATGTTTGAAATCTTTAATGTAAAAGTTTAACCAGTTCATAATGATGGAGTATATTTTATAACGTAACAACATTTAAGTATATCAGTCCCAAAATGTTTATTAAAAGAAAATAGTGTTTTTCTTTATGTTCGAAAAGGCTCCAAATATTAATACAAGAATAGGTCTTACTCAAAGCGTAAGTCTTACATTAATTTGTTTATCTCCAAATTTCTCCTTTACCCCATTTCCCAATTTTTGCGTATGTTGGTAAAAAAGTATTACCCACTTTCCATAAATGATGATACCATCTAATCTTATTCTGACTTATAGTGTCATTTGAATTTTATTTTTGGTAGCCTGCCACTTGTAAGAATACGAGGGAGACAATTATATTACCTAACGTTTGAATTAAGGCATCACACAATTACCACCCTGCATTTATTTTCTATGAATTCATACAATTGAGAAAATACATAAAAACTTGTATTTCTATCTGACTACACTCAGCCAAACAGCTAATCTAAAGACAAAAATTAAATAATTTTTTAATACTAAGAGGAAAAAAACATGGCAATACGACAGGGTGTGGCCACTCTCTAACGAATTCTTCTTGCACACAAAACAAAGACCTGTTCTATGTCTGTTTTTTAACCAAGGTCTAACTTTTTTCGTAGTTGATTTTTATAATCCTTTAGCTGTTCGTTAAGTGATATGAATTCTTTTGGTTGATGCATTACATAAACACTCTATCCAAAACACTTTTTCTGGTATGTTCAAGGGCCTTAAAAATATTCATTGCTGGATCCAGAAATTCCATCCCTCAAAATATATCCTAACGAAACAATTTAAAACGTGGGCAAAACTATATCTGGAAAACTTTCCATTGCATTATTTAAAATAGTAAAAAATGAAAACAGGCTAAATACTACGATGGGAGTGATTGCATGAATTATAACTAATCTAGATAATAGAATCCTATTTTAGCCATTGAGAATGATAAAAGATAATATTAAAGCAAGGAAAATGACCGTCATGATTTTCATTTAAATAATTTTATAATTTTATTATTAAAGGAAATCTGAAAAATAGAATAGAAAGAAATATGATTATAATATTCACTGAAAAAAAGAATACACTTTTATAGCTATGATATGGTTATAATTATGTGGGCTTTTTAAAACCAGAGCAAAAATACTGGAGTGTTGTTTTACTGGGGTTTCTTCCTTTTTCTTTATTAAATTATATGTATTATAATTTGTAGTGAAAAATGGAGTTAAAAAATAAACCACCACCTTCTTACACATCAAATCTGTTGTCTGGTTTATGAAGGAGATTCAGGCCCCGGTCTCATCCTATAATTTTGTTTACATGTTTACTAAATATTGATTTTACTTTCATTATGTCTTCCAAAGACACTCTCAGCCAATAGCTCATGGTATTTGACACATAGGAGGCATCTCCTGTTTTAAAGATGGGCAAACTAAGTCCTGAAACAGTTACTTAACATCCCCTAAATAGATCTATAGAACATCTACAAATGAAAATTGATCCTTGATTCATTCTTCAATTAAAAAAAAACAACAACCCCAAGTCCCTGCAAATGACTATAATGAAGTTTACTTATGCAAAGTTGAATAAATTGAAGCAGGACATGGAACAAGAAGGTTAGACCTAGGACACTCTTACTGGGAGAATTCTTCCATTCTTGGTGCCCAGAGGAACTTGTGAAAAGTGAAATCATAGGGCTAACTCCATGGTCTTACAAGGTAAGTAGTTACTCTGACTCTGCAGGCGAGAAGCTGAGGCTGGGAGAGTTGAGTTAACTTGCCCGAGGTCACAGGGTTAGTCATGGGCAGAGGCTCACTTCCACCAATGACTGTCGTAAAAAAATCCTGGACTCTTTCCCCTCCTGGTAGCATTGCCCTGAGCATCAAATGAGGTAAAAATTACAGAGAAGTATGCCAGAAATGGGGGCATTGCCCTTCTCTGCAGTTTCAGGATCCCTACTCTCCCTATGCCTACCCCCAAATAGAACAGAAATGGTAAATGTAAAACTTTGTGAAAACTAAACGAGGAACTAGTAATAGCTTGTTGCGATTTTTTTTAAGTCTCAAATCTTTTGTTGTGGGGAATTCTGTTCTATGAGATGCTGCTTGAAATAACTGGGCTACTGGCCAGGACTTGGAAATGTTTGTGATATGAAGAACGTCATTTGTTATTTAGCATCTACAGATATACTATTATTTGATAACAACTAGTAAATTACTGACAAAAATAGTACATTTAACATCCTCTTTTTAGAGAACCAGTATGTATAGAAAATTATGCTCCAAGCCTACCTTCTACTCACCATCAGATATATTTAAGTTCTTAACAGGAGCACACTGGGGGAAGGATTCTTTCCAGCTTTTAAAAATGTGCACTTTGGGACCGAAAGTGTCTTATTCTTATTCATTCTCCATTTAACGACAAATGAGAGGTAGTTTGAAGTAGTGGGAAGTCAAGTTCATTGTATCATCATTTCCAGTGCTGGTTTTCAGCTGCAAATTTCTTAACCTCTCTGGGTGCCCCACTTCTTCCTTTTCTCCTCTGTTCCCCCTAAGTGTGGGAGTCACATTTTGACACTATACACCTAGGAAATGACCTGATATCTCCAGTCAAATATTTTTATGTGTATTTATTTGAATTGGTAATACATCCATATGGTTCAAGATTTTAAAGATTGTAAAGAGAAATTCTATGCCACCTCTCTTCTGCCTGCTTTTCTATGGGTGTCCCTGTTCTAGTCCTCAATTTTATTTTACAAATTCAGAGGATGAATTTGCAAACTAAGCGAGACGACTAGATTGAATCTGAATGAAAGGAGTTTATTCTAAAGTGATACTGTACAAGGTGATTATGTGGCCCCTTCGTCCCCTCCCCCATGTTTTCTGAGATTGCAAACAGCAGCATTCAGCCAAAGTACTAAACAGTCATAGTGCCTTTTCAAGAAATTTTGACTTTGAACTTGCTCATGTGCAAAGGAAATGGTTCAGCCATTTCTGTAGAACTTGGTTGATAATAAATTTCCTTTTGTTCCACTCATAATTTTCCTTTAAAATTTTGCCTTTTCTACTGTTGCATAGGATGGAAGGAATAATGGAAACATTTACTGTGGACCGCTTTGAGATTTTTATATGTTAGGCCAAGACAAAGAATATAAGAATGAAAAGTGTACATGCAAAATGCCTTACTTTCCCTTCAGTTTATTTAACATTTGTAATCCTTCTGATTAAGACTGCTTACCTCTGGGTGCGAACGAATTTATAAGCAAAGGCGTGTTGAACAAATGAACAGTAGTGTAAGGAGAACAGCTAGGCAGGCTATTAAAAGGTGTGTCTAGTCCAGCACCTGGCACACAGTAGATGTAGGACCGTTGCTATATAAAATGTCTGATCTATTAAAGCATGCTTGAACTACTGCCATGGTAACCAAATATTTTCAGCACATCTTTAGGTTTACAAAGCAAATTAAAAATCACCTTAAAAAAATCTCTATGCAAAGGGCTACAAGGACCTTACTTTTCCATGACAATTTTGGCTTAATCTAAAATATTGTACATTATTTTACAAGAACCGAGGAACGACATCGCTTCTCCCGATACCTGACACTGGAGACTTACTGCGCATGAAGCAGTGATCAAAATCTAGCTCAATTCACTTACGAAAGTAATGTATGTACAACGACATCCGCCCCCGTCAGGAAAGGGTTTAGGTTTAAGCATACACAACAGGCCACACTCTATGGATCATGGCAGGCATCTAGCGTTGGAAGTTGCTGCATTTATTTATGGGTGAAGTTTACATTTTCCCCTGTTCTATTAATAGAACACTTAATCAACTCCTTTCATTCATTTACTCAGTCCACAGACGTTTCTTAAGAGCTTATCAGGGACCTAATAGTGAAGATCCAGTGCCTACCCTCAAGGAACACACAATCCGAGTGAGGATTGACTTTTCCGTAGTCATCGGGGTGGCGCTTTTATGGCGCTGTATTGCTGCTCGCGGGACCAGGTGCCCGACGTGCGGCTCTCCCCGGCCGGCCGGGGCGGGGCGGGGTCAGCCGAGCCGCAGCCGTCGCCGCCCCCGCCGCTGCCCCCGAGCGCTCCGTCCCTCGCGGTCTTCAATTTCGCAGCTCCGACCACCGGAAATTACCGCGGGCGGAGGGTCCGCGGCCGAGCGTGGGGGAGCGCGCGTAGGGAGGGCGCGCCCGCCAGCCCAGCCGGGCGCCCGCTGGACGCGCCGCCAGCGCCCTCTCCGCCGGGGGCTCGACGCTCGCCCACCTTTTCCAAATTTAACCATTACCTAAATCCGAAGGGAAATGAGCAAACCTCTCGGATTGGGTGTCAAGGTATTTTCAGCCTCGTTGGGCGTATTTATCCCGAAGTGTTTCCACAACAAGCTATTTCGGGGCGGAGGGGCAGGTTTCGCTCTGCGGACGCCGCGGCCGCTCGCCGGGCTCCAGGCCGGCGACGGCGTCGGCCGGTGATTCACGGCCCCAACCCGGGGGGCGGCCAGCCCAAACAGGCGGCGGGATGGGGGCGGGGGTGTCCCGGGGCAGAGGGGCGGGGAGGCCTCCTTGGAGCTGGGCGCTCCCAGTCCCCGGCGCTCCAGTCAATCTGTGTCCTGAATCTGTGACTTCTCCCTGCGGAAATCTCCCGAGAGCCAATAATGGTTCATTTTCTTTTGAATCATTTCTAGTGCCTGGGTGTTGGGCCCTCCGGGCCTCCCCATCCTCCGCCGTCCCACAGAGCAAAAAAACGCGGAGGACCTCCTGGGAGGGCTGCTGGAAAGGCCGGGCCTCGGGTCCGCCTCCTAGCCCCTTGCGCAAAGGAGCGCGCCCAGACTGGGGGTTGGGGGGCAGGTCTGAGACGACTAAGAGAGCTACTCCTTAACGCTCAGGAAGTGAAGCTTGTGGTTTTGGGGGCTGAGCTCGGAAGGAGATTAAAAAAAGAGAGAGAGAGAGAGACAAGGCAGTCTCTCCCGAAAGCAACTCAGTTTGAAAACTCGGAGCGCAGTGCCGGTGCCCTGACCCCGCAGGTAGGTCCGCTGCGCCTGTTCTGCGCCTGCCCCCCTGGTGGGGGCGGCCGCGGGGACTAACGCGGCACCGCCACTGCGGGGGCGACCAGAGGGCGCTGCCGGGTTCCCGCCCGCAGCGGACCACTGTGCGGGAGCCCCGAGAACCCTATCCGCAGGGGATTTGGCGCAGGGGAGCGGGATTCATCCGGGAAGGAAACATCTGGTGGGGAGGCGGCGGCAACTGCGACTAGGCGGCCGCCCCTCCGCGCCTCCACTCCCGCCTTCCCCGGCCCAGACCGTGAAGCGAGGCCCCGGCCCGCGTGCGCTCAGGGGGCCGCCCCGCCCTCCCGCCGCCAGCTGCTGCGCGAGGTCGCCTTCCCACGCGCTCAGCCCTGGTCCCTACTGCCCAACCCACTCCACTCTCCCAGGATCGGGTAGGGCCAGCCGGCGTGCGAGAGAGGCGCGGGGCTGCGCCTGGGTGGAGGGGCCGCCTCGGTGCTCGCCTGGTCCCGTGCGGTCCCGGGCAGCGCCGGCTCTGCGCCCGCGCTGACCGTTCCCCCGGCCCCCCTCCCCCCGCTCCGACCGACTTCGCGCCGACGCAGACCCCAGCCTCAGCAGGGCGCTCGAGACCGTTTCGCCCCATTTTCCTTTACCTCTGAGTTTCATGGCTGTCTAAGGAATTCGTTTTTGCGTTTGTGGTGTCTAATTAATTATAAGGTCGAAGTGGCGGCTCACGCAGAGGCCCAGGGAAAACTGTGGTGGCAGGACTGCACCCTAGGGCAGCCCCAGCACCTCCAAGCCTCCTGAAGTCCCGACCCCAGGGGCGGACTCAGACCGGGGCGGGTGGCACCCTCACTCCTAGGGCCCTTCTGGCTCTTAGGACTCCGGAAAGGTCCCTTGGGATTCCGATAGACGTCCCGGCGGACTCTTCTCCCAAGCCTGTCCCCACTCCACAGTGGGACTTGGCATGCCCTCTAGGGAACGAGTGCCTGAGAACTCGTTTTGAGCTCGGAGAACCGACAGGTAGTCTTAGTGTCTGTCCCGCATCCTGCCCCGAGAGGCGCGTAGCTCCTCGTCTGGCAGCCTAAGCCTCGCGAAGGCCAAGGACGAGGTCGTCGTCCCTGCCTGCGGTCCCCCAGCACCCTTGTTACGGAACTAGCCAAGACCATGGAGAGCTGCTGTGCCCGCACGAGCCTGCAGCTCCCATGTGAACGCGGCGCCCATCGCCTGCACTCCGAGAGGAAGGCGAATTCGTTTTCCCCAGCCTACTCGCCCGCCTGGTTCCGCCCCCGAGCAGCCCCGAGCGGAGCTGGAGGCTCTGCCCCGCCTCACCGCCGGGCTCAGGTTTCGACCCCGGGATTAGGTGAACTGATTGGGGGTTAATGAGAGTGGCGCGGCGGGCAGCTAGCTCCCTCCCAGGCCCGCGCCTGACCCCGGCGCCCTGGCTGCGGCAGCGCACCCTGCACTCCCCACGGCGGCTAAACGGTTGTTTCTCCGCGGACTACAGACGCCGGGCGGCTCACAGCCATCGCGCACGAGTCGGGCTCGACTTCCCCTAGACAAGGTTTTCGGTGAGCAGACGAAAAGTGCTTTTTTCCAGGGCTTGGTTTCCGAGGTTAGGTCTAGCCCCAGATTCTGCTTGCTCCCGCCGCACTCGCGTCTCCAAGGCCAACCTTTTCCTCTCTTGAGGCACGAGTGGGGAGCGGGGGAGGTCACGGGTATGTGAGTTCTACCCAGGGCCGGGTCAGTCCTCTGCCATTCCCCATCCCGCCACCTTTCTGTTCCTCTTCTCTCCTGCCTTCTTTCTTCAACCTCTGCTGCTCTCAGTCCCTCTGCTCCGCCAGCCTAGCGCGCCCCTCTCCTTCCACCCCCACCCCCACCCCCACCCCCACCCCCTCCAGTTTGTAGCTGGCTCTTGGAGTGCTTGGCTCTTGGCCCCTTCCTGGTCCTCGATCACAAACGCATCCCTCGGCCCTAGACTGATCAGCCCGTCCCTGCTCTCCTCCCCAGCCCAAAAACTAGGCGAGGAAGGCAATGAGTGGTCGAGTTGGGATAATTGGCCAGTTGGGGACATCGGCTGTCCGAAGAGTTTGACCGAGCAAGTTTTGCTAGGGAAGGGGAGGGGCCAAGGGGTGTGGGCCGCGCAGAAGGAAGAGGCCTGAGCTCCAGCCCCGGGACGGGTTTTACCGCTGAGCTGTGGCGGCGGCGGCGGGCTCGCGCCACCTGTCCGAGTGCCACCTGGTGAGCGCGGCGCAGCGGGGCCAAGCCCCTCCTCCCACAGGCCTTCCTCGCTCCTCCCCGGCCGAAGCTCTCTTTCCACCCGGCTGCCCAGTCCCCGGCCCACCGGGTTCTTCTCCTCTCGCAGGTCTCCGCCTGGCTGGGGCAGAGCAAGAACTCGAAGTGACAGTGGGCTTGACGGCGGCTCCAGGCAGCGGAGTGGGGAGCGCGGGACCACCATGCCGCGCTCGTTCCTTGTCAAGAGCAAGAAGGCTCACAGTTACCACCAGCCGCGCTCCCCGGGACCCGACTATTCCCTCCGCCTGGAGAATGTCCTGGCGCCTGGCGGAGCAGGTGCGGGGCGCGCGCGGACCGGGCGGGGCTGCTCCCAGGGACGTAGATTCTGTGCCCCGCCACACCATCCCCCAAGGAGCCGGGCAGGGCGACCCTGACGCCCCCTTTGCTGCCTTTTTGTTTCCAACTGTCCGGGTCCCTTCCGGGCTCTTCGCTTAGGTGCCGCGGCCTCTTTGCTCCGGCCCTCGGATCCGGAAGGGTTCCCGGCCGGGTCTGGGAAAAAAAAAAAAAAAAAGAGGAGGCTCGGGTGCCACGGGCTGGGGGGGCCGCCACTTCAGCACCATTGACCCCATTCAGGCCCAGCCTGAGAGGCCCTATCATGCCTCCTCTCCGCAGACAGCACCTCCAGCGCAGGAGGGACGAAGACAGAGCCCCGGGGTCGTTTGTCCCCCGAGTCACAGATGACTGAGGCCCCTGACAGAGCCTCCGCATCTCCGGGCAGCTGTGAGGGCAGCGTCTGCGACCGGAGCTCAGAGTTTGAGGATTTCTGGAGGCCTCCGTCGCCCTCTGTGTCTCCAGGTAGGAGCCGATCCGGAGCTCTGGGGCCGGGGCGGCCGGGTTCCCATGGTGAGGAGTAAACTAACGCTGTTTGGGGTGCAGAAATGCTAAATGGATGGCGGAGGGTCTTTCCGAGAGGAGAGCGCTTGTTCGCTTGTTCGTGGGGTAAGCCGCCCATAGGGGAGGCATCTGGCTTCTCTGGGACCCCGTTAGCCTGTTTGCGGGGTCTGCTGCTTTGATCCGAGGCGGCGGGACCGGGTTGTTCATCTCTAACGTTCCTTTGGCTGAGATGGTGGGTGAGAGAAAACAAAGGAGTCGTCTGGACTGGCAACAACCTCGACATTTCGTTTGCTGATCGGTTGACTGCTTTGAAAGAGGTGGCATCCCCAAATCCAGACCTCGGAGTCTCAAACGGAATCCTGGGCAGCCTTAAAAAATTCCTCTGGCTCCCTCAGCATCGGGCCTGGCAGAGCTGGGCGCTAAGCGGGAGGGACGGGTAGGGACGAAAAATCTCTGCCCTCCTCTGAGTCTTTGCAGGCGCAGATTGGGGGCCTGTTTCATTTTTCGTTCTGCGGGGTTGTTTGGCCCGGCCTTGGAGACCAGTCGTTTGGCTACCTTTCCAGACAGCAGTGGAGCTGTGCGCAAACCCAGTGACTGCACTTTGGGTTGGAGCGAGTCTTGGGTTCTGGTGGGAGAAGGAGAACACAAACTAGCTGCATTCTGCCAAGTGCCTGTTATTTCCAGATTGCATTTATTAGTTTTAAAACATAGTCCCAACCCCATCCCTCACTCAGTGCGTTGACTTGGCTAAAGCCATAGCTACAGCTAGTGTGTCTAGGAGCCTGCAACCCGGTGATTCTTCTTGGCTGTGCAGGACAACGCCCTCCAAGACTGGGTGCCGCCTGAATCTCTCCGCTGGAAACTTGGGGTGCAGCCTCTCATTAAAGCGCTAGCCTCGAGTGTGCGGTGTGGGAACAGATTTGTAAATCCAAATATGCAAATTGAGACAGGATACGGTGGGTGTCTGGTTTTAGCGGAATTCACGTTGGGCGTGGGTACAGAGGCCGCGAATGTGGGAAAACTGTGGCACTGGCAGGTGGCGGCTAAACCTTAATTGTAAATTTTTTTCTAGGAAATGTCAAGTTTTTTCCCCCATCAAGCTATGACAAGAATGAGAATGGGGAGTATTGGGCAGGCAGTTCAAGCTCCAGACCTTCTTCCCGCTGCCTCTTTGCTACTTGCACTGGGTATTGAGTAACTGTTAGGAATGTTAACACCTTCCCATTTTTTTCCAGACAGATGTCTTCGGGAGGTCGGGCTGCATTTTATTTGTCCTCTCCCCCCTTCCTTATTGATTCCGGAAAGAAAAAAGACGGAGTGGGAATCTGTAGGGGCCGGGAGAGCGCTGGCTCTGGGCGGTCTGCTCGGGAGCGCTGTCCCGGGCCCCAACGAGGGCCGCCTTCTGCTCAGCTCAGCTTAGAGCATTTATCCAGTACGGACGGCCTGGTGCGCTTTTCTTTGTGGCACCGCGAGGTGCTTGGGTCCCACCAGAAAAGACCCCGCTAACGTCGTGCGCTTCCTCTGCCCTGGCACTAAATTTACCCATCTCCTCGACCGATACCATTTTAATTATCCGTTTGCTGCCCTGCCGCCTCCAGTGATCCTCGAGGTCCCAGAGACCGGTCCGTGTTTTACTCTGGGGGCGTCAGGGCACCTTCCGCGGCGCCCGGCGCACGGAGTACTCCACCAGTGCCGGGCGACTGGCAGACGCCGCCGGGCGGCCTCCGCCCCGCCGTCTGAAGCTTGACGGGACGCCCCCTTGTGCCTCCACAGCCTCGGAGAAGTCGGTGTGCCCGTCGCTGGACGAAGCCCAGACCTTCCCCCTGGCCTTCAAGCCGTACTCGTGGAGCGGCCTCGCGGGTTCCGACCTGCGGCACTTGGTGCACAGCTACCGGCCGTGCGCGGCCCTGGAGCGCGGCGCGGGCCTGAGCCTCTTCTGCGAGCGCGCACCGGAGCCAGGCCACCCCGCGGCGCTCTACGGCCCGGAGCGGGCGGCGGGCGGCGCAGCGGCCGGGGCGCCCGGGGGAGGCGGCGCAGGAGGTGGCGCTGCGGGCGGCGCGGGCCTGGGGCTCTACGGCGACTTCGGGTCCTCGGCGGCCGGGCTGTACGAGCGGCCGACGGCGGCGGCGGCGGCGGGCGGGCTGTACTCTGAGCGCGGCCACGGGCTGCACGCGGACAAGGGCGCCGGCGTCAAGGTGGAGTCCGAGCTGCTGTGCACCCGCTTGCTGCTGGGCGGCGACTCCTACAAGTGCATCAAGTGCAGCAAGGTGAGGCTCCCGCGCGCTCGGCTTTGTCAGCCCCGCGCCCAGCCCCCCGCCTCCGCCCCGGGCCCGCGCCCGCGCCCCTCGGCCCCTCTCAGCGGCCTTCTCCCCGGCCCCACCCGCCTCAGGTGTTCTCCACGCCGCACGGGCTCGAGGTGCACGTGCGCAGGTCCCACAGCGGCACGAGACCCTTTGCGTGCGAGATGTGCGGCAAGACCTTCGGGCACGCGGTGAGCCTGGAGCAGCACAAAGCCGTGCACTCGCAGGTAAGCGCGGGGCGCAAGGCCGCGCGCGGCCCTGCTCAGGTGTTCGCTTTCGGGGATGTTCCGCTTCTCAATGCAGCACCGGCCAGTCTCCACTTGGCATCTTTTCCCTTGGACGTCCCCGGACTGGCCCCAGTCTCCTCCACCAAGGCCGTTTGCCCGGATGTAGGTGTGTAGGGAAAGGTGGCCGGCTCTGGCTTCCGGGCAGCCATAGAGTTTGGTGTCACATCATAGTAAGCCTCAGGGTGATCTTGATCGTCACTTTGGGTTTAAGGAGGGTTTGTATGCGCTCTTACTGCTGATATATCTGATTTATTAGCTCTGGGTTTTTGCGTTGCTTCTTATCACCAAATGGCAGTCATTTAATCAGCATCGATCCCTCCCAAGTGAAAAGAAGGGATGTCAGTTCATTCAGAGTATCCAGTAACATATTTGTCCTGTTGTTCTTTCATTCATTCCTTTATTAATACTTGTCCAATTTCCAGGTGCTTAGGCCCGTGAGAATCCTGTAACAATCAGGTCCCTGACAGGATGCCCCCATAGAACTTTTCAGTTTGGCTGAGTGACCGAGGGTAGAGAAGCAACTAAGTATACAAGTAACTATGACCAGAGAATGCTTACTTACAGAGACTTATTTACTAAAAAGAGTACTATTCTCTCATTTCTCCCAACTCTGGCTGGGGGAGGCAGTGGTCTCAAGTGACTGAGGTCTAAGCCTCCTGTTGAGGAGGGTGGAGAAGTGTTTGTAAATGGGTGTCAAAAAAGCGGGGTGGGGATACATTTTTGCCATGGGGTGTGGAGGGTTGTGGGTGAAAAGTGGGTAGAAAAAGTGTTAAAGGGGAAGAGGTTGGGGTGGAGAGGGTGGAGGTTGGAAATAAATCTGGGGAGAGAGAATGATGAGGCAGGCTAAGTGGAAGGGGAGCCGGAAGAAAGGGAGAGAGAGCCCTGGCTCTGGGGGTTTTATGGTTGGGTTAGTGGTGAGCAGGATGGCAGCCTAGATAGCCGCAATAGGAATGCCACGTTTTTCTGTCCACAGGAACGAAGCTTTGACTGTAAGATCTGTGGCAAGAGCTTCAAGAGGTCATCGACGCTGTCCACACACTTGCTTATCCATTCAGACACCCGGCCCTACCCTTGTCAGTACTGTGGCAAGAGGTTCCACCAAAAGTCAGATATGAAGAAACACACCTTCATTCACACTGGTAAGCTGAAGGCCTTTGGCTTGTAGAAAAACACCTGGTGAGGGCTGGAGTCTTCCTGCTGAGGCCAATATAATTCACCTTTGCTGTGATATTTTGAGTGCAGAATGAGGTCTTCTAGATGGAGTTAATCCCTGCAGTGTGTTCAAGAAAACAAGCAGGCAGATTCTCTTAAGTTTGTTTACAAACAAGGTTCTCCCCAAAGGGGCCTTGATTTGGGGCTGCATCTGAAGAACACTCAGCTGGTCAGCCTCAGGTTCTTTATCCTTGCAAAGACTATTTTCCTCTAGTTTAACTGCTGCTCCAGCTGCTGCCTGCTCTGGGTGAAATGTGAAACTCCAGAGACTGAGGAGTCTCTGCAGGGCTCCCACCCAGCCTTTTAGAGGAGGGACTTATGTGTGGCCTTTTGGCTGTGTTGTTTTGCCGTCTAAGAGCTTATCCTGATTGCGGTGGGAAAAAACAATGGTAAATATTACTGAGCTGTCTGCTAAGCACTTTTTAAATGCAGTATCTCATTTTATACTCACAAGAACTCTGGGAGGTAGAGACTATTCCATATCTCCATTTTAGAGATGAAGAAAGCGAGGCTCAGAAAGATGAGGTAAGCTGTCCAGGGCCCTGATAGCAAGTGGCAGGGCCAGGACTTAAATTCAGGTCTGCCTGACCTCAAATATCTATGATCTTGATCACCGTTTATTGTATTTTTGGAGTCATGAAGGTTGGTAGATGTAGAAAACTTCTATTTACTTATTACCCTTTTCAGACTATCAGCAAGTTCATGCCATAATAATGATAATTCTTTACCGATTATAATTCTTTATTATTTACAAATTGCTTTCAAATCTGTCCCTTCTTTCGATCCTTACTGCCACCCAATGAAGTAGTCTTACCATCTTGAAACTCAGGGTGATGCATTGATTTAGCAGAGGTCAGGCTAAGAGTAAATCTTGAGGCCATGGAATGCTCTGGCTTCCAATCTTGGATTCTTTCCCTAACATTTTGATTGTATATAGATGGCAGTTTGGGTGCCAGGAGCAGTCTCTTTAATAATAAATAGTACATTTATAAGAGACCCAGAATTCTGACTATTTTATTCTAGAATATGAATACTGATTTAAAGCAAACTCCACTGTGTTCCAAACACCTACCATTGGTGTTTTAAATATGTTTGGGCAGTGTAGGTGCCTCCATCAGAAAACCTAAAAAAAATTACCTACTTTAATCATGATCCTTTGTCTGAAATGTCCATGTAACTCACTCCTTTTGAGTAAAAGTATTCAAGACACGTACCAAAATGCAACTAGGATCTTTTTTTTAAAATTTTTTTTAACGTTTATTTATTTTTGAGACATAGAGACAGAGCATGAGCAGGAGAAGGGCAGAGAGAGAGGGAGACACAGAATCCGAAGCAGGCTCCAGGCTCTGAGCTTTCAGCACGGAGCCCGACGCAGGGCTTGAACCCACAGACCACGAGTTCATGAACTGACTGAGCCACCCAGGCGCCCCGCAACTAGGATCTTGACTGAATGAAACATTGAGTCCTTATCAAACATTTACATCTTAGCTAGAAGTTGTTTCTCAGATTTGTTTGACCCTAAAGGGACAGGGTAAGTTTTGATGGGTGTTTCCTTATCAAGGAAATCTGAAGCATGAAGACAGAAAGGGGCACAGCAAGAGAGACAGAAGTTTCCTCAAAAACAAATTTCATCTATTGTTGCACTTTTCCAAGACCAAGCCCTGACTATAATGCCATGCTGAGGCTATGTGAAAATGCATACTATTTACCCAAATGTTAAACAGCACATGATTTGGGGGAAAAGACCAAACATGTCTTGTTATTTACTAATCTGTAGTGAAGATTCACTAGGATATAAAGAATCCTTATAAAAAGAAAGTAAAAATCAAGATAGAAAAGAATCAGCTCTCTTAAGAAATACTTTGTGGCCCAAGTATGGCTCTTTAAAAATAAGACTTTGAGAAATGTCTATGCTTCAGATATGTTCTATTGTCCTTCAAGAGCGAGAAAGAAGACAGGCTCACTGGTCCATACAAACCAACACCCACTTGGAAACTCAGATTTGAAAACTTCCTCTGAATGAGAACAGAGTCACATGGCTTGAAGGACAGGCCCCCACCCCCACACTGAACATCTGCTGTGGGAGCTCTCTGCTTCTAAAGTCAGGGGTGCCTTGCCAGGGTGGATTCAGCTGTGAGTCTGGGCACGTGGCCTTTGCTCTGTTTCCGTTTAGCAGGAAACGGTTTGAGGCCTTTTGCTGGGAACCCCCACTCAGAAAGTCTCCCTTTCACCTGGTGCACCCATGACTTCCCAGGACTTGCACTGCAACACGTCACCCTCCAAGTCACTTGAAGGCCTTAGACTACGTTGCAGCCAGCTGCTGCCAAGAGCATGTGGGTCACAGTGAGTCCCCTCTAGCTTTATCATAGACTCATACTTCCTCCCTTCCCCTCCTCCATCCCTGCAGGTGAGAAGCCCCACAAATGCCAGGTGTGTGGGAAGGCATTCAGCCAGAGCTCCAACCTCATCACCCACAGCCGCAAGCACACAGGCTTCAAACCCTTTGGCTGTGACCTTTGTGGGAAGGGCTTCCAGAGGAAGGTGGACCTCAGGCGGCACCGGGAGACACAACACGGGCTCAAATGAGGGCCCTGGTTGGCTGCAAGCAGCAAGCAATTACACAACACTACGGAGGGCAGCCTCCCCACTTGCTCTCATCCACTTTCGACATCTCAGGCCCTCCAAGCCAGTCCAAGATCCCAGCAGGGTGAGCCCCTTCACCTTACTTCTTGGAACTGCAAGAGGGGATAAGTTACCTTTACAAAGTTCAGCCCAGAGTGGGAACCAAATAACTCACTGGGCTGTGGACACACCAAATAGGCTCCCCCATACCTGAAGGAAGACTCAAAGTCAAGAGGGGATCAGATAAAATTCTGGGCCCTGGGGTTCTTATTCCCAGCCCTGCTCCACAGACGGAAAGCCCTTCAGGTTTCTTCCCTCCTCCTGACCTATCCCAGATACTTGCGTGGAAGAGGACGAATCACCATTTACAAGGTAGACACAGGCTAATGTTTTTGTCTAGAATGAAAAATGAGTGTTACTTTTTTTTTTTCTTTCTGGGGAGTCTGTTAACCCCTTTCTTTTGGGTGCTGCCTGTAAATCTTGGAAGAATCAATTCTCCCACTTGAAGAATGTTTCAGAAATGGATTTGGGGAAGGAGTTTCATACTTTTGAAATTACAAAATACCCTGTCCAGCCTGTTTCAAGAGGGAGCAGAAGAAAAATGGACTTGGTGTTGAGAGGAGAGTCCTTCCTGCAGGTGGCTTGTGAAGACTTCATCAGAGGCGGTGGAAGCCCAGAGCGGCACCTCTGGACAACAAGGCAGCGGTTCAGAGTGTTTATTGACCACAGGCCCCAGGCCTATGCTAGGTATTGGGGGCCAAAGATGAAAGGTATGGCCCTTGTCCCTGCCCTTCAAAAGCTAACACTTGCATCTCTGAGTGGCTGGATCTGATTTTTCCCTCCAGAGGAATTCGGAGAAGACAAACAGAATCTTGAACCTTCTTTTCAGACACATTTGGATTTTATCAAGCATAAACAACAACAACAAAAGGCTGAACAGATACTTCCAAGATTCGTGTGTATATTCAGATTTTTTATTGTTACACTGATATTTTTAAGATGTCTAAGCTAGCAGGCATGTGAAGTGATCTTCCATGTGTACTAGAAGGAAACAAAGTGGTATTTTTACATCTAAGAGGTTTGTAAATGTTTTTAGATCTTCTGGAGTGCATTTTGTTTGTTAATACATATTTATTAGAGTGATGTTTTAAGTTAATAAAGTATTAAGACTCTTACCTATGGCTTTTCATTTAGGTAGGGAATTTGGGATTTTAGTCTGTAGTGGCACTGAAGGAAACTACAGTGAGGTATTAAAAGTAAAGCAGACAAGCCAATATCCAGAAGAGAGTAAGATCCACTTGCTCTGATTTTCATATGCTTTTTCTTTCTATACCTCAAAGATCCTTCTTTCTTAACAGAAAAACTAGGTATACAAAACTAAGCTCCTATCTGTAGAGTTCCTGATGGCCCCACGTGTATATAGGTCCTTCTGAGGACCTGAGGGTTGTTTTTGTTTATTTTTTGTTTTGTTTTTATAGGCCAGAAGGCTCCAATATGAATAAAGAAATCACAGGCCTTGGGTCCAGAAATTGAGTCTTAGTCACAGCTCTGTCACCAACACTCTGTATGACTTAGGCAACTCCTTTGACCTCCCTGATTCCAGTTTCCTTGACCATAAAATGTGGATATGGTTCTGTCATCCTAATCCAACCCTGACTACTTTGATTCTATGAAGACTGGAGGGAATAGAAAGAGTGTGATATTGGTTAGTTGCCTCACCTACTGCAAGTCTAAATCTAAAGATGCATCAGGGGTAGTAAAATTGGAATTTGGATTATTTCTGGCTCTGTCCCACCTGTGGGAATTTCTTGGATAAATCAGTCCTTAAGAAAATGAAATTAGAATAAGGTCCTGGCCTAAATCCCAACTACCTGTGCTCATTCTAAAATCTCTCAGCCAAGGTAAGCATGGCCTTCGCTGACCACCAGTAGATTGTCCCTTTTGATTCAAATAAACTTTACACATATTGATTGAGTGCCTAGTTTGCACCTGGCACCGTTCTGGGTGGTGGGGTACAGCAGTGAGCCCAGTGTCCTGTGGAGCTTTATTTATATGGTCACTGCTGAATCTTCAGCTCCCAGGACAGTGCCTGTCACACAATAGGAGATCAATAGATATTTGCTGAGGTAGTAGGTAAATACGCAGAGAAAATAAAATCCTGCTTAGCTCTGACCGGCTCTGCTTTCTAGAGCACAATGGGAAGATAAATTGCTTGAGACTTTAGGAAACCAACTGAACACATAGGATGCTCTCTGAGTTGGTGGCTAAGGGGGCTTTCACACTGCTTCTCTCCAGTCTCTCCAAATCTCAGTCCTTGGCTGCGCTTAGTTGGTTTTCAACACCATGTCTTTCCATGTCAGTTTACTCTCATTCAAAATTTACATTTGTTTATAACGCAGTTGAAGATAATTTTCCAGAACTGATGTGTGAGCAGTTACAGCGTCCAGGAACCTCTTCCTAGTGTCCTGGGAAACAAAACTCCCAGTGAATAAAGACCACAAACTGTCCTTCGCACAGAATTCACTGTGCATACTGGTTGATTATTTCCACCCTGGTTTGAAAAGTAAGGAAGTTGCATCAAGAGGTAAGTAGACTGATTGAAATCTAGTTATCTGTCCTGTCCTTCTCTGATGACATTTAGAACTTAGGGGCCATTTTCATAATCCTTGTTTATGCTATAAATGAGAAGTTGTAATTTTGATGTTAACAGTATGCCTTTTTAGGAAAAAAAAGTGTCTTGATATCTTCAGTTCAGAATCAAAACAAATTACTGCGCCTGTTACCGTGTGAAATTTGAAGATTGCAAATATCTCTCTTAATGTTATTACCTGCCTCCATTAAAAATAGATCGTGAATATTCCATGTCACATTATTCATGAGGCAGGCTCTATGCCTTTTGTCTGCTGGAGTAACAGTAGAAAGGGTAACAAGAGACACCAGAGCACACCTTTGTTTCTTTCACTAAATTTTTAATAACGCCTCCAGCTAGCCAGTTGGTGAAGCTCAGCTCTTGCATAAAAGTGGAAAAGCACAGCTCTCTCAGAGAAGACCAACTCTTTCACTACCTAATTTGAGTTTGCGTTCATCTACACCCGAGATGATTAAATTACCTATCAAGTGTGCCTAGCTATCAGGATTCAGGCCACGTAAAAGGTGAATTTCATCTGATTGATTTGAGACACGAATGGAACAATTGAGTTTTAAAAGCCCCGCCTTAATTAAAGGCATAGCGAAGTATCACTCCCAGACGAATTCTTGACTGCCGTTGCCCTTGAAAATTGGGTGGCGATAGTGATTTGACCCACGTCATTTTGTTCTGTGCCTGTTTGTTTAACCTGATCGTTTAACAGAAAGAAAAGAATTTAGAGGAAGGCCTAAAAGGACGTGACTACTTGGTACCGTACATTTCTAGAGAACTATTTGTTTAAATCTCTGCTGCTATATTATTTCTACGGCAAAAACTTTTCAAAAAGTACATAATACATTTATTTTAGCAACATTGCAATTGTTAAATTAAAAAAGTTTGTAATAAAAAATTAAAGAAATGTCACCCCAAACCCTTCTAGCTTGAAAGTTTGTTTAGTTTATTTTCAGTGTTGCTTTACAATCTTTACCCACATGTGTGTATATTTATATTTTTATATATTAACACTGCAATCAGGGTAATTTACAATTTATGTCTAGGTAGCTCATATTTATTTGTAATATGGACACATGCTTAAAACTGAAATATATATATTTTACAATGAGAATTTTGACAATTTTTATGGTTAAATTTTATTGAAATTTTAGTATTTATCAGGATTTCATCAGTAATTAAGATAATATATTTCCTGATTTTACTTTGAAGTTACTCGCTTTTTAATTTTTTTAATGTTTATTTATTTTTGAGAGAGAAAGAGCACAAGTTGGGGGCAGGCCAGAGCAGGAGGGAGACATAGAATCAGAAGCAGGCTCCAGGCTCTCAGCTGTCAGCACAGAGCCCGATGCAGGGGGCAAACTCAGGAACCATGAGATCATGACCTGAGCCAAAGTTGGACACTTAACTGAGCCACCGAGGCACCCTAAAGTTATTCATTTTTTAAATAAAACATTTCAAACATGTGGAAAATTACAAATAATACAATAAACATAATTCGGGCATATTTACTTTAGGTTTTATTTTTAAAATAAAATATTACAGACGTGGTTGAATATCCTCTGGAATATGTTCCTCCCTAACACTGTTCCCTTTCTTCTCTCCTTAGAGGCGTCCAGTTTACCAAAATTGGTACATATCATTGCTATGACTATTTTTATACCCTTATTTATACATATTACCATAAACTATACATAACTATTTAGCATATTTTCACTTAATATAAATGGTGTCATAGTGTATGCATTCTTCTGCACCTTACTTTTTTTTTTTTTTTTTTTTGCTCTATACTTTATTTTTGGGATTTGTCCATTTGGTACATGCAGTTTTGTTCATTTCACTAACTGCTACGTAAAGAATTCTGTCTTATGAATATTTGGTGATTATTTTTATATTCTCCTGTTGGGAGAGTTTTAGTTATTTCCAATTTTCTCTATTACAGACAATTCTGAAGCAAACAATCTTTCACATATCTCCTTGTGAGTGAGATTCTTTAGGGAGTATTCCTGGGAGAGTGGAAATGATGGATATTACCAAATTACTCTTCAAACTGGTTATACCAGTTTACATTCCCACCAACACTGTAGGAAAATTCCTGTTTCTCCGCACCTTACCAACACTTGGTATTGTCAGACTTTAAAAATGTTTGCTAACCAGATGGATGTGAAGTGTTATTATAATTTGCATTTCCTGATTCTTAGGTTGAGCATCCTTTCCTACGTTTATTGGTCCGACAGGTTTCCTTTCCCGTGAGGTGCCTGTTCATGTACTTTGCCCGTTTTTGATTGGGTTGTTTGCTTTCTATCGCTTTACATTTTAAAATATATTCTAAATAGTCACTATTCTGTTAAATATGTTGTCCACATCTCCCAGTCTGTAGCTTGCCTTTTTGTTTTGGTGGAAGGGAGGGTTTGTTTGTTTGTATTTTGCGTTAATGTACTCAAATATATCGGTCTTTGGTTCATGGTTTATGTTTTTTATATCCTAATTCAGAAACTCTTCCCTGATTGGTGGTCATAAACTATTCCCTATATTTTCTAAAAACATTAAAATATTTGCTTATAACATTAGCATTTTTATTTTTAAAATTTAAATCCAAATTAGTTAACATATAGTGTAATAATGGTTTCAGGAATAGAATTTAGTGATTCATCACTTACATATGACACCTAGTGCTCATCCCAACAAATGCCCTGCTTAATGCCCATCATCCATTTAGTCCATCCCTTTACCCACCTCCCTTCCAGCAACCTTCAGTTTGTTCTCTATATTTAGAAGTCTCTTATGGTTTGTCTCCTTATCTTATAACATTAGCTTTTTAATTTACTTATATGTTATGATATGAAATAGAATTTAATTAAAATAACTTTTGCCCACATAGATAATCAATTACTCCAACATTATTTATTGCAGATTACATCCTTTTCCCTCTAATTGTAAAACTACCTCTGTCATATATCAGTTTTATCTTTCTGTATGGTTCTGTCTTCGGGCTTCCTAATCTGTTCCATTGGTCATTTTATCTATCTATATACCAAAGCCATAGTATCTTAATTAAACCTACAATAAACTCTTATTAACTAGTAGAAAAGCTTTCCTTCTGGCCTGTTTTGTTCTCATCAGGAATATTTTGGCTACCTTTGGCCCTTTGGTCTTGCTTGTGAAAAAGTATGTTGGAAGTTTTATTTATACTATATTTATTATTTAATTGAGAATGGAAATCTTTTTGATATTGATTCTTCCTATCCATAAATAAGGTATATCACTCATTCATTTAGGTCTTCTTTTATGTCTTGGAATAACGTTTAATAATTTTTGGCATAATTTCCTCTTTTTTTGGTTCATTGTTCTTGTAATTATTTTTTAAAACTGCATTTTCTAATTATCTGCTGCTGGTATGTGGCAACAAAATTATTATTTTTTTGTGTATTGATATTGTGTCCTGTAACTTTGCTGAACCTTCTTTTTAGTTTATTGTAGATTTCAGACTTTTTATATAAGACAGTCATAAAATATGCAAATAACTGTAGCTTTGTTTGGTCTTTCTAATATACTCTTCTTGACTTGCTGCACTAGACAGGGGTGAAATAAGAGGCATCCTTGTCTTATCTCTGACTTCCAGGGAAATACTTTTAATTTTTCACAATTTAGTGTTATATTTTGGGTAGGTTTTGGTAGACAACTTTTTAAAAATTTGGTTAATAATTTCTATTTCTATTTGGTAAGAATTTCTGCTTGCATGCCTGAGTATTTAATTTTATTATATAATTTTGGGGCATCTGTTGAGAAAAGTGTGTTACTTAATTTCCAGATCTGATGGGTTTTATTCTTTACTTTGTCAATGTGGTGAATGACGTTTATACATATTCTAGTGTCAAAACTATCATTGCATTGCTGGGGGCGGGGAACAAACCTCAATCTGGTTATTTTGAAAAACTACATAACTGATGTGGCTTGTGAACTTTATTCTTTTAATTTTAGAAAGAGGGAGTGTGAGCATGGGAAAAGGGCAGATGGAGAAAGAAAGAGAGAAAAGGACAGAGAAAGAATCTTAAGCATCCCATGGAGCCTGACGTGGCATTCGATCCCACAACCCTGGGATCATGACCTGAGCTGAAATCAAGAGACAGATGCTCAAACAACTGAGCCACCTAGGTGCCCTTGGTTTCCTGAATTTTATTTAGAATTTTTGCATTTATGCTTATTGGTGAAATTGGCCTATAATCTTTCTTTCTTATACCATCCGTATGTGGTTTTGGTATCAAGGTTTAACTCATCTCAAAATGAATAAGGCAGCATTTCCTCTTTTTCTGTTTCCTGGAACAATTTGTGAAGGTTTGAGATTATATGTTCCTTGAGTGTTTGATAAAATTCATCTGGCCTTGTGTGTGTGCACGTGCATGCATGCGTGTGTGTGTGCACGTGTGTGCACATGCGGGCACACATATATGGAAAGAAGAGAGTATATATTTACATATATATTTTTTTATTCTCAAGTTATTTAACATACAGTGTAGTCTTGGCTTCAGGAGTAGAACCCAGTGATTCATCTCTTACATATGACACTCAGTCCTCATCCTGAAAAGTACCCTTCTAAATGCCCATCACCCATTTAACCCATTCCCCACCCTCCCCATCCCCATCAACTCTCAGTTTGTTCTCTGTATTTAAGTCTTTTATGGCTTGCCTCCCTCTCTGTTTTTATCTTATTTTTCCTTCCCTTCCTCTATGTTTATCTGTTAAGTTTTTCAAATTCCACATATGAGTGAAATCATATGATATCTGTCTTTCTCTAACTGACTTATTTTGCTTGGCATAATAGAGGAGGGTATATTTTGATCTTTAGTGACAACATGTCTATTTAGATTTTTGCTTTCTTCTTAAACCAGCTGTAATAGATTATATATTTCAGGAAATATTCTGTTTCTTCTAAGTATTCAAATTAATTGCCACCATATTAAAAATCAATCATTATGAAAATAGTATGAAATAGTATAAAAAATCATAGTATTCTCTGATTGCAAAAAAAAAATCTCTTCTATACCTGTAATTATGTTCAGTGCTTCATTGTGGTATTGTTTTTTGTTCTGTTATCTTTTTTCTTGCCAATTTTGTCAAAGGTCTCTATATTATTAGTTCTTACAGCATATTTTCATTATCATTTATTTTTACGTTTTATCTAATAAGATTTCTTGCTTGACAGATGTATTACTTCGAAGTACATTTAAAATTTATAATCATTTTTCCAGTAATTTTTTATTAGTGAATTATAATTACATTTTAATCAGAGAACATGACCTGCATATTAATTCTCTGATATTTATAAATTTACTTTGTAGTCTTATCCATGGTCAATTTTTATAGATACTCTGTGCTTGAAAGAATGTATGTTTTCTAATTACCAATGGTAATATAGTTATGACAACTTTCCTTTGGTTGGTTTTTACATTGTATTTTTCCTATCCTTTTATTTTAAAGCTTTCTTTGTCTTTTTGCTTTAGGCGTGTATCTTTGTGAACAGAATCAACTGAATATTGTTTCCTTTTTTAAAGTCTTTCAGACATGAGTAAAATATAATTTTCAGTCAAAACTTTGGTTACTGATACCGTTTGGTGTGTGTGTGTGTGTGTGTCCTGATCACGCACACATTTGGAGGACAAAAGTTCTCAGATACTCTGTCCAAAAGAATAAGATACTGCTTTATTTTGCCTGTTCATTTTCTGGTATTCAAGGAAAAATCCTAATTTTGAAAGTTGTTTAAGCTTGAATTTGTTGTAACCATAGAGGAGAAACAAAAACAGGAAGTTAGATTTGTTTCTTGATGTTAGTTTTATGAACTTCATTGAGAATTTTTTTTATTTTTTGGTAAAATAGGAAGCATAGTTTCAATTCTGTCTTTTAACATGAATTAGATAATTTTCTGGGTTGCACTTTCTGAGAAAAAGAAATGAATGGCATGCCTCTCTGAGATTTTGCTGCAACGGCAATTCCTTAGTTGCTGTTAGGGTAATGAAGGTGATTGGATATCTCCTGTGACTTTTTGGAGGAGTCAGAAACCAATCTTTCATCACCTTTTGGTAGACTTGTTTGTTTTTCACTTCTTGGATATACATTCCCAGAGATTTCACACAAAGTTGGGACTCCAATAAGCAAGAGTAACAAGTTCTTAACCCAGTTGAGGGAGTCCCAAGATAGTATCATGTTTTTGCATACCACCGTTCTATCTTGGTATAGTCATTGGTTACATCACATATTTAGGTACTATGTAAAAGAACATATAAAATAAAATTTAAAAATAAAGATAGAATTGAATGGATTCTAAAACTTTTCCAATCCAGAGGTTCTCTGATTTCAAGTCCTCTTAAAAAAAAAAAAAAAGTTTATTTATTTATTTAGAGGGAGAGAGAGTGCATGCAAGCAGGGGACCAGAGAGTGGCAGAGGGAGAGAGAATTCCAAGCAGACTCCATGCTGTTAGCACAGAGCCTGATGCAGGGCTCGAACCCATGAACTGTGAGATCATGACCTGAGTCCAAATCAAGAGTCAGACAATTGACTGAGCCACCAAGGTCCCCTGGTCCTTCCCTTTTTCCTAAGGTTTTATCTAAACTGAAAACTATAGGGTCACCTGCCTGACTCAGTTGGTAGAGCATGAAACTCTTGATCTCAGGGTTGTGAGTTCGATCCCTACATTGCTGGAGAGATTACTTAAAAATAAAGTCTTTAAAAAAGAAAAAAAACCTGACAATCATAGAGACATTTTTCAGGCATGACCAACTAAGTCCTTTCACTCCTAAGAGAGTTAACATCAGGAAGTTATGGAAAAGAGATCCAGATTATTCCATGTTACCAATTGGCCAAGGATGGAAGTTTTGTGACTAGCTATTCCATGTGGTAATCTGTCTCTTCATCTGTGATTCATAAAGGACAGGAATAAGTGATTCTAGTCAGTAGATGCTTATAAGTTTATGTTAATGGGCTGTGGTTCTATGTTTGTACCATGTACAGGTTATTACATTAAAGAAAATCAGATTATAGCAGAGTCATACAACACTAAAACTTTTACTCAGTTTTTACTTGATTCACAATTCAAGCCTCAGGTCATTAGCTTGAATTATTGTTACCAATAATGGTATGTAGACGCACTGATCAGGATAGAGTTCTTTAGCTGACAGGCTGCTGGGCACATGTACTCTTATCAGGCACATGAAATAGTAGACAATAGACTGGAAGACACATGCACTCCCAGAACTAGTGCCAGAGGTGTGGCTAATCCCAGGGCATCCCATGTGGAGATTTATTTTTCACTGGTCATTGTTGGTCCAAGATGGGGAGGTTCCAGGTATGGGAAGTGGGTATGTTTCCTAGGTAATCTTCTCTCTGTTAGCGTGGAGAAACAGTATACTTTTGTGAAAAACAACACTGAATCAGAAGTCAGAAGGTCTGATGTACGTCTCTCTGTATAAATCAGGGTTCTCCAGAGTGAGGGTGGGAAGAGAGATTTATTATGAGAAATTGTCTCACATGATTACAGTAGCTGGAAAGTCCTAAGACTGGCAGTAAACAAGTGGAGATCCAGGAAGGAGAGCCCTTATTGTAGTTCCAGTCTGATTCCAAAGTCCTGAGAACCAGGAGAGCTGTTTGTGTATATTCTAGTTCAAGGGCAGAAGAAGACCAATGTCCCAGCTCATCAGTCAGGTAGGCAAAATTCCCTTTGAAGCTTTTGTTTCTATTCAGTTGTTTTGGTCTTCAGTTGATTGGGGGAAACCTATATACATTGAGAATGAAAATCTGCTTTGCTCTATCTGTTGATTCAAATGTTAATCTCATCCAGAAAACTCTCACGGACATCCCAGAATAATGTTTGACCAAATGTCTGGGCACCGATGGCCCAGTTGACACATGAAATTACCCATCACAGTCTCAAAACTACACAGAGTGCTAGTTGCTATAACAACTCCAAAAATTCAGTGGCTTATATGATAACGTTTGTTTATTGGTTTAAGCGTGTTCAGGTTGCTGTCTTCACAGGTGATTAAGACATCTCCACTCCTATCCATAGTTGTCTAATGGTGCTGCCATCTTCTAAGGATTTCTTGGGGTCTTCTGCTGGATTATCTGCGTTTAGCTGGCTGATGGTGAAGCTAGAGTGTTTAGAAGATCATATGGGAGTTTTATAAAGACAGACTTGGGGTGCCTGGGTGGCTCAGTTGGTTAAACCACTCTTGGTTTTGGCTCAGGTCATCATCTCACAGTCATGAATTCAAGCCCCACATCAGGCTCTGTGCTGATAGTGCAAAGCCTGCTTGGGATTCTCTCTCTCTCTCTCTCTCTCTCTCTCTCTCTGTCTCCCCTCTCTGCCCTTCCCTTGCTCTTGCTCTCTCTGTATCTCAAATAAGTAAACTTAAAAAAAAAAAAAAGACAGACTGGACAATGGGATAGGTCACTCCTGTTTGTATTCCATTGGCCAGAACACCAACATATGATCCCAATCTAACTGCAAAGAGATTGGAAAATGTAACCTTACTTTGTGCCAAGGAAGAGAAAAGGGGACCCTTGAGCATCTAGCCAGTCTGTGCTGGGGCCCTAACTAGCTTTTAAACTTGAGCTTATCTCCTCTCTGAGCCTGTTTCCTTCTTTGTAATGTGAGGAGGATGGACTAAGTGCTCTCTAAGGGACTTTCCAGCTCTGACCATCTATGTTCTATAAATCTATCAAAGCTTTGGCTGGGCCCCGAAAAAACCCAGTTTGGAGAGGATCTCTGACAGTCCAAGAGGGAAGAACAGTGATCAGTGTTCCTCCAAGGATTTTCTACTCTACAACTGCCGCCTCTGGGAAGTTTATTCACTACCTGAAGTTCCCAAAGATCAAGACGACTACCTCTCACAGTATAGACTTACCCTAGGTCCTGATACCATTTTCTCAGGTTTGTGTGCAAATGTTAATGTGGCCCCCAAACTTCCTCATCATCTCCTCTTCTTCCAGCTCTCATGCTAAGAAAAGTGATGACCCTTTGGGCTTCTTCCCTAAGATTCTAGAGTACCCAGCCCTAGGTGATCTAGAAGAGGGTTTCACAAAAGGCTGAGCTGTGTCAGAGTGATTATGTTCACAAGTTTTCTTCTTTTCTGCATTTTCTGATGACTTTCAATTTGTTTGTTTTCTTACTTGTTACCTGACTCCCCATTGGATTTTAGACTCTACAGAGATCATGTCTGCTTTATTTACTATTGCATCCTCAAGACCTGAACAAAATGCCTAGCATATAGTAAATAATTTTTTGAATGAATAAATATTACTTAAAAATTGTTGAAGTTTTAGTCTAAGTTCAGGGCAATAGAATTTCTTGGGGGAAGTATGTTAGTAGTACATTCATATATTTACCTATTGAGTAATGTTTTAATCTTACCTGAGTCTACTGTTGACACTATGAATTTTGGAATAACAAGCAAGAGGCCAATAACAGGTGCTCTCTAATGTTTAACCTAAGCCTAGGGGACCAGAAAGGTTAACACAGAGAGTGCAAGTTCTGCTTCTCCAGGCCACAGAGCATCTGCTGTCAGCATTCAGTTGAGCTGCACTTTCTCCACATTATCATAGTAGGCTATGTACCAAACTATGCCTATGTGGAATGATGGTCAATTTCAAAGTATGAGCAACCATTTTTTAACTAGAGAGTGTAGCTGTCTTTTTTTTTAGTCCCATGGGATTAGCTTTGCTCCTTATTTGTGCATCAAATACAATCTGGATATCCTGAAGCTCTTTTTGTCCCTGAAAAAAAAGTGTGATTGATGTCTCCTCCTTAGCTTATGCTTTCAGTTTCACTGTGATCATTATCTCTTCAAAAAATCTGGTTTCTTTTACTCACCACCCACCTTACAAATTAAACACAATTTGTAAGATAAATCTACAGCCCCAAAAAAAAGGAGCAAAAATATCATATCATATGTATCAAGAGCCTGGTATAGAGAAGGCCCTCAATAAATAATCCTACTATCATTGATTTTTTTTATCATTATTGATATCTTCTAATATTGGTAACTGCCACTTATTAAGAATTACTTGCTAAGAAATGTAAATTCTCTGCATATATTTTCTCACTTAATCCTAGCAATATTCCTATGAAATATTATATTGGTCGAGGCTGTTCAAAGACACAGAGCCAGGCAACCTGGCTCTCAATACTGATCTCAGATGATTTGCACCTTTCTCTGGGGCCGGCTCATGTCATTGATTGGTTTTATTTCTCAATTAGATCATGACAAATTTTTATTAGGGAAATCCTGATAATCCTTCTTACCAAATCACAGTTAACTTACTAAATCACAAACATTCAATTTATAGAAATATATTTCTGCTTTCAAACAGTTCACAAGGATATTTAAGATATTAGCTACTTTTTGCTGAGAGCTGCAATTTACAGACATCTTTCCCAAGCCCGAAACTGTTGCACTACCTGGTGCCCTTTGATACCATCACCCGAGTTATTTCCATCTGCCTGATGGAGACGAGGCTTCTCTGTGTCCCTGAGTAAGTACAATTGTATGGGACACCCGATCCAGCCTTTACTGATGTCCAGAGGTAAAGCTATACTCTCTTTGTTCACTGACTTACTGATTCTAAAATCAGAAATGCAAATATATTTTCTGGCAGCATTTGAAAAGTGGGATTACAGATGTCATCTTTGATCGCAGATAGAATCTCCCTGCAGGTATTGATTATTCTCTTTTTATTTCTGTGGAATTCACTGAGCAATTTCCAATTCACTTAAACATTTTTATTATGTAACATTTGTTATGTAAATAAGAATATATCTAATGAAATTAGAAGTTGTGAGTGTAATAATAAAATTGAACAAGATGATCCCAGCCCAAGTTTAAAAACCACCATTTTATCAATACCATTGGCTTTACCTGTATACTCCTACTCTCGCACAATCCCCTCAGCATCATGCTTTATTTTTTCTTTTATTTGTATAATTTTGGGGTAAGACTAGAGAGACCTGAAACATTTTGTGACTTAAAAAAAAAATCAGCTCAGTTCTCTCCACAAACTTTGAAAAAGTAAGCATGGTCTCCATGGCAAGCACCCCTCTCCCCAAACCCTTCCTTCCCATACACTTAAATATAGGCTACAATAATTACTTCTCTATTTAGAGATTATTGTGGTTTCAGTTTTCATTGTGTCCTTGTGGGTTTTTTCTGTTTTGGTTGCCATTATAAATGTCTCTTTTATTCCCCCATGTGGTCACTTTCTTAAATACCTTGCTTAGCACATCTTCAATGGAGTGTGGTTTGACTGCATATATGCTAGCCCCAGGGATACTCACATACTTTTGTTCCAATCCAAGTACACAAAACATGCAATGACAAATTAGGCTCTGTGAACCGTGGGGCAGGGGAAGAGACCTACATCTCTTAAGTGCTGAAACTGTGTCAAGTTTCTTTGCCAGTATTTTCCCAATTCAAAATTCCTATTAGGTAGTTGTCATTGTGTCTGTATTATAGATGAGTAAACTGAAGCTCAGAGAGGTAGCTGCCCAGGGTCACACAGGTACTAAGTATTGGAGTCAAGATTTGAAGGCGGGTCTTCTGTGGGTGTGATGGGTGAGGAGACATCCAGCCTCATGAGAGTTAGCAGTGTCATGCCTAGATGTCTGCCCCCACCCCTTTTTCTTATGGAAATGGTAATGCCATTACTACTCATTCACTTCACAGAGACTTTGTGGGGCTTAGTGAAACAATACTTTGGGGGTGCCTTGGTGACTCAGTCAGTTAAGCATCCAACTCTCAGTTTTGGCTCAGGTCATGATCTCACAGTTTCATGAGTTCGAGCCCTGTGTCTGGCTCTGTGCTGGCAGCAAGGAGTCTGCTTGGGATTCTCTCTCTCTCCCTCTCTTTCTGCCCCATCCCCGCTCGTGCTGTCTCTCTTAAAAAAACAAACAAACAAACAAACAAAAAACAACAAAAAACAAAGGACAAAAAGCAATACTTTGGATTTCAGAGACAGATACTATAGCTGTCAAAAGCAGCATTGTTTGGTGGCGAGGCAGTGAGTAGTGGACATTTGCTTCTAGATCATCATCGTTTGTGGAGACCAGCACAGCTGAACACCTCTAATTCAGACATGATCCCAAACCTCAGGCCACTCCTAGGCTCACCCATTTCTCTTTACTAAATCTGCTCACACAGACTGTGTTTTTGCCCCTCTCCTACCCCAGTCTTCTCACCAAAATGAACAAAGACAGGATCCTAAGGAGGAAGACGCAGAAACAAGACTCCTAACCCACAAACTCAGTAATAAGTTTATAAAAATATTTTTAATTTAAATATATTTGACATACATCATTGTATAAATTTAAAGTGTACATGTTAATTTGATACATTTATATATTGTAATATGACTGCCATTGTGGTGAGAATTAGTACTTCTGTCATGTTACATAATTATCCTTTTTTAGTAATTGGAATAATTAATCACAGGAATTTTAATAATATTTACAAGTGGTATAAATATTACATCAACATATATAAAAATAGGTTAATTCATCAGAGAGTTTCAAAGTATAGCTAGCATAGAAACAACTCTTAAATACAGAATGATGGTCACAGCTTTGGGAGCATTTCACAAATGAAAAAGCTTGTATGTAATAAGTGGCACCGACCTGTGTCATTCCTGACTCTCTTTGGCCAAGGAATCTGAATATCTAAAAATGATGGTTCTTCTCCGACTTCTCTCTGCCTCTGGTATTGGGTTGGTTTTCTTCAACAACCTACTGACTGGTCATGGCAACAAGAAACAGTGCGTGCGTGTTAGCATTCTGAAGGTGGTTTGGAGATTTACTCCCACTGAGTTGATAAACTTCCTCCTTCTTAACGGTTTTCTAGACTCCAATGCTAATCATTGCCTTCTTTCCAAATTCTCTGTGTATGTTGCTCAGGAAACAAAAGTGGTTGTAAACCACAGAGGTTGGTTCTTACCAACTGCTGGATTCAACCTGTAGAAAACGGGACAAAGTACAGTCAACCCATTAAGGAGCAACTCCAAAGTGAAGAAAGTGAACTCAGTTTGTGTTGTGTAAATTGTACCCTGAACAGTCTCAGGAAGTATCACAGCTTCCTGATTGCAAACCCAGATAAAGTCTAAGGCCACAGCTGCTAAGGACAAAAGCCACCAACCCCCAAAATGAAGACAAATGACATCTACGGCCTGCAGTTATGAGAAAGTTCCATTGGGTACATCAGGGTCTAAAACAGAATTCAGATGAAAGAATTGGTTCTATGTCTCGCACAAATACAGATCACCTGGAGCTTTGGAAATAGTAGGGAAATAGGGAGCTCTGAGAGTTCTAGCATCTAATGTTGTGAAGCAAGTTTCTGCATGACCATTTCACTGCAGAGCGTTTTGAACCTGATGAAGCACTGTTTCAGAGATTTGGGGTGAAATCATGGGAGGCTACATATTGGGACATAAGTGGAAAATCTTATCCTTTAAAATCTCTCCTCTGCTCAACTTGCTTTCACTGCCCTGCCTGCTGTTAAATATAAAAGCCACTGTGTATTTTCAATATTAAGAAAAAAGACTCGGCAGCTTGAAAAGGAGATCAGAATTGACTGCAAAGAGCAGAGTTCAGGTTCCTTTGCTGACTCGTTGTGTGACTTTGGATAATTTGGTCTCCATTACTTTATCTGTTAAATGGAAAGAATAATACCTACTAGTAGGATTATTATGAAGACTGGAGATTTCATGTGCAAAATGCCTGAACCAGAGTATGCACTCAACACATAATAGTTATTACTACTCTTGTTAACCAACGGCTCTGAAATTTATCACCTAGCATCCAATTTGAAAAATAATAGAGCTGGAAATGTACATTTCTTGTAGTATTATGGATTAAATACCCTGAACAACCCTCTAGTTTGAAGCGAGCAACTAAAATTCTGGGTATAATATTTTTAAATAATTGTAAATACACCCAAAGTAAAGAATTTGTTGATTTCAAAACCAGTAATGAAAGTAGGAAATCTGGTCAGGAAACAAGTGCCCAGTCAGCTATCACCCTGAGGCTTTTTTCAAACTCCAGACAGTCTTTCTTCCTTGACATCTGTATGAATCAGAGCATGGAGCCACGAATTATAAGTAAGCTGACTAAGGTGGAGAAATGAATAGGAAAGCCACCTTATCACACCCTCAGTGCAAGTTTGAATAAGAAATCACACTGCATGAGAGATAATGAAGAAATGTTTATCCGACTGTGGTGCTGGTGGATGAGACAGAATTCTTCCTTGAGAATTCATAAACCTGGTTAGTCCTCACATGTGTTTTCTGTCAGGATTCACTTGGATTTTAAGTTAAAATTTTAATTTAACTGTAGTCCCACATTGGTAGCACCCCAGGAAACTGATAGAAACAAAAGCAAATTTCTCAGGAGGAATTTAACTTTAGTTCAGATCTCAAAAGAATTCCTACTGGTTGGTTCCGATGAAAATGGACAGCTCATATTTTTTTTAAATCACAAAATATACAATGGAAACAAGACGCCATGAATGAGGACCATCAAAGCAAGTTTCAGCAAATATAGACACACAAATATTTCATATGTTGGAATTGACACAAAATAGGAAATATCTATGTTTAATATATTTAAAGAAATTAAATGAATATTTGAAATTATGAGCAGAGAATAATGACAATAAAGAATGACCAAGCAGATTTGAAAGCAAATAGAACTTCCAGAAATAAAAAGAGAATAAAGAACAAATGAGAGAAATGGAAAACAAATAGCAAGATGTTAGACTCAAACCTAACCATAGCAATAATTCCATTATATGTAAAGATGAATGATTTAAACTAGTATTGTTCAATACAGCAGCCACTAGCCACATGTGGCTATTGGGCACTTGAAATTTGGCTAGTGTGCCTGAGAAATTGATTTTTAAATGTTAATTAATTTTAGCTAATTTAAATAGGGATATGTGGCTAGCTGTGACTGTACTGGGCAGCACATTTCCAAAGATCCCAGTTAAAAAAAATTCCGGCAGCTCTTCCTGCCCATGGGGCCTGTCCCCATGCTTTAATAAAATCACCTTTTTGCACCAAAGACATTGTCAAGAATTCTTTCTTGGTCATTGGCTCCAGAATCCATGAACCCCACCATCACCCCAAAACTTCATCATATGGAGCTGCCGTGCCAGCACTGAGCAGCTTTTCTCTAAACTCCATTTTACATTAGAAAAGAACTTTCCTGTATAGATACTTTCTTAAAAAAAAAAAAAGCCCAATTAAAAGTCAGAGATTATCTTCATAGAAAAAGCAAGCAAGATCTAATTATATGCTGCACACACACACACACACACACACACACACACACAATCTGTTTTAAATATAGACCCAAATAGGTTAAAAGTAGAAGAATGAAAGGAGATATACCATGATAACACTAACTGAAAGAAAGCAGGAGTACCTATTTTAATATCAGACAAAACAGATTTCAAAGCAAAAATATTATCAGAGATAAAGGAGACAGTTTCTCAAGAAAATGTCACAATCATAAATATTATGCAACTAAAAATAGTGCTTCAAAATACATGAAGCAAAACTGACACAACTGCAAGGAAAAATAGATAAATCCACAATTATAGTCAGAATCAACACTACTCTCTCAAGAATTAGAAGAATAGACATAAGCAACACTCAAAAAACTTGTTCCAATTGACAAATATAGAACATCACATCCAACAACAGCAGAATAAACATTCTTTTAAAGTACACACAGATTTCATTTTTTCTCATTGCCACGTAGTAGTCCATTGTATATATGTACCACATCTTCTTTATCCACTCATCAGTTGATGGGCACTTGGTCTCTTTCCATGATTTGGCTATTGTCGAAAGTGCTGCTATGAACATTGGGGTACACGTGAGATTAAGCAAAAACCAGGGGGAGGGGAAGAGGGGAAAGAAAAAAAAGACACAGAGAGGGAGGGAGATAAAACATAAGAGACTCTCAAAGACTAAGAACAAACTGAGGGTGAGGGGGGTGAGGGAGGGGGGAGAGGGGGTGACGGGCATTAAAAAGGGCACATGTTGGCAATGAGAAAAAATGAAATCTGGCCATGCGTAGCAACATGGATGGAACTGGAGGGTATTATGTTAAGTGAAATAAGTCAGTCAGAAAAAGACAGATACCATATGTTTCCACGAATAGGTGGACTTGGTGAGACTAAGCAAAAACCAGGGGGAGGGGAAGAGGGGAAAGAAAAAAAAGACACAGAGAGGGAGGGAGATAAAACATAAGAGACTCTCAAAGACTAAGAACAAACTGAGGGTGAGGGAGATGGGGGGGGGAGAGGGGGTGATGGGCATCAAAAAAGGGCACATGTTGGGATGAACACTGGGTGTTATATGTAAACCAATTTGAAAATAAACTATTATAAAATTAAAAAATAATTTAAAAAAAGTACACACAGAATATACATTTTTTAAAGAAAAATTATTTGCCATATGAGATATAGAAGAAACACCAATATATTTAAAGTGATTCAAATTATACAAAGTTTATGTCTGATCGTAATGGAATTAAATTAGAAACCAATAACAGGGGCACCTGGGTGGCTCAGTCAGTTAAGTGTTCAACTCTTGATTTCGCTCAGGTCATGATCTCATAGTTGTGAGACTGAGCCCCACATCAGGTGCATGCTGAGCGTGGAGCCTGCTTAAGATTCTCTTCTCTCTCTCTCTCTCTCTCTCTCTCTCTCTCTGTTTCCTTCTGCCTCTCTCTCTCTCTCCATCAAAAAACAAACAATAACAGAAAGATATCTTGAAATATCCAAATATTTAAAAACTAAATAATATCAAACAAGTCAGAGAAATTAAAAGGGGAGTTAGATAGTATTTTGAACTGATAATGAAAATACAACATATTAAAATATGTGGGATTCAATAAAGCAGTGCTTAGAAGGAAATCTATAGCACTGAATACCTATATTAGAAAACAAGAAAAAATTTAAGTCAATAATAGCAGTTTCCACCTTAAAAAACTAGAAAAGATACAAATTATACCTAAAGTAAGCAGAATAAAGCCCCTAATGAAGATAAGAGCAGAAACTAATGAAATGAAAAACAGAAAAAATAAACTTCTAGCCACACTAAGCAGGGATAAAAGAAGATAGAAGTTGCCAAATCAAGAATGAGAGAGGTAGTATCATTACCGATTCTATAAATAAGGAAATTATGAATAATTCATGCCAGTAAATTTAACAACTTAGAAGTGGACAAATTCCTTGAAAGACACAAACTTCCAAAGCTCACTCAAGAAATAGATGACTTGAATTAGCTCTATTTCTATTTAAGAAATTGAACTTAAGCCTTTCCAAAAGAAAACACTACTCGTGACTGGTGTCACTGATAAATTCTACCAAACATTTATGGAAGAAATGATACAAATTTTATGAAAACTCTTCCAGACAAGTGAATACTTCTCATAACATTCTATGAAGCTTGCATTATTCTGATACCCAAACCAAAGAAAGACATTATAAGGAAACTACTGACCAATATTCCTCATGAACATAGGTGTAAGAATTCTAACAGTTTGAGCCAATCAAATCCAACAGTACATAAAAAGGATAATATGTCATAACCAGAAGAGTCTTATTCCAAAAATACAAACTTGGTTTACCATTTTATTTTTTTAAGGTTTACTTATTTATTTTGAGAGAGAAACAGGGATAGAATCCAAAGCAGGCTTCGCACTATCAGCATGGAGCCTGATGCAGGGCTTGAACTCAGGAACCACGAGATCATGACCTGAGCAGAAATTAAGAGTCAGATGCTTAACTGAATGAGCCACCCAGGCACCCCAGTATGGTGAATTATATTAGTTAACTTTAAAATGTTAAAACATTTCATGAGTTCAAGGTCTGCATCAGTTCTGTGCTAGCAGTGGGGAGCCTGCTTAGGATTCTCTTTCTCTCTCTCTCTCTCTCTCTCTCTCTCTCTTCCTGCCCCTGCCCCTCTTGCTCTCCCTCTCTAAAATAAATAAATAAACTTAAAAATTTTTTTCACCATATCGAAGGCTAAAAAATAGAAAAACCATATGTTTATTTCAAAAGGTGCAGAAAAAGCATTTGATAAAATTCAATATCTATTCCTGCTAAAAACTTTTAGCAAACTGGTTATAGAAGAGAACTTCCTGAACCTAATAAAGGACATCTATAAAAAAATCTACAGCTAATATCATACTTAATAGTGAAAAACTGAATTCTTTCCCCCTAAGATATGGTACAAAGCAAGTATGTTTGGTCTTACCACTTCTATTCAATATTGTACTGGAGTTCCTAGCCAGTATGTAAGTCAAGATAAACAAATTAAAGGTAAATGGATTAATAAAGAAGGAAAAAAAACTATATGTGCTGACATCATGATTATCTTTGTAGATAATCATATGGACTCTACAAAAAGAACTTACTAGAACTAACGTGTGAGTTGAGCACATTTTCAAGATACATGATCATAGTGGAAAAATCAATTGTATTTCTATATACAGTTGACCCTTGAACAACATGGGGGGGTACTGACCCCCATGCAGTCAAAAATCTGCATGTAACTTTTGACTCTCCCAGAACTTAACTACTAATAGCCTATTGTTGACCAGAAGCCTTACCAATAACCAATAATATGTGATAAACACATATTTTGTATGTTATATGTATTATGTAGTGGATTCTAACAATAAAGTAAGCTAGAGAAAGGAAAATGTTAAGGGAGAAAAAAATATAGTACTGTACTGTAAAATATTCCATGTATAAATGGACCTACATGGTTCAAACCTGTGATGGTTTAAGGATCAACTATGTAAGCAATGAAGATTTAGAAATTAAAATTACCAGAGCAATACCACTTATGGCAGCATAAAAATATGAAATAGGAATAAATTTGACAAAAAATATACAATAATTATAAAATAATGACTACAAGACCATTGGTGAAAGAAATTAAAGACCTAAAAAGATGGAGAGATAAATATATCATGTTCATGGATCAGAATCCTAGAGATTATTAAAATACCAACCCTCCCCAAATTGATTTAAAGGTTCAATACTATCCCAATCAAAATCTCAATAGACTTTTTTTTAATAAGTTGACCAATGGACTCTGAAATTTATATAGAAATGAAAAGGACCTAGAATAACTAAAACGACTTTGAAAATAAGACAAACAAAAATAAAATACAGTTGCAGAACTTATACTATTGGATTTCAAAACTTAATAAAAAAAAACTATAGCAATTAGAAAAAAACCTACAACAATTAGGACAGTATGGTATTGGTGTAAAGTTAGGCACATCAATCAACATAATATAACAGAGTCAAGAAAGAGACCCAGGCATATAAGTTTAATTGATTTTCAACAAAGGTACCAGTGTAATTCAATGGGAGAGAGGGAGAGGAGAGGAGAATAATCTTTTCAACAAAAGCCATATGGAAAAATATCAACCTTGACTCTGCGTCCTATCATATAAAAAATTAATGTATCATTGACTAAAACATAGATTTAAAACCATGAAATTTCTACATAAAATTATATAAGATAGGGGTGCCTGGGTGGCTCTGTCAGTTGAGCATCCAACTTTTGATTTTGGATCAGGTCATGATACCAGGGTCAAGCCCCGTGTCGGGCTCTGTACTAAGCATGGAGCCTGCTTATAATTCCCTCTCTCTCTCCCTCTCTTTCTCTCTCCTGCCTCCCCATTCCCTGCTCACGCACACTCTCTCTCTAAAATTATATATAAAAAAATATATAAATTATATATATAAAAGTATATATGTGTGTCATATATATGTATATATATGACAATATATATGACAATATATATGACAATAAAAGACAATATGACAATCCTATTCGAATTTGTCAAAGATTTTTAAAATATGACATAAAAATTATGACTATAATGGAAAACATCAATAAATTAGATTCCATCAAAATTAAAAGCTTTGGGTCTTCAAAGAATAAAATTTAAAAATGCAAAGGCAAGCTACAGACTGTCAAAAAGATATTTGCAAAATGTACATCTGACAAAATTCTTGTATCTAGACTATGTAGAGAATTATTGTAATTTAATAATAAAGAGACAACCCTATTTAAAAGTAGGCAAAACATGTAAACAGACATTTCACTAAGGAAGATGTACAGATAGCAAATAAGCACAGGGAAAGATGTTCAATGTCATTAGTCATTAGAGAAATGCTAATTAAAACCTAATAAAACCCAATAGTAAGAAGCCTCATAATACCACATGCTGGCCAGGATGTAGACCACTGGGACTCTCATTCACTGCTGATGGGAATATACAATGGTGCAACCACTTCAGAAAACTCTTTGGCAGTTTCTTAACAAAAAAGCTAAACATATGCCTACCATATAATTCAGCTATTCCATTACTAAATATTTATCTAAGAAAAATGAAAGCACATGTCCATAAAAAGATGTACGTGAATATTTGTGGCAACTTTATTTTTTTTAAGCTATTAGCAGAAATTTATTTTAAAAATCCTGAGAATTATCTGGTCTTAGTACGAAATAAGTTAACATAATTTAATTAAATGTATGTTCATTCATTTCTACTGCATTTCATACGAATAGTCAATATTCAAACTTATGCAAATACTGACTAAATCACAGAAGAAAGAAAATGCTTGATCTACTAAACTCTGGTTTTTGTTTGTTTGTTTGTTTTAATATAGTTTATTGTCAAATTGGTTTCCATACAACACCCAGTGCTCATTCCAACAAGTGCCCTCCTCAATGCCCATTACCCACTTTCCCCTCTCCCCGAACCCACATCAACCCTCAGTTTGTTCTCTGTATTTAAGAGTCTTTTATGGTTTGCCTCCCTCCCTCTCTGTTTGTAACTTTTCCCCCCTTCCCCTCTCCCGAGGTCTTCAGTTAAGTTTCTCAAGTCCACATATGAGTGAAAACATATGGTATCTGTCTTTCTCTGACTGACTTATTTCACTTAGCATAATACTCTCCAGTTCCATCCACATTGCTGCAAATGGCAAGATTTCATTCTTTCTCATCGTGTGGCGACTTTATTTGTAATGTTTAAGAACTGGAAATGTCCAATGGTAAGTGATAAGATAAAATTTGAGGTATATCCATATGATGGAGTACTATTCAGCAGTAAAAGTAAATGAACTATATACATAAACATATATATATATATATATATATATATAACAATGTTCATGGATGAACTTCATAATAATTTTGTTGAGTGAAGGAAATCAGACCAGAAAAAAAAAGGAGCCATACTATGTAATTCCATATGTATAAAATTCTACAAAATTTAAATTAATCTATAATGATAGAAAGTAAACCAATGGTTGATTGATGAAGGGTAGTGGTAGAGAAGGACTGGAGAAAAGCAGTACAAAAAGACATGAGAGGGGACACCTGGCTGGTTCAGTCGGTGGAGTGTGTGACACTTGATTGCTCAGAGTTACGAGTTTGAGCCCCACAATGGGTATAGAGATTACTTAAAAAAGAAAATCTTAAAAAAATAATGTACTTTTTTAAAGTTTATTTATTTATTTGGGAGAGACAGAGATAGACCAAGTGGGGAAAGGGCAGAGAGAAAAGGACCGAGAACCCCATGCAGCCTCTGTACTGCCAGTGCAGAGCTCGACATAGGGCTCAAACTCCCAAAACCATGAGATCATGACCTGAGCTGAAACCAAAAGTTGGACTTTTATCCGACTGAGCCACCCAGGCACCCCAAAAATCTTTAAAATTTTTTTAAAAGACATTCGTAAATTTTGAGAGGTAAAGGATTTGTTTATTATATTTGTTGTGATGGTTTTATGAGTTTATGCATGTGTCAGAATTTATCAAAGTGTACACTTCGAATATGTGCTGTTTATTGTATGTTGATTATGGCTCAGTAACGTTGTACAAAAATACCTCAATGCATTAAAGAAACCAAGCATAGCTGAAGAAAGAATTAGAGAACTTGATCTAAAGAAATTATCCACACATAGTAGAGTGAGATTAAAAAAAGGACATGTTATAAAAAGACTAAGGCCAGAGGGTGAAAGTCCAGCAAAGTTCCAGAAGAATACAATGATGAGAATGTAAAAGAGCCAATGTTTCTTAGATTCTGAAAGTTCAGTGAATCTCAAGCATCATATGTAAGAAGAAATTCTCTCCTAGACACATCATAGTGAGATAGCAGAATACAAATGAATCTATGAACAAGAGACAGAAACAGAGAAAGAGAGAGAGAGATCTTAAAGCAGTCAAAGAGAAAAGAAAACCACCTATAAAAAAGGGCAATTATACTGATAGTTCACTTTATAAGAGCAACTAAGGAGAGAATACAGTGTAAGAATTTCTTCAATATGTTGAGAGAAAATAGCTGTCAACCTTGGAATTCCACATTTAATGAAGCTGTATTTCAAGAAAACAATTACATAAAGAATATTGTTTCCAGGGAAACAAAACAGAGAAAACCAATAAAACCACGCCCCCCCCTTCAGTAACTGGAGAACATGCATCACCCAAAGACAATCACTGAATGAAATCATGAAGGATGTACTTTCATTGAATAAAAAAATGAAAAGCCTGAGATGTAAGAAAAAACATTGAACAGGAGCACCTGAGTGGCTCAGTTGGTTAAGCATCTGACTTTGGCTCAGGTCATGATCTTGCATTCTTGAGTTCCAGCCCCGTGTCAGGCTCTGTACTGACAGCTCAGAGCCTGGAGCCTGCTTCAGATTCTGCGTCTCCGTCTCTCTGCCCCTCCCCTACTTATCTCTATCTTTCTCTCAAAAATAAATAAACATTAAAAGATTAAAAAAAATTGAACAAAAACATTTTGGTAAATATGAGGGCGTATCTCAGCAAACATTGACTATGGAAAAACAATGTCACAATATACTCTTAATTTTGTGAGGGAGGAGATAGACTAGAATTAAGATACTGGGCTTATACTTGAATTAAAATCATCAAAGTTCCTTGATTATTTAGGAGTAAGGTAAAGATATTAACTTCAGACTTTTTGTTAAATCAGCATGCTAAACCAGCTAGTTTATAAATAATAAACACAAGCACACACACTTTCCAACCAATTAGAGAGAAATGAAATTAGAAAGAGAAAAATCAAGAGAAGGCAAAGTACGAAAGAGGGGGGAAAGTAACAGTAATAGGATCTAGAGGATTTAGGACAGCATCTGGCATGTTATCCATTTATTATATAATATAATAATTTATTATTACTATAACTTATTTCTACTTTACGTGTTATTCTTGCACGGGGGCCATGCTTAATCTTCTCTGTATTGTTCTAATTTTTAGTATCTCTGCTGCCGAAGCAAGCACAACTGTTACTTCTATTCTGATAAATCTTTCTGGAGCATTCAAAACAAAGACCCTTTAACAGGCAAGTTCTGCTAATGCTGATGGACCCTTGATGATAACAAGTTGATAATGCTAATGAAAAGACAGGCTATAATCTGGAGGAATTAAAAAGTTCTGTTACTCACAAGGCCTTGGGCCAGTCACTTTATCCTCTGGTCTTAGTTTCCTCATCTGTAGAAGGAGGAGGGAGTTGGAGGAGCTGGAGAAGAGGTTCAAATTGAATGTTTTTTTATTTTTAAATCCTCACTAACCAAAAGAAAGAGAAAATCTCCTGACTCAGGCCAAAAAAAAAAAAAAAAAAAACAGGTTCAGAAATGGGTTTATTTGAGTGAGTGGCCATCTCACCACAGGCACTCACAGTAAGTTTGGTCCCCTACCAGATAGGAAGTGGTGGCTCTTCTTACTCATATCAGAGCCTGACAAGCTTGGAGGCCACTTAAGATGGTTAAAGCAATGCCTCCACTCAGAGGAGATGTGTTAAAGACACCCTTCCCAGCCAGGGCAGAAGGAATTCCAGAGGCTCTTGGAAGAGCTGGCAGGCTCAGAGTTCGTCACCAACACACTGGGGTTGGGCTGCTAGACAGTATGCAGCTATCAAACAAAGCCACTCTCCCTTCCCCCAGTTACACAAAGACTTTTCAAATACAGCCCTCTCAGCTGAAAATCTTGAATATTGAACTTCTTGAATCTCATTACCTGTCATCATTCTAATTCACAGATGTGAATGCCCATGCTTCGTGCATTTTACACACCTATACTCATGCCCTCCAGATGTATGTGCTGCAGAGGGAACTCAGGTATGGAAGAAAACCGGCTCAACTTCCACAGATAAACCTGGTAGGTGTGATAGCTGCTGAGGGAGGAGGGCTGTCTACCTCTTGGGAAGTCCCTTTGAATTTGGGTGTGGCGTGAGTCCTTCTGTTCCCAAGTTTTATCTAATCTGTCTTGAAACTGCCCTTCTGATTAGCTGCTTTATCAATAAAAAACTGCTCAACTATAGCTTCTCCTCTGCAGCTCTTAAAATTGGGGTCTACCCTATCAGAAAGCAGTGTCATAAACAAAAGGATATGTATACAAGGATGCACATGAGAGCATTGTTTAAAACTGAAATATCAGTAAAAATCCATCAACAAAGTTGTGGGTACATCCATATATCATACTGCTAGGAATTTGACTTGTTGCAAAGCAAGTCATGGAGTGGCATATAAACTATGATCCCATTCTGGAAAAATCAGTAGTAACAATAATGATGTTAGCAATTGCAGGGGAAAAAATGGAGGCGCATGTGCCAAAATATTAACGATTATTTGGGGATGCGGCAAAGTGGGATGGAATCTGGGGAGATTTCACCGTATTACATCTACAACTTTTAAATTTTGTATAATGTTGTATTCCTTTTGGATCAGAGGGAAAGGAAGAAGGAAGGAAGGGAGGGAGGGAGGGAGGAGAAGAGGCAGTGTTAGAAACATTTTTCTATTCCCTGGCCCCCTGGTCTTGACACTGTACTCTCTCATTAGCCAAGGTAAGGTTTTGGTACCCATTTGCATTCATGGTCAAATGCTTTTTACTCAAGACAGAGACCTTTTCTTTCCACAGCTGCAGATTTTTTCCCACAGCATACAACAGCAGCTCATTGCCTTCATTCATTTGTAATGGTTGTGTTCTCAACAGGACATGTTGTACCTGTAGGCATTTATATATTAAAATACTTGAGGTAGTTCACTGTGATATTTGAGCACTAAATCTGAAATTTATTTATATATTATTTTTGGTTAAATTGATAAAGAAATCATGTTACTTTTTTCTATTTTAAAGTTTAAATTTTTGAAAAGTACTCGATTTTTAAGGCTATTTATTGCAACAGAAAGAATTGAAAATTTCAGTGTTGAGATTAAAATCTGATATAGACTACCCGTTCAAAAGTTTAAGGTTCCAATGGTTCTTTAAATTTTAAACATGTCTACCTGCATACAACTAGAAAAGTTGTCCCCAAATATTGTCTCAGTTTCCTGGATATTACTAAGTAGTGTACATCCTTTTACTTTATGTTGTTAGACCCAGCCTAACAAAAGTTGGCATATTTTCCTAGGTATTTTTTGTATTGCAATTTATTTCATTCATTCCACTCATTCTATAAACATCTATAACTATCATCATTGTATTAAAAACAATAGCTCACATTTAATAGGTATTTTCTACTTGCTAGTAGTTAATATCAGCTAACATTTTGTTCCCATTTATTACCAGCTGCTCTTTAATTAAGTGACTTCTTTTGACCTGGCACCAGGGAGGATACAAAGATAACCTGGACCCTGAAGATATATAAACAATCCAAATATGGTTCTGTGTTCAAAAGGAGGGTCAGATACTAGGTTATGTAATTCCTAGACCGAATAAGTGTAACTCCTAGACTGAATCAAGGAAGCTTCCTGAGGGAGTTGGCGTTATATTTGAGTCTTTAAGCAAAGGATTTGGTCATCTGGAGACGGAGGAGGAAAGACAGTCCAGATAAAGGCAGAAAGGCAGAGACAGGAATGGTGTGGGGCATGTGCTAGGCCCTGGGTCTATTGGGGCTAAAGCACATGGTGCATGAAGGAAAGACATAGGAAAGAAAGCTTAAGGGGCAGATGCAAAGAATGGCTCAGTTATAAGGGCCAGGGAATAATTTATCCCAACACCCTCATTTTATGGATGAAGGTACTAAGGCCTACAGAAAAGGGAAGTACCCTCAGTTATTCAGTAGTGGGGTTGGAATTAGACTTCAAGCTCTCTTGGATCCCACAACTGAGCTTCCAGTTAGCCTGGGACAGATCAAGCAGTGCCTAGAATGCCAAGCTAGAGCTAGGTGGTCACCTCAATGCAGAAGGAGCCGCTGAAATGAGGACGTAACTAGCAAAGGTGAGGCAGAGACTAAGATAATTTGAAATCTTCTAGGCTAAGTGATTGGGAAGCCAGAAATTATATTTCAATAAATGCCTTCTGTTAACACACAGACTCAGATCTTAAAAAAAAAAAAAAAATTAGTTCAATTAAAAACAATCAGTTGTTCTCAAAGTATTTGATTAATGTAACTTCTTTAAAATGTCATGTCTTTAGACACAGATTCTAGAATAAGATTATGTTAAGGAAGGTTGGAAAAAGTTGGTATCGTCTGTAATGGGTATCGGGTACTCAGTTTGCCTCCTCTGACTCTTTGTTTCTGCCCTTAGGAGACAAAGATTCTAACACTTGAGTCCACACCCCCATATACTTTGTATTCTCTTTACATTTGAAAAAGAGATAAAATATTGACTTCATTTTTTACAAAGTATTTTACAGGAAGCTTATTTTTGTTACATTTATTTTTAGTTCTACTTTCCTCAGAAGCAGAATTTCCCAGAGGTTACCTTTGGCCACAGACAGGTAAAATCTCCCCAATCGGCATGAATCTCCTTTGTCTCCCCTTAGAATTACCGGCCAGAGATGCGTGCTCTCAAGCGGAGGCAAAGAGTGGGGTATCAGACTGCCTGAGTTCCAATCCCAGTTCTGTAACTCATGAGTCCTGAGATATTGGATAAGTCATTCAATGTTTCTGATTGAAGTTGATTCTCATCTGGAAAATGGGGCTAGCTAACGGTAACTCATCCCGGGTTTGTTCTGGTTGTGAGAATGGCTAGACAACGGGCCAACAAAGCTGACTGTGCCAGGCGCAAAGGAAGCATCTTATCCAACCCTAGGCTATATGAATTGTCTCGCCCACACCTCAGGACAGACAAGCTGCTTAGAAAGCAGCAGCATTTCTAAAAGGAGTTGCCGGTTCCCAAGTGACTAGTGCCCTTATTTTAGACGTGCTTTAGCACGAAAGATGTTAACACTACCACTTCACAGTTTACTTCTCCTGGGTAAATTGTTTTGAGAGCATTACCAAGAACCTTAAGATGTATATTTCCACATCTCTGATTTATGTAAAACTATCTGCCCAAAGGAAAACAGACCCTCTCTCTCTCTTCCAGTCTGGCCTGCTTCCCAGCTGTTCACGTTCCCTACAGGATTATTAGAAGCTCCACACGCTCGGCAGGAGAAAGAAAGTAAATAGCTCAGCCAGGCAGGCACCCCACCCACCATTTTATTTTCCTAAATCACTCCTTTAGCTAATATTTCAGGGACAGACACGCGACGCATCTGGCTCCAACCAAATATTTTCAGTCAGTCGGATTCCAAGGTAAATATTTGCCACTTCGATTGCAGTTTAACAGCGGTAGCGTGAAACAGGCAGCCATTTATCAACCTTCAATCAGGGCCGGCTGGCCGCTTGGGTGACGGAACCTACTTCCTCCCGGGTCCCCGCCCCCAAGCTTCCGGTCTTGCGCGCTTGGTGTCTGAGCCTTTCTGAGGCATGTGCAGGGAATTCTCCAAGCGAAACCTGGGAAAGGGTGTTTACGGGGTTGCTGAGCTGCTGCCTTCGCAGAGATCCTTTCATTTTAGCCGGTGCTGGTTTTCCTTACTCTTCACTTGTTGAAAGGGTGTTGGTTGTGGATGAGAAACACCTGGGAAGGGTTATGGAAGTCTCTTAGACTTGTGATTTGAGGTGGGAGGGCCGGGGAGATGTCCTCCTGAAGCATGTACCTATTACTTAAATTGCTTCCTTGGGTGACTCTTAACATTGGCCCAAGGCTTTTGAGCTCTAGTGAATAAACAGTGTTCAGGGCTTTGTGTCTTATCGTGTCATTTGCACTTGTGTGAGAATGGACATATTAGCTTTTTCTTATAAATGTACATTTTATGTAGGGAGAATAATAGAGATGAAGACACAGGAAAGTGGCTGGTGGGGTGGTTTTGTATTAAGAAGGAAACTTCCTGCCTCATTCTGTGTCAGGGTTCTTAACCTTTCTGGAGTCCTTTTGAGACTATGAAGACTAAAGACCCTTTGTTTTCCCAGGAAAAGATTTGTGAACACAGTACTTTGCCTATAACCTGAGGAGATTCATGGATGCCTAGAACCCATCTGCAGACTCCCATGGGGGTCATGGGCCCAAGGTTAGGAAACCTTGGATTTTAGTTACAGCATGCCCTGGTGACCTGTGCCAAATATTCCTTGTCTTGACCAGAAAGGACTTGGGTGAAAAAAATGAGGTGCTTGCCTTGGGCATGAAATTTAAGGGGGCATCAAAAAGTTCAGAAATCAAGATAAAGTTTTAATGCAATATTTTAAATGATCAAGTCTGCAAACTATGGCTGTGGCTTGTCAACCTTTTTTTGTAAACAAAACTTTATTGGAGCCAGGGTCAGGATTAGGACAAGATGGGTGAGGCAGTGTTGTACAAATGCAGGTTCAGAGTCTGTCTTTATTTTCAAGTTTTTATATTTTGTATTTTGTTCATTGATTTTTAATTTATAAATAGTGCATTAAAATATTGTTGTGAAATATTAATTTTGCACCTGACACTAGTGTCTCTGTGACTTACCCTAGCCTCCAGCCCTGCTTGTGTCCAGGATGCTGTTCAACTAAAAACCAAAGATGATTGATCACTCACGGTGCGTTAGGCCCTGGGCTTCCACATTTCCAGGCAGGAAGGGTAGAAGGAAAAACCGATCTATCAAGAGGGTTAATGTATATTCCTGGCTCTGCCATGTCCTTCTGGATAAGCTAAGCCAGGTAACTTAACTTTTCTGAGCTTCTTCCTAACTGCAGAATGAGAGGGTGAGAGTGGGTGCTTTCTGGTTCTGACAGTCTGCGGTTCTATGACTTTGAAAAAGGCAGCTAGGCCAAATTGTTCCCTAGAGAACGGAATCCACAGTGAACACCCAGTTACACATCCCAGCCCTCTAGGATTCTCCTGATTTGCCTTTTTGATGGAGGGGTTTGGTATTCTATAGACTTTAATTTGTCTCCGTGTGAAGGTCCTGACCATCAAATCTCTTTAACTTGAGTACTGATTGCTAGAGTCAAAGATCTTGAGAGTTGATGAGAGTAAAGTGTGGAGAGATGATTTTGTTTTAAGGAAAATGAGGCTCAGACAGGTGAAGTCAGTTGGCCAAGGAGGCACAGTGTCAGATTTAGAATGAAAACCTCAGTCCCTGACTGCCGTCTGGTTTTCTTTTCACTTCACCATGGTGGGATATGATGCATGCCTTTCTACTTCCTACCAGATAATTTCCTAAAAGTACTTTGAATTCTCTCTCCTAATAATCTTTCTGATTCCTGTGTTTATTAATTTCCTTGTTAATATGCTGCTCCCCAAACAACTAGAATTCATCTAGAGCTGGGGGATTGGGAGTCAGAATTCTTGATCAGTGTCTTAATCTTAGGTCTTCTTCCCTCTCCCTACCTTATTTTGGATTTAACTTCTATGGGGATTTTTTTTTAACTGCTACAAGGAATTTAATCTTAGAAAGCTGACTTCCTCTGTGTTTCTTTTGAAAGGTATTTTTATACATGGAGAGAACAAGTGATGCATAACAATCTATAAGGTGGGTACTGTTATTCCTATTTTTACTAACAAAGAAACTGAGGCACAGAAGGGTAATTAACTTGCTCAGGATTTCCCAGCTAAACATCAGAACCAGGATACAAATCCAAGCATCCTGACTCCAGCGTTGTGCGTTTTTAATTAGCACACTGTGTGGCCTCTCTTCTGGACCATTTCACCTGAGTTTGAACAATTCCAGCGATGGGGAGCTATCTCAGAAGGTCCTAGTTCTCTTGCCAGGCCACCTCATCTGTTGGAATGTCTTCCTTCTATTTATTGGAACAAGCCATAGGCAGTTATCCAAAATGGTTTGCTATTGTCAAATAAGAAGAAAGCTAGAAAGGAGAGTGAAGAACACAAAGTAAAATCTCTCCTTCTGTCCTGTCTCCACCAAATATTCCTGACCCGCTCACTCCCAGTTATATGGGCTTCCTAAACAGGCATAAAGTTCCCTCTTTCACTTTTGTGTCTATGGCAAGTAAATTCCCCATCCTATGTTTATACCTTGTTTTAAGAAACATGGATTATAAAGTATGATTAAGTAGCATAAAGTAAAAGTGTATGACATGATACAGCAATTTCACTTTTAGGTATTTTTCCTGCAGAAATAGTTACAGGAGCTTACCAGGATAAATAGTCAAGGGATTTTATTTCATTTTTGTAATTGCACAAAAATTGTAGGCAATTTAGATGTGCATCCATAAGGAAATGGCTAAGCAAATAATAAGTTAATGGAGTTGTGAGAGAATTTCAGTCTAAAATTGAACTGGAGGCGGGGCACCTGGGTGGCTCAGTTGGTTAAGTGGCTGATTTTGGCTCCGGTCATGACCTCGTGGGTTTCGAGCCTGCTTTGGAGTCTGTGTCTCCCTCTCTCTCTGCCCCTCCCTTGGTTGCACTCTGTCTCTCTCTCTCAAAAATAAATAAACATTAAAAAAATAAAATATAAATAAAATTGAATTGGAGCATAAGAAATGGAGACTCTCATGCATGCTTCCTCAGAAGAAAGGAATTTAACTGAGAGATTGATTTCTTATAGATGTCTGATTTGCAGAAGATCGAGTCTTCTCTCCTGACCTATGAACATCCACCAAGAATATCTCCCCATCCCCAAGCCAGTGAACTTGCTGCTTGGACTTGCTCTTTGCCCTCCTTGCTCATAAATACAGCCTGCCCCAAACCCACCAAGGACTCAGCTATAACTTGCTACAGCATACTTCTCAAATTGTGGTTCCCTCTATTTGCAAATAAACTCAAATTTCTGGTAATTTGACCTTGCCTCAATTTATCTCTTTGTTTAGGTTAACAGAGTATCTCTCTCTCTCTTTTTTTAATGTTTATTTTATTTTTGAGTGAGAGTTTGAGAGTGTGAGTGGGGGAGGGGCAATGAGAGAGGGGGAGACACAGAATCTGAAACAGGCTTCAAGCTCTGAGCTGTCAGCACAGAGCCCTACACAGGGCTTTAACTCATGAACTGTGAGATCATGACCTGAGCCGAAGTCACACTCTTCACCAACTGAGTCACTCCAGCGCTCCAAATATAATGTTTATCCTAATGGATGTGAAGTGGTATCTCATTGTGATTTTGATGTATATTTTCCTAGTGATTAGTGATATTGAGCACCTTTTCATGGGCCTATTAGCCATTAGTATATATTCCTTGGAGAAATAGTTATTTGAGTCCTTTTGCCCACTTTGTGACTGGGTTATTTTTGTTATTGAGTTGTAAGAGGTTTTATATGTTATCAGTCCCTTATCGGAGATATGATTTGCAAATATTTTCTTACATTTTGTAGAGAAATTTGCCTTTTCTTTCTATGGATAGTGTTCTATGATGCACAAAATTTTTAATTTTGATGAAATTTAATTTATCAATTTTTTGTTGTTTGTGCTTTTGGTGTCATATCCAATAAATTATTAAGACTTCATCATAAAGTGTCATTTCCCTAAACCCTTTTTCATTTTACTATCTTCACCCACCTCCTTCATTTTTTTTAAATAATGATTACATTATAAATAAATAATGTATAATTATAAATAAAGATATGCAACTGCCTGAGACCAAACTGGAAGAGGCAGGACTTAAATTAGTTAAAACATTAATATAGTCCTTAGTATTGCAGTTATTCTGGGTCACATTTTCTGGATATTATTTTGAGTTTGGTTGGGTCCAGACCACACATCTTCTCTTTGGCTGCAGCTAATATATTAACTGGCAGTGGGATCAAGTCCTGCTCCTCAGTGGCAGCTGGGCCCTCCCTTGGAGCCTCTCTACAATCCCTTCGCTTACTGCTAATTGACTTCCTAATTCCCCGCAGCAGCTGCTGTAAACCTTTTCCACTCTCCTCCATCCCTTTAATCTCTCTGCTCTCCTAGCTGAGAGGCAGGTGATCCTGCATCCGTGATCAGGTCTCTTTCCCCACTGCCTCTCTGTCCTTGCCACCTTCGCCTTGTCTCCCTGGGGCCCTCATCCCCAGGTCCCCCTTTATCTCCGGAGCCTGGCTCTTGCATTTACCCCCTCTCTCCTCGCTTCAATCTTTCCTCTTCTTTTCCCTTCACACATAAACAAACTCAAGTCTTCCTCAACCTATAAGAAACCCAACCATATTTCTCTTGAAGTTAATCCCGTTCTTTTTTCATTACTGGCAAGACCTTAATTTTTTTTTCTCATCACAAAAGTAACATAATAGTAGGATATTGGGAAGTACAAATAATCAAACATGCTTCAGACACCCGTAGTCATACTTCTAGAGGTAACCACCAATGTTAACATTTAGGTTTATATCTTTCCAGTCTTATTTCTAAGACTTTGAGACTTATTTAGACTTTGAGAGCATTCTGGATTTTCTCTTTTGTAATTTGACAGTTTTGCTGTGTCAGTGTTTTTCAATATCATGATTTTTAATCGTTGCATTAAAATTTCCATTGTTTGGATGCTTTGTAATTAGCCATTTTAAGTCATAATCATAGGATTAATTATAATTACTTGCTATAGTTAATATAACAGTACAGCCTTTATGAATATATCTTTGCACATAGTCCTGATTATATTTTTTTAGTACAAATTTATGAAGGGAACTTCCTGAATGGATATTTTAAGTATTTGAATACATATTTTATTATAAAATATAAGTGTTTTGATAGAGTAGCCAACTTCATCACTTCAACTTTTAACTCCTGTTTACTGAATTCTAAGCAATCCTGGCTTGGCCACCATTACTGAAGCTGCCCTGTCAGAGGGCAAGGGCAACATCAATTACTAATCACAAGTCTTTCAGGTCCTATCCTGCCTCATCGCTTTGCAACAACTGCCACTTTCAGTCTTTTCCTTTTAAAAGTGTTTTTTCTTTCTATTTTACTTGAGTCCTTCTACGTTTCTGGTATCTCATTTTCAGGCTCTTTCCTGGTTCCTTTGGTTCTGTGTGATTTTTTCCTTATTCTCTACTTACCTCAGATTTTCAACTATTGCATTCGTGCCTTTGCTACATAGATCTCAACACAAATCTGACCTGAGTTGGGGTCTGCCAGCCTCTCCATCTCACATCTCCCCATCATTCCCTAACGCTGCCCCCTCTCCTCAACTGTACGTGTGCTTTTTGCTCCAGTCATGCTGAATTGCTGGCATTTTCTATGCCTCTGATCATGTGGTGCTCTGTGCTTGGAAATTCATTCTCCCCTTCCTCACTTGATAAAGCTTTACTTTTAAGATTCACTTCCTTCGGGAAGCTCCATGACAACTTCCACTCCCACACTTTGATGCCTCTTTGCTCCCTGCCCTGGCCAACTAGGGTGACCTTCCTCTATGCTGTCATGTTCATGCTTCTCTCCTTGTGCTGTGTTATAATGGTCTTTTCCTAGGTTGTAAGCTCCCGGAGGGCAGGAATTGTGACTTTGAGGATTATATTCCGAGAGTGCAGCCTGGTCCTTGTCATCTAGTAGAAACTATAGTGAATATCTTCATCCCTTAGGGTGACTCAGTTGGTTAAGCATCTGACTCTTGATTTTGGCTCAGGTCATGATCTCACAGTCATGAGGTTGAGCCCATCATCAAGCTCCATGCTGGATGTGGAGCCTCCTTGGGATTCTCTCTCCGTCTCTCTCTCTGCCCCTCCCCTGCTTGTGTGCTTCCACACACACACTCTCTCTCTCTCAAAATAAATAAACATTAAAAAAATCTTCATCCCATGGTGAAATCATACTCTGATCTTCCTCTAGGGACCTGTCCACCATCTTACTCTTGAGCCATGGGTTTGAGTGGGACTGACCTAATCCTACTTGTAGGGGTAGGTCTAAACTGGCCACATTACCCAGTTATAGCAAAGAAGTCTTTTTTTTTTTTTTTTTAAGAAAAAACTTTACATTCTGTGACACCTATTGGGAGAGACATGCTTCTCTTCCTCTACATGATACAGTGTAAAGACCTAAGGTAGAATTGTTTATCCATTTTGCTAGTGTGAAGGGGTGCCTAGAACTGTCTGAGGGCTGTGTGTGAAAGATGAAGCTGTTATCTTGAAATACAAAACAGAGACATAGAGTCCATCAGCATATTCATGTATGTGTGTATGATTATTGTTTTATTTAACAATCATGTGTGTTATGTTTCTTATGTGTCATGGGCTGTTCTATGTGCTTTATAAATATTGACTCATTTAATCACCATATCAATTATTATCATCCCTATTTAATGGCAGCAGAGAAAACCAATACACAGAAAGGCTAGATAACTTGCCTGAGGTCACACAGCTCTTAAGTGGAGATTTGAAGCTGGGCTTAGTCACCAGTCTTATGCTGTCTCTCACTGTATAGTGGCACCAAAGAAGGGTTTAAAGAACCCTTTCTCTGAAGTCAAACATCTATTCAATGTGATGTCATTTCTTCATTGTGTTTGAAATCTAGTTAACTATAGGTCTTGCACCTGGATGCAGAATGAGGGAGTCTCTCAAGCAGGATTTAGATTTTCTTATCTATAGCTAATGAACACAGCACCTATGATCTCTGAGCAGGTTTTTTGCATCAGATTTTTAAGTGTTCCCTGCTCAGAAAAAGATAGATAGGAGTCTGTCTCTTCGTGTGGTTTATTGGGTCATGGAATATGAGGGTTGGAAGAGGCCCTTAAAAATGATTCCCTCTGACCCTCTAAGTTGCTGATGGGAAAACTGAGGCCCACTGAAGAAGTGTGGCTTGTTCAGGGTCAAAGAGAGAATGTAGTTTGTTTGCTGCACTGGTGGTTTGTAGCCCTTTCCATTTGAAAAGACTTTCTAGAACTCAGCATGTACCAGGCCTAGATGAGAGTGTAGTGACAAGATTTGGGTCCTGCACCATAGAGACTAGAAAGCAAAGGGTAAATGTTGGCTTAGACACAGCCATAAGCAGGGTGGAGGCCTCATTGCCTACCCCTCCCTCCTAGGATCATTCTGAGTGACACCTTTCAGGAAACCCAGAGATCTTGATGGGCATGTCAAGGTCACTTTTGAATCCTCAATTCCTTGACCTCTCAGAAGAATTCGACACAGTTATCCATTCCCTCTTCAAAACTTTTTCCTCCAAGGCACTTTGACCTCTTGGTTTTCTTCATGCTCCTCTGGCTGTTCCTTCTTATTCTTTTTTAAAAGTTTATTTGTTTATTTTGAAGGAGAGAGAGAGTGAGCACGAGCAGGGGAAGGGCAGAGGCCCAAGCAGTCTCCTCACTGAGCATATAACCAGATGTGGGGTTCGAACTTATAAACCATGAGATCATGACCTGTGCCAAATATGTAACTGACTGAGCCATCCAGGTTGCCCCCTGGCTATTCCCTCCATAACCCCTTCTAGTTCTTTCTCCACCTGATTTTGAGGCTGGTGTGTTCCTGATCCTCTCTTTTTCTCCCTTGCCATACTCTTCCTGGGGATAAAGAGATATCATCTATCCTCATAGATTTTTATGATTTACATGCTGGTACTTCTCAAATTTGTATCTCCTAGCTCTCTCTCCAAATGTCAGACCCGTACATTCAAGTTACCAGCCAGGCAGCTCCGCTTGGATACCCCCCGGCACCTCAGTGTTCACGTAGACAAAACTGCTCTCACTGCCTGTACTTTATCTGCTCTCCTAATCCATATTTGTTTCCCTCATGGTCTCTGTCTCAGTAAAAGTACCACTACCTATACAAATCTGCAAGCTAGACACCCTTGACTTCTCCTTCTCCCCATCGCCATAGCAACTTCTCTGGTTTAGAACTTCGCCACCTGTGGTAGCCTTGTGACTGGTCTTTCTGCTTCAGAATTGCCCCACTCTAAGTTGTTCTTCACATTGAAACCAAAATGAACTGTTTTTGCATTTTCAAAAAGGTGTATTTTTAAATTAGAAAATTGATACACACTTGAGACAATTTGAAACAGTGTCGTTAGTGGGATATAAAGTAAAACCTGAAGGACTCCCGTCTCCCATATTTCCAACCTAAATGCGGGTAAACAGTTTGGAATATTTCCCATCGGGCTTTTTTCTATGCTTATCCGAACATAACTGGGCATCTACAGTAGGTCGTATGCCACTTTATTTTCCAGAAATCCAGAACTTCCCATTTCCTTGAACATTCCAGGCTCTATGTTCTTTCCTTAATTTTTTCATGTTTTCGCTTCTGCTCTTTCCTCACCTTCCTTCCTTCAGCCAGCACCTCCACATCCTTTATGATTTATCTCATATATCATCTCCTCCTCGTGCTCCCAGATTCAATAAGTATGTCTCCTTTTACCTCTCTAAGTTATTGTGCTGCATTATTATAAGTTCTTCTGTCTTGCTTTCTCCCACTGGGATAGAACTTCTGTAGGAATAGTCTGTGCCTTATTCTCCATGGCATTCCCCTACACTTGACATAAAACTGGGCTTAGTGTTCAGTTCACAGGACTGAATGATTGTGACTCTTATTACTGCCTGAGTCTCCTGAAGTGCAAGTGCCTTGGGTCGGGAGGCAGTTGTTCCAAGCAAACGGGACTATGAAGCTTCCTGACCATCTGTTCACAGCAAGAATAGGAGACAAGATAGAGTCTGAAGAACAAGAGAAAGGATCCAAGAGTGAGAAGGAGCCTGGTGGCATCAAGGGAAGAAAAGGAACTAATATTTATGAAGAATATTCACATTTAGCACCTTGTATATGCTATCCTATCTAATCTTCCCAGCACTACCATCCCCACTTTACAAATGAGAAAATTGAGGGTCAGGATGTAAAGTACCTTGCCCAAGGTCACCAAATGAGTATCAGAGCCAAATAACAAGCCAATTCAAATCCAATTCTGTGTGAGTTCAAAGTCCAAGCTCTTACACACTGTGCACATTGGTGACCTGGTGAGTATGGAAATCTAGCCATTTCCCTAGATCCTTCATGGTACTTGGAAAAAGTCTCTGTCTTGGAGCCTCTGAACAGAGAGATCTAAAGGGCTTTAGCTTCTAGGGAGATAGTGACAAACCCAGCATGTAGATTTTTAGACATTGTGGGTGTTTTCACTTCCATATGCCTTGAAAGGGAGGCTATGGCTTCGGAGTTTGTGTTGGAGGAATTTAGTCTTCCAGGGCTCTGGAGAAGGCCAGCAAAGGCTTTGGGAAGTCTCACTCAGCTGAGCTTTTTGCAAATTTCCCTCAGGCAGCTGTGACTATCCCTAGTCTTCTCCTAGCCCTTCATCAGCCCTAGTTGCTGTGTCATTTCAGGATCTGGTAGCCAGAGTTCACCTATGGGACAGAATCATCTCTGGAGGCTTAGCAGCCAGGTTTCCAGGTCCTTCTTGGCAGCTGTGGGTTCCTTGAGATTGAGGAGGGCACTGTAGAACAGGGGTGGGGAGCTAAGGGAATGTCGGAGTAAGGAGCTGTGTCAGGGGTGAGGCTGAGTCACAGGGGATGCTAGTCCTTCAGTCCACAAATGTTTACTGATGCTACCTCAGTATTGTTTGTTTTTTGAGGTAAGGAATGCCAGGTCTGTGCTTTAGGCATACTGAAATACTAGTGGTTCCTGTCTGTGTCCTGTATCTCTTATCTCCAGAGCTTTATATATGCTATTTGCTGACTGGAATGTCTCCTACCTCTTCTTTTCACTGCTAACTCCTTTTTATTCCTTAGGTCTCAGCTTGACTATCACCTGACTTTCCAAGGCTGAGGACCTCACACTCCAAGGCTGGGTAGGGGGCATTTGCTGGTTAACTCTACCCTTCTGTTTTCCCTGTTTTCTTGAAGGAAGTTCTTGGACTCCCCATTTGGGAAATTCATTCATCCCATAGTTAGCCTCCTAGTTAGTATGACTGACACCCTTTCCTTCAGCTCCAGGCAAGGGTCTGGTTGTTTAAGCCAATTCTCGTGTGTCATTCCACTTGTTTACTGTGGTCAGTTCAGGTATGGGCGTAGATTCAGAAACAATGAACCAAGGAGAAACTAGAGGCATTAAGAGTTGCCAGAAGAGCCACCTTCTCTTCTAGAGACTGAATGAAGAAGGATGGAGGTATGCAGCTTCGCTGTAAGCAACCTAGAATTTAATAGAGGAAAGGTTTAAGGGGTAACATTCTGGTGGGAATACAGGCTAGCGAACTTAGCCTCTATCATTAAAAATAGAATGTTTTGGCTCCCATATTTACTGTTTATTTACTTTCAACTTTTTCAAGATTTTGTACAAGAAAGAGGGGTGCTGCTCATGGAGACCCTTTGGAGCTCCAGCACAGTCTTTGCATACACACCCACCCACACGTACACACATGCTCTTGGGGTTATTTAAAAAAATTTTTTTTAATGTTTATTTATTTTTGAGAAAGAGAGAGAGGCAGGCAGAGAGAGAGGGAGACACAGAATCTGAAGCAGGCTTCAGGCTCTGAGCTGTCAGCACAGAGCCTGATTCAGAGCTCGAGCCATGAGATCATGGCCTGAGCCAAAGTCGGACGCTGCACTGACTCAGCCACCCAGGCGGCCCAGCGTCATTTTAATATACTCTTTGGATCATATCCACCTACTTAATAAAAAAGTTTATTTATTTACTTTGAGAGAGAGATAGAGGGTGTAAGCAGGGGAGGGACACAGAGAGAGGGTGAGAGAATCCCAAGCAGGCTCTGAGCTTTCAGCATGAAGCCCAATTTGGGGCTCCATTCCACAAGCTGTGAGATCATGACTTGAGCTGAAATTAAGAGTCAGACTCTTAAACGACTGAGCTACCCAGGTGCTCCCATATTCACCTAGTTTTTAAAAAAATTAATTTTTAAGATTTGAATTACAAATATTTTCCAATGTATTTTCTGTGGCCTTTGTTTTTGGTACAAGATTTGTAAAGTTTTATAGCCAAACATATCTTTCATCTTTTTTAGAGCCTCCAAGTTTCCAGTCTGTGTTATGAAGGTCTCCCCATCCTTGGTCTATAGTATAGTCTCCAAAGGTTTTTTGCAATATTATTTTTCATTGTTTTGCTCTCTTACATTTTTTTTCCATTTGGATTTTTTTGTGTGTGTAATATGTAAGATTAGAGTCCATTTTATTTTCTCCTATATGGATAACCAATTGTGCCAATATCATTTATTAAATAGTCCATTTTCTTCCCACCAAATCAAACTTCCACATGTATCATGTGTTAACTTTTCATAAATATGACTGTTGATTATAGATTTTATATTTTGTTTTACTCACCAATTTACCATTTCTATTTCTGTTTGACTTTTTCCTACATTCTGTACAGCAACACTCTTTAACTGTTCTTTTTATGATTTTCTTCTCTATTTTAGTCATTTATTTTTCATATGAATTTGAAGATAGTTTTGTGAAATTTCATTGAAAGTATTGTTTGGATTCTAATTAGAACTAATTCAATATACGTATCAATTTGAGGAATATGCCCAAGAATGTAGCATAAGATCTTATTTTATAGATTCCAATACATTTATTTCAGTTAAGCCTGTGTCTGTCTTATTAAATAGATCTCTAAGTGTGTTATAGTTTTGGTTGCTTAAATGTAATACTTTCCTCATTTCCTTTGCTAATATTTGCCAATAAAATAAAGTTATATTTTTTTATGTTTATCTTATATTAGTCATCTTACCAAAAAATGTAAGGTTACATGGTAAGATTGGGGACTGGGTGGGAATTGAATGTGTTGGGGTCCGTGGGCACAGGGCTGGGTTGGCGTGGAGCCTGAGGGTATTAGAAAAGGACACAGACCAAACACAAGAAGAAGAATTGATTGTGTGTTCAGCGCATTGTGTTAGTAGGGATTTGTTCCAATGTGAGCAGCTGTGAATAACAGAAACCTAAAAAGCAGTGGATTATGTAGAATAATGTTTATTTCTCACTTTCATTAAGAAGTCTATTGTAGGCAATTCAAACTGTAGTCCTCAGGAACCCAGTCTACTTCTAGTTGTATATTCTGCTGTCCTTCAGATGTGGTCCTCATCATGATGGTCTAAGATGAACTCCAGGCATCACATCTGTGTGCCAAGTAGGATAATGGAGGAACGGGAAGAAGAGACATAGGGCACATTGTAGGTATATTATAAATTTCCCAGAAGCTGTCACACAATAATTCTACTCACTCTGTTGGCCAGAACTGAATTTTATGGTTATGTCTAGTTCCAAGGGATGCTGGGAAATATTTTTATTTAAGATCAAAATTCTGAAGATTATAAGGATTTTTATTCCAAGTCAAGGTTCTAAAATGGTGATAATAGACATATTGGGATTGGCAGCCAGTGGTCTCTGATGCAGATATGTTTGTAGCGAGGTAAGGGCATGTGTTTTCCTTTGTAGCTCTCAGCTGCTAGGGCAGAAAAGAGAAGCAGAAGTTGAATGGAATATGCTGCAGAGGATTGAGGGGCTGCAGAAGAATAGGAGTGCCAGGCATGGAGGGTGTGGGGGAGAGAACAGTTTAAGTTTGGTTGAAAAGGAAAGAAGGCTGCCTAGGGGATGATAGACTGGGAGAAAGAGGAGGGATCAAGGGATTAGTGGTCTTCGGCTGAAATGCAGACGCACAGTTAGATGGCTGGGAGGCAGCATCCGAAGATGGCATGTTTGGCAGTGATGAGATGAGTAGTCTGGATGATGGATGCGGAAGGGTGATCAAGATCATTCAATGCAAGGAAGGTAACATTTGGCTTTGGAGGGTTCTCCCCCTGCACACTGAACTGCTCCAGGAGGATGGTAGGAGTAGGGAGACAGAGAAATTTAGGGAAGTTGGTGTAGTTAGATAGTTTGAGCCCCAAAGGAATTACACTGGAGGAAAGTATTGGTTTTGAAACACACAGGAGTGTGAGGACTCCGATCCCACCTCCTGGCTTCATCTGCTGAACCAAGTAGACACATAGGTATGAGAGGACAAGAAGTCATCCCTCAGGATGGCTATAGAAGATGCCTGTGATCGGGTGATAAATAGGTCTCAGGGATGTCGAAGAAGAGAAGAGAGCCTTGTGTGATGAGGTGAAGGATGAAGGGGATTGATTTGCCTTGGGATAAAGGATTCCAGTGGGCACAGAGGAAAGCTTTGCAGGAAAGAGGAGCAGCTAGTGTTTGGGAGAAGATACATAGGACAGAAAGGGGTGGGGAATGTGAGAACAAATGAGAAGGTTTACATTTTGGACAGTGACATAAGTCTAAAAGATGTAACATGTGGGCATGGGGCGTCCACACAGATCTCTGGGGTCAAGTTGTCTTGGGGAAGTCTTAAGCTGTGGCTCAAGAAGGACTTGGGCCGGTATAAGGCTCCTGGCTGTGGGTTAGCCCAGGGATGGAGTTTTGGTGGTTAGAGACCACACCAGGGATTTCCAGCAACCTAAATGTGGAACAGTCACAGGTCAACAAGAGATCCATTCCTTCCTTGGAAGTCTCCCTTGCCTAGCTTCCAAGGCTTCCGGGATAAAGTTTGAGCCCAGAAACAACCATCACTCACCCTGCCAGATAACTCTGGCTGCCCAACATTGCTGAGAATCATGCTCTTCTAACATCTATTTTGATTTAAAATCTTTTATGTTTGAGGTGAACTTTTCTCTGTTGACAATGGGTTGGGTTTAGCCTATTCATTAGGTGTGGAACTCCTAGCTTGTGGTAAATCCTGATTGGAAAACAATATAAACATATTTCCTGGTAAATGTATAAGTATATATAGATGTTGGTTGTTCCCCTCCCCACCACTAATACACACTGGAGAAGCAATTTGAAGCAATTTAGATGTGCTCAGCATCTGGCCATCATAAAAGGTTTCGAGTGAGTCATGATTTTGCACCAACAGAGAGGGCTTGTCATGCTTGTGGAGAGAATTGTATTTACCTCTCCTTCTGCCTGTGAGCCTCTCTATTACTTTATGATGATCAGTCTGATTTGTGTGTAAAGAGACTGCTGAGATAAGAGTTTGGGGAAGGGAGGCAAGGAGACGAGGAGGAGCACCCAGACAGCTACACGTTCAAGGCAAAACAGTTTTGGGGAGAATGACCTGTTTTTGCTTTTGAGAAGCCAGAAAGAAAGAAAGAAAGAAGAAAGAAAGAAAGAAAGAAAGAAAGAAAGAAAGAAAGAAAGAAAGAAAGAAAGAAAGAAAGAAAGAAAGAAAGAAAGAAAGAAAGAAAGAAAGAAAGAAAGAAAGAAAGAAAGAAAGAAAGAAAGAAAGAAAGAAAGAAAGAAAGAAAGAAAGAAAGAAAGAAAGAAAGAAAGAAAGAAAGAAAGAAAGAAAGAAAGAAAGAAAGAAAAGAAAGAAAGAAAGAAAGAAAGAAAGAAAGAAAGAAAGAAGAAAGAAAGAAAGAAAGAAAGAAAGAAAGAAAGAAAGAAAGAAAGAAAGAAAGAAAAACAGTGAAAAAAGCCTCATCTTGTGAGTTAGGAGATGACCTCTACTCCTAGCTGTAGGCTACTCAATCTCTTGGCACCTCAGTTTGCTCATCTGACAAGTGGGCCCAATAACAGTTGCCGTATCCAGTTGAGAGAGGAAAGGAGAACTCTTGCTTGAGAGCACCGTAGGGTGCCAACTGTGCTGTGGGCTCCTTAAATCTGCCATCTCATTAATGTCCAAGACAATCCCATGAGGGAAGTGGCATTAAGCCATTCTTCAGCTGAAAACCGAGACATGGTGAGTCAAAGTGGCTTGTCCAAGATCATAAAGCTTCTCAGGACTCAAACCTACATCTGTCTGGCTCCAAATCCTGTGTTCTTCCCATCACTTCATGCTGACAGTGAGGTCATAGAACACATTCTAGTCTCCTCCTCAGGAGGGGAAAAGCACAAAATGGTTTCCCTGCTGTAAGGCCCAAGATGTCCCTGGGTCCTTGGTCCCCACAGAGAGCCCAACTAAGCCCAGTTCTGCTTCCTCAGAGCCCTGCTCTCTGCTGTGGGAGCAGGTGGGTTGTTAATCTGATAAACGGCTTCCTGCTGAGGTGGGAGGGGGAGCTAAAGGGCTGCTGAATTGCCCTCCAGAGTGGCAGGTGGGAGACTCCTGTGCTTTCACCCACAGAATTGCTTTAGGACTATGATCTGAAAAGATGAGGGCTTTGGGGTTGGTTAGCCTGGGTTGGGAGACGTGGCTCTGCCTCTTGCTAGTATGTGACCTTGCCTGTCTTTCAGTTTCCTCATCAGTAAAATATGGATAGGAATGTACACATTAAAGGGTGGCTGTGAATATTAAATGAGATAATGTGGGAAATCAGCAAAAGCCTAGCATCTTTGTCATATATTATACACGATCAAGTAAAAGGCAGCTGTTGTTTCCATGGAGGAGGCGGGCAGACTTCCAGGGGAGCTATTTAGGCATTGAGTAGTTTTTATGTCCCATCTCTTATGTCCACATCACAGTCAATCATTTATTCTTTTTTTAGAAAATATGTTCTAAATGCTCTGTCAGCTTCTGGGGAAAAGCATGTATGAGAGAGGCAGCATTCTTCTTGCTGTAGAGCTCACAGTTGAACTGGAACCCCATGTGGCAGGGAAGTATCTGGTACAATCACAGAGGGAGCAGGGTCTATGAATCTAAGCTTGACTGGCCCAATGAGGTCTCTTAGAGAGTCTGGCATTTTAAAAGCCAGGCCTCCTTTCCAGGTGTAACCAGGGTCTTATTATGGAGTTGTGAGACACACTCCTTCCTTTGTGGAGACAGCAAAGACTAGGCTTATAGACTGCTGAGGGAAGGAGGAGGCAGAGCCCTGAGTATGGGTGGTCTCCAAGGCAGTCCTGAGGGTGCTTCCCATCTGGTGCTGGGGAAAACTCACCACTTTTGTCAGAGACAGACGATGCCCTAGCTCAGAGTTTATGGGATAATTTACTTGTTATCTGAAGCATTTATGAAGTGTTAGGTGTCGCCATATCTGCCAGGGATGGTAAATATGCTCCAGGTCCCAGGTCATTGCCTCACAGGTCAACTTGATGTTGGGCAGATCAGTGAGCACTTGAGGCCTTTCCTGGAAGGCAGTAAGATAGGTATCTGGGCTCAGGCATGGTACTTCGAGAAAAGGCTCGTTGTCAGTCTCCTTGGTAGGAAGCCCAAATCAGCTATTAGGAGGGTTGGATAGGGATAGACAGAGTTCACCCCTCTGGGCTTTTCAGATCTTCCATGATCCAGTCCTTTCCCATTCCACTCTACCCAACTATCCTGTTCATTCCTCAACATCCAGCTAGCAGCTAGTTCCTCATGAGTCTGCAGACACACCTCACCGATTTTGTTCGCAATTGGATCCCTACTGTTGCACTTCTTAGCCATAGCTAGCTCATCTTGCAAGCCCAGATCTCATTCTGCCTCCTCTAAAAAGCTTTCCTTAACTTTTGTAGTACATTGACCTTTTCCCCTCTCAAAGCTCCCCATTTTAGTGACTATGCATTAATTATCTCATGCATTAATTCATTCAATGCATTGGCAATCTTACTTGTTCTATATGAAAAATCCATCTACTTCTCTCCATTTGTACTGCTTCCCACCCTAGTTACCTCTAGCTTGGATTATTAAATACCCTCGTAACTAGTCTTCCTGCTCTCATCCTGCCTCTCTCCAACTCCTCTGTACTCCATGGAATATTTAGTGATCTTTTATAAAGGCAAATTAGTTTCAGTCACTCCCCTGTTTACAGTCTTCCAGTAGCTTCCCAAATTCATCTCCACAGTTCACAAGGCTCTGCTTCTCTGGTACATAGATGCCTTCCCAGCCTCTTCTTATCCCATATTCCTCTTGTTCATTCTGCTTCAAGCACCTCAGCCTTCTCTCCATTTCCCCAAAAGGCCAAACCATTACCACTGCCTCAAGGCCTTTCCACTTGCTGGGCCTTTTGCCCAGAATGGTCTCAGCTCCTCGATGCCTGCCTCCTTCTCATCATCCAGCATTCTGTTCAAAGTAACCTCCTCAGGAGGTCTTTTCTGAATACGCAATTCAAAGTAACTCCTTAAATCACACTTTATCTCATTACACTATTTCCTTTATATCATTAACATTTTCTGAACTTATCTGGTTTCTTTGTACTATCTACTTCTTTCCACTAGATAAGAAGTACCTCCAGAGTAGAAACAATATCTGTCTTGTTCACTGCTATATCCTCAGAGTTTAGAATAGTACTTAACATGTATGAAACCAAAATATGTTGCTTAATAACTTATTCTATGGATATTAAATGTCTTCTAGGTATGAATCACTGAAAATCAGTAATTACTACCACTGATTAGAAATACAGATGCCTATCCTTGAAACAGGGTTTCACAGAGATGGTCTATGAAACTCTGGTGGTTAGCCAAGGAGTTTGCAACTGGTTTGATGATTTTAGAGAAAAATATGATCAAGCAATTTTGTTCACATACACTTCACTAATTTTAAATGTAAGATTAATTAAGATTTCTATAGAAATTCTGTTCCCTTCTTAATAATTGTTTTATGATATTCACTGCAACTATATTGGTCAGTTCATCATAGCTAATTTGAGTAATCAATTATAGATTATTTTGTATAATGTGTTTCACACCTTGATACTGTTAAAAATCTTACTTATAAACATTTATGTTTTTAAAGTTACTTTTGTATTAAACTATGAATCTAAAGTAATTAAAGGGTACAGTTAATGATGAAGGTAATGTTATCAATAGTATAATACAAAATAATTCTGTAAGTGTAAATATTGAATATGGTTACAGTATGAATATACAGCATGAATCTGTATGAGCTAGGTCAAAATAATCTATGAGAGTGTTTATTTAGTATAGAAGCTAGAAAAGAGATGTTCATTTAGGATATACATTACTGAATGTTTGAAAATTGGACTTTATTGCATTGTAATGGTCCCCAAAGACATGGTTTCTTGTAACACTTTGCCCTATAGTGGCACAAAGTCACCAAATTTTGACACAATTTTCAAACAAAATATGATTATCTCTCTGGTAAATCAAGTGATATTTTCTAGAGTGAAATTTTCTAGAGTGGTTAATTTTGTCAGTAAATGTAAAGAGAGACCAAAACTATAAAGGCGTTGTTCAAAATTGCACTTCTTAGAGCAAAATTGCATACAAGTCATATTAATGTGAAGATGCTTGAATAACCAGCCTAAAAAAATAATAAGTATTGGCTTTAGAGAAAAAGCAGAACAAAATTTTGGCACAATTCTTTTATCAAAAGATCCTATTGAAAGTAAGTAAAGAAAATAACTAGATGTGGAACCTGGTTGAAGCCAATCCTCATTGAGCTGACTATAGACACGTTGGTGAACAGTTGAAAGCAGTTTGTCTCTCTCACTTTTTGGAGTAATTATTAATTTTAAAACTATTATTGTTTTATTTACATTTTTTTTAAATTGAGGTGGGTTTGGAGCTAAACATGTTGGATTGAACACATGTTTACTCTCTACTACCTTCCAAAAATTGTCAGTAAATGGATTTGTAGTAAAGCGTAAAGTGGACTTCTGTTTTAATCCATGATGAACTAATAGGGGCCACTTTTATGCTGCCACAGAAATAACTGGAAACTGTATAAAGAGTATGAAACACACATTTTTTGATACTGGACTAGAGGTAGCACAGATTGTGATTCCTGAGAGAAGAGAGAAAAATGAGGTAAGTTCTATTATCACTCAGGTTTCTACCTGGAAGCACATTCCAGATCACGAAGCTGGGAGGGGAATCCCAAGTACAGCATGGTGGTCATACTTAGTTGAAGAGAGAGATTGGAGTTCAGGGAAACTGAGGCAACTGAAAATTATAAGGAAGAATTCCAGACAAGAGGGGGTTATACAGAAAAGTTCTCCAGAAATCTTTTTAAAATTAGTTTTTATTATTTTTTATTTTCGAGAGAGAGAGAGAGAAAGAGGGAGAGAGAGAGAGAGAGTGTGTGTGTGTGAGTGGGGGAGGGGTCAGAAGAAAAGAGAGAGAGAATCTTAAGCAGGCTCCATTCTCAGCACAGACCCCAACACGGGGCTTGATCCCACCACCCTGGGATCATGACCTTAGCTGCAATCAAGAGACAGATGCTTAAGCAACTGAGCCACCCAGGTGCCCCATGAATACTAAGAAGTAATAAGAAAAAAATGATGAAACATTTTCTACATTAGATAAAAATGCTAAGACAAAGATACAAGAATATTAACAGAATAAACTTACATATACAAAATCATATCAAACCATATCATAATCAAGTTGTTAAAAACTAATGTTAAAGAGCTAGAGATAAAAATCAGTATGTACAGAAAAACAAAGATAAGAATGACTACAGACTTCATGTCTAAAGCTATGCAAGCTAAGAGACAATGGTATGATTTCTTTAAAGTGCCAAAAGAAAAAAATAAGACAGTTTGGACGTAAGTGAAACTATTCTTTAAATGTGAAGGCAAAAAAAAGAGATAGAGAGAGAGAAGCTTTTTCATAAAAACAAAAGTTGAAAGAATTTGTTGTCCAGAAACTTGCACTATGCAGACTATTCAGGCATAAAGAAAATATCAGGTGGGAATATGGATTTACACAAAGGAATGAAGAGTGCTTGAAATGGCATATATGTGAGTAAATATAAAATACTTTCTTCTCCCTCATTTTAAAATGTATTTAAAATATAATCACAAAGCAAAAATTAGATGCATGGTAGGATTTAGATCATCTGTACAAGTGAAATGTGTGACAATAGTAGCACAAAGGATGGGAGAAATGAAATGATAGTATATTTTTGTTATGAGGTTTTTACATTATACCAGAAGTGATAAAACATTATTTGAGAACATAGTGTGTGTAAATAATAAATAAGTAAAAGATGCATGTTTTAAATCCTAGAGAAACTACTAGAAAAACCCCTAAAACAAAAGAGATATAGCTAATAAACCAATCTTGTAGATTAAATGGAGTGCTAAAAATACTCAATTATTACAAAAGAAGTCAGGAATAGGGGCGCCTGGGTGGCTCATTTGGTTAAGTGTCTGAGTCTTGATTTTGGCTCACGTCATGTGATCTTACAGTTGGCAAGATTGAACCCTGTGTCAGGCTCTGTGCTGACAGCACGGAGCCTGCTCGGGATTCTGTCTCTCCCTGTCTCTATGCTCCTTTCCAACTTGCACATGTGTGCTCTCTCTCTCAAATAAACATTAAAAAAAATTTTTTTTAAGTCAGGAATAAAGGAAAAAAGAACAACGAACAGATGGGACCAAATAAACAAACAGGAAGATGGTAGAATTAAGCCCAACCATCTTAATAATTATATTTATTATAAAGAATCCAAACACCCCATTTATAAGGCAGAGATGGTCAGACCAACTGGATTAAAAAAGCAAGATGCAACTGTGCACCGTCCAGAGGAAACCCATTTTAAATACAAATATACACATAGGTTAAAAGGCTGGGAAAGTTATATCATGTAAGCACCGTTCATAACAAAACTAGAATGACTATGTTAATATTAAAGTATACCTTAGAACAAGAAATGTCGTGTGGAATAAATAGGATCATTTCATAATAATCGAAAGTACAGTTGGTCAAGAGGACATAACAATTCTAAATGTGTGTACACCCAATAACAGAACTTCAAAATAGATGCAGTCAAAACTGACAGAGAAATGAACAAACCCAGGATTATTGTTAGAGATTTCAATATTCTTCCTTCAGTAACTGATAGAACAAACTGACAAAATTAGTAGAGATACAGAAGATAAAAACCAACCCTATCAGCCAACTCGACCTAGTTGACATTTACAGAATACTTTACCAAAAAGCAGCAGAATACACATTCCTATCAAGTGCATATGAAACATTCATTCACCAAAGTAGGCCATATTATGAGCCATAAAATGAGGGGCGCCTAGTGACTCAGTCAATTGAGTATCTGACTTCGGCTGAGGTCATGATATTGCTGTTTGTGAGTTCAAGCCTCTTCTCGGACTTGCTGATGTCAGTGAGGAGCCTGCTTCAGATTCTCTTTCCCTCTCTCTTTCCACTCCTCCCCCGCTTGTGCTCTCTGTCTCTCAAAAATAAATAAAACGTTTTTAAAAAATGAGTCTCAATTAATGTAAAACAATGAAATCATACTAAGTACCTCCTCTAGTAAGAGTGGGATTAAATTAAAAATTAAATATATATTCAGAAAAAAACAACACACTTCTAAATAATGTAAAGGTAAAGTTAGAAATCACAAAGAAATTTAAAAATTTTTAAATTTTAAAATGAAGATGAAAGTTTTCAACCTTATGGGATGTGGTTTAGGCAGTCCTTAGAAGAAAATGTATTGTTTATCTTAGAAATGAAGATAGGTCTCAAACCCATGATCTAGAGTTCCACCTTAAGAAGCTAGGAGCAGAGGAGCAATTTGAACCCAAAGGAAGTAGAAGAAAGGATATAATAAAGATCAGAAAACAATGAACCAAAAAATAGAAAAAAGGGAAAATCAGTGAAACAAAAAATTTGATCTTTAAAAATCAATACAATTGATAACATCTAAATAGAATAATCAAGAAAAAGAAGACACAAATTATCAGGATCTGGGAAAAGAGAAAATGTTTCTAAAATCTTACATTAACTAAGGGGATAAGAAAAGCATATTTTAAATAACTATGTGAATATACGTGAAAACTTGGATGAAATGGAAAAATTCCTTAGAAGACACAAATTTCTAACTCTGACTCAGGGAGAAATATTCCTGAATATCAATATAATAATGGAAGTAATTAAATTTATATTAAAATTTCCCACAAATTCTCTCGATGGTGCCACTATTTAACGGAGAAATAATACCAATCCTTAAGCCTTGTGGAACTTTCAGAAAGTAGAATTAGATAGTACACTTTTCAGTTCATTTTATGAGGCCAATATCAGTTTGATTTCAAAACCAGAGAGAGACATTACAAGAAAAAATTACAAACCAATATCCCTTATGAACATAGGTAAAAATCCTTAACAAACTGTTAGTAAAGTGAATACTAAAAGAAAAATACATCATGAGTCAGGGGAGTTTATCTCAGGAATACGAGGCTATTTAATATTTAAATATCAAACAAGTATAACTTGCATCATTAGCAGAAATGAAGAGAAAATATATCATCTCTATAGATGCATCAAAAGCTTTTGGCAAAATTCAACACTTATTTATGATTTAAGAAGACACAAACCTTGGGGCGCCTGGGTGGCTCAGTCGGTTAAGCATCTGACCCTTGATTTCAGCTCAGGTCATGATCTCATGGTTCATGGGTTTGAGCCCTGTGTTGGGCTCAGTGCTGACAGTGCAGAGCCTGCTTAGGATTCTCTCCCTCTCCCTCTCTTTCTGCCCCTCTCCCACGTGTGTGTGTGCGCGCGCCCGCGCGCTCTCTGTCTCTCTTGCTCTCTTTCTTTCTCCCTTTTTCTCTCAAAATAAATAAATAAACTTTAAAAAAAAGACATGAAACTCTCAGTAAGGTATGAATACCTGGGAACTTCATCAACCTGGTTGGTGAAGGGCCTCTCATGAAAACCTATAACTAATGTTATACTTAATGGTGAAAGACTAAATATTTTCCCTCTAAGATCTAGGGATGTCTGCTTTTACCACTTATAGTTAATATCTTTCTGAAGGTCCTAGCCAGAGCAGTAAAGGAAAACATACAATTGGCAAAGAAGTAGTATAACAGTATTTATTTGCAGATGACATGATTGAGTATGTAGAAAATCCTAAGGATTCTACAGAAAAACTATTGGAACTAATAAGTAGTTTGGCAAGTTCACAGGATACGAAGTTAATGTTTAATTTTTCCCCTGTATACTAGCAATGAATAATTTTGAAGTGGAATTTTAAAAATTATACTTACAGGGGTGCCTGGCTGGCTCAGTCAGAAGAGCATGCAACTCTTGATCTTGGGGTCATGAGTTTGAGTCCCATGTTGGGTGTAGAGATTACTTAAATAAATAAATAAACTTTTAAAAATGCCTAAGCTTTTAAAAATAAAAATAAAATAAAAATAAAACACCACTAAACACTAAACACCAATAAAAAAATAGCATATGAAACATCCTAGCTTGGGGACATTGTATGTGAGGAGGAGCAAGGGTTACATAGAAACTTTCTGTACTTGGATTTTGCTGTGAACCTAAAACTGCTCTAAAAACTAAAGTCTATTCTTTAAAAAACGAACAAACAAAAATACATGAAATATTCAAGGACACATTTTTCAAGATTTGTTTGAGATCTGTACACTAAAAACTACCAAACATTATTGTGTTAGAGTAGACTACATGAATGGAGAGATAGACCATGTTTGTGGACAAGAAGACTTGAAGTTGTTGAGATGTCAGCTTTCCCAAATTGACCTGTAGATTCAGTGCAATCGCAATCAAGCTGATTCTAAAATGTATAGGGTAATGCAAAGAACCTAGAATGGCCAGAACAATTTAGAAAAGAACAAAGTTGAAAGGAAGTCTTATACTACTTAATTTGAAGACTCACAATAAAGTTGCAATTATCAAGACATTCTGGTACTGGCATAAGGATAGATATAATGGTTAATAGAAGATGATAGAGAGTTTAGATATAGACCCACACAGAAATAGTCCATTGATTTTTTACAAAGAGACCCATGTATTTCAGTGGGGAGGGTAATTTTTAAAAGAAATGATGCCGAATCAAGTGGATATCTATATTGAGATAACGAGCCTCAATCCTTACTGCACACCGTACAGAAAAGCAACTAAAAATGGATCCCAGACCTAAACATAAAAGTTAAAATTAAAAATCTTCTAGAAGAAATCATAGAAAAGTGCCACCACTTCACAGTAGGCAAAGATTTCTTTAATAGGATACAAAAAACCACAAACTAAAAAAAAGAAAAAGAAAAAAAATTAAAAAATGAGAAATTCAACTACATGAAAAGGTAAAGAACTGAGGTGGAACTGGCCCATGAAAGAAGTAAAAGTAGTTCTAGGGATGAAAGGGGCTCCCCAGATATGACCATCCAGCAGGACTAGAAGCGTCCAGTCTAGACTGGAGCAGAAAGTCTCTGGGAAAGGTGTGTTCAAGGGATCCAGGGACCTATGATGTGTTTGAATAGACGGAAAGGAGATTAACACAGTGGAGAGTTTGGAGATGGGTTAGTGGAAGGTGCATAGAAACTAAGCGAAGTAGTAAGACAAGTATTGGCTCTAGTTACTGGTTGTGTAAGGAGGAAGGAGAATGATGGAACACTGAAGAGCTTGCCTGTCATAGTGTGACAGGTGAGTGATGTAAGCATTGCATATTAATCCACCTAAAGACTGATACTGGAAGGGGGGAAGAGGAGAAGTGTGTTGTGTGAGTGGTGTGTGGTGGTTTCCAGGAATAGTGAAAGAGACATAAATTCCCATCTTCTGTGAGTGTTAGTTACATAGAGAGAGGCGGAACGGCAGGGAAGGAAATGCAGAGTGCCTACTTCTCATAATAAATCTTACAGAAGTTTTGAATCACTGAACTGTGTGTATGGACATGATTTGAAGCTAGGTACTAGCACTTGCTAGTTGTGTGACCTTGGGCAAGTTACTCAACCTCTCTGTTCCTCAGTTACATCATTTGTTGAAAACTAGGTAATTGTTGTACTTACCTCAGAAAGTTATTGTTAGGATGAACTAGTTTAATCTGTATAAAATATTTGGAATAGTGCCTGGTTCAAAGGAAGAGCTTTGTAGGTGTTACTGTTGTAATTATGTACAGGCATTATTAAAATAAAAATTGTACTGAATCTTAAAATTTTTTTTACCTAATATTGGTGGTCCCTGTGTATTTACCTAATATGTTATTATATTCCATTAAATAACTCCGTAAGAAATATATTGTATTATCCTCCACTTTCATCTAAAGAAGCTGAGACTCAGAGAACTTTAACCACCTGCTCAAGATCAAGCAGTTAGTTATTGCCAGTTGCCTCAGTGTTAGGATTTCAATTGGGTCAGTCTGGCCACAAACCCCAGCCTTTTCCCATTTTGCTCGCACACACCTGGTTTACTGAATGGTTTATAGCCCAGGCTAAGTGTAAGCTCCTCAGGGAGCAGGAGCCAGCAGGATGCGGTCCTCCGTGCCTTCTCGAGAAACTGCACAGAACACCACGGAAGGCACTCAGTGAGCGGTCCCGGATGCGACGGCCTGGCCTGAGTTGAGTGTTCAGTCAATTTTGGTTGAATGAATGTGCATGGTTCTGAAGCCCCAGGCAGATGTTAGGACCCTCCCCAGGTATGCTGTGTGTTTGGGGGAGGGGTCAGTTTCTTAAAAACTCCATTGTGCCTAAACTCCAGGCTGCCTAGATGCTAAAATAACTCAGGCTGCGGGGTCAACCTCCCAGCCCAGCCCTCTTCCCAGGGCCAGGGGCTGAACAAGATGAAGAATGTGACTTTATCCAGCTAGTGCATTTCATATATTCCAAAAAAAAAAAAAGAGAGAGAGAATTAATCCAGGAATTTTGCCAGACCCTTATATTAATGTTACATTTATTACTCCCACCTCCAAAGTGGCCAGAACCCTGCTCCTATAGATATATTCAGTTTTACTAACATGAGCAAGCTAGCTTCCTTGTGTGTGTGTGTGTGTCTGTGTCTGTGTGTGTCTGTCACTTTCTGCAAAAAACTCAAGGCTTTAATCACAGAACAGAGTTGCAATAGGTATGTTGGCTGGTTTTATTGAAGTGAACCTTACAGAAGTGGGTTAGAAAGGTCTTCAGCAGCTTCAGCTTCCTCTCGCCCTTAGGAAATATTCCTTCTCTGTCCTAGCAGCTTTCTCTGAGAAACTCCTATTGCGACTGAGTTATTTCCCCAAACTCGGAAAAGCCGAGGGCTTCTGGGTGGCCCCATGGTCTCTCAACCTCTAACCAAGCCTGGAGGATCCAAACAAAAAATTTCTGGGCCTTAAAACCAAATTGTACTCTGACTCAAACCAGAACCCCGTCCACAGGTTGAGCTCCCCCTGCGGCAGTGACCCTTGTTCTGCAACGGAAGTGGGGGTGGAGGTGGAGGGACCTCAGTTTAGCTCCCGCAGACAGGGTGGCTGCCCTCATCCCAGGTGGCTTTTGATTGAAAGAGGCCCGTGTGGAGCTTCCTGTGTCCCTCCTAAGGTAGCTGGGGTTTTCTGAGGGCCGGTTTCCAGCAGTCGCTCTGCTAAAAGCGACCTCGTGGCAGGTAAACCTCCCTGCGTCTTGATTTGTGCTTGTTTACCAGTGAGGGGTTAGAGTTGCTGTTTCCAGACTTATCCCCCTAGTAGCAAGACTCCTTGTACAAAGGAATTCTGTCTGCATGCCCGATGTGGAAGAGGCAGAGCTGCTCTGCTTACTTTGAAGGTGGACTTTCTTTTCCCCTGTGTGGCCATACAAATGTAGCTCTAAACGTCAGGGTTTTAATCCCCCCTCCCCCCAAGTTGGATAACACATTAATAGGACAGGGGAAGAAGGACCAGAAAGAGGTTAAGATGTGAAAGAGAGCAAAATAAGAGATCACAGGCTATGCTTTTCCCCCTCGAAAAGGAAGAGAAAAGGTATTATAGAAGATTTTAGTAAATCGTTTCTCTGAAAAGTCTTACGGATCATGGCATGAAATTACATTAAGTTGTATACGTGCCATCTGCAAAAGAGAAACATCACAGCACCATCCATGGATGCTGTTTTGGCGCTGTGACCCTTGTAGGTAAGGGAGATGGACATCCACAAGCCTGGCTTTTCCTGCTCATGTAAATAGTATGAGTTTTCACTGCAAAAACAGTTCGTTTCATTGCTATCTTATTTCTGTCACAGGCCCTGTGAGCTTAGTTGAGCCAAGGGTCACTCAGAAAATAACCAGCTTCCACTTTCTTTAATTATGCAAACTAGAGCTAGGTGACTGAGATCTTGCCTTGGGTCTGCAAGACATAGGGAGTTTTGCAAGCCCTAGGGGAGTGCAGAATTTCCTGAAGATGTTGCAAGGTGGCCAGCTTTCTTCTGAAGTCATGCAATATTCTCCTTTGCTTTGGTTATGACTGCAGAGGTGCTGGGAAGCCAACTGAAAACTGGCACCTTGGAGTAGGCTTCTCTCCACAGGCCCTTGAGGTGAGGCGTGCTCTTTTAGAGGGAAAGGCTTGGTGTCCCTGCTCTCATCTAGAGCTGTTTGGTTCAATTCCAATTCCCGGTTACTTTATTGGCAGTCAGTTTTCCAAAACAAAAGTATTTTTGCAGAGGGAAGGACATGCAAAGGCTTGAAAATTTAGAGAGCAGAGAGCTGGATGGCCCTGATAGATGAGAGTACCTATTCTGCTAAGTTAAGTTGGAAAAGGACCTAGGAATTCCCAGAGAAAGAGAGCTTCATTGAGGAAGAACAAATTTCATCAGAGAATTCTATCAGCAGCCACACGGGGCTTCCCTGCGCAGCCACTGCCCCGCACCTCTTAGCCTCCTGGTTGTGCCGCAGCGAAAGGAATGCCTGAGCAGCAGGGACCCCGGAAGCCAGGCCCAACCTCAGTCAAGCCTCCTGGGCACATTGCAGAGGAAAGTCACCCCTGCTCCCCCCTCTCCCCACATCCCAGTGGAGGTGGGCTTCTAGACATTCTTACTCTTCTTTTTCCTACCAGACCATACAGTACGCAGCTATTAAAGATTTTCATATTTTAGAATGGTATCACTTACCTTGGTCTAGGTAAATCTTTAGAGAATCACTCCCATTTGCTAAGGAGTAGGAAGACCAGCTGGTTTTTGTTCATGACTACAAGGAGACGATGCCAAATAAGACTGTACAGAGGCTCCACTAAGTATATGAAGTTTGGTGGGGTTTTTAAGTGTTTGAGAATCTCATGGGAATGAAATGATTCAAAGGACAAAATTTTAAAAACACATAAAGTCATCATTCTCTGAAAATAATAGCATATGAATTAGTTCCCGAAGTATTTAAATAGAAAGTGAAACCGAATCACAGTTTACTTTTCATAGTAAAGCTATTTAGAATGCAGGGCTTCTTCCCTGAAAGAGCAGCAGGGTTTTTGTAAAACATTTCTTCCTGTTCTCTGAAATTCAGAGTTCACAAGAAGACGTGGGGTTATGCTTTTTGAAGGTGACGCTTTACTTCAGCAGTGAAGAATGCCACATGGAAGTCGAGGTGTGGTGTTGTGGAGAGGAGACGTGTACTCTCTGAGTCAGCAGAGCGTATGACTGAACCGCAGTTTGGGTTCAACACCCAAGGCCAGGGAAGCGGCTGCTCTGTCCTGTGGACGCCGGGAGCTGAGGGAATGGCGATATCTGTGTACAGGTATCTCACGATACCTTTGCGAGTTAGCTAGGGTGAACTGGAGCACGGTATATATTAAGGGCCGAGAGAAAGTATAGGAAAAGTTAGGGGAGAATAGATAGGTAAAGGGGGCAGAAAAGGATCTTTCTCAATAAAATTGATTTTGTATGTTTTCCATTTGTAGGGTGGCAAGGTCCCTTTCCCTCCCATCTGCTTGAAAATACATTACTGCCCCCGTAGAGTTCTTGTCCAGACCCTGGTTGACCCCCGTCTTCCTAATCCTGTTTGCTTCTTTTCTCCGTTTTCTCCAACTTCAGACTTTTGTGTCTTAAAGAATACGTGGTGGGTCTTACCTGCTTCTGGACTTTGCTCTTGAGGCTGCCCTGCCTGGGTCATACCTGTGCCTTCCTATCCCCCTATTTCCATTTCTTAGCCCCCATCCATCCTTCCATGCCATCACACATGTTCCGCTGATCTCCGACCACCTCACCGTACCCTGTGCTTTTAGGTGGTCTGTCCATAAAAATCTTATGTCCAAGTCAGAATATTTGCGGAAGTAAAAGGGGTGCTCATAAGTACTGCTGCTGAGGTAATAAGCTGGGGCAAACCACCCATCGAAGCAAACCAGGATGGATGCTCCTCTCCAAGGCATTTGCCCTTGGCATGTCTCCTTCCCGTAGGAAGGCTGATGAGTCTGAGGGCAATGACTGTCTTGTCTTTGCCTCCCTTCTCCTGTCCAGCCAGTACTTTTTTTAAATAAAATTTTTTATTTTGAAATAATTATAGATTTATAAAAAGCTGTGGAGAAGTAAAGAGTTCCTGCATACCCCTTACCCAATTTCTCTATTATTTACATTGTGCACTTCCATGGTACGTTTGTTAAAATTAAGAAATTGTATCAGTTTATTATTATTAACTAAAGTCCAGACCAGTTTTTCCATTAATGTCCTCTTCCTGGTCTGATCCAGACTAGGATATCATACTGTGTTTAGTTTACATGTCTCCCCTGGCCTGTGACAGTTTTTTTACTTTTTTCTTTTCTTTTCTTTTCTTTATTTATTTTTAAAGATTTATTTATTTAAGTAATCTCTACACCCAACATGGGACTTGAACTCATGACCCTGAGATCAAGAGTCACACGCTCTTCTGACTGAGCCAGCCAGGCGTTCCTTTTTTCTTTTTTAAATATTCTAATGTTTGTTTATTTTTGAGAGCATGAACGAGGGAGGGGAAGAGAGAGAGGGAGACACAGAATCTGAAGCAGGCTCCAGGCTCTGAGCCGTCAGCACAGAGCCCGACACGGGTCTCCAACTCATGACCCGTGAGATCATGTCCTGAGCTGAAGTCATGACCTGAGCTGAAGTCGGATGCTTAACCAACCGACTGAGTCACCCAGGTGCCCCAGTGACAACTTTTCAGTCTTTCCTTGTTTTTATGACTTTGGTGAGAGGTACTAGCCAAATTTCTTGAAGAAATGTGCCCAGACTAGATTTGTCTATTTTTGTGTAATTAGACCAGGTTATGGTTTGGGGGAGGACTGCTACACAAGTGAAGTGCCTTCTCGTCACACATATAGGGGACACGTGATAACACTGGGGATATGAGCTTCATCACTTGGTTAAGGTGCTGTTTTCCTTTGCCTATTCTGTGGAAGCAGGTCACTAAGTTTAAAACACTCTTGAGGGGCGGACTAAGCTCCATGTCCTGTAAGGAGTACTATCTACAAACAGTGTTATTCATTGATTTATTTCAAAACTTATTTTCTGACCTTATTTCCATTTTCTGTGTAAGAGCCTGTGGACGAACAGCTTAAAATCACCCAGTGGTGTTTCCTCCCCACTCAGTGGCTTGAGCAGTGGGAGCTGCAGACCAGCCTGCTGTGAAGGGCCACACACACCTTTTTTCAGCAGTAAGCACTTGTTTACTTTCTGGTACTGCAAGATGCTCCAGGCTTCTCTTGTATTTTTCCTACCCCAGCCTTAGAACCAGCCGATTTCCCAAGGAGGCTTGGTTCCTTTTATTGGAAAATGACATCTAGAAACCAAGATGTAGCACAGTTCTTTGAGCTGAACTGAAATCTGCTCTGGTCCTCCTGAACGAACATAAACCTGGCCGGAGTGTGTGAGCGGCACATGCAACAGCCCCAGAGCTGTGCGGTGACTGAGTGACAGAGGTGGTTGTGGTCCATTTGGGCATTAATCCATTTGGTTTCCTAATGAATGACGAGTGAGCTCCTGGGTCCTTACCTGAGGGTCCTACACCTGTAGGTGTCTCTGGGCCCAGAGTGGGGAGCAGTGGGATACAGCAGTTTCTTCCTCTCTCTATCGCAGTCATTAGTAGGTCAGAGGGAAGGGCCCTGACTTCATCTGTGAGTTTCAAAAACTTTGTTTAAAATTTTTATTGAGGTATAATTGACTTTTAATTTTTTTTTCATTTTATTAATTTCAGATGTACCACATGATTTGATATTTGTATATATTGTGAAATCATCACCACAGTAAGGCTAGTTGACATCTGTCACCACACCTGGCCGAGGTTTACATTTTTTTCTTGTGATGAGCACTTTTAAGATCTACTCTCGTAGCAAACTTCAAATGGGCAATACAGTATTATTAACTGTAGTCCCCACGCTGTCCATTATATTCCCAGGACTTAATTATTTTATAACTGGAAGTTGGTGCCTTTTGTCTCCTTTCACCCTTTTCACCAACTACCGTCTCCACCCCCCACCATTCTTGAAACCACAAGTCTGTTCTCTGTATCTTTGAGCTTGGTTTTTAAATATTTAAAAATTTGTAGATTACACACACAAGTAAGATCATATGGTATTTGTCTTCTTCGGTCTCACTTACTTCACTTAGTATAGTGCCATATTGTGACAAGTAGCAAGATTTCCTTCCTTTTTATGGTTGAGTAATATTCCATTGTCTATATATGCCACATTTTCTTTTTTTTTTAGTAATTTATTGTCAAATTGGTTTCCATACAACACCCAGTGCTCATCCCAACAAGTGCCCTTCTCTGTGCCTGTCACCCCCTCTCCCCCCTCCCACAGCCCCTTCATCTCTCAGTTTGTTCTTTGTCTTTGAGAGTCTCTAATGTTTTGTCTCCCTCCCTCTCTGTGTCTTTTTTCTTTTCTCCTCTTCCCCTCCCCCATGGTTTTCTGCTAAGTCTCTCAAAATCCACCTATGCTTGGAAATATATGGTATCTGTCTTTCTCTGACTAATTTATTTCACTTAGTGTAACACCCTCCAGTTTCATCTATGTTGCTACACATGGCCAGATTTCATTCCTCCTCATTGCTGCGTAGTATTCCATTGTGTGTGTGTGTGTGTGTGTGTGTGTGTGTGTGTGTGTGTATACACCATATCTTCTTTATCCATTCATCAGTTGATGGACATTTAGTCTCTTTCCATGATTCGGCTATTGTCAAAAGTGCTGCTATGAACATTGGGGTACATGTGCCCCTATGCATCAGCACTCCTGTGTCTCTTGGGTAGGTTCCTAGCAGTGCTATTGCTGGGCCATAGGGTAGTTCTATTTGCATTTTTTTGAGGAACCTCCACACCTTTTTCCAGAGCAGCTGCACTAGTTTGCATTCCCATCAACAGTGTAGGTGGGTGCCTGCTTCTCCACATCCTCGCCAGCATCTACAGTTTCCTGATTTATTCATTGTAGCCACTCTAACCAGTGTGAGGTGGTATCTCAGTGTGGTTTTGATTTGTATTTCCCTGATGATGAGTGATATTGAGCATCGTTTGATGTGTCTGTTGGCCATCTGGATGTCATCTTTGGAGAAGTGTCTATTCATAACATCCGCCAATTTCTTCACTGAATTACTTGTTTTTCAGGTATGGAGTTTGGTAAGTTCTTTATAGATTTTAGATACTAGTCCTTTATCCGATATGTCATTTGCAATTATCCTTTCCCATTCCATCGGTTGGCTATTAGTTTTGTTGGTTGTTTCCTTTGCCGTGCAGAAGCTTTTTATCTTGATGAGGTCCCAATAGTTCATTTTTGCTTTTAATTTTCTAGCCTTTGGAGATGTGTTGTGTAGGAAATTACTGCGGCTCAGGTCAAAAAGGTTTTTTTCCTGATTTCTCCTCTAGGATTTTCATGGTTTCCTGTCTCACATTCAGGTCCTTCATCCATTTTGAGTTTATTTTTGTGAGTGGTGAAAGAAAATGGTCTGGTTTCATTCTTCTGCATGTTGCTGTCCAGTTCTCCCAGCACCATTTGTTAAAGAGGCTGTCTTTTTTCCATTGGATACTCTTTCCTGCTTTGTCAAAGATTAGTTGGCCATATACTTGTGGGCCCATTTCTGGGTTCTCTATTCTGTTCCATTGGTCTATGTGTCTGTTTTTGTGCCAATACCATGCTGTCTTGATTATTGCCGCTTTATAGTAGAGGTTAAAGTCTGGGATTGTGATGCCTCCTGCCTTGGTTTTCTTCTGCGATATTACTTTGGCTACTCGGGGTTTTTATGGTTCCATACAAATTTTAGGATTGTTTGCTATAGCTTTGAGAAGAATGCTGGTGCAATTTTGATTGGGATTGCATCGAATGTGTAGATTGCTTTGGGTAGTATTGACATTTTAACAATATTTATTCTTCCAATCCATAAGCATGGGATGTTTCTCCATTTCCTTGTGTCTTTCTCAATTTCCTTCATAAGATTTTTATAGTTTTCAGCATAGAGATCTTTTACATCTTTGGTTAGGTTTATTCCTAGGTATTTGATGGTTTTTGGTGCAATTATGCCACGTTTTCTTTATCCATTCATTTGTCAATGGACACTCTGGTGGTTCCCATATCTTGGCTACTGTAAATAGTGCTGCATTGTATCGCTTCTTGGCCTTTTGGCTAAGATCAAGTGTAGTACCTGTTCTTACCAGTTTAATAGTGCTACAGTGAACATAGGGGTGCATATGTCTTTTAGAATTAGTGTTTTTGTTTCCTTTGGATAAGTTCCAGAAGTGGAATGTACTGAGTCATATGGTAGTTCTACTTTAATTTTTTGAGGAACTTCCATACTGTTTTCCACAGTGGCTTCATCAATTTACATTCCCACCAACAGTTTGAGGGTTCTCTTTTGTCCCATCCGGATAACACTTCTTATTTCTTGTCTTTTTTTTTTTTTTCATTGAAGTGTAACTGACATGCAAATGTTAATAGTTTCTGTTGTAAAATTTCAACAATTTTATACATTAGTCAGTGTTCATCATGAGTGTAGTCACCATCTGTCACCATACAGTGTTACTACAATATTAGTGACTATATTCTGTATGTTGTTATTTTTCATCTCCATGACTTATTTATTTTACAACTGAAAATTTTTACCTCTTAATTCCTTTTATAGATTTCACCCATCCTCCCACCCAACTTCTTTCTTAACCACCAGTTTGATCATGATATTGAAAAGTCTATTTTGTTTTTTAGATTGTACATATAAGTGAAATCATTTGGTATTTGTCTTTCTCTGACTTTACTTAGAATAATACCTTCTAGGTCCATCCATGTTGTCACAAATGGCAAGATTTCATTCTGTTTATTGCTGAGTAATAATCCATTGTCTATACCACATCTTTATCTATCTATTGATGGACATTAGATTGCTTCTCTATCTTGGCTATTGTAAATAATGATGCAATAAACATAAGAGTGCATATAACTTTCTGAATTAGTATTTTCATTTTCTTTGGATAAATCCCAGCAGTGGTTTTACTTGGATCATATTGTATTTATATTTTTAATTTTTTGAGGAAGCACCATACTGTTTTCCGCAGTGGCTGCACCAATTTACATTTCCAAGAGAGCACAAGGGCTCTCTTCTCCACATCCTCGTCAACACTTGTTACTCTTGTCTTTTTGACTCTAGCCAACTGTGCTGTTTGAGGTGATACCTCATTATGGTTTTGATTTGCTTTTCCTTGATGATTGGTACTGTTGAGCATCTTTTCACGTGTCTGTTAGCCATCTGTCATCCTTGGGAAAATGTCTTTTCAGGTCCTCTGTCCATTTAAATTTTTTTTTAATTCTAGTATAATTAACATACAGTTTTATATTAGTTTCAGGTGTACAAAATAGTGATTCAACAATTCTATACATTACTCAGTGCTCTTTATAAGTGTACTCTTAATACCCTTCATCTATTTCACCCATCTACTACCCACCTCCCCTCTGGTAACCCTCTGTTTGCTCTCTATAGGTAAGAGTCTATTTTTTAGGTTTTTTGTTCATTTGTTTCTTAAATTCCACATATTAGCGAAATCATACAGTATTTGTCTTTGATATATTTCACATAGCATTATGTGCTCGAGATCCATCCATGTTGTTGCAAATTGCAAGATTTCATTTTTTTATGGCTTAGTAATATTTCATTGAGTGTATACATATGTATATACACACCACCAGTTTTTTTACCCAATCATCTATCAATGGACACTTGGGTTGTTTCCATAATTTGGCTATTGTAAATAATGTTGCAGTAAACATAGCGGTGCATATATCTTTTTAAATTAGTGTTTTCATATTCTTGGGGTAAATACCCAGTAGTCCAATTACTGGATCATATGGTAGTTCTATTTTTAATTTCTTGAGGAACCTCTATACTGTTTTCCACAGTGGCTGTACCAGTTTGCATTCCCACCAACACTGCAAGAAGTTTCCTTTTTCTCCACATCCTTGCCAACACTTGATGTTTCTTGTGTTTTTGATTTTAGCCATTCTGACAGGTGTGAGGTAATACCTGATCACTGTGGTTTTGATTTGCATTTCCTTGATGATGAGTGATGTTGAGCCTCTTTTCATGTATCTGTTGGCCATCTAGATGTCTTCTTGGCAGAAAAGTCTGTTCATGTCTTCTGCCCATCTTTAATTGGATTATGATTTTGGGTATGCAATTCTTCTGCCCATTCAAAAAATATTTATTGAGAGAGAGAGAGAGAGAACAAGTGGACAGCAGCAGAGAGAGAATCCCAAGCAGGCTCTGTGCCACCAGCCCAGAGCCTGATGTGGGGTTTGAACCCACAAGCTGCAAGACCATGACCTGAGCCCAAACCAAGAGTTGGGTGCTCAAAGGACTGAGCCACCCAGGCCCCCCTCTTCTGCCTGTTTTTTAAAACATTTTACTTTAGTACAAAATTTTTTTCATCTTTAGTTTTGAGAAAGACAGAGAGAAGGGAGGGGCAGAGAGAGAGGGAGACACAGAATGGGAAGCAGGCTCCAGGCTCCAAGCTGTCAGCGCAGAGCCCGACATGGGGCTCAAACTCATGAACTTGGAGATCAAGACCTGAGCGGAAGTCAGATGTTTACCCTATTGAGCCACTCAAGCACCCCTCTTCTGCCCATTTTTAATTGGAATTTGTTTTGTTTCGTTTTGGGTTTTTTGGTGCGAAGTTGGATAAGTTCTTCATATATTCTGGATATTAACTCCTTATTGGATATATCATTTGCAAATATCTTCTCCCCTTCAGTAGATTGCCTTTTCATTTTGGTGTAGTCCCAGTAGTTTATTTTTGATTTTATTCTGTTGCCTGAGGAGACAATGCTAGAAAAAGATGCTAAAGCTGATGTCAGAGAGATTACTGCCTATATTTTCTTCTCGGAGTTTTATGGTTTCTTTATGGTTCTTTATGATTTCTTCTAGGAGTTTTCAGGGCTCACATTTAAGTCTTTAAACCATTTTGAGTTTTGTGTACAAGTGATTATGGATCCAGTTGCACTTTTTGCATGTAGCTCTCTAGTTGTCTCAGCACCATTATTGAAAAGACTGTCTTTTCTCTATTGCATATTTTTGCCTCCTTTGTTGTAGATTCATTGAGTATATATGCATAGGTTTATTTCTGGGCTATTTCGTTCTATTGATCTATTTGTCTGTTTTTGTGCCAGTACTATACACTCTTTTGGTTACTATAGCTTTGCAGTATACCTTGAATCTGGAATTATGATACCTCCAGCTTTGTTCTTTATAAACACTGCATTGGCTATTTGTGGTCTTTGTGGTTCAGTACAAATTTTAAAATTATTTGTTCTAGTTCTGTGAAAAATGATGTTGGTTTTTTCATAGGGATTTCATTGAACCCATAGATGAGTAGTATGGACGTTTAAACAATATAGATTCTAACAAACCATGAGCATGGAATATCTCTCCATTTGTGTGGCCTTCAATTTCTTTCATGAATGTTTTATAATTTTTCAGAGTACAGGTCTTTCCTTGGTTAAAGAGGTGGTAAAAGACCTACAGATATTGTATGCTTTTTGGTGCAATTTAAATGGGATTATTACTTTAATTTCTCTTTCTTCTACTTCATTATTAGTGTAGAGAAATGTAACATATTTCTATAAATTTTGTACCCTGCAACTTTACTGAATTCGTTTATGAGTTCTAATAGTTTGTGGATTTTTTTTGGGGGGGTGGAGTCTTTAGCGTTTTCTAGATCTAGTATTATGTCCTCTGCAAACAGTGAAAATTTGACCTCTTCTATGCCTTCTATGTTTGGATGCCTTTTATTTATGTTGTCGGATTGCTTCAGCTAGGACTTCAAGTATCATGTTGAATAACAGTGGTGAGAGTAGACATCCTTGTCTTGACCTGACCTCAGAGGAAAAGCTGTTTTTCACCATTGAGTATGATGTTAGCTGTGGGTTTTTCACATAGGGCTTTTGTTATGTTGAGGTATGTTCCCTCTAAACCTACTTTGTTGAGAATCTTTCTTATGAATGTATGCTGTACTTTGTCAAATGTTTTCCCTGCATCTATTGGAACAATCCTATGCTTTTTATCCTTTTTCTTATTAACATGATGTATCATGTTGATTTCCAAATTTGAACCATCTTTGTATCCTTGAAATAAATTCTACTTGGTTTTGGTGAATGACTTTATAAATGTATTGTTGAATTTGGTTTGCTAATACTTGGTTAAGGGTTTCTGCATGTATTTCATCATAGATACTGGCTTGCAGTTTTGTTTTTTGTGTTTTTTTTTTCTTTGTAGTGTTTTTAGTTTTGTTACCAGGGTAATGCCGGCCTCATAGAAGGAGTTTTAAAGTTTTCCTTCCTCTTCTATCTGATAAAGTCTAACTTAAAGTTTCTTTATGGATTGTATGTTTGACATTGTATTTAAGAACTCTCATTCTTAACCAATGTCATGTAAGTTTTCTCCTGTTTGCTCTAAAAGTTTTATATTACCAGCTCTGACATTTAGGTCTCTGATCCATTTTGAATTTATTTTTGCATATGGTGGTAGGCAAGGGTCTAAATTCATTTTTTTTTCATCTGATATCAAACAACCCAGCACTGTTTGTTGAAAAGACCATCCTTAATCCACTGCAAATCAATTGACCATAAATACGAGGGTTTATTCCTGGCCTCTGAATTTTATTCCATGGATCTTTTTTTCCCCACCATAATAAGTGTACTCTTTAATCCTCATCTCCTATTTCACACATCCGCCCACCCACCTCCCCTCTGGTTACCGTGAGTTTGTTCTCTATACTTAAGAATCTGTTGGTTTGTCTCTCTTTTTTTTTTTTTCCTTCTTTGCTTGTTTTGTTTCCCACATAGGAGTGAGATCATAGGGTATTTGTCTTGACTTACTTCATTTAGCATTGTATGCTCTAGCCTTTCCCATGTCATTGCAAATGGCAAGATTTCATTCTTTTTGTTTTTATGGTTGAATAATATATACCATTGCATATATATACTACATCTTCTTATCTATTCATCTATTGATGGACACATTGCTGCTTCCATAATTTGACTACTGTAAATAATGCTGCAATAAATATAGGGGTGCACATATCCCTTTGAATTAGTGTTCTTGTATTCTTTGGGTAAATACAGTAGTGCAAGTACTGGCTTGTAGTTCTATTTTAGTATTTTGAGGAACCTCCATACTGTTTTCCACAGTGGCTGCACCAATTCGCATTCCCACCAGCGGTGCAAGAGGGTTCCTTTTTCTCCACATCCTTGCCAACATTTGTCGTTTCCTGTGTTTTTGATGTTAGCCACTTTGACAGATATGAGGTGATACCTCCTTGTGGTTTTGATTTGCACTTAGCTGATGATGAGTGCTGTTGAGCATCTTTTGGTGTGTTTCTTGGCCATCTGGATGTCTTCTTTGGAGAAATGTCTGTTTGTGTCTTACCATTTTTCATTGTATTGTTTTGTGGGTATTGAGTTGCATCAGTTCTTTATGTATTTTGGATACTGTTTATGAGATATGGCATTTGCAGGTATTTTCTCTGGCTCAGTAGCTTGCCATCTAGTTGTTTTAACTGTTTCCTTTGCTGTGCAGAAACTTTGCAGGTTTATGTAATCCCAATAGTTTATTTTTGTTTTTATTTCCCTTGTTTCAGAAGACCTATCTAGAAAAATGTGGCTATGAGCATTGTCAGAGAGATTACTGCCTGTGCTCTCATCTAGGATTTTTATGGTTTCAGGTCTCAAATTTAAGTCTTTAATCCATTTTGAGTTTATTTTTGTGTGTGGTGTAAGAAAGTGGTCTAATTACTTTGTTTTGCATGTGGCTGTGCAGTTTTCCCAATACCCTTTGTTGAAGAGATTGTCTTTTTCCCATTGCATATTCATTCCTCTGTTGTTGAAGATTAATTAACTATATAGTTGTGGGTTTTCTCTTCTATTCCATTGATCATGTGTCAGTTTTTATGCTAGTACTGTACTGTTTTAATTACTACCACTTTGCAGTATAACAAAATCTGGAATTTTGAATAACACTTTCACTATTCAAGATCATCTGTGGTTCATAACATATTTCAGGATTGTGTGTTCTAGCTCTATGAAAAATGCTATAGATATTTTGATAGAGATTGCATTAAATGTATAGACTGCTTTGGATAGTATAGGAATTTTACCAATACTTGTTCTCCCAACCCATGAGCATGGAATGTCTTTCCATTTCTTTGTGTCCTCTTCAGTTTCTTTCATCCATGTTTTACAGTTTTCAGAGTACAGGTCTTTCACCTCTTATGTTAAATTTATTCCTAGATATTTTTTATTATTATGGAGAAATTATAAATGAGATTGTTTTCTTAATCTCTCGGCTGCTTCATTATTAGTGTATGGGAATGCAACAGATTTCTGTACATTGATTTTTGTATCTTGTGACTTTACTGAATTCATTAATTAATTTTAGTAGATTTTTGGTGGAGTCCAGGATTTTCTATATATACCATCATGACATTTGCAAATAGTGAAACTTTATTTCTTCCTTACCAATTTGAATGCCTTCGTTTCTTTATGTTGTCTAATTGCTGTGGCTAGAACTTACAGTACTATGTTGAGTAAAAGTGATGAGAGTGGACATCCTTGTCTTATTCCTGACTTAGGGAAAAACTCCGTTTTAACATTGAGTATGATGTTGGTCATGGGTTTTTCATAATGGCCTTCATCGTTTAGGTATATTTCCTCTAGACCTACTTTGCAGAGGGTTTTCATCATGAATGAATTGTAGTTTGTCAAATGCTTTTCCTGCATCTATTGAAATGATCATATGGTTTTTATCCTTTTTCTTATTGATGTATTACATTGATTGTTTTGCAAATATTGAATCACTCTTGCATATCGATCATGGTGCATGATTTTTTTTTAAATGTACTCTTGGATCGGGTTTGCTAAAATTTGTTGAGGATTTTTGCATGTATATTCATGAGAGATACTGGCCTGTAGTTCTCTTCTCTTGTGGTGTCTTGATTTGGTTTTGGTATTAGGTGATATTGCCCTTACAGGATGAACTTAGAAGTTTTCTTTCCTCTTGTATTTTTTGGAATAGTTTGAAAGGAACAAGTATTAATTCTTTCTTAAATGTTTGGTAGAATCTGCTGTGAGGCTGTCTGCTCCTGGACTTGAGTTTGTTGGGAATTTTTTGATCAACGATTCAATTTCATCGCTGGTAATTGGTCTGTTCAAATTTTCTATTTCTTCCTGCTTTAGTTTTGGTAGGTTATATATTTCTAGGAATTTATCCATTTTTTTCTAAGTTGTCCACTTCGTTGGCATATAGGTTTTCATACGATTCTATTACAGTTGTTTGTATTTCTGAGGTGTTCATTGTTTTTTCTCCTCTTTCATTAGTGATTTCATTTGTTTGGGTCCTCTTTCTCTTTTATTTATTTTGATGAGTTTGGCTAAAGGTTTATCAATTTTGTTATTCTTTTCAAAGAACTAACTCTTGATTTTAATGATCTGTTGGTTTTTAAGTTTCTATTTCATTTATTTCTGCTCTAATCTTTATCATTTCCTTCCTTCTACTGGTTTGGGGTTTTGTTTGTTGTTCTTTTCTAGTTCCTTTAGGTGTTATAAGGTTAGGTTGTTTGATATTTTTCCTGCTTCTTGAGGTAAGCCTGTATTGCTATAAACTTCCCTCTTAGAACCACTTTGGCTGCATCCCAGAGATTTTGGAATGTTGTGTTTTCATTTTCATTTGTTTCTATGTCATTTTTTATTTCTTCATTGATTTCTTGGTTGACCCATTCATTGATTAGTAGCATATAATTTAACTCCATGCATTTGTGTTCTTTCCAGATTTTCTCGTGTGATAGATTTCTAGTTCCATACTGTTGTGGTAGGAAAGCTGCAGAATAGGACTTTATTTTTTAATTTGTTGAGACTTGTTTTGTGGCCTAACATGTGCTCTATTCTGGAGAACATTCCATGTGTACTTAAAAAAAAAAAAGGTGTGGGAGATTCTGCTGTTTTAGGATGGAATGTTCTGAATATGTCTGTTAAATCTATCTGGTCCAGTGTGTCATTTAAATTCACTGTTTTACTTCTTGATTTTCTGTTTGGATGATCTGTCCATCAATGTGATTAGGGTGTTAATATCTCCTAGTGTTATTATGTTAATATCAATTCCTTCCTTTATGTTTGTTTTTAACTTTTATGTATTTAGGTTCTCCCTAGGCTGGGTACATAAGTATGTACAATTAGTATATTCTCTTGTTGCATTATCCCCTTTCTTGGTACATAGTGTTCTTCGTCTCTTGCTACAGACTTTGTTTAAAAGTGTATTTTGTCTGATATAAGTATTGCTACTTGAGCTTTCTTTTGACCTCCATTTGCATAATAAGTGTTTCTCCATCCCCCACTTTCAAACTGCAGGTGACTTTCAGTCTGAAATGTCTCTTGTAGGCAGCATACAGGTGGATCTTGTGTTTTTTTTTAATCCACTCTGTCACCTATGACTTTTTATTGGAGTGTGTAGTCCATTTATATTCAAAGTAATTATTGATAGATATGTATTAATTGCCATTTTTACTTGTTTGTTTTTATATATTTTCCACGATTCCTCTTTTGCTCTTTCATGGTTTGTTGGCTTTCTTCAGTGATAAATTTGAATTCCTTTCCCCTTATTCTTTGCATATCGATTGCTAGTTTTTGACCTGTAGTTAACATTAGGTTTATATATAATATTTTCTGCATACAGCGGTTGATGGTCACTTAAGTTCAAACTCATTCTTTACTCCTTTTCCCTCCACGTTTTAGGTATATGGTACTATATTTCACATTCTTTTATTTTGTGAATCCCTTGACGAATTTTTTCCTACAGAAATACTTACTATGCAGGCTCCGTGCTGACGGCGAGTTTGACGTGGGGCTTGAACCTACAAACTGTGAGATATCGACCTGAGCTGAAATTAAGAGTTGGGTGCTTAATGCTTAACCGACTGAGCCACCCAGTCAAATGTATTTTTCATTTCATTTATTGTGTTCTTGATCCCTGATTAGCTGCTTTTTATTTCTGTGTTGAGGGTCTCACTGATGTCCTCCGCTCTTGTCTCAAGTCCAGTGTGTATTGTTACAATCATATTTTCTATCAGGCATATCACTTTTATCTGTTGTACTTTGATTTTTTGCTGTGGTTTGGTTTGGTCCTGTTCTTTCATTTGAGAACTATTTCTCGATCTCCTTATTTTGTCTGACTTCTTGTGTCTATTTCTTTTGTAGGAAAGCTGCTTCTCTTGTTCTTAAAGATGATAGCCTTACGAAGAAGAGGTCCTGTAGTGCCCCACAGTGCGTTGTTCCCTGTTCCCTATGGCCTGCTGCTTCATAGAGCATAATACTCCTGGGAGTATTATGTGTCCTCTACTGTTGAGTGTTGGCCTCTTTTTCCTCCAGTCCAGTTCTCTGCAGAGGCTCTTCGTGGATTGTGGGCAGTGCTTAACAAGGTGTGTGGTGGTCTGCTTGTGAAATGAGACCTGCACCTGTGAGAACAGTGTTCCTGCACAAGATGCTAGTCAGGAGATGGGGTGTTGGCAGAATTTCCACTGGTCTTCCGGGGGAGGGGCCTCGCAGTGACTGGTCTAAGAGGACCATGACTGGAAAGGCAGAACCGAAGTGTGAAGGGCTTAGTGTAATCAAGTTAGGTAACAAGTGTCCATGCTGCACTAGTTCCTGCAGATAGCTGTTGTTGATGCTGGAGGTGGGGAGGGGAAGGACACCTGCCAGCTCTTTTGTTCTGGAGGGGGTCTCCCCATGATCCCTGTCTCTCCAGGCCATGCTCTGAGATGAACAGATCACCTCTGCTGTCTACCCCTGGCACTTTTCTATGCTGTATCTGTATAGGCTGTTTGTTGGCTGTCTTTAAATTTTTTTTTTCAATGTTTATTTTTATTTGAGAAAGAGCGGGACAGAGAGAATCCCAAGCAGGCTCCATGCTCCATGCAGAACCTGACACAGGGCTAACCCCACGACTGCGCGATCATGACCTGAGCTGAAATCGAGTTGGATTTCGAGGGACTCTGCTTTCTAAAGCCCTCTAGTCTTTCCCAGACCTGAGCTTGCTGATTTTTAAAATTCCAGTCTTTAAGTCTCACCGGTTTTATAAGAATTAAGACAGTTGGATCCTCTCACTTACAAATGCATTTACTATGGGGATTTGTCCTCCACATTCATGGGCTCCCCAGTGTGACAGGCCCTGGTCCATTTCATTGCCAGACCATGTCTTTGCCCTTCCTACCTTCTTTGCTATGACCTCTTCTTTATCACTTATGTAGTTGTGGAATTTACTCTGCCAGTCTCTGGGTCATTTTCTGGGTTATTCACACTGATGTGAGTACTACCTAGTTGGATTTGTGGGCAAGGGGAGCTTAAGGTCCTCCTGCTCAGTCCTCTTCCCAGCTGACCCTCTGCTCCACTGATCTTGATGCCTATCAATACCGCACTATACTGATTACTGTAGATTTTCATCCATTATGTTCCCCACCCTAGGAGGCTGCTTTCTGGACCTTTCCATGGTTGAACTTCTAGCAACTCTCATTTCCTCTAGTGTCCAAGGGAATGAATCTGATTTAATTTTGTTTCTTGGCCCTCCAGGAAAGCTTCCCAAACTTTCTGAGCCCTCCTTAACTACTCTGGAGGCCTTGCTAACTTGCATGCTGTATAAATTCTAGAGATTATCTCTTGAAAATAAACTACAGTTTCCTTTTTTTATCTCTTTGAGTCCAAAAAATTCTGAGATACTGTTTTTGACTTCTAAGGTTAACTAAATTGCTCAGGACCATTTTATAGCATTCTCTTTAAATGTTTTTTTCTTAAAAGACACAAGTGAGTGCACAAGTTGGGGAGGGACAGAGAGACACAGAATCTGAAGCAGGCTCCAGGCTCTGAGTTGTCAGCACAGAGCCCGACACAGGGCTTAAACTCAAAAACCCTGAGATCATGACCTGAGCCAAAGTTGGATGCTTAACCACCTGAGCCACAGCCACAGTTCCTTTAAAAGAATGTTGACTAGGCACACCTGGGTGGGCTCAGCAGGTTAAGCATCCAGCTCTTGAGATATCAGCTTAGGTCAGGATCTCATGGTTTGAGGATTGAGCCACGCTGTCAGCACAGAGTCTGCTTGGGATTCTCTGTCTTCCTCTCTGTCCCTCCCAAAAATAAACATTTAAAAATAAATAAAAGAATAATGACTAGACTTCCAAAGGGTTTCATCTTAGATTGCATTTATTGACCTCTTTACTATTCTTTAAAATCTAGAGTTTAGACCAGGAGGCCAAAATGGGAATTTTCTCAATTGTTTTGTCAACTGATACAATGGCTAGAATCATCTGGAAAAAAATAAAGTCATTAAGATTTATTAAGGTTCCAACTAAAAACTTCAATTTTCTTTTCAAATAAATAAAAATACTATGTCTTATAGCTAGGGATACAAGCACTTAGTTTTCCTTGTTGGAATAATGGTTCTCCTCTGTATGGGGGAAGTCACTGTACAGTTAGGGACTGGAAAGCAGGGGGCTGAAATCTAAGGAGATAAAGGTCTTTCTTGGAACACAGCTAGTTATCAGTCACCACCAGATCATTATTATAGCTAGAATTCCAGAAATGATGAATAGAAGTTCATCTTCTATTTGTTCTTCATGGATAATACCTGTGAAACAAAAAGAGGACAGTGAAGAAAACATCTATCATATTTTATTAGCTTTTGGGAACATTGTGTTGTCTTCCCAATATATTCCATTTTTCCTCATTACAAAGCAATAGTGGTTTATGTGGAACAGACCCAAATCATATTTAGCTTGAGGGAAGGCTGTGCTGGGTAAGAAAATTCTCTTCTCTCACTCCCATCCCTTGCCAGAATGACGGTGTTAGTTTATGACAGTCCTATGGCCATATGGATTGGTTCAGGCATGCCTTCAATTAGCATGAAGTTCAAGACTCTTACCAAGACAGTGGAGTATACTATATGTGAAGCTGGGAACTACTGAACAATTTTGCCACTCAGAAAACTTCTAAGATGGCCACCAAGTATTCATGCCACTATGCAATCTTCTCAACCTGGAATGTGGGGTGCACCTGGTGATTAGTTTCTAACTGATTATGGAATACAGCAAAAGTGATAGGATGTCACTTCTGAGATTAGTTACAAAAAAGCTGTGGCTTCCATCTTGCTCACTATGAGGATAAGGCACATGACAAATAGTGAGGTACACTATGCAGAGGTCTTTGGACAGCAGCCAATGAAAAACTGAGGCCCTGAGTTCAACAGCCTTTGCGGAACTAAACCCTACCAAGAACCACAAGAGTGACTTTAGGAAGGGAATATTCCTCTAGTTGGGCCTTCAGATGACATTGTAGCCCTAACAGATAGCTAAACTACACACTCATGAGAGGGTGAGCCAGAGTCCTTAAGCTAAACTGTGTGCCTATTCCTGACTCATTGAAAGTGGTAGTGGTTTAAAACCAAGTCTTGAGAGTAATTTGTTAAGCAGAGAAAGATAACTAACATTCTATAAAAAGAAAAGCTGGATTTTTTAAATTTGCAATTAAAAGCATGAACACATACTCACTCATAGTAATTTAATAATGAAAAGGTTACTGACATTAGTCTTTATACACAAGTGAATTTATGATTTATAGAAATCATGCAAAGAGAAAAAATTCAACTACTTCCTGAAAGCTATTTTTTAGCTCTTTCTTAAAAAAATTAAATTCATTTAAATTCAAGTCGCTTAACATACGGTGTAGTTTAGGAGTATTGGTTTTAGTAGAACCCAGTGCCCACCCAAAAAGTGCCCTCCTTAATATCCGTCACCTGTTTAGCCCATTTCCCCACCGACCTCCCCTCTAGCAACCCCCCAGTTTGTTCTTTGTATTTAAGAGTTTCCTATGTTTTGCCTCCCTCTCTGTTTTTTCATTTTTCCTTCCCTTTCCCTATGTTCCACTTGTTCTGTTTCCTAAATTCCACAGGACTGAAATCAAAGGATACTTCTCCTTCTCTGCCTGACCTATTTGGCTTAGTATAATACATTCTAGTTCCATCCACGTTGTTGCAAATAGCAAGATTTCATTCTTTTTCATTGCTGAGTTAGTATTCCATTGTATATATGTACATTACATTTTCTTTATTCATCAGTCGATGGACATTTGGGCTCTTTCCATACTTTGGCTATTGCTGATAATGCTGCTATAAACATCAAGGGTGCAAGTGCTTCTTCGAATCAGCATTTCTGAATCCTTTGAGGAACCTCCATACTGTTTTCCAGAGTGGCTGCACCAGTTTGCATTCCCACCAGCAGTGCAAAAGATATCCTCTTTCTCCGCTACCTTGCCAACATCTGTTGTTTCCTGAGTTGTTAATTTTAGCCATTCTGACATGTTTGAGGTGGTATCTCACTGTGGTTTTGATTTGTATTTCTCTGATGATGAGCAATGTTGAGTATCTTTTTCATGTATCTGTTGGCCATCTGGATGTCTTCTTTGGAAAACTGTCTATTCATGTCTTCTGCCCATTTCTTTACTAGATTATTTGTTTTTCGGGTATTGAGTTTGGTAAGTTCTTTATAATTTTGGATACTAACCCATTATTTAATGTCATTTGCAAATATCTTCTCCCCTTCGATTAGTTGCCTTTTAGTTTTGTTATCTGTTTCCTTCACTGTGCAGAAGGTTTTCATCTTGTTTAAGGCCCAATAGTTTATTTTTGCTTTTGTTTCCCTTGCCTCCTGAGACATTACTAGTAAGAAGTTGCTGCAGCTGAGGTCAAAGAGATTGTTGCCTATGTTGTCCTCTAAGATTTTTGATGGCTTCCTGATCCACATTTAGGCCTTTTATCTGTTTTGTTGCTGTCCAGTTTTCCTGGCATCATTTGCTAAAGAGACTTTTTTCCATTGGATAGTCTTTCCTCCTTTGTTAAAGATTAGTTGGCCATACATTTGTTGGTCCATTTCTGGGTTCACTGTTTCATTGATAATGTGTCTGTTTTGTGCCACTACCATATTGTGTTGATTATAGCTTTGTAATATAGCTTGAATTCTGGAATCGTGGTGTCTCCAGCTTTGCTTTTTCCCCCCAGCATTAGTTTGGATATTCGGTGTCTTTAGTGGTTCCATACAAATTTTAGAATTGTTTGTTCTAGCTCTGTGAAGAAGACTGGTATTATTTTGATAGGGATAGCACTGAAGGTATAGATTTCTTTGGGAAGTACAGACATTTTAACAATATTTATTCTTCCAATCCATAAGCATGGAATATTTTTCCATTTCTTTGTGTCTCCTTCAATTTCTTTCACAAGCTTTCTATAGTTTTCAGCATATAGACCTTTTACCTCTTTGGTTAGATTTTTTTTCTAGATACCTTATGGTTTTGGTGTAATTGCAAATGGGATCAGTTCCTTGATTTCTCTTTTTTATATTTCATTATTGACATATAGAAATGCAACCGATTTCTGTACGTTGAATTTATGTCCTGCACCTTTGCTGAATTTTACGTTATTAGTTTGAGTAGTTTTTTGGTGGAGTCTTTTGGGTTTTCTATGTAGATCTTCTATGTAGATCATACCATCTGTGAAGAGTGAAAAGTGACTTCTTTGCCAATTTGGATGTCTTTTATTTCTTTTTGTTGTCTGATTGCTAAGGCTAGGACTTCCATTACTATGTTGAACAACAATGGTGGACATCCCTGTGGTGTTCCTGACCTTAGGGGAAAAGCTCTGTTTTCCCCATGGGGGATGATATTAACTGTGGGTCTTTGCTATATGGCTTTTATGAGGTTGAGGTATGTTCCTTCTATCCCTATTTTCTTGAAGTTTCTATCAAAAAAGGATGCTGTATTTGTCAAATGCTTTTTCTGCCTCTATTGAAAGGAGCAAATGATTCTCCTTTATTAATGTGATATATCACACTGATTGATATGTGAATATTGAACTCATAACCCTGCAGCCCAGGAATCAATCCCACTCGATCACAGTGAATAGTTCTTTTAATGTACTACTGAATTTGATTTGCTAGTACCTTGTTGAGAATTTTTACACCCAGGTTCATCAAGAACATTGGCCTGTATTCTTTTTAGTGGGATCTTTGGTTTTGGAACCCAGATAAAGCTGACTTCATAGATTTGAGTTTGGAAGCTTTCCTACCATTTATTTTTTTGGGGAACAGTTTGAGAAGAGAAATAAGATATTGACTCTTATTTAAATGTCTAGTAGAATTCCCCAGGGAAGCTGTCTGGCCCAGGACTCTTATTTGTTGGGAGAGTTTTGATAAGTGATTTAATTTCTTTGCTGGTTACAGGCCTGTTAAAATTTTCTATTTCTTCCTGTTTGAGTTTTGGTAGTGTGTGAATGTCTAAGAATTTTGTTCAGTTTGTTGGCATATAATTTTTCACAGTATTCTCTTATACTTGTTTGTATTTCTGAGGTGTTGATTGTGATTTTGCCTTCACTCATGATTTTATCTTTTCGGGGCCTCTCTTTTTTTTTTGTTAAGTCTGACTAAGGGTTTATCAATTTTGTTTATTCGTTCAAAAAACCTTTTAATTTCATTGATCTGTTTTTTTTTGTTTGTTTCTATATCATTTATTTCTACTCTAATCTTTATTATTTCCCTTCTGCTGGCTTTTGGGCTTTATTTGTTGCTCCTTTTCTATCTTCTTTAGGTGTGAGGTTAGGTTGTGTATTTGGGACTTTTCTTCTTTCTTTAGAAATTTTTTAAAAATTTTCTAAAAACGTTTATTTTTGAGAGAATGAGAGCACATACATGAGCAGGGAAGGGGCAGGGTTGGGGGACAGTGAGAATCCCAAGCAGGCTTCAGCTCACGAACTGTGAGACCATGACCTGAGCCAAAATGACAAGTCAGACACTTAACCAACTGAACCATCCATGCACCCCACTTTCTTCTTGACATAGGCCTGTATGGCAATGTACTTTCCTCCAACGACTGCCTTTGCTGTATCACAAAGGGTTTGGACTTTGATATTTTTATTTTCATTTGCCTGTAGGTATTTTTTCATTTCTTCATTAATTACCTGGCTGACCCATTAATTCTTTAGTAGGATGTTATTTAACCACCATGTATTTGAGAGCTATCTAAATTTTTTGTGGTTGATTTCAAGTTTCATAGCATTGTGATCTGAAAATATGCATGATATGACCTTCATCTTTTTGTACCAAATGAGGGCTGGTTTGTGACCCAGTATGTGATCTATTCTGGACAATGTTACATGTGCACTTGAAAAGAATGTATATTCTGCTGCTTTAGGATGAAATGTCCTGAATATATCTGTTAAGTCCATCCAGTCTGGTGTGTCATTCAAAGTCATTATATCCTGGTTGATTTTCTGCTTAGATGATCTGTCTGCTGCTGTGAGGTACTAAAGTCTCCTACTATTATTGTATTATTATCTATGAGTATAGATAGTTAAAACTGTTAGATCTTGGGACACCTGGGTGGCTCAGTCGGTTAAATGGTCAACTTCAGCTCTGGTCATGATCTCACAGTCTGTGAGTTCGAGCCCCGAGTTGGGCTCTGTGCTGACAGCTCAGAGCCTGGAGCCTGCTTCAGATTCTGTGTCTCCCTCTCTCTCTCTGCTCTTCGCCTGCTCATGCTCTGTCTCTCTGTCTCTCTGTCTCTCAAAAATAAATGAAACGTTAAAAAATTTTTTAAATAAAATTGTTTGATCTTCTTGGTGGATAGATCCATTAATTATGATATAATGCCTTCCTTCATCTCTTGTTACAGTCTTTGTTTTGAAATCTAGTTTGTGTAAGTATGGCTACTCTGACTTTCTTTGGACCTCCATTAGCATGAGAGATGGTTCTCCATCCCTTCACTTTCAATCTGCAAGTCTCCTTAGGTCCAAAATGAGTCTCTAATTAGCAGCATATAGATAGATTTGGTTTTTTTGTTTGTTTGTTTTCTCTATTCTGATACCCTATGTCTTCTGATTGGAGCATCTAGTCCATTTACATTCAGAGTGATTACTGAAAGATAAGAATTTAGTGCCATTGTGTTATCTGTAGAGTTGGTGTTTCTAGTCATGTTCTCTGGTTCTTTGTAGTCTTTGCTGCTTTGGTCCTTTTTTTCCCCTCGCCCCTCAGAGAGTACTCTTAAAATTTCTTACATGGCTGGGTTAGTGGTCACAAACCCTTCTGATTTCTGTTTGTCTGGGAAACTCTTTATCTCTCTTTCTATTCTGAGTGAGTCTTCATGGAGAAAGGATTCTTGGTTACATATTTCCTTTCAGGCCACTCCTTTCTGGCCTACTAAGTTTCAGTGCACAGGTTTGCTACTAACCTTCTGTGTCTGCCCTTATAGGTTAAGAACCTTTTCTCCCTAGCTGCTTTCAGAATTCTCTCTTTATCCTTGTATTTTGCAAGTTTCACTATGTCATGGTGTTAACTTGTTTTTTGTTGCTTTTGAAGGGAGTTCTCTGTGCTCTTGGATGACTGTTTCCTCCCCAGGTTAGGAAAGTTCTCAGCCATAATTTGTTCAAATAAACTTTCTTTTTCTTGGACTTCATCTTCTGGGACTCTTATGATACAGATATTATTTCATTCCATGGAATCACTTAGAGAACTAAGTCTCCCCTTGTGATCTAGTAACTTCTTTTCCTTCTTTTTTTCAGCTTCATTATTTTCCATAATTTTATCTTGTACTTCACTTATTCTCTTCTCTGCTTCTTCCATCCTGGCACTGTAGCTAGTTTTGTATCTCAGTTAAAGCAGTTCTAAATTCATCCTGACTAGTTCTTAGGTCTTTGATCTCTGTAACAGTGGTTTCTCTGGGGTCTCCTATGCTTTTTTCAAGCCCAGCTAGTAGTCTTATGACTTATCATTCTAAATTCCTGTTCAGATAAATTGTTTTATATCTTTTTGAGCAAGCCCCTGGCTACTCTGTGAATGTCCTTCTGTGAAGTAGACAGGATTGGAGGCAGAGTGGGTCTCATTTTTAGTTTAGGCTAAATTTCTTCAATCATAACATTAAATCAACACCTATCTGCACACCTGAGAGAATGGAGTGAGAAGTAAAAAGAGGAAAGGGAGAGGTATGATGAAGACAGGATGAGAGAGGGGACACTGTGATAGTTGTGAGATAGGCAAGAGGTTGGGAGAGTAGAGGCGGGCTATATGCCATGGAGCAGGGTTGGGATTCAACATAGTCGGACTTGTACCTTCACTGACTTGCCCACATAGGAGATGACTAAGGTAGTGGCCTGTGTTGTGAATGGTTTCCTTGAAAAGGGAAGTAGGAGGAGGATGTTCTCAGTGGTTAGGTTTCTTCCCAGGAAATAGCAATGGACTGTAACGAGCAAGATGGGACATAAGGGATAATCTGTTTGAGTGTGAAGCTGGTAGCGGGGAGTTTTCTGGATTATAAGAAACAGAACTAACTGCAATCACTGCTAAGGAGGAATAACAACAAGGATGGGGCAGAAAGTAACAGGAGTAAGTAGAAAGTGACGGGGGCAGCTGAGAAGGAAGGGATATCGTGTTCTTCCTTTGGCAAACTGAGGCTATCTTGAGGTCTGTCCTTGGTTTTTAATATTCCTAATAGGAAAAAAGACTCCAAATGGGCAACAAATGAAAAAACAAACCAAAGTAAACAATCCAACTCACCACTCTGGTTAACAGCTGGTTTTAAATATGAGGGTTAAGCTTTCAAGGTCTTCATTCTTTAAATGTAATTCTTCAAGCAGAGTCTCTATAAACTGTGTGAATACCACATTTTCCTGAGAATGCTTCTGAATGCCAAGAATCGGGGCCAGTCTGAAAAAAACCAAAAGTATTAAAGGCATATCCATGAAATAAGAAGGACTAAGGGGACTCCTGCCTTCTAATGGCAGAGGAGATTTTGTCACAGCAGAGAGATGAAGTCTCTGATATAACAAAATTCCCAAAGACAGAAGGCTTTACTAATAAAAGCAGAGAAGAAATCTCAGGAAAAGACTAAAAGATCAAACATATTGTTAAGTATGGAAATAAACCTAAAAGCCTCAATCTATAACATGTTTTTCATTACCCCAGGAAAAGCCACCATGTTCTTCTCAGAAATGAAAATAAAGTTATTTCCACTTCGGGAAAGGAAGCTGTGGAAAGAAGCTTAGAGGTGAGAATTGCTTTTAAACCATACTGAATGTTGATGTCACCTGGAAACAAAGATAAATATGATTACATTTTGGATGAAACCTTAATATTTTTATTTTTAAAACACTACACAGATGAATTACATTTTATAAGGTATTTAATACAAACTTTTTAAGGAACACTGCTTCTTTCTCAAAGCCTTTCCAGTAAATACTCCTGAAGACAGATTATATATAATATTCTCAATAGTAATTTTCAGTGAAATGTCATTATATTCACTTTTTAAAAATCATGCTTACCAAAGATGAAGACCATTACTTTTCATATGTATACATATATGTAATATATATAAGTTATATACTTATGCATGTTCTTGAGATTATATACTCATACATGCAATTATATACTGACGCATCTCTCTGGAGAGCACGCTTCAGAGAGCCGAAGTTATATTTCTGGAAAGCTTTTGGAGAGAAAATTCTTTTATCCTTAAATAGTCTTACACTTACCACAAAGGCTCAAGGAATCAGAGTGGAGCAATTCCACAGTAGTGAGTGTGGAAGGCAAAAGGTTATTTTCTGAGAGACAGCTATCTTCCTTGCTTAGCCATTTTACACAGAAGGCACAAGTAAAAAGAATTTTTGTCACAATTATCTAAAGATAGCTGGCCCTTTGAGGAGGTGGTAAATTCTCTATATTCCTCAAGGTGTCTTAGCAAGAAGTGGAGACTAGATGACTCTAATAGTCCAGTGAAATCCAGAGTTTTCTTCTGGGAAAACCACGTAAGTGTATTCCTTCCCCACCTTTCCTATATTTCTTTACAGCTAGAGAATGCAGTACCAGGTTTTCACATTTTCCAAGCTTTGTCTGCAGGTATTCACCAAAGGTAGGAAACAGGACAACCCAAGCTTTCGATGCCAAGCCCAAGCAGGGACTTGGGCAAATTCAGGAAGAGCTGGCTACAAATGCCTGAAGCTGGAAACCAGAAGTCAACTCTGGCTTTTCTCACGTGTATAAAGTTGCTCCTACCCTGCAGTAAGACCACAGTTAGTGTGGATTGGATAACGTCAGCAAAAATAAAACCAAGAAGTCAGAGGAGGTAGCTTGGATATGTCAACTCCATACAAACCTAGCTCTTGTGTATATTTAAGAACGGTACTTACATGGCACATCCAAAACGATTCCTCTGACTTTCAGAGAGACTAGTATTTGGTTAATATATAAAGTCTCAATTAATTCTCAAAGTGCCATTAGTATGTTTTAAAACTTACCCCTCAGATTAGAAGTAAATGGTGACTAGATTTCTCAACCTGTGTGCCAGTATGAGAGCAGAAAAGCTCAAGAAGCAGCTTTTAAGAGAATTGTTCTATCAAGTATCAGGGTTATAAAATATTTTAGGAATATTTCTTATACTTCTCTAGCAAACTTATAGGGCTTAAACTATAATAACTTCATTATGCGTTCAAATACACCTAAAAGTTTTGTTTATGAAGAAAAATGTGGGAAGACAGTGATGTAGAAAAGGCCCTCAGCTCCTCTCCTCTATGACACACCGAATCTACACCTCCATGCAGACCAATTCCTCCTAAAGAACTAAAGGCTGAGTGAACACCTTCTGCACAACCAAGGATTGAGGGACCACCTAGGGAAAGGAGCAATGGAGACATAAACAATAGGAATCCTGCGCGATGTTGCAGACTGCAGTGGAGAAGGACAGTACTGAGGGACCAAGAGTAGATCTCAGTCTCTGTGGCACACACACACACACACACACACACAAAGCCGCACTTTAAAAAGGCATCGAGAATATAAAGGAACCAGCTCTAGAGCATCTGCTAAAGGGCAGGGAGCTGCTAGAACAGTCTCCGTGGCTCAGAAATACAGGCCCGTCCCACTGTTTATGTTCCCTCTCTATGCCATCAAGGTAGACAGGAGCAGGGTACAGGCACCAGAGTTAGCCTGCTGCTATATTGAGCCCCAGTCCCCTAGACCTCACTTACCCCGGCTGCCCTGCTACACAGGAATAAAGGCTTTGGGTTAAAAGGACAACTGGAAGGCTGTGGTGTCAAAGGTACTAGGTAGTGCCATTGTTTATGTCCCCATTGCCCCTTCAGGGCATGTACCAAATCAAGGTCTGGGCAACCTAACACACACCAGCTCTAGCTGTCTCCCCAAGGTAGCCACAGTGCAGTGCACGCTGAACCACCCCTGGACAGCACCCACTACAGCTCCAGCTGTCTTGTCAAGGCAACACGGGCACAAATCATCCTGTACGTGCATTCAGCTCTAGATGACTCATCAGGGCAGCTACTGCACAGAGTGCCCTTGAGACCTCCAAGTGCAGAGAGCTCTGAGACCCCTGGGCTGGCGTGTATCTTCACTCCAGCCATCCTGCCAGGGTGTTCCTCACATGGAGTGCCTTGGGACCCCTGCCCTATACCTGCTTCAGCTCCTGCTGTCCCATCAAGGAGCACCCTGTGACTCCAAGCCCAAGGCCACTTTGGCTCCAGCTGTCCTGGCAGAGTGCCCCCTGTGTGGAGTACCTTGGGACTACCTTGTTCACACCTGCTTCAGCTCCTGCCATCCCACCAGGGAACCCTGTGCCCATTCAGTTCCAGCTACCTTGTCAGGGTGCCCTATGCACAGAGCATTGTGGGACCCTCAAGCCCCTGCTGCCTATTTTGGCTCCAGCCACCCTTCCAGGGTGCTACATGCCTGGAATGCCCCAGAGCTCCCAGCCTACAATGATTACAGCATCAGCCAGCCAGCTAAAGTCACAGACACAGTCTATACCAGAGATATTCCTACCCGAGGCCGTTATTTCAACTCTAGAAGAAACAGCTGTTCTGCCTAATAATTCACAGAAAGTCAAACAAAATGAGACATAGGAATATGCTCCAAAAGAAAGAACAAAGCAAAATTTCAGAAAAAGAAATAAATGAAACCAAGACCAGCAATCTACAAGATAAAGATGCTCACTGGACTTGAGTGGATAAACTCAAAACTTCAAAAAAGACACAGAAAGTATAAAGAACGAATCAGAGTTGAAGAATACAGTAGCAAATGAAAAACCTAATAGAAGGAATCAACAGATTAGAGGATGCAGAAGAAAGGCTCACCAATCTGGAAGACAGGGTAATGCAAAGCATCCAAGCCGAACAACAAAATACTAAAAGAATTTTTAAAAATGAGGATAGGTTAAGGGACCTCTAGGGCACTGTCAAGTGTACTAACATTCACATTATAGAGGTTGGCAGAAAAAAATGAAGAAATAATAGCTAAAATTTTCCCTAACTTGGGGAAGGAAACAGACATCTAGGTCCAGGAAGCAGAGAGAAACCCTAATAGGATAGGCCCAAGGGTATCTACACCAAGACACATGACAATTAAAATGTCAAAGATGAAAGAATCTTAAAAATTGCAAGAGAACACAATACTTACATATAAGGAAAACCCCATTAGCTATGAGCTGAAATTTTGCAGGCCAGAAGGAAGTGGCAGGATATAGTCAAAGTGCTGAAAGGAAAAATTTACAACTGAGAATATCCTACTCAGCAAGGTTATACAGAATAGAAGGAGAGAGAGAGTCTCCTAGACAAACAAAAGTTAATAAAGTTCATCACCACTAAGTCAGCCTTACAAGAAATGTTAAAAAGGACTTTTTAAGCAAAAAAGAAAAATCATAATTAGAAACTTATGAAAAGAAAAAACTTCATGAGTAAAGCAAACAGATCAGGTAGCAGAAACAAGTCATTAATAAAGCTAGTATGAACACTGAAGGGCAAAAGTAGTGGGACCCCTGGGTAAGTCAGTCAGTTGAGCATCTGACTCTTGACTCAAGCTCAGGTCTTGATCTCAAGGTCATGAGTTCAAGCCCCACATTGAAAAAAAAAAAAAGCAAAGTAGTAGAATCATCAGACATTTCTCCAAAGACAACATCCAGATGGCCAACAGATGAACGAAAAGATCTCAACAGCACTCATCATTGGGCAAATACAAATAACCCCAATGAGATATCATCTTACACTTGTCAGAATGGCTAAAATAAAAAAAAACTCCAGAAACAAGTGTTGGCAAGGATGTGGAGAAAAAGAAACTTTCTTGTGCTGTTGGTGGGAATGCAAACTGGTACAGTCACTGTGGAAAATAGTATGGACATTCCTCAAAAAGGTAAAAATAGAACTACACTGTAATTCAGTAACTGCACTAGTGGGTATTTACCCAAAGAATAAGAAAACACTAATTTGAAATGATATGTGCACCCCTATGTTTACTTTACAGCATTGTTTACAATAGGCAAATTATGGAAGCAGCCTATATTTCTATCAACAGAAATGGGTAAGGAAGTATACACACAAACAGAATATTATTCACCCATAAGAATGAATGACATCTTGCCATTTGTAACGACACAGATGGAGCTAGAGTATAATGCTAAGCAAAATAAGACAGTAACAAAAAAGACAAATACCGTATGATTTCACTCATATATGGAATTTAAAAAAACAAATGAACAAAGGGTAAAAAAAAAAAAAGAGACAAACCAAAAAACAGACTCTTAACTACAGACAACCAAGAGACAGTTACCAGAGGGGAGGTTGGTGGGGAAGAGACAGGTGAAATAGGTGAGGGAGATTAACAGTACACTTAAAGTGATGAGTGCTGAGTAATAGGGAATTGATGAATCACTATTATTATAATCCTAAAACTAATATAACACTGCGTATTAACTACACTGGAATTAATTTTTTTTTAAAGTAGTAAAATCAATTATATCTAAAAATCAGTTAAGGGACTAAGAAAATAAAAAGATGTTGAATATGACATTATATATGTAAAACATGAAGACAAAATATGTGCTTTCAGAATGTGTTTGAACTTAAAGCAACCATCAAGTTAACACAGACTGCTATATAATTTGGATGTTACCCATGAACCTCATGGTAACCACAACCCAAAATCCTTTAACAGATATACAAAAAAACGAAAAGAAAGGAATCCAAGCCTAACACTAAAGAAAGCCATCATTCACATGGGAAGAGAGCAAAAGAAGAAATGGACAGAGAACTATAAAAAAACCCAGAAAACAATTACCAAAATGACAACATGTCCATACCTACCAATGATTACTTTAAATATATATGTTATAAATGCTCCCATCAAAAGACATTGGGTGATTCGATAAAAAACCATATCTATCTACCATGCTGCCTACAAGAGACTCGCAACTGATATAAAGACACAGACTGAAAGTAAAGGGATAGAAAAACAAATAACCATGCAAATGAAAGTGGAAAAAAAAGGGAGGGTAGTAATACTTTTACTTTAAAACAAATACTGTAACAAGAGACAAAGAGAGCACTACATAGTGATAAAGGGATCAATCCAACAAGTGTATATAACAACTGTAAATTGTAAATCTAGGAACACCAAAATACATAAAGCAAATATTAACAGATATAAAGGGAGAAAATAGCAGAATACCATTATAGTAGGGGACTTTAACATTCCACTTACATCAATGGGTAGATCATCCAGACAGAATATCAGTAAAGAAACAGCGGCTTGGAATGATACATTAGACTAGATGGGCTTAAGAGGATACACAGAACATTCCATCCCAAAGCAGAATACATATTCTTTTCAAGTGCACCTAAAGCATTCTCCAGAACAGATCACATGTTAAGTCATAAAATGAGTCTCGATCAATTTAATTAAAGATTGAAATCTTATCAAGCATATTTTCCAACCACAATGGTAATGAAACCAGGCTTCAAATACAAGAAAAAAATCTGGAAAGAACACAAAAACATGGAAGGATATACAGCATGCTTCTAAATAACATATAGGTCACCAAGAAATCACAGAGGAAATTAAAAAATACATAGAGACAGATGGAAATGACAACACGATAGTCCAAAATCTTTGAGATGCAACAAAAGCAGTTCTAAGAGGAAAGTTTACAGTGATATAGGCCTACCAAGAAACAGGAAAATGCTCAAGTAAACATAAGAGACTCTCAAAGACTAAGAACAATCTGAGGGTGAGGGAGGTGAGGGAGAGGGGAGAGGGGGTGACGGACATTAAAGAGGGCACGTGTTGGGATGAACACTGGGTGTTATATGTAAACCAATTTGAAAATAAACTATTATAAAAAAAAAAAAAGTAAACAACCAAACCTTCCATCTAAAAGAACTAGAAAAAGAAGACCAAACAAAGTCCAAATTTAGTAGAAGGAAAGAAATAATAAAGATCAGAACAGAATTAAATGATACGGAGACTAAAAAAATAGAAAAAAAAAAAAAAAGGGATGAAACTTATTGCTTCTAAGACTTGCTTCTTTGAAAAGATGAAAGTGATAAACGTTTAGCCAGACTCCTCAAAAGAAAAAAGAGGACTCAAATAAATAAAATCAGGAATGAAAAGAAATAACAACCAACACAGAAATACAATACAGGATTATGAGAAGCTACTGTGAAAAATTATATTCCAATAAATCAGACAATTCAGAAGAAATGGGTAAGTTTCTAGAAATACACAATCTTCCAAAAAGTGAATCAGGAAGAAATAAAAAATGTGAACATAGTAATTACTAGTTAACTAAATTGGATAACCAAAAAACTCCCCAAAACAACAAAGGTCCAGGGCTAGATGGTTTCACAAATGAATTCTACTAAACATTTAAATAAGAGTTAATAACTACTCTTCCCAAATGATTCAAAAAACAGGAGGAAGGAAAACTTACAAAGTCATTTTATGAAGCCAGTATTACCCTGACACCAAAACTAAACAAAGACACTATATAAAAAGAAATCTATAGGCCAACGTACCTGATGAAGATAGATGTAAAAATCCACAAGATAGTAAACTGAATATAGCAATACGTGAAAAAGATCATTTACCGTGATCAAGTGAGATTTATTTCAGAAATTACATATCCATAATCAATCAACATGATATATATCACATTAGCAAAATGAAGGATCAACCATATGATCATCTCAATACATACAGGAAGGCATTTGATAAAATTCAGCATCTGTTCATGATAAAAACACTCAACAAAGTATGTGTAGAGGGAATATACCTCAACACAAAAAAGACCATATATAACAAATGCACAGTTAACATCATACTCAGTAATGAAAAACTGAAAGCTTTTAAGAGCAAAAACAAGGATGTCCATTCTTGCTACTTTTGTTCAACATAGTACAATCAGAAAAGAAAAAGAAAGAAAAGACATCCAAATTGGTAAGGAAGAAGTAAAACTGTCACTAGTTGCAGATGACATGATATTTTATCTAGAAAACCCTAAAGACTCCACCAAAAAACAGAACAAATGATTCAGTAAAGTTGCAAGATACAATATTACTATACCGAAATCTGCTGCATTTCTATATACTAATCATGAAGTAGCAGAGAGAGAAACTGAGAAAACAATCTCACCTACAATTGTACCAAAAAGAGCAAAATGCCTAGGAATAAATTTAACCAAACAGATGAAAGAGGTGTACTCTGAATCTATGAAGGAAGTGGAAGAGGTCACAAACGAATGGAATCTACTGGAAAAACAGATACGGTTAAAATGCACATACTGCCCAAAGCAATCTACAGATTCGATGCAGTCCTTACCAAAATATCAATGGCATTTTTCACAGAACTAGAATAAATAATCCTAAAATTTGTATGGAACCACAAAAGACCCCAGAGAGTCAATGCAATCTTGAGAAAGAAGAACAAAGCTGAAGGTATCACAATCCCAGATTTCAAGATACACTTCAAAGCTGCAGTAATCAAAATATTATGGTACAGACACAAAAAGAAATCAGTGGAACAAGACAGAGAGCTCAGAAATATACCCATGCATAAATGGTGACTACAACAAAGGAAGCAAGAATATATAATGGGGAAAAGACATTTTTATTTCAGTATTGGCAAATCTGGACCAGTTTCTTATATCATACACAAAAGTGAACTCAAAATGAAATAAAGACCTAAATGTGAAATCTGAAACCAGAAAACTACTAGAAGAAAACCTAAGGAGTAATTTTTTTGATATTGGCCTTAGCAACATTTTTCTAGATCTATCTCCTCAGGCAAGAGAAACAAACACAAATAAAGACCATATATAACAAACCCACCGCTAACATCATACTCAGTGGTGAAAAACTTATTGAGACTACACTAAAATAAGAAAACTTTTGCACAGTGAAGGAAACCATCAACAAAATGAAAGGCAGTTTACTGAATGGGAGAAGATATCTGGAAAGGATAGATCTGATAAGGGGTTAATATCCAAAACATATGAAGAACTTATACAACTTAACACCAAAAGAGACAATTTGATTGGAAAATGGGCAGAGGACCTAAAGAGAATTTTTTCTAGAGAAGACATATATCTGGCCAACAGACACGTGAAAAGGTGCTCAACATCACTAATCATCAAGGAAATACAAATTTAAACTAAAAAGAGATATCACCTAACACTTGTCAGATTGGCTAAAATAAAAAAAAAAAAAACACTGGAGATAATATGGAGAAAAAGGAACCCTCGTGAACTATTGGTGGGAATGTAAATTGATACAGCCACTGGGGAAAACAGTGTGGAGGTCCTTAAAAAATCAAAATAGAAATACCACACAATCTGGTAATTCCGGTATTTATCCAAAGAAAACAAAAACACTAATTCAAAAAGAGTTAAGTACACCATTATTTACAATAGCCAAGATATGGAAGCAACCCAAGTGTCCATCGGTGGATAAGGAAGATATGGTGTACACACACACAAAAAAAATTATTACTCAGCCATAAAAAAAGAATGAGATCTTGACATTTGCAACAACACAGATAGACCTAGAGGGTATAAGACTCAGTGGAAAAAGAGAAAAACAAGTAATGTATGATTTCACTTACATGTGGAATCTAAAAAACTAAACAATGAACAAAGAAACAAAAGTAGAAACAGATCCATAAATACAGAGAACTGGTGATTGCCAGAAGGGAAGTGGGAGATATAGGAGATAAGTCAAAGAGATAAAAGGTTCAGCATAGAGGGGGTACCTGGGTGGCTCAGGTCATGATCTCAGGGTTAGTGGGATCAAGCCCAGTGTCAGGTTCTGTGCTGACAGAACAGAGCCTGCTTGGGATTCTCTATCTCTCTCTCTGCTCCTCCCCTGCTCATATTCTCTCTCTCTCGCTCTCTCTCTCCCTCAAGATAATTAAAAAAAAAAAAAAGGTACACCATAGGTATTATATAGCCCATAGTATTATAACAGTGTTGTGTGGTGACAGATAATAGCTGTAATTGTGGTGAGGACAGTGTAACGTATGAGTTGTTGAATCACTACATTGTACACCTGAAACTGATTTAACATTGTATGTCAACTATACTTCAATTAAAAAAAATGCCAAGAAAAAGAGTTAAATGATCTAAGAACACACACTTGATCCTTCCTTAACATAGTGACTTGATCCCTTTACACGACACTGCAAATAAATTACCTCCAGGATTTTGAGGGAGGGGGATTTTACACCTGTGTGTGCAGCAAGTTGGAATGGATAACAAACTTGAAGTTCTAGACACTGTTACTCATATGTACACTAAATGTTTCTTGCAGAATTTTGTTTTCTCCTCACGGAACTTTTTTGGGGGCAAGCTCTTAAAATTCATTCCTTCATATTCTTGAAAATAGTTCTCAATTAATTCTAAGTCCTTTTAAGCTCTCCTCATGAATGCCATCTGACTGCTCCTTATTCAGATTGATATTCTTCCCTAAACCCCCTTCTAGCTTCTTGTTTTCCTCAAATGTACTGCCCCAGAATATACATACTGTCCAAATTCATTACTTCAAAACAACATACTTCCTACCTCACAGAAAGATACCATAAAATAAAATCTTTCATGTCTATGTTATCTTTGAAGTACTATCTCAGGATCTTATCAAACACCCCCTCCCCACTTTTTTTATGTAACTGACTCCCCAGACTCCGCCTTTCCTCTTAACTCCTTATCTATGTACTATTAATCATGATATGCTAATCACTTACCTCTTTAACTTTTTCATCAAAGAACTCTCATCCCTACTACATACTGAAAGGGACTCAAGCCTCTATTCTAGTCCTGAAATTTGTAGTATTGAATATCAAAGAGAACCACAATAAACAAAATAAATAAAGCCCAAATGACTACTTCTACTTAAAAAAAAAAAAGTAATACACGCAAGTTGGTATTTAAATATGTGTTTTATGTAGGAAATACTTTTTTTTCAGATGTTTATTTATTTTGAGTGAGAGAGAGCACAAGAGGAGGGGAGGGACAGAGAGAGAGAATCTCAAGCAGGCTCAGTGCTGTCAGTGCAGAGCCCGATGTGGGGCTTGAACTCACCAACTGCAAGATCATGACCTGAGCCTAAATCAAGAGTTGGCCAGTTAACTGACTGAGCCACCCAGGTGCCCCGATGTAAGAAATATCTTTAAAGTAATCAACAGAAAATATGTTTGGTCGTAAGTAAAAACAAAAGATTTTTATGTTTCCATATATTTCCTTCAAGTGCTTTTAAGTAGGAATAAAAACCTCTAAAAGTAACACCAGAAGTATGGCTTACCACAGTCTCTATGCTGGAGAATATAATTAGAAAAAAACGACAAAACCTTACAATGTATAAATCACCAACAAGAAAGGAAGCTTCTCTTTAAAACTCTAGTGATTCAAATCTCTATTCTGAAAAGACAGGCATCCTTAAACAGGTACTTCTTTACCATATGGTAAATGGTATGATAACAAAAGCAAAAAAGCCAAGTATCAAACTGCATCTTATTGAAAAGACTTTTATTTAGCTCACTGCTCCACATATGCTAGACCTCAAAAAGAGAGAACGCAAGTCAGGTTAGAACAAGTACCTTCCATTTGTCATTACTGAATATCAAACATCTGGTTAAAAGGAATTATACACAGTAGTGAAAGGACTTTTAAAGTCTGACAACTAAAACGAGAGACATTTTAATTAAAAAGTGGCATTTAAGAAAAACTCTTATATCCAAGAATTAACAACTGTACAAATTTTTTAAAGGTTTTATTTTTAAGTAGTCTTTACACCCAATGTGGGGCTCTAACTTACAACCCCAAGATCAAAAGTCACATGCTCCAGTGACTGAGCCAGCCAGGTGCCCCTAGATGTGTACAAATGCTTGATTATGCCTGAGAAGTCTCCTCTAATCGTGTGAGTCACTGGTTTGTAGCCTCTCAACAGTGAAAGCTATATAAAGAGTTAAAGCTGTGGTTTAGTGAACAGTAGAGCTAAACAACTGAGGGAACTCTGTTATCCATCTCCTGCAGTGCAATAAAAGTCAGTAATGAACCTGAATTTTTAAATGGCCTTCCCCATCATGATACGTATTGCTTCACTCACTGCACTCATTTGCACTGGAGAATACATAATGCCGGTCCTGGAACACTGGAAATCACGGTAGAGTCTGGATTATCCCTTCCTGAATAATCTGGGTGATATGTGTGAAAATCACATAGGCACCTGCCTGAAATGATATAGCACAAACATCTTTTATCCTTGCCCTCAAAACTAGGAGAGAATCAACAACTCTTAGAGTTTCCTAAGTCTTTATTACTGATCTCTAAACTCACAGAATCAAAACTGGTAGGCTATAAAATGACACTGAACAACACTCCTCAGAGTCAACAGTCTTCTTAAGAGAAGAAAGAGCTTTGAGAATGTCTATGTGAATAAATGTCACCAGAAAGCATGGTTTGGGGTTGGAGGAAGGGACAGGAAGTGAAAAGCCACATACTTTTCTATACCTATCAGATTTGAGAAATTACTGGGTTCACACAGAGTTCTGTAGCAGCAGGGAAACCTGTTTGCTGATTACCACGCATAAAGGTGATGAACATGAAGAGACTGCGAAAAGATAATGCTGGGCTTAAAAGAAACGTTTAAACACTCACTCTCATCCTTCAGAAGTTAGTGCTGGGAAGGAGAAGGCGAGCAGCACGCACAGGCGCCCGGCTGGTCACTTTGCCAGTTATGAGAGAACAGATAACTACGATACCTGACCCTTGGGGGGCTTGGAATAAAACAAAAGTCTTCTGGGACAGATGAGGTATCTTTATTACCAATGGCCTGGGTACGTGTAGACTCTGAAAGATGAAGTTTAACTGCAGAGTCTTATCTTATAAGCCTACATCACCCACTTAATTTCTTCAAGTGGGAATTAGTCTCAACCTATCCAGCAAGTTTCCTTTTGACAGCTGAACTACCTGAGGCTTTGCACGGGGTAAGGGCTTTATCGAGGGTCGTACTGGTTAAGAATAGTGCTAAAATTGGACACCTTTATCACAAAGGCATCCTGCTTACCAATCAAGTCTTGTTATTCCTTTATTCCTGCAGTAACAATTGTTACTTCACCCATATTTTATCTTCTACTAAAAAATGAGTTGGGATTTTCCCTCCTTCTCTACATGAACAAGTACTAAATGATAATGATTAAACCAGAATACCTCTGTCTGTACATACACACACTCAAAACTGAAACGAAAGAAAGCCATGACCAGTATGTAACACAGTGGGTCAAAATGTCATCTATTTTCAGAAATTTGAGGGTTCACAGAAACCTAAGACATTTTGCACAATGCATGTCTCAGATTTAAAAAAAATATTTTTCTAGTATAAACTCTAAACTCAATTTTGTATGTATAATTCAGGGCTCCTTAGCATGCAAGTAATTAGGATTTCTTATTGAACATAACTCTTTTTCCACCTTGCTTGTTTCTTATTAGGGAGAATGAAGAAGAATATTCAACTCTGTCAGTCAGTCTGTAAAAACCTTTGTGTAATCTGTGCCCGTGGCTTCCTTCCTGCAGTCACGAAGCACACCCGGGCGTGGGGAAGAACCGAAAAGCCATCCCTCAGGAACAGCTATTCCTTTCCCACGTATCAACATACACTGGGGCCTGGGCAGAGGTACTACTTCATGGCACTCTCCTAAACTGCCGGTGATGTTTTTTATGTAGACAGGAAACATGGCTTTACAACTGAAAAGGAATTCAGATACTTTAAAATGAGTGGTGGGTAGATTTCTAAAGTAGAGCAAATGAATTCATTTCCCTTGGAGAAATGCCAGTTCTTTTCCCCAAGTTGTTCCCTTTGTGGCAAGATCTCAACTCCTGAATCAAACATATGAAACATCAGTGATTTCCATGTTTGTAAAAAGATTTTTTTTTCTTTATGAAACTAACTGGTTGGTCTTTAACCTTTCTGTGAAGTTGCAGCAAGTGTTAACTCTAAGGTGAGGCCCAAGTGACTTTCTTAAGGTCACACAGTAAGAGATGAGCAAATAACCCAGAAGTTCTCCCACTAGTCCACACTTCTAACCACTATACCACACAAGCTCACTTGTCTGATTCATTTTAAGAACTGAGTATACCTTATTATTTCAAAGGCCCACTTGTATATGCTCTTCAAATAATTTCTGAAATCTGTCATTACAAAATAAAATGTGCTGATAAAAACTGACAAGTCTATTGTTTTTAATTCATCTTTTCTCTATGAAGGCCAAAAAGTACCTTCCAACACTATTAGCTTAATTGAAAACTTCAGAAGAAAGCTAAAAGTGCCATGAAGCAAGCAAATCCTAGCAGACATAGCTCAAAGCTCAATCAACTGATTTAGCATAGCCCTCGCACACTAATAACTGCCCTAGAATTAAGGATAGCGGTTCTCAATTCTGTCTGTACAAATTACAATCACTTGGGTAACTTAAAAAATACGTATGCGGAGGCCTGAGGCCCCATTCCAGACCAATGAATTAAAATCTTTGAATCAGGTATTGATGTTTGTGAGTCCAATGTACAACTAATGTTGAGAACCACTGTAAATTTCTCAACTGTATAAATTTGTACAGTTCTGATTATGTTATACTTGTTACTTACAAAGCTGGAAGAAACTGAATAGCAAAGGAAATGAGATCTCTGCATAAACAGCTATATAACAAAGCTGAAGATACTATAGTCAAAAAGAATGGCCTCATCTATAGGAATTTATACACGGAAGATGTTTCTACCTCTGGAGGTTATGGAAGGCTTCTAAGTAGGCAGTGACATCTGAACTGGGCCTTGGAAGCTAGGGCAGAGAAATCTCAAGAGGAAAGGCATTTTAAACACAGTTCAGAATGCCAACAAAGATGTTTGTAGGGGGAAAAAGTGGATGCAATTTAAGAACACAGAAGAGTGAGTTGGAGAGGCAGTTTGGGACCATTTTAAGGGAGCCTCGAATTTCAAGCAAAATTAGATGGTAGGAATTGGGGCATCACTAGGTTTCTGAACAAAGGCCTGCCCTAATCAGGATTAAGCTTTAGTGAAGTGATTCTTAAAGGTGGAGAAAGAATGGACTAGTTGAAAGAAGAGACACATTGCAAGGAAACCTGTTTGGGAAGGCTATAATTGCAGAAGTCTAGGCAAGTAATGAAAGCCCAATGTAAGTCAGCAGTACTGGGCAGGGAGAAAAACAACTGGGTAAGAGAAGTTACAAAGGCAAGACTTAGCAACTGAGTAGACAGGGGAAATATGGGCAAGAGAAGCACCAACTAGTCAGCTTTCAATTCTGGATAATTATAAAGATGAAACAGCACCAAAGGAAACAGGGGACTTTTCAAAGATAAACTCAAATCTCAGATTTGAGACTTTGAATTGCCTGAGGGATATCCAAATGCAGATGCCCAGCAAAAAATAAAGTTTTGTCTGCAATCTAAGAGAAATGTCATAGCTGAAAATACAACCTTGGGGGAAGAGACACAAGAAATGTTTGACTGGGATGACCAATTTTCTTCCTAAGATAACTCCGTTATCATTTACCAATTACATTTGTGCTGATTTCTTGAACTAACGTCTCACCGGCGCTCTTCTGAATCTCTTGCATCCGTAATTTTCCTATTCATGAAAACTAGAAGCTGGCTTTCTCCACACCTACAGCAGCATGGCTGACCACCAACCACTGGGGGTAGGGAGTGGCAGGAAGGGGACACTGGTAACACTATAAATCCATGATCTCTGGCCACTCCGGAGCACTCAGTTCACTTGTCGATTTTCTCTGGCCCTGAGATAGGTCCTCTTCCAGATCCTCTTAATGACTAATCTGGTACCACTATTTTCACGCTCTACTCAACCAAAGTCTCTTGGCTCTGAGAATTCAACTTCATATCCTAGTTCATGAGAAATGAAGTTGTCAGGCATGATTTAAAAGTCTCTCCCTGCTACTTACACACTTATCTAGAGCCACATTATTCTTCACTTATTTTCTTCCAGTCTGTTTAAGCTATTCCATCTGCCTGTGACCATGATCCTGCCTCTTTGTGCCTCCCCTGGGACCCTATTCCATGGTATATATCTACCCCTCCATCTCATTCTCAATTTCAGATTATTTTTCTTTACTGGCTCCTTATCCATACCCTAATTGTTCAATCTCTCTCCTACCCTTATCATTAAGTTTCTCAAAAGAGAAATCGACATTTGCTGACTTTACTTCCTCATCTTAATCTCTGATATAAGCGTTTATATATTTCTTTCAATCATATAAAAAGTTTTTTTTTCCAAATGTACATTTTCTCCCTTGGGTAAAGAATACATATCTATTCCTACTTTTAATGTACAGTTGATCCCTGAACAACATGGGTTTGTATTACTACATGGCCTACTCATACATGGATTTTTTTTTTTTATACAGTATAGTAAATGTATTTTCTCTTCCTGATGATTTTATTAATTTTCTTTTATTGTAACAATATAGTGTATAACACATATAGCATACAGAATATATGTTAACTGCTTATGGTATTGGTAGGGCTTTTGGTCAACAGTAGGCTATTAGTAAAGATTGGGTGGAGTCAAAAGTTGTATGTGGATTTTTGACTATTGGCGGGGGGGGAGTGCCCCAGACCACACGTTTTCAAGGGTCAACCATATATCATAATGTATGACCTTAGCTGCAGAGAATCAGTTAGTGGCATTTCATTTTACAGTTTTGGGAATTGGGAGGATGTGAAAGTTCTGTAAATCTCTTTTGAGATGAGCAACATTTTTCTCTGCAATGAAATCATAAGAATAATAGTTATAACCTGGTAATTGCTTTATTCTTACAAAACATTTTTGCAGTGTAGCTGATTTGCCACTCACTGTAATTAAAAACCTCCATGTGATGAACGACATTGTAATGTGGGGCCTGAAAAACTCAATGGAAAGAAAAATCAGTAAGTAAATAGAACTCTGAAATAATACAGGCAATTCAGTTACTAGAACATGATTTCACTTCTGTAGAAATCGTAGGTGTTCACCAAGCAGTTTGTAGCAGTTTTCCAGGAATTTCTCTCCACTAGAATATTCAGTATTATGAATTGTGTATTTTGATGTGTCCCATGTTGTAAGGCAGAATATACCCAGTAATACGATGACAGAAAGTTAACTCTCAAACAACTCCTTCAAAATGGATAATGGATCAACACAAATAGCAGTAACATAATATCAAGCCTCATTTTACCCTTTGGCCTTAAAGTCTTCCTTAAAGCTTTCTAAAAATATTTAAACAAGGAGTAAAATGGAAACATTTGAATTTTGCCTCCAAGAACTATGTTACGTTAGTGTTAACTACAACGATCAGAATGAAAAAGTCAGAGGCAGGAAGAATATTAAAAAGGTGTTAAGTCTCTATAATAAACATTCTAAACGGAAGTATTGAAAGACAACAGAAGAAAAACATACTAGGCAATTAGGATCTTGAACTTAACAAACACCTGGGATGCACCTGGGAATAATCATTTTTTCTCCTTAAAACTTTCATTCAAGCTTGTAAGACTAGTTAATAAAAATACATTCATAAAACTAGTTTAAGAAAGAGTTTGCCTCTAGAGTAAAATTTTCCATTAGGACACATTAATATTTGATAAATGCTTCCAATTCAACGAACAAATACCAATGTGTAAAACATTTAAAGAATTCTCCAGAATTGTGTCTGTGATGCACCAGATAAATAAAAGATTTAGTGCCATGCTATACTTGGTGATTAACTGCTCTATAACCAATTCTTCTATTTTATCATTTGTCAGTCCATAGAAGATAAAAGGGTAAGTTCATGGAAGGTAAGAGAAAAGCAGTATTTGGAATCAATCAAGTCTTTAAATCAAAGATACATTTTAAAAATTTAAATGTTCATTAATTTTATAATTATAGGAGTTAAAAAACAATCTCATATTTACATCTAGCTTTAATTGTTTTTCATTAATTTTGTTAAAGATTTTATATAAAAATCTATTTGCAAAAAAGCAATGCTAGATTTGGTTAAAAGTAGAAATTCTTTTTAGGCTAAATAGTCGCACCCTTATCAGACTACCCACCCTGGAAAATATGAATCATTACAGAGACACAGGGTCACTGTCCTTCCTTTCACCCATAATCGTAAGCAACTATTTTGTTTTTTCCTGTGCAATGCAATTTTACCAGTGCTACCAATTCTGTGTTTAACTCCGTAACATCAACAATAACAATAATTGGGGCGCCTGGGTGGCTCAGTCGGTTAAGTGTCCGACTTTGGTTCAAGTCATGATCTCTCAGTCTGTGAGTTCGAGCCCCACTCTGAGCTGTCAGCACAGAGCCTGGAGCCTGCTTCTGATTCTGCGTCTCCCTCTCTCTCTCTGACCCTCCCCCACTCATGCTTTGTCTCTCCTGCTCTCAAAAATAAATAAAAACATTAAAAAAATAAAAAAACAATAACAATAATTTATCCAAGTCTTTCTTATCCCTCCATTCATTTGCTTTATTCTACATATACTGAGTACTTTACTTAGTAAGTGCCAGATTGAGAGATCCAGTGCTTATCACCAGGGAGACAAAAGTCATATAGACGACGTCCATAGCTGAAGGAGATTATGTTTTGGTAAGAAAACAGATTCAAATTCACCTCGCTTATTACTGTAGGCATCTCTCCAGGTTTACTACAGCTTATGCATTGTCCAAACAAAAATGTCTGGATGCATGGAAAGCCTCTTATTTTCATTTGGAAACGTGTGTGTATGTGTGTCTGTGTGTGTGTGTGTGTGTGTGTGTGTGTGTGAATGAAGTACATGTATATGTCCCTAGCAATGATCTGTGGGGTCATGAAAGATGAGAAGACGGGGAAGGTAAAAATCACGAATATGAAAAAAAGTTTTGTCATCAGAATTAAACATAGTGGCTGTGTATAAGTCAAGCTTAGAAAAGCTGCCTTAAATTAATTCTCCTAGGGAAGATCGTTGACCTGTGGTGGAGGGGGGTAACAATCAGAGCAAGTAATGAAGCAATAATACCAACATGGGTTTTGGAAGAAGAAATATATAAGGTTTGGTTCATTCACTTTTAAATCCAAGCACAGAAGGAAGACTGTTAGCAAATATTACTCACATTCAAGGCAGGGAGAGAGAAACATGTGGAGGAAAAAATGGGAAAGAAGAGGTGGGTGACAGGGTTTAGGGAAGAAAAATTAATAGGCAAATTTGCCTTTGATGACATTCCCAGTTTCTTCATGGGCTGTATCCTGTCAGTTCCCCTGTATCTTTTCAGTATTCCCGATTCTGCTTAATATCTCCTTGCCCTTTGCCACCAACGTGCCCAAGCCTCCACTATCCTGAGAAGTCTTCTGAAGATTTACCATGTCATATGCGTTATAATCGCTTCCCTTTCCTCTTCTGACTACCATATGAAAAGAGTGGTCAACATATGCTACAACTGTCTACTGCAGTGACCCTTGCAATCTGGTCTCAATGCCTATCATCCTAAAAAAATTGCTTTCTTGCAGGTCACCTACAACCACCTAGCTACCAAAGCAACAGCCTTTTTTTCAACAGAGGGTAAATACCTGGTTCTCAGAAACATAGTTACCACTTCTTTCTTAAACCTCACACCTGCTTTGACAGTGTTCTGGTTGGATACATACCTTTCCGAAGCACACTGTGCTGAGGAAAGTACATGCATTTTGAAGTGAGACAGGTAACCTTGGACAAAGTACTTGTCTTCCTAGAGTCTGTCTCTTCCTCTGAGAACTGGGATACCACTACTGACGTCACTGGATTGTGAAGATCAAATAAAATAACGTACGTAAAGAATCTAGTCTGGTGCCGCACAGAGCTGATGTTCAAAAACGCTCATTTTCCTCCTCCTTCTGCTGTCGCTGGAGTGCTTAGGCTTCCTTGGCAAGGATGCAGCTGTTCCACAGGTTCTATCTCACCTTGACTCTGCACTTAACACCCTCTACCTCTGCCAATTCACCATTTCAGTGCTGACTCCAAAATCTAGGTATCTGAGTTTCCTTTCGTTAACTTTTTACATAAGATGCGACAATGTGAACTGTACAGTTGGTCAGGTGAGCTTCCGAGCTGCATTACTTCAGGATCAACTTTGCTTATTTCCACCAGAGTCTCTCCTGGGGGATACTTATATCCCTTCCACATGATTCTTAGAGTTGTGGTTCTTCATCCAAAGCCAGCCTCCTCAGTCATGCCTTACTCTACTGAACAGGCCACTTCTCCTTCCACTCCAGAGCTGGAGGCATGAACTCCAGAAATGTGCCCATGTTACATGCAAGTGAAACAAAAAGCATCCAGCCAAGCAGGATCATGATAACATGTACAATGTCTAAGACACAACTGCACAGTGAAAGACTATTCACCAAGATTGTGGCAAAAGAGTGTGCTCGTGAAGCCCTCAGTTGGTAGAGGTCTTGCATGTTCCAGTCCTTGGTGCCAAAGGATCCACAATGCCCTCCTTTACTGCTTCTCCTCAGGTCCATCCTATTCCTCACCTTACAGATGTACCCGAGTTTCCTTCTAGCAAGCTGGGCTATGGCCCCTGGGTGCTAACACCTTTCCCACAGTGCTCCGGGTCCATGCTGGGGTACTGGTCCGACTCTGGGCAAAGTGGCTGCTGAGCCTGGGCATTGGACATGGGTGGACTCCTTACGATTCTTTAGCTTCAATTCCACATTTTCAACTACCTAACTGGGGAACCAGCCAACTAAATAATCTGCCTGAAGCCTAAACTGAACAGGAATAGTCTCAGTGCTTTAAGAGCAGGTATTAAACCACATGAACCATTGCTTTTCTTTTTTAAATTTTTTTGAATGTTTGAGAAAGAGAGAGAGAGAGAGAGAGAGAGAGTGTGTGGGGGGGGAGGGGCAGAGAGAGAGGAAAACAGAATCTGAAGCAGGTTCCAGGCTCTGAGCTGTTAGCACAGAGCCTGATGTATGGCTGGAACTCAGGAACCGTGAGATCATGACCTGAGCAGAAGCTGGACACAACCGACCGAGCCACCCAGGTGCCCCCAAATGCACCATCTCTAAAAATTAGTTCCCCTTACCCATTTCCCTAAAGCACCAGTATTTTCCCAGTCATCTGTCTTAATACAGGTATAGAGAGGAGATACAGAGGGCTTGGTTCTAGATTACTGGAGGAAAGTGAGTATCATAATAAAGTCAAATAAATTTTTTGGTTTCCTAGTGCATATAAAAGTTACGTTTATACTAAATTATAGTCTATTATGTGAAACAGTATTATGTCTAAAAAACTATACACCTTAATGAAAAAATAATTTTAAAATGCCATAACCTGAGCTTTCAGTGAGTCATGATTACTGATCATAGGTCACCAGAGCAAATATAACAATAATGATAAGCTTGAAATACTGCGAGAATCACCAAAATGTGACACAGAGACATAAAGTGAGCAGAAGGTGAGCGGTTGGAAAATGGTGCTGACAGATTTGCTCACTGCAGGGTTGCCACAAACCTTCAGTCTGTAAAAAAATGCAATTACCTACAAAGCGCAATAACGTGAAGCCTAATAAATGAAGTGCGCCTGTATTCTGACATCATTTGTTGATGCTAAATTGCTAAACCTTGTTGATTCTCAAGTTGTAATGTCTCTTATCATCTACAGGTTTCTCCCATTTAATTCTCATAATTACTTTAGTTCACTGCCTCAATGCTCTTTGGTTAACTAGACTGTTACTACTGGAGTCAGAGAAAATCAGTTTCATAAATGCTGTGGGCAAGAGTAAGAATGCAAGAGATTAATGAAAAGCACTAGAATCACTGACAGCAGACTAGTTCTTTAAGAAGTTTGTCAAGTGAACGGATGATAGTCTGAGCGGGGTCAGAGAGGTTAAGGACAAAGGATAAAAGTATTTCTTCTGTTTTGTTTTTTAAATTTTAAAGATGAGTAAGCCGTTGTGGGCAGGAGGGAAGGGGTCAACAAAGAGCAAGAAAGGATAGTTTTCTAATTAATCTCATTCATACACTCATTCACTGCCAGATATTTATTGTGAATCTATAATTAAGCACAAAGCTAAGTGTATAATGGTGAATAAAATAAAAGAACTAGCCCCTAAAACCTTCAAGTTGAATCAGGGAGGCAGACATTAATCAAGAAGTCATTCGCTTAAATATAAAATTGAAAACAGAACCAGTGTAGGAAAGATAAGTGCATGGTGTTATTAAAACAACATAGCCAAATCATGGAAAGAGACCAAGTGCCCATCAACTGACGAGTGGATAAAGAAGATGTGGTACATATATACAATGGACTACTACGTGGCAATGAGAAAAAATGAAATCTGGCCATGTGTAGCAACATGGATGGAACTGGAGGGTATTATGTTAAGTGAATAAGTCAGTCAGAAAAAGACAGATACCATATGTTTCCACGAATAGGTGGACTTTGTGAGACTAAGCAAAAACCAGGGGGAGGGAAAGAGGGGAAAGAAAAAAAATGACACAGAGAGGGAGGGAGATAAAATGTAAGAGACTCTCAAAGACTAAGAACAAACTTCGGGTGAGGGGGGTGAGGGAAGGGGGGAGAGGGGGTGACGGGCATTAAAAAGGGCACATGTTGGGATGAACACTGGGTGTTATATGTAAACCAATTTGAAAATAAACTATTATAATAAAAAAAAATAAAATAAAACAACAACAACAACAAAAACAAACAAACCTATTTGTAAAGATATCTGCTCTAGTCAGAAGTCAAGAAAGATTTCTTGAGGAAGAAACACTTCCTCAAGTTCTAAAAGATGAAGGGGAATTAACCAAATGAAGAGGGGAGGGAAGAATGTCCTGGACATAGGGAACGGCCTGTGTCCTACGGTGAGGGAGTGTGATGAGAAGGGCTGAAAGAAGGTCAGTGTGCTGGGAAGGAGGAGAACAAGGTAGGGTGGTGTGAGCAGAGGCTGGAGAAGAAGGGGCTGTACTGCATGGGGCCACAATAAGAAGTTTTTCTTTCCGGGCAGCTGGAAGTGGCCGAAGGCCTGGTGCAGGGTAGAAGACACAATCAGATGTGACTCCAGATCTCTGCAAGACTGATCTTAAAGCACGGGCTTCAGGACAGTACTCTGCTCAGAACTTAAATGACTTCCACTACCCACTGAAGTAAGTTTGTCTGCCATGAAAAGATCTATCTATATAACTGACCCAACTTTCCAACCACTCTTTCCAGTTATTTTATACTCTTCAAGAAATCTCTTTTTGCTTTTTTTTCATGCTAGAAGTACCTCCCAGAATGCCCTCATCCTTTCTTTTCTATTTCTTGACACCCTTTCTATTTTGGGGGCTCAACACAAAGCTCACTGCTATGAAAATTTTTTAAAAATTAAATCTTTCTAATCCAGATCTTTTGCCTCTTTCAAACTTCCAAGTCTATGCTTCCTTTTTGCCCATATGATACATTTAACTTTTTACTGTGGTTTCCTATGCACACACTCCTATCCCCTTATCCTCAACATCCAGTAGGCTGCAAAGTCTTTGAGTGCAGAGGCTTTGTTTAACCTTTGTATTCCCCACAGAGCCTAAGAGACGGTCTTATCAGAAGCAGCTGCTCAATAAACATTTGTTGTCTATTTTTAAATTAGATTTCTAAGTATTTGGAACCTTTTCAATTATTATGTAGATGCCAGCTTGTACACAAATTTATAGTTATGATGCGACAACAAAGTGTGGATCTCATTTCCTTTTCTGGTATATATGGGCTCTACTTACGTGGATTTTCATGGCATGGTTATTAGAGACATAAAAAAAAAAAGACTAAACCAACTCTTTAGAAGAAAAATCAGAGCTACAAGGCAGGTACTAACAATTCTTGAGCTAATAATAAGGTGATACTATCTCAGAGAAGAAACTCGGGTTGCCCTACAATATCTAGTTCAAAGAAGATTTATCAATGAACACTTGAGATCTTTTCATCAATGAATGAGAAAAAAGTAGGAAGTAAAAAAGGAAAACATTACTCTAGAACCACTTTAAACATTTCCTGAAATGTGATCTGAACAAAGAATCCGGAATTCTCACATCGAAGTTTTTTCTAGACATCCCTATTCACTGACAACACTTATTCCTGGAATAAAATATAAAGGATAATAACGTAAAGGAGGGAAAAGAGGTCCATGGATTGTAAGCAAAATAGTTTTCAAACATAGTTTTACTTTCAAACATAGTTTTACATTAAAATAATCAGCTTACACATTTTATTTTGCTCTTCACCATTCTAAGTATAATGAGATACCAAACCACTCCACTGTTTACTCTTGTATCCAAGGCAGGTTCCTCAGCTTTGATGAGGAAAGCAATACAATGTCAGTCTGTGGTAGAAAGAGAGTAAAGGAATCCTGGGGGTGTGGGGCGGGGAGTGGGGGTGTTCCTCCCAGTGACTTAAATGAGTGCTCTGTAATCTTTCCAGAGAGTGACTAGCCGAATCACTCAGTGCATTTCTTTGGCAAGTTTAATGACTAAGATCATTAAGTAATACTACTTAGGCAGTGTTACTATGGCTCTTTATCAGCAAAATTAAATTGCTTTCTATACTAAATATACTTACTCATCCTCACTGTCTCCTTCAGTAACCTTTGGCCTATTGCATTAGAATAATTTCTTACATATGACATCTCATAGTTGAATTCACATTGCTAAACTGATTTCACCTATAGTTTAACCTCTCATTTTGCCAACAAGAAAAAACAAAACAAAACAAAACAAAACAAAACCAGGATATATTCCAGAATGAGACTGAATTTAGGGTTTTAAGACGTCCTTGGGTAGCTATAGTCTGCACGGTAACAGAATTGCATTTAATAAAAATGATTAAGAAAAATTATTTACATACATTTAAACTGCACTTACTTTTATCCTAGGCATAAAACTAAGGTCCCAAAATCAATAGGTATACGAGGCTATGAAGGACTTCTAAGAAAAATAAGTAGAAAAGAAGAACATGCCATGAAGAAGTATGTCGTTATGGGCTTTCTACTTCCTAACTATTATGTAGGAAACTGAGATAAAAACTTTGATTATACAAGACTATGCTAGCCAAATAAAATAAAATGTTTTTCTTATAACAGATGGCTTATGTCCTGATAATGTTTGTATTTAATGCTTTAGGATTACCTATTAATAAGGAAGCAGGGATGCTTTCCATTGATATTTCTAATTCAAAGCAAACAAGTTCTTTGTAACTCACTTTGTAGTGATATATTACACACAGGTTTGTTTAAAGGGCTGGGCTACAGTGACTTTAAACTTTATATCTAAATCCTGTTTGTGACAGATCTATATAGCAGCTTTGTAGATGAGGACTGGAAAAGGTTTTCTTCACACTTGTTATGCAACAATTCTTTCAGAATAGTGGCTCTTTTTTTTCAACGCTCTAAGACTGCAATGGAACCGACCAGTGGTGTCCACATGCAGCCCTGATCTCGCTCTAACAGTGCACACCCCTGAGGCTGGGGATAACAGTGCCCCTAAGCCTCTTGCCCCCTAGCCTCTAGTGGCCTGCCCTCTCAGTGAGCTCAGTCAGGATGTCAAAATGTCACTGACGGATATGAAGACTGACTCTTCAAGCTGAGGTTGTGACTGGCAAGGGCCAGGTGCTGCCTGCCACTTGTTGTCACCAATGCTGCCACTGCTGCTGCCTGGGATGAGGAAGCTAGACAGAACATCCTTTGGCTGAGGATCCTTGGTGACTTTAATATTACTGTGGCCTGAGGTTGGGGACTCTCAGCTACTTGTGGACAAAAACACTAGCCATTACAAAATTGCCAAAAATACACGAAATTCTGAGAGAAAAAAAAATCACTGTAGAAAGTAGGTTTTGGGGGCGCCTGGGTGGCTCGGTCGGTTGAGCGGCTGACTTCAGCTCAGGTCATGATCTCACGGTCTGTGAGTTCGAGCCTCAAGTCAGGCTCTGTGCTGACGGCTCAGAGCCTGGGGCCTGCTTCGGATTCTGTATCCCCCTCTCTCTGCCCTTCCCCTGCTCATACTCTGTGTCTCTCAAAAATAAATAAACTTAAAAAAAAAAAAAAGTAAGTAGGTTTTGGCTAAAAATTTAAACAAGTATTATTTCTTCTTTAGAAAATATCTGGATTCCCAGAGTAAAGTTACTTCAATTTAAAAATACATTTCTCTTATGTAAACTCTCAGCAATAAATATGGGGGGGGGGTAGAAATAATCTAATTATTGTTTAATCATCAGTAAACAAACAAACTTCACAATGACAATGGTAATGTGATAGTAAACAACATAAGATAAACAAATTCAAGATTTACACAGGGGGAAAAAAACAAACAAAAAGAAATTTTACAGATACTGAAGAATCCAAAAAACATGCCACCTGTTATGATTCAGATTTTCAATTTACATGGTTTCATATTCAATACGGTGGTCTTTCTGGAAGCAGGGTGTGGTCATAGGTAGTCATTTTGCATATTAAGTAGAAATTCCCAGAACATAAGAAATAGATATTACAAGTCCATGAAGGTCTAAAATCAATCAAAATAGGCATATTTAAGTTTTGGAAAAACTGTAAATGTAAGCCTCTGAAATGACTACTGGCTGTGAGGCAAGAAGAGAAGACATTTGTAGTTCAATCTACGGAGCCCTCATACATTGCCAGGGGAAATTTGAAACAGTGAAGCCACTGTTCCACAGGTTAGCAGTTCCTCAGAGATTAAACACAGAGTTAGCATATGATGGGAACTCTACATTTAGGTGTATACACAAGAGAACTATAACATGTTCACACCAAAACTTGTACACAAATGTTTATAAAAGCCAAAAGGTACAATCTACATGTCCATCACCTGATTAATGGATAAATAAAAGGTGGTATATCCATAAAATGGAACATTACTCAGACATAAAAAGGAATGAACTACTGTTACATGCTGTAACATTAATAAACTTTGAAAACATTAACTGAAAGAAACCAGATACGAAAGGCCACATTTATCATTCCACCTGTATGAAATGCTCAGAATAGGTAAAGCCGTAGAGACAGAAAACAGATTAGTGGTTGACAGGGGATGAGGAAGAGGAAATTGCGACTAAGCTAATAGATATGAGGGTTCTTTTTGGAATGATGGAAATGCTCTGGAAATAGACAGTGGTGACAGCTGTATAACATAATGAATATACTAAAAACCAGTGAATGGTACACTTTAAAATAGTTAATTTTATGTTATATGAATTATATCTCAATAAAAATTCAATTAAATATAAAAAATTCCATAATTATAAATAAAAAAAGTTATTTCAACGATCTTCCATTATATGGTCTTAACTACTCAGAATGAAATGTTAGAAGACCTTAGAATACTTCTGAGAACCAATAAATTTCTAAGGAACTATCTCTTCATTTTTCATGGTATGCTCACAAACTTCTCTAAGGAAATTAGTGATGGGTGGGCTAAAAAAAACAATCTGCTGAGGCAAAAAGCCTTAGTCACATCCTTCTATTCATGCCTGGTACCCTAGGGAAGGGACTCTCCTGAGTGTCTACGTGTATGATGGTTACCTAAAGTGGCTGCCCATATCCAGTGAAGGCTTTTGTTTAGTGATCATGGTCAAGTTGAGCTTGTTTAAATACCATTTCTCAGGACTTACATGCTACTCCCTTAACGATAGAAATACTGAAAGCTTTTAGGAGGTATATACTATTGCATGGTCTCTGCCTAGGAAGTGGGCCACAGTTCACTGGAAACAGACAGTTCAGATAAATAAAATGAAAGCAGACATTTTTGGAGATGATCTTGAAAGCTTTCCATTAGAGAACATCAAGGGCATAAAACTAGGAAGAGCATGTATCCATGTTAGATTACCAGAAGTCACTCTCTCTCTACCTTCTCTTCTTTCCAAGTTATACAAAGTATTTATCTCCTTCATTAGATAACCAAATCATTCCCATGGAACATAACATATACCCCTCTAACTGGCTACACACTTGACTCCTATGCTACAATTAACCTCAGATTATCATAATACAAAGTAGTGGCTATTTACAAAGGTCAACTTGAGTGGAAAAGTTACATTTTAAAAACAAAACAACACTGAGGAAATGGATTCTCATTTCTCACATGTGGGCTGTGCACAGAATCAGGCCAGTTAATTTGCTTCTCCAGAGATTTCTATGACTTCTCTTTGGCTGCTAGTCTGGACCTTTCTCTAGATTTCTCAGCTTTAGGTCAACATTTGCACAGTCCCCTCTTGTGATGCAGGCTAAAGTATAATGAGAAGTCAAAGACAACTTGGGAAGACTAAGAAAAAGAGAAGAAGAAAAGGAGAAAAGGGATCAAGCTGATGGGGGTGTCCTACGGCCATAGAATCCTCTCAAAATACCAGTCAAAATATTCTCAAAGAGACTATCTTGAAGCCTGAGACCATGATGAAAAGTGATTCTACAGTTTCTGTTCTTCCTGTATTAAGAGTTGGATGAGAATTAGGAAGAATACAAAAACATATATGCTATCATTATGAGGAGGCATCACAAAATGCACTTTAAATGTCATTAATTTTTATGCTTGCTGATTTGGTATATAAACACATCAAAATCATATAAATTCATTAACTAGCTTTACACAGTATATAGGAACAAAAATATTTATATCGGACTGTCCATATATATATATACACATCTTTATGAAAAATCACGCAATGAGACTATGGAAAAAGCCTAATCGTAAAGCATTATTTTTGCAGGAAAAGCAGATTCAACTTTGTATTGTTTCAATGTACAGTACATAAGAGTAAAGTCTGATAAGGTTTAGCTAAGAAAAAAATTACTATAAGTGCTTAAGCAATAACACCAATTACCAGGTTACTTTACCATGTATCTAATGAGTTATTAAAAACAAACAAACAAACAAAAACAACTAGGTCAATTTTCAGTATTATAGATGTTTTATGTAAGGAGTTCTTGAGAATCTTTTTTAATTGTAACATTTATTAAATAAACAGGAAAAGATTAAAGGGAAATTAATTCCTTCACTGTTAAATAGTGTATACTGTTTAAGCTTTGATTTAAAAGGTCTTTCTGTGTGCTCTTGGTAACTAAGGTCTGAGTACAAAATATAAATATCCATAAATGTTGCAGTCACACTGGCTATTCAAGTCATATGGAATTAGTGAGAAATCTAAATGAAATGGCAGGTCATTATTTATTTTTACAGATAGGTGTATTTCATTGAGTGTGCAAAGATCAAATGTACAACTCAATTTGATCAATTTCTTCCTGAGATTATATGGGTATAAAATTCTCATCAGTATACACTGACAAATTACATGTTGTAGTTCCAATTTTTTTTAAGTTTATTTATTTATTTTGTGCATGCATGAGAGAATTCCAAGCAGGCACCAAGCTGTCAGCGTGGAGCCCGACGTAGGGCTCGAACTCAAGAACCATGACTTGAGCTGAAATCAAGAGTTGGACGCTTGGCCAACTGAATCACCCTGGTGCCCCTCAAATTTTTAAAATATTAATACATCTGTGAAAGTGCAAGGGAAGTGACCAGGAAAATACGATTTGCCATAAAAACACCTTATTTACTTTTAAGCATACAGACGTAAAAATTCAAGAATCAGCCTTCTTTCTTTCTTCTGGACTCTCATGTTTTGCTTAAAGTATTGATTTGTTTTCCCCCTCTGACAAGTGTTAGACTGGAGCCAGTACAGCAACATACTAATAAAATGTGTACTTTTTCAAGTGGCTCTCAGGAAGAATTTTGAAACAGCTATCATACATTAAACAAGTGCTATTGGTAACAAAACCTTGCATACAAAGAATAGTACCATTGTCATAATAATAAGTAACATACTATCTTATTACACTCATCTTCAGTGACTACAACTGCCATTCAGAATCTTTTTCCTAGCTATAAAGATTTGTAAGAAGTTCGCTTTTAAGATGAATTCCAGAAACATCTGCAAGCAACCACTAAAAAAGTTCCATTGGAAATTTGAGAACAGATGCAAAGGTTTTCCAAATCATAGAATTATTAGAAAAAAAAAAGATAATCCTATCTTTTTGAACATACATTGAACATGTATGCCTATGTTCAATCTTAGCAGCAATAAATTAAAAGGCTGTGTGGTGGGGTTACTGGTCCACAAATATGTGTGAGTATGTTACGTTCTTTCTCTTTTTATGTGCATGTCTCTTTGGGTATCTAAAGCCTCCAAATTTTCCACTGTGTTTAAGATTCTTTATCCAACGCTGGCCCTCAAGTCTTTATCTTCCCCTAATGACAAAATGCCTTTCCCAAAAAGTAACTGTGAACTGTAAGTGGGCAGAAAGAGGGGTGCAAATCTAAAGTATAATTATACTTTATAGAAGTCAATTAGATTAGTATTTAACATGATGATAGATATTTTAGTTTTATCTCCACCTTATAAAGTAATATTTACTCTAAAAGAATAATAAAAGGACAAGGCAAGAATGAAAGGGGCTGGGAGTTGAGCCAGAGATTCTCTTGGGGGAAGAAATGTGAAAAGCTAAAGGGAACTTCCTGAGAAAAGAGGAAATACATAAAATAATACTGGGACAGTAGACAAAAGCCTTAGAAGCTGAAGACCAAAGAATAAGGAGACTTGGCTAGTGAAGATAAAGAAGGTGCAAAAGCATAATGGAAGGGATCAGGAATAATCTGCAAGAAGGGGCAATGGAAAAAGTTAGAATCATGAGAAAATAATACCTGAAAGCAAAACCCAAGAAAGAACCAGAGGACTTGGTGTCTACAGTGATCAAGGATTTTAAAAAGAATGTTTCCGAAAGAGCCCTAACTGGACAGGATTTTAGTTGTCCAGGTATCAAAAGGACAAAGGACTAGGAGACAGACAGGTAGACCCAGCTAGTGGCTAACGTATAATGAAAGACAAGGATTTAAGGTGAATGAGAAAAGAAACAGTGTTTACTGCGACCCCAAGACTGCATAATGTGCAGCACGTAATACAAGGAAGATGTGCGCAGTTTGTTTCTTGAATTCAATTAAGTTACTATTTTATGGGTCACTGACCCTTGAAATAAGAGGTTCCCTATACTACATCCAAAGTTAGAGAAGTCAAACAGTGCATAAAACAATGAGCAAAGCTTTCAATATTTTGTGCCACATGGAGACCTCTAATAAAATCAAACACTAGAGTCTTATTTTTGTATGGAATAATCATTTGAAATTTTAACAGCAGCCTTTATTATTTCATTTTTCAACACTTTTTTTGTTCCTTGCTATACATTTTGGAGAATATGTCTCAAAACTTTGATGCAAAAAAAAAAAAGCAGGACCTAATAACGTGTGTCTTCAATAAGCAGCTGCTCATTAAGATAATACTTCCAGTTACTGGCTTAGAAAGCAAGATTCTGAGATTACTGCTTGCCCCACGCCTGTGACTTGTCAACCAAAAAAGTTACTTCCTCTTTAGTATAATGAATTGCAGAAGTACAGTTAAACAGTTATCTATGAGGGTTTATTGGCAGGCATAGGATATGGTGGGTGAGCAGAGTTACTGATAGATTTTTTTTTTTGCCAGTGACCAAAATATTTACAAATTTCATAAAATGGAAAGAACTTTCTAAAATATTAATAAGATCTGTTTCACAAATAACCAATTCAACTGGGACAGTGAATAGTAGAAATGACAAAAGATTTGTTCTTATGGCTGATAAAAAATTTATTATCAGGGCATTCAAGTAAAGTTATTTTCTGTGTTCTGATTTAATGAATCCTGTGAGCTGTATCTGGTTGGATGACACAGATGCTGGCTCACTGAAGCCTATTCTAATGCCTCCCAGCACACCCTTCTTTGGGACAGTAAAGCCAGAGTAACATGTCAGACTGAAGAAATATCAAGAAAGAGAGAGCAGGGCTGGAGCTGCTATGAGCTTGGCTCATAACACTTCTTGACCTGTGAGTGTCCGCTAAGTATTCAATGTCCTATGGGCTTCAATGACTTAACAAGCTCCAAGTAGCAACAGTAATGCAGTAATGAATTGTCCTCAAAAGAAGACTTGCAATTCAAGCTGAAAAACACTACACTTACTAGATGGTTTTAACCCTACCGAAAGACAGCTTTAGAAACCACCAGTGATTTCTTAAAAGGTGAATGAGTATTAAATGTTTTATATATGCTGTGTACTATCTACTGTAGTTCCTTTAAATCTGTTAAGATTTTAAAGATGCACACTAGTTTGGAAAATAAAACTTTCCCAAAGCTATTAATGATAAAATGCTGAAGAAAAATGAAATAGCATTAGATGTGTTGGTAAAATTACAATTATAAAATAATGAGGCCCATTCAATGTTAATAAAAATACATTGTTAAAAATGAAATTAAAGCACTGTTCCATATATATTCCACATGGAGTTGCTCTCTCTCAAAATATAACAAATCATATTTGCAAAGATAAAAGCCTTTGGAAGAAAAGATGGTAAATAATTAAAGCTTATGAAAATACTGGCATAACTCACTTTACACTATTTATTTTATCATATAGGAAAGGAAAATAAGGCACAAAATAGAAGTACCTTTTCTGATGATGCTTACAAAATCATTGAACAACTTTGTTTTTCCCCAATCAAAATTCTATTTAGTATATAGAGTTAAAATCTGAAACAGTACTTACAATGACAACAACACCATAGCAATTAAGGTCCACTCTGCAGGTTTGTGGATAATATTTCTATTTGTTAATCTGTAAGACAGGAAGATAAAGTTAACCAAAGGATTGTTACATTTAAATACATGAAACTTCTACTTTTAGAGGAAATCAGATTTATGACATCAAGTGTCAGAAAGCACTATTTTCTATTCTTTGTATGTTTAATAAACATAAACTCAAAAGAAAGTGCTCCAGTCTTACTTTTTTATATTTATAACATAACAATATTACTGCTAGACAAGATGGGAGTATAGGAACAATATGGGAAACTAAACTGCATGATTTATTAAAATACACACACACTTCCCTGTGACCATATCTTCTGTATTTTCTCCTAATCAAATATTTCATCAAATAAGCTAACCAGGTAATAAGCAATTTCTGATTTTAATTAATCTTTTATATCTTTCTACCTTGTGGTAGGTTGCCAGCAGGCAATGAAGGAATGCTATAATTCATAATGTATAGAAATAAGAGTTGACAATAAATTCTAGGACTAGATCTTTGTCAAAAAAAGTTTAAAAAAAATCAGTAACTAACTCTATCAACTCAGCTATTGATGACAACAAAATATACTGTAGCCAATTTAGTTTCTCAAAAAGCATTTGGAAAAATCGCTCTAAATAAAAAATGATACAAATCAGTGAGAAAAAAACAAACAGCCAATAACATCTGATCCAGAATGGTTACCCAAAATATACAAAGAACTCTTAAAATTAAACAGTAGGAAAATAAATAGCCCAATTACAAAATAGTCCAAATACCTTAAGAGACATGTTATCAAAGATAAACAAATGACAAATAACACGAAAAGATGCTCCGCATCATATCTCATAGGAGAAATGCAATTTTAAACAAAATACTACTATGTACCAATTACAATGGTCCAAATCCTGAATATTGTCAAAATCAAATGCTGAATCAAAATCGCTTCACCAAGGCCATACATTTGCTACAAATGATGAATCTACACTGACATCATGATCTAATTAGTCAAATGTATGGCTCTGTTACAAGGATGTGGAACAAAACGCTCATTCACTGCTGATGGCAAAGCAAAATGGTACAGCAACTTTGGATGAGCTTGGTGCTTTCTTACAAAACTAAACACTCTATCATCCAATCAGCAATCATGTTCCTTGGTATTTACCTGAAGGAGTCTACAACTTATGACTTTAAAAACATGCACAATGTTTATAGCAGCTCTATTTACAACTTCCAAAACTTGGAAGCGACCAAAATGTCCTTCAGTAGGTAAATGGAAAAATAAGCTGTGGTACAGACAGTAATATTATTCAGCCCTAGAAATAGAAAGATATGTGCTATCAAACTGCCAAAAGATATGTTGGTACTTTATATACATATTACTAAAGTGAAAGAAGACAGTCTGAAAAGGCTACACACCAACTATATGACATTCTGGAAAAGGTAAAACTATGGAGACAGTAGAAAGATCAGTGGTTGCCCGGGGGTGTGGAATGGGGTATGTTGGGTGGGTGGAGTAGACAAACAGGTGGAGAACAGAGGAATTTTAGGGCAGTAAATATACCCTATGTTACTAAATGATGGATACATGTCATTATACACTTATCCAAACCCATAGATTATGTGACCCCAAGAATGAACTCTAATTTAAACTATGGATTCTGGGTGATGATGATGTTGTCAATGTAAGTGCATCAACTGCAGCCAAGTGTATAACTCTGGTTGGGGGTGTTGCCAATGGGGGAGGCTATGCATGTGTAGAGGCAAGGGGTATTATGGGGAATCTCAGTACCTTTTTCTCAATTTTGTTATGAACTTAAAACTGCTCTTAAAAAAATAGTCTTAAAAAAAACCTCAGCCAATAAACAAATAGGCAAAGGATAGAAGTAGGAAATTTACAGAGGAGGAACTCTGCACTCTCTCAGAACTTCTGATTTTGGATTACTTCATGGCATCTGCCCTTGGGTCTCACATTTTCTCTCTATATATACTCATTCCCTTGTGATACTATCCAATCTCATAGCTTTAAATATTAGATAACTATGTGCCGACAATTCTCAAATTTATGATCTATAGCCTGGATATTTTCCTTGAATTCCAGACTTCTATATCTAATGGTCTCCTTGACATTTCCACTTGAATATCTAATAGATCTCAAAACTTAATACAGACAAAACTGAGCTCCTCATCATCCCCCCAGACCAAGTCCTCTTGCAGACAGGTTCAACTCAGTAAATGGCTATTCTTCCAGAACCCAGCTGCTCAGGCCAAAAATCCTGTGGCTAACCTTGGCTTTCTTGACGTCCCATGTCCAACCAGTCATCAAATGTCAATGGTACTGTCTTCAAAAAAGAATTTGATTACTTATTATCTCCACTGCTTTCACCTTAGTCCACATCATTTCTTGCCTAGATTACCAAGACAGCATCCTAAATAGACTTCTTGCCTCTGCCCACCTACTGTAATTCTCAAATCAGCAGCCAGAGTGATGCTGTTAAAAATGTATGTCATTGGCACAAGAACAGACACACAGACCAATGGAATAGAATAGAGAACCCAGAAATGGACCCACAAGCATTTGGCCATCTAATCTTTGACAAAGCAGGAAAGAGTATCCAATGGAAAAAAGACAGCCTCTTTAACAAATGGTGCTGGGAGAACTGGACAGCAACATGCAGAAGAATGAAACCAGACCACTTCCTTACACCACTCACAAAAATAAACTCTAAATAGATGAAGGACCTGAATGTGAGACAGGAAACCATGAAAATCCTAGAGGAGAAAGCAGGAAAAAACCTCTTTGACCTGAGTCGCAGTAACTTCCAACTTGGCACATCTCCAAAGGCTAGGAAATTAAAAGCAAAAATGAACTATTGGGACCTCATCAAGATAAAAAGCTTCTGCATGGCAAAGGAAACAACCAACAAAACTAATAGACAACCGACGGAATGGGAAAGGATAATTGCAAATGACATATTGGATAAAGGACTAGTATCTAAAATCTATAAAGTACTTACCAAACTCCATACCTGAAAAACAAGTAATTCAGTGAAGAAATTGGCGGATGTTATGAAGACACTTCTCCAAAGATGACATCCAGATGGCCAACAGACACATGAAACGATGCTCTATGTCACTCATCATCAGGGAAATATAAATCAAAACCACACTGAGATACCACTTCACACCAGTGAAAGTGGGTAAAATGAATAAATCATGAAACTATAGATGCTGGCGAGGATGTGGACAAGCAGGCCTACACTGTTCCTACACTGTTGGTGGGAATGCAAATTAGTCAGCGTCTCTGGAAAACGGTGTGGAGGTTCCTAAAAAACTGCTAGGAATCTATCCAAGAAACATAGGAGTGCTGATGCATAGGGGCACGTGTACCCCAATGTTCATAGCAGCACTTTCGACAATAGCCAAATCATGGAAAGAGACTAAGCGTCCATCAACTGATGAATGGATAAAGAAGATGTGGCATATATATATACAAAGGACTACTACGTGGCAATGAGAAAGAATGAAATCTGGTCATGTGTAGCAACATGGATGGAACTGGAGGGTATTATGCTGAGTGAAATAAGTCAGAGAAAGACAGATACCATATGTTTCCATGAATAGGTGGATTTTGGGAGACTTAGCAGAAAACCATGGGGGAGGGGAAGAGGGGAAAAGAAAAAAGACACAGAGAGGGAGGGAAACAAAACATTAAAGACTCTCAAAGACTAAGAACTGAGGGGTGAGGCGGGTGTGGGAGGGGGGAGAGTGGGTGACGGGCACAGAGGAGGGCACTTGTCGGGATGAGCACTGGGTGTTGTATGGAAACCAATTTGACAATAAATTATTTTAAAAAAATGTATGTCATATCATATTATTCTTCTGTTCAGAATCAACCAAGTGCTCTCCATCTCACTTGGAGGAAGAGTGAAAGAACGACCATAACTACAAGGCCTATATAATCTATACCACACCCACTCCCCGTCCTGTACTTCTCCGACCCTATCTCTTTTTACTCTTGCTTGTGGTCATTTTTCCAATCTCACTAGCATCCTTAATATTTTGTGAAGACACCAGGCCTGCTGCACCTAATATATTTTCGCAGGTAGCAACATGGCTTGTTCCCTCACCAACTTTAAGATATTCCTACAAATGGGATCTTCTCCATGAGGTCTTCCCTGACCGGCCTATCTAAAATCACAGCTACCTCCTCCTCAGTACCATCCCCTTTTCTGCTTCTGGGGAGAAAAGGAAGAGAATAAACTGAGAAAGGGGAAAGAGCATATCATTATATAATAATACACATATTGTTTTTAAAAATTTACATATCCTTTCTATTAGAATAGTTCCATAAGAGAAGGAATTTTTGTCTATTTTGTTCACTGCTTTGTTTGTAGCAACTAAAACAGAAGCTAGTACATGACCAAAAAAAGTCATAGGATAAGCATGTAAATCAAAACATGGCAGAAACGGTTAAATAGAAATTGCTTTTCTACTGTACTCAAATCTCCCAAAGTTAAGGCAAATTTAACATTTCATGAATTCATTTATTCTTCCAGCAAAAAATGTATTGAGAGCCTGCTCTATCCCACTGTTTTGGGCACTGGGGAAACTATAACAAGGTCTTTTTGTATCAAAATATAATTTTAATTCAAATCAGATCTAGAAAAAATATCTTGACCCAACACTGATGATAATCATTCTTTTACCAAGCAACTTCTGATGAAACCACTATGGCAGGTAAGTCAAAGTAGCATTCCGGATAAATGACTGTGATGCAATTCAACAGAAAGGACAGCTCTATTCATAGGGGAAAGATTTTTCAAAGAGCTGAAAAAGCTACTTTATGTGTAGTTCTAACAGGCTCTCTACTTTGGCTGCACGTTAGAATCATCTGGGAGACTTTTAAAGAATATTGATGCCTGGGCCCAACCCTGACCAAATGAAACTCAATCCCTACGGGTGGAGTCAGGCATATGTAGCTGTTAAAAGCTCCCCAGGCAATTCTGATGCACAACTAGCTTGAGAATCACTGTTTTACAAGTTCCTATTATTGATTATCATTTCAAAGGAAAGGGTATAGCTATTTCTGTCAACTCTTTTCCATTGCATATTGATTGAAAAGATCTCTCAACACTAGTCACTGTCATCAATATGGCAATTGTTTTTGGAGACTTCACATAGAAGCTTGAGTCTACAAATAGTCACATAACTGCTGAAGTTGTCCTACGAGAATCTGAAGACCCCATGAGTGATCTTCTAGCGGTAATTCTGTACTCTAAGTTACTGACAATTCCTAAAAAGCAGCAAAGCCAATTTAAGCAATTTTTATTAAAGCTATAGATACTGACCTGCAGGTACTAGAGAATAAAGATTTTTAAAATAACTTAATTAATATCAAGGTTTTTAAAACATCCCCTACACTAAAACAATGCTTAATTTTTTGGCTTATTTCCCAAAACATTTTATTCAATTTCACACATATATAAAAGTAGGGAGAATGAAAACTCCCATATACTCATCACAACTTTGCCAATGATCAACTCCTGGATGATCATGTTTCATCTTTACGACTCCATATTCAACATCACCCTAATGTGAATGTCTTTGAAGCAAATCTCAGATATCATATCGTTTCATGTAAGCTTTGATTTAATGTAAATAATGCAGAAAGTAAAGGAAAAGGACTTATGCTTACGCAATAGGAATAACAGAAAAAGGTGATAAAATAAGAGTTTATAAATTATAAGTAGAGGACGACATTTGAAAGTCCCCTATGTGCAGTCTGTTACCTACCTCTTACAGGACTGATGAACACTGCATCTCATCTTGGCTAGCTTAGGTGACACAGAAGGCTTAGTGTCATATGTAACAGAATCCTCTTAAATACAGTTCTTACTTGGGATCTTGAGAAATGATTAGTGAAATGACTTTTTTTCATTTTTTAAATATCTTTGATACTAAAGACTACTGAGACGAACAACGGCATATTTAAAAAAATTTTTTTTCAGCTTTTCTGAGGTATAATGAACACATAGTAATTGTATATATTTAAGGTGTACGACTTGTTGTTTTGATACATGCATACATTGTGAAATGATCACCACAACCAACCTATCATCCCCTCACATATAGTTACCATTTTCATTTTTTTTTTTTTTTTTTGTAGTGAGAACACTAAAGATCTATCCTCTTGATTTAGAGGATACTCAACCAGAGGTGTACCTCAGAGATATTGCAGGTTCAGTTCCAGACCATTGTAATAAAGTGAATATTGTAAAAAAGCAAGTCAAATGAATTTTCTGGTCCCAGTACATATAAAAGTTATGTTTATACCATACTGTAGTCTATTAAATACACAATGGCATTATGCCTGATATAACAACATGCATACCTTAATTAAAATACTTTATTGCTAAAAAATGCTAACCATCAGGGCACCTTGGTGGCTCAGTTGGTTAAGAGTCCGACTTCGGCTCAGGTCATGATCTTACAGTTTGTGAGTTCGAGCCATGAAGTGGGTTCTGTGCTGACAGCTCAGATCCTAGAGCCTGCTTCGGATTCTATGTCTCCCTCTCTCTGCCCCTCCCCTGCTTGTGGTCTATCTCTCTCTCCAAAAATAAACACTAAAAATAAATAAAATAATTAATTAAAAAAAATGCTAACCATCATCTGAGCTTTCAGTGAGCTATATTCACTGATTATAGAGTACAATAACAAATATAATAATTAAAAAGTTTAAAATATCATGAGAATTACCAAAATGTGATACAGAGACACAAAGTGAGCAAGTGCTATTAGAAAAAAAAGCACGAATAGATTGGCTCAATGGAAGTTTGCCTCAAACCCTCCATTTGTTAAAAAAAAAAAAAGTAGTATCTGTGAAGCAATAAAGCAAAGGGTAATAAAAGGAGGTATGCCTATAGGAGCTGTGTGATTTGAGATTATTTAACCTCTCGTTCCTTATCTGTAAAATGAGAATAACATCACTATTTTGGGAATTAACATGTAAATGCCAAGTATCTGGCACACAGAGTACCAGACTGACTACATGTACTGACATGGACCAAACATTATTACGGGGCTGCTTTGGAAGAGCAAAAATAATGGCCTGGACTGCAGTTTCCAATTTGAAATTCCTAAAGCCTTAGGGCATATGAGAGTATTAATGGGCAATCTTGCAGTTGTAGCCTAATATTTCCAATGGGTAAGTTTAGAGAACCTACAAATTGTCTTTTTTTAAAAAAGAAGATATCTAATTAGATTGATATAAAAACAGCTAGAAAATATAGTCAGAGTAAATTAAATTGTTAATCTGTTTTAAATGAGCAGGTAAAAACTAAGTACAAAATTAGTATATGTAGTTAAAGATCAAAAGTCTTATTCTAATATCTCTTATGATATGTCTGACTGACTTTACCAGTTTCCTCAGAACAGTGATTAATTAAACACTCTCTGCAAGAAACTGTGTAACAACTCTTTAAAAATCAAAGAGCCACAGGGCCAACATGGCAGAGAAGTAGGAGGACCCGGTCTTCCCACGTCTCTCAAACAAAGAAGGACTGAAGCCAAAGAACTCTCAACACCAAGAGTCTGGGAGGAAAGGAGACGGAGTCTACAAGGAAGAATATACGCGATCCAGGAAGCACCTAAATAAGAGTGTGAGTGCAAACTGGGGGAGATAAAACGGACCACGGAGGTACGGAGGGGAGGGAGCCCCTTCTGTGGAAAGACAAAAGGAAAAGAAAGCGGCTAGGGAAGTGTAGGAACAGTCTTTTTCTTGACAAGAGAAAAACCTTGGACAGGGAACCTATCATCCATTCCCTAACTGCAGGGCTTTTGAAGAGAAGTCCCGTTTCTAACGGTGGAATTTTCTTTGGACTGGGGCCTGCGGCGTCCCAGACCTCGTATCTGGGGAGGTGGGGAGTCACCTCCAGATAGGTGTTACGCCAGGGACGCAATCTATCTACACCAGGGAAACCAGTTGTAGTGGTTGAAGTGAGCTTAAAAATCAGGTAAGCGTGGGACACAGGTGACCACACAGAGACAAATCCCACTGCACCTGTGTCCCTGGCAGAGTGAGGATGGAAACAAAGGGGTGATTTAGGACTGTTGGGCTGTGAAGAAGGGGCTGGGGGGGACGCCATTTTTCTCCCCCAAAACAGCAGGGAGAGACTTCAGGGATGGGTCTGTGGGCGGCAGTGGCGGTGGGACCCGCCTACACCAAACCACGCCCCTCCTTACAGGAGAGAAGCTTTTCTACTAGAGTTGGATTCTACCGGAGTTGGACAGACGCTGTGAAACAAGCACGGCAGCATTGCCTGGATTGACTCTAGGTCAATTCTTATTATTTAGATATATTCTCCCTTTTCTCCTTATCTCTTTCCTCCTCTACGCAGGTTACTCAGGGTATTGGTTTGCTTAAAAAGACTTATTTAACCCACTCTCTCAATGCATGCTGTACACCTCCTTCTTTACTTTCCTCTCTCTCTCTTTGGAATAATCAGGCCATATAGTTCCTCTGGGTAACTTTATCTTCATTTCTTTTTCTTCACCTCCTTCTTTATTCTCATTTCTTTCTCTCTGGATTAAGCCTTTCAGTCTATCTGGTCAAAGCTCATTTTCTCTTCCTCCTCTCACTTGTCATTACTCTCTTTGCACATGCTCTTCCATCAGCACTGCACACACCCTGTTCTTAACTTGTAGCTGGTATTTCGGGTTGTATGCCTTACCTTGTCACTCGTTATTCTTTTTTCTGTTTTGGTCTGCTTGCCTGTTTTATCTGTTGGTGTGTTTGGGTGTTTTTGTTTCCTGTTTGTCTATCTGTTTTCCTTTCCAGGGCTACCTTAAAGAACAAACCAAGGCACACCTGGTGGAGGACAACCAAAGTCACAACAGAGAGCAAGTAACACTCTCTAAAAAACACCTCCCAAAAGGCCAGGCCCTGGACAGTATATGAACCCCCTTTAATATAGCAGTACCTGCAGAGACAGAGCACATAACAAGCTTTTAAAACTTATAAGGAGCAGAAAACTAGCCAAAATGACAAAATGGAAATCTTCTCCTTAAAAGAAATTCCAGGAAGTAGTGACAGCTAAAGAACTGATCAAAACATATAAAACCAACATAATAGAACACGAATATAGAATGACAGTCATAAAATTAATCGCTGGGCTTGAAAAAAGCATAAAGACAGCAGGGAATCCATCGCTGCAGAGATCAAGGACCTTAAAAATGGTCAGGATGAATTAAAAAACGCTATAAATGAGGTACGAAACAAACTGGAGGTGGCCACAGCGCGGACTGAAGAGGCAGAAGAGAGAATAGGTGAATTAGAAGATAAAATTATGGAAAAAGAGGAAGCCAAGAAAGAGAGAGATAAGCTGATCCAGAAACAGGAAAGAATTTGAGAGCTGAGCAATGCAATCAAATGGAACAACATCCATATCATAGGAATTCCAGAGAAAGAAGAGAGAAAGGAGTCAAAGGGGTACTAGAACAAATCATAGCTGAAAACTTTCCCAACATGAAGAAGGAAATGGGCATTGAAACACAAGAGGCACAGAGAACTCCCCTCAGACGTAACTTGAATCCATCTTCTGCATGACACATCATAGTCAAACTGGCAAAATACAAGGATAAAGAGAGAATCCTAAAAGCAGCTAGGGATAAACGGGCCTTAACATACAAAGGTAGACACATAAGGGTAGTAGCAGACCTATCTACTGAAACTTGGCAGGCCAGAAAGGAATGGCAGGAAATCTTCAATGTGATGAACAGGAAAGATATGCAGCCAAGAATCCTTTATGCGGCCAGCCTGTCATTCAGAATGGAAGGAGAGAGAAAGGTTTTCCCAAACAAACAAAAACTGAAGGAATTCATCACCAATAAATCAGCTCTACAAGCGATTCTGAGAGGGCCTCTATGAAGGAAATGTTGCAAGGAACACAAAGTACCAGAAACATCACTATAAGCATGAAACCTACAGATAACACAATGACTCTAAAACCATATTTTTCAGTATTAACACCGAATGTAAATGGACTAAAGGCTCCAATAGAAAGACAAAGGATATCAGAATGGATTAAAAAACAAGACCCATCTATTTGCTGTCTACAAGAGACTCATTTTAGACCTGAGGACACCTTCAGATTGAAAGTGAGGAGATGGAAAACCCTTATTTTTCTTCTTAATTTTAGGCTATTCTATAAATAAACTATCCAAAACTAACTATATTCAAGGTCTGAATAAATTAGTATTGAATTTAATAAAATATAAAAGTAATGTTTAGTGGAGAAGAAAATAGAACACTATTTTTAGATCTAAGACACTGAAGGTAAGTCACCTACTTTATTCATGCCTTTGTTAGAAAGCCCTCTTGCTCAACTACAGACCCCAACAGTTAAAACCAGAACTACACAAGACTGCTTAACATAACTCATGCTTTAATTAAAACTTACTGTGTTTTCTTCATATTGCACTTTCTTGAGACATTGATGAAGGTGTTTTGCAAAGACCCAGAACATACAAACTGCCGACCAGAAAAGCCCTGACAGCAAAGGAATGCCTAGAAGACCACACCCCCACATGCCCCCTTCACTGCCCATGATCATGGGCTGAACACATACACGTACCTGACCCATGATACTGATCCAGGCTCCCTGCCTGTTTTCTTGCATGTATACCCCCAAACCTCTTATAAAATTCTAGGTGTTCTTGCTGGTGGAGAGGATGGTTGTTAAGGCTTAAGCCTGCTACCTCCTCTGGCTTCTGGCACCCAAAATAAATCTCTCTTTTCCAAACTCTTTTCAGTTATTGGCTCCTTTTGGGATGAGTTTATCTGAGTTTGTTCAACAACACAAACCCAGCCAGGAGCTAAGCTTTTGATTAGTCTAGCCCCCACAGGATTTCCTAGGATGGAGCAGTTGGCCATGGTAGCATGCCAGGGCTTACCCATTCATTTCCTGAGTTAGTGGCTGTGGTAAGACTGGGTAACACAGTCTAGCTATGGATTCTGCAAGGCAACTGCATGAAGCCAAAATAACAGAAAGAAAACTGTAATATTAACACCAACCTGAAAGTTCGAACGAGATTTTTAAGTTGTGCATAAATATCTCCTAATGTGATCTGAAGAGGCCCCAGAAGTCCAGGCACTCTGAAAATAAAAAAAAAATAATTTCTCTTAAAATATAATTTAATTATATACACATACTCTTTGAGTCTTGCCTAAGTCTGGATTTTCCATAGGTAAGAATGGCAGTTAGGTAGAGGCAGTTAAGCTAGGTTCTGACTGGTAAGAAGGCATAAGAATGTAATTCGTAATAACCCCACACTCGAATTCATAGTCTATGCTGCACTATGAGGCACTGAGAAATATTGTTTTGGGTGCTATCTGTATTCTTGTCTTGAGTTTTTTTTACCTTTACTTTTGACTATTAGACTAAGTTTGGAGTGTGGCCTATCTCTCCTTATTAAATTCTTATGGTGGGAGTAAAAATTAGTACTCTTTTAGTGAGCAACTTGACAATATATGTTAGCATTTTAAACGTGGCTAGTCTTTGACCCAAAAGTTTTACTAGGAAAAACTTTACCCCTAAAGAAATAATCTGATAAACAGAAAAAAGATGCTTATGCAGAAATATTTTTAGTAGCAAAAAATGGAAACAAATGTCCATCAACAGATAATTCATTAAATACATTATGAGTGGGTGACAGGCACTGAGCAGGGCACGGGTTGAGATGAGCACTGGGTGTTGTACTGAAACCAATTTGACACTAAAAAGTTTAAAAAAAAACTAAAAATGAAAAACAACAAAAAATAATGATATACACATATAATTATAATATACAAATATTCCATATAATATAATAAAACCTTTAAAATGATAAGTCTACATATTTATAATGTAGAAAAATATGGTATATTAAGTGAAAAATGCGTATGTAGTGTTGCCTCATTTTTATAAAAACATATATATAATGATACTGTATCTGATATATAGTATATTTCAAACAGGTTTTATTCCTTCCAGGTTTATACTATAACATAGAGAACCAAAGGGAATGAAAATACACACACTCTATATATCATGTATATGTCAGAGATAAACATCAAAATATTAATAGGGATTACAGGTGATCTTCACTTCTTTATACAATTTTGTACTGCCTAAATCTTCTGCATAAGCATATATGATTTTTTTTAATTATGAAAGTTTCAGATATATCTCAACACGGAGAAAATAGCAATAACAACCTCGTATATCTATTCCCAGATTCAACCTCCCAATATTTTGTTATATTTACTTCCTTTTTTCTCTCTTTGCCAGTACCATTTTAAAGTAAATCCCTAAGTGCCTGGGTGGCTCAGTCGGTTGAGCTACCAAATTCAGCTCAGGTCATGATCTCGCGGTCTGTGAGTTCGAGCCCTGCATCAGTCTCTGTGCTGAAGGCACAGAGCCTGGAGCCTGCTTTGGATTCCGTATCTCCCTCTCTCTCTGTACCTCCCCCACTCTCTTTCTCTAAAAATAAACAAACACTAAAAAAAAAAGTAAATCCCTGACATGTCATTTGGCCCCTTAAATATTTATTTATCTCTAAATACAATGCCATTTTCTTACAAAATCACAGTAAAATCATACCTAACCAAATTAACAATTCCCTAATACCACCCTATACCCAGTACATATTTCATTTTCTACGGTTATCCAAAAAAACAAAACAAGTCTGTTTACAACTGGTTTGCTCTAATCAGAAACCAAAAAGGTCTTATTTTTATTTTATTATTATTTTTAAAAAGGTCTTAGTTATATAATGAGAAAAAAACTGAACTGCTTTCATAAACAACCAGAAAAAACCTCTGTGTCAATAATTATTTTGTTTCTAGTGTTGTGTTTCTCTTTAAGTTATTCCACCTCTTTTCACATTTAGTTCTTGAGCTATTATTAATAATCTGGTCTTCCGGCAGGGATCCTCTTGTCATCTTCTATTGCAGCCAAAACCCAGGATGAATGGAATTCCTTCAATGGCATAGCTATGTGGTCTTAAATTTAAAACTGGGTACTTTCATTAGCTAAAATGTCCAGAGAACTATTTTCCGATAAATCCCTATCTACTGATTACATTCCAGCATCAACAATACATCCTAACTTTTAAAACCTATGTAACTATAGTCATGGATTGGTATCTTCTTGTCCTATAAATCAGACAGATGGTGACTTTTTTACTGGTTTCTAACCTAATATTACACAGAAACAAATGTCTAAGTATGAGGAGTATATAAAAGGCAAAATAACAGATTTACTGTCTATGAGGAGCTTAACATAATAGGCACTCAATAAATATGAATTTAAATAATTATTTAGAATGTAAAACTGGAGTAAGCTGCTCAAAATATCAAGGCTTCCAGAAGGTATGTTTTTCTTAGTTTTGAACTCCTACAAAATTAAGACTAACCTATATGCACACCTTTTTTTTTAAGATTTTATTTTTAAGTAATCTCTATATCCAAATGGGGCTCGAATTCACTACCCTGAGAGATCAAGAGTCACATGCTTTACCAACTGAGCCAGCCAGGTGCCCCTAATCCATATGTACACCTTAAACAATGACTGAAAACACCTACTTTTTTCTGCCGAAGAAAGAAAATGGAGATTGAAAAATTCAAGACAGCCCCCATCTCTGGAAAAAAGATTTTTCAAACTTCCTTTGAAGGACAAATCAAGATTACAATTTTTGAATGTCATTCATTACTGGGCTGATGACAGGAAAAATAATTTCCACCACGGGAAGCTTAAAACTAAAGTGCAAACTTGACTTGAACAAAAACTCTTAAGTTGCTGAGTGTGAAATGGTTCTATAAATAAATATGTATGCAGAGTGAGTTAACAGACCGTTAAAACTTCATAAAGTTTCATTCACATGTGAAACTGATGTGACACATATACCACAAATCAGTATTTAAATGGTCTAGTTTTGATATTTTTTCCCTGACTTCACTGGATTATTAAGTGGAGGTGACATAGTTTGGTTTTCTACTCCCATATTCTCAACATTCCTCTTTATTATGTGCTTCTGTATATTCTACGCAAAACTTAATTTCAATATTTCCTTGGCAGGGTATCTTAAAAATCCCAATTTCTCAGGCAAAGACATCCATGTAAACTTTTCACATTTTTCAAAATGTTAAAAATTCAAGGATAAAAATTAATCTAAATTATGAACCCACAAATACCAAATTAATTCAAAATACTGTAAAAGTGGAATGACAATTACATACTTACACTTTACTCAACTTTTCAAGTACGATGCGTTTTCTAATCTGGTTCTGAGAACTTGAATCTATCAGCGGAAAGGTGGGATCTTGCTGAATCACATTTTTAAACAAAACAAAGCAAAATCATAAACTTACATTTTCTTTGATAAGAATAATAAACATTAAAACACAAAAGTTTACACCTGGGATACGGTAGAATAAAAACTAGACTTGAGAATTAGAAGATTTAAATTTAAGTACTGGTTCAGTCATGAGGCTGATGTGAACTTGAGTAATATGCCTACTTTTGACAGCGTTTTCTCATCTGTATAAAGGGATATCAATACATTCTTTATTAAATGAGAAAATGTATACAAAAGAAATTTGTAAACTGGTAAATGCTATACAAATGTCGGAGATTAAAGTTTTAAAATTAGCAAATACTATAAATATATTATGGGGAATTCCACTTCTAGAAATGGCAGACAAGGTAATTCAAACCATCCCTCCTGCTGAGAACTGAAAAAACACTGGGAAAATACCCATATTTGTTTGAAAACATCAGAGAACTAACAAGGCAGTAAATAATTATGGCCAGAGATTCTAGAGAAGGTAACTCCAGAGAGGCAGTGACTAATTCCAGGAGAAGCAATTCAGATACTGAGAACCTGAGCATTTTCTAATAAGCATTAGAGCTTGGGGAATGCCAATAAGGTGCTGGCAACTCTCTCCCCCAAAGCTTGACTTAGAAGGACCACTCAGACTAAGAATGAATAGGAAACAGACTGGCTTTTACGGAGACTGAAGGCCAGTTTCAAATCATTTTAATCCATGACTTGATTAAGCGCGATGTGGGACGACTACAAACCATCTGCTAGAAGCCAACATCAATGTTTCAACTTGAGTCTCAAGTTATCTGCAATTTTCAATATACAATGTTTACCATATAGTAAGGCAATAAGAAAACAAGACAACATGGTCAAAATCTGAAACACCGGCCCATGGAAAACAACCCCCAGGGAATTCAGATGATGAAGTTATCAGCTTTATTCAAAATAACTATGTTGATGTATTCAAAGAAAAATGACAAGACTGAAAATTTCTGTAGAGACCTGGAAACTATATAAAACAGCCAAAGGGAAATTTTCAAACTGAAAAATACAACATTCTTTTTTTTAATTTACTTATTTTGAGCGACAGCATGCGCGTACATGTCAGCAGAGGAGGGGCAGAGAGAGGGAGAGGGAATCTCAAGCAGGCTCCGTGCTGTGCTGTGAGCACAGAGCCTGACATGGGACTTGGAACTCATGAACCAAGATCATGACCTGAGCCGAATGAAATCAATGCTTAACTGATTAAGCCACCTAGGCACCCTGAAAAATACAGTATTCTAAAGTGAGAACTCAATGAATATATTTAATAATACAGTAGAAGAGACTGAAGAGAGAATACTGATTTAGAAAATATTCAGAATAAAGCACAGTCACACCCAACACCCCCCTCCCACATATATACATAATGCTTAGCGCAAAAGAATATGAGACACAGAAGATACAGTGGAAAAGATTAACATGTCTGTAACTGGACTACTAGACAGAAAGGAAAGGAAGAATGAGACAGAAGAAGTATCTATAGACATAACTGAGAATGTTCCAAAACTGATAAAGAAACCAAGTCAAGATTCAAGTATTACAAGAGCCAAAAGAATAAATACAATAATAATCACACCTAAGCAAAGCATTCTAAAATTGACAGTAACCAAAATACAAAAAAAAATCTTAAAAGCGGCTAACAGAAGAAAAACAGTATTTTCAAAGAAGTAGCAATAAGACAAATAAATGAAAGCCAAAAGACAAAGAAATATTTTCAACTGCCTGAAAAAAAAATGCTAATCTAGAATTGAATATCCAGAAAAGTATCCTTCAAAACTGAAAGTAAAATAAAGAATTTTGACAAAAACTGAGAAAATCTGACATTAGCAACCTGCACTAATCAAAATAAAGGATATTCTTCAGACCCAAGGCAAATGATCCCTAATGGAAGAACGGAGATGCAGGATGGATTAAAAAATAATGGAAGAGTAATTAATTGGATAACTTCAACTGAATATTGACTATAAATAATCTTACAGGATTTAAAACAGAGAGAGAATAAAAATAGAAAACAAGAGCATATAAGAAAAGAGAGGGTAAACAGAATTAAAGTTTTTAAGGGACTATTAAGGAAGCAAAAAAATTAACTTATATTGGGCTTTTAATAATTCAGTTAATTCAGGTTTTAGAGTCATCACTTAATGATTAGTATAATAACATATAAAAACAACCTAACAGAGGATAAACAATGAAATAATGGTATTTAATTCAAAGAAAGCAAGAAAGGAGAGAAAGAACGTAGAAAAGGTGGGACAAGCAGAAAGGAATGAGGGGGATGGCAGATTTAAGCCCAAATAGATCACTTATGACACTGAATGTAGATAGACTAAATTCTGCACATAATAAAGATTACCAACCTAAGTAAAAACGCACAGTCCTTGAAAATACCAATAAAGAATGCTAATGTCAGCAAAGTAGACTCTAAGAGAAAAAGATCATCAATGTAGAGAAAAGGTACTCCATAATACTGAGGTTTGATTTAGCAGGAAGATATAATAATATTTTTTTTAACACCGTAGAACATGGTCTCAAAATATTAACAGTAAAATTCACCAAACCTAAAGGAGAAATAATCAATCCATAATTATGGTGACAGATTTTTGACCTACCTCTTCCATATTTCTCAGTAACATGAAATGAACAACACTTTGCCCCCTTGCAAAAATCAACAGTGCTTCTCAAACTTTAATGTGCACACATTTTCGCAAAGGAAAACAATGAAATCTGACCCATACTCATCATAAACAAAAATAAATTCCAGGTGAATTGTAGATCTAAATATGAAAAGAAAAACAAAGCCTCTGGAAGATGAAATAACCTGGGCTAAACAAAGATTTATTTTCTTAAAGAAGTCATTAAAGGCTGTAAATAATAAACTGGACTCAAGATATCATTAATGAGAGTGAAAAGGCAAGTCTCAGAGTGGAAGATGATATTTCTAAAACAGCCAACTAAAAATGGGTTTGAATCCTGAATAAAGAATTCCTACAAATCAGTATGAAAAAAATACCTGTATATTCCTACAGATAAATAGGGAAAAGACTTGAAAAGACACTTAACAAAAGAGACATTCCAAATGATCAAAAAAGCAAATGAAACCATGTTCAACTCATTAATCATCAGAGAAATGTATTATAACCAAAAAGCAGTATCACTGGAATGGTGGTAAGTAACAATATCAAGTACCAGTAAAGAATGTGGAGTCATGGAAACTCTCATATAGTGGCAGTGGAATAGAAACTGGCAAAGCCATTTTGGAAAACCGGCATTATCCAATATAGATGTATATTCACATATATTTTGACCCAAAATTCCAGTCCTAAATACATACCCAACAGAAATGCATATACCTTAGAAGAGAGATAGAAACAAGAAAGTTCATGACACCACAGCCCCGAACTGGAAAAGCCTAAATGCTCATTAATATGAATAAACTGGGATATATTTCCATAAGGGAATACTACGCAGCAATGAAAGAAACTAACTACAGCCACATGGAACAACATAAATGACTCACAAACATAATGTTGCATGAAATAAATTGAAAACCAAAGAATATATACTATGTGAATTCATTTACTATGGTTCAAAATTGGCAAAACTAATGTATGTTATTAGAACAGTCACTCAATTTGGAAAGAGGAAATAATCAGAAGAAATAGTTGGGTCTCTGTTTTACTCAAATTTCTTGGCCTGGGTAATGATTACAAGGCTGTGTTCCTTTTTGATAATTCAGTGAATTGTACGCTTACTATCTGTATTATACTTCAGTGAAAAAGTTTTAAAAAGTTATGCAACAGAGGAACAGTCAATTAATTTTCATTTTCTTTCTTAAGTATTTTTCCTGTTTAAGGCTTATAAACAAAAATGACAAAACAAATTATATATTAAGGTAGCTGAGTGACAGAGATCAGGTTTCTTCAAGCTTACTATAAAATTTATGAATACTGTCTAATAATACACTTGAAGTGATTCAAAATATAGTACTAGCCTAGGTAGCATTCTATATATGAAATTTCTAAATTTTTACTATATTTCCACTTTCATCCTCTTTCTAAATCTCTAAATGTGTTCTTAAATTTAGAGCCACATTTACTCATAAATCTTTAGTAAGAAAGTTTTGTCATAAAAATAAGGTTATCGCCTACTCCTCTTCATGCCAAATAACTTCATTTCCCAAGCTACACATCAAACAAAAAATGGGTAAGAGAAATACTGAGAAACTCCCTAAGATACATTTAATCTCTGAGAGAGAGAGAGAGAAAAAGAATCAGTGGGGGAGGGTCAGAGAAAGAGAAAGAGAAAGAGAGAGAGAGAGGGAGAGAATCCCACGTAAGCTCCAGGCTGTCAGCCCAGAGCCTCACTCTGAGTCTCATAAACTGTGAGATCGTGACCTAAGCCCAAATCAAGAGTCCAATGCTTAACCGAATGAACCACCCAGATGCCCCAAAAACTCCTCATCAAGACATACCTCTTCTGAGTCTTGTGATCTGGTAGTTTCTTCATTCAAAACATATCGTCCTCTATAAAACTCCCTTATTCTTAGATTTAATGTTTCAGTTTCTTTTTTCAAGTTCTCATAACTTGGTAGTGGTTTACTGGCTGTATCTGAAGTCCTAAAAGGTAAAGACTCATCCAAGCTGCTCTGAGATCCCTGCAGGGAAGGAGAATGTCTGTCTAGGTCACAGTGTATGTCATCTTCATCAAGTTCTTCTTCTTTAACCAGAGGGGCTGAAGAGAGTTTCAGACACAAAGAAGCATAATTCTGGCCATACAAAAACCGCAAAGTTTCTTCTGTCTTCCACTCAGTCAAAGTCTCCTTCAGGACTTTAAGTAAGTTTGCTTTTGCAACTTCAGGGCACATCTGCACTGAATTAGAGGCTGACCCAGAAACCTGGTTTGATTTGGCAAACTTTCTTTTAAAATGCTCAGCACTTTTCTTACTTATGCCTACTAGAGTTATTTTTGAACTACTGTATTTATTTTCGGAATTTTCTGAAGCTTCTAATTTTTCTTGCAAAGGACTATTTGAAGAAATCTGAGTACTTACTTTCTGTGAAGGAAGTTCACAAGCAGCAGCTTTCCCTTGACTATCTAATCTGCAATTGCCTAGCTGCTCAGAGACATTTATTACTGACTGTTCTTTGTCTTCATGTTTGGAGTTAGCTTTCTGGCCAGCTTTCTTTTTCATTATGCTTTTTTTGTGCAGCTTTGGACTTACGCCCATTGCATTTGGTCTATTTCCAGGTAGAATTGAGGAAACGAAGTCTTGCTCATTGTCACTGTTACTATCACTATGAGTGCTAGAAGAACTGGATTCATAATGCTTCTCAAACTGGCCAGGATTGTCAATATCCGATGTTTTAATGGCCTTAGTGCAGAGTTGTACTTCCTTTCCAGAATGGCCACTGCAGAAGGAAAGAAACAAAATAACTATAATGAAAAAGAAAAATGTCCCATAGTATTTGTATTTTGTAATTTTCAAGGAAAAAATTTGTATTCCCTAGGCAAAGCATTATCTATAGGCCTATATAAATATGTATAAATATTTATATAAATTTATATAGAAAAATATATATATTTCCACAGACACACATATGTACATGTTTCTGAAGAATGCTATAAATCTATGATTTCCTTGCATCTTATTTGATATAGTTCTACCATCTTCGTTCTTTTTTCCCATTATTTAAAGTGTTAAAGGAGTACAACGAAAAGAAAAAAAACCTTGATAATTCCATCCTACTGAATTTTTTTGATTTTTGCTTGTTACATTTCTTTTTTTTTTTTTTTTCTTTTTTAAACTCATGACCCTGAGATCAAGACCTGACCTGAGATCAAGAGTTGGGACAGTTAAATGAATGAACCACACAGGTGCCTCTGCCTATTACTGTTCTGTGACTATTTTATATATCTTTTTTTAAAAAGGGTTTTCTTTTGAAAACTTCATTCTTGCTTTCTCAAAAAAATGTATTACAGAAACTCTGTTTAGCTTTTGAAAGATAAAAAGACATGTTTAAACATTTCCCAATTTTGACTGTTATACAGAAAATTCCATAGATAAAATAAAAAACACAAGAAAGTCATAACAGAAAATAAAGTTGGCAATGAACAATATTGTATTTGAAAACCCAAAGTTATTACAGGATGCTAAAAATAAAAGACAAAAGTTTCCCCTTTGACTATGTTCCTTCAATTTTAGGTTTTTTCTTTTTAACTGAAATAAATTTATTTTGAGAGACAGAGAGAGGGAAGGAGGAGGGACTAAGAAAGAGGAGACAGAATCCCAAGAAGGCTCCACGATATAGGAGTAGAACCCAATGTGGGGCTCGATCCTATAAACCATCAGATCATTACCTGAGCTGAAACCAAGAATCGGACACTTAACCAACTGAGCCACCCAGACGCCCCTGCTTCAATTTTCAATTGGGTTTTATTATTTTTTTTATAATAGTTTATTTTCAAATTGGTTTACATATAATACCCAGTGTTCATCCCAACACGTGCCCTCTTTAATGTCTGTCACCCCCTCTCCCCCCTCCCTCACCTCCCTCATCCTCAGATTGTTCTTAGTCTTTGAGAGTCTCTTATGTTTTATCTCCCTCCTTCTCTGTGTCTTTTTTTCCTTTCGATTGGGTTTTAAAAACATTAAGACTTGTGAAAAGGTGAAGGAAAAGAGTAGCTTTGTCTATACAAATTTGAGATATGAAATGTTAGGTGAGCAGCTACCTTCAAACAAATGCACACATCAGAACTTATCCTTTTAGGATAAGGATTCTGGATCAAGTGCAGGCAGGGAGTTGTGAGGGTATATGGGAACTTTCTACTTTTCAGGCACTTTTTCTATAAACTTAAAACTGCTCCCCTCAAAAGGTTATTCATTTTTTAAATGATTAAAAAAATAGAATTAAAAGAAAGCAATATTATAAAAAAAGAAGCATGTTGGAAGTATAAAGAAAGGAAAAGAAAAACAGAGTTGAAAGTGAAGTTGTGGATGGGAATAAAGAAAAGATAACTTTATTAGTATTAGTTATCATTTTTTAGTTAGAATCTAACCTATATAGCCATGGGACTGTCTCTTGTACACGAAGTAAGTAGAATTTCAAAAACATTAGAACAATTTGACTTTCATATGTTTCACACTTTCTCATGGAATTTTAAAGTAATAACATTTTTCTATATTACTTTGAAGCTATAAATTTAAAATATATGTCAATAAATAAATATCTCTCACTTGTGCTCAAGTCCATGTACTAAGGTAGTGACTAAAACCCAGGAAAATTTATGCTGATAAAAGATAAAAGAATGTGTTTTGAGAGACAGTCATGGTTGGGCAAGCAATACCACAAGAATAGATAAGAAAAATATCACAACTTGGAATTTCTATTAATGCTTTAGACACTTTTCCAAATAATACATAACTGGCATATTAAGTTTTGAAAATCCTATAAGACCATAAAAACCTTTCAACAAATATAATTGGCATAATCTAGTTGACAAAGAAGCACAGTATCTCAGATGGAAGCTGTGTTTGTGTCATATTTCAACAAGTTCAATTAGACTTCGTTGGTAGGAACAGCTGTACAATAAATCATACAGATCAAACACATCGTCTTACTATCACAAAAGAAAAAGCTGTACAAGGCAAATATTTCTTTGTGTGGGCTAAAATGGGCACTTACCTAATGCATCAACACAGGAAGTCCAAGAGCTCATATCACCTGGTTTACTCTTAATGTTTCTATTAACATAAATATATAGAAGGTAAGTAATACTGATTCAATCATACCTTTGTCCTTCCTGTAGCAGCTGAAAATCAGGATCCCTGTGACAAAACATAGGAATAAAAAATTGAAGGCAACTGATATGTCAAACATTCTCAAGTGTTTGTTATAGCTTTACTGGATAGAAAATATAATTAAAAGGAAATAGTTCATTTAAAGCTTTTTAAGAAAAAATTGAAAGACAAAGTATTATGAAACTCATCCACAAGAAATCTGGATTAATATCTCTTATCCAAAATATGTTCATATTTCAGGACTAAGTTCAATTTCCATGAGTCCAATAAAGTTCTCCCTGACTAACCTGACTAAAGTAAATCACTCTCTCCTGTAAGTTCGAGAATATTATATATCCAATTAATATATGTTAATCAGGTACTCCTCTATGATTTAATACTAGAATTATTATCTAAAAGTCTTAACTTTTCATATATTTAAGTGTGGTTTCTTACCTAACTACAAGCTTCTTGAGGGCAGGGATTACGTACTATAATGCTCCTCTATTTTTTTTATACAGTCAATAAGAATTTTTGCTCTAATTTCTGAGAAAGCAGTTGTACTATAGTATGGATATCAAATATGTAGGTCAGGTGATTTACTTCAATTATAGGAACAATTTTGCTATTCACTACCAGAAATGACATTTGGCTGGGCATCATGAATATTTAAAGGAGGAAGAGAAAAGCTCTTAGAAAGCCAATACAAAACAGAACAAATAACAAGTGAATCCGAGAGGACAGGAAAACTGTAAAATATTTCTGAAGAGACTCAGAAAAAGTGACTTCTAAAGATTACAAAAATAGATTAAATAAAAGTAAATGTATAGCAATGCCTGGGTGGCTCAGTTGGTTAAGCATCCAACTTCAGCTCAGGTCATGATCTGACAGTTTGTGAGTTCAAGCCCCGCATTAGGCTCTCCACAGTGCAGAACCCACTTTGGATCTTCTCTCTCTCTTTCTCTCTGCCCCTCCTCCTCTCATTTTCTCTCTCTCTCTCTTTCTCTCTCAAAATAAACATTAAAAACTAAAAAAAAAAAAGAAATTAAATATACAAAGAAGAACACACAAAAAATGCAGTGATAATCCATGTTCATCAATAGAAAGACCTAAGATGTCATTCTTCTCTACTTGATCTACACATTCAATGAAATTTCAGTCAAAATCCCAGCACATTATTTGTGGATATCATCAAATTGAGTCTAAAATTTGGGAGGAATAGCTAACACAATATTGAAGAAGAACAATACTGTCAATCGGCTAGAGGACTGACATTATCTGACTTCAAGACTATAAAGCTACAGTAACAAAGACAGTGTGGTAGTGGTCAAAGAACAGATAAATAGATCACTGGAACAGAACAGAGAACCCAGAAGTAGACGCGTACGAATATATTCACCTGATTTTTGACAAAGAAAGCAGCAAAAGCAATATAAGGGAGAAAATACCAGTTTTTCAACAAATGGTATTGGAATACTGAGTATTCACATGGAAAGAAGGGTATCAAGGGGCGCCTGGGTGGTTCAGTGGGTTAGGCCTCTGACTGTTGATTTCAGCTCAGGTCACAATCCCAGGATTGTGGGATTGAGTCCTGTGTCGGGTTCTACACTGAGTGTGGAGCCTGCCCGAGATTCTCTTTCTCTCCCTCTGCCCCTCTCTAATGCTTGGGCTCTTTCTCTGTCTCTAAAATAAATAAACAGTGAATCAAGACAAAAACTAACTCAAAATGGATCACAGACCTAGATATAAAACACAAAACTATGCAAAACTCCAAGAATATAGGAGAAATTAGATGACTTTTTAGATAGGATACCAAGCGCACAATCCATGAAGAAAAAACTGACAAGCCAGGCTTCATTAAATTAGAAAAATTCTGCTTTGTGAAAAATATTGTCAAGAGAATAAAAAGAAAAACCACAGGTTAGGAGAAAATATTTGCAAAAGACATGTTTGTTAAAAGACTATTATCCAAACTATCAAACAACTCTTAAAATCAACAATAAGAAAACACCTCAATAAAAGTGGGTCAGAGACATTAAAAGACACCTCACCGAAGAAGATACAAAGATGGCAAATAAGCATATGAAAGAATGCTCTATATTATATGTCATCAGCAAAATGCAAATTAAAACCACAGTGAGATACCACTACACTTATTAGAATAGCTAAACTACAGAACACTGACAACATCATAAGCTGGTGAATGTTTGGAGCAAGAGAACTCTCATTCATTGCTGGTGAAAATGCGAAATGGTACAGCCACTCTGAAATATAGTTTGGTGATTTCTTTTAAAACTAAACATACTCTTACCACATAATCCAGAACTCTTGCTCCTTGGTATTTACCCAAAGGAGTTGAAAATATATGTCTACATACCATTTACAACTACATGGATGGAACTAGAGGGTGTTATGCTAAGTAATATTAGAGAAAGACAAATATATGACTCGCTCATATGAGGAATTTAAGATACAAAACAGATGAACATAAGGTAAGCAAAAATAATATAGCAAAAATAATATAAAAACAAGGAGGGGGACAAAACATAAGAGACTCTTAAATATAGAGAACAAACAAGAGGGTTGCTGGAGGAGTTACGGGAGGGGGATGGCCTACACGGGTAAGGAGCATTAAGGAATCTAGTACTGAAATCATTGTTGTACTGTATGCTAACTAACTTGGATGTAAATTAAAAAATAAACAAATAAAATAAATAAATAAAAAAGAAAATTTACATCTACACAAAAGCCTGTACATGAATATTTACAGCAGTTCTATCCATATTGCCAAAACTTAGAAGCAATTAAGATGTCCTTCAGTAGATGAATGGTTAAATAAACTGTAGTTAAATTCAGACAACAGAATATTATTAAGCATTAAAAAGAAATGAGCCACCATCAAGCTAGAAAAAGACATAAAAGAAACTTAAATGCATATTACCAAGTGAAATAAGTCAGCCTGAAAAGACCACATACTGTATAATTTTAACAACATGATATTCTGGGAAAGGTAAAACTATGGAGATAGTAAAAAGATCAGGGCTTATGAGGGATGGGAGATGAATAAGTGGAGCACATAGGATTTTTAGGACTATAAAAATTACTCTGTATAATAGTGTAACGGTGGATAAGGTCATTATATATTTGTCCAAATTCACAGAATGTACAAAGCTAAGAGTGAACTCTAATGTAAACTATGGGCTTTGGGTGATAATGATAGTCAATATAGCCCCATCGATTGTAACAAATGTGCAATTTTGGTGGGGGATGCTGATAATGAGGGAGGCTATACATAGGCAGGGTAAGGAGGGTACATGGGAAATCTCTGTACCTCCCTCTCCATTTTGCTATGAAGCTAATATTGGTCTAAAGAATAAAGTCTATTAATAGAAAAAAAAGTAAATATAAGAATAGGTGTACATGAAAGAAATGCTAAGGCACTGAATATTAATTCAACCTAAAGGACAAAATAAGGTTGCAATGAAGGCCGTGGTATTGCAAAAGAACTTTCAATTAAAAAAAGTTAAGCAAAATGGATAGATGGAACCGGAGGTTATTCAAGTTATCACACTGAAAGGGTGCCAATCAAAAAATGTCATGGTTATAGATATTTTTCTATATAATTAAGCATCACAGCATCAACCACATAATACTGCCTAGATAATCCATTTAGCTTGCATTCAGTCTTGAGCAGAAGAGGCACTGCAGGGAGTGGGCTCTCCTACCAACCCTCTCCTTAAGTCATGGAAGGCACTGCTAACGAATCAAGGCATTCTTTCCCATTAAATTCCTTCTCAGCACCACACAACAGGAGGCATATAGGATGAAACCAGTATTTGCCATCCCTGCTTTAGAGATTCCCCTGTAGTTCAGGAATTCTCCAAAACCACTCATAAAAAATTTAGAAGAAAAAATAAGACAACGGGCAATGAGTTGCCTGAGAGTAAAAATTTAACCTATTTTTGTTTTTTCCTTAGTCCCTCAGCCAATTGAGCCATATCCTTTCCCAATCACCCAAAATTATCCTGTTTACACTACTTCTTCCACTCTCTAAAACTCTAGTCATAGAAGCTACCTTGGTTTGGTGTTCCTCAAAGCAAAGGACACTCCTTGGATGGTAACTAGCCTTGACTGCCCCAGGGGACGTTTATAACTCTCTTTAAGAGCTTTTTTTGGCCTAAATAATAAGCTAACTTTTACGACAGGATTTTATTGCCTCTCACAGGTACTTATAGTTCTTTCTTTCTTCCAATCCTACATCCCTACTCAAGTCTTCCTGGCTAAAATTGTCAAGATTCAGTACCTTGCAGCTGCCTGGCATTTGGTCCTACATTAGGGTCTGAATATCTCTATAGGAAAGAAATTATTTATAGACACTGATTCTCAACTGGACTCTTATACTCAACAGCTAACCTACAAATGCAGGGTATATTCCATTATTCCTTCACAAATAAAATTCTGAACTATTATATGTATGAATTATGCAGGTATACTAAGTAATATAAAGAACAGGTTCTTATTCTTAAAGACCTTACAATTTAGTAGGAGGAAAACACCTGTTCTAAGAGCTTCACTAAGGTTAATCCTAGTAAGAATGAGTAGCTACAACTATTATCCCCAAGTGACAGATAAAAAGACTTGAGTACTAAAATAATACGTAATATGTGGAAAGCCACACAACCGGTAAGTGGTAAAGCCAGGAATCAAATCAAGACAGCAGGGCTCTTAACTACATTTTGCACCACAAAATTCCAGAGAGTATATGATAATAAGCATCATGAGAGATACATGAGCTGCTACCACAAATTACAGACAGAATAAAAACTTCTTGTTGAGCCAAGGAAGAAAAGCTTCAGATTCAGCTGAGTCTATAAAGATTCATACAGTTAATATACAAATGCCTTTAAGGCTAATCTTATCCTGAGGTTTTACTCCATAAACCTCTTCCCTTTTTTCTCTTTCCTTTTAGGATGTTATCATACTTAAATCTATTTTTAGAAAATAAAAAAACAAACCAACAAACCCTGTCCTTCAATCATATAGCTCCCCCCTCCCCTTTTTATTGTAACCTTTCTTTAAAGAAGTCTGCACTGGTTTTCAATTCCATATCTCCTAATCAATCACTCCTCTGCCTCCAAGAATCTGTATGCATTACTCTACTGAGATGGCTCTTGCTAATATCACCATCACCATAGAAATGCTAAATTTAATGGTTGTTTTTCAGGCCCCCCCCATCCCCCAACCCTTTTAAAGTAGAAGAAAAATAATCAATTTGAAAGGAGAACTTGAAAGAGTAAGAAAACAGGAATAAATCATGAAACAATCCTTGGTGACAGGAGAAAAGAATCAGAAACATAGAAAGTACTGTATAAGCAATGAGGTAGAGAAATGAGAGAGCATAAGAAAATAACACTGAAGGAGATTCTGCTGGATGCACTCAATCATTTAAGTGGTAGGTTCAATTATCTACTCTGAGTTGGGGATTGGGGTCAAAGCTTAAAGAAAGAAGAAAAGATGTGAACATATCAGAAAGTCAGTAAGAAACAAAGAAAAAACTCCACACCTGAAAAACAAATAATCCAGTGAAGAAATGGGCGGAAGATATGAATAGACACTTCTCCAAAGAGGACATCCAGATGGCCAACAGAAACATGAAATGACGCTCAATGTCACTCATCATCAGGGAAATACAAATCAAAACCACACTGAGATACCACCTCGCACTGGTTAGAGTGGCTACAATGAATAAAGCAGGAAACTGTAGATGCTGGCGAGGATGTGGAGAAGCAGGCACCCTCCTACACAGTTGGTGGGAATGCAAACTAGTGCAGCTGCTTTGGAAAACGGTGTGGAGGTTCCTCAAAAAAATGCAAATAGAACTACTCTATGACCCAGCAATAGCACTGCTAGGAATCTACCCAAGAGACACAGGAGTGCTGATGCATAGGGGCACGTGAACCCCAATGTTCACAGCAGCACTTTTGACAATAGCCAAATCATGGAAAGAGACTAAGTGTCCATCAACTGATGAATGGATAAAGAAGATATGGTGTATACACACACACACACACACACACACACACACACACACAATGGAATACTACGCAGCAATGAGGAAGAATGAAATCTGGCCATGTGTAGCAACATGGATGGAACTGGAGGGTATTAAGCTAAGTGAAATAAGTCAGTCAGAGAAAGACAGATACCATATGTTTCCATGCATAGGTGGATTTTGAGAGACTTAGCAGAAAACCATGGGAGAGGGGGAAGAGGGGAAAAGAAAAAGACACAGAGAGGGAGGGAGACAAAACATAAGAGACTCTCAAAGACTAAGAACAAACTGAGGGGTGAGGAGGCTGTGGGAGGGGGGAAAGTGGGTGACAGGCACAGAGGAGGACACTTGTTGGGATGAGCACAGGTGTTGTATGGAAACCAATTTGACAATAAATTATTAAAAAAAAGAAACAAAGAAAAAAACATGTGAACACACAAGTGAGACTACACAGAATAAAATGGAACGGGGCCAAAGGAATGGAAAGAGTGCATGCAGGCTTTGGTGTCAGATCTGGGTTTATATATATATTTATATAGATTTGGTTTAAATTCCAAATCTATATAAATGAGCCTAGTGTCCTGGGTTAGTTACTAAAACTCTGTAAGCCTTAGTTCCACCAGCCATAAAATGAGTAACAATACTTCCCAGGGATCTTGTAAGGACTGAGACAGCTTATTTAAAGCACTAAAGTGCTAAATAAGTGCTAACTGAGACAGCTTGTCTAAAGTGCTTGAGAACTTTACTCAATATTAAGATCAGGAATCCAAGTGTGGAAAAAAAGGATGAGGGAGGAGTTAAGATGGTGGAGGAGTAGGGGGACCCTAAGCTTGCTTAGTCCCTCAAACACAGCTAGATAAAAATCAGATCATTCTGAACACCCAAGAAATCAATCTGAGGACTGAGAGAACAAAACTGCAAGTCTACAAGTAGAACTGTAGAAGGTAGGAGATGCGGAGAGTTAATCTAGGGGGAGGGAAGAACTGCGGGTGCTGTGGAGGGGAGGGAGCCCCGCTTATTGAGACTACCAAAAGGTATAATATGCTTATGTTATTATATTATACTATATAATATTATATTATATTATAACAAAATCTGAAGTTGTAGAAGTCGGCCCAGTATGGAGGTCCTGCCTGGCTTAGTGGTGCCCTTGTGATGAAGGAGAGTGGAGAACTTAGAGTGTACAGCATGGTCTGAGGATCCCCTGGGACACAAGAGGAGAAACAGTTCCCCTGCTTGAAGTGCATTTGGAGTGGCTGCAAGGCCTCTCCAGGGACAGAAGAATGGATGGCGCCAATATGCTGCACTGTTCCCAGGCACAACAGTGGAAACACTGGCTGAGGGCCGCAAATCTTGATGCAAGCTTTCTGTTCTGCTTTGCCTAAGATCTGAACCACTGTGTGGTCATGTGACTGCTGTCTTGAACAAGCTGGCAGATGGCAAAAGCATAGTGAGGTCCTTTCAGAGGAACAGCCTGGAGCTGTGCTAAGGGAGTCCCTAAAATATGGAATTTAGAAACCCAGCCATGGGCCTGAGACAAAATAGCTTGGACATAAATAGGGTGAAGGCAGCCTGGAACAAAAGACAGATAATTGTTTTCTCTTCTATGAGGGCTTCCTGAAGAGTGGCGGGTACAAGTTCTCTGCTTTGTGGACAAGAGAGCTGGGCAACCCCATTTTGCTCCCCTGTCCATCAGCAGTGACTGACTTCAGTGAGCTAACCAGCACTACCAAGTAAAGACCAGAGCTGTTTACACCAAGCCCCAGCCCTGCTGCATCCTGCAGATGCATCTCGATGAGGGCAAGTTGGCCTGAGAAGATGCACAGAAGCTGGCTCCAGAACACCAGTACAAACCCCTCGTATACTCCAACTCTACTAATCAATGAATGCTGCAAAGCTTCAGTTCTAGGGGAAATAGGATCTAGATTCCTTTTTAACTTTTTAGTTATATGTATATATATAACTAAACTTTTTAGTTATATGTATATATATAACTAAACTTTTTAGTTATAACTTTAGTTATATATATACAACTAAACTTTTTAGCTATAACTTTCTAGTTATATATACATATAACTTTTATTTTTGATCTAGCTTCTTTTACCAAGCAGACTAAATCACTTTGTCTGGACAAAATGACAAGATGTAGGAATTCACCCCAAAAGAAAGAGCAGGGAGTAGAAGTAACAGCCAAGATTTAATCAATACAGATATAAGATATCTGAACTAGAATTTAAAACAATTATAAGGACACTAGTTGGGTTTGAAAAAAGCACAGAAGACACTACAGAATCATTTACTGCAGACATAAAGTAAGTAAAATCCAGTCAGGCCAAAATTAAAAATGCTATAACCAAGATGCAAACCTGAATGGATGCCATAACACCAAGGATGAATAAAGCAGAAGAATGGATCAGTGATATAAAAGATAAAAATCATAAAAATTAATGAAGCTGAAGAGAGAAAGAAAGGTATTGGATCACAAACATAGACTTAGGGAACTCAGCAATGGCTGAAAACATAATAACATTCATATCATAGGAGACTCAGAAGATGAAGAGACAGAAAAAGGGGCAGAAGGTTTATTTGAGCAAATTATAGCTGAAAACTTCCCTAATCTGGGGAAGGACACAGTCGATGAAATTCAAGAAGCACAGAGAACTCGAATTAAATTCAACAAAAGCTGGTAACTGCTGAGGTATATCATAGTCAAATTCACAAAATATACAGACAAGGAAAGAATCTCGAAAGCAGCAAGGAAAAAAAGGGCCTTAACCTATAAAGGAAAACGGATCAGGTTTGCAGTAGATTCCTCCACAGAAACGGCAGGACAGAAGGGGATGGCAGGATATATTCAACATGCTAAGTGGGAAAAATGTGCAGCCAAGAATACTTTACCCAGCAAGCCATCATTCAGAATGGAAGGAGAGATAAATGGTTTCCCAGAAAAACAAAAACTAAAGCTTATGACCACTAAAACAGCCCTAGAAGATATATTAAAGGGGACTCTTTGTGGGGGGAGGCGGGTGAGAAGGCCAAAAGCAACAAAGACTAAAAAGGAACAGAGAATATCTCCAGAAACACCAGATTTACAGGTAACACAATGGCACTAAATTCGTATTTTTCAATAATCACTCTGAATGTAAATGGACTAAATGTTACAATCAAAAGGTATATAGTATCAGAATGGATAAAAAAACAGTACCCACCACAGCGTTTAAGTGGTTCAGTTGGTTAAGTGTCCGACTTCAGCCTAGGTCATGATCTCACCATTCCCAAGTTCGAGCCTCGCATTAGGCCCTGTGCTGAAAGCTCAGAGCCTGGAGCATGTTACAGATTCTGTATCTCCCTCTCTCTCTGTCCTTCCCCTACTCGTGCTCTGTTTTTCTCTCTCTCTCAAAAATAAACATTAAAAAAATTAAAAAGAAAAGAATCTCCCCCCAAAATAAGATCCAACTATATGCTGCCTAAAAGAACCTCATTTTAGATCTAAAGACACCTGCATACTGAAAATGAGGGGATGGAGAACATTTATCATGCTAATCGACATCAAAAGAAAGCTCGAATAGCCATACAGTATCAGAAAAAATAGATTATTTTTTCTATAGCACCCAAATATATAAATCAATTAATAAATTGATAATTAAATTAATTAATAAATTAATAAATCAATATAATAAATTCTAGAAGCACCCAAATATATAAATCAATTAATAACAAGCATAAAGAAACTCATCAATAACAATATGATAATAGTAGGGGACTTTGACTCTCCCCCCTTACGTCAATGGATATATCATCTAAGAAATTTAACAAAGAAACAATAGCTTTGAATGCATCAGATGCACTTAACACATATTCAGAATATTTTATCCTAAAGCGGAATACACCTTCTTTTTGAGTGCACATAGAACATTCTTTAGAACAGATCACATACTGGGTCCAAATCGGCCCTCAACAAGTACAAAGAGATTGAGATCATTCCATGCATATTTTCAGACCACAACACAATGAAACATGAGATTAACCACAAGAAAAAATTTGAAAGTACCACGACATACATGGAGGTTAAAGAACATCCTATCAAACAATGAATGAGATAACCAGGAAATTATTTAAGAAGAAATAAAGAAATACATGGAAGCAAATTAAAATGAAAATATAACAGTCCAAAATCTTTGGGATGCAGCAAAAGTGGTCCTAAGAAGGAAAGATACTGCTAAACAGGCCTACCTCAAGAAATAAGGAAAGTCTCAAAACAGATCTAACCACATACCTAAGGTGCTAGAAAAGGAAGAGCAAATAAAACCAAAAGCTAGCAGAAGGGAAATAAAGATCAGAGCAGAAATAAATGATATAGAAACAAAAAGTAGAACAGATAAATGAAACTAGGAGCTGGCTCTTATCAAAGTCGGACTTATCAAAAAGAGAAGGACCCAAATAAATCAAATCATGAATGAAGGAGGAAAGATCACAACCAAAACCATGGAAAAAGAAATAATCATAAAAGAATATTATGAAAAATTATATGTCAACAAATTGGGCAAAACCTAGAAGAAATGGATAAATTCCTAGGAACACAAAAAATACCAAAATGAAACAGGAAGAAATAGAAAATTTGAACAGGCCCATAACCAGCAAAGAAATGTAATCAGTAATGAAAAATGTCCCAATACACAAAAGTCCAGGGCCAGATGGCTTCCTAGGGGAATTCTACCAGACATTTAAAGAAGAGTTAATACCTATTCTTCTCAAACTGTTCCAAAAAATAGAAACAGAAGGAAAACTTCCAAACTCATTCTACGAAGCCAGCAATATCTTGATTCCAAAACCAGACAAAGACCCCACTAATAAGGAGAATTACAGGCCAATATCCCTGATGAGCATAGATGTAAAAATTCTCAAAAAATACTAGCAAATCAAACCCAAGAGTACATTATAAGAATTATTCACAATGATCAAGTGGATTTATTCCTGGGGTGCAGGGATGGTTCAATATTGGCAAACTACCCAATGTGGTACACGATGTTAATAAAAGAAAGGCTAAGAACTGGGGCACCTGGGTGGCTCAGTCTGTTAAGCATCTGACTTCAGCTCATGTTCGTGGGATTGAGCTCCATGTCAGGCTCTACACTGACAGTGCGGAGCCTGCTTGGGATTCTCTCTCTTTCTCTCTCTGATCCTATCCCATTTGCACTCTCTCTCTCAAAAATAAAATTAAAAAAGAAAGGATAAGAACCATAATATTCTCTCGACAGATGTAGAAAAAGCACTTGACAAAATACAGCATCCTTTCTTGATAAAAACCTTCAACTAAGTAGGGATAGTGGAAACATAACTCAAAATCAGAAAGGCCATATATGAAAGACCACAGCTTATATCATCCTCAATGAGGAAAAACTGAGCACTTTTCCCCTGTGGTCAGGAACAAAACAGGGATGTCCACTCTCACCATTACTACTTAACAGAGTACTGGAAGTCTTAGCCTCAGCAATCAGACAACAAAAAGAAATAAAAGGCATCCCAAACAGCAAGGAAGAATCAAAGTTTCACTATTTGTAGATGACATGATATTCTATGTAGAACCTGAAAGACTACACCAAAAAATTGCTAAACTGATACATGAATTCAGCAGTCTCAGGATATAAAAATCGATGTACAGAAATCTGTTGCATTCTATATACCAATAATGAAGCAACAGAAGAGGAATCAAGGAATCTATCCCATTTACAAATGCACCAAAAACTATAAGATATCTAGGAATAAACCTAACCAAAGAGGGGTACCTGGGTGGCTCAATGGGTTAAGCACCCAATTTCAGCTCAGGTCATGATCTCACAGTTCCTGAGTTTGAGCCCTGTGTCAGCCTCCGTGCTGACAGCATGGGGCCTGGAGCCTGCTCCAAATTCTGTGTTCCCCTTCTTTCTCTGCCTCTCCCCTGCCAACACTCCATCTCTCTTTCTCTCTCAAAATTAAATAAACATAAAAAAAAAGTTTAAACCTAACCAAAGAGGTAAAAGGTCTGTACTCCAAAAACTATAGAAAACTTATGAAGGAAACTGAAGAGGACACAAAGAAATGGAAAAACATTCCGTGCTCATGGACTGGAAGAATCAAATGGGGTTAAAAGGTATATATTACCTAAAGCAATTTACACATTTAATGCAATCCTTATCAAAACACCACCAGGATTTTTCACAGAGCTAGAACAATCCTAAAATTTGCATGGAACCCCAAAAGATCCCAAATCGCCAAAGCAATCTGAAAACGAAAAGCAAAGCTGGGGGCATCACAAGTCCAGACTTTGTATTACAAACTTGTATTCAACAAGACAGCATGGTATTGGCACAAAAACAGACATATAGATCAAGGGAACAGAATAGAAAACCCAGAAATGAATCCACAACTACATGGTCAACTAATCTTCAACAAAGCAGGAAAGAATATTCAATGGACAAAGGACAGTCTCTTCAACAAATGGTGTTGGGAAACCGGGGGAGTGACATGCAGAAGAATAAAACTAGACCACTTTCTTACACCACACACAAAAATAAATTCAAAATGGTTGAAAGACCTAAAATGTGAGACAGGAAACCATCAAAATCTCAGAGGAGAACACAGACAGCAACCTCTTTGACCTTGGCTGAAACAACTTCTTACTAGACACATCTCCAGAGACAGGAGAAACAAAAGCAAACATGAACTATTGGGACTTTAACAAGATAAAAAACTTAATATACAGCAAAGGAAACAATCAATAAAACTAAAAGGCAACCAACAGAATGGGAAAAGATATATGCAAATGACATATCTGATAAAGGGTTAGTATTCAAAATCTATAAAGACCTTATCAAAGTCAACACCCAAAAAACAAATAATCCAGTGAAGAAACGGGCAGAAGACATGAACAGACATTTTTTCCAAAGAAGACATCCAAATGGTTAACAGACACATGAAAAGATGTACACCACCACTCATTAGCAGAAAAATACAAAACAAAACCACAATGAGATACTACTTTACACCTGCCAGAATGGCTAAGACTAATAACACAAGAAATAACAGAGACTGGGAAGGCTGCAGAGAAAGGGAAATCCTCTTGTACTGTTGTTGGGAATGCAAAATGGTGCAGTCACTCTGGACAACAGTATGGAGGTTCCTCAAAAAGGTAAAAACAGAACTACCCTATAATCCAGCAACTGCACTACTAGGCATTTACTCAGGGGAATCAAAAATACTGATTTGAAGGGGTATATGTACACTGGTGTTTATAGTAGCATTATCAACAATAGCCAAACTATGGAAAGAGCCCAAATGACTATTGACTGATGAATGGAAAAGGAGATGTGGTGTGTGTATATGTATATATATACACACACACATATATACACATACATATGTATACATAAATATATACATACACACACATATATACACATACATATATATACATATACATATATACCCACACACAAAGGAATGTTACTCAGTTAACAAAAAGAATGATATTTTGCCATTTGCAACAACGTGGATAGAGCTATAGTGTGTTACACTAAATGAAATAAGTCAGGCAGAGAAAGGCAAATACCATATGATTTTACTCATATATGGAATTTAAAAAACCAAACAGATGAACATAAGCGGGGGAAAATAAAAATAGAGGGAATGAAGCAAACCATAAGAGAGTCTTAACAATAGAGAACAAACTAAGGGTTGATGGTGGGAGGTGGGTTAGAGGGGTGATGGGTATCAGGGGCCACATGTTATAATGAGCGTTGGGTGTTAAATGTAAGTGATAAATCAATGAATTCTACTTCTGAAACCAATATTGCACTCTATGATAACTAACTAGACTTTAAATAAAAATTTTAAAAGAAAAAAAAAGATGATTGTCACTTGGGAAGATAGGCATGGTAGAAGGTTAAGGGAGAAAGAATCTGGGATTGTTTGAATGGACCATACAGTAACTGCTGACTGTGGAGCTCAAGAAAACAAATTTAATGAGGGTCTGTCCAACCTAGAGGAACAGAGCTATGGCAGAGACAGGAGGTCAAAATGAGGTCACAAAGCACACTGAAGAGTGATAGCTGTAGATGAGATAGAGGTTGTGGTCATAACGGGAAGCTCTTATTTCAAGACCTTGGAGGTAGAATAGCCCATGTAAGAATAAGTCTCTCTATGCCTGAATCAAGGGGTAATCAAAATTTAACATTATTCTAAATCATGAATGCAATTTAAGATAGTTTTATGAGAAACACCCAGCTATACAAAACATTTTTTGAGGAAAAACACTAAGAATTATGAAAAAAAAAACAAACAAACCTCAGTTTCTATAGGTAAGGGGAAAGCCAGAATAAACAATGTGACTATCATATGGTGGGTGGGTTTTTGTTTTTTTGTGTGGTATAATATACATTACATAAAATTTACTATTTAAACCATTTTTAATTATAGTTCAGTGGCATTAAGTACATTCATATTTTTGTACCACTATCACCACCATCCATTTCCAGAATATTTTCATCTACTCACACTTTCTCCTAGCTAGTTTTTACACTTCAGTTAAGCCTTACATAACTTATGGCTTTTTTTTTTTTTTTAACAGATGAGGAATCTGAAGCTTTGAGAGATTATTAACTAGTAAATCTAGGATTTGAATTTGGGTCTTTCAAAGTTCAAGCTCTTTCTACAACATGCTGCTTGTAAAATTGGAAAAGACTTAAAAAAATTGTGAGGGTACTATCTTTGTTTAATCTTTTCTCATAGGAACTCCATATACTTCAAAGCGACTATTTTCCCCTGCTTTGTTTCATTTTTCTGACTTCAGGTAAAGAAAACTATATTGAACATGGTTTCTAGATATTTGATGAGGAATCTTAACAGTCTCCCTGATACCCAGTCTATAAAATGGAGAATGATATGTGACACTAAAATAAATTAGATTGGCATTTAATGAGGTTATTAAATGAAAGGTTCAGTATAAAAATTCAGTTTTATTGTTTTGCTATGAGCTGTTTAGCAAGACTGAGGCACTAAGTTATATTGCATTCTTTTCTATCCTTCAGTGAAATTCAAAAGCTTTCTGTTGAAAGTGTTAAAATTAAAATTTAAAAAATTTTAATGTTTATTTTTGAGAGAGAAAGAGAGAGAGAGAGAGCACAACTGGTGAAGCGACAGAGAGAGAGAGGGAGACACAGAATTTGAAGCAGGCTCCAGGCTCCGAGCTGTCAGCACAGAGCCCAATGCAAAGCTTCAACCCATGAACTGTGAAATCATGACCTGAGCCAGACACTTAACCAACTGAGCCACCCAGGCACCTCTCTCTCTCTCTCTCTCTCTTTTATAAGTTTATTTATTTATTTTGAGGCAGAGAGAGCACACGGGAGAAAGAGAGAGAAACCCAAACAGGCTCCATGCTGTCAGCAAAGGACCCAGCACAGGGGTCCAACTCACGAAACGTTGAGATCATGACCTGAGTCAAAACCAAGAGTCAGATGCTTAACCAACTGAGCCACCCAGACACCCCAAAAGTGCCGTTTCTCTTCCCTATGTATCTTCCATTCCCTTCAAAGTTTATGTTGCCCCAGATTATTCTTTATCTGACATGACCTCAATTAAAAAAACAAAAATAATCATGCTAGCTAATACCTTCAAACTGTTTCCTCATAAACGTTTTAGTGTTATTTTCACTGAAGTATAAATTAGATGATTAATTGTAACTTTGGCAACATAAATCTAAAACTAGAAGTAACTTGTGCCAAATAACTTTGTGTGTATATATGCACACACATGTGTTTGTGTCGCTTGGAATACGTGTATTATATATAAACCAACAAAAGCAGCAGGCTACAATCCCCCCTCAAATATAATCTGAGACATGTTAAAACTTCTTTCAGAAAAAGCGACAGAACTGGCTGTTCAGGAAGAGGTTAGAGAAGTTGTTCTGCAGAGGTTTTTGGCTTCCGCACCTCTGAGATTATACTGTTTATTGCCAAGAAGCATGTGTGAAAATCCCCTATCCTGGGCCACATGATGGCGCTTTTAGCTCTGTCAGCATTAGCCATTCACCCCATTTTGATCTTTTAAACTATAACTAGATTCTCAACATTTGTCCCTCTTTCTTAGTTTTAACTCCTGATTTTTTTAAGGCACAAAGAAACTGCCTTCCTTCAAAGATTTGTCAGAGCCTATAGACAACAAAACAGGATTTATAAACGCAACTATATGACTATCTAAATGAGTGCACTGTCTCAGAGGAACAAATATGTGGTCTGTTTCTGGCCACCAAGTGGGTGAAAAATTTCTAACTCACAACAAGAGACGCATCATACTGCGTCATGACCCAGTCCATCTAGGTCACTGTTCTGTCTCTGACACGGCATCAGGAGACATTCTGTGAGAAGCACTCCTGTTCTTCATGACGTTAAAGATATACTCCACATATTTTTTCATATCTTAATATTAAAAACGAGGGGCTTGAAAACCTCTAAGGCCCCTTCTGACTCCAAAGCCTCAACAGAAGTATGGAGCTAGAATTCATGAATTTGTCTACATCTTTCTTAAATCTACTTACACATTTTTACCAAGGAGACAGCAAGCCTTCTATGGTATAAAATATGATCTTAGCAATGTTAAGGGACACTATAGATTTTAGTATTTTGGAATCTGATGAATAAATTTATATTAGCTTTCATAACAATGTAAGAAAGACTAAATTGAGTCAAATTCAACATTCTATTTCCAAACAGTGAGCAAGATCACAGTGTTCCTAAAGATGTCAACTTCGAGTTGTTCTGGACATGCTATAATATATTCCTCGGTTTCTTCGTAATTTAAGAACTCTGTTCCAACCTTTTATCAGCCTTTATCTTTATAGACTGAAGAGTTCAAATTATTCAAGTCAGTAACATTTATTCTAAGTTTTTAAATGACACAGACTTCCCTAAGTTTCCCCAGTCTTGTGCTTATAATTTTAATTTTTACCACTTTTATAAATAAGATATTTCCTATCTAGGAAACTTTCACTGTAGTAACAGTTGACTGACTGAGAACTGCAAAACATTAGAACTAAAGGGAACTAAGAGGTTAAATGCAACTTTCTACTTTACCAATGAGGAAACTGAGACTTAGTGTTGATACAGACTTTCCTATAGTCAAACAACTAAAAACCGAAGCTGGATATAACAGTACTCGTAAAACTGTGTATCAGGACCAACCAATTAAGTGGATTGCTATCAGCATTTTTCAAAGAAGCAATAGAGTAGGAGCACCTGGATGGCTCATGCAGCTGGGCTTCCACCTCTTGATTTCGGTGTAGGTCATGATTCCAAGGTCAGGCTGACAACACAGCCTGCTTGGGATTCTCTCTCGCCCTTTCTCTCTACCCCTCCCCTGCTTGCTCTCCCTCTCTCTCAAAATAAATAAATAAACATTAAAAAAAAAAAAAGCAGCAGAGTACAAAATATCAGGCTCTTCATGTAATGAAGATAAATATCATTTTATAAAACTTGTTTCAGTTATATGTATGTATTGAATCATAACGTAAAATATACTCATAGTGGTTAAAAATTTTGGAGATCATTGCAATTCTTTGAATGGATTTAAAAATTTTGCTCTTATTTTTAAAAATTTAAAATTGTTTAATAATTATTAATATCAATAAAAAATTAACAATAAAAATCACGATTATGATTTAATTATGATTTAATTATGATGGTGATGCAAGTTATTATGATGATGGCTCACTTTAACCTAATTAAAAACATCTCTGCATTAAACACTAAATGCTGCCATTCAAAAGAAACCATTTTTCCCCCCCTTTAAAAGAAGATAGGTTTGAATGTTATACCCCATACTATATGTGAACAGACTTTCTTTAAAAGTCACATTTCTGTAGAGCTTATATGTGCAACAGCTAGAAAAGCTTTTTAAATACTGAATTCTACAATTGTGATCATTAAACACATAAAATATAATAAACATTCTCTGAAGACACAGTGACCTCTAGTGGATTCATGCAATAAACTGACATAATCCACACCTGTAAGAATTTATAAATTAAAGTCACATGCAACCAAATATAAAAGATACTAACATAGTTATATACTGACAAATATTATGCATAAATAAGGTCTACAGTTAATACTATGTACATTGTGACAAATGTTTATTTATAGATTCCTTACTGGTCACTTCCAATCAAGTGAAATATGACAGAATCCTAGTATGTGTTCAAAACTTATCACTAGCTTAAGAAATACATTTAACCTTTCTGAGATTCGTTGATAAAGATATTGGATTAAATTTTCTCTAAGGACATTTCAGCTCTTTAATTATGATCCTTTCTTCTTTACTTCATCTTGTACACCACTGTCAGATCGAATTCTGTTCAAAGGCATTTGATGGCTCCCCAATACTTGTCCCCATTAGAATAAGTACAAATTTCTTTCACCTGTGTATTTATTATGCCATCCCATTAAAATTTCAATTTAAACTCATAGGTTTGTGTGTGCGCTTGTACAGATGTGGATAGCCTGCCAAATACTAAGCATGTACTACAAACACTGAATGTAAATTAAATTGATTTGTTTAGGGAAACCAAAGCCATTTTCATTTTTCTTTTTCGGTGAGGTAGGGAAGGGCATATATATAAGGTAGAATCTCAAGAACCACAAATACAAAGTGACAGACCTTCATGTCCTAGGAAAGGTGAGTGTTATGAACACAGAATAAGATTTTAGAAAAAGATAGGAGAGAAGAACTATTTTAAAGTAGCTAAAGGAAGTACCAATAACTACATGTGAAGAATATAAAGATGACAGGAAGGGCAGTTTGGTAAGTGGTTTTGAAGTAGGCATGAGAATGGGTTAAAGTCAACAAGTAGAGAAGGTATCAATGGAAACAAAGTTAAGGATAACTTAAGGAAACAGTGGTCTTAACACCTGGGGAATGGAATACAGGAATATGTGTCGCTGTCGTAAGGTTGAAACGGTGATGAGCAGATCTGGCCAAAGCAATGTTAGGAAAGGAGAAAAAAGGGATGCCTGGGTGGCTCAGTGGGTTGAATGTCTGACTCTTGATTTCAGTTCAGGTAATGATCTCAGGGTCATGAGATCAAGCCATATGTCAGGCGCAACACTTATCAGTGAAGTGTGTTTCAAATTCTTTTTCTCCCTCTCTCTGTCCCTCTCCCCACTTGCTCTCAACTTCTCTCTCTAAAGAAAAGTAAAAGAAAAGAGAAAAAAAGTGATAAGAAAGTGCTCTTAGCTCCCCAGTCACCTTGGACAATGCTACAACCCTTTACTCTTCAAATAAGAGGCTAGTGGAGAAGTAGTGAACAATGTAGTCTTCACTATGTGTAATTCAATTAACAAAGGCCACAGGGTGATAGGTTTTACATATTCTAACCCACACAGCATTGGATCTGTAGGCAAAAGTGTCAGCCAACGAAGGGACTGTCATCAGTACAGCTGATGCTAGTTCAAACTACAGTGGTTTCATATTACCTTGTGCATCAGATAAGACCTTAATGAGAAGTTTTGTTTTTTTTTAAGGCAAAGATCTTTAGTTACCTTGCATCACATTACATTTATGTCACTGAGTTTATTTAGCATTGATACTATTTTACCACAAATAACACTGCCTTGTGTAATAATATTCTCTATGAAGCCTGAGTTATTTGAGATCTTATCTCATTTAAGCCTGTCTGAAATTGGACACTACAGTTCAACTGCATAACAGTTTGTGTTACCTTTTCTATATTATGGCATTGGCCCCTCAGTAATAAATTTTCTCTCAAATTCAGCAAGTACTAAAATGTTGTAACTGTTTAAAAATTTCCCAAGAGGCAAAACCCCAGGAATATTCATAAACTTTTTGCTAAAAATTAAATTGGATGTCTTTAAATTTATAGAACACTGTACTGATTTTTAATAAAGACTGAATTAGTTACCTGAACTTTTTAACCTTAGTACATAGTTTTCTAACAACAAAATAAGTTCAGTGGATCCTCAGTTCTAGTATCTTGAACAACTTTAACATTCTTACTCTAGAATTATAATATTAATAGGATTAACAGAAATAACTGGCATGGCAGAAAGCAAAGTTCAGATGTGATTAAAACGAAAACAGCAAAGAAATAATTTTTATATTTATTAATTTTCTGAGTTTAAGTGTAAAATCCTTAATAACTATGCTAAAAATATAACCATTTCTCCACAATGAAAATGTATACAATGGTAACATTCTACAGGAAACTAGAACTGCTCTCCATATATCTCAAAAAGCAGAGAGAAATAATGGGAATATATGAACAAATGTATATGTAATGACTTAAATTACCTTTCATCTTCTCGAACCCATACTGGAGTTTTAGGAATTTGTGCTTCAAAAAACTTAGATGCTTTGTAACAAAAATTGCTGCAAAAACACTGTAAAGAACATTTTAACATCAGCAAATTATTTTTTCTTACCATGAAACACAATTAACTTATGTACAGGAGAGAATATAAAACATAAACATGTAGTTCAAAGAAAATAATGAAAACCCCTGGACCTACCAGGTGAGAAATAAGGCATAATACCTTTGAAGTTCTCTGTGTCCATGTCAGATAGCAGCACTTTCCACATTCCCCAGAATGTGTTCCTCATTCCCTTGCTTTCCTTTAGTTTTGCTATCTATAAAAACATCCCTACAAAAGATACCACTTAGTATTGCCTAATTTTAAACTTTGTCTAAATGTAATCATATTATTGTTTTCTGGGTTTTTTGTTCCAAGTTATATTTTTCAGATTTGTGTAGTTGTAGCTTTATATTTACACAGGGTATTATATTCAATTGTGTAAGTATATTACCGTTTATTTATTATGAATAACTGAGTCGTTTCTAACATTTCTGCTATCACTACAATGTGACTATAAACATTTAAGAATTTTTAAAATTAAAAAAATTGTGATCAAATATACAAAATTTACTATCTAAATCGTTTTTAAGTGTTACGGTTCAGTGGCATTAAATACCTTCTCACTGTAGTACAACCATCACCATGATCCATCTCTAGAACTCTTTTTATCTTGCAAAACTGAAACTGTACACCCATTAAACAATAACTCTTTGTTTCTGCCTCCTCTGACAATCACCATTTTACATTCGTAACTATGAATCTGACTACTCTAGTTACCTCATATAAGTGTAATCATTTAATATTTGTCCTTCTGTGCAGGCTTATTTCACTTAGCATAATGTCTTCAAAGTTCATCCATGTTGTAGCATGGGTCAGAATTTCCTTCCTTTAAAAGGCTGAATGATAGCATATAGCATATTTTGTTAACCCAACTAGAAGAAATGGGCAAGAAATTCTTTAGAATACATACCAAGAATAGAAAAGCTTGGTTGTAAAAATGTGTGAACTTGACTTTACTAGATAATATCAAACAAGTTCCCAAAAAATTAGCACCAATTTTATTTAACCAGTAATTAAAGAGTTTCTAAACTTGTCAAATTTTTATAATTTTGCTAATTTGGGGACTGTGAGAATGTAAACCAATATTTTTATTTGCTTTTCCCCTGGTTATTAGTAAGGCTGAGCATCTTTTCATATTTTATTATCAAGTTCCTTCTAATAAAATTTTCTACAAGGTGTTCTGTCTTTTCCCAGTTATGAATCTGTAGTCAGTTATAGGTGAGAAATACACCTCCTTCTACTTTCTAGCTTATATTTTCACTCCTTTGTGGAAACTTCCAATAAGCAAATGTTTTTAATTTTAATGTAGAAAACTTACTAAATTTTCCTCTGTGGTCTGTAATTTTTCTATCTTATTTAAGAAATTCTCTGAGTTTATAAAGATCCTTTCCCATATTCTCTTCAAAAAGATGTTTATATTTTAAATTTAAGTCTTTAACCTACGTAAAATTGATTTTTTTTATGTACACTGAAATAAGGATCAATTTTCATTTTTTCCATATGGGTAACATTTGTGTCAGTACTACTTCTTGAAAAATCCATCCTTTCTCTACTGATCTACAATGCTCCTGCTGTCACAGATAAAGTGTCCTCATATGTGGTGAATCTGTTTCTGGCTCTCTATTCTGTTCCATGATTTACTAGCCTGAATTTGTGCCAATATATACACTTTTAGTTTTTAAATGTTCAAGTATTAAATAAAACATAAGCAGTTTTTTCTAACACCGTGAAGGAAATATTCACAAATAAAATTTTAACGTAACTTTTTACTGTCTAAAAGGTAAACCTCTGAACAACTATTTTTAGAATTCCATTTAGTATATTAGAAATTAACTGCCACATTGAGAATAGCCTTTAAGCTTACCTTTCTTTCAGTAATATCATAGACTTTATTGGTTTTGGTAGAAATTTTATACTTCTGTTTTGGTACCTAAAGAAAAGAAAGTACAGCTTAAGAAGAATTCAAATAATAAACATAAACTTTGTTATAAGATTAAATCATCTACAAATCTTTCGTTAATCCAGGTCATTAGTTCATGACTTCAGTTCCATTTCTTGTACTGTCTACAAAGCACCTTGCTAAATATAAAAAATTAAAGCTTCTATTTTATTTTACTTCATCTTTTTCAATTTTTTTTATTTGAGAGAGAGAGCATGCAAGCAGGGGAGCCTGATGAGGGACTCAATCCCATAACCCAACCAACCTAGTGAGCCATCCAAGTGTCCCTAAAGCTTTTATTTAAAAAAATTACTTACAATTCCTAGTTTCTTCTGACATAAAGGATAACCACAGAGCTTGATAATAGAACGCTCATCCACGACATCACTGTAGTGAGCAGGTGTGATGAACCTCCCCTATAATGAAATGAGAGGGGCATTTCCCCACTAGATTATTGGAAAAGTTCATATAGCAACTCTCTAAGTCTCACAGATCTTATCTGAAAATTCAGGAATAATAATATAATATAATATAATAGTCTATCTCATAAGTATGATGTTAGAATAAGAAAACAAAGGTAATAAACTTAGAAAAGCATTTGACAAATAGGAAGCATTTAAAAATGTTATTAGCTAAAAATGTTATTAGCTATTATTAAAAAAATAAAAAAATAACCCAAAAAAACTTTTGCCTCAGGAGACTATGAATCATTATAGATAAGTACTTCATGAAGTAATTATGAGGCAGGAGAAAGAAGTGGTGCTACAGTCATTGCTATACTAAAGCAAAACACTGGAAAGTTTATTTTATTTAAAAAAAATTTTAAAAATAAACCATGCAAAATAGCATATATAATTTACCTATTTTTAAAGGACAATCTTAAAAACCAAAGTATATCAAATGGATCATGGTAACTGACAAGTTTTTGTGCAAAATCTTTCAGTTTCTGAAAAATCTGTACAGGGGACTGGTGAGATGGTACTTATAAGCTAACACCAAACACTTTCTTTGATATCTTCATGTTCAAACTCTTGATTCATGCTCAACTCTAGCTTCATAACTCTGAGATCATTTTTGAACAAGTTTTTCTGTTTTCCCAGGGACTGAAAAACTTTTTATTGAGAATGATATGTTATTTGTTTCAAATGAAGCATTTCTGGTTCATCTTTGTTTTTAGTGTTGTCATGCATGCAGATTCTGATGTAGTTACATTTATCAATTTAAATACTGTCACATTTAGAGGGGAGGAGTCAAGATGGATGAGCAGCAGGAGGATCCTATCCTTGCCTCATCCCTGGAACACAGCTAGATAAATATCAAACCATTAACACTCAGGAAATTGATCCTAGGACTGAGAATACGCTGCACAACTACAGGGAGAAAAGAGTCCACATTGTGGAAGGCAGGAAGGGTGGAGATGTGATTTGGGAAAGAAAACAATCACTAGTGCTGTAGAGAGGAGAGAGCCCTAATTAGGAGAAAGGAGAGAACGAGAGGGAGTGAGCAGGGTGCAGAACATTGCACAAGAAAAACATTTTTCCAAAACCCCTGAAGGGGAAAAGGAGAGAGGCTGATTATCCCAAGTTTTTATAAGCAGTGGAGCTCAAAGTCTGGTTTTAGAAGTCCAAACCATCACTGGGGTGGTGTCTGTCAGGCATAGAGGTGCTCCTGTGGAGAAGAAGGGCAGAGGCCAAGGCACGGAGAGTGTGATCTGAGGGTGCCCTGGGTTGTACTGGGAGAGGCAGTTTCCCCTCTTGGAGTGCATTTGGGAGAGGCAGCATTGCCTCTCCACGGACAAGAGGCGGCAGGGATCACTGAGCTGCCCCAATCATTAGCATAGGAATAGAGGCAGCTGTGGAGGGCGAGCTAACACAGATGGTGGTTTTTTGCTGTGTTTTACCATAAACTTCAAGCTCCAGTGAATTTGTGCAATCGCCCTTTTGGGACAAACCAGCACCAGCCCCCATGTGGTAAGACCCTTCCACAGAGGATCAGAGCAGGTCCATGCCATACTGGGTAACTAAATTTGGAGCTGCAAAACCTAGCATCGCACGGGAGATAAAACACAGTAGCACTGCACCACCAGGTGGGCAGACAAGTCGGACACAGACAGGGTGAAGGAAGAGATCTGAGGGATGCTTGGGACAAATGAGAGGAGATTGTGCGCTCTTCTGTGAGCACTTCCTGAACAGTGGTGGGTACGAACTCCTCTCTCTGAGGACTAGAGAGCCAGCTGATGACATTTTTACCCCCGCCCATTAGCATGGATGGACTTCAGTAAGCAGTACAGAGACCACAAAGGAAGCGTGAGCTGCTTCCACCAAGCCCCGCCCTCCCTGAGCTCTGCAGGCGCTTCTGAACTAGGGTCATTGTGTCTGAGAGTCAGAGCAGCAACAGGTCACTCCCCCAGAAGACCAGCACAACGGTCCTCCACACCCACCAAGTTTACTAGCCACAGAGTGCTGCAAAGTGTCAGCTCTAGGGGAAACAGGACCTAGGCTCTTAACAAGCAGACCAAAAACACACCTACTTAAAATTAACCACACAGTGGACAAGGTCCAAACACTCCCCACTACAGGCAAGGAGAAACTCTGCAGAGGACAGAAAGAGGAGCCGAAACACAATGGCGAAGTGCACAGAGCATACACCAGAAACACCTCCTGAAGCGCCAGGCCCTGGACAGTATATGACCTCTTCTTAACATAGCCATTACTCTCAGAAGCAGGAAACATAACAGGCTTTCCTAACACAGAGAAGACAGAGACCTAGACAAAATGCCAAGATGGAAGAATTCATCCCAAAAGAAAGAACAAGAAGAGGTCATTGCCGGGGGTCAAATCAAAACAGATATAAGTAATACACCTGAACCAGAATTTAAAACAATAATATCATAAAGATGCTAGCTGGGCTTGAGAAATGCATAGAAGACACCAGGTAGTTCCTTACCACAGAGATAAAAGAGCTAAAAATTAGTCAGACCGAAATAAGAAATGCTATAACTGAGACGCAAAATTGACTGGATATAATGAACACAAGGATGGAAGAATTCAGAGGAACAAATAAGTGATACTGAAGATAAAATTATGGAAAATAATGAGGCTGAAAAGAAGAGGGAAAGGAAAATACTGGATCAGGAATGCAGACTTAGGGAATCTGGCGACCCCATAAAGCATAATAACATTTGTATCATAGAAGTCTCAGAAGAAGAACAGAGGGAAAAAAGGAGAAGAAAGCTTATTTGAGCAAATTATAGCTGAGAACTTCCCTAATATGCGGAAGGAAACAGACATCCAGGACCAGGAGGCACAGAGAACTCCCATCAAAATCAACAAAAGCAGGCCAACGCTAAGACTACTATAGTAAAAGTTGCAAAGTATAGACATAAGGAAAGAATCCTGAATGCAGCAAGGATAAGAAATTCCTAATCTAAAAGGAAGACAAATAAGGTTAGCAGCAGATCTCTCCACAGAACCTTGGCAGGCCAGAAGGGAGTGGCATGATATATTCAACATGCTGAATGGGAAAATATGCAGCCAAGAGTACTTTATCCAGCAAGGCTGTCAACCAGAATAGGAGAGATAAAGAGTTTCCTAGACAAACAAAAACTAAAGGAGTTCATGACCACAAAACCAGCCCTGCAAGATATATTAAAAGGGACTTTTTGAGTAGGAGAAAAAGACCAAAAGCAACAATGACTAAAAAGGAACAGAGAACATCACCAGAAATACAACTTTACAGTTAATATAATGGCACTAAATCAAATCTATCAATAATCTCTCTGAATATAAATGGACTAAATGCTCCAATCAAAAACAGAGTATCGAAATGAGTAAAAAACAAAACCTATCTATAAGCTAGCTTCAAGATACCCATTTTAGACCTAAAGACACTTGCAGATTGAAGTGAGGGGTGAAGAACTATTTATCATGCTGATGGATGTCAAAAGAAAGCTGGAGAAGCCATACTTATATCAGATAAACTAGAATTTAAATCAAAGACAGTAACAAGAGATGAAGAAGGGCACTATATCATAATAAAAGGGTCTATCCAACAAGATCTAATAATTGTAAATATTTATGCCAACTTGAAAGCACCCTAATATATGAATCCAATAATAACATAAAGAAACTCATCAGGGTGTCTGGGTGGCTCAGTGAGTTAAGCATCTGACTTTGGGTCAGGTCATGATCTAGCAGTCCGTGAGTTTAACCCCCACATCAGGCTCTGTGCTGACAGCTCTGTGTTTCTGTGTCTCCCTCTCTCTCTGTCCCTCCTCCACTCACCGGTCAAAACATTTAAAAAATTAAAAAAAAAAAAAGAAACTCATTAGTAACAATACAGTAAGAGTAGAGGACTTTAACCCCCTACTTACATCAATGGACAGATCATCTAAGTAGAAAATCAACAAGGAAACAATGGCTTTGAATGACACATTGGACCAGATGGACTTAACAGATATATTTAGAACATTTCATCCTAAAGCAGAATACACATTCATTTGGGTAGACAAAGAAAAATCTCCAGAATATATCACATATTGGGTCACAAATCAGCCCTCAACGAGTAAAAAGAGATCGAGATCATTCCATGTGTATGTGCAGACCACGATGCTAGGAAACTTGAAATCGACCAAAAGAAAAAATTTGAAAGGACCACAAATACATGGATGTTAAAGAACATTCTACTAAACAATAAATGGAATAACCAGGAATTAAATAAAGAATAAAAAAATACATGGAAGCTCATGGCACCTGGATGGCTCAGTCAGTTGGGCATCCAACTCTTGACTTCAGCATAGGTCATGATCTCAGCCTTCATGAGTTTGAGCCTAACATTGGGCTCTCTGCTGACAGCATGGACCCTGCTTGAGATTCTGTCTCCGTCTCTCTCTAACCCTCCCACATTTGCTCGCTCTCTCTCTCTCTCTCAACATAAATAAAAATAAACCTTAAAAAAAACATGGAAGCAAATGAAAATGAAAACCTAACAGTCTAATACCTTTGGGATGCAGCAAAAGTGGTCACAAGAGGGAAGTATATTGCCATATAGGCCTACCTCAAGAAACAACGAAAGTCTCAAATACACAACCTAACCTTACACCTAAAGGAGCTTGAAAAGGAACAGCAAATAAAGCCAAAAGCCAAGAGAAGGGAAATAATAAAGATTGGAGCAGAAATAAATGATATAGAAACAAAAAAAGCCCAGTAGAGCAAAGAAATGAAACTAAGAAAATGGTTCTTTGAATGAACTGATAAAACGATAAACTCTTAGCCAGATTTATCACAAAGAGAAAGGACCTAAATAAATTACAAATGAAAGAGAAGAGATCGTAACCAATATCATAGAAATAAAAATAATAAGAGAATATTATGAAAAATTATATGCCAACAAATTGGGCAACCTGGAAGAAATGGACAAATTCCTAGAAACATACAATCTACCAAAACTGAAACAGGAAGAAACAAAATTTGTACAGGCTCACAACTAGCAAAAAAAAAAAAAAAAAAAAATGGAATCAGTAATGAAAAATCTCCCACACACAAAAGTTCAGGGCCAGATGGCTTCCTAGGTGAATTCTACCAGACACTTAAAGAAGAGTTAACCTTTTCTTCTCAAATTGTTCCAGAAAGTAGAAATAGAAGGAAAACTTCCAAATGCATTCTACGAGGCCAGCAATACCTTCATTCCAAAACCAGACAAAGACCCCACTAAAAAGGAGAATTACAGGCCAATATCCCTGACAGACACGTATGCAAAAATTCTCGACATGACACTAGGTAATCAAATTCAACATAACATTAAAAGAATTATTCATCACGATCAATTGGGATTTATTCCTGTGCTGCAGGGGTGGTTCAATATCTGCACTCAATCAATGTGATATACCACATTAATAAAAGAAAGGATAAGAACCATATTATCCTCTCAATAGATGCAGAAAAAGCATTTGACAAAATACAGCATTCATTCTTGATAAAAAAACCCTCAAGAAAGTAGGTAGAGAGGCGCACAGCTAATATTCTTCAATGGGTAAAAGCAGAGCTTTTCCTCTATGGTCAGGAAAAAGGATGTCCACTCTTACCACTGTTATTTAATATAATACTAAAAGTCCTAGCCTCAGCGATAGGACAACAAAAAGAAATAAAAGGCATCACAATCAGTAAGGAAGAAGTCAAAATTTCACTATTTGCAGACGACCTGATACTCTATGTAGAAAACCTCAGATTCCACCAAAAAAAGCAAGAACTGTACATGAATTCGACAAACTCACAGGATATAAAATCAACATATAGAAATGTTGCATTTCTTTTTTTTTTAACATTTGTTTATTTTTAAGAAAGTGTGAGCGGGGGAGGGTCAGAGAGAGAGGAGTACAGAGGATCTAAAGCTGGCTCTGTGCTGAGAGTAGTGAGCCCAATGCGGAACCAGAACTCACAAATTGTGAGATCACGATCTGAGCCAAGGTCAGCCAAGGTGAGCCAAGGTGGCTCAACCAACTGAGCTACCCAGGTGTCCCAAAAAATCGATTGCATTTCTATACACAAATAATGAAGCAGCAGAAAGAGGAATCAAGGAATCGATATCACTTACAAATGCACTAAATATCCTAAGACACCTAGGAAGAAACCTAACCAAAGAGGTAAAAGATTTGTATTTCGAAAACTATAGAAGGAAACTTATGAAGGAAATTGAAGAGGACACAAAGAAATGGAAAAACATTCCATGCTCATGGATTGGAAGAACAAATATTGTTAAAATGTTTATACTACTCAAAGCAATCTTTGCATTTAATGCAATCCCTATCAAAATACCAGCAGGATTTTTCAGAGCTAGAACCAATCAACCTAAAATTTGTATGGAACCACAAAAGACCCCCAAATAGGCAAAGTAATCTTGAAAACAAAAAGCAAAGCTGGAGGTAGCACAATTCCAGACTTTAGGCTGCATTACAAAGCTATAGTCATCAAGACAGTATGGTACTGGCACATAAACAGACATGTAGATCAAGGGAACAGAATAGAAAACCAGAAATGGACCCGTAACTATATGGTCAACTAATCTTTGCAACTAATCCACTGGAAAAAGGACAGTCTCTTCAACAAATGGTGTTGGGAAAATTGGATAGCAACATGCAGAAGAATGGAACTGGATCACTTTTTTATACCACACACAAAAATAAACTCAAAATGGATGAAAGACCTGAAGTGTGAGACAGGAAATCATCAAAATCCTAGAGGAGAACAGACAGCAACCTCTTTGACCTCAGCTGGTGGCACTTTTACTATACACATCTCTAGAGGCAAGAAAAACAAAAGTAAATATGAACTATTCGGACTTTATCAAGATTTAAAAAAAGCTTCTGAAGCGAAGGAAACGACAAAGCCAAAAGGCAGCCTACAGAATGGAAGAAGATATCTGAAAATGACATATTTGATAAAGAGTTAGTATTCGAAATCTATAAAGACCTTAGCAAACTCAACACCCAAAAAGCAAATAATCCAGTGAAGAAATGGGCAGAAGACACAGACATTTTTCCAAAGAAGATATCCAAATGGCTAACAGACACGTGCAAAGATGTGCATCACTCATCATCAACGAAACACAAATCAAAACTACTATGATACCACCTCATACCTGTCAGAATGGTGAAAATTAATAACACAAGAGTCAACAGATGTTGGCAAGGATGCAGAGAAAGGGAAACCCTCTCGTACTGTTGATGGGAATGCAAACTGGTACAGTCACTCTGGAAACCAGCATGGAGGTCCCCCAAAAAAGATAAAATAGAACTACCCTATGATCTAGCAACTGCACTACGAGGTATTTATCCAAAGGAAACAAAAATACTGATTCAAAAGGGCACAAGTACCCCAATGTTCATAGGAGGATTATCAACAATAGCCAAATTATGGAAAACATCCAAAGTGACCATCAACTGGTAAGTGGGTAAAGAAGATGTGGTATGTATACATATTTAATTGTACATGTATATATGTACAATGGAATATTACTCAGCCATCAAAAAGAACTGTATCTTGACATTTGCAACGATGTGGACAGAGCTAGAGTGTGTTATGCTAAGTGAAATAAGTAAGAAGACTTAACTCATATGTAAAATTTAAGAAACAAAACGAATGTAGGGCAAGGGAATAAAAAAGAGAGGGAGGCAAACCATAAGAGACTCTTAATTATAGAGAACAAACTGAGGGCCGATGGAGGGGAGGTGGGCTAAATGGGTAATGGGTATTAAGGACAGCACTTGTTATAATCAGCAGTGGGTTTATATAAGTGATGAATCACTAAATTCTACTCCTGAAACCAACATTACACTGTACATTAACTAAATAGAATTTAAATACCAACTTCAAACTAAAAGCAACAACAGAAACCAAAGTCACTATAATAAAGTACCAAAATTTAAAAAGTACATATATCTTCATATTTATATTCCTCTTTATTTAGAACACTCTCTGAGCCACATTAATAATTATTTTTATGGTGGAAGCTCAGAGTTGTAATTTTCTTTTTCATTTTTCTAAGGATTATGACGATATAAGAGGAATTTCCATTCAAAAATTTAATGTAATAAAGTTGTTAAAGAAAAAATTTTTAATGCAAACTGCAATCCTCTTGTTATATGTTAAATCATAAATGATCTATACTCCAGGATTTTAAAATATCAAAATTAATAGAATTACATTAAAAAATAATAGCGTCTGTTACTAACATAGGAAACACAGAATATGGAAAATAACATTGGGATGATTAGTGCAAGTGATGAAAATCAAATGAGATTAGCAGACTTGTTTAAGGAAGTACTTCTATTAAGGGGTAAAATATGCATATTATTTTTCATTAGTGCATTTTAAATTCATTACACAACAAGGAATGCATAATAGTTGATTATTTTTAAATGTATGAATTATATAGCATGCTATCTGCATCTAGTGACTAAAAGTGGATTCAAAGATTTTGATGATACAAGGCAGTTTTATATTGCACAGATTTAAAGATCTAAAACTCTAAAAGTAATAATTTCCCAAGTTAACACATACACATTCCCTTAGGAATTCTTCTGTAATATCCTCTTCTAAAAGCTGTTCGACAATATGTAGAGCTTTTCTCTCAGATTCAATCTTCTTTCTCACAGCTGCTTCTAGTTCTGCTTTCCTAAAATTAAACACAATTAAAACTTAAAAGTTATTCTACTTACAAGTTTTATCATAGCCAATTGTCTGTTTTATAATATAGCACAAACATAATGTGCTATTTTGGTGCTTAAATTTATATTTTTTACCGCTGTTACTTTTGATGAATACTAACACACAGAAGTCTGCTACAGTAACAGGACTATTTGATTTCCAAGGGTCAAAGCACAAGGAAGAAAATGAGGTAAAATCTTTTTGCCAGTTAGTGTTTATATTCTCTCATTCCTGTATGTACCTAAGAAGACAGGCTTTGCCTCTGAAATCCTTAGAAATCAGGAGAGATGTGAGAGGAAACACACAACCTTAGCTGTTCTTACAAGTAAAAATGTGTGTCGAGTCTCAAACGTTAACTGATAGCTCAGTTTGACAAGACAGAGTCTTGCCTGCAAAGAAGTGTTTACTTATTTTGTTGTAAAATATTATGTAACTGTATTGACATGACTGTGTAGTCGGAGAAGACAATTTTCCCAGGAGGGCTGCTCCCTGTCTTGGCACCGGTGGGACTGTCAGCCTTTGCTGGCCCCTACACATCATGGAACATGACAGCAGAGGCCATTTGATCAAACAATGGCTCTAGGATGGCGGTTCTCAACTCTAGTTGCATACCGGGATCCTCTGAGAAGATTTCTTTAAAAGATGCCTACGCCTACGTTCCACTGCAGGTTAATTCAATCAGAGTCTCTGAGGATGAGGCCTAGTTATTAGTGTTTTCCTACAAGGGCTCCAGGTAATCCTGTGCAAAAGGCTTGGGAATCCTTCCATAGCACCAAAGATACCCAACCGTCTCGGTAACTTACGTGCTCCTTTCCTGCATTGGTTTCTCCTTTCCTACCAGAACTACCTTTGCTGGCCTCCTGGCTCTTGACTTCATTCTCATATCTGAATCTAGAATATATTCCTTTTTTCTCCCTATTTTCACTGACTCCCAAGACTTTAATCCCTTGCCTGGAGCAATAATATTCTACGAAAACAACAATAATAATAACACTTCACAAAAAAGGAAGATGACATAGGACTGTCAACTACTTCTTTTGCCAAACAAGGGTATTAAAATAAGAAGAAATTTGCAAGAGGTACACCTGGGTGGCTCAGTTAGTTAAGCGACCCACTTCAGCTCAGGTTGTGATCTCACCACTTATGAGTTTGAGCCCTATGTCCGGCTCTGTGCTGACAGCTCGACCCTGGAGCCTACTTCGGATTCTGTATCTCCCTTTCTCTCTCTGCCTCTCCTCCCTTCGTGCTCTGTTTAAAATGAATAAACATTAAAAAAAATTTTTTTTAAAGAAATTTGCAACTAACAACTGTTCTCCCACCATTTCATAAAGGACATTCTTACATGAAAAAAGTATAAAAGATGTGAATATGGATTAAAAGACAGTTCTCTATATTGAATGTATTTACTGTTATGAAAAACATTATTTTATTTTTCTCATATTGCTGCCTACCAATAAAAGGTATGCAGTGTACTAGGATCAGTCTACAGCCTGCACTAAGGAATTGCTGACTCAAGCTATTAATCATCTAAACCTTCAGTAAGAGCTACACTCACTTTTTTTTTTAAATATTTATTATTGAGAGAGAGACAAAGTGTGAGCAGGGGAGGGGCAGAGAAAGAAAGAGAGAGAGAGAGGGAGAGACAGAGAGAGAGAGAGAGGGAGAGACAGAGAGAGAGAGAGGGAGGGAGAGACAGAGAGAGAAAGAGAGAGAGAGAAAGAGAGAGAGAGAAAGAGAGAGAGAGAGAGAGAGAGAGAGAGAGAAAGAGAGAAAGAGAGTCTTTTCCTTTACAGCACTTATCACAACGTGTAATTAGGTATTCAATTGTGGTAACTTAACTGGTATTTCTCTGTTCCACTAGAAAGGAACTGTGTTTATTCTACTCAAAACCTCCTCTACTACTCGTATCCTCAGGGCCTACCACAGGTCTGGCATATCTCACACTCAGTAAATAATTTTGAAAGAATGAGTAAATGCAAGCCAATACTTGATAAAAAGATAAATCACAGACACAAGTACTTTAATCATCTTCATAGACTACTCCTATTCTAAAACCTTATTGTGAACGGAGATAAACCTAGCCTTTTTAGGAGATGCCAAGACACGGAGTAAGACTTTTTGCTGAAAATATGTACATGATGTACACAAATAATAGAAAAGGTTTCTTGGAGTCTCTAGCATATAAAGTAATAAAAAGACAATGTGCCTGAAAAAGGAGCACCTGGTTAAGTCAGGAGTATTTATTCCCCCACAAATCTTTGTACAGATACTTATACTTACACCAGCAATCTACAAGCCTGGAGTAGATGGATATAATGAGTCTATGGGAGAATTTATAGTACTCTCAGATCTTCCCCTTCTCTCTCATAATAATTTTCTCTATGGTATCACCCGTTATTCTTTTTAAAAATAGTTCAATTAATATGAGATCAACAGATAAGCTAATGCAGTTGTCCGAGCAGTTCTCATACCTTTTAGAAGTATCTTCTTGTTTTACGGCATTTGTCTGTTTAGCACCTATAATTAAAAAAAATAGGTCACATCTACACAAACACACTAGTTTACAGGACGGATTCCTGCTCAAACTGCAGACAATCTTTTCTTCTTTGCCCACACATTACTTTCCAATACTGTGTGTAAAACAAACAAAATGGGCAGGGAATCCAGTTTGCTTCAGTCAACTATTTCCAACTCTTTCTTGGTTAAAATGTAACTCCTTTGGGATCGAATTTTCTCATGTATCACAGTGGTATGGCGCTCCTGAAAATTTGAGATACGGGTACTTTTACAGGCAAACTCTCTCCATCCCCCAAATGTTCGCTCGCAGGTAAATTCTGTGGGTCTCATCCCTCACAGGATCATCCTAGGACCAAAGCAGCAGTACATCTCGAAGATGGGCGGGTGCGAGGTTCAAGGCCAGCTGCGCACGGCTTGTCTACGCTGCTCTGGTCACTTACCCATTCTAGCGACCTACCTCTAGGCTCCAGCACCGCTACTCTCTCTCGCTCAGAGACAGCCCATTCTGGGGAAAAATCTTGGGACACTAGTGTAAAGAGGTGGGGGTCTGGCCGGAGGTTGCAGAAGACCCGAGGACAGCGATGGGACGCTCTCGGCCTTCTCTGCCCTGAAGACCTCCTTCCCTGGAGCAGCCTTTGGGATATGCCCCGCGAGTCTTAGTCTGGAACCCTATAAGGGTTCAATTATCAGGGTCCAATCCTGGGATGAGGCCCTTCTTCCTACCTGTGGCGTTTCGAGAAGCGCGGGGAGTCCGGGCCTTGAGGCGTGCGGAGCACGGCGCAGCTGAGTCGGCCATGGGCAGCGTCGTCAGAGGGTCAGACCAGGAGCCGGCGTCTCGCGAAGCTCCGCCTCCCTTCGCGTAGCGCGGGGCGGAGCCGGCCGGGGCGGGGCCCGCAGAGAGGCCTGGGCGGCCGGCGGAGGTGGAGGAGGGCGCTGAGAGTGGCGAGAGGTCCGGCCGGTAAGTGGACGCACCTGGAAGTCCGGGACGGCCAGTGCTCGCGGCCCGCCGTGAGCCGCGGAGGACCCGGCACCACGGTCCGCAAGGCCCCGCGAGGTCCTGGGGCCCGAATGCCTACGCGAGCAGGAATCGGGAGAAATGGCTTCCCTTGGATGCCGCCCGCACGCGCGCTGGGGCTTTATCCGCCCTGGAGCGCGCGGCCTTGAAACCCGGCTGACCCATGCCCCCAAAATGGGGCTGGGGCCCGTCCTTCCCGCTGGGAGGAACGGTGACCTGCGGGAACGGAACGGTGCTCTCCTGAGGGCTGCCGGTTGCCTTGTCTCCGTGGAAGGTAGTGATTACACTAACTGGGTTATTTGGAGGACGTCATCTCTTACAGCGAGACGTACGGGTCACACTTGGACCCATTCTAGGCATCTGAACTTTTCACCCACGCTGGGAAACATTGTGTTGACTGCAATTTTTGTCAGATGAGACATTAAAAAAAAATTGTTCGTAATTCCCTAAGGATTAGAACTGACTTCAGGAACACTTTTTGGAAATTTTTTTCAGAAAAGAAATACTTTGCCTTTTTAAAGCCATTTATGTAGTCCAAATTTGCGCTCCTGTTGGGGGTACCTTAGAGAATTTTTTTTTTCAAGTGTATCTTGCCACACTGTGCTCTTAAGATGCAACAGTTTTCCCCCTTTAGGCTAAGATACTTTCAGTAAAAACACTTCAACTTTAAAACTTGCATTCTCCCTAATTGTATTTACTAATAATTCATCAGAATGGAACATAACTATTAATGCTTTAATATTACTGATAGTTAACTGTTTTATATTTCAGCATCAAAACTAGGAAAAACAAAAAGGAATGGCTGTGGAAGAACTTCAGTCCATAATAAAGAGATGTGTAAGTATTTTTTTTTTTTTTTGTAAAGTTAAATACCTTTTAAAATGTGGGCAAGGCACAGATTATTTTTAGTTACATTTAGGGTCAAATTGCTTACCTTCTTTAATCCTTGCTTTGTTTAACCTGTGAATAAATAGCAGGAGGGCCAGAAGGCAGATTGGATTATCTCTCCAAGTGACCTACTTGTCTAAGTGACCTTTTAAATTTTTAATACTGATCCTTATTGTAGAATATTTTGGCAGAGTGGATTTCAAGATCATTCATTATGGTACTTAATTACATTTGTCGTAATTTTCATACATATGCTTATGTGCAACTTACCTAAAACTTAAACAGATTTTCTCTTTTTTTCCAGAGAGAATAAAGCAAGTAGTTATTGAATTTTTATTCACCTAAGCATGTTTGTTTTGTCTTCATTTCATTTTTGTCAGCAAATCCTAGAAGAACAAGACTTTAAAGAAGAAGATTTTGGCTTATTTCAGTTAGCAGGCCAAAGATGCATAGATGAAGGGCATATAGAGCAGTTATTAGAAATTATTCAAAATGAAAAGAATAAGGTAAGTACAATCTTTATGAGTAGTTTTTAGTCTTTATTAAAATGATACTGGCCACATGATATTATTCTTTCACCCATTTATTCATTAAATGTTTAAGAATCAACTTAAATTTCTACAGTAGGAATGTGGAAAACAAAAAAGGAATTAGGGCTATTTATATTCTTGAAGGTGTTTATGATAGTCTGGTGGAAGAGATAAACATGTAAACAACTAGCAATAAGAAGGCAGAATAAATGTAGTAAGTGCTGCAGTTGAAGTATGAGTAAAGTTCTTTAAAAGAACAGGGATTACTTCTGCTTTAGGGATCAAAAGTGGCATTTGGGTTATTAATTTATATTTTGTATTATAAGTATCAGGCAACCTAGATACTCATTTTTGGTGATCAACACATTCTTTTCCTTCAGCCAGGTGTATATGGGAAACCACATATTAAGTAAGATAATATTATTTGGGTGCATAGAATCAGAATAGGGGAGACCTAGATGGCTTTACTGGCCATTATCATCCAGCTATGATTATCTGAGAAATCATTCTCAACACAGGAAAAGGATCTTTTGGGGATCAGGAACAACTTTTTCCCGGGACACAGTATTGAAAACACTGCTGAATTTTGTGTCTTTGTACTTGCCTTCTTTTGTAAGAAAAAACCGTCTTCTTCCCAGGAACACACTCTTTCTTCGTTTACCATATTTATTTATTTATGTGGAAGTTTTTTTGTTGATATCGCAGTCTAGTCCTGCTGGTCACAATCAGGGCACTTTGATTGTGTTTAGGACATTACTAAAACTTTTCCATCACGCATAGTAGTTCAAAGGGCTTATTCCTTTTTTATTTCAAAAAAAATTTTTTTTAATTAGGACATTTAATATATATTTTTTGGATATGTGTTTATAGTACCTTTGTAGCCCTAAATAGAATAAATTTAATATTTTCTTTAACTCCTTGATGTTTCCCGATTGTGTTCCTAGAGGATAATCTTTGAGCGTATTTTACTTAGAGTCAATAATAATAAAATCAATAATAGTTAATATTTATTAAGCATTTACCATGTGTTAGATGCTGTCTAAAATGCTTTACATCTGTTAAGCTCATTTAGGCTCCCCGAATCCTATAGGGTACTATTAAATTCAGTTTGTAGGTAAGGAAACAGTCAATGGAAGATAAGTGACTTGTCCAGAAGTAATTCAGCTTTTATGTGACATCCAGTGTTCAGACCTACGTAGCTTGACTAAGTGGAGAGCTCTTAACTACTCTCCACTTAGCACTGTGTAACACTTGCAAGGAAGTTTTAGGGGATTCAGGGGCTAATTGACTGTGGGAGTGAGAAAGATAACAAAAATGACTTTATTTCTAGCCTCTAGGAGGATAATATATTATATTCTGAGCAACCTCAGAAGAGAGAATTTCTTGAAGGGGTGCAAGTAAATTTACTTTTAAATGTTATAACATGTTTTAAAATGTTAAGTTTAAGATGTAACGGGCAGTTGAAAAGTAATATTTGGAGCTCAGTCAAGAAACAAGAGATTAAAGTCTTGATTTGTGCATCATTATCAGAAATTAATTGTAATATTTTTGAGCATAGTGAGTCTTTTTTTAAAAAATTTTTTTTTAAGTTTATTTGTTTATTTTGAGAGAGATGCTGACATTACGAGTGGGAGATGGGTAGAGAGAAAGGGAGACAGAGTATCCCAAGCAGGCTCTGCGCTGTCAGCACGGAGCCTGATATGGGCTTGAACTCACAAAACCATGAGATATGACCTGAGCCAAAACCTAGAGTCAGGCGCTTAACTGACTGAGCCACCCAAAACCCCCCACCCCCAAAAAAATTTTTTTTAAAGACTATTAAGCCTCACTGTTTTGGGAGAGGAGGACGCCTGGTTGGCTCAGTCGGTTAAAGCGTCTGATTTCAGCTCAGGTCATGATCTCCCAGTTCGTGGGTTTGAGCCCAGCATGGGGCTCTGTGTTGACTGCTCAGAGCCTGGAGCCTCCTTCAGATCTATGTCTCCCTCTTTCTCTGCCCCTCCCTTGTTCATGCTCTGTCTCTCAAAAATAAACATTAAAAAACAATTTTTTTTTTTTTAATTTGCCCACCCATTTTGAGAGAGAAAATCCCAAGCAGGCTCCTCACTGTCAACGCAGAGCTGATCTCAGGGCTCAAAGGCACAATGAGATCATGACCTGAGCCAAAAGCAAGAAGAATCAGGTGATTAACTCACTGAGCCACCCAGGCACCCCTTAATAGTCTTAATAGCTTGAAACTCACCTTTGTAATGTGTGGTCTGCTAAATCCAGAGGTTCAGACATTGAAAAGACAAGTGTTTCTTGTTTTGTTCTGTTTTGTTTCATTGGGAGAGAAAAGTCAGGGGAGGGATAGAGAGGGAGAGAGAATCTTAAGCAGCCTCCATGCCCAGCTGGGAGACGCTGCAGGGTTGGATCTTAAGACAGTGAGATTATCACCTGAGCTGAAATTAAGAGTTGCCTGCTTAGCCGACTGAGCCACCCAGGAGCCTCAGTAAGAAGGGTTTCAAACCGACTGCAACTTAATTTTCTTGCCAGGTGATGCAGTCAGGATTGATCAAAATTGACTATTAATCTGCTTTGCGTAAATGTAAAAAAAAAAAGTATATGAATACTTTATCCTATAGTACAGAGCTTATCAACATTTGTACTATAGATATAGCACCCCCCCACACACATACTCCATAATGTCAATCAAAAATATCTCCAGATATTGCCAAATGTTCCCTGGTAGATACAAAACATAATTGCCCCCATTGAAAACCACTGATACAGTGGGAAACGCATGGGCTTTAGACCTGGACAGACTTCTATGCAAATCTTGGTTCTGCCACAATTTAGATGTTAGATAGTGTTAATGGCAGTAATCTCTAAACTTCGGCATTCTCATCTGTCATTTGGGGATAATCTTACTCTGTAGGTGGTTGTATTAAATTAAACAAGGTATAGTTTATGGATAGTATTTATTCCCCTTCCTCATAACCATTCACTATTTATGTAAGGACTAGATACCTTGCGCTGAGATGATGTTTATAAAACATTTTATTAAAATTCTTTTTTTTTTTCAGTTCAAATATGCAACATCTTATTCAAAATTGGAATTTCCCTGGTAATTATTCCCAGAGAATCACTTATAGGGTAGAGTTAGACTAACGGAAAGGGAAAGAAGTGTTTAGTTGGAAAAGTAGAGTCTAATAGGAACCAGTTAAGTTTTAAAAAGCGAGTATAGTCTTAATAAGTAATGGTGGAATAAGTATTTAGTAATTTGGAAAAAAAATAGGTTTATAATATGTTTCTGATTAAAGACCTAAATATTAAAAGGCTAGCCACAACAAAAAAAATGGAAGAAAACAGAATATCAAATCTTTGGAGGGAGGGTAATTTGTTACACTTAAAGGTAACAGACATCACTCGACCTGGATGTATGGAACACCTGTTTTATAACATGCCCTTGTCCAAATGCTAGGAATAGATACAGCAGTAAACAAAAATCACTGCTCATATAGATCTTAAGTTCTAGTGAAGACAGGTATCTACACTATAAATTATATAGTATGTTAGAGTCTGATAAGTACTCTAGAGGAAAATAAAGCATGGCTGGGGAATGGACCATGCTAGGTGAAATTACAGAGATTTGAAGGAAAGGGGGTTATAAACTATGGGGATATCTGTGAGAAGAGTGTGCCAGCCAGCAGAAATAACTAGTACGAAAAGAATATTCTGAGAGGTCAGCTGAACTGACTTTCCCATTCGGTAAAAAGGATGATAGTTTTGCAGTTCGTTTAAAAAAAATCAATTTAAGTCTTTATTTTATGCCATGTTTTTAGCATAAATCTTATTGAATAAAAAGAAAGGTGGAATATATATATTTAATTTTAAATGAATGTTTATGAATCTCTGAAGGAGGAAATCCATTTTATACCTAAAAGACTAGAGAAAAGATAAGTATATTTTGCTATATAAAAAACAAGGACAGTCAAAAAACCAAATAATTATTTGTCGTAAGTACAAGAAGGGAATATTAACATGTAGGGAGCTCATGCAGATTGATAAAAACAAACACTGAAATGTCCAATTGATAAATGAGCAAAAACGTAAACAATATTTCCTCTTTTGTAAGCTGTCTGTTCTCGTACCCTAACATATTCTGTTGCTAGTTCTCTAGAACATGTTAAGTCTTTTACCTTTCTTTACACCTTGCTGTTTCAGAGCCTTGAATGTGTTTCCCAGCTATCTTTGCCTTACCTAATAAGCCTTAGCTTAGCCATTGCCTCTTCCGGGAAGCCTCTCTTGCCTTCCCTAGGTGGAAGGGACTCTTCTGCCATACCTTATCCTCTACCTTTATTATCTTATGAGAGTGGGATCATAGAGGGGTATTGTACTTAATTGTCTTCCTCCCAAATGTGTGAGTTTATTTTATTTTTGAGTGGACCTAGAATGTAAATTCTGTGATGATAGAGATCTTATCTAATATGTTCCTTGTTTTATTTCTAGCACCAAAGTATTTTAGGGACTTGACATACAGTAGTATATTCTTGATAAATACTGATGGGTTGAAGTAAAATCAAGCCAGAGAAGTGGAATATATTGTTGATAGTTCTGACAATAGTGGTTTTGACAGTGAATATGAATCACTAATTAAAAAGATAAACTTTTCTTTATGTGATAAGCATTCTGTAATACCTTTGAAAATAGAAGCAACTTGTATGTAGGAGAAAAATTAACTGAAGTGGCATCCTCTTCTTTTACATAAGTTAAATAATCATAACATATTTGCAAATTTTCCAAGGAACTTTAAAAAGTTGATGAGCATTGAATGGATTTCTTTATGAATCACGAGAGCAAAATTCTCCATGAAAATTAAGTATTTGCTCATATTAAGTAAATTAACTCTCTTGTTGGAGCTAGAAGAACTATTTCAGTCATGAACTTGCCTGACTTAAACACCCATTCACATTTCCTCAATGAAAGTATTAAAAACTATTTTAAAATGTTGTATTTGTTAGCAGCCAATCCTAAGAAGTCCCTGGTGAGATGCTATAGACTTCATTTGCCTCATCTTAGCTCTTTCAGAGGAAATTCTAAGTGCCTTCAAGATCAGAAGGTTGAGTCTAAGGGTCCTATAGATGGCAGTATTTGCTTTACTCTGAAAATGTTTTTATAGGTCATCATCAAGAACATGGGCTGGAATCTTGTTGGTCCTGTTGTTCGATGTCTTTTATGGAATAAGGAAGATGAAAAAAGAAAGTATTATTTTCTGATGCTTGATTTACTGGTAAAGGTAAGTTAACAAAATGAGATTATCTTTGTCACTTTATAGCCAGCAGTATTTCATAATTCCCTTTAATGTTTAATGCTTATTTTGGGTGACAAAGCTTTTAGTTCATGAAAATATAGGAGGGGACTCTGGAGAAAAGGCCCAATCTTATTGGTTGGGTGAGCAAGTCTGTTTCCGTTTTTCCAAATTTCTGGGTAGAATTATCTGACCTCATCTCAGACCCACTGATTCAGAATCTTGAAGAAGATACCTAAAAATTCTGTTTTTAATAAGTAGCTTATTATATAGATAAGGAATTTAAGGTTTAGAGAAGCAATTCAGGGCCACAGTGTTCTTGTAGTAACATTGCAACTAGCAAATGTCAATGCTTTTTTTCTCTGTGGTATGTTCTCTAAAAGAATGTAAAAAACCTACAATGCAAATAATCACAGTGGACCTGGAAATAGGATGTAGATTAGTTGTGACCTGCAACCTTAGAGACTCTCAGAAAAAGGTTACTAGAGTTAAAAGTCAAAAACGATGATAAAGAAAAATACATTCTAAGAAAACGGACATTATTAGAATCTACTTAGAGATCAGTACAAATAAAAATATATACAGTACTTGGAAAGAGGAAACCCCATCTAGATAGTAGTTATTAACTATGAGGACTTTAAAACAAAAAAGGCAAGTGAGGTGATTATGGCTAGTCAGAAGACAATGCAGTTTCACCTATCCAGGAAGGACAAAAGAGACTGCACTCAGAAATACCTCGGCAGTGTATTACCTCCTCCTGGAAGCCCGAGGATCTAAGGTAGCCTTCAGAATAGACAGGCAAGGCTCAAAAGAAACCTCAGGTCTGGTAATCAGGTTCCTCTTTCTCCCTCTTGTTCTCACTTTTCCTTTAGCCAGGAATTTAAGTCTCCAAAATGTAGTTGTATATTAAGAGACTCATTCTTGCTTCTTTTCAGTTTTATAGTGATTTAACATTCAGATACTATGTTTTGCTAGTGTATTTTTTTAACAGTTACATGAGGTGTTTTACTGTTAGGCGAAAATAATGATATTTTCTCAGTACATGCTGCCTTTTAAAACTAGTAATCATGTGGCTTTAAATACAACTTGTATTAAACAGGTTCAATTGTGAATATTTTTATAGTTGTGTAATCCAAAGGAATTATTGTTGGGTTTGCTTGAACTGATTGAAGAGCCCTCTGGAAAACAGATATCTCAGATTATTCTTCTTTTACTTCAGCCATTACAAACAGGTAATGAGTATTGTTTCTTGTTTTATCTGTGTTAAGTTCTCGATAATACTCTAAGATGTCAATACTATACCAAAGTAAAATTTATGATTAATTATTGAGTACTCTGCTTCAACTAGCAATAGCAGTGCCTGTTTGAATCCTGCTGCCTCTAGAAAGATGACAATACCAACGCAGACGGGTACCCAGAATAGATTTTGTTGAATGTCGTTCTATTTTCAGAGACTGTGTTGTAATCTGTAGCTTTTTGCCTATTCCCCCATCTGCAACTTCTATCTAGAAATTTCCCTATAAACATATTTAAAGGATTGTCTCTGTGGTGTCTGCAGTATTCATTCTATTAGCAGTGTGGTAGGTCGTGAATCCTGATGAAAAACAGTATCACGCGGGGCATTGCTTATCCTCTGCTTTGGGAAGTTGAGGCTGGGAATAGCAAAGGTGCTACTGAATGAAACAAGTGAAGAAAGAAAAGTCTTCATGGTTGAGTGCAGTAACATTAGTGTTAAGCAGTGGACCTTAGCATCCAGAACAGAATATCCTTGAGCAGAGACTACTTTTTCATTTTATGACTTACATATAACTCAGAATCTGATAGGAGGATCCAGAGTCAGAAGTTAGAGTAATCCATTTTAAATGAGAATAAAGCAGCTGTGTACCACTTGAAATATTTAAAGTCTTCTAGAAAGGAAAATCTGATAATACTACCTCTCATTTTTACAGTGCTTTATATTTTACAAATATGTTTCTTTGTATTTCTTTCTCTTATTTGATATTTATAACAACCAAAATGTATGGAATGCAGTATTTCTGTCTTAACCATGTAAACTGTTAGAAACAAACTTAGACAAGATTTCATGGCATCTACTGTAAGGTGCCATGATTGTAAGAGGCTCCAATATTTCTTACACCACTAAGAAGGAAAAAAAATCCCTACTAATTAAGCTGTTATCCTGATTTCAGAGTTGTTACAATATTTTTTATTTTTATTTCTTTTATTATTTAAATTTGTTTAAATTCAAGTTGGTTAACATACAGTGTAGTTTTGGTTTCAGAAGAACGCAGCGATTCATCGTTAAGATTTTTTTTTTAAATGCGTGTTACAATTCTGTGTTTACTGGACTTGTCCCATGTTTAGCATACTTAATGGAGTTACCTCAAGTCACAACTTGGTCTCTGTTTTAGTGATTCAGAAACTTCATAACAACAAGGCATATTCAGTTGGATTAGCACTGTCCACTCTTTGGAGTCAGCTATCTCTCCTTCCTGTTCCATACTCAAAAGAACAAATACAAACAGATGACTACGGCCTTTGTCAGTGTTGCAAGGCCTTAATAGAATTCACTAAGCCTTTTGTGGAAGAAGTCACTAATGACAAAGAAAACTCAGTGGAAAGTGAAAATGAAAAGTTAAAGGATGAATTACTGAAATTGTAAGTTTATTTTTTTATTTTTTGGTAACATTTCACAATGGAATTAAGTAATTGATAGTTCAGTCATTTTATGTTTCTTTATTTTTTTGTCGTGGATGTAGAAGTCTAGTTTCAGATTTTGAATTTTAGAAGATTATGTGGTTCGGTGGTCCATGCCTCACTAAATGTCGTGTTCTACATTTTTAAAAATTAAAAACCAAAATCCATTTGTTTAACTTACTTGATATTCTTCTTTGACTTGGCTTTACTCATCATAGTAACTGAATAATAAAAGTAGGAGAAATAGATAGTTGTAGCTCACAGAATCTGGTCTTTCTGTGGGGAATTGTGTTTTTATTTTCCGTTTGAAAGCAATAGAAGTAGCACCAGACAGACATCCAACTTGAACACAAAAACGATAACAGAGTACCTAATAGCATTCAGTCTGGGGGCACTATAGACTAAACATGCACTGTTCAGTACGGCTGTTATAAAATGCTCCCTGGATTTTGAAGACTTGGTATTAAAAAATGTCAAAATACCTCAATAATTTTTATATTAACATATTCAAATAATGATATTTCAGATATATTGAGTTAATAAGATAAATTATTAAAATTTCCCTTGTTTCTTTTTTAATGTGACTAGTAAAAGATTTTAAATCATATTTTAAGTTTTAGAGACTAAAACTGTTAGCTTTCTATTTTTTCAGGTTAGGACATTAAATTTTTTTTTTTTACCATTTATAAAACGCATCATTTCATTAAAGTAAAGATATTTAAACTAAAGAAATAGGGAAGGTTTAGTCATAGAATAAAGTTTGCTTTTCTGAATAAAATAAATAAAACTTTATGAAAAAAATTACATTGTCCCGATTTTTCCTTGAACTGATGAAAATGATGTCATGGAGTAGCACTGATTCCTAAACAGACGTTCAGTAACCGTTGTTACAGTCCACACGTGGAAGTCAGTCTTTCCACATCGAGTCTAGCAAGGTGTTCTCATGCTTTCCCCGACACCAGGAAGAGGGATCTTACATCACCAGTTTTATAGGCCATTGAGTTATTGGTGCTTATGTTATTTTTCATGTAAAATTAACTTGGATATGTTTATAGAACTAGGTATTTTATTCTTAGGAAATGCTGTATTCACAGTAACCTATTTCTTACACCTTAGTTGTTTCAAAAGCTTGAAATGCCCTTTGCTGGCAGCACAATTCTTTGAGCAGTCTAAAGAAGCTGGAAATGATCCTTTAAGATGTTTTGCATCTGAAATAATAGTAAGTACAGCTTATTTAATCTGCCATAAAATCTGCTATAATTTAAAATCTCCTGCTATATTTTCATGTACTGCACATCGGCATGTAAGTTGATACATTATTAATTAGGCAATATGTATTTTTCGTAGAACACAGATAAAAAGATGGAAAATAATAATATTTGGGTAATGAAATTAATACCTTCTAGACTTTGCTTTTATGTATATAAACAAATATATACTGTACATATAAGTAGTTATAAATAAATGTATAGAATATTTTTAAAAGATTCTATCATACATACCATTTTGTAATGTACCTTGTTTCTCTTAGCATATTATGAATATTTTCCCATTATCTTTCCATCGTCCATGGTATTTCCTGGTATGGACCTTGCATAATAGGTTTAACCTGGGCCATCTAGCTCAACACTTAGGTTTTCTCCAGCTTTTCATTATTTATGGAACAATTCCAGTTTTCTTTTATTAACTGTTAAGTCTGTGATAAGTATCCTTTTAACCAAATCTTTGTGTATTTCTCTAATTGTTTTCTTAAAATAAATACCTAGAAGGGGAATTTCTGTGCCAAAGGATATCCTCATTTTTAAGGTTCATGCTAAATATTTTCAAAATAACTTCAGAAATAAGTAAATTTTATTTGCAAAGTAATTTGGCTTAATGTATCAAGTATTTTTAAGTGTGCTGAAAATCTATATTAGAAACTGATGTTAAATATGGAATGTACTTGAGATTGATAGTCATGAATTTCAGTTTAGAGCAGCCAGTGTGGTTGTGAGTTTTCTTCAGCCATGTTCAGCTGTGTGATGGCAGGCGCAACATAGGAGCAAAGTGGATTTAAATACGTCAGAGTTTGGAGAACTGTGAATTCTACAAAGCAAGAGAGAGGCAACGGCAGTGAGCATGTATGCAGGAAAGTGACTGTGATGCACAGTAGAATTTAAGCTGAATGAGGAGGGAAGTTAGGACATACTAACTGAGAGAGACAGTGAACAGGTGATGGGATCACTGGATTGGTGTGGTCCTGGTGTGACTGACAAGTTGTCAGAGCTAGGTTACTAAAGGGAATCACCTGAAAAGATTGGAGGTTAAAAATCAGGATGCTTGAAATTACACTGTGGAAAAGTTAGTTATTAATAATGTCTGAGGTATGACCATGGAGTGAGTATTCTGAGGAGATCGAGGCTGAAATCATTGGACTAGGCAAAGTGAAGTACCTGAGATTCCAGGATATTAAAAGATCATTGGTTGTACATTTAAGTTACACAGAATTATGATAAGAATAATGTCAGAAACTCAAGTAATGGCTTGACCGTGGGGTAGATGTTATATAGTCATATGAAATAAGTTTCAAAGCTGAGGGGTTTTAGAGAAGAAGGGGGAGAATGGTCTAGAAACAGCAAGGAGAACAGGTATTTTACTTCCAGGCTTGGTATAGTGGATATGGGTGAAAAAATAACAACCCTGTGAGAGGTTTGCAGAGAGAGGCGTTGTTGTCAGAGAAGTCAGGTTTCTTTTAGAGCAAAAGAGGTAAGAGACCATTTCAAGAAGAATGAATTTTACCGGTAAGTTCCACAGGCCATACTCGAAGGGTGTCTGAAATCTGAGAAGAGGTTGAAGGGTTTCGAAGAGGAGATGTCAGAAATTTAGAGGAACTAGATTCTGAGGATGAGAGAGGATATAAGTAGGGTTACATAGTTAATGGAATTAATGCTCATGGTCAAGATAGTAGGAAAGAGGCTAAGAGTGATGTAGAGGGAGAGAAAGAGAGGAATTTTCCCAGGAGTACACAAGAGACTGGGGCCTCTTCACTGTTGGCAATGTTAGAGGACAGTATAATCCTGTCGATACAGTATAAAAATTAACGTATATGACATATGTACCCTATTTTGAGAAAACAACTATGAAGGTTGGTACCTGTTATAGGATTTTAAGCCTGGGAGTGGTGTAATTGTTTTGGATTCATCACTTCAATGGAGGTTGCATTTAACGGAAGTAAGATTTGAAAATAGGGAGATCCTTAGGTCTGTTTTGGGAGTTAAGTGAGAAATAATGGGATCTTGATTATGGAAATGGTAGAGATGAAGAGGAGAGGGCAAAATAAAAAACTTCATTGTAGGTAAAATCGACAAAATTTGGTCATTAATTGGATTTAGAAAAATCGTTAAAATGTTAATTTATGGATGAAGTTTTGTGCTTGGGTAACTAGACAGATGAAAGTGCCAATAACTGAGATAGAGAATACAGAGCAAAGAACAAGGTGTTCTGTGCTTAAAAAAATTTTTTTTATTAAGGTAATTTAAAAACATTCAGAAAAGTGGAAAGAATATAATGTACCCCTCATAGACCCATTACCCAGCTTTAACGATTTTTGACATTTTGCCAGTCTTGTTTTATCTATCCTCCTTTGTTTTCCCTACTGTGGTATTTTACAGCAAGTCCTAACCTGTCATTTCATCCATAAGTCTTTTAAGCATGCTTCTCTAATTAGTAAGGACTTCTACAAAAGCAACCAGAATCTATTATGACATGTATCAAGGTTAGCAGTAATTTCTTAATATATAACCAATTCCCAGAGAGCAGGTTTTTAAGGAACAAATTTTGAATAATGATCAAACTTTCATGAGATCAGCTAAAGAGTTAAGTCAGTGTGAGAAAAGAAAAGGGTTTAGGACAGAGTACCAACACCTAAGGTAAGTCCACCAAAGAGACCAAGACAGAAGGGTTACAGAGGTCGTACAAATATCACAGAAACTGAGGTAGTAGAGTTTCAGGAAGAAAGAAGTGATTGGTAGTGTTAAATGCAGCAGAGAGAGCCTGTAAAGTAACATTTGAAAAGAATCCATTGGATTTAGGAAGATGGCATTGATAAACTTAGGAAGAACAGTTTAAGTGGAGTGTTGGAGATAAAAAACAGTGGAGTGGATAAAGTAGTGCATGAAATATGAGAAATAGGGGACAGCTAGTATAAGGTGTTCTTCAAAAGAGGATGGGTAAGAAAGAAGAAGCAGTAGCTGGAAGACATGGGCTTGGGGAAGGAAGGTAATAGGGGAGTAGGGAGGCTTGAGCATGTGTATTTATAGACTTGAAGGGATAGGAACAGTGAGAGGGGGAAAAGGCAAGTGCAATGGGATAACTGAAATAATGTGGTTCAAGAGCACACAGCTGGGCACAGGATCAAGGGCACCTGGAGGAGGTAAGAATGGGTATGTATGCAGGGAAATTTATAGCAGGAATGGAATATTACAGTTGAAGGGAATCCAACCCACTGGCCTCAGATTTCTAGGTGAAGGAGATCTCTTAAGAACAAAGATGTAGAAATGGGGGTTTCAAGGAACTGGTAAAGGTTTGGAATACTGAAGGGAAAGAAAAGAAAGAGAATAGAAGACTGAAAGCATTAGTCAGCAGTCTGAGCACTCAGCTGTGATCGGAGACCACAACTATAGTGGTAACAGTCTGTGTATGATTTTTCTCCAACAGTAGTCAGTTGACTGGAGTGGAAGTAGAGAAGGTGAATTGTAATTGTTTTTCCAAAGCTGACATTTTATTGGGTAGATGGAGCTAAAGGAAATACAGGGTGTAAGTAGTTCAGATGACTAAAAATGTTTGGTTGGACAGAGAAAGCAGGGAAGTTAGGAAGAGACAGATAGGTTAGATGAAGGGATCACAGAACTAGAGAAGGCAGAGGTACAAAAGCAGGCTGGTAGGAGAGACAGGATAAAAAGCTATGGTCAGAAAATGAGCTGTTGGAGTTTAGGTATCTAATATGGAATAGCTCCAAATGCTGACAGAGGTTCAGGATGGGATTATGTGCTGAAATGAATTAGAAATTAAGGTCACTGGAGTTTAGAAATCAAGAACCATGAGGCTGACTTGTTAGAGGAGTTACCTATGTGAACATTGAACTTTCCCACATTGTAGCAGGAGTTGGATAGAGAAGATTGTGAGCAGGTACCAAAGTCTTCAGTGAAAGTGGGGAAATGACCAGGAAGTCAGCGTATGGCAGAGATAAGAATAAAAGGGCAGTATGGCATCTGCCTCAGAGGAAAAGGTGCTTTTGCTTGAGAGTACTGGAAGAACCAAGATAACACCCAGCCTCTACCTATATCGCCCTTCCCCACTCTCGCCTCACTGGCTGTGCTGTGTAAGAGGTGTGAGAGATGAGCAGCCTCCACCACCAGTCAGTCTGCTTTAACTAGAGCAGTAAAACAGGGCAAGTATTCTATGAAGAGGTGAGGGTATAGAGAAGAAAGTTTAATATCTTAGTGAAACGAGGATCACAGAAGTGAGGAGGCACAAACCAATCAGGTAAAATCAGGGTAGGAGAGGAAGTGAGGAGGTGCCTTTAGTTCTATGCTAGAGATGTACAGGTAAGTGGGAATGCTTGAGATTGATAACTGAGCTATCCCACCTTTGGCTGAAGTTTTTTTATTTTATTTATTTTGGGGGAGAGAGAGAGAGAGGCAGAGAGGGGGAGAGAGAATCCCAAGGAGCTTCTATGTTGTCAGCACGGTACCCAGTGCAGGTCTCAAACCCAGGAACTATGAGATCATGACCTGAACTGAAATTAAGAGACACTTAACTGACCGAGCCACCCAGGTGCCCTGGAAGAAGTTTTTGATAGAAAACTGCCTGAATGTCCCAAGGTTTTCAGCATGGAAACATGCCTTTAAAAAAAGGCCAAGGCTGCCATGAGAAATTGTAGAGCGGCAGGTACATCCTGGGTCTGAGCAAGACTGCTTGTGTGTGGGTAGATAGTGAAGGCCCAGTTTGGACACAGGTGGACCCCTGATAATCCCAAAGCAACACTGTAGAATCTGGTTATGTATAATGGTTTTTTAAAAGGCTAATGTTACTCTGAGAAAAAATACATCTACTTTTAGCTGAATGAAGAAATGGAGCTTCATGGTTAAGAGGACATTTGGTTTCCAAGTACAGTAAACTTTTTTTCTTATAGCTATAACAAGAATGCATGGCTTTGAAAATCAGTACAGCAGTATATATTTAGCATCTGGTAGCTGAATAGCAGTCTCTTGTGACTGCGGATCATTTCCCCTGGTTCTTTTTTGTGTTCTGAAATGACTAATGGAGCCATCTGGGATCAGCAGATTTTGCTTCCTTAAAGGCTGGAAAAGTCTTATTTGACTTTATAATTCCCCACAATGTCAGGCCCAGTGCCTGACATTCAAGTATTTGTTAAATAAATGAGTGACTATGTGAAAGGTCACTATTTATTCTGATTTAGCTGTTCTTGACATTCCCTTTTGACTTCTGTAGTTTGTTATGACTAACTTTCTTACGCTTTTTGAAAGGGAGAATGTGCCAGCTTGCACAGGGGAGGGGCTGAGGGCGAGGGAGAGAGAGAGAATCCCAAGCAGGCTCCATGCCCAGTGTGAAGCCCAGCACAAGGCTTGATCTCACGAACTGAGAGATCATGACCTGAGCTGAAATCGAGAGTTGGACGCTCAACTGACTGAACCACCCAGGCTCTCCTCATACTTTTTTTCTAGACCTTCTCAATAGATATTCGATATAGGTATTGTATCATTTTCTAGATAAAGAAACTGAGGCTTTAGAGAAATTAGGTAACTGGTCTAATAACTAATAGATAATAGGTGTTAAAACCAAAATTCAAATTAATTCCCTCGGATTCTGAAGGTCAGATGCTTTCTGGTATACTATAGTTAGAAATAATATAAGAGGCCTAGGAGTGGGTTTATGTTTCCTGAGTGTCTTTTTTTTCCCCTCTCTTCTTCCCTCCTTAAAAAAAAAAAAAAAAAAAGATATAACGGTAGTCCTGTCACTCATACTTCTCTTTCTCTTATGACACAAGAACCCTTATGATATATCACGAGTTTCCGAAGCCTCAGAGTGGTCACTGGAGCACTGTTCCTAGAGTAATCTTCTAAGTAGTTAGTTTACTATCATTTCATGGTGTTCGTATGTCTCACATTTTTAGATTGCTTTCAAATACTTCAAGCAGTTTAAAAAAAATTGTGATGAAATATACATAAAATTTACTATTTTAAAAACCATTTTTAAGGGTGTAGTTCAGTGGCATTAAATACCTTCACTTTGTTACGCAACCATCACCACCATCTGTCTCCAGAACTTTTTCATCTTCCCACTCAGTCCCCTCAGGTTGTTGACAAATTTATCTCCTTGAAGCTATAGATTGAGATCCCCATTTTCTTGTTGGCTATTTGGTCAGGAGCCACTTTCAGTCTCTAGAGACTGTTCTTACAGATAGCCGTCTCCATAGAACCGCTCATAACATGGTGGCTTAGTTCTTTAATGCCTCCAGGGGTGAGTTTCTGACTCTCAAGGAAGGACTGGACCCCTTTTTTTAGTTTTAAAATTTTTTTAATAAGGTTTATTTATTTTGAGAGAGAGAGGAGTGCAAGTTGGGGGCCACGGAGAGAGAGGAGAGGACAGACTCTCAGTTAGATTTCTCATTGCCAGTGCAGAGCCTGATGTGGGGCTCAAACCCATGAAGCCAGAAGACCATAATCTGATCTGAAACCAAGAGTCATACACTTAACTGACCGAGCCATGCAGGTGCCCCCAACTGGACTAGACCCTTTTTTTAAGGCTTCTACCTGATTAAGTCAGGCCCACCAGAGATAGTCCCCTTTCTAATAACCCCAAATCAACTGATTTGGAACTTCAGGTACATCTGCAAAAATCCTTTCACTTTTTGTCATAACAAAATAATGGGGTGGCATCTTGCCATATTCTGTTAGTTAGAAGCAAGCCCAACAGGTCTCACCTACACTCAAGGGGTGAGGATTATACAGGATGTGAATATAGCAGGGGAGGGTGAGAAGAGCATACTAGAGTCTGCTATAGCTTACTTTTTTTATCCATTTCAACAGGGTTTTTTATCAGCAATTGGACATCCTTTCCCCAAAATGATTTTTAATCATGGAAGGAAAAAGAAGACATGGATTATCTTGAATTTGAGGAAGAAGAAGACAAACAGTTAGCAGACTCTATGGCTTCTCTGGCCTATTTAGTATTTGTTCAGGGCATCAGTATCGATCAGCTTCCAATGGTCTTAAGGTAGGAGTTAGTGTTTGATTGATACATGTAATTTTAAAAGGAGTATCAAACTCATTTATCTAATTTCTAGCATGTTCATTAATGTACTAATACATTTTAAATGAAGTGTAAGCAAAAGCTACTTTTTTAAATATTTATTTTCAGAGAGTGTGAGTGGCAGAGGGGCAGAGATAGATGGGGGGAGAGAGAGACTCCCAAGTAGGTTCCACACTGTCAGCACAGAGCCTGATACAGGGCTTGATCCCATAAACAGTGAGATCATGACCTAAGCTGAAATCAAGTCAGACGCTTAGCTGACTGAGCTACCCAGGCACCCCTAAACAAAAGCTATTTTTATTAATCATACAGTCTATAATCTGATAAAGCCAATAGTACTCAAATAGCGAAAAGGTGGTAGTGGGGGTGGTGAGGATTGATAGTGACATGATGGGGACAAGAGTCAGTGTGTAAAACTGGGGGTGCCTGGCTGGCTCAGTTGGGAGAGCATCTGGCTCTTAATCTTGGGGTTGTGAGTTCAAGAGCTCCATGTTGGGTGTACAGATTACTTAAATAAAAATTTTTTTAAGAGTGTGAAAGTGGGCTTGGTTTTGAAGCTTTGGGGATCACCCTGTACTATAAGACGGAACTGCTCATTTACCCATGGAGGGGGGCGGTGTCTAAAATGCCGTCATCTTTTAACTGGATTACTCTTGTATTCCTGAGTGGTTATTTATATATCCAACCTCAATTCCTTTTAATCCAACTCATTTTCAACACAGAAAGTGAAGCTTTAAGAGCAGTCCCTTAATGTAAACCCTTCAGTGGCTTTTTATTGTTCTAAAATCTAAAAATCTTTACATGAGACAAACTTATGCATTATCTGATCCCTGCTTGATTGCCCTGAGTCGCCTTCTACCACCTTTTCTTTTGTTTACTATGCTCCGATAACAGACCTCTTTTTGGTCTTTTTATTCAAATGTGTCATGAACCTTTCTCCTACAGGGCCTTTGTATATGCTTAGAACAACCATCTTTAACCTTAAATGTCACTTTATGAGGAAAGGCTTCACTCATCACCCAATTTTAGTTGAAACTTCCTGTCGTAATTATCTTGACCTTGTCCTTTTCCCATAAAGTTTATCAAAATAATTTTTAAAATATGCAATTTTATAACATAACACCTCTTGGACTTTGATATCCATTATAATGATTATGTATTTGTCTTGCAGACCATAGGTGTATTATTTCTTTGTGTATATTTATATATTTACATAGAATATACCTGGGGATATATATCTATGTAAATACTGCAATAATGGCTACCACTTACATGTTCATCATGTATTAAAGAATATGCCGATAGCTTAATATGCATTACCTAATCTTTACAATACTATGAATTAGAGCATTCTCATTTTACAAATGAAAATAACAGGCATAGACAAGTAGATACCACTTAATATCATACAACTAATTAGTGGAATAGGTGGATTCAAACAGTTTTGTCTTCCCTAGAGCCTGTACTTTGAGAGAGAGAGAGAGAGAGAGAGAGAGAGCGAGCCCCAGGGGAGGGGCAGAGGGGAGAGAGAGAGAGAGAGAGAGAGAGAGAAAGGAAGAATCTTAGGCAGGCTCCATCCCCATCTCGAGCTGATCAAGCCCCATGGAGCTTGATCTCACCACTGTGAGATCAGGACTGACTTGAGCCAAAATCAAGCGTCGGATGCTTAACCGACTGAGCCACCCAGGCGTCCCTCTTAGAGACTATAGTCTTAATCATACTACAATCAAAATGACTTAGGTATGTATATTAGTTTGATAAGGCTGACATAATAAAACGCCACAAACTGGATAGCTTTAAAATAACAAAATTTATTTTCTCATAGTTCTGTAGGATAGAAATCCAAGTCAAGGTATGGGCATGATTAGTTCCTTCAGAGGGCGGTAAGAGATAATCTGTTCCATGCCTCTCCCCTGGGTGCCGGTGGTTTGCTGGAAATCCTTGATGTTCCTTGGCTTGTAGATGTATCACTCCAATCTGGCTTTATGTTCATATGGCTTTCTGTGTATGTCTTTGTCCATATTTCCCTTTATTATAAGAACACCCGTCATATTGGATTTGGGTTCACAGGAATGACTTCACATGTGGGGGGAAGGGGAGTTCCTGTTCTCCCCCTACTAATCCCAATTAAAAAGAAAAAAGAAGGCCCTATCTCCAAATAAAGTCATATGCTGAAGTTCTGGAGGTTAAGATTCCAGCGTTTCTTTTTTGAGGGGGGAACAGTTCAACCTGTAACAGTATTGATGTATATAAAATCTCTGAAGATGTGTGTGTTATATATACATATATATATACATATATGTTGTTGTTTTAGCCCATCGTACCTATTGCAATTTAATATGGGGCATATTGAAGTCTTTTTGCAAAGGTAAGATCATTTAGATGACATCTCAGAATTAAACAGTAGTGTTAAAGTAGCTCTTGTTAAGAGTGGGGGAGACTACTTTCTCTTTGCCAGACCCTAATTAATTAATTGGTTATTTTATAAAAAAGATATGAAACAAAAGTGAGTCGAAGAGGTTTTACAACAGAAATCTCTTTTAAATATTAAAATATTAGCTTTTAAGGGAATTTCCAGTCATCTGCTTCTGAGGTTTTTTTATATCTTAGATTATTAACAGTGTTTATATTCAACAACTTTCTTATTTGAGGCATTAAGAATGTAGGCCTTTCTCTTTAAAAAAATTGCAAAGTAACAAATATATATAATTTTTTCAGACGGATATTTAAGAATTTTGCAAAACTTTATATGCTTTGTGTTCTTTTCTGTAACATGTTTAAATTATCTCTTGCGATCAATCAGGACCTTTCAGTAGTATCCTATAGGAACATTAGTGACAGTTTATCAATCCCATCTCTTCCCAGGTGAAGGAAGATTTGTAACATGGCAAATGTCCAAAGCCTCGGCCTACAAGGCAGGAATTTCCAAGGGTCTCCTGGCACAAGCAGTTTTTAACTCTGTAAATTTACTGTATTATGTATGTCTTAATGATTTTACATTCTTTTTAGTCTATTATATTCATACAATGAGAATATGTATTGATTTAAATCTTAAGTTCTGTATTCTTAAGATTTCCAAACTATTTGGTCATTAAACAAAAACAACACTTTTAACTCTTTGCATGGTTGTAATAAAAACCTGGGCCTTAAATAATATTTTTTGCCACAGAGCTTAAATATTTAATTAAGAAAGATTATATACCTTTAAAAAAATATTATCACAAATGAAAAGCCTTTAATTATTTTTCTTGTATAAAAAGAATTGAAAAGATTTTACAGATTAATCAACTGGAATACATAGTATCATATTATAATTGATTTCTAGCACTTACTGTTGAAGATCTATTGATTTGTTATACTAGGAAATGAGCCCTGAATGGGTGGATTTGGGTCAGATTTGGATGTCAGTAGCCAAGTCAAAAGACTGATGAAACATGGATTAAGAATTTTGACTAAGTTCTTCAATAGAATTTTTCCTTGATGATATATGTTTTGAAAGTCTTTAAATTTCAGTTTTTGCTTTATTTTTCCTAAAAAGAAGAATCATTCTAAAACAGTTTAGAAAATGATGTTGATAAATTTTAATATTCTCTTCCAGAACAGAAGAGTCTGTTTTCTCCAAAGGAGTGGTAAGATTTGTTTGTGCCCATTGTAATTTATACAGTCATTGTCCACAAATACAGCTGTTAACTTTGCTGTATATGTATTTCTGTAGGATCTGTTGGAGAATGGTTTATTGAGAATAGAAGACAACAGTCTACTTCACCAGTACTTAGAAATCAAGAGCTTTCTTACTGTACCTCAGGTTGGTTAAATGTGCATTCTGATCTTGAAATAGCCCCTTTCCTATTCCGAAATTAAGGAAAGGTCTTTTCAGACTCCTCTCCTACTTCCTTCTCCATATCCTTTGAAAACTCTAGTGCTGTGTGTCCAATAAAACTTGCTGTGATGGTAGAAGTGTTCTAGCTATGATATGGTATTAAAGCCAGTAGCCACATTGAACACTTGAAATGTAGCTAGAGTTAAGGAACTGAATTATAAATTTTATTTAAATTAATTTAAACCTAAATAGTTATATGTGGCTAGTGGCTACCATAGTTGATAGTGTAATATCTAGTGGAAAAACATAATTTTCTTCTTTAACACTTTGTTTCTGTAGGGACCTTAGCAATGAAGCTCCTTTACTTTTCTCATAACTAAAGTCCTAAGGACTCCAAGGCACACATTGACTCATTACTAGAAAGACATTTTGTTTTTCTCTCCTATGATTTATTTTGCTTAGTACTATTTGTTAGTTATCATAGCCAGGTGGGTCTTTAGATGTTGACGAAGAAACCTGTTTTTCTGCTATTTAAATAGAAAAACAAGGCTATTATTAACAATTGTTTTTAATGAATGGATTATGTTCTGCATATCTGATTTCATTTTTTGCCACTCTAGATGTAATTGTAAATTACACTTCTAAATTTATGCTTTGTAACATTCCCACTCAGTATTACTTACAAAATGGATTGTACTTTGCTTCCTCAGATGTAACAATGGAATGAAAGGCTCGGGGGAAAATTTACTTAATTTTTAAATTTCCTACCTTCCCTTCTCTGAAATTTTAGTATCCATCATTGATAATATAGTTGTTTATTGTCAATATAATCTATTATCATCAGAATGATTTTTGTTTGTTTTCTATTTATTTCAGGGCTTAGTCAAAGTAATGACGCTTTGCCCCATTGAGACACTGGTATGTAAATATTTTGGGAATAAATAATAATGAGTTACAGTAAGAATTTTTCTTTTTTCTTTTTTTGAGAGAGAGCGAGCAAGCACAAGCATGCAGGAGCAGGAAGACAGGTAGGGGGGCGGAGAGAAAGAGAATCTTAAGCAGACTCCAAGCTCAGCGCAGTGCCCATTGTGGTGCTCAGTCCCACAACCCGGGGGGTTATAACCTAAGCTGATATCAAGAGTCAGATGCTCAGCTGACTGAGCCACCCAGGTGCCCCTTTATAATGAGAAATTTTCTTGAATAATTCACAACTGACTCTTAAACAATGCAGGATTAGGGGTGCCATCCCACTGCATTAGTCAAAAAGCCAGGTATAACTTTTGACTCCATAAAAACTTAACTACTCATGCCTCCTATTGACCAGAAAACTTACTGATAACATAAACAGTTGATTAATATATAGTTTGTATGTTACATTATATACTATATGCATGCAGTAAACTAAGTTAGAGAAAAGAAAATGTTATTTTAAAAATAATAGGGAAAAAAAGAAAATCATAAGGAAAATACATTTACAAAACTATGTGTCAGAAAAAATCCACTATAAGTGGACCTCCACATTTCAAATTCCTGGTGTTGAAAAGTCAAGTGTAATCTTCATTCAGCTTATGTAACAATATTATTTGTTTTATTTTAGAGGAAAAAGAGTTTAGCTATGCTTCAGCTGTATATTAACAAGTTGGATTCACAAGGCAAATATACATTATTTAGGTATGTATCAAAAATGGTTGTCAGGTATGTAGTTGATTAAAAACCAAGTTAATGCCATTTAATTATTCCAGGTTATAGTATTTCAGTATGTTTTACATGTAATTGACTGTACTTGGAAGACATATTATAATAAATTCTCTTATCCCTATGGGTAGAGAAGGGTTAAATATTATGGACTCATAGGGATAATAGTATTTCAGTTCAACTAATTCAGGCACTCTAAAATTAGACTAGAGAGAGAGATTGATAAGACTCCTGATGGAACTTTACATGACCATAATCTTCATTATTCACTGTTGAAATTAATTGCTCTGGAGCTATAACTTTGATAGGGTATTCAGTTTTAAGTTAAAAGTAGAGATTATTAACAGCGCTGTTTGAAAAGGAAAAGATTCTAGCAACTTTCTGAATTAAAGAGCAGCAGACTTTCTGTAAAGGGCCAAATAGCAAATACAGGCTTTACGCATCACTCAGTCTCTGTTGCAACTCTTCATCTTTGCCATTGTAGTAGAGGTTATGTTCCAATAAAATAAAACAGAAAACAGGTTGGATTTGGCCTGCAGACCTTAGTTTGTTGACACACCTGATAATAAAAATGAGTTAAAAACATTTAGGCAATGTCAAAATGCCAGTAAGTCTTCTTTTGGAATTGGCCAATACTAACATTCTTAATCCCATCTTCTATCAATAAGACTAAGACCAGGTTTATGAAATTTTAGTTTGATGTTTATGTCCTATACCAGTTTTCCTGTTCTGATCTACCTGTATCCCTACCAAGAAATCCCCCTTTCTTTCTTCTTAGACGAGTCATACTGCGTTTCCTTTTTTTGCAATTAAGTTAGTCTAACAAGACTAGTCTGCCTTCACAGGGAATAATTTGAGGAGTTTTTAGGCTATTAGTGCCCATTTTTGCCATGTTAAATCACTGCAACTATATTCACAAAAGATTCACATTTGATTTAATAGAAATTTCTTGTTGGGAAGATCCAGTGAAAATAGAATTTGCCAGTTAGAGCAATAACCACAACAAGTGACTTGGTAATTGGTTGATCACCTTACTAATTGTCTTCACAGATTTTTGTATTTCTAAAAGTAACACATGGCCCGTTTGGATTTGTAAAATTTTCATCATCATTTAAATATAATGCAGTCCAGGATAAATTCAAATGTATTGTAATTTTGCTTTCAAGGTGTCTACTGAATACAAGTAATCATTCAGGTGTGGAGGCTTTCATTATTCAAAATATCAAAAATCAAATTGATGTATCATTAAAGGTAAGAGCATAGCTCAGGTGTTGATTGTCTTTTTTTACTTTGTGAGATAGATATATTCATTTGTGGAATACACTAATGTGGATTTTGCCCTGTGGACTTTTTCTATATCTAATATTAGGGTATATTTTTCCACCATTTCTATTTCCTTTTTAAAAAAATGAATTTTGAAATTTTGTTAACTATACATTTAAATTATATTAATTCTTTGAGCTGAGAATATGACTGTTTTGCTCTGTACTTCTGAAATATTAATGGAAACTTAAGTCTAATCTGTTTATGAATAGTCAGTAATTCCATATTGAGAACAGAGAAAGAGAGCATCAGTGTTTTCAAACTGGCAGTTTTGTCCTACTGTCTAGAAATAATGTGAAAGAATGAAAGTTTAGAAACATATTTTAAATGTATAATGTTTATTTTTGTAGTATGACGGTACTAGAAAAACACATGAATTTACCAACTATTACTTAAAACTTTTCCCAATTTTTCTTTTGCTTTTCAGAAAACACATAACAACAAATGGTTTACAGGCCCACAGCTGATTTCACTTCTAGATTTGGTACTCTTTCTCCCAGAGGGTGCTGAAACAGATTTACTCCAAAACTCAGATAGGTGAGGTTGACCATTACTAAGATTCACATAGTAAATTTAAAAAAATGTGAAACCCCCGCTTAGCGAACCTAAATAAATAAGGTGTATTTTCCTGTTATGAGGTATGGTTAATTCATAAAATTACATAAAGATTTTCATATTTTAGTAATTAGATGGTGTGTAAAAACAAAATTAAAAACTCCTCTTTAAAATTATGACCAACAGTATGATTTTATACCTGTGATGTACCTGCATTCCAGTGTACCGCTCATAAGGATTTATAACTAACTATAAGCGTTGGTGACTGAAAACTTTCAATATAACTTATATAAAGGACTTACACTGGGTTTTATTGCTTTTGTTTTCTAGGACATCATTTTTTTATTAAAAACAAATTTTTTAATGTTTATTTACTTTTGAGAGAGAGACAGAGCATGAATGGGGGAGGGACAGAGAGAGGGAGACACAGAATCAAGCAGGCTCCAGGCTCTGAGCTGTCAGCACAGAGCCTGACATGGGGCTCAGACCCACAAACTGTGAGATCATGACCTGAGCCGAAGTTGGGTGCTTAACTGAGTGAGCCACCCAGGTGCCCTAAGGATATCATTTTTATATATAGAACATGTAATTTCACTTTCTGTCTACTATAGTGGATGATAAGTGGTTGTAAGCATTTATAAAGGAATCCTAAAATTCAGGATGCAAGAGATTATACTCTCAAGTATTAAAAGATAACAACGCTCCCTTGAGGAAGAAAAGAATAGTAATTTTCACAATTGTATTTTGTGAACTTGAAGAACAAGAGTGATAATTACTACTACAAAAGTGTTAAAGGGAATAGTTTCTAATGGCAAACGTAATTGTAAAAATATACCCAAGGTTTTAACTTCTTTTATTCATTGAAATTGCTGATTATTTAAAACTATACTGTAAATAACAAGTTATGTATTTTTAATTAACAGGATAATGGCATCATTAAATTTATTGAGATATTTGGTTATCAAAGATAATGAAAAAGACAATCAAGTAAGTGAATTTTTTAAAAATGAAACTGAGTATATTCAAAATGCACAAGCCAATATTTACTATCTTACCCAGCTACAAAGACTGGGAGAAGTGCCAAGAATTCTAAAACATGAGGTTGATTCTCAGGAGCTCTCACCACTGCACATCCAGCTTCCCTTTCCGTTTCTTTTTTAACCCCTGCCAGCTTGCTGTAAGCATTGCTTAGCCCTGTCAGGTAGGTAAGTCGCAAGTTATCTAAACTTTTGGACCCAGCGTATGTTTGAGTGTCTTGTTCAGTTGCCTCCACCTCTAGCTCATGATTTTAAGTCTAAGCTGTCTAAAATAAAATCATCTGATAATTTGATATTCTCTCATCAGACATGACGAACTTAAGCATTTCCAGCACTAAAATTGAAATCTGCTAATAGCACCTTTTGGATAATGTGTAGGAAGTGTTGTGTTTTTTTTTGTTTCTTTAAATAGTGCATCATTAGAGGTATTCAATGAAGACAAAACTATTTGAGGAAGATTTGTCATACAGTAAAATTAGATTTGCTTTTTATCTTCTCCTCTCTTTCTACCTTTTCTAATAGTTGCTTTCCCACAGTGTCTCATCTCTATTTAAATTGTAACTACCTGAATCACATGTGTTGTTAATCTGGTTTTTTTTCTTAAGAAAGTAATAAAAGAAATGAAAGTAATTGATTTTTATATAAAGATGCCAAAGAGCTTTTTTAAAGAAAATTTAAGTCAATCATAATTTGGAACGAGAGGTTTATAAGTAGCAGTTTCCTTCCCTCTTGACTGAATTTAGTAGATACAGGGTTTTGACCTATTTATCCCTCTTCAGCCAGAAATAGTTATTTGCTATTATTGACTAGTGCTCACTCTGTACAGGGTGCTTATTTTTCCCCTACATCTTTTTGTGAAGTTTTCCAAACATACAACCAAGTTGAAATACAATTTTACAGTGGTCACTCACTAACTTACCACCAAGATGCTACTATTAACATTTTACTCTACTTTGATCATGTCTCCATCTCTCTACCCTCTATTCACCAGTCCTTATTTTTTATGCACTTCATAGTAAACTGTATGCAAAGAGCATATTTTCCTCTAAACGTTTCAGCATATATTTCAATAGAGCTAAATATGTCTGTAGTTTTTCTTTGAGATAAAATTTACATAAAACGAAATGCACAGATTTTAAGTGAACATCTTTGAGCTGTAACAAATGGATAGAACTGTTATCCTGCGAGAGCAGGGGACGGGGCAGAGGGAGAGCTAGAGAATCATAAGCAGCCTTCATTTCAGTGCAGAGCCTGATATGGGGCTCAGTCCCACAACCCTGGAATCATGACCTGAGCCAAAATCAGAAGACACTCAACCAACTGAGCCACCCAGGCACCTCTTATGCACATCTTTATGAAATATAAAACACTGTTGTCATCAGAAGTTTGCTGTCCTTTTCCACCTTTTTTCTTTTTAGCTTTTCACAGATAATGCAGGCTTAGGAAGTGTCTTTAACTTGCAGAAGGGCCCATACCTAATAAGTGGTAGAGATAGCTATGACCCCAGGCAATGGCCAGAACTTTTGAATCAGAGTATATCCTGACTCCTAAAGGAGCTTGTGGTAAAAATAGAAAAGATAACAAGTGAAATTCAGCAGCATGGGAGGCCCTGAGGTTTCAGGAAGGTGTCCTTAGGGTATGGTATGAGTTTTTACTTTTTTAGTAATCAGGAAAGGCCATGCCTAGAGATGATCCAATTTGACTGACAGGGAGAAAAAGAATCTTCTTGATTAGAAGTGCTGGATTTATTAGGTATGGAACACTGTGTCCTGCAGGTACAGCAGATGGGCCTCTGCCTAGAGAGGGAAAACAGAGCAGTTCAGCATTGTACAATATCTGCTGTTATGCCCACAGATAATGCCTTTTATTTGTCTTGAACATTAAATGGTGAAGAGGAGGATACAGCCAGTTTATAAGATTACTTTATTATTTAATGGTTTAAAAAATTTCTTGGAATCAAATATCCCAAAGCATTGCCATGCAAGTTACCATAAGAATTATTATACCAAGGAGATTAGCAAAAAAACTCAGTCCAAGATGGCAAGCTGTTATCTTGGAGGCAGCTTAAGAGTCTGTTCATCATAAGTATTTCTCCCAAGTACAGTTATAATACGTCATGTATATACACGACAGGTAAATCTGTCTGCTATGGCTGATCAAAAAATGACAGCTTCTGAGTTCTTATACATTTTGATTAAGGAAGAAACAAAATGATATTCTAGTAAAGCTGAATTATGGGTAACTTTACTCAAAAAGACTCCTACCAGTACTGTTTTTGATCAGTTAAGCATGCTGAGAGGGTAACTAGTCAGATGAAAAGCTGAAAACCAGTCAGAAAGGCATGTAGGGAAATTAAGAGGATCATTCAACTATAAAGTGATTCATAATTGAATAATCATCCATTTCTTTTCCTGCTCCTCTGGGTTGCTGTTAGCTATCTGACTCTTTTCATATGTCCTTCCCCTCGTCACCCTATTGTAATTCTCTTTATCACTGCATAAGTTATAGGCACCTTCTCCCACACTTTAGACACACAAAACTTTTCTTGAACCTCCATCTCTACTGGCAAAACCAACTTATTTATTTGAGAGAGAAAGAACCCACAAGTGTGAGTGGGGGAGCGTGAGCAAGAGAAAGAGAGAGACAATCCCAAGCAGGCTTCCCACTGTCTGCACAGAGTCCGATATGGGATTCGATCTCACAACTATGAGATCATGACCTGAGCCAAAATCAAGAGTCACATGCTTAACCCGCTGAGCCACTTAGGCACCCCCAACTTAGTTTTTATACTTAGTGTTCTGTATTATTTGGTAGGTATCTTTAAATGTTAGTTGCTTTGAATTACAATAATTTATTCTAATATATAGCCCATAATAATTTTATCCCTCACCTTCTGTCCTGTCTACTCATACATATCCTTTCCCATCTGCCTCCTTATCCATTCTTTGTCCTAAATAATTTGTGATTACAATATGCAGAATGAAAACAGGGTCGAGGGAAACAATATGAGATTGTGAAGGCCACAAGTATCAGGAATTTTTAAAAATTGCAGTCCATAATATAGGCATATATGCTTTTCATTTAGGAAAAACTATACCTGGCATATATACACATACATATAATCGTGTGTAATCCATATTTTGGGTTTTCATTTATTGAAACAGCCCTTGTATATTATTTGCTGAGTCAGATGACTTCAGGTGGTACACCATATTATTACAGTATTAATGTTAGAAGTTCTACAATACTACTTCATAAATTAGTATCCTCTACTTTGTAAATAAGAACACTTCATAAATAAGAATCATATACAAATAAGGAGAAAGAGGAAAACGGGTGTTACTCATTTCCTTCATTTCTTCAGTATCATGGCTGACTATATCCTGACAGGTCCCTGTCCTGATAATAAATTTCATTATGTGTCAGAACTGCTAGACTTCCTTTTGTGAGATAGACTACAGTGCATTTCAAAATATATAGGTAAGCTTTAGAACTGAAAAAATTTCTTAACTACATGAAGTGAGTCTACTTGGGTAAAAATTAAAAGCAAAATTTGTGGGGCAGCTTTTTGAGCATCTGACTTCAGCGCAGGTCATGATCTCATGGTTTGTGAGTTTGAGCCCCGCGTTGGGCTCTGTGCTGAAAGCTCAGAACCTGGGATGGGCTTTGGATTCTGTGCCTCCCTCTCTTGCCCTCTCCGACTCATGCTGTCTCTGTCTCTCAAAAATGGATAAGCGTAAAAAAATTTTTAGAAAAAGCAAGCATTTGTGATAACGTCACAACTTTATCCTTATTAAAACTATTTAAAATTCTTGTTACTTTTTCTAGACATTGAAGATAAAAGAAATCTTAAAATGATTTTCTTTGTACTATTTTTTTAAAGACCTAGTAACCTTAATTCTAAGAGAAAATATTCTTATTTCCACAACTTTTTTACTCCTACATGCTTCTAAAATTACAATTCATCATATGAAAGATTGTAGAATTAGCTGGACAGAATGCCCAACAGATTTTCTGTAGCCTAATTTTTGCCACGTTTTTATTGCCTTATAAGTTTTATGATAATGGGTTGTATATTAAAATAAACTGCCATTAAAAACTAAAGTTTTAATAAAGACCTAGATTTGCATTGTCCAGTACAGTAGATAGTAGCCACATATGACTATTTAAAATTAGTATTAAAAAACATTTTCAGTTAAAAATTTACTTCCTCATTGGCATTGGATGGGGACATTTTATTTTTTTAGAGAAGGAGTACATGAGCCAGGGTGGGGGAGAGAGAGAGGAAAAAGAGAATCTTAAGCAGGCTCCAAGCTTGGTGCAGAGCCTGATGCAGGGCTCGATCTCACCACCCTGGTATCATGACCTGAGCTGAAATTGAGAGTCAGATGCTCAGCTAAGTCACCCAGATGCCCCTGGATGGGACCATTTTAGGTCACTGTATCTTTTTTTTTTAACTTTTTTTTTTTTTTTTAAGAGACAGAGACAGAACGTGAGCAGGGGAGGGGTAGAGAGAAGAGGGAGACACAGATTCCAAAGCAGGCTCCAGGCTCTGAACTGTCAGCACAGAGCCCGACATGGGGCTCAAACTCCAGAACCGCGAGATTGTGACCAGAGCCCAGGTCAGATGCTTAACTGACTGAGCTACTGAGGCACCTCTTAGATCACTGTATCTTAACATATGGTCCTAATCAAAATCATCTGGATATTCTTTTATGCATATAAATACAAATTCCTGGGTTCAGCCCTAAATCTACTCAGTCTCCAAGTAAAGCACCTTGACATTTAAGAACTTCTATATAACTACGAATAAAACCTATTTTAACATTTGTAAAATGATAAAAGATACTATTTGGAACTGAATAATCAAAACTTGAATACAAACTAGGCTTTCAAGTGATCCACTTTTAGTTAAGGATAATTGGGTTCCTAAGTTTCCCTTTTTCACCTAAGATATTTTCTTTTGTAAAGAACACCTGGAAACTTTTAATAACATTAATGAATTTTTTCTCTCCTCTTGTGTCTCCTCTTGTTCTCTCCTGTTTCCTTTCTCTTCACCACCACCTGCTCCTCCCCTCTCATTTCCGTTTCTAATAAAATTAAGACTTTATGATTCCTGTCCTTTAAGTAAGGATAGGAGGAAATGCTCTTGGAATAAAAACTCATAATATGGATGACAGAATAACCGTAAGCTATCCTAGGCAGGTAAAATATCTATCTACATGGATCACCAGAAAGTTCACTAACAGCTTTGTGTTAGAAATGTTTCCATTAATAGAGAAGGGAAAGAATCCTCTAGAACTAGATCTGTGACAACGCTATCAATGGAAAGATCATGAGTTGAAAGAATATATAAGGTAGTCATTGTAGGGATGGTTTTTACAGGAAAAGAAATGTCTCATCGTATGGATTATTCTCAAATAATTTTCTCATAGATAAAACTTGTGCATTACACATCTCAAAGTAAAGAGCTGTCCAAATGGTGTCGGAATGAATGTAGCATACAAAGTACATTTTTGTTTTGATTGGTATTTTGATTCGTATTCACATAAAATAACGAGATGTAATAATGAATATATTATTAACTAGTAAACTATCTTGAAAGGCAGGGATCAGATTTTATTTTTGTTTCTCCAACTCTTAACCTGTGTTTAGTAATAGTGGGCAATCAGATGTTGAACCAAATAACTAATTCTTTCATTACTTCTTCCTAACAGACTGGATTATGGACAGAACTTGGAAAGATTGAGAATAATTTCTTAAAGCCACTCCATACAGGACTTAATATGTCAAAAGCACATTATGAAGCAGAAATTAAAAACAGCCAAGAAAATAGCCAAGGTTGGTAATGTGTATTTCATTTTTAGTTAGATCTAAAAATTAGTCAAATTTTAGAACTGTTATGTATATTAAAAATAAAGAACTCTTTAATGTCATACTCATTTTATAACAAGGAACCATGACAGTTAAGTCATTTCATTTATAATTAAAATGATTTTTAAGAGATCTGTAAAGCCAGTTAACATTGAAATTGGATTTTAACAAAGATGTAAAACAAATTGAAATATATTTAGGTTTAAACCAGATTAAGATCAAATTCTGATTAAGAATCTAATTGTATTACAAGTATTTCTGTTTGGATATTATACTAACTTTGGTATGTTTCTGTCCAGCCCCCCAACCCTCCCCACTGCCAACCTCAGTCTCAAATAAATCTGTACAAATTACAAAAAGAACCTCAAATTCAGAAATACTTTTTAGGGGCGCCTGGGTGGCTCAGTTGGTTGAGCAGCCGACTTCGGCTCAAGTCATGATCTCACAGTCTGTGAGCTCGAGCCCCACGTCGGGCTCTGTGCTGACGGCTCAGAGCCTGGAGCCTGCTTCACATTCTGTGTCTCCCTCTCTCTGCCCCTCCCCCACTCATGCTCTGTCTCTCTCTGTCTCAAAAATAAATAAACATTAAAAAAAAAATTTAAAAAAAATACTTTTTAAAGTTAGCAATTCTATAATAATCTTTTCTGTATAGCTGTGGGGGTATTTCTTAAAGGCATTACCAGAAATTTCTTTTTAGTGTAACAGATATAATAATGAAAGTAGGTTATAAATTGATTATTGAAATCTGAGAATTGTTTCAATGGTTAAATTTTTTTCTTTTCTTAACAGATGTCCAGAAATCTAAAGATCTTTGTTCTGTAACTGTAGGTGGAGAAGAGATCCCTAATATGCCACCTGAAATGCAACTTAAGGTATATCTGAAGTTTTCCTAAGCTACATCCAGCTGAGGACTTTCTTTTTATGCTTTAACAGCAACGTTAATATAACACCAGTTTTCCTTGGCATTGCAGGTTCTACATTCAGCTCTTTTTACATTTGATTTGATTGAAAGTGTTCTGGCTCGAGTAGAAGAACTCATTGAAATGAAAACAAAGTCTACCCCTGAAGAAAATATTGGGATAAAATGAACCTCCATTTCCCAAAATAAAAATTAGTAAAATACTGTATTTTCCATTATGATTATTTAATATCTTTATAAACACTTTTCTGTAAAATACTCCTAGAAAAAAAATTTAGCCTTTCTCATTTATTGGTTTCTGTGATGACACATTGGATCAGTAGTATTCACTGATTTTAAAAAGATTATCTACATGGAAATAATGCCCTTGTATATATTCTAAATCTTACTGTTAAAAATCCAATATAAACTAATGATTTTGTACTATAATTTTATAAAGTGTAGTTGAGTTGCCTTTATACATTCATACAGTTGTAGTGAGTTTATAAATAAATACTTTACGTTCCAGATAGATGCTATGACACATTTTAGAACTCCTAGTGTCAGGGCACCTGGGTGGCTCAGTCGGTTAAGTGTCTGACTTTGGGTCAGGTCATGATCTCATGGATTGTGAGTTCAAGCCCCATGTCGGGCTCTGCTGACAGTTCAGAGCCTGGAGCCTGCTTCAGATTCTGTGTGTGTGTCTCTCTCTGCCCCTTTCTCAGCTCTCTGTCTCTCAAAAATAAACATTAAAAAAAAATTTAGAACTCCTAGTGTCAAATAGGTTATCATAGCACTCTAAAAGTATACAGAGTTTTCAGTTAGGCCAATTGGCTGCTTCTCTTAATTTCCCTTTCTTTCCCTGAAGGAGTTTAGGGGGCAGAGTCCCATCATCACCTCTCTAGCAGCAGTTACAATATGAAAGCATCTGCAAAGATTAATTTTAGAAATACTGGCAGCCTTTGTGGAAAAGCTAAAAGTGTATTGTGGAAAAGCTAAAAGTGTATGTGACTTTCCTTCTAGTTTAAGGGGCTGGTTAAAAAATGCTGTGTTTTTATTTTGTAGTAAATATTTATCCATCCAATTTGTATCATTAAGAAACTGCATGTGACTTTTTAAATATGTATGTACCACTGTTTTCTAAACATTAAAGGAATTAGTCAACAAAACAAAATGAAATCATTTTTAGTCATATGCATTTTATTTAAAATTTAAAATTTTAAATATATATTTGAACGTTATAATTGAAGTGGTCTAATTATTTTAATATTCTTCCAAAAGAATATTTGTAATTGATACTTTAATTTGAGTTAAATGAATCAGTACTCAGTTTTAACTTTTGAAGTGTTTTCCAAACAGGACTTTGCTCAATGATGTAAGCCTCAGTTGTTATCATTCTGTAGCAGATGCTATCTATATATGGTTTGGAGGCCATCTGTAAGAAGTTACAAACATGCAACATTATTTACAGAAATGATATTTTTACAGGGTCATATAAAAACTATAAACTTTCACTTATTCAACAAGTATTAAATCACCTTCTGTGCTAAATACTATGTGTGAGTTATGTGAGTAAAAGAAAAATACCTAATCTCTGTCTTTAAGGAATTTCAAACAAGCCAAAAGTAGAATAAGAATGGCTTTAATGGAAATCTATTCGAAGTATATGAGTAAGAAACACCTAACTCTGCCTAGGGCACACTTCACAGAAGACAAGCATGAAAGGAAAATGGACAACCTGTGAAGTGAAGATTATTCTATAAAATACAATGTTTGCACTTTGGGGCACCTAGGTGGCTCAGTCGGTTAAGTGTCCAACTCTGGATTTCAACCCAGGTCATGATCCCCCTGGGGCTCTGAGCTGACAGTGTGGACCCTGCTTGGGATCCTCTGCCTGTCTCTGCCTCTCACCCTGCTCGTGCGCACACGCATTCTCTCTCAAAATAGTACTCGGACAGTTCTCAACTACAACCTGATCAGTAATCATATTTTAGAACTTGAAGGAAAATTTAGGGTAACCAGTAGGACCAACACAATGTATATATGCCAAATGCTGTTTTGGCCTAAAATTAGTCCTTGTGATAATGACTACCGGAAGTAAATTGAGAAGACTTGAGAGGCTGAGTTCAGGCTTCCAAGAGTTGCATGCTGAAAGAGCAACTTCTTTGAGGGAAACAGAAACAGTATTTGTCAATCTTTTTTTTTTTTAATTTTTTTTTTAATGTTTATTTATTTTTGAGAGACATAGAGGCACAGCGTGAACAGGGGAAGGGCAGAGAGAGAGGGAGACACAGAATCGGAAGAAGGCTCCAGGCTCTGAGCCATCAGCACAGAGCCCGATGCGGGGCTCGAACTTGCAGACCGGGAGATCATGACCTGAGCCGAAGTCGGCCGCCCAACCGACTGAGCCACCCAGGCGCCCCAGTATTTGTCAATCTTGCTCAAGAGGGTGTGCATTTTGAAGTCAAGCACCTTAAAATCTATGAGTGTTTATGTATGTGTCATTTTCCTCAGGTGCCTCACCTTAGCTATAGTGCACATAAGATTACTAACATTTACTGTGTTGCATACTGGAAGTATCCGTAAGTTGCTACCCAGGAATCTGAAAAATAAGTCATAAGTTAAATACATTGTATAACTTATATAGACATCTGTTAAATAAGCAGAAAGGAGAGAGAAATTTCTTCTTGTTTGTCATTTATGTCCTGCCCTATTCCACAGAGGATATGATTAGACTTTAGAGCCAGAATTTAATAGACTAAATGTTCACTTTTGTTTTCGTCTTGCAAGAGAATTTCAGAAATCAGCATGAACTCTGAAACTTGTTACCCTGATTCTTGGAATACCCATTAGGCCTGCATTTTGTTAACTATCACAAGTTAATATTACAAAGTTTATCTTTCAGCAAAACACAATTCACTTGCTTAAAAGGATTAAGAACTAAAGTAAGCACAATGTAACTTAAGAAAAGCCTGTAGTACTATTCTTCCATACCTCTGCTGAATCCTGAATATCAGTTTCCATTCCTCAGGCCCATGGAAGGCAGCAGACAGAACCAAAAAACTATTTTGGTGAATATAAACAAACTTCTCAATTTTGGTTAGAAATATTTCTTCAGCTGATGTAAAGCATTCTTTAGCATCCATTAATAAAAATGCAACTCCTAGGAAAGGTGAACACAATATAAAACATCACTTTGTCATAATAATAAAATACTTTGTAAACTCAGTAAAATCAACAAAAATTAATATAGCTGGTAAGTGTCCAGGACCTAAACCCATAGGAACAGAAGTGACTATAACAAAATTCTTAAACTACAGAATGATTTAGGTAATTCTTTGAAGTGCTCTATATAAAAGATGGCTTATTCTAATTAAGAGGAAAAATAAGTTTTTGGTCAGTAACCATTTTCTGATGAAGGCACTGTATATAAAATAAGCCTAATTTTAGTTAAATCAAAGATAAACAAGACTTCAATTATTTCTTGAAGAAACCTTTGTAGACAACATTAACTATTACATAAATTAATATACTCAGTGAGTAGTTATCTAGGATTTTTGAAACAGTATCAGGCCTGTAAGAATAGTCCTGAAGGGAAATTTGATCTAATTTTAGCACTTTAAATGAGGAGGAAAAGACAATCTGAGGGAAGTGATTATATGATACTAATTGAGTGAACTTGGGCAATTTATATAAACCTCTCTGAACCTAAGTTCCCCCCACCCCCTGTAAGATGGCAATAATTGTTCATAGGTTTGTTGAGAGGATTCAATAAGATACAGTATATTAAGTGGCCAAGGCACAAAGGAGGTATTCAAGAACATTTCACTTCTCCCTAGTGAGCTCTTTATTCAACCAGGAAGAATGAATTTGAAGTTGGACCACTTTAAGCCTGGAGTTTTATTTCTAGTAGCTTTTGAAAGCTGCCTGTCTTCCAAAACCTCTGCTAGAGTATCAGTCTATCTGCAACCCTCCTGATAAAATCCTTTACCTCCACCTGTTTTATCACTTCAGTCATTTCTCTACCACAAAACTATGCTTTGTGCTGCCCCCTTTCCATTGTCCCAGGCTTCTCATATCCTAATCTGATTCCTTCCTGTATTTTGCCCATGACCGTTGTACAGTTTTATGATTTGAGGAACTTCTACTTGTCTCCATTTGGTTCTTTTAGTATTGGTTTATGTTCTTTAATTAAAATTATGTACAGAATCATGCAAAAACATTCTCCATTATTGTTTTTGTATATGGTTTTTGACCAATGTTATGATGTTGGCCTCTTCACTACTACTGGTAACATTTTAAGTCTTGGCTGTTGGAGAGGTGGCTTTGTTCTATTTTCAGCTTAGTTCCAAAACAAGTAGTTTTTGACATCAACCACACTCCACTAGTTCGGCTTTAGTTCAACAATTGTAATCTAAAAAGTATGTTGTAATTGGCCACATGCACTACTTTTGCAGTAGTAATAGTTTTATACATTTACCTCTCTAAAAAGAAAATACCTTAAGCTTATTACCTGGTTACTGAACTACCACTATTAGAATTTATACTCCTTTATTTTGTAAGAAACTTAAGTCAAGATAGTTAGCAAATATACTGTACCAGAAAGAGAAAAGATGACTGATCCATTTTCCACTGAATCTGAGTACCGAATCTTATGGCTTCGATCTAGGGCAGTTGCAACTTCACAACTCTAAAAAAAATTTTTTTCAGAAATATAAGAGATAGAATAATTTTTAATTAAGCTAAGGAAAAAATTAAGTTTAATAGCTTCTTTTATAACTATACCACTCAAACATCTGATCATCAAAGGAGACAGTAAATGTGCTCTCTATGGTGAAAAAAAACACTTTTGTAAAAACAAAAATATTTAGCTCTGAAACACACTGTGTTCGGAAATGAACTGTGTACTAGTTGTTCAGGGATAGGAACAAAGGACAGTATTAAAGAACTAAACTATAAGAGGCTGAGCAAATGCAAAGTTCTTTTATTTTTTTTAAAGAAAAACTTTTTTAATGTTTATTTAATTTTGAGAGAAGGAGCAGGAGTGGGGGAGGGACAGAGAGAGAGGGAGATACAGAATCTGAAAGCAGGCTCAAGGCTCTGAGCTGTCAGCAGAGAGCCCAATGCGGGGCTTGAATCCACAACTGTGAATCATGACCTGAGCCGATGTTGGACGCTTAACCAACTGAGCCACCCAGGTACCCTGCAAAGTTCTTTTAAAAACAACTTGGAGATGAATCCTGACATACATTAACGTAAATTGGAAGGTGGGTGGTGGTAAGTTTCTTAGATGGTTCAGAGAACCATGAAGTGCCAGACATACAGAGTACCACAAGGAGACAACCAATTCTCCAATTTATTTGTGTATACTACAGTTACTTTTATACTTTTAAAATGCTTTAAGCCTTCGGTGAGTCAGAAAACAGGTATGAACACAGCAAACGTGTTGCTTATGTTTGAATACCATTTCAAAAATCATCTCATTTTCTATTCTATAGAATTACTTAGATAATTTTATCCATGCCACTAAAATATAAGTGGTTATAGTGTTTCCTGACTGGTTACAGCTCAAGCTGATTATTCTCCAAGTAGATAAAAATCACTTAGTTATATTAATTTTGTATTTTGCTTTAGAACATGTATATTTAAGTACACAGGCTGGAATTATGTATAAAATATATGCTTCCTTTCTGTCCTAAAGAGAGTATTTTGTGCCAAACAGATCTTGACCTAGAGTTCAACTGTGGCTCTTCCCATGAGTTTATTTCTGCTGTTTTAAAATTATACATTGATTCCAGCAATGGCAGCCTAAGTAATTTAGGCCAAACCTCCTGCTGAGGCAACTAGAAAAGCTGGACAATTTTTAAAATCTGCTTGAATACATCAGAGAGCTAGCAGGATACTGAAAAATTATAAGGCCAAAATCTATACAGAAATTCAAAGATATGAGACCAGGATTTAGGCCACCTTTTCCCTGTGGGCATCTGCCAATTCAGAAAGAGACAAGAGGCTGAACACAGCTTCTGATGAAAGTAGAACAGCTCTCACAGGGACTATAGCCTAGCTTCAAACCATTTCAATCCCAGAAATTGTCTTTAGGTAATACTGTACTACTAGTGCTCAGAAGCATCTTGCAGAAGCACTCCCAGAGCAACCTTTCTTAATCAGGTTTCCTCTTTCGAACTACAAAGAAAATTGTCTGAGTGACTATTCCTTCAATTCTCACATAACTAGTACCATTCTAGATGTAATTCATTTATTACATATAATAGACGCTTTAGGGCTTAGACTGCCACACTTAGCAAATAAAAATAAAGAACACCCAGCTTAATTTGAATTTCAGATAAACAACATAATTTTTTAGTATAAGTATGTCCCATGCAATATTTGGGATGTACTTATACTAAATTAACTGCTTACCTAAAACTCAAATATTGTAACTGAATGTCCTGTAATGTATGTAACAACTCGGTTTAGGGCTTTAGGGGTTTAATTCTCTTCTAAAATTAAAACTTCTTAGAGGAAAAGAACACTATTCTAGGCCTTAAATTATTTCTACAGTTTTTCAAATACAAATTCCAACACACTATCAAAAATAATCAGACATACAAAGATGAAATTACTTGAAAGAGAACTATCAGAAACAACAGGCAACAGAAGTAGACTCACAGAGGATACATAAAGTGAAGTTATATCTGATCCATACCTTAAAATATGTTTAATGAAAGACAAGATTGAGAATTTTGGCTAAGAACCAGAAACTATACAAGGATGTAACAGATGTGAAAGAGTCAGAAAAGCTTCATAAAATATGACTTAAACCTTTAAAGTAGAAAGGAGTTTATTAAGCAGACAAGTGAAGGAAGAAAATAAATGTGAGAAAAGCACAGACAGAAAAAGTAACAGGCAAAGGCATTCAGAACCAAAAGTATGATACTTATACGGTAATAAGTACGGTGTACACAGGTCAGTTAATTTGAAGATGGTGTTAGGAATAAATGCTTGCATAACCTAAGGACCCATGTATACCACGTTAATGAATTTTAATCATATTCTATCAGTAGCTACACCTCTAATGAGTATAGAACAAGTAAAAGACTTGTCAAATCACTATGCTATACACCTGGAAAGTAATGTAACACCATGTGTCGACTATACTTTAATAAAAAAATAATAAATTTAAAGAATTCATATGCTATCTAAGGTGCCAACTAAAAGAATAATAAAAATAATAAAAGAAAATAATAAAATACAATACAAAGTACTGAATTAAGAAAAAATAGTCAAATTCAAGAGTTAATTTTTCAAAATAACCAGGAGCTAACACTAGATTTTCCAAAGCATGTTTCAAGGAATATTAGTCCTATGAGATATTAAAACATATTCCTCATTCAATTAATACTTAGTATATGTGCTGCTGAGCGAGCACTTCAATTAATACTTAGAAACAATAAATGTTGTTTTATCTCCTTTTGAGGATTTATAATGCATTTAAGCATATGAAAGGCTATTAAGAACAGTTCATTAAAAAAAAAACCTTGTATAAATTTGCTTATACAAGCATTCCAAATATAATCCAATACTTCTTTCTACAAATTTAACACCTATTAACATTCTTTAAAATTAATATTGTCTACCAAATCTACTCATTAGAAATGAAATATAAATAAAAACAAATGAGAAAGGGTACATAATAACTGATACAGAGTTTATTAGAAAATTAAATGAATCCGATATGAAAATTTTAATCACAGAAATGGCAATTTCATAAATTTCAGCTTAATAAATTTAACTGTCTCTATATAACAGGTGAATTTTTGAAAAAATATATAATTTATGAAATAGACTCATAACATAGTGCAAAACTTAGCAAAACCACTATTTTTCTACATTTCATAAAAAATTAACATCACAGAAAATTTAATAAAAAAGCTCCTTCTACCTTAAAAAATAATTTCCATACTATATAGCTGCATTGATATAAACAAAAGGAATTAAAAAAAGAAAAAGAAAACCCCCTATTTCATACAAAAATAGCACAGAAAGAGAAAACCACAGCCCCAATCATTAGTAAATAAAGATTCAAAAATAAATTGGAAAACCAAACTTCAAAAGGATATGAAAGAAAAATCCATAATGATCAATTAATTTAATCAAGAAATGAAAAGATTAGTCACTTAAGTTCTTCTCAAGAGACAACAAAAACCAATGCAATTGAAAAACTGTACATATCTGATTAAAAGAAAAACTTTATAAATTAAGCTTAGATGAATATCAAGAGTAAATACTTTATAGCAACAGATACACCATTTATGATAAAATACTGGAAGTATTCTCATTAAAATCAGAAACACTGTTTTAGATGCTCTGGTAATGGCAAAAGGCTATGAGATAAAAATAAGACAGATAGCAGTCAGATATTCTAATCATATATTATGACTGCTTCCCTTGAAAATCCAATTGAACCAACTGGTAATGAATTATGAAAATGCAGTGCAGTGATTAAAAATAAATAACCACAAGGGCACCTGGTTAAGCATCTGACTTCAGCTGAGGTCATGATCTCATGGTTCATGAGTTTGAGCCCTGTGTTGGGCTCTGTTCTGACAGTCAGAGCCTGGAGCCTGCTTCAGATTCTCTTTAAATTTTCATAAAATTAAGATTTTCATAAAATGGTAACATGTGGAAATGTCATAGGTGAGGATAAGTTGAGCCTCCTATATACTGCTGATACCACTGTATATAAAAACATACTGCAGGGTAATTTGACAACACATATAAAAAGTCTTCAAATGTGCATGTCCCTTTCTTTAATGCAACTATTCTGTTTCAAAGAATTTTTCTAAAACAAAAACTAGCAATAAACAAAAAGATTCATGTGTAAGGTAAAGACTCAGCATTTAAAATATTAAAATATAGGAACTACTGGAATAAAAATGATGGTATCCTACTTTCTTTGAAAAGCACACAAAAACCAAAGGAGAAAGAGAAACAAGAGCAAACTTTCTTTTGTTGATACTAGGAAACGTGTAACCCCCCACAAAACACATGAAAAAAGAACAGACTTCTACTTTGAGGGATATTTTTGAAAGCCATGTCTGATAATTTTGGCTCCTCTAGGGAAAGAACACTTCAGCTGTGTCAACTGCTTCTCTGCTGAATCATTAACAAAATCCAGTATTGGAAAAACCTATCTTTTACATGAAAACTACAAGTACACACTCAATCTATTTAACTATGTAACTAACATGAAAATAAATGTGGGAATTATAATTATAGACAAAGTTTTATGCGCATTTGATTTGATATAACTAATAAGTTATAAATACCTAATATAATTGGTGTTTGATTGTTGATATAATTAATAAAAGTCCTGAGGAGAGAAGGAAATTAGTAATGTTCTATTTGTTGACCTGACTGGCTATATGGTATTCCCTTTGTATTAATTCTATTTAATTGTCCATATATACTTTTACGTACTTTTCTACTTTTCTCCATGTATATTTCATAAGTTGAAAAAAGTGAAAACAAAACAAAAAACCCTCAATGGATGAGTTTAATAGGAATAGAGAAAAATACTGACATGGAAGAAATAACTGATTAAATTACCTAGATTGCAACCTAAAGACAGAAAAAGTGAAAGAGAGGTCAAAATGCATGGAGAATATTATGAGATGATTTAACAAACAAACATCTAATGGGAGTTGAGAGAGGAAGGAGCAAGGAAATAGGACAGAGGTGGTATTAAAGGAGATGATGGATAAGAACCTGGTAATAATAATTCAAAGATTCATGAAGCCTCAAAAGATAAAAAGAAATGTATACCTTAAAACTACAAAATGCCAAAATCTGAAAACAGAGAAGAAAGACAGGTAATCTTTAAGGAAGTGACAAACTGACCACTATCTTAGCAACAATAACAATGGAAGTCAGAATCCAGTGAGATGAGTTCCTCATATGCAGAAAGAAAATATCTATAAATCTAGTGAAAATACCTTTCTCTTTGGAGTAACTGGAACTCTCATACATTGTTGATGAGAGTAGAGAACCATTATTCCCACATTTATTTTTTTTAGTTACACAGATTAGTTACGCAGTTAAATAGACTCAGTGTTCATTTGTAGTAAAATTGAGGAAAGTTTTGTAATTTCTTATAAAAATAAACATCTGACCCATATGACCCAGCAATTCCATTACTATATATTTACAAGAGAAATGAAAACACAACAGACAGACATATACTGAGGTTCACAGCAGCTTACTTCAAACTGGCCAAAAGCAAAACAACTCAAATGTCCATCTACTGGTGAACAGATAAATAAACTGGGGTATACTCATACAGTAAACTGCTACTCAACAATAAAAGAAACTACTGTAATATGTAACATGTAAGCAAACACAAAAGAGTATCAACTGTGTCATTCCATCTATATGAAGTTTTAGACAGGCAAAACCGATTACAGTGGTAAGTATCAGATCAATGGTTACTTGAGGCAGGAGACGGAAAAGAAATGACTATGAAAGGACATAAAGGAACTTTCTAGAGTGATGTATATGTCCTATATTTTGATTGTGGTGGTACTTACATAGATATAGATATACTCATCTGTCAAAACTCATCAAACTGCACATTTAAAATATGTGCATTTTATTGTATGTAAGTTATACTTCAATAAAATTGACATTTAAAACATTTTTCAAGGCGAAAACAGAAATATTTTTATATTAACAAAAAGTAAGTTTTTACTTCTAGGAAAATCCTCGTAGAGGTAAATTCTAATATATTCTTCAGATAAAAAGAAAGTGATTTAAAAAGAGAGGCCAGAGCCAGAAGAAGGAACAAAAACAACAGCAAAGACACGAGTAAATCTAAACAAATGCTAACTTGAGAAAATAACACTTTGTGGAGTTAAAAAACAGAATTAAACTAAATATGATAACAACAAGAACCTTGTTCTAAGAGTGTTCTATGATTCTTTTGTGACTTAAGATGAGGATAAAGTAATTATTCACCATGGATTTTGTGGAGCTATGTATACATGCTAAAATAGACATATAATTTCTAAACCACTAAAATAGAGCATATAATTTCCAAAGCTAGTAAAAGAGGAAGAGAGATGGGGGTGGAGGGAAAGAGGGAGAGGATGAAAGAGGGAGAGGGAGGGAGGGAGAGAGCGAGAGAGACCAACCAATCAATACAAAAGTGACAAGAAAGGAGAGAAAAAAGAAACAGAAAAGATGGGACAAACAAGACAAAGCAAGATGATTAAACATAATAAATGAATTATAAAGCAGTTGTTCTTGGCAAATTAGCGCGGGATGCAGGTTGCTAGCTTCCTTTCTCAAAATCAGTCTAAAAAAGACTGGTATGTGTTATGGACCTAGAGAGCTACAGCTAACAGGGCAAAGTGCAGCTTGAGGCAGCAGTGAGAGGATAGAGGATAAAAATCTTATTTTACGTCTTATTCTGCCTCTCCCTCTTTACTGTGGAACAGTCGTTTCTGGCCCCTTCACTCTAGACATCAGCTAGTGTTCACAGATAAATATCAGGGCAATGGAGAAATCATGTTGAGTAAGAAGTTAATAACAGCTGTGGTCCGACTGACTGCCTTCAGGTATTTAACTTCCCATCCCCTCCCCATCCAAACTATGGAGACAGTCTCCCCCTAATGCCACTAAGGTATACAAATCAGTTTCGTGGTTTTTCTCTTTAAAAACCTTAAGGAATATATATGTGCATATGTGTTACTGTTTCTGGAATCCTTTAACATCTCTAATAGAACAGGCTTATAGAGGGGAAAAAAGAACTTTAAAAAATTTCCAACTCTCAAATATTTGGAGATGTATGACGTTGAAAATAGATACAATAAAGTTTATAATTTGTCTTTAAAAAACATTTAGTTTATGTTCTTGCTGATCCACATAACTCTGATAATCAAGCTAAGGATCTTTTAAAACATTGTTCTATGGTTTTTACAAGTTTTAAATTAAACGTCAATGGCCCAAATGTCTCTTTACCTTAAGAGATGAGCTAATAATAATGGTGGTTGTCCATTTTTTTTCTTTTGTGCCATTTTCAGCCATCTGTCTGTCTTTGGATCAACCCAGGTTCTAATGGTGCCACAATCTGAAAAAACATTAAGAGCAAACAGGAAATGTAGACATGTTTGATGAATGAGTAAATTAAAGATAGAAATTAAACTAGGAGGGGACACGTGGATGGCTCAGTTTTTTAAAGTCCAACTCTAGGGGCGCCTGGGTGGCTCAGTCGGTTGAGCGTCCGACTTCGGCTCAGGTCATGATCTCGCAGTCTGTGAGTTCGAGCCCCGCAGTCTGACAGCTCAGAGCCTGGAGCCTCCTTCAGATTCTGTGTCTCCCTCTCTCTCTCTGCCCCTCCCCCACTCGTGCTCTGTCTCTCTCTGTCTCAAAAATAAATAATAAAAAAAAAAAACATTAAAGTCCAACTCTAGATTTCAGCTCAGATCATGATCTCATAGTCATGAAATCGAGCTCTGTGTCAGGCGCCACACACTTGTGTGGAGCCTGCTTAAGATTCTCTCTCTCTCTCCCCTCCACTGGCAGAAAAAAAAAGAAAAGGAAAGGAAAGAAAAGGAAAGAAAAGAGAGAAAGAGAAAGAAAGAAAGAAAGAAAGAAAGAAAGAAAGAAAGAAAGAAAGAAAGAAAGAAAGAAAAGAAAAGAGAGAAAAAGAAAGAGAAATAGAGAAGAAAGGGAGAAAGAAAGAAGGAAAGAAGGAGAAAGAAAGGGAGAAAGGGAAAAAGGAAGGAAGGGAGGGAGGGAGAAAGGAAGGCAGGCAGGCAGGAAGGCAACTAGGTTAATGAAAACATTCTAAAGAATATTTGAAAGTTAAAATTTGACAATGAAAATATGTCTTGTTATACATTAAGCTTATTCAAAACCACGCTTCCTATTGCTAAAAAGGAGACGGCAGACCCAAAACAGAGTGACTTGCACTAAACCCCACATCAGTAAACTAAGACTTAATATCTAACTTAACCCCAGTTTCAATGCCCAACCACCCTATCCCCTACTTACCCCCCAACACACACACACACACACACACACACACACACACACACACACACACTATAACCTTTAACCGATCGACACTGAGTACCTGGTCACACTAGTGAAATAATTCACTCAGTAAATCCCTTCCCCTCGGGAAGGCAACCTTGCCTGAAAAATGCACTCTTTGCAAATAATTTCTTTTTTCCAACTTCTGTCTTTAAAAACCTTCCCTTTGCGAGGCGCATGGGTGGCTCAGTTGGTTGAGCATCTGACTTCAGCTCAGGTCATGTCTCATGGTTCATGAGTTCCAGCCCCACATCGGGCTCTCTGTTGTCACCGCAGACCCTCTTCAGACCCTCTGTCCTCCCCTCTCTCTCTGCCTCTTCCCCACTCATGTTTTCTCCCTCTCTCTCTCTCTCTCTCTCTCAAAACTAACCCCCTTCCCTGAGGAATTTTACCAGACACTTAAAACAGAGTTAATAACTATCCTCCTCAAGCTGTTCCAAAAAATTGAGATGGAAGGAAAACTCCTGGACTCATTCTATGAAGCCAGCATCACTTTAATTCCCAAACCAGATAGAGACACAGCAAAAAAAGAGAACTACGGACCACTATCCTTGATGAATATGGATGCAAAAATTCTTAACAAGATATTAGCAAATCGAATCCAACAGCATATAAAGAGACTTATCCACCATGATCAAGTAGGATTCATCCCTGGGTTGCAGGGATGGTTCAACATTTGTAAATCATCAATGTGATACATCACATTAACAAAAGAAAAGATAAGAACCATATGATCCTGTCGATTGATGCAGAGAAAGCGTCTGACAAAATACAGCATTCCTTCTTAATAAAAACTCACAAGAAAGTCGGGATAGAAGGAACATACTTAGGCATCATAAAAGCCATTTATGAAAAGCCCACAGCTAATATCACCCTCAATGGGGAAAAACTGAGAGCCTTCCCCCTGAGATCAGGAACACGACAGGGATGTCCACTCTCACCACTGCTATTTAATATAGTGTTGGAGGTGCTAGCATCAGCAATCAGAGAAGAAAGCAAAATAAAAGGCATCAGGATAGGCAAGGATGAAGTCAAACTTTCACTTCTTGCAGACGACATGGAAAACCCAACAGAATCCACCAAAAGCCTACTAGACCTGATCCATGAATTTGGCAAAGTTGCAGGATACAAAATCAAGGTACAGAAATCGGTTGCATTCCTTTACACCAACAATGAAGCAATAGAAAGAGAAATAAAGAAGCGAATCCCATTCACAATTGCACCAAAAACCATAAAATACTTAGGAATAAACCTAACCAAAGATGTAAAAGATCTCTATGCTGAAAACTATAAAAACCTTATGAAAGAAATTGAGGAAGACACAAGGAAATGGAAAAACATCCCATGCTTATGGATTGGAAGAATAAATATTGTTAAAATGGCAATACTACCCAAAGCAATCTACACATTCAATGCAATCCCAATCAAAATTGCACCAGCATTCTTCTCAAAGCTAGAGCAAACAATCCTAAGATCCCGAATAGCCAAAGCAATATTGAAGAAGAAAGCCAAAGCAATATTGTGGGAGGCATCACAATCCCAGATTTTAACCTCTACTACAAAGTGGTAGTAATCAAGACAGCATGGTATTGGCACAAGAACAGACACATAGACCAAAGGAATAGAATAGAGAACCCAGAAACGGACCCACAAGCATATGGCCAACTAATCTTTGACAAAGCAAGAAAGAGTATCCAATGGAAAAAAGACAGCTTCTTTAACAAATGGTGCTGGGAGAACTAGACAGCAACATGCAGAAGAATGAAACTAGACCACTTTCTTTCACCACTCACAAAAATAAACTCTAAATGGATGAAGGACCTGAATGTGAGACAGGAAACCATGAAAATCCTAGAGGAGAAAGCAGGAAAAAACCTCTTTGACCTGAGCCACAGCAATTTCCTACACGACACATCTCCAAAGGCGAGGGAATTTAAAGCAAAAATGAACTATTGGGACCTCATCAAGATAAAAAGCTTCTGCACGGCAAAGGAAACAACCAACAAAACTAATAGACAACCGACGGAATGGGAAAGGATAATTGCAAATGACATATTGGATAAAGGACTAGTATCTAAAATCTATAAAGAACTTACCAAACTCCACACCCAAAAAACAAATAATCCAGTGAAGAAATGGGCGGAAGATGTGAATAGACACTTCTCCAAAGATGACATCCAGATGGCCAAGAGATACATGAAACGATGCTCAAAGTCACTCATCATCAGGGAAATACAAATCATAACCACGCTGAGATACCACCCCACACCAGTTAGCGTGGCTAAAATGAACAGATCAGGAAACTATAGATGCTGGCGAGGATGTGGAGAAGCAGGCACCCTCCTACACAGTTGGTGGGAATGCAAAGTAGAGCAGCCACTCTGGAAAACAGTGTGGAGGTTCCTCAAAAAAATGAAAATAGAGCTACCCTATGACCCAGCAATAGCACTGCTAGGAATCTACCCAAGAGACACAGGAGTGCTGATGCATAGGGGCACGCATACCCCAATGTTCACAGCAGCACTTTCGACAATAGCGAAATCATGGAAAGAGACTAAGTGTCCGTCAACTGACGAATGGATAAAGAAGATGTGGTATATATATACAATGGAATATTACGTGGCAATGAGAAAGAATGAAATCTGGCCATATGTAGCAACATGGATAGAACTGGAGGGTATTTATGCTAAGTGAAATAAGTCAGTCACAGTAAGACAGATACCATATGTTTCCACCATAGGTGGATTTTGAGAGACTTAACAGAAAGCCATGGGGAAGGGGAAGAGGGGAAAAGAAAAAAGACACAGAGAGGGAGGGAGACAAAACATAAGAGACTCCCAAAGAGGAAGAACAAACTGATGGGTGAGGGGGGTGTGGGAGGGGGGAGAGTGGGTGACGGGAACAGAAGAGGGCACTTGTTGGGATGAGCACTGGGTGTTATATGGAAACCAATTAGACAATAAATTAAAAAAAAAAAAAAAGAACAAACAGCTTGTTCGAATGCAAAAAAAAAAAAAAAAAAGTAAGTACAGGAGAAGGAACATACCTCAACATCATAAAAGTCATATATGAAAGGCCCACAGCTAATATCATCCTCAACATGGAAAAACTGAGAGCACTTCACCTAAGGTCAGGAATACAACAGGAATGTCCACTATCACCACTGTTGTTCAATATAGTATTGGAAGTCCTAGCTTCAAAAATCAGACAACAAAAAAATGAAAGGCATACACATTGGTACAGAAGTCAAACTTTTGCTCTTCACAGATGACATGACACTCTACATAGAAAACCCAAAAGACTCCACCAAAAAACTGCTACAATACATGAAATCAGCGAAGTTACAGGATAAAAATTCAATGTACAGAAACAAGTTGCATTTCTATACACCAATAATGAAGCAGCAGAAAGAGAAGTCAAGGAATCTATCCCATTTACATGAGCACCAAAAACCTTAAGTTACCTAGGAACAAACCTAACCAAGAAGGTAAAAGATCTGTAGGCCAATAACAATAGCAAGCTTATGAAAGAAATTGAAGAATACACAATGAAATGGAAAAACAATCCATACTTATGGATTAGAAAATACTGTTAAAATGTCTATACTACATTTTACAGATTACTACAAAAGTAATCTACACATTCAATGCAATCCCTATCTAGCATTCTTTACAGAGCTACAAATTTACAGAGAACAAACAATCCTAAAATTTGTATAGAACTATAAAGACCCTAAAAGTCTTTGGTTGAAAAAGCAAAGCGAAGCTGGAGGCAACACAATTCCTGACTAAGCTGTATTACAAAGTTGTAATCATCAAGACAGTATGGTACTGGCACAGAAATAGACACATGGATCAGTGGAACAGAACAGAGAACCCAGAAATGGATGCACATATGGCTGACCACATAATCTTCAACAAATCAAGAAAGAGTATCCAGTGGAAAAAGATAGTGTCTTCAGCAACTGGTTCTGGGAAAACTGGACAGCAACATGAAGAAGAATGAAACTGGACCACTTTCTTACACCATACACAAAAATAAATTCAAAATGGATGAAAGACCTAAATGCAACACTGGAAGCCAACAAAATTCTAGAGGAGAACACAGGCAACAATCTCTTTGACCTCAGCCACAGCAATTTCTTACTAGACATGTCTCTAGAGGCAAGGGAAACAAAAGCATAAATGAAATACTGGGACCTCATCAAGATGAAAAATTTCTGCACAGCAAAGGAAATAATCAACAAAACTAGAAGGCAACCGACAGAATAGGAGAAGATATTTGCAAATGACCTATCAGATAAAGGGTTAGTATCCAAAACCCATAAGGAACTTACCAAACTCAACACCCAAAAACCAAATAATCCAGGGAAGAACTGGGCAAAAGACATGAATAGAGACTTTTTCGAAGAAGACATCCAGATGGCTAATAGACACACAGAATGCTCAAAATCACTCAATATCAGGGAAATACAAATCAAAACCACGATGAGATACCATCTCACACCTGTCAGAATGGCTAAAATTAACAACTCAGGAAACAACAGATGTTGGCGAGGATGCAGAGAAAAGGGAACACTTTTGCACTGCTGTTGGGACTGCAAACTGGTACAGCCACTCTGGAGAACAGTATGGAGGTTCCTCAAAAAATTAAAACAACCCAGTAATTGCATTACTAGGTATTTATTCAAAGGATTCAAGAATGCTGATTCAAAGGGGCACATGCACCCCAATGTTTATATAGCAGCACTATCAACAATAGTCAAAGTGTGGAAAGAGCCCGTAATGTCCACCAAATAATGAATGGATAAAGATGTGGTATACATATATAATGGAATACTACTCAGAGATCAAAAAGAATGTAATCTTGCCATTTGCAACAATGTGGATGGAGCTAGAGTATATTTTGCTACATGAAATCAGTCAGAGAAAAACAAATACCATATGATTTTACTCATAGTGAAATTTAAGAAACACAACAGATAAACATATGACAAGGGAAGGAAAAAAATAAGATCAAAGCAGAGAGGTAGGTAAGCCATAAGAGACTCTTAAATACAGAGAACAAATTGAGGGTTGTTCAATTTGGGATGGGAGGCGGGTGGGGAGGTAATAACAATAAAATAGGGGTGCCTGGGTGGCCCAGTTTGTTGGGCATCTAACTCTTGATTTCAGCTCAAGTCATAGTCTCACAATGATGAGATCACATCAGCTTCTGCACTGGGTGTGGAGCTGCTCAAGATTCTCTCTCCCCAGGGTACCTGGGTTGCTGAGTCGATTAAGTGTCCAACTCTTGGGTTCTGCTCAGGTCATGATCTCATAGTTCATGGGTTCAAGACTGGTGTTGGGCTCCATGCTGACAGCACAGAGCCTGCTTGGGATTCTCTCTCTCCCTCTCTACTGCTCCCCTGCTCATGCTCTCTCTCTGTCAGGAAGGAAGGAAGGAAGGAAGGATGGAAGGAAGGAAGGATGGAAGGAAGGAAGGAAGGAAGGATGGAAGGAAAGAAGGAAGGAAAGAAGGAGGAAGATGGGAGGGAGGGAGGGAGGGAGAGGAAAGGGAAAAGAGGAAAAAAAAAGCGAAAGGTACAATTCAAAAGCCAGGGGGATCAAATATAAAGACTAATTCTAGAGGCAGAATGAAGGTTTGTGTCACCTAATTTAGTTTAGTGTCTGGTGAAAGGTAAAAAAAAAGTTTAAAAAAATGTTAGGAACAAGAAACCATATGTTAAAATACTGGTGGTGTGGGGAGGGGGAATGGAGGAGGGAGGAATGCAAAAAACAAAATGGGTGCTTATGGTTTTTATGATGCAGTGAGGGTGTGTAGTATATGTGGAATATATCAAACATAAGGCACACATTCCAATCTTTTGGTAGAAGATCCATTGTATAATAGGAAAAACGCAACAGGAATTAGACCAGGGTTCTAGTCTTACCTCTAACACTGTAATCACTCAATGCCTTTAAGCCTATTTTCACACATACAAATTACATACTATGAGATGAATAATACTGGTTTGCTGATATCTCTCAAAGTAGTTAAAAAAATCAAATGACATAATACATACTAAAATACAAATATATTATTACCATCATTATTTACTTAAGTCAGACCTTTCAACCAAAAATCAACAGAGGAATTAAAGTCATTAACTAAAACACAAAGCAATAAACCATTTTTATAAGACCTTCAGTATTTTTTTCAAACCAAGACAAATAATGCCCCACTTAAACTTTTTTCCCTTCCTTTTACTGCAGATATAAACTGGATATTTCTCTGGGTCTGCTTCATTAGCTGTCATCCTGGGAATGGGATGGAAGATAGAAGGAAAAAGAGGGAGAAGGAGGGGGAGAGGAGGGGGAGGAGGAGGGGGAGGGGGCGGAGGAGGGGGGGAGGGGGGAGGAGGAAGGGGGGAGGGGGAGGAGGAGGGAGGGGGAGGAGGAGGGGGGAGGGGGGAGGAGGAGGGGGAGGAGGAGGGAGGAGGGGGAGGGGGAGGAGGAAGGGGGAGGGGGAGGAGGAGGGGGGAGGGGGAGGAGGAAGGGGAGGGGGAGGAGGAAGGGGGAGGGGGGGAGGGGGAGGGGGGAGGAGGAGGGGGGAGGGGGAGGGGGAGGAGGAGGGGGGGAGGGGGAGAGGGAGGGGGAGGAGGAGGGGGGAGGGGGAGGGGGGAGGGGGAGGGGGGAGGGGGAGGGGGGGAGGGGGAGGAGGGAGAAGCTAGGTTCACCGGAAGTGGAGCTCATGTTTTTACAGAAGCAGGGCTTGTGCTCATGAACTGTGACATCAGGACCTGAAAGGAAGTCATATGCTTAATGACTGAGCCACCCAGGAGCCCCATCTGCTTGGGATTCTCTCACTTCCTTTCTCTCTACCCATCCTGGAATCATGCTCTTTCTCTCTCAAAATAAATCAATAAAGTTTAAAAAAAAGTTCTACTATACTGTACTCTGCTGGGTGTGCAAAAGCATTACGTCTAAAAAAATGTACATACCTTAATTAAAAATTTCTTTCTTGGCTTGCCTGGGTGTGAACTGAAGTCAATTAAGCATTTGACTTCAGCTCAGGTCATTACCTCATAGCTCCTGAGTTCGAGCCCTGCATTGGGCTCTGTGCTGACAGCTCAGAGCCTGAAGTCTGCTTCAGATTCTGTCTCCTCCTCTCTCTGCCCCTTCCATGCTCATGCTTTCTCTCTCTCAAAAATAAACATTTAAAAAAACAAAATACTTTCTTACTAAATATTCTAACCATAATCTGACATTTCAGTGAATGTCATCTTTTTGCTAGAGAAGGTCTTGCCTCATTGTTGATGGCTGTTGACTTACCAGGACAGTGGTTGTGAAAGTTTGGCTGGCTATGGCACTTTCTTAAAATAAGACAACAAGGAAGTCTGCCATGTTGATTGACTCTTCTGTTCAGAAACCATTTCCCTACAGCACATGATACCATCTGATAACATTTTGACAGATCTTTCTTTCTTTTAAAAAATAATTTATTGTCAAATTGATTTCCATACAACACCCAGTGTTCATCCCAACCAGTGCCCTCCTCTGTACCCATCACCCACTCTCCCACTTCCCACACCCCCTCACTCCTCAGTTTGTTCTTAGTCTTTAAGAGTCTCTTATGTTTTGTCACCCTCCCTCTCGGTCTTTTTTTCTTTCCCCTCTTCCCCTCCCCCATGGTTTTCTGCTAAGTCTCTCAAAATCCACCTATGCATGGAAACATATGGTATCTGATTGACAGATCTTTCAAAATTGGAGTCAGTCCTTTCAAATCCTGTTGCTGCTTTATCAACTAAGTTTATGTAATATTCTAAATCCTCTCTTGTCATTTCAACCACCTCCACAGCATCTTCACCAAGAGTAGACTCTATCTCAAGAAACCACTCTCTGTGCTCATCCTTAAGAAGCAAGTTCTCAGGGGCACCTGGGTGGCTCAGTCAGTTAAGCATCTGACTCGACTTTGGCTTAGGTCTTAATCTCATGGTTCATAGTATTGAGCCCCATGTCAGGCTCTGCGCTGATGGCATGGATCCTGCTTGGATTCTGTCTCTTCTCTCTCTCTGCTCTTCCCCCTCCTTGCATGCTCTCTCTTTCAAAAAAAGCAACTACTCAGTGAAAGGCTCATCATGAGGTTGCAGCCATTTGGCCACATCTTCGGGCTCTACTTCTCATCCTACTTCTCTTGCTATTTCCACCATATCTATAGGCACTTCCTACATTAAAGTCCTGAACTCCACCATCCATGAGGGTAAGAATCAACATCTTCCAAACTCTGGTTCATGTTGATATTTTGACCGCTTCCCATGAATCATGAATGTTCTTAATGTGATCTAGAATGATGACTCTTTTCCAGAAGTGTTTCAATCAACTTTGCCCAGATCTATCAGAAGAATCACTATTTACGGCAATCATAGCCTTATGAAATGTATTTCCTACATAGTAAGATTTGAAAGTCAAAATCATTCCTTGATCTATAGGTTGCACAACAGATGTGTCAGTAGTCAAGAAAACAACATTAATCTCACTGTACATCTCAAACCCCTTGGATGATCAGGTGCAATGCCAATGTAATGCCTACTATTTTGAAAAGACAATTTTTTTCTGAGTGGTACACTGAACAGGTTTGAAATATTCAGTAAATCAAGCTGTAAACAGATGTGCTGTCACTCAGATATGTTGTTCCATTTATAGAGCACAAGCACAGTAGATTTAGCACAATTCTTAAAGGCCCTAAGAGTTTCAGAATGGCGAATGAGTGAGCACTGGTTTCAACTTCCTATCATCAGCTGCATTAGCCCCTAACAAGAAAGCCAGGCTGTCTTGTGGCACTCTGAAGCCAGGTATTGACTTCCATTGACTTCTCTCTAGCTAAGAAAGTCCTAGACGGCATCTCCTTCCAATACAAGGCTGTTACATCTACATTCTGTTGTTCAGTGTAGCCACCTTCATGAATTACCTTAGCTAGATCTTCTGGATAACTTGCTGCAGCCTTCTATATCAGCATCTGCTCCTTCACTTTCTACTTTTTAAAAAAAATTTTTAATGTTTACTTTTGACAGAGAGAGAAAGAGAGAGAGAGAGAGCAGGGGAAGGGCAGAGAAAGAGGGAGACACAGAATCCGAAGAAGGTTCCAGGCTCTGAGCTGTCAGCACAGAGACCAACACCAGGCTCAAACTCACAAACTGCAAGATCATGACCTAAGCCAAAGCTGGATGCTTACTCAACTGAGCCACCCAGGCGTCCCTACCTGTACTTTTATGAAGAGGTCTTCTTTTCTTAAATCTCAAGGACCAACCTCTGCTAGCTTCAAATTTTACTTCTGCAATCTCCTCATCTTTCTTAATCTTTACAGAATTGAAAAGAGTTAGGGCCTTGCTCTGGATTAGGAATTTAAGGGAATGTAGTAGTTGGTTTGATCTACTCAGACCACTAAAACTTTCTCCCTAACAGTAAAAAAGGCTATTTTGCTTTCTTATCATTTGTGTGTTTACTGGAATAGCACTTTTAATTTCCTTTACAAACTCTTTCTTTCCATTCATAACCTGGCTAACTGGTTCGTGAGAGGCCTAACCTTCAGCCCATCTTGCCTTTTGACATGACTTCCTCACTAAGCTTAGTTATTGTTAGCATTCGATTTGAGGTGAGTTATGTGGGCTCTTCCTTTCAGGTGAACACTCAGAGTCCATTGTAGGGTTATTTATTGGCCGAATTTCAATATTGTTGTGCCCCAGGGAATAGAGAGACCCAAGGAAGAATGGTGGGGGAATGGCTGGTTGGTGGAACAAACATGAAATTTATTGGTTAGTGCAGCAGACACAAGCAAGACCATTAGAGAGCCTGGTTCTGGAGACCAGGGGGGATGGCATTACGGGGCACCATAGGACATCTTCTACATGAGGCCACTTCTTTCAAGACCATGAAACATAAGTGACCTGCCTAATATAGAGAAACAAAAACTGAAAATTAGACAAAAATAGAAGACACAAGAATATGTCTCAAATGAAAGAAGAGGACAAAATCATAGTAAATGAGCTAAATCCAACAGAGATAAAGAATTCAAAGTAATGATCATAAAAATACTCACAACTTAAGAGAGGAATCTCAGTAAGAACCTCAACAACGAGACAGAAACTATAAAAAAGAACTAGTCAGAACTTTTTTTTTAATGTCTTATTTTTTTTTTTTTTGAGAGACAAAGAAACACAGAGTGCAAGCAGGGGAGGGGCAGAGAGAGAGGAAGACACAGAATCCAAAGCAGGCTCCAGGCTCTGAGCTGTCAGCACGGAGCCTGATGAAGGGTTTGAATCCATGAACTCGAGATCATGACCTGAGCTGAAGTTGGATGCTCAACCGACTAAGCCACTCAGGTGCCCTGAACCTGCATTTTATTTTATTTTTTTATTTAAATAATTTATTTTCAAATTGGTTTCCATAGAACACCCAGTGTTCATCCCAACAAGTGCCCTCTTCAATGCCTGTCACCCACTCTCCTCCCTCCAACACCCCCCTCACCCTCAGTTTAGAACTAGTCAGAACTTAAAAATTCAGTAACTGAAATAAAAAAATAAAAACTAGAGAAAATCAACAGATTAGAGGATACAGAAGAAAGGATCAGTTATCTGGAAGACAGAGTAATGGAAAGCAACCAAGTTTAACAGCAAAAAGAGTAATAACAAATGAGAATAGGTTAAAGGAACTCAGCAATATCATCAAGCATAGTAAGATCCCTGTTACAGGGATCCCAGAAGGAGTAGATAAAGAGTAAGGGGCAGAAAACTTACTTAAAAAAATAATAGATGAAAAGTTCCCTACTCTGGAAAAGAAAACACACATCCAAGTCCAGGAAGGACAGCCAGTCCATATAAAGGTAAACCCAAGTTAGTGCACACCAATACACATAATAATCAGAAAAGAAAAAATGATAGAAAATTTTAAAAGGAGCAAGAAAAAAGAAAACAGTTACATACAAGAAAAACCCCAGAAAGCTATCAGTTGATTTTTGGCAGAAACTCTGCAGACCAGAATGGAGAGGCATGACAGATTCAAAGTGCTGAAAAGAAAAAACCTACATGAAGAATACTCTACTCAGCAAGGTTATCACTCAGAACAGAAGGAGAGGTTATAAGTTTCTTAGACCAAAGTTAAACGTGTTCATCACCATTAAACTAGCTTTACAGAAAATGTTTAGGATAATTCTTTAAGAAGAAAGCAAAGGCCATAAGTAGAAAAAAAATTATGAAAGAAAATAATTTCATAGATAAAAGCAAGCATAAAGTAATGGCAGATTAATAATTTACAAAGCCAATGTGGACATTAAAACACAAAAGTAGTAAAATCAATTATACCTATAAAAACTGGTCAAAGGAAACACAAAATAAAAAGATGTACAATATGACAACATATACCTGAAATATAGAGTGAGGAGTAAAAATTTAGTGCTTTTAGAACGTGTTCAAACTTAAGCAACCATCACCTTGATACAGACTGCTATAATATAAGAAGTTATAATATGACCCAATGGTAATTACAAATCAAAAGCCTAATATACATACACAAAAAAATAAAAGGGAATCCAAGCTTAACACTAAACAAAGTCGCCAAACCACAAGAGAAGAGATCAAGAGAAGAAAGGATCAGAGAATACCTAAAAAAAAAAAAAAAAAAAATCACCAGAATAACAAAATGGCAGTAAGTACATACCTATCAATAACTACTTTGAATGTAAATGGGCTAGTTGCTCCAATCAAAAGACAGAGGGTGACTGAATGGATAAAAAAAAATATAAGACCCATCTATTATGCTGCCTACAAGAGACTCACTTCAAATCTAAAGACACATACAGACTGAAAGTAAAGGGATTGAAAAACATAACCATGCAAATGAAAGCAAAACAAAACAAAACGAAAAAACAAAACCCAAGGTAGCAAAACTTCGAGAAAACAGCCTTTGAAATGAAGACTAATAAAAGACAAATAAGGGCATTACAGAATGATAAAGGGATCAATACAAGAGTATATAATAATTATAAGTATCTAAGGACCCAACACAATAACTACTAAATACATAAAGCAAATATTAACAGACATAAAGAGAGAAACTGACAGTAATATAATAATAAGGGACTTTAATACCCCACTTACATCAGTGGATAGATCATCCAGACAGAAAATCAACAAAGAAACAGTGGCTTTGAAAAACCCATTAGATCAATGGGCCTAACAGATATACACAGAACATATCATCCCAAAACAGAATACATTCTTTTTAAGTGCACATGGAATATTCTCCAGGATAGATTACATATTAGATCATAAAATAAGTCTCAATAAACTTAACATTGAAATCATATCATGCATCCTTTCTGACCACAATGGTATGCAACTAAAAATCAATAACAAGAAAAAACACAAACACATGGCGGCTAAAGAACAGGCTATGCAGGAACGAATAGGTCAACCAAGAAATTAAAGAGGAAATAAAAAAATACGTGCAGACATATGAAAATGAAAACAATGTTCTCATATCTTTGGGATGTAGCAGAAAATGTTCTAAGAGAAAACATTATAGCAATACAGGCCTACCATAAGAAGCAAAGAAAAAAAAATCTCAAATAAATAACCTAATCTTATACCTGTAGAACCTAGAAAAAGAACAAACAACATCCAAAGCCTGGTAGAAAGAAGTAAACAATAAAGATCAGAGCAGAAATAAATCAAAGAGACTTAAAAAAAAAAACAATCCCCAACCGATCAGATCAATGAAACAACAGCTGGGTCTTTGAAAAATATCAACGAAATTGATAAACCATCAGCAGACTCAATGAGAAAAAAGAGAGAGAAGACTCAAATAAAATCAGATGAAGGAGAAATAACAAAGAATACCATAGTAACACAAATGATTATAAGAGAATAAGAGAATTTTTTTTAAGTAATCTCTGTACAAAACATGGGGTTCAAACTCATGACTCTGTAGATCAAGACTCCCACGCTCTACCGGCTGAGGCAGCCAGGAACCTCCAGAAGACATTATGAAAAATTACATGTCAACAAGTTGGACCACCTAGAAGAAATGGATAAAGTCCCAGAAACACACAATCCCCAAAACTGAATCAGGAGATACAGAAAATTTGACCAGTCACTTGTAATCAAATTGAATCAAGTAATCAAAAAATTCTCAACAAAAATCCAGACCCAGAGAGCTTCATAGGTGAATTCTACCAAACATCTAAAAAAGAGTTAACAATATTTGTTCTTCCAATCCATGAGCATGGAATGTCTTTCCCTTTCTTTGTGTTGTCTTAAATTTCTTTCATCAGTGTTTTATAGTTTTCAGAGTATAGATCTTTCATCTCCTCGGTTAAGTTTATTTTTAGGTATCTTATTATTTTGGTGAAATTGTAAATGAGATTGTTTTCTTAATTTCTGTTTCTACTACTTCATTATTGGTATATAGAAATGCAAGATCTCTGTATATGGACTTTGTATCCTGTGATCTTACTGAATTTGCTTATCAATTCTAGCAGTTCTTGGCAGAATCTTTCAGGTTTTATAAAGAGTACCATGTCTTCTGCAAATAGTCAAAGTTTTATTTCTTCCTTACCGACTTGGATGTCTTTCTTCTTTTTCTTGTCTGCTTGCTGTGGCTAGAACTTCCAGTACGATGTTGTATATAAGTGGTTAGAGTGGACATTTTTTCTTCTTGTTCCTGACCTTAGGAGAAAAGTTCTGTTTTTCCCCATTGAGGATGATGTTAGTTATGAGTTTTTCATTTATGGCCTTTATTATGTTGAGGTATGTTCCCTCTACACCTACTTTGCTGAGGGTTTTTATCATAAATGTTGTACTGTATCAACAATTAGACATTGTTGGGGTAGTCTTCAATGGGCCCTCAGTGTCCCTGGAGTTTTTTTCTGAAATGCCAAGAATATAAGGCCCTGACTCTACCCAGGTCATTTTTCATTTGCAATGAGCAACACTGAGAAATGCAGTGAGCGGGCTTGTCACCATTTACGAACAAGTGTTCTCTTTGTTAATGTAACCAATTGCATGTGTCTATCTAGGTCCACTTCTGTCATTCCAACACATCTACCCACTATGGGATTTGGGAGCCAAGGAAATCATCAGGAACTTAAATCTTTGGCTACTACGTTTGTCATGATTTTTAAAGCCTGTTTCTGGTCCAGGCATCACGTATGTATCTTCTGCCACCTTCAGTTAAACAATACCAGGTCAACTTGTTAGCTTGCAAGTAGGATAAAAATCTCAGACTTTTCAGAGTTCTTGATAGGCATTATCTACTAAAGTTGAAGATACACACCCAGCAATTGCACTCGTAAGTTTATAATGAAATGCAGGCAACATATATTAAAGGATTTGTACAAGAATGTTCATAACAGCATTTTAAAATTTCATTCCTCATACTTTTGCTTAAATTTCTTTTTTAATATTTCAAGGCTAGAATGATCCTTGTGGTAATGGATTAGAGTTGGCAACATCGGTATGAAATCACTATTAGCTTAATATAGATACAACTGCATATATAAAAAAATACTTACAGATAGGTGGACATACACAGATTAGCGCACACACATATATATCTCTTTGCTGTGTCATCTGAGAGGGGCTTAAAAGAAATGATACCTTCTCAGCCAACGATCATACCTAGCAGCCAGATTTTTTTTTTTTTAATGTTTATTTATTTTTAAGAGAGAGGGACAAAATGCGAGCAGGGGAGGGGTAGAGACAGAGAGGGAGACACAGAAACGGAAGTAGGTTCCAAGCTCCCAGCTGTTAGCACAGAGCCCGATGAAGGGCTCAAACTCATGAAACATGAGATCATGACCTGGGCCAAAGTTGGATGCCTAACCGACGGAGTCACCCAGGTGTCCCAGACTTTGGTTTCTAATACTTTTCTCTGATAAAAGGAACCAGGGATCCCTGGGAGAAATGGTGGATAATAGAACTGGGACAAGAAATATACAAGCTGACCCTCGAGTATTTTGTAGTGCTAGAAAGTAAGGAAATTATTAAAAATGAAAACAAAGTGGGGTGAATGGGTGGTTCAGTCAGTGAGTGTCCAACTCTTGATTTTGGCTGAGGTCATGATCCCAGGGTCATAGGATTGAGCCCCAAATCGGGTTCCACAGTGAGCAGGGAGCCTGCTTTAGATTCTTTCCCTCTCCATCTCTCCCTTTTCCTTTGCGCCTCTCCCTAGCTCATGTGCAGTGCACTTTCTCTTCTCTCTCAGAAATAAAAAAAAAAATTAAAAAAACAAAGAAAAAGCTAACACTGAGAGAAGTATGTCAAAAAGAGTAATCACCTGAGATTCCTATGGCCAAAGCTGGAACAATCTGAGTAGCAAAATAAGTAAAATTATAATAAAATGATATTAAATTAATAATATTAAAATAACATCCATATTTCAAAGTATAAAACCAATATCCACATGTTCATACTGATAAACATGAATAAATGATTAATGGAGGAGAGGAGACAAATCCGACACTGTCTTCAAGAGACAGTGGAGCAACATGATAGGTACTACCTCGGCCAGGTAGTCAAAGTCTACATCAATAGTCATAAATCACACTGATATTATGTATCAATGATATGATGTAACCTTCCTCTCAATAATCTATAATCTTAGTCCTAACGTGAGAAACACACCAAACAAATTCCAACAGTTAAGCATCCTACAAAACACCTGGCCAGCACTCCTCAAAGCCATCAAGTTTACCAAAAACGAAGGTTTGAAAAACTGTCACATCCAAGAGGAACCTAAGAAAACATTAAAATTAAATGAGATGTGGTATAGTGACTGAAATCCTGTAACAGGAGGGGAAAAAAGGACATTAAGTTAAAAACTAAGGAAATCGGAATAGACTTTCATTAATAATAATGTAATAATATTGGTTCATTAATTGTGACAAATGTACCATACTAATGTAAAAATGTTAGTAATAGGGGAAACTAAACAGTCTGTGGGAATACTCTGGGCTTTTGCCTCAATTTTTCTGTAAATCCAAAACTATTCTAAAAAATAATGTCTATTAAAAAAAAACCCTTCTCTTTCAAAACCCATTAGAAATCTTGTCTCCTCCAACAGACTATCCCTGAGCTCCTCAAACTTAAAGGAGACCGCTCCTTCCTCAGAACCCACCTTACAACACCTCTGTTGAAAACCTACCCCATTTTGTCCAACAAACTTATAAACATATTTCATTTCCCCTAAATCATAAGTATCTTAACCTCAACCAAATATCTGCCTTTTCATGTTACTTAATATACAATTCGTTCAAAGCAAAATTTAGCAACCAACTAATCCAGATGAAAGTCACTTTCAGTTACGGTGAGTTAGTTATCTCCTAAGGCAGTTCCATTCTACTTTTGAGTGATTCTAATAATTAGAAAGTGCTTCCTGCTGGGCTGAAACCAAATGTTCTATAATGTCCTCATTTATTGCACGAAGAGTACTATATCTCCAGCACCTGGTGGACAACAGACACTCAAAAAAATACTTCTTTTTGAATGAGTAAATGGTTAGCTGGTTAAAGGGCTGCAACTTCTATTACCCCTCCCCAACAATTTACTGTGCAACTAATGGCCGTCCTCCTGATAATACGCTCACATAATATGCAGGCATTTAATTCTTCACACTCTTATCGCACGTTTTATAAACAATTTAAGTAAAACTATGAGAGGTTTGGTAATTTTGTGCACTTACAGTAAGTGAGGAAGGGACTGGGGTCAGCAGATCCCCGCGAGTGTACAATTGACCAGAAATGAGGCAGACACCCAGGGCTGCGGCGGCGGGGCTGCTTCTGTGTCCCCGGGGAAACGCCCCGGGAAGAGCAGCCACGCGGGGGCTCGTCCACGCCACAGCCCCGCGGCTCCGGGCAAATCCCTTCACCTCCAGTTGGCCTGCTTCCTCAAAATAAACAGCTCGCATCCTCTTAAGCCTTCACCCGGTCCAAGTCCCTAGTACTCTGGACTATTAGGATTTTGTTTGTTTTCCCCAAGTTTTCAAATTCGAATCACTTTAACACTGCACAAAAATCTCCCGTAAATCGCGTTCCCGCTCGGTCCCCTCAACTGACAAGTGAGAGGCTTGACCACAAATATCTTCGTGGCGGCTTCCACTCTTTCGAGTCTTTGTTTTTTTAACCTTTTTTTTTTTAAATTTTTTAGTGTTTATTTATTTCTGAGAGACATAGAGGCACAGCGTGAACAGGGGAAGGGCAGAGAGAGAGGGAGACACAGAATTGAAAGCAGGCTCCAGGCTCTGAGCCATCAGCACAGAGCCTGACGTGGGGCTCGAACTCACAGACCGTGAGATCATGACCCGAGCTGAAGTCGGCCGCCCCACCGACTGAGCCACCCAGGCGCCCCTCTTTCGAGTCTTTTTCCCACCCTGCCCCATAAGGGGCAGCTTACAAACAACACTGAAAGTAAATACAAATCCGCAGGCTTGACGGCAAGGCTTCCGAAAAGGAGGCACTTTTACAACGTTACAAGAAAAACCTGAGGAAACCCCGTCCCATGTGACTCTCGAAGGAAGAAAGGGTGGGGAAGAATCCTCTCTCACGTCGCCAAATCTCTGAGGTAAAGATTAGATCTGGCAAGTCTGAGGGAAAAAACACCCTGGCAGAAGAATTAAGAAAAACGTGAAGAGCCTGGTCCGCAGTAGCTGTAAACACACCTACCCGATCAGCAGGTCCGTGGCGCCACGTCACCTCCCAAACTTCCAGAACGTTCCAAGACTAGCGAGAAGTACGGCTGGCTGCAAAGCAGAGAGGCACAAACGCGTCGGTGGCCGCCCCAGCACTGCTTGCTCTCCAGGCGCTGCGCTTCCGCGCAGCCGCAGACCTTGCTAACTTTGGCACCGGCTTCCTGATCTTTAAGTGGCAAGATTTGAAAGATCCTGGAAGTGGTTAGGAGAAAGTAAGTTTGTTTTTTTTGTTTGCTTTTTTGTTTTGTTTTGTTTTGTTTTTTGCTTTTGAGTTGTTGTTTCGTTTGACTTACTTGCCTGGAGTTAATTTTTCACAATTTTCTAAAATTTAGGCTCAATTCTCTTACCCTTATTACTGACAACATAAGGTCACAGCGGCCTCAGGTTTACCCAAACTATGAAAAAATACTTGTTCCTTAGTAGCTGTAACTATAACATATAAGAAACCCGTGTGTTTGCTCTTTTGGAATCCATTGTTTTCAACCTAACTCAAGCTCAGCAAATTATTAAGTACTGGTGTTCACAACTGTAAAAACTGAAAAAGAAAAAGCCACCACTTGTCTAGAGCTTAATGGTTAGGATGCAAAACTATTTATGTCTTTCTTAGTAAAATATGTATTGCTGGGAAGAAAAATAATGCTCTAGAAAAAAATCCTTTAGAGCCCACTTGTAATATGGATCCTTTATTCCCTAACGTAACTATTTTGTAAATTTTGACTCGCATATCTGGTATTATTAAAATTAGGGGCACTATTTTGCTGCCCCTGTTGGACAGTTTGTTAAAGCCGGGACAGGGCAGGTGAGATTAATCAAGACCTGACTCCAGCCACACCTGTGGATTCAGGAACTCAAGGAATTGACTCAGCTGCTGGTGTGGGCAGGAAGGTTAGGTTGCCGGAGGACCCTCCTTGGAAGGTCCTCATGTTTCTAGCTGGCTAATTGCCAAGAGGCAGAAATCTGAGATTAAACTGCAGAGGCTCTCAACAAGTAGGAGTGCAAGATAGCCTTCCCTTTCTACCTGTGATACTACAAGGAGACTTAGCTGGAGTGAGAGCAGAGACTCTAGTTGTGGTAGTGAAACTGGCAAGTGCAAAGGGTCCATTCAGGGGAGGGTACTGAAGTTCTGGGCAACTGATCAGAACAGGGAGGGAAAAGAAAACTAACCTTCTTGAAAACCTGCTTTTGTACCAAGTACTATACCAGATACTTTTCATACATGATTTGATTAATCTTCTCCATAAATCCTATAAAGTATATGTTATTCTTATTTTAAAGATGAGGGAACTAGGACTCGGAGTCATCAATTTAGTTGGCCTAAATGCTATAGCTAGTGAAAAAAGAGCTGAGATTCAAACCTAAATCTATCAGATGTCTGGGCCGCATCCCTACCTCTCCAGCTCCTCCTCGGCACAAAGGCCCAGTTATAAGATCTGGAAAACATCATTTAGGTTACATAAGTATAAAAATGACTTAGCAGAAAGCCACAGACTGTGGAGATAGCATTGATAGTTCATCTTTCCTTCCTTCCTTTAATTTATCCTTCATTTTTTTTTCAATCAACAAATATTTGATTGTGTAGAAAAATAGCCTAGTCTCTGGTGTCAAACAGCCTGACTTCCTATCATGGCCTCCACCATTTACTTAGCTATGTGAACACAGATAAGTGACAGCTTCTCGGTTTTGTTATCGTAAACTAAGAATAATAATTGTACCAGTTCATAGATTGTTATATGTAAGCCTTCTAAAGCAGTGCCTAAAAGAAGCAGTCAATATATTTCACGTGCTCTCGTTATTCAGATGTTCCCTTAATGTTATCCGACAGTATCTGCCCAGTCCATTCCTTCTCCCCCTCTCCTAGATAACTGTTTCATACTTTCTCCTTTCTTTAAATCTCTCACACCTTTTCCTCACCCTCACTTTCAGCTGAAGGTCTTCCTTACTATTTAATTGAGATAAATCAAAGTATCCAAAAGCGAACTTTCCACTGAGGCCCACAGCACATCCACCCATCTATCGTCATCTCTACCCGCAGACTTTGCTTTCCCCCCCGTCACGGTAGATTAACTGTGCATGCTCTTAAATAAGGCCAACCCTGCAGATGGACGCTAGATCCCATTTCTTCTTGTTGCTCAAGAACGTAGTTCCAACAGTTTTCTCCTGTCTCTCTTACAACATGAGTTTTCTCCTCTTCCCTGGACCATTCCCATTAGGAAATAATTATGCCATTATTTCTCCCATCTTAAAATCTCTTGTCCCCTCTTTGCATTCCAGCTACCCATCCATTTTTCTACTCTCTTTTACAGTAAAACTCAAAAGGATTGTAATTTCTGTTTCTAATGCCTCTTCTCAAATTCTCTCTTAAACTTATGACAAGGAGGCTGGCTTTTTCATTTCCACCATGCCACAGAAATTGCTCTTGTCATGGTCATTGTTAAATCCAGCAGACAATTTTCAATACTAATTTTACTTAGTCAATCAACAGCATTTGTTACAGTTGACCACTTTCTCCTCTTGGAAGTACTACTTCTTATCCCATACCATGGTTTTCCTATACCTCATTGGGCAGTTTTCAACAACTTTTATTGTTTTTTTTTAAATAACCAACCTCTTCGGAGCACCCCCAAATACATACAGTCTTTGGACCTCTTTTCTTCTCTGGCTATATTCACTCCCTTGGTGAGCTCATCAATTCATGGCTTTAGATATAATCCATATGCTGACAAATCCCAAGATTGTGTCTCCAGCTTTAGCTTTTCCCCTAGACTCCAGCTGGTATAGAAGCTTCCTATTAAATATTTCCACTAAAAGACAGTGAAATTTCACACTCCTAAAACTGAACTAATTTCCCTCTGTAAACCTATACCACCCATAGTCTTCCCCATCACAGTTAATATCTCACACTTGTTGTTAAATATAAATATCTGGCTTGTTTCTAATATGCCCCATCTCATCCATCAGGAAATCTTGTGGCCTGTACCTTCGAAATATACCCATATCCTCATCACCTCCCTTGTCTGAACCACGATGACCAATGACCTGGATTATTGCAATCACCTCCTAACAGATCTCCCTATTTATGCCTTGTCCCTTACAGTCCTTTTTCAACATAGCAACCAGGGTAATCTTATTAAAATAGAAGTTAGAATTAAAGCTTAAGTCCTTCTGATGACCTACACTGGCCTAAGTGAGCCAGTTACCCTAGTATCTATCTAAACCCCTCCTACTACTAATTTTCTAACTTACTTTTTCTGTTCCAGACACATTCTATTCCATACCTTCCTGTCCTCATATCTCCAGGCATGCTCCTGCCTCAGGGCTTTTGAACCAGTTTTTCTAACGTGCTCTCTTCCCAAATATAGTCATAGTTCACTCTCTCTCTCCCCTCCTTCACATCTTACTTAGCTCAACTGTCATCTTCCCAGTAAAGCCCACCTTGACTTCCTCATTTAAAATTAGAACCACTCCTGATCCCTCTTAACCTGCTGTGTTTGTTTGTTTTTCATGTCATTTGCTACCATCTAACATATTACATATTATGTTTTTTGTTTATAGCCTTTCTTCTCTCACTAGAATGTAAACTCTACAAGAGCATGGACTTTTGTTCACTGATGAATCTCTAGCACCTAGAACAATGTCTGGTACCTAATAAGCAGTAATAAATCTAATTAAATTTTGAAGTATCATTCACCCTGACATATAGAGTACTTTCTAGTTTGTGTCTCAATGAGAACATATCAGACTTCATTGAATGTTAGTAGCCATAATGTGAACAGTACCAGTGGGTCTTCTATTTTTATTAAAATTCTTAGCCTTATTACTATTCGGCTTGAACTAATTTATTTCAAGCTTTGGTCTTCTGGGTTCAGGCTAACTAATTTGTCTGAGAAGTATTTACTGGAAATAACTGTTTAGCAGCTAACCCTGCTAACGAGCTTTCATTTGGGAGGCTTATGTATTACCATGATTCATTTATTAACAGAATAAATAAGGCTGTTTGAGTTGTGCTTTGAAAGGTCGTCTACACAATTCGGGTCCAAATATATTGAAACCGACTACACAGATATATTTGGCAGCTCTGTAACAGCTCAACTCTGTGATTCACTACTCCCTAGAATTCCTACACAGAAATATGTTTAATTTACATTCTTATTTAGTGTTAGAACATTCCTAATTCAGCAGCTGTGAGAAAGTTATAATGAAAAATTAATTCCATAAATTATTGATTCCTGAATGGAAAATGTAAGCTTGAACTTGAAAGCATAGAATCAATAAAAAATATATATTTCATAAGCCTTGCAATGCCGTATTTCCACATTAGTTGTAGAATGACAAGGTGTTAGGAGACAGTGCGAAGAATAGCTTAATGTTTTTTTGTGAGATGCCTCAGTTGCATAAGCAGCAGCAAACCCTCTAATCTACTTAGTGGCTTGAATGCTTTGATAGATCTATGATAATCAATGTACTTCAATATTTTTCCCTTTCCAGTTGCACATACTGAACGAGCATTTTCTTTTGAGGCTCTACTGCATGTTGTTTTTGTTATCCACTTCACTCCTGACATTCTGGCCTTGATGTTGTAAACCGTCAAAAGGAAACGCACACACACACAAAGACTAAGGGAATGTAGAGGAAATCTGATGAAAGAAAAGTGGCTGTTTTCAAATCTAGCCTTTCCCCAGTTTCATTGATGCATGAACTGATACAGTTCACCGTGTATATAAATTCCTATTTTTAAATGATCAAATATAAACAGTTTATTGTATTGAAACAACAGCCTCAATTTAATTAAACCATAGGATGTTTTAAAAAAGAGCTGGTTGTGGGGCCCCTGGGTGGCTCAGTCAGTTAAGTCAGCTCAGGTCATGATCTCAGGGTCCATGGGTTCAAGCTCCACGTTCAGCTCTGTAGCTCAGACAGCCTCTCTCTCAAAAATAAATAAAACTTAAAAAAAATTTTTTTAAATAAAAATAGCTGGTTGTTTGGTTTCAAAAGCTTTTTTTTTTTTTTTTAAATAGGTTTGGGTATGTATATGGTTTAGATAAAGCAAAACATATTAAGTTGTTTACTCAGGCGTTAAGAAAGAATTTTTGCACTCCCCCACCACACTGGTTCTATTCATCCTCTGACTTAAATTTCTCCTGGGTTCTCAACTGTCTCTCAATGATAATCCCTTGTGCTTTAGCTATTGTTGGTTTAATGTAATTATTGAGTGTAGCTGTAATTTAATGGTTAATTCCTCAAAGTTTAGATGTTTTGACAGATTCTTGTTTTGGGCAAGGGAAACTGCCTTCAGTTCTCAGTCGTAATGTAAAAGCAACCTGGAGGAAAATTCAACACAGCAGCAAAAACTAGGTCTGAGAACATAAAAATTCCTGAATTTAAGGCATTTTGAACTGGATAAATAAATTTCTACCCGTCAAAGCATATGAAAAGGAATTAAAAAAATACATAATATCTATCTCTTTGTCCCTGCGTCAGATTAATTGTATGTGCCAATTAGAAATTTTGTGGTTATGCACTGATTTTTGAGGCAGAGTTCTTTTTCTTTTTAATTGAAGTATAGTTGACAATGCAATATTATATTAAATTCAGGTTTACAACGTAGTGATTTGACAATTATATATATTATGAAATGCTCACCGCAATAAGTATAATTATCATCTGTCACCATACAAAGTTATGATATCACTGACTATATTCCCTATTGCTGTACTTCTCATCCCCATGACTTATTGTAAAACTGGGAGTCTGTACCTCTTAATCTTCTTCACCTATTTCACCGATCCCCACAACCCTCTCTCTTCTGGTAACTACCAATTTGAGTTTGTTCTCTGTATTTATGAGTTTCCGAGTCTGGTTTTGGGTTTGTTCATTTGTTTTTTAGATTCCACGTGTAAATGAAATCTTATGCTAGTTACCTATTTCTGTCTGACTTATTTCACTTGGCATAATACATTCTAGGTCCATCCATGTTATTGCAAATGGCAAGTAATATTACCTTATGGCTGAGTAATATTCCAGGATATACATATAGCCTCTCTTGATGGACAATTAGGGTGCTTCCATATGTTGGCTATTATAAATAATACTGCAATAAACATAGGGGTGCATGTATCTTTTTGAATTACTGTTTTCATTTTCTTCTGGTAAATACCCACCATTAGATTACCGGAATCATGTGATTGTTATTTTAATCATTTTGAGGACTCTCCATACTGTTTTCCATTGTGGCTGTACCAATTTACATTCCCACCAACAGGGCATTAGAGTTTCCTTTTCTCCACATCCTTGCCCACATTTCCTATTTCTTGTCTTTTTGATATTAGCCATTCTGACTGGTGTGAGGAATAACCCACTGTGGTTTGGATTCACATTTCCCTGATGAACAGCATCTCATGTGTCTTGTAGCTACCTGTATGTCTTTTGTGGAAAAAGGACTATTCGGCTCCTCTGCTCATTTTTTTAATTAGTTTTTTTTGGTGTTGAGTTGTATAAGTTCTTTATGTATTTTGGATATTAACCCCTCATCAGATATATCATTTGCGAATACCTTCTCCCATTCAGTAGGTTGCCTTGTTTTGTTGATAGTTTCTTTCACTGCACCAAACCTTTTTAGTTTAATGTAAAAATCCCAATTGTTTATTTTTGCTTTTGTTTCCTTTGCCTGAGGAGACAGCCAGAGTTGTATTAATTACCTCTTTATCTCTTCTCCCCTTTACTTCCACTATCTCTCTTGTACTACATCCATAAAGAGCTAGAAGGAAACAGCTGGGCAGGAAGGAGGCAGCAGGCTGCATGTTGAGAAATGTAGTGTCCCAATATATAGCATTGTAGGCAGGGGCAGAGAGCGGATGAACCCAAGAGCGGTGCAAACTGAGAATTTTGTAGTTTTTTATGTGCTCTGTCATTTGAAAGTAACAGAAGATTAGACAGTAAGAACGGCCAGTACAGGGAAAGTTCAATAGGTCAATGACTAGTAGACATAGAAATTGAAATAAGATCTGACATATACATAAGTGGAGAGAGAACAGGACCAAAAGAAACATACACATTCTATCTGTTGATGAACACTTAAGTCTGAGGACTCTTCCAGAAAAGTGAGTAAAAGAAGAGAAAAAAATCAACATGGAACCAATGAAAAAATATTTCAGAACAAAGGAAAGGAAATGGCACCATAAAGACTGAAAGGAAAGGCATAAAAATGATCTGCACGATCAAAAGAAAGCTTCAAGAGACAATCTGCATCCTTAATAGAGAACAAAAAGCCACGTGTGTTTTATAAACATGCATCCATAAAGTGTGAGAAGAAAGATAGAAGCAGGATGAAATGGAAACGCAAGAGAATGTTATGAATAAAATAAAGGACAGGCAGTGATACCAAAATAATGCAACCGCAGAATTAAAATCCCCTTTGGCAATAAAGAAAGACTTGACTCTGCAAGAATATTGAATAAATAATGAGGGTTACTTGAGATACTCCTCGTGAAGAGATAAGGGTCAGAGGCAGGTGGAACAGATAAAAGCAGGAAAATAGAGAAAAGATAATTGGTATTCATGAAGAGGAGACTAAAACAAATGGAAGAAAATCCAATCTATGATGGGAAAAACACTTTCCTGGCGAGAAAAAAAAGCCCATAGATGCAGACAGTAAGAAATAGCCATGCTTTTGCCAAAAATAAATGACAAAGACCTACATCTAGACAAGCCTGAGAATGTTTTTAATTACATGTCTACGGAAGAAATTCTACAAAGATCTATGAAGGAAATAAAAGATGTTTCCTAGAAAGCACAAAAAAAAAAAAAAGTTCACTTCAGACTTCTCTGCTGCCACACTGAATTCTAGGAGATAATTATTCTAAGCTATTTTTCAGCTAACTGAGAGATAAGAACAGGCAATGAGCACTCAAACGAGTTAAATGAAGACATAAATCTAAAGAATTGTAAGTATAGTCACAAAAGCTAGACACGAATGTAATGCATTAATTTATGCACCTCTTCAGATCCTTTGACCCCTTGCCTCCCTGGTTTCAGCAGTTGCTCAGCTTCCCAGCCCAAGCAGCCCAGTCAAAGGCTCTTGCCTTCCTACAGTAGTAAGTCCTGATTGCTCCAATTGGATTTTGCCTCCTGACACCACCAGCTGGATCAGCCTTCCCAGGCAGGAAGTCTATCTTTGGCATGGGCTCCATTATACATGCTGTACTGTGGGAGCTGTGCTGGCCCAGTGAGATGCATGGAGGGAGGCTTGGCTTCTCCAGGAGCTGCCAGTAGGTGCCCAGGTCACGGTCTGTAAGTATGGAGGAGTTGACTCTGATGGGGTAAACTTTGAGCAATGTTTCTTCTTTCTCCTCATTGTTCTAAGATTCAGAAGCACCACTAGCCCTTCCAAATGTGTCCTGTGTGACCAAGCAAGCAGCTATTTCATGAAGCCGAGCATAGCTTGCCTCCTTGTATCTGGTTCCCTCCTTCCCTGTTTTACTTTACTTTCTCCCTCACTGTTAACTTCCCTGGGATTCAGCCTTCTGATAAAACATGCGTTCCACACGCTTTGCCTTAGGTTCTATTTTCTGGAGAACTGGGCTAAAACAGAAGTCAATATTACTCTTAAAATGGAAGACACATCATGTAAAAATTCTGAATGATAATCTGGATCCAAACACTCAAAACATCTAAACAATATCAGAGAAAGGAGTAAGCAAAGGGCATAAGGCCACAGGAGAGTGGTGGAGAGAGAGGTGTGCTAATTTCTCATTTCCAGCAGGGGAAACTCAAAAGATTCATTATACATTTGATTCCTGTGGATTGGAGAAATATAAGGTAAAGAATGTTTTAGGGAAAATAGTCTTAACTGCATGGAGAATTAGAATACTAAGTTCTCAAAACATTAGAGAAAAGGAAATGAAATCTGATTTGGAGAGAAAAAAATCACAAAAGAAGGAAGTTTAAAACAAAAATCTAAAACAAAATGACAAAATTAACAAATTTAATCTTAGAAATGATGAGTATATTTAAAGAAAAATAAAAGCATACACCATCAAATAAAAAAGAGAATGGTAGGGATAATAAAACAATTTTGGAAGCTGGAAGCAAAAGGAGTGACAATTAACCTAATAAATCCAAGAAAGCTAAAGCCTAACACAGTAATGGGGAGAGTCAGAAAGCAACTCAGAACTTCCTGGGGCTTAGAAATTTGTTTCAGTTTCTGCTGTATCAGAGGTGTGACTTAGAGGCAGAATTATTAAAAGCCTGTTTAAGAAGCATTCAGAATCCAAGATCCTCTACTCAAAGGCAGTTGACTCCTCTTTCCTCACCTTGGCAGAATCAGAGGCTCTTTCTCTGGAAAGGGTAGTCTGATAGTCTTTGACTGGGGGACTCCAGGTGCAACTAAAAGTGGATTTTGCTAAAAACAGGAGGATAAGAGAACACGTACACACAGAAAGTGATACCCTCTTCCATAATCTACCATAAGCACCCTTAGAATGTTGATATCAAGGTCATTTCTTCCAGACAGGAGATAGGAAGATTTTTATTCTATGAGGAATCTAACTAGATTAGATGAAAAGACCTCAAGATGCTGACAGTGGTGTTTCACAAAAAATGGACCCAATCAGATGATTCTGCCAAGAAGCCTACCATCAACAAGTCCAACTCACTTGCATATAATTTCCAAAAAAGATTCAAGTCCCTAAAATATGAGCAAAAAGCTCAAAAATGCCTCTAATGTAAAAAATAGAGACGGAAACAAATAGAAAAAAAGCAAATTGGAAGAAACTCATTGTGCAGAGAGTATGAAACTAAAAAATAGTGTATGCCCTCAGATGAGGAAAATACTGCATCCACGGAACAAGAAAAAAATACTCTTAGGGAAAATTTCAAAGAACAAAATAAAGAATAAAATAGCAATAATGAAAATTCAAAGCTGAATAGAAGGACTGGGAGATAAGGCAATACCCCAAGAACTAAAGGACAAAGACAAAGAGATGAATTAAAGGACAAAGACAAAGAGATGAATTTGAGGGAAAAGGTATTAGCAGTCCCATATCTAATAACAGGAGTTCCAAAAAGACAGAATAGAGAAAGCAGAGGAGGAAGAAATCATTGAATGAATTATTTTTCTACAATGGAAAACATGAGTTTCCAAACTGAAAGGGCCTCCCACATGTGTAAGACAATGGATGAAAATATACTCAGGTCAAGTACATAGTCATATTATTTCATAATATCAAGGACAAAGAGAAAGTCCTACAGTTCTCCAGCCTACTTACAAAAACAAAAGTGAACAAACAAACAAAAAGACCAAGAATCAGAATAGCATCAGACTTAACACCAATACTGTTAACAACATATTCAAACTTAGAAGTAAAATTATTCCCATTCAAGAATGTTGTATTCAGTTAAGCTATCTTCTAAGTGCCTGGGTAGAATAAAGGTGTTTTCTGCCTTTCAGGTTCCTAAAAATTGTGCCTTTCATGGATCCCTTTGGATCCCCCCGAAACTAGAACACAAAACAAAGAGGAAGATGTGGGACCTAGTTAATGGGGAGTTTAATGAGGCAAGAAGTGAAGGAATCTTCATGAACTCCTAGAGAATAAGCTATCCAGACTGGAGGACGATAAGTTGAAATGAATGAGCCCTTTTCTAGTTAGTTCGAGTTAGTTCGAGTTAGTTCTTTTCTAATTAGTTAGTTCTGTGCTTTTAAACTCATTTGACTTGTTTGGTGTGCAAAAAGTTTTAATAATATTAAAGACTCATCTATGTTTTATTTATTTATTTATTTATTTATTTATTTATTTATTTATAATTTAAATCCAGTGTAGTTAACATATACTGTTATATTACTTTCAGGTATACAATACAGTGATTCAACAATTCTTTTTTTTTTTTTTTTGATTCAACAATTGTATACATTACTCAGTGCTCATCATGATAAGAGTACTCTAAATCCCCTTCACCTATTTCACTCATTCCCCCCCACCCATCTCCCCTCTGGTAGACATCAATTTATTCTTTTTAGTTAAGAGTCTGCTTTTTGGTCAGTTTGTCTGTTTTTTCTTTGTTCATTTATTTTGTTTCTTAAATTCCACATTTGAGTGAAATCATATGGTGTCTTTCTCTGACTGATTTATTTCACTTAGCATTATAGCCTTTACTAGATCCATCCATGTTGCTGCAAATGGCAAGATTTCATTTTTTATGACTAACTTTCCACTGTATATATATATTTATATCTATATCTATACCTATACCTATATATCTATATGTCTACATATCAATATCTTATCTATAGTTTGACTTTCTTTTATGACTAACTTTCCACTGTATATATATATTATCTATATCTATACCTATATCTATATATCTATATGTCTACATATCAATATCTTATCTATAGTTTGATATATATATCTTTTCCCATTCATCTATTGATCAATACTTGACTGCTTCCATAACTTGGTTCTTGTAAATAATGCTGGAACAAACATAGGGGGCCATATATCTTTTCAAATTAGTGTTTTTGTTTTCTCTGGATAAATATCCAGTAGTGAAATTACTGGATTATGTGTTATTTCTATTTTTAAGTTTTTGAGGAACTTCTGTACTGTTTTCCACAGTGGCTGCACCGGTTTGCATTCCCACCTACAGTGCATGAGGATTCCTTTTTCTCCACATGCTTGCCAACACTTGTTTCTTATGTTTTTTGTTTTATCCATTCTGACAGGTATGATGTGCTATCTCACTATGGTTTTTATTTGCATTTCCCTGATGATGAATGCTGTTGAGCATCTTTTCATGTGTTTGTTGGCCATCTATGTGTCTTCTTTGTAGAAATGTCTGTTCATGTCTCCTGCCTACTTTTAATTTGATTTCAGGTTTTTTTGGCATTGAGTTTTGTAAGTTCTTTATATATTTTGTATATGTATCGGACATGTCATTTCAAATACCTTCTCGTATTAAACAGGTTGTCTTTTAGTTTTGTTGATTATTTCCTTTGCTGTGCAGGAGCTTTTTATTTTGATGTAATTCCAATAGTTTATTTTTGCTTTTATTTTCCTTGTATGTAACTGCTTTCATTTCTCTTGCTGCTTTTAAAATTCTCTCTTGATAACCACTTTTAACCATTTTAATTACTATGTATTGGTGTGAACCTTCTTGATTTTGTTTGGGGTTCTTTGTGACTCCCCAATCTGGATTTCTGGTTCCTCCCCCACATTTGGGAAGTTTTCAGCTATTATTTCTTCAAATAAATTTTCTGTCCCTTTTCCTCTCTTTTCTTCTTCTGGGATCCCTATAATGAGAATGTTAGTATGCTTGATGGCATTACTGAGTTCCCCAAGTCTCATTTCATTTATTATTATTATTATTATTATTATTATTATTATTATTATTATTATTATTCTCTCCTTTTTAGCCTGATTGCTTTCCATTACTCTGTCCTTCAATTTACTGATATGTTTTTGTGCTTCCTCTAGTCTACTTATTCCATCTAGTTTATTGTCAATTTCCATTATTGAGTTCTTCATCTCTGATTGGTTCATTTTATGTTTTCTCTGTTAATGGTTTCACCAAAGCCTTCCACTCCCCATCAGTCATATTACTCGTCTCTGTTTCATTTAGGTCTCATGTCCTGTTCTTTCATTTGGGACATGTTCCTCTGTCTCATTTTGTCTAATTCTCTGTGTCTGCTTAAATGTGTTAGGAAAGCCAACTATGTCTCCTCCTCTTGAAGCTAGTGGCTTTATGAAGAAGAGGTCCTGTAGTGCTCTGCAGTGGAATATCCCCTGTTCACCAGAATCTGGTGCTTCAGGAGGGTCTCCTCTGTGTGTTGCACATGCCCTACTGTTGTTGCTGTGCTGCTTGTGCCTTCAGTCCAGTCATCTGCTTTGGCTGTCTTTGGCCTGTTTTGGGCAGGGTTTGGTTTGTGTGTTGTTACTGGGCCAGTCTGGGGCCGCTTTGGGCTTGAGTCGAGTCAGACTAAGTATTTGCCAGAGATGCAGTAGCATGAAACTTCAGGGTGCCTTCCCTGTGTTGTCCCCTGAGAAGCTTTTTTTTTGTTGGGCAGGGCCTGCAGTCAGTCCCAACGTCTGCCTTCAGCCCACTGCTGGGGCTGCAGTTGGACTGGTGTATGTAGTTATCTTCCCCTCTTTCTGGGGCAGGAGTCACTTTGGAGTGGTACTGGCCCCTGTTGGGATAGCTTGTACACTGCCAGACCTGTGACACCACTTTGGATGGTCTCTTGCCAAGGGCATATTGGAGGGGGCAGGTCTGTAGAAGAACATGAGGGCAGGGTGTACAGAACCAGCAAGGTCCATAAGGGACCTGCATCTGCTTGGGAATACTTCTCTGAGGCTGGCCAGGTTGGAGGGACTAGACCTGCAGAAGTGCAAAGGGGTGCTGTTAGCAAACTAGATGGAGAGTGATGGCTCTATGCTGATTCCTGTAGGTCTTTTTGCATCTAGACTGTGGGGCAGGAGAGGGAAATGGCACTACTAGCTCTTTCGTTCTTGGAGAAGGTTCCCAAAGATCCCTGCCCCTTCACCACATGCTCTGTGATTAGTAAATGAATCTTCTGTATACCTCAGGTGGTTTTTTTTTTTTTTCCCAGTTTATTTTGAGAGAGAGAGATGCAGGAGGGGCAGAGTGGCAGAGAGAGAGAGAGAGAGAGAATCATAATCATAAGCACTGTCAGCACAGAGCCCAATGCGGGGCTCACACCCACAAACTGTGAGATCATGACCTGAGCTGAAACCAAGAGTTGGACACTTAACCGAGACACCCAGGAGCCCCTACATCAGGTGTTTTTTAACCTACTGCTTCTATGCTGTATGTATCTCCATGTGGCCCTTTGCCACATGTTTGCTCTGTGTTATCTCTTTAAAGGTGAGGACTCCACTCTCCCAGCTCTCCTAGAGCCCAGCCTGCTGAGTTTTAAAGTTCCAGGTGTTAAGCCCCATGGCTTCTTAGGCCCTCTGTTTTTCAAAGCCAAATGTTATGGGAATTTGTCTTCCCCGTGTGGGTTCCCCACGACTGGGGTGCCTGGTGTGGAGGTCTGGTCCTGTCTCCTCTCCACACCTGCTGTGTCCCTCCCTCCCGCCGATAGTCCCACAGGACCGTTCAGCTCCTGATCGAGTCTCTGCCCTTCCTGCCCTCTTTGATGTGGCCTCTTCTTTACATTTGGCTGTGGAGAGTTGGCTCTGCCAGTCTTTGGGTCATTTTCTGGGTAATTACACTGACACGGGCGTTACCTGGTTGTATCCATGGGACAAAGTGAACTTGGCATCCTCCTACTCTGACAGCTCCCCTGAATCCCTATCATCTGTCTTTTAATTTTCTTTTGATAGAGTGAGAGAGCAAGTGAGCGGGGGGGGGGGGGGGGGGGCTGAGAGAGAGGAAGAGAGAGAGAATCCCAAGCAAGCTCCATGCTGAGATCGTGACCTGAGCCAAAGTCAAGAGTCAGACACTTAACGGACTGAGCCACCATTTCTTTTAAATGTTTATTTATTTATTTTTGAGAGAGAGAGAGAGAGAGAGAGAGAGAGAGAGCAGGAGCAGGGGAGGGGCAGAGAGAGAGAGGGAGAGGGAGAGAGAATCTGAAGCAGGCTCCAAGCTGTCAATACAGAACCTGATACGGGGCTCAAAACCATGACTGTGAGATCACAAACTGAGCCAAAGTCAGACACCTAACCAACTGAGCCACCCAGGCGTCCCCTTAACACCTATCTTTTAAAGACACAAAATGAAATCCATCCCTATGTGTCAATTACAATAGCTACAATTAGGATTAAAGTTGTTAGGAAAACTAATTCTCACCATTTTATGTATTTTTTATTAAAAAATTTTAGTGTATCAGGAATTAACATATTTTTTAATTTTAATTTCATTTTTCTTAAGTAAACACCGCACCCAAGGTGGGGCTCAAACTCATGGCCCCAAGATCAAGAGTTGCATGCTTTATGGACTGAACCAGACAGGCACCCCAATACATTCCTAATGTAAAAAGTAGAAAGAATAGTATAACAAGAACACATTCCCAAATCCGGAGCTAACTACTACCAATGTATTGGTATAGTTATTTTTAGTTATATATTCATATGTAGTACATAAATTAGGATTAGGTCTGGCTGCATAGACGAGAACATTCAGTTAATAGTAGTTTAAAATGCTAAGTTTAACATACAAAATCCTCTTCCCTCATGTAATAGCAGTCCAGGGGTGATATAGTGGTTTCGTGAGGTATTTAGGGACCCAGGTTGCTGGTAGGTTTCCACTCTGCTATCACTAGGCGGTGGCACTCACCCTCATGGCACGTTTATGCTCCAGGCAGCTTGACAGGAAAGAAGAGAAGGAAAACCCATCCTCTTCATGTAAACTTTTAGGAAGTGCTACTCAACACTTTTGTTTCTATTTCGTTGGTCAGAACCTGGTCACAAGATTATAATTAGCTGCAAGTAAGGCAGGGAAATGTAGTATTTATTCTGAGTAGCCAAGTGCCCAGCTATAAATTCAGGGTTCTACTAGGAAAGAAAAGAATAGATACTAGGGTAGTATTAGTAGTTGCTCCAGTCAGGTTGTCCAGAGACACAGAACCAATCAGAGATACATAGTACGAGATTTACTCTAAGGAATCAACCCATAGGATTGTGGGGGCTGACAAGTCTGAAATTTGTAGATCAGGTTGGGAACTCAGGCACGAGTTGATGCTTTAGTCTTGAGGCAGACTTTCTTCTTCTCCAGGAAACTTCAGTTTGTGCTCGTAAAGGTCTTCACCTGACTGGATGCAGCCCAGTCACATTATCAGGGATAATCTCCTATACTTTGGTCCAGTGATTATAAAGGATAAATGCATTCACAAAATACCTCACAGCAACACCTAGGTTAGTGTTTGGTTAAATCATTTGGTACTTACAGCCCAGCTGAACTGACACAAGAGAACAGCATGACAGTCTTTATCATAAATAGACTATACTAGATATATATATACATATGTATATATACACACACACATTAATATCTTTGTTTTATTACAAGCATTTTGCAAATCAGATGTTCTTATAAAATATTTATTAAAGTGGCTTAATATCCCAACATACCAAAATAAAATAACTTATTTATTCCTTTCTTTCAGGACTTTAAAACTATTTCTATTTCTGATTATTCATTAAATTTCTGAAAGTGAGATTACCAAGTCAATGATCATAAAGATTTTTATGGCCCATATTCCTATTGCCAAAGTGCTTTTCAGAAAGTCTGCACCAATTTACACTTAGACCAACAATATACGAATGCAATGCCAATGTCACTGTACTCCAGACAGCATAGATTTCACAATTTTATCAATTAAGCAATGAATATGTTTTGTTTTCTATCTCCTTACTACTATATAAAACATTTTATCATTCACTTTAATTTTATTGATCCTTTCTCTTTAATTAATTTTGTTTTTACCTTTTGCCTAGTTTTCTGCTAGGCATTCCTCTGATTGATATATGAGGTATTTATATATTAAGAATATAAATCTCGGTCAAATTTCCTACAAATATGACTCCTAATTGCTTCTCTAGTTTTTTATTATGAAATATTTAGAATATAAGTTACTTAAAGGAAGAAACTATATATACTTCAACTTTTCATTTAGGGAAAACAGTTGATCAAAATGAATAAAGATATAATCATATTATTGGTGATTAAAATAAAGGGAACTGAAACATGAAAATGCAATTATTTTCACATACAAATGAAGCATCACTCCCACGGATGACTCAGCAACTAGTCAATTACATCTTTACAAAAAATGTACTTGCGAAAACTGACATGTTTTTCCCTGAGAATTCTTACCTATGTAATATTTTTCATTTAGTAGTATTACTAATTTTAGAATCTACTGACTGAAGTGTTGTTTCTAAGATGTCAACATTATATTCAAATAAGTTTTGAAGTGATCAGTAATTTTTAAGAAACAATTTATGGAAGACTAAACTAACCAATGAACTTATGATTTTTTTCCTGCGTCTAAATAAATTTAAAAATTTAAAAAGCAAATAAGGGTGTTAAATCTGTGATGGTAATAATAGTTGCTTGACAATGACATGCTACAAATAAATCTGTGTGGTAATATAAATTGACTCAGGCATTTGTGCTACATATGACAGCCCAAAATATTTTCATTTCCTCCTTAGTAATTTTTAGATTTTCTTATCTCATTGACTATGAAAAGCACAATCATCCCACACACGGTTCTTGAATTGAGTTTAATGTAACCTGCCCAGAATTCTAGCTTGATTTTCAAAATTAAGGTGAAATTGAAGTTGGAACAGTTATCTGATTTGATAATTTAAACTTGTGTAGTATAGTAACACTTGGAATTCTTTTTCTGCTTTAATATATTTCAATTGGTTAATTGAATACAATTAGTTCCAATAATTTTTTATAAGGTTGGTAAAGCATCTAATTTATTTTCATTTATAATTCCTAATTAAAATGGGTTAGTGGATATTCACTTATCTTACTTAATAATATTCTCATTTATCAAATGTGTTATCACTTATTGAATCTATTTATATTTTCAAAAACCTTTTATGGTTTTCTAATTTTGTTTTTTGTTTGTTTGTTTTTTGAGAAAGAGAGAGAGAGTTCAGGAGAGGGGCAGAAGGAGAGAGAATCTTAAGCAAGCTTTACACCCAGCACAGACCCCAAAGTGGGGCTTGATCACATGACCATGAGATCATGACCTTAGCTGAAATCAAGAATCAGACAGTTAACCGAATGAGCCACAGAGGTGGCCCTCTAATGCTTATTTAATCATGAGTCTGGTTAAACATCTTTTTTTTTAAAGTTTATTCATTTATTCTTAAGAGAGAGCACATGCATGCACACGTGGGGGAGGGGCAGAAATAGGGAGACAGAGGGAGAGAGACAATCTGAAGCAGGCTTTGCACTGTTAGCACAGAACCTGACGCGGGGCTCGAACCCACAAACCGTGAGATCATGACGAGAGCTGAAGTCAGAGGCTTAACCGACTGAACCACCCAGGCACCCAAACATCCTTTCACTGTTTACCAGCTGTTTGCATTTTAATTTTTGTTAAAATGCAAAAATTTCCCCCCACTTTACCTTTTGCTTTTCATTCCATCTATAGTATTTTGGGCATATATTAGTTCTATATTTTAAATAACCAAATCATCAATCTTATATTTTATGTTTTATGTTTCAGAGTTCCATATTATTTCTGAGGTTCATGTGCTTTCTTATTTCAAGATTCATATTAAGGACACCTCAGTGGCTCAGTGAGATGAGCATCTGACTCTTGATTTAGGTTCAGGTCATGATCCCAGGGTTGTGGGATTGAGCCCGATGTGAGGTTCCATGATAAGTGGAGCCTACTTAAGGTTTTCTCTCCCTCTGCTCCTCTCCTCTGTTTGCATGGTCTCTCTCCCTTAAAAAAAAAGTTATTTAAAAAAGAAAAGATTATATTATAGCACTATGCACGTTTTCTTATAGCACTCTTTTGGTTTCATTGTTTCAAATTAAATTTTGGTATCTATGGAGGTAATATTATTTTTCTATATTTAATCTATTAATATGGATGTACTATACAAATAGGTTTCCCAACATTAAAACATGTTGCATTCCTTAAACAAACAGCCATGTATTCTATATTTCTGAACCTTTTAGGAGTTTTGTATTCATTATGATAAGTGATGTTATTCCATAATTTTCCGTATCATGCTATCTTTAGTCAGCTTTTGGTGATCACACTGTGGTGGCTTCTTTAACTGCGTCTGAGGGCTCTTCTTCGTTCTCCATATTCCAAAATGAAAGATTTTGAGTGTTTTCTCAGTTTCTTCCAAGGTGTAGATTTTCTATCCCTTTTTAAGCCTACTTTGGTAATTTAGATTTCTCTAGAAGTCGTCCATTTCATCCAGGTTTTCAACTCTTTTGTATGTAGTTGTACAAAACAGTATCTTTTTTTGTTATTTCATCTCTAATATTGTGTGTGGGGTTTTTAAAGAATCATCTCTTAGACTTGTTAGTTTCAGCTCTTTCTCTGATTTCTTTTTATTTTGAGAGAGAGCGAGCGAGCATGCATGTGTGAGTTGGGGAGGGGCAGAGAGAGAGAGAGGAAGAGAAATCCCAAGAAGGCTCAGCTCTGTCAGCATGGATCCCAATGCTGGGATCGATCTCATAACTGTGAGACTATGACCTGAGCCAATATCAAAAGTCAGACATTAACCGAATGAGCTACCCAGGCACCCCTCTCTGATTTCTAATTAAGTTCTGCTATTGTTTATATTAATTCCTTTCTTTTTGATTCTATTTGATATTGTTTTTCTAACTTCTTTTTTTTTTTTTTTTTTTTTTTATTTTTGAGAGACATAGAGACAGAGCGTGAGCAGGGGAAGGGCAGAGAGAGAGGGACACACGAATCCGAAGCAGGCTCCAGGCTCCAAGCCGTCAGCACAGAGCCCGAGGCGGGGCTCGAACTCACAGACCGCAAGATCATGACCTGAGCTGAAGTCGGCCGCTTAACCAACTGAGCCACCCAGGCGCCCCTGTTTTTCTAACTTCTTAAACTTGAGGGTTGTTCTCTATAATTCACCCTAAATCAGAAACGGTAAGAAAGTACTTTATTTACCTTCTTGACTTTAAGGTAGATGATGCATGTTTTGAGAGTTGCATGGATCTAGGTAAAGGACAGTTTTATAAGGACGTTAGGCATCTTCTTTCCTAAACTTGTAATAGTTTAAACATAGATATATTTCAGGGCGTGTGGGTGGCTCAGTCGGTTGAGCACCTGATTTCAGCTCAGGTCAGGATCTCACACTTCATGGGTTTGAGCCTCTGGTCAGCTCTGTGCTGACAGCTTCAAGCCTGAAGCCCGCTTCAGATTTTGTGTCTCCTTCTCTGCCTCTCTCCCGCTTGTGCTCTCGCTCAAAAATACATAAATAAACATTTAAAAAATGTAGGTATATTTCTATTTCATTTTTTTATATAATTCTCTTGCCAGGCCAAAATTGAGCTTAAATGGAAAGAGATAAACCTCAGTACATTTTGTATGAAAATTCTTTTAGGAAAAATATGTTGTTGTGTGAAAGTATTTTTCTTAATATTTTGCTCATTTGGAAATTCCTTGTTTAATTGATGGGATATTATTATAAAAATGTAGAATCAGAATTGAAATTCTCAGAATTAAAATTCTTATGCTAATGTTGGCTAAGTTTGGAAGTGGTTAAGGAAGCACTCTATGAAAAATGAATCATGGACACTAAAAGTAACAATATGCAATATTAACATGATAGAAATGTATACTTCTCATATCTAAGTAAGCCAGATTCAAAGTACTCTTGATATAAGAATTTACAATAAAGGCTTGTCTGGGTGGCTCATGTTGGGTAAACGTCCAACTTCAGTTCAAGTCATGATCTTGCACTTCATGGGTTTGAGCCCTACGTCGGGCTCTGTGCTGACAGCTGGGAGCCTGGAGCCTGCTTCGGATTCTGTGTCTCCCTCTCTCTTTGAACCTCCCCTGCTCACACTCTGTATCTTAAAAATAAATGTTAAAAAATAAAAAAATAATTTATACTATTAAAATAATATCACTGGAGAAGAGTGTGTAAGTAATTCTAAATTGAAACTAGCTCCTTCATTAGATCGTTAAACTAAGCCAAACCAAGTCCCCACTTCCACCTGCCCAAATCCCCCCAAAACTAGCAGAAGATGGGGTGGGAGTAGAAAGGTCATAGTTTGGTTTCTGAATTTTGAAAGACATTATATGGTGTCTCAATTGTATCTCAAATGTGACATGTCCAAACTGAATATTATCTTTTTCCCAATCAGGAGCCATCGGCCTTCCATTATTTTACTTGTTAGAATTGTGGGATACGGGGAGGGAATCAGTTTTCTACCTTTTCCCAAGCCGTTACTCTCACTTGGCAACCACATTTTGTTTCTTCTCCCTCTAGTTACCTCTCAAATCCATCCTCTCATTTCTGTTCTTGCTATTAATTACTTCCTCAGCTTGAGCCTCATTTTTTTTTTTTTAATGATTCCAATGACCCCCTTACAGGTCTTCCTTTCTCCAGTCTCTTCTTGTCCCAAAATATTTTCACACTATACAGCTAAAGTAATCTTAATAAAAGTCCTATAATGTATTTGCCTTTTAAATAAAATTTAAATATTTTTGCCTAAATGGCTTGCGTATAGTCCTGAGCACGGCGTACAGGGTTCTTGATGTTTTGGCCTGCCTGTACTTTTCCAGCTTGATCTCCCACGGCTGCACCACATGAATTCGGTGCTTCAGGTGTATTAATAAGTACCTGAAGTCCTTTGACGTGCCCTGTGTCAGCACTCTTTGTGCTTGATCCCGCTGCCTCTGCCTCTTCCTTGATGGTCCTAATTCATTATTACCAAATTCTTAGTTTCAAAGTGCTTAAGTTACTTCTATCTTAAAAACAAAACTAAACTACCACTGTCTTCATTTTAGTCAGCTTCCTTGAAAGAGTAAGTTTTACTTCTTTACTTCCTGCTCACGTTTTTGTACTTCCTACTACTCTAAAAAGACACCAACTGACAAAAGCTACCAGGAAAATCATAATGTCCAAATCTAATGAACTAGACTAGGTGTGTACCTTAGTGGAGATCTCAAACAGCAACACTATTACTATTATTTACCCCAAAACAAACTTACTTATTTTTCTGTGACTTGTAGAACACATGGAAAATATGTGACTTAAAAGATAAAAATAATCGGTACCACTTAACCATAATCACCATTAACATTTTTACTTATTTCCTTCGGTCTGTTTTTCCATATACCTGTAAGTATGGAAAACTGGGATATTATAAATACATATTCTGGGTTTTTTCTTTTAAGCATCTTCCCTTGGCATTAAACAGATGTTTTGGAAACAATTTTAATCATTGCATAATGTGTTATAGATGTACCATAACTTATTTAGCCTTCTGCTACTGTTGACATTCAGCTAGTTTTTAATTTTCACTAATATATCTAGGTCTCAGATTCTTTTTTTTTTTTTAATGTTTTATTTATATTTGAGAACAGGAGAGACAAAGCATGAGCAGGGGAGGGGCAGAGAGAGAGGGAGACACAGAATGTGAAGCAGGCTCCAGGCTCCCAGCTGTCAGCACAGAGCCCAGCGTGGGGCTCGAACGCACAGACTGTGAGATCATGACCTGAGCCGAAGTCGGACACTCAACCAACTGAGCCACCCAGGCTCCCCTCAGATTCTTATTCTTAATGAGAAAGCCCAAAAAGGGAAAGGACTACGTTCAGGATATGAAGTTATAAACATTCATGGTATAGATTGCCTAATTATAGGAAAGGTAGCTTACATTCTCTAGCAACATATGATTACCCCAAATTTATCATTCTCTTGCTAACACTGTCTTTTTAAAAAAATCCTCTCAGTTTGATAAGTGAAAATAGAATCTCTTTGCGTTGATTTGCCCTTCTCTGATTAGTAGTGAGAATATACATTCATCACTCTCCTCTCCTCACCTTAGCCTGTTGTTCTCTTACTTCAGAATGTCCCTTTCCACTCTCCTTCTCAGGCTTTTCTTTTTCTAGTCCACGGTGTTTTGTCCTCAGCACTTTGAATGTCCCACAGGGAGACCAAACTCAGTATGTCCAAAATTAAACTCATCTTAAGATTACTTCTGTTTTTGGCTAACCACATCATCAACTACTCAGGCACCCTAGTCAGAGACCTGAGTCTTTTTTTTGTTTTTAATTTTTTTAAACGTTTTTATTACTGAAAGACAGAGAGACAGAGCATGAGCAGGGGAGGGGCAGAGTGAGGGGGAGACGCAGAATCTGAAGCAGGCTCCAGGCTCTGAGCTGTCAGCACAGAGCCCGACGCGAGGCTCGAACTCACAAACTGGGAGATCATGAGCCGAAGTCGGATGCTTAACTGACTGGGCCACCCAGGCGCCCTAGAAACCTGTCTTTTAAGATGACTCCCTCCTCTCATCCCCATGTCAGTCACTAAGTTTTTCCAACCCACATCTTAAATCTCTCAAATATGTCCACATCTCTTTCTCCACAGCCATTGCTCTCGTTCAAGCCTTGGTTACTGTAATACTCATCACTGTTCTTCCTGCCTTGTCACCTGCTCCCTTCCATTCTACATACTGCTTCCAGAGTGATCTTTCTCAAGTGCAAATCTGACTGTGTTACTCCTTGGACTCTACATCCCCATCCAACTTTATCCCTTGCCCTTACCATCTGTTCCCTTCTCTCCAGTCATATGGAACAACCGGAATTCCTCATTGCCTCTAAACTCTTTCTGCCAAGAGTATGCCTCTTCTTTTGTCTTGTGAACTCCTACTAATCCTAAAATAGTACAGGAGCCTATCCGATTATCTTCCCATCATTTCCCTTTCCTTTATGCACCGATTACACTTCATACAGAACCTTATTATGACACTTCACATTATAATTTCATAATTTTTGTCCAATCTCTCCTTCACTAAACTGAGATGCTCTAGGACCGATACTATGCCATTCATCTTGTTATCCCCAGCACTGGCACAGTTCTCCAAATATTGGAGGCCCTCAAGTATGTGTGGAATAAATGCTGTTTTTGATAGCAATTATAAAATTCCTTTCCATCTTCTCCCACCATCTAATTATTTACCAAGTTCTGTAATCACAATCTAGCTAATGTCTTTGTTACCAAATCCTCCTCTGTTCCCCATTTCTAAGGTTGACAAAACTATTTTAATTGCATCCTGAGATTTGGGCGTTTCTCTAAACCAGGCCATCTTCACTAGTGCTGACAGTTATCTTTCTGAAACATACCTGACTTTGTTACCTAACTCCTTAGAAAACAACTTTGATAACTACCCATTGTGGTTGTAGGTGGTTATTTCCTCAAAACATGGAAAGCTTTTCTATTTAGGGTTAAAAATAAATAAAAGGGGGCACCTGAGTGGCTCAGTTGGTTAAGTGTCTGATTCTTGATTTCAGCTCAGGTCATGATCTCACTGTTCAAGGGTTAGAGCCCCACGTCTGGCGCCAAGCTGACGGTGCCAAGCCTGCTTGGGATGATTCTCTCTTCCTCTGTCTCTCTCTCAAAATAAATAAAGTTGAAAAAAAAAAACTTTGTTAGAAAAAAAAAATAAAGGAATGCACCATGGAAAGAGACATATGCCTACTAAATCCAGGGTTTTGACTAATTAAACACAATAGCATAGTATTTAATAACTTTAAGAATCCAACTCCATCCTCAACATACATCACGGTCACCTTCCCTAACACACTGTTGTGTCCAGAATGCCCTATCATCAAGCACATTCTTACTCATCCTTGAAAGCCAGCATCTGGTTACCTGGTTGCTCCAAGAGATGGTATAAAGGGGCTTTAAACTGGTTACATAATCTTTATCAGTCCTCCAAAGCAAGCCCAATAAAAGTAAGATTTTTTTTTGGCATGGACAATTGGGACTTTTTGCAATTTCCGATTAATTATGTAGAAAAGCATCCTTTAAGAACATTTCAATTTTTATCACTCTGCAGCATACAATCTAAGTAAAAGCAAACCACCTCCTATACAAGTGCCTCTTCAAGCTAAGTCCCCTGGCCTACACTTCCAACTAGATTGTAGTCACTAAGCCCTTTATAGAAATTCTGAAGGAGTCACAGAATATTAGTTGCTCGAAGAAGCTTTCTCTAATCTTCTCTTTCTGACAAGTGTTCGTAGCTTCTCCCCCTAGGCTCACACAACTCTGACCATATACAACTGTTACTTTACCAAACAATAGTATAGTGTATTACTTCTCTTTTAGTTTCTTCCATGAGGGTAGTTAACCAGAGTATAGACTCTGTATCAGTTTCCAAATCTCATAGAAACGCTGTGAGAATTAGATTTGTTAGTGCATATCTAAAGCACTTAGCACAGTGTCTAACATATAATAGGAGCTAAATAAATGTTAGCAATCATTTTTCCCTTTGTGTAGTTAAATCACGAAGTACTAGCCCAAAGAGTCCAGCAGCAAACACACTGGTAGAGGTATCATTCACTAAAGAGCATGGTAAGAAAACACACACGTCCTGAAATTACCTAAGAGGTCACTACTTCGGCAAAATGCCTTCCCTATTACCTATATGCAGATGTGACATGAAATGGAATGGCTTTTTAATGTCTATTAGTTTAAGAAGAAAGTTTTCAAGACCTTATAACTGAAAAAGAAGTTTCATTTATAAATTGTTGAACTACTGAGGTTTTATTAAGAATAACATGTAAAAGTAATTTCTCATTTGGAGAAAAGGAAAATAACACAATGTCTTTGGAATTTGCGCAGTTTCTGACTCTATCGTATGTTACTTCTTTATATTACAAACTACCTATAGATATACTTGCTCTCAGGTTTTATGATAAAAATCAAATGACTATGTCCTGTGGCAGAAATAACATCAAATTAAAATTAAGGAATATTAGATTCTGGCCACAAATTAGCTGTGGGACCTTGGACAATCTTTTAATTCCTCTGGACTTCAGAGTCCTTTTTGGAATTTGAAAGGATTAGACTAATCTCTAAATTCTCATCCAGCTTCAAAATACAACGTTCTTGTAATACTACTATATTTTAAGCTTTCTCTTACATGGTTTTTCTCCTCGCTAGAAGCTGAACTCTCTTTTTTTTTGGGTGGACAGCAGGAATCAAACCCTATTTATCTTTGTGCCTCAGTGTGTAGAACCAATGCCTATTTCTTAACTGTTGGTTGGAATGAACGAGGGTCCCCTGAAGAACTTGCAAAGGCATAGTAAATTTATGGTACAACAGGTTAGTGGCTAATGTTAACATAATTGTTATTATATAAGAAGAACAAATGATTGTGCATTCACAGGATTGTTGGTATTCAATATGTTCACTCCATGGTTGACTTGGCCACCCAGGCACCCCTTACTTTTGACATATTTTAGAGAAATTATGAGTTAGTTACATAGCTTTGAGAGAGGCTAATTCTACTAAATTTCATCATCCTCAGCGCCGTGTCTACCAATATCAAGTAGGTATCCAAGTGTTCATTCCCCAGCACCATTTTGTAGAAGAGATTTTTATCTTTGCCTTGCTACCAGAATTACAGACTGAAAGACAATCTAATCAAGAAAATAAGACTCTCGGGGCGCGTGGGTGGCTCAGTCAGTTGAGCATCCGACTTCGGCTCAGGTCATGATCTCACAGTTTGTGAGTTCGAGCCCCGCGTTAGGCTCTGTGCTGACAGCTCAGAGCCTGGAGCGTCTGTCAGATTCTGTGTCTCCCTGACTTTCTGCCCCTCCCCTGCTCATGCTCTGCCTCTCTCTGTCTCTCAATAATATTTAAATGTTAAAAAAAATTAAAAAAAAAAGAAAATAAGAATCTAGAATATATAGGTACATGGGGGAAAACATACATGTGTGTATGTGCCCATATACACACACGTGCAGTTTAACTCAGTAACTAAATTGCCTTGTGTACCTCTTTTATTTTTTTAAGTTTATTTATTTTGAGAAAAGAAAGAGTGGGGGGAGGGGCAGAGAGAGGAGGAGAGAGAGAATCCCAAGCAGGCTCTTCACTCAAGCACAGAACCCAACACAGGGCTCACAAACTGTAAGATCATGACCTGAGCTGAAATCAAGAGTCAGACACTAAACCGACTGAGCCATGCAGCTGCCCCCCTCCTGTACCCATTTTAAAATTAACATTTAGTGCAGGCTTACTGCTGGAGGAGTCCCAAGATATCTCTAAGTGGAATAGAAAATGAAGACGGATTAACTAACTATAAAGAAAGTCTATCTAGGTAAAACAAATGGACAGTTTTCCCACTTCTTTTGAACAAGGGCAGATACCTCTTTGGGGATATACCTCAGAAAGAGTTACGAGGGATTCCATTTCTCAGTTTTAGTAACAATGTGATTGAAATTCGAGGTACGTGTACTTGACATTTTCCTGGATCTGCACTGTTGGGAAAATGAAGGATTTTTCTAATATTCACCTGTCAGGCTCAATCACACCAACCTGAGTTTGAATGTTACTCACTAATTAACTCTACATAAATTGGACACAAGCACGATAAGTTTTTTTATTGTTAAATTACTGTTACCATATGCAGAGCAAAAAGTAAAGGGATTGATCTACTTGTGCATTCACATTTTAAATTCTTGAATTATAAACAAGTGAACAAATGATCAGTTAGGAAAGGACAACTGAAGGGCTTCTTTGTAAGTCCACTGATTTTTCTAATAAATAATAAAACATGCTCAAAAATTTTAGAAAACCATCTTTTCTACATGTGATATCATCTTAATAAACAAACTATGTTTACCTCAATAAATTAGAAAGACTCCCTCATTATTAAGGACAGTCTATCTCTGGCTAATGCAATTATTATTAGAATATAAGCATCAAAAAATAAAGGGGTGGCATTGTTAAAAATTTTCCAAAGTGGTAATACTCTTAATGCTGAGTTTCCAGTTCTAGAATTGTCCATTCCCCTTGGGGTGAACAATCTTCAGAGGAAAAACTAGCCATGGTGATGCTTGCTGAGGAATCATCAAGTGGAGAGGTTAGTTCACTCCATCTGCTCAAAGTGTCAACATGTGCTTTACCCTGAGGTTTTGAGCTGTCTCGTGCTAAAAGTAATGTCTGATTGATTAGATACTGTGCTAAATTTAAGTCTTCTGGAACAGAATTCGTAATATTTAAGTTTGAATCCTGTTCAGACAGCAGTTGCTTTAATAGTGTCCAATCTTGTTCTGCAAAGTGCTGATCATCTTCAAAATCCATGTCTGTAACATGTGTTTCTGATTCCATTTTCTGCTCAAATGCTTCTACTACATCCATCTCATATATTGGAGAGAGGGTTTTTGAAGGCCGATGGTCATACATGTAGGCTTGTGCCAGTGTTTCACAATCATCTATGTCTCCTGAAATAATTCATAACACTATACAATGTAAAAATTGCACATGTTGGTACCCCTCAGAGTTTTGTAGAACAATATTAAAACAATATCATAGTTATAGTCCAAAAAAACACAGAATGGAAAAAATAACATTTATACAAAATTGAAAGGATTATTGAGGCTTTTTTTTTCTAAATTAAAAAAAAAAACAACTGAAGGATATTTAGCAGCAAAATCAACATAGGCAACTAACAATAATTCTCCATACTTTAATTTGAAAACTTGATACAAAAAAACAACAAAAATTATTTAAACATAAACATAGAATGTGCACATGTATCTAATTCACTACAATAGAAACTTAAAGAGAAAAAAGACATGGTCGTTTGATGGTGACTTTTAAGGTAAGTCAGTTCCAAAAGGGGAATAAATACATTTTATCTAAAGCCTTATTTGTATATTGCACATGCAAAGGAGAATGCAAGCAAGGACAAACAAAAAAGTACAACTTTAAAGAGCCCCCTCCCTATTGTGATTCTCCTGAACAAGGGCTATTGATCAGTATTTTTCTCAGTTCTGGTATACAATAGCTACTCTGTCAGCCACTATTGCATATTTTAAACCTGGGTCATTAGTTTAAATTACTATAATAAGGAAGACAAACACACAAAACAATTAGACAGGAAATCATCTATACATATGAAATAAGCCTGGGCTTTTTTCATATATTATCATCTCTTCTAAATATAATCTCTTTTAGGAAATTTATCTTTTTACTTGAAACTTTTAGAAGTATAGTGATCCTGAAAGTCTTAATCTCTGTAAAATGTATATAAATTATAATAATTAATCTAGTTAAAATAGTTCAGTGCTTTTAGTTACATATTACTATTATTGCACAGCCCCCTTAGATATATACTAGCATAGTCCATTAATCATATTCAATGTATAATAAAATTTCTAATAGTCAAGAATTCTATGTTAAATTAGACATAAATAACTAAATAATAGCAAACTAAGTTTTTTCTTTATTCTTTCGTGTAAAATCTCTTAATAGATTAGCTCTAATAATAACCAAATTTTTACTAGATCTTAATTCTGCACTAAGATTTTAAGTGAACAATAAAGATTAACTAGCTACTTTTCATATTATTAAGAAATTTAAGTTTTCATTTGAAATTTGAATCTGCTGCTTAAGTAATTATTCTAACTAAAATATAACACTCGGGCCTACATCCAATTCAAAATTCTATAAACTCATTTTCTTATGTAGTTAGCATTTCTATTTCTGTACATTACCTGCAGATAAAGCAATATTAGCTCTTTTGGTAGCTGTAGAATGGTTCTCTTTTACTTGACCTTCCTGAGGCAGAAGTTGACTCCAACAGGAGTCCAGAAATTTTGTAGAGCTGTTCTTTGGTATGTCAGAATTGGGATCTCTTTGATGAAGCTCCAAATGACATGGTCTTTCTTGAGATTTTATATCACTATCTGAGAGTTTGCTGCGTTGATGAAAGTCATTGTCCACATCGCTTCTGCCATTTACCTTTTTATCTTCTGGAAGAAGCTGTCTACCTCCTTTGGACAGGACATCTACTGTGTACTTTTTTCCTGTGACTGAAGTACTCTGTTTATCTCTTTTAGATGACTCAATACTACCACGACCCAAGAGAGAGCTTTCGTTTTTATATACACTATTGCCTTTATCTTGTTTACATTCCAAAATACTACTTTCAGTTTCTTGTGAGTATCTGGAATAGCAGGTCCTTCCATGCTGTTCATGAGAAATGCCATCAAAAACATCAGAAGGTGACAGAGAATCTACAGAAGGCTGAAAAGGAGTATGGGCCTCCCCTTCATCAGATCCTAGTTCTTCACATTCATCTACTGAAAGTAAAACTGATCTTTTAAAATTTTTAGTTGCAGAAAACTCATGTCTTTCATTTTCTGTTGCATCTTCAAAAGCTAAATTAATTATTCCCTGAAACTGCTGAGGAGCTAAATTAGATGTAGAGAAATTTTCTCCAACATTTTCAGCTTCAGATCTTTCGTCTTCTGTTTCATCTGCCGAGGAAGAAACCTGATCTACTTCCAGAGCAAACTGGACACTGCCTCGTAGAATATTTTCTTTTTCCCTAGGGTGGACTACCGTAGACCTAGACCAAGTTTCTGGCCTTTTCCTAGGAATCTCATCATCACTTGTTGAATTAATTTGGAAAAGATCGTTACTACTTTGCTTTTTCATTTTCACTTCAATTCTTAAGTTACTATCATATATTTTTAATTCTTCAGGAGTACTGGTATCACTGCTACTTCTTCCAAGAAAATCATGGCATAGCATCGTGCCACATTTAGAAATACCTCTGTCATTTGACCCGTCGTCATCCTGAGACCCTCCAGCATCATAGTCTTCAGATCTGGGCTTTATGTCATCAGAGGATGTGGTAGCACTGCCAGTGTCAGATTCTGGGCTCTCTCTCTGCTGCAGACCACTGGTACTCAAGTTCCAATGACTCATGAATGGAACTTCTGGAGTTTCATGGCTCTCTGGAGTTTCTGTTGTTTCCATATCTTTAGGAGAAGTTTTTCCTGATATTTGTTCCAAAACACTCTTGGAGGAAATATCTGAGTCTGCTGTAGCATTTTTAATATCATTCATAGCAGAGTCATCAGACAAGTGACTGGAAACTGTCTGTTCTTTGACATGAATTTTAGATTTCCTGTTATCTTGGATAGAATTTAAGGTACCATTTGTCCCTTCAGGAACACACAGTAAAACATTGTTGTCACATTTAATGTTTAATTTTTTGTTTGTATCTTTTTCCCCTACTTGGTTCTCTCTATCCGATACTGAATTAATTTGCTCTGCATCTGCAGAGTCTAATTCACAAACTGGATTGGAGTTCAGGGAGTTTTCAGTCGGATTTGAAATCGTGGATTTTAGGACAGTGGTGCTATAAAATTTTGGATCTACATTATCACGCCCATCAGAATGACAGTGTATTTTAGCTGTCTTGTGATGTGTTTCTTTGCTGAAAAATGTTGTTTCACTTTTATCTGAACATATCTGTTTTGATTCCAGTTCACATTTTGATTTATCTAAATCTGAAATACTTTGGCATTCTAATTTCTCTTTCCCTTGATGGTTTAATGGCTTTTGTGGGCCAGGTTTGCATGATGACTGGAATGCTTCTGTACTGCTGATTGCTGATGCAGGATTAATTAGAGGTTCATGAGGCTTCCGTTCAGAATTACTGTCCTTGCTATTACTATCATGTACATCATGAACCATGCTTTTCTGGACAACACATGTTTCACTTTTTAAAGGTCTTTGAGAAGAAGGCTGAGTTTTCGATATAACCTGTCCAGGAAGCATTTTCTGTTTTGCATCTTTATTATTCAAAGTTTCACCTTTCTTAGATTGATTTAAGTTTTTAGGCATTGCCACTATTTTTGCATTAACCTTAGGCAAAGGTGTGTGTCCCTGCTTGACAATTTTTTTCTTAGGTGTTTGTTTATCTGTAGTTGTACTGTGGTCCAATTTTGTCACATTTTCGTCAGACTGCCTTGAAGAGACTGAAGATTTTACTGAAACTGGCGATTCTCCTTGAGATCCTAAGAAAAAAAATTTAAAAATATATAATATACTTCCCATCTGTGAATAAAATGCAGTATTTGTTTTTAAATTACTTCAGAAAAAATAAAATAATGAAATGATGACAGATCTATGAATGACAATGGACAATAAAAGATTAGGAGTAATATGATAAAATAAAAAATAAAATATTTTTTATTATGAATACAGAGGGAATATTCCAGCATCTTAGCACCATTATTTAAATAGGATCTCTCTTCCTTAAGAGCCTTGATCCTTATGCCAGAACTGGATTTGCATAAATATATGAGGGAGGAAAAACACGATTTTCTTATACTAAAAGAGCAGGAAAGGTCTTCCCTTTGAAGTTTTTGAGGGAAAAAAAGACTTGTGTTCCACACAGCTGAAAGAAGAATCAAGCTAAATACAAAATACAAATGTTTAAATTACTGCAGTTTTTTCCATCAAACATAAACAAAATTAATTTACTTCTCATAGCAAGATCATGATTATTATAGATCATTTGGGTTAACAACTTAGATGTGTGGTGACAACTAAAACTGGCAACTGGAGGGAAAGGGTTAATTTTGGGATCCACTGGTTAAGTCCTACTGATGACATTTTGAACATTTAAATCTATCACACAGAATTGTCAAATCTTTTTAAATATGTAGTTTTTAGTTATTACTAGAACATGAATATTTTCTCCGGTTTATTTTTAAATTTACTTTCAGTATTAATTATCTAGGTCAAAATTGTTTTTAGGCTTTTAGAAGCTCTTATCTACATCAATACTTAGTGCATAAAGCAAATTAATATTTTTTTAAAGAAGGCTTCACACCCAGCCCAGAGCCCAACGCAGGGCTTGAACTCACAACCCCGAGATCAAGACCCCTAAGTTGATATCAAGCATCAGGTGCTTAACCAACTAAGCCACCAAGGCACCCCAAAGCAAGTTAATATTTAAAATCAGTTATTAGGTTAGCAAACATAGCAAAACAACAGGCAACAAGAGGGAAAGTTCTTGTTGCCTACATATCACAGCTCTCAAGACTGTACTGTTACTTTTTAAAGGGTTTATTAGTGCTGGTTTTGTGCATGAACTTTCTATAGTTATCAATGAAACTGAAGAAACCTCGGCATAATATATAAAATGACCAAAAATACAGATAAACCAGTGACTCCCTTAATTTTTTTTCATTAAAGACAATAAAAACCAAATCCACACCCTGAAATAACAAAATACTTGTCAAAATGTAAAGTGTAAAATCTCATCTTTACAGTATGACACAAATGTAAAATGAGTGAAACTATGTTATATTTTGTTTATTTGTTGTGAAAGTTCTAAGTCAGAGTTCTGCTTATTCAATTGAAACACAGAAGCAATACCCTGGGCTATTTCTGCTTTACCTTGAGTTTTAGAAAGATTAGACGAGGCATTTTTTGTTCTCTGTTGAGCTGTAGTACATCCACTGCCACTTCCTCTTTTCTTTAAAATTGCCTGTGGTACTGGATCACTATATCCTTTGTTAGTGACCTTCTTTAGCACACTAAGAAAAATGATTTGCATTCAGTATTGCACTCAGATTCCAACACATGAACTTTTTTTTCCTTATTTTTTTAAGTTTATGTATTTATTTTGAGAGAGAGAGAGAGATAGCATGCACATGAGCAGGGGAAGGGCAGAGAGAGAAGGATAAAGGGAGAGAGAGAGAATCTCAAGCAGGGTTCCCACTGTTAGTGCAGAGCGTGATGCAGGGCTGGAACCCACAAACTGTGAGGTCATGACCTGAGCCAAAATCAAGGGTCGGATGCTTAACTGACTGAGCCACACAGACGCCCCCAACACATGAACTTTTAAAAGACCAATATATAAAATATATTTTTCTCAAATTAAAAAATATATCTTTTGTTCTAAAAATAGAAAAACCATATGTTCATAAGTCTTTAAGTTCATAAACTTGTGGGTCAAGTATGATAAAGCAATGCATAACCAAGTATCACAAGTGTTATATATCATTTTGCATCAATAATCAGTCTGCATAAATATACTATCTACTTTTAATAGTTTTAAAATATCATTGTATAAATACATTAAATTTTCTAACAAAAAAGAAAAGATATATTTAAAAAATGTTTTTAATGTTGATTTATTTATTTTGAGAGACAGAGTGTGAGCAGGAGAGGGGCCGAGAGAGGGAGAGAGAGACAATCTGGCAGTGCAGAGCCTGATGAGGGGCTTGAACTCATGAACCTCGAAATCATGACATGAGCCGAAATCAAGAGTCAGTCAACTGACTGAGCCACCCAGGTGCCCCAAAAAGATAGTTTTAAAATAGTTAGCTAGAAGTTGGTATACAATTAACTTTCAGAAAAAGCCAATGTATAGGTAAAATAATGAAGGAAGACTTACCTGTTACTTATAGTAGTTTCTTCGTGAATGCTTTTTTTATTTGAAGTTCCATTGGTAACTTTTGAAACAGGTCGAGATTTTACTGCTGTAAATTAAGAAACAGTGAGTCATGAAACAGAGAACTGAATATCTAAAAGTCATGCATAAATTCAGCGGTCAGACACTATATCTAAAATTAAATGTTAATGTAGGATGAAGTATGGTTTCTCTCAGTTTGCATGAACACACATAAACAAATGCTTTTTGGCATTTGAAACTAAAAAAACATCCAAACACGGAATCTTTTTTTTTAGGAAATTTAACTGTCAGGAGCTATAAAAAGTGAAGGTCCTAAAACCCACCTACGGTAGAAGTTTTGATACTTTCCACACCGTTTTTCATGGTCTGTCCTGGAGATTCACAGCAGGACAGTTTATCGCTAGAAGGCTTCTCTTCTCCTACTGACCCATTTTCTTTTGGTTCATCCAGACATTCTGTGGAAATCAGGAATTCCATACTTGAATTTGTCGATCTGCTGGAGGGCCCTGAGATGCCGAGGCATGGAGAGTCTTTTCCTGTCACTTTCTTCAGAGGCTTTGCTTTGGCTTGCGAGTTTCCAGTGAGTACTTTGGGTCTGGCACCTGTAATGTGCTCTTCCTGATTTCTTACTCCCTTCCCATTTAATGAATTTTTCTGTCCATTTGCTGCCACTGCTGCTGATCTTTCCACAGCTTGTCTAGGCGACATGTTTCCTGACTTTGCATTATCACTGTTCTCTGTTTGGGACTTTATTATAGCTTTTGGCTTTCCGGAAACATTTTTTCCCCCAGGTTTAAGTTCTTTTGTAACCTTAGATGCTATTTTTGCACCACCCTTTTCCTTTAAATCATCGTGCTTCAAAGTTTTATTTATAGTATTTCTATTAGAACTTGATGAATGTCCAGATGCTCCTAATCCATCAGATTTCATCTTTTGCTTAGTAGAGGGATAACTCCAACTCTCCTTCTTGGTATTTCCTCTCCAAGATTTGTTATTTATAACACCAGAGTCAGAAGTTTGTCTCCTTTGCTACAAAGAAGAAAAAATACTTTATAACCTGACTGATGTCTTTGACTTAGAATACTTTGTTTCAATAAGCCAGTTTTTCAAAGAAGAAAACGCAATTCACATTATAATACAAGAAAACTCAAAATTTGAATTATCTTTGATCATTTGAACATGTCTTTGGTCACACTACCTTAATCAAATCTGAAATACAGCATCAAAAAATTAAAAGGCAATGCTATTTTAAAAAGGCATACTCTTTAACTTTGCGAAGTTATATTATAGTAGAGATTAATACCTAAAGGTGTCACAATGCCTTGGGTCAATGATAACAATGTCCAACATTTTTTGAGGGTCCACTTCCAGGCTGTATGCTAAAATCCTATTCATAGGTCATCTCACTTAATACTCCTAACACTCCTGTGAGAGAACTCCTGTTGTTAACTCCATTTCTTAGGAAACTGGGGATTAAAGCAGGTATGTGATTTACCAAGGTCATATGCTGATAGGACAGAAGTAGGACTTGAGTTCATGATTAACGGCTTTAAGCTGGCAGTCATCTACATGGTATAATTTGAGGGCCATCATAAAGGTTTTCACAAAAAAACTCTCTCTTCAATCCTATCTCGAATACCAGAAATTTTATCACTACAGACTTAATCCTTGGGGGTGGAGTTTGGAAGCCCCTGGGAAACAAGACGGTACATATGAAAAGTTTGGCTTTTGGAAGAAACAAGATAGTAATTCAGCTCTGGCTATATGGAGAAAGTGGAGGAAAAGGTGTCCTAAAGACAGATGAAGTAGGTAAAAAAAATTAAGACACTGAAGACAAGGCACCTACATCGTTTTGGTTAGAATCAACCTTGCTATGGAAGGAATAACAATATTTAAAAAATTGGGGCAGAGCCTGTGTTGTCTTCATCTTTGTATCCCTTAGCACTGTGCCTGTAATATACTGAATACTCAAAAAAATGTGATGCATATTGTTACGGGTGCTTGGGTGGCTCAGCTGGTTAAGCATCCATCTCTCGATTTCAGCTCAGGTCATGATTTCACAGTTCGTAGGATCAAGCCCTGTGCGGTCGGCTCAGCGCTGACAGTGTGGAGCCTGCTTGTAGTTCTCTGTCCCCTCACCACTGCCCCTCCCCCACCTGCATGCACACTCTTTTTCTCTTTCAAAATAAATAAACATTTTTTAAAAATGTGAAGTATGTTGTTAAATCTGAGCATATACTGATAGTTCAAGGGCTAATTATTTCAAATTTGTCCAAGATAAAGATAACATATACATACATGTATTTATATACATACATACATATATATATATACACATACATACATAATAAATCACCTGGCTAACTCTAGGAAAAAGCTAGGTGTAGCACTAATAAAAAAATCATTGGATTCTTGTCATAGCTTTACCTGTAACTGACTTAGGATATTTAAGAAGTCATTAACATCCCTGAGCCTCCTATTATTAATATTTAATTCCAGAGAGGGTGGAGACTAGTCCTATTCAGTATAGTGTTCTAGGATTCTATGTAATATTTATAAAGTTCAAATAGGTTTGGTCCTTATTTTTTGTTTTCTTGATCAAATCTTAGCTCAAAAAATAACCTTTTCTATGTTTATTTTTTTTGGTTGCAAAAAGGTGTTTTTGTTAAAACACGGGGACAGGACCTATGGGCAGAAAAGAGCCACCTCTATTTTTAATACCTAAAGCTAGGTAGACTTCGGATTTTAGACTTCTTCTCACCCTTGAAACTGATCCTACTTAATTTAGTGTATTGTTGAATCTATTTTAAAGCATCATGTTATGGGTGAGATCTATGTAGTATATGGGGTCACCACACTCTTCTAGAAACTTCATATTAACATAATATACCATGATGAGGATTCAAAGTATACACACATCTAGGCATTCTCTAACTTACATCTGCAAAGTTTACATCTATTTATTGTATATAAATGGCCAACTGGAAAGGTGACCAAATGCTATTGACAAAAATGAGAAGGAGAAGGCAACCCTCTAAAGAATTCCGCTTAGACACCCTTTTGGTTCCAGTACTATTCCTTTTTTTGTTCGTTTTTTTTTGGTTTGTTTGTTTAACTTTTTATTATAGTAAAAATTACACATAATCAAAAGAAGATAGAATAGTATTATGAATCCCCATGGTCCTATTACCCAGCTTTAACAATAATCAGCTCTTGGCCAATTTTGTTTCATATATAACTACTACCACTCTATTATGAAGTAAATTCCAGACATCATTACCTTAAGTAGTCTGGTACCAGCATTCTTCTTAAACCTTTCTGTCTTATCTCATTAACTTTCTCCCACTCCCAGAAGAACTCCTCTCTTTTTGGAAAACACATTTATTCATTCCATACTTATTGAGCACTTACTACATACCAAATAATTGCACATAAATTATTTCACTTAATTTTCACAATAATTCTGCTAGGTTTTATTATCCCATTTTACAGACAAGCAAACTAAGACTCACATATAGCAGAGATAATAAATGTGAAGTCAAGATTTTAACTCTTATTCTATGCCCAGCACTCATTTCAGTATTCCACTGCCCTTTTTAGGGAAACATATTACCCTGCTTCCTTCCCACTGTGGTTAACAGAATAAACCCTTGGACATCCTGAAAGTCAGGACAGTAAGGAAAAGCAATGAGACTGTTCTATTTTACTATAAGGCAAAGAAAGAGGAAAAGCCTAGTTGGTAACAGTCAGAAGAACAGCAGAAAGCAAAGCATGTAGGCTAATTCTTTGAGGGCCTAAAAAACCAACCAACCGACCGACCGACCAAGCAACCAAGCAACCAACCGACCAACTGACCAACCAACCACTGGGGATAGCAGAGAACTAGTACATACAGAAAAATATCCTAAGGTACCACTTCCTAGAGTATGTTCTATGGAACTATACTATTCTTAAGTATAATATACTATGGCCAAGGGGGAGTCTAGTAGTGTTTGGTGCTTATACAACACTGGTGTATAACAAATACATCTTAATCATTTTTCTTTAATTTTATTTTTTAATGTTTCTTTATTTTTGAAAGAGAGAGAAACAGAGTGTGAACAGAGGAGAGGCAGAGAAAGAGGGAGACACAGAATCCAAAGCAGGCTCCAGGCTCTCAGCTGTCAGCACAGAGCTCAATGTGGGGCTTGAACTTACGAACAGTGAGATCATGACCTGAGCTGAAGTCGTACGCTTAACTGACTGAGCCACCCAGGAGCCTCACATCTTAACCATTTTTAAGTGGGAAGTACAGTAATGTTAACTATATAAACCTTCTGCAACAAATCTCTACAACTTTCTCATCTTGTAGAACTCAAATTCTGTACCCACTGAAAAACTGCCCTTTTCCTTATATCCCCAGCCCCTGGCAACCATTATTCTACTTCCTGTTTCTAGGAGTTTGACTATTTCAGATACCTCATAATAATACAGCAAGTAACTCATAAAGTAAAACACAACTATACTCTTGGTACTAATTGCCTTTTTCACACCAAAAATGTATTATGTGAATTAAAATCTTAGTATAGAGAAAACTGGGACAACTAAAATCTTTTGTAAGAAGTAGGTTAATTAGAAAATCAGACATTGAATTAGGTCTAGAATTTTAGACAATTTCTGATCTATTGGAATAGCTCCAATATGTTAGTTGCCAAAAAGGTTTTCAAGGAAATAAAAAAGGCAGACAGTAATTCACTTTCTATGCCAGCTGGATATCAAAATTCACGTCATTTAAAAATAAATAGAATATTCACTTGATTAAAGAGTCAAAATTATTTTCATCAAGAAACAACTATAATTAACGAAAAAATACATTTTAAAAAGCATTGAAATATAAAATAATACAATTTAAATTATTTAGTATTGTTTTTCATTTGGACCTAAAAGATTTTAAAAGTTTACCTGAGAGCTACTGAATACAGGCTTTTTGCCAAGTCTTCGATCATCACCTTTGTCAAATGCAGCTGTAGAAAAAACAACAATTTATTTTTATAGGAAACATTATTATTACTATAAAAATAGAAAAAGGTTATGTTTTAATGGAAGTAACTTCAAAAAGGCTAAAAGCAATCTAGTACACATAAGTAATTCCATATTATATTTTAGAACCTTTTTTTTAAAGAACCCCATTTTGAATCTTATTTTCTGGTCTGCACAGAGTTTATGTTATTAAAATTAATAAATAAGAAATGTAAAATCTCATGAGAGGATTCGTACATTTATTTATTAAAACAGAATTTTCTTAAGCTGTGAAATTTTAGAGATAATTGGTTTCATTTAGTTTTCCAAATTTTAAAAAAATTACAGGTGTGGCTAATGTAGTACTTTATAAACCATTAAATATGAGAAAATGTCTATCCTAAAAAAATGTAAAAATACTCTATTGAAATTAACTACAAATTTTTCCTGGTTTTGCAGGTATATCATAAGGAAGAAGGAAGGAGAGGGGAAAAAAACAAGGTTCTGTTGAAAATAAAAGAAACAATCCTCAAACCCATATCATTGTTTTTAGAATTACATAATAAAAATTCATTTTCAGATTAGGTCTATATGGGAATTATTGGGGAATTCATGTTTATGTTCTTCAAATAAGAATTTGAATGACGTCAGGAAAATATACAGAAATAATGGGACGAGAGCTATAAATATAGTTCAGCTAATGTATTTTTTTCTTTTGAAGGTTATAGGGTTTGAAAATGTAGTTTGAAAAAATACATATAATCTCCAAAAACCATTTCATATTAAAACAGCTGATGAAAAATAAATTACTTGCAACACTACCACCGCATCTTCTATTTGTGTTCCATAGGATCTGTGCTATAAGACAAAGCAGGATCCTAAAAATGGCATTATAAGGATTGATTTGTAGTAAGCAGGTAACTCTGCATAGTCCTATACAAAGAGAAACTAATATAGGATTTCTCCCAAAGGTCAGTAACTCAATTAAAATGTAAGAAATGTTATAACAAAAGACAACCTAGAATCACTCCTTTTATAAGGGGTTACCCAATGCAGTAACTATCCATTCAACATGCTGAAGATTAAAATTAAATATTATTACACTGATAGAATAGACTGAAAAGTTATTTTTGACAATTTGTACAATTACCAATGACATTTTGTTTTACATATGTATATGTATGTATTTGCATGTATTTATAATTAGTCCTTTATAGAATTAAGATAAAGAACATTATTTAAGGCCCAATTTAGCCATGAAATCCTTTAAAATTAAGAAAAACAAAGTTTACTACCAATCAGAAGAGAGTTGAATGACACCTACTCATGGAATGCTAATCTTATTTCTTCACATTGAATAGATTTTGTAGTAAAAATAAACTGTCATCTAAAAATCACTACACAAATAGTCACAAGGAAAACATTTCAAATTCCTGAAGACCTTGAGATTTTTATTGCTTCATGATTTTGTTCTTTGATTATTTTGTTGGAATTTCTCTGAAAAGTGCTCTTCATATCACATTTAGCTACACTATCATGTTATGTTTATAACATAAGACAGAGCAAATCATATTCTGACTCTTCCATTAAAGAATTTACTATCAAGAATGTATCACATATGGCTTTCATATTTTATAGTACAAAAATGTTCGCTGCCTAAAATACAGTCTCTTAAAAATTTTTAAAAGTATACTTGCTGAAACTGCAAATATTTTTTCTAAGGCACCTGCTTTAACCCAAATATAGTCATGAAGCCATTTTTAGTTCCACACCCTCAAAATTTTTATCTTAATATTTTTGAAACAAACATGTTCTGAGAAATATACATCTTTTGTTTAACGCTAACGTTTCAGATGGTACCTATTAAATGTCAGAGACCACTGTGCGGCTCCTAAGGGACACTCCGCAATAGCACACACCATATCACTGAACCAATCGATTGTGAAATAAAGCCATCTAATTTATACAAAACCACAAGAAATGATACCTTATACAGAAGATAGGAAAGCTTTCTGGCAAAATATATTTAAAAAGGAAGAGAAAGTATGTTTGGTAATATGTTCTATGTGAATTACATTTTCCTATACTTCTAATCTCTCTATAAGAATGCTTTTAAGCAAATTTGGCTGGAACACTGCTGCTAATACAGAATACGGAGTAGGATTAAAAACTGACATATATACATACATATACAGATACACATATAAAGGAAATGAGTCATCTAAGAACAGCAAAGCACGATTTATTAAAACTGCCTAAACATACTATCACTAGTTTCAATTAGCAAGCTGTTATTGAACAGAAGCAAACAATGTTACTCCTACCACTTATTAGAATCCTCTCAAAATATCTCTTGTTACAAAGATCATAATATAAGAATAAAAAATCTTAAGGCTACCACACCTGCTTGGATTTTCTGTTGATCATCTGTGCTCATCAGCTTCCAGCTTTCTGTATGACGAACAGCATAGAAAGACTGAACCAGGAAGATCCACAGCTTATCACGCAGAGCCTGGATCTTGCACGTAAAACCCTGTGTTGAAGCAACAAATCAGCAGCTGGTGAGAGCCACATTGTCATAGCAACCAGTCATTATTCCTTCCCGAATCTACTTACTCCTATGCTAGATCAATGATGTCATCACTTAAGATTTTTAAAATCGTCGGGTCAGTGTTATTTATGAAGGCTTACTCTTCAAAAACAGAATTTTATAGTGAACATGAAGCTAAACCTTATCCTTTCAACCAATCATTATTTTAAACCACCAATGGCCTTTACATGAATACTTTCTACAGCCTTTTCAAATCAACTATGACATTACAAGGTCAAATACTCTATCTAATAGTAGTAAGTACAATGAAATTTTTTATCGTTCTTGTTGAACAAAAACAAAAGGTCAATAATTTGTAATAAGCTTACTATCATTAATTGTATTTGAAAAAATATTTTAATTTTGCTTTTCCCTAGTCAATCCATTTTTAAATGATTTTTTTCAGAAGGCAAAAAGGAATTCAGAACATATTCTAAAAATAAAATACACTGATTATTAAAAATTTGAAAAAATTCTTTAAAATTGCCTGTTGGTCTTACATTTAAGAAATTTAATATAGTAACATGGGAGAAATACCAGAGTTACACTGTACCATTTAATATTGTTAAACATCAAACTATGTTTAGAATTAGCGAGTCAAATTGCCAAATTCTGAACTTTTATAATTAAGTCTATTTGGAGGTAAATGAAATTAAATTTTTATTTAGGAAAAATTCCAAACAGACACAAAAGCAGGGACTATAACCAACCCCCCATTGCCAAGTTTTAATGAACCCTACAACATTTAAAATGTGTATATATTTTAAAACCTTAAAGCAATTCAAATGTATCATTTAAATGAATTTCATCGCTTTCAATACCATGTCCTTTGTACTGTCAGAGTTCAGTAATGTGTCCAGAGCCATAAGAAGAGAGCAGCTATTCTCAGTGGTAATGTTTTCTTCAATTGCTTTTAAAATTTTTTCCAGCAGATCAGCTGTGCTGCTCATTGCTTGTGACTACAAAATACAGAATTTATATTTAATAGGAATACACGTAAAATGTGTAAGAAATGTGAAAGTCTGGCTTAATAACACACCATTCATCATTACTGACCACTGGAAGTCAGCCAGAAATCTTATTTCCTCTGATCATAATATAATAATTATATTTTATAATATGTAATTATATATTTATAATAACCATCATAAAAATCTTTCCTTTAAAAAAAAAAAAGACAAACACACACACACACATACACTCACAGTTCCTAGGAACCAAAATAGTCCTAAAGTTCTTTATTCAGTAACTAAATTTAGAGCAAATAGGTCCCCAATAAGACAGAATTTTGCATGGACCGTAACAGTATTAGTGACAAAACAATACATTTATGACTGGTTTCTAAAACATGGCTTATGCTGATGGAGGGCTACGCTGGCCAGAGTTACATTACGTCTTGCCAGTGCATTCAAATCTGTCCCCTACTGTCCTCACTATCTTGTAAGCCAAAAATCCTGTCCATCACTGCTCTAAATCCTATGCAAGCATGCCATCTGTTACGGAATTTATTTAAGTCACCCTAATTTAATCAAAAGCAACCTGCATTTAAAAACTCTTACATAACTATAATCAGAACACAAAGATGGGGCTAAATATAGGATATAATTTTAGACATAGTACCTGTAAGAGAAGAGCAAAATTTTCACTGTGAATGATCTTGGAGAAGTTTTCTATAATAAATGCAATACATTCTTCTTGCAGCTGAGATGCCATAGTCAGGGCTACTTCTGTCCACTTCACTCTGGGTAAACTGATGATTAGCCTGTCACTTTCCATCAGAAGAAAAGCAGCATTCTTATCATTCTTATAATTTAAAAAATATTGGGGAAAAAAGTTACTATTTATAAAACTACTTTCTAAACAAATCAAATACTTTTGTTTTCTTATAATGTTTCCTGCAAAAAAACAAAATTCCAGGTTGCTAATATCTTTGTCATGACATATAATATTTATTTATTCACTCATTCAGAATTATCCAAAAGGGTAAATTTTGAACTGGGAACAAACCACCTCTAAAAGAAACCTGAGAGAAGAGCTATAATGTAACTACAAAGAAAAACTTGACCTCTCCAAGATTTGCACTACTGAATTAGGTTTTGGGCTTACAGATATCATTCATAACTGTATAGCTACACTGACAGAACCTTAATTCTCTCCTGACTATAAAATACATGCTCTTTATTACAAATTTAGAAAGGCTAAAAATTGCTTATATTCTCCAGTGATTTTCTTCCTTCACTCTAATTAGGTAAGTCTCTTTATATTTTATTCACTTAATGATGATTCATTTTTATACCACAGGAAAAAAATATTCATGGATACCGATCTCTATGGAAAGTGGAATGATAATTCACAAATACCATGTGCTCCAATGAAAAGGAAAAGAATAGTAACATATAAATTACTTTATCTTGTTCATATTTGGCTTCTAGTTTGATGAGTAAAGAGTTACCTGATAGATTGTAGTAGACTGAAAAACATGGCCACAAGTTCTTTCTAGCTCCATCCATCAAGAGGTGGAATTTATTTACTCATCCCTTGAACCTAGGAAGGGCTTTTTACTTGCTTGCACAAATATTAGTACTGTGCAAGTTCCAGAGCCAAGGTCTCAAGAAGCCCTGCAGCTTTCAATTCTGGGACCACAAGGCCATGAAGCTGGGTAAAGAAGACCACATGAAGTAGGAACCCAAGCTCCAACTTAGCCACTAGATGAAAACGGCTGCAGGATGGAACTCAGGAAACAATCCATGGAAGAACTACCCAGTCAACCCACAAAATTATGAGAAATAATAAATTGTAGTTTTAAGCCACTTCATTTTGAGGTGGTTTGTTACAAACATTGGCTGCATGATGTGAACTTTGCACACCCTGTCTATGTTTCAGATCTCAACTCAAACTCTATCTGATCCTGATCTCTATTCTGCTCTATCGGATTTCTTTTATACATGCGACCAGAGAACGTGTCCCTTTTTTTTTTCAGAGTACTTAATTCATTTCTGATTATTCAATCATGAACACAACTACTTGATTAATATTTGTCTCTCTCACTAGGCTGTATGTTTACTGAGCGTGAAACCATGTCTGTTTTGGCTCACCATTGCATCCCCAGGGCCTAGTACAGAACTGGGTCAGAGTAGACCCTGAAATATTTGCTCATCTCTTAGCATCATCAGAGATTGAGAGTCTATATGTGAATTCCTAAGCTAAATTGTTTAAACCTTGAACAAAATTTTTAACATTTTATTTTTTTAATGTGTTTTATGAGAGGTGGAGAGAGAGCATGTTTGCCCAAGTGTAAGTGGGGGACGGGCAAAGAGAGAAAAATGGAGAGAGAGAGAATCCCAATCAGGCTGGGGGGTGGGGGAGCTCAATCTCAGGAACCAAAATCAAGAGTCGGGCGCTTAACTGACTGAGCCATGCAGGCATGCCCCTCTTTAACCAAAAATTTTTTAAAAATGTATTATATGTTTCCCTTTATTAGAGTAAAAAAAATCATGCAATACTATAATTCTTTTTTTTTTTTTGGGCAGTGGTACCATCATCCTTTCCCCCTCTGGTGACATCCTGAGTAACTGTGCTTTTAGGCAATAAGCCCAGTTTGTTCTACTGTAATGATTGTTCTGGTGGTGAAGCCAAACGTAGGGTATTCAAATAAATTTGGTAGATATCTACAAAGTGCTTATTACACACATTATATGCTATGACAATTTTCTTAAAAATATAAAGTATAGTTGTAACAATTTAGGTCAGGACCTACTAGAAAACTAAAATATGGACTAAATGATAACACAGGTGGTATGTAATCTTATTCCATACTGATCTGAATATATAACATTAAATGTCAGAGTTCAGAGAAGGAAGAAACCATAATACATTTCTAGACCAAACACGTAAAATTTTAATCCAACAGTTAACATAACATATTCTTCAAACTTCAACAGTATATAAAGGGCAGTACTAAGAAAAGTCTCCAGGCCACTCATTTTCTCTCTTCCAAATCAGTATTATTTATTTTCTGGGGGCCCCTAGGTGGCTCAGTCCGTTAAGAATCTGACTCTTGGCTTCAGCTCAGGTCATGATCTCACGCTTCATGAGTTCAAGCTCCGCATCAGGTTTGCACTGACATTGCGGAGCCTGCTCTCTCCTTTCCTCTCTCTCTCTCTGCCCCTCCTGTACTCTCTCTGTCTCTCTCTCAAACTTAAAAAAAAATATTTCTATATCTTTCTAGAGTTATTTTATACATACCCAAAAATATATTTAATATAACCTTTATTTTACTCAAATGTAAGCATTAATATACATAATTCTCAGTACCTTGTCCTTTACATTTAGCATACATCTTAAATATTTTTCTTATCAGAATATAAAGAGCCTTGTTATTGATTTAATAGGTGTGTAACAGCTCACAGTATGGGTAAAGTCATTTAACTAATTCTCTACTTATATTTACATTGTTTCCAAATTTTTTCTGTTACAATGTTGTAATGAAAGATCTTGTAAATAACATAATTTCGTGTGTGTGTGTGTGTGTGTGTGTGTGTGTGTGTGTGAACTTATCTATAGGATAAATTCCCAGAAACACAATTGCTAAGTGAACACTACTTGTCTTAGCCTGGGTTCTGCCTAAATCCTGAGTCTGAGAAATAGGCTTGTATGCAAACAGTTTATTTTGGGAAATGATCCCAAGACAATCTGAGGCATTAGGAGAGTCGAACAGGGAAGGCAGAAAAGCCAATGGAAGGGTATATTTTCTAGCTTCTTGCTATTCAGTGTGACCCACAGCCATCAGCATCCCCTGGAGCTTGTTAGAAACATAGACTCTCAAGCTCTACCTCTGACTTACTGAATTAGAATCTGCATTTAACCAAGATCCTGAAATATTTTGTATATATATTAAAGTTTGGGAAGCACTGATATAGTATTCACTATTGTAGGCAACTCGGGCTCAGTCTTGCTGGGATCCTCTGAAGAGCCACAAAGAATGCACCTTGAATTATTCTGCCCAAGGGACAAAACAGGGAAACATAACCACTGGCTCCCATCTCCCATTAGTCAAGGCTTGTCCCCTGGGGTGTTAACTTCCTTCTACTTCCGGAGTTGCACAGGTATCAGAATTGCTGAGTTGTAGGTACTCGGTGTGGAATGATAGTGAAGCCGTAGGACAAGAAATGAGAAATAGGTGTGATGTGGCTGAGGGAAAATGCTGTCAGACTGCATGCATATGAAGCAGTGTGCTGCAGCAGGGGCTGCAGTTCACACACTGGCCAAGAGGATATGAGGTGGGGCACCAGAAGTCTCCTAAACACTGCCAATACATATTCGACGAAGGGCTGTTTTCCAAACTGTAGACTTCTCTCTTAGCAACCTACAAAAATATTTTTAGTGGCTTAAAATCAGCATTAGAAAACAAAACAAAAAAAAGAGAGAAAAGAGAAAAACAGGAAATATTAGTACATCGTGTAATAATGGTAAGCATTCTTTTGTGAAAATTATTTTAGTTGTCTACGTGTGAGTGTACTGGGTTACAATGTAAAAGGAAATTCTCACTCTCAGTGACAGTTAAAAAAGTTTGAAAAACACAGCAAAAGATGTGCTAATTTATACCCTTCCCAGCAATGAATAAAAGTACTTCCTCCTTACATCCTTAACACCTTAGTACACACTCCATTACTCTTTTCATTCTAAAAGACAGAAAATAGTTTGATACTGTAATTTTCATGTCCATTTCTCTTAAATGAAGTTGAGCATTTATTCATCAAATTAAGAGGTATTTGTACTGTCTTTGTGAACTATTAATTTCGTCCTATTTTTTTTTAAATCAACTTGTGGAAACCCTCTATGTTAGGAAAATTAGCATCAAAAGTATGATATAAACTGTCACTTGTCTTGACTTTGCTTGGTTGTTTTTACTACATAAAATTTTGTGTTTTTATGTAATCAATTTTTTAAGCCTTGTGAATTTTATATTGCCACACTCCTATCATGGTTATAATCCCCCCACGGTTTATTGTAGTATTTTAACAGCTATTTTTGTTTTTTCACATTCAAATCTTAGATCTTTTTGGAAAGTATCGCTTGCATACCAGGATGTGAGGTACCGATCCAACTTAAAATTTTTCCAGCTAGCTTCCTGGTTAATACCATATACTGAATAAATACTATGACTCATATTATTTATTAATCCTTATGATACTGTGTTGATCAAATAGGTCTTAAGCTATCCTTTGGCCTTAAGACTAATAACAAAATACATACAATTTGTTTTACCCTAGTGACCATCCCTACTTTTGTTTTAACTTTCCTAAATTTAAAATCTCTTCATAATTTGCTTTTATAAGGGCTTCAACATTTTGGCACTGAAAAATTTAATGTTTTGAAATAGTTCAAGTAATTACATTATAAAATCATAACTTTTCTAACACCTTTCTCTTATCCTCATGCCTTCACCCTGCTTTCTCTTCTAACCGAAAGCAGTGGTTGTATGTGGTAGGAGGGAGCCGCCACGTTTCACCGAACTGCTGCACAGTGACCAAGAAAGGGGAAACTCAAATCCCCTCACATTCATACAAGACAAACAAACCCCTGCAAATATAGTTCAGTGTAGCACTTTCTTATCTCCCTTGGTTTAGGACAGTGTCGGGCATGTCACTGATGCAGTAAAGTGCCCACCATAGCACATGCAGTTGAACTGAATTAAAAGTAAAGAAAACTAAGAAGACTGCCTGCTCTTTTACTTTCTGGATAACATTTCAAATTTTAATTTGAAAAAATTAAAAATATTTTCTTAAAAATTTTAGTTGACACATGTTACATTAGTTTCAGGTGTACAATACAGTGATTCAATTTCTCTATACATTATGCTGTGCTCACCACAAGTGTAGCTGCCATCTGTCACCATGCAGTGCTATTATGATACCACTGACTACACTCCCTCTGCTGTACCTTTTATTCTTGTGGCTTACTCTTTCCATAACTGCAAATTTGTAGCCGCCACTCCCTTCCACCCATTTTGCCCATCCTCCCACCCCTTCCTTATGGCAACCCCCAGTTTGTTCTCTGTATTTATAGGTTTGATTCTGCTTTTTGTTTATTCATTTGTTTTTTTTAGATTTCACATATAAGTCAAATCATATGATATCTGTTTTTCATGGTCTGACTTATTTCACTTAGCATAATACCCTCTAGGTCCATTCATATTGTCACAAATGGTAAGATCTCATCCTTTTTATGGCTGCATAGTATTCCTCTCTCTCTCTGTGTGTGTGTGTGTGTGTGTGTGTGTGTGTGTGTGTGTGTACATCTTCCTTGTCCATTTGTCTATCAGTAGAGACTTATGGCTCTCGTAAATACTGTAGCAATAAACATAGAGATGCATATATCTTTTTGAATTAGTGTTTTTATTTTCTTTAGATAAATACCCAGCAGTGGAATTACTGGACCATATGGTAGTTCTACTTTTAATCTTTTGAGGAACCTCCACATTGTTTTCCACAGCGGCTGCACCAGCTGCATTCCCACCAACAGTGCATGAGGGTTCATTTTGCTGCATATCCTCTCCAACACTTATTATTTCTTGTCTTTTTGATAACTAGCCATTCTGACTGGTCTGAGATGATCTCTCATTGTGGTTTTGATTTGTGTTTCCCTCATGATTAGTGAAATTGAGCATCTTCTCATGTGTCTGTTAGCCATCTGTGAGAAAATGTGTATTCAGGTCTTCTCCCCATTTTTAATTGGATTGTTTATTTGTTTTTTTTAGTATTAAACTGTATAAATTCTTCATATAGTTTGGATTTAACCCCTTACTGGATATATCATTTGCAAATATCTTCTTCTATTCAGTAGATTGCCTTTTTGTTTTTGTTGATGCTTTCCTTCACTGTGCAACCCCCTTTTATTTTGATGTAGTCCCAATAATTTATTTTTGCTTTTGTTTTCCTTGCCTGAGGAGACATATCTAGAAAAATGTTGCTATTGCCATGACAGGGATATTATTTGCCTATGTTTTCTTCTAGGATTTTTATGGTTTCCTAAGTGGAAATCATATGGTTTATGGTTCCCATTTAGGAAACCATAAAACTTCCATTTTTAAGGTTCCACATTTAGGTCTTTAATCCATTTTGAGTTTATTTTTGTGTATAGTGTTAGAAAGTGGTCCAATTTCATTCTTTTGCATGTAGCTGTCCAGTTTTCCTAGCACCATTAAAGAATATCTATTTTTTAATCAAAAGCTAAACATATTTTATTTATATAATAAAATATGAAAAATATATTAAGTTAACTGTTTCTGAAAGCCTGACTATTCACAAAAAAAAGATATAATTTCAGAGGCACTTTGGTGGCTCAGTCAGTTAAGCATCCAATTTTGGCTCAGGTCATAATCTTACGATTTGTGGGTTTGAGCCCTCCATTGGCTCTGTGCTCATGGTGCAGAGCCTGCTTGTGATTCTCTCTCTCCCTCTCTCTATCTGCCCCTTTCCCATTTGTACTCTGTCTCTCTCAAAATAAATAAAAATAAAAACTTAAAAAAAAAGAAATACATAATTTCAAAATTTTAATTAAACTGCATGTTCGGCTGCTCTGTCATCTTTTCATCTGTCTTGAAAGTAAAAAACAAATATTTACAAAGCTTACAAGGACCTGATGAGAGTTATAAAATCAAAATACTGTAACAGAGGGAGAGGCATATTATGAAGGGCTTATTCTTCAATTAAACTCACATACTTAGCACTTATAAAATCAAACCTTTTTTTTAATGTTTATTTTTGAGAGAGAGTGCTCACACGAGTGGGGGAGGGGCAGAAAGAGAGGGGGACAGAGGATCTGAAATGGGCTCTGCCCTGACAGAAGAGAGCCCGATGCAGGGCCTGAACTCAGGAACCATGAGATCATGACCTGAGCCGAAGTTGGATGCTTAACCAACCAAATGAGCCACCCAGTGACCCCCCAGAATCAAACTTCTTAACAAGACATTCAGTTAAGATCCCTCCCAGTCTGGCCTTAGCCTCTCCCCAGACTTCTCTCTTCTCAATCTAGTTATAGCAGAATATTGAAACTGCCTGTCTCCAGGTCTCTGGTCACAATTTAAAAGTCTGTCAGGAATATCCTAATGTACTTTTATTTTGAAATTTTCCTCTATCTTCTATCTCATCTCAAATTATTTCTCTTATCCTTCTAATCAGAATCAACCGTTTCCCATGAAACTGTGATCCCATGTACATACCTGAACTACAACCTATATTTATTCTTTCATTCATTTACCTATTTGACAATATATACTGAGTTGCCTAATATGTGCCAAGCTCTAAGGCTGAGGCTACCCGGGTAAATTAGACTGACAAGGAACTTAATATTAGTACTTATCACAGTCCAACTTGTATTATACTTAGTTATTTAAATGCCCATTCTTCCACCAATTTGTGAGATGATGAAGTCAATGTCCACATTTCTTTAAAGAAAAATCTGCCCACAGTGAGCACCTATCATATTATCTTTAGAATGGCAGCAATTGGTTTTAAGATCCGGCTTTGGGGGCACTCAGGGAGCTCAGTCAGTTAAGCATCCGACTTGATTTCAGCTCAGGTCGTGATCTCACAGTTCATGATCTCTGCACTGACAGCACGGAGCCTGCTTAGGATTCTCTCTCTTCCTCTCTGCCCCTCCCCTGCTTGCACTCTCTCTCTCAAAATAAATATAGTAACAACAAAAAAAGATATGGGTTTGTCATTGGCTGACATTGTGAATTTGAAGAAAGCACTTCTGATTCTCTTTTCTCATATGTAAAATGGTGGCCAGAGTACCTGTCTTATATAAAATTTTAAAAATGCCAAGTATGTTTTGAACTATAAAGGTCTAAAAACACCCACTAAATAATAACAACAACAACAACAATAATAACAGCAATAGTAGTTAATGATGTTTCTACTTCTATGAAGCTGAATTATAGCTGGGCCATTGGTTTGCCTTCATGAACAGGGAATAGCTATTCACAGACCAAAGAAATGAATGCAAGACATTAAGAAACTAAGCCACAAAGTCCTCCATTAGCATAAATATAGACTGAGATGTATTTTTTGCTCATAGTATTTCACCGGCTGATGGCCTACACTTATTTTCCCAGTTAGGTTTAGATGTATCTTCTACGTAACCCAGTGTGATGTATTATTTAGGGTTCAGAGAAAGAGAACCACTAGGAGTTAATTATATATATAAAGGAATTTGTTACAGGGATTTGACCTTTTGTAATCGTGGGAGCTGGTTAAGTGGTCTTTGTAAATGATGATGTAGTTTGAAGACCACAGGGAAGGCAGCTAAGAAGGAAAGACAGAACAGCAAGGACATAATGACATCTAGGAACACAAGCCGTAATCCATAAGGAAGGACTCATTTCAGTTCTCACTGCCTCCAACCTGGATGAAATGGGTGTCCTTCAGGAGATGCAGGTACCCTTCGTCATGGAGGTAAACATATCTCTGGACAGAGGTAAGAGCAGCCAAAAAAGGACACAGGGCAAGGCAGAGCAGGTGTGGCCTGGCTGCTGTTTCACGCCAACAAGGTGAGCGAGTAAACAAGCAACACGTGTGAGACAAAAGTGCCTGCCCCAAGAGCCCTGGTGTTTAAAAACAAAGGGCTGCTGCTTTACTTTTACCCTCCAAATCTCATGCCAAATTTTCTCGTGTGGCCACTCCAACTGGAAACATTCAAAGGGGGAAATTCTGGGAAGCACAGTTTATCTGAGCCAAGCTGACAATGTTACAAAACCACTTCAGTCCACCCCTGTGGGCTTGGCACCCATACACGTCTCTATAAACAATATTTAATTCCCAAATGGAGACAATAACAAAGTTATGCTTTTGCCTGACATGGTATAACTATCCTGTATATAACAAACATGCTAGCCCTTCACTGTACGAGGATATAAAGTCTTTTTTTTTTTTTTTTTTTTTGTCTTTGGAGATCTTTATTATTCTTCACACTGATTCACACTCCCTTTTGGTATCCTGTAATTTGGAGATATAAAATTAACTATTATTAACATGTCTTATATTACATGGTAGAGATATGAGATGGTGGGAGGACTATAAACAGTGGTTTATGTAAACAAATATTCACATAAAAAGGGGAAATTAATATTTATATCATAACTACTAGAGCACTCATTTCTGTAACTGGTAACTTGGTCCTGGCTGGTTTTTATCAAGCCAGTTGTTTCAGGGTGATAGAAAACATGGTGACACCAGTGAAATCATGAGCTAGACTTGACTTGCTGTGAAGTGAGTTCATTAGTCACAAGAGATGCCATGTGAAACACCGTGATTGTGGAAAAGGCATTCTATAAGACCATGGTAGTGGTTTTAGCAGAAACACTGGGTGCAAGGAAGATAAATCTGTATCTAGAGCAAATGTCTACTCCACTGAGAACACAGCATTGCCTTTTCCATGATGAAGTGGTCCAATATAATTAACTGGCCTTCAAGTAAATGGCTGGTCCTCTTGGGGAATGTTGCCACAGAGAAGTTTCAGCACCATATCCAAATCCACCTTAGTGAGCAGAAATCCATGTTGTTGATACGAATGCATAACCTCCATCTGTGGCACCAGGCCCCCTTTGTTTATGAACCAAAATAGTGGTTCTGCTTCTCCGAACCCTAACTGATGAATTAATGAATCTGGTACAGAGGAACAAAATCTTAAGGAAAGGTTCTCTATTGGTTCTGGGTTATCTGAAATTGGTTCTCTCATCTTGCTTTTATAATAGAATTCTACGTTTATATTTAAAACGTTGAAAGTACCTACACAAAAGTACCTACACATAAACTTTTCGATGACAAATACAAACAAGGGTAGTCAGCTTATACTTACTAAAGACTGAATCAACATGTTAAGACAACTTTTCTGAATCTCAGGAGGTACATTTGCAAAACTTCTCTCAGACCAAAACCTTGCAAAATGCTTTACAATCCACCTGTTAAAAAATAAAAGAATCTTAAGTTAGAGAAATGAAAATATTTTGAATTATAATATTCAAATAATACTTTTATCTTCAATGATAGAAGTTGTACATATACATGTGATGACTAACCCTTCCAGTTAATTTTGTGAACTCTATGATGGACTTAACTGTCCTACCTTTTCTATAAACAAATATTTTAATTCTACTTTAAGTTCTATGAATAGCTTTTACATAAATAACCATGGTTCAGCTAAACTAAAATAGATCCCAAGCATCTTGAGTAGTATCTAAATCAATAATACTTCTCAATTTTACAACTAGTGAAGCATTAAGCTGCACCCAATATACCCAAGAAAATAGGCCAATTCCAAAAATTCCCAGAACATTAGGAGAATGGAAGAACAAAATCTCTATATGAATAGTATAGACACTACTTCAAATCACTTACTTCATGCAGTCAGCAAAAAGACCGTCCACTCCAAATGAATGAGCAATAATCAGGCATTCTAATACAGACGCCAAAGTTCTGGGAATAGGCTAAAATTGATAGAAAACGCCACATGTATTCTTTTTCAACTTCAGAGGGTAAAAGTATTTGATTCATAAAAATGATCTGATTTATATACTTAAATTGCAGAACAAATGTGCATAATTCAAAAGTCTGTTCTTTTAAAACAGAATATCACTAACAACCTTTAGTTTTATAGAATAGCATTTGCGCTCTCTCAGCTGTCGGAATGAACACAAGTTTTATTTTAATTTCATTTAGCTTATTTTTTAAAGAAAAATGGTATATTTCTAGCATATCACACTGCAATACAACCATATGATCTAATCTACTTCCTAAAGTATAAATATAACTAAGTGCATGTACAATGGGAAGTCCTACTCTGACTTCAAACAAAATGATAGAAATTAATTAGATCATAATTATATAATGTATTCTTAAAAGCTCATATATGGATGGAAGTAATTAACTAAAACAAAAAATGTAGATTAAGTAGTGACAACAACTCATTGCTCTTGGTGTCAAACCTCTTTGCTTCGTATTGGCCATATCACTTATTTTCAGGTTTTGAATTATGTCCTAAGCATATCTATTGCCTATTAGGGTAAACAGAGTTCAACTTCTATTTATACACATTCATTTGTTGTAATGTGGGGTTTATATACTTAATAAAGATCCTCAATCAGCCAATTTGTGTGTGTGGTCTTTAAGTGTGTCCGTCTGAATATCCCTTACTCTCAGAGAAGAGCAAAAGCTTCTTTAGAATTATATCCAGGGTAGTCTTTCTAATAAGGTCAGTGATTTTCAACTTTTAAAATTATGAACTGGCATTAATTTGAGTTTCTAATACACTTCTCCTAAAAGTATTAACATTAGTGTTCAATAAACTGAATGGTAAGTACTTGCTTGCATATTAACAAACTGGTTATTCCCTTTGCAATAACTGGAGGTACTCTAGGCCATTCTAAAATCAAAGATCGTCAGTCGGTTAAGCGTCTGACTCTTGATTTCGACTCAGATCATGATCTCATGGTTTGTGAGTTCAAGTCCCACACTGGGCTCTGCGCTGATGGTGTGGAGCCTGCTTGACATTCTGTCTCTCTTCTCTCTGCCCCTCCCCAGCTTGTGCACTCTCGAAATAATAATAATAAAAAAATAAAATAAAAATGGCAACCACTATATAGATTATACAGTGATAATTCTACCAAGTTAAATAATTTGGTTTTCTGAACAAGAGTATCAAACTCTTGGTTAGAAACTACTGGTATAAACTTAAAAACACTCAGAAGTCTGAAAAATTACAAAAGTAAACACAGGAGTTAAAAGTAAATTAAAAACTAAATAAAACAACAATAACAAAAAAAGCCCAGGAATCTGGGGCGCCTGGGTAGCTCAGTTTGTTCAGCATCCAACTCTTGATTTCAGCTTCACATCATGATCCCAGGGTTGTGTGATCAAGCCCTGTGTCAGCATGGACCCAGCTTAAGATTCTCTTTCTCCTTCTGCCCCTCTCCTTAGCACATGCTCTCTCTCTCTAAAATAAAAATATATACAAAAGTCCACTAATTGATGCATAAGAATAATTTCCATAAAAAATATTAAAATACAAAGTAACTTGCTGCTTAAAGCAGAGACTAGTGAACTATACTTGTGGGCCAATGTAGCCCACCACTGTTTTTGTGAATAAAGTTTTATTGGAACACTGCTATGATGGTCCTTTACATGTTGTCTGTAGTTGCTTTTGCTCCATTAGAGCAGAGCTGAATAGCTGTGATAGAGAATGGCCACAAAGACTACAATATTTGCTATCTGGCCTTTTACAGAGAAAGTTTACTGACCACTGGTTTAGAAGGTTACTTTAACTCTCTGAGAATTTCACTTATATAAAAATGTTAATACTCCTGTATTTTCTAACAGGATGACTGACCTTTAGGCATTTTCAAAATCTGCTTGCAGAATTTGGGAAGAGATATATTTAAATCACTACCTAAGATATGTTTTTAAAGAAGTGGAAAAAAAGGGGCACTTGGGTGGCTCAGTTGGTTAAGCATCCAGCTCTTGGTTTTGGTTCAGGTCATGATCTCATGATTTTGTGAGTTCGAGTTCTACATCCGGCTCTGCACTGGCAGTGCAAAACCTGCTTGGGATTCTTTCTCTCTCCTCCTTCCCTGCTCGCGCTATCTCTGTCTCTCTCAAAAATAAATAAACTTAAAAAAAAAAGTGGTGAAATACAGATAATGTAAAGCTCACTGTAATTCTATAAAGGAAGTCCAAAAATTTTAATTGTGTAAAAGGTAAAATTGTGAGGTTAATGAAATGACTAAAGCTTGTCAGGAGTTCCAGGGCCAGTTACTCATTACTTTATATCCAAATTTGTATTAATGTGGAATGTGTTACAATAGGCTTACCATATATAAGTCATTGGCAAGAAACCATATAATTGAGATCTAGAAGTTAATTTTTTTTAATGTTTATTTTTGAAAGAGAGACAGAGCATGAGCGGGGGAGGGGCAGAGAGAGAGGGAGACACAGAAGCCGAAATACGGTTCAGGCTCTGAGCCATCAGCAAGCACAGAGCCAGACACGGGGCTCGAACTCACAGATGGCAAGGCCATGACCTGAGTCAAAGTCACTTAACTGACTAAGCCACCCAGATGCCCCTGAGATCTAGAAGTTAAAAATTATATTTTCAAAGATATATTTATAAAGTTATATATTATAAAAATATAAAAAGCATAAGTTTAAAGATCAAGCAATAAAAACAAAAATTATTCTCTCAAATCTGTTACCACAAAAATAGATACAAGTGAAAAAATTTTTCAACAAAATACCATATTGATAATCTATTTAAAATTTCATTTTCTGTTGTTTCAATGTTAACAAATATGCCTTTTGTATTTTAAAAATTAAGTGAATTATTGAAAGTAAAATGCAAGAAGCTGCATATAACCTATGTATACTTATAAACATACTAAAAACTAGAGGCACTGGTCCAAAGACTATCCATAAGAGATTATTTTTAAAATGTTAGATGTATGAAAACATGATTTCTGTCCTTCTCTGACTTATTTCACTCAGCATAATACCTTCCAGTTCCATCCACGTTGCTGCAAATGGCATGACTTCATTCTTTCTCATTGCCAAGTGGTATTCCATTGTATACATAAACCACATATGTTTTCACTCATATGTGGATCTTGAGAAACTTAACAGAAGACCATGGGGGAAGGGAAGGGGGAAAAATAGTTAAAAAAGAGAGGGAGGGAGGCAAACCATAAGAAACTCTTAAATACAGAGAATGACTGAGGGTAGATGGGGGTGGGGGGGGTGGAGGGGTAGGGGAGAGGGAAAATGGGTGATGGGCATTGAGAGGGCACTTGTTGGGATGAACACTGGGTGTTCTATGTAAGCCAATTTGACAATAAATTGTATTAAAAATTAAAAAAAGTTAAAATTGAAAAATTAAAAAAAAAGTTAGATGTAATTGATTTATTGAAGAGTCTCAGTTTAGAGGAGATACTAACATAAAACTTTTTTCCCAGACGGTGCTACCCACTATGCTGTGTCAAATTCTCCTTTTTTCCATCCCTTCATGACATTATAGGCAAATTCCAGTATTTTCTGGTTCTTTTTTGGTATTGAAATCAACATAGTACTGTTTAAACAGCTATCTTATATCTGGCCTTACACCTTTCTCTCCCTCATCACTGATTACATTTATAGTTGGGGAGATATGGAAGTGGGAGTAGAGCATGGTCTGGTCTCCTCTTGCTCCTCCATTTTCTAGGTCTAACTCCTGTAGAAAAGGGCTATGGATGGCCATATAGATAACAAGACACAGCATGGAAGTAGGTTGATGTCACGGAGTTTGCCCTAATTAAGATGTTGATGGCCTTTACTGATGACTCTTTTAGGAGCAGACTGTATGTAACCCTAGCCTCTCAGTGGGTAAATATTCTTCTAGTGGTTCGTGATGCACAGTGCTTCCCTAGGTGGGACAGAGCATCATTTGGCCCTGCACCATCAATCTCTAATCTTCATAGAACCACTAAGGTCCTCTTCCCTCCCTGTGTACCAGGTGTATGTAACCAGGTAGTAGACTCCCCATACTTTTTTCTTTTTTTCTCTTTTTTTTTTTTTTTTAAGATTTTTACTTTTAAAGAATCCCTACACCCAATGTGGGGTCTAAACTCGTAACACCGAGATCAGAAGTTGCACACTCTACTAACTGAGCTAGCCAGGCGCCCCTACTTTTTTCTATGCATGACAATAACGATTGTCCCTAATCACTAAACTAGTACTGGCTTCTCCCTTTAGAAATCTCCACATTTGAGGGTACTCTCACTGGTTTCTGAGGTATATTCCCAAGAAATCTCTTACCATTTTCTTTTATTCTTCAATGGAAGCTCTAGAGTGGGCTGGTTTTATAGATGTGGCATATGTCCATCTGAAGGATAAGACATATGTCCTCATTGCAGATACCCTCTATCTCTAATTTTTATTCAGATATGCTTGGAGCTCCCTCCTAACTTTCATTTGGCTGGGAAGATGAGGGAAGCAGATGAAAGAGAAGGAAAATCTTTTATCGGAATTCTTTACTTTCTGCAAAGTTAAGGATACCACAGACTGCCTTCCTTCTTTTAGTTTCCTTACTTCTAGAGGATGGAATAAATGATTGATTAAAAGTAGCCAAAGAGTTTAATGTTTCTCAGTGAACCCTGGGTGGTACTGCAGGTGGTGCTATATGCAACTGTTCATGGCTCCCTTTTAGTACATGGTGTGCTTCTTCAGCTACAACTTACTAGAGGTAGAAAAGTCCTACCCAACACAAAAATACAAATTTAAATATTATTCAAAATATTAAAATTACCTAATTAAAATCCATACAATGCATACTTTTGCCTCAAGTACCCAATAAGAAGGGAATATTGATGTAAAACAATTTTTTTACGATTTGCTTTTTTGTTGATTATAAAAGTAATACATGATCACTGTAGAGAATTTAGAAAATGATGAATAAATAAAAAATAACCTATAGTCACAGAGTAAATTAAAACAATGGAGAATCTAAGAATAATGTACAAAATGACATCTGTACAAATGCGTAGTAGGAGATCTTTCTTTAGACAATAAATTTATGTTAATATAAACTAATGTTAAAAGTTAGTATTCACACTCCGCCTGGTGAGAAGAGAAATATATTCCAAGTAGATGCTATAAAGAGAAGTGACAGGAAGGAAGAGTGTACTTTCACAGGGAAAAGAACCAATGAAACACCAGTGATAAATGTGGTTTTTTTCTTTATGTTTATTTATTTTAAGAGAGAGAGAGAACGCATGCATGCAAGCAGGGAAGGGAGGGACAGAGAGACAGGGAAAGAGAGAGAATCCCAGGCAGGCTCTGCAATGTCAGTGAAGAGCCCAAGGTGGGGCTCGATCTCACAAACTGGGAGACCATGACCTCAACCAAGATTAAAAGTGGGATGCTTAATTGAGCTGCCCAAGTATTGCTCTGATAAATGTGTTTTGTTAATGGAGAAGGTAACTTTGGTTACTGACTTCATTTCTCTTAGTTCTAAACCCTGACTCAGTCTCAGCTGCACGCTCCACCTTTGAATTATATCCTTTCAATACATACCCTATATCCTTTCAATATATATCCTATATCCTTTCAATAAACTCCGTGTCAATTTTATTTTACTTAAATTGATCTGAATTAATTTGTTTTTTTGCAAGCATATCATATGAGCTATTTCTCAACTAGAGTTCCCATTAAATTGACTGAATATTTTTAAGATTCAACGCACTATTCACTCTCAGAGTTAAAAATCTAGTAGGTAGTAATGGGTGACTTTAAGCACTGGGTAAAAGATTTCTGAGACTCAATAATTACCTTCTGAAAGAAATTACAGTAATCTCTTCTTAAAATATAGATTGCTACTTCTTTTAATCCTTCTAGTCCATACATGTCAGCCATATTGAGTATCTGACTAAAATAAAAATAGACTGTTAATTCTCCAATTTAAAAACCAAGGACTAATACACAGTAATGTCCTAATAATATGTAGCCTGATAAAAAAATAATAATCTGAATTATTTTAACTCTAACTTTCTCTCCTACATAATAGATACCCTTTATGGATAATAAAAAGGACACAGGTCAAAGGTTGAAAGCACTGTCACATGACTTGGTTAGTGGAGGATAACATGAAGTAAATTTGAAGATGTTTCAAATTCCCCTCATATTCTCAGTGACATATTCAGCAAAGTCCAAGAAGCTGCTTCAAAGGCTGTAAAAGTTATAAAACTCTTTCCAACAAATCTGTGTAATGAAAACTTGGGAAGAAGGCAATTAATTGATGCTTATCTATTGAAAATACCTACAAATGACCCTAAGACTGAAAACAGTACCCAATGCCTCAGCGAGTTTCCACTGCTTCTTTCATTTGGCAAGACTTTCCAAGCACCACACTTACTTTAGGTACTTAGTAAACCTATAAGTCTTGACAGCACGATAAAATTTCCCATAGGTTATGGGGTGAGGGGGGGGGGGGTTCAGTACTTAATCACTGTGACTGATGACACTTTCCATTCAAAATCACACTTATTCAGGCTGTAATTTAAAAAAAACAATGAATATTTAAATTAAAAAGCAGCTCTCATTAGTTTGGTATTAAAACAGCACTAAAAGAAGACGACATCCAAAAAATTAGAAGAGCAAGGTAGACTTCACTCTCTACTACGATTTCAGTGCTTAGATGGCATTTCACTAAAGAGCACTTAAGAACCGTTGTTGTTCTTTAGGATGTCTGTATTCTTAAAGTAATTTTAAGGTTTTTCTTTTTCCTTTTCTTTTGCTGTTTAAAAGAGTAATCCTAAAATTTGAAAACAAAATAGTAATAATTGTTCAAAATTTGATATTCAATTTTACTTTATAAAAACCTGTCTTTTATTTTCCAAAACAATAAGATCTTCCTAACAAAATCTGAGTCATATGAAGACTTTTCTTAATCTTAGTACTGTGAGTTGCTAGATCATCTTTTCTTCTAAATAAGGCGACTTACTGTTTTTAGATACTCCCCAAATACACATGATGTGGCGAAATAATGAAAGTGACGCTTCTACTTCACTGACACTTTAAAACAAGCTCAACAAAGCAGACACCACAAAGTATGACTACTTTTATATTTAAAATGATTAAAAAATAATACATACCCAACATTAGCTTTGTCTGGAAAGTCCAAAATTCCTCCATATATAAAATGCATCATAATATTCATTTCTGCATGGTTTATACTGAAACATAAAAGAAAACCAAATTCAAGTCCAGAAATAATTAAGGTGTAACTGATATCAACAATACATTCTATTTTGTCATAAAATTTTAGCTAGGATAAAGTTTTAATCTCACTTTTATCTGAAGAATATAGTCTTCAAATAACATCCATGTAGTTATTCCATTAATTTAAAATGAAGTATAACTGCAGCTATAGATTTTATATAAGTTATAAAATATTTTCAGTATGTTATCAAAACACTGATTAGTTGAGTATCTTCTATAGTGATCTTTTAGAGTTAGAAGGGATCTAAGAGGTCGCAGTCCGACCTCTGACTCATTAGGAAATCTTCTCCTCAGCATATGATGAATAATTCTATTCACTAAAAAGATTCTTCTTACGCTGCACAGATTTCTTAATTTGTAATACCTGTCCAGCACCTCTAGCTTGACCAACATCCTCATTCTACAGATGGAAAGAAAAGATATGACTTAAAGTAGTAGTCTGGAGTGGTAACTTTTATGTCCTAGGGACTACTGGATCTCAAACTGAGTCCATGGCCTCCTTCCTCCTCCTTACCTCTCCCAGCACCCCAGATTCAGTCTCTTTTCTGCTGTTCCTATTTTGTTCACAGCACTGTTACAGGGCTTCTTGTATCTGGTTCTTGGACAACAAGAACTGGCCAATGGTCCAGAGGAACCCAAGATAAAAGGGAACATGATTTCTTTTTTTCTTTCTTCTCGGCTGAACAAGTTTGAAGATGTGATTGGGAAAAAGGCATTTGCTATGCAATTTCAGACTTTCTTTCAGGTGGGTTGTCACAGAGGAGACACAGTAAGCAAATCAACTTTGGCTCTTACCTTAACACACATTTTACTGCTTGAAGAGTTTTTATCAATAATAAAGAAAATGTTTTCTTCATCTACTGACTCTTTCATATTATTTTGAACAGGAAGAAGTACATTATTTATTACCTTCCCCCGAAACTCTCAGCATCTAGATTATCATCTAGATACCTAAATTAGAGCATGAGATTCATCTTAATGCTCTCCTTCATTATATCCCATCACTTATACCTTCAAAAATTTCTTGAATTTAGCCTCTGCTATCTATTTCTCCTCTCACTGCTCTGGGAAAGGAGAAATATTTTCTGTTATCTGTACTATGACTGTATCTTCTCTCTCATGTGAGTTTCCTACCCAAAATAATTTCTTTGCATCCCATTTCCCACACCGCTATTAGAGTGAAAACCCTTCAACAATTCTCCATTGCCCAAATAAAAAAGTTCAAATTCCTTAGACTGGTGTATAGTGTTCTCTATCATTTGACCCCTAGTTCCCCCTCTCTCGCAGCTGTTCCAACATAAATGAACTACTCATTTCCTATACCTGAACTACTTATAATTCCTTCTATTATTGCCTTAGTACATCTGTTCACTCTCTTTAAAATGCTCTCCCTCTCTATTTATTTCATCTTTCAGATACCAGACATGTGACTCTTTATCTGTTTCCTTAATGTTCCCAAGGAAAAAAAAATCACTGAATGGTAAACACAGTAATAACTAACATCTACTGAGCACTTATAAGCCAGTCACTGAGCTAATAAGCACTGTGAGTGCCATTAGCTCATTTAATCATTGTAACAACTCAACAGTGGATACTATTATTAGTCTTATTTTATAAATGAAAAACTGAAATCAAGGCCAAATGGCTAGTGATACACTATAATTTAAATAAGATTTAAATATAATTTAAATCCAGGCAGATGGACTCCAAAACATGGGCTCTTATATATACTTCCATTATCACATTTATCAGACTGACTTGTGATATCTTTGTTTACACATTTGTTTCTCCTAGACTGAGTCCTGTTAGTGCAGGATGTATCTTATTTATCCTTGTACTTCTAGTAGCAACCGAATGTCAGCACTGATTCAATATCCCCAGGATAAGAAGAATTTTCTTCCCCCATGCAATATTGGAGCTCTCAATAGTGGAATCAGGGTGGGAACAATGCTGAAGACTTCCATGGATTGTTAATCATAGTATCTAATATCTGCTAAAGCAAGAAAGAAGGAAAGAGAAAAGAAATGGAGTTCTACAGGGTAGGACTCGGAAAGGTGTTTGATTCTATGGTCTTACACAACGTATGTTCAAGACATGTTTGAAGAATGTTTACTGAATGGCTTACTAGGGCACTTATAGCATTGCCCTAGCCCTTCAGAGGAATACTGAGTTGAAAATATATATTTTTTAATTAATTTAATACATATTTGCTGGCCCCCACTATGGCTAAGTACCGGTTTCTGTTGATTCAAAAACTCCACATCTTTAATGCTTAGGAAAAAAAAGTCAAATCTCTACATATTCTAATTTATATACTACGAATATGGCAAGATTTGGTTACAGAATAATCATGCCACATTATCTGCAGTCTACTAATCTAAAACACTAGCATAATTACTAGAATGTACACTATTCCATGCACTTTCCATCAAAATTTCAAGAGCCATTCTTATTACTGTTAATGAGGATTGGTCATTTATGGTTAAATAAAAGTTTCTTTCCAGACCTGACTTTTTAAGCAAAAAATAATAATGACTAAATAAAAATTATAGTTTTATTAAAATAAACAGCAACATCCAGACATTTGAGCCTGTATATCAACATATTGTTATTAAAACATCAAGAAAACATTTTCCCTCAGTTTTACAGATGTTTTACTAAACTGCATTCACATTACAGTGTTGTAATTCATTTGTACTTTAACTAAAAGTATTTATAAAAACATGATTAAATGGCCTAGAAAAACAACAAATCACTTTGACAGCCCATAGGAAAATGGAAAGATTGAAAGCACTATCCCCGCTTAAATGTAATCAGAATAAAAGCTTTTAGGACATATTTAGGGAAGAAAGACCTATGAGAGGACTGAGCTCTAAGATCAGAGAATAAACATGCACCTAGTCGACTAAAATGTCTGCTTTATGTGTGCTTCTTAAAGTTAAAGGGTCCTGTGTATGTGGGCTAAGGTAACATTGGGACTCATTCATTCGTTTGTTCATTCACAATCATTTATTTAATAATAGGCTCTATTCTAGACCTTGAGGATATGAGAAGCTTTCATTCTAGAGAAAGAATATGGAAAGTAAATAAGTAAACAAATATATATAAAGAAGGTACTTTTAATGGTGGAAAGTGCCATGGAAACAACTCAACAAGATAAGATACAAGAGGGTAACTGGAGAGCTGGGCTGTAGTTACTTCAGGTGGGATAGTCTGGAAAAACCCAGGGGCCGGATCATACAGGGTCTTGTAGGTTGGTGATAAAGATTTCAGTTTTGTTCTCACTGTGATGAGAAGCAACTGAGCAATTTTAGTCAGAAGAAAAATACATATATCTAATTTATATTTCAAAAGATGATTCTGAAAATTTAGTGTAATCCCAGGAATCTCTCAAGGGAGATGAGAAAATCCAGATTTATGTTCCAAAGCCCTAAGCCACCAATAGAAGATTTATATTTATATAAAAACGCAAATATGTGCAGTTGGCTATGGTTCAATTTCCAGCATAGGATGTGGAGAATTTCCCCCTTTGTCCATGAAAACTAGAGAACTTCCTTCCACCTCCCAACACTGGGGCACAGGCTGAACTAGGATTACAGGACTCTACTATTCCTACTTTAATTAACTGAAGGCTGTCCCTCTTGAAAAATATGTGCACTATAGGTCTATGAGTTACCAACTCATTAAAAACACTGTAATTCTTTTCTGTGAGGACAGACTGGATTTCATTCTAACCTACTGCAGAAAACATCCTGCAGACATACAACAGGGGCACGGTTCCAAAAAAGGCTGCTGATCAAGCAAACCAGGCATTGCTGTCCTGGTATTGGTAATGGCCCTTGCATGAACCTAGTTCTCTCTTGAAAATGAGAACAATTTAATCTAGGGAAAAAAGAAAAGACAAACATTAATAAGCACTATATATTACATATCAAGCACTATATCTCATTTAATCCTTTCAACAACTTCAGGAAACTCAGGGAAGATAAACAATGCCCCCAAGTCATGTAACAAGCTAGGACTACTGGACTGCCTATAATGACACCGAAGTCATGATCTTTTTACTGTACTGCATTACCCGTGCAAACATCTACCCAAGTGCACAATACAGGCTATGTGAAAAAAGAATTTGTTTTGTAGATTACTTTATTACAATATAAAAAATTTTGTAAAGGTGCGGTTTTCTAAAAAGCAAAATTTCTAAATCCCTTTTAGCCTCAAATTTCCTAAACACCCTTTAGCCTTCCTATAGCTTTATATCCTATGATACTAATACCATTTTAGGTGGTGATTTGACACAGTCAGTTTGATACGTGGTACAAGAGGGAGAAGCAAAACATATTGTGTGGTGATAATAAAGGATATGTATAAAATCCCGTATCTGTCAGGAAACTTCCTTCATTTTAGTATTAGAAAACCTTGCTTTACCAACCGAGACAGAACAGTTGAGACAAAAAGAAATGTATCCTTATTTCCAATGTGAGATTTCCAGCAATGAGTCACCACTGCTGATCTAGTAGCTACAAGTAAGATGAACCAGTGAGGAACAGGGCCTTGCTTACCAGAACCCAAGTTATAGGAAAATACTCAGGGGAGTGAGCCTGATCATTGCTGTCACTACTACAACATACTTTTTATTTCAATGACAATTTTTTTTTAGTATAGTTGATACACAATGTTACTTAGTTTAAAGAATACAACACAGTGATTCAACAACTCTATATGTTATGCTATGCTCACCTCAAGTGTAGCTACCATCTGTCACCATGCAACACTATTACAATACCATTGACTATATTCCCTATGCTGTACCTTTTATTCCTGAAATTTATTCTTTCTATAACTGGAAGCCTTTATCTCCCATTCCTCTTCACCCATTTTGCCCAACACACTCTCCCCCTCTGTCAATCATCAGTTCTCTGTATTTATCGGTCTGTTTCTGCCTTTTTTTGCTTTATTCATTTGTTTTGCTTTTTAGATTCCACATATAAATGAAATGACACCTGTCTATGACTGCCATTCACCAACTTTAGTAGCTTGATCAAGGGAAAGCCAAATAGAACTCTGAAACAAGTTTGGCTACTTTTATTTTGCTTTCCCTTGAGCAAGCTACTAAAGTTGGTCAGTGGTAGTCAGGCCATGTTATAACAGCAGATATTCATCCATCACAACCATCATAATCAAGGATGGAAAATTACAGGTAAGAGAGTAGAGAAGAATAGTTGATGCTATTACCTCCTTCTTGTCTACTAACCTCTTAATAAATAAACTTCATCTTTAAAAGCCTGTGTGTTTTGAATGTTTAATCTTATCAGTCATGAGAGCTGATTACGGACTGCCTTTATTTCTATAGCTAAACTCAGAGGTCATCTTAAACAATATAAAAGAGATAAAACAGAGTACTTCTGGTTGAAGGGGCAGCCTTTCCCATATAGTTTCCCACCTCAGATCCCAACCCCATGCCATGTGTTTCCTAACATACTACCAAGAACTTTAGGGTCCTATCGGATAAAATTTGAAAATCAAGGATTTAAACAGTGGAGGAGAAGAGTATGCACTAGTTCAAGAATACATGCCAATGGGAAACTTTTAAATTCTTTAGTGACTGTGGTGGAATGGACACTGAATTATTTATTAAAAACTATGTGAGGGGCGCCTGGGTGGCTCAGTCAGTTAAGGGTCCGACTTCTGCTCAGGTCATGATCTCACAGTTTGTGAGTTCGAGCCCTGCGTCAGGCTCTGTGCTGACAGCTCAGAGCCTAGAGCCTGGAGCCTGGAGCCTGCTTCGGATTCTGTGTCTCTTCCTCCTCTCCCCTCCCATGCTCATGCTCTGTCTCTCTCTGTCTCTCAATAATAAATAAAAATGTTTAAAACAAACAAACAAAAAATAAAAATCATGTGATTTATATTAGCATAAGCACTTATTTATCAGGTGACTCCGGGAAGACATTGAACTTAACTGATCTTGTTTTTACTCATCTGCAATACATGAATTCACCTGCTCTCTCAAAGATTGATTCTAAAAATCAAAGGGCATAGTAAATGTGGAAGAAGCCCAGAAAAAACATGGCATTACTATCACTCCTGAGGACAAAATCTATTTGGAGAAAGGAAGAAAGAGCTACATAATAGTTATCAGATAGTAAAAACTGTCACTAAACCTACAAGGAACTAAGATTTCTTCTAGGAAAAAATCAGACATGTGCTTTCTGTAAATTACTTTTCCCTGCTGTGGAATGAGATCCCATAATCACACTCTTCTTTTTTTTTTTTTTTTTTTGTTATAATAGTTTATTTTCAAATTGGTTTACATATAACACCCAGTGTTCATCCCAACATGTGCCCTTTTTAATGCCCATCACCCCCTCTCCCCCCTCCCTCATCCCCCTTACCCTCAGTTTTTTCTTAGTCTTTGAGAGTCTCTTATGTTTTATCTCCCTCCCTCTCTGTGTCTTTTTTTTCTTTCCCCTCTTCCCCTCCCCCTGGTTTTTGCTTAGTTTCACAAAGTCCACCTATTCGTGGAAACATATGGTATCTGTCTTTTTCTGACTGACTTATTTCACTTAACATAATACCCTCCAGTTCCATCCATCTTGCTACACATGGCCAGATTTCATTTTTTCTCATTGCCACGTAGTAGTCCATTGTATATAAGTACCATAACTTCTTTATCCATTCGTCAGTTGATGGGCACTTGGTCTCTTTCCATGATTTGGCTATTGTCGAAAGTGCTGCTATGAACATTGGGGTACACGTGCTCCTTTGCATCAGCATTCCTGTGTCTCTTGGGTAGATTCCTAGCAGGGCTATTGCTGGGTCATAGGGTAGCTCTATTTTCATTTTTTTGAGGAACCTCCACACCGTTTTCCAGAGTGGCTGCACCAGTTTGCATTCCCACCCACACTCTTCTTTTGACTTTTATCCCACTACACAGAATCATGTGATTTTTAACGAATGTCAGAAGTTGCATTTTGAGTCAAACTAGTGTTATCTCTCCATTTAAATTTCTGTTGAATTCATTTCTAAGGAGAGTGGATTGACAGGTTTCTAAAATGATGTCTAAAACATCAAAAAGTTTCCAAAATTACACCAATATAATTATCCCTACAATTGGCACACTTAGCAAGACTCTAGCCTCTACTTGCACTATTTATTCAGCAGATATTTTAAATCCATCATAAAGAAAGAGATCTTATCAGCAGGATACATAGACCTTTCAGATTGTTTTTCGATAGTGGTAACAGAATTTCACCAACTGCTCCATCTATACATCCCTTTTACCCAGGATAATAAACTCTTTTGCTTGGGATATAAAATTTTCCATAATCAGAAACTACCTGGTTGCCAGAGGGAGGGGGGAAGAGGGGTGGGTGAAATGGGTGAAGGTGGTCAAAAGGTACAAACTTCCAGTTATGAGATAAACAAATGCAAGGGATATAATTTACAGCATGGTGACTATAGTTAACGATACTACATTGTATATATGAGAGTTGCCAAGAGAGTAGATCTTAATATTTCTCATCACAAGAAAAATATGTATAACTATGTGAGGTGATAGATATCAACTACACTTACTAAGGTAATCATTTTGTAATATATACATACATCGAATCATTATACTGTACAACTAAAACTAATACAATGTTTTTTAATCAATTATATATCAATTAAAATTTTTTTAAAAAATTAAAAGAGCAGCTCAGATGAAAAAATAGGGAAACAGGGTTACTTAAATGTAAAAGTTATTTTTTAATATCACCAAAGCAATTCATGTTATGTTTTAATGCCATATTAGTGAGAGACAAGAAAAATAGAAGAAAACAAACCTGCTATATATAAGTATTTTATGCATGTGGAAGATAAATTAGAGAGGACTTTTATTTTAGTAGAGATACTAAGTAAAAACTTGGAAATTATATGTGAGTTTACAATCTCTATTATTTTCTCTTTATTACTATTAGTTTTTTTTTTTAGTTTAAAAAGCACACTGTAATAAGGGAATTCATAGGATTTCATGGCTATATAATTGAAGTCACTAATGGTGGCAGCTACTGAAGCTACATGCAAAAGACAAGCTGAAAAATACATTGTGATATATGTATTGAAACTGTGGTAGTATAAACAAAACAATCTTCAAAAGGCCCTAGTATGAAGAAAATGGGGGTAGGTCCTTTTGCATGTGTTTCATTTGTATTACATGAATAAAATATGAAAACAAAACAAAACAAAAACACATTATATATTCTTACAAGTCATGTTTCAAAATTCCATTTCTTATAGAGTGAAAAATTTCAAAATGATAGGCAGTAGGAGATCTGTTCTAGTTAGTAAGAGAACCAGATGATTATCACCAAAAAGAACCAAGTATAGGTCAGGGTGACAAAAAAATGGTTAAGAATTTATCAGTAATTTCCATGCATCCATTGTCATGGAATTGCCACTATCACTATTTCATACCCGAGATTCTGGCCAAGATGCAGAGCTGAGAGGTTCCTTGAGAACTCCCAGGCAATTTTCCTACTAAGAAAGACCTTCTCCATTCTGTATACTACAGAATCTCACAGTGATTATCTGTAGCCAAAAAAGGGTCCTTTTGGGGGAGCCTGGAAGGCTTAGTTGGTTAACCGTCCAACTTCGGCTCAGGTTATGATCTCGCAGTTTGTGGGTTAGAGCCCTGCATCGGGCTCTGTGCTGACAGCTCGGAGCCCGGAGCCAGCTTTGGATTCTATGTCTCCCTCTCCCTCTGCCCCTTCCCCACACATGCTCTGTCTCTCCCTCTCTCTCAAAAATGAATAAACATTAAAAAAGGAAGGGTCCTTTTTATCAGGTAAGGTACTAGTTTATCCCTTAGCTATCTTAGCAGTTTATATAAACTGCCACCAATTGTGTAGATTCACCACTGCCTCATGATAGGTCAACGAAATCCACACCTATCCAAATTATTCTTTAAAAGAAAAAAAAGAAACTATCTTTTACACACTGAATATTTGTGTTTCCCCACATACCCAAATTCATATACTGAGCCCTAACTCCACAATGTGGCTATATTTAGAGATGGGGCTTATAAAGAACTAAGGTTAAATTAGAAAATAAGGTGGGGCCCTGCCCTGAGGTGCTAAAATAGAAGAATCACCAGAGAGCTCTCTCTCTCTGTCTACCTTCTTTTCGCCTCCCCAGCTTCCCAGCTTCCCCAGCACTAAGGGAAGGCCATTAAGCACACACAGAGAAAAAGCTGTCTGCAACCCAAGGTTAGAGCTCTCACAAGACAAACCTTGCTGGTACTCTGATCTTGCCAAATTGTTGAGAAAATAAATTTCTGTTGTTTAAGCCACTCAGCAGTGATGTTTTGTTATAGCAGTCTGGGAAGACTAACACACTGTCTCTACTACTAAGTGTTCCCTACTATCTCTCACTTTCAGAAGATGTACTTCACTGAACTCCACAACACAAGAAACATCTCATTGAATATACAGAGAAATCAGATTCATAAATAGTGTTTTGTATGAAGTATTATTTGCAGTCGAGCTGCCTTGTAACAATTATGCTTACCCTTGAAGAGTAATACACTTTTGGGAGCTTTCAGCCCAACAGCCACTCAGCATTGCAGCAAAATAACTGGATCTGGCACTTAAAATGGCTCTAAAGGAAAGGGGAGAAAAACACAGGTAAACATTTATGGATTATGCAAAATGTAATTTTTTATGAAATTCTTCATCTTTACCTCTAAAAACATGTAACAAGCTATTTCTCTTGTTTGTATTCACTGGAAGATTTATAACAATAATAAAAATTACAAACCTATATTTTTACCTAAATATTTCGATTACTTAATTAGAACATTAATTCCAATGTCCTTTTTTATCTTTTCTTTATTTTTCACCTTGAAAGCTCTTTAACTTATGACAATTGAAATTATTTCCATGAGTAAGAGGGTAATAAATAATTTACAAATGGAGAAATAAAGAAAAGATGTTATTTAACACTTTGAGGGAATTTCAATAAAAAAGGCACTAGAACTATAAAGGTCCTGAGTTCAAGTTCAGAACTCACCCAATTATGCTAAAGAACAGCTATATCTTAGGTATGAGAAACGACAGGAAAGGCATTTTCTTCTGAATTTCTATTCTATCATTTCAAAGAAAATGTCAGTGTATTATTCATTCTTTAATTTGACAAGTATCTACTGACATCTATTTTGTGCTAGGCAGTATACTCAGTGCTAGGAATACAACAGTAAATCAGATACAGAGAACAATATTATATTCTAGTGGAGAATGAGATGGAAGAGTGGAGGGGAACAAGAAGAAAAATATACTTCTGGTAGTGGCTTACTAGATTGTCTCGGACTAACATTCCTGAAGATAGCTAGGAAAAAAGGGAGATACATATAGATATAGACATATACACAGACACAGACTTTTTTTAAGAAAGCAAGAATGAGTTGAAGGCATCAGAAAGATACCATGGTCACAGATTTTGAGACAAATTATAAGAAAGAAGACAAAAGAGCTGACCAAAGTATTTTAGGTAACTTTTTCCACTGAGGTGATTGCCAAATCTGAAAGCATAAAAAAAAAAAAAGTTTGAGAGGTAAGAAGCTGAGTGTAGCTTTGGCAATCTTTATAAGCTTGGAGGCATACAAATTGAAATTTGGGTCAATCAACAATGGCAGGCTTGATGAATACCCCAACATTTCAGTTGGATTCTGAAGGGCTACGCCCTAAACGAAGAATGAACAGGAAATAGAAAAGCCTTTATTAGCGCTGAAGTCGAACTGTGAATCTGCTCAGTCCCTAACTGGATTCAAGTGATCTATATCTAGCCTAACATATGGCCAGAAGCAGAAGGAAATCCAGTCTTCATTAATATAACACCACTTGGAGTGTCAAATTATTTCTACAAATATTCAATAAAATTTCTAGCAATCATCAAAAGATAATCAGGTGTAACAGTGAACAACTAGAAAACGAAGGGAAAACTTCATTTACACTCGTATCAAAAGAGGTCAAATAAATAGGAAAAAAATGTAACAAAAGAGTACGAGACCTCCACACTAAAAACTATAAAACACTGCTGAAATTATTTTAAAAGATCTAAGAGAGGGCTAAACTGTGCTCATAATTTGAAGACCCAGAATTGTTAACACATTCATTTTATCTAAATTAATTTCTAGATTCAACACAATCTTTAAGTGGCAATTGATAAGTTGATTTTAAAAAGTATATGGAAATACAAAGGAACTATAGTAGCCAAATAAGCATCACAAAGAAGAAAAAAGTTGGAAGACATGATTTTCAGAATTACTATAAAGTGACAGTAATCAAGATAAAATGGTATTGAGGTAGGGATAGACACACAGATTACTGGAACAGAACTGAAAAATCAAAAAAAGACCACATGTATATGGCCAACTGCTTTTTTAACAAAGGTGTCAAGGTAATTTGATGGGAGAAAAGACAGTGTTATTAACAAAAGGTACTGGAATTGGAGATTTGAAGGGAAAGAAATGAACCTCCACAGTTAACCTCACACCATACACAAAAACCAACTCAAAATGAACTAAAACCTAAATATAAAAGCTAATGCTATAAAATCTCTAGAAGAAAAGGGGTGAAAATCTTTGCAACTTTGGGATAGGCAAAGATTTCTTGGGGCAATAAGAAGCATGAGCCAGTTTTTTTTAAAAACATAAAAATTTTAAATTTAACAAAATTAAAAACTTCAGTCCTTCAAAAATCACTTGTAGGAAAGTGGAAAGACCAGCAAAATGTTAAAAGAAAATATCTGTAAAACATATATCTGCCAAATAACTTGAATCCAGAGTGTGGAAAGAACTATCACAATTCAATACAAGCACAAAAATAATCCAACTAAAAAATGGGCATACACAAAAAATTTATCAGATAATAGTCAAACTGACAGAAACAATCTTCCTTCAAAAAACAAGTTTATGGCCAGTTGTATAGTAAGATATCAAAGCTATCAAGTTTTGAGCATTAGATTAGAACTGAAAAAGCTACGGTCAGAATAGGACATGATTCATTTTAAGAGGGGGAAAGATATATATTTGTTTCTCAATAGTTTACTTACATTAAAATTTGTGCCAAATCAGTTTCTTTAAGAATGCTTTAAAAAAATGGGAAAAAGATGACCAGAAAAATCACAAGATATGCAAATAGCCAATAAGCTTGTGAAATGATAGTCAGCATTACTACTGATGAGCAGAATGCAAAATAAAACCACAATGTGATACCACATCTACTAGAGGGGCAAAACTTAAAAAGACTGACACATGTCAAGTGGTGGTGAAGACGTGGAACAACTAGAACACTTCATGCACGGCATGAAGTAAAATGCACAACCTCTTCGAAGAAATGTTTGTCAATTTCACAAACAGTTAACACTCACTTGCCTTAAAACCCAGCAATTATCCCTAGGAATTTACCCAAGCGAAATTAAAATACATATTTACATAAAGACTTGCACAGAAAAATCGCCTTTCTTAGTAAAAGATAAATGCAAGAAACAAACAATATTCAAAAACAGGAGAAAGAACCAACTGTGGTATATCCATATATACTGCAATACTGTTCACCAATAAAAAATGAATAAAATACTGACATGCATAATATTTGAAGATAAAGCTCAAAAACATTATAGTGAGCAAATGAAGCCAGACATAGAATGTCTGAATTCATTTACACGAAATTCTAAGACAGGTAAAATAACCTATGATTTAAACAACACAAAAATAGGAAAAGAACTCAATTTAAAAATGAGCAAAAGATATGAACATACAGGCACCAAAGAAGATATACACATGGCAAATAAGCATATGAAACTCAATTTGTGGGGCTAGGGAGAGGGGAGGTAAATGGACACGGGAGAACTTTCAGGTTATGAAAATTCTTTATCTTGATTGTGCTGGGAGTTCCACAGGTTTATACATTAGTAACAACTCATCAGGACTTCTAGGCAGATGGCAATGTACTAGGCTTCTATGTCCACCTCATCTGATGGAGACAACTAGGTAATACCCGAATCAGTGCGATATCTCATAAATGATACAAAGACTGACAGAATAGTCTCTCCACAGAGAAAAGGAGAGAAGAGGCCACACTGAAAGGGAAGAAATGGCAGAGACACTGTCAGGAGCCAAACAGACCAGTGGGATTATCTGCGGTGGGAAGGACACCACCAGTGCAAAGAGGGGCAGACTCTCACACCAGACACCTGGGTAAGGGGAAACCTGCACAGGGAAGCCAATCCCCATAAAATTTGGCTTTAAATATCAGAGAGGCCTAACAATCAATGGGGCTTAACACCTGGAACTCTAAAAATCAGACTCAGCTCTGCAAGAGCCAGGAACACAGAATCCCTGCCCTTACAGAGAAAGCGCAACAAACAGCCCTGCTGAGATACAGCAAAGAAGCACCAGTTTCAAAGACATCTGGGGTATACAGGAGGAGATTGATTTACTAAGCTCAGAGTACATGCTGGAAGGGCAGTGATCATTGCGAGACTTCTCCAAGAACAAAAGAGCTGGTACGCACCATTTTCCTCCCCCAGCCCCTAGCCTACATACATGGACACCTGTGAGAACCAGTGAAGCATTTACACTCTCTACCTAGCTTAACAGCATGTCTCACCCGCCACATTCTCCTGGGGACCCATCTCCTTCATTCCAACCTGCGTAGGTGTTTTCCTAGGCAGATGCAGGCCTCCTCATGCAGTAGATTAGCTCAGACCTTCCTGACAAAGAGCATCCCACCTCTATGTTCTCCTGCAACCATGGCCTCTCCAATATGCCCTTGGCAGGACATCATCCAAAGCAGTGCCACAGGCCTGGTAATGTGCAAGCAGACCTATAAGGGGCCAGTACCACTCCAAAACGACTCCTGCCATCAGGGAAAGGGGAAGATAACTACACATAACCGGTCCATCTCCAGCCCCAGCAGTGGGCTCAGTGAAGATATTGGGTCTGAGTGTGGGATCGAACCACCAAAAAAAAGCTTCTCAGGAGACAATAAGGGAAAGTGCCCTGCAGTTCCATGCTATTGCATCTCTGGCAAATGCCTGGTCTGACTCAATTAAGCCCAAGGTGGCCCCAGATTGGCAATCCCTACTCACAACAGGCAAAGAGAGCCAACTGGACTGAGGCAAAAGTGGCTCAGCAACAACATAGGAGACACCACTGAAGTGCGAGGTTCTGATGAGCACTGCACTGCACTGTGGAGCACTACAGAATCTCCTCTTCATAAAGCCCCTACTTTCAAGACCATGAGATGAAGATGACTTTCCTACTACACATAAACAGAAAGAGAGAGTTAGAAAAAATGAAGACAGAGAGGAATATGTCCCAAATGAAAGAACAAAATTACAAGAGATCCAAATGAAATGGAAAATTTAATTAATGGTCATAAAGATACTTACTAGACTTGAGAAAAGAGTGGAGGACCTCAGTGAGACTCTCAACAAAGAGACAGAAAACATAAAAAAGAACTAATCACAGATGAAGAACTCAATAACTAAAAATAAAAGTACATTAAAGAAAATAAGTAGTAGACTAGGGGAAACAGAAAGGATAGAGACCTGGAGGACAGAGTAATGAAAAGCAGTCAACCTGAAGAGGGGAGAGAAAAAAGAATTAAAAATGGACGTAGGGAACTCAGCAACACCATCAAGTACAATAACATTTACATAATAGGGACACAGGAAGAAGAGACAGAAAATTTATTTGAAGAAATAATACCTGAAAACTTCCCAAACCTGGGGAAGGAAACAGAAATCCCGATCCAGGAGACAGAGAGTGCCACCAACAAAATCAGCTCAAAGACGTCCACACTAAGACACATAGCAATTAAAATGGCAAGAAGTAATGATATGGAGAAAAATTTTAAAGTAGCAAGAAAAAAAAACCCCAGAAAAGTTACATACAAAGGAAACCCCATAAAGTTATCAGCTAATTTTTCAGCAGAAATTTTCCAGGACAGAAGGGAGTACCATGACATATTCAAACTGCTGAAAGAAAAAAACCCTGCAGCCAAGAACTCTATCCAGCAAGGCTATCATTCAGAATTGAAGGAGAGATAAAGAGGCTGCCGGACAAACAAAAGTGAAAGGAATTCATCACCACTGAACTAGCCCTATAGGAAACGTTAAAGATGATTTCTGAATGGAAAGGAAAGACCATAAGTATGACTAAGAAAAGTAGGAAGCACAAAAGCAGTGAAATAATGTATATCTATAAGAATTGGTCAAGCGATTCACAAAACAAAAGGATGTAAAAAGTATGACACTATATACCTAAAACTTGGCGGGGCGGAGGGGAAGGTGGCGAGGAGAGGTATAAAGAATGCGTTCAAACTTAAAGTGATCAACTTAATACAGAAGATGTCACATATAAACCTAATGACAACTATAAATCAAAACCAGTAATAGATATGCCAAAAAATAAAGAGAAAAGAATCTAATTATATCACTAAAGATAGCCAGCAAATCATGAGAGAAGAGAGTAAGAGAAGAAAGGAACAGAGAAGAAACACAAAAACAACCATAACAAGTAACAAAATGGCAGTAAGTCCCTACCTATGAATAATTACTTTTAATGTAAATGGACTAAATATTCCAATCAAAAGACACAGGGTGATGGAATGGATAAAAAAGCAAGACCCATCTATATGCTGCCTACAAGAGACTCATTTCATACTAAAGACAGGCAGATTGCATTCCATGCAAATGGAAGTGAAAAGAAAACCAAGGGAGCAATATTTATATTGGACAAAATAGACTTTAAAGACTGTAACAAGAGACAGAGAAGGACACTATGTAATCATAAAGGGAACAATCCAAGAAGAAGATACAACAATTGTACATGTTTATGCACCCAACACTGGAGGACCCAAATACAAAAAACAGCTAATAACAAACATAAGGGAAGTAACTGAGAGTAATACAATAATACCAGGGGATTTTAACACCCCATTTACATCAGTGGATAGATCATCCACACAGAAAATCAATAAGTAAACATTGGCTTTAAGTGACACATTGGCGGAGATGGATCTAATAAATACATTTAGAATATTCCATCATAAAGTATCAGAACACACATTCTTTTCAAGTGCATATGGAGCATTCATGTATAGGTCAGCATTAATGTACAGATCACATTAGGTCAAAAAACAAGTTTCAACAAATTCAAAAAGGTGGAAATCATGCCATAAAGCTTTTCTGACCACAATGCTATGATATCGGAAATCAACCACAAGAAAAAATCTGGAAAGAACACAAATATATGAAGGTTAAATAACCCGTTAGTACACAATGAAGGAGTCAACCAAGAAATCAAAGAGGAAATAAAAAAACACATGGAGACAAATGAAAATAACACAACAGTCCAAAATCTTTGGGAGGCAACAAAAATTATTTTAAGAATAAAATTTATAGCAATATAAACCTACTTCAAGAAGAAAAATCTTAAATTAACAACCTAACATTACACCTAAAGGAGCCAAAAAGAAAAAAAACAACCCTCAAAACCAGTAGCAGGAAAGAAATAAAAATTAGACCAGAAATAAACAAAACAGAAACTAAGAACAATAGAACAGATTAATGAAACCAGAAGGTGAATCTTCAAAAAGATCAACAAAACTGATAAATATGAAACCACTTACACACACATACACACAAAAAGATGGATAGAGAGGACTCAAATAAACAGCATCAGAAATGAAAGAGGAGAAATATTAACCAACACCACAGAAATACAAAGGATTATAAGGGAATATTATGAAAAATTATATGCCACAAATTGGACAATCTATAAGAAACGCATAAATTCCTAGAAACATATAAATACCCAAAACCGAATCAGATGAAATAGAAAATTTGAACAGGCCAATTGCCAGCAATGAAATTAAATCAGTAATCAAAAATCTCCCAACAAATAGAAATCCAGGACTAGATGGTCCTGACTGACGTCCAAAAAACATTCAAAGAAGAGTTAATACTTAATCTTCTCAGCCTATTTCAAAAAATAAAAGAGGAAGAGCAGCTTCCAAATTCTTTCTATGAGGCTAGTACTGCCCTGATACCAAAATCAGTTAAAGATACCACAAAAAAAGAAAACTACAGGTCCATACCTCCAATGAATGTAGATGCAAAAATCAACAAAATATTAGCAAATCAGATCCAACAATACATTTTAAAAATGATTTAAAAAATCATTCACAATCAAGTGGGATTTATTACTGAGATGCAAATGTAAGGGTTCAATATTCACAAATCAACATAAAACATCAACACAAGAAAGGTTAAAAACCATACGATCATTTCAATAGATACAGAAAAAGCATTTGACAAAGTACAACATTCATTCATGATAAAAACCTTCAACAAAGTAGGTTTAGAGGGAACCTACCTCAAAATAATAAGAGCCATATGTAAAAAACACACAGCTATCATCATATTTAATGGTGAAAAACAGAGTTTTCTCCTAAGCTCAGGAATAGAACAAGGATGTCCACTCTTGCCACTTTTAATTCAACACAGTATTGGAAGTACCACCACACCAAATAGACATGAAAAAGAAATAAAAGGCATCCATATCGATGAGGAAGAAGTAAAACTGTCATATCTTCAGATGACATGATATATACAACAAACCCTGAAGATTCCACAAAAAACTATTAAAACTGATAAATGAATGCAACAAGGACAGAGGACACATAATCAATATACAGAAATCTGTTGCACTAGAAGTAGCAGAAAGAGATAAGCAAACAATCCCATTTATAATTGCACCAAAAATAAGATACCTAGAAATAAACCTAACGAAAGAAGTGAAAGACCTGTACTCTGACTACTACAAAAGGTGATGAGAGAAAATGAAGATGACAGACAAAAAGAAAGATGTTCCATGCTCATGTATTGTAAGAACAAGTATTGTTAAAAGTCTATACTGCCCAAAGCAATCTACAGATTTAATGCAATCCTTATCAAAATACCAACAGCATTTTTCAATACATTCAAGCGAATAATCTTAAAATCTGTATGGAACCACAAAATAGCCAAAGCAATTTTGAAAAAGAAGAACAAATCTGGAGGTATCACAATCCAGGGTTTTACAATATACTATAAAGCTACTGTGATCGAAACAGTAAGGTAATGGCACAAAATAGACACACACGGATCAATGGAACAGAAAAGAGAGCCCAGAAATAAACCATGATTAACCTCTGATGTGGATTAATTTTCAACAAAGGAGGAAAGAATATACAATGGGAAAAAAGTCTCTTCAACAAATGATGTTGGGGAAATAGGACAGCTACAAGCAAAAGAATCAAACTGGGGGCGCCTGGGTGGCTCAGTCGGTTGGGCGTCCGACTTCGGCTCAGGTTATGATCTCGTAGTCCGTGAGTTCGAGCCCCACGTCTGGCTCTGTGCTGTCAGCTCAGAACCTGGAGCCTGCTTCGATTCTGTGTCTCTCTCTCTGTCCCTCCCCCACTCATGCTCTGTCTCTGTCTCAAAAATAAATGTTAAAAAAAAATTTAAAAAAAAGAAGAATGAAACTGGATCACTTTCTCAGACCATACACAAAAATGAACTCGAAATGAATTAAAGACATAAATGTGAGACCTGAAACCATAAAAACCCTAGAAGAGAGCACAGGCAATGACTCTGACATTGGCCATTGCTACATTTTTCTAGATATGGCTCGTGGAGCAAAGTAAACAAAAGCAAAATAAACTACTGGGATATATCAAGATAAAAAGCTTGAGAAAGCAAATGAAATAATCAACAAAACTAAAAGACAACCTATAGAATGGGAGAAGATATTTGCAAATGACATATCCAATAAATAGTACCGAAAATATATGAAGAACTTATATAATTCAACACCAAAAAATCAAAAAACCCAAGTTAAAAATGGGCAGAAGTCACAAACAGACATTTCTACAAAGAAGGCCAACAGATACATGGAAAGATATTCAACAGCACTCATCATTAGGGAAATGCAAATCAAAAACACTATGAGATGTCACATCATACCTTTCAGAATGGATAAAATAAAAAAACATAAGAAACAAGTGTTGGCAAGGATGTGGAGAAAAAGGAATTCTCATGTACTGTTGGTAGGAATGAAAACTGGTGCAGCCACTCTGCAGTATGAACAGTTCCTCAAAAAGCTAAAAACTGAATTACCTATGATCCATCAATTGCTCTGCTAGGTATTTACCAAAAAAATAAAAAATACTCATGCATCCTGATACTTATAGCAGCATTATCTACAAAAGCCAAATTATGTTAGCAGCTCAAGTTTTCATCGATAGATTATTGGATACACATGAGGTGGTATAAACACACACACACACACACACCACACACACACACACACACACACAATGGAATATTACTCAGTCATAAAAAGGAATGACATCTTGCCATTTGCAACAACACAAATGGAGCTAGAAAGTATAATGCTAAGTAAAATAAGCCACTCAGAGAAAGACAAATACCATATGATTTCACTCATATATGGAATTTTGGAAACAAAATTTCCAAACTCTTTCTATGAGGACAGCATTGTCTTGAAGCAGGCTCCAGGCTCTGAGCTGTCAGCACAGAGCCTGATGTGGGGCTCAAATTCACTAGCCATGAGATCATGACCTGAGCCCAAGTCACGACCTGAGCTCAAGTGACTGAGCCACCGAGGTGCCCCTAAGCATCCGACTCTTGATTTCAGCTCAGATCATTTTGTGGTTTGTGAGTTAGAGCCCCGTGTTGGGCTCTGTGCTGACAGTGTGGAGCCTGCTTAGAGTTCTATCTCCCTCTCTCTCTCTTCTACCCCACTTGTGTTCTCTCTCTCAAAAAAAAAAAAAAAAAGATAAACACTTTTAAAAAGGCATTTCAAAAATATATATCCATGAATCAATACTGATATACAGAAATGACTGAATAAATAAATGGGGGGAAAGAAACAAATTCCTTGGGCAGAAGAAATCCAAATAGTTTAGGTAGATACTATCCCCTCAATGAGGTGGGCTGTAACTCCCCATCCCTTAAGTGTGAGCTACATTCAGTTACTTATTTCCGGAGATTACAGTGTGCAAATGGAAGATGGGTGGGAAGTAACTTTGAGGTTGGTGATGAGAATAAATTTACAATGCAAAAAACAAACAAAAACTACTTTAGCCAGGTAATCACGGTTAACATAAACAGTATTAAGTCATGATGATTTCATGTACCCTTGAAATGACGTAATAAGAATGACACTTTATCCTCGTGAACTTCCTCACCAAAACCTATAACTTATTTAATGATGAAACTTCAACTGAGGAACAGTTCTACAAAATAGTTGCCCAGAACTCAAACTGTCAAAGTCATTAAAACAAGTAAAGCCTATGAAACTCTTACAGCCAAGAAAAGACTAAGGAGACAGGACCACTAAATGTAACATGGCATCCTGAATGGGATCCTAAGGGAAAAAAGGACATTAGGCAAAAACTAAATAATTCCGAATAAACTATGGACTTTAGTTAATAATATCTCAATGTTGGTTCATTAACTATAACAAATGTACTACACTAAATGCATATATAATGGGAACTGAGTGTGGGGGCATATGAGCAATCTCTATACTCTCTGCACAATTTTTGGTAAATTTAAAATTGTTCTAAAAAACAAAGTATGTTGGGGCACCTGGGTGGCTCAGTTCATTAAGCATCTGACTTTGGCTTAGGTCAGGATCTCATGGTTTGTGAGTTCGAGTCCCGCGTCAGGCTCTGTGCTGACAGCTTGGAGCCTGAAGCCTGCTTTGGATTCTGTGTCTCTCTCTCTGTCTGTGTCTCTCTGTTCCTCGAAAATGAATAAACGTTAAAAAAATTTTTTTTAAGTATATTAAGGAACAATTAGAGATTCTGCTTCCACTTTTGAATGATAACTTTTCTACATTAAGGAGTAGAAAAGTGAACAAAATAGGACACTGGAAAAAAAAGGCAGTACAGGACTAATCCCTAAGACAAGGAAAACAAGCAAGGTAAGCCCTGCAGTTATGATGTTTTTTCTTGTGGACACAATTCCTAGATCATGGCACAGAGAGGACAAACACAAGCAAAACCTCGTTGTCTTACTGAGTTGAAAAGACTAACATAGGCATTTATGGGGCACAGTACTATTAAAGAAGTAGTTATAAGAAAAAGAGCTCCAGAAATTAAAGGAATGAGTCCCTTGAGCTTTTGTCTGAATATAACCTGAACATACATAGGGTAAATCTCATGAAGTCAGGCGAAGAATAAAATCTAGGAAATACACACCTGTTCACACAGGACTGGCACACATTCAAGTTCCTTCCAGTCAGAAGTGAACCCTTGGAGCACTAAGCTTCCAAAAGGGTTGCATCTCAGTAAAAGAGTTATGCAACATTTAGAACAAAGCCTATATTAAATCCACCCTAACAGAGTTTAAAAACAAGTCTCATAAACATAAAGCAGATCCACAATAACTAAATTACCTGCTAAAACAAACTTCAACAATCTTTTTAAGGACATACAAAATTCAAATACTCAACAACACAATATCCAGCATCTAATAAAAAATGACTAGATATGTAAAGAAGCAGCAAAATGTTAACTATAACCATAAGAAAAATCAGTCAATAGAAACAGACCCAAAAATGAAAGAGATGATGGAATTAGCAGACAAAGCATTTTTTAAAAAGTGTCATAGGATGGTTGGGTGGCTGAGTTGGTTCAGTGTCTGACTCTGGGGTTCGGCTTAGGTCACATCTCACAGTTTTGTGAGTTTGAGCTCCACATCGGGCTCCATGCTGACATGGAGCCTGCTTGGGATTCTCTGTCTCCCTCAATCTCTAACCCTCCCCCACAAATACTGCCTCAGGCTCTCGCAAAATAAACTAAAATAAAAGTAAAAATAAATAAAAAGCTATCATAGATATGTTAAAGGATTTTCTTAATAAGGAACATAATGAAGAAAAAAATGAAAGATTCAAGAAAAAACAGAAATTTTAAAGATGAAATATACAATGCTTGAAATGAAGAAATTCATGCATTGACTTAAAAGAGTTAGATACTGAAAAATAAAAGACTAATGTACCTGTGCACATAGCAATACAAATTACCCAAATAAAATGTAGGGAGAAAGGAAATTCAAAAAAAAAGAAGAAAGAAAAAAAAAAGCTTGAGGCTCCTACATGGCTCAGTCTTTGACTCAGCTCATGATCTCACAGTCCATGAGTTCAAGCCCTATGTCGGGCTCCGTCCTGACAGCTCAGAGCCTGGAGCCTGCTTCGAATTCTGTGTCTCCCCCTCTCTCTGCCCCTCCCCTTCTCACATTCTGTCTCTTTCGAAAATAAATAAACATTAAAAACAAAAAAGCATAAGTGAGCTATGGGACTAACCTACACATAACTGGAGTTCCATGTGTAAAGGAGAGAACGAAGGGGATTGTAAGAAAATTGAAAAAAAATGATCCTTGTAAATTTTACAAATTTCACAAGAAACCACAAACCCATACATCTAAGAAGCTCAATAAATCATAAGCAAGATAAACATAAATAAAAGCACAAGGTACATCACGATGAAATTGCTGAAAACTAATTCTAGAGAAAAATAGCATTTAAAGCAGCCAGAGAAAAAAGGCACATCACCCACTGATAAGCAAAACTAGACATAATAACAGACTTTTTCTCAGAAACAATACAGGCCAGAAAACAATAATTACATCTGTAAAGCACTAGAAGAAGTTAAAAATTGCCAAGTTTTAAGTCTGTATCCAGCAAAAGTATCTTTCAAAAATGAAGTCTAAATGAAGAACTTTTCTAGACAAAAGCTGGTAAAAGTCACTGGCAAATGACTTTTATTAAAAGAAATTTAAATACAGTTCTTTAAACCCAACAAAAATTTTAACAGATGGAAACGTGGATTTACATAAAAGGTTGAAATTGCAAGAAATGGTAATATGTGGATATACATGAAATACTTTTTCCTCATTTAAAAAAATTATCTAAAAGATAATTGTTTTAAAAAATAATTACAATTTATGGTGGGGTTTAGAATATATATAAAAGTGAAATACATAACAGGAATAACACAAAAGACAGGAGGAGGAAAAATATATACATCTTCATATTAATTGAACATAAGTGATGGGAAGTTAACAATGTGTATGGTAAATACTAGAGCAACCACTAATAAACACAAAGACGATACACACACAATGTAGCTAATGTGTCAACACTAGAAATAAACTGTAATTTAAAAAAATTAATTCAATTAATACAATAGAAAGGAAGAAAAAGGAAAAAGAAGAAAAAATGAAAATAAATAGTAAATACTAGACTGAAACCCCAACATAACTACATTACTATAAATGGTCTAAATTATCCGATTAAAAGGAGATTATGAGATCAGGTAATGAAAGTAAGGCACGACTATATGCTGTCTAAAAGAAATAAATTTAAACCATTTAAAATATAAAGACACAGAGAAGTTAAAAGTAAAAGGATGGGAAAAGATATGCCCCATAAACACTAACCGTAAGAAATCTAGCGTGGGATACTAACTAGGATCATTGTAGTGATCATTCTGTAATATTTACAAATAATGAATCAGTATGTTATATACCTGAAACTAATATAGTGTTATACGTCAATTATACTTCAATCAAAAAACAAGAGAGCTTCAAAATACATGCAACAGTAACCAATAAAACTGAAGGGAGAAACAGGCAAATCATACTTAGAGACATTCTTCTCAGTAACTATCAGAATAAGTAGACAAAAAGTCAGTTTAGGATATGGAAGACTTGAACACCACCAACAACCTGTTTGACAGCTACAGAAACCTCCACCCCAGTGCAGCAGAAGACACATTCAAGTACATATAAAACATTCACTAAAATCCATATGCACTTGGAAAGTATACAAATCTCAATCTCAGCACAAAACACAGTAGTGGCATATAATGTGATTAAATGATTCTTAATGAAGAATGCTGTTAGAATTATATCCTTCTATCTACTTACTTTATCCGATTATACCTAAACGTAAAGATATACAGGCATACCTAGGAGATATCCAAGGTTTGGTTATAGACCATGACAATAAAAGCAAATATTGTAACTAAGCAAGTAAAACGAATTTTTTGGTTTTCTAGTGCATATAAAAGTTATATTTACATGACATTGCAGTCTATTAAGAATACATTATGACACAATAGTGTGTGCCTATTATATAATATACATAAAATACATAATACTCCTATGTCTAAAAATGTGTACATCTTAATTTAAAAATATTCAATGCTAAAAAGTGCTTACTATCATCTGACTTTTCAGTGAGTTGTAATCTTTTTGCCGGTGGAAGGTCTTGCCTTGATGTTGATGGCTATTGATAGTGAATCCTTTCCAGAGGTTTTCAATCGACTTTGCCCAGATCCATCAGAGCAATCACTCTCTATGGCAACTATAGCCTTATGTAATGTATTGCTTAGATAATAAGACTTGAAAGTTGAAATGACTCCTTGATCCATGAGTTGCACAATGGGTGTCATGCTAACAGGCATGCAAACATTAATCCGGTTGTACAACTCCATCAAAGCTCCTGGGTGACCAGGTGCACTGCCAATGAGTAGTAATACTTTGAAAGAAAACTTTTCTTCTGAGCAGTAGGCCTCAACAAGAGCATTAGCTTGGGGGTGCCTGGGTGGCTCAGTCGGTTGAGTGTCCGACTTTGGCTCAAGTCATGATATCGCAGTTCGTTGAGTTCGAGCCCCACGTCAGGCTCTGTGCTGACAGCTCAGAGCCTGGGGCCTGCTTCAGATTCTGTGTCTCCCTCTCTCTCTGCCCCCCCCAACTCATGCTGTTTATCTCTGTCTCTGTCTCTCTCTCTCTCAAATAAATAAAAACATTTAAAGGAAAGAGAGAGAGAGAGTTAGCTTGTCCTTTGAAGTTTTGAAGCCAGGCATTGACTTCTCTCTAGCTAAGAAAGTCCTAGACTGAATCTTCTTTTATTAAGCTTCAAGTTTTTATTTATTATTATTATTTTAGAGAGAAAGAGAGCAGGAGAGAGGGGATGGGGAGAGGGGAGAGGGAGAGGGAGAGGGGAGGAGGGAGGGACGGGGAGAGAGGGAGGAGAGAGAGAGAGAGAGAGAGAGAGAGAGAGAGAGAGAGAGAGAAGATGAGAGAGGGAGAGAGAGTGAATCCTAAGGAGCCACACTCAGTGCAGAGCCCAATGTGGGGCTCAATTCCACAACCCTGGGATCATTACCCAAGCATCGAGTCAGATGCTTGGGATGCCTGGGTGGCTCAGTTTGTTAAGTGGTCAACTTCAGCTTAGGTCATGATCTCACAGTTCATGGATTAGAGCCTCCTGTTGGTCTCTGTGCTGACAACTCAGAGCCTGGAGCCTGCTTCGGATTCTGTGTCTCACTCTCTCTGCCCCACTTCCAGTTATGCTCTGTCTTCCTCTCTTAAAAATAACCATTTAAAAATATTTAATAAAAAATTTAAAAATTAAAAAAAGAGTCAAATGATCAACCAACTGAGCCACCCAGACACCCCTTCAAGTTAGTTCACTGGAATTTAATTTAGTAATGTAATATTAGTTTCAGGAGACTTTAGTGATTCATCATACACACACACAATACCCAGTATTCATCCCGAGTGCCCTCTTTAATACCCATTATCCATTTAACTCTCTCTCAGAAGCCCTCAGTTTGTTCTCTATAATTAAAAGTCTATTTTCTGGTTTGCCTCTCTCTTCCCCTCTTCCACGTTCATGTTTCATTTCTTAAATTCCATATGAGTGAAATCATATGGTATTTGTCTTTTTCCAACTTATTTCACTTAGTATAATACACTCTAGCTCCAACTACATCATGGCAAATGGCAAGATTCTACTCTTTATTCTTTTTATGGCTGAGTAATATTCCATTGTGTGTGTGCGTGTGTGCACATGCACACATGCACATTCGTGTATACACACACACAACCTTTTCTTTATCCATTCATCAGTCAAAAGACATTTGGGCTCTTTCCATAATTTGGCTACTGTTGATAATGTTCCTAAAACATCAAGGTGCATGGATCCCTTTAAATCAGTCTTTTTGTGTCCTCTGTGTAAGTACCTAGTAGTGCAATTGCTGGATCATAGGGTAGTTCTATTTTTAACTTTTTGAGGAAACTCCATACTGTTTTCAGATATTAACTGCACCAGTTTGCATTCCCACCAACGGTGTAAGAGGATTCCCCTTTCTCTGCATCCTTGCCAACATCTGTTGTTTTCTGTATTGTTAATTTCAGCCATTCTGACAGGTTTGAGGTGCTATCTCATTACAGTTTTGATTTGTATTTTCCTGATGATGAGTGACATTGAGCAACTTTTCATGTGTCTGTTAGCCATCTGAATGTCTTCTTTGGAGAAATGTCTTTTAATGCCTTCTTCCCATATCCTAAATGGATTACTGGTTTTTGGGTATTGAGTTTGGTAAGTTCTTTACGGATTTTAGATACTGACCCTTTATCAGGTATGTCATTTGCAAATATGACTGCATCTTCTTCCAACAGGCTATTTCGTCTACATTGAAAATCTGTGGTTTAGTACAGTCACCTTCATGCGTTAGCTAGATCTGGATAATTTGCTGCAGCTTCTACATCAGCATTTGCTGCTTCACCTTTCTGTTAGGGAGACAGCTTCTTTCCTTAAACTTTATGACCCAATCTCTGGCAGCTTCAAAATTTTCTTCTACAGCTTCCTCACCTCTCTCACCTTGCACAGAATTGAAAAGAGTTAGAGCCTTGCTCTGGATTAGGCTGTGGCTGAAGGGAATGTTATGGTTGGTTTGATCTTCCATGCAGACCATTAAAACTTTCTCCATATAAGCTATAAGTCGTTTCACTTTCTTATCATTTGTGTGTTCACTAGAGTAGCACTATTAATTTCCTTCAAGAACTTTTTCTTAGCATTCACAGTTTGGCTAGGTGTTGGGCACAAGAAGTCTAGCTTTCAGCCTATCTTGGCTTTCAACATGCCTTCCTCACTAAGCTTAATTATTTCTAGCTTTTGATTTAAAATGAGAGGTGTGCAACTCTTCCCTTCACTTGAATACTTAAAAACCCCTGTAGTGTTATTAATTGGCCTCATTTCAATACTGTTGTGTCTCAAAGAAAAGGTCCCAAGGAGAGGGAGAAAGATGAAGGAATGGTTGACTGGTAGAGAAGTGAGAACAAACACATGTATCCATTAAGTTCGCCATGTTATATGGGGGCAGTTCATGACAACCCAGCACAATAAAAATAATAACACCGAAGATCACTGATCACAGATCACCATGACAAATATAGTAATGAAAAAATCTTGAAATATTGCAAGAATTACCAAAATGTGACCCAAAGACATGAAGTGAGCAAATGCTGTTGGGAAAGTGGTACTGACAGACTTGTTTGATGCAGGGTTGCCATAAATATTCAATCTGTAAAAAATCTATTATCTGCCAAGTGCAATAAAGCCAAGTGCAAGAGAAGTGCAACGGATAGCATGTCATGACTTACATGTGTGGCGGTCACGAGAATGCATCTCTCTGATCTTTGACTGTGTAAGTGACCTATGGCTATTCTATAGCACATGGGTGCTGAGTCCAATTTCTCACGGGCTGTTCCCTGCCAATGAATGAGCACACCAGGAACACCCAACAGGCCTATTCCAGGGAGACAGGGTCTTTTCTGATGGGTGACTGTGGCTTGGAAACTAACAGTCTACCGACTTTCCTTAGAACTGCACCACAGCCTAAGCCATTCCTACCCTGCTTCCACCCTTCCCCTTCTCCCTCCCTCAGAGTCAGATCAACACAACAGTTTAACAGCTCCTCCAGTCACCTCTGGATTCTTTCCCACATTCTCTCATGTGCATTTACCTAAGAAATTTCTTGTAAGTCTAACTTTCATCCTCATGCCTGCTTCTCAGAAGACTTGCACTAACAAAGCATGCTATTTCCATTTAAGCAAGATTAAATGCATCTGAGACTTACACAATTGGCCTGACTTTAGAACAGAAACTTAGAAAGCATTCCTACTTAATTAGGATACAAGCCTCAGTTTCAAAACTAATGCTGTAGATGGCATGGTGTATTAAAAATCCTTGCCAGACTTTTCATTTTCCAAAAAACATGCCAAAAACCATTTTCTCCTTTTGATTAAATTTAATCTCAACTGACAAGGCTGCTTCTGGCTCTGTCAAGATGCCCTAAATTCCCCATTGGTCTTGCTTTAGTACATTGTTTGCTATTCAATACTTCCTGATGTTAGCTGAACTAGATTCACTACTCCAGGCAGAATAGTGGCCTGGATTACACAGAGAAGCTCTAAAGAAGGAATTTTTTTTTTTACTACAACTGTGTTTGTTTGTTTGTTTTTTTAAGCAATGTTGCTCCAAGAACACTTTTTAAACTTTTAGTTCTACCAAACTAAACAAAGGTTAAACCCAGGGTAGTGATTCCAAACATTCTCAAGTGTCACTATTACTCAGTGCACTTCTTTGCAAACATTTTAGAGAACATAAACTCTAAAAAAGCCAAGAGTTTTCTCTGGAGACATCCACTTTAACATCCACGGACTACAGCTCTCATAGGATTAGCCTTTCCTAAGTTAAAATATGATTTTTAAAGTGTAATGGATGCCCTGTTATTCAACAAAATTAGGAATGATAGTTGTTTGGTTAGTCAAAAAAATTAAGAGGATTTAAAAAATTACTTGTATATTACATACTCATTTTATTGTAACTCAAATATGGAAAAGTACAGCATAGGAAATACAGTCAATGATACTATAATAGCTGCGTATAGGGATAGCGGTAACTACATTTATGATGAGCACTGCATAATGTATAAGTTGTTGAATCACTATGTTATGCACTTGAAGCTAATATAATATTACAGGTCAACCACAATAAAAAAATTATTTTACTGAGCATTAAAACAACTCCAGAAATTCCAAATTATATGGGTTGAAATAAGCTAAAAAACTTCTACATTCTTCAAGAAGAGTATACCACCAATAACCACTTGATATTGACCCTGACTTCTTGCAGGAAATTAGCAGTCTCAAAAAAAACTCTTTACCCCTAACAGTGAACAATCCTTCCTCTTCTGAAATTCTCCAAACTAACTGCTTGCTCACTTGCAGCCAACCAATCAGTGACAAATGTACCTGAAGACCAATTAGAACATCTCTCACTTCAAAAAACCACATCTTAATAAAACACCTGCCAATTATTTAAAAAAAATACATATGTATTCATTCACAAATCTTTCACTGTTAAGGCCAAACCCCGCTTTTCTTTAATGTGAGTTCACTGACTAGGGCCTTTTATTTCTTGCAAAACTATACATATACACATCCATAATTTCTAATTCAAACTTCTCTAAAGTGAAGATGATGAGCGCTTTGGTGGCTCAGGCAGGTGAGAGTTCATTTGACTTGATTTCAGCTCAGGTCATGATCCGGCAGTCCATGAGGCTGAGCCCTGTGTCAGGCACCGTGCCGTCAGTGCAGATAGCCCCTCTCTGCCCCTCCCCTCTCTCAAAATACATAAATGATTTAAAAAAAAAATAAGGTCAAGAATAAAATCTAAAACTTTAGTGAAGCAACTGATGTATAGAAACATTTTAGATTTTCATAACTTCCCCTCAAACTTTTATAGTGTTCAACTATACTAAATTCAACAGCAACTTTTAAAGCATCTTTCCTTTATTGGATCTTTCCATTCACTTTAGTTTTCACTAGAACAAAAACTCTTTTAATCTTCATGTATCATTGGTTTATTCAATACTTGGTTAAGTTATGCCATGAAAATAATAAGTTCAAATGGCATTAAACAGATTTGGGTACAACCCAAGTGACTCTTGGAAGACACAAACTCAGTGACAGAAATGGAAAAGTAGAGAATACCGGAGACCGGCCTCTTAAGCCTTGCCAGTTCTGCCTGCTGTGTGATTAGCACATTCTATACAGAATATCTAAAGAGCAGTTTTAGTCAAGTGTGGTTAAGGAGCTTCTACTGCTGGTGGTTTGTTTTCTTGCAGGCACCCAGAGCCTTCTGCTTTGGTTCCCCACTGTGACCTCCCTCAAAAGCCTGTGGCACCAAGGAATTTTATCTCTTTTCCCTCTACTATTCCCACATCAAACCCCCCAAGTGGACAGTGTTGATCATTTATCACTAACAAAGTAATTAATTTAAGATGACTTTATTGCATGGTAATTTGGAATTTCATTATAATTATTTCATTACAGCTTCCTGGCAATCTAAGAGAGGGGACAGCAAACTTTTCCTGTAAAAGGACAGGTAATAAATATCAGATATAAGTATCAGGCATTACAGGTTACTGCTGCATATGCTTCTTTGTCTTTGGTTGTTTCATATAAAAAGAGGGCACTGACCAGATCTGAGCCATGGCTTGCCGACCTCCACTGTAAGATAAGGTACAATAGGCAACAATGTGTCCCCCTACCAGATACCTAACACACATTTATAGCAACTGACATTTACTGAAAGCTTACAGTGTGCCAGCTATTGTGTTAAGTATTTTGTGCACATCACCTGATTTAATCATCACAGCCATTCTCTACTATTACTATCTTTTTCATAGATAAAGAAATTGAGACTTGAAGGCATTAAGTAACTTCCCAACCATTCTATAAACGGTGGAGTCAGAATCTAAACACAGAAAGACTTCTGAATTACTAAAATATACACTTCTGAAAAAGCTTTCAGGTGAACATATAACTAATACACACCTATGGAACAAACTAGAACATTGACCTGATTCAGTGCTGATTTGCTAAATACACAGGAAAAAAAATTTTTTAAAGGGAGAATTGAATACTTTAAGTCAATGAATGAAAGTCTAATGGTATAGTATCAGGCACTGAGAAGAAAGGTATTTTGGAAAAGGTATCAGATCTAGAGCGTTAAAGCTAAAATCAGGAATCACTCCCAGACTTTTTGGATAAAGCAGAACAAGGAAATCTTAATTATGGAACAAAGAAGTGCAATAAACAGACTATCTTTTGGGGTGCCTGGCTGGCTCAGTCAGTAGAGGATGCAACTCTTGATCTGAGAGTTATAAGTTTGAGTCCCATGTTCGGCATAGAGATTATTTAAACATAATCTCTTAAAAAAATTGTAACATTCAACTTGTCTCAGAAAACCCTACAATAATAAATAATGCCATAACACAGGAGACAGGCAATAGATTGGGTCAGGTACAAACTTAGGGGCAGGCTGAAGATGACAGAAGGAAATAGAAGAAGATAGAAATGTACAATTCATTTAGTGACTGAGAGCAATTTGGGCAGGGATGTAATGTTATCAAGGTCTAAAAAAGAGTATGATTAAGTGTAGTAGTGTCCCAGGAAGCAATACGCAGGAAAGGAGTAAGATAACAAACAGGACCAATGAACTCTAATGGGTACTCCTTTTATTATATAAAACCTCCCTCCTCTCAAATAAAAAGGGTTCTCTTCAGTTCTCCTTTGAGTAGAAGTATTGGAAATAACAAGGACAAACACGGGTGAAGAAGATGCTTCAGAGGGTCAAAGACCTACGTAGATGGAGAAGAGTACAGTAGATGTGACTCTTCCGGGAGGCCTATTGCTGTTCCACCATTCCTTGGATTAGGGGGAAATGCAAGTGATTGAAAACATGTTTCTCTGCTTGCCCCACATAAGTAAAGTGCATACAGGCTGTTGCTACCATCTCCACAAAAGCTGTATCAAAGGCCTATTGCCTGGATGATAACAGCAAACACCCTAGAGTACTTTCAAGTAATTTAATCCTCATAATCACCCTGTGAGATGAGTACTTTGAGAATCTCCCATGTGTGATGAGGATGGTGAAGCACAGAATGGTTAAATGCCCAAATTCACACAGCTAACAGATGGTAGAGTTAGAATTCAAACCCAGGCAGAAAGGTTCTACACACAATTCACACAGTCGTAAACACTCTGCTATAAAAATACTTCTTTGGCTTAACTGTGCCACCACAAGCAAGTGACTGGCATCAGACCGTCTTGAAGCATTGCTATGAAGAGCTCTAGGCACTAAGATCGGGATCAAAATAAAGACTGGAAAGAGCAACTAGCAATTGGAGAGAGAATCTTGGAAGAATCAGATTTCAGGGATGTTTTTGAGGGAGGAACTTGACCATGAGGGAAAGAAAAGAAGAAACTACATCATTAGTACATCAATTTGGACATATTAGGCTAGCAAACTAAACTGTTATAGAGTACTAATGTGAATGTAATTTGATCATAAATCTTGGTATCTGTGAGTACTTACCTGATCTTTTAATATGTGAGTACATATAAATTAAAAATTAAAACGATCATATGACAAATGTATTTTCAGTCACACCACTAAGATATACATGCTGACACTGATTAGCTAGAAGAAGTTATTCAGAAAGTTCTGATGTTGGGCTTTGGACTACATGACACGAACGTGTCTTCTGAACTACTGACATAATATTCCTTAAATTGAGTAATAAAATTATTAGGTACTAAACAGAGAGTTGTTCAAGTTTAGACTAGAACGGCAATCTTGAGATGGAATTTGCCACCGTAACTCACATAAGTGTGCTAACAACAAAGTAGGAAAACTTAAGCCAGGTCTTCTTGGAACATATGCTCAGGAAATTGCCTTTCTAGGCATATATATTTTTACTGCTAGGTAAACAAAATAAACCAGAAATGTAAGCAATAACTCTCCTGAAATGCAAACCTAATATTCTAGATCCAGTTCCTAAAACATAGTTCACTGTTAAGGTGCACAAAGAGGCCAAATATAGACACTGTTTGGGGATATACTGCAAATGATCACAAGATTTTGCTTTCCCTGTATGACAACAGTAAACTTAGGGTTACTCTAACTATAAAGCTTTGGTAGGATGTGCATGTGGTTTCAAGAAAAACCTGAACACATAATATAATTAATCTTTAAAATAAAATTGCATTGCCCCCCTTTCACCAAAAAGAAAGACAGAAACATACACATGTACACACAGTTTGGGAAATATATATCCATGATATGGAAAATATATTAATCAATCTATACTGGGGCGCCTGGGTGGCTCAGCCAATTAAGGGTCTGACTCTTGGTTTCGGGCCAGGTCATGATCTTACAGCTCGTGAGTCCGACCCCCATTTTGGGCTCTGTGCTGATAGTATGGAGCCTGCTTGGGATTCCCTCTCTCTCTCTCTCTGTTTGTTCCCCACTCACGCTTGCTTTCTCTCTCAAAATAAACAAATATTTAAAAGTATAAACAATTCTGTACTACTCTGTACTTTACTATATATAATGCAGATTTCATAAAAATTTGAAAAAACGTGCATATGTATGTACTTATGGTTACAAAATACATGTTCCCAAGAGAAAAGTTCAAATTTTGAATGGTAAACAATCTGATTAAAACCGGTAATCCCAGAGTTTAGCAATGTACTTCTGTCAATTAACTGGCAAAGCCAGTGATGTTGGAGAGCATAAACATCACTACTGTTGGCAAGATGGATTCCTATAATCTAAACCCACTGCTAGTTTCATCAAGAATGTGCACCCTTGAACCTGGAAGGCTGCTTCTTGCCACTGCAAATAATCTGGTTCTTTCTCTCCAGGAGAACCAGAATAACTTAACATTCTATCTGGAACACAAAGAGAGGGAGAAAAAAGATTGGGCTTCTCAGTTTTCTGGTTCTGTTTCTAGTCCCTTTTGAGGCCCATCTGTACTTCTTTACCTTGAATTCCAAAAGAAAAGCTGTGTTTCTTCTTAAAATTTGTTCTTCTTTTAAGCAGATTTTAGTTACTTGCAAAAAAGAGTAGGCTTTAATTTGAAATCCAAAAGCCTAGAATGTCTAAGCAACCCAATTCCAAAGCATGAAAATGGTTTTTAAAAAGTACATTGAAATATTAAACCTCCTAATCAACACTATTCATAAGAATATCTATTCTGAATCAAAGACTGAGCCAAAATTCATCCAGAGAAAATACATGTCATTCATGTAGAAGTAATCATTCTCAATACTATAATGCCGGTGAAATTAAAAACTGCATTTAATTACATTTTCTGTGACAGTGGCTTTCAAACCTATTTTAGGCAACAGAGTATTTTCTCCTAATGAAATCTTAGGTTCATGCCCAACACAAAGCAGGGATCTGCTCTGGCTGAAGCAGGCACACACGTCTAGGTGGGGCGACGTGAGCCTGTGTAAGCCTCAGGCAGAAGTCCAACTTCTTCCCCTGAGGCATCACCATGATACCCCTGTTACTTTTCTGAATAAGAGCTTGAAAACCACTGTGCTAGAAAGAGACAGCCACCCTTTCAGTCTTCACTTTCACAACCAACACACCAAATCAATCACATGCCCTTTTACCTGTGAGTTTTAAAACTTTTTCCATCAACATAAATATCAATATCTGGGCAACATTGTTTCACGTAAAGTTTCAATAAATCTTCTCCTAATTCAGATGCAGGATCCAAATCACAATTATCTTTAAAAGAGAAAAACAAAACTAAAAAATAGTTTATTGTAAATATACAAAAATTTTGTGTTTCAATATTAACAAAAGGTTTTTCCCCATAATTATCTTGATTAGCTACTTAGAGAGAGCAATAGTAACTAAATTCAAAATAAAACAATTTAAAAATAATCTATATCTTGCTTTGAAATATATATTTCAACTTATATTTAAATATAAATAAGATACACATTTAAATATAGATAATAATATACAAAATTATACACCAAAAGTGAAGCCACTTAACGAACTCTGACTTAGGATGTTAGAAAATTTTCCAACTTTGATATCTTTTTTCACTACCTAATCCCTTCCTACTTTTGTTCATGAATTTTTGATGAGAATGACATTTAAACCAACAGATATTCAACTATAATCAATGAGATTTATGGAGCACTTACTATGAGTTTAATACTATATACAGTACAGAAAAATAAAGAAAATAAATATTTTAAAAAGTATCTCTACTTCAAAAGATTAATCATTCAGAAAATGATAAGTGAAATATAAAACATGTTTACATTTTAAGAAATTACTACACTATATATCATAGCTATATCAGTCCAGAAACTTTAGTCAGTACATCTGGTGAGGGTCTGTCACTGGGGACAGATTCCCACTAACCAAATTTACAAATTTATAAATTTATATACCTGAATGTCATTATTGGCTCTATACCAAAAGGAAGCCAGAATCTAACCACAACTCAGTATCTCCATAGCTACCACCGCAGTCCAAGCCACCATCACCTCGCACCTCGGTTTCTGCAATAACTTCCTAACACATCTCCCACTCTTGACTCCCACAGTCTATTTTTGACAAAGCATTCAGAGGCATGTTTTAAAATGCAATTCAAATCATGATCCACCCCAGTTCAAAACCTTATGGCTCTCTCCATTTCTTTAATAATAAAAGCCAAAGTCTTACAATGGCTTACCAGTAAAAGCCAAAGTCTTACATCTGGCTCCTCACTATGCAGGTGGCTGGGGACTAGTTCGAGCTCTCTGATCCTGGAGGGCCACAGCTGCCCAACGCAGGCTGATGGGGTACATACTGTGCACTTGACTCTCACCTGCATAACAGGATAACCCTTAGTGTCAGAACTGAATTGTTGGATACCCAGTTGGTATTGGAGAATTGGTTGGTGTGGGGGAAAAAACCACCCACATTTTGGTGTCAGAAGTGGCGCCAAGAAAAAAAAACCATTATCACAGAAACCTAAAACTCAATGTTCCTCAAGCTGAAGTCATCATTCTACTCTACCCTAGTCATCCTCTGTTTATACTCCATAAAGCTGCCAAGTAGTACCACCCAAAATCTCTAAAGTGGCTTATAAGGAGGGGTGCTTAGATGGCTCAGTTGGTTAAGTGTCCAACTTCGGCTCAGGTCATGATCTCACAGTCCATGAGTTCGAGCCCCACGTCAAACTCTGTGCTGACAGCTCAGAGCCTGGAGCCTGCTTTGGATTCTGTGTCTTCCTCTCTCTCTCTGTCTCTCTCTCTCAAAAATAAATAAACGTCAAAAAAAAAAAAAAAAAGGTGTATAAGGAAAGTGACCACTTGCCTTCGTTTGCCTGGGACAATCCCAGTTAATGCCTGTTGCCCCAGAGTAATTATAAACTGCAATAATAAATTTGAACATTTCACTCTTTCTAAAGTATTCCAATTTGGACAATAAGAAATAAGGTCATCCTTTATATAAGGCTTTCAGTGATCTAGCTTCTGCTTACATGACAAAGAAGTCAGTAAGATGTAAGTAAGTATCTCTTATATCTTCAGCTCTTACTGTGACCACTGTCATCCCCTCTTCCACCCCAGTTCTACAACAAACTATTTTCAGTCTTCAAAATTTGCTACGTGCCTGGGGTCTTTCTGCCTCTAAGTATGTTTTTTCCTTTGCCTGTATTACTTCTCTCCTAAATTCTGTTGCCTGGTTAACTCCTGCTTTTTTCCCCTGAGATTCAACTCAGCTATCACTCCTTTCATGTAGCTTTCTCTGGATGTCTAGGTCCAGGTACAACGTGCCTTATCTACGTCCTCATCACACTCTGTGTATAACCCATCTGACTATATCTCCTACTAGACTTCAGGACAGGAACATAATCTGTTTTGTTCACTCTTAAACCTTCAAAACCTATTGCAAAGTCAATACTCCATTTAAAAATGTGATAATTGGGGGGCACCTGGCTAGCTCAGTTGGTAGAGCATGTGACTCTTGATCTTGGGACTGTGTTCCATGTTGGGTATACATATTACTTAAAAATAAAACCTTTAAAAAATATATGTGATAATTAGAAAGGCATTCCAGGAACAAAGAGCAAATGCAAGAGCACAGAGGTGAGAAAATACAATTCTATGGGGGAAATGCCAAATAATTCAGTTAAGACTAGAGCTCCAGGAGTATGAGGAGATTGTGAAGAGAAGCAGCAACAGAGTTCCAGGCAGTAGCCAGTTCACGAATTCCCTTACGTCACTGGAAAGAACTTGAGATTTATATTAAGGCTATGGAAAACTACTGAAGAATTTTTAATAAGGGGAGTGGCATGATCAGAGCTACAGCTAACAAACATTGTTCTATACAATATAAATGGAAAGTGGCACATTGAGAAGCCTGGTAACTAGCTGGGGTGTGAAATCTCAAGGAAAATTGCCAAGACCCAAAATTTAAAAATGGCATGAGGATAAAGAAGAGAAGTATTTAAGAATATTTAAGAGAGGACTGCCTGGCTGGCTCAGTTGGAGAAGCATGCAACTCTTGATCTCAGGGTCGTGATTTCTGGCTCCATGTTGGGGCCAATTTATTTAGAAATTACTTAAATAAATAAATAAACTTAAAGAACTATTGAGGGGATAAATCAAAAGACAGGGTCATGAATATAATGAAGACTAAAAGAATAACTGAGGAGACAGTTAAGAACAGAATAGGTTGGGAGGTATGTGATTAGGTCAGTTTGGGACAGATTAAATTTTGAGATATTTAAGGTATATTTAGACAGATATGTTTAATCAGTGATTGGATACGAAGCTAAAAAAATGTAGGATACTAATTATTTAAGGGGCAGAAAGATGATGTGCTGGTGAAGGAGACTGAGGAGTGGCCAAGAAGGAAAATCAAGAGAATACAGTGTCATAGAAGACAGAAGAAGTTTCAAGGAGGGAGACAATGAAGTCGGAAAGACTCCAAAGAAGTCAGTAAGATGTAAGTAAGTATCTGTCAAGCAGGTAAACATGGGGGGTTTTCCATGGAGTAATGGAGAAAGTAGTTATAAGGCAGGGACTTGAGGGGCAAATGAGCTCTTTTCACTTACATTCGCAACTTGTTTGGCCACTTTAATGGGCTGCTGTGGGGCTGTGGCAGAACTCTACATGAGAGGCTAGAAAAATGGTATAAATATCAGCTGTGCCAACTGCTTTATCTGTGTGGCCTTGTGAAAGTCTCTTATACTATCTTAGAGCCTTCATCTATAAAAATCAACCTACAGGGGCACCTTAGTGGTTCAGTTGGTTCAGTGACAGACTCTTGATTTCAGCTCAGGTCAACATCTTGTGGTTAGTGAGTTCAAGCCCCTGCCAGTGTGGAGCCTGCTTGGGATTCTCTCCCTCTCCCTCTCCCTCTTTCTCTCTGCACCTCCCTCACTTGTGCTCTCTCTCTCTCAAAATAAATAAATAAACTAAAAAATAAAATAAACATCAGCCTATAACCACTTACTTCTTAGAATTATCTGAGACTAAATGAGATAAACTATATGAATGTATCTACCTCAAAGCCTAGGAGAGACATCCATTCATTGATTCATCATAGTTAGATATGGTTAACATACATATGAGGATTTTAAGTGGGCTTACATCAGCGTGGTTATGGTTACTGTTGTTGCACTAAACATCAATAATAAATTTAGTTAACAGATATTTTCACATATATTCAATTTTGCTATAATGCTTGTTTTGAAAATATTGGTTTGATCTGACATGATTGATACCTGACGGAACAATTTGAGCATAATGTGAAATTTTCATTTGCTTACGTGCATTTTATTTCCTTACAGTTCATTCACAAGAAACACTAGACCAATACGAAAAACTGCACGCAGATGAACAGAGCCATGTAAGAATACACAGCGCGCACACAAACACCTTAAACATCTACCAGACCTCAGTTCGCTGCATGTGTTATGAGCCACATCTTCCATATCTGGTGTTAAAAAATTTCCATCTGATTTCAGATAACCAAGGGAGACCATTTTCTATGAATATTTTTGCTTTTCTGTGTAGTCTGACTTTTCTTTTTAAAAAAAAATTTTTTTAATGTTTATTTTTGGGAGGGGGAGGGACAGAGAGAGAAAGGGAGGGAGACACAGAATCTGAAGCAGGCTCCAGGCTCTGAGCTGTCAGCACATAGCCTGACATGGGGTTCGAACTCACCAACCACGAGAACATGACCTGAGCCGAAGCTGGACCCTTAACGGACTGAGCCACTCAGATACCCCATGTATGGTCTGACCTTTCTGAGCAGAGCATTGGAAAATTTGAATGAAGAATGATTAAAGAACAAACATGTGTTGGAAGCTAGACATGATGTGATGTTTCAGAAAGATGTGCAGATTTTCCTCCCCTCAAAATCATTTCCCTGAAAAGAAAAAACAAACCATTTTCTTATACTCCAGGGTGGGGAAGCTACCTTCCTCTCCCTTTAACAGGGAAGATTTATTTGGTAAATAAATACCCTCCCTCCTACCCTACCTCCCTGTCTCTATCTCTCCATCTCCATCTCCACTTCTACATGCAGAGGAGGATGGGCAGATCTGCCAGTATCCTATGAAAGTCTAATTTTGGCGTTCCTCTCTTGTGGTGAAATGCTGCTGCATGTGCAGGGTAAAATCAGGCCACATAACCCGTGTGGGGGCTGGGGGTTGGGAACTGGCACTAAGATACTATGTAAGTAATAAACAGTCAATTTTCTGATCCGGAGATTTCAAGTTCCCTGTTAGAATATCTATTACTATCACTATATCGTTTATATTTATATTTATGTGTACCTATTCCTATACACTTGACATCCTCCTTCTGCCAGTTCACAATAACTCACAAACTATAACCCTTCTGACACCCACTTCCACAAAGTAAGGTTATTTCTCAAGGTCAAATACCATATTTACTGTAGTATTTATGTATTTCTTAACAACTTAACATGTAAAACCGTATCATTTTTATTAGATTCCTAAGTTTTTAAAACATGTCACAACAAGATTTTCAGTAATTTTTTTGTCATGATAAAATATAATGGTGATTTTTATGTTGCATACTGTTTTCAAGTAGTGCATATATTGTGTTATAACAGAACTGACTATATAGTCTGCCAAAACTTTCAATGGTATAGATTAAAGATGATGACATGTGGAGGTTTAATAGGAAAACTGTGAATTATATGTGAATTTATTCATAATAATCCCATCTCCAATTGTTTGGGAAAACTAGGAGTTGACTATAGTATTACTTTCACTTACTTTTATTACATCTACTTTCATTTTACCTTTATTTCATTTACCTATGAAAAAGAGATCAGTGGAGTGGATTTCTGAAATATGTTTTTCACAGCTATAAAATTTTATAAAAATCCACCAAAAAAAAAAAAAAACCTCACCAGGAGAAATTAAATTGTGCACTCCATTACTGATATCCTCTGGAACTTCAAGCTTCGGAAGAGAACAATCAGATGACTTTTTACCGAAGAACTCTACAGATGACCTTCCATCGTTATCGGTGCAGACTCCAAAGCTGAAGTCACATTTCTTTTGTGGCGTTCCCCTCTCCACTATCTTTTTCCTAAGAATTTCTTCCTCATAGTTTCTCATGTTTCTGTCTGATGAATATACAATCCTAAAAGAAAATGTAAAGTATTACTAAAAATGTTAGTGAATCTTAAAAGCTAGTTTACCAAGTGCTGCTTTCTTATAAAACTACATAATTTTATAACTATTTTTATCTAGACTAACTGGAAAAAGATCAATGTCAAAGAGCAGAAGGTTTTAAAAGTAGTCTATAAAATATTTTAATGTTAGGAATTCATAATGCCATCAGACTAGATAACCTAGATGAAATGGACAATTCCTAGAAAGATAAACACTACAAAACCTGACTTAAACAGAATAACTGCACAGACCTATACCAACTAGAAAGACTGAATTAGTAATTAAAAACTTCCCACAAAGAAAAATCCAGGATTAAATGGCTCCACAGATGAACTTAACCAAATGCTTAAAGAATTAACACCAATCCTTCATAAAGTTTTCCAAAAAACATAAATCAGAACACATCCTAACTCATTCTAAGGCCATCATTACCCTGATACAAAAGCAGACAAAGACAGCATAAGAAACAAAAACTGCAGACTAATATTCCTTATTAACATAGATGAAAAAATTCCTTAGCAAACTAATAGCAAATGGAATCTAGCAACATACAAAAAGTATTATACACTACAAACAACTGGGGTTGATTTCAGGAATTCAAGGGTAGCTAAACAAATAAAATCAGTATTATACATCATATACTATAGTCTGAATATTTGTATACCCTCAAAATTCATTAAGTTGAAAACCAATACCCAATGTGATAATATTAGGTAGGAGGTGGGCCGTCTGAGAGGAAATTAGGTGGAGCCCTCATGAATATGATTAGTGCCCTTATAAAAGAGGCTCCAAAAAGACCCCTCTCCTTCTTCCACCATGAGCACAGTGAGAAATCAGCATCTGCGACCCGGAATAGGATTTTAACCAGAATCCTACCATACTGGCACTCTGACCTGGGACTTCCAGCTTCCAGAACTGTGAGAAATAAATTTTTGTTGTTTATATGCCACCCAGTCTACAGTATTTTGTTATAGCAGCCCAAAGACGTCACAAAACCTTTTAAATTTAGTCCTCTTAACAGGACTAAGACACCATATCAACAGGACAAAAACCACATGATCACCCCAAAAGATGCATAAAAAGCATTTGACAAAATCCAATATCCTGTCATGACAATACAGTCAAAAAACGAGGAATAGAAGGAAAGTCCCAAACCTGATAAAGAACATCTATGAAAAATCCACAGGTAACACTGTATTTAATAGTATAAGACTGGAAGCTTTACTTCTAAATCAGAAAAGATGCCTGCCTGTTCTTATTACTTCTATTCAAAATTTAACTGGAGGTTCCAGCCAAGGTATTAGGCAAGAAAAAAAAAAAAAAAGAGGCATCTGGATTGGGGAAACAAGTAAAGTATCTCTATTTAAAAACAGCAAACTTACATACAGAAATCCTTGCAAATCTACTCCAAAAACTATTTGTTAAACAAGTTCTACAAGGTTGCAGGATACAAGATCAATATGCAAAAACCAACTGTATTTTTAGCGTTTTTATTTTTTTTTATTTTTGAGAGACATAGAGACAGAGAGTGAGCAAGGGAAGGGCAGAGAGAGAGCGAGATACAGAATCTGAAGCAGGCTCCAGGCTCCGAGCTGTCAGCCCAGAGCCCGACACGGGGTTCGAACTCACAGACCGTGAGATCATGACCTGAGCTGAAGTCGGCCGCTTAACCTGACTGAGCCACCCAGGCGCCCCTCAACTGTATTTTTAGACACTAACAATGAACAACTCAAAACGAAATTAGAAAATCATACCATTTATAATAGCAACAAAACAATAAAACGCTTAAGGATATATTTCACAAAAAAGCGTAAGACTTGTAGGCTGAAAGCAATTTTATAAATGGAAATACATTCCAGATGATTTAATATTGTTAGGATAGCAGTACTCTCTGGGGTGCCTGAGTGACTCAGTAGGTTAAGCATCTGATTTCAGCTCAGGTCATGATCTCTCACAGCTTGTGGATTCAAGCCCCGCATAGGGTTCTCTGCTGTCAGCACAGAGCCCACTTCAGATCCTCTGTCCTCCTCTCTCTTGCCCCTCCCCCACTAGCTCGCTTCCTCAAAAATAAACAAACATTAAAAAAAAGATGGCAGTACTCTCTCAATTAATCTACAGATATAATGAATTATCTATAAAAATTCACCTACTTCTCTGCAGAAATCAGAAAGTCAATCCTCAAATTCAAACAGAAATGCAAGGAACCCAGAATAATCAAAACAATCTTGACAAAGAACAAAGTTGGACGATTCAGAAGTTCCCAAATTTTAAGCTTCCTACAAAGCTATGATCATCCACATTATGTGGTACTAACATGAGAATAAACATATAAATCAGTGGAATAAAACTGTCCAGAAATACATTTATGTGCAACTAATTTTTGACAACAGTGTTGATTTTGTGATTTACAATATGAAATATATATTTGGTCTTTGTCTACTGTTCCTGGCACATATTTCCTAAAACCCTTATAATTTCCTATGCAAAAGCCACAGAGACATCTTTTGTTATAATACTTAGCTTTGTTCTTAGCTTCTGAAATAGTTCCAGAGGGATAAAAGTGAAACGGATGGCTTTTCTTATTCATAACAAGCCCTTTGAACCACAGCGGAGTTTACATTAATGAGCTAGGTGACATTTGGAAAGCCACCAAGGCTGGGCACTGGTTGGCAAGAAAGAATCATCAATGGCCAATGATTTAATCCATCAGGTCTATGTAATAAAACCTCCATTCTTAAGGATGGGATTTGGAGAACCTCTTGGTTGGTGAACACGTGGAGGTGCTGGGAGAGTGGTGCATCCAGAGGGGGCATGGGAGCTCCACACCCCTTCCCACAACCTAGCCCTTTGAACCTCTTCTATCTAGCTGTTCTTGAGTTATAGCCTTTTTTAGTAAATTGGCAATCTAGCAAGTACAATCTTTTCCTGCATTCTATGAGCTATTCTAGCAAATTAACTGAACCTGAGAAAGAAGTTATGAGAACTTCCAGTTCACATCTGGTTGGTCAGAAGCACAGAGAAGGAACAACTTGGACTCGGAATTGGCTTCTGAAAAGACTGGCATCTGAAAAGTCTTATGAGACTGAACCTTTAATCTGTGAGATTAAAGAATATCTCCAGGTAGTGTCAGATTTAAATTTGTAGGACACCCAGTTGGTGTCTGGAGAATCTCAGAATTGCTTGGTGTGGAGGAAAACTCTCACCCATTTGGTGACCAGGAAGGTCAGAAGTGACGTATTCTCTGAGTATTAAAAGTAAAGGAGACACACAGCAACATGTTTTTCCTTTACAGGTGTCCAGACAATCCAACAGGAAAAGACTAGGCTCTTCAAAAGTTGGTGCAGAAACAACTGGATATCCAAATGCAAAAAAGCTGGATACGAGATTCACAGTACATACAAAAATTAATTCAGAATACGTGAAAGATCTAAATGTAAGAACTAAAAAAGTATGACCTTGAATTAGGTAATGGTTGCTAATGTATAACCTCAAAATAACAAAAAAAATAAATAAATAAAATGAAAATCATAAAAATTATAAACTTTTGTACTTTCAAGGACACTACGAAGAAAGTTCAAAGACAACTCAGAGAATGGGAGAAAATGTTTGCAAATCACATACCTAATAAGAAACTTGTATCTAGAATACATAAAGAATTTTTAAAAGCCTTTTATATAGACTAAAATTCTTAGATAGAGACTATATAACAAATAAAAACAGGGCACCTAGGTCGCTCAGTCAGTTAAGCAGCTGACTCTTTTTTTTTTTTCTGTTTCTACTCTTTATTATTATTTTTTTAATTTTATAATAGTTTATTTTCAAATTGGTTTACATATAACACCCAGTGTTCATCCCAACATGTGCCCTTTTTAATGCCCATCACCCCCTCTCCCCCCTCCCTCACCCCCCTTACCCTCAGTTTTTTCTTAGTCTTTGAGAGTCTCTTATGTTTTATCTCCCTCCCTGTCTTTTTCTCCTTTCCCCTCTTCCCCTCCCCCTGGTTTTTGCTTAGTCTCACAAAGTCCACCTATTTGTGGAAACATATGGTATCTGTCTTTTTCTGACTGACTTATTTCACTTAACATAATACCCTCCAGTTCCATCCATGTTGCTACACATGGCCAGATTTCATTTTTTCTCATTGCCACGTAGAAGTCCATTGTATATAAGTACCATAACTTCTTTATCCATTCGTCAGTTGATGGGCACTTGCTCTCTTTCCATGATTTGGCTATTGTCGAAAGTGCAAGCAGCTGACTCTTGATTCTGGCTCAGGTCGTGATCTCACGGTTCATGGGATAGAGCCCCATGTTATCAGCACAGAGCCTGCTTGGAATTCCCTCTCTCCCTCTCTCCCTCTCTCTCTGTCCCTCCCCTGCTTGTGTGCGTTCACTCACTCTCTCTCAAAATAAACATTAAAAAAATAAATAAATAAATACAGAATATATAAATAATTAAAAATATAAACAATTCAATAATATAAAGAGAAATGATTCAATTTAAAAATGGGCAAAGACTATAAATAGAGATCGGGACACCTGAGTGGCTCAGTTGTTTAAGAATCTGACTGACTCCTGCTTTCAGATCAGGTCATGATCTCGCTGTTCATGAGTTCAAGCCCTGCATCGGGCTCTGCTTGGGATTCTCTCTCTCTTCCTCTCTCTCTGCCCCTCCTCAGCTTGTGCACATGCTCTCTCTTTTAAAATGAATAAACTTAAAAAAATTATATACAAAAAAAGAATGTGAATGGAGTTTATGAAAGAAAATATTTAATAGCCAATATGGACACAAAAAAGATATTCAACATCATTAGCCATCAGAGAAATGCAAATCAAAACCACAATGAGATACCCTTCACACCTACTAAGGTGGCTACAATCAAAATGACAGGTAATAACAAGTGTTGTCAAGAATGTAGAGAAACTGGAATCCTTATACATGATGGTAGGAATGTAAAATGGTGCAGCCTCTTTGGAAAAGAGTCTGACATTTCCTCAAAAGTTTACCATATGACACAGCAATTTCCTTCCTAGGTATATAATACAAGAGAAATGAAAACATGTTCACACAAAAATTTGCACATGAATGTTCACACAGTGGAATTATTCATAACAGCAAAAAAGTCAAAACAACCCAAATGCCTATCAACTCATGACTGGATAAACAAAATATGGTATATTCATACGCACAGAAGAGATTTAACATAGCAGCCCTGACTACTATCTTTTAAAAGATTTAATTATAAGGTTAGCCCTTGGCTGGTAACTGAGAACATGATTTCAGGAGTTTTCCTGCCATTCTATAAATGATAAGGGTGGCTTGTTATGTCTGAAGTATTTACACAAACAATATGATTTATGCTAAACACCTGCTTGCCTTCCAGGAGTCTGGAACATGGATGCACAATAGACACAGGGTGCCTACCTGACAAATGTCTAGTAAAAACCCTGGGCACTAAGCCTCTAATGAGCTCGCCTGGTTGGCAACATTTCAGAAGGGTTGTCACAACTCATTGCTGGGGGAATTAAGCATGTCCCGTTTAACTCCAGTGGAAGAAGACTCTTGGAAGCTCGTGTCTAGTTTCCCACGGACTTCATATGACTTTTCTCTTCATTTCTTTTGTAATAAATCATAGCCCAGAATGTGACTATATGCTGAGTCCTAGGAGTCCTAGCAAATCATCAAACCTGAGGATAATCTGGATGATCCTTTATCCATCATACAATGAAATATTCAGTCATGAAAACCAATCAAGTAAACACCACAATAAACACCACAACATCAATGAACCTTGAAAACATCACACTAAGTTTAAAAAGCCAGACATAAAGGGATGTGTACTATATGATTCCACTTATATGAAATGCCCAGAAGAGGCAAAACCATAAAGGCAAAAAGTAGATTATTGGTTGCCAGGAAATGGGAGAGGAGAGAGTGAGATGTGACTGCTGGGGGTATGGAAGTTCCTTTTAGGATGGTAAAAATATTCTGGAATGGGAGACGTGATAGTGGCAAAACACTGTAAATATACTAAAACCAATGAATTTACACAGTTCAAATGAGTGAATTTTATTTATTTATTTATTTATTTATTTATTTAATGTATTTATTTCATTTATTTTTAATTTATTGTCAAATTGGTTTCCATGTAACACCTAGTGCTCATCCCAACAAGTGCCCTCCTCTGTGCCCCTCACTCACTCTCCCCCCTCCCACACCCCCCTCACCCCTCAGTTTGTTCTTAGTCTTTGAGAGTCTCTTAGGTTTTGTCTCCCTCCCTCTCTGTGTCTTTCTCTTTTTCGCCTCTTCCCCTCCCCCATGGCTTTCTGTTAAGTCTCTCGAAATGCCACCTATGCGCGGAAACACTGTATCTGTCTTTCTGTGACTGGCTTATTTCACTTAGCCTAATACCCTCCAGTTCCATCCACGTTGCTACACATGGCCAGATTTCATTCTTCCTCATTGCCTCGTAGTAGTCCATTGTATATATATATACCACATCTTCTTTATCCATTCATCAGTTGATGGACACTTAGTCTCTTTCCATGATTGGGCTATTGTCAAAAGTGCTGCTATGAACACTGGGGTACGCATGCCCCCATGCATCAGCACTCCTCTGTCTCTTCGGTAGATTCCTAGCAGTGCTATTTCTGGGTCATAGGGTAGTTCTATTTGCATTTTTTTGAGGAACCTCCACACCGTAAATAAGTGAATTTTAAGGTGTGTGAATTATAGCTCAATTTTTTTAAAAGACTGAGAGTAGGAGAGGAACTGAAGCAGTTTAATAAGTAACTCTTGAGCTTTAATGTAAAAGGGAGAAGAGTATTAGCCGGTAAAGTACTAGCTGGAAGAGAAATGAGGTCAAGAAAAGCTTCTTTATTTTTTATTTAAAACAAATTTTTTTAACGTTTATTTATTTTTGAGAGACATAGAGACAGAGTATGAGCAGGGGAGGGGCAGAGAGAGAGGGAGACACAGAATGTGAAGCAGGCTCCAGGCTCCCAGCTGTCAGCACAGAGCCCAGCGTGGGGCTCGAACTCACAGACCGTGAGATCATGACCTGAGCCGAAGTCGGCTGCTTAACCAACTGAGCCGCCCAGGCGCCCCAGGCTTCTGTTATTTTTAAGGTGGGGACGGAATATCACATTTATATACTAATGAGAAGATCCAAGGGAAAAGAAACTCTTTCGGGAAAGTGAAATTGCTGAAGCAATGTCACTTGCTTCTTTTCCCTCAAGAGGTGAAAAGAAATAGGGTGAGATCTGGTAGACAAGTGGGAAGCACTAATAGTTCCTCAATAATAACGGGAGAGAAGATAAAACATATGGTGCAAATGCAACTAAATGAATAGATGTGGGAACAGTTTGTGAAAGTTCTCTTCTAATTGCTTTGATTTTCTTAGTGTATAAATAATGAAATGTCACCAAGTGAGAATGAAGATGGGGAAAGAGCAGCTGAAGATTCAACAAAAAGGAGGTGTGAAATAATCTAGGACAGGAGGAGAGCAAATGGGACCAGGAAATAAAGTACGACTGCTTGCAGTATGACTGATGGTCAGCACTGAGTGCCTACTAAAGGTTCCTGGCCTTGATTTAAAGTGAGAACAATTAGCGTGTGTTTTCCTCCAGCCATTCAACTGTGTGGATGCAGAAGCGGAACAGTCAAAGAGCTGGATTTAAGGTTTAGGGTTTTGACTTGCAAATAAGACAAATTCAGAGGGGACAAGGGAAGAGAGGCTTATGTAAAGGAAGTGATATAATGACAAAGAAATTTAAGCTAAGTAAGGATAGAACTGAGGACAGTAGAGGATTAGAGACAGTAAAAGTGTGGTAAGAGTCATTGCAGGCCCTGATGAAGCGATAAATCATTAGATTTGGGAGTTTTAAAGGAGTAAGCTAGAAAGATAGGTAGAAGTCAGAGGTTGAGACGCTTGGAATGAAGATTATGGAGGGCTGCAGTTATTGATAAGACGATTTAGGATTTGACATGGTAGTGGGGTAGTGTAGAGAACAAGATTATTGGAAGACAAGAATTAAAGGAACCTAGAGGCATATATTGGAAACAATACCTATGTGGCAATTAATTGTTAATAACCAAGAATTACATTACCAATTGACAAGAATTTCTCTGAGAAATGAGGAGGACTGACTTCCAGGAAAGATGGTAGAGTAGGAAGATCTTAAACTCCTCTTCCCTCATGAATATAACTAAATAACACTCACATCAGTGGAAATAACCCAGGAAACGAACTGAAGACTGGCAGGACTGACTCTGTACACCTTCTGTATGGAAGGGTGGAGATGCTGCCAGGAGGCAAACAGCTCCGGGACTGTCTTTGGGAGGGAGCCAGGCATGGGTGTGAAAAGGATGCAATGGGTGTGAAGAGGACCAGACGCAGCCACAGGGGACTCGCATGGGCAAGTTGAATCCCCATAACATTTGGCTTTGAAAATCAGAAGGACTTAATACCTGAAACTTCAAAAATCAGGAGCAGAGCTGTAGGAAAGCCAGAAGTCTCTGCTTTTAAAGAGAGCACAACAGGGGCGCCTGGGTGGCTCAGTCGGTTGCGCGGCCGACTTCGGCTCAGGTCACGATCTCACCATTCGAGCCCCGCATCAGGCTGTGTGTTGACAGCTTGGAGCCTGGAGCCTGCTTCTGATTCTGTGTCTCCCTCTCTTTCTGTCCCTCGCCTGCTCATGCTCTGTCTCTCTCTCTCAAAAATAAATAAACATTAAAAAAATATTAAAAAAAAATAAAAAAAATAAAGAGAGCAAAACAAACAGCCATGAGGAAATACAGCATAGAAGTGGCAGTTTGAAAAATGCCTGGGGTATATGGGAACGAGTTTATTTACTAATCTCAGAGGGTGGAGGGACAGGGATCTTGGGGAACTTCTCCAAGAATAAGAGAGCTGCTGGGCACCATTTCCCTCCCCCACAGCAAAGTCTAGAGGCACAGACACCTGCGGGAACCAGTATAGCATGTACACTCTCCACCTAGCTTGCTAACTACATGCTCCACACTCCCATTCTCTTGAAGAAATGCCTTCTCCATCATGGCCTAGGCAGGACTTTTCCCCAGGGACTGCGGGCCCTCACCCACAAAGGACTGACACAGACCTACTTGGCTCCTCACAGCCCATCCCGCATTCTCCTGCAGACCAGCCCTATTCAATACACCCTTGGCTAAAGCCCATCCAAAGTAGCGCCACAAGCCTGGCAGTGTGCAAGAAGCCCTGACAGGGGCCATCACCACTCCAATGTGAGAGAAGCAGCCCCAGGAGTGGGCTGGGGACAGACATCAGATTTGACTGCAAGGACCTCCAACTATGAAAGCTTTTCAGGGGACAAGGGAAAGCCCTTCTATATCCATGCTACTGCATCTCTGGCAAACGCCCAGTCTGACCCAATTAAGCCCAAAGCAGCTCCAGACTGGCTCACTAACAGGGACCAAACCCTGCCCACCAAAGGCAAAGAGAGCCATTGCAGACAACTAGACTGAAGGCAAACGTGGTTCAGCCACAACACTAGGATGCACGCACCACACATAAAAGACACCTTGAAGCACCAAGTTCTGGTGAACAGGGGACACTGCACTGCAGTGCACTATAGGACCTCATCTTCATAGGGCCACTACTCTCAAGAGGAGGACACATAGCTGACTTTCCTAACACAAATAAATAGCTACAGAAAATCAGACAAAATGAGAAGACAGAGGAAATGTACTAAATGAAAGAACAGGACAAAATCTCAGCAAGAGAGTTAAAACAGAGATAACTAATATGTCTGATAAAGAATTTATAGTAATGGTCAAGAAGATATTCACTGGACATAAGAAAAGGGTGGAAGGCCTCGGTGAGAGGCTCAACAAAGAGACAGAAAATATGAAAAAGAACCAATCACAGATGAAGAACTCAGTAACTTAAATTAAAACTACACCAGAGGGGTAAACGGGTGGCTTAGCCGGTTGAGCGTCTCCTGATTTTGGCTCAGCTCATGATCCCAGGGTTATGCGATCGAGCCCTGTTGCAGGCTCCATGCTCAGCATGAAGCCTTTCTTCAGCATGAAGGTTCTCTCTTCCCCACTCAAGCTCTCTCTCTAAAATTAAATTAGGGACACCTGGGTAGCTCAATTGGTTGAGCACCCAACTTCTGCTCTGATCACAGTGTCCTGGCTCTTGAGTTCGAGCCCCTAATCAGGCGATGTGCCAACAGCTCAGAGCCTGAGCCTGCTTCAGGTTCTGTGTTTCCCTATCTCTCTGCCCTTCCCCACTCAACACACGCTTGCGTGCTCGCTCTCTCTCTCTCTCTCTCTCTCTCGCTCTCTCTGTCAAAAATAAATAAACATGAAAAAAATAAAGAGTAAATTAGAGGAAGCAAAAAAATGGATTTGCAACCTGGAGGACAGAGTAAGGAAAAGTAATCAAGATTTACAAGAGAGAAAAATAATTAAGAAAAAATTAAAATTGACTAAGGGAACTCAGCAACACCATCAAACATAATAACATTTGCATTATAGCAATCCCAGAAGGAGAAGAGACAGAAAAGGGGTAAGGAAATTTATCTGAAAAATAATGCCTAAAAACTCTCCAAATGTGGGGAAGGAAACAGAAATCCAGATCTAGGAGGCACAGAGAGCACCCAACATAATCAACCCAAGGAGGTCCATGCCAAGACACACAGTAAGTAAATGGTGAGAAGTGGTTATAAACAAGAGAGAATTTTAAAAGCAGTAAAAGAAAACAGTTACAAAAAAGTCAAAACCCCACAAGGCTATGAGCTGATTTTTCAGCAGAAACTCTGCAGGCCAGAAGGGAGTGGCATGATATATTCAATGTGCTGAAAGGAAAAAATCTGCAGCCAAGAATACTCTACTTAGCAAGGCCATCATTCAGAACAGAAGGAAAAATAAAGAGTTTCTGAAGCAAACAAAAGTTAAAGGAATTCATCCCACTAAACCAGCTCTACAAAAAATTTTAAAGGGAATACCTTCAGTGGAAAGGAAAAACAATAAATAGTTGTAATAAAAGTCAGAAGTACAAAAACAGTAAAATTAAGTATATCTACTAATATTGGTCAAAAGATTCACAAAATAGAAGGATATAAAGTAGGACAGCGAATACCTAAAACACGGGGTGAGGGGAAGGAGTAAAGGTATGGTTTCAAACCTATAGGACCATCAACTTAATACAAACTGCTATATGCGTAAGATGCCACATATAAACCTAATGGTAAACATAAATCAAACACCAGTAAGAGATATGCAAAAAAATAAAGAGAAAGGAATCCAAGTATATCACTAAAGAAAGCCAGCAAACCATGAGAGGAAAGAGTAAGAAAGAAATATAAAGAATACAAAAACCGCCATAACGAGTAACAAAATGGCAGTAAGTCCATGCTTACCAATAATTACTTTGAATGTAAACGGACTAAATATTCCAATCAAAAGACAGGGTGATAGAAATGATAAAAAAGTAAGACCCAGGCCACCTGGGTGACCAGTTGGTTATATATCTGATTTGATTTCGGCTCAGGTCATGATCCCAGAGTCATAGGATCAAGCTCAGCATTGTGCTCCATGATGAGCATGGAACCTGCTTGGGATTCTCTCTTTGCCCCCTCTGTCCCCTCTCCCCTGCTCATGCTCTCTCTCGCTCTCTCTCTCTCTAAAATTAAAAAAAATTTTTTTTAAAAAGCAAGACCCCATCTATGTACTGTCTACAAGAGACTCATTTCAGACCTAAAGATATATGCAGATTGAAAGTGAAGGGATGGAAAAGCATTTATCATGCAAATGGAAGTGAAAAGAATGCCAGGAAAGTAATGCTTACAAGGGACAAAACAGACATTAAAACAAAGACTGTAACAAGAGACAGAGAAAAACACTATATATCATAAAGAGAACAATCCAACAAGAAGATATAATAATTGTACATATTTATGCACCCAACATGAGAGCAACCAAATACATAACACAGATAATAACAAACATAAAGTAATCAATAGTAATACAATAAAAGTATGGGACTTCAATTCCCCACTTATATCAAAGGGCTGATCATCTAAACACAATCATCATAGGTACAGTAACTCTGAATAAACACATTGGACCAGATGGATTCAACAGATATATTCAGAACACTGCATCCTAAAACAGCAGAATACGCACTCTTTTTAAGTGCTAATGGAACATTCTCCAGACAGATCGCATATTAGGCCACAAAATATGCCTTGACAAATTCAAAAATTCAGGGTCATACCAAGTATCTTTTCCAATCACAATGCTAGAAAACTAACAATCAACTATCAGAAAAAATATGCAAAGAACACAAATATACGAAAGTTAAATAACATACTACTAAACAACGAATGGGTTAACCAAGAAATCAAAGAGGAAATAAAAAAAAATACATGGAGACAAATGAAAACAAAAACACAATGGTCCAAAATCTTTGGGATGCAGCAAAAATGCCCTAAGAGGCAACTTTATAGCAATTTAGGCCTACCCGACAAGGAGCAAGAAAAATCTCAAATAAACAACCTAACCTTCCTCCTTAAAGGAGATAGAAAAAGAAGAAACGGGCGCCTGGGTGGCTCAGTCTGTTAAGTGGCTGACTTCAACTCAGGTCATGATCTCATGGTCTGTGAGTTCGAGCCCCACGTCGGGCTCTGTGCTGACGGCTCATCAGAGCCAGGAGCCTGCTTCAGATTCTGTATCTCCCTCTCTCTCTGCCCTTCTCCTGCTCATGTTCTGTCTCTATGTCTCTCAAAAATAAATAAATGTTAAAAAAAATTTAAAGAAAAAAAGGAAAGAAGAAACAGAACTCAGAACCAGTAGAAGGAAACAGTAAAGATTAGAGCAAAAAAAAGATATAGAAACTAAAACCAAAACAAACAATAGAACCTATCAATGGAACCAGGAACTGGTTCTTTGAAAAGATCAATAAAAGTGATATCTCTGGCCAGACTCATCAAAAAAAAGAGAGAAAGAGCGATCGGGAGAGAGAACTCAAACAAAATCACAAATGAAAGGTGAGTAATAACAACCAACAACACAGAAATACAACCTTGTAAGAGAATATTATGAAAAATTATATGCCAATAAATTGAATAGCCTAGAAGTAATGGATAAATTCCTAGGAACATATTACCACCCAAAACTGAATCAGGTGACACCAAAAAAATGAACAGACCAATTATCAGCTATGAAACTAAACCAGTAATCAAAAAACCCCCAGAAACAAAAGTCTAGAATCAGATGGCTTTACACGGGAATTCTACCAAACATTTAAGGAACAGTTAATATCTGTTCTTTTCAAACATTTCCAAAAAACAGAAGAGAAAGGAAAACTTCCAAATTCATTCTATGAGGCTAACATAATCCTGATACAAAAAACAGATAAAGACACCACAAAAAAAGAAAAACTACAGGTCAATATGTCTGATGAATATAGATGCAAAAGTCCATAACAAAATATTAGCAAATCAAATTCAACAATGCATTAAAAATTATTTATCATGATCAAGAAGGATTTAGTCCTGCAACTCAATCAACATGATACATCACATCAACACGAGAAAAAATAAAAACGATTTGATCATTTGGATACAGAAAAAGCATTTGAAAAAATACAACATCCACTCATGTTAAAAAACCCTCAACAAAGTAGGAACAAAAGGAACATTACCTCAACATAATAAAGACCATATATGAAAAATCCACACCTAATGTAACCCTCAATGGGAAAAAACAGGACTTTTCCTCTGTGGTCAAGAATAAGACAAGGATATACATTCTTACCACTCTTACTTAACACAGTATTAGAAGTCCTAGCCTTAGCAATCAGACAACAAAAAGAAATAAAAGGTATCCAAATTGGCAAGGAAGAAGTCAAACTTTCACTATTTGCAGTTGACATGATACTCTACATAGAAAACCCTAAAGGCTCCACCAAAAAACTACTAGAACTGATAAATAAATTCAGTAAAGTAATAGGATACAAAACTGATGTACAGAAATCTGAGCATTTCCATACACTAATAATAAAGCAGCAGAAAGAGAAATTAAGAAAACAATCTAATTTATAATTATACTCAAAATAATAAAATACCTAGGAATAAACTTATCCAAGGAGGTGAAAGACCTGTATGATGAAAACTATAAAACGTGGATGAAAGAAACTGAAGACAACACAGTGAAATGGAAACATATTCCATGTTCATTGGGGCACCTGGGTGGCTCAACTGAGTGTCCAATTTTTGATTTAAGCTCAGGTTGTGTTCCCAGGGTCATGGAATTGAGCCCCAATCAGCCTCTGCACCGAGTGTGGAGCCTGCTAAGAATTCTCTTTCTCTCCCTTTGCCCCCTCCCCGGTTTGTGCTCTCTCTCTCTCTCTCTCTCTAAAAATAATGTGTGTGTGTGTGTCTGTGTGTGTGTGTATACACATACAAACTCAACACCAAAAAAACAAATAATCCCATTTAAAAATGGGCAGAGGATTTGAGTAGCTATTTTTCCAAAGAAGACCGACAGATGGCCAACACATGAAAAGATATTCAACTGCAGTCATCATCGGGGAAATGCAAATCAAGACTATTAATTAGCTATCACCTCACACCTGTCAGGATGGCAATAATCAAAAACACAAGAAACGAGTGTTGGTGAGGATGTAGAGAAAAAGGAACCCTTGTGCATTGCTGGTAAAACACAAACTGGTACAGCCACTGTGGAAAATAGTATGGAGGTTCCTCAAAAAATTAAAAATAGAATTACTAAATGATCCAGTAATTCCACTACTGGGTATTTACCCAAAGAATAAAAAAACACTAACTGTAAAAGATTATATGCACCACTATGTTAACTATAGCAAAATTTATAATAGCTAAATTATGGAAGCAAGCCAAGTGTCCACCAACAGATGGATAAAGAAGATGTGGTATATATACACAATGAAGTATTACTCAGCCATAAAAAAAGAATGAAATCTTGCCAGTGGCAATAACATGAATGGATCTAGAGAATATAATGTTAAGGTAAGTAAGTCAGCCAAAGAGACAAATACCATATAATTTCACTCATGTATGGAAATTAAGAAACAAAACAAAAAAAGAGAAAAACCAAAAGGCAGACTCAACTACAGAGAACAAGCAGATGGTTAGCAGAGGGGAGGTGGGTGAGGCAATGGGTGAAATTTGTGACGGTGATTAAAAGCACACCCATCACGATGAACACTGAGTATTGTATAAATTGCTGAATCACTGTATTGTACACCTGAAACTAATATAATACTATATGTTAAATATACTAGAATTAAAATTAAAAATTATTAATTAACATATTTTTTTAAGTAAGAAGAAAGAAGAAATGAGGAGGACTGACTTGGGGGTCTATAGATGACTGGCTAGTGGTATAGACTGCTAAGATGAGATTCAAAGGCAGTCTAGGAAGATGGGAGAGAGAAAGATGTAAAGGTAGCAACAAAGGTTTCAAATGTTTTTAAAATGCACCTGGGAATTGGCTTTATTCAGGTATGCTGAGGCCAAATGATTAGGAAATGAATGCCAGTGAAAAAAGTTTATTATTTACAATCCCCAAGCAGAGAGAGGTACACCCCAACCAGGTACGGCCACATGGAGAAGTAATAGGGTTGGTCTGGAGGCTGAAGGAGGGAGAGCAAGGCATAGGCAGTACCCTTTCCTCTGTTTTCTGAGGGAAGGCATGGGTGAGGTAAGGTAAGCAGCTGAAGGAGTTTAATATTAGATAGTCTGAATAATCGGGGCTGGGGTAGGGGTACTCTGGGCTCTAAGGGTGGCCTTTAGTTTTCTGATACTGGGCCCTGGGAAGATTTAGGGCAGAGGAATATTGCCTTTTGGAGTTTAAGAACCAGATAAAGGATGTGGGTGTTGGAATGGATTCAGGATTACTTGGTGTGCTCACAGGAATTACTTAACTCTGGGAGGAGCAATCTCTCCCCAGTAAGGCCCCAGATCCCAGAGCATCAATAATACAGAAAATACAGTTAAATATAGTTAATACAACAAAATACCTATCCCACCCACTTCCAGCCCTACTAGTATAAGAAATATGAGAGAGAAAATAACCACTACCTGAAAAAGCTGCAGGGGAAACAGAATCTTTTCTTCTGTGCTGTTCTATGTGTTTACCTTACTGACAAGTTATCTTAGCATTCCCCAGTTACTGATGGTCATTCCTCTTAAAAAAAAAAAAAGAAAGAAAGAAAGAAAGAAAGAAAGAAATGGAATACATAGTTGAAGAGTGAAAAAAGAAAGGTCTTTCCTCTTTTATTTCCTCACACACAAAACCACACAAAAATGTATACACTCTGGCAAATATAACAGGGTAAGTCTTTTAAAAATCAAAGATTTTTATGATACTAAGCAGAATTTTAACCACGGGGTCATGAAGGAAGAACTATGTTCCACGGCCAATTGTTTGAACCATGTATGATGCCACTGGATATAAAACAATTTTTCAAAGACTGCATTTCCCACTCTAACTCAAGTGCATAATACCAAAGGACTCTACAGTGAGTAGCAATATAACGGTATTTCAAAAATTTTATTGGTCATCTAAAGAGAAAGAATGTGCAATAAAGCCACTAATAAGGACTGAATTTCCTAAGTAAAAATTTTAAAGATTCACTTAAGAGTTTTACTAATTACTAAAAGAAGTTTTACTAAAAGAAATTAATCTTGATATTTTACTAATTACTAAAAGAATATTAATTTCAATATTTACTAATTACTAAAAGAAGTTTTACTAAAAGAAATTAATCTCAATATTTTACATTATAATCCTCTCCTTACACTTTATATTAATATAGACAAATTTCAATGCAATCTGCTAAAAACAAATGAAGGGGTACATCACAAGCATCTTCTATGTGCAAAATGCTATACGAAATACCACTGAGCATGTTCACATCCATGAGATGATCTAATTTCAAGGAGCTTACATAACCACAGACATATATGACTAACCTAATACAAAACAAAATGTGATTAAATGCTTAAAATAGAGGGCTGTGAAGTGCTTTGAAGCACAAAGCCATCTACTCCAACCTCCTTGTTCTAAATATGAGAAAAATGAGGCTCAAAAAATTATAACACAAGATAAAGCACAGCCCAAAGGCAGATCTCTGCCTTGCTGCCAAGTACAGTGCCTCCACTCTACCGTGCTGTCTCTCAATCTTATTACCTTTTAATGACAATAAATACAGGAAAACACTGATGTAGTTTCTCCCTTTCTCTGATATATAAAAATTTGACAGATCCCACGCATCTCATCTAAACATACATTCAAGGGGCGCTTGGCTGGCTCAGTCGGTAGAGCATGCAGCTCTTGATCTAGGGACTGTGATTTCGAGCCCCATGCTGTACGCAGATTACTTTAAAATATTTTTTAAAAAAGAATAAAGTAATAAAGTTACACTCAAGAAATGTACCATGTCATAGGGCCTACTGCTATAAACAACACTTACTAAAATATATTCAGTGCTTACCATATGCCAAACCACTGAGCTAAGTGCTTTACAAGCATCTCATTTAACCCTCACAATAACAGTCTGAGGTAGATACTATGTCCATTTTTCAGATGAGGAAACTAATAGTAAGCGATTAGTCAAAATTCACACAGTTAGAAGTGGTATACCTGGCCTGACTACAGAGCCTGCTCTTATGACAATACCACTATACCTCCTACTAGAACAAAAAAAGTATATATTTTAAAAGTGATACTCGGAACTCAATGGTAAGCCTATGATCTATGTTAAAAATTATAATGATTTTCTAAATTGCACTTAAAGTATCTGTTTAAATTAAGTCATACTATTCTTACACACAGGGTGAGTCAAGGTTAGGCAATTCCATTTATGCATATAGGAGTTTCATTTAAGAAACTCTGAAATAATAAACAAATTGGATCATTCAAGCATGTCAGAGCATAAAAAGAAGAAAAGTAAGCCAATGACACAACACACCTAAAATTTAATTACCCAAAGGGCACCTGGGTGGTTCAGTTGGTTGAGCTGCCAACTTCGGCTCAGGTCATGATCTCACGGTCTGTGAGTTTGAGTCCCACATCGGGCTCTGTGCTGACGGCTCAGAGCCTGGAGCCTGCTTCAGATTCTGTATCTCCCTCTCTCACTGCCCTTCCCCTGCTCATACTCTGTCTCTATGTCTCTCAAAAATAAATAAACATTAAACAAAATTTAAAAAAATTAATTACCCAAAAAGAATTTTCTACACTAAAGTAAATATGATTTGGATTACAGGCAAAATGTATGTCAGCAAATAATAAAAGACTAGCATCAAAAAACACTTACGACCCAGGACATAAAAACACAAAAAATCCAACTTCAATTTCTCACAAAAGTCCAACTGACAATTGGCACTGGCACTAAGGACAGACATACAGACCAATAGAATAAAATCGAGAGACCAGAAATAAACCCTAACATTTACATGTTGTTAGCTCGGGCTACCATAAATAAATATAGCTAATGGCTTGTGGTTTAGCAGTAAGACTGGCTGAAACAACAGAAATTTATTTCTCACAGTTCTGGTGGCTGGAAATGCAAGATCAGGGAGCCACCATGGTTGGATTCCAGTAAGAATTCTCTTCACAGCTTGTAGTCAGTCACCTTCTTACTGTATTTTCACACGGTACAGAGAGAAAACAAGCTCTCTGGGGTCTCTTTTTTTAAGGGCACTATACGATCTTGAGCCTCATTACCTCATCTAAATCCAATTACCTCCCAAAAGCACAATCTCCAAACACCATTGCCTTGGTGGTTAGGTTTTCAATATATGAATTTGAGGGGGAAACTACTCAGTCCATAGTAGTGGGCAAGTAATTTTCAACAAGAGTACACAGACAATCCAATAGGGAAAAAACAGTCTCTTCAAAAATGGTGCAGGAACTAGATATCCACACACAAAGGAATGAAGTTGGACCCCTTCTTTACATTATACACAAAAATTAACTCAAAATGGATCACAGACCTAATGTAAGAGCTAAAAGCATAAAACCATAAAATTCTTACAAGAAAATATAAGAATAAATCTGGATTAGGCAATGGTTTCTCATTTATAATATACCAAAAGCACAAGTGACAGATGAAAAATTAGATAAAATAGGCTATATTAAAATCCAAAACTAAAAAAAAATAAATAAAAATCCAAAACTTCTGTGTTGCAGATGACACCATGAAGAAAGTAAAAAGACAACCAATACAGCGGGAGAAAATGTCTGCAAGTCATGTGTCTGATAAGAGTCTAACAGCCAGAATATATAAAGAATGCTTATAATTCAATAATATAAAGACAAATAGCCCAATTGAAAAAAAAGGATAAAGGATGTGAATAGACAGTTCTCTTAAGAAGATATATCCTGGCAAATAAACATAGGAAATATGCCAATATCATTAGCCATCAGGGAAATACGAAGGAATATGAGGTACCACTTCATATTCCCCAGGACCTTTTAATAAAAAAGAAGATAATAACATGTGTTACGAGGATGTGGAGCAGTTCCTCAGAATGTTAAACAGAATTGCCATATGAACTACAATTCCACTCCTAGGTATATACCTAAAAGAAATGAAGACAGGTTCACACAAAAAACTGACATACAAATGTTCATTGCAGCATTAGTCATAATAGCCCAAAAGTGGAAACAATATAAATATTCGTCAAATGATAAATGGATAAACAAAACATGGTATGGGCATACGATGGAGTATTATTTGGCAATTTAAAAAATGAGGTACTGATTCATGCGACTAAGATGAAACTTGAAAACATCATGGTGAGTGAAATAATCTAGTCACAAAACCCCACAAACTGTATGATTCCCTATCTGTGTGACGTCCACAATAGGCAATCCATAGACACAAAAAGTAGATTAGTGTTGCCGAGGGCAGGGGGGTGAGGGAAGGTGCAGTGATACCTAATGTCTATGGGGTTTCTTTTTGGGGTGTTTGAAAACACTCTAAAATCGAATTATGCATATGGCTGCACAACTCTGTGTGAATACTAAAACCACTGAATTATATGCGTTAAATGGCTGGATTATATCTGTAGTATATGAATTATATCTCAATAAAGATATTCTTAAAAATGGGTAATTGACAAATTTGTAGTACAATACAATGACGTCATTGCCAGTATTGGCTTTAAAACTTAGCTGCCCATTTACTTGTCATCATTAAGCACTCAAATCAAGAACCACTAACCAGTACATACCTAGCCCTTTACACAGAGCCTAACCAGGCATAATAAACACCTGCTGAATAAGTGTATGGAAGGGTGGTGTGACAGAAAAATCACTAAAGTATCATTTAGAACAATACCAACTTCCATATAGTAGGAAAAGGGAAGAAATGGGAGGACGGGATTTAAAAAATTGAAATGAGATACAAATAAACACTTCTTTTAAAACATAAAAAAACTTAGTGAATTTTTATGGAGCTTAGTATGTGCCAAGCATTTCATGTCTAAGGAAACTCCAGGCACAGAAGGATTAAGTTTGAGGCATACAGCTACCAAATGGCAGAGCAGAGAATCTGAATTCAGGCATTCTAGCCTTAGAGTCCATGTCATTTGAACATCATAAAGTCTAAGAGATATAACTTTGAGGACCTACGTTAAAAATCCCTCCTGGATTTTAGCAAAAATGAGTGTCAAATAACTACACATATGTGCAGAAAATAATAAAGCATTAAAATGAAATTCTATTCAATTAGAATGGGGATTAATTTAAACTAATTTCTCCCATTACTTAGCTGATGAAATCTCTAAGTTGAGCAAACACAAGTCCCCAAAATTACTAATGAGTTCAATGGATATTCTATTTTCAAAAATTTTGACCATGCACAAGCCATAAGACCAAACAGTTATGGGAAGCCTGGGTGGCTGAGTCGGTTAAGCATCCAAGTTTGGCTCAGGTCATGATTTCGCGGTTCGTGAGTACAAGCCCCACATCAGGCTCCACACTGACAGCGCAGAGCCTGAAGCCTGCTTCGGATTCTGTATGTCCCTCTCTATTTGCCCCTTCCCCGCTCTCGTTCTGTCTGTCTCGATCCCTCTCTCAAAAATACACATTAAAAAAAAAGAATAAAAAGTTATGGTCTCATATTTTTACAAACATAATCTATTTAAAGTTTTGCATACCAATAATACAGAAGTCAGTAGGGGCACCTGGGTGGCTCAGTTGGTTACGTGTCTGACTTTGGCTCAGGTCATGATTTCACAGTTCATGAGTTCAAGCCCCATGTCGGGCTCTGTGCTGACAGCTCAGAGTCTGGGGTCGGCTTCAGATTCTGTGTCTCCTCTCTCTCCGCCCCTCCCCCTCTCATACTCTGTCTCTCTCTCAAAAATAAATATTAAAAAAATTAAATATATATATTAATACATGGTCATATAAATATATATATTTATATAAATATATAGCAATGGTTCTCAATAGGGGGGTAATTCTGACTTCAAAAGGACATTTGGTGATGCCTGGCAGACATTTTGGTTCTCACAACTTGGGGGTTGGGGGAATTCAGGAAGGGTGCTACTGGCATCCAGGGGCCTGGATAGGGATGCTGCCAAACATCCTACCTGCACAGCACAGCCCCCACCACAGAGAATTACCCAACCCAAAATGTCAATAGCACCACTGTCGAAAAAACCTGGCAAGGAGTAATTCACTTGAATTACTAGAGAACACACCAATTCTCCTCTTTCAGGCTTGATCTCAAATTAGTAGTCTTTTGCAATAAGCTTCTAATACTTAGCCTCTACTAACTACTAAGATAATTTGGAATTTAAATAAATGAATTTTTCTTAGGTTATAAAACAGATAGGAAATATGTTTAAAAGATAAACGGTTATATGTTAGACTTAAATATAAGAGAAAAAAAGATAAAGAAAGCACTTACTGTAAAAATGTCTAAATTCTGAAGCTTCAAAGTTCTCCACAACAACAGGCTCATGATTTGTTAAATTATCTGATGTCTGTCCAATAGCATGAAAATAGAAGTCAGGAACCCTTGCTAAAAGGACTGCTTTGTGTGCTTTGAACAAAGTACAACCTATAGAGAAAGTAACATCTGTATGGATTTCTTCTGTTAGGAGCCTATAATGAATAAAAAGGAACCATAGTTTAATTAGTGATACTCAGAAATATGTAACATACTCATTTTTATAAAATAACTTTCCAAAATAACACAACCAAAAATTACAGAGATAAGTAACAAAATAAAAATAGGTTAACATGAAAAGGAGTTTGTTCTCAGTTCATTCCAAAGAACACTGTTTAATATTAGCTTAGAACCTAATTTTCTAAAATTTATAGTGAAAACAAAGAGTAGGACTTTTAGAAAATTTCTTTTTAATTCCTTCTGGTTATAATAAAACTTATCTTCTGCTATTAATAACGATTTTTTTATGTGTACCTACTTTTAGACTTATTTCAGAAAAAGATCACAAAGTAATATGGTCATTGACTATTGAAAAGAATTTTTTAAAATCTTACTAAAAGAAGCAAAAAAAGTATAATGTCAACAACACATGCAAACCAAATATAACAATAGACAATTCAGATTAGAAACTGGTACATTTTGTTCCAACTATTGTAAATACCAAGTCTGAAAAGGCAGGCTTGGACATCAAGAATGTGACATTTAAGCCCTTTTCCATTTTTTTCCCCACGCAAATAGAACGATGCTCTAATCTATTATTAAAATGGGCTCATGGGGTCACCCATTCAAATCCCTTTACTAATACATATAGTTATGGTAAAGCCCACTGATTACATGTCAAGTGATGGAAGAAAGGAATCAGCATCATAATACAAACTGTCATAATCTTTTGCCCCTGTGGAAACGATATATTTCTACTGTCTAAATAGTAATACTTTCTATTACTATATCATTATCCTCGGCAAGGTATGTATTCTCAGGGGATTTCTATATTGCAGGATATAACTGGCAATCACACTCGTACACTATAGGAGGTACAAGTAAATGGATAAAGATATCCATTACAGTGAAAGCTTCGAATGTTACCACTGACACTAATTCCCCCAAGACCAAGTTAATGGCTCCTTCCTCTGATTCCAACACACTTGGTACAAACCTCTATTATAGCACTTGTCATTGCATCATTATTTGTATATCTTTCTCTCTACCCGATGATAAAATCCCCAAAGGCAAAAACTGTATATTTAGTTTGTAGAGCTCAGTATCTGCTTGTTAAATTTTGTTGTATTTTACCCTATACAAAACAAATGCTTCAGAGCACAAAACTTTCGGAACCTTAGAAACAATGAGCAGATAGCGCATTTTAGGCAATATTTTCATCAATAAATCATTTTCATTAGTAATTTTTAAAGTTATGCAAAAATGTATTTGTCTCTCAAACATTAATAAAAAAGACTGTACAAATATTCAATTTGTACCTTCCTCCCACCTACCTTCTCTCCATCCTATACTCCTTAAGTGAATAAGAAAGCAACGCAGTTAGCAGCCATATAACCATCACTAGGGTAGCTGCCTTGTTCATAATACATGCTCATGAGTACTTGTTAAATAAAAAAATGTAATGTGTTTAAAAAATTGTTAAAATGAAAATATAGTGCCTTTTTTTTTAATAAAACCATATCAGTTACAAAAGTAACAGATTTATCTGACTCAGACTGGCTTAAACATTAAAGGGGACTTACTGGCTCATCTTGTAGTAAAGTCTAGAGAAAAGACAGGTTGGAGCAGGGCCCAACTATTTTCTGTGTCATTTCTCTGCCAACTATGCATTAACTATCTAGTGCATTTCAGGCTGCTGATTAACACTAAAAATTTCCTGAGCATGTACTATCTATCAAGCACTGTAGACAGATAATGACTAAAACATCAAATGTGCACTCGAGACTTTTATTGAACAGTAGGGAAGACAGGTCTGAAAACTACAGAGTGTGATATATTCAATAACACAACTAAATTTTTTTCAGAGACAGACATGAAAGAAGACCTTACAGAGGACAAAAAAAAAGGGAGAGGATTTTAAAGATCGAATAAGAGTTGGCCAGGGGAACAAGGCAAGGTCACAGAGAGTTCTTGGCTCCATGTTCTTTGCTAAGGTATGTGTGAGTAGGGAGCTACACGTTGGTCAGCAGAGAGTACTGAGGGGCAGAGAAGTGACAAATGAAGATAAATAAGAGGCAAAGAGTTTAACTCTATCTTATAGGTGAAAGGGAATCAAATGATTTGAAACATGGACAAATTCATTTTTCAAAATTTCATCAATTACTTGCCTAGAAGAGGAATTTATTAGTTGTGTAGAAGAGGAATTAGGGGGAAATGAGAACGAAGATGAGGAAAGGCTGCACAACACAGATGAATGATGTTAAGGCCTGAGCCTGGAGAGATCAGTGGTGAGAGAGAACAGGGGATGGAATTAAAACATACTTCGGTAATAAAACTGGCAGGAGCTGGTGACGGGAGGTGGGAGGTGGAAGGTGAAGGGAGGAGAATTATAACCTCTCTTTTTTGGCTTGGACAACTGGGTGCTGATGATGCCACCAACCTTTCATGCATACCTGCTATTCCGACTTTCATCCTAAACTCCCGGCAGATTTCCAATTATCTCCTGGACACGGCTTCCTGAACATTCACCATACTGCTCCCTTTCGAGTGCCCTAAGATTTGTTTCCCTTTCCCTGTGCCTCCACATGTAATTGGTCACCAAGCCCGTCATGTGAACATGTGAAAACCTTTCCCTTTTTCCATTGCCACTGCCATTATGCATCCCTTGACTATTACAAAAATCTCCTGGCTGGTTTCCTTGTTTCCAATTTCTCTCGCCTCAACTCAAGACCTAAATATGTTAATCTTCTGTCTCAAAAACACCAACGGCTCTCCACTGCCTCCACAATACATTCCAAACTCTTCCCTGAAGAAAAAAGGCCTCCATGATCTAGTCTCAGTTTACCTATTCGCCCCCATCTGCCGTCACTTTGAACGGACGCTATACCCACAATCCCCTCCCAAAAAGTTACCAAATTCATTTATCATTTATATATGGCTCAGCTTTGTAGCACATGACCGTGATGCTCTTAACCACATCTGAACAGACAATGGAACGAGCCAAGGTTTGCCATTAGCCAACGCGGTGAACAAGTCAACTCTAGCAGAGATGTTTCTATAATAAACAGAAACCGACTGGTGACATTCTAAGAGAGTTTCGAAGCAAATCCAAGGTAGACTAAGAAAAAGAAGTGGGTAAGGCCAGACGCAGAGATGGAGGAACAAAATTAACGGCAAGTCAGTTTTGTGAAACTACTGCAGAGAAGCAGAGTCGCTGGGCTCGCAGTCTGGTCGTGTGACCTTGAGCAAGCCACCTGCATGACTCTGGAGTCAGACTATCAAGGTTTGTATTCTGACTCTATCACTTTATCCCTAATGCTCAGTCTATCTGTTAAATGGGAATAATAACAAGACTTACCTCACAGGGTAGTGACGAAAACATTACATGTCAAGCAGGCAGCTAGCTAAAGTAGAACAGTCAGTATTGGCTATTTGTATTACAAACGTCCTGACTAATGGTCCACTTCTCAGGGAGGTCTGACTGTATAATTGCTGTCATAGGCCAGCTTCCAGCTCTATATCAGATCTGGCTTTTCGACCACTGACACAGTTTCCCATTTTACTCGTTTCTCCGTATACCCTATTATTTCAAGTAACCCAGAGGTGTCTCTGTTCCTTGCTGCTGGGAAGAATCTAACACAACTTGCTTTCCCAAAATAAATCGAACTCTTTCAAAAATCTGTGCCTTTGGAAACGTCATTCCCTTTGTTTAGATATCCTCTGATTTCTCCCTTCCTAATCTTTACTTAATCGATTTTAATCCGTCCTCAACAGATCACTCAAATGTCACCCCAAAAAGCCTTCCCTAAACTCTCCCCAGTTCCCATCACTTTTGTTCGGCTGTTATCTCTTTAACTAGAGTGTAAGCGCAACACCAAAGCCATGTCTTATTCATCTTTGATTCTTCAGGACCTAGTACATATCTAGGTACATGTAGGTAAGATACTTCATTAATATTTGCAGAATAAATCCATTATACTGCTGGGCTTGAAAAAGATTAATTTGGCACAGCAATTAAGGTAGCTGGGTGCACATGTGAAGTTTTTCGTTTAAACAGGGAGGGGGGCAGCTGGTTGGCACCATCAGTAAGCATCTGACTCTTGATCTCGACTTAGGTCATGACCTCACAGTTTGTGAGTTGGAACCCCACATCCAGCGCTGACCATGGCATAAAGCCTGCTTGAATTTTGTCCCTCCTGCTCTCTGCCCCTCCCCCACTTGTGCTCTCCAGTGCGCTAGCTCTCTCAAAATAAATAAATAAACTTTAAACAAGAAAAAGAACTGCTACATCTATTTTTCTTTGCTTGTAACAGGAGCTTGGGAGTTCAGGGTCCTATCCTTAATTATTGCTTAGGATGAGCATAAATTGTTCACTTGCTATACTTTAACTTCATTTTCTTTATATAGATGTGTTATCTTTCTTAAATTCCTGACACCTTAATCCAGGAGAATAAAGCCACCAAAGAAAAGGAGCGTCTCATCTTTACAGATTCACCCTAGACGGGGAACAACTTCAGTTTTATTTTTCCATCGTTTACCTTACCCCGGTGGAGTCAAAGCAGCATCTCTGGCAGACAGGCCCAAATTAAAAGGGAACTTTTTCAACAGTTGGTTATTAGTGGTAATTATGTTCACTCTAGTTCAGTCGTTCCCGAAGTGTAACCTAGGCCAGCAGCATCAGCATCACCATCACCTGGGATCTCCTTAGAAATGCAAAAGCTCTAGCACAGACCAAGTGAATGAGCATTATGGTCTGGGAGCCAGTAACTCTAAATTTTAACAAGCCCTCCAGGTGATTCTGATGCACACGGAAGCTCCGGAATCAGTTTTGGTGGAAATGGCAATTGGCTAGGGAATACTCCTTAGCTTCATTTTCTTTATAAACGGAGAGGTCATTCCCTGGATTCACCTGGGTTAAGATTTTTAACAACTCTCTATTATTTAGGCCTTCACAGGAGCTCGGAGTTTGCAGGGAGCTATAGAGTGTTCTAGGTAGAGAGGGGAAGCCAGGTTGCAATCAGAAGTATTTTGATGTAAGCATTTCTGGTAAATTGTTTAAAGCGAGCTCGGAAGAAAGTGACCTCCAAGGCTACATTAATTGTTCTATTTTTCCGTAATCTAAATAAGTATTCATTTTTATACTGAATTTTATCATTCTTCTGACACTGTTTAAGCTTTTTTTTTTTTTTAAGTGTACGTTTCAGGACCATGAAACCCGGATCCAACTCGACCTTAGCGATATGTCTTTCAAGAACTAAGCCTGCTCGTGTTACTTCGGCCTAAACTGGTGCTACACGGAACTCTGATGTTAATTTGAGCTTCCTTTTTGAATCTGGTACATAGGTGCTCGGGACTGGTTTTTTTAAGGCGAGCGAACGGCTCTGTAATGAGGAGACTCGTACACGTCCCTCCAAAGCCTGAGGCGAGGAGAACGAGGAGAGGAGGGATGGAGAGGCAGAGAAGGAGCCACCGCTTCTGGGGCGGAGATGGATGCCTTAAGAACTGAGGCAGCCAGCGTTCCCGCCTCCTCCTACCTGAGCAGATCCTGGCTGAGCTGCTCCGATATCACCGCCTTCAGTCGGCGCCGCTCACAGGGCCCCTTCCTTTGCAACCCCTTACTGCATACTCCAGGGGACCTCTGAAGTACCGCGGGCGCCGCGCTCCCCTCCCCACAGCGGGCCATGTCCCTCAAAAGGTACGACGGCGCCCCGCAGGCCCAGTACAGGCTCTCAATCCCCGGCTGTAGAAGAAAGGGGCGTTTCCGACCCAACGCTCCTCTCCTACCCGAATCCGCCCCTCAGGGAAAGGTTGACGCCTCTGCTCTGTTTGCACACGGTCCCTTACTGCGGCCGGACGCTCTCTGGGGCTTTCTCGGGAGGCCGGCGCCGGCACGTGACCCGGGAAGGGTGTGCGCAGGCGTAGTAGCTCTGTTTACTTCGGCCGGCGGGCACCCCGCCCGGATTGCCCCAAACCATCTCCGCGAATAGGCAATCTGTGCGACTCCTTGTCCTCTTCCTCTTTGTGTTGCGGGAGGTGCTAGCCTTTCGTTTTAATAGATGTTTTATTGCGAGCCGAGTTCAAGTCAACCTGAGCGCGTTTCCTTATTATGTATTCCTGGGATGTCAGAGTTTTTTGTTTCCAGGATAGAACAGATTCACGAGATGTTTCCTGTAGCGAGTCACGCTCCCTCGCTTTGTTGTTTTGGGCGAGAAAAACGGGATGTGAGGAGCAGGGAAAGAACTTCTTAAAGTCAACAAGAGTTAGAACATTCATTAATCCCCCGAAAAGGTGTATACAACGTCTAAAAGACCGCCATCCCTTTCTAATCCAGTGAGTGGCTCATATAACCTCCCATGAACTTTAGCCGAGAAATATCAGTTTGTATTACAGGGCTTTGCATATAAGGCCATAATATTTATGACGAGTAAGGGAGGAGGTAAGGTTGAAGGGGCAGAACCTTTAATTGAATGGGGAAGTGAGTGGATTGTAAAGTAGAGAATTTTGAATATTTTGCCCTGAAGAAAATAGCTGGACTGGATATCATTTTAAAATCTTTTGGTATTTTTAAAATTTATTTCCTCCAAAGGAAGAAGGCTCAATAGGTCTGCTTCATTCAGAAGCTCTGCACTAGGTATCTTTTATGGTTGGCTGGTTTGAATCAGTTTTCAAACGTTTCAGTGATTATATTTAGTTCATATGTCCCCTGAGTATCTTCTAAACAAGTATCAAGTGTTTGGAAAATGTATGGACCTTGTACCACAGGATTGTGCAAAAAGTAGTCGTTTCTCCAAATAATGCCCTTTTCAGATATTCAGACTCATTAATTATGAAAAGTATAATTGGTAGTTGATTCTTAATTACTCCTGTAGAAATGGACTGTTAAAGATAATATAATAACAGTTAATATTTATTGAGTGCTTATTAGGTGAGAGAAGTGCTCTACTTGATTTATGCATTAACTCAATCTTCACAACTACCATTTATGTAGGTACTACTATGAGCCTAATCTACAGGTGAGGAAGTTGAGGCATAACAAGATAGGGCAAGGTCACACAGCCAGTATAGTGGTGGTCTCGATCTTAAAAGTTAGGCTTACTAGCACCTAACTCTTTCCCTTCAAAGTCCTGCAAGATTTCTACCATGCCCCTTTATCAGACGGTGAAGTAATAGTTCAGCACTTTTATTATGCACAATTGCGTTTATTCTTCACTCACTGGTTGGGAAAGGATGACAGAATTGTTTCTGGTTCATGTAATTTAATTCTCTTAAAACACCGTAGGCAATTGACTACATGAAATGATTAAAGAAAAAGTCCCCCTTTAAAAAACAAAACTCTCATCAATGATGCTTTACATTTTACCATTAAAGAATTTTTACTTAAAGCATTATTTATATTTTAATTGATTTAGGCTGTGAAGTTATTTATACCTTAATGTGAAAGAAATTATCTGATTTTTTTTTTCCTGAAAGACTTTTAGGAAGGAAAGAGAATCCTAAGGAACTAGTAATGGGAGCTTTGAAGGTAGACACAGCTAAACCCATAATTTTGGTTAGGGTTGGCCTTAATTATGAATCTCGAGTGTGAAAATTATAGGTAAAATTGCCTTGGAAGGCAAAAGACTCTTCTAAGGACTACAATTTCATGAAAGAAAAGCAATTTTTGGGGGAGCATGATTTTTTCCTTCTTTAAAAATGTTTTCATATGAAACATTTCAAGTTTTTTATTTTTAGAGAGAGAGAGAGCACGCATATGAGAAGGGGAGGGGGGCAGAGGAAGAGAGAGAATCCCAAGCAAGCTCCACACCCGGTGCAGAGCCGACAAGGGGCTCAATCCCATGACATTAGGATCACGACCTGAGCCGGCGTCCAAAGCTGATAGTTCAGCTGAGCCACCCAGGCACCCTTCATATGAAACATTTCAAACATACAAAGTAAAGAGAGATATAATGAACTCTAATTTTACCCATTACCAAGATTCAACAATTATTACGATTTGGGCATATATACTTTATCGAGTCATCTTTCTCTTTGGTTTTTTTTCTTTTTCCTTCTTTTTTTCCTTCCTTCCTTCTAAAATTTTTAAAGCCACAGACATTTATTTTATTCCTACATATTTCAATATGAATCTCTAAAAAAAAAATTGGATGTTTCCTAACATAAACACGTTATATAATCACTAACATTATCCTTTACAAATTAATAATAATTCCATTTACTATATAGCCCATTATAAAATATTTCCAACTGTCCTAAAAAATAACCTTTAGAGTTGGATAAAGAATCAGTTTTCAAATGATTCAGAGATTGCATTTTGTTTTTCTGTCTCCTGAGTCTCTCCTAATCTAGAGCATTTCCTCTCTCATTTTTATCTTCATGCCATTGATGTTGTGGCTGAAGCCTGGCCAACTAAGCTGTAGAATATCCCACATTTAAAATTTTACTGTTTGTGTCCTTGTAGTGTCACTTACTGTGTCCATTTATACCATACATTTCCTGAAAATGTATGTTTCAGAAACTTGATTAGATTTAGGTTCAATATTTTAGCAAAAAAATATTTAATAGATGGTATATTAGTTTTCTATTGCTGCTTTAATTACCGAAAATTTGGTGGCTTAGAAACAATACAGATTTTTTACCTTCAGTTTTGTAGGTTGGAAGTTCCACATGTATCTCACTGGGCTAAAATCAAGGTTTAGACAGGGTTGCATTCTCTTATGAAGGCTCTAAGGGAGAGTTTCTCTGCTTTTGCAGCTTCTAGAGGCTGCCCATATTCCTTGGCTATTGGGTTCCTTTCTCCCATTTTCCAAGCCAGTAGGTTGAGTCTTTCTTATATTGCATTATTTCTGACATCTTCAGCCTCCTTCTTTTCTCTTCTAAAGACTCTTGTGATTACATGCAGTGCAACTGGATAATCCACGATAATCTCCCTATTTTAAGATCAGCTAATTAGCAATCTTAATTCTCTTTTCAACCTTAGAACCTTTGCCATGTTCTAGGATTAGGTCCTGGATATCTTTCAGGAGGTGGGGGCAGGCATAATCCTGCCTACCACAAGTGGTAATTCATTTTGTATCGTATCAGGAGGCACATAATGTTTGGTTATCCTCCTTTTAATGTTGCTAAAATGTATCATATATTTTATCTGATACTTTTGATAGTTCTTGTTTGAACCAACTAGGGATTGCAAAATGATTATATAATTCTATCATAATCTAAATTTATTTGCTAGAAATTTGCTGGAAATATTCCTTAAAGAAGAACTTTCCATCATCAGTTAAGAATATTGGATATCTAGAAAGACATTTCACACTGTAAGGGGAGTATAAATGCTTGCATCTCTTATTTAAATTATCATTTTTCAAACTAGGGAGTTGTACCCTCATTAATTCCAGTGGGTTCAGTTCATTTTTGTTATCTTCATGAACTCATTTGTTTTCATAAATTTAAAGGTAATAGAATTTATTATTATAAATATTATTGTGATGATTTCCTGTCTCACATTTATGTCTTTAATCCATTTTGAATTTATTTTTCTGTATGGTGTAAGACAGTTGTCCATTTTCATTATTTTGCATGTTGCTGACCAGTTTTCCTAATACTATTTGTTGATAAGAATGTCTTTTTTTCCCCATTGGATATTCTTTCCTGCTTTGTTGAAGATTAGTTGACCATATAGTTTGGGTTCATTTCTGGGTTTTATATTCTGTTCTCTTGATCTATATGTCTGTTTTTGTGCCAGTACCATACTGTCTTGATGATTACAGCTTTGTAATATAGCTTGAAGTCTGAAACTGTGATGCCTCTAGCTTTGCTTTTCATTTTCAAGATTTCTTTTGCTCTTCAGGGTCTTTTGTAGTCCAATACAAATTTTAGAATTGTTTGTTCTATCTCTGTGAAAAATGCTGGTAGAATTTTGATAGGGATTGCATTAAATGTGTAGATTGCTTTGGGTAGTATAGATATTTTAACAATATTTGTTTTTCCAATCTGTGAGCATGGAATGTTTTTCCATTTGTTTGTGTCATCTTCAGTTTCTTTCATACGTGTTTTATAGTTTTCAGAGTATAGAGCTTTTCCTGTTTGGTTAGGCTTATTTCTAGGTATCTTATGGGTTTTGGTGTAATTGTAAATTGGATAGATCCCTTGGTTTCTCTTTCTGATGCTTCATCATTGAAGTATAGAAATCCAGCACATATGGGGCACCTAAGTGGCTCAGTTGGTTAAGCACCCAACTCTTGATCTCAGCTCAGGATTTGTGAGTTCGAGCCCTCCATCAGGCTCTGCACTGATAATATGCTTGGAATTTTCTTTCCTGTCTCTGCCCCTACCCAACTTGTGCTCACTAGCTTTCTCTCCCTCTCTCAAAATAAATAAATACACTTAAAAAATATTTTTAAGAAATTCAAAAGATAAATGTATGTTGATTTTGTATCCTGTAACTTTACTGAATTTGTAGATCTGTTCTAGAAATTTTTTGGTGGAATCTTTTGGGTTTTCTATATAGAGTATCATGTCATCTGCAAACAGTGAAAGTTTGACTTCTTCCTTGCTGATTCAGATGCTTTTTATTTCTTTTTGTTGTCTGATTGCTGAGGCTAAGATTTATGTTGATATATGTTCCCTCTGTCCCTACTTTGTAGAAGATTTTTATTATGAATGAGTGTTGTACTTTGTCACATGCTTTTTCTGCATCTACTGAGAGGATCATATGGCTCTTATCCTTTCTTTTATTAACGTGGTGTATCAAATTGATTGATTTGAGAATACTGAACCACCTTGCAGACCAAGAATAAATACCAGTTGATCATGGGGAATGATTCTTTGAATGCACTGTTGGATTTGATTTGCTAGTGTTTTGTTGAGAATTTTTACATCCATGTTCATCAGGGATTGGCCTATAGTTCTCTTTTTAGTTTGAGTCTTTGTCTGGTTTTGGAATCTGGGTAATGCTGGCCTCATAGAATGAGTTTGGAAGTTTTCCTTCCACTTACATTTTTTGGAACAAACTGAGAACAATAGGTATTAACTCTTCCTTAAATGTTTGAGAGAATTTCCCTATGAAGCCATTTAGCCTTGGACTTTTGTTTTGGGAAATTTTTCATTACTGATTCCATTTCTTTGCATCCACCTGGGCAGCTCCATCAGTTAAGTGTCTGACTCTTGGTTTTGGCTCAGCTCATGATCTCATGTCACTGTGCTGACAGTGCAGAGCCTGCTTGGGTTCTCTCTCCCTCTCCCTCTCCCACTCCTTCTCCCTCTCCCTCTCCCTTTCCCTTTATCTACCCCTTCCCTGCTCATGTTCTCTCTCTTAAAATGATTAAACATTAAAATAAATAAATAAATAAATAAATAAATAAATAAATAAATAAATAAAGTTAGTCTCTTGGGGCTCCTGGGTGGCACAGTGGGTTAAGCCTCTGACTTCAGCTCAGGTCATGATCTCATAGTTTGTGGGTTCCAGCTCCATGTCTGACTCTATGCTGACAGCTCAGAGCCTAGTGCCTGCTTCAGATGCTGTGTCTTCCTCTCTCTCTGTCCCTCCCCCACTGATTCTCTCTGTCTCTCTCTTTTGAAAAAAAAATGAGTAAACATTAAAAAATAAATAAATAAGTCTCTTGTAGTCAGCATACAGATGAGTCTTGTTTTTTTGTCCATTCTAGCCTCTATGTCTTTTGATTGGAGCATTTAGTCCATTTACACTCAGAGTAATTACTGATAGATATGTATTTAGTGCCATTTTATTACTTGTTTTATCATTGTTTCTGGAGATTTTCTCTGTTGCTTTCTAGTTTTTGTCACTCTTGGTCTTTCTATCCCACTCAAAGTGTCCCTTTAGATATTTCTTGCAGGGTCGATTTAGTGGTGATGAATTCATTTAATTTTTGTTCGTGTGAGAAACTTTTCTTTTAATTTTTTTAATGTTTATTTATTTTCGAGGGAGACAGACAGAGAGCAAGCAGGGGAGGGGCAGAGAGAGAGAGGGGAGACACAGAATCTGAAGAAGGCTCTAGGCTCTGAGCTGTCAGCACAGAGCTTGACATGGGGCTTGAACTCACGAATGGCGAGATCATGACCTGAGCCAAAGTCAGACACTAAACCGACTGAGCCACACAGGCACCCTGAGAAACTCTTTATCTGTCCTTCTGAATGATAGCCTTGCTGGATAGAATATTCTTGGCTGAGGATTTTTTTTCCCACTCAGCATGTTGAATATATCATGCCACTCCCTTCTGCCTTGCCAAGTTTCTGTAGAGAGATCTGCAACTAGCTTTACTGGTCTTCCTTTGTAAGTTAGGGATTTCTTTTATCTTGCTGCAATTAGGATTTTATCTTTATCAGTATATTTTGCAAATTTAACTACAGTATATCTTGGTGTTGCCCTGCTTTTGCTGACTTTGATGGGAGTTCTCTGCGCCTCCTGGAAATTAGATGTCTGTTTCCTTCCCCAGATTAGGGAAGTTTTCAGCTATCATTTCCTCAAGTAAACCTTCTGTCCCCTTTTCTCTCTCTTCTTCTGGGACTCCTATAAAACAAATATTATTATGTTCGATGGAGTCACTCAGTTCCCTAAGTCTGCTCTCTTTTGTTCAGGTTCATTATTTTCCATTATTCTATCTTCTGTATCACTTATTTGTTCCTCTACTTATTTCATCCAATCTGTTTTAAATCTCTGTTATTGTATTTTTCATTTCCAACTGATTGTTTTTTAACTCTTTTGCCTCTGTGGTAAGAGTCTCCCTTATGTCTTCCATGCTTTTCTCAAGCCCAGCAAGTATCCTTATGATTGTTGCTTTAATTCTCCATCAGCCATATTACTTATATCTGTTTCAATTAGATCTCTGGCTGTGATCTTTTCTTGTGCTTTCTTTTATGATCAAGTTCTCCATCGTGGCATTTTGTCTACATCTCTGTCTTCTGCTCTGTGTTTGAAAAGTCTATTGTATTTCCTGCTCCCGAGAGTAATGACTTTATGAAGAAAAGGTCATAGAGTGTCCAGGGCGTGGCACTTCAGGGAATGTCTGTGGTGTGTGCTGTGTACACTCTACTACTGTGCACTCAGGTCAATCATCTGCGAAGGGTAGCATTTGGACCTTGGCCAGGGTGTAGTGTGTTTTAACTAGGCATACTCTGGTCCACTTGTTAAATAAGACCTGATACTACTTCCACTAGAAATGAAGCCTTGCGGAACTCTATGGTTGGTTGACGTCGTGCGTGGGGGGGGTTGTGCTGGTCTTCTAGGGAAGAGCCACACCACACTGGTCCTTGGCACACCTGTCCAAGAAAATCAGCACTAGCAGAGTGCAGGGTGGTGGGACTTGGTGTAAGTAGGTTAGGCAGCCACTGTCAGTGCTGTGTTTGTTACTGAAGTTGGTTTTAAGCTGAGGGAGCGGGGAGGGAAATGGCACCAGCCAGTTCCTTTGTCCCCAGAGAGGGGTCTCCATGCTCGGTGCTCTTAGGGAAGCACCCCCAGAAGATCAAAATATTTTCCCTCATTCACCTCAGGCGTTTTTCAGATTGCTGTTTTCACATGATCTGTCTCTAGGTCGCTAGTCTTCCTGGAGCAGTGCAGTGCCCTTTGGGCTCTATCCTGGCCAAGCTTGCTGACTTTTAAAACTCCAAACTTTAGGGACTTGCTGTGCAGAGGGTCTGTGCTGGTCTTCTGTGGGAGGGTTTTGCCATGTTGGGATCGATACAGGTTTGACGGACAAGGGCAGTCACACCAGAGCACAGAGGCAAGGGATTTGGAGCAAAGCAGGCTAAACATCCAGTGTCTGGGTTAGGTGCCTTCGGCAGGTGTTTCTGTGCCTATGCTGAGGGGAGGGGGAAGGAAATGATGCCTGCCAGCTCTTTTGTCCTCAGAGAGGCAACTCTGCAAATGCCCTCTCTCACAGATGTGCTCCAAGAAAGGCAAACAGTCTCTCCCCATGCGCTTAGGTGCTTAGGAGATCCTCACAACAGGGCCATCTGCTTGCGTGTCTTCTCTTCAGTAGGGCAGTGCCCTCAGGCCTCTATCAGAACCAACACCACCTGACCTCTAAACCCCAGTGTTTGAGCCCCAAATGTTGCAAAAACTCATGAAGATCAGCTCCTCTTATTTTCCCAGCCAATGATTTTGTGGAAGTGCTGTCCTCGTGTGATCCCCTGGGTGCCCCATGCTCACTCACCTATCTCTGCCACCACAGCTCCCTCCCCTCTTCAGCACCCCTGATCCATTTCTCCCCTAAACCAGGTCTGTCTCTGCACATCCTGCTTCCTCAATGGGGGCCTCTTATCACCCTCTAGATGTGCAGTTTGCCTTGTCAGTTCTCAGGTTGATTTCTTGGGTATTCAGATTGATTTGGTAGTTATGTAGGTGTGTTCATGGGGTGAGCCAACCCTGGGGTCCTCCTACTATGTCGCCATCTTAGCTCCCCTTATGAATAGATCTCTTATTCTCTGCCTTTAGTCACATTGAAACAAACATATATTAAGCAACATAGGTACTATAAAGGCTAATTTAAGTATATATTTCTCTAGCACATTAGACATAGTATAGTTAAGTGCTCAGAATAAAAACTATTGTGTTTTTCCTCAAAGCATAATTTCATTTCAATCATAGTTTCTATCTGGAAGGTAACTTCACAGTTTTCAGGACTGACTTTAACATTTGAATACAGCACTTAAGCTGGTACTTGATGTGGTAATGAATATATATAGGCTGCCCAGAAGTACAAGTATGACTTAAATAACTTGTTATATTCTGGATGCTTCAGGCAAATTTCTTAAAGTTCTTGCATAATATGTACTCTGAATTTTGTCCAGCTATTTCCTGAAAGAGTCTAGAAACATCAAGATCTGGCACTCTAAAGGCTGCCCAAAGTGTAGCAGTTAACTCCTGCTGTGTTATGAAACCATCCTCATCAAGATCAAAGAGCTTCAGTGACATTTGTAGGCTCTTTTCAGCGTTGATAGGATTGCACAGGGCAGTCAGTCCTATCACATATTCTCTGAATTCTATGCTACCATCGTTATTCCTGTCAAAGGGGGCAAAAAGTTTTTTCAACGGCTCTGAAATTAGGATTTTTAAATAACTTGCAAACTCTTCAAGTCCTGTCTTCCCTCCTTTAGAGGCAACTGCAATTGCAGCATATTCATCCAGATGCTAATGAATATTACCCAATCTTACTTCAATTTTTGGCTAATTTCTGTGAATTCCGCCAAACTAGCTTCCATGGGTAGTTAAAGGTTAACTCTGAAAATCATTAGTCTACCATCTTCATAACTGTAGTCTGTCAAAGACACTCAGCATTTGCCATGTTGATCCTCACTATAGCAGCAAAAGAGACGTGTCTTCTTTTTTCTTGATTATTTGGTATATAAATAGGCATAAACTCCCCTTCTTCTCTGGTGAAGAGTTGACTTAAGGTCAGTATATAGACCTAAAAACCTGTAAACCCCTGTTAGATGGAGGTCACTGTGTCCAGTGTGTTCGGGTACCCAGGTAGCACTGGCTGCCCAGGAGCACCCAGAAAGATGTCCCCTAGTTTAAAAGTGACCAGACAGGTGCAATTGGTACACTTTCCTTACGAGAAAAATCAGGATCTGTGGCCACTTGCTTTCAGATGTCAGTAGCTTCAGGATTTCATTCCAGATATTCTTCCTGGAATTGGGGTCCTATCGGGTCACCAGCAGAGGCTATGTTGGCATTAGGAGTTTTCCAGCCACTGGTATCTTTATGTTTTGACTTGCCAAGACCATCAAGAGTAACCCTGTCACCACACAGGCGATGGGGTCAAAGAAAGGGGAGTGCGGTGCTGTAACAGCGATGTGAACCTCATCTCAGGTTGCATTTTCCCCTTTCACTTTAACCAGGACCCCGGCTAAACAGAACATTGACTGAAACAAGAATTTGAGGGCTCGTTGCACCAGTTTCTTCCCCCAACTCTTAGTGCCATGGGCTGGTTGAGCAGAACCGCCTTGGTAGAAAGTGTGGCTATTGGCAGGCCAATGAAGAGGAAGGTGATGCAGGACTCAATCCCAGCACCAGCACAGTCCCAGTGAGGGTGATGCAGGCCCGGTGCCACGGGTCATGGTGCCTCTGCCACGTGAAGGGGCTGGCCATTGCAGGTGGGTACGACATGCCCATTCCAGGGCTCACAGTGGTCTCCCACACCTCCACCTCAAAGTCCAAGTTCAGCTGAGTCCTGAGGCCAACTTCTCAGTGGTCTCAGGATGTGGGTAGATTGGATCTGGGGACAACCCTCAGAATGTGGGCACACTCCTTCCCCACATTTGCGTGCTCTTTCTGTTCACACATAACTAGAACTCTCAGATATAATGGGGGTTAATAGGAAATGAGGATGAATGACCTCTAAAATCAGAAAAATTAAAAAGATAAATGGTGTAATAGAATCAAATCAAGAGTACAGTCTTTTTTGCTTTTTGTAAATGTTTTCCTTTTGACATACATGCTTAATAAATCACATAAATTCTGACATTTATATAAAGGACATGTTATATACCTACTAAGGGTATGTTAATTTAAGTAGATGAATATTAATTATGACTTTTCAATTTAAATGCCATTACCACTAAAGTTTACTTACTGTGAGTTGCTTTGGGAGCTGGTAAGTCAAATTCATTTACTCTCCCTACAAAATGATTTCTACAGAGACAGTAATATCACTTCATGCTAAGAGGTTTAACTGATGGCACCCTTGAGCCTTCATATCTGTTACAAGCACTCTTCCACATGCATAGAAAATTAGAATACAGCCATTATCAGAGGCTGGAATTAGCCATGGCACATTTGATTCATTTTCTTAACACGAGTCCACAGGAACCACTCAGCATTCCAAACTGACAGTAAGTAACAACAACAAACCCTAAAACCACCTTTGACAGTAACAAGTTTTCAGTAAAATAAGTCAGGACTGTTTTACTGGATCAACATATACCGTCAATGAAGTCTTATTCCTCCCTTTGTTGCCGCCATTCAGAAATGATCACGAGGAAAGCATAATCAAAGTTGTCGTGAACCAGGCTTTCTTCTATACCTTGTAAAATTTGCAACTCTGACAATGCGATATAGGTATTCCTATTTGCTAATTACTGACATAAATTCCCTTTCCCAGGATTAAAAGTCAAATTGTAGTTTTCTGAGAAATGTTTCTGTTTATTGGAGCACACCAGGTTACTAATAAAACAGAAAGAGCAGTGTAGATACAGAGCCTGTTATCTTACTGGAAAGATGAGAGGCTTATAACCAGGTGAATCTAGGTCAGATTCTGGGTCTAACAATTATGCTGTGGGCATTGGCCAACCTTGTTTTCACATCTATAAACTGGTCATACTCTCTATCTTGCAATGTTAGTATGAGGCACAAGCACAATGTATACAGGAAACTGGGTTTTTATTAATATATACAAGTTGCTTAGGATACAATGACAAGAATTCTTAGAGACATTCCACTTTCTTCTGTCACTATCAGAACCACGCTTAGTGAGGAAGACATTTTTTCCACCAACTTAGTCTTGTTTAGGAACACAGTTGTAGTTTCTATGGAACCATAATTTGGCAATGTTATTGGTTGGCTCCCATGCTAAAGGAGAGCAACCCAAGAGAATGAGTAGTATTCCCTTGAGTTTGTAGCATTCTCTGTTTTGTAACTCTTCCGGTTCTTATTTGTCATGTTTATTTCTACTCTTGAATCTTTGTTTAATTTAACTGCATTGTGTGTATGCTTCTTTAAGGGAAAGTTCCATGTTACCATTCCATCTTTCCTTTAGATTTCCCCCACAGTACCTAGCAGTGTGTCAGATATGTTATTTATTCATTAAGCAAATACGTGAATGCCCGCAACGGAGCCAGGCCCTTATTCTAGATGCTGGGTACATGCCAGTTAATAAAACAGTAAAAAATTCTCTGCCTTGTGGAGCTTAGATTCTAGTGCACATAGGAAGTACAGAATTCACTTCTGGTTGCTTTAATAGGGCTAAAGGACATTTTGATTCTTTGTCCAAATCTCTCACCAATTTAGCTGGAAAATTTAGACAAGTAATTTGATGGATGTGCTTTCCTACTTTGCAGTGTTTAATACCTATATATATATACATGCGAATCTCTACATTACCTCTTATTAGTCTTTCCAGTATAAGTAGTATTATGGCCTGTTTTAAAAATACATATTCTCCTAGTCATATTTGGCTTCTAACTAATAAATATACTATAAATCCAAGAGATTTGACAATAGAATTTTTTAATGGTTAAAAAATAGTAAAAAGAACTTTTGAACAATAAAATGAAAACTGATCCCATTGCAGGTTTGCCTTTTTTTTTTTTTTTTAATATGGCACAGTTAATCTTTAATTTACATTTTTAAAAGGCACCAGATGTTAACAGGGTAAAGAATGCAAGAAACCAAAACTGAGCCATTTTCCCAAACTTCATTTTTGTACTATTGTACACATTTTAAGGCAGATGCTTTTCTGTGCAAAATTCAACAGAAGAAAACTAATATCATGTTACACGTTCACACATTCTCAGATTTTTTTCAATATGATTTGTCAGGGTACTTATGATAAAGCATATTAAAACAATTTTTTCCTAATGAGCCTAAAGAGGTTGATGAACAATTTTAAAATTATTAGAGATTTCATTACAGACCCCTCATAGAAGATACAGAAAAGTCAATCTTTTTTTCTTGTTTCTTCTTTCAGAAATGTCCATATTAATTTGTTCACTATGTCGGGTTGTTCTTGTTGAAGCCAGTGACTGACTTCTGACAAAATAGTTAGCCGGAAATAATTTTTAACATAAATCTTTGTGACTTCAGCCATCTCAGCCTCCATAAATGCATCTTTCTCTCCCCACAGTAGGAGTGTTGGAGTGGTCACCATGTGACGTTTGAGAGGCAGGCAGCTATAAAAATAAAACATGTGGACCTGAGACTCATTGTAAAAGTTAAAATAACATTTTTCCATTATATTCGTTTAGGTCATACATGCTCACAAGAGGCAGTATTGCCACCAATGGGGTGGAACTTGGTTCTCAGGAGAGTGATAAAAATATTACTCTCTTTATATGTAAATCATGGATATACACACAGTACATAAACAAATATTAAAATTTCATAGGGTGGGGAGCAATTGGGAAAAAAACATCTAAAATGGCTCCTTAAGGAGGTGATGATGAAAGAATGGATGGTTGAGAAACACTGCATTAGGCAATCAATCTGTACAATAAAAAATTTAAAAGGCTATTTAAGAAAGGTCTCAATAAAATTTTTAATTGGATGAGGCTAACAAAATTTACAATGAAGGTTATAAATTAAACATAAAATTCATCACTATGAGGAATAATTTGCTTTAAAAGGATACCAGAATTTCTGAATGGTGTGATTAAAGAGTTTTAAATGATGTCACTTTAAATATATTCTAAATTGCTTGTTAAGATAACATAATGCATTTTATATGACATTGGAACTGAGAAGTCAGAAAATATATATGGACCGAGCTTTACCACTAAATAGTACTTATTTATTTTATAATTTTAAAATTTGCATTATTATTTTATATATGTAGAGAAAGAAAGAGAGACAGAAAGTGGGGGGAGATGGGCAGAAGGAGAGAGAGAGAAAATCACAAGCAGGATCCATGCTCAGTACAGACCCTGACATGAGGCTTGATCCCCAGAACACTGTGATCATGATCTGAGCCAACATCAAGAGTCAGATGCTCAACCGACTGAGCCACTCAGGCACCGCAGAAGATTCTTCTTAAAACAACATTTTATTGTGTATTTTCTTAAGTAAAGTATAAAGAATAAAATTATGCATAATTCCATCATTAAAAGAACCTTTTGGTCAGTTTCCATGCATATAGCTGAAACCATACTATAAGTAAAATGCAATAAGTATACACAATATATATACAGCATTCACATTCAAATTTCACATTGCATTATAACTCGAGAATTTTCTCATTTCATAATGTTTTATATCAAATATAATTGTAAAATATACTATCTTATGGTATAATTACACATAAATAACCCATAAATGACTGTTCTCATATAATTGATATTTAAATTATATCATTAGTTAAAACAAGGGGATGTTTCAAGTGATGCTATAATGAGCATTTTGTGCCTAAATCTTTTTTGGCATTTTAGATAATTTCTTTCAGCTAGATCCAGCTAGAAGTGGAATTCCGGAGCCTCTATAAAGAATATAAATATTTTTAAAGCTTTTGACAGCAACTGCTACACTTTTTTTCAGAAAGGTGGAATGGTTAATTACAATCCTGTTGACTAAGCATGAGAATGAACATCTAACTAGATGCTCTGCAGCACTGACTTCCATTTTTGCTAGTTATCAAAACTCATGACTGTGGCTACTTGGGGTTGATAGGATGCTGCCTTCATGTGCAGAATATCACATATGTCCACCAAGGACTTAACTTTTGACTCTCATGCAAGTGGCCATCATTTGGTTATAATGCTCCTAAAAACTAGGTTCTTTGTGAATGGGTAAACAGAAAAATATACTCTATGCTTAATTTTGATACATGGATTGCTATACAAACTTGGATGTCACTCAAATTCTGGAGCTTGTAAAATATTCAAAAGTAAAGCATTTTCCTTTTTTTTTTTTTTTTAACATTTTAAAGTTTATTTATTTTGAGAGAGAGAGGGAGAGAACAGGCATATATGGGCCAGGGGAGAGGCGGAGAGAGAATCTTTAAGCAGGCTCCACTCCCAGCACAGAGCCCGACTTGGGGCTCAATCCCAAGAAGTGTGAGATCATGACCTGAGCCCAAATCAAGAGTCAGAGGCTTACCCAACCGAGCCACCTGGGCACACCTGAAACTGTTAAAACAGTTTCTAACAATTATCTGCATATTTAACAATATATGAGCATGTAAAAATTGAATCAGTAAGGTAAGAAGAGTTTTAAAAGACAATTAGTTAAAAAGCAAAGAAAAATATAAATTTTTCACTCGTATGTGAAATATAAGAAGCAAAACAAATGAACAAAGAAAAAAGGAGACAAGTCAAAAAAACAGACTCTTAACTATAGAGAACAAACTGGTAGTTGCCAGAGGGGAGGTAGGTAGGGGATGGGTGAAACAGGTGAAAGGGATTAAGAGTATACTTATTATGATGATCACTGAATAGTATATAGAATTGTTGAGTCACTACATTTTACACCTGAAACTAAAATAACACCATATGGTAATTATAGTGGAATTAACAAAATAAATAAATAAAATGAATTTTAAAACTTTTTAAATAAGAAAAATATAAATTATTTACCAGATCAGAGTTAAAAGGGAGAAGTTTCCAGAAACCTAAAAGAAGAGCACATTCTCTGGTCCTGAGGTTTCAAATGCTAAACTTTACAGGAAATATGTTTCACATAAAAGAAAGTATGTACAGCATGGTGACTATAGTTAATAATAATACTGCTTTGCATATTTACAGGTTGCTGGGAGAGTAGATCTTAAAAATTCTCAACACACAAAACAATTTATAACTATGTATAGAGACAATGTTGACTTCTGGTGACCATCTCATAAATATTAACTCACTACATTGTATACTACTAAAGTGATGTTTTAAGTCAATTATACCTCAATATAAATAAAATAAGCAAATAAATAAATAAAAAGCAAAACATCATTTTAGAAGAGTATGTTAAGCTGAAGAACTTACTGAGAAAACACTTGAAAAAATATTTCTGACTAAAAGTGATTAATCTTAGTAACTATAGAAGCAATTTGAAAAATCTGAAAACTGGGACAGGTAGTAACAATTTCTGGTCCATACTGTTAATCATTTAACCTACCAAAATATATTTTAACATACCAATATCAAATAAGTCTGATTTTACCATGTTACTCTTGCTAACTCTGAGTTATCAGCTGATGTGTAAGTATTAAAGCAGCAATTTCCAGAGTGTTACATACTCCATCCATTACTTTTGTATGTGGAGATATTTTATTACTAGAAGAAGATAATGTGGAAAAGAATCACACCTACACAATCACCACTAGCTTGAGAAACCAAACACGACAAATATGATTACATATTTCTGCTGACCTTTCCTTGATACCATTTTTCTTCACCTCACCCTAAGGTAGTGGTTCTCAAAGAGTGGGCATCAGACTAGCAGCATCAGCATCTCCTGTGAACTTGGCGGAACTAACAACGCTTGGGACCCACCCCAGACTGACTGAATGGTAGGGTCCTGCATCTGTTTTAACATGTTATTGTAAAGAACCATTACTATAAGAGGAATGACTAGGTTGGATTTAGTTATCATCATCCCCGTGATGTTTTTAAACTTTTATTTTATGTATTAACATACCTCTCCCCCATTCTTATGGTTTCTTTGAATAGTGATTTTTCTTAAGGCCTCCTGGATCCTTGTCTCACCCCTGAATGGTGAGTGACAGTCATTGGTGCACAGTGCTGGACTAGGCGGGTCTATCAGATAACATGTCCTGAGGGTGAGAGGCTTAATCTCTTCCACAAGTGAACTGATCTAAAGTTTAGATTGGCAGTAGGGAATTAGTAAGACCATTCTCATATTAAGCCATAGTCTTCAATCTATCCTTTATTAGTAATGAGGGTGATGTTTCGGTTTTCATTTACTGACCCTTGTTTGATTTCTCAACTTGTTTAGAAATTAGTCAGGAAAAGGGGATACTATTTGTCAGATCTCCCCAAATATATTACATATATTTCTACAAACAATATATGGAGGTGTTTTGCATTTTTAGAACTCTATATAAATGGTATAGTACTGTACGTATGCTTCCACACGTCGTTTTGTGCCTAATATTACATTTTTAAGATTATCTATTAATGACATATTTAGTTCTACATCATTTTCACTCCTACATAGAATTTCATCTTATGATTATACCGCAATTGATCCATTTTCCTGTTAATGGCCATTTAAGGGGCACCTGGGTGGCTCAGTCAGTTAAGCCTCTGACTTCTGCTCAGGTCATGATCTCGCAGTTTGTGAGCTCAAGCCCTGTGTCAGAGCCTGGAGCCGGCTTTGGTTTCTATGTCTCCCACTCTCTGCCCCTCCCACACTCATCTCCTCTCTGTCTCTCTCTCAAAAATAAACATTAAAAATTAAAAATAAATAAAGATTTCTAATTATTTTGATAATTCAAATAATATTGAACTTGTACATGTCCAATTGTGCACATGTGAAAGGGTTTCCTTACAGTATATTCCCCAAAACAGAATTGCTTCTTCTGAGAACATGCACATCTCCAACCTCAGTCAGTACTGTCAAATTGTTTTCCGAACTGACAGTATACTCCAGAGCAGCATGTAAGAATTCATTTTGCTCATATCACTGCCAACAGTTTTCTCAAAAGTTTAAACATTTCCAATCGAATGAGAGTGGGATCCTTTTCACTTACTTGATGTGGTAGAGACTGCTCCCTAAAACCTCTTCCCTTCTACCACAGTGATAGAAAAATCCAGTTTTGCCAGGGTCCTTGCAGCAAGTTGAAGATTTGAGAAACAACGTGTGCAACTTCTAAGTTGTGTCCAGTATGTCTTCCCTTCCCCTTTTTTCACTCACTGAAATGCAGCCATGGTGGTAAACCATCTTGGACCACATGAACAAGGGCAACACCCCAGGGGTCACAGAATAACAAGATATAAAGTGCCTAGGTCCCTGACCAGAGAGTAACCTAAGAGTTTGGATGATTTCATGGAGCAAAGCCAACAAACCAACCTAGACTTTTACTTGTGAGAGAAATAGATTTTTTTTTATAATACTATTATTTTAGGTCTCTATTACAAGTAGTAAAACCTATGTTCTATATCTGACCAGTAGTAAGGTTTGGCATCTTTAATGTTATTGACCATTAAATTCCTCTTCTGTGAATTGTCTTTTCATATAATTGCCCATTTTTTGATTGAGCTACCTTTTTATCAATTTGGAGGCATTCTTTATAAACTCTAGATATTGTTGGCACATGATTATGTATTGCAAATGATCTTTCTCCATCTAAAGTTGCCTCTCATTCTATGATATCTTTTGATATATAAATGTTTTTAATTTTCTTGTAGTCAGATTTATCAGTCTTCATAATTTAAGCTGTTTATGTCTTATTTAAGAAATCTTTTCTTCCTGAAGTCATGAAAGCTTTTTCTTATCTTCTAAACATTTGAAAGTTTTGCTTATCATGTTTAGGTTTTTTTATTTCCCTGAGGTTTATTTCTTGTTTAGTAAGAGATAGGGATCTAATTTCACTTTATTCCATATGATATCTAACTGTTCCAGGAACATGTATAGAATCTTTTGACCAATGGCTCAAAATGTTCTCTGTCATAGCAGGTTCCATATCCATGGTTCCATTTTTGGGCTTTCTTCTCTGTTCTGGTAGTCAATTTGTCTATTCCAGACTCAATGCCATATTTTACTAATTTTATAGTCTCATTACAAACCTTAATATTTAATAGGGTTAGTCATCCATCTATCCTTTCCTTTAAAACTATCTTGGCCATTCTCAGCCTTAGGCTCTTCCATACAAATTTCAGAATCAGTTTTTCAAGTTTCATAAAAGTTTCCTATGGTTTTGATTGAAATTAAATTAAATTTATAGTTTGTGAGAAATCGAGAACTTTATGATATTGAAGTTTTCCAATCATGAACATGATAAACCAGGGCTAATTTCCACTAGTTTACACCAGCATGTCTGTATGGATTGTTAAAATATTAAAATACTTCTCTACTGATTAGTAACTAGCTACTGCCCTGAGCCTATATTCTTGACTACTTCCAATAAGTTTTGACAATCCATAAAGGTGATCTTTTGTTAGAGTAATTCCTATATACCTAATTTGTTGTTGTTGTTGCTGCTACTGTAGGGGTATCTATTTTTTTTAATGTTTATTTATTTTTAGAGAAAGAGAGAGAGAGAGGGAGGGGCAGAGAAAGAGGGAGAGAGAGAATCTCAAGAAGGTAGTGAGAACCCAGTGCAGGGCTCAATTTCACGAACCGTGAGATCATGATCTGAGCCGAAATTCAGAGTCAGACTAAGCCACTGAGATGCCATGGGGTATATATATTTTTTAATTTTTTGATGTTTCTTTCTTTTTTGAGAGAAAGAGAGAGGGAGAGAATGAGTGGGGGAAGTGCAGAAAGAGAGGAAGACACAGAATCCGAAGCAGGCTCCAGGCTCTGAGCCGCCAGCACAGAGCCCAACGTGGGGCCCGAACACATGAACCGCGAGATCATGACCTGAGCCAAAGTTGGAGGCTCAACCTGACTGAGCCACCCAGGCGCCCCTGGGGTATCTATTTTTAAAAGACGTTTTTAACTGTTCATTTATAAGGTCATAATTTTTGTATATTGTAATTTTGTTTAAATAACTTTCCTGTAGATTCTTTTTTTTATAATAACCACATTATCTATGAATTATCATGGCTTTGTTTCTTTCTTTCCTAATACTTACACTTTTTTATTATTTTTCTTATGTTTTGTTTCTTGTGTTTTCTTGTGTTTGTTTCTTTCTTCCCTAATACTTATACTTTTTTATTATTTTTCTTATGTTTTCTTACTCCAAAACAGTGGTGAACAGAAGCAGTTATAGTCGCCAAGTTTATCTTTACACTTTATTTTTAGATAAAATGCTGTTAGTGTTTCATCATAAAGTATGATGTTCACTATAGGTTTCTAAGACCAAAGTTCCCTTCTGCTTTGTTGTCATAATGGAATCATACAGCGATTAATATAAAGACACTAACAGACACAGAGAATATCAAGTTTAATGGCAAAGGGAAAAGAAACCTCCAAAGGTGTTTTTTTTTGTTTTTTTGTTTTTTTAATTTTTTTTTAACATTTATTTATTATTGACAGAGAGAGACAGAGCATGAGCTTGGGAGGGGCAGAGAGAGGGGGAAGACACAGAATCCGAAGCAGGCTTCAGGCTCTGAGTTGTCAGCACAGAGCCTGACATGGGGCTTGAACTCACAAACCACAAGATCATGACCTGAGCTGAAGTCGGCCACTCAACCAACTGAGCCACCCAGGCGCCCCCCAAAGGTGGTTTTAAAAACAGGAGATAACATATCATTCTCTCAGATAAAGGAGGGATTTCTCAGATCACCCCAAATTTCCCACAGAAATACAGCTATTGGACAGTACCCCAAAGTATTTTCTGCTTTTAATGTTTTTTTTTTTTTATCCTCTTAGTCCTGACTCCTGGAATATCCTTTTATGTGCCTGCCAGCTGTCCAGGTGCAAATAAACCCCCCAAGACACTTTGAATACCTTTTTTTTTTTTTCCTCAGATAATTAAGTAAAGCAAAGGTCAATCTCCTATACTATCCCCTCAGGAGATTCAGGAGACGTGGCCTGAGGTCCACTCTTACATCCTCTATTTCTATATTACGAAGAACTGTTGCATAAATATGTGTTAAATATTATTAAATGTTCCTTCTTTATTTAGATAATCATATTTTCCTTTTAATCTGTTAATGTGGCTAATTAAAGTAATGAATTTTATTTTTTAAGGTAATGAATTTTAATGCTAACTTTGGTTTAATTTTTAGTGCATGGTAGATTCAAGTGAAAAATATTTTAAATTTATGGATCTGTGTTTATAATGTAGTTTGACCTATAATTTTCCATTTTATACAATCTCTGTCTTCCTTTGGTGTTAAAGTTATACCAGCTTCATAAAAGAGCTGAAACATATACCTTCTTTTTATAATGTCTAAAAGTGTCTATTAAGGAGTGGGATTTCTGTGTTAGAACTTACCTTAAAATCACCTCAGCCTATTTCTGTGGGTATGTGTTATGTTTCTGTAGATGTGCTTTAAATTAATAATTCAATTTCTTTTTTCTTTAATAATTCAATTTCTTTAATGGCTATGTCTATTTAGGCTTTCTAATTCTTCATGAGTCAGTTTTGATTGCTATATTTTTCTAAAAAACTGCCCATTTTGTCTAAATTCTTAAATTTGTTAACCTAAATTTTATATTTTAATCTCTGTTATGTTTATAGTTATATCTATTTTCTACTTCCTAATTGCTTATTCATGCTTTTTAAAAGCCAATCTTGGCAAAAGTTTATATTAATAACCTTCAAGAATCTGCTTTTGATTTTTTTTATTTTCTCTATTGTGTCTTTGTTTTTTATTGCATTAATTTCTACTTTTTATCTAATTTAAATTATTTTCCTTCTAATTTATTTTTGTTTACATATTGTTTTTTTCCTAACTTCTCAAATTGTACTCTTAGGTCACTAATCTTCCTTTCTAATATATGCATGGATAATTGAATATATTTCTTCCTACATATTGTTTTAACTGTATTCCACATGTTTTGATATTATTTTTTCTAAGTTTTTACTAATTTCCATTATGGTTTTTTTTAATGTCTCTTTATTTTGAGAGAGAGTGCACATGCACAGATGTGAGAGTGGGAAAGGGCAGAGAGAGAACCCCAAGTAGGCTCTGTGCTGTCAGCGTGGAGCCCAATGCGGGGCTTGTTCTCACAAACCATGAGATCATGGCCTGAACCGAAATCAAGAGTCAGACAGTTAACCAATTGAGCCACCCAGGCACCCCTCCATTATGATCTTTTTTGATCCATGAGTAATTTTTTTTTACGTTTTTATTTAAATTCCAGTTAACACATAGTATTAGTTTCTGGTGTACAATATAGTGATTCAGCACTTCCATACAACACCCTGTGCCCATCACAACTGTTCTTAGTCCCCATCATCTATTTCACCCAGCGCCCCACCCACCTCCCCTTGGGTAACCATCAGTTTGTTCTCTATAGTTAAGAGTCTGTTTCCTGGTCTGTCTCTCTCTCTGTTTTTTCCCCCTTTGCTCATTTGTTTCTTAAGTTCCACATATGAGTGAAATCACATGGTATTTGTCTCTCTCTGACTGACTTATTTCACTTAGCATTATACTCTCTAACCACATCATTGCAAATGGCGAGATTTCATTCTTTTTTATGGTTAAGTAATAGTCCATTGTATGTATATACTACATTTTTATCTGCTCATCAATCAATGGACACTTGGACTGTTTCACAATTTGGTTACTGTAGATAATACTGTGATAAACACCAGGGCACATGCATCCCTTTGAATTAGTATTTTTGTATTCTTTGGGTAAATACCTGGGTCATAGCCAGGAGTAATTTAAAAGTTTTAAAAATTTCTGAACATATGGAGTTTTCTAGAAGTTTGTGTAATTGTTAATTTCTAACTGCACTGTGTTCAGAGAACACATCCATATGACATTGATCCCTTGATATTGGTTAGGATTTACTCTATAGTCCAGTATGTAATCAACCTTTGTAGACATTTCTATGTACTTAAAAATATTGTGTATTTTCTAATTATTGGCTGCAGGATTCTAGACTTGTTCATAGATCAAAGATGTTAATTGGCTTGTTCAAATATTTCATACCTTTATTAATTTTTTTTCCTGCTTGATTAACTTTTGAGGGAGTTGGGTTAAAATCTCTAATAGTGATTGTGAATTTGTCATTTTCCCTTGTGTCAGTATTTGCTCTTATTATTTCGTGCTTTGTTATAAGTTTAACTTTTTTTTTTTTTTTTTTTTACGTTTATTTATTTTTGAGAGACATAGAGACAGAGCATGAGCAGGGGAAGGGCAGAGAGAGAGGGAGACACAGAATCCGAAGCAGGCTCCAGGCTCTGATGAGCCATCAGCACAGAGCCCGATGTGGGGCTCGAACTCACAGACTGTGAGATCGTGACCTGAGCCGAAGTCGGCCGCTTAACCGACTGAGCCACCCAGGCGCCCCGTGCTTTGTTATAAGTTTAGACTTGCTATTTTTTTTTGCAGATTAGATCCTATAGCTAATCCAATTCCTAATTCATTCTGGTTTATTGGCTCCAAATTTTGGAGAGACCTTAGATGGGGCTATAGTCCTGGGAAGGGTGATAAATAAGGGTGATTTCCATACCTGAGTATATGTACTATACCTTATGCATAGTCATATATATTGCATAACCATTTTTAATTATGTACTTGGCCTTGAATACCCTACTATAAAGAACCATCAGAGGGAGTCAGTTGAGCTTCCAGAAGATTCGATGTGACATTGACCTATCTAGATTTAACCTATAGCAATCCAGTTTGAAACTTTCCCCTTTATACAAAATTGTAAGTTTTGACCTTCACAGGTATGCTTTTTTTCTCTTTCTCTCTCCATGCTAATTAGCAGGATTCTAGAGCTTACTCTTGGGAATACAGGTCCTCCTAATGAACACATGTTAGTAAAAGAGCTTGAGAAAGATCAGAATATTTTCCTTTTTCCTTGTAGCTACTTGTTTTGTATCACAAAGCTAGCTTTGATAAAAGGACAAATCAAGAACATTAAAAAACTATTATTTTTATATCCTGTTCAAAATTCAAACTTGTATGAAAACATGTCATTATATTTTCTCTTATAATTCTCTTTACATATGTTATTTGTAAAAAACGAGCAACAAATGACAAAACATGGACTTGAGACAATGTTGCTTTATCCTATGAGATGTAACCTGTAGCCTCTGCAATGTCAATCATTGCCTTGTTTGATGAATGGGTAGCTACAAGTATCTTTTAAATTAACATCTCTGTTTTATTGAAGATATTTACATTTATATTAGTAAATTTTGTGGTTGTTGTTAGTCAAAAAAAGGTTTGGGTTTACCTCTTCTCCCCTCATTCATATAATCTCTTGACTGCTGTTGGATTCTGTATTCAAATAATGTGATTTTGTTTTATTTAAAATAACACCTTTGGGGCACCTGGGTAGGCTCAGTTGATTAAGCATTCGACTCTTGATTTTTGGCTCAGGTCATGATCTCATGGTCATGAGACTGAGCCCCCCACTTCAGGCTCCATGCCTAGCATGGAGCCTGCTGGGGGTTCTCTCTCTCTCCCTCTCTCTCTGCCTCTCTCCTACTCATACACATTCTCTGTCTCAAAATAAATAAACATTAAAAATAAAATAACAATTTCTATAGGGGCACCTGGCTGGCTCAGTCAGTGGAACATGCAACTTTTGATCTTGGCATTGTAAGTTCAAGCACCATGTTGGATGTAAAGATTACTTAAAAATAAAATCATTAATCAATCAATAAAACACCCACTATAACTTTTTTCCATACTCCTTTCAACCTTTTTATGTCCTTATGCTTTAATTGTGACTCAATCCAATCTGATATTTTGTTTTTTAACTGGCAAGTTTCATATGTTCATATTTATTGTGCTTACTGACATATTTAAAGTGATTTTGACATCTTATTTTGTGCTATTACTTTACTTTGCTTCCCTTTTCTCTCTCCTGCCTTCTTTTGAATTGATAGTTTTCTTGTCACCTTCTACTGGTTTGAAAATAATTCAGTCTATTTCCATTATTTTATTTTACTAGAAAAAAATTCTTAGCATCTATATATATATGCATGTGTATCTAATTCTATCTATCATCTATCTATATAAATTTTTTTGGTTTATTTATTATTTTGAGAGAAAGAGAGAGAGACAGCACAAGTGGGGGAGGGTGAGAGAGAGAGAGAGAGGGAGAGAGAGAGAATCCCAAGGAGGCTCATATCAGCACAGAGCCCAATGTGGGGCTTGAACTCACAAACCACGAGCCAAAGTCAGATGCTTAACAAACAGAGCCACCCAGGCACCCCAATATATAATTTCTAATTTCATTCTCTGTGTCAAATATAACTTGTCTTTTACATTTTCACTTCTTTATCTCTCTAGGCTGTATTCTAAGTAATTTTTTCAGAGCTATCTTCTAATATATAATTCTTTTTAGCTTGTCTGATCTGCTATTTAACTCACTTTTAGAATTTTAGATTTCAATAGCCATATTTTTCATTTCTAGAAGTTCTTTTGTTCTTTTCAGCTTTTTCCAGTCTGTCTTGATATGTTCTTATCCTCTTCTCATACTTTTTATTCTTTCACATATTTAATGATTTAAACATACTTTATAATCTCTGTTCTAGTATTTGAAATTTGTAAGAGGTCTACTGCAATTGTATTCTGACTTGTTAATGGTGGATTAGTATTTTTGTAATTTGGATTATGAACTCATCTTCAGGGGACTTTACCTGTGGGAATATTGTAAGTCTGAGTTGAGATGTATCCTCCAGAGAAATTCTGTCTTTGTTTCTACCAGGCATGCTGGGAAGTGTTACCAGCTTAAGATGATATTGAAATATAATGTTGTCCCTGAGAATTCTAGTGTTACGGAGGTAGCACAAATTCAAGCCTCTAAACCTTTTCAAGGCAGGCTGTGGTTGCTAATTCCCCAGGGATATCTTTTTCTCCTATCTAGAGTCCAAACCTGAACAGACAAATCTCCATATCTTGTCTTTCATTCTATACTTTTTCCCTAGACAATGTCTTCGGAATGAAGACTTCATTTGTGTGTATCAGTGACACCAAGATTTTATATAACTTCATCACAGATTCTCTCCTTTGAATTCCAAACCCTTGTATCTATCTGCCTATTTAAATATTTGAGATACCACATCAAACTCAACTAGTTTAAGGTCAATAAAGTTTATGACCTTCCCCTCAAAACCAGTTCTCTTCTAGTGTTTTCTGTCTCAGTGAATGGCATGACTATACATATAGCTGTTCAAGTCAGGAATTCAGGAGCCATCCTTGATACCTCTCTTTTTCTCATTTCCGCCCCCCCCTCCCGCCCCCACTGATCTAACCCATCACCAATCCCTGTCAATTTTCCTCTTAAATGTCTCTTAAATCTACCCATTCTACCCATCTCCACTGCCTTCAGGCTATTTCAGGCTACCATCACCTTTAGCCTGGACCACTGCAGTTTCCTCATATTGAATGAATGTATACAGATACAGATCAGATTGTTTTTCTTTCCTGCTTGAAATGCCCATTTACTAGCTTTACAGTCACGGCTCTTAAGTACTTAATATGGTCTACTTGGCTCTGCATGACCAGCTACTGCCTTCTCTTGGACCCATTCTCATTTCGTTGTCTTTTCCTGTGCTCTAGGCACACTGGCCTTCATTGTATTACTTAAAACCAGAACTCTCTATCTTCCCACACTGCTTTGGCACATGCTGTTTCCTTTTCCTGTAATACCAATCCCTCCATCCCCAACTTTATTTAGTCAGTGTGTAACTCATCCTTCATTTCTCTGTTCAAACATCATTTGCTCAGTTCTCATCCCTTTCTCTCATGGTCTTTATTTGTTTATACCCATATATTCATTACTGTGGTTATACACTTGATGTCTGTTTTCCCCACTTGGCTAATGAGATCAATGACCTTTGTCTCGTTTTGCTCAATACTATATCCTGAGGGTTGGCATAGACTAGAACACAGAAAGTGCTTACTATATATTTCTTGAATGAATAATGATCATTAAAAATATGACTACAAATATACATCTATTCACAATAATCCAAAGTTAAAGAAGAAGTGGATACAGTTATGGATAAGACAAGTGACAACTATATGGGGATTCCATTATAGTATTCTCTCTACTTTTCCATATGTTTAAAGTTTTCCCTAGAAAAAGATTATGCCACTTACAAAATCAGAACACTTTTGAGTCTTTGGATAAACCTGTGAACTTAATCTTGAAGATAAAATATTGACAGGGCACCTGAGTGGTTCCGTCAGTTAAGTGTCCAACTCTTGATTTCGGCTCAGGTCATGATCTCATGGTTCATGAGACTGAGCCTTGCACTGGACTCTGAACTGACAGCTTGGAGCCTGTTTGGGATTCTCTCTCTCCCTCTCTGCCCCTTCCCTGCTTGTGCTCTCTCTCTCAAAATAAATAAATAAACTAAAAAAATATATATTGGCTATTGTTTATAATGTTGCTATAAACATCTGGATGCATGTATCCCTTCAAATTAGTATATTTTTCTTTTTTTTTAATATATATTTTTTTAATGTTTATTTTTGAGAGAGACAGAGCATGAACAAGGGAGGGGCAGAGAGAGGGAGACACAGAATCTGAAACAGGCTCCAGGCTCCGAGCTATCAGCACAGAGCCCGATGCAGGGCTTGAACCCACGAACTGTGAGGTCATGACCTGAGCCGAAGTCAGATGCTCAACTGACTGAGCCACCCAGGCACCCCCAAATTAGTACTTTTGTATCTTTTGGGTAAATATCTAATAGTGCAATTGGTGGATTGTAAGGTAGTTCTGTTTTTAACTTTCTGAGGAAACTCCATAATGTTTTCCAGAGTGGCTCAACCAGTTTGCATTCCCACCAACAGCATAAGAGGATTCTCCTTTCCCCACATCCTCACCAACACCTGTTGTTTCCTGTGTTGTTAATTTCAACAATAGCCAAATTATGGAAAGAACTGAAATGTCCATTGACTGTTGAATGAATAAAGATGTGTTTTATATACATATACATATATATATAACACACACACACACACATATATATATAATGGAATATTATTCAGCCATAAAAATAAGAATGAAATCTTGCCATTTGCAACAATATGGCTGGAGCTAGAGAGTATTATGCTAAGCAAAATCAGTCACAGAAAGACAAATGTCATATGATTTCACTCTTATGTGGAATTTAGGAAACAAAACAAATGAACGTAGAGTGAGAGAAAGGAGAGGCAAACCAAGAAACAGATGCTTATCTGTAGAGAACAAACAGTGGTATTGGAGGGAAGGTGTGGGGGGGAATGGGTTAAATAGGTGATGGGTATTTAGAAGGGCACTTGTGATGAGCATTGGGTGTTGTATATAAGTGATGAATCACTAAATTCTATACCTGAATCTAATATTGCACTATATTAACTAGCTGGAATGTTTTTTAATGTTTATTTATTTATTTTGAGAGAGACAGAGAAAGAGAGAGAGAGGGAGAGAGATTATACAAGCACGCAATTGGGGGAAGAGGCAGCGAAAGAGGAGAGAGAGAGAAGCGGAGAATCGCAAGCAGCATAGACAGCATGGAGCCCGATGCAGGGTTCAATCCCATGAACCCTGAGATCATGACCTGAGCTGAAATCAAGAGTCAGAGGCTTAACCAACTGAGCCACCCAGGCGCCCTTAACTAACTGGAATTTAAGTGATACTTGAAAAAAATATATTGGCTCTTTAGGGAATGAATATTTTATTTAACTAAAAAGACGTTATACTGACCTGAAGATATTTCGGTAATGGTTAATTGGACCACTTAATGCTCCAGGCTGGGAGAAGACATAAATATAGGCCTCAAGATCCTCTGTTGTTAATCGACATCCTTTCCTTCCAATACCAGTGCTGTGACTGGTAAACAGATGTTTCAAAGCCTAATTTAAGTGAAAAGAAAATAATTAAAACTTTTTAGTTTCCTAACAATAAACCTTTGGCTTTTGAAAGAGAATGACGGTCAGTGTCAGGGACAACTTCCCATTTCTGCTCTAGCCAGGTAGGAGACCTCACTGTTTACACGTTATGTGCACTTTGGCTTTCCTGCCTTTACTTTTGGCATTCTTCCCTTCTAATCCCCCACATACACTTTACGCTTATGAAAAGCAACCTGTGTTCTTGGTGCCTATTCACATTCTGGAGGGTTAAGTTCAGATACTATTGCCACCCTAAAGTCTCCCCTAATATTCTAGCTAATAGTAGTTTATCTGTCTACTGACAATCAATCTACTCCCCCAACAATTGTTTGAACTTTTTTGGACTATAATCCAGAGTAACAAACACATTTTATGTCATGATCCAGTTCATACTCCCACACAGACTTTTCTGAAACAAAAGTTTAAAGAAATATCTCTTGGGGCCCTGGGTGGCTCAGTAGGTTTAGCATCCAACTTTGGCTCAGGTCATGATGTCACAGTTTGGGAGTTCGAGCCCACGTTGGGCTCTGTGCTGACAGCTCAGAGCCTGGAGCCTGCTTCAGATTCTGTGTCTTTCTCTCTCTCTGCCCCTCCCCTGGGAGCACTGTGTCTCTCTTTCTCTCAAAAATAAATAAACATGAAAAAAAATTTTAAGAAATATCCCTTACTCTTATTATAGTGTGTACTGATATTTTCAATTCACTTCTGTTCTACTTTATTATTTTTTTAATTCAAATTGCAAGCCACTAAACTGATTTCATGACACACTAATGGGTCCCCACCTACAATTTGAAAAACACTGCTCTATACCAGGATTTCTCAAAGTGTAGATCTAAATCACCTGCATCAGAATCATTGGGATTCTTGTTTAAAATGCAGATCCCTGGGAGCAACTGGGTGGCTCAGTCAGTTAAGCATTCAGGCTTTTGCTCAGGTCATGATCTCCCGATTCGTAGGTTGAGCCCCACATCGGGTTCTCTGTCAGCACAGAGCCTGCTTAGGATCCTCTCTCTCTCTCTCTCTCTCCCTCTGCCCCTTCCCCACACTCTCTCTCAAAAATAAACATTAAAAAAATGCAGATCCCTGAACCCCCAAACACACCTGTAAAAATATGAAATGGTTTTGCAAAAGGTGATTAATTGAAACATTTGCAATAGCAAAAGACTGGAAATAAAAATTGTCCATCAGTGGGGCATTAGTTGGATAAACTATGGTATAGCCACACAATGTGTATTATGTGTTCTGATTACTACAAGAGGGGGTGGAGATGATTCTATGCTAATATGAACTAGCTGATCCTCAGGACATATTTTTAAGAGGGGGAAAAAATAGAAAGGGTGGAAAACAATGTTTATAGTATGGTACCCTTTGTGTAAGAAGGAGTAGACAAATATATACACATCTCATTATATTTTCAAAAAGAAACAAAAAAATGAAACAAAAATTAACCAGAATGGTTTCCTATGGAAGAGGGAGGAAATTGGATGGCAGGAAACAGACCTAAGCAAGACCTCTCTGTGCCTTGTATTAGAGTTTTGACTTGAACCATATACATGCTTTTTATAAAATGCAAAAGTTAAGCAAAATTCTGTGGTTCTAATTTTGCTTGGAAATATAAATAAGAACTCATGATTTTTTCTTTCTAAAAAATATGTATCTACAAATTCTGTCCAACAGAAAGATCTAGAAGCAATAAAAACCCAGTAACAATGATCACCTTGACACCCAGACTGTCATTTCTAAATACCATTTCCTACTAATAGGAGCCAGAGTTCCTTCAATAAATGACTGATTCCAGATCTGGGGCAGGAAATAAAGATGACCCTAGGACATTAAGGAACTAAGCTATTACCGAAGGATTTATGCCAAAAGGACACAGGAGCCAACCTGAAGGAGTTTCCACTTGCCTATTATGCTATATTGCCTAGTATGAGACAATTTGAGTATCAAAAAGAATGACTGCAATTTATTGATACATATCAAATATGTTTTTAAAACTCATGACCTCCTAATGATATAGAAAAAAAGAAAACTTCATTGGTTATCATTGGAGATTTCTAGGGGCCCAAGTCACTACTCTAGAAGTTGCTTTTAAAGGTAAAGAATGAAGCATTTGTCCTGCCATTCTTTTGTGTGAATTGTATCTCAGAATAACCAAATAGTAGTAGACATGGACCATGCTTCTATAAGGAAGAATTCCAGTTAATAAAAGCAGAAAAAAATAATAGAATTAGAAAATCACCATTTTGCAGATCCTAATAAAATAATGGACGTAGGCAATGATGATAAAGATATGCTAAAATTATTTGCTGAAAGGTTGTTAGGAAATTTAGATAGGCTGATAATTCATGAGCCTACTGGTCAGTGTTTATGTTACTAAAACAGAGACAATTAGACCTTATGTGCTTCCCTGATGTGATGCATTAGGAAATACACAGCACCACCTACGAGTATTCTGGTCAAAGTAAAACTCAGTTTAACAAGCCTCTAGATTAGTAGCATCCATGAAGCATGAGAAACAATGATTAGCAGAACAAGTTAAATAACACCATGATGAAGTAGTCAGCCATTTCCAAAATGTGGATCATTCCCTAGGACAAATGACCAAATTTCTTCAGTAAAAAAATGGTGTTAAAAAAATAAGAAGAAGGAACTGTTATACACAGAAAAAACAGTCACAATCAAATACCATGTGTTTGGCTCCTGATTCAAACAAATAAAGTATACAGAGACAATTGATCATAACCTTGTCAATGATTAATAGTACTGGAGACTAATATTTAAATTGCAAATGAAGCTCTCATTTAGCAAATCTCTTGATGGAAATGTTAACACAGTCTAAAATCCGTGCAGATTTTTTTGTACCCCCAATGAAGTTCTCAAAGTTGAAAAAAAAAAAAAAAGACAGTTGAGACAGTTAAGGAAATTTGAATAGGTATTAATTGATAGTAAGGAGTAATTATTCATTTTGTTAGGTTTGATAATGGCATTGGAGTTATATCTTTAAAAAGTCTGTCAGACATATGCAGAAGTGTTTCCAGGTAAAGGAATATTATCTTTTTTAAGCCTCTGTAAATATCTAATACCAAGTTAGATATACAAGAAGCACTCAATAAACTTCCAAGAAATAGATAAAACATATGACTCCTGGTTGTAGGTGTATAGGTACACCAATACCCTCATGCTTACTTTGTTTCAGGGTTTTGTTTACACCCAAGGGCCTCCACTTCTGCTATATCAAATTCTCTCACCTGGCATTCATATTCTCTTGTCTCCCCATGGAATGTTCTCTAAAAAAGGTATGCCTGTAGGGACACAGACTCTCACAAAAAATCGAGCAACAATCAGGCACTCAAATATACAAACAGAGACTGTAAAAATAAGTAAGTTTATAGATGAAGTCTTACAAGCATTTATTAAATTTTAGCATTTTTCTATTTTCTTTCTGAAGGATGGACTTTAATTTAAAATGTTTTTCATTAAGAGTAATACATTATTTGCTTGAATTGCCTTTTTTTCTTGCATAAGAGTTAATGCCTAACAGTGGACAGCAAATAACAATCAATAAATGATTATTTTAAACAAATCAAATGACATAAGCAGGACCAGTTCTTTCTTTTCTTTCTTTTTCTAGTGCTGCTGTCTATCTTTATTTTATTTTTAATTTCCTAATTTAATTTCTGTCCATCCTCTTGGACAGGTTTTCAACTTTATTATTGAGTTATAATTGACACATAACATTATATTAGTTTCAGGTGTACAACATAATTATTCAATATTTGTGTACATTGCAAAATGATCACAATAAATCTAGTTAACATCCATCACAATGTTTGACTTACCTTGAAATCATTTATTGAGAACATAAATTCTGGGAACCATGGTATTTGGAAGAAGTAATAATGGCTGGATTTGAACAGCTGGGCAGGGTGTCGTAAAATATATTCTGAAATTAAAATGCCATGTTAGACCTTATCCAAGGGGCATAAATTACTTACTATTGAAAGAGCTTCTTTTCAAGGCAATTTCACCTTTGAGATGATCCCATAAAAGAATCCACAAATAAGCCTTCTGTATATTTCTCTTTGGAACAATTTCTATGTTCTTATACTTTATTATTGATATTTCTAGTATTTAGAAAATTTATAGCACTTAAATAAAAAGAAAGTTTCATTTAAAAAGTCTTGACTCAGAAGGGAACAGGAAACCCAAATGATACTGCCTTTTCTCCAAGGTTATTATCAGCGACTTCACACTTTTCCTAGGGATAAATGGGGAGGTAATTTTCTGTTGTTTAAAAGATCTTACAGGTGGATTTGAATATGTTATTCATTTGGCCTCAACAGAAACTAACATGTTTCCTGTATATGGATCTAGAAAATTCCTTCATTCAAGGAAGATTTTAGTATCTACTGTGTGTGAGGGGATTTAGCAGTGAACAAGACAGAAGAGGTTCTAATTAATAAGGAGTTTATACAATAAATAACCAATATTTAAGAAGATCATTTTAGATAGCAACAATACCATAAAGAATATTAAAAGAAGGTAATCTGATTGAGAGTGATGATTGGGGGATGTGGAGTGACTATTATTCAGCAGAAGTGGTTACAGTAGGCTTCTCTGGGTATGCGATGTGTGGACTGAATCCTGAACAGTAAGAGGGAATCAGCCATGCAAAGATCTAGGAAAAAAATTCAGGCACAGAAAGTCGGTCCTGGGCTTGGCACATTCAAGAAGCAGAAAGAATGTCAGTGTGGCTAGGGTAGGGAATGAGAAGGAGGTGGCATGAGATGAATCAGAGAGCAACGCAGAAGCCCAGTCAAGGAGGGCCAAAGGGTATGGATTTTAAGTGTTTTGGGAAGACAATGAATCTTTAAACTGGAGAGTAGTGTAATCATACACATTAAGTGTGCTTACTTGTTGTTTCTTGTGCACTGTTTTTTAAATTTTCTTTGCTATAGAGGTAATTTTTTTGTTTCTAATTTTATAACCATATTTAACATGGTTGGAGTTTTTAGAACTATAATTTTGAGGTAAGTGGAGCATTGTTATGCTATACTTTTTGTAAAATCACTGTTGAACAAAATTTATTCAGGCCTGCATTAAGAGATATCACTCTAATTAAGGAGAAAATATAGGCATATTACTTGAAGACTTTGTATTAACCTGACTAGGGTTGAACCTGTTATTGATAAAACAATTCCAGAAATATTCCAAGAATATTCTTGCTGAAACAACCAATTACAATTTATTCATATAGCAACATCACAAAAATAACATTTATTCAAGGGTCCCAATCAATGGCATAAGCACAATTTGTGCTACCTAATGCAGCTAAGAACAGTATAGTGAATCTCAGTTTTATGTTTGAAGCCTAGGCATCCATCCTGTCACCTCACAGAGATAAGACAATTGGGCACTCCTACGTTTAGACTGTACAATATTTCAGTAGGCATGTTCTCTTTCCCCTTTTTTGTAGTCATGTTTCCAACACAGATATATATTGTTCTGAGATTTTTGTTCCCTAGTGGGCTGCTGAGGGTCTTAGCAGTACCTGAAGCTCAGAAAACTTGACAGGGGTAGTTAAAGAGGACAAGATTATAATTTTTGCCAAAACCAAATAATATGTGCACTGTCATGGTTCACAGGTCTTTGAACACTCTGAAGATTTTAAGAGTTCTCTTTATAGCAGAGGTTCTCAAAGTATAGTCCATGGGGACCTCTGGGAAGCCCCAAGACCCTTTTAAGCAATCCAGATAGCCAAAACGATTTCATTACACTACTAAGACATTATTAGCTTTTTTCATCTGGTTGACGTGTGTGCTCATGGTATGAAAGCAATTGTAGATAAAGCCATTGCTGTCTGAGCACAAATCAAGGTAGTGACACTAAACAATATGAGTAGCCACTGTATACTTCACCACCACATACTTGCACCAAACAAATACAGAAACACATAAATTGCCAGTTCCACTTAGGAATGTCCTAGATAAAATAGGAAAAAATTAATTTTAAATTTCAACTTTTGTGTTCACAGCTTTTGAACAGTGAGATGAAACAGAAAGTACACATAAAACAGTTCTGTTGAACACCCAGGTACAATAGTTGTCTCGAGGGATAGCACTTCTGCAATTCTTTGAATTGATTAGTTGAATTATCTGCATTTTCTATGGAATACCATTTTTACTTGAACAGATGACTAACTATCATCAGTCAGACTTGAGTATCTGACAGTCTCTTGATAATGAACGAAGTGAGCCTGTCACTAGAGGGAAAAACAATCAACAGAATTTGTTGCCAATGACCAAATTCAAGCTTTCAAATGAAAATTAGAATTTTGGAAACATGTATTTGCTACCGTAAGCATGACAGCTTGGCAATACTCAATGATTTTTTGATGAAATTGGGATGAAATTAATGAATGTGAGTCTTTGATATAATATTACAAAATGCATCGACTTATGGAAGACCTGCATAACTCAATGACCCAATATTGTCCACTGCATGACGATGCAAAATCGCGCATGAGTAAAAAAAATCCATTCAAAGAGCTAGAGAGACTAATGGATTTTAATGTAACAGTATGAATAGTTCATTAATATGACATCGGATTCTACATTGTTACTAACCTTTAAGAAACCACCAATTTTTGAGTTTGGTGTAGTATTAAAGAAGAAAATCCACAGTTATCTGAAAAGGCTATTAAAATAGTCCTCCCTTTTCCAATTACAAATCTGTGAGGCCAGATTTCTTCATACACTTCAATTCAAACAACATATTGCAACAGATTGAATGCAGAAGCAGATATGAGAATCCAGCTGTGTTCTAGTAAGCCAAAAATTAAAGAGGCTTGCAAAAATGTAAAACAATGACATTCTTCTCACTAAAATTGCATTTTGGAAGATGTAGTTAGTTTTCATTAAAATGTTATTTATGTTAACAGGTCCTGGATTTATTATTTTTTGATGAATTAATATAGAATTTTAAATTTTTCCTATTTTTAATTTCTAATACAGTAAATATTTACATACATAACCCATATAAACACAAGCTCAATGAGTCTTTAATAATTTTTAAGAGTAAAAAGGAGTCCTGAAACCAAAAATTTGAGAACTACAGCTTTACAGAAGCCTGTCATTCCTGATAGCCCAAGCAGTCAGGCAAAAGGAGAATTTATTTCTAGGTTGTCAAGATTCATTACCGTCAAAGTAATGTTACTGCATTTTCCCCTTTATCCTTCTCCAAGTTAGCAGTAAAATGTTCTCCAAAAAAATAAAATAAAATTATGCAAGCAAATATGAAGCTAAAATTTATCAAGCTCTTGAGGAATATTTAAAGCCAAGTTATCTGACATTGTCATATGCTAATATCATATTTTAGTCATTTAATTTAAAAAATACTGTTATTCAAATTTTGCCGTTTCTAATCCAAAGCGTCCCTGACAATAGCAAATTGTCACATTAATAAAGATGTTTTGATGAAAATTTAAACTCACCTGTAAATACATTTGGATGAGGAAAGTTAATAACAATAAGCTTCATAACCATTTCGGGATAACAGATGGCACTGAGCCAAGCAATCATTCCCCCCCAGTCGTGGCCAATAAGAACACATTTGCTATATCCTGTAATGGAGAAACAAATGTTGACATCTTTGAAAAGAAACAGGCGGATGCATCATTACCTCACATAAAATGGGTACATTTCTGAAAATAATCTTCCCATAACCTGATTGTAACTAGGCACTTCATGTAGATACTGAGTTTGGTGTTTCCAAAACCTGTATATTCAAACCACCTAAGTAGCTTTTTAGAAAATTTAGATGTCCAATCTCCATTCTAGACCTACAGAGTTAGAATCTCTCCCAGGAATTTATATTAAAAAAACCAAAATCTGAAATAGCTAGCCTAGCTCTTGTCCCACGAAACTGAGTTTGGGAAACCATGGTAAAGATTACACATAATTAGGTCATAAGCAAGATTATATTATATCATTGATTTGCCTAGAAATTGCATGAAGACAAATTTAGGCTAAATCTGACTGAATCACCACAAAGATGAATGAGACATGGCTATTGGAAATCGGTGTCTTTGAGTCTATTTTATTGTAATCAGACTAAGTGACAACACTGCATTGACACCCCCAGACCTCATTCATTTTTTTTCTTCTTTTAGAATATTGGCCTGATCTATGCTCTCATTAGATTATTGTAGAAAGGGCTTTAATTTGATTTCATGGCTTTCTCACTATATTGGCTCCATTAACATACCACAGTAGCAGCTGGGTTTTAGTCAAAAGAGGTGTAGTGGATTCGATTATTGTTAAAAAGTATTTACTCCTCTCCTCTCCCCACTGCCATAAAAGGAATCTACCTTATGACCTCTTTGATATTAGACTTAGCCGTGTGATTTGCTGTGGTGGTATGGTGGGTGTATGATTTGACTTTGGGCTCAGCCATATGATTTGCTTTGACCAATGAGCTGCAAGCAGAAACTTGAAATATGCTTCTGCAGCTGGGCTCATGCTCTTGCCATTTCCACCACCGCCAGTAGAAGAAGAGCTACCACTAGGTAGCTACTCCCCTTTAGCTTGGGCTCCAGTCCAACTCAGAGGGAGAAGCCAGTCCCAGCAAGACCTGTAACCTGAGGCAAAGACTCAGGGGTCCAGGCTACACTTGAGTTGCACATCCATAAGAATACGAATAAATGCTTATGGCTATATACCACTGAGTTTGGGATGTTTGTTACACAATAATAATGTGGCACTAGTTGATCAATACAAGAAAGACCGTGTAAATGCTTCCGCATCTTGTAACATTTTAAAATGAATATTTAGATATGGGTTCTGAAGAAATAAATTTTCTGAGTACAAGAATCAAACTTCCAATAATTAGTTCTGAAAATAATAAATTGTATATATTATCTATTTTTAAAAACAAATTTTGAAAGTCATTCTTGGCTGGTGGACTGAATAGTTATTTCATATTGAAATATGAAAATAATAGTATTATTTTCAATTTCCTCTATAAATATTTTCAGCTGTACACTCGAAACCATGGTGACAGGATCCAGACAACAATTCAGGTAAATGGAAAATGCTGCCTCCCAAGAAATGAGGTTACCAATTCAGTTTGTTGAATGTTAGTCCCTTAAAAAAGGATTAATACTGTCTTTTTTTTAAACTGACCTACCTAAAGAGTCCAAAATATCCTTTACATCTGTAATTAGACAGTCCAATTTATAATTCTCTCGATGAATGGGAGCATCTGTTTCTCCATAGCCTCTCAAATCAAGTGCTACAACTCGATATTCACTTTTAAATTCCCTTAGTTGGTGACGCCAAGAATACCTGCAGGAAATAAGAAACATTAAAAATACTGTAGTAACTAATCCAAAGAGTTACATTCCAGCTTTTCTAAGTGGATAACTGTAAGAAACTTTTTACATTAAGAAAGGTTATATTGGGGTGCCTGGGTGGCTCAGTCAGTTAAGTGTCCTACTTTAACTCAGGTCACGATCTCCTGGTTCATAAGTTCAAGCCCCTGGGTTGGTCTCTGTGCTGACAGCTCAGGGTCTGGAGCCTGCTTCGGATTCTGTGTCTCCCTCTCTCTGCGCCTCCCTCTGCTCATGCTCGCTCGCTCACTCTCTCTCTCTTTCTCTCTCAAGAATAAACAAACATTAAAGAAATTTTTAAAACAAAAGTTATATAGCTGTGTGTGAGCCAGAGGAAGGGACATGTTTGAGAAGGGCATAGTGATGTTCTTTGTTAAAATTTATCGTTATTTTTTTACCAGCTCCAGTGAGATATAACAAACGGCCAATATTTACAGAAACTACAAAATATATGACACTAAAACAAATATACTTATTTTTAAAATTTTTTTAAAGTTTATTTTTGAGAAAGAGAGACAATGCAAGTGGGGGAGGGGCAGAGAGAGGGAGATTCAGAATTGAAGCAGGCTCCAGGATCCTAGCTGTCAGCACAGAGCCCGATGCAGGGCTCCAACTCACCGGCCACAGATCATGACCTGAGCTGAAGTCAAATGCTTAACTGACTGAGCCACCCAGGTGCCCCTAAAACCAATACACTTCTATAAGTACTTAAGAAATCAATTTCTAAGCTTTTCTTAAATAATGCTGACAGCTCTCAGGGAATCTGTACTTACAAATGCTTCTGTATTGCAGAACCATGTGATTCATAAAAAAAAATTATGAGATGAAAATATATTTCCCTAAAAAGTAGATTTATTCACTTTACTCCACTGTAAATATGGCTCTGAGTTTTAGTAATAACAATTAACTTATGGGTGAAAAAGAAGATTTTTAAAAAAGATTACCACTGAAAGAATCCAGTATAACAGCTGCTTAAGATAAACTTGTTTGCTAAAACAAAACTCTTCTGTGGAGAAGATCCTGAAGGAGTACAAGCAAGTGTGACATTAAAAACATTTAACAGGGGCGTCTGGGTGGCTCAGTCAGTTAAGCCTTTGACTCTTGGTTTCAGCTCAGGTCATGATCTCATGGTTCGTGGAATTGAGTCCTGTGGCAGGCTCTATGCTGACAGCCGGAAGCCTGCTTGGGATTCTCAGTCTCTCAATCTCTGTCTGTCTCTCTGTCTCTGTCTCTCTCTCTCTGTCTCCTCCTCCTCCCCCCCCCAGTTGTGTGTATGAGCGCTGTCTCTCTTTCTCAAAATAAATAAATAAAGTTTAAAAACTAAACAAAGTAAAATAAACCATTTAACAGCCAAAATGGCACTGACACTGACCAATTAGAATGGCCAGAGTGCTCCTGCCAAGTCCTGGGGGGGTTCTGCAGGGCCAGGTAACCCCCCTGTGCTTGATCATGGAACTGCATTATTAAATGAAATACAGAGATCTGTGAGATTTTCTTTTCTTTCTTTCTTTTTTTTTTAAGATTTTTTTTTTAGTAATCTCCACACCCAACGTGGGGTTCACACTTACAACCCCAAGATCAAGAGTTGCATGCTCTACCAACTGAGCCAGCCAAGGCACCCTGGTCAGTGAGATTTTCTTCAAATAGGCAAAATCATTTGGATAACAAACAGGGAAACAACAACAACAACAAAAAAGACATGGATTTTTCAAAGTGATTCATGTTGTGGAATTCCAAATATGCATTTAAAAAATGGATCTGTACGCATATCTGTTCATGGAAAGAGTGTAGAATTATCTGACACAAGCCAACCAGGAGAAAAGATTTTTGGAGTGCAATAGTCAAGTGTATACAGGGATCTGAGATTACAAACTATTGGTGAAAAAGACTTCAATGTCAAGGGACACAAAGCAGTAAGAGCAATGAAACAAAGTATGTACTTTACATAAACAGGTCATCAGGAAGAGTGTCAGATGTGGATATAGAATCTTTGATCTGGCATTAGAATATCTATGATTTGTGAAAATCTACAAAACCATTACCAATTAAGACATATTTGAAAATGTTAATAAAAAGTGTTTCTTAGAGAGGTCATAGCAATTCTATTAAGTGTGTCTTTGGGCTGTAACAAATAAAGCAGTTTGTTACCTTAAGGATACTTGTCTGTCAACACATATATTATTTTTCTCATTAGCCTTACTTCAGATTTTCAATTGATATTTTTTATGTCTTTGTAACTGGAGCCCAACTCTTCCCTCTTTAGGGATTACCTCATTCCCAATCAATAAAGTTCTGCAGATTTAATCTTTTAAATATTTATTTAATCACTTTTCCCATCCATCCCTCCTATCATTACCTTAATTCAGGCTTCCATTAATGCAGCACTCTATCGATTGATCTATCTGTATTTCATCCCCCTTAGCTCGACCTTCTACAAACCAGAGTGAGGTTGCAAAAACAAACTCTGTCATGTGATTTCCCTGCTTAACATCTTTTCTCGAACCCCTATTACACACGTATCTCAGACATACTGTGAGTTTGGTTCCAGACCACTGCATAAAGCAAAATATCACAATAGAGTAAGTTAAATGAATTTTTGGTTTCCCAGTACACATAAGTTATGTTTACATTGTAGTCTATTAATTGTGCAATAGCATTATGTCTAAGAAACAATATATATATCTTAATTTAAAAAGTACTGCTTGTGGGGTGCCTGGATGGCTCAGTTGGTTTAGCGTCTGACTTCAGCTCAGGTCATGATCTCATGGTTTGTGGGATCAAGCCCTGCATCAGGCTCTGCACGGACAGCTTGGAGCCTGCTTGGGATACTCTCTCTCTCTCTCTCTCTCTCTCTGCCCATCCCCTGCTCTCTCTCTCTCTTAAAAATAAATAAATAAATATTTTTTAAAAAGAATAAAGAAAAAGTATTGCTTGTATAGAATTGCTGAAATGCTATATTGTATACCGGAAACTAATATAACACAGTATGTTAACTACACTGGAATTAAAGTGAAAAACATAATAAAGTCAAACAAAAAGAAAAAGAAAAATACTTTCTTGCTAAAAATGTGCTACCCATCATCTGAATTTTCAGTGACTTGTAATCTTTTTGCTGGAGGGTCTTACCTCAATATTGATGGCTGCTGACTGATCAGGGTGGTGGTTGCTGAAGGTTGGGATGGCTGTGGTAATTTCTTACAATAAGACAGCAATGAAGTTTGACACATCAGTTAACTCGTCTTTCACAAATGATTTCTCTGTAGCATGGGATGCTGTTTGATAGCATTTTACCCACTTTCCAAATTGGAGTCAGTCTTCTCAAACCCTGCCTCTGCTTTATCAACTAAGTTGATATAATATTCTAAATCCTCTATTGTCATTTCAACAATCTTCACAGCATCTTCACCAGGAGCAGATTCCATCTCAAGAAGCCACTGTCTTTGTTCATCCGTAAGAAGCAACTCCTCATCCATGAAAGTTCGATCATGAGATCACAGCCATTCAGTCACGTGTTCAGGCTCCACTTTCCGGTCTAGTTCTCTTGCTGTTTCCAACACACCTGCTATTACTTCCTTCACTGAAGTCCTGAGCCCCTCCAAGTCATCCATGAGGATGAGAACCAACTTCTTCCACCCCTGCTCATGTTGACATTTTGACCTCTTCCCGTGAATCATCAATGTTTTTAATAGCATCTAAAATGGGACTATTCCAGGAGGTTTTCGATGGACTTTGCCCAGATCCATCAGAGGAATCACTATCTATAGCAACTACAGCCATACGAAATCTATTTCTTAAATAATAAGACTTCAAAGTCTAAATGACTTCTTGATCCATGGGAAGCATAATGGATGTTGTGTTAGCAGGCATGAAAACAACACCAATCTGGTTGTATGTCTCCGTCAGAGCTCCTGGGTGTCCAGGCGCATTGTCAATGAGCAGTAATATTTTGAAAGAAATCTTTTTTTCTGAGCTGTAGGTCTCAACAGTGGGTTTAAAATATTCAGTAAACTATGTTTTAAACAGATGTGCTGTCATCTAGGCTTTGTTTTTCCATTTATAGAAAACAGGCCGAGTGGATTTAGCATAATTCTTAAGGGTCCTAGGATTTTCAGGATAATCAATGAGCATTGGCTTAAACTTCTCAAGTCACCAGCTGGATTAGAAACAAGAGAGTCAGACTGTCCTTTGAAGCTTTGAAGCCAAGTATTGACTTTTCCTCTCTAGCTAACAAAGTCCTGGGAGGCATCTTCTTTCAATAGAAGGCTACCTGTCCACATAGAAAAGCTATTGTTTATTGTAGCCACATTCATGAGTTATCTGAGCTGAACCTTCTTGATTACTTGCTGCAGCTTCTACATCAGCACTTGCTGTTTTACCTTGCACTTCTCTGTTACAGAGATGGCTTCTTTACTTGAACCTCATGAACCAAACTCTTCTATCTGCAAATTTCTTCTGCAGCTTCCTCACCTCTCTCACTCATCATGGAATTGAAGAGAGTTAGGGCCCTGTTTTGGATTAGGCTTTGGCTGAAGGGAATGCTATGGCTGGTTTGATCTTCCATCCAGATCATAAAAACTGTCTCTATACCAAAAATAAGGCTGTTTCTTTCTTATCATTTGTGTGCTCACTGGAGTAGCACTTTTAATTTCAAAAACTTTTTCATAGTATTCGTAACTTGGCTAACTGGCACAAGAGGCCTAGCTTTTGGCCTGTTTTGGCTTTTGACATGCCTTAATCATTTCTGGCTTTTGATTTAAAGTGAGCGATGTGCAACTCTTCCCTTCACTTTAACACTTAGAGGCCTTTGTAGGGTTATTAATTGGCCTAATTTCAATACTGTTGTGTCTCAGGAAGAGAGAGACACAAGGAGAGGAAGGAAGATGGGGGAGTGGCCTACTGGTGAAGCAGTCAGAACACACACAACGTGTATCATCAAGTTCACCGTCTCATATAGGTGTGGTTTGTGGCATCTCCAAAACAATTACAGTAGTAACATCACAGGTCACTGATCACCGACTGTCATAACAAATATGATTATAATAATGAAAACATTTGAAATACTCCAAGAATTACCAAAATGTGATACAGAGACATAAAGTGAGAAAATGCTCTCGGAAAAATGATTTCAATAGAGTCATGCATGACACAGGGCTGCCACAAACCTTCAATTTGTAAAAAACACGGCATTGTGAAGCACTATAAAACAAGGTACACCCATACTCATAACATGCAGCCCAAGTTCGTCATGCTGGCAGACAAAAACCTCTAAGGTTTGACTATTGCCCAATCTTCCAGCCTAATTACTTTACAGTCTTTGTCATTTGCTAGATAATAAAAAGAGCTAGCATTTATATCATTCTCACTACATGCCAGGTACAATTCTAAGTGTTTCACATATAGTAACGTTGATCTCCAAAACAAAACTATGAAGTAGATATTATTATTATCTCCACATTAGAGCTAAAGAAACAAAAACATAGAGAGGTTAATTGTCTTGCCGAAGGTCACAGAATTAGCAAATAGCAGAGCCAGGATTCAAACCCTGGTAGTCCGGCCTGAGTCCATGGTACACTGCCCTTACAGTGCTAAGGCTTTCAGTGAGTAACGCAGTGCTGCTTTTTGCTTTTGACTTTGTTCACCAGATTTCCTTTGTCTGAAACATCATCCTTCTCCACCATTCCCCTGGTCCTCACAATCCCTGCTCTTCTGCTTCACTGAACTCCTTACACTGAGCACGTCCACTTCCAGGAGACTTCTCAGGCCCCCACCTTTACAGGTGAGTAGGGTGCCCCTTCCTACTCTCCCACTTGTACATACACTTTTCAGCCTACTGGGCATGTGTGTTATCATGGTCTGGGGTTGTCTGGTGCTTCCACTCAACTGGGAGCTCCCTCAGCTGTCAGAATGTTTAGTGTAGGTGCTCACTAAAGATGTGTTGAATAAGTGAAACAGCGAATGAATGAAAGCCCTGAATCCTGACAGTGCTAGAAGTACCAGATGTTCAATAAAGCTTGAACCATAAGACAATGACAACTAAAGTTCCCAAGTTTCTGCTGGGAAATTTATATTCAGTGTCCATGAAAATGTGCATTATTTTAATATCTTAAGTATCTGTGTCTTCATTTAGAATTCATTTAATTAGTTGCAGCACCTGAGTGGCTCAGTCAGTTGAGCATCTGACTTTGGCTTAGGTCATGATCTCAAGGTTTGTGGTTTCAAGCCCCACGTTGCTCTCTGTGCTGACAGTAGCCAAACCTGCTTCAGATTCTCTGTCTCTCTTCTCTCTCTCTCTCCCCTTCCTGTGCTCGCGCACTCTCTCAAAAATAAACATTAAAAAAAAGGAAGTTTTTAAATGTTTGTTTATTTTTGAGAAAGAGAACACAAGCGGGGGAGGGGTAGGAAGAGGGGACAGAGGATCCAAAGTGGGTTCCATGCTGACAGCAGAGCTGATGCAGGGCTCCAACTCATGAAACATGAGACCACAGTTGAACACCCCCCCTCCCAAATTTATTTATTGGAGATTTCAAGGTAGAAATTTGACCCAAAATAATGTGTAGAATACTGCAATATTTTACATTTAAAATTTCATTAGAGATTATGCAAACATAATACTTGAATATTTCATTCTCTTATTAATAATTTAAACTGCTTACAAATAAATTCAACTATTGCTGTTATCCATGAGAGGAATCAAACAACATCTCAAACATTTCTAAGAAATAGGGCAGCTGGTGGGGTACCTTCGTGGCTCAGTCGGTTAAGCCTCTGTCTCTTAGTTTCAGCTCAGGTCATGATCTCATGGTTCATGAGTTCAAGCCCCACATCCTGCTCTGTGCTGATGGTGTAGAGCCTTCTTGGCGTTCTCTCTCTCTCTGTCTCTCTCTCTCTCTCTGCTCCTCTCCTGCTCTCTCTCTCTCTTAAATAAACTTATTTAAAAAAAGAAATAGGGCAGCTGCTATCTTAATTAATTGTAAATTTTTAAAAATGTAATCTTCCCAGAATTCATAAATAAAGCATATTTGATTCACACTTTAAACTGAAAAAGAAATCACCCCCAGTGAGATTGATGGCATTTCATTCATATGAGATAAAACAAAAACGACCCCTTGACATAGAAATGAAACATAGTACCAAATCAGTAACTCCTAAATATATTACGAATAAACAAAGCTAGCTATTTTCATCCACATTTTTTTTTTCTAGGACCTTTAGGTTATAGCAGAAGACACTTTTGAAAAAGCAGCCTCTTTCCTAGTGATTACTCTTGACATAAGAGGGCTCCTGGTTTACCAGGCTAGTCACATTCAGATACAGAATATCCTTTTCCCCTTCACAACAGAAAAAAGGCCATAGTCGTCAGTCCTCTGTGCTCAGCTGTGCGTACGAAGAGCCCTCCCTTGCCTCAGCACTTGAGTAATGACGAATGCGCTCCGTACAGCTGGTGATGAAGACAACTCAAAAGAAACTGCCTGCATCAGCTCCAAATATTTTTAAAAGCGATGCAAATTGAGGTGGAGAGAGAGTGGGAGAAAAACCATCTTCTGACAATTTTATTTTGGGATAATTTAGCTAAAATTCTCATAGATGTATCTTGTTTGATGTTTCCTTTAGCTTTTAAGAAAGAAGACCCAGAATTCTTATTATTTCTATGTAACATCTAATATTAAATGTCACCAATTCTCAATAGCTATTCTTAGGTAATGATGATAAATACAGATAATGTATTGCATTTGTATAGTGCTTTTCTGTTTAAAATCATTTTGAGGCCAATTTAGGATTATTTAGGATTCAGGATATTTAGGATTATTTTGTTTTCACAGTATCAAATATTCTGATCTACTCGATCTACAAATAAGCTTATAATGTGTATTTACGCAAAATTTGGTTGATAGAAGAATAATATTTATACCCATTTTAAAAAATTATTTTAAGTGTATTTACTTTAAGAGAGATAAAGAGTAAGTGGGGGAGGCACAGAGAAAGAGGGAGAGAGAGAATCCCAAGCAGGATCCACGCTGTCAGCACAGAGCTCCAAGTGGAGCCAGTACCCACGAACTGTGAGATCATGACCAGAGCTGAGATCGAGTGTTGGACACTTAACCAATTGAGCCATTTATACTTATAATGTAAAGTTACATTGGCTTGAAATGTCAAAATTTTTTGTCTTGCTGTTTATGGCCTTTTTAAAACTTTTTTTGATGTTTATTTACTTTTTGGAGAGAGAGACAGACAGAGTGTGAGCAGGGCAGGGGCTGAGAGAGAGAGGGAGACACAGTATCCGAAGCAGGCTCCCGGCTCTGAGCTGTCAGCACAGAGCCCGACACGGGGCTCAAACTCACAAACTGTAAGATCATGACCTGAGCCAAAGTCAGAGGCTCAGCTGACTGAACCACCCAGGCACCCATGCTGTTTTTGGCTTTTAAAGAAGACAGAGGGGCACCTGGTTGGCACAGTCAGTTGAGCATCCAACTTCAACTCCTGGTTGGTGTGTTTGAGCCCCACGTCAGGCTCTGTGCTGACAGCTCAGAACCTGGAGCCGGCTTCAGACATATATGTCTTTCTCTCTCTCTCTCTCTCTGCTCTTTCCCTACTTCCATTCTGTCTGTGTCTCTCTCAAAAAAAAAAAACATTAAAAATTTTTTTTAAAGAAGATAGAAATGTAGAGTGCCTAGGTGGCTCAGTCAGTTAACCATCCAACTCTTGGTTTTAGCTCAGGTCATGATGTCATGGTTTTGTGGGTTCAAGCCCTGCATTGGACTCTGCACTAGCAGCTTGGAGCTTGCTTGGGATTATCTCTCTTTCTCTGTCCCTCCCCCAACTAGTGTTGTCTCTGTCTCTCTCAAATAAATAAATAAATAAATAAATAAATAAATAAATAAATAAACTTAAGAAAAAAAAAAGATGAAATGCCAGAAAAGAGGCTTTGGGGAAAAGAGAAGGGAAAGCCAAGAGAGACTTGAAATGGCTTAATCAAAACAGCTTTGTCCTGAAGTCTGAATCTGTCTTTTTGCTGAATGGAGTGCCTGACTAGATTCCTAATAAGTAATAGTGGTGATTTGATTGGAAGAAAAGACAAAGTAAGACTCAACATAGAAGTCTTGGTTTAGGGTATGATATAGTCAAACAGAGGTGTCCGATTTACAGCCATGTCCTTGTAGTTGCTTTAGGACTTTTCCTGAACAAGTAGGTAGGTTTCAGATTAACAGCTGGCAAAGCTCAGTGAATTCAGTATGGTCTATTTGAGTAACCTAGTTATCAAGGAGTTCATTGTTGTTGTTTTTAAATCTCCTGGAGTAACACAACCAAGATCTGACTTTACTGGAGCAAGTGGGAATGGTGTCCAGGGGCCAGTGCTGGGCAGGCGTCTCCTAGGCTGTCCCATTCGCCGAAGATTAGAGGACATGTACAAGAATCGCCAGGCATTTCTATTTTGCAGAAGGACTCTATGGAGAGTAAATAATGGAACAATGATATGAAATATGTATAAAAGTATCATTCTTAAAATATGACAGAGGGCATCTACTGTCCTAAATGGAAAGGGCATCACTGCTATTTGCCATTTCTTTGAAACAATTACCAAGTGGTTCAAGAGGTTGTAGGTTTATTTTTATCTGCATGGTAGACCGTTCCACATGTAAAGAAGTGAAGTTCCAAGAGAGAAAAGAACATGGACAAGTACTAGGGTTGGTGCAAGGTTGAGAGACAGAAAAGCTTTTAAATCTTTTCTCTCTAAAAAGTTGAATATCAACCCCTACCCCAACAGATCATGAATTTTATTTAGAATGATGATCCAAAATGTTAAAGTGAGGTGTTCTTTTTTAAAAATTTTTTTTAATGTTTATTTATTTTTGAGACAGAGAGAGACAGAGCATGAGTGGGGGAGGGGCAGAGAAAGAGGGAGACACAGAATCCGAAACAGGCTCCAGGCTCTGAGCTGTCAGTACAGAGCCCGATGTGAAGCCCGAACTCACAGACCGCGAGATCATGACCTGAGCCGAAGTGGGAGGCTCAACCGACTGAGCCACCCAGGCGCCCCTAAAGTGAGGTGTTCTAACATTGTTAGCTAAGTTTTTAAAACCCTCTTGAATGTTTCTATAGAGTGTGAAATTTGAAGGATGAAAATCAGTATATATTATCAGGCGATTATTGTTTCTCTATACTGAGAACGAGTCTCTTCTATACTTTGAAGTTCAAAACCAAGGTGTGCCTTAGGTTTAAATGAGATGATATACACAAAACACTTTAGAAGAGTACCTGGCACACAGTAAATGGTTAGTAAACATTAACTATCATCATCATCATCATCATCATCATCATCATCATCATCATCACCAGAATCAGGAAAGTACCTTTTTATAGGTCTGGGACAATGGCCTGTCCCCAAATTCTTCATTACTATCACTCTTTTTTTTTTTTAAATTTAAATCCAAGTTAGTTTACATAGTATAACAATTATTTCAGAAGTAGAATTTAGTGACTCATCGCTTACATATCACACCCAGTAAAAAGCACCCTCCTTAATGCCCTTCACCTATTTAGCCCATCCCCCCAACCCCACTCCTCAAGCAACCCTCAGTTCTCTGTATTTAAGAGTCTCTTATGGTTTGCCTCCCTCTCTTCTGTTACTCTTAATTTCCTTCCCTTCCTTCATGTTCATCTGTTGTTTTTCTGAAATTCCACGTATGAGTGAAATCATATGATAGTCGCCTTTCCCTAACTGACTTATTTCACTTAGCATAATACACTCTAGCTCCATCCACATCGTTGCAAATAAGATTTCATTCATTTTGATCGCCGAGGAATATTCCATTGCTTTACTATCACTCTTAAACCTAGAATTCCACTACCACATATTCTTCACTTCCTTTAAAGTTTTAAGGGTTTTGAAAAAAAAATTTTTTAAAAAGGGAGGGCACCTGGATGGCTCAGTTGGTTAAGGCTCTGGCTTTGGCTCAGGCCATGATCTTGTGGTCATGAGTTCGAGCCCTGCATCAGGCTCAGTGCTGACAGCACAGAGCCTGGAGCCTGCTTCAGGTTCTCTCTCTCTCTCTCTCTCTCTCAAAAATAAACATTAAACAAATAAAAAGATTTTGTATCATCTAAAGTCCCGATTCAAAATGCAGCTAGCTCTCAAAGAGGTATGATCTCAATGAACTTTAGTTAATACTTCATCAGTGAAAGCGACGTTATTAATAAATGCATGGAGGGCATCAGTGCTGGCACACATCTCCACACTGAGTGAATGAGAATGAAGAAAAGGAAACATTTATTGAGTATTCTCTGGGGCTATGTAAAAGGCCTTCTGCATATTTTGCCTCTCTTTATCTTCACAACAACTCTGCGAGATTATTGCTGATGACGGTGCAGGATCCTGCAGCAAGTAAGTGATTAAGCCAGAATTCACCGCCCATGTTACTTTCTGCAGATTTGACTAAGACTCCAGACTTCCGTCTTCTTGTGAGCCAATCATTTCCAGCACTCCACTAAACGAGTCCACATACATATGCTTGAATTGCACTGGGCTGTTTACCACCTAATTAAGTTGTCTCCAGATGGAAGAACAGATAAAAGTTTAACATGAAAACGACTTATGTTTATTCATGCAGGCAAATCCAAGGGGAGAAAAATCTTCATGAAGGGAATATCTTAGAAAAAAACATCTATAGACTTTTTGCTCTGGAAAAATGATGAGGTAAATGGGGTTTTGCCATCCTTCATTCTTTTCTTCAATGCCTAATACTTCCTAGTGTGCTGACATTCTCAATGTATTTATTAATAAAATCTCATTCACTGATAAAGTATCAACTAAAATGTATTAGGGTCAGACCTCTTTCAGAACAAGGTGCTTTTTAAATCAGGACTTTGGATAACATGAAGTCTTTATACCTGTGAAGGAGGTGCAGAATATGTAATGGTGAAATTTTAGGTGTTAAGAGTGATAAGGCAGAAATTCGGAGACAGGACACTGTCCCAGACCTTTAAAAAGATACTACATATTCTGCCTTTCCATCAGCTCAGAGAATATGATTTTTCATCCATATCTTATAGTTTGTGAACTGTCTCGAGATTATAGCTCTGTGTTATCAAAAATCCAGGTTTCTTTTTACCACCAAATGTAGCATCTTTTAAAAAGATACTCAGTTTTTTAAAATTTATTTTTGAGAGAGAGAAAGAAGAGGGCAGAGAGAGATAGAGAGAGAGAGAGAGAATCTGAAACAGACTTCACACTGTCGGCACTGATGCAGGGCTGGAACACACGAACTGTGAGATCATGACCTGAGCTGAAACCAAGAGTCAGACGCTTAACCGACTGAGCCACCCGAGCACCCCAAGATATCCTTTTTTTTAAAGTCTAGTCATATCTTGTTTTCATCTGTACTCACACTCAAAGGAGAACAAAACATTTTCTCCTAGGTAACTAACAACTATGTATTTTTGGTTATAGGTCTTTTCTTAATGTGAAATATTCAGGTCCTTCATTTGTCCGGCATTCATATGAGCCTGTTGCTACGTGCTGGGGAAATAATTCGTTCTCAATTTCCATGAGCTTCCTCTCTTTTTTCACCTTCCCCTCACCCCAGGCTTCACCCAAAGCTTCCAGATAACAGGCACTCTATGCCTTTGGTTTCTTTCAAATCTCTTTTTCCTACCCACTGTTGGATTTTGCTGGCAGTAATTATTATAAAAACTGTTTTGTAGCTAGTTCAGAAATTTTAAACACTAAACCATACTTCTTTTAATTCTCAAAAAAAAAAAAAAAGGCTGGTACTATGCACATTCCTTTAGAATAGAAGGAAAACTAATTCCTGTGATTCAGGAACATGAAAGAAGGATGACTGGGGAAGTGGACACAGAGTAAGGTCTATGAAAAGCCATAACAAGAAAATGATCTTGTGATAAGACAAGGAAAAGTTGGTTGGCAAGTTTACCAGAATTCTGGAAATCCATGAAGCAGCAGCATAAGTGGTTTGCCTCTTTCACCAGCAGCAACATAATGAAATCTTAACCCCGAATCCTGCAGTAGAAAATAGAGGGCATGGGATTTTAGTGATATCTTGTGTCGATGGTCAAACGCATTTAGTATTTCCATTTCATTAAAGAAAAAACTTGCATTATTTCTAATATCAGGAAATAAAATAAATATTATTAAATTTCAAAAAGAAAAAAAATCTGATGATTTATCATTAGGGTAAATTAGATTTACTTTTCTAAACATTACCCTTTGTAGTACCTTCCCCCTTCCCTTCTCATTTTACTTACAAGGTCAGTTTATATGTTGTAAGCTTTTGGAACAATGTCACAATTTGTGACTTTCATCTTACCGATGTGTCACATTCCATCTCATTCAAATTCTGCAGGACATGTAAATAGTTCTGATCCGAATTTATATTCCTGCCATGTTTACCTCCTAGTCGTATACTTTTCTCAGCTTGCCCGTCAAGAGCTCTGCCATCAGTTATATAATTCACACCTCCTTTCCTTATTTTTAGTTCTCTCCTTCCCACATTATTATTTTAAGTTGAGAGTTGTATGTACCGTTCCCCTAGCTTCCTGCTCATGTCATGTCAATGTATTTCTAACAGCAGAAGGCTCTGAGTGCTCAAGACTTTTCTCTGCGTGCGGGAGACAAGACTGCCCAAGGAAAACGAAAAGCATAGGGGTGAGTCAGGAATATAGCAAATACAAGGCAAACTGAAAAGAGGAAAATGGAGGAAAAAAAGCAAGAAAGGAAAACAAAAACTCAGAAAGAAGTGAAGAAAGAAACCAAGAACCAAAAGCTGAGCACAGAGACTGGGTTTTATATCCAAGCAAGGGGGTTTTTGGATGTGAATAAATATTAAAAGTTCGATTAATTCAACCCCATCATTTTGACAGGTTAGGAAATCGAAGTTAAAAGATACTAACACAGGTCATACAGGTGGTCGGGAGCGAGGCTGTGACCAGAACCCATTTTCTTCTACTTTGCAGGACAATATTCTTTCCACTCCATGGTTCTGTCTCTGGGGCAACTCTTAAGGTTGCCAAGATCAGAGGAAAAGCATTATGAGGAATTCCAGATGATTCTTTCTCACTGCTTTTCTTCTCAGGTTGGACCAAGATAACGAACCTGACTTTGCCCTCAATTGCAGAATGTCTTTCTAGAAGTTCAGTGACTTCCGTTACTGATGATGAATCTTGGCCACTGGATTGGTTTTAGTGAACAAATACTTTATTGCATTTACCATGTACTAGGCACTAAGTTTTTGGTTATTTGTTTAAAAAATTTTTTCCAAATATTAATTCCTTTCATTCTCATATCAACCCCAGACTGAATAACGGTAAGAAAAAAAGTGCCCTTGGTCTTTTGAACTCTAGCTGCTGGACACTCTAGCTCCTAATAGGAATCCGCCACTTGGTGACATAAATATCCCCTCATGTGAGGCTAGTTTTGAAAGCCCTGTGAGTCAGACTGCAGGGTGTATCTCTTCACCACCTGGAGCCCCAGGAAATGGAATATCCGTGGACTATCAGGAGGCTTGGGACAAGCATGAACACAAATGCATGGTTGACATTTACTTTTTATTCCCTTCCTTTGGTCTCTGACTTCGTAAGTCTGCTTCCTTGCCCACAAACATACACCACTTATTTATTGTTTCACGCTGGTTAGGTCATCTGTGAATGCTCTATTCCGCTACTCTGAATAAAGTCTATTTCCAATGACTTACTCTATTTACTCTTTCGATCTCTAAAATTTGGGCAAGGACAGCCTTGTGAGACAGTAGGGCGCCTAGGAACAATCCCCTACATCTGATCTGAGCTCTAAAGGGCAAAAAGGTGACCCGAGGCAGCCTTCCCTTTCAGGGAGCGGAATTATTCTGGGTTGTTGTGGTGGAGCAGGAGGGGACAGTAATATATATAGGACCCTAATGAAAGACTCTCCACATAACCTATTCTCAGTCTCTCTCTCTCTCTCTCTCTCTCTCTCTCTCTCTCTCACACACACACACACACACACACACTGAGGCCCGACCCCTCTCCCGCCACACCTCACCCCGCTTGCTGCCCCTCAGCATCTGCCCTGTCCCCACCGCGCGCTCTGGCAACCAGGAACCCTAAGGGACGCTGGGCGTCATGGAAGGAGCAGCCCCGCGCTCTGCTCTCACGGCGGTCACGTTCCCTCCCGACACCGCCGGGCCGCGCCGGCCTTCACCTTGATCCGCACGTAGCAGTGGGTACCCAAAGAGGGGTCGTTCAAACACGCGGGGGGGTGTTCCCGGGCGACCCTCCGGAAGGTCTGCGCGGGTCCCTTGCCGATGCTCCACAAAAGTTTGAGCAGGTAGATGGAGGCGCAGAGCCCGCAGTAGCAGTAGACCAGGGACCAGAAGAGCAGGGACCGGATCGTGACCGTCAGGCGGAGCAGGCAGTCCCGCAGCCTCGCCATCGGGCGGGGCCGGCGGCGGGGCCCGCTGCCCTTCCGAGGCGCGGGAGCAGCGGCGCTCACTCGGGCTGCGGAGCGAGACGGCCGGCGCGGCGGCGCGCCAGGCCCGCCAGCCGGTCGTCGGGAGCCGGCTCCGCGCGCGCCTCCCCGCGGGGCCCCGGGGCGGCTGCGCTCGGCCGGCGTCCCGCCACCGCCCGGCCGCGGGCTCCCGCGCTCGCCGTGCGCGCTCGGGGCCGCTGCGCCCTGCCCTGGAGCGCCGCGGGGCAGACCCCCGGCCCTGCGGGTTCCGTGCGGGACTGGGTGAGGGCGGAGGCCGGCCTTCCTCCGCAGAGTGAGACCCCGGTTCCAAACGGCCAAACTGTGGGGAAAATGAAGGTGAGACTTTCCCAAATCATCCTCCGCTCTTACTCTGACCAGAGTTCAAGTCCTCTCACTGCCCGGTTAACTGTTGGAATTTCATTAGGCCTTTTTCTGATCACAGAATTATGAGGGCGCGCCGCCAAGAGAGGCAGCGAACGATTTTCATACTATATGACAGACGTTATGCCTTTACTCATTCCTAACACTCTTCTGAAGGTACTGATATTCTCCAACAAGGTTGAGAGTGGTTATCAGCCCAGCTAGGCCTCTCTGGTTCCGAAGGCACGCCTATGGAGACCCCTGGTCTGTTTTCTATCCCTGTAAGTTTTCCTTTGCAAGACTATCATATAAATAGAATCATAAAATATGAAACTTTTTGTCTTTCGCTTCTTGTACGTAGTGTAAATGCATCTGAGATACAACTATGCGGTTACATATATTGTTTCTTTTTTATTGCTTGCTAGTGTTTCATTGAATGGATGTGCCATCTTGTTTATCCATTCCCCAGTTCAAGGACATTTATTTGCGTTTTTCCCAGTCATGTGGTTAGGAGTAAAGCCACTGTAAACCCTCCTGTGAAGATTTTTGGGTGAACTTAAGTTTTTCTTTCAGTGGGTAGGTACTTAGAAGTGGGATTGCTGGGTCGAGTGTAAAACGTGCATTTAACTTTATGAGAAACTGCCAAACTGGCTTCCAACTGTACAACTTTGAATTCATACCAGTTACATGTGAGAGTTATCGTTAGGTTATGTTCTTGCAAGAAAGTAGTATTGTCAAAAAATATTTTTAATTGTTGTAATTCCAAGAAGTGTGTAGGATCTCATTGAGATTTTAAGTGACTAATAACGTGTGGGCATCTCTATGTACTTGTGTGCCACTTGAATATATTTTTCTTTGACAACGTGTCTGTTAAAATCTTTTACTTGTTTTTAAAAGATAGTGTTGTTTGTTTTCTTACTATTGAGTTCAAGATTTGTCTATATATTTTGGATACAAATCCTTTATCACACATCATGCGATTTGCAAATATTTTCCCAGACTATCTGTGTCTTTTCATTTTTATAACAGAGACTTTTGAAGAGCAGAATTTAATTTTTATTTTAAATTTTTATTTATTATTTTAAAGTAGGATCCACACCCAGTGTGGGGTTCAAACTCATGACCCTGATATCAAGAGTGATACGCTCCACTGACTGAGCCACAGCCAGGTGCCGCCACAAATTTCTTACTTTGATGCCATCCAATTTTTATCACTTTCTTTCTTTTATAGAGGACACTTTTAGTCTTGTATGTAAGAAATCTTTGCATAACTCACGGTTAACAGGATTTCTTTCTCCTTTGTTTTCTTCTAGAAGTTTTATGGCTTTATTTTTTATATTTAGGTCTGTGAATGATTTTTTTTTCCAAAAATTTTTACTTATTAATAAAAAAATTGGGGCGCCTGGGTGGCTCAGTCGGTTGAGCGTCCGACTTCGGCTCGGGTCATGATCTCACGGTTTGTGAGTTCGAGCCCCGCGTCGGGCTCTGTGCTGACAGCTCGGAGCCTGGAGCCTGCTTCGGATTCTGTGTCTCCCTCTCTCTCTCTGCTCCTGCTCATGCTCTGTCTCTCTCAGAAATAAATAAAAACATTAAAAAAAAATTAAAAAAAATTTTAATTGCAGTATTGTTAACATACAGTGTTCTATTAGTTTCAGGTGAACTCACCTGAAAATGCACTACTTCACTTGAAACTAATAATGATTCAACAAGTCTATCCGTTACTCAGGGCTCACCATAAGCGTACTCTTAATCCTCTTCACCTATTTCACCTATCCCCCCCACCTACCTCTCCTCTGCTAATTGTCAGTTTGCTTTCTATAGTTAAGAGTCTGGTTTTTTGATGTATCTCTTTTTTTATTTGTTCATTTGTTTTGTTTCTTACATTCCACATAAGTGAATTCAAAAGTTATTTATCTTTCTCTGATTGACTTATTTTGCTTAGCATTATACCCTCTAGATCCATCCATGTTGTTGCAGATGGCAAGATTTCATTATTTTTTATGGCTGAGTAATATTACTCTGTGTGTGTGGGGGGGCATCTTTTTTTATCCATTCATCTATGGATGGACACTTGGACTGTTTCCATAATTTGGCTGTTGTAAATAATGTTGTAATAAACACAGGGGTGCCTATATCTTTTTGAAGTAGTGTTTTTGTATACCCTTTGGGTAAATACCCAGTAGTGGAATTACTGGATCATATGGTAATTCTGTTTTTAATTTTTTGAGAAAAAGTAGGCTTATGATCCATCTTCAGTTAATTTTTGTATAGGGTTCAAAATATGGATTGACATTTATGTTTTGCATGTGGATATATAGTTGTTTTGGTACGATTTATTGAAAAGAATGTTCTTCCTCTACTGAATTGCCTTCGTACCTTTTTTGAAAATTACTTGATTACTTTTCTAAGCCTCTCGTTTGTTTCATTGATCCGTGTGTCTGTATTTTCTCCAATACTACACTTGTCATAACTTTTGAAAGTAGTACAGTAAGTCTAGATAGAATTCAAATAGTATGGGCCCTTAAATTTTGCTCTTCTTTATAAAAATTAATTTGAGGGGTGCCTGGATGGCTCAGTTAGTTAAGCCTCCAACTTTTGATTTCAGCTCAAGTCATCCTAATCCCCAGTGATACCACAAATTTCAAATTTCTCAAGTGTTACCATGTGTTTAGGGTAGAGACTGGTTTGCCAGTGAATTTTTCTTGGTATCTGCTACATGCTCGTCTTTAAGTCTTTCTTTATGCTTGGTGATAGAGAGATGGGATGTCTCCATGCTTTTGCTCCTCCGATAGCAGTAGACTGCTTCTGTTACTGAAGGCTTATTACCCCGGTGGTAGGAAGTACGGGAGGAGAAGGGCATTCTCTGCCGTCCTAATTCAACCTCACAGGCAGGCACTGTGGATATCAGGATATCAGAGCATCTTGGATACGCTGTGCAGGGTGGGATCTTCTTAATGATCTTTCCTGTCCCCAGTGACAGATCTCTCTAATGGCCTAAACCCATGATCTATTTACCTGCCTCCATCCCAGATTAGGTTTATTTCTGTTTTCTTCTCTCCAGCTGTAGTAGGTCTTCATCAGTGCCCTACAGGTGATAGGGTTTGCTGTTATATCCCCCAGAAGCTTAAGGCTTGTATTTCTTAAGGAAGACGGTGGGTGGGGGAGAGGGCACCTGGGTGGTTCTTAAGGAAGACGGTGGGGGTGGGAGGAGGGCACCTGGGTTGGTTAAACGTCTGACTTCAGCTCAGGTCATGATCTCACAGCCTGTGAGTTCAAGACCCGCATTGATCTCTGTGCTGACAGCTCAGAGCCTAGAGCCTGCTTTGGATTCTGTGTCTCCCTCTCTCTGCCCCTTCCCTGCTGACACTCTGTCTGTCTCTTTCTCTCTCTCTCTCTCAAAAATAAATAAACATTAAAAAAAATAGTTCTAAGTTCCTAGATAACATAGGGGTAGATTTTCTTGCGAGGTCCTGCTTTGTCCTGAACAACTTCTAGGATGTGAACTGCACTAGCAAAATCATTTAGCCATCTGCATCGATTAACACAGAGTAGCATCAATGATGTTGGGTTCTGGAACCAGGTAATAGCCAACAAGTATTTTCATTCCTTTATGACAGTTCCCAGGCATCAATATCTGGCTTGTTGAAGCATGTTGCCCAGCGGGCATCAAACTCCTTATCTATCTCATGTGACCCATGGGAGTAGCAGGGAATTGGCTGGACAGCGGCGTTGGGGCTGGGGGACAGGGCTGGGGACAGGAAGCCTCAGGGGCTGGCACCAGTGGGGGTGGCTGCTGCTACAGTGCAAAGTGGGTAGAGTGGGTGCCGAGTGTGATGGTGATGGCAGCATGCAGTCTCAGGCTAATAACTGGTTTCTAGTGTGGCTCTATACCATTTTAGAGTCCCACCAGAAATGTATGAATGATCCAGTTTTTCTCCATCTTGCCAGCATTTTCTGTAGTCACTATTTTTTATTTTAACCTTCCTGATAGGTGTGCAGTGAAAGCTCATTGTGGTTTAAATTTACATGTCGCCGATGGCTACTAATGATGGTGAACATTCTTTTATACGTGTGTTTGCTGTATATGTATATGCTGTTTGGTGAAATTTTGTTCATGTCCTTTGCCCATTCTAATTAGTTCTTTTTACCGTTGAATCTTGAGAGTTTTTTAAAGTATATTTTTATATGCTATTTCTTGTCAGACGTGGGGTTGTAAATATTTTCCCCAATCTGTAGCTTACCTTTTCACAGAGCAAAAATTCTAATTTTGATGAGATCTAGTCGTTCAGTTTTTTCATTTATGGATCATACTTTTGGGATCAAGTCTAAAAACTCTGCCTAACCACAGAACCTAAAGATTTTTTTTTCTAAAATTTTTATAGTTTTCTATTTTACATCTAAATCCATGATCCATTTTGAGTTTGTTTTTGGATAAGATACAAATTTTAGGTTGAGTTTTTCTTTCCCCATCCCTGTGGAGATCCAATTGGTCCAGCACCTTTTGTTGAAAAGACTATCCTTTCTCCATTGAATTGGACCATTGTCAAAAATCATTTGAGCGTATTTGTGTGGATTTATTGCTGACTTCTTTGTTCTGGGGTCCACTACTTGGCGAATTCCACATTTTCTTGATTACTGTAGCTTTATAGTAAGTCTTAATATCGTACAGAATTATTCCTCTCACTTTATTTTTTTGTCAATGTTGTTTATTCTAGTGCCTTTGCCATTCTAAGTTTTAGAATAAGCTTGTCTATGAAAAACTTCACTAGGATTTTGATAGGATGTGCATTAAGGCAGATCAATTTGAGAACTGAATCTTTCCTATGTTGAGTCTTCCAATCTATGAACACAGTATGTCTATTTAATTTTTTCTTCTTTGATTTCTTCCATAAGCATTTTGTAATTTTCAGCATACAGATCCTGTACATTTTGTTAAACATATACCTAAGTATTTAATTTTCTTTGGAGTGATTATAAATGTTACTGTTTTTAAATTACCATACACTCATTAGTAATAGAGATCAGATTTATTTTTGTATGTTGATACTGTATCCTGTGACCTTGCTTAAGACATTTATTAGTTGTTAATAAATAAACAAATAAATAAATAAATTCCTCAGAATTTTCCATGTAGAAAATCATGTGCAAAAATTCAGCAGCTATTCCTTAAAGCTAAATCAATTCAGAAACTGCTTAAATGTTAGTTACCAAAAAAAGTCCCATAGCTTATGGAGCTTATGGAGCTTATGGCGAAATCCTGTACTTGACTTTAAAATTGTAAATAAGAATGATTACTATTGCTTCCATTTCTTGATATTATTTTGAGAAGTTATAGCTAATGAAATTTAAGAACCCAAATGAAACAATCTGTATGACTTTTCTTTTTCTTGCTTTATTATATTGGGTGGAATTTCTAGTCTTATGTTGAAGATGCATGGTGAGAGTGGACATTCTAGCCATGTTCCCAAATGTAGGAGGAAAGCATGGAGTCTTTCACCATTAAGTATAACATTAGCTGCAGATATTTTGTGGATGCTCTTTATCAGATTGAAGTAATTCTCCCCAAAAACCTGCTGAATCCAAACAAGTTGGATTTTGGATTACACTGATTAATTTTCAAATGTTGAAACAGCTTTGCATACCTGGAATACATCAATTGGTCATGGTATATAATTATGTTCATCCATTGTAGCATTTAGTTTGTTAATATTTTGTTGAAGATGTTTGTGTCTGGCTAAATTCATTAGAGATAATGGCCTGCAGCCTTTTTTTTTTTTTTTTTTTAAATTTTCTTTGGTTCTGGTATCAGAGTAATACTGGCCTTATGAGTTGGGAAGTGTTCCTTCTTCCAGTGATAAAATTTGTCCTGTCATGGGACACCTGGCTGGCTCAATCAGTAGATCATGTAATTCTTGATCTGGGGATTGTAAGTCTGAGCCCCACATTGGGAGTAGAGAGTACTTGCAAATAAAATGTTAAAAAAGAGTTTTTGTCCTGTTGATAAAAATTATGTAATAGACCAATTTCTGGAAGAGGCATTTTCTGGAATAGATTTTTCTGGAAGAGACTGTCTTAAATTAGCAATAATTCTTCTCTAAATGTTTGGTATAATTCTCTAGTGGAACCATATAGGCTTGGAGGTCTCTTTCTCAGGAGCTTTTAAATTATGAATTGAAATTGTTTAATGGTACAGGGCTCTTCAGATTATTTCATTTTGAATTTTGGTAGTTTATGATTTGACGAACTGGTCCACTTCAATTTTTTGAATGTAGTTATTGGTAGTATTCCTTTTTATCTTTTTAATGGTTGTAGGATCTTTGGTGATACTCACTACTTCATTCCTATTGGTGGTGATTTGTGTTGTTAGTCTTGCTAGCTGTTTAAACATTTTACCTTTTCTCCCTCAACCATCAGCTTTTCGGTTGTTTCAGTTTCATTAATCTCTGCTCTGGTCCTGATTTGGATGTGCTTTTTCTAGGTTGTGGAGTTAGGGAACTAAGATTATTGATTTAAGACTTTTCCTTAATGCAAACAGTTGGCACGCCTAAATTTCTTTCAATGCTCTTTAACAGCATCCTACATATTTTAGCATGTTGTATGTCGACATTCATTTCTATGTTTTTAAATTTTTCTTGTAAGATTTCCTCTTTGGGGTGCCTGGGTGGCCAGCTAGTTAAGCGTTTTCCTCTTGATTTTGGCTCATGATCTCGCAGTTCATGTGTTCGATCCCCACACCAGGTTCTGTACTGGTGGCACAGAGCCTGCTTGGGATTCTCTCTCTCTTTCCCCCTCCCTTGCTCACGTTGTCTGTCAAAATAAAGAAATAAACTTAAAAAGATTTCCTCTTTGATCCGTCAATTATTTGTAAGTGGATTGTTTAGTCTTTGCGATTTTCCTACTGTCTATTATTGATTTGTGATCTGATACTATTATGGTTAAAGAATATACTCTACGTAATTTCAGTTCTTTTAAATTTGTTTCATGACCCAGGAGATGGGTGTCTTGAACATCCCATGGATGCTTTAAAAAAAAAAAAAAAGTGCATTCTGTTGTTGGTTATAAAATGGCAGTTATCTATTTACATTCCCCAATAGCAGCATATGAGTTCCAACTGATCCTCTCCAACATTTGATAATGTTAGAGGCATCATTTTTGCTAATTCGATAGGTAAAAATTGGTATTTCCTATGGCCTCAAAATGTAACATGCCACATATAAGAAGGCTGAGTATCTTTCCATGTTTATTAACTATATGAATTTCCTCTTAAGTTAAATGCCTGTGTATGACAGAGAATTACTTATACTCATATATTGCTCCGTAATCAAGTATGGCCAAGTGGGTTCTGGCCAGGATAGGAGTGCAAGAAGTCTAAATCTCTACCGAGTCTGGCCCTTACAAACATCCATTGCGATCCTATCTTGCTCTGCCGTGTCAATTTTTGAGACCCTATGTTCCAGGTGGCGTAATTACAAGATAGAATAGGGCCTCTTAAACTGCCATACTTCCCTTGAAAATGGAATATCCCTTACACATTTGCTTTAGGGTAAAACGTTTTGTAGTAAATTTTTATTTCACTCTCATTTTGTTAGTTTGCTGGGTACAGAATTCCATGCTGGTAATAATCTTTTTTATTTAATCAAAGACTAGTGATAAACATAAATACAGCACAATTACCTAAGATCACTCTTCATACTGTATACACACAATGTATATAGATTATATACAATCTGAAAGAAATCTGCATTCAGCAGTGAAATGTTTAGATTTTTCCGTCCCTCCCTAAAGAATTTTTTTAACCACCCAAATTTAGAATCTCATCAACACACTCTCCTATGACAAACAGTTCAGACATAGACTGCAAAAACAAGATGCTAACATTATGAACCTTTGTTAATAATAAACAAACAAACAAACAGAAGCAGCCATGACTGAGATATATTGTTACTGACAACTATGCCCTAAGGGGCAATATCAAAATATTGTGATGCAGAGAAAAGCTATATATACATACACAATAAGAAAATAAACTTCACAATTAACACATGCATGTTTAATTCTGGAAAAATCACAGACCTCCAAAATTTCTCCACATTTCGAGCTGACAGTTATTTTTCTCTCAGAAAGATGAAGAAAATCACAATCACAGTCTCATTTACAAGAACTCTGATTAGATGTATTAGACATTTTCATTTCATCCTATAGGTCAGGGATTGACAAACTCTTAGTAAAGAGATCAGATAGTAAATATTTTAGGCTTTGAGGGCCAGTTTGTTACCCTATTGAATTCTTGCCATTATAGTACAAAAGCAGCCATAGACTATATATAAAAAAACAGGAGTACGTCTGTCTTCCAGTAAAACAAAAACAAGCAAGCTAGATTTGACTTGTGGGCTGTATCCTGCCAGTCCCTGCTATAGATGTCTTAATAGCTCTTGCATTTTCTTCCTCCTTGTCTGTGGCATATCATGGTACATTTAATGCATATAATTTCTAGCCAATTTTCTCTTTACATGTGTCTAATGGTTTTAACCCATCCATTGAGTTTTTGTTTTTAGTTTATTTCAACACTTTCCTTCCTAGAAGTCTCACTTTTTCCAAATCTGCCCATTTTCCTCCAAAAATCTTATTTCTTTAAACATTTTACAAATAGCTAGTCTACTGCAGTCCTGGGAAGAGGGTGATGAACTATATTGGTTGTTCATTGTTTCTGCTAACTCTCACCCACTGGGGCTTGCTTTTGTGTATCATTCATCTTTGATACTAGTATCTTGACCTTAGTTTGTGGTGATCCTGCTTATGTCTCTAGCCAGCATGGGACCACTTCAGCCTTTTGAAGACCTTTCCTCAACACTGGTCCTGGCATCTGACCTCAAGAGAGACCTGCCATTTCAGCTGCTTACGACTCTCCTACCAACTAACTGTGTGTGTTAGGGAGGCGGGTGGTCCTGAGAGGGCTTCCCCTGTCTCTGAGATGGGCAGTGTCTTAAAAAATGGGCCTCATGCAGGATCTGTTTGTAATACTAGAAACTAAATCGGTAGGTCTCTAAACTTAATTCTAATCTAATCCCAATAAAAATTCTGTTTATTTTCACTCAACTTTTACAAATTGGATCAGGTGATTATAAATTTCTTAGAGTGAGAGCTATTGCAATCCAAAGGTTCACTAAGTAAACTGTGGCAGCATAATGGATAGTTCATTTAGAAAAAAAGAAATCTGGTTCCCTGTCTCCATGCGTTTCTGTAGCCACAAATAGCTTCATGGGTGCAGAGCAGGCAGTCAGGTTTAATAAGGATTTGAGTTTTGCCAAGTGAATACAACAAGAAAGTAAATTATAATGAATAGAAACTTGCCTAAGGAAAGAAGTGAGGGTATGAAGGGGAGAGATACTGTGAAAATCTCTAGAATGAATGGATTGTAAGGTCATGGTGAGGCCTAACAATTATTGGAGTCAAGGGCTTATCTGGAATAAGCTAGAAAAAGATACAAGGAAGTAGTAAGAAACTAGTGTGCTTGAAATTGAGATCAAGGAAAGACTTTAGTTATTGGCAATGACAAAGGAGTGGCTTAAGTTAATTAGCTATTTTGATCATTAGCAGAGAGGTCAAGAGATTGAGAAGTGTCCATTAGAGAGAAATATTGAAACAGACTACTTTGGGGAACAAGGAGTCATCCAGGGATGGTAAATGATTGTGGGTGGTATAGTCTGATGATCATGACAAACTTAAAGCTGGGGATAAAAAGGAGGAAGGGGGGGAGGGTGGGGAGAGGGTCTGCAGGTGGCACCCCAATGGTAAGAAAAACACTAGTGAAGAAACAGGGACTAAATGAGAGCCTGCAGGGGAGAGCCCAGGTTCAGTCAGAGCAGTGGTTCTTTGGCTTTAGTGTGTATTCGAATCACCTAGAGAGTGTTCAACTAAGGATTACTGGACCCTCCACCTCCAGAGTTTCTGATTCAGTAATTCTGAAGTCTGAGAATTTGCATTTCTAACACATTCTCAGATGATGCTAATGCAGCTGGTCCTGGGACCACACTTCCAGACAACTCAAGAACAAAAAGAGGGAAAAACAAGCAAAAAAGTTTGATTATATTGGAAATACTGTTGATGACTGACCACAAATCCCAGAAAACACTATGAAACAGTTTTAGAAGTTGAAGAGGAGTAAGAGATGTGGACAGAAATGGGGTCCTCACAAAACTAGGCTTGAGTTGAAGGCAGGTAAGTTACATGCAGTATTTCATGCATAAAATTAACAGAAATCAACTCCATACAAGATAAGAAAAGCCAAACAATCTTTTACTAAAAGCTAATGCCTAATATAGGAAGGAACAGTTATAAGCCAATATTTTCTTTGCTAAAGTGACTTCAACTAACCTACCAAAAAGTTTGTTGACTGAGCAAAGTTAAGCTGGTTGAACAAAATACTGATGAACATAACACAGCTCTCATCAGGGCTGCCCCAAATGTTAATGGGAAAACCTCAAGTAAGCCATTATTCTTTAATATAAAACAATGCTAATAAAATTGAACTTTATTTTTTCAGATGTAGACAAAGATCAATGATTCCTCAGTTTTATTAGTTATTTAAAGGCAGCTGAAGGATTTAATGTGTATTTGACAGAAGTAAATCCTTACTATTTTCACTCCTCTTCAAAATGGAAAATGTCCCACAGATCTTAAAAAGTATTACATAATATTAAAAAGAAAAAAAATACTGAAATGTCTTAAATGAAAACAAAAACCAAAACTACCCCGTAATTCTATCACTTAGAGCTAATCACCACATATATCTGATGTACCTTCCTAAAAAAACAGGTATATATAGATATATACATATACACATATACATATATATACACACATACACACATCTCATCTATAGATGATCTTTTAGGAAAATAACATAATGCATACTATTTACATTCATCTCTTGGTTTAAAAATAGCTATAGTTGAGTGGGTATGACTACCACTTTAATTCTAGCTGTTTCATGAAGGTGTCACCACCATTTTAGCTACTAGTTGATCATAATTTTAAAAATGGCTGCAGTTTAAGGATATTTCAAAAAATTATATTGATTATAAAACAAGTCAAGAAAACTTTTCTTCTTTCTCTATAATATACACAAACTTTGAATTTTTATTTTAGATGGTATCTAATAGTGCCTGAATCATGTTACACTTCATGAGTGAAAAATGTTAAAATATATGAAGCAGATACACATGATTTATACATAATTGCAACTTGAGAATGATGAAACAAAAATAATTTACAGATTTAAATTAAAGACTATATAGTTAAGTAAAAATATAAACATTCATTATCACATATTCACATTAAGAAATATATAAGTTCCTATAGAAACTTACATCATATTTACTATTATTTTGCTCAAATTTAACATCATCCAAACCATAGGTAACATTTTCTTTAAGCTAGATTTCAGTATTAACTTTGCATACAGAATCAGCAGAGAATTTAATGTAACCTGATGCTAAAAGAAACCAAGTAATATTTGTTAGAGGTTCTAAATATTTTTGAAGGTAGATAGATATTTGTTATAAAAGTTAAAAACTCAACAGGAACTGTTTTTGATATACTTTTATATATTTTTTTCATTTTCAAACAAGAAGGGGCTATCTGTTTTGGATTTTCATTGCTTAGACAAGGCCTATAATACACAGCAGACTATTATTTATAAAATAAATAACATCTGGGAATTTATTCAATTTTTAGGGATCCGAAATTATAAAATTCCTGTAAATTATACCATTTAGAAAATGAACATATAGCTATTAAAAAATATAAGTGAAAATTGTTTAATCATTTTAGAGCAGTCAAAAGTACAATATAAGATTGGTATCCTGGAGTTTGAAAGCAATTATTTTACCATATGCATTTTAATCTTTTAGATCATTCATTTTAAGTTGATGGTTAATTTAAAAAGTTTTAATCAAAGTTGTTTTCAAACATTGTCATAATGTCGCTTTGAAGAGTCATATCAATGGTACCAGCCATCTGCAGAAAGAAGGAAAAATATTCAATGTTAATTTAAAAAATGTATGCCTTCATTATAACTATATAAAAATGATTATACACCATTTCGAACAGATTATACAAAATGAACACAATTTAACATAAACGCAATTTTCTATTTCTGTTCAAATACTATCTGATTTTTGTTAAAATATTGCTCATGTGATAAATAAAGGTTAAAACTTCACAAGAACACTAAGAACAAGTTTAACTTCTTCAGCTAAGAGAGTAAAGTCTCAGCATTGGCAAAATATTAATAAGAATGTGAACTGAGATTATATTGTTTCATCTATCTCTGTAATCAACACAGTGTGCTATGATACATAAAATTATTTTCTGAATGAACCAGTATCTTAACTATTCGAGAAAACTGTGATATGTAACATTAAAGTTACATGTTTTCCTTGATTCTGCTACTTACTGTGTAACCTAGGACAAATTATTTAACCAAGTTTGTTTTATATATTGTTGAATATAGGTATTTATGAAGATCAAACCAGACTGCATATGTAACACTTAGCACAATATTTTTCATTAAATGCTAAAAAGCCATTAAAAGTAACAGAAAGTAAAGAAAAAGCTAATTAAGACAAAGGAAATAAATGTTTCCTACATTCTGAAGCCTTCTATAAATGCCCATGTGATACAAGTTAGTCTTTGGCATCTGAAGTGATACCAATTATGAAATTAAAAAAAAATTATCAATAAATAATAACAGCCCAGAGTGGTGGATAAATGTGCGAATTTGCAATCAATTGGTTAACCTCTTCGATGAGAATCAGTATTTTCATTGGCTATGTGGGAGAAGAGGTGGAATTATGATTTATCTACCAAAAGGATAATATGTGACTCTTGTAAACTACAAATATTTCTTTATGCCATAGAAACAAAAGAAATTTTTTTTTTGAGAGAGTGCATGTGAGCAGAAGAGGGGCAGAGGGAGAGAGAATCCTAAGAATCATCCCTAAGAGAGATTTGTGGGGCTTGACTTCACAAGTATAAGATCATGACCCAACCCAAAATCAAGAGTCGGACTCTAACCAACTGGGCCACCCAGATGCCCCCAAGAATAAATTCTTAAACCTATACCCAACGTAGGGTTGAACTCACAACCCCAAGATCAAGATCCTCATGCTCAGTTGGTTAAGTATCCAACTTTGACTCAGGTCATGATCTTGCAGTTGGGAGTTTGAGCTCCATGTTAGGCTCGCTTTGTGCTGACAGCTCAGAGCCTGGAGCCTGCTTCAGATTCTGTGCCTCCCTCTCTCTCTGCCCCTCCCCTGCTTGCGCTCTGTCTCTCTCTCTCTCTAAAATAAATAATGGAAAAAAAATAACAATCTAGAATTCTATATCCAGCAAAAACGTATTTAAAAAAATAAAGGCAAGTTTAAAACACATCCACACAAAAACCTGCACACAAATATTTACAGTGGTTTACTGTAATTGCGGTAAGGTGGAAACAACCAAGATGTCTGTTAAAAGATGAATGGATAAACTGTGGTACATCCATATAATGGGAATATTTATTCTGCCAAAAAAAAATGAGCTAGTAAGCTACAAAAAGACATAGAGGAACCTTAAATTCATATTACTAAAATGAAAGAAACCAATCTGAAACAGCTACATATTATATGATTCTAACTATATGACATTCTGGAAAATAATAAATAGATCAGTGGTTGGAAGGGATGAGTAGGAGGCACACAAGCAACTTTTTTTTTTTTTAATAAAAACAGACTTAAAAAATATTTTATTTTTGAGAGAGGGAGAGAGCACAAGTAGGGGAGGGGCAGAGAGAGAAGGGGACAGAGGATCCAAATAGGCTTCATGCTGACAGCAGTGAGCCCAATATGGGGTTCGAAGTCCCGAAATGTGAGATCATGACCTGTGCCGAAGTCAGACACTCAACCAACTGAGCCACCCAAGCACCCCCAGGTGACTTTTAAGAAAGGGAAATTATTCTTTTTTTATATTTTAATAGGCTCCACACCCAGCGTGGAGCCCAATGCAGGGCTTGAACTCACAACCCTGAGATCAAGACCTGAGCTGAGATCAAAAGTCAGATATTTAACTGACTGAGCCACCGAGGCACCCCAGAAAGGGAAATTACTCTGATGGTACTGTAACTGTTGACCTATGTCATCATACATTTGTCAAACCCATAAAAGCACAACACTAAGAGTGAACGCTAAAGTAAGCAATGGATTTTGCTTGATAAACTAAGGTTGACAGTGATGTGTCAGTGTCGGTTCATGGACCGTGGGATGCTGATGGTGTGGAAAGTTTTGTATTGATGGGGGCAGGGGAGGAGTATGTGGAAACTCTTTGTATTTTGGGCTCAATTTTGCTGTGCATCTAAAATGCTCTAAAATATAAAGTCTATTACTGGTATAAAAAACCAAGATGTTGCACTCAAACATATCAATAATCATATTGAATGCAGTTGGTCTAAACCCTCCTAAAAAAGGCAGAGATTAGATTTAAAAAAAGGCCTCACTACATGTTGTCTACATGAAACTCACTCTAAATATAAAAACACAGGTAGGTTAGAAATAAAAGGATGAAAACATTTTTTGAACCATGCCAACACTAGTCATACAAAAAGGTGAAGTGATTATATTTCAGAGTAAATAATAATATCAGGAATCAAGAAGATCATTTTGTAATGAAAAGGGGGTCAATTAATCAAGAGGCCATAAAAACCCTAAATGTTTAGGTACCTAACAATGCAGCTTCAAAATACATGAAATAAAATAGAATAGATGCCAATGCCCCCTCGATATTTGATAAATAAGCAGGCAGAAACTCAGCAAGAATATAGGAGTCATGAACAACATGATCAACCAACATGGCTACCCGACAGCAGCAGGACATACAATTCTGCTCATGTGCACACAGACTGTTTACCAAGGTGGACCATAATGTGGACCATTAAAAAGTTTCAGTGGGGGTGACTGAGTGGCAGTCAGGCATCGATTATGAGATCGGGCTTGGAGTTGGGCTTTGCATTGAGCTGAGAGTGGAGCCTGCTTGGGATTTTCACTATCTCTGTTTGCCCCTCCCCCCCTCATGCTCCCTCTCTCAAAAATTAAAAGAAAAAAGTCTCAATGAATTTAATACATTATATATTCTCTGATTATACTGGAATTTAATTAGAAATTAATAGCAAACTACTAGCCAGATAATTCTCAAATATTTGGAAACTAATATAATTCTAAATAAATAATCCATGGATGAGGGGCACCCGGGTGCTCAGTCGTCGGTTAAGCATCCAAATCTTGAATTTACCACAGGTCATGATCTCATGGTTTGTGGATTGAGCCCCAAGTCAGGCTCTGTGCTGACAGCATGGTGCCTGCTTGAGATTCTTTCTCTCCCTCTTCTGCCCTACCCCGCTTTCAAAATAAACTTAAAATAAAAATGAAAAAAATAAATAATCCATGGACGAAAGAAGAAATCAATTCTAGTTTTTAAAACATTTTCTGTATATTAAGACTCCTAAACATGTCAAATTTTTTTTGCTTTCCAATCTTATTAAGATATAATTGACATATAATAGAAGTCAACTTCTTCGTCTAGTGTTCAACTTAAGAAACACTGACCTGGGACAGATGGCATAACTTGAGGCCATAATTTATCAATAGTTTATTGATTTTTTCAAGAGTACTAACAGTAAGTAATGAACCACTATACTCCTATATGCCAGGCACTTCCCTCTGTGTTTACTACATGTAAATTCATTCCATCTTCAGAATACGTATTATTTATTACAGACAAGGAGATTGCGGTACAGAGAGGTTAAATAAATTGCCCAAACCCAAAAGTCTAGTAAAAGGCAGAACTAGTATTTGAACCCACATAGTCTAGTAGCTCCAAGACAATATTCTATGATTATATTCTAGATCTTTGAGTATAAAATTTTTTATCTTAGGCTCTGATTTTAGAACTTGATCCTCACTAAAGATGTAACTCTGTCACTGAAAACCACTCTGAATATATATCTGAACATATAAAAGACAGTACTCTGTTAAACCTTTCCCTAGTCAGATTTAATGAACTAAAATCTACTTACTGCTTCTCTCCTCCTCCGCTCTTGCTCTTTCTCCCTTGCTAAATTACGGTCTTTGAGAAGCAAGAGTTTGTATTTATCTTGAGTATCCAAAGACTGCTGATGTTCTTTCTGCTCTTTTCCAAGGCACTGATTTTGGATTTTATTTGAAAAGGATTCTTGAGTAAATACAAGGTCGCTGAAAGAAACAGTATAGCTCAAAGTGGGTTTCAAGTTCCTTAAAGATATGTTATTAAATTATAAATATAAAGCAATGTTTTAGATTCCCCTTGTTATGATGTCATTTTTAAGCTTGACTTTTGATGTCAAATTTACAAAAGCTATCTATATTAACAAAGACAAGTTTATATAGGAACTGTGACCAAAGTTATATAGAAGTATACTACGTTCTTACACATAGAATGGAAATTGAAAATTTGCTTTTTGCAATTATAATTTGCTCTGTATTCTACTAAATAGCTTAATCACGGTCACTTGACAAAAAAAGAAATTTAATATATTTAAAATTACATTTTCACCATAGGGAATGGAGATTGCTAACACATAGTCAATGCATGCAGATACGAATGAATACTTGAATAAATAAAGAGGAACTGATAAAGGAAAAAAAGGTTTATATCTCCCAAGGTATAATCTTGTAAATTACAAACCTCTGACTTTCTGGAAATGTTTTTGGTTCCTTTGTATTCCGTTCCATATGTTTCCGAATTAGTTCCTGTGTTCGAGCTTTTACTTCTTTTTCTATTGCTGCTTTTCTAAATTGGTTGAAGAGCTCATCTGAGGATTTTAGTACGCCTGATGTTTTGACTGGTTTGCCTAAACTTTTCCAAGAGTCTGCATTCTTGATCTTTATATCCTAAAACAAACAGTTGATTCAGTCTGTGTCTACAGATGTCAACAACATTTTGGAAGGAAAACAATAATTTTTGATATAGTAATAGATCATAGTAAGATTCTAAAGAACTTCATGTAATTTTATTAAACTTAAGTTAAAAGTAACTGATGTCAGAAAAAATATGAAAATATGATTAACAGATAAACTAAACTCATTAATTATCTAAGACCCAATTAAAATAGCATACTTACCAATTATTTCAATTTAATGTAAAACATATACAGTTGACCCTTGAACAACATGGGGGAGGATTAGGGGTGCTGATGCCTGCATAGTCAAAAGTAATGTATAACTTCTGACTCCCCCAAAAAACTACGAATTGCCTACTATTGACTAAAGTCCTTAACCAGTGACATAAGCAGTGGATTAACACATATTTTCTACGTTATATGTATATATACTGTATTACAATAAAGTAAGCTCAAAAAGAAAATGTTATTGAGAAAATCACAAGATAAAAATATATTTACAGTACTATACTGTATCCAAAAAGCTGGCTATAAGTGGACCCACACAGTTCAAACCTCTGTTGTTCAAGGGTCAACTGTATATTTAAAAAAAATATTTTTTTTAACATTTATTCATTTTTGAAAGAGAAAGAGTATGAGTTGGGGAGGAGTGGGGTGGGGAGAGGAAGAGACAGAGAGAAGAAGAGGGAGAGAGAGAATGAATCAGAAGCAGGCTCCAGGCTCTGAGTTGTCAGCACAGAGCCCAACACAGAGCTCAACTTTACCGACTGCAAAATCACGACCTGAACTGAAGTCAGAAACTTAACCAACTGAGCCACCCAGGTACCCCAAGGGTCAACTGTATATTAAGAGTATGAGAATCTGCAAGCAATCTAAAAATAAGGTAACTAGTCACTGTAAAAAAAGATATTTTCGGTCCTATAGGGAAAATAAACCAAATACACAAATTATTAATAAGAAGCAAAGAAAGATGATGCCATATTTGTTGGGAACCCTCTCACATGCCTTTATCTTCCTTTCTTAAAAATTAACTGATACTGTGACTGCTGTTCTTTTTTTTTTTTCCAATTTATTTTTTTAATTTACATCCCTGTTAGTTAGCATACAGTGCAACGATAATTTCAGGAGTAGATTCCTTAATGCCCCTTACCAGTTTAGCCCATTCCCCCTCCCACAACCCATCCAGTAACCCTCTGTTGTTCTCCATATTTAAGAGTCTTTTATGTTTTGTCCCCTCCCTGTTTTTATATTATTTTTGCTTCCCTTATATTCATCTGTTTTGTATCTTAAATTCCTCATATGAGTGAAGTCATATCATATTTGTTTTTCTCTAATTTCGCTTAGCATAATACCCTCTAGTTCCATCCACGTTGTTGCAAATGGCAAGATTTCATTCTTTTTGATTGCCGAGTAATACTCCACTGTATATATGTATACACACACCATATCTTTATCCATTCATCCATCTGATGGACGTTTGGGCTCTTTCCATACTTTGGCTATTGTCAATAGTGCTGCTATAAACATTGCAGTATATGTCCCTTTGAAACAGCACACCTATATCCCTTGGATAAATACCTAAGTAGTGCAGTTACTGGGCAGTGCAAAAATAGGGTAGTTCTATTTTTAATTTTTTGAGGAACCTCCATACTGTTTTCCAGAGTGGCTGCACCAGCAGTGTAAAAGAGATCCTCTTTCTCTGCATCCTCGCTAGCATCTGTTGTTGCCTGAGTTGTTAATTTTAGCCATTCTGACAGGTGTGAGGTGGTATCTCATTGTGGTTTTGATTTGTATTTCCCTGATGATGAGTGATGTTGAGCATTTTTTCCTATGTCGGTTAGTCATCTGGATGTCTTTTTTGGAGAAGTGTCTGTTCATGTTTTGGCCCATTTCTTTACTGAATTATTTGTTTTTTGGGTGTTGAGTTTGATAAGTTCTTAATAGATATTAGATACTAACCCTTTATCTGATATGTCGTTTGCGAATATCTTCTCCCATTCCGTTGGTTGCCTTTTAGTTTTGCTGATTCTTTCCTTCACTGTGCAGAAGCTTTTTATTTTGATGAGGTCCCAATAGTTCATTTTTGCTTTTGTTTCTCTTGCCTCCAGAGATGTGTTGAGTAAGATGTTGCTGCGACCAAGGTCAAAGAGGTTTTTGCCTGCTTTCTCCTCGAGGATTTTGATGGCTTCCTGTCTTCCATTTTGAGTTTATTTTTGTGTATGGTGTAAGAAAGTGGTCCAGGTTCATTTTTCTGCATGTCACTGTCCAGTTTTCCCAGTACCACTTGCTTAAGAGACTATCTTTACTCCATTGGATATTCTTTCCTGCCTTGTCAAACATTAGTTGGCCATAACATTTGTGGGTTCATTTCTGGGTTCTCTATTCTGTTCCATTGATCTGAGGGTCTGTTTTTGTGCCAGTATGCGACTGCTGTTCTTAAAAGAGATGTGTCATGATCTAGATCAGTGCAAACCAATAGAAATGTATACAGTTAAAAATGTTCCAGAACAGGGATTATATCTGGAAGAAGGTGGAGGAGGAGGATCCTAAGCTTACCTCGTTCCATGTGTACAACTAGGTAACACACCCATCAGTGTAAATAACCCAGAAAATGACCAGAGACTGGTAAAGCAAACTCTACACAGCTACATATAGAGAAGAGGCCATGTCAAGGAGGGTAGGAAGTGCTGGAGGCGATGGGGAGCTAAACAGACCCAATGGACTCTCCATGGTACTGTCTGTGGGAGGGAGGATGCCGAGCATGGAGAGGGGGAAAAAATGGACACCCCAAGCACCAGGAAGATGAAGTCCCATAATATTTGGCTTTGAAAGCCAGAGAGGCTGAATTTCACAAGTTCTTACAATCAGCAGGTCTTTAACACCTGAAACATTAAAAATCAGAGGGCTCTGACTTTGCAAAATGGGAAGATGGAGTCCAAGTCCAAGGTCCCTTGGCAGGAGACCATCCAAAGTGATGCCACAAGCCTGGCAGTGTGCAAGCAGCCCTGAAAGGGGCCAGCACCACTCCAAAGTGACCCCTATCATGGGAAGAGAGAAAGATAACCACACACACCTGTCTAACTGGAGCCCCAGCGATGGGTTGGGGGCAGACATATAGTCTGGTTGCAGTACCCAATCACCAATGAAAGCTTGTCAGGGCAAAACACAGGTGGGGCGCCTTGGTGGCTCACACGGCTAAGCGACTGACTCGCTGTTTTTGAGATTGAGCCCCATATTGGGCTTTGTGCTAATAGCACAGAGCCTGCTTGAGATTCTCTGTCTTCCTCTTTCTTTGATCCTCCCCTACCCTCTCTCTCAAAACAAATAAACGGAGAGGAAGAAAGAAAAGAAAAGAAAGAAAGCTTGTCAGGGCAAAACACAGAGAAAGCACCTAGAAATTCTATTGCTACTGCATCTCTGGCAAATGCTGGGTCTGACTCAACTCAAACCCAAGACAACACTGGGACCAAATCCTACCTACAACAGGCAAAGAGAACCACTGCACTGGGCTGAAGGGAAAAGTGGCTTAGCCACAACAGTGAGGCACACACGACACACATAAGAGACACGTCTGAAACTGCAGGTTCTGGTGAATAGGGGGAACTGTGTTGCAGGGCTGTGTAGAACCTCTTTTTCAAAAGGTCATTACTTTCAAGTGTAGGAGAGAGATGTAGCTGACTTTCATAACACAGCATAGATACAAAGAGTTAGACAAAAATGAGGAGACAGAGGAATGTGTCCCAAATGAAAGAACAGGACAAATTCACAGCAAGATACCTAAATGAAATAAATAGGTAATATGCCTGATGGAGAAGTTAAAGTGTTGGTCATAACTATACTAACTGGACTTCAGACAAGAATAGAAGAGACTTCAGTGAGACCATTAAGAGAAGACATAAAAAAGAACCAATCGGAGATGAGAAACTTAGTAACTGAAATTAAAAATAAACTAGGTGGAAGAAATAGTAGTCTGAATGAAGCACAAGAACAGATTAGTGACCTGGAGGAAACAGTAATGGAAAATAAGGTGAAAAGGAGACAAAAAATAATAATAGATGAAATGACACTTAGGGAACTCAGCAACACCATCAAAGGCAATAACATTCAAGTTATAGGGATCCCAAAAGAAGAAGAGACAGAAAAGGGGGCAGAAATTTATTTGAAGAAATAATAACTGAAAACTTCCCAAATCTGGGGAAGGAACCAGAAATCCAGATCCAGGAGACACAGAAAGCTCCCAACAAAAATCAATCCAAGGAGGTCTAGTCGAAGACATATAGTAATTAAAATGGCAAACTATAGTTTTAAAAAGAGCAGGAGAAAAGAAAAGTTACATACAAGGGAAAACCCCTACAAAGCCATCAGCTGATTCTTCAGCAGAAACTTTATAGGCAAGAAGGGAGAAGGCATGATATATTCAAAGTACTGAAAGGAAAAAACAATCTGCAATCAAGAATACTCTATCTAGGGGTGCCTGGGTGGCTCATTCAGTTGAGTATCAGATTCTTGATTTTTGGTTCAGGTGATGATCTCATGATTTGTGAAGTCAGGGCCTATGTCAGGCTCTGCGCTGACAGTGTGGAGCCTGCTTGGGATTCTCTCTCCCTCTCTCTGCCCCTCCTCTACCCACTTGTTCTCATTCTCTCCCTCCATCTCTCCCTCTCCCTCTCTCTCATCTCAATACACACACACACACACACACACACACACACATATATATATAATGGCAATAAATCCATACCTATCAATAATTACTTTGAATATAAAGTGACTAGATGCCCCAATCAAAAGACATAGCGTTTTGGAGTGGATTAAAAAAAGGACCCATCTATATGCTGTCTCCAAAAGACTCATTTCATACTAAAGTTACATGCCTGGTACCTGGGTGGCTCAACCCGTTGAGTGTCTGACTTTTAATTTTGGCTCAGGAGGGTTCCCCAGAGTTGTGGGATTGAGCCCTGCACTGGGCTCTGTGCTTAGCATGGATTAAATGCAGATTAAAAGAGAAGGTACAGAAAACCATTTCTCATGCAAATGTAAGTGAAAGGAAAGCCAGGTTAGCAATACTTATATTGGACAATGTAGACTTTAAAACAAAGGCTCTAAGAAAAAACAAGGACGCTATAAAATCATAAAGGGAAAAATTCAACAAGATAGAATTGTAAATATTTATGCAGCCAATGTGGGAGCATCCAAATACATAAAACAACTAATAAGAAACATAAAGGAAGTAATCAATAGTAATACGATATAGTAGGGGACTTGAACAGTAGGGGAACAGATCTATACCAATGTATAGATCACCTAAACAAAAAATGAACAGGGAAACAGTGGCACTGAATGACACATTGGACTAGATGGATCTAATAGGTATATTTAGAACATTCCATCGTAAAACAGTGGAATACACATTCTTTTCAAGTCCAAACACAACACTCTCCAGTATAGATTGCATGATAGGCCACAAAACAACTCTCAAGAAATTCAAAAAGATCTAAGTCATACCATCCATCTTCTTCTGATTACAACACTATGAAACTAGCAATCAACCAGAAGAAAAAAAAAATTTGAAACAACGCAAATACATGGAAGTTAAATATCATGCTACTAAACAACAAATGCATCAATGAAGAAATCAAAGAAGAAATATAAAAATATATTGAGAAAAAAAGAAAATGAAAACATAATGGTCCAAAATGTTTGGGCTGCAGGAGAAGCTTTTCTTTTTTTTCATTTTTATTCTACAAATTATTGTTTTACACTAAATTTTTTTTTAACTTTACATACAAGTTAGTTAGCATATAGTGCTATCATGATTTCAGAAGAAATTTCCAGTGATTCATCCCCTATGTATAACATCCAGTGCTCATCCTAACAAGTGCCTTCCTGAGTGCCTCTTACCCATTTAGACCATCCCCCCACTCACAAAAGCTGTTCTAAAAAGAGGCAAGTTTTTAGCAATACAGACCTACCTCAAGATGCAAGAAACATCTGAAATAAACAACAACCTAACCTGACACCTAAAGGAGCTAGAGAAAGCTACAAAGCCTAAAAGTCATCAGAAGGAAGGAAATAATGAAGATTAGAGCAGAAAGAAATGAAATAGAAACTTTTCCCCTAAGATCAGGAATAAGATAAGGATGTCCACTCTCACCACTTTTATTCAACATAGTATTGGAAGTCCTAGTTAGAGCAATCAGACAAGAGAAAGAAATACAAGGCATCCCAATTGGTAAGGAAGAAGTAAAACTCACTATTTGCAGATTACATGATACTATATACAGAAAACTCCAAACATTCCACCAAAAAAAAAAAAAACAAACCCTACTAGAACTGATAAATAAATTCAGTAAGGTCACAGGGTTAAAAAGAAAATTCAACATACATAAGTCCATCGCATTTCTATATGCTAATCATGTAGTTAGCAGACAGAGAAATTAAGAAAACAATCTCATTTACAATTGCACCAAAAACAGTAAGACACATAGGAATAAATTTAACCAAGGAGGAGAAAGGCCTGTACTCTAAGAAGTATAAAATACTGATGAAAGAAACTGAAGATGACACAAAAAAATGTAAAGGTATTCATGTTCATGAGTTGAAAGAACAAATATTGTTAAAATGTCCACATTACTCAAAGCAATCTACGGATTTAATGCAGTCCCTATCAAAATATCTATAGCATTTTTCACAGAGCTAGAACAAATAATCATAAAATTTATACAGAACCACCAAAGACCCCAAATAAATCCAAGCAATCTTGGACAAGAATGAAACTGGAGGTATAAGAATCCCAGGTTTCAAGATCTACTACAAAGCTATAGTAATCAAAACAGTATAGTACTGGCACAAAAATAGACACATTGATCAATGGAACTGAATACAGAGCCCAGAAATAAACCCATGATTAATCTTTGACAAAAACAAATCTCTGACAAAGGAGGCAAGAATAGTAATGGGAAAAAGACATTCTCTTCAACAAATGGTGTTAGGAAAAGTGAACTACTTTCTTACACTATACACAAAAATAAACTCAAAATGGATTAAAAGCTGAATATGAGACCTGAAATCATAAAATTCCTAGAAGAAGAGAGCAGAGGCAGTGATTTCTCTGACATCAGCCATAGCAATATTTTTCTAGATAGGTCTCCTGAAGCAAGGGAAACAAAAGCAAAAATAAACTATTGGGACTACATCAAAATAAAAAGCTTCTGCACGGCAAAGGAAACAATCAATAGAACTAAAACACAACCTACTGAATGGAAGATGTTTGCAAATGTCATATTGGATAAGCAGTTAGTATCTAAAATATATAAAGAACTTACACAACTCAACACCAAAAAATACAAATAATCTTGTTTAAAAATGGGCAGAAGACATGAAAAGGCCATTTCTCCAAAGAAGACAGATGGCCAAAAGATACATGAACAGATGCTCAACATTACTCATTAGGGAAATGCAAATCAAAACCACAATGAGATCACCTCACACCTGTCAGAATGGCTATAATCAAAAACACAAAGAAACAAGTGTTGGCAAGGATGTGGAAAAAAACAGACCGTTCTGCACTGTTGTTGGCAGAGATGAAAAATGGTGCAGCCACTGTGAAAAACAGTATGGACAGTCCTCAAAAAATAAAAAATAGAACTACCCTCTTCTATTACTGGGTATTTACCCAAAGAATATGAAACACTGATTCCAAAAGATATATGCATCCCTATTTTTATTGCAGAATTATTTACAATAGCCAAGTTATGGGAGCAACCTAAGTGTCCATTGATAGATGAATGGATAAAGAGGGGGTATATATAGACAATGGAATATTACTTAGCCATAAAAAGGAACGAAGTCTTATCAGTTGCAACAAGATGGATGGATCTTGTTCTATCTAATGAGGATATAATGCTAAATGAAATTAACTAGTGAGAGAAAGACAAATACCATATGATTTCACTCATTTGGAATTTAGGAAACAAAACAAAACGAAGAAAAAAAGCGACAAACCAAAAACCAGACTCTTAACTGTAGAATACAAACTGATGGTTACTAGAGGGGAGGTGGATAGGAGGCAAGGTGAAAGAAGTGAGGGGGGGGTTAAGAGTACATTTATCATTACGAGCACTGAGTAATGTATAGAATTGTTGAATCACTATTTTTGCACACCTGAAAGTAACACTATATATTAACTACACTGGAATTAAAATTTTTCAAAATCTTCCAATACATTAAAAAGTTTAAAAAGTGTAAAATTTTAGTATTTATCCAAATATACTCAAAGAATTATTTCAACATGCACTCAGGGTAAAGTTGTTGAAGATAATTTTATATATTTTTGTAAACCTTCCAAATTGGTGTTTAGCATATATTTATAGTACATCTCAATTCAAATGTTAAATTGATTGGAAACAATTGATTTGCAACTGCATTTCATGAAACATACAGCTGAAAAAGTAGATATGCACAATCAAGCTGTTCCAAACATACTTAAATTTTCCAATAAGTGAATTGAGTACCAGTTTTGAAATTTAAATTAATAAAAAAATAAGGTTTAAAATTTAGTTCCTCAGTTGCACTAGCCACATTTCAAGGTTTCAATAACCATATGTGGTTAGTGGCTACCATTTTAGACACTGGACAATTCAAGTCTAGATGGCCCTTCTAAGAGTTAACCTGCCACATTCTCCAGTATAGATCATGTGCTATGCCACAAAGCAAGTGTGCATAAATGTAAAAAGATTGAAATTATATCAAGCATCATTCTTGACCACGATAGTATGAAACCAGGAATCAATTACAAGAATAACTGGAAAACTCACAAATATGGAGATTAAACAACATGTGACTACTGGACAACCAATGGCTCAAACAAGAAATCAAAAATAAAAAGTATCTTGAGACAAATGAATATGGAAATATACCAAAATATATAGGATGCAACAAAAGCAGCTCAAGAGGGAAGTTCACAGTGATAAATGCACACATCCAGAAACAAGATCTCACAAAACCTAACTTTATAACTCAAGGAACCAGAAAAAGAACAAAGCCCAAGGTTTACAGAATGAAGGAAACAAAGACCAGAGTAGAAATAGAGTTTTAGGAGTGCCTGGGTGGCTCAGTGGAGTAAGCATCTGACTCTTGATTTCAGCTCAGGTCATGATACCACAGTTCATGAGTTCGAGCCCCGTGTAGGGCTCTGTGCTGACAGCCCGGAGTCTGCTTGGGTTTCTCTCTCTCCCTCTCTCTCTCTGCCCCTTCCCCACTCACATTCACTCTCTAAGTAAACAAACAAACTTAAAAAAAAGAAATAGAGTCCTAAAAAACATTAGAAAAGATTAATGAAACTAAAAGATGATTTTTTTGTAAAGATAAAGGAAATAGACTCACCAAGAGAAAGAAAGCAACAACAAAAAAAATCTAAACCAGATGGCTTCACATTTAAGGAATTAATACTAATCATTCTCAAGCTCTCCCAAAAAATTAAAGGGGAAGTCTTTTTTTTTTAAGTTTATTTATTTATTTTGTGTGTGTGTGTGTGTATGTGCTTGAGAGAGAGAGAGAGAGAGAGAGAGAGAGAGAGGACCAGTGGGGGAGGGACAGAGAGAGAGGGAGACAGAGGATTCAAAGCAGGCTCAGTGTTGACAGCAGAGAGATGGATATGGGGCTCGAATTCACTAACTATGAGATCATGACCTGAGCCGAAGGTGGATATTTAACTGACTGAATCACCCAGGTACCCTGAAGGGAAAGTCTTTCAAACTCATTTTATGAGGCCAGCATTACCCTGATGAACATATATACAAAAGTTCTCAACAAAATATTAGCAAACCCAATTAAACAATACATTAAAGGCATCATACATCACAATCAAGTAGGATTTATTCCAGGGATGCAAGGATATTTGAACATACACAAATCAATGATATACTAGATTAACTAAATGAAGAATAAAAGTCATATGATTATCTCAATGCAGAAAAAGCATGTAACAAAATTCAACAACTGTTTATGGTTAAAAACTTTCAATAAAGTGGGCATCGAGTAAGATACCTCAACATAATAAAAGCTATATCAAGCCCCACAGCTAATAAAATACGTAACAGTGAAAAGATGAAAGCTTTTCCTCTAAGATCAAGAACAAAATAGGGATGCCCATTCTTGGCAATTCTATTCAACATAGTATTACAAGTCCTAACAAGAGTAATTTGGCAGAGTAAGAAAAGGCAGTCGAATCAGAAAAGAAGAAGTCAAATTGTCAGTACTTTCAGATTACATGATAGTATATATAGAAAACCATATAGACTCAACAACAATAACAACAACAACAAAAACAACCTGTTGGAACTATTAAACAAATTCGATAGAGTTGCTTGACACAAAATTACTATGTAAAAATTTATGCTGTTTCTATACACTAATAATAAACTGTCAGAGACATTAATAATACAATTCCATTTACAATGACATCAAAAAAGAAACACACAAAATACTTAAGAATAAACTAAGGAAGTTAAGCCTATACAATGAAAACCGTAACCCTGGTGAAATAGACCGATGAAAGAAATTGAAGACGACACAAATAAATGAGAAGATTTTCTAAGTTCCTGATTGAAAGAGTTAATATTGTTAAAATGTCCATACTACCCAAGGCAATCTACAGATTCAGTGAAATCCCTATCAAAATTTCAATGGCATTTTTCACAGAAATCAATCTTTACATTTGTATGGAGCCACAAGAGCCTTCAAATAGCCAAAGCAATCTTAGAAAAGAACAAAATTAGCATCATGCTTCCTAATTTCAAACTATATTACAAAGCTAAAGTAATCACAACACTATGGTATTGACATTGAAACACACACATAGATCAACAGAGCCCAGAAATGAAATTATAGAAATTTGGTGTATTAATGTACAATAAAGGAGTGAAGAGTATAGAATGGGTAAAGAACAGTCTCTTCAATAAATGGTATTTCTTAAAATGTTTATTTAGGGGCACCTGGGTGGCTCAGTTGGTTAAGCATCCGACTTCGACTCAGGTCATGATTTCACAGTCTGTGGGTTAGAGCCACAAATCAGGCTCTCTGTTGTCAGTACAGAGCCTGCTTCAGATCCTCTCTGCCTCTCTCTCTCTCTCTCTCTGCCCCTCCCCATTCATGCTCTGTCTCTCAAAAATAAACATTTAAAAAAATAAAAATGTTTATATATTTGAGAGAGAGAGAGCATGTGCATGAATGAGCGTGGGAGGGGCAGAGAGAAAGAGAGAGAAAAAATCCCAAAAGGCTCCATGTGTCATCACAGAGTCTGACACGGGACTTGATCCCACGAGCAGTGAGATCATGACCTGAGTCAAAATCAAGTCAGATGCTCAAACTGAGCCACCCAGGCACCTAGCATTGGGAAAACTGGACAGCCACATGCATCTATATAACAAAGGAAACCATCAACAAAATGAAAAGGCCACCTACTAAATTGGAGAAAATATTTGCAAATCATATAACTGGTAATACATTAATATCAAAATACATAAAGGACTCATACAACTCAATAGCAGTAAACCAAACAATCCACTTAAAAAATGGGCAGAGGATCTGCACATTTTTCCAAAGAAGATATGCAAATGGCAACAGGTCTATGAGGTGTTCAACATCACTAATCACCAGAGAAATGCACATCAAAGCCACAATGGGATATCACATCACACCTGTTAGAATGGCTCTTATCCAAAAGAAAAGAAATAACAAGTATTGGTAAGGATGTAGAGAATAGGGAACCATTGTATACTGCTGATGAGAATGTAAACCAGTGTAGCTACTACTGAAAAAAGAATGGAAGTTCCTCAAAAAATTAAAAATGGAGCTACCTTCTTCTTAAAACACAGATTGGAACATGGCGGAGGAGTAGGGGGCTCCAGTATTTCGCTTGCCCTTTAAAGGGGGACGACTGAAACCATTGTCTCTCTCTCAACTACAAAAATCGGGGGGAAAAGGTGCTAGAGCTGACAAGAAACTAAGGCGAACACAGACACGGCCCAACTGAACTGTGAGTTTAATCTGGGTCGGATAAAACGAACTCGAACTCGGGAAGTTGAGCTGAGGGGAGGGTGAGCGTCTTCGGAGATAGCTGGGAAAGTGCCGACCGAACAACATCTGAACGAGAGGGCCAGAGCGGGTGAGACCACTACCATCCAGCCCCTAAGCAGGGCTTTTGAAGAGAAGTTCAGTGGCAAACAGCAGCAATCCCCGCGCGCTGCTGGGACCGCACCAACCCCGTCCTGAGCCACTGGGACGCGCGCGGGAGGGACTGGCAGCGGGGACGCAGGCGGCGCCGCCTGCGGAGCACCTCTAACCCCGGCACAATTATAACGAAATCGGGGGGGGGGGGTGGCAGACGGCCGCACCACCGCGCCACCCTCGCCCAGCGCCTCCGGGGCGCGCGCGCTGCCGGGACAGGCAGGGGGGACTCAGGCGGCGGCTCCTGCGGAGCACCTCTAACCCCCGCACAGTTACAGCCAAATCGGGGGGTAGCAGAGGGCCGCGCCACCGCGCCACCCTCGCCCAGCGCCTCCAGGCACGCACTCTGCCGGGATAGGCAGCAGGCACCCAGGCAGCCCCAGGCGCGGCTCCAGTAAACCACACTAGGCTGGCGTGGGCGGTGGAGAGAGAACAGAAATAAAGGAGCGAATAAAGCCTCCAGGACTGGGGGCGGGGGTCTGGAGAGACGCCATTGTTGTCTCACAAGCCAGGAAGTCACCCCAGAAGCCGTCCCTGCAGCAGTGGAGGCCGGACCCGCCTACACTAAACCACGCCCCTCCCAAACTATCAGCAGGAGCGACTGATCCAAGTGGAGATTGCTGCCTGGAGTAACGCCAGTCATTTCTTCTTTTTAAATTTATCCCTCCCTTTCTCATTCCTACCGATCCCCATCCCTGAGCTGGTCATCCAGGGTACTGACTGGCTTAATCATTTTTTTCGTTCTTTTTGTTTTTTGTTTTTTTGTTTTTTGTTTGTTTGTTTGTTTTGTTTGGGTTTTTTTGGTTTTGTTTTTTGTTTTTTGTTTTTTGTTTTTGTTTGGTTTTTTAACCCACTCTTTGAGGACATGTCCTACAACCTCTTCTTTACTTCCCTAGCCCTTTTTCTGGAATAACCAGGCCGTATAAGTTCATCTAGACGACATCGATCTTTATTCCTTTTCCCTCGCACCTGTCCTTATTCTGATTTCTATCAGTCTGGATTAAACCCTTTAGTCGCTCTACCTGGGCAAAGTCCATTTCCTTCTTCTCCCTGCACCAGTCATTATTCTGTCTATATATGCTCTGCCACCAGCACACTACATACCCTGTCCTTAACGTGTAGCTGTTACTTCAGGACATTGCCCTCAGAGAGTCACTTGTTATTTTTTTCTGTTGTGAACTGCTTGTCTGGACCATTTGTCGGTACGTTTGAGTATTTCTGTGTTCTGTGTGTCTGTCAGTTTTCCTTTCCAGGGCAACTTCAAGAAACAACCCATAACACATCCAGCCAAAATGACGAGACGGAAGAATTCTCCTCAAAAGAGTCTACAAGAAGCAGTGACAGCTCAAGAATTAATGAAAAGAGATATAAGCAACATAACAGAACTTGAATATAGAATGTTAATCATAAAACTAATTGCTGGCCTTGAAAAAAGCTTAGATGAATGCAAGGGGTCCTACGAGGCAAAGTTCAAAGACCTTAAAAACGGTCAAGAAGAATTAAAGAAGACATTGGAAGAAATACAGGGGAAACTGGAAGCAACCACAGCACGGATTGAAGAGGTAGAGGAAAGAGTTAGTGCATTAGAAGACAAAATCATTGAAAAAGAGGAAGCAGATAAAAAGAGAGAGAAGCTGATCCAGGAACAGGAAAGGAGAATTCGAGAGCTGAGCGATGCAGTCAAAAGAAACAATATCCGTATCATAGGAGTTCCAGAGGAAGAAGAGAGAGAGAAAGGAGTCGAAGGGGTTCTGGAACAAATCATTGCTGAGAACTTCCTCAACATGAGAAAGGAAATGGGCATGGAAATCCAAGAGGCACAGAGAACTCCCCTCAGACGTAACTTGAATAGACCTTCTGCACGGCACATCATAGTGAAGCTGGCAAAATACAAAGATAGGGAGAGAATCCTGAAAGCAGCTAGGGACAAAAGAACCCTAACATACAAAGGGAGACCTATAAGGGTAGTAGCAGACTTATCTACGGAAACTTGGCAAGCCAGAAAGGAATGGCAGGACATCTTCAATGTGATGAGCAAGAAGGACATGCAACCAAGAATTCTGTATCCGGCTAGCCTGTCATTCAGAATAGAAGGAGAGATCAAGGTTTTTCCCAACAAACAAAAACTGAAAGAATTTATCACAAATAAGCCAGCACTGCAAGAGATCCTGAGGGGCATTCTATGAAAACAAGGAGGCAAAGAATACAAACTACCAGACACAGCCTTACAAACATGAAACTTACAGATAATACAGTGACTGTAAGCCCATATTTTTCAATATTAACACTGAATGTAAATGGACTAAATGCGCCAATCAAAAGACAAAGGATAACAGAATGGATTAAAAAACAAGACCCATCTATTTGCTGTCTTCAAGAAACTCATCTTAAACCTGAAGACACCTTCAGATTGAAAGTGAGGGGATGGAGAACTATCTACCATGCTACTGGAAGTCAGAAGAAAGCCGGAGTAGCCACACTTATATCAGACAAATTAGACTTTAAAATGAACGATGTAATAAGAGATGAGGAAGGACATTATATAATAGTCTCAGGGACCATCCAGCAGGAAGAGCTAACAATTGTAAATATCTACGCACCGAATTCAGGGGCACCCAAATTTGTAAAACAACTAATTACAAACATTAGCAACCTCATCGATAAAAATGTCCTAATAGTAGGGGATCTCAACACTCCACTCTCAGCATTGGATAGATCAACAAAACAGAAAATCTCCGCAGAAACAATAGCCCTGAATGACACATTAGGACAGATGGGCCTCACAGACATCTTTAGGGTCCTTCATCCAGAAGCAAAGGAATTTACATTCTTCTCATCTGCACACGGTACATTTTCCAAGATAGACCACATTCTGGGGCACAGGGAAGCTCTGAATAAATATAAAAGAACTGAGATCATACCGTGTACAGTGTCAGACCACAATGCTTTGAAACTTGAAATCAACCACAGGAGAAAGCCTGGAAAATATCCAAGAACATGGCGGCTAAGAAATAACCTACTAAAAGATGACTGGGTCAACCAAGCCATCAGAGAAGAAATTAAAAAATACATGGAAACAAATGAAAATGAAAATACAACAATCCAAACGCTCTGGGATGCAGCAAAGGCAGTCCTGAGAGGGAAATATATTGCAATCCAGGCCCATCTCAAGAAACAGGAAAAATCAATAACACAAATTCTAACAGCACGCCTAAAGGAACTAGAAGCAGATCAACTAAAACAACCCAAGCCCAGCAGAAAGAGAGAAATAACAAAGATCAGAGCTCAAATTAACCATATGGAGACAGAAAAGGTAGTGGAACAGATCAATGAAACCAAAAGCTGGTTCTTTGAAAAAATAAACAAAATAGACAAACCTCTAGCCAGGCTTCTCAAAAAGAAAAGAGAGAGAACTCAAATAAATAAAATCGTGAATGAAAAGGGAGAAATTACAACCAATCCCTCAGAGATACAAGCAATCATCAGAGAATACTATGAAAAATTATATGCCACCAAACTTGGCAATCTGGAAGAAATGGACAGCTTCCTAAATAGCCACACGCTACCAAAACTCAAACGGGAAGAAATAGAAAATTTGAACAGACCCATAACTAGTGAAGAAATAGAATCAGTTATTAAAAACCTCCCAGCAAATAAAAGCCCTGGACCAGATGGCTTTCCTGCGGAATTTTACCAGACATTTAAAACAGAGTTAATTCCTATCCTCCTCAAGCTGTTCCAAAAAATTGAAACGGAAGGAAAACTCCCCGACTCATTCTATGAAGCCAGCATCACTTTGATTCCCAAACCAGATAGAGACCCAGCAAAGAAAGAAAATTACAGGCCAATATCCCTGATGAATATGGATGCAAAAATTCTCAACAAGATACTAGCAAATCGAATCCAACAGCATATAAAGAGAATTATCCACCATGATCAAGTAGGATTCATCCCTGGGTTGCAGGGCTGGTTCAATATTCGCAAATCAATCAACGTGATACATCACATCAACAAAAGAAAAGATAAGAACCATATGATCCTGTCAATAGATGCAGAAAAAGCATTTGACAAAATACAGCATCCTTTCTTAATAAAAACTCTCGAGAAAGTCGGGATAGAAGGAACATACTTAAACATCATAAAAGCCATCTATGAAAAGCCCACAGCTAATATCATCCTCAATGGGGAAAAATTGAAAGCCTTCCCCCTGAGATCAGGAACACGACAGGGGTGTCCACTCTCGCCACTGCTATTTAACATAGTGCTGGAAGTCTTAGCATCAGCAATCAGACAACAAAACAAAATAAAAGGCATCAAGATTGGCAAGGAGGAAGTCAAACTTTCACTTTTTGCAGATGACATGATACTTTACATGGAAAACCCGACAGAATCCACCAAAAGCCTACTAGAACTGATTCATGATTTCAGCAAGGTTGCAGGATACAAAATCAATGTACAGAAATCGGTGGCATTTCTATACACCAACAATGAAGCAGCAAAAAGAGAAATAAAGAAGCTAATCCCTTTCACAATTGCACCAAAAACCATAAAATACTTAGGAATAAACCTAACCAAAGATGTGAAAGACCTCTACACTGAAAACTATAAAAAACTTATGAAGGAAATTGAGGAAGACACAAGGAAATGGAAAAACATCCCATGCTCATGGATTGGAAGAATAAATATCGTCAAAATGGCAATACTACCCAAAGCAATCTACACATTCAATGCAATCCCAATCAAAATTGCACCAGCATTCTTCTCAAAGCTAGAGCAAACAATCCTAAAATTTGTATGGAACCACAAAAGACCTCGAATAGCCAAAATAATACTGAAGAATAAAACCAAGGCGGGAGGCATCACAATCCCAGACTTTAACCTCTACTACAAAGCGGTGGTCATCAAGACTGTATGGTATTGGCACAAAAACAGACGCATAGACCAATGGAATAGAATAGAAAACTCAGAAATGGACCCGCAAGTATATGGCCAACTAATCTTTGACAAAGCGGGAAAATGTATCCAATGGAAAAAAGACAGCCTTTTTAACAAATGGTGCTGGGAGAATTGGACAGCAACATGCAAAAGAATGAAACTAGACCACTTTCTTACACCACTCACAAAAATAAATTCTAAATGGATAAAAGATCTGAATGTGAGGCAGGAAACCGTCAAAATCCTAGAGGAGAAAACAGGAAAAAGCCTCTTTGACCTAAGACGCACCAATTTCTTACTCGACACGTCTCCAAAGGCAAGAGAATTAAAAGCAAAGATGAACTATTGGGACCTCATCAAGATAAAAAGCTTCTGCACGGCAAAAGAAACAACCAACAAAACGAATAGGCAACCAACGGAATGGGAAAAGATCATCGCAAATGACATATCGGATAAAGGACTAATATCTAAAATTTATAAAGAACTTACCAAACTCCAAACCCGAAAAACAAACAACCCAGTGAAGAAATGGGCGGAAGATATGAATAGACACTTCTCCAAAGGGGACATTCAGATGGCCAACAGACACATGAAACGATGCTCAATGTCACTCATCATCAGGGAAATACAAATCAAAACTACACTGAGATACCACCTCACACCAGTCAGAGTGGCTAAAATGAACAAATCAGGAAACTATAGATGCTGGCGAGGATGTGGAGAAGTAGGCACCCTCCTACACTGTTGGTGGGAATGCAAACTGGTGCAGCCACTCTGGAAAACGGTGTGGAGGTTCCTCAAAAAAATGAAAATAGAGCTACCCTATGACCCAGCAATAGCCCTGCTAGGAATCTACCCAAGAGACACAGGAATGCTGATGCATAGGAGCACGTGTACCCCAATGTTCATAGCAGCACTTTCGACAATAGCCAAATCATGGAAAGAGACCAAGTGCCCATCAACTGACGAATGGATAAAGAAGTTATGGTACTTATATACAATGGACTACTACGTGGCAATGAGAAAAAATGAAATCTGGCCATGTGTAGCAAGATGGATGGAACTGGAGGGTATTATGTTAAGTGAAATAAGTCAGTCAGAAAAAGACAGATACCATATGTTTCCACGAATAGGTGGACTTTGTGAAACTAAGCAAAAACCAGGGGGAGGGGAAGAGGGGAAAGAAAAAAAAGACACAGAGAGGGAGGGAGATAAAACATAAGAGACTCTCAAAGACTAAGAAAAAACTGAGGGTAAGGGGGATGAGGGAGGGGGGAGAGGGGGTGATGGGCATTAAAAAGGGCACATGTTGGGATGAACACTGGGTGTTATATGTAAACCAATTTGAAAATAAACTATTATAACAAAAAAAAAAAAAAAAAAAAAAAATGGAGCTACCATATAATTAGCAATTGCACTTCTGGATATTTATCCAAAGTTAATGAAAACACTAACTTGAAAAAATATGTGTGCCTGTGTTCATTACAATAAACAAGACATGAAAGCAATCTAAGTGTCCACTAATGGATGAATAGATTAAGGAAATGTGGTACACATATAATAATGGAACATTACAAGTAATGGAATATTATTAAGCCATAAAAAGAAAAATCTTGCCTTTTGTAATTGACATAGGTTGACTTTGAAAGTATTGTGCTAAGTGAAATAAGTCACACAAAGATAAATACTGTATGATTCCAATTATATGTAGAATCCAAACAAACAAAACTGAACCCATAGACAGAATGAATTGGTGGCTGTCAGAGGAGGGCAGTGACAGGTGGGGAAACTGGGTGAAGGAAGTTAAAAAGTACAAACTTCTAGTTATAAATAATTCCTGCAGCTGCAATGTATAGGATGGCCACTATAGTTAATAATACTGTATTATATTTGAAAGTTGCTAAGAGAATAGATCTTACAAAAAAAACAAATTTGTAATTATGTGTGGCACTAGACTTACCGTAGCGATCATTTCACAATAAATGCAAATACTGAATCATTATATACAGATACTGAATCATTATGTTGTAGATCTGAAAACTAACATGTTGTATGTCAATTATATCTCAATAAAAACAAAGATTTAACCTGCCTAGCTGTGGTAAGAAATGTATATACAATACCTTAACATTCTCTGTTGAAATTTATTTTTTGATAATTTTCTCCTTAGTAAGTATGCTTAATTAGTATTTTCATAGACTTCTATGAAATACTAGGAGAAATTTGTCAAGAGTCCCAAATAAAGTATAAGAAAATTTATGACTAGATATAATCACAGGCCCTTAATTTCTATCCTGAAGTAATAAAGAGAGTCAGACATCACCAGGGGTCACCTAGATGACCTTCACAAGTGCTTCCCAAATTACCCATGAAACCTGTTTTTGTTCTTACCCATGGCATGGGCTAAATATGAGTTGCAGAATTCCTTCGACTACTTAAGTCATTTAAGGCATGTCATCTTCAGGGGAAGGGGTCCAAGATGGTGGAACAGCATGTAAGTTTTTTGTGTCTCTGGTCCCTGAAATGCAGCTAGATCAACACCAAACCATCTTGCACACCTAGAAAGCTGATCTGAGGATTAACACAACAATCTACAGAACTTCCACCACAGAACTCAGAAGATGTGGCACAGAGAGGTGAACTGGGGAAGAGAGAAGCTGCAGATGGTAGAAGCTATTTTTGCTTGCGGATAGAGGACAGAGACAGGGGGGCAGAGTATAGGAAAAGCACTCCCCCCCCAAAAGCAGCTGGAGAGAAAGAGAAAGAGTGGAAACACCAATAAGGGACTTAAAGAGAAAGGGAGAAAGAAAAAAGAAGGAGAGGGTTTGGATACCCCTAACACTATGAACAGGGGAGCACAGAGTCTGAAACTCTGCAGCTCAATACCTGGTGGAGCTCTGGTGGGAATCCCCAGGAGCAGACAGCAAGGTCTGAGGGGGCCTCGGGTCACATGGGGAGAACTGGCTCCCCTGCTGAGAGGACATTTGGTTGAGGCTGTGTGGCTTCCCCACAGGCAAAAGTTCCAGTGGACCCCAGAGAACAGCCATCTTTGCTGGTGTTGGAATAAGGATACCAGGCGGTGGTGAAGCCTGGCATCAGATGTGTACTCCGGTTTACTATAATCCCTGAAACAAACACTGCTGCTACACAATTGCATGAACGTTTTTGGGGGCGGGCTGGCACCCAGCTGCAGTTTCTGGGCATCTGCAGCAGTGTGGTTGAGTGAATGTTCCTGGGGGCAAGCCAACACCTGGCCATTGCTCACAGAGACACTCCCACAGAGGGTCTGAGTGGGTCAAAGCCACAGGCCCTCAGAAGTGAGGAGTCTGGAAATAGCCCCATTTGAGATCAAACTCGGGAGGGAGGTACCACCTGGCAGACTGATGGCTTGGTCACGGATGGTGCAGAAGTAGGAAGTGGACAGAAGCCGGAGAAAATGCAGAGGTGCTTGATTGCCACTTGAGGAGAATACAGAGTTCTGATACCAGAGACAGGGTAGCTGGGTGACACCATTTTCACCTCTCCCAAGCATGAGCATACACACATACACACACCCAAACAATCCACCCCCCCAGTAAGCTAAGCAGCGCTACAATGGAAAACAGAGCTGCTACACCAAACGCCGTCCAACTGTGCCAACTGTGCTCCAGAGGAATATCACAAGTCTCTCTGCCTGCTTAATTTACAGACTATAGAGTGCATCACAATTTGACTTCTAAGGGAAACTGGATGTAATTCCAATTGTATTCCATTCTGTTCACTGGTCCATCTACTCAATTATTTTTCTTTTCTTTTTCATGAATACAGAGAGAGAAAAAATTTTTATTTTCTGTTTTTATAAAAAAAGATTTTTCTTCACTTTTTTCTACTATATTTTTTATTTTTTTGTAAAGTTTTAAATTCTATTTTACTTTCATCCCTTCATTTTATGCTATTTTATTTATTAACTTTTTTAAATTTTCAAATGTTTTCCTTTTTTTTTTTTTTTTTTTTTTGGTTTCCTTTTTTTCTCAATTCTATCAAACTTCTTTCTACAACCAGACCAAAACACACCTAGCATCCTTGGTGTATCTAGTATCCTTGGATCTAGTGTCCTTGATTTGATTTTTTTTGTGTTGTTGTTAATATTTTAATTTTTTTATTAATTCTTTTTCTTCCTCCAAAATGACAAAACAAAGGAATTCACCTCAAAAGAAAGAACAGGAAGATATCACAACCGGGGACTTAATCAACACAGATACAAGAAAGATGTTTGAACCAGAATTTAGAATCATGATAATAAGAATACTAGCTGGGTTGAAAAAAGCATAGAATCCCTTTCTGCAGAGATAAAAGAAGTAAAATCTAGTCAGAACAAAATTTAAATTGCTACTACTCATATGCAATTTCAAATGAATGCCACAGTGGTAAGGATGGATGAAGCAGAGCAGCGAATCAGTGATCTAGTGGACAAACTTATGGAGAATACTGAAGCAGAAAAAAAGAGGGAAACTAAGGCAAAAGAACACAATATGAGAATTAGAGAATTCAGTGACTCATTAAAAAGGAACAACATCTGAATCATAGGTGTCCCTGAAGATGAAGAGAGAGAAAAGGGGGTAGAAGGTTTATGTGAGCAAATCATAGCAGAAAACTTTACTAACCTAGGGAAAGGCACAGACATCAAAATCCAGGAAGTATAGAGAACTCTTATTAGATTCAACAAAAACCGACCATCAACAAGGCATATCATAGTCAAATTCACAAATACTCAGGCAAGGAAAGAATCATGAAAGCAGCAAGGGAAAAAAAAGTCCTTAACCTACAAGGGAAGACAGATCAGGTTTGCAGCAGACCTGTCCACAGAAACTTGGCAGGCCAGAAAGGAGTGGCAGGATATATTCAATATGCTGAATCGGGAAAATATGCAGCCAAGAATTCTTTATCTAGCAAGGCTGTTATTCAAAATAGAAGGAGAGATTAAAAGTTTCCCAGACAAACAAAAATTAAAGCAGTTCATGACCACTATACCAGCCCTGCAAAAAACTTTAAGCGGGACTCTCTGGGGAGAGAAAAGATGAAATGAAACAAAAAAGACCAAAAGCAACAAAGACTAGAAAGGACAAGAGAATATCACCAGAAACTCCAACTCTACAGGCAACACACTGGCAATAAATTCATATCTTTCAATACTCACTCTAAATGTCAATGGACTAAATGTCCCAATCAAAAGACAAAGGGTAACAGAATGGATAAGAAAACTAGATCCATCTATATGCTCTTTACAAGAGACCCACTTTAGACCTAAAGACACCTTCAGATTGAAAGTAAGGGAATGGAGAACCATCTACCATGCTAATGGTCACCAAAAAGCCGGAGTAGCCATACGTATATCAGACAATCTAGATTTTAAAATAAAGACTGTGACAAGAGATGAAGAAGGGCATTATATCATAATGAAGGAGTCTATCCACCAAAAAGACCTAACAATTGTAAACATTTATGCCCCCAAGGTAGAAAAACCCAAATATATAAATCAATTAATCACAAACATAAAGAAACTCATTGATAATAATACCATAAGAGTAGGGGACTTCAACACCCCACTTACAGAAATGGACAGATCATTTAAACATAAAATCAACAAGGAAACAATGGCTTTGAATAACACACTGGACTGAATGGCCTTAACAGATATGTTCAGAACATTTCATCCTAAAGCAGTGGAATATACATTCTTCTTGAGTGCACATGGAACATTCTCCAGAATAGGTCACATACTGGGACAGAAATCAGCCCTCGGCAAGTACAAAAAGATCAAGATCATACTGTGCATATTTTGAGACCACAATGCTATGAAACTCAAAATCAACCACAAGAAAAAAATTTGGACAACAAACACTTGGAGACTAAAGAACATCCTACTAAAGAATGGGCTAACCAAGAAGTTAAAGAGGAAATTAAAAAATACATGGAATCCAATGAAAATGATAACACTACAGTCCAAAAGCTCTGGGACACAGCAAAGGCAGTCATAGAGGGAAGTATATAGCAATCCAGGCCTTCCTACAGAAAGAAGAAAGGTCTCAGATACATAACATAACCTTACACCTTAGAGAGCTGGAAAAAAAACAGCAAATAAAACCCTAAACCAGCAGAAGATGGGAAATACTGAAGATTAAAGCAGAAATCAATGCTATTGAAATAAAAGAATCAGTAGAATAGATAAATGAATCCAGGAGCTGGTTCTTTGAAAGAATTAACAGAATTGATAAGCCCCTAGCCAGTTTGATCAAAAAGAAAAAGGAAAGGACCCAAACAAATACAATCAAGAATGAAAGAAGAGAGATCACAACCAACACTGCAGAAATACAAATAATAATAAGAGAATATTATGAACAATTATATGCCAATAAATTGGGCAATCTGGAAGAAATGGACAAACTCCTAGGAAAGTATAAACCACCAAAACTGAAACAAGAAGAAATAGAAAATTTGAACAGACCCATAACCAGTAAAGAAATTGAAATGCTAATAAAAAATTTCCCAAAAAATAAAAGTCCAAGGCCAGATGGCTTTCCAGGGGAATTCTACCAAACATTTAAAGAAGAGTTAACACTATTCTTTTGAAGCTGCTCCAAAAAATAGAAATGGAAGGAAAACTTGCAAACTCATTCTATGAAGCCAGCATTACATTGATTCCAAAACCAGACAAAGACCCTGTGATAAAAGAGAACCACAGACCAATTTCCCTGCTGAATGTGGATGCAAAAATTCTCAACAAGATACTAGCCAACCAGATCCAACAATACACTAAAAGAATTATTCACCATGACCAAGGATTTATACCTGGGATGCAGGTATCAGTATCTGCAGGTTCAATATCTGCAAAATAATCAGTGTGACACATGACATCAATGAAAAAAAGGACAAGAACCACATGATCCTCTCAATAGATGCAGAAAAAGCATTTGACAAAATACAGCATCCTTTCTTTATAAAAAGGCTCAAGAAAGTAGGGATAGAAGCATAATATCTGAAGATCATAAATAAAAGCCATATATGAAAGACCCACCGCTAATATCATCCTCAATGGGGAAAAACAGAGAGCTTTCCCCCTAAGGTCAGGAACACATTCTCACCACTGTTCTTTAACATAGTATTGGAAGTCCCACTCTCAGCAATCAGACAACATAAGGGAATAAAAGTCATCCTAATCAGCAAGGAGGAGGTCAAACTTTCACTTTTCACAGACGACATGATATTCTATATGAAAAACCCAAAAGATTCCACCAAAATACTGCTAGAACTGATCCATGAATTCAGCAAAGTTGCAGGATATAAAATCAATGCACAAAAAATCGGCTGCATTTCTATACACCAATAATGAAGCAACAAAAAGAGAAGTCAAGGAAATGATCCCATTTACAACTGTACCAAAAACGATTAAATACCTAGGAATAAACCTAACCAAAGAGGTGAAAAATCTATACACTGAAAACTATAGAAAGCTTATGAAAGAAATTGAAGAAGGCACAATAAAATGGAAAAATATTCTATGCTCATGGTTTAGAAGAACAAATATTGTTAAAATGTCGCTACTATCCAAAGCAATGTACACATTCAATGCAATCCTAATCAAAATAACACTAGCATTCTTTACAGAGCTGGAACAAATAATCCTAAAAATTTGTATGGAACCAGGAAAGACCCCAAATAGCCAAAGCAATCTTGAAAAAGAAAACCAAAGCTGAAGGCATTACAATCCTGGACTTTAAGTTGTATTACAAAGCTGTAGTCATCAAGACAATATGGTACTGGCACAAGTAAGACAAAATAATAATAATAATAATAGAGATTACAGAGATGGCAGGAGACCTCCACTATAATAAATCTGTTGAATGCAAGAAAATTAAGAACAGAGATGAGTTAGTCTTGGTAATGAGACATCTTTTCCTGAGGCAGAAGAGAAAAACAGCAAAGCTGGGGCTTCTGAGTAAAAAGACAAGAGTCTGAATGTTTGTTGAATTTTTTTAGTCCTAGTCCCACCTCTTATTTGGGTAGGATGCTCGAACCATCTGGGTTGCAGTTTATTCATACAGACTAATTCTCAAAAAGCTCTTCTAGCACCAAAATTCCATAGCTTCTCTTTTCAATAGGAGGTAATACTACTGATCGTGAGGGAGCAACGGTGGGAAATGTCAAGAACGGAAAGTCTTGTGGAGAGAATAAGCTCCAGAATCCCATTCCTCCTACAGGTTTCATGTCAAAATTTTAGTACCTGCTACATGCTAGACATTGGAAATAATCAGAGTAGACTTATGTCACTGTTACCTATGGCACAAACTTCAACTGTATGACATATACTAGATGTTTTACTGCTTATTTTTGCCCTTTTGGAAATTTTCTTATTGTTTTTGAACTTTATTTTAGGTCAGTCAAAATTATAAACAGTTTTATTAAATTAGAAACATAAAGATATGGTAAACCAAGTATGTAAGAAACTTTGCAGCCCTGAGACCCCTGGGTGGCTCAATCGGTTAAGTGTCTGCCGTTGGCTCAGGTCATGAGCTCGTGTTCCATGGGTTTGGACCCTGCATCGGGCTCCCTCTCTCTGCCCCTCTCCTGCTCTTGCTCTCTTTCAAAAATAAAATTAAAAAGCAAATTCTGCAGCACTATTCTTTCCATCCTAAAGGGGATGGGTGACACTTCTGTATTTAAAACAAAACCCAGGGGGCACCTGGGTGGTTAAGCATCCAACTTCGGCTCAGGGCATGATCTCACAGACTGTGAGTTCGAGCCCTGCGTCAGGCTCTGTGCTGACAGCTCAGAGTCTGGAGCCTGCTTCGGATTCTTTGTCTCCTTCTTTCTGCCCTTCCCCTGTTAGTGCTATCTCTCTCTCTCAAAAATAAACAAACATTAAAAAAATTAAAAAATTAAATAAAACAAAAACCAGTAAAATAATGTTGGATTACCAGAAAAGATACTTTTTTTAAATGGTTCTTATCAATAACAAAATACCCACATTAAACATAATCTTCAGTGTATAGTAATTATTAGCACAACATTATCTAAGAGAATTAAAGACACTAAGAAAACACAAGGACCAAATCAGCATGCTCCTTATGGTAAAATCATATCCCTAAGTGTGCCCAAACATATGAATCTTAAGACTTGTCCTCGGAAGTATTTGCAAGGAAAAGGAAAGGAAAGGAAAGAAAAGAAGGAAAGGAAGGGAAGGAAGGGAAGGAGGGAGGGAGGAAGGAAAAGAGAAGGTATGTAAACATCTCCTTCACAGTAAGCTTCTGAGAATGACTCAAATGCCTGGAACAGTAGCTGAGCTATTTAATGTATCCCAAACATATATAATATTTGTTGAAAGGATGATCAATGTGTGGTTTGAGACTGAGTACACGAAAGATTCCATTAGGAAATCCTGCACCACAAATTCTAAAAGATAGCTTTATGACATGCTTTAAAATCTAGATAGCTGGCACATGCGGCATTATAAAACTTAAAATTAAACACAAGCATGGGAACTGATGATCGAGGATGGGAGAAGGTGCTGCTCACAAGCAAATTTTTTTTATTTTATTAAATAGGTAAAAAACTATTTTTTTTTTAAATAGGCTTAGAGATCCAAAAATCTCATTCAAGTTAAGGCTGAAAATACCTCTTGTGCCACTTCCATATTCAATTTTAAATCCCTTCAAGATCTGTGAGGAAACAATAACATCACTCTTACCTTCTGCACAGGGACTGGACATTCAGATTCTAACACCGCTGTGTCATGATCACCTTTCTGATGCATCAGAGTTAGGCCATTCAAACGCTGTTCGCAATCACCTAGATGCACACATTTTTAGAATAATATCAAAATATTTCATCTTGTTTGTCCATAATTTGACTTTTAGAACCCAACCCAGGCCAGAAACTATGAAAACAAAAGGATTAATTTGTTTATGCTGTTTAACTTTGCAATATTCTTAGTTGAGGAATTGTTACACTGAAAAATAAACATTTTTCGCTTGCAACTTATGTCCTCTTGTTTTGTCTACATAAAGGATAGCTGATACTGTGGGTTACCCACCAAAATCTGTTTTTTCTGTCTCCATGGTATAGTAGTCCCCCAGGGTGCAGCCTGACCTCTGCTCCAAAGATGGGTTTTCATTAGGTCAAATTAATCATGGTAATCCTACCCCAACACAAGTGAGTCATTTAGGAAATAGCAGGCCTAAACCAATGCAGGGATCCTAGGGAAAAATACTTCTTGGTAGCCAGATTGAAAACAAAGGAAACACCAAGAATGGAAGAACTAAGACACTAAATACCTAGACTGGCTTATGAGAAGATAAGAAGTACAAAATGCAAAAGGTTAGCTTGACTCTGAGGTGAAAAGAACAAACTGTGCAATCTAAGTAGCTGTAAACTTTCATACAAATATTTCACTTATCAGTAAAGATTACTGCAGAAAAATAGCTTAAGCTTTGGTCAAACCATGCCTAGACTGACCTACCTTTGGACTAGTGGTTGTAAATAACTAACAAAATTCCTTCTATCGTTCATGTGGTCTCGAACTGAGTTTTCTGGCATATGCAACCATGAACATCCTCATGCAGATACTTAGTTGGGCCATTTCTCTTTCAGTTTTCCTTAGTTCTTTTCTACAGGGATTACCGTCTGGTTCTCAAAACACTACAGAACTCATCTTCCTAAGACTTATGTTCTTCAACCAGGACCAGTATCTAGCCCATATTTTCTGAGCCACTGAAGTTTACATTCCTTTGTCCTTGAAACCTAGCATATATTCGTTTTTTGCAGACCTGCTCATTCTATCCTTGTATTTTTTTCCACCCTTTCCCTTTTCCTTCTTTCCATCACTTCACTTTTTTTCTACTACTGCAAAAGCCCAACTGCTATCTTCTTTCTCTGTTCCCTAAGGCTCATTCCTCTAACTGGCCTACATAATATTGGCATATTAATTACTTTGAAGCACACCCTTTGCTCAAAAAAAAAAAAAAAAAAAAAAAGAAAAAGAAAAAGAAAAAGAAAAAAGAAAAGAAAAGAAAAAACAAAAACTTCACTGGCTCCCCACTTACTATACCATTACCATTAAGTCCAAAGTCTCTAGATATCAAGGTTCTTTATGATCTTAACTGGTCTACCTTTCCAAATTCATTTCCCCATATTCCTGTTTATCCAACCAAAGCTTTAATCACATCCAATTATTGATTGCCTAAATACCTTCATGCATGTTGTTTCCTCCATCCAAAATGCCTTTCAGTCCTAGATATACATAGATAAGTCTTACTTCTTCCTCCAATATCCAGCTCAAATGATACTTAATCTGTAAAATATACATCTGCCAAAGAGATCAGGTAATTTTGCCTTCCTCACCTCCTTAAATTTCATTTGATTCTTTTAGGGAACATTATTTTTATTTTGCATGCCCAATTGTTTATTTCTCCTACTAGATGGCTAACTCTTTGATTAACCTTTTCATTTGTCATGTTAATTCACATTGATATGACAGCATTTTTTTAAAAATTCTTAATACAATTGAGTGAAGTTTTTTTTATAAGATGGGAAATGGATAAGTTATAAGAATAAGGCTAATAGAATCCTTTGTAACTAAAAGCTTCAATTTATTTTAAGGAAAAAAAAAGAGGCTTCTTCTAGTTCATACTGGAGATGATGGCAGTAATTTTGGAAAAAGCTGCTAACACTTGATTCAATTTCTTAAAGCTTTTATGTACTCCAAACATTTTTCAAGCTTTTTTTTTTTATGAAGAAAACTTAGTGAAAAAAATCTTTATTGTTTAAAAGACTTAACCAAAAATTTATTTCCATTGAGATTAAACTCCAAGAAAACTAAACTTCTATATACATTTTAGCTTATATACATTTGCAGTTTCCCTTGGGCATAGTGCCACCTACAGTTAGCAAATGCAAACCACTGGGTTCTGAAAAATTTGGTTAGTGCAACAGAACAGCCACTCTGGGATCATCCACAATTCCTTTTATACACTCTGTTACTCACAATCACATATAAGCCAAAATTGGAAGTAAAATACAACAAACTTACCCTGACTGAAGACTTAGATATAGAAAGCCTGACCTTTCACAAATAGGGTGTTTTCTCAAAGTAGAAACAAAAGACCATCTTGAATGCCTTCTTTCTGTTTTCCATTGTCTATTTCTTCAGGGCTATCCATATCAATTGTTCTACAAGTGTGCTATAATGAAAACCGAAACCTTTCCCTACTATGGCTCTTTCTGAACAACCTTCAAACATATTCAAATTTCTCTGGTTCAAAAACTCAAACATAACAAAACAACTTCTCCCAGTCTTACAAAACAAACAAACAAACAAACAACAAAAAAAACACAAAACCCCAAAACCCTAAGAAACAAAACAAAAAAACCCTATTTTCCTATTGAAGTCACGGCTATCCTCTCTCACAAACTTCTTGAAAGACTGGTTACATTCAGATTACTTCTCAACTTACAGAAATCAGGCTTCTTCCCTGATCACAATGGCCACTAAAAAAACTTTTGCAAAAGTAAAAAACCTCAACTGCCAATTTTAATCCTCACTCCTCATCTTACTTTAATGCACTGTGGTATACTCTTGTGGTGCTCTTGTACTCTGGTGATTTGATAACATCACCTTTCAACTTACTTTTTAAATTTCTTTTACTGAGGAAGTTTTGTTTCCTAGAATTTTGTCTTTGACCCTCCTCTTCTTGTTCTGTACATTTTCTTGGGTGTTTTCATCCATTCTCACAGTTTCAAGTAGCTCTTTATACTGGTAATTCATAAATTATAGTTCTTGTTATACCCTATTAGTTCTAGAAACCTATTTCTAGTTGTATATTTCCAATCAGATACTCTAGTACCTCAAGTATGTCCAAAGTGAGCACTGCCTCTTACTTTCAATCTAACTATCGGATGATACCTTGGTGAGACATTCATTCTAACAAAGCCTGTGCACTGTGCCACAAAAATATTTTTCTAATTTATCCACATCCTTTCCATGCTTACTGCCTTAAGTTATGGTCCTCGTATAATTTCTTTCCTAGACTATGCAGCACTCGGCTTCCTTATTTGGTCCCAACTACATCAGAGCATTTTCATCTTAAATCTGTCTGTCCCCTATATAGTTAAGCAGCAGTCACTTCCTACTATAAAATCTGATTTTGTTAGGCTCCTCTTTAAAGCTACTTCTTGTTGAGGGGCTCAGTTGGCTAGGTGACCGACTTTGGCTCAGGTCATGATCTCGCGGTTCATGGGTTCCAGCTCAGAGCCTGGAGCCTGCTTCAGATTCTGTGTCTCCCTCTCCCTCTGCCCCAACTCTGCTTGTGCTCTGTCTCTCAAAAATAAATAAACGTTTTTTAAAAAAATTAAAGCCACTTGTTGTGTACAAAACAAGAGACCCAAATGGAACACTTGTATTCAAGATAATTCATGACCTAGAATTACTACATCTTCAGTTATGCTCCTGCATACTTTGAAAACCTTTTTCCACAAAAGGATGGATATAAATATTTTATACTTTGGATGATCTTTGTTTTTAAATTCCTGAGATGCCTTCCAGTGTTGCTTTAGGTATTTTATCTTTTGATTGCCACTCCTTTCTCCACACTGAAGAGCTATAACTTGAATTAAATACAAATGAAATACTCAAACACAGAACAGAGAGCTTTCACTGGAAGCACTAAAGGAGGATCAAAACTTCGCTCTTCCTCCTAATCTGTACTGTAGTAAAACAATTTAGAAATTTCTTCTGCTTTAGAGAAATCCTGCCCTTAGAGGCCAAACAGAAGCCGGTGAGCAGCCTACTAGGGGGAAGGCGACATGGATAAGGAATATGCACACCTGTCTCTAGACGAGACCTGAATACTATCTCAAGGTTCCCGTCCTCCCTAGGCTGGGCTCATCAGTATTGGAGAATTGTCCTTTGTGCCATACACAGCAGGAGAATCAGGATGAGACAGGCAATAACTCCACTTCTGACAAGACTAACGGACGAGATATTTGTAGTCAAATGAAATCTAATGATATAAAAACCTAGCCAGGTTTGGAGGATGATTTTGGTAAATGGGAACCACCACTAGGCAAGTATTTCTGGCCCAAGTTTCCTTAGCTGTAAACTACATCTGTATAAAACTTAATTTCTCTACCTATAAAATCTCTATCTTTTCCTTATTCCGTTCTACCTTTCCAACTCAAATAGAAATCATGGAAATCTGAGCAACATTTCCCAAAGGTGCTCAGAACTCAGTAGTATGGGCTCTGGCAGTGAAAGGTTTTAATACTTGACCCACAAGGCAATGTATTATAATCTGTATGAAAGTAAGTTGCATGTGAACTGTAAATACAATTTTCTTATTCAAATGTAATGAATACCTTTAAGTATAAAGCAGATAACTTCTAACAATGTGCTTCAGTGATTATTTCTAACCTGAAATTTACTAGTTATTTCTAACCTGAAATTTATTGGTTATTAACTAGTTAATTTCTTACCTGAGGGAGGCAGAATTTGTAAAGATGAAGTGTTTTTCACACTCTGTAAATGTTCTAATTCTTGATGATTAAGTGCTAACTGATGGTGATCTGGTGGTGTTTCATATGAATATGAAGTCTGACAAACAAGGGTAGTTTTTGTAGAGGCTTTATCTGGTACAGAAGACTGTATCTGTTAAGACAAAGATAAATACAATTGTCTTTCAGAGTTTTAACCACATAAGAAGTTCTAAAATAACAGAAACAGAGAGGAAAAAATATAACTTAATACTACCTTCGACTATGATATAATTATTTAAGTCATACAAACTTATAAGGTATAATTATCCCATTCTTACAGATGAGAAAAATAAGGTACGGAAAGATTAAAAGACTTGGCCATCCTACAGTTTTAGGTAGAGACAGTCAAAGCCTATAATCTTAGTTAATAATATGTGCAAACTTACACATGTTATTAAATAGTGCTGCTTATTTCCAAATGCTTTCCTGTGAGCTTTTATACCAAAGCTAGAGACTAATCTACTTTCTTTTACCCCCTCTTCCTTACTGGATTATAGACATAATAGGAAGGGTGGGTAAAAACCATATGATAGTTGACCTGTAAGACTATCAGCAAATTCTGATTTATTTAGTAAGTAAAAACTGTATTATAGAGCTAACATTTATTTAATGCTTACAATATGTGAGGCACCAGGCTAAACCCTTTATATAAAGCTCTTCATTTAACACAATAATCTCATGAGTTCAGTTTTACTATTATCCCCACTTATAGTTTACAACAACTGGCCCAAGATATAGTAAAAGCAACTTTCCTAGAATCTCACAACTATTTAGTCACAAACTAAGTTATAGTACCAAAGCCCAGGTACCTTATATACTAAGCTTTGGGTTGTAGATAGTACAAAGATGAGTAAGACTGTCTTTCTCCTCTAATAAAGGGGTTAAGAGTTAGTAAGTAAATAAGGCAAGTGTATGAATACCTTTGCTAGCCTGAATGAAACTAATGCCATAGGAATGTACCAACAATAATATAGACCCAAGCCCCAAAGTTAAAGTCAAATGTTGGGGTTTAAAATCATCAAAAAATCACTTTCTGAAACACACAAATTATTTCTAAAAAAGAATATTCCTTTTATTATCGATGGACATTTTGTTCCTCAGTGAGTGACAATGAAAAAATTCTGGCCACAAACAGGTCATTAAAATAGCATTCTACGGCTCCTGGGTGGCTCAATCAGTTAAGTGTCTGACTTCAGCTCAGGTCATGATCTCGCAATCTGTGAGTCTGAGCCCAGCGTCAGGCTCTGTGCTGATAGCTCAGAGCCTGAAGGCTGCTTCTGATTCTGTGTCTCCCTCTGTCTGCGCCTTCCCCAATCAAGCTCTCTCTCTCTCTCTCAAAAATAAACATTAAAAAAAAAAGATAGCATTTTATATGCTACGTTTTGAGGATGCTTTCAAAGTTCATTGATAGAATTTTGATTCCACTAATACTTATGGCAACAGACAATCTGTACCTTCCTTTGAGAACTCACTCTTGCCTACCAAATTAATTATCACTTCATCTAGGTGTTCAAAGCCCTCTTTATTATATTCCCCAAGCCAACTAATCCCTGACAAATACCCTCTGCTGCCATTTTTCCCTGAACACAACTGCTGTGCTTCTTTGGCTCTCTTCACGCTACTACCCTACCTCTGTTTAGAAAAAATAAGTCCCTAATCTGTGACAATGTACTAACCATTTCTTCCCTTTCCCTGTAGTTTAGAAGCCATTTTAGGCATTCTCTCCTTCAGAGAGTATATATATTCCTTCTGCATTTTCTCAATTATGAAAATAGATGATCACACTAATCATGCAACCTCTTAACCGTGTGATTAACTCTTCTCACAAAGGAGAGCTCCCTCAAGACAGGTATTTATGTTGTACATCCCTAACCTAGTTAGATGGTGTTAATTTATAATTTAATAAAGGTATATCCCCGAAATTCTATATTCAAGAAGGGTACAGAGGATTAAAAATTTAATGAGAATTACAATCTGGAATAGTAAGAGATAAAATTACTTCCACCCTTTTCAAAGCATGTCAACTACTAGTCATAGATGTGATAAAATTACTAGCTGCTAATTATAAGCTGTATCTTTAGAAACCCTACCTACTATTTTCCTAATACCTTTAGAAATCCCACCTTACTGTGCGCATCCTACATCCTGTGTGCACATACAGAAAGCAAGGCCTTTCTTCTGTATTTACTCTCAAGACTAACTCAAAACTTCTCTAATTTGTTCTGCTAATATGATTTATAGTATAGTTATATCTTATTAGAAAAATGTAGCCAAGTAGTTCCTGTATTCAATTTTAAGAAGAAATCTTTGAATAGTTGACAAACTGAAAAAGTGACAGCTCTTCATTATAAACAAAATCAAAACAAATTTTAAAGAAGCTCCTACTATACCAGTGAGTTATAACGTACATTTTAAAATTCTAAGGTAAACAAGGAGGAATTAATTTACCTTTACTTGTTCTTTAGGAGAATCATTCTGTTTTACATCAGTAATTTTAGGAAACATTTCTGCAAATGTATATAAATAAATATTTCAATATTTGTCAGCTTAAAACATTACCATTTAAATTATAAATTTTTTTCATATTAGAAATAAAATGGTCATTTAAAGAAAATGCCTTTAATACCAACCTCTTAAATCAAGAAATTCTTATAGTTACCAGGTTTTTGCCCTTTGAATCAGTCAAAATTCTAAATACTTGCTTTTTAAAAGGGATATTTTCTTTTCTACATAATTGAATAAATATCCACTCACAAATTTCAATTTGGAATATTTAGGCAAAAAGAACAGCACAGTAAAGAGTTTGAAAAAGTCATAGTTTAAAAAGGAACAAGTTACAACACAGATAAGGTGTTAAACAAGTAGAATGAATTATAGCAAAATCATCTTTTACCAAGTAGCCATAAATATAGCCACAAGGAACTTAATTAAAATAATTAAGAATTTACTATAAGAGAAGGATTATGTCACTTATCTGAGAGGATACAGTCTTTTATGAAAAGTGAAGCTGTTTGATTTCATGGTAAAGTCTGCTCTGCTTACTAAGCATTATAGGAAAGATCCCAAATAATTCTCCATTTACTTTCTAGCTATTTGGCAGCCTCAACTGCGTTGCAACAAATGGTTTTTATAGTACCTTCTTTACCTTTAGGAATACCTTTACAGCGGACACTGGGTACAGCAGATATAAAAAGAGATCTCTGACATGGTGCTCTTAAGTTCCTTTCTTTATCTTACAATATTTCCTGGTGCTGGCCTCCCCAGTCATAACCTAGGTCAGTGCAGTAAAGCACCAAACTGGCAGTTAATGCCTTGACCCATCTCTCCAGGTCGGCATGCATGAGCCACCTCAGCATTATTTGTTTCAGGCTCCAGGGCACCAAAGCTGGTTAACACCAAATCTTATTCAAACTTAAAACATTCTAATTTTAATAATTACCTTCTGCCTCCTGAAATGCCATCAGTTTCCACTGGATGTGTTACTGTTCTTTCCTCTCCTAAAATGTTTGATGCTGGACATTGTTAAAATTGCTAAATGCCACTCAATGACGTGCTTTAATTTAAAGAATTCAAGTTTTGAAATGACACGAACCATCTTAATGTTACTCCACTAAGTATTATTTAAGTGTTGGGGGCTAGGTGGAAGGGGAGGGAAGAATACAGACAGCAAAGATTGAGGGTATAGATCCAGGTAGCTTTCCCATTTAGGGGATAAATTATGGTTTCAGCTTTGAACAAAAAAAACAGACTTCATTAATATGATCATATAATAGATATGCACATCTACATAGCTATCTTAAATATTCAAATATGCACCTAAACTACATTATTCTATGATTTACATAAACTCGTAAGTATAATAAAATATGACATGCATTAGTGGTCTACTAAAAAATTCAAGAAGTGTTATCTTAGGTTTCTCATATGATAGCTCAGAATTTTAAAAATTCTCCAAGTCTGAAGACACTAAGAAAAGGCATCAAAAAATTTTTAACTAGAATGGTTACTAGACATATGGTAGTCATTATTTTGCAATGTACACAAATGCCGAATCACTATGTTGCACACCTGAAACTAACAGAATAGTGTATGTCAGTTATACTGTAATAAAAAAAAGTCAAAACCATCCAATATAGTATGTTTCATAAAAGTCTTACAGACTACAGACAGAAGAATAATGACAGCCTAGAACTCAGCATTTCGCTTCTCATTCTACTCTTATATAGTTGACCCTCTAGAAACATAATAAAGTAAAACTGTTTGTTTATGAGTTCCTGGCCCTTGTAATTAAAAGGCAAACACACATTATCATTATCAAGTTTAAGATCCCATTTCAATTACTGAAGAAGCCCTTCAAGGTCTTGCAAATCTTAATGAAACTGAGCACTATAGTGACAACATACATACTGTCAACTGATTTCTCCAGGGAACTGTGATAATATGCATACCTACCTTAAGAGGATCAAATTGGGTAATGTATGTGAATTACTAAACAAATGCATATTATGCATATTATGTAATATGTTCTATTTTCACATCTCCCCCAAAACCTCAATATAAAACCTTGATTGAAAAGTTTTCATTTTAGGGGCGCCTAGGTGACTGGGTTGAGCGTCCGGACTTCAGCTCAGGTCATGATCTCCTGGTTTGAGTTTGAGCCCTATATCGGGCTCTGTGTTGACAGCTTGGAGCCTGGAGCCTACTTTGGATTCTGTGTCTCCCTCTCTCTCTGCCCTTCCCCTGCTCGCTCTCTGTCTCTCTCACTCAAAAATAAACATTAAAAAAAAAAAAGGTTTCATTTTAAACTAAAGCAAAAAATTTTAATCATAGAATAAAAGAGAGCTAGAATCCAGTAGTTGATTAAAGAGTTCATTTAATACCCATCACCAATCAAAGCACTGAGATAAATGCTCCAGAACGTTATGCCATATATAGCAGAAAAAATTACTGAAGATTTTGAATAAGAAAACTAAATCACACTTCTGTTACACAGGACAGGGTTTAAAAAGGGAGTTGTAAGTCACTACCTGGTTCTGTTACCTTATTTTTATAGGAAAAAACCATGTCCAGATGTTAAATGTTTTGCCCAGACTTATCACTCAAGACATGGTCTTTTGGTTAAAAAACCAGAACCAACCATCCAAACAAACAAAAAAAAAACCAAACAAGCAATTTGTCTTTGAACTAAAAGAATTTGCTCCCTTTACAGACTACTTTGGCAATTTTCATTGAAGTGTTTGGTACTTATTTAAATATAGAAGAACAACCAATTATAAACTACCAGTTCTATGGACACAGAATCTGAAACACGTTCCAGGCTATGAGCTGTCAGCACAGAGCCCGACACAGGGCTCGAACCCACAAACCGTGAGATCATGACCTGAGCTGAAGCTGGATGCTTAACCTACTGAGCCGCCCAAGCGCCCCCCTGAAAAACATTCTATTCCACACCAGTCAAGTATCTGAGCTAACATTTAGACAGTTCCTAAAGTTATTTCCTATAAGATTTCAATCAAAAGTACTACTACCGATGAGCTGATCCCATTTGATTGATCTGCATTAATATTACTTATGGGATTGAATCTGTTAGTTATATTCCTCCCTATTATAGCACTCAAGAAAGCCAAAGCTGTTGAGAATTAGAAAACTCTCAATAGGGGGAAAAAAAAAAAGAAGAGGAAGAAGAAAAAAAACGCTCAATAGGTTTTATGTACATCCCAGCAAAGCCCAGCTAACAAAGGATATAAGCATCTGGAATTCACTTTACTGTCAAACCTCATTTACATCTTTGATCTGACATTTGATGATATTTTGATGATGAAAAATCATTTAGAAAAGGTTTATATTTATACTAATGTTTAATAAATGTTCTTGACTAAGCTACACACGACAATTTGCATATACTGAGGTGAGTCAAGAAAATAATTTAAATGATAAGACCAAATTACAACAAATCTGCAATCAAGTACTGCTTCTGCCCCAAAGATCTCACTTATATTTTTCAGAGATTTGGGATTTCATTCCAACTCCAGATTAGAACTGATTCAATATCTTATTTGAAATTTTAATTAAAGAATTTTTAAATAAAACTTTCCTTGGAAATCACAGCTTGGCCATTTAATTAATCCTATTTAATAAAGCAGAATTGAACCTGTATTTTTCAAAAGTGTATAAAATAAAGTTTGAAAATACATGGAAGATAATCATTTAAATAATGTGGAATAAACAACTGTAACACAATTTAAAACACTTAAATGTTTTTCACAGTGTTACCCTTCAAACATTTCATACATCTAAACAGAATGCTATTGCAGTAAAGACAGACCAACTCATAATACAGGATAATTAAAGAACCATATGAGTCAATAATATTAAATAACTAATAAAAGTTAATTTAGAGCTCCATCCTTGATAACCAAAATTACAAGATTGACTTTGCTAAAAAAAAATTGCATATCGCCAAACTGCTATAAAATTCTAAAAGGCAGGTATTAAAAAATGATTGAGAAAAAATTACTGAAGATCAATTTCCTTCTAACAGAAAAGAACCTCCTACAGAGGCTTTCAGAAAAGTTTCCTCTATTAAAAATTTGAAATGAAATTATAGGCATATCTCCTATTTTAAATAATCAGAAGTCTTATTAACCAGAGTTATGGCAATGAAGATATTCCAACTCTAAGTTTCAGTTCTGAACAAACCATAACAAATTTTAAAGGTACAGAATCTTATGTATATTTTCAGTTAATTTGTACTTATGAAACAGATAAGGTTTTGCTAACATTCCTAATTTTCATAAATTGTATTTTCTCAGTGTCTGTTTCCTTCCACCCTGAGACTTGACTTGGGATTTGTTGCCTGCTCCTTGATAATGTCATATATATAATTAAGAATGGTAGATGCTTTTTACTATTTTTACATTAAGTATCATTATTGATATGGTCTGACTTAATTATTTTTCATAATTTATAATCCTTTCATTTATAGTTTTTCTTGTTCTCAAGAAAGTAAAAAATGTTCTTAGCTTACACACTAGAAATAAAAAGGCTTACAGTATTTTAATGCATACAAACTGAAGTTAATATTTAGGACTGAGGTCCTATTGCTTCATTTACTAATTTATTGTTTTAAGCAAATAAACCAAAAACAAAACAAAAAAAGCAGAACTTAATGCTTATTTAGGTAAGCACTGAGTTTGCAATTTATAAGACACATGTGTTTTTCCAAGTACACAGTTTGAATATTTATAAAACAATACAAATTTCAAAGAAAATCACAAACTCATACTATCATGTAAGAAGACAAACTGACCATAGTGTCACAAACCTATACACTATCATAACATAGGCTGAAACATAAAAATGTGCTACTTTAATTTTAATAATGTTTTTACAAAGTCTCTCAAAGCCACGGGGGAGGGGAAGAGGGGAAAGAAAAAAGACACAGAGAGGGAGGGAGACAAAACCTAAGAGACTCTTAAATACTAAGAACAAACTGAGTGTTGAGGGGAGTATGGAAGGGGGGAGAGTGGGTGACGGGCACTGAGGAGGGCACTGAGGAGGGCACTGGTTGGGATGAGCACTGGGTGTTATATGGAAACCAATTTGACAATAAAAAGCTTAAAAAAATTATGTTTTTAAAAACAGTACCTGTTATTGAAAAAGATAATATTAAACAAGAACATCAGTTGTAAAATAAAAATTCAACACAAATGTGTTAAAAAAATTATAATTCTGAGGCCAAGCTATTCCACTGGAAAGTTAGGAAACGGTATATAAGAACCATTCTAAGAACACATAGTAGATGAGGAATATCTTTCCTTCAAGCAGTGTGTTGGAAGAATCTATCAGAAACTGAAATTTTATTGAAGCACTCTGTATATAGTACTTTTCCACTATGCTCAAGGCATTTATTGATCAGTAGCCAATACATAATTAGATAATTCAAACAGCTTTATCTTACAAATAAAAGACAAAAGTGCTCTAACTTATTAGGCCACACATGCTTTATTAGATGAAGTTACAAATGCTAATTATTACAATTTAAAATTCTAAATGCAACTTTAGGTTTTCCAGCATTGTTTTATGCTTTAATGTCAAATATAATAATGTATAATTAGAGCCCTAAATTCATTAAAAAATTTTCTAGTATGACAAATTCCAACAAAAGTAAAAACTCTGTTCATTCTAACAAAAATGTTTACCACTATATACTTTTGAAATGTAAAAACAAAATGCAGCAATCAGCACCACATAAATGCAAACTAAACAGAACCGAAAGTGAAACAAAAGGGACTGAAAGCCAACAGGCCCTTACTACCAGACTAAAATTTGAGGGATGGTCTTACAAGTGGTAAGAATCCCTGATGTGACAATATTCTGTATAGGATTTATTTTTTTAAGAGAACTGAATTTCATGACAAACAAGAAGCATCTCATTTAAAATAAAGCAAAATTTTGAGTATAAAAGTGCTCTATATTCTGAATGTGCCTCTGGTGGACAATGATGGAACACCACTTAGGCATCCTTGGGGCAGTGATGACCTGTCAACTACAGAACCATCGATGAAAGAGCACAAAGAAAACATGAATGAGTTAAGCTTGATACAGCTGACGAAAATCTCCCCAAGGTAATATGGTACTTCAGCATAACTGAAAATCTCAATTTGAAGTACATTTTTCTCTGAGTGGAAGATAATATTGTACAATGAAGAAATCCCAGAAGTGAGTAAAATTCTCTGTAAACATTTTCTGGGATGACTGGTTTAATTCCAAATGATTATTCAATCACTCAGTATATTCAATCAGAATATACTGTCACAACAGGACGTAACTTTACAACATTAGAGTGGTCTGATATATCATGGAGAGTAAAGTGAAAGATGTCCTCAAGTAATCCTTTACTTTATAAAAAATGAAGTTCAGAATTTTATTATTTCTTATTTTCTTGCGGATCTATCTCCTACCTTTAGTAAACTTACTTTCAGTGTTACACACCTCTAAGTCATATATGTATAATATGAAGTTTCATTTTACATGCATCTCTTGTGACAGACATTTCTTAAAATAGAAGTCTCAATAGTACAAGGAAACAATTTCCGCACAGACAGAGGTACACTTAAGGGGACAGCTAACCTGGTTCGGAATCACTGCTGTCTGAGGAGCTGGAATCACTGCTGCTGCTTCCAGTCTCCGACGAACTGGTGCTGCTGCTGCTGCTGCTGGTGCTGCTGGTGCTGCTGCTGCTGCTGCTGCTGCTGCTGCTGCTTTCGCTCAATCGGGAACCACTTCCGACAGGCTTGGACGACTGCGTCTTCTTGGCTACAAAATAGGGAAGTATACATTGCAAGGCCAGCAGAATTACATAACCACAGGCACATTGAAAGAACTGCCACCTACATTTTGGTTGACGTTTTCTAGAGTTTAACTGGTTATTGACATCTAACAACCGCTTTTCCAACTCCTGTTTTTTCTGTGAATGAAATTCTTCTCTGGACTTCATTACCTTCTTACCTATGTGATTTAAGAGAAAAAAAGAATATTACCAAAAACTAACACAAATACCAGCCTGAATTCTACTGATACACAGAAACACATACCGTGAGGCTTTAGTGGTCTTTTTCTTAGACATGCAGCAACATACTTTTCCAGTTCTCGCAGTGTTGATGCTTTCAGTATTTCGAAGTCTATTTCTATCTCATCGGGGTTGGAGTTTCTCAGTGAAGGCTCTCTTGATTGTATTATATGAACGACTCGCCCAAGTTTATCACCAGGGAGTTTGTTTATATCCAAGCTTAACTGCCTTTTCTCATCGTAGTTCATAGGTTTAGCATTATCGTCACCTTCAGGTTTTGGAGCAAACACCTGCTGTTTCCTCTTCTTTGGTTGACTGAACAAAAATTAAATTTAATCAAAATTATTTGAGAAAGTATTATGATTTGAACAAGTCATTATAATAAAAGATACTTACTTGCTTTTAGACTTTTCCTTTAATTTCATTTGCTTAAACTTTTTCCTTGGATTTTCATCTCTGTTATTAACCTTTTCTTTCTTCTTTTCCCTTTTAGACTTATTCTTTTTCTTCAGCTTGCGGAAAGGTACTTGGGACAGAACTTGTAGCTGCTGATGAACAGCTTTCAGCTGATAAAGAAAAAATTCTTTAAACATTCATGGCTCTACATAAAGACATTAGAAAAAAAATGAAGGCACTCAAAAGTCAAGACTCTTCTCAAATTCATGTCCTTCAGGTTCTTACTTCATTTCACAAATTCATTATTTTGAAGGGCATACATTAAATTAGAAATGCTATCATGTGCTCAACCAATAAACTTAGATATTCATCTAAAAACAGACCATGAAAATTAACATTTATAGGTAAGCTTAACTTTTTAACTGTTTTTTCAGGCTTGAGCTCAGAGAAGGTTAACATTTTATCACTAGCAGTAGCAATGTTAAACAGAATCTCATCCATAAAATATCCTGGATTACATCATATAAATCATTTCAGTGAGAACTCACTGTGGTTGAGAATATAAATAACAGAATTATAAGATATATAAGATCTTTGGGTAGGAAAGACTATTAAACATTACAAATGTGCCAATAAGTAAACAAAGTCACAGTTGCTAAGTGATCTAAATGTAACAGCTTTTAATCTACAGAAAGCATTTTCTAATAGATCTGCAGCAAGAGCTCACAAAAATACAAAAACTTTTGCCAATGCAATCAACTACCTGCTCCTGAAGCTTTGCAAGACGTTGAACTCGTTCATCCTCAGAATCACCAGAAGAGTTATCTTCAGAGGAAGCTTCACTTCTGCTTTCTCTACCATGGACTTCTGTGGTATCTGTTTTGATGTAGCACACAGGCATACTCTCAACAGGTTCATCTGGGATCTTTGCAAAATGCATTTCAAAGACATCCTGTAATAGAAAATTAGGCTATAAAGATTTTCTATATTTCCAATTTAATGCAGCAATAACACCTTTTAACAAAAGTGTCATATTTTTCCTTGCGGTAATCACTATATAATATATACATCGAGTCATTATGTTGTATACCTTAAAACTTGCACAATGTTAAGTTACCAAAGAGGAAATGTAAGACTCGCACTTCCTTGCCTGCTAACCTTAGCAACTTTTCTAGGTAAGACAGATCTCAAGTTGTATAGAGGACGTTCTTTCAAGGATCTCCTGCCTCATGTTCATGCATCATTCCACCACCTCCCACTGGGTCAGCCTCAAAAGTCCTCCAACTTTCCCTTCAAGGAGACGTGAGCTCCTGTCAGCCCTATCTCAGAGATCTCCTATCCCCTCTTCGCTAATATTCACCAGGGCAGGGCAGCCTCATTAAAAGATTTGCTGCTAATGTATGCTATGCCGCAAAAAAACAATCTCCACACTTTAATAAGAGTCTAATTAATGAATTGTGCTTTATATTTGGGAAGTGGTGTGTTCTTTGTCTTTTGAGTTATGGTTCTAAAATTTCCAAATTCTGTTCAGAGGAAACTCACTTTCAGAGCACACCTATCAACTTACCTGGAGTGTTCTTGCCATTGTCACTACTTCATGGTCTGGAGGATTGTACTTGTAGCAATTCATGAACATTAACCTAACATCTGCCGCAAATTCATATGCATCTTTATATTCTTGGTTGTCCATTTTTCTCTAAATTAAGGAAAAATTACAGGATTCACAAACAACATAGTTCAGTAATTATTTGAGTACCTATGTTATGAAATAGTTCAAACAAACAGAAGAATACAGATAATACCAAAAGCAGATACCCACCTCCAAATTTGGCAAATTTAAAATTCTGCTATATTTGTTTTTGTGTCTTTTGACTTTGAAAATATCCAATGAATTCTGACAAATAGAGATAAGGAAGGAGGACATTCCAAGTTAAAAAAAAAACAAAACAGGAACAAAATCACAAAAGGAGGAAAACAGTGCTTTTCCAGATAATTTTAGATAGACAAGTTTGATCCTAGGAAAGTGGTGAAAAGATAATTCCTTAAATGAACCCTGAACATCTAAATGAAAGATTTTTACTAAAATTCTCCTAAAAATGAAAGGACATAAAAAAATTGAACAGAATTGGTAAAAGGAAGGAAATAATAGAGATCAAAGCTGCGATAAATGATAGAAAAGTCCAATGAAACCAAGAGCCGGCCCCTTGAAAAAATAAAATTGGTAAACCTTTAGCAAACAAAAACAAAAACAAGTAAAATCAGAAATGAAAGAGAAGTAACAACTGGAACCACAGAAGTACAAAAGATAAGAGACCATTACAAAAAACTAATTTGATAACAAAGTAAGACAACCTAGCAGAAATGGATAAACTTCCAGAAACACACAATCTTCTAAGACTGAATCATGATGAAAAAGAAAATGCGAATAGACCAATTACTAGTAATGGAATTGAACCAGTAATCAAAAAACTCCCAAGAAACAAACTGAGAACCACAAGGCTTCACAAGTGAATCCTACCAAGCATTTAAAGAAGAGTTAATACCTACCTTTCTCAAACTATTCCAAAAAATAGAAAAGGAAGGAAAACTTCCAAATTACTTCAATGAGGCCAGCACTACCCTGATACCAAAACCAAAGACACTCCAAAAAAAAAAAAATATATATATATATATATAAAATATATATATATAGGTCAATATCCCTGATGAACATAGATGCAAAAATCCTCAACAAAATATTAGCAAAATTCATTCACCATGAGCAAATGGGATTTACTCTAGGAATGCAAGGATGATTCAATAATGTGATACAACACATGAACAGAATGAAGGATAAATAGCATATGGCCATCTCAATAAATGCAGAAAAAAGATTGACGGAACTTCAACATCTTTTCATGATAAAAATTCCCAACGAAGTGGGTTTAAAGAGAACATACTTCAACATAATAAAAACCAAAACCAATCACAGTTAACACCATACTCAATGTGAAAAACTGAAGGCTTTTCTTTTAAGACCAAGATGACAAGAATGTCCATTCTCACCACTTTTACTCAATACAGTACTGAAAACCCTAACCACAGCAATTAGACAAGAAAAAGAAGTAAAAGCCACTTAAAGCAGTACAGAAAAAGTAAAACTCACTATTTGTAGATGACATGATATACTATATTTAGAAAACCCTAGAAACTCTGAAGAATTATTAAAATAAATGAATCCAGTAAAGTTGCAGGATACAAAATCAATATACAGAAACATCCTGCCTCTGTTATACTAATAGTGAAGTAGCAGAAAGAGAAGTTAAGAAAAACAATCTTATTTATAATTGCACCAGAAAGCAAAAACAAAAACAAAATCTCTAAAAATAAACCTAACCAAGAGGGTAAAAGACCTGTACTTTAAAAATTATAAGATATTGGTGAAAGAAATGTCTTTTCACGAATGAAAAGATAAACCATGGTCATAAATTAGAAGAATTAATATTGTTAAAATGTCCATACCACCCAAAAAAATCCACAGATTCAATACAATCCTGATGAAAATGGTAATCGTAGTTTTCATAGAACTAGAACAAATAATCCTAAACCACAAAGACCTTAAATGCCAAAGCAATCTTAAGAAAGAAGAATAGGGGCGCCTGAGTGGCTCAGTCACTTAAGCATCTGACTCTTGGTTTTGGCTGAGGTCATGATCTCACGATTTTGTGGGTCTGAGTCCTGCATTGGGCTCTGTGCTAACAATACAGAGCCTGCTTGGGAATCCCTCTCTCCCTTTTTCTCTGCCCCTACCCCATTCACACTGTCTCTCTCTCTCTGTGTCTCTCTCAAAAATAAATAAACTTCAAAAAAAAAAAAAAAAAAGAAAGAAAGAAGAACAAAGCTAGAGAAATCACAATCCTAGATTTCAAAATATATTACAAAGCTAGAGTAATCAAAACGGTGTGGTATTAACACAGAAATAGACCCATAAATCAGTGGAACAGGACAGAGAGAGCCCAGAAATAAACCCACACCTACATAGTCAACCTATGACAAAGGAAGCAAGAGTATAGAGTAGGGAATAGACAGTCTCTTCAAATGGTACTAAGATAACGGGACAGCTACCTGCAGAAGAATGAAAACTGAACCACTTTCTTACACCATATACAAAAATTCAAAATGGATTAAAGACCTAAATAAAACCATTAAGCTCCTAGAAGAACACATAGGCAGTAATCTCTTGGACATGGGCCTTAGCAACATTTTTCCGGATGTGTCCTCTGGTGAGGGAAACAAAAGCAAAAATAAAGTACATCAGATGCCAAAGCTTTTGTACAGTGAAGGATATCATCAACAAAACAAAAAGGCAATCAACTGAATGGGAGAAGATATTTGCAAGTGATTTATCTGATAAGGGGTTAATATCCAAGATATAGAAACAATTCATATAAGAAAACAAAAACACTAATTCAAAAAGATATATGTATCTCTATGTTTATTGCACTATTATTTACACACCCAAGGTATGGATGTGACCTCAGTGTTCATCAACAGATCAGTGGATAAAGAATATGTCTCATGGACAGACACACACACACACAGACACACACACACACGGTCACAGATAGTAAAATATTACTTGGCCATAAAAAAGGATGAAATCTTGCCATCTGTAACAACATGGTTGGACCTACAAGGTATTAAGCTAAGTAAAATAAGACAGAGAGAGACAAATACCGTATCATTTCACTTGTATGTGGAATCTAAAATACAAAACACACACATACACACACTTTTCTCTCATGTATAAAGTTGCTCCTTCCCTGCAATAGGGATTGGATAATGTTAGCTAAAATAAAACCAAGTAGTCAGAAAAGGTAGCTTAGGTATGTCAACTCCATACAAACCTAGCTTTTGTATATATTTAAGAACGGTACTTACACAGCACATCCAAAATGATTCCTCTGACTTTCAAAGAAACTATTTGGTTCATATAGAAATACAAAGTCTCAATTCTCAAAGTGCCATTAGTATGTTTTAAAACTCACCCCTCAGATGAGAAGTAAATGGTGACTAGATTTCTCAACCCATGTGCCCGTATGAGAGCAGAAAATGAGAAGCAGCTTTTAAGAGAATTGTTCTGGGGCGCCTGGGTGGCTCAGTTGGTTAAGTGGCCGACTTCGGCTCAGGTCATGATCTCACAGTCTGTGAGTTCGAGCCCCGCGTCGGGCTCTGTGCTGGCAGCTCAGAGCCTGGAGCCTGCTTCAGATTCTGTATCTCCCTCTCTCTCTGCCCTTCCCCTGCTCATACTCTGTCTCAATGTCTCTCAAAAATAAATAAACGTTAAAAAAAAAAAAGTTAAGAGAATTGTTCTATCAAGTGCCAAGGTTATAAAATAGTTTAGGAATATTTCTGATACTTCTCTAGCAAACTTAACAGGGCTTAAATCATAATACCTTCATAATGTGTTCAAATACACCTGAACGTTTTGTTTATAAAGAAAAATGTGGGAAGACGATGTAGAAAGACCAAATACTGTTAAAAGGTCTATACTACCCAAAGCAATCTATACACTCAGTGCAATCCCTATCAAAATAACACCAACATTCTTCACAGAGCTAGAACAAACAATCCTAAAATTTGTATGAAACCACAAAAGACCCAGAATAGCCAAAGTAATGTTGAAAAGGAAAACCAAAGCGGGAGGCATCACAATCCCAGACTTTAACCTATATTACAAAGCTATAATCAAGACAGTATGATTGGCACAAAAACAGACACACAGATATGGATCCACAAATATATGGCCAGCTATCTTCAATAAAGCAGGAAAGAGTATCCAATGGAAAGAAGACAGTCTCTTTAGCAAATGGTGCTGGGATAATTAGACGGCAACATGCAGAAGAATGAAACTGGACCACTTTCTTACACCATACGCAAAAGTAAATTCAAAACGGATGAAAGATCTAAATGTGAGACAGGAAACCATCAAAATCCTACAGGAGAAAACAGGAAGCAACCTCTTTGCCCTAGTCCACAGCAACTTCTTACTTGACATGTCTCCAGAGGCAAGGGAAATAAAAGCGAAAATGAACTATTAGGAAATCATCAAGATCAATTTCAAAAGAAAATTGTTTCCTGCACAGCAAAGGAAACAATCAACAAAACTAAAAGGCAACTGATGGAATGGGAGAAAATACTGGCAAATTATTAGATAAAGGGTTAGTATCCAAAACGTACAAAGAACTTACCAAACTCAACAGCCAAAAAAATAAAAATAAAAATAAACATAATCCAGTGAAGAAATGAGCAGAAGACATGAATTAAACACTTTTCAAAGAAGACATCCAGATGGCTAATCGACACATGAAAAGATGTTCAACATCATCGCTCATCATCAGGGAAATACAAATCAAAACCACCATGAGATACCACCACACAATAGTCAAAATGGTTAAATTTAACAACCCAGGAAACAAGAGATGTTGGTGAGGATATGGCGAAAGGGGAACCCTTTTGCACTATTGGTGGAAATACAAACTAGGGTAGCTGCTCTGGAAAACAGTGTGGAGGTTCCTCAAAAAATTAAAAATAGAACTATACTATGACCCAGCAACAGCACTAGTAGAAATTCATCTAAAGGATACAAAAATGCTGATTCAAAGGGGCAGATGCACCCCAATGTTTATAGCAGCACTATCGACAATACCCAAATTATGGAGAAAGGCCAAATTTCCATCAACTGATGGATTAAGAAGATATGGTGTATGTATCCAATGGAATACTACTTGGCTACAAAAAAGAATGAAATCTTGCCATTTGCAACAATGTGGACAGAACTGGAGGGTATTATGCTAAGTGAAGTAAGTCAGAGAAAGATATGATTTCACTCATACATGGAACATGAGAAACAACAGACATAAGGGAAGGAAAGGAAAAATAAGATAAAAACAGCAAGGGATTCAAATCATAAGAGACTTATGTATAGAGAACAAACTGAGGGTTGCTGAAGTGGGGTAGGTGGGTTAAATGGGTGATGGACATTAAGGAGGGCACTTTTTGGGATGAGCACTGGGTATCAGATAGAAGAGACTTACATCTGGGTTTACAACGACTATAATACTTTTATAATCAAGAAAAGAAGTTCTATCAATTAAGACAACATTTACCTTAATAGTTCCAAGATCCATTGGGTTTTTCACAACATCATAGTAGTTATGGAGACCCAAAGCATTAACGTCAACAGGATTATAAAAGGGCCATGCGTAGGCCAAGTGTTTCTTTGCAAGCATTTCTTTAAGAATCTCACTACAGTGCCTTAATTGTTCGGTCACTTTAATACTCTTTACAACTTTACATAGTTGCTGAGAATCTGGCAAAACGGTCTTCAGCACATTTTCTTTTATAGGTGGCACTTTCACTGATTTTTTTTCTGCAAATGTTGGGGAAGATTCACCACTTGCTTTAACTACTGAAGTTGTAGGAGTTGTAGTATCTGCTTTCCTCTTCACACCCCTCGTAACCTGAAACAATTCGATAACAACTAAAATTGAAGTGACATTCACAGGAATAGTTTTCAAACTTTTTTGATGGTTACCCTTACAGTTAAAAGACAAAACAAACAAACAAACAAACAAACAGAAAGAAAGGAAAAAATTACCAGCACCATCTCTTCTATATATTAAATATCAGCAAAAGTTAATATCTCTTTTATAGGTAAAATAAATAGCTCAAATATTTTCTTCCTACATCTCAAAGAATGGTCTTATGCAAACCTTTGAGATCAATGAAAGATTGGAAAAGTAAAAGTCACAGTTATACAAAAACAAGTTCTGAAATCAGCTATGGTATACAATTTTAAATGATCAACCCATCAAGTTGCGATTCAATAGAAGTTACATAACACACAAAATAGGAAGTTGGGTAACTGATATTAATATAAAAATATAGTAAGCTAGTTCAAATTGTACCTAAGAAATCTCTACAATTTGGTTCACATCCTAGATCTCTGTTAAAAAATGTGCAGACAAAAAGATGGACTGCGGTATGCTGAAGACCAATTTTCAGATCAACTAAAAAAAAGGTTAGACATCACAACCACCCCTTGCACTGAACCGTTTTAAAGCCACAATAAACTTACCTGAGCCACCGTTTGTGAGGCAGAGTTGAGTGGAGTACTTTGTGCCATGTTTGAAGGAGAAAGAGATGTCTCGGGAAATACAGACGGAATCATCTGCTGCTTAAATACTTTTTCCAGTGCTTTAGGGGATTGTTTTTCTTTACCAGATAGAACTGCTACATTATGTTGAATGCCTAGTAAAGTGTGAACCAGAGTAAATATGAGTAAAATATACAACTATTTTTCTATTAGTATTCTATTTTAATTCACTTAGTTCAGCTTTTTAGCAATATAAACACAGTACACTCCCATTCTCCTTTGAAACCTTCCCACATATACTTGCTAACATTTGTTAGACCAATTTAGATATAATATTAGAGACTTCGAACCTGATATTAATGGTAGACTTACCGGTTTATCCAAAAAGGTACCTGGCATAAACTTACACTAACAGAGCTCTGTGAGTAGCTTCAGTAAATTTTAGACATCCTGGAGACAGACTATATAATACTATCTGAAGTCTCCAGAAAGCAATGCATAAATGTCCAAGAACTTTAAAACTGTGACACAGAGTCCATCATTGGTTGACACAACACAACAGATGTGAACATAATTTTCTTATCAACATATCCTTCAGATGATTCTGCCAAAGGAACCACTGTGTATGGTCTTCTGCCTTGTATGTTCCCAGAGAATACCATGACTTAAGACATTTGAATCACATCGCTCTGAAATCTATTATTTCAAAAGTCTACCCTTGTATCCAGGTGACTCCATTCTTTAGACTATGAGACTCGTGTTCTGCCCACTGCGCCGAGAGGGCTGCTAAGGTAACTCCACTCTTCTAATCACTCAGGCCAAAAACCTTGGAGTCATCTTTGACTCCACTATCTTTCAAACCCCATATCCCAATCATCAGTTGCTCACACGACTAGCGTGTATGCAAAGAAAAAATGCATTTCAAGAAAGAGACAGTAAAATACTGATTAAGGTCAAGTTAAATGAGAAGAGAAAAATATTACTTAAATTTTGCCACATGAAGACTGATTTAGCTCATGAAGGCAATGGCCCAAAGTGACAGAGAGGGAAAGGTTCCTTTCATAGACCTTTGCTCTAGCTGATCCCTCTGCCTGAAATGTTCTTCTCTGTTCAAATCTCAACTTCTTAATGAGGCCCACTCTGAACCCATCATGATTGTTTGTCTCTCTTTTCCTAGTAGAATATAAACTCCAAGATGGCAAGTTTTTGTTTTGTTTGATATATCCCAAGAATGCAGACCAGTGTGGTGGCACCTATGTTACTTAAGTATTTCATCAATCAATTCCATTTAATGTACTAAATTTCGATTTCTTCTTTGCCATAAAGTATCAACACATAACCACATTATTTGCCTGTCATGATAATTTCCCTACCACTGTGCATAAAAATGACATGATTCTGGCAGTAGAAAGCTCCTTCAAAAAGTTATTTGGAAACCTAGATCTCTATTCCAAAGCCAAATTCTACCAATCCTACAAGGCCAAACTCAACTTCTATCACCGCTAACGCCTTCCCCAGCTTTACCAGCATGAATTTCTTACTCTTTTGAACTATAGCACATACAATGTATGATTTCATCTGACATCTATTATACCCAGGTGTTATTTTTTAAAGTTTTATTTCTAGCTAAAATGTAAAGGGAACTTGAGAGTTAGGGTGGTTATACATCTTTGTAACCCCACAATTGTGCATTTTAAGTGACAAACATCCAAATACTTAATATAGAAAATACATGCAGAAAAACAAAGTCAAAGAACTTTTGTCTGAGGGAACCTTATGCTCTTAGCAATAATCTGTACATCTGAAACAAGTAGCTACAACTTAACCATCAAGAAAGTATTAAAGGTTTTTTTTAAGGGAAACATTCTAAAGATAAATTTTAGCTTGCTTGATAATATTTTAGGTCGGCAATAATTATCACTTTGCTTTAACAATTTAAATAGCATATTGATATCCTCTTGCAGAACCCTAGGCCATATATAGTCAGACTTAAGATCAACCTTTTCCAAAGGTGAGAATAAAATGAGAACTTTAATAAAGAGTAAGTATCTAACAGGATTGGGTAAAGCTTTAAGTCATGACCCATCTTCAAGATCTATCAACAACAAGGAAAAAAGTACACATTACTATCAATTAAAACAACCTTTATAGTGATATAAGTCTCTTATATCCTAGCCACTTAACTATATACTTTACAAACACAAAAGATAAATATTTTCCTGATATTATACATGAGAAAACTAACATAGAATGATTAAGGAACTTAACCAAAATATACACCTGCAGTGATCCAAAAATAAACCAACATTTCATCTATGACAACTTCGGTTAACCTCTACAATAAATCCAACTGAATACCTAAGATTAGTTTTTGTAACTCCATATTTAAATATTATTAAATATTAATAATAATTAATTAATTAATTAATATTATTAGCTGTAAAATATTTCCCTCTAAAGTTTGTTTGTTTGTTTTGAATTCAGAGTTAGAAAACAGAAGACTCCTCAGACTCAACAGTGACATTTCATTCTTAGCTAGGGTGTCTTTTGGTACAAGAAACAGTGGCAATTTTGGCCCTTCTATTAGTACAGCACAGATACAAGATCTACTAAAAATACTAATAAATTTACTAGGTGCCTACTATGTGAATGGCACTGTGCTGTAGGAAATCTCAGGCTCCAGGGCCACAATCCATACCGTCCTTCTCTAACCTTGTATGAGAGCCATCCTTGTTTTCAAAGTTTGCTTCACTGTTTAAATGGACCCTTTATATCAACAGGATAGGATATAGAAGGACTTCCGAATGTCTACCTCCTTTGAGGGATTTATTATTTAGTTCTAGTCATTACATTTTACATGCACATGTACACATTCATGGAATACAAAACACAGAGAAGGAAAACATAAACCTTTCATCTTACCTTTTTTTATTCTTTCCTTACCACCTACAATTTGTTCTTCTTGTGGCATCTGAGATAATTTCTGTCTAAACAACTTCTCTAGAGCTTGTGCCATAAGAACAATGTCATCTCCAGGCTAGAAAATATACAAGATTACATACTATGGTCAACAATTCAGACTACCTTAGGGAAGACGGTGACACAGTACTCTTCGTATTTATTAAACTGTATTTATTGCTTCTAAATTAAGTTTAGAAAATAGTGTAGTGGCTCATATTATAAATTCTAACAAGTCATGTTAGAATGTAACATGTAACTTCTAACAATAACCCAGGTAGCCTTTATGAGTAATAGAGGGTTACAATCCAACCAATACTACTAATACAGAAAGGTTTTAGAAATTAAAATTTCTACATCGCGAATAAGTTAAAAGATATTCAGGACTGTGCTAAGTACATGATTTGACTTAATGTGATTGTTTGCAATTAACTATAAGTGATAAAATGACACTGCAGAGCTAATTTAGTTTTTAAATCTTTTTCTTTTTAATTTATTCTGAGAGAGCATGTGCGCATGGGCACAAGCTGGGAGGGACAAAAAGGGAGGCAGAGAAAGACTCTCAAGCAGGCTCCACCCTCAGCGTAATCCCTGGATGACCTGAGCCTGACCTGAGCTGAAATCAAGAGTCGATCACTTAACTGACTGAGCCATCCAGAACCCCTTTTTTTTTTCAGTTTTTAAATCTTAACTACCTGCTCAGAAGTCTTCAGCTTGCTTTTACTCACTACTGATAAAAACAAAAAAATAAAAAATAAAAAAAACCCCACTAAATTCCAAACAAAAGCCTAAAGCAGAGAACACTGACTTCCAGTTAGGTATATCAGGAAAATTACTGAGCTTCATTTTAAAATGCTAAATGTAAAAGTACACTTGGAATTGTTAAATTAAAATGAAGTTGCCAGTGGCACTTTCAGAATATCATTAATTCTGATTTTTTAAAAAATTCAAATTGGCTAAGAGTCTTAAAGTTAAGGTGGCACTGACTGGGAACAAAATTTCTATTACATTTCAGCATCACTAGTGATTTTGAGTAAATGGGATACAAGTTTTAAAATTTTTAGATATCGTGGAAAAGCTTAAAAAGGACACAGTACTCTAGGAAACAGGAATGCTATATGGAGAAAAAGGTGAATACACAAATCCAGTTTTATGGATGAAAGCAAAAGTGAAAATTAAGGTCAAAATGTCCACATACAGTATCAGATAAGCTAGTACATCGACACAAATGCACACACTACTACTGGAATGGAATGCAGAATGTGTCTAATCTTTAAGTTAACTTGTCATGAAGTTTAGATGTATGTAATTTGTTTGAAATCATACCATGAACATTTAACTTAGATTAGTATATAAAAAAGTTTATCATTTATAACTAAAATGGCAGACATATGGTAAAGAACACTTTAAAATGATACTTTATTCACAGAAACCAGGTATCATTGGTATTTTGGCTCAGATTATGATCTTAGGGTCTGTAAGATCAAGCCCCACGTTAGGCTGTGCACTGACAATGTGGAATTGGCTTGGGATTCTCTCCCTCCCTCTCTGCCCCTCTCCCGCTCACATACATGCTATCTTTCCAAATAAATAAATAGACATTTCAAAAAATGAAAAAAAAAGAAATAAAACATAAAAAACCATTACAGCTATTTAGGCAAAATTATGGCAAATAGATTGTGAATATTGATACATGAAAATTATGAAACCCAGTAAAAAACAAACATTATCCCTAAAAATATGTAAAATACCCCAAATCAAGATATGAAATCTGAAATCAGCACACTTTTTATGCACATCTTCTATATGTAAGAGCAAAAAAACTATCAAGTATAACATAAGCCTTACATACCTTGTTGTATAAATAACAATTTGAGAACATTATGTTTAAGTCTTCTATACATTCTGAAGCCTTCACATAATATTTATGTTCTAAGCGCTTCTTAATTGTATTTAAATCCATTGGGGTTTTTATAATGGTGTAATAATCCTATGGTTTTCACAAAAAAATACTAAACGTTAGTATTAAGAACAAATTCATTACAACTATTGGTACACAAAATTTAAGAAGCTATATACTTGTAACTAGAAAGAACAACTGATTACCTTTAAAAGGCTATAATCTAGAAACCAAAACTTTTGTGACAAGAAACAAAGCTGACTGCCATGGCATTTTTTTTCCAGAGAAAAAAATAAACAACAAATAAGAATAACGAAGACAAGAATGTCAGAGAACTATCCTGGAAAATGAAAAGTGAAAGGCATGAAGAAAAACCTAGAATTTATGAAGGATGACAGATCCAGAGTATAATCCCAGGGCCGCGGTTTACTATGTAACAAATTACTTAACCATTCTGTTATCGGATGGCTAAGAATTCCTAACACAAGACCTAAAGTTGAATCCTATGTACGATGCCCCTAAGACTACCAAGAAGTGTCAAGAGCAACTTCATGGAAAAGGTGACATTCATGACAACCATACAACAAAAGGTCAAATGACACATTAAAAAAAAAAAAGTCAAGTGACACATTCTATAACAAGAAAGCATTTACTATAATTTACTACAAACTGTTAAAATAAGAATTTCAATGCTCAGAAAAATGCTCATTGGGAAATTCTTCAGTGGTGCAGAATAAATTAGGTCTTTATTAAATTAAGTATATTTTATAATACTAAAGACCAGTTTACTTCTTTCAGAGACTTACAGTTTTCTCTTCTATAGCAACACAATCATACGACACACTTACAGGCAACTTTAGTTTCACAGCATCCACAGGCTGCTGAAATGGCCACGAAAAACTGTGCTTCCATAAAGCCTTCAGGACAACTTTTTGAAGATACTGCAGTTGATTTGTCAATCGCCCATTTTTCTTAATATTTATATATTCTGGTGGTGGAGGGTTAACAACTGCTGTTTGTCGACTTGACAGAGACATTCTTAACTGCGTCAAACACCGATATTACAATGTTGCCTACAAGTACACGTCCTTAAAACACAAAACCAAAACTAAGTTACCGCCAAAGCACATTTAATATAGTTTCTATAGGAACTAAAGAGTGTGAAAGACTGTATATTTTACATCATGATTAACACAAAAAACCCAAATGATAAATGAATTGATTTGTACACAAATACAAACCTTTTTCTATATAAGTACTAAAAGTTGTTTCATTATGTATGCCTTAGTTTTAGATGATTTAAGGTATTTAAAATTCACAGTATTTCTTCTGCCTTTCTAAAACATAAAGTGAAGTCTTAGCAGGAAAAGTCTGTAAGTTCCTGGTAAAAAAGAATTAATAGGAAATGTTTACAGTTACTCTACAATTATTAATTCAGTGAAAGAAAGGCAAAATAAAGGATTTTTCTGGCTAATTTAAATAAGGTGATTTATTTTCTTTTAAGTAGGCTCTATGCCCAACATGGAACTCGAATTCATGACCCTGAGGTCAAGAGTCACATGCTCTCACTGAGCCAGCCATGCACCCCTAAAGCGATTTACTTTAAAATTTCATTATTAGAAAGAAAGAACACATATTAAAAAGCTATTCTTTAGTGCATATTACTACATCTAAAATAAAACTTCGTATTTCAGTAAGACAGTATCTAACATTCCTACACAGCATTATCACTTGAACGATAAAGGAGCAAAGATACTACAAAGTACATCAATGAAACAAAGTGTGTATAAATAAAGTTGTCCATTTTTTTAGAACAGTGTTAGATTTAGCCAGTGTATTTGTTTGCATTAAAGCAGTGTTAGTTCTCAACTGCATATTAATCACTTTTGGATCTTTTTAAAAAAAATGATAAAATACATAAAACTTACCATTTTAACCATTTCTAAGTATACAGTTTAGTAGTATTAAGTATATTCATTTTTGAGCAACTAATCTCTAGAACCTTTTCATCTTGCAAAACTGAAACTCTATACCTATTAAATAACTCTTCCTTCTCTCTTCTCCCCAGCCCCTGGCAACCATCATCCTATCTTGCTTCTTCGAATTTAACTACTCTAGGTATCTAAGTGGAATTATATAATACTTGTCTTAGCATAATGTCCTCAAGATTAATCTATATTGTAGCATGTCAGAACTTCCTTCATTTTATAAGGTTCAATATTCAGTAATCTGTATATGTCTCATTCTGTGTATCCATTCACTCATCAATAGACACTTGGTTAGCTTCTACCTCTTGACTATTATGAATACAGTCTATATGTAAACCGCTGTATATAGTCTATTATGAATACAGTCTATATACAAGTCTGCTATAAACATGGGTGTACAGATATCTCAAGACCCTGCCTTCATTTTTTATGGATACACCGCAGGAATGCAGAAGTGAGAACTGCTGGATCACACGGTAATTCTTTTTTTTTTTTAATGTTTATTTATTTTTGAGAGAGAGAGAGAGCAGGACTGTGGTAGAGAGAGACAGAGACACGGACTCCAAAGCAGGCTCCAGGCTCTGAGCTATCAGCACAGAACAATGTGGGGCTTGAACTTGTGAACTGCGAGATCATGACCTGAGCCGAAGTCGGACGCTCAACCGACTGAGCCACCCAGGCGCCCCCACATGGTAATTTCTTTTTTAGGAGTCCCACACTGTTTTCCATAGCACCAGCAATATTTTACATTCCCACCAAGAGCCTACAGGGTTCCAGTTTCTCCACATCTTCACAACACTTTTTATTTTCTGTTGTTTTTCTTTCTTTTCTTAGCAGTCATTATAACGGGTGTGAGCTGTTATGGATCATTTTAAAAATACCAATGACGAAGGCCCAGGCCCCAATCTTTGGAGATAGGGCTTGCAAATCAGTTTGCTCTTTAAATTTCTCTGGTGCTTGTGATATGACCAGGATTAAGAACCACTACCCTAAAGTGAACTAATTTGGTGGTGATTAACAATCTTATAATTTCACTTCATTACACACTTCTCATGTTATACAAATGTGAACTACAACTTTTTAGTTTATTTTTATTTTTTTAATGTTTTTATTTTTGAGATAGAGACAGAGCATAAGCAGGGAAAGCAGAGAGAAAGGGAGACACAGAATCTGAAGTAGGTTCCATGCTCTGAGCCGACAGCAGAGCCTGATGTGGGGCTTGAATTCCATGAGATCATACCTGAGCTGAAGTCAGACCCTTAACCAACTGAGCCACCCGGGCGCCCCTGAACTACAACTCTTAATGTTATTAAGAACAAAGGGTATATTCTAGTGTTGCAACTGAAACTGGTTGTTTTGTTAACTATTTAAAGTTAACCTATCTTTAGAGGTTCCCAATCACTAGATCCTCTTCTTCACAAAGATAACCACTAAGATAACTTCTATCCCCAGAGATTAAAATCGTGACTTTTGACCTTTACGTAAATGTAGTATTTACTATGTATGACATTGTGTGTGGCTTTTCATCAATATCATGTTCATGTTGTTTATCTGTTATTTGTTCATCTTCATGGCTCTATAGTCCATTACGATTGAATTAGACTATAATCAATCCATTCCTCTTGCGACTTCTGGGTTGCTTCCAGTGTTTGACATGCTTGTACATGCTATGAACATGCCTGTAGTGAATATGTACATATTCTGTTGGGTATAAACCCAGAAGTGAACATGCTGGGTCACAGGTTTTGTGTGTTCAACTTTAGGATACACCAGTTTTCAAAAATGTACCAATTTATTTGAGCGGCAGTTTGAGAATCCCACTTACTCCACATCCTTGTCAATATTTAGTGTTACTGGGGTGCCCGGGTGGCTCAGCCATTTGAGCCTCTTTGACTCTGGTCATGAGCTCGTGGTTCATGGGTTTGAGTGCTCATGGGCTCTGCAGGGACACTGCTGAGCCTGCTTGGGTTTCTGTCTCCCACTCTCACTGCTCCTCCCCTGCTTGCTCTCTCTCTCAAAAAATAAAAATACAAAAAAAAACTTTTTCAATAAAAATATCAGTGTGTTCCACTTCAGCCATTCTGGGGAGTTTAAGATGGGCTCTCATTGTGTTTTTAATTTGTATTTCGCTGAGGATTCACAATATGAAAAACCTGTTTAATGTGTCTATTGGCCACATGAATATCTTCTTTGTCAATCATCTGTTGAAGTGTCCTACCCATCTTTCTATTGGGTTGTCTGCTATTATTTTTAGTTCTTCATATAGTCTGAATACAAAACCTGTTATGTGTGTCCTAAGTTATGTGTGTCTCCATGCGTTTCCTCCACAACCTCATTTTAAATAGCATTCTTATCCCCTCCTCCCCAATGCTAACCAACCAGCTATTACTCTGCCTTGCTACTACCTCGTTTATCTACTTTTTTACTGTCTCCCAACGCCTCTCCCGCTTTGCTTGTATTGATCCAGGGTAGATTGAGGTCTTGTTTGTCTAATGCCTAGGACAGAGCCTACAGAGGCTGAATTAAAGTGTTCAGATTCAGTTTTATGTTAGAGATAGAGTAGGTATGACTTTTTTATATAGGGAGAAATAGGGAAAGAAATCAAGAATGTCTTACTTTTAGGGTACCTAAGTGGCTCAGCCAGTTAAGCATCCACATTCAGCTCAGGTCATGATGAGTTCAGGCCCGGGTAGGACTCTGTGCTGACAACTCAGAGCCTGGAGCCTGCTTTGGATTCTGTGTCTCCGTCTCCCTCTGTCACTCCCCTGCTCATGCTCTCTTTCTCTCAAAAATAAATATTTAATTAAAAAATTAAAAAAAACAGAATGCTTTAAAGTCCCATTGCTCAGGAATCTGCCTTAAAAAAAAAAAAAGATGAATGAATTACTTAATGAGGCTAATCAATTAAAAAAATGCCTTTTCGGGGTGCCTGGGTGGCTCAGTCGGTTAGACGGCCGACTTCAGCTCAGGTCATGATCTCACAGTCTGTGAGTTCGAGCCCCTCATCGGGCTCTGTGCTGATGGCACAATCTGCTTCAGATTCTGCGTCTGCCTCTCTCTCTCTGCCCTTCCCCTGCTAACGCTCTGTCTCTCAAAAATAAATAAAAACGTTAAAAAAAATTAAAAAAAAAATGCCTTTTCCAAACCTGTTCCCCTCATCGGAACCTCAACTCCACTGTAGTCTTTTGCAAAGGATCTCAGTTTATAAGAGAAACCTTAAAAAAACATGTTAACATTTATTTTTGAAAGACAAAGAGATACAGCATGAGTGGGGAAGGAGCAGAGAGAGGAGACACAAAATATGAAGCAGGCTCCAGGCTCCGAGCCGTCAGCAGAGCCTGATGTGGGGCTCGAACCCACAAACCGTGAGACCATGACCTGAGCCAAAGTTGGACACTTAACCAACAGAGCCACCCAGGTGCCCTGAAGAGAAGCCCTTTAAAAAATTTTTCTTTTGACTTCTTTTATTTCCTGTTCTATTTCCTCTTACTTTAGAAGTGCCTAGCCTCTTTTCCACGAAGATCTTCTTTCCCTTTTCCAGAATCCTATTATTTCATTAATTATTCCTTTACTTCTGTTACTGTAGGTTTCTTTTTTAATTAGGCTTAAGAATATTTTCCTCTAAAGGTTATACAGTACATAATTATATTTCCTGCTCTTAAGACTATGTTTTCTATAGTCTTGTTTGTAATTTGCAATTATAATTATTTATAATTAATTTCTGCTGGTATTTCGGTCTGTAGATATGCTCCAGTCGGCCTTAAATTTTTTCCTTAAAAACACCCTTCCACACAAAAACCTGCACACAGTTGTTTATAGCAGCTTTATTAAAACTTTGCCAAAACTTGGAAGCAACCAAGATGTCTTGCAGTAGGAGAATGGATGAACTGGAAAATATCCAGACAATGGAAGGTTATTCGGTGCTAAAAAGAAATGACTTATCAAGCCATGAAAAGACATGGAGGAATCTTAAATACGTATTAAGCAAAAGAAGCCAGTCTGAAAAGGCTACATACTGTATGACTCCAACTACAGGAGATTCTGTAAAAGGCAAACTATTGAGACAGCAGAAAGATCAATGGTTGCCAGGAGTTAGGGAGAGGGAAGGACAAAAAGATGGAGAGCATGGAGAATTCTTAGGGCAGTGAAAAGACTGTGTTATTAGATCATGAAGACGGACACATGCCACTGTACATTTGTCCAAACCCTCAGAGTATACAACACCAAGAGTGCACTCTATTGCCAACAAAGGACTTTGGGTGACAATGAGATGATGTAGGTTCATCTACATATTTTGCCAAAAATATGTAACAATATTTAAGATTTAACTTTCACCTAACAGAAAATTAAAAGGACTGGGGCGCCTGGGTAGCTCAGTGGGTTGGGCATCTGACTCTTGGTTTCGGCTCAGGTCACGATCTCGCGGTTTGGGCATTAGAGCCCCACATCGGGTTCTGCGCTGACAGTGCGGAGTCTGCTTGGGATTCTCTCTCCCTCTCTCTCAAAATAAGATAAATAAACTTAAAAAAAAAAAAAAAGAAAATTAAAGGGCTAGAAATGCACTGTCCAATGTAACAACCTCTAGCCGCATAGAAGTATTTAAGTTTAAATTAACCAAAATTACCTAAGTCAAAAACTCATCTACATTTCAAATGCTCAATAGCCCGTAAGTTTTAAGGCTACTGGCTACTGGCTACTGTATGGGACAATGCAGCTCTAAAACACTGCCATCACTGCAGAAAAGTTCTGTGGGACAGTGCTAGGAAAAAATGAAACAAAACCATTAAGAAAAAAATGTTGAATTATCTAAAGTTCCGTAAAACAAATGACCTAAAACAAGTAAAAAAAAAAAAGACCAATGGCCTATATTTTATAAAAAGATTATAAAAGAAAATGTGGAATAACTGACTGAGGACATAACTGAACTCCATTTTATCATCTTAGATCAAATCTTGGTCTGAGATCAACTATTAAAGACATTTTGGGCACAACTAGGGAAAATTAGGGAATTGTTCATTTTGACAGATGTGAGAATACATTATGATAGGTATGGTGATTATGTAAGAAAACAGTGATTATATTTATGCTCAAAAAATTTGATGGGAATAGCGACATCTATTAAAATAGGTTTTAAATGATTTGGGAGAAAAACCCACATACACATGTAAATACGGCAAAATATTGACAATTGTTGGTAGATATACAGGCGGTGTCTATTTTTCTATATATTAGAAATTTTAAGCAATAAGCTTATGGTACACTGTGGCTGAAGGCTGCAGATGGACTATCCATCAACAAGAACTATGTTCTGCTTTCTTTGGCTGGAGTGTGTGTGAGGTAGGAGGTGTGTGCGATGTGAGGTGAGTTTCTAGTCTAGCAATAAAGGACTAGTAATTGTTCCCTTTATAAAATATTCTTTGTAACTACCCCAGTCTTTCTGTTCAATGTATTTTAATCTTCTGTTTCTTAGAATCTGAAGCAGGCTCCAGGCTGTGAGCAGTCAGTGCAGAGCCTGACACGGGGCTCAAACTCAAACCGTGAGACCATGATCTGAGCCAAAGTCAGACGCTTAAGTGACAGCCATTCAGGTACCCCCTTATTTAAAATTGTTTTCAAAGGAGTTGTGGTGTTTTATACTTGGCAAATTTCTGTTAGTTGATACTATTCTACTTTCTCTAAAGCCTTTCTTTTGTTATTAATTTTAATAATTTTTTAAATTTCTGTTATTAGAAAATGTTCTCAATAATAGAAAACAGAAAATGCCAGCATAATGGTTCAGCACAACACCCCCAAAGTTCACCTTATTTGATATAATGGTGGGTCCTGATCAGCTGAAAGGGGTCACTCACACTCCAACATGGTTAAACTGAGGAGTTTACAAGTATACGGGCAAATATACATAACCTGTAGCCTCTCTTAGCCTCTCTCGTCTCTGTGAAAGTTCACCATTGTTTCTGAGGTTTATGGTGGGTTGTTACTTTATTGTTGTTTCTGCTTTCAGGCACTATACCCATGGAAAGACAGCATGGGCAGATGAAATCTAATCTCAATAAGAATTCAGTGTTATATAACCACCACCACTGATAACTGCACAAAGACAATGTGCCATAAATTATGAAAAGGGGCACCTGGGTGGCTCAGTAGGTTAAGCATCTGACTTCCGCTCAGGTCATGATCTCGCAGTCTGTGAGTTCGAGCCCTGCGTCAGGCTCTGTGCTGTCAGCTCAGAGCCTGGAGCCTGCTTCAGATTCTATGTCTCCTTCTCTCTCTGCCCCTGCCCCACTCATGCTCTGTCTCTGTCTCAAAAATAAATAAACTTTAAAAAAATTATGAAAAGTTCTGGTTTACTTTGATGAACATAATCCCATAATTAGTATCACATTGTCAGACCACTCTATGGTTCCATGAGCAAAATGACTGAAATTCAGATGTTTATTTTTTTTATAGAGAGAGAGAAAGAGCATGAGCACAAGCAGGGGAGAGGGACAGAGAGAGAGAATCTCCAGCAGGCCCCACACTCAGCATGGAGCCCAATGCAGGGCTTGATCCCATGACCCTGACCATGACCTAAGCTGAAACTGAATCAGACCTCAACAGAGCCACCCAGCTGCCCCGAAAATCAGATCTGTTTTGTCCACTCAACAGCTCACTATAAAATAATCTTTTGAGTTCTGGAGAGACTCTTAAAAGATGATATACTATTTATAGACTTCATTAAAAAACGAGTTTATTTGAATTTTAACACCCACATGGTATGAATGGCATACAACAACAGTTTCCTTTTCCATTCTTGTCCCTTAACCAAGTAGGACCCCTCCTTACTGTTAGTTTCTTGTGAATCCTTCTAGAAACAGTGTTTTTTACAGTTAATTCATATTAGAAATCGTCCCGGGGCAGCTCCCTCTATTTTTTAAAAAAGTTTATTTATTTTGAGAGAAGAGGGAGAGGAAGAGGCAGAAGAGAGGGAGAGAAAGAATCCCAAGCAGGTTCCACACTGTCAGTGCACCTGACGTGCGGCTTGACCTCACCATGAGATCATGACCTGAGCAGAGATCAAGGGTCACTTGCTTAACCAAATGAGCCTCCCAAGTACCCCCAACCCCTCTATTTTTAATGGCTTCCCAGTATGTCATTATATGAATATCGACATACAGATATTAAATATCAATTTAATATTGATACTGATATTGCAAATATTGCAATTTAATATTGATATTGCAAATATTGTTGCAATCAATATCATCATAAATATATCATTGCATACATATGCCAGTACCTATCAGAGATTTTTTTTGCCTGGCCTTTGGATAGATTTCTACTAATAATTTTTAGGACAACACTTTTAAAAATTTAAACTTCTAAGAGAAAGTCTGAAGTGGTTGTGAATATTCCAGTCATTCCTGACAAATACTTATAAACCTAAGATTTCCTGAAATGTACACATGAGCAAAAACGTGTTTCCAAAACGTTACAAGAAACATACAAGTTCACCTCTAATTCTACGTAGGCACAGACATATTAGGAAGAGTCTGATCTCTTTGGCAAAGGCTCCGCCCTCCCAAAAACATCAAAACCAACCAACTTGAGCTTGCCAAGAAAAAAACGTTTACATAATTCCTCAATTATTACTACCTCAGTGGTGCAAGTATTAAATTGTGTTGCCGTATATGCTTACTGAAGTCTCAAGGAATTGAGCTGATTAAAAAAAAATAATGTAAATTAATTTATCTTGAGCCTAGAGGACTCAGTTTTAGATAGAACTGAATTTTAAGGTTTTGAATAAAGATTGTTTAAAAACATCTTCCATCATTTCAATAAATGGCAGAGAACAAGTTATTCTGCTGTCTGGTGGCACTTCTGGTTCAATTTCATACGTATGCAGGGAGGCAGTATAGCACAGAACTCAAGAGTTTGGATTCTGAATACCAGGTGGTTCCAGGGCTCAGAAAGGTCAAAGGCAATCCACCTGGTGGGAGCTCAGATATGGACTCCAATTCCTGTATCATCCAGTGAGCAGTCTCCAATTCAAGGGAGAAAATGGTTTCTTCAAAATAAAATCAGGCTTCACTTAAAGTCAAACATAATTTCTGGAAAATGTATATTCTCCACAATGATTCCAATCTTCTCATCTACTCCTCCCTTCAGTCTAGAAATGGGACACCCTCCCTGTCTAGAAGTGTTCCCGGGCACTCTACGTAATGAGATAACAAAGGTCCTTGATCTCTCTTGCCTGTATCATCAACATTTCTATACTAGCTTACCCTCCATATACACTTTCTCAAGTCTCCTTAAAAATTCTTCTCTTGATCTTATTGTCTCCTTGAAGCCTCAATCTTCTCTCTTCTGTACCTCACACCGGAGCATCCTAAAAAATGACATTGTCTTTACTCCCCACCTCACACTCAACTTTGTCCCTGCCACGCCTCTAAAGTTCCCCCTACACCAAGGCTAATACTTACCATACTTAGTTGTTAAATGGATTCTTTCTGAGTCATATCTTACTTGACCTCCCAGCAACATATCATTGGACTATCGTGACTCTCTTGAAATTCTTCTCTGGTTTCCAGGATACCACTGATTTTTTTTTTCCAGATTCTATTTGTTCATTTATTACATACTTATCAAGCACCTACAATGGTTCTAAGTAATGAACTAGGAATTGGGGATACAGGCTCTTTACAGAGACTTATGCATAGGTAATTACAACAGGATACATATAATTACTGCTTTGACAGAGATAAGAACTGGGTGATAAGGGAACAAATAGATTGGAAATTCAGAGGAGGTTATCTCCTTCATAATCTCATTTTCTCCCATCCCATTAATATCCTCCAGGGTTCTTCCCTTGGTCTTTTTTTTTTTTTAAACTCTATCTACACACTCCCTGACTCTGGGATATAAATTTACATACTCTGAATACTTATGGTTGTTCCTATTTTCCAACCCTCCCAATCACTTTTTTTGTTCAAACACTTGTTACTCCCACCTTAATTGATACAAAAGTGAGGTTTTGATTTCTGTTCAGTAATTTATAACCACACTGTTCAACCACTGCTGTTTATGATACACACATATATAAACCCCTTGCCTACCTCATTAGACTTACGTTTGCTACTATCCAAATTCCCAGCCTGTGTCAGCCACGCTCAAAAATTTGCACTTCTTCACAATTCCACCCCACTTTGTGCTCACACCTGTCCATGGTTTTGCAGAGTCTCCTGCTTACCAGAGCTCCCCCCATCACTCTTCGCTAACTTCTATTTGTCTTTCAAGACCCAGCTCAATTATCACCTCTACCCATATACTTCCCTCGTCACCTTCTACCCACTCGGGTCCTTCCCGCGGGTCCGAAAGCACCACGTAGATACTACTAGATACTTCATCTGAATTCTTAATATAAGCCAGCGCCTTGAGGTCAGGCTCATCTGACCTTAAGGGCTCAGAGGGTTAATTAAGCATGTTCCAAGAGCTTAATAATGTTAAGCGAATAAACATATCAAGGCAGGAGATTTTCCTGTCCCAAATGATGATACCTAGAATGAACAATAAAATGTCAGCAACAGCTAAAGCTGCGTACTTTCTCCTGCACTCCCAAAACTACAGGACATCCAGCGACCCAGCAATCCTAGGCCTAAGAGAAGCACAAAGACCAGGAATGTTTTTCAAGACCTGGGAGAAGGCGGTTGCGTAACTGGAACGTCACCCCCTCGCCCTAACCTCCTTCTTCCCAGCCCTTCCTTGCAAAAAAAAAAAAAAAAAAAGCCAAAGCATTTAAAAGTAAAGTCCCCAGCTTTTAAAAGGGTCCACCGGGGCAAGAAGCTTGCAGTTGGTAAGCCAAAGGAAAGCAACCGGCAGCTCACCTGGGCAGCAAGGCACGCACCGGGATGGCCTCCCCAACTGCCTCGCCGGTCGCACACTGTTGGTGGGGGAGGGGAGAAGAGGAAAAAAACGGTTGTTCCCCACTCAAGGCCCCGCCGAGGGCGCGGATCCCAAAGCGGTGCTCCACGTAGAGGCTCTGTCACCTTTGGTGAAAAAGACCTTATCTGATTGTTCCCTCCTGCTTGCACAAGATGAAGCGGTGCGAGGTAGGGATTCTTCGCCGACCGTCGCCGCCAGCTCTCGCCCTAATAGCAGCGGCCACGAGCCGGCAGCGACGGGCGCCTTTATGGGAGACCTGGTGCAGGCGGCCCGCCCATTGGCCTGAGCATGTCACGTGGCCACGCCCAGAGCCGGGCGGCGGGTAAGGTGCGTGAGGTCTCAGCTCAGCGGCTCCGGCTTTCACCGAGGTTCAAGGTCTTTTCCCCTGGGAGTGCACGTTTGTTGAGCCTTTACTGAATGCCAGGTACGGTACAAAGAGCTGGGGGTTTAGGAGTAGGAGTGCCACCCAAGAGTTTACATTAAAACAATTCAGTGAATTAGCCCTATGTTGTTGGGGGGGAGGGGGTCGTGAGTTTCGCCTTGTGTTGTTTTCGTTGTTTTCATACTTTTCTCCAGTCCTCTCCAAAGTTTCCATCTCCTGCACATAGTGAACGCTCAGTATTGGATAGCAGCTGAGGTGGGGGCCCACATGAGCTCTTCGGTTTTCAAATGGCACTTAATAAGCATTTTCACAACAGCTGCGTGAAGAGAGTGATTTCGGATTTTGAGAGTCTTGGCGATTACCTCCTTTTTATTTACGGACGTGTATTAGAAGAATATATTTAGCACCGAAGTTGCCATTTGGATCCAATTGCAAACAACGTTTCAAAATTGTTAATCATCCCTAGATGGGTAAATGGATGCAAGGACGTTTGGGGGAGGGGAAGATAAAAACAGCTGCTGAGCTCCTCGATAAACTCGTCAAAAACCTGGCTGTCTCTAGTTTCTTGCAAATCTGGGTGGCATTAACAGCTTGGCATGTTTTAGTTCAGTCCCTTTTTCATGAGAGTATATGTCCTCAGGACCATGTGTTCACAAGAAAGCAACACAGTGCTAGAGGTCACATGATTAAGTGGAGCTACAGGCATTTTTAAAGGCTCTTACTTAAAACAGTGAAAATGGCTGGCTTACTTTAGTCAGAGAGAGGACTAGACGGGCCTTTACTTCCAGGTAACTGAACAATCAAGGATTATATGGAAGAGTCAATACCACAGTGTATACTTTGTTTAGATTTGATGTTTGTGTTCTTGTTTTTGTTGTTTAAAATCTTATTAGGTAGGGAAAAGATAGGAGCTAGGGTGTGATCTAGGTGTAGACCTAGGGTGTGACCCTTACACGGAGAGAGGCCTGAGGGAAGTCAAAGGGAATAAAAGCCAGGAATGACTGTGTGCAGATCTTGTTCAGCTGTCAGCTTTTTGGCTCTCCTCCTGAGAACCAATAGAAGGGAAGTGCCTTGTCCATGCCCCTGTGATCCTTTAAAAAGGTAAATCTCATCTCATTAACACCTTTAAAACCTTTCCATTACTTTCCATTATTTTTAAGATAAATATCAAAACCCTTTAGATGAACTACAAGGGGAGGTGGGCACCTGGGTGGCCCAGTGGGTTAAAATGATGCAACTCTTGATTTCACCTCAGGTCATGATCGCACAGGCTCAGGTCCAGATCTCATGTTCAAGCCGCTGCATTGGGCTGCACTGATGGCCACAGATGCTTGGGGTTCTGTCTTTCCCTCTCTCTCTGTCACCCTCCCCCACCCCATGCACACTCTAGCCAGTGCTCGCTCTCTCTCAAAATAAACAAACTTAAAAAAAAAAAAAGAGCTACAAGGTCGTACATGAATTCTCTGTCTTCAGCTCCTACCACCCCACCAATAGTGCCCACATCTCCAGCCACACTGACCATTTAGCTCTTTCCAGTACCCTGTTATCCTCTCCTCCCTTCCCTCCTCCCCCTCCCCTTAGGGCTTCTGTAATGGGTTCTTTCTACTCCCATCCTACCCTCTGGTCTCAGCTCAGTCATTTCCTCGAGGAGGCCTCCACTAGATGGGTCTTCCCATTATACGTGCATTACAACCATTTTACATAGCACCTATTACGATTGTAATTATATAACCAGGTACTTAGTTAATGTCAATTTTCCCCACTACACCGTAAGCACCATGAATGCAAAGTATCAAAAGTCAGAGTGTGTTATCATCAAGTACATTATCCTTTGATCCTACCAGGTTAAAACCAGGACTGTGGCAAATCAGATTGGAATCAAGGGTGTGGGTAGGTAAGTGAGGGGGGAGAGTGACAAAAACAGATTTGCCTTTTTTAAAGAAACTTAAAGTGGCTGTAAAATGGAGACTATGGAGAATGGGTTTATCTGGGAGGAGACTCCCAAAGATTTGCTGTTAGACTGGATGGAAAGGTGATACGGTGTTTCTGGCTTGAGCATTTGGAGAAAGGCACCATTTCCTAGAAAGGGAATTGTAGGAAGAGAGCAAGTTGGGGGGAGGAGGAAGATAATGAGCTCAGTTTTGAACATAATGACTATAGGGAGCCCATAGAATATCTGGACAGAGATTTTGAATGGAGAGTTTATTACACAGCTCAAAATTCAGTCTAAGTTGAAGATGGGAGAGGAGGGCAGGAAAGAATTTCAAAGAGTAAAATAGTTTTGAAATTTTTATGGAGAGCAGGAGAAAAATCTGGGAAAATGTCTTAGTAAGACATATTTGAGACAGTTAAGATGAAGAAATTGGTGATTGTTCATGGAGAAGATAATTGCTTTTCCCCAATATTAAGATTTGGCAAGGGATGTGTGACAGATAATAGAGAAAAGTTGCTTCTAAATTACTGGGGGGAAAAAGTGGCCAAAGACCAGTGCAATACAGTACAGTAAGACTAGGATATCCCAAGGCTATCCTGTGACATATAAAATAGTTGTAATTTTGGTTTTTTTTTTTTAGAAAAACATCAAAAAGTTCCGTTTTAGTTTAAATCAGTATATCACATGAATATAGATGAGAGACATTTTCAACTTCCATCTTTCATTCTAGCATCAGATTCAACAAAAGGAAGCCCATCTTTCTGGTCTACTGTGGATTCGCAAGTATCGCCAGATAACTGAGAATGTAAATTTACAAGGTGTCTAGGTGGCTCAATCGGTAAAGCATCTTGACTCTTGATTATCTGGCTCAGGTCTGAGTGGGTTCTGTGCTGGGTGTGGAGCCTGCTTGGGATTCTCTCTCCCTTGCTCTCCACTCCTCATCCCCCTCCCCCGCTCTCTCACTTTCTCTCAAAATAAATAAAATAAACATAAAAAAAGAATTTAGGGGCGCCTGGGTGGCTCAGTCGGTTAAGTGGCCTTAACCGACTTCAGCTCAGGTCATGATCTCACCGTCTGTGAGCCTGGAGCCTGCTTCAGATTCTGTGTCTCCCTCTCTCTCTGCCCTTCCCCTGCTCATTCTCTGTCTCTATGTCTCTCAAAAATAAATAAACATCAAAAAAAAAGAAAAAAGAATTTAAACTTATAAATGAGTTTGTATAGGAATTTGGAGGCAATTTAATACGTAAAGATATAGATGATAATTTATTACTAAAAATAAAAATGTTAACTCTGTGTTGCTAAATCCAAAAGTCAGCTCTTGCCAGTTCCTTCTCAGTGTTGGAATTATCCAGTGCTCAGTCCTTGGACCTTCTCCCTACTGAAACACCCTTAGGGACAGCACATCAAGGCTTTTTTGTCCTTGGCTCCAAATTTACATGTCTATCTTGAACCCTTTTCCTGAACTCCAGACTCATACATCCGATTGCCTACTGCGGATCTCCATGTGAATGTCTAAGAGCATCTTAAACTTGGTATTTGTGTCCAGACCTGAGTTCCTCATATCCCCCTTCAAACTGTTCTGCCACAGTCTTCCACACCATGACAGTGTAGGGCAGCCCCAGTCTTCTAGTTACTTAGGCTAAACATTTCAGTCATCTCCTGTCTCACTCTTACAGCCAATCAAGTTTAAAAGGATTTGATTCATCACATCTTTGTGGCTCCATTTTCACAACCTATCCAGAATCTAAACTAGTCCAATTCCATCAAATGTTTCATCTAGTTTATTGCAACAGACTGACCTCTTGTGCTTCTGCTTCTCCCTTTGGCCTCCTTCAGTCTAGCCTCAACATGGCAATAGAATGATCTTGGTAATCAATTCATGGCATTCCACTCAGAACTTTTCAGTGGCGACCTGTGCCCCTCATAGTGAAAAAGTCCTGCAGTGATCCTCCAGGCTCTACATCGTCTGCCTATTAGTTGACAAAGCAAGGAAAAATCATTTGGATCAAATAACACATACACTTACCTGAAGGGGAGGTGTGACCTGTAGTCCCGGTCTTGCTTCCTCCCTATTCAATTTCCTAGTTCAATGCCCTAGATATCAGTGTTTTTATTAACAGCCTTTCCATTCTTTATTTTTTCATTAAAAAAAATTTTTTTTAATGTTTATTTATTTTTGAGCCAAACAGAGCATGAGCGGAGGATGGGCAGAGAGAGAAGGAGACACAGAATCCAGAGCAGGCTCCAGGCTCTGAGGTGTCAGCACAGAACCCGATGCAGGGCTCAAACTCAGCAACTGTGAGATCATGACCTGAGTTGAAGTCGAATGCTCAACCGACTGAGCCACCCAGGAGCGCCATCCATTCTTCTTTAAAAGTAAAATTAAATGAGTTTTTAAATGGTTTTAACAATAAAATGTGTAATGTTTATTAGGTATAAGCTTATAATTTCCTTTATCAAATTTATTTATTTTGAAAATAGCATTAAATGTAATTGAATATTTATTCCTCATGTGTAACTTAAATGTGTAGAAGATTCAAATTTGGATGTGAGTGAACGTGTAGCAAACAATGAATTATCTTAATTGTTTCAAATAAAGATTACAAATAATTTTGGGGAGGTGGGCAGTACACATGAGCCCCTTCTGTGAGAAAAGAAACCATACATTTTATATAGTACTACCACAAAGCTTGAGTTTAGTTTATCAGCCTAGGAAGATTTATTTGTAAGATTTGGTCCCATTAACTCTGTCAGTCAAGATTTTGTAAATAATAAAATAACACTGGAGAATACTAAAAGTTAAATTTGCATCTACAGTTCTGAAACTATATGACATAAAGAATTTCTATCAGCATAAAAAATATAAATCAGGTGCAGTAGGAAGTTAGAATCTGTGAAAGGGCTCTAACCTAATCTGGAAGTCCTCAGAAATTCCCAGCCCTCTAGAGTAAGAAGGATGCCTGTCTGTTTGGTCTTGATTGCACTTTCAGGCTCTTGATGAGAGACCCATTATGGAGTGTCCGTTTGTCCAAGTCTAGATTCCTAAATGGCTGAAGAAGGGCGTCTGTGAGCCACACACTCCAAAATAAAGCTGGAGGATCAAATTCCAGTGGGGCTTCTGATCTCCATCCCAGGACAGAATTAGGAACTTAGGGACTCCAAGAATCCTTCGCCTCCACCAGGAATCAGTAACCCATTAAACCTGTCACCTTTTTGCTATCCCTCCACCTGCTGTCCCCTATTCCCTTCTTATGCAGATTTCATATCACAGCCAGTCATGATAATCCCTTCTTGTAATCACTCTCAACTCCTCTAACTCCTCTTCCTTATTTCATGCTTGGCAAGATTACAACCTTTATTAAACTTTAAGTTTAATTCTCGTTAGGTCTACATCTACCCTTTGCCCTATAGTTTAGTGTGACTGAAGGAAAAGTCACAACAGTGCTTGTCAAATTGTCTTAAATAAAAGAGCAACCACCACTGCCATACCCCCACTCGCGAATCATTTCCCGTACTATAATTTTCTCCATAGCACATATAACCAGCTGATACATTATAGAATTGTTTTTTTAATACATCTCTCTCTCCCTAGAATGGAAGCTCAGGAAGGAAATTTTTGTCTGGTGGGGTGCCTGGATAGTCGATTAAGCGTCTGACTTCGGCTCAGGTCATGGTCTCACGATTCCAGAATTAAAGCCCTGCATCCACCTCTCTACTGTCAGCACAGAGCCAGCCTCAGATCCTCTGCCCCTGTGTCTCTCTGCCCCCCTCCCCCTCCTGTGTGAATTTTTTTTTTTCTCTCTCAAAAATAAACATTAGTGAACATTATTTTGGTCGCTGCCTTATCCTCAATACCTATTAGAGTATCTGGCGCATTAGCAGGTATTCAACTAATAGTGATCTAATAATAAATAAATGATTTACGCCTAAAGACCTACCTACTCTTCACCAAAAGGGACAAATATGTAAGGAGATATATATTTCTCAGTTGAGGAATCCACTGTCTAGAGTGAAAATTAAAAGATGGTGCCCTGACTTGTGCTTGAGAAGAGGCCGGAAGTTCCCTGATGTAGCTCTGTATTGACTGCAGGAGACTATCTTGTGTTGGAGGGGATTAGGGAGTTCCTAAGTATTTGCTGGTGTTGCGCAGCAATTTAAACAGGCTACCAGCTTTCAAATGTCATTGAAATGATAAAAACTCTGTGGATCTAAACCCCTACCTGTTGGCTGGAAATTGGCATGTGTATTTACTATTGTACTGAAAAAGCAAAGAGACCACAGGAAAAACTTAATGCGTATCATAATGACCTGGTCTTTTGGCTGCTTTCAACCATGATAATCCTGTTAGGGGACTGAAGAAGATCCCCTCAGTGATCCAGTGGGTCTTTCCCAGATCTGCATTCTTTGATCAGAACTAAAATAAGTGGTTCAAAAGGGTGAAATTCCCCTCTGACAGAATCAGAGAAAGAGCCATTAGTAAAATGAGAGCACTTACAACAAATTCAAAGGAAAACAGACTTTTTTGTCAAGATTCTTTCATTGTCTATTCATTGCTTATTCGTTGTTTCTTAGGGAGACTTTTATGTTACTTTTAGTGAATTCTGACCCCTTGTCCTGACCTAATACATTCTAGGGACTCATTTCTATTGGAGAATTGCACATTGTAACTCAGCCACCTCCTAAATTGTTATTGGCACATAGGTCATTTTTACAGTGTACACAAAAGCTCCTCAGAAACAAGCAACAGCAGGATTTTATTTTGACAAACTGAAGCACAGGCCTTGAAAGAGGAAATTCTTATTCACTCATTTTGGTTTTCCTTTGAATTTGTTTTACTGTACTTTCAGAGATGATTATTGACATGTTGGTAAAATTTTACATGTCATTAGTTAAAAAAAGGATTTTTGGCTATGTTTAAAATGGTAAAATCATTTGACTTAAAAAATTTTTATATGGCTGGATCTATAACTTCTATTGTATTCACCTAGAATTGCAGAGATTTGAAGTCAGAATTAAGAATGCCTATATTTCTGGGGTGCCTGGGTGAGTTAGTCGGTTGGGCCGCCGACTTCGGCTCAGGTCAGATCTCACAGTTTGTGAGTTCGAGCCCCGCGTTGGGCTCTGTGCTGACAGCTCAGAGCCTGGAGCCTGCTTCGGATTCCGTGTGTCTCTCTCTCTCTGCCTCTTCCCTGCTCGTGCTCTGTCTCTGTCTCTCAAAAATAAATAAATGTTAAAAAAAAATTTAAAAAAAAGAATGCCTATATTTCTTTCTTTCTTATTTCTTTTTAAGATTTTTGTTTGTAAGTGATCTCTATACTCAATGTGGGGCTTGAACTCACAACTCTGAGATTGAGAGTCACATGCTCCACTGACTGAGCCAGCCGGGCACCCCAATAATGTTTCTGAGTATAGTTGACACACAATGTTACGTTAGTTTCAGGTGTACAACATAATCATCCACCTCGCCTCTAGAGCCTGTGCTGGGCTCACCACAAGTGTAGCTATGTCTGTCATCATACAGCACTGTTATAGTATCAATGCTTACACTTCTTGATCCTTAGTTCTACCAGAAGAAGAAGAAATTCAAATTGTAAGCAATGAGATGATGTGTTATAACCTATGATCCCTTAGGCTAATAGAATAAACAAATTGTTTCTCAAAAGTACAATAAGGTAATATAATTTCGGAGAGATAATGCTACTTATTTAAAAAACGTATATACCTTTCAGTCTATTTTAATCAATGTTGTTACTGTCTCTTTTATAAATGAAAGTGTCCAATGTGATAATTGTTGAAAATGAAGTTTTGTTGTTTTTTTCACTATCATCTATTTAACAAATACTTGAGTATAGAATCTAATTGGTGTATACTTTTTATACTTTTGAACGGCATTCAAGGACCTTATTAAGTTCAATTTTTAAAAAATCTTCGAATCCCAGATGAGACATTTCAGCTGTAGGGCTTTGGATTCTGTCCCTGGGCTGTGCTCACGCCAGTGTCCTAGGTATGCAGGGACCCTCCAACCAGGCCCTGCGAGGCACTCTGCACAAAAAAATGAGGTCAGGAGCATGAAGGACTCTGGGCTCGGAAGCAGTTGAAATAGGATTTCCCAATATTAGATCCTTTTTAGGCTAAGGATCAGGGAAAGGGAAACCAGAAATGAGGTCATCCAGCTGGGAAGACGAAAAAGAGAAGAGCAAGGGACCAGAGTCCCTCAAGAAGCTCAGGCGAAGGGGAAGGGAGACGACGTGATCAGAGAACGAACACTCCCTCTGAGGCCCTGGAGGTCATGCGGGTCTCAGTGAGGGCTGGGTCCAAGGTGGAAGGAAGAGGAAAAGCAGTAGAAACGAAGGTCTCTGGAGTTTAGGGGATTGAGAAACAGGGAGGCAAGAGTGCCTTGGAAGGAAGGGCCATTTCTGCTCTGCTCTTTCTAGCTGTGTTCACTCATTTCCTTGTATTCGTGACTTCTCTGTCTCTGGTTTCTTCCTTTAGTTCACTAAGTAAACAAAAACGCTTAAATAACGTAGCTGATGGCATAAAGTCTAGGTTTTTCATTAAGACTGATTTTACTTAACATGGAATCTATGTCGAAATGCTGCAAATCAGTGGATTAGGGTGTGGGAAGAGCCCACTGGTGAGTGACTTGAGATGCTTCACAGGCAACGGCGATAGGAAACAGGGAATCACAGCATCAGGAACTGATTCCAGGTTTGATTCTCTTTCACTCTTTATTAAACCCAGGAGAATAGGTCAGTTTAGTGCCGGTTTGTCTTGAATACAAGGCTCAAGAAATAACATTTAAGGGGGACTCTGGGGATTCTGACGTACATGTCAGAAAATAACATTTGGGAAAACGCTGTCATAGACCAATCCAGTTTGTGTGTGTGTGTGTGTGTGTGTAACCAAGTATCCCATTGGTAAAATATTTTAGCACATACCCTCAATATTTAACATAATAAGTAATATAGTGAGAGTAATGCATTTGTACATATTTGTTACTCTTTAAATTAATGTTTTAGATCATTTTTTGTTTTGTTCTTTTTCCTTTTTTCTGTTTTTCATTGAAGTATATTTTACATACAATATTACGTTAGTTTCAGGTATAAAACATAGTGATTTGACACCTCTAGGTGTTATGCTGTGCTTACAAGTTTAGCTACCATCCATCACTATACAACATTATATATACTAGCATTGACTGTATTCCCTGTGCTGTCTCTTTCACCCCTATGACTTTTTCATTCCATAACTGTATCTCCCACTCACGTTCACCCCTTTTTGCCCATCTATCCACCTCTCTGGCCACCATGAGTTCTCTGTGTTTATGGATGTGTTCCTCCTTTTTTGTTTGTTGGGTTTGTTATTCAGATTCCACATGTAAGTGAAGTCATGTGGTATTTGTCTTTCTCAGTCTGACTTACTTCACTTAGCATAATAACTTCTAGGCCGTCTGTGTTGTTGCAAATGGCTAGGCCTTGTTCTTTTTTATGGCTGAGTAATACCCCACTGTGTGTGTGTGTGTGTGTGTGTGTGTGTGTGTGTGTGTGTGTGTGTGTGTGTGTGTGTGTGTGTGTGTGTGTGTGTGAGAGACATCTTCCTGACCCACTCATTTATGAGTGGGCACTTGGGGTGCTTCCATATCTTGGCTATTGTAAATAATGCCGCAGCAAACAGAGGGATGCATATATCTTTTCTAATTAGTGTTTTCATTTTCTTTGGGTGAAATACCTAATAGTGGAGGGGCCTGGGTGGCTCAATCAGCTGAGCATCTGACTCTTGATTCCGGCTCAGGTCGTGATCCCAGGGTCGTGGGATGGAGCCCTACGTTCGGCTCCACACTGAGCATGGAGCCTGCTTAAGATTCTCTCTCTCTCCTGCTGCTCCTCTCCCACTCGTGTTCTCTCTTTTTCTAAAATAAAAATTAAAAAGAAAAATACCCAGTAGTGGAGTTACTGTATCATATTTCTAGTTTTTTTTAGGAACCTCCATACTGTTTTCCACAGTGGCTGCACCAAGGTGCGTTCCCACTGACAGGGCACATAGTTACTTTTTTCTCCACTTCCTCGTTAACACTTGTTATTTCTTGTCTTTTTGAGCCTGGCAATTCTGACAGGTGTGAGGTGAAATCTCTCGGTGGTTTTGAGTTGCATTTCCCTGATGATGAGTGATGCTGGACACCGTTTTCATGTGTCTGTTGACCATCTGGATGTCGTCTTTGGAAAAATAAGTCTATTTGGAGCCTCTGCACATTTTTAATGGGATTATTTGGTTTTTTGGTTGACTTGCATATAGATCTATATTTCTATATCTTGAGTATTACTCCCTCACCACATATATCATTTGCAAATATCTTCTCCCATTCAGTAGGTTGCCTTTTTGTTTTGTTGATGGTTTCCTTTGCTGTGCAAAAGCTTTTTATTTGGGTGTAGTTCCAGAACTTAGGTTTTTTTTTTGCTTTTGTTTCCCTTTCCTGAGGAGACATATCTAGAAAAAGGTTGCAAAGACACTGTCAAAGAGATTATTGCCTTTGTTTTCTCTTATGAGTTTTATGGTTTCAGGTCTCAGGTTTAAAGTTCTTGTTCAGTTTATTTTGGTTTTGGTTTTAACTACAATTCTAGCTGATGCGGATATCTCGCCAAGATACAACAATTCAAATGGAAATACACTGTTGCCGGTACTTACTAAGTTTTTTGTTTTTTGGTTTTTTTTTTAGAGAGAGAGAGGGTGCAAGTGAGCGAGGGGCAGAGAGAGAAGGAAACAGGGCTCACCTGAAGCAGGGTTCGAGCTCACCCAATGTGGGACTTGAAGTCATGAGCTGTGAGATCATGACCTGAGCCGAGGTCAGATGCTTAATGACTGAGCCACCCAGGTGCCCTGTACTTAATAAGTCTTGATACTTATTTTTATAATTTAATACATCAACTTTTCAGGTTTTTAAGACCTAGCTACTAATTTGCTTTCTTTCCTGATGTCAGTCAATCGTTTTGTGAACTAGGAGATTTTGCACTGTTAATATTTTTAGCAAATAGTTTCAAAACCCATAGAAGTTTTTAAACAAATCATAAGTTACATCTCCAAGTCTTTTTACTGTCCAGGTGCGACTTTAGAGGTAACAGTTACATCATTTTGGGGAACAAAATTACTGAATGATGGAGATAATTTTACACGTCAACTTTCAAAATGTTCTTTCCACAGCAGGTATTTTCTTCTTCGCTCTATAACTACGTGTAGTATCTACTCGATTGCCACGTTTTATCCTGTTTTTACCTGGAAAACTCATAATATGTCAATTTTGTCACTTTCTTTTTAGCTTCCGTTTACTATTATATTCAATATGTGTCTTATTTGCAGGAACCTTTTAAAGTGAAACTAGATAATGTGTGATTTTTCTGACACCGGCAATTTAGTTGGCTTCTAGTAATTTAATTCAATTCTGACACTGTCAGGAGTTAGCAGATTAAGGGCTCAGTCCCCTAAGACTGCCCATACTTCACATGGCATTCGCAAACGGGGTGCCCAGGCTGCCCACAGTTCTGCCTGTGGGGTTCCCATGACCCCTCCTTAGATGCATAATTTGCTAGAATGCCTCACAACACTCAGAGAAACACTTTGCTTACATTTAGAGGCTTATTACAAAGGATACAACTCAGGAACAGCCAAATGGAAGACATGTACGGAGTGAGGTAAGGGGTGGAGGTGAGTGGCATCTGTGCGGAACTCCCATGCCTCTCCTTGGCAGCTAACCTCCAGACACTTCAGTGTGTGTCGACCAACAGGGAAGTTCTCTGTACCTTCTTGTTTAAGAGTTTTTATGGAATTTAATCTCTAGTCTCTCTTCCCTACTTGGAGGTCTGGGATGGGGCTGCAAGTTCCAACCTTCTAATCAATGTTTGATCTTTCTGGTGACCAGCTCACATTTGGAAGCTCTCTAGGGGCCTCACCCAGAGCCACCGCGTTAGCATAAACTCAGGTGTGGGCACAAGGGGTTTGTTGTGAATAACAAAGGGCACTCCCTTGCTTCTATCAGGAGATTCCAAGGGCTTTGGGAGTTCTGCCAGGATTGGGGAACAAAACTAAATACATATATTATACCACATAACATTCTATGTGACTCTTAAGCAGGGCCGTGAAAATTGCGACTACGGGAATGCTTAAAATGAACAATTTTATTCGTATTAATACTTACTGTTGAGTAAGGGTGCTGCCATTAGCTCCCACTTACCCTTGCGATATCTCACTGTATCAGAGTTTCTATTTGCAAAGAACAGAATCTACCCTAGCTAATTTAAGCATGAAAAGGGCCAGGTATTAGGGAGCTCACAAAATTGTTGAGAAGTCTAGAGAAACAGACTCAAAGCTAAACTTCAGGAATACTCCACACCTGCTGTGAAACTAGCCTTAAATGAAAACTGCTGCTATCAACTGCCCCCCCAAACTTCACTTGAGTTGCTCCTGCCGTCTTTCACAGTGACCTCTCTGCATCAAGAACTTGACCTTGCAGTCCTCGCTACCCCCCAAAGTTGGATGCCTCTGCTATCAACTATGCCATCAAGGACAGACATTCCTTTCAGAGCCCAGTTTCCTTTTTTGCTTACTCCTGAATCAGCAAATCAAGTCTGAGTGTATCACTGCTTGGCTGAGCCGCTGCACCTGCTGTGTATTCAAGTGAGGCAAATGGCCTCATAATAGGTGAATTTCTCCCCATATGGAAAGACTAATAAAAAAAATGCTGGGAATCCATGAATATAACAAATGTCTACCTGCATTCCTTAGCCTAGGTACCTGTGTCATTGTGTATATTACATATCATTATAGTTTACTCGCCTTCTTCTTTTGTTTGATTAAGAAGCAGATACGGAGCAGGGGACAGAAGCCCTGTTAGCTCCACCACCAAGGAAGCCCTTCAGGCACGTGGAACGTCTCCGCTGGGGCTATGGGGCCCTCTGGCACCTTTGAGCCCCAGCTGCCACAGCAGATGGCTGCAAGGGATCGAGGCCAGAATGAACTGTCCAAATGAAGGAGATACTTGGTGGTGCAGAAAGGTCTTGTTGAGATTCGGAGAGGTCGTGGCAATGCAGCAGGTCCCTTACTGAATAGTCCATGGGTCTAAACAGGTGAATAGAGGAGATGAAGCAGTATTAAGAAGAAGTCTAAGAAGTTAATTATAGTTGAAGACATTAACTATAATCCACACTAGTAATATGCAAGAAAAAGACAAATCAGAATTGCAACAAGAAAACTCAGGATTGTGTGTGTTGCTGGAGAAACTTCCATTTACTTTAACCCTTAAAATGAGTGAGTAGGAAGAATGAAAGTTTAGGTTGAATAGCTAGCAAAAGAAATGACCCTTGTATGGTAATGATGCTAAAAAGCAGCATTCCTAGGGGTGCCTGGCTGGCACAGTCAGGAGAGCATGCAACTCTTGATCTCAGGGTTGTAAGTTCGAGCCCCACCATGCGTGTAGAGATTACTTAAAAATGAAATTAAAGGAAAAAGGTAGCATCCTTAGATTGGCATGATCTGTTACAACTTAACGAAATTCTTCCTTGATAAACCCTTGAACTACCTCAACGTGAAGGACTTCGAAGCAAATCAGAATAAGATACAAGCATGTGACCAAAAAAATGGAAATGGCAGCAGTCATTTGAAAACCTAATGAGCAGCAGGTTACAAGGAAAAAGACTTTCAATTACAACGAAAAAACAAAGGGTTGAGAGACATCCCTCAAAGAACTCCAGAATCCCTTTTGAGCCTCAGGAAAGGTGATACATGATGACCCACAGTGGCCTGAGCTTGAGAAGAGCTTCCACGTTTCCACGCTGCCTTTACCTGGTTCCAAACTGTCACCAGGGTTGGCCTATTTACTGGACTAACTGAGCTACAGAAAAGCACAATCTCAACTAAACCTTCAACTTTATTTTTCTACCATGTTGACGATCTTGTCATCTCTCAACAGGAGTTTTAGTACCTCACTTATTTTATATGATTCTCTGACACTAATATTTATAAGGAGAAGGTAGCACCAAATACATAGTTAATGGCCATGGGCCATATTCCTATTAAAACATAAGTGAGAAGCAGAAGTTTAAGCACTTGTTAACGGTGAACATATAAGATGTTATAAGAAGCCTGGGTACTCACACTTCTGCCCAGCAGACTAAAATTTGGGGGTTTCCATGAAACCCTTTGCCTCCCCCTCTCAGGTTTGATAATGCCCTAGAATGACTTAGCACAGAAAAAACACTTAATTTATACTTACCAGCTTGTTATAAAGGATACAACTCAGGAAGAGCCAAATCGCTAGGATGTGTAGGGTGAGATATTGGCAGGAGAGACGAGTGTGTGTGCACAGACTTTCCGTGTCTCTCTGAACATACCACCCTCCAGGCCCATCATCGTGTTCACCAACCTGGGAGCTCCCAGACCCCATCATTTAGGGGCTTTTATCTAGGTTTTGTTACATAGGCATGGCTGATTAAATCATTGAGCATTAGTGGCTGAATTCAATCTCCTGGCTTCTTTCCCCTCCCTGGAGATCAGAGAAGTAGGGCTACAAGTTTGAACTCTCTGGTTACCTAGTTGGTTTATTAGATGGCTAGCTCCCACCTTGAATCATCTCATTACCATAGAAAAGTTACTCCTCACTCTAGAGATTTCAAGGGTTTTAGGACCCTAGTTGGTTACCTAGTTGGTTTATTAGATGGCTAGCTCCCACCTTGAATCATCTCATTACCATAGAAAAGTTACTCCTCACTCTAGAGATTTCAAGGGTTTTAGGACCTCTATGCCAGGAACTGGAACAAAGAGCAAATATTTAATTTTTATTATACCACAATCTCCTTTTAAAAATACAAAATTTGGGTGCCTGAGTGGCTCAGTCGGTTAAGCATCCAGCTTCATCTCAGGATTCTGTGTCTCTGCCTCCCTCCCTCTCCTTCCCTCCCTCTCCTTCCCTCCCTCTTTCTCTTTCAAAAAATGAATGAATAAACAAAATTTTAAAAAATACAAAATTTGCCATGGTTTTGTGAATGAAAGTTTCTCCTCAAAGTTTTATCCTTCCTGTTAGATGTGAAAGTTAACAAATGGTTTATGTAATAAAAACAGTTTACACATAGTGATGTGACTGTCTGTCTTCCTACTGACACACTCAGTTTTATCCAAGCAAAGTCCATTTTAAAGGTAGATCGATGGTGATTAACATACCCACTTCAACTTGTCCAAACAAAGCATCATAAATCCAATGAAATTAAATTATCTCTGCATTTGGTTCCTGGTAAAATAAATACATAAAGTAAAATAAGAATGATGAATGAAGTTCTAGAACAGGCAAAAGGATGAAAAACCATCAGAAAAGTAGTGGCTTCTGTGTGTGGCGGTGAGAAGTGACCAGGAGGGGATGAGGAAACCTTAGGTTATGTTAATATTTTTTATTTTGATAGAGTTTAGGGTGACACGGGCATATCACTTGTCAAAACTCTGAATGTTCACCGAAGATCTGAACATCATTTTGTATATACATTTACTGTTGTAAATACATATTACATCAAAAGAAATGAAACTGAAAAATATTTGATGCTAGTCAATTATACACAGGTTGAAGTAGGTAAGAGGAAGTGTGTTGATTTCTCAAATTTACTTGGAAATGTATTAGAAAATTACATGGATTAATGGATCACTAATGGATAGGTGATAAAACAGGTACACAAATGTTAATGGCAGAATGATAGTGACATACTGATACTCAAATTTATTTCGTTTTTGCTGTTTGAAAAGTTTCATAATAAAGTATTGGGAAAAAATAGACGTACACACAGAAAATCAGAATGAATGTTTTATATGCACAATAATCAAAAGAAGGGCTTTAATTTTAACTAATGGCTTACCGTAATTGATACTTGCCTAACAATTGTCCATAATTTGTTTAAAGTGGAGAAGTACATAAAATGCCACCTCAGAAGTAAAAGACAAAGCAATAGTACTTTCTAAGAAGGTAGACCTTATAAAATACATAATCTATAGGTTAAAAAACTCAAAGATTAATTTTAGACTTTGAGTCTGTCACTAAGATATTTTCCTCTTTCCTGGTTGATCTTTAAGGCTATTTCTGTGATATTTATTTGACACAGTTTTATATAACTAGCTAGGAATGAATTACAATGTGATTTAGAGAGGCGTTTACTCTTTTTAAGACAGTTTTTCTTTTTATTTTTTTAAGTTTTTTAATGTTTATTTATTTTGAGAGAGAGAGAGAGAGACAGAGCATGAGCAGGGGAGGGGTAGAGAGAGAAGGAGACACAGAATCTGAAACAGGCTCCAGGCTCTGAGCCGTCAGCACAGAGCCCAATGTGGGGCTCGAACTCATGAACCGTGAGATCATGACCTGAGCCGAAGTCCGACGCCTACCTGACCTAATAGATACTGTATTTGTTTACAAATACAAAGCACCACGGGCTGGGTGATGGAAAACAACAGAATATATTCTACCATATTTCTGGAGGGTTGAAGTCTGAAATTGTGATGTTGGCAGGGACATACTCCAGGGGCGAATCTGCTTCTGGTTTAGCCAGCAATCCTTGGCATTCCTTGTCTTGTGGACGCTTCATCTTACATCTCAATTACGTCTGCAAAGACCTTCTTTCCAAATAAGATGACATTTGCACATATGGGGCTAGGGAGGTTAGGACTTGCGTATACCTTTTTGCAAATACAATTTAATCCACAACCAATACCAACAATAGTAAATAATTATTATATTTTTTTCATGGATCAACCCTTGGGCTTCCTCTGCTCATCATACCCCATTTTTAAAACCCAGTAGAAAGTAGAAAGGAGGTGAAATGTCCATGGATTTAAATTTCTGCTTAAAAAAATTTTTTTTTACAAGATTGCCAACTATGTAAAAATTTTTTTAAAAGATTACCACATTCAGGAGTCATTTACTTTACACAAATTGGAAAATCCTTTTCTTGCTGTATGCTAATTATAGGTATAGGAGAGGAAAAATAATTTTCTCTCTACCTTTCTGGGTTCCTAGCTGAGAGCTTTGTAATAAAAGATGAACAAAAACAGAAGTTTATTAGCACGTATGCCTCATGTATCTATGGAAAATACTCCGGGGGAAAAGGAGTAACTCTCTAAATTCTGGTTTAGAATTTAGGCTTAAATTTCATCTTAATAAGGAAAGGGGAGTGGGAAACGTAGGCCCATAGGGAAGAATAACTGATTTTTAGGAAAGGTGAATGAGCCCTTGGAAGGATAGATTTGAGGTATGATAGTTGGTGACAAAGTTTGTCGGGGTTTGGTGTTGGCTGCTGGTCTCCTGTGCTAAGAGTCTGTCCTCCCTGGTTGCTGAAACTCCTGGCGAGGGATTTATGAGAGCTGACTTCCTGTCAGGGTCTGTCTCTAGGCAGATAGTATCCGTTCAGAGAAAGTTTTGCCCTGAATTTGCTGTTTGCAAGTACATAGAAGTCAAAATAACCAGTGTACCAAAGGGGTATATTTTAGGGTGGTCTGTTTTGCTACCCTTCATAGGATAAAGGGATAAACCTGAAAGAAGAGTGAAAAATAAGTTTAAATATAGTATACCCACTTAAAATAAACATACATATTAAAATGAGCACATGAGAAAATAATCACATTAACAGATTAAAGGAGGAAAACAACACGGTCTTACGCACAGATGCAAAATAAAAACATTTGATATCATTCAATATCCATTCGTATATCAACTCTTAGTAAATAAGGAATAGAAGGTGTTATAGGCTGAATTGTGTAAGCCCCTCACCCCGCAAAATTTGTGTGTTGATGTCCTAACCCTCAGTACCTCGAAATGTGACTGTATTTACCACAGAGCCTTTAAAGAGGTGATTAAGTGAAAATGAGTCTAAAGAAAACATAAATTGGTGCAAACACTTTGGAAGCGAGTTCGGCATTATTTTCTAAAATTGAAGTTTCACATAATCCAAACCCAGAAATTGCACTCTTAGATATATCCCCCAAAGAAACTCCAGTACATCTACAGCAAGAAACATGCAGAGAATGTTCCTAACAGCACAGTTCACAATAGCAAACACCAGGAAGTAACTCATCTGCTGACAGGAGTGTGAGTGAATAAACTGGCATATACATAATGACATAGCATACCACAGATTCAGTGAAAAAATATATGTCCCCAAACTTATAACATAGTACTCTTTGAAGAAAATCATAAACAACTAAAAAGTACTTTTAGGAAATATCTATCCTCTGTCTGTTAAAAAGAAAAACCTATAAAAAGAAAAGTAAGGAGGGGCACCTGGGTGGCCCAGTCGGTTAAGTGTCCGACTCTTGATTTCTGCTCAGGCCCTGATCTCATGGTTCGAGAAATTGAGCCCCTGTTGGCTCTGTGTTGGGCGTGGAGCCTGCTTAAGATTGTCTCTCTCCCTCTTCCTTTGCCCCTCCCCCATGCACACTGTCTCTCTCTCTCTCTCTCTCTCTCTCTCTCTCTCTCTCTCTCTCCCCTCTCTCTCTCAAAGAAGGGAAGACAAGGGAATTATGGAGACAAGGTCGAGGAGCAGTATTCCCCTGGAGGGGTGAGGTAGGGGATAGGAAGGGAGGTGTGCACACATAGAACAAAGTTAGGTGGTAGGTTTTGTGTTGGGACTAGGTTCGTGGATGTTTATTTGCTTTATTAAAACTAACTAGTTAGTTTATTATTTAATAAAGGATGGTCCAGTGATGAGAATACCTCATGAAACAAGGATTATTCTCAATCCAATTCTGTGCACCTGACAGTTTTAAATAAGCAAAAATAATGAAAACTTAATTTATCTTGTCATCCAAGACTTCAGTTTTTCACCTACTTTTCCAGTTTTATTTCCCATTCATTCATTGATTTAATGTTTCCAAGGACCAGGAAGCAGCCCATAAACAAAGAGAAAGGTCCTCCATTCATAGAATATACATTCAACTAGTGCATTAAACATTTAGTGCTCTGTCAACATTCCTTCTTACTCTCTTCTTTGTGTTTAAGGTGTTTGCCATACATATTCTCTCCCCACCATCAGACTCAGAGCAACACCTACGTCACATTCATTTTTGCATCTCCTATAGTACCTAACAGTCTGCTTGGCATGAGTTCAATATTGTTTAATGATGAAGATGATGGAAGCGGGGAGAAGTGAAAAGAAAAGAGAGAGGGAAGTGGACATAGTTTAGCCTTTTCCGGTACGAATAAGATTTGGCTCTCTGCTCACTTTCCTCTCCTGATTGGTATTCTCTCTCTCGCTCGCTCTCTGCCACTCCCCTGCTTGTGCATGTGCATTCTCTCTCTCAAAATAAATAAACTCTAAAAAAATAACTAGGGTAAAGGATACAGGTGAACATCCAGATGGGAAAGATGTGAAGGACAAGAGACATGGGGAGGGCGGGGGAGCTTCCGTGCCCTCTTCAGGCTCGCTACTCCCCCAGCGTTTCATGTGTTTGCCAATCTGGAAGCTCCCCAAACCTCGTAATTTGGGGAGTTTTATGGAGGCCCCACCCATAGGTATGACTGATGGTTAACTCCACTTTTAACCCTTCTCTAAGAGAATGGGGGGCAGGCTAAAAATTCCAAGCTTCTAATCGTGGTTCAGTCTTTCCAATGACCAGCCTTCATCCTCCTCCTTAGAACAAGACAGTCCCATCACCCAGAAAATTACAAAGATTTGAGGAGCCCCGGGTCAGGAAGCAGGCTCAGAGACCAAATGTTAGAACCAAAGATGCTCCCAGTGCTCTCGTCACTTGGGAAATTAACAAGGGTTTCAGGAGCTCTGAGCCGGGAACCAGTGGCCGAGACCAGTAGATATTGTCCATTATCTTGTGTCTAGTTACTTTCATCTTGGGGACCATCTAGCTCCTAGGTCTGTACCCTTTTTTTTTTTTTTTTAATTTATTTTTGATAGACGTAGAGACAGAGTGTGAGCAGGGGAAGGGCAGAGAGAGAGGGAGACACAGAACCCAAAGCAGGCTCCAGGCTCTGAGCTGTCAGCACAGAGCCCGACGCGGGGCTCGAACTCACAGACCGTGAGATCATGACCTGAGCCGAAGTCAGCCGCTTAACCAACTGAGCCACCCAGGCGCCCCTGTACCCTTTTTCTAACCAGCACACTGGTCATTCTCTCTGTGGTCCCATGAGGCTGCATTCCAAGCTTGACTAGTAATTTTGAGAATTCCATAAACTCACTGTCATTTTCTTGGTGCTGATGTACAAGAGCAATGGGCTGAAATTCAAGGGCCTTTGTTCTAGGTCCACATCTGTCACGAAGAATAGGATCTTCATCTGATTTTCCTCTTTTGTAAAACAAAAGCAATAGATTCAGTCATCTCCAATTTTCTTTTTTCTTTCTTGCTGAGGTGTGTGTGATTGACATAGAACATTATGTTAGTTTCAGGTATATAATATAATGATTCAATATAGGTATACAGATCTTCCTCAACTTATAACGGGATTATATCCTGATAAACCCATCCTAAGTTGAAAATATTGTAAGTCAAAAACGCATTTAATACTCCTAACCTACTAAACATCATAGCTTAGCCTAGCCTGCCTTCAACAAATCTAACAGAAAACCTATTTTATTCCTTCTTTTGTTAAAAAGTGTTTTTTTTGAGAGGAGGGGAGCGGCAGACAGAGCGGGACTGAGGATCTGAAGTGGGCATCTTGCTGACAGCAGTGAGGCTGACGTGGGGCTTGAACTCGCAAACCATCAGTCAGATGCTCAACCAACTGAGCCACCCAGGTACCCCTGTAACACAAAGCCTGTTTTATAATATAGGTGTTGAATATATATATATTTTTTATTTTTTATTTATATTTGTGAGAAGAGAGAGACAACAAGTGGGGGAGGGGCAGAGGGAGAGTGGGGGGCAGAATCCAAAGCAGGCTCCAGGCTCTGAGCTGTCAGTACAGAGCCCTTTATGAGGCTCGAACTCATGAGCCATGAGATCATGACCTGAGTCAAAGTTGGTCGGTCAACGAACTGAGCCACCCAGGCACCTGAAATATCTTTTTTTTTAAGTTTACTTATTTTGAGAGGCAGAGAGAGCAGTGCACAAGTGGGAGAGGGGCAGAGAGGGAGAAAAAGAGAGAATCCCAAGCAAGCTCCACACTGTCAGCACAGAGCCAGATGAGGGACTCAGTCTCACAAACCAGGAGATTATGACCAGAGCTAAAATTGAGTCAGACGCTTAACTGACCGAGCCCCTCAGGCACCCCTATAAGTGTTAAATATCTTAGGTAACTGATCGACTACTGAAAGTGAAAACCAGGATAGGTGTATGGGTGCAGTGTGGTTGTAGGTGCCCTGGTTTTGTACCCTTGTGATTGTGTGGCTGAATGGGAGCTTCGGCTCACTGCCCAGCATCACAAGAGCACTGTACTGCATATCGCTAGCCTGGGAAAATATCACAATTCAAAATGCAAAGTGTGCTTTCTCCTGAATGCTTATCACCTTGACACCATTGAAAAATTGTAAATCGAACCATCGTAAGTCGAGTATCATCTCTATATTGCGAAATGATCACCGCAATAAGTCTAGTCAACAACCATTACCGTACGTAGATACAGATGTTTTTTTTCTTGTGATGAGTTTCTTCCGGTTCTAAAATTCTGTGAGTTTCTAATTCCAGGCATAGCTTCTTGACTTTTTTGGGTTCTGTCCTACACCCAGGCCACCTCTCCTAGACCCTGCCCCCACCGTTTTCCCTGCCTCAGTTCGTGCTTGACATGTGTCCCTCTGCAGCGCACAGCGCCTGTTCTCCCATGAACTGTGACCTTGGCACCAGCTCCCCTTCACCATATATACACTGCTTTGCGTTGTCTTTTATGTGCATGCATTTATCTCCTCAGGTGTCTTAGGAGTGCTTTCAAGGTTAGAATCCTATCTTGTCATCCAAACTGAACTTGCCGGGTCACCCGCCTGTAGTGGACACTCAGTAAGTATTTATTTTCTGGGGGCACCTGGGTGGCTCAGTGGGTTAAGCGGTCGACTTCAGCTCAGGTCATGATCTCAGGGGTCATGGGTTTGAGCCCCGCATCGGGGTCTGTGCTGACAGCTCAGAGCCTGGAGCCTGCTTCGGATTCTGTGTCTTCCTCTCTCTGCCCCTCCCCTACTCACACTCTGTCTCTCTCTCTCTCAAAAATAGATAAACTTAAAAAAAGATGTAATCTTTAAAAAATATATATTTTCTGCTTTGAAGAGTGTCTTTAGCATTTTATGCACCATTGTTACCAAAGCTTTTTTTTTTTTTTTTGGCAATCCTGAGTAAAAATAACTCTGACTTAGCTTATTTCAGTGTAAAGCTGTTCTGCGTTCTCCTCTATCACCCTCCCCGTGAGTTCCCTTAAAAGAACTGCTCATATAAACATTTTGAGAAATTTCTGTTCTTACGGGAACCATTTCTCCCCAGGCATTCCATTAAACTTGTCTGTCAGGTTATTTGGTATTTTATTTTGTTTGTCAGAAGGTTACTCAGAATGATTAGGTCATTCCACTACTCGTAACCCTCCAGTGCCTTCCTATTGGACTCAGGGATCCCAATGCCAAATGTGACTTCTTAACCGTGGCCTACACCAACCTGGCATCCCTACCACCTCTCTGACCTTGTCACCTACCACCCCCTTACTCTTAGCTCCACTGGCCTTGCTGCTCTTCAGTCACGTCAAACGTATTCCATTTTCAGGATTTTGTACATTCTGTTTCCTCAGCGTCAAATACTCTTGCCCCCCAAATTTCAACATGTTTTTCTCCTTCACTTCCTTTAGGTTTCTTTCTTTCTTTTTAAATGTTTATTCTGAGAGAGTGAGCACGAGCAGGGGAGGAGCAGAGAGACAGAGAGAGAGAGAGAGAGAGAGAGAGAGAGAGAGAATCCCAAGCAGGCTCCATGCTGTCAGTGCAGAGCCCAAAGCCAGGCTCAATCCCATGAACCGTGAGATCATGACCTGAGTCAGACTCTTAATCCACTGAGCCACCAGGTGCCCCCACTTCCTTTAGGTTTCCCATCCAGAGGCTTTTCCTGATAACCGTGTCTGGAGTAGAACAGGTCCTGCCTCGCCAGTCACTCTCTATTCCCTCTACTCTGCTTTGTTTCTTTTCATACAACTCATTATCAACTAACATATTTTATATTTATCCACCGATTATCTCTGCCACAATGATGTAAGCTCGATGAAAGCAGGAACTTTGTTTCGTTGCCTGCTGGAGCCCTGGCACAAAGGAGCACAGAGTAGCATGATAACTACTCTCATGTTAAGTGACTATATGATGGGGGGGAAAACCCAGATCTGACAGGAAAAATGTGGTGTTAGGCAGGTTATAAATTTTAGTTCAAGTAAATTACTGTTCTGTAATTATGTTTCTGATGATTATTTTTTCTGCTGAAACAGTGATATAACATTTATAGAGTCAGCAAAAGTTGATGAGAAGTTTGATAAGTTGAGTGGATTGGTTCAAAGTTTCTAAAAATATTAACAGGTTTCATTACTTCAATTTGATCTTAATACCAGGAGCAAAATGAAAAATAACTTCTTCAAGTGGCCAGTAGGTGGCGGGATATGCATACATACTTGGCAAATGGAGGCCTTTTTCTCAGGTTCACCTTTTGGGAGCAGTGATATCAATTAATTATTTGAGGAATACTTTATAGTAGGCAAAATACTTTCACAAACAATATCTCATGATGCCCCTGTGAAGTAGGAATGACAGATTTTTTTTTTCTGTTTGTTTTTAATCTTTTTTTTTTTTTCAAGCAGGGAAACTGAAGCTCGAGTTTCAAGGATTTATCCAAGAAGTTAAAACTAAAGCTAGAACTAGAACCCGTGTCCTGGGCCTTGCAGTCCAGGCCTCTTTCCACACTTTCACTCCAATTGAGGAAAAGGAGCTTCCTGGAAATTTGCTATTCAGTCTAAATTTGCCCTGGTGAGAAAGTCTGAAAATATAAATCCATTTTAGCTTTTAAAAAGGAAACAAACCAGGGGCCCCTGGCTGGCTCAGCTGGTGGAGCGTGTGACTCTTGGTCTCGGGGTTGTGAGCTCAAGCCCTGTGTGGGGTGTAGAGATTACTTAAAAATAAAATCTTAGGGGCGCCTGGGTGGCTCAGCTGGTTAAGCGGCCGACTTCAGCTCAGGTCATGATCTCACAGTCTGTGAGTTAGAGCCCCGTGTCGGGCTTTGTGCTGCCGGCTCAGAGCCTGAAGACTGCTTCAGATTCTGTATCTCCCTTTCTCTCTGCTCTTCCCCTGCGCATACTCTGTCTCTATGTCTGTCAAACATAAATAAACATTAAAAAATAAATAAAAATAAATAATAAAATCTTAAAAAAAAAAAAGGAAAAAGTAAACAAACCATAAAAGCTTTCCAACCTCCCCTTTTGGCTTGGGATAGATCCTGAAATGCATCTTTTTGCATCTTCCCAAATTTCAAAGCATGTTTAGGGGGAAAAATAGTTTGAGTTATGAAGCTTCCACACTATGTCAGCAGACAGTCTCAGTGGGTAGCAGGGTGCCTTGTTACGTGACTACTTGTGCCTGACTCTTGGAAGTTTCCGCCTCTTAAATGGCTGAGTGCTTTCGGTGTGCTTTCTGTGAAGCGCTGGCGTGTGCGACTCGCGTCAGTATTAATGAGAACCGCACGTGCACTGAGCCCTGGGTGGATCTGGAAGACCACCAGCGTGGAATAGCAGAAGCTATCACTTAAATTCATCCAATGATTGCTCTTCGGTTTTCAAAGTTTCTAAGTTTTCTGTGTATTTTTAGCTTACATTTTTATTGGCGGAAATGTGATTTGACAAAGTTCATTAATTGTACCTTGCCGCAGCCTGATGCGGCATATTAGAGACGATTTAGGCGTGGAGGCTCAGTTCTTGGGCGTGGTCCTCATTTACCTGCTCACTGGTTGTGAACTTTCACTTGTGTGAAAAATAACATAATGATACCGGCTAATGGAGTTGGTACGGAGGTGAAATAAGAGGTTTATGAAAAGGTTTATAAACTAAAGTCCCTGTAGGGGCGCTTGGCGGGATCAGTCAGTGGAGTGTGCAATTCTTGATCTCAAGGTTCTAAGTTCGTACCCCACGTTGGGTATAGAGATGATTTAAAAACAGTAAAATCTTTGGGGCACCCAGGTGGCTCAGTCAGTTAAGTATCTGACTCTTGGTTTTGGCTCAGGTCAGGATCTCACAGTTCCTGAGATCCAGCCCCCTGTTGGGCTCTGTGCTGACGGCGTGGGGCCTGCTCGGGTTTCTCTTTCCCTCTCTCTGCCCCTCCCCTACTTCCCTGTCTGTCTCTCCCTCAAAAATAAATAAATATTTAGGGCACCTGGGTGGCTCAGTGGGTAGAGCGACTGACTTCGGCTCAGGTCATGATCTCACAGTTCGTGGGTTCAAGCCCCACATCGGGCTCTGTGCTGAACGCTTGCTCAGAGCCTGGAGCCTGCTTCGGATTCTGTGTCTCCTTCTCTCTCTGGCCCTCACCCACTCCTGCTCTGTCTCACTCTGTCTCTCAAAAATAAGTAAATGAAAAAAAATTTTTATTAAATAAATAAATAAACATTTAAAAATAAATAAAATCTTAATTTATAAAATCCCTGTATGTAAGGTGACTGTTATTATCACCAACCAGGGGAAAAGCTTGGGTTTTTTTTTTAAGTTGGAGGTCCCGGTTTCGTCGTTCCTCGCTGTTGACCTTGGGTTACTTTATTTAAATTGCCAAGCCTTCATTTTCTTGCTGGAAAAAAAAATGAAGTGACCAGCAACGCAATTAGTGAGGGCTTTCTCAGTTCCTGACACTCTTCTGTGTTCCTTATGTAATAACTAAATCTTTGTAGCCACGTCTGAAGCAAATTTGTTAAATAAATTGATTGACTATTAAAATTTTGTCATTTTAGAGCTAAAGGAGGCTTAACGGTCTAACCCCTTCTTTTACACATAGAGAAAATAAACTGAGAGGTGAGGCAAGGTGCCCAACTTCACACAGCTACTTGTGGACAGAACTGAGACTAGAAAATAATCCCAGCATTGTTTCTGGGGCATTCCATTGTCTCCATTCCTATAATGTCAATTCAAAGACGCGTAAAACAGAGAGTTACTCTTATACCTTTTAGTCCAGTTTTTACTTCCTCCAGGAGGCAAAAGTGAGAATCACTTGAAACAGTTTGTGGCCCACAGCAGCCGGAAGTAGAACAGAGGTGGGAGAGAATAACAGGTGGAGGTAATGTCAAGAGGGCTTCCTGGAGGGGGAAGGGTTTCAAACGGGCTAGAAAAACAACCAAGATGTAATAAGCAAAAGCAGGGACTAGACATTCCTGAAGGAGAAAATGGCACGAATCTAAGTGGGAAGATAAGAACACGGAATTCTGTAGGAGCCGGGGCTGCCCGCTGAGAAGTGGCCGATGAGCACCATAGGTGGCAGGTGGCGACTGGACACCAGGGACCTGAAATGCCGGGCAAGGTTTGTTCTTAATTCTGTAAGCAATGAGAACCATTCATCAAGCAGCCCAATCATTTGTGTAACAAATTGTTTATCGGGCATCTACCATGTGCTCAGCCAATCACTGGCTGTATAGTGCTGATAAGAAGAGCTTGGTTCCTACCTCTGTGGGGTTCCGTCTAGTGTGGAGAGATGGCTACTAAACAGGTAAATGAGTTACGAGTGGAGAAATGCTGTGGAAGTCACGGGTAGGGTGCTGCGTTAGAGGGGAGCCGAGATCATCTTAGGCAGGGCAGCCGGAGGCAGCCTCTCTGAGCAGCTAGAGGGAGGCCTGCGTGGCTGGAACAGTGTTCGCAGAAGGGGCCGGCAGAATGGCTGGGGACGGGAGGAGGGGCTGGATAATGCCACGTTTTGCACTAAGTGCAAAGGGACTTCTAAGCGCATTGGAAGATGTTAAGCAGGTGAGCGATACGGTCTGATAGATGACTCTGAAAAGCTACTCTATAGGGAATGAACTCTGGAGGAGGGGGCCAAGAGGCGAAGCCAGAGACCAGCGCCGCTAGGGAGCCATTGACGAAATTCTCAAGAGACACAAAGTACCTTTAGCGGGGGTCGTGGCCATAAAGCAGTGGAGCATCGCATCTTCCTAGCAATGAGGAGAGAGGGCTGAGAGAGACAAATGGAAGATGCTTTCTCCAGGACTTATGGATGAATTGGGGTTGAATGATGGTCCCCCCGAAAGATACATCGATGTCTCCCCAGTGCCCTCAAGTTCCTCCCTTCTCTGCCACAGCCTGGAAACTCACCGTCAGACTTCCCTCCCTCCCCCCTGGTGTACTGCCGGTGGAGTCTGAGCTGGCCGACTCTTCTCCAGAATGAGAAGAGAAGTAGAAGAAACCCCAGGGGCACAGCAGGTGGCCTTACTCTATGATGAGAGAAAATCTATTGCATGGAATTTGCAGCATTTTAAGGCTATTCTGAAGTTTCTACTTTCTCCAAGGTGATGGTTACTTTCACTGGCCTGTCGATATTACCTTCTCTCGTCTCCGGTGCCCCAGTTTAGCACCAGGCCCCCTGTGACTCTCCTGCAGCAGAAACACTGCGAGAGATCCCCACCCCTAGCCCTCCGCCCGCCCCAGACCCTCCTGCCAGCTCTGCTGCCAGAGTGAGGATTTCAACAGGCAAGCACCCTTCGCACCCTTCAGCGTCCTTGGAGAAAAAACTGTAGAGCTTTTCTGGATCTAACTATTGGCCACGTTTCTGAGTCCATCTCCTCTTCCATCCCTCCAGCTTTGCATCTGACATTCGGTTGCACTGACAGTCATGCAGTTTCTCCAGTTCCCCAGGCCCCCTCCTCACTGCTCCCTGAGTCTGGAATATTTCTTATCCCCCTTCCCTGCTCCCGCCCCAGTTCCTCCACTTCATCAGGGAAGCTATCCTGACATCTCGCTCTTCCCACTGTATCAGGTCCCCCTATTTTTTGTCTTATGGCACTTTATACTTTTTCTGCCTAGTCCTTATGATAGTTGTAAGTGTATATATACGTTTGGGATATGTGTGTGTGTGTGTGTGTGTGGTGTATATGTATGTATATATATATATAGTGTGTGTGTATATATATCCTTATGATAGTTGTGTGTATATACATTTGGGGTATATGTGTGTGTGTGTAGTGTATATGTGTGTATATATAGTGTGTGTGTGTGTGTGTGTGTGTGTATATACAGTTCCATTTCCACTTATGAACATCAATTCCCACACCCAACAGAAGAAGACACATTCTACATTCCTTCAGACCCCAGGAGAAATGGTGTCATTTTTGTGATATCCCCTGCCAGCATATGAGCCAACCCTCACCCTGACACTCACGCCTTAATAATGTGCATGGTTATTTGGCAGCGTGTTTGTCTTCCTTCGAAGAAGAAGGATGATAACCAAACTCGGTCACTTCAAATGAAAAGGAGAGCACGGGGCGAAGCTTGATAGAATTACCAAAAAACATTAATCCAGGAGAAGAGTCAGTAACACGTCTCAAATATAGTTCTTTTGAATCTTAACTCTCCAATAAATGGCTCTAGTCTTCAGAGTGATGAAAATATGGCGTACATCTGTACATTTGTTTTCTCATGGCTTGTGTTTAATTATCCACAAAGAAAAAACATTCACAAAATGTTTCTGTTCTTCTCTTTCAACTGCCAGAATAGGAACTTCTGAGACTGACAGAATTGGTTGCGATCCCTTTGAAAGTTTTATTAATGGAGACAGAATATGTTTTTAATCTTTTGTATTTTGATTACTAAAGTGTATTTTCTATGATTCGTCCGCGCCTGCTTCTACCATATTTTAAGTAAACAAGGAGTCGGCAGTTTTGCCTTGTAAAGTATATTGGGCTTTTTTTTTTTAATGCAGAGCTAAGATGATTAATGAACAAACTCAAACTAAATATTAAATCAGAGGACTCTATTTTGTGTAGGACAGAAAGGAAGTCTTCAGACTCTTTGAGAGATGAATATCTACATTCATTTAATGTAAACATCACAGACATTCCACTGTGAGCACGTTTCTTTCCTCTAAAACACAACCCTGTACATGGATGCTGTATTTTCTAGGTATTTGTAGATGTAGAAATATAAGTAAATAAAAGTGCTCGCTTTTTGGTTTCCACTGATATTTTGGGTGGGCAGTTGAAAGAAACTTAAAGCAACCAGTGTTTTTAGTAGAGTGCTAAACATAACTAGTACATTTAAACTAGTTCTAGTTCTGTTAAACATAAAAGTGTGCATGAGAAAATATTGAATACTGCAGCTAATCTTTTCTCATAATTGTCTTTGTTATTCATATTTTTCGAAGCTTCATTCCGGTTCCACAGATCTCATTCTTGGGGGTCTATTCAAAGTGTTTGGAGCCTAAACAACTGGCTCCTTGTCAGTGGATGCCCGAACAGAAAAGCAAGATGTCTTGTCTTTGAGATGGATCTGTAAGAAGAATTTATCTCAAACTAAATAGAATTTTGGGGTTAACAGTCTCAAAGTCGACCTATAGTTTTACTGCAGTGCCTGAACAAGAAGGTACTTCCGTAAAAATAGAAGTCAAAACATTTTATGGAAATAAGGTAATCTCATTTTTTAAATTAAAAAGTTTATGTTTTTAATTAGTGATTTTGACCTGGTAGAGGGAAAGCCGCAGATCCTCATTTTTTCCTGTTATTGTTAAAATTGCACTATCATCTATATAAAACAAACAAACAAACAAACAGTGCTTGACCAGATCTTGCCTGTGTTACTAGATTCTACAGAGATGTGAACCCTCTTGCCTAACAGATCTGTCATTTAAGGATTGAAAAGAATGCTTAGTAATGGGACCCAACAACTTGTAAACATCAGGTGATCTGAGATAGGAGCCCTGACCGGATGTCATAAAGAACCATTTTCCATCATCCTTTTGTTCACTAATTGAGCAAGTATTATAGGGCTTCCCACATACCAGGCACAGTTCAACATGTTGAGGACACAGAAGTGAACTAAGGAGATGGTTTTGGGGAGCTTTTGTGCTGGTAGGGGGAAGTGAAATGCTTAACATTTAACCACGTCTTAATCTAAGAATAAATCACCTGCTATCATAGTACTCTCGAGATCTTCATCATAGATTGAGTCCAAGAACACCTATGGAATAAATATATCATCATATATTATTTTTCTTGATTTAAAAAAGTAGGAAAGTTCACCATGTTAGCTCATAGTTTACCAGATACAAGTGATTGCTTTCTCTATGACTAAATCTATATACATCTCCTTAGAAAATTCTGCTTTTCTCTGCAGGAGAGCTAGTTAGTGACAGAGCCAGGAACAAATTTTGCTGATTTATTTGCTACCCCTTGATCTTATTAGCCACTTTATCTTAAACTTAGAACCTTGCCAGAGTGATCTGTTCTGGATTGGAGAGTGAGAACTGACATCTATTAAGTATTTGCTCTGAGCGAGGTACTTGACATATATGGAGAGGCAGGTCTTATCAGACATAATTCACAAAGGAGGAGACTTTTCTGAACAGATAAATAAACAATAGGTCACAGGACCGAAGTTCGGACATTGGTCCTCAGCTTTCCTCTGTGCCAGCCTACAGCTAAGTGAAAACTGTGCATCTCTTCACATTTAGATTGCCTTTTGAATCCAAAGTAGGGAGGGTAATCAACATTTAAATTCATGTCTAACAACAGGTTCTAATGATAATTGACATGTAATAGCACTTATCGTGCTAGGTACTTTACATGGAGTGTGTCATTTCGTCTTCACGGCAACAATTACTAACCCCCAATTACGGCTGAGGAAATTGAGCTTCAGAGAGATCCAGTGGCCCCTGGTCACACAGTCAGCAGAGTCAGGACTCAAACTTGACATTGTTGTTGGGCTAGCGCCCAGACTTCTAACCTATTTCTTCAGTGCATGTCACCAAAAGGAAGTGGTGAGGGGGAGGGACAAATGAGGGAATACCGCTTAATCTGGGACAACTTCCCACATGATCGGAGAACCTCTTCCCTAGTAGCCAGGTCCCTAGTAGGATGCACACTGATGTGGGCTGTCTCTCTCTTTCCCCTTGGATTCACTGATGTAACTCAAGGGGACCTAAAGAAAGGAAACTTCGGGGCACCTGGGTGGCTCTTTTGGTTGAGCTTCTGACTCTTGCTTTGGGCTCAGGTCATCCTGGGATTGAGCCCCAAGTGGGCTCGGCACTGAGCATGGAGCCGGCTTGGGATTTTCTCTCTCTTCCTCTGCCCCTCTCCTGCTTGTGCTATCTCTCTCTCACACATAAAATAAGTAAATACATAATGGTCTCTCTCTCTCCCTTAAAAAAAATAAAAATATCCCTTAAAAAAGAAAAAAAAGAAAGGAAACTTCAGCTGGAGACTTGCTGACTTGCTGTTGTAAGTTGGGGCGGATGGGGTACGGGTCTGCAGCGGGTTTACCTGGAAGATGACAGAAAGCAGTAGCTCTCTGCTTGAGCCTTGAACATTTCCTGAAGGCACCAAAGAACAAAGAATGGTTTCCTCACACTCATTCAGCAAAACAGGCATTGGCAGCATAAATGCTGGCCAAAAATACCTTTTGGAACAGTATCTTCTGTTTTTTTTGTAACTTTTTGGGGCTTTTAGTCATTCACTTAAGGAATGTTGTCTGAACACCTAGGCTATAAGTGGCTCTATGCTGGGCAAAGTGGGGGACACGAAGGCATACTTTAAGGGACACTGAAAGTGAAAAGAGAGAGCTACAACAGATTTAATCCAAATCTAAATGGATTTAAAAATCTGAATCAAAAATGAAAGAGGGAGTTTACAATGAATTTAGAATGTTAAGGGAAGAAACTCCATAATTCAAACATAGATCTAACATAGAATTATACAGAGTAGAGTAAATATGTATCTTAACTGTAGTGTCGGATTAAGCTGTCCAGCCTACCTTTCACATTCGGCTGTACACACATCACTAAAGGCCGGTGGTGTTACATTATACCCTATTTAGGTAAACCGAGATGGTACAGGTAAGGTACTGAAACTGTCATGACAGAACTTAGCAAATATTTTTTAATTTATTTTTTTTAAGTTTTATTTATTTTTGAGAGAGAGAGAACACAAGCAGGGGAAGGGCAGAGAGAGAAGGAGACACAGAATCCAAAGCAGGCTCCAGGCTCTGAGCTGTCAGCACAGAGCCCAACACGGAGCTCAAACTCCCAAGCCATGAGATCATGACCTGGGCCAAAGTTGTGTGTTTAACCGACTAAGCCACCCAGGTGTTCCTAACTTAGTAAATATTTTGAGAATAGTTGAGGAAAAGTTAGATTTTCAAAAAGTACTTAGTTACTTACCATGTATGAGAGGGCGTACAACGCCCACTGTCCTGCAGAAGGGCTCTGGAGATAAACCAAAAAAAAAAGTCTTGATGTTCAACTCATGAGTCGCAAAATTTCCGGGATGCCAGTTTATTACATATTAATTAACAAGTTGATGTTTGCATGTGATGCCTTCCAGATGAGATTTTTAATGTAATAGCGTGGTGATTTAGGGAGACGCTCTACACTAGATTGGTAATAAGGTGTCAAATTTTGGGGGTGTCACTCTTGGGAGGATGTCTTCAGATGGTCCATCTCATTCTTTTTCATGTTTCCATTGCAAAGGGTGACTGTTTTTTCTAACCTCTTCCCCGTATTCTGAGACTATCCCCTATTTGGATTGTATCAGAGAGTTTATATATATATAGCATGGCTTTCTTTTTGATTTTTAGAAGAGTTGTATTATAGGGCTTATGTAAATATTTTCCTTTTTTTCCTCCCTGATCATAAACTCGCCCTCGCTCCTGGATCTGGAACATAACCAAGCTGAAAGATGAGATCATGTTTGTAGAGCGAAGTGAGGTCTCGGCAAGAATCTTCTAATTTGAAAGGCATCAGTATTTTATGAACTTGTGTACTGAAATGCAGGGGAATGAAATCAGGAGTTTAAGAGCTATTTTCATCAGTGGGGCTACACAAAGAAAACAGAGTTTTACTTTTTTGCACTTTTTTTGTATTCACCATAACTTATTTTCCCTTGCAGAAAGAATTATTTCACTTGGAAAACTGGACTCAATAGTCATTTGCTAATGCAAGCAATGCTAATGTCTTCCTTTTGTTTTATTTTCGGTATTATGCAAATCAGTTATAGAATGGTAACACTTTTGTTCTTATTTTGAAGTTGGCAAAAGTTTAGACTATTATTTGTTAATTTCCCAATGTCCTTTTTTAACATGGAGGAAGTTTTCCATTGTTTCTTTTTCATTCAATGTGCGTGATTATTATTTATTAATAGTCTTATTTGCTTTTGCAATATGGAAAAATAACTTCCTTTTTTTGGTGTAATTACACACATACTATACTGCTTAGGATGCAGAACATATGAGGATAACAAATTCTTTTTTTTTGCAGATGTTTACCACATGTGAAACTTAGCAGGAAGAATAAGCATGAGTCAAGAATGTCCCACCCCAGTGCCCTTTGAAACATTTTTATGTGTTTCCATGAAATAGTGTATATTTTAATAGATGCCACGATGGCCTTGCCGAGGTCCTTGTTTTCAGGCAATCCGGTTCAGACTATCTGCTCTGGGTGTCCCCGGCTTTTACTTACTCAGTTTGCCATCCTCCTTTGTCAGGAATCAGATCTTGATTTTCTTTCGGGAATCTCCTCTCCCCAGGCCATGGTGGTCCTAGTGAGACAACCACAGCGCCCCCACCTACTCTGAGTTCATAAGAATCTTCTCTAAGATTTGTTTCTCTCCAATTTATAGTTGGCAGGAGAGGGAGGAGCTCCTTTGACTCTGTGCTGTCAAGCTGAACGAACCACGTAAGCCTGCAGCTTATGGTCCTAACCCCAGGCTTCACGGAAGAAGCTCTCTGCAGAATGATGCCAACACACGGAGGGAGCCGGAGCTCTGGCCACATTTACCACCATCTGAAGCTAAACCAACCCTTCAACTTTCTAGTTGCCGGAGCCAATACATTCCCTTTTTCTTAAGCTAATCGGAGTGTCATTTCTATCACTTTCAACCAAAAGAGCTTTGGATATTGCTTTACCATCTAGAGGTGAGAATGATCAACTCAGTGCAAGCAAAAGTAACTTGTCAACAGTTCTGAGTAATAGAAAATCTTATCAGAATTTCTTTTGGAAAAGTAGTAAGTTTTTGTTGGTTTGGAGTACTAAATTTAGAAAGCTCAAATAACTAACATTTTCCTGTACCCTAGAGACAAGTGTTAAGTAAACTAACTGACCCTAAGGATTATTCAAATATGTAATTCCAAGTTATGTCAGAGTGTCATTAGAGATTCAGCTTAGTCACCTATATCTTCAACCTTAATAGGCTTATTCTATAGGAATTGATGCCAAGGGAATTGATCAAAGGGTCCGTGCTGATAATAGTTACAGTGTATTGGCACATTCGATGTGCCAGGAAGTGTGCAAAGCCTGTCATTGTTTTACATTTAATTCTCACAGAAATTCTAAAAAGTAGATGTTATCATTTCCCTTTTACAGATAAGGACTCGGAGTTAGCAGTATGCTCAAGGTCACATATCTAGCAAATAGTAGAACTGACATCTAAGCTTGTATCTTTCTAATTTCAAAGCCTAGGCTTTTACCACTGTTCTCTCTTTAAGTTACCAAAGTTCGTAAGAATTCATTCAATTATCAAATTTTCCAACATATTTTAGAGTTATTCCTGGCTCCTAGTTGGTATATCTATATCTGTATATAATTATATAATATATAATATATGTACTTTCCAGTAGATATTTATAATCTGTAAGTTCTTATGAACTTATATATGTATATGCACATATATACTTTATACCTACTATGAGCCGGGTTTAAGTATTTATAATTCATACAAGAGTCTTATTTCAAAACTTTTATGGGTAAATCACAATTTTCCATCAGCAATTCAGTATCTGAATTTTATTTATTTTATCTTATTGATTAATTGATTTTATGATATCGAATTTTAAATTCTTTCTCTTATGAGAGAAAGAAGCCTAGGCTGGCATAGAAAAAAAAAAGTGAACTAACCAATCTGTTAGACTTTTAGCAGAACTTGGGTTGCTGTTGTTTCCAAAAATGCACAAACCCTCCGTAATTTTGGAAGCCTTGGAAGGCATCTCTGCTGATCTATCAGATCCTAGGCATAGCAGGCGGGAAGGGGGCGGAGGCAGTGGCACTGGTCCTCATCTACAAACTTCTTCTTTCATAAGCCAAGTCTCTTGTGTGGGTGTGGCCTGTTGACCCCCGTCATCTGCATGTGTGACAATAACGTGTTTTCGTGTTGACTCTTCATAACTGGGAGCCGCATTGGCATTGCATGTTTGCTTTAACTTCCCACACAGAGACTAAGTCCAAAATGTAATTAATTGAGCCCTTATTTGAAAAAGGGAAAAAAAAGTGTTCTGTGTATTTAGAGACCCCAAAATGACGTGAAAAAATATTTTCAAAACTAAACTAATCCAAACAGAACTATGTTTTCTAATGGAGGAGTGAAAATTTAGGGATTTGGAGAGTGAACACTTGGCTTTGAGTTTCAGCTAACCATTTATGATATGTATGGTTTGGACAGATAATTTGCACCTCAGCTTTTCTTTCTTTTTTTTTTTTTTAAGTTTATTTATTTTGAGAGAGAGAGAGCATGAGCAAGGTGAAGGGCAGAGGAAGAGAGAGAGAGAGAATCCCTAGTAGGCCTCTGCACTGACAGTGTAGAGTCCAATGCGGGGCTCAAACTTGCAAACCGTGAGATCATGACCTGAGCTGAAATCAATAGTCAGACACTTAACCAACTGAGCCACCCAGGCGCCCCAGTACTTTGTAAGTTTTAAAGCACTAATATTATAATCGGCCCTCCTAATATTGATAGGAAAACTTCCTAGAAATCTCAGGGAAACACACATACCATTCATTCTGATATGTTTATTTCTATAGAATTTCAAGAACAATTGAAAAAGTCAGCTTAATATCTTTAAACTTATCATCATAATAATAATGTTTGTAACGTTCAAATGTATACAGCGCTATTATTTAAACAAATAGCTGAGTAAAAACAGATTCAAATTCTTGTTATCTTAATCATATAAAAGATCAAGCAATTGCAAATATGATTCACTTGTTTCATTCTGATTTTTTAAAATTTTTATTTAATTTTATTTAATTTACATCCAAGTAAGCTAGCATATAGGGCAACAATGATTTCAAGAATAGATTCCTTAATGCCCCTTACCCATTTTGCCCATCCCTTCTCCCACAACCCCTCCAGTAACCCTCTGTTTGTTCTTCATATTTAAAATCTCTTATGTTTTGTCCCTCTCCCTATTTTCATATTATTTTGCTTCCCTTCCCTTATGTTCATCTGTTTTATATCTTAAAGTCCTCATATGAGTGAAGTCATAAGATACTTGTTTTTCTCCGACTGGCTAATTTTGCTTAGCATTAATACCCTCTCGTTTCATCCTCATAGTTGCAAATGGCAAGATTTCACCCTTTTTGATTGCCAAGTAATACTCCATTGTGTGTGTGTGTGTGTGTGTGTGTGTGTGTGTGTGTACACACACATACATACCACATCTTCTTTACCCATTTATCCATCAGTGGACATTTGGGCTCTTTCCATACTTTGGCTATTGTCGATAGTGCTGCTATAAACATTGGGGCACGCGTGCCCCTTCGAAACAGCATATCTGTATCCCTTGGGTAAATACCGAGTAGTGCAATTGCTGGGTTGTAGGGTCGTTTTATTTTAAAAATATGAAACGCTTCACGAATTTGCATCTTATCCTTGCACAGGGGCCATGCTAATCTTCTCTGTATCATTCTAATTTTAGTATATGTGCTGCCGAAGCGAGCACTCATTCTGATTTTTAAATATAGTTTACCTTAATTGTATATTTGTAATTTTGGTTCTTACTGTGATTTCCTTTCCTATTGAGAAACTACTTATTTTTCTTTGGAGACCACTTATTTGTGTTCCAGGTCATTAAATATTTGGATTAACGCAGAGTTGTTATGTATTTTTCATAGAATAAAAACCAATACAAATACACATAATAACTACATAAGACTATAAAAAACAAACAACAACAACAACCAGAAAATAAGGGTTGTGAGGATGTGGAGAAAACCCTCGTGCACACTGTTGGAAGGAACGTAAAATGGTGTAACCACTGGAAAATAGTATAGAAGATCCTCGAAAAGTGAAAACTAGAATTACTTTACAATCCAGCAATCCTACTTCTGGGTAAATAGACAAAAGAAGTGAAAGCAGGATCTCAAAGATGTAGTGGCACCCCCATGTTCACTGTAGCATTATTCACAATAGTCCAGAGTTGGAAACAACACAAATGTTCATCAATGGACGAATTACTAAACAAAATGGTACATATACAATTGGATGTTATTTGGCCTTAAAAAAGAAAATCCTGTAACATACTGTAACATGGATGGACTTGAGGACGTTATGCTACATGAAATAAGCCAGTCACAAAAGGACAAATACCGTATGATTCCATTTACAGGAAGAAAAAGTAGTCAAATTCATATATACAGAAAATAAAATGGTGTTGTCAGGGGTTGGGGGAAGGGAGAAAGGGGAAGTTGTTATTCAGTGGGTATAGAATTTCAGTTTTACAAGATGGAAAAGTTCTGGAGATGCGTTGTACAACAGTGTCAACGCTGAACTGCAAACCTGAAAACGGTTAAGATGGTAAATTTTATGGTATGTGTTTTTCGCCACAATTAAAAAAAGACTGTATATGATTCCAGTTTAATTTTGGGGGTGATTAAGAATATTCCTTTAGTATCTTAACGTCTGATGGTAATTTATCTTCACACTGGAGCCGAGGAGAGCAGCTCAGATATTTGACTCAGCTTATAAGGAACTGAGGGACAGTAGTCCTCAAACCTAGTGTTTGACTCAAGCTGGGAGGCGGGCAGTGTCTCAGGCCAGAGAATTTCTTACCAGTTTGTAACGACTAAATAAAGGCTGTTTGTAGGGTAGGAAGGCAGGAAGGAAAGGGACCAAATTTTGGTCTAGAACTCTTTCTGCCAGGGACAAGCTGGAACCTCATTCTAAGTAGATCTCAGTCACCAGCAGAGAAAATATTTGTTGATGAAATACAGTGAGGAAATGTGTAACTATTTAAATCAAATAATAAATTATGTTTTTTATCTTATATCAGAGTTTCCTAGACTGGGTTCTGTAGAACATTAGTTCTGTGGGTATTATATTTTAAAAAGGACACTGGAGTCAAAATGTTTGGAAAATGTGGGGTTAAAAAAAGTTAAAAATGGGATTTTGTTTTACTCTAGAACTTTCTAGAGACTTTATTTACTATGTTAATGTTAATAATGATATAACTGTGCCAACATTAAATATTAGATGGTAATATTTAATGGTTAGCATGTTGGCATTAATGTTAATGCATTAATTAATATCCATGTGAGTATTATATATTTTTTATTTATTTTTAATGTTTATTTATTTTTGAGAGTGAGAGAGACAGAGCATGAGCAGGGGAGGGTCAGGGAGAGAGGGAGACACAGAATCTGAAGCAGGCTCCAGGCTCTGAGCTGTCAGCACTGAGCCCAACACGTGGCTCGAACTCACAAGCGATGAGATCATGACCTGAACTGAAGTTGGGTGATCAACCGACTGAGCCACCCAGCGCCTCCTCACTATGTGAATATATTAATATGTTTTTCCTAATCCCATTTGACCAAGGAAGCAGTCCTGGGCACACTAGAGTTAGAATGCTGTCCTACATCATAAAAGGCATGATATTTTTGTCAGCTGCTTTCCTTAAGAGAGTAACTTTCTTTCATTTATCCTGAGTTTGCCGTGAAGTCCATCTCTTTCACCATGAGCACCCCTGGGGAAATATAGAGAGAGTAGGGCTGAAGCAGTTTTCATATTTATTATTTTGAGATACTGTAAAGCTATATGATGAGTCGGCTTTTCTGTAACCCCAACTATTTTCTAGACAGACAGCTTTAATATTGGGCCACCTTGTTGATTTTGCAAGGGTGTCAACATAAAATAGCGAGTCAAGAATACATGTTGCAAGGTGAAAATGGCCTAGGTATGGAGTTTCTTGTATGGGATACTTTACTACTTTGATTTATAAGAAAAAACTAGCTCTTGTTTTAGGAAATTACAGTTGGCATATTTTGAATTCTCATTACTAGATATTTTGAATGTTACTGTTACTAGAATAATAATAGTTAGCTTAGAAATGGCCCATTTAAGGGGCGCCTGGGTGGTTCAGTTGGTTAAGCATCCAACTCTTGATTTCAGCTCAGATCATGATCTCATAGTCTTGAGATCAAGCTCTGCCTGGGGTCTGCTATGGCTGTGAAGCCTGCTTAAGATTCTCTCTCCTTCTGCCCTTCCCCTGCTTGTGTGTGCATGCACTCTGCTCTCTGTCTCTCTCAAGAAAGGAAGGAAGGAAGGAAGGAAGGAAGGAAGGAAGAAAGGAAGGAAGGAAGGAAGGAAGGAAGGAAGAAAGGAAAAAAAGGAAAAGAAAAAGGAAGAGGAAAAGAATACAAGAAATGGCCCATTTAAGGACTAACAGGTTAGATTTAAAAAATTAAGCTTAGTAGGAGTGGAGAGTGGTTTCTAGAAGGAATATATTTCAGAATCCTAAAAAAAAAAAAAAAAAAAAAAAAGAACCATAGTAAAGAATTAAAGAACTTAATGTGAGACCTGAAACAATAAAAATCTGAGAAGAGAGCACAGGCAGTAATTTCTCTGACTTTCGTTGTAGCAACTTTTGTCTACATATGTCTCCTGAGGCAAGGGAAACAAAAGCAAAATTGAACTATTGGGACTACATGAAAATAAAAAGCTTCTGCATAGTGAAAGAAACAATCAACAAAACAACCTATGGATGAAAATCAATGAAAAGCAACCTATGGAATGGGAGAAGATATCTGCAAATGACATATCCAGTAAAGGGTTAATATCCAAAATATATAACGGACTTATAAAACTCAACACCCAAAAAAGAATCCAGCTAAAAAAAGGGGCAGAAGGTATGAACAGACATTTCTCCAAAGAAGACAACCAGATGGCCAACAGACTCATGAAAAGATGCTCATCATCACTTATCATCAGGGAAATGCAAATCAGAACTGTAATTAGTACACCTGTCAGCATGGCTAAACTCAACAACACAAAAAGCAACAGGTGTTGGCAAGGATATGGAGAAAAAGGAACCCTCTTGCACTGTTGATGGGAATGCAAACTGGTGCAGCCACTGTGGAAAATAGTATGGAGGTTCCTCAAAAAAATTAAAAATAGAGAGGTGCCTAGCTGTCTCAGTCAATAGAGTGTGTGACTCGTGATCTCTAGGTTGTAAGTTCAAACCCCATGTTGGTGTAGAGATTACTTTTGAAAAAACGTGAAAGTAGACTACCCTACAATCCAGCAATTCTGTCACTGGGTGTTTACCCAAAGAATACAAAAACATTAATTCAACATTATTATAGCAGCATTATTTAAAATAACCAAGAAGCCCAAGTGTCCATCAATAGATGAATAAAGTAAGAAGTTATGCTGTATACAATGGAATATTATTCGGCCATAAAAAGAATGTAACCTTGCCATTTACAAAGACATTGGTGGAGCTGGAGAGTATAACGCTAAGTGAAATAAGTCAGTCAGAGAAAGGCAAATACCATTATGACTGCACTCCTGTGGAATGAGCAAAGGGGAAAAAAAAGAGCCAAACCAGGAAAGAGACTCAACTTTAAAGAACAAACTGATGGTTATCAGAAGGGAAATGTCGGGGCGGGGGGGAGGGAATGGGCGAAACAGGGGATGAAGATTAAGGAGTGCACGTGTTGATGAGCACTAGGTGATTAGAAGAAAAATTTAAAAAGAAACCCTTTTACAGTAAGTATTTGCACGCAAAATTCAAGTCAATAGAGTCAAAGGAGTTTCTTGATATTTCAATACTCTTAATATGTGCTACCTTTTCAGTTTAAAACTCAGATTATACTCAATTAATGTTCTTTGTTTTATTTGTAGTCAAAGCCAGGACACATCAGAGGGAGGACATGAAATCCTTCTGGGTAGACTTTTCATAGTGAGTCCCTGATAAAAGTCACCTTGGTTAGGGAAATAGTCAATGTGGTGGTGGGGTATGGTGACAGATGGTAGCTGCATTTGCGGTGAGCATAGCACAATATTTGGACTTGTCAAATCACTGTGCTGTACACCTGAAACTAATGTAACATTGTGTGTCATATATATTTGAATTTAAAAAAAAGTCGCTTTGCTTCAGACATTAGCATTAGAAGCATTTTCATTACAAGAGATAATGTGATTAGGAGAGAGAAGTATTGACTGTGTTTTTTAACTTTTTAGTATATAGTTTTCTCTATAACTATTTCTGATATGCTCCTTCTAAAATTACCTGTTGCCTTACTCCTTTTATTTATTCATTCAGCAAGTAGTTATTGAGCACCTATTATTTGCCAAATGTTGGTTTGAACACTGATGATATTTGTTTTACTATCATTTAAAGAAGCATATTTTGGGGGCACCTGGATGACTCAGTTGGTTGAGCATCTGGCTTCAGCTCAGGTCACGGTCTCACACTATATGGGTTCAAGCCCTGCATCAGGCTCTGTGCTGACGGCTCAGAGCCTGGAGCCTGGCTCGGATTCTGTGTCTCCCTCTCTCTCTGTCCTTCTCCCATTTGCACTCCATCTCTTTCTCAAAAATAAATAAACATTAAAAAAAATTAGAGAAGCATATTTTTATTTGCATTAAGAAAAATTAAGAAATCCAAAGCTGGAGGCATGACAATCCCAGACTTCAAGATGTATTACAAAGCTGTAATCATCAAGACAGCATGGTACTGGCACAAAAACAGACACTCAGATCAATGGAACAGAATAGAGAACCTAGAAATGGACCCACAAACGTATAGCCAACTAATCTTTGACAAAGCTGGAAAGAATATCCAATGGAATGAAGACAATCTCTTCAGCAAATGGTGCTGGAAAAACTGGACAGCGACATGCAGAAAAATGAACCTGGACCATTTTCTTACACCATACACAAAAATAAACTCAAAATGAGTGAAAGACATAAATGTAAGGCAGGAAGCCATAAAAATCCTAGAGGAGAAAGCAGGAAGCAACCTCTTTGACCTCAGCCGCAGCAACTTCTTACTCAACACATAAGCAAAAATGAACTATCGGGACCTCGTCAAAATAAAAAGCTTCTGCGCAACGAAGGAAATAATCAGCAAAACTAAAATGCAACCAATGGAATGGGAGAAGATATTTTCAAATGACATATCACATAAAGGAGAAGTATCCAAAATCTATAAAGAACTTATCAAACTCAACACCCAAAAAATAAATAATCCAGTGAAGAAATGGGCAAAAGACGTGAATAGACATTTCTCTAAAGAAGATATCCAGATGGCGAATAGATACATGAAAAAATCCTCAACATTACTCATCATCAGGGAAATACAAATTAAAACCACAATGAGATACCACATCACATCAGTTAGAATGGCTAAAATTAACAACACAAGCAACAACAGATGTTGGTGAGGATGTGGAGAAAGAGGATCTCTTTTTCAGGGATGATGGGAACAAAATCTGGTACAGCCACTCTGGAAAACAGTATGGAGGTTCCTCAAAAAATTAAAAATAGAACTACCCTACGACCCAGCAATTGCACTACTCAGTATATATCCAAGGGATACAGGTGTGGTGTTTCAAAAGGGCACGTGCACCCCAATGTTTACAGTCACTATCGACAATAGCCAAGGTATGGAAAGAGCCCAAATGTGCATTGATGGATGAATGGATAAAGAAGATGTCGTGTGTACACACACACACACACACACACACACACACACACACACACACACTGGAGTATTACTTGGCGATCAAAAAGCGTGAAATCTTGCCAACTACCTGGATGGAACTAAAAGGGTATTATGCTAAGTGAAATTAGTCCATCAGAGAAAGACAAACATGTGACTTCACTCGTATGAGGAATTTAAGATACAAAACAGATGAACATAAGGAAAGGGAAGCAAAAATAATATAAAAGCAGGGAGGGGGACGAAACATAAATGACTCTTAAATACAGAGAACAAACGGGGTTGCTGGAGGAGTTGTAGGAGTGGGGATGGGCTAAATGGGTAAGGGGCATTAAGGAATCCACTCCCAAAATCACTGTTGCACTATATGCCAACTAACTTGGATGTAAATTAAAAAATTAATTAAAAAATTTAAAATAGTTTATTCCACAGGACCCACAGAGATGAAAAAAATGTTTTAAGATACCAGTTTGAACATTAACTACTTATATCAAAATTTTAGCATGATCGCTTTTTGAGAAGATAGTTTTTAAATTTTGTTTAAGGTTTGCTTTTCTAGGAATTGAACATGCATCACAGAGAAGGAAAACTGAGTGACTAACATATGAAACATGTTTGACTTTACTGGGAGTCAAGGCAAAGCAAATCACTTTATTTTTTATTTTTTTTAAATGTTCATATATTTATTTTGGGAGAGAGAGAGAGAGAGAGAGCACAAGAAGGGGGAGGGGCAGAGAGAGAGGAAGAGAGAATCGCAAGGAGGCTCCATGCTGTCCGCGCAGAGTGGACTCAGGGCTACATCTCATGAATAGTGAGATTATGAGCTGAGTGGAAATCAAGAATTGGGTTGCTCAACCGACCGAGCCACCCAGGTGCCCTAGAAATTGATGAATTTAAAATGGTATATTAATACTGCAGGATATTATCTAGCAGTTAAGAGAAATGAACTCAGTCCCCATATACAACACAGATGGATTTAACAATCATAACTTTGGGCACACCTGGGTAGCGCAGGTGAGTTCCTGAACTCACAAACCATGAGTTCAAGCCCGTCGTGGGGCTCCACGCTGCTGGTGCTGAGGAGCCTGCTTGAGAGTCTCTCTCTCTCTGCCTCTCTGTTTGCCCCTCCTGCGTGCTCTCTCCCCTGCCAAATAAATAATAAGTAAACTTTAAAAAATAAAAGCCATAACTTTGAATGAAAAAGCAAGTTTAGATTATATGCTACTTATGTAATGTGAAATAGACACATACATTCATATTATAAAACATTGCTCTCTCTCTGTATTAACATGTGTGTATATATTGTATGCAAACACACATATATGTACATGTAAAATATAACCAGACATTCTGGAAGGACACACACTAAATTCATGAAAGTGGTTTCCTCTGCAAAGATCGGGAGTGTTATCAGGCTGGCCTAGAGTGGAGTGGGAGATCCAGGAGACTAATTTTATCTGCAGTGTTTTATTTCTTAAATGGAAAGACAATGAATTTATTAAAATGTTAACAGTTATGATTCCTGAGTGTTGATACATGGGTATTTGTTAGATTCTTGGTATTTTGAAAATTTCATTTAAACAAGAACTGGTTTTTGTTTTTGTTTCTGTTTTTTGAGGTCAATCTTCTACTTTGTGCCTAATTTGGTAAGTTGTGCCCTTTCAGCCCACACAATAGTAATAAATGGATCTTGGAACAAAACATGCCTAATCCTCTGCAGAGCAGCACAGCACAGTCTCACCAAGCCAGCCTAAAAATAACTGCAGAGTAAAAGTATTATTGGATAGAGGGCCCCTCACTTGACCTTCAGGATTTTGGATTGTCCATTCAGTTAATCTTGTCACAGTCACATAATTATGAGGTTGGTTTGAGCTTAATGGACCAATATATACAAGGAAAATACTCTTTAACCAGAACCGTGCCACATCAAAGCCCTTGGGACAAGATGCTTTTCTAGTGTTTCTACATGAGGTTTTCCTAAAGATAACAAAGCCTTTAAAAATATGCTTTTCAGGCATATCACCCTTTCCAACTAATATACCTCTTCCCCCAAGTCAAGTTGTATAGTCTCCAGAACGGGCTAATGCTGCACGCCCACCGCGTGAATACTCGGATGCTCACAAAACCGAAGCAGGCTACGGTAGTTTGATAGAGCAATACCTATAACAGCAGCAGAATTCTGTGGAAAAGACCATTATATCCTCCTCTGAAAGATCATCGCAAAGCTGAAATACCAGTCAGCAAAAAAAAAAAAAAAAAAAAATACAGGAAAGAGAAAAGCAAGCAGGCCAGGACACAAGTGTACTCGAGCGACGCTTGAAATTCCAGCTGAGTTGAAGTTGGAGTTGTTTAAGAAAAGTCAAATGTCTGAAGAACCAGTTTGGGAGCCTCAGTCTGTCTTTCTTTTTTTTTCTTTTTTTAAAAGATACATACCACTTAGCTCTCCAGAAAAAAATGTTGAAAGAGATTTCTATTCAACAGAGTGAAATCTAAGACAATCCAGGTCAAATGCAAAGTTATAGTTTAGAATTCCCAGTGAAAGTTTTCTTACCTCCAAACTTTATATTTTAAATTTTTGGGGGCCTTGAGAAAAGTTGAAATACCCAGTGAAGTTTTGAAGATATTTGGCACATTGAAAGACTGGAAGATAATTTGTATGAGGGGAAAAAAATCTATAAAATTTACTAATTTGTATGTAAGTTTTTATACATGTTCATGAACTCTACAAATGTATATCCTTTGCTTATGCATTTAATTTAAAAAATTATTTTCATTTTTAATTAATCCGTTCACTCAACATGGGGCTCAAATTCACAACCTGAGATTAAGAGTCACATACTCTACCAAGTGAGCCAGCTAGGCACCCCTGCTTATGCATTTAAATTTAGTAAAATTACATTTAAGGAAAAGCAGGGGAAATTTTGGTGAACGGAAAAGAGAAGGACAAAAAAGAGAGAAGAAGAACGAGGAACATAAAGCTTTACAGAATGCACAAAACCCTATGAAGCTTTTGATTTTTAAATAGGGCCTGAACAATTGATTCGCTGGATTTTTAAAACAGAGTTGAAGTTGTTTCCACACTCTATATAGAAAGTCAAAAGGGGTACTAGGGGGGCTGTGTGGTGTAGTGGACCAGAGGCAAAGAAGAAAGTATGTTGTCCTTTCTCCAAAGGAAAAGGTAAGTGGGAAGGGAGGAGACTTGAAGTTCATGAATGCTTCCTTCCTTTCTCTCACACTTGGGGAGTAGCCAGAGATCCTTTAACTTCTGTTTTTTCTCCTATAGTATCAATGCCTTTAGCGTTTCAAGATGGCCAGCATTTTCCAGCAGGATCATAGAAGTATGGATATGTTTTTATCTCTATTCTAGAATAAAATAAGACTGGAATGCTAAGGCATTATATATTATTTCCACTCTTCATGGCACTTAACTCTTTCTCTCCTTTCAGCCAACTTTAGTTAGTGTGCTTTTTGCTATGGTCTGGGGGTTTGGTCTATCTGTTAGCAGGTCTGGCTGAGATCAGGAAGCCCCTTCTTCATGCTAGAACCTCTGGCTCCCAGGTCGAGCTTTATTCATGATGTTTATACCACATGCTTGCTTCGTGTCTGGATAAATCAGTGCCAATTCATCCAGACTCCATGTATTCTGCTGTCTCCCAAGTCCTGGCCTGAATAACATCCAAAGCCCTTGGGTCAGTCTCTTGTTAAGCCTTTATTTTTTTATTTTTAAAAATTTTTTTAATGTTTATTTTTGAGAGAGAGACAGAGCATGAGCAGGGGAGGGGCACAGACAGAGAGGGAGACACAGAATCCGGAACAGGCTCCAGGCTCTGAGCTGTCAGCACAGAGCCCGATGAAGGGCTCGAACTCCGGAACAATGAGATCATGACTTGAGCTGAAGTCGGACGCCCAACCGACTGAGCCACCCAGGCGCCCCTTGTTAAGCCTTTAGAGGTGCATCTGTCTCAATGGTTGTTGCAAAATTTCACTGTTCTCAGTCTCTCAACTGTGGGTATCTGTCTCTGGAATGAAGCCGTTCATTAATTAGGCAATATTTACTGGATACCTGTTAGATTCGAGACATTCCGGCAAGAGGAGGGAATAAGGTGTTGATTACGGTAGTCACGGTCCCTGCCTCTGGAGCTTGTAGTCTAACGTGATCTTACACAGGAGGCCTGAACTAAGGAGGAGTCAGGTTATTCACTACTATGAGCTGTACATAGAAAATAATAAATGGGGTGCCTGGGTGGCACAGTTGGTTGAGTGACCTACTTTGGCTCAAGTCATGATCTCGTGGTTCATGAGTTCGAGCCCCGCCTCAGGCTCTGTGCTGACAGCTCAGAGCCTAGAGCCTACTTTGGATCCTGTATCTCTGTCTCTCTCTGCCTCTCCCCTGCTCATGCTCTGTCTGTCTGTCTGTCTGTCTCTCTCTCTCAAAAATAAACATTAAAAAAAATTAAAAAAAAAGAAAATACTGAATAAGGATGTATTTGTGCATACATATATGTTAATGGGTGGGAAGCAAGATTAGAGGCAGGGAGACTAGAGCTATCACAACTGTATAGGTGAAAAATATGGTTTAGAGATTATGGCATTTTAAATGCAATAGAAATAGTGGGAAGTAATAATTTGAAGGAAGAACTAACACGTGATTTTTCTATTGAGCAAACTGAGGGGAGATGTTGAGATGTCAACTAAATATGTGAGTTTGGAGTTCAGAAGAGAGATCTAGGCTAGAGATAAAATTCCGAGTATCAAGTGTGTAGACACACTTGAAGAGATGGTTCTAGATGATAGTACTTTGAAGAAAAAGAGACCAAAGAAACTACCCTTGGACAAGCTGACACTTAGGTTCTGGGAACAAGGAGAATAACCAGCATGGGTGACTTGGAAGGAACAGCCGGTGAGGTAGGAGGCCAAACAGTAATGCTCCATAGCCCTGCGGCCAAATAAAATGTCTCAAAACAGAAGGAATGAGCTCCTGGGCCATCAGCTAGTGAGTGGCTAAGTAAGAGGAAAAGTGAAAATTGGTCACTGGCCTGGTCATGGGGTGGCCTTGGCAAGGGAGATGTGATTGGAGCTGGTTAAGGGGGAAATGTGAATGAAAAAACCTGGGCAAGAAATGCAGATCCCCCTTGTGAGGAGTTGTACAAAAGGAGTAGAGAAATGGGGGTGAGATGCATGTGTGGGATCCAGTGGGATTTTCTAAAATCAGAAACTTTACAGGATGTTTGTAAGTTGAAGGGGATGATCTGAGACAGAAAAATCTGAGAATGCAGGTGAAAGAGGAATTATTACAGGATAAAATCCCATAATTAGTTGAGGGAACGGAATCTGGGGTGCAGACAGAGGGAGCAGGACCAATTCGTGTGGAGTAAAAAGAAAGACATCAGAGTAGAAACAAATAGACACAGATAAATCGGCTGATGTGGTGGCAGGGAGGTGAAGATATTTTCTTCCGAGGACTTCCGTATTCTTAGTAGAATGTGAAGCAAGGACATCAACTGAGTTCAAGTAGGGGATAGAAGGTATGAAGATTTGAGGAAAGAGGAGGAGAAATAAAATAACCTCTTGGGGAATAAGAGAATGAGCTGATAAGGAAGAAACAGTAAGATTACTGAGCAGCATTAAAGACCCATTGAGGATTGTGGTCTTAAATTTAAAGTGGGACCACACACGGTTGTGGACAGTGAAAATGTAGTTAATGGATTAGAGGTCCTGGCGAGGGGTCCAAGAATTGTCGGAGCCAAGATACTGGAGGCCATGAGTTGGAACAATGAAGACTGGGGATCAGAGGGAAATGCTCGAAACTGAGGTTTGGGAGGTAGAACAGTTATTTCTAATGAAAAGACCTGGACATTGTCATGGTACTAGGCAACTGGAGTAGAGTGGAAAAGCAGCTTGCTGGAAGGGAGAAAGTCAAAGAACTGAGGATCCAGAGTTTTCCAGAGGTGGAATATACAATGGATTTTACTGTTAATTTGTCATAAATTTCAGAGGGCAGACTGGAAAGTTGAGAAAGGAAGAAAGGTTGAATTAGATTAGGTGATGTTGAGAGCCATATGGTGTTAAGAATCCAGGTGATGAGCAAGGACTTAGAAGCCTTAGGAAAAAGGATCGTGAGCCCTCCACCCCCCCCCACTCCAGCCTCTTACAGAGAAGTGAATAATCCATTCTCATTCTAGGTTCTTTCTTGGGACCAGTCTCTCATGGTTCAGAATGTTCTTTCCATTGTCTGCTTACACTGAACATCCTCAACTCACTTCATACCTTGCTCTGATCATCTCAATTCTTCCAGCACTTACAGTCACATTCTATAGTTAACATATGATAATCTTCTGTTCCTTAGTTATCTTTTTTATTATATTTCCTGTCACGTCTACATGAATCTTTGACCTCTTAATATGGCTTTGCAAATTTCAATGAATATTGGTTGGGTTGTGGAACATGATAGAAACTAACATCTTCCAGAAAGCAGAATAAATTTTAAGAGTAAGCTGGGGAAACTTTGAAGAAATTTTACTTAAAAATTTATAGCACATTTGTCAAATGTTAATGGTGTAAGGACCCTTTTTAAAGAAGAAATTCTTAGGGACCTCTGGGAATGTTTACCGCTTTGAAAAACACTGACTTAAGAAACTAAAATCTTTTATTATAAGAAAGTCTGTTGTTTTTTAATTATCTCTGTCCCCACCAAAAGAGAGTAAAAAAAAAAAATGCCTTTTAAATATTATTATTATCATTAAAACCAAAAAAAATAAAAGCAAATTTCTTTTTTTTTTAACGTTTAATTTTGAGAGAGAGAGAGAGAGAGAGGAAAGAGCACGAGTGAGGAAGGGGCTGAGAGAGGGAGACACAGAATATGAAGCAGACGCCAGGCTTTGAGCTGTTAGCACAGAGCCCGATGTGGGGCTTGAACCCATGAACTGTTAGATCATGAGCTGAGCCGAAGTCAGATGCTTAACTGACTGAGCTGCCCTGGCACCCCAATAAAAACAAATTTCTTATTGAACTTATCACTGAAACCAAAAGAATATGTCTGCAGGACCCAGTTGAGAAATTCTCCTGCTTACATTATATATGAAAAGAACAGAGATTGACCTAAAGAAATGTTATAACAGGTAATTTTATAAGGAATACATGAAAATACCTATTTTCAAAATATGTTTGGAAATGAATTTTGTAAGGCCAAACTTAAAACAAGGTCTTGCACAGAGTAAGTGGTCAATAAAGGGTAATAATAATATCAGGGGGTGCCTGGGTGGCTCAGTCTGTTGAGTGTCCGACTCTTGGTTTCGGTTCAGGTCATGATCTCACGGTTCATGGGTTCAAGCCCTGCGCCCAGCTGGGCATTGACAGTGCAGAGCCTGCTTCAGATTCTCTCTCTTCCTCTCTCTCTGCCCCTCTTCCCTACTCATAAATAAATAAATAAACAAAAAAAAATAACAACAATAATGACAGAGGGTCAATAACAAAGGCAATAATAATTTTAAAATCTGGGTATTTTTAGAAGTAGAGTTTCTTGTATTTGTTAAAATGAAAGCAATGAGATTTGTAATAGTCATAGATATTAACATATGTCCTGGGTGTTCCTTGTCTTTTTTTGGTTTCCCACATATAATAACGTCTAGTTTGTGATTTTTTTGAGGCCAAAACAGAAGTGCTCTCCAGGGCAGCTATGGAGGCGGGGGCCGGGGTGAAGTCTTCCCTCTGGAATCCTTGCTCTCTGACACAGAGAGGGAGCAGGCACTCTGCCACATTCCCTAAGGAGCTAAGAACGCAGGGATCTCAGGGGGGGTTGTTACTTTGAAATGATGCAAGGTTTCCTGCTTTGTCAGAAGCCCGACCAAGGGGGAAATTGAAGGTGCATTATGGAAACCTTCCCTGGAGGCTCCTGCGCTGGCACAGGAAATGACAAGGTTTCAGGAACTCTGTGGTTACTGTAAGGGAATTGGCTTTGGATTTTTATTTCTACATTCTCTGAATTTAGGTGTCTGTTTTACGCTCTGCTCTGCATGCAGGTTCATCTGACAATCCTTTTTCCTCTTTGAAATTGGCTAGCCGCAAATTTTATCAGTGAAATCCAAATTTGAATCTTAAATATAGATATATAGAAAATGCAGCTTTCGATCGTGGCCTTAGATTATGATATAGGTGTGAATTGGAATCTTCATAGGCAAGGTTTAGAAATAGAGTAGCAAATCTCTCTGTGGTAATATGTCAACGGAGCAGAAAATAGGAGCACGTACTGTAGTTTGTAGACCAGTATCCTGTCACAACACTTTTGGGAAATTTGGTTCATATTCTGTCACACATTCTTGAGAACAGTTATGCAATTGCCTCCAAGACGTTGGCTGTTTCAGACAGCCTTTAAAGTTAGGGTCCCTTCTCACCTCTTTATTGGGTGCAAGTAATCTATTTTTATGTGGTGGTAGAGGGTAATATTTCTCCTAAACAAACTTTTGTTTTTATCTTTAAAACTTTTAAAGAATTGAGCTTAAAAAAATAAGACCCTCTGAATGGAAGGGGGCTCACTTTCACCTGTTGCACCCCAAAGTGGAGGTTCTGAGTCGACTCTGGGGTTAGACAACCAGGCTCTGGAGAAGTGACTTAAACTCTCTGCCCATGTTTTCCAATCTGTGAAATGAGGAAACTAGAGCTATTATAAGATTTTAATGAGTTAGAATTTGTCAAGTGCAAAGCATGTGCTAAATACTATATGAGGACTTGTTAAAAAAAAAAAAAAAAAGCAACACCTGGGGCACCCGGGTGGCTCAGTGGTTGAATATCTGACTTTGGCTCAGGTCATGATCTCGCGGTTCGTGAGTTCAAGCCCCACATCGGGCCCCCTGCTGTCAGCACAGAGCCCACTTCATAGCCTCTGTCCCTCTCTCGCTGCTCCTCCCCTACTTGTGCTCTCTCAAAGATAAATAAAACGTTAAAGAAAAAGAGGCAAAACCAAATAATTTTTTGAATGATACAGTCTTTCAGAACTTTGAGGTGTTCGCTTCTGTAAGGAACAATAACAGGTTAGTCTGAATTTGTTCAGTTGTCTGCTCAACAACAGTATCTAGAGATCTGACGCTAAATATGAGCCCTAGTAAAATGGGTGGGAGGGGTGTTTCCTTGTGAGAAACGCAGCCTCAGTACATTACTGAGACTCTCACTGTCAAATATTTTTACCCAAGTGCGATAGAGTGTAGCTCTCTATTTCAGCCCTCTGCTTACAATTCTTTTAGAAATATTTCTGAACGAATGACCAAGACACCACCTTGGACCAAAAGAATCTTGTGTCTTATGGTGACAAATACTCTAACTTGAATGCAGTCCTGATTTGTAACCAATAAAAGGTGAGGCTTCAGTCCCCTAAATCAGTTAATGCTGCCATTCATAAAGGGTAGGGGTATCCTTTTTTTAGAACTTTGCTGGGGAACCAAAAATTTAAAGCTTTTCTCAATGCTTCAGGTGTCTGGATTTATGCAAATAATATCATTATTAGTGTAAACATTTAAAGAGAAAACACTTCTAAGACATTGTCAGTTTTGTCAATTTCTGTATGATTTCTTGTATATTTCCATACCATCTACTGAACCAATTAAATAAGCCCTGAATTTTATTTATCTTTTTAAAATTTTTAAATGTTTTATTCATGCAAGAGAAAGTGCAAGCAGAAGAGGGACAGAGAGAGAAGGGGACATAAGATCCAAAGCAGGCTATGCACTGAGAGCAGCAAGCCCTGCGTGGGACTTAAACTCATGAAGTGAGATCATGACCTGGGCTGAAGTCGGAGGCTCAACTGACTGAGCCACTCAGGTGCCCCAAATAGCCCTGAATTTTAAAGATGTTTTGCTAAAAACAAACAAACAAACAAACCCACAATAAAACCCAACCAACCCAAAATATTTCAAACCATTCATTTTGCCAATACGTAAAGCTTTGGGGACAGTATGTCCTGGTAGTTGAAGACTTGGGCTAAGAGCTAGACGGATGTAGGTTTGAATCCTGGCCTTCCCACTTATTAGTTATACTATCTTGACAAGTTATAAGGCCTCGGTATATATGTAGGTTTGTTCACAGGCCTCGGTTTGTATCTCGCCTTTTAGGCCTGTAAGAAGTAAATCTATTCACAACTATGGAATGTTTAGGACTCTGCTTGGTACAGAGTAATTGCTCAATAGATGTTGTCAGTTACTTGACTGAGAATCTGGCTCCATCGTGAACTGTCATTTCACTCTTTAAAGACCAGACACTCCTAAGAATTAAGTTACCTGGGTTTTTCTCTCTCTTCCTCTATAATGCCATTTTGTCCAGAAATTAGAAAGCCTTGGGGCACCTGTCTGGCTCAGTCAGTAAACCAGGCCACTCTTGATCTTGAAGTCGTGAGTTGGAGCCATATGTTTAAGGGTAGGGTTTACTTAAAAAAAAAAATTAGAGAGCTTTGACATGACTGATACATTTAAATGTGGAATTAGATATTCACACCCAATTCAAGTGTTCATGTCTGCACTTGAAACTAAAACTTGACAATGTGAGGCATGAATACTATGTAATTTGAGTCTATGTGAAATCCAAGGCCTTAAATCTAGAAAAACTATATCAAAGCTGAAGCTCGCTTCACCTAGACTGTTGCTTTCTTAAAGGTAGTATGCCTAGGTATATCTCCAAGGCCTCGTTCAAACCTCTCAAGCAGTAGGTGTTCAATAAATATCGGTAAGGAACAAATGGTTCATGGAGGAGGTTTTTACAAGTAATCCAAGACCATTTGACCTTTATGAAAGTATCTTGTGGATACTTATGTATAGGCATAAGTCAAAGAGGATAAGAAATACTTCCTCTTCTCTTGAAGAAGGGAAATCGAATAACTTTCCAAATAATGATATATGCAACAGTATAAGAAACCTCCCTATTCCATTCCAATATATTAGAGGCATAGGATCAGAGCACTTGAAAGCTGGGAGAGGTGTCCTAGGCCAAAGTCCTCATTTCACAGAGGAGAAAACAGACTTGGAGACTTGCAGTTATATGTCCAAGGTCCCACAGCTGGCTTAAGGGTAAAGACGAGACTGGAAGTCCAGTCTCAGAAACTTCTCACCACACGATCACTTCCACCAGCCTATTGGTAAAACAGTGTCCTGTGCCTTAATCATGTCTCTTAATAGAAAAACGAGGTATAGACAGTGGTGTCAAAGTGGGGTTCTGATCACTGCATTCGTCATTCTTGCAGTGCACAGTTCACAGGCGCAGGTACACAGAAGCTAGCTGCACCTTCGTTTGCATCGCGCAGATGTGAGGATCACGCCAGTAGTGTTGACTTAGCTCCTTTATTTGTATTCATTTATTTATCCAGCAGGGAGAATGGCTGGGGAACGCGCTCTCCGCTGTTAGAGAGGAGGCTGCAAGCCCGCGTTGGCGCCCACGCTCTGCGCATCTTGAGATAACAAGCAGGATCGGAGGTGGGAAAAACAAACAGGGACAGAATGAACGTGTGCACAAAGGGGCTTTGCTAAAAAGTGAGCAGGAGGGTGGGATCAGTGTCCTGGAGGATTTAGAATTTTTATATCGAGACCGAGGTAACCAAATAAAAAGCGAACGCCTCCAGAGACCTGGAAAGTTTGAAGGACATAGTTTGAGGGCGCGAACCCTTGCAGCTAGCGTCGGCGTTCCCCCATCGCCCGCAGGACCGAGACACCCATTCGCCGCCCCACCTCGGGCGCGCAGCAGCCCGGCCGTTCCGGGTGCTCCTCGTCTGCCCCACCACTCACAGCCCAAAGGGAAACGCTGGCTCCGGCGGCGCACGGGGCTCATCCATCAGCCGGGGAGGAAAAGGGGGAGGGGCGGGCGGTGGGAGGAGGAGCTTCGCCGCCGCGCGGAGCCCTCGGTGGGCCGGCGGGGGAGGAGCGCCCTTCCCCCCGCGCGCTGATTGCTGTGGCGTCCTGCCCGGCCCCGCCCGCGTGTGTGTGTAAGAGAGAGCTATAGCCCCGGCTCGGCCCGATGGGGGTAATCGAGGGTTTCGGGGACGCCGAGTGGCGCTTTCCTCTTCCCAGTGAGTGAGGGAGGGCAGCCGGCGGCTCTCGTGCTCGGCCACTTTCCCTGGGCGATTCCCGGAGCTCCCTGCAGGAGGTGAAAGTCCCGGCGGGTCCGGATGGCGTAGTTGCGCCGCGGCGCAGCAGCTGCTGGAGCTCACGGCCGCCGAGAGCTGGGCGGGGAAACTTTCCGCCGCTTTCCTCCAACTTGCGGCGGGTGGATCTCTGCGTGACACCCCGCCTCCGAGGTACGTGCGGGCCCGGCCCCGCGGCGCTGCAGCCCGCGCCGGGACGCCCCTGGCCGAGCCACGAACCCTGCACACGCTCCGGCCTCGGGCTCTGCAGGCTGCGCGGTGCCTGTCGGCGCTGCACGAGGCTCCGTGCCTGTTCGCGGCCGGGGTCGCTCCGGCCGCACGGACCCCTCGGGCTCGGGAGGGCGGCGTGGGTACAGCACTGTTTACGCCCGGAGGAGCCGCGACTCGTGGCCGGCGGTGCGTGGGGAGCGGCCGTCTCGGGTCGCGCGGGCAGCGCTCGCGGCGGAGAGCTGTCCCAGGGAAGGCGTCTCCTCCTCCACGCCTGTCCCCACTCTTCCTCTCCACGGGTGTTTCCGACCCCTGCGGGGCGCGCCGGCCACTTCCCTCTGGGCGCGTGACAGCGGCGGTGGGAAAGGTTTGTTGTGGGTTTGCGCTCATTTGCAGCTGCAGAGGCTGCGCCCTGGGACTCGCTCACCGACGGGAGCTGCGCTCCCCTCGGCCCGCGCCCTCGGGGTTGAGTGAGGGCGGCGCAGGAGCGCTGCAGCCCCGGGCCCCGCAGAGAAGGCAACCCCAGTTAGCAGATGAGCCCCTTACTCAGTTATTTTTGAAGGCTTCTCTTAGCATCTTCATTTGGTTACAACAAACTGGAAATCTTGGCCTGTTGCTACAAAAATCTGCTTGCGGACTTGTTATTAAAGTGGGCATTTACCCCTTTCCAGAATCACGTAGGATGGGGAGTTAGTGTTGTCAAGCGGGAATTACCTTGGCACGGGGGAACTCAATTTAGTGTGGACCAAAAGAGCTGAGAAAAGAAAATCGCTCAATCCCCTTAGCTGTGAAATGGGAATAATAATAGTTCTGGTCTCATAAAGTCTCTGTGAGGATCGAGTGATTAATATGTGTAAATACTAGAACAGTGCCTCGCGCCATGCAAGCGCTACACAGGTGTTAAAGCTGCTTGTCCAGAGCCCGGAGGTGATGGGAAAAGAGCCAAGAGGGTAAAGGATGGTAGGAGTGACAGCCGGAGATGGGGAATCAGGCGTTTTCTGAACATCTCCCTTCTAAGAAAAGTAAGTGAGCGGTTTGGGTGGAAAGAAGCATCTGTAAGTAACAGCGCACGTGCCAAGACCTCTTAATTGTCTGAAATGGTACTTTAAGGTTGCAAACAGTTACTTCGCTGTGAAATCAGCTATTTCTCTCTAGTAATCATAGCTAACGTTTATTGAGCCCAAACAGTGTGTCACTCTCCCGTATGCCTTGAGGAACATTAAACCTCCAGCCAACTTTAGGTAGAAACATGATCCGGCCCATTTTACAGATAAGACTGTAGAGGTTAGTTATTTGCCCAAGTTCACGCATAACTTTCTGTTACATCTGTCTGACTCCAGAGCTAGCCAAGCCAGGGAGAGCGGCAAGTGCAATCAGATTTGTGTGCCATGAGCCAGGCTTCTCCTGTTGTTCAGCTTCCCATTTGAGTTGGACCCGTCTCTTGAAACAGGAATAAGGTATCTGCAATTAATTTAGGTGATATACTTACTGGGATGCCAAATTACAGCTCTGAAACTGGGTCCAAGTAATTAGAAACAGAATCTTGATTTGGATTAATTCATGTGAATACTTACTCTTAATTTCTTTTATTCTCTACACATTGTCAGAGTTTCTTGGCTTCCTTAGGAAACAGCTTGGGGTTGGCACAGGAGGCAGGGAAATAATTCTTACCCCCTTAAGGGCTATTAAAATGAAATTGATTTCATGCCATTGTGTCAGTTAAAGGATGTTGCTCTGTTTCTTGGTGTTCTCTGCTTTTGGCTTTAATTCTGCATTGTTTAGTGTTTCAAGGCTTCAGGATAGTTTCAGCCCTTCAGTTTGTCATTTGTCTACTTTAATTTTTCCTGTTTTGATGGAATCTGACCATTACATGGCAGCTTTGCTTAACAACTGTTGATCCCACCTCATGTTTTTAAATATAAAAATCTCCAACTTATTTTTGAACCCCAGCACTTCAAAGGCAACCCTGGGGGAATTCATTGTTATTTTGACTGGTAGCCAATAGGGGGAGTATAACACACTGTTGATGTCTATCAGGCACTTAAACCAGTTTTTAGGGTATTAAAAATACATTTCAGAAGTGGAAAATGTGGCTTTATCTAGCAAAATCACCAAGTTGCTTTCTGAGTTTACAGTGGAAAACTGGGTTTAATTTCAACTGATTATAGTAAGAATGACCTTGAGGACCAGGCCTATATGTTGGATATATGTCAAGAACTCTCTGGTGGCCGGACAGATATTAAATACACATGCATGTAGTTTTTTCCATTCGTTTCCCCTAAGAAGTGTATGTAAGATCATTTTGTGTAATTTGAATAATATTTCAAGTTATCCAGAAGAACTGGGAGTCCAGAGAGATCCTTTTGTAATGAGCCTCATTTGTCTTTTGTGGAAAATTGGATGTACTGAATTTGTTTTCGGGGAGGTCGGTACCCTCACAGTCCTGTCATTTTCATTCTTCATTAACATCTTCCAAGTGTAAGACAGTGAGAGATTGTTAACCTGAGTAGCAGCAATTCTAGGCCTTCTTCAGAGGCTTATATTTTAGTCTATAGTAATAGTTCAGAAGCATCATATTTGTCTCGTAGAGGTGTGATGTGTCTATAGACACTCATTCTTCTAGATAAAATATAAACATTATTTAAGAATTAACATACCTGGGGCACCTGGGTCACTCAGTGGGTTAATCGTTGGACTTTGGCTCAGATCATGATCTCACTGTTGCTGAGTTCAAGCCCTGCATCCTGCTCTATGCTGGTGATGCAGAGCCTGCTTGGGGTTCTCGAACTCTCCTCTCTCTGTGCCCTTCCCCCTCTCGTGCTTTCTCTTTCAAAATAAATTTAAAAAAACTTAAAAAAAGACTTAACATGCTTGGAAAAACAGTTTAACAGTTTAACAGAGTTTTCAATCTTTGCCTGCAGGTTCGTAGGCTAGTTTCCCTTCTTTCTTCGTCTTCGTCTTCTTCTTCTTCCTCCCCTTCCCCTTCCCCCTTCCCCGTCTCCTTCTTTTTGGTTTATTTATTTATTTTGAGAGAGAGTGTGGGATCAGGGGAGCGGCAGAAAGGGAGGGAGAGAGCGAGAAGAGCCTGATGTGGGCCAGTCCCATGACTGTGAGATCATGACCTGAGCTGAAATCAAGAGTCGGATGGATGTTCAGCTGACTGAGCCACCCAGGTGCCCCAGCTAGTTTCTGTGTATTACGTATGTTTGACTTTATTTCATTTAGCAAGTTAGGGTCACATAGATAGTTGAAAAAAAAATCACTTTAAAATTTAGTCTCTCAAAATCTCAGTATTGCAAAAGCTACTTCAGATTAGCATTTTATTTAGGATTTAACTTAGTCTTCCATGCTCTCATGTAGTTTATACTCCCTTCAGCAAACATTTTTTAACCCCCTTACTCCTAACCGACTTCTGGCCCCTGGTCCTGGAGTTTGGCAAACTAGCTGTCCTCTTTCAAGCTTCTGATAGCAGGGGGCCAAGAAGCCTTAAGACTTCCGAAGCTTTGTCTGGGAAAGCCTTTATTATTATAGATTGACAAAATTGGTTAACTTAAAGGAGGGGATTGTCCAATTCTTTTTAAGACTCAAAGGAATTAGGGGTGCCTGGGTGGCTCATTCAGTTGAGTGTCTGACTCTTGGTTTCAGCTTAGGTCCTGATCTCATGGTTCTTGGGTTTGTGCTGACAGTGAGCAGCCTGCTTGGGATTCTCTCCGTCCTCTCTCTCTCAAAAATAAATCAATAAACTTAAAAAAAAAAAAAAGACTCAGAGCAATTAATCTTTCTTTTTGCATGCAAACTTAGTTGTAGCTTGTAAAAGTCAGGTGAGTTTCCTGAAGGGAGAATCTGGGCCTACAGCGCTCAGGGAACTCAAAGTATCCTTTTGAGTATGGTATTAAGAAGGTGATCACTACTGACTTCTATAGTACCTAAGTGATCACCAATTTCCTGGGATCAAAATCTGTGGAAAGTTCTGACTTTACCTTTCAGGCTTAACAGAATAGTTAGAATTCAGGCTGACAAGGATTAACATTGCTGTAATATTTTTCTGGATGAATTTGCCGTCATCAATTTGAATTATCCCTATATACTCTGTCTTGAAATGTTTTTATTCTTTCCTTTGTTGCTTTTGGACAAAAACTAATTATAATTGTCAGGTTCATTAGTTAAGGAGGACAGTCTTCCCTTTTTTTTTCCTTTTCCCTTTCTTTTGCTCCTAACAGCTATTTGGAAAACGATTTTATTTTATTCTGTATATTGGAACATTCTCTTTGTCTTTTTTTAACTTGAAATTTTGAAACCCCAAAAATATTAACTGTTTTTTTGAAATTTGTGTAACTCAAGTAAGTAAATATTTTTAGGGATCTTTAACTGTCAGTAACCTTGTATCACCTGTAGCAATATGGACAGTTTGGAATGGAAAAAAGTAATTCGAGGTTATATGAAAAACTAGCCTTTCACAAATTAACAGTTAGCTTTTAACAGTTTCAGTGAGAGCTGCCGTGGCTGGAAGAAAATTACTGCCCCAAGATCCATGGTAGTAATTTCTCTGGTTCCACATCTTCAGAGTTAACACTTGGAATGATACAACATTGTCTCTTTGTAGCATTTCATAAAACACAAGCTATTGCTAATCTGTTTGGTTTCCAGTCAAGCTGAAATAACACAGTTTGGAAGGACTTTATAAAAAAATGATCTAGATCCATTTCCTGGGCTCTGTCCGTTTCTGTACCTTTTTGAAATAGAACATTTGTTTGTTAACTGACATTGAGCTTTATTTTCTGTGTTTGCAAAGCCCTTGCTTAAGAGTTAGGACAGATTTCCAAGCAGTTTTCCTTCTTTGAGTTTTCCTTCTTTATCCCAACCAAGATGTGTGTAATATTTAGTGTTTGAAACAACGTTTGTAAAAATTCTGCATGAGGCCACTCTCATTTGGACTTGACACTTTTTTTTTATTCTTTAGTTTCCTAGGCCAACCGTCAAGACTTATAGAAGGACAGCTAAGGGCATCTTTACAAGGGCTGGTACGTTTTTAAATTGAAATTCTTATTGAAGGTCTGAAATAAGAGCCCTAGAGTCTTGCCCTTAGGCCATCCCGATATCTCCTGCTTAAGATAATTATAGGGAAAAAAAAATTAACACTAGTGTCTGTGCCGAAAGCTTCCTCAAGTCTGGGAAGAGGACTCTGAATGAGAGCAGAGCATGGCAAAATTCATTTTTAGGATTGACTGATAAGTTGTTGCCACAATAATAATTTAAAATAAAATCTAAAATGCTGGCTCTATCGATATGAAAAAGGATGGTAATACAGAGGCATATACTCTCCGTATCTCTTGGCTGGACTCCAGGGGAAAGGGGGTTCGAGGAGGGTGTTGTTTGCGGAGGAAGAAGCACCTGCTTGTTAGTCCTTCCAAGTACATAATTCATTTCCCTGGTACACGCTGAAGGTCAGGATTTTGTGTGAAATTGCAGACGGAACATTTGTAAAAACACATTTAAGTTGATTAGTCCTTGAAAAAATGATCTTTAGTAAACAGTCTTTGCAGATACTAGTCCTTGAGCTTTCCCGTTGATTGGATTGCCCTGTGAGAGAAGGGCCGCACTTTGACAGGTGTGATGACTAACCACCGCGGATGGGTAAGCCCACCAAATGGACCAGGTGGGCAGTCTAGCACAACTTCAGATTTCTTTTTTTATTCTTTTTTTTTAATTTTTTTTTTAGCGTTTATTTATTTTTGAGAGACATAGAGACAGAGTATGAGCAGGGGAAGGGCACAGAGAGAGGGAGGTACAGAATCTGAAGCAGGCTCCAGGCCCTGAGCCGCCAGCACAGAGCCCGACGTGGGGCTCGAACTCACAGACCGTGAGATCATGACCTGAGCCAAAGTCAGCCGCTCAACTAACTGAGCCACCCAGGTGCCCCACTTTTTTTTATTCTTACTTACTGTTTTATTAATGGAAACTTGATGAATACTTAATTTCAATTTGGTATATGAAAAGATTCCCTTTTGAGAGTATAATTCTATTAGCATTTTTAGTGATTTATGTGTTTTAACAGTATGAAATTGGTCATTGGGTGCAAAAATACACTGGTGTCTTATTTGCAAATTTTATTTCATAATTCACTGAGTGATGATTGCTGGAGCAGAATGTGGCTTTTCTCCCCTATAATTGGAAGGTTATTTTAGGTGAAATTCTTAGATTCCAATGTGATACCCAAGTACTTTTGTGTGGTATTGCCTGTGTTGTTACAAGTGATCTCTTTTCTGTTTTTCCTTAAAACGTACTCAAACACAAAACTCTCTTCTGAATGTCCATAAAGAGTAAATGTCTCCTTTTGTTATATTAGACTTTGTGCAGTTGGCCGGCAAATTAACTTCAACTTTGAGGGAAAGCACCATTGACTCATTACATACATTTTGCATTATTACTTTGTAAGGTCTTCCCTATGTGTGTGGGAGAAGTTTCTGATCTTCTGAGTTGGCATGCATACTATAGCTGGTCTCTCTCTTGTTGTCAAAGCCTTTCTGAGCAGACATTCCTTAGTTTTCTTGTTGTTTATAGAGATTGTTACCTGTCATGTATTCATAATATACCATCTGAGTCATGAAAAAAATATTTAACATAACAACCAACTTTGCGAAGGCACTCCTGTCTTTTTCTTTTGAATCCATCGTACTCCTCCATGACAATTGTTGTATAAACCATTGGCTGCATCCTGTTTTTGGAGCCTGAGGAAAGATAACCTACTTTGTACATTTCATTTTTTTTTCTTTATATTTATGCTTTTTTCAGTTTGTGGCGTCTTTATTTCATTCTGAGAGTGGTTGCTTTCTAAGATATTCAAGATTTTAATTTCATTCAGTGTGTGGGCAAACAAGGAGTTTGCTGTAGAACCAGTCCTACTAAATTCTTTTTTTCTTTTAATTTTTTTTAATGTTTATTTATCTTTTAGAGGGAGAGACAGAGCATGAGTTGGAGAAGGGCAGAGAGAGAGCGAGAGAGAGGGAGACCCAGAATTGGGAACAGGGTCTGAGCTGTCAGCACAGAAACCGACATGGGGCTCGAACTTGGGAACAGCGAGGTCATGACCTGAGCCAAAGTCGGACACTCAATCGACTGAGCCACCCAGGCGCCCCATAAATTCTTAAAAATAGTTCCAGAAGCTATCCCATTTAGACACCTTGCTGAGTGTAGGGCTTTTGGTAAAGTTTAAATGGGAGATAGCCGAACACAAAGCAGGATCCTGTTTAGTTTAACCAGGTAGAAAAGGGAAGGTAGCATCTAATTCATTAGAACAAAATTCACTTTTGTATAATAATGAGGGATTTAAGTGTTTTCTTTGGAATCAATATATATTTTTAAGTAGGTATATAGGTAAAAAGGTTTGCAAAAGAAACCTTGCTAACGCTGGGGTTCTGGAGTTGGCAACTCCTATAACCCCAAAGATCCTGTTCTCTGAAGCCAGGAAAAAGCAGTCTGTTTCCAATTATATGTCACAAAAATAGGGAAATTAAGCCAAGAAAAATGATCATTTGGGGGTTGGGTTGCTTTTTTGTAGAGAGTAAAGGAGGAAAGACTATAGATGAACATTTAAAAAAATCTGTTAGTCTTTCTGGTTAGCTTTCAGAATTTTCTCAAGTGTTCTATATTGGAAGTGAAGAATAATTTGGGGATTAAAGATTCCTCCTTCTGTTCCTTTTTGTTTCTCACAGAGCAAACGGAAGCCTAGTCAGGCAGCTTCTGCTGACACTAAGGGGTTTGGTCCCAGTGTTCTGGGACCTGGCTGGTATTTTTAGTAAAACCTTTTCCAGGCTGAATGGTGCCACGTTCTGGGCTCCCAGCATCATACCCAGGTAGTTGGTGCTGTGGCTATTGGTACGCGTTTTACCACGCTTGACTGGGAGTATGGTCCCGGTGCCGAGCAGTGTTCTGCTGGTGAAGAAAGGCCGGGGATGCTGGTGTGAGAAGCCTGGCTGGAAGCTGGATGGTGTGTGGGTGCACATAGTGTCCTCAGCCCTTGTCAGAAGCACCTAGCCTTTCTGAGTGCCTGTGGCTAGTTTCAGGATTAGTGGTCCTGTGAGACCCAGATGTTAACTAAGAAATCTCCTTTCTGCCCCCAGAAGATCACCCCCAGCAGATCTTAGTTCCTGTTTCTCATACCTTACACCTCCACAGAGTGTTGAATAAAACTTTCCTAATGGTACAGAATCTTTGGTAACAACATAGTTTGTCCGGGCAAGTGGCGTTTGGCCATTGGCTCATTTTTTCTCACCTCCCATTGAAGTCCCCGGCCTGTTGCAGGCAGGTCCCACACCCACCATGCCAAGACAAGGTGCTAGAAAAGGTGCAAAGTGCGAAACTTGTGCTTGCTTTCAGTCGGCATCTGCGCCGTCCTCTCTCTGGGGCCTTTGCTGCTTAACTCTTGTCTTTGCCCCACCTTTTATCATCTTAGTTTCCTGGGAGCTGCTGCTTCTGGTTTTCCCCTTACCTTCTCCATCTCTGTTCAGGTTGCCTTTCCAGTGCTTGATTCCTGTGTGTTGGCATTCTCCAAGATACATTGTCCCTTTCCCTTCTCTTCTCAGTTTGTATATAGTTGCTCATATTTCCATGCCTCGATGGCGACGTCTCTGCCAGTAACTTCCAGTTGTATCTTTCATACCCTTATTTCCAGCAGCTACCTGGTTGTTCTGTACGTCTTTCTGTTAAAACCAAGTCCCAGACCCAACCCACTCTTTCTCTGTGGTCTCCAATCTCAATCTTATTTCCCATGTCAGTAACTGGCACCAGTTACCAGGCTAGGAGCCTCGGGCACTCTAAACTTCCTTCCGCTTACTTCCCTGAGCCGAGTGACACCAGTCACGTGTGGCTTACCTTTAGCAGCTCTCAGTTGACATTTTCTTCTCCCTTTCCAAACGTCATCTCAGCTGCACTACTGCAGCGGTCTTCCAGTTGGTTTTCCTGGCCTCAGCATCTCTGTCTCCAACTGTGTATTCATTTTGGTTGGTACCTTCTAAGACACAGATCTGTGTTTTCATTTCTCGCATTTTATTTTATTTTTTAAGTTTATTAATTTTGAGAGAGATTGAGAGAGAAAGCACCTGGGCACGTGCAAGAGCTAGAGAGGGGTGGAAAGCGAGGGAGAGGGACAGAATCCCCCCAGGCTCTGTGCTGTCAGTGCTGATCCCATTGCGGGGTTCAGTCTCACCAACTGTGAGATCACGTCCTGAGCCGAAATCAAGCGTGGGATGTTTAACTGACTGAGCCACCCAGACATCCTATTTTTTCTTGCATTTTAATGTTTTTTTTTTTTTAACTTATTTTTGAGAGAGAGAGAGAGAGAGAGAGCATGAGCAGGGGAGGGGGAGAGAGAGAGAGAGGGGGACACAGAATCCAAAGCAGGCTCCAGTCTCCAAGTTCTCAGCACAGAGCCCAATGTGGGGCTCGAACTCAGGAACTGGGAGATCATGACCTGAGCTGAAGTCGGACACTCAACCGACGGAGCCACCCAGGCACCCCTTTTCTTGCACTTTAAAAGTCACTGCTCTTCCGTCATCCTTGGTGTAAGATGTCTGGTTATTAACAATGTAGCCTCAATGTACTTTTTCAAGCCATTTCTCCTACTTCTCCCTAAGCCTCTCTCTGCCCGCACCAGAGTCCTTACGGATGCCAGGGCATGCGCGGTGCTCTCTTGCTCCTTTGCTTTTGTACTTATCTCTCCTCCAGCATATCCTCCCTCTCTTTCTCTGGGGGTCTCCTGCTTACTCATCCAGGCTCCCTCTCTGTGTTGTCAGCATCTGCAGTGAAGCTACACGTGGCTCTTCCTGGCGGGTGCTTGGTTGCATCTTCCCTTAATTTATTTTACAGCACTTTTGCTACTTCTAGAGAACTTATTTTCTTTCTCTGCCAGATTGCGGACTTTCCTAGAGCATTATCGAGTCTCATCATCTTTGTATCCTGGGAGCGTGGCACGGACTTGGTATATAATATACATTATATTGAATTCTTCACATTGAACTCTTCAACTCAGTTCTACCTCAGTTAGAGGTTTGGGGAGAGGCAAAGCTTACAGCGGATATGAACTGTAACCATACAGAAAACGCAAAGGAAATAAACTCAAATCACAGAATTCAGGGTTAGCATGGGGGTTAGAAATAATCCTCTTTAATTCTCTTTAAAGATGAGAACAGGGAGGTTAGGTGCCCTGCCCAGGATCGCACAGCTGGGGCATTGTGCTTCCTTTTTTATTTCTCTCCAATGTATTCCACCCAACAGCCAGAATGGCCCTGATGAAGCTTAAGTCAGATCCTGTTATTCCTCTGCTTAAAACACGAACATGTTCCTGTCTTAGAGTTAAAGCCAGAGTCTTTACAATGATCTGGAAAGCCCCACTCAACCAACCATCACTCCCTCGCCCGTTATTGTTTTGACCCCACTGCTGTGCACTCTGGTTCACTCACTGTGCTCCAGCTGCCTGGGCTGCTTGCTGTTTCCTAACCATGCCAGACATGCTGTCTCAGGACCTTTGCATGTGCTCTTCACTTTGCTTAGAATGTCTTTGTCTCCGATGTCCACAGAGTTCACTGCCTGTAAGTCCTTACCCCAAAGTAACAAACCAAACCCAAAACCCCAAATATTTCCTTTCCTTCTTCTCTGCTTTGTTTTCTTAGCATTTATCTCTCATATACAGTTATATCTTTTATTTATAATTTGTCTCCTCTGGCTGGAAGGTAAGCTCCATGAGGGCAGGGATTTTTGGAAGTTTTGTTGTGTATTGAATCCCTGTACCTGGAACAGTGCTGACGTGGAGTAAGCACTTGATAAATATTTGTTAGATGAATAAATGAATGAGGAGATTTTGTGGATTTCTTATAGCCCCAGTTAAATGTACACTTAAGGCATTTCAAAGGGAAAACTATCAGATCTATCTAGGAGGAGGAGAATCTGATGTTTAAAACGCCTCATTCAAGACCTGTCATACTAGAACATTGACCTCTTTTTAATTGACTGAAAACAGCAGTCACGGGCTCTCCCCAGCGTTACAAGTGGTTTGGGAAGACTCCCAGTTTACCTCTCACAGGCTTGGGCTTGCTGTGGTTTCTCTCTGCCTGTGATTTGCCCTTTAACCCATTGGGCTGCACAGATGAAAAGTAAACACAGCATTAAAGAAAAGAGCAGGGGGGAGGGTACAGGGCAGAGGAGCAGAATTTCCCTGCGGCCCTGACATCTTCCGTTGGCTCGGGGCCCATCCACAGGGCCACTCACCGGACCTTCCTGAGTTGCTTTGGGGTACGCTCTAAGGAATAGTCTGGAGACGGCCAGATGACTCTTGAATTTGCTTTGATGTTCTAATTTCTTTGAAAAGAAAGTTAAGTTTAGGCCAAAAGGACAATGGAGAAAGGTTTTTTTTTTTTTTTAAATTAAGTTACTGTCTTTGTTTTGAAGAGAAATTTTGACCCTTCTCAAGACAGGATTTCAGCAGAAATTACCACCTGCTTCTGTCAGCGGTGCTAGTGAGAGTGAAGACTGGTGGGATCTGTTTTATGAAACTAGTGACTAAAATCCAAGGGACAGCAAATTACAGTTCTGAAGAAGCATCTGATTCTTTGAGGGGGTTGCGTTGAATGAAGAGTAATTTGTATTAGTGTAACAGTGATGTTAGAGTGATCTGCCTCCTGTTCTTTTTTTTTTAAGTTTATTTATTTGTTTTTGAGAGAGAGAGAGAGTGTGTACATGTAGGGGATGAGCAGAGAGAGAGAAAGAATCACAAGCAGGCTCTGTACTGTCAGTGATGAGCCCGTTGTGGGGCTCAAACTCATGAACCGTGAGGTCATGACTCACTAACTGTGAGATCCTGACCTGAGCTGAAATCAAGAGTCCGAGGATCAGCCGTCAGTGGATCAACCGATCAGCTGACTTGAGTCCCCCAGGTGCCCCTCCTAATCTTTTTGTGATGACATCAGTATGGTTCCCACAGAGTCTTCATCAGGACAGGAAGCCCAGCTAAGGAAGTCAAAGGCTTAGGAGGAAGTTATTGGCTATGTACAAAACTAACAGCATAATTTAACCCTTGGATTCAAAACTACCAAATTGAAAATAAATTGTCTTGAATGGAGATGTTATCAGTGACCTGGTTAAAAGTCATAACTACCATTTCCCGAACTCTGGAAACATACCAGGTATTAGGTGCTTTGCATGTTATTAATTTACTTAATTCTAACAACAGCCCCCTTAGGAAAATAGATTCATTATTTCTATGTTATAGATGAGACTTGGAGGTATTTAGTGAGTTGCCCCCAGTTCTGCTGCTGGGAAGAGGCAGGGCAGGGATTTGAACCCAGACAGGCGCGGTGGGAGGCCCCGAACACTTGGCACTGTGCTGTATGTACCCTGCTCCAGCGGCACGTCCGTTTACTAACTGCACTGTCTGTGATGCTTTTCTTTCAGATACTGTCATAGCGCTGTCTTGCTCTGTCACAGCTCTGTGCCTGTCCTCAAAAGTCATCTCATCTGAGAGGTCCTCTAAAAAGATTTCTGGTGACCACTTGCTATGTGTGTGGGGGGCTGTCTTCCCACACACCACCAATTCTGACACTGTTTACTCTCCACCTGGAGAGAGAACGTTTGATTCCGCAGTCCATAAGACTGCCCTTTGCATGAACGGTCACAAGCCCAGGCTAGGTTGGAGGTTCCCACAACCTCCTCCTTGGGTTTGATTCATTTACTAGAGCTGCTCACAGAACTCAGAAAAACATTTTACTTACTAGATTTCTGGTGTATTGTAAAAGGCTGTAAGTCGCCTTACTCGTGTAAGTCTCCCAGACTTACTCGTGTAAGTCTCCCAGGCGGGAGTGATACACAGGGCAAGGTTTGGTAAAAGGGTATGTGGCTTCCATGTTCCCTGGGCAAGGCACTCTCCCCAGTCTCCAAACCCCATCCTTTTGGATTTTTACAGAGGCTCTGTTACATAGGCATGATTGATTAAACTTTTGGCGACTGGCAGGTGAGTCAACCTCCAGCCCCTCTCTGAAAAAGAACTGAAAGTTTCAACCCCCCCAGTGACCGTTGGTTCTCCTGGTAAGCAGCCCCCATCCTGAGGTGGGGTCCAGAAGTCACCTCATTAACACAACAAAAGACACCTTTATCCTTGTCATCACTTAGGAACTTCCAAGGATTTTAGCAACTTCATGCCAGAAACGGAGACTAAAACCAAATGTATATTTCTCACTGTAAATCACAGTATCACAACTTCTGTGACCACCCTGTGTCTAAAATAATACCCCTCCTCTCTCTCAGCACTCTTTCTCCTTAACCTGCTTTGTTTTTCTTTCATAGGACTTCCATCACTTGACACATTACAGATTTGTTGTCTTTCTCCTCCACAAGAAGGCAAACTCCATGAAAACAGTGCCATGTTTAGTTCACTGCCGTGTCCCCAGCTTCCTGAACTAGTGCCTGGCACGTAGTAGGTGCTAATAAATGTGTATTGAGCGAATGAATGAAGTGAAATAAAACCGCCCATTGAGCGTTGCCTCTCTGGTTTCATGGGTCAGATGGAATCAGATTGCCCGCTGCAGGGCAGGGCCCGGCTGGCACCCGTAGAGGAGGCGTTCCCATTTGCACTGCTAAGAGAGTCAGACAAACCTGGGCTCAAAATCTGGCGCCGGGACTTAGGAGCTGGGGACGCTGGGGCTGTTGAGCCTCTAGAAGCCTCACTTTTCTCACTACGAAGTAGTATTCTTGGGTCGTTGAGAGGATGAAATGAGAAATTGTGAAAAACACGGTCCGTGCTCAGTAGGTGGTAGCTGAGATATTTTGTGGGGTTGGAAGAGGAAAGCAGGGTGTTAGCCTCTAACAGGAAGGGGAACGTGGAGTAAAAACGTGAACAGCCGCAGAATAATTACAAAGCAGCGTGCGCTAAGTCTTGGCTGTGCTACCAACTAGCTGTGTAGCGGCGGGCCAGTCCCCCAGCCTTTCTAATTCCCGGTTTGCTAATCTGTGAAATCGGAGGGCTAGAGTAGATGTTATCTGTTTCTAACATTCTGGGTTGGAGATAACATGGAACAAATTATCCACAAAATGTTAAGGACACTGTGTTCACAGTGGGATGGGATTCATCAGCGTGGTTTTTGGAATGAGGCGAGGGGGATGAGTGGAGTTCTTGGAGTTTTAGGAATAGAGTAAGAATGGTGGTTTTTGATAAATTGGGCAGGTCTGACAATTCAGGTTTTGCGTGTGCCTACACTGCTCGGAAAATAATGATTTAAATATTTTGTTGTTGTTGTTGAGGGGTGCCTGAGTGGCTCATTCGGTTAAACATCTGACTCTTGATTTTGGCTCCGGTCAGGATCTCATGGTTTGTGGGATTGAACCTTGCTAGTGGCGGCTCTGTGCTGACTGTGGATTGGGATTCTCTCCCTCCCTCTCTCTCTCTGCCCCTCTCCCACTCACATGCTCGCACTGACTCTCTCTCTCTCTCAAAATAAATAACCTTAAATATTTTTGTTTATATAAGCTGTGTATTAAAAATAGCTGGTATAGTATTAGTATCTTATTTACACTTAGGTTGTCAAATTGAATGTTTTTCTTGGCTAATACTTTTCCAGTTTTGTTAAGTCATTCATACTAGCCATTACATGACCATGTATTTCAAATTTCCACAAGTGTGTTTGAAGTCTCATTTTATAGGAAGGATTCAGGATTAGTTGTTAGTACATATGAGGACCGTTGTAAGTAAGGTATAGAATAAAAGATTTTCTTGTTTAATTTCTTCATATGAGAGATGAAGAAATTAAAGCCCAGAATGGAGTGGCTTGTCTGAGCTTGTAAAACATGTTGATGCCAGAACTCCTGTCTTTCCTGTTCCTTCGAAGCTGCCTGAGATATAGGTTCTTTTTTATACACAGCTCTTATTTGCATTTATTATTGAGAAATGTTTTGATAATTCACTATCCTTCCATCCTCTTAACTGTAATGTACAGAACTGTGTTTGATGCTTGCTCCCATTCTGGTACCTTCATTAGATGCCTACTACATGCCAAGTAGATAGACTCTACTACTACCGGGGAGACGGCAGTCCTTCTTTCTGCAGTGAACAGATGTAAGGAAGCCATGCCTGGAAGGAAATAATCACATAAACATCTGTCTGCAGAGTGGACTTGAACTACATTCCAGGTGTCTAAGTGTAACTTCGTCGGAGGGAATAATAGGAGGCTTCCTTAAAGAAGTAAGTCTTATACACAGAGTTGAAACCTGAAGATGTTAGTAAGTGGCCATATTAGGGAGACTAGAGAGGGTCACTGAATTCTGACAGAGTTGAAACATTGCTTCTGAAAGCAAGGGCTTGGCCCTTGCGTGGGACTGAATTGAGGCAGGTGTGGCTGGAGCAAGCAGAGGATGAGGTCAGACTAAATAGGCAACATCCAGCCGTCATGGGAAGGGTTTTGGTCTTTGTCCCTGACAGCAGTGGGTGACCGCTGAAGGATTTTAATTTCTAATGTTTCACATGCCTCAGCTGCCGAGCCCTTTCTATGCCAAATAATCAGTTAAATAATTGAAATGTTGTCTATTAAGGGGTTACCCCCATTTAAGAGAAATAATGTTTTATTGGAAGTCAGCGAAAGGAAGGGAAAAAAATGTGCTAAATTGTGATTAGCAGACTAGAATAGTCTATTGCTGAAGTATTTATTCTGAATTCGTTTATTTGCAGAATCCCTGGGAATATAAATAAACATGTGAATTAAATATTTTAGTAAATTCCTAAATTACAAAATAGTCTAATGGAGGTCTAGTAGATGTAGCTTCCCCAAAGGTTTTTTTTTTTTAATGGCCCAGTGCTTGGATGGCTGGTGTCCTGATCCTCAGATGTGCTGACTTTTGCTGGAATAATTGCAGCTTCGTGATTCAGTAGGCCCTTTTGGTGATAGCTGATTCCCCACTCCAGGCAGCTTGGTGGGTGGCTTGGCCAGCAGGAGTTCCTCAGCCTCCGGCTAAACCCCTGAAGCTAAATTGGGAGTTATAAGGTAGAACTGAGGAGGGCCACGCAGCCAGATCCGGAAACTTCCACCAAAGTCGTTGAGGCAGCCGCTTTAGCACCCTTTCAGAGCAGCTTTGCAGTATTCTGACTGTCTTTAGGACTCATATCTTGTATTGAGTTTGGAGTCATCGTTTCTTGGTAATGGAGACATTTTTTGAGATTCTAGACAATGAAGTTTAAAATTAATAACATTTTTGGTATACACTGTATTATCTCACTACTAGTAGTTTGCTTGTTTTTTTTGTTTGTTTTTTTGTTTTTTTAAAGTCTAGGGGTATTTTAACCATAAAAACTTCAATGACTACTATTTAAAAAAAGTTTTTTTAAATGTTTATTTATTTTTGAAAGAGAGAGAGACTGTGAGCGGGTGAGGGACAGAGAGAGAGGGAAACACAGAATCTGAAGCAGGCTCCAGGGTCTGAGCTGTTAGCACAGGGCTGGACGCCCTATGCGGGGCTCAGACTCACGGACCGCAAGATCATGACTTGAGCTGAAGTCGGACACTTAACTGACTAAGCCACCCAGGCGTCCCATGTATATATACATATATATACATATATATATGCATATATATATATATTTTAATGTACTATGTGGGCTAGGTATTGTTTTAGGTACCATGCCAATATTCTATCTCATGTATTACAATCAGAATGTCATTAACATTTTATAGATAAGGGAGTGGTAGAGGCTGTCCAGTGTAACGTGTCTGGGTAAGCCAGACTTGGAATCCCCGAGTATAGTTCTTTATTAATTAGTTTAAAGTTATAAGCAACAGATATTTTTGAATGCAAAAATATGAAATGTGAAGATAGTCCTTGATATGTTGCAAGGGTGGATAAAAAAATCCGTCCTTTGTGAATTTGAATAAAACGTGGTCTTTCACAACAGTGCGAAGCGGATCCATGCCCAGCCTCCCCTTTCTGCTTTCTTTTGCTTGGGCAGTGAGGTCTGTTGTGCTTGGGACTGGCTGAAGGTCAGCCCTAAGGAAACTAAGGATTCTGGGGCCAGAGATGTGTGGGTCAGAGTCTCAGTCAGGAATGAGGGTGGGCCAGGCCGCTGGAGGTGCCGGGGAGAGTAGAGTCCAGCTTCGCTGCACGTCTTGTAACCTCTGTGCCTCCTGCCTCCCTTCCCGGTGGGTCTTCAGGTGGAATTTCTTCCCACATGGAAGGTAGTTCAAAAGTAATTCTTCTTTTTTTCCTGCCACTGGCAGCCGCAGAATGTTAGGTCTTTAATCTTAGGCCTCAGGATTCATTCTCTTTGGTAGCAATAGCCTGCTGTGACAAATAATGATAGCTCTCATGCTGTTACCTGTACAATCTTAGTTGATTCTTGCCATGACCCTGTGAGGTAGGGAAGGTTAGTTTCTTCTTAAAAATGAAGAAACTAACCTTCTCCAGGTTAGTCTCCATTCTGATTTTCTTGTGTGATCTGCTTCTAAGAGTCTTTTTTTTTTTTTTAAATATTTTATTTTATCTTATGTTTTTAATGTTTAGTTTTGAGAGAGTGAGAGCATGAGCAGGGGAGGGACAGAGAGAGGGGGACAGAGGAGTCGAAGCAGGCTCTGTGCTGACAGCAGCAAGCCTGATGCAGGGCTCGAACCTAGGAACCGTGAGATCATGACCTGAGCCGAAATTAGACACTCAACCAACTGAGCCACCAGGTGCCCCAAGATTTTACTTTTAATAACTTCTGTGCCCAGCATGGGGCTCAAGCTTACAACTGCAGGATCAAGAGTTGCATGCTCTACCAGCCGAGCCAGCCAGGCGCCTCTCTGCTCTGAGAGTCTCGCTGGATCTTCCATCCACTCTTGGGCTCCCTTCAGTGTGTTCTCAATAGGGTACTCCAGAAAAATCTTTATTTATTTATATATTTTTTCCTATTATATTGAGATATAATTGATATAACGTTGTGTAAGTTTAGGGTGTGAAACATAATGATATGTGTGTATATATAGCAAAATGATGACCACAATAAGTTTACTTAACATCCATCACCTCACTTAGTCACAGATTTTTAAAAAAAAAATTTTTTTTTAATGTTTATTTATTTTTGAGAGACATAGAGACAGAGCGTGAGCAGGGGAAGGGCAGAGAGAGAGGGAGACACAGAATCTGAAGCAGGCTCCAGGCTCCAAGCCGTCAGCACAGAGCCCGACGCGGGGCTCGAACTCACAGACCATGAGATCATGACCTGAGCTAAAGTCGGCCGCTTAACCGACTGAGCCACCCAGGCGCCCCAGATTTTTTTTCTTGTGTTGAAAACTTTTAAGATTTACTCTCTTTAGCAACTTTCAAATATATAATACAGTATTGTTAACATATAGTCATCATGTTGTATATTACGTCCCCAGAACTTAATTTATCTTATAACTGGAAGACCTTTCGATCACCTTCCCCCGCTTCCCCCACCCCTTACCTCAGCCAGCTATCAGTCTGTTCTCTGTTGCTGTGAATTCAGTTTTTAGATTCCATGTGTAAGTGAGCTCATAGACTGTCATATGAAATATCTGAGTTATTTCACTTAGCATAATGCCCACAAAGTCCTTACATGTTGTCGCAAATGCACGATTTCTGTTTTCTTTCTTTCCTTTTTTGTGGCTGAATAGTGTTCCATTGTGTCTATATACTGCATTTTTTAAAAATCCATTTACCTGCTGATGGACATGTAGGTTGTTTCCAGGGTCTTGACTATTTTAAATAATACTGCAGTGGACATCGGGGTGCAGATATCTCTTTAGCATAGTGATTTCATTTCCTTTGGATGTATATCCAGAAGCGGAGTTGCTAGATCATATATGGTAGTTCTATTTTTAATTTTTTGAGGAATCTCTATACTGATTTCCATAATCTCTGTACCAGGAAATCTTTTTTTAAAATTTTATTCCAGAGACAGAGAGAGCATGAGCAGGGGAGAGGGACAGAGGAAGAAAGAGCCATCTTAAGCAGGCTCCATGCTCAGAGTGGAGCCCAACATGTGGCTAGACCTGAGCTGAAATCAAGAGTCGGACACTCAACCAACTAAGCCACTCAGGCCCCCCCCCACTTTTTTTATAAAGTAAACTCTATGCCTAATGTGGGGCTTGAATTCACGCTCCTAAGATAAGAGTTACAAGCTCTACCAGCTGAGCCAGCCAGGCCCCCCTTTACTGGGGAAATCTTAACCCGATGGAACACACCTCTTCCCTGCTTAAGCCCTTTCTTGAACCTTATTCCTCTTCTTTCCCTTTTGGCTTTGAAGCCCCTTTCCCTCCAGCATCAGAGACCTTTCATGCTTCCTGTACCTGTAATGTCATCCCTCACTCTTTTACACCTCTACTTATCCTTCAGGTTGTGGGTACTTTTCCTTTAGAGCGCTTACCATAGTGTGTAATTACACATTTATGAGTATTTGTCTGTTTGTCCCACCAGACTTTAAGCCCACGAGGGCACAGAACGTAGCTCGTTCCTTGGCTCTTCTATTCCCATTGCCTGGCACGGAGTAAGCAATAACTAGAGAGTTACTGAAGAAAGAAATGAAGCTCAGGAAATTAAACACCTTACCTAATGTCAAAATAGGTGTTAGGTCTCCTAGAATATAAGCTCCACAAGGGCAGGATTTTTGCTTCCTTTTGTCACTGCTCTGGCCTTGGCATCTTCAACAGCGCCTGGCTTATGGTAGTAAGTATTTGTTGAGTGTTGATTGTGTTTGAATGTGATTCCAAAGAGTTCTTATCCAAATCCAGAACTTTCCCCTTCTGCCAAATCTATCTGAAAATGGGTGTTGGGAATTAACCAGTTTCTCTGTATAGTAGAGAAATCTGAGAGTTGCTGTCGTGATTCAGTAAGGTGGCTACGCTTTCTCTGTGTCCAGGTCTTAAAGGGCATCCAAATGTCATCAGACAAACAACAGTATCTGTTCTCCATCCTGTATACCCCTTTTTATAAGCTGCCAAGCTAGATATTGATGTCATCCATCCTGCCTCTTTTTTTAAAATCCCCTGAATAACATGTTGATAACCATGAGAACAATTCCTTTACCAACTTTTCTTTAACCATTTGCAGACTTAGCAGTATATATTTTCTCCCCCAAATTCAATTACATGGCCGACCAGAAACATTTTAATGATGTGTTAAAAAATAATTTCATGTTTAAGGTACCAGAAGCTCAGGTGTTATTTACTATCTCGAGTTTAAGGAATGGTCATTTTTTTTTTAATCCACTCAATAGATCTCTGTCTTGAAGACCTTCATATTTGTCGAATATTTTCCTCATCGAGGGCTGCAGAGTCTTAGTGTTCAGATGGGACAGCGCGCAGGTCTGTGCTTCCTCTTGCCCTTTGCATTTGCAGAGACCTTGGAGTCCTAGAGCATCACCACGGGTTCTTTATTTTAGCTGCTACCTTTAGTGCTGAAGGCAAGTCATAGTTTGAGATCAGTAACGATTTGTACAGAGGGCATATGTCACTGTGAAAGTCCCGGTGTCTGATGGCAGCCCTGTCAGGCTTCTCCCTCTCTTGGAAAGACTGTTTTCAGAGGTTGAGAATTGAGGGGGAGAAACTGGTTTCTCATTTTTGGTGGCAGATCCGGGTCTGGGAGGTAGAGCCTCCCGTGGGAAGACCTGGTTTCTAGTCTCGAAGCTGCCGTATTATTTTGGGCAAGTGCTGGGCTTGGAGACTGTCCTCTTCATCACTGAAATCATGTTGCTCTCTTCCACCTTTGGAAACTCTTCTGTATCTCTAGCATGCTAATTCCTTTAATGGAGAAACTGATCCATTCCAAGTAAGTCCTGATTTTGAATAATCTTGTGGATATAGCCAGAGCTATAATCAAATAGCTCAATAGACAATGTGGGGCAGCATGCTCTGTTGAATGGCCTCAGAAATAGAGGAACTCTGAAATTAGAAGAATTAGGGATGCCTGGTGGCTCAGTTGGTGAAGTGTCCTTCTGATCTCAGCTCAGGTTTTGATCTTGGGGTTGTGGGTTCAAGCCTTATGTTCGGCTCTGTGCTGGGCATGAAGCCTACTTAAAAAAGTTAGTATCACATTCGTGTATGTATTTAAAAACTCTCATTCAGAATTTTTTTCTGCTTGTTTGTAGGTACTAAAAGTTCTGATACCCTTTGAATGGAACACATTACTTTGACATGTGAACAAAATGAGTGGACCCCACATGGTTCTTTCAAGATCGCAAAGCACCTTATTTATATTTCTAAGGAAAGCATTTAGTTCATAAAGTCCAAAGAGATTCAGTGAGTTTAGAAAACCAGGGTGGGGAGTCTGGTCTTTACAAATTGAATATGTTAGAACCTTATTACAGAAAAAGGAGGAGTTTTTTATTTCCTCAGTTTTTTTTCAGATCTACAACTTAAAAAATTTTTTTAATGTTTACTTAGTTTTGAGAGAGAGAGAAAGAGAGAGAGAGAGAACATGAGCATGAGTAAGGGAGGGGCAGAGGGAGAGGGAGACACAGAATCTGAAGCAGGCTCCAGGCTCTGAGCCGTCAGCACAGAGCCCGAGGCGGGGCTGAAACTCATGGACTGCGAGATCATGACCTGAGCCGAGGTCGGATGCTTAACCGACTGAGCCACCCAGGCGCCCCTCAGATCTCTAGTTGTTTTAGGAGCCTCGATCACCCAGCGTTCAGTTGGGGAAGCAATCCCTAAGCTGCCTGTTACGGTGCTGATGTGTGCAAGTCTTGGCCAAAATTGGAGTTCCACAGAATGGGAATGACACGCTTCCCTTTTTATTCTCCTCTGCCTTAGGATCCTGTCACCACATTGAGAAGATTAGACAAAAACTCTTCACAGTTTATTTTCTTTTTGAACAAGTTACATTACGGAGAGACTTTTAAGCTACAAGAAGAAAAGCTCCCTCTTTGTTAGAAGCAGCAGTGTGCAGTTTCAACTTGTCTTGGACTTCCTCGGAGATGTTTTAAGATCCGGTGTAAACTTGCTGTGGTTTGCCTTTGGGCATCAAACTGTTTAGCTTGGCTCTGTTATATCTGTAATTGCTGCATTTTAATAATTGCCCAATATTCTTGTCAGCAATTTGCAGTCTATATTTTTAATAGAACCTTTTGCCTTTATTTTCCCCAGGTTCACTCAGATCTGGTTTAAGCCCCTGGATTAATTCTCACAGTCCCACAGACCCTCTGCAGCTGTGGGTAGGGGGTGACACATGCTCATTAAATATTCCCACAAGCCTTGTGCTGGTTATAGTTTTTGTGCTCCATGAAAACCCTCTGGGAAGCCATCTTCTTCTGAGATCTCCTTACAGGGTTTTGCTTTATAAAAATTGCTCTTAGCATTTGCTCAAAAAGCATATTCTTCTGGAGAGAGTTTTCCTTATCAATCCATTTGGGAAATTTAATTTTTTGAAAGAAAAAAATAGGGACAAATTCTCTTTGCTGTCGTTGTCTTTTTAGGTTCCCGGAAGAGACTTCCATTTCATCTAAGGTGATGTGGAATTACGGTGACAGCAATGTTGGACTTTAGGGGATGATTGAAGTCAATTTCATGGCTTCCAAAATTATCTAATTTAGTCAGTTTTGAGACAGAGTGTTGTGCCACCAATGACTCATGCCTCTACTTGACTGGCAAATTTGTTCTTTTAGTGATTTCTACTCTTTAGCTTCTCTCCTTTTTGTGTCTGTTAAAGTGTTCACTTTTCAGTAAACAAAAGATTGAACTGGTTTCACAGTAGCTAAGGGTTTACATTGATAACCACACCCGAGTTTCTCCACTGTACTGAGGTATAAATAAATATACCTCAAAAGGAATGCACAGATAGCATTTATTGATTGCTTATTATGTGCTCTGCACTGTTTGAAGCTGTGCACACACACACACACTCATATAATCCTCACAATAGCCCATACGATAGGTTTATGCATGCAGAATAATCTGCTCAACATAATCCATTTGGTAGGTGACAGAGTAAATTCTTACCTAGGCAGGCTTTTAACTATTACCATAATCCGTATTCTACTCATACTGGGCTTTTAATCCTTGTCTTTTTTTTTTTTTAATTTATTGATTTATTTTTGAGAGAGAAAGCACAAGAAGGGGAGGGGCAGAGAGAGAGAGAGAGAGAGAATCCCAAGCAGGCGCCATACCGTCAGCCCAGAGCTCGATGTGAGGCTCCATCTTAAGAACTGTGAGATTATGACCTGAGCCAAAATCAAGAGTTGGATGCTTAACCGACCGTGCCACCCAGGCACCTCTTTTTAATCACTATGTTACATCAAAATTGAACAACGGTACCTCCTGCATATATAACAATTTAGTTTCAAGCATACATAAATAATTGTTTTTGATATTAGGACTTCGTTATTATTATTTTTAGATAGGTAATACTTGCAAAACCCCGATGGTACAAAACTCAAATGAGAACCAGAAAAATGGCTCCTGCTCTCTCCCACCCTTGTCCCCCCAGTCAGCCTCTTTCCCTCCTTCTCACAGGCAATTAGTTTACTACTGAAAAGAGCCACTTTAAATATCTTTTCTTGAACACTCGATGCCGTGAACTAAGATCACTTAATTAGAAAGTCATTTCGCCATTGTCTTTTTATATTTTTGTACTGTATCTACAAGTACCCAGACTGGCTTTGTCTCCGAAGGTGGCAAGCTGGCTCTGTAGATAGTATTTCCTGGGTGAAGGTAACAAGGCTGCAGTCCCCAGCTATTCGAACTGGTTCCTGAAAACTCCATGATCTTGCCTTGCTCAGCACCTAGATCAGGCAGGGTCTTTGTGCTTTTAGCCAGTTGTTGGAAGGCTTTTATTCCTGATAAGAAGGAATCATGCCCCTTACACAGTGCCTGGAACATAGTAGGTGCTCAATAAATGCTTGTTGACTTGAACAACTTCTGTGGGTTGTGCCAGGCTCAGGGATATAGGGCTGGAGAATATATTTGGTGTTTCTAAACGAAGTAATCTTTAGGGCCATAGGAGGGATATTCAACTTAAACAAACCACCATAAAACTTGTTATACAAGGCTCCAGTTAGCATAAGGTTAGAAAGGACCTCTCGATTCTCTGGTCCAGTAACCAGAGAGAGTCTCAGATGGGATTGAGAGACAGGGAAGACTTTTCTCCTATTAAAATGTTGTCAGACGGTTGACATGAGAATCTCTCCTTTTATTGGTTCTTTTTTTTCCTTCAGATTTGTTCTAAATATATCTTAATTTGATACTTGTAATGACTCTGTCATAACATTCGATTGAGTTTCTGATCAGAGTTGTTTGTGTTTCCTTGTTGACACTAGGAAATTCATATACCAAGAGTCATTGATTATTTTAGTGCCACAACGTAACTGGTGATGTTCTGTTGTAGATGCACCTTGATTTTCTTCTGTATTCCTGAAAATTTTATATAAAACCAGAAATTTAAAGTGTCTGGGGCACCTGGCTGGCTCAGTCGGTGGAGTGTGCAACTCTCGATCTCAGGGTTGCAAGTTTGAGCCCCACGTTGGAGAGATTACTTTAAAAAACTGTTAAAAAAAAAGCATTTATTTATAAAAGTATTCACTTTAAAAATCTGTATTAGGTAATTAGCACCCCCACTTCAGCTTCCTGGAGTACTGTCTTGGCATCTTTTAAGATAAATCCATCTTACCCTCTTTGGAAATTTTTTATTTTAATGTTTATTTATTTATTTTGGGAGAGAGAATGAGAGAGAGCACACACACACCCAGTGGGGGTAGAGAGAGAGAGAGAATCCTAATTGATGTGGGGCTTAATCCCCTAAACCATGAGATCATTACCTCAGCTGAAATCAAGAATCAGACGCTCAACCGACTGAGCCACCCAGGCACTCTTAGAAATTCTTCATTTCACTTTAATGTGTGTTTTTGAAAAGATGTTTCTGCGTTAAGTTTTCTTCTTGAAATATGTTTATTTTTACAGGCAGTTTGAGAATTGGAAAGAAGGAATTTTAAGGCCACTTCTGATTTGCAAAGACTGTCTACAATCTGAAGAACTCTGGCTGCGGGTGACTGAATGGGGCACACTTTTGGAGAGATCAAAATGGCTTCTTACTATGTGATCGCCGTGTTTGCCCTGCTGAGTTCCTGTGTAGCCACTGCAGGTGAGTTCTATAATATAGATTGCAGGCTCATTGTATTCTTTTGGATATATTTTCCCTCTGTCTCTTGAGTTTGGAAAAATTTAGGAAATGTGATGCTTATGCAAAATGTGAGTATTTATGTTCTTCAAGGAAATAAAATATTTGGCTGCAGATTACATAGTATGTTTGCCTGTGTTACATTTTACTAGACTGGTGCTAGACATTCTCATGTTGGTGACGTGGGTACCTAAGTAAACGTCAGTGGTGAGATGGGTAGAGAACAAATATGCTGATGTTTTAACCCACTTCATTTTGTTATATGCATAGATTACATTTCTTTTCTTGTCCTAAAATAAAAACTTCAAGAAAGCCATTTTGTTCTTTATCATAAAATAAATAGATCTTGTAGATAGAGGTGGCATGCCTGGCATAGATGCTTAGGAGGTATTAATTTTGTCTCTTCAGATATTTTAATGTGTAACTTTAAGAAAAGTACAGAACTGTGCTTCCTGGAGGCCATCATAGTAGGAGATTGGAGATAAGAAGAAACAAAAGATTCGGTTGAAACATTGTTGCTTCAGTAAGAGTATTAGATTCCCCACATCAGCATCTTAGTGTTCCCAGTCAGGGTTACTTAACAAATTTGGAAGCTTCATTTGCCCTGTTTTGTGGTAATTTGCTTCATGTCTGTCCTATAATGAGCTACATGAAAGGATTTGTTGGACCAGTTCTGTGAAGTGGCTGGTCTCAACGGGAGTGCACTGACTTGAAAAATGGTTAGCCTCTTGGTTTTGGCTATTGAATTCACCTACAGAGGAGATGATAGTGAGCATAATAATTACCATTTGTTGAGTGTACACCACAGCCAGGCACTGGGCTAAACAGTTACAGGATATAACCATGAATAAGGATATTATTTAATGAGCTCACTTAATCACAACCCTGAGGTAGGTGGGATTCTTTTGTCCCATTTTACAGTTGATGAAACGAGGCAGGGCGTGAGTAGATAATGTGCTCAGCGGCATGGTGCTGGGAAGCGGAGGAGCCAGGTTTTACATGTATACTCTGATCCTCTGTGCTGTTCTGAAGAAGCCAGTAAGGAGCTATTAAGGCTCCAGTCGACTGAGACCAGGAGTCATCTGTAGGCACCGGCCGAGCGAAAGTCAGTTTGCAGAACGTGGTTTACGGGATTGGACAGCAGAATGTCCCCCTTGTTGCAAACATCTCGGGAGAAAGTTCCTAGTTTTTTTGTTTTGTTTTTTAAATGCCGGTGTGAACTTGAACTGCCCACTCTCTGTCAGCAGTTTCATTTTGTCTCTTGATCGAAGAGTTATTTGTCTTTTAGCCTCTACAGTAAAACCGATCTCAATTAAAATTTCATTGAAAAGTAGTAGCAAGAGAGAGAGAGAGAGAGAGAAATGGCTTGATTGAAAATGTGCCTTTGAAAAACAAAAGTGCTGTTTTGATGACAAGAGGTATAATTATACCTGGTGGGTTTGTGGCAGAATTTTCTTCTTTCATTGATGCCTGGAACAGATGGAAAAACATAACTGAAGAAGATACTTTGTGGGAAAGTGGTGAGTTTGATGACTCTGTATAACCTTGATATAGTAGATAGTCAATCAGTTTTGGTTAATACCTTCCTTCCTCTTCCAGGCCATTGGTAAAATATTTTTTTGAATTGTATACACAATCAAAATTTTGCTGAGAATTACAGTAAAATTGAAGGTATAGTAGAATTACAAATTTGTAGCAACTTGAAGCAAGTGATTAAATGTAGTGATAGAGATGCCTTTTTTAAAATGCTAAATTTTTATTGAAGTGCAGTTTACATAGAAATGTACCCACGAAGTGTTGTAGCTCAGTATATTTTCACAAACTGAACACAACTATGTGAATTAGAGATGCATTTTTGAACAACCTATTGGATGAAAGAATGAATCAGAAGGAAGAAATGTTTTGTACGTACTGATACCCAGTAAATCACATAGTCACTGAGTCCTTCTGAGCGCAAAGCACAGTACTAGTCACTTCGGGTCATACAAAGGAATGTTAAGATTCATCCCTTCCTTTGAATCACTTGTGCTTTAGTTAGATGTATAAAATATAACCATGTAACAATCAGTATATGGTGAATACCAAATAAAAGGCAAAAGACCTCAGAGAGGTCAGAAGGGGAAGTCCCGGAGGATTGAAGCAGCTAGGGGAAGCTTTGTGGATTTGTGGATGTGCTCCATCTTTTTCTTTTATTTATTTTTATTTTTTTTGAGAGAAGGAGAGAGTGTGCGCACACATGAATGCACAGGAGAGGGACAGAGAGGATATTTGTTTTAATGTTTTTTATTTTTGATAGAGGGCACAAGTAGGGGAGGGGCAGAGAGAGAGGGAGACAGAGGGTCCGAAGTGGGCTCTGTGCTGATGGCAGCGACCCCCGAGGGGCCGGGGCTGGAACTCAGAACTGTGAAATCATGGGATCATGACCTGAGCTCTGCTGACTGAGCCACTGAGGCATCCCCAGAGAGAATCTTAAGCTGGCTCCATACCCAGCATGGAGCCTGACCCAGAATTTGATCTCATGACCATGAGATCATGATCTGAGCCAAAATCCAGAGTTGGACGCTTAGGGGCTCCTGGGTGGCTCAGTAGGTTAAGCGTCCGACTCTTGATTTCTGTTCAGGTTATGATCTTATAGTTCCTGAGATCGAGCCCTATGTCAGGTTCTGGGTTGACAATGTGGAACCTGCCTGGGATTCTCTCTCTTTCTCTCTCTGTCTCAAAATAAATAAATACACATTAAAAAAAAAAAGTTGGACATTTAACTGAGTCACCAGGTGCCCCGATGTGCTTGATCTTAAACTCTGTTTTGAAGGCCAGTCAGAATCTAGAAAGGCAAAAAGGCATGGGGTTGACCAGATGGTGGAACCATGCCTCGCACAGCACGTGGCACGTAAGTGCTCAGCGTGTTTTTAAAGGGTGGCTGACCTGGCGAACTGGTACGGGAACATAGCAGTAGGGCTGTTTGGAAGGAAGGATGGGAGCAGATTGTGGAGGGCCTTAAATGTCAGAGTGAGGCTTGTGGTTTTCATTTTGAGGCTTGGATTCTCTCTTTTTCCATTCCCATGTAGCCAAAGATATATACTGTTTAGTCTTAGAATTCAAACTGTGGCCTCAAAAAGTGAGGCTGAGAATATGGTTTCATTAGCTTCAAAGACAACACTGATAAGCATATAGGCCAACAATTTATCAAGGCTTGCTTTTGGCCAGCTAATTTGTTTTGTCTTTAGGAGAAACCCTATGAAGTGGGTGTTACTATGACCCTAAGTTGAATTTTTCAAATGAAGAAACTGAGACTCAGTTTGGTTAATAATTGTATGAAAACCCACAACTAATAAGTGGCCGAGCTGGGACTCGAGCTGAACTCAGGCGGTTTGACTGTAGAAACCACCCCATCCAGGTTCCACTGCAGCCTCTGTGTAGGAGCCACCAGTGAGTCGTCCTGGGACCGGATTAAACTCCTTTCACCTGAGGAGAGATACATAAATCGTCAGAATGGAAGGACCCTCAAGCAGTGGGTCTTCTTTACCTGCGTTCCTATTTCACTGACATGACTGCGAAGCTCTGTTGCAGGGTTCTTGGTGGTGGAAGGGGTGGGTAGCCAGGGAGGGCAGAGGACAGCACAACACATAAAATGAACTCGAGTTAGGATAGTAGGCCTATTCTAGCCCCAGGGATTAGGCTGCGCCTTTCGTGAAAGCCTTTCCTTCTCTGCTTGTGGTTGAGGGTGAAGGGGCCGGAAGGGCCAGCAAGCTACATCCTAGGGTTAGAGGTTGCTTTGACAAAACTCGTGTTTTTCCTCCCCTCTCTTTTTCCTGGGTCATCTTACAGCATTGTGGGCAGGGAGGGCCCCGCTCTTGGGGAACAAGAGCTGTGTGAGGACCATCAAGCTTCCTGGTTAGACATTATCTTAGGGTTTTGGTACCTTGTCTTCGATTCTGCCATCTCGCCAAGAAAAGTGGGAAGTTAAAAGCATAAATGCTTGCTCCTGTGGGCTTAAGGCTAAGTTTTCAGTTTAAAATTTATTTGGCTACACGTCTTTTAAAAATATTAATTTCTGCCTCCAAGGCTTGCCAGAGTTAGATAGGGCTGTGTTTCCAGGAGCCTTAATAACAAGAAAAAGAGGCACACAGAATTCAAGGAAGTCAGCTTGGTTGGAAGGGATGGACTTGCCTGCAGTCCACTGGCTGCTTATGCCAGGTCCAAGGGCACTGCTGGGGTCAGCTCTGCAGACACCCTGCCTACCCTTCTTCTGTTGTTGCCATTCTGCACCTAGATGCATCTTTTCGGAGGCTTGTCCGTGATCTGCACACAAATTTTTGTTGAGCAAACATTTCTTTTCATCTCTACTGAGTGTACCTGGAGTTCCAGGCATAGTCCGCAGGACAATAGAGGTGCTTTTAGCTGGAGCTGTTTTCCTGCTACTATTTTTTTTTTTTTTGAGAAAGAGAGAAAGAAAGAGAGCACACAAGCAGGGGAAGGACAGAGAGAAGGAGAGAGAGAATCCCAAGCAGGCTCCTCACTGTCAGTGCAGAGCCTGATGGCAGGCTCGAACTCACAAATTATGAGGTCATAAACTGAGCTGAAACTAAGAGTTGGATGCTTAACTGACTGAGCCACCCAAGTGCACCTGGAGCTGTTTTCCTGCAAGAAAGCTCTGAACTCTTTGTGTCCATGGGCCAGCAAGTAGAGCTATTAACTGGTTAATACTTAGTTTGGAATGGGACCAGCTGGCAGCCTCGTGGGGAGGCTAAACTAAGGGTAATGTCATTTTATATTTATAGTTTTCAAATGCTCTTCTACCTACTATTTCGTTTGATTCTCATTGTCCCTGGGGTAGGCAGATGTTGTTTTTTTTTTTATTTTCAGGTTGGGGGTTATGGGACTCAGAGAAACTAATTTAGAACGATGGTTCGATTCTTGGTCAGACCAGAACACGGCACTCTTCTGCCGACAGGCTGCACTTGACAAGCCCTCCGGTCTTTTTGCTGCGGTGCGCCCCTTAGCACCTCCTGAAACAGTGCAAGCCGGGCGCTCCCGGGCTCTCTACACCTGTTGTTCATCTCATCCTCACAGGAGCCTGGTGAGCTAGGGGTCTGTCATCATCACCGTGTTTGTAATTTTACTACCGCCACCGCTCCTACTACTGTTAATAGACTGGAGGAAACTGAGGAAGAAAAATGTAATATATAATGAGACACAAATCAGTTAAAAATTTTAAGTTTATTCATTTTTGAGACAGCATGTTAGTGGGTGAGGGGCAGAGAGCGAGGGAGACACAGAATCCGAAGCAGGCTCCAGGCTCAGAGCTGTCAGAATAGATCCCGATGTGGGGCTCAAACCTGCGAACCACAAGATCATGACCTGAGCCGAGGTCAGAGACTTAATCAACTGAGTCACCCAGATGCCCCGAACATAAATAAATTTTAATAAAATTTAAAGTGGCCATTTTTCTGCAGCCATACTAGTGGTAGCTGGCAGAGTGGCATCAGCTCCAGAGTTCATGCTCTATTCTTCCCAGAAGGAACTGTCACGCTTTCTCTCGGGCTTGAGATTAGTGGCCCAAGGACTGCAGAGGTGATAATTTCACAGTTCTCTCCTTTCTGCCACCTGGGCGATCAGAGGCAGCAGCTCCTAATGGCAGGAACATGGGGAGAGCGCCAGCGGGGGCGGCCCCCAGAGCACGCAGAGGGCAGAGGAGGCATAGACTTAAAGATTCAAAGCAAATCCCGCAAGGCCTTCTCTCGCTGATACTTAAGTCTCTGGACCCAGCTAGTTGATTTGGTCTGTTGTTATTCTTGTTTGCAGGTTGTTATTATAACCATTTCGCGTTTCATTCCTCTTCCGGGTATCTAGGGAAAAAGATGTCAATTGTGATGCCCGCTTTCCCCACAGTGCCAACTTTCTATTTATCTTATACAGTAAGGAACTGTAAGGAAAAGACCTAGAGTGGAGAGAGTGACCTGCCTTTTATGTTGTGTTCTTTTGGGGGGTACCGTGCACACCCAAGCATGATGGAGTCCTTCCCTGATCCATGTTTTTGCATAGAAACAGTAAGCGAACACACGTGCACACACACACACGTATGAAGCTGGAACATTTAGCAGTACTCAAGTAAAAGTTTGTTTCCTAAAGATTCCCTTACCCCGCATGGATAGGGTGTGTGCGTTGGGGGGGGTGGTGGTGGGCAGGGTGGAATATGGCATGATGTCTAGTAAACCTTTTTTTTTCATTTGCGAAGGCAGTTTACCGGTAGATAATTGGGTAACTTGTCTGTGCATAGACTCAGAAAAATGTTCGCCAGGAACACGGGGAAGATTGTACATAGCTTTGATGTCAGGCAAGTGACCAGAGCCCAGGTTTCTCCCTCCTTTGCGTCCTTACCCTAAATTGTGTAACCGCTACGCGCGCTTTGGGGTCTTGATTTATTGGAGTTATTTCAGGGCACCAGCAGGGGTCTGTTTTATAAACACCGATCAGCATATCCGCCAGCACAGAGCTATCTGCATGTACCCACACGGCTGTTGGATTGCTCAGAGTCTATACTTTCACACATTGTGGATGTAGGAAATGAGCCTTTCTCAGCTTGTTTGCTTTGATAACTAATCTCTCATGCTCTGGGGCTACCTTGAATCATTGACAGAGCTCTGAGCTCCGAGCGCTGGTTTTGGAGGCGTCGTAGGATCAGAGAGTGTTCCGGGAAGGGTTCCAACATGAGGCCTTCATTCAGGACGGCCCTGCACACGGGCATTGAGGTACCGAGGTGCTCGGCCCTCTTGGAAGATTGGCCCAGATTGTACTGCATCCCTGTGAGCTGCTTGCTGACTTACTATTCTTTATTTTTTTTTTAAACCATTCTCTGCCAGAGCGGCCTCAAAAAAGATTTATTCCGAAGTCCAGTATAGTCATATTTTTGTTCTCTGAGAGGACACTGTAAATCAGGCAGAATTCTAGAGGGCTTAAAAAATGCACTTGCTCTGAGAATTTTCCTTCCAGGGACCAGGCAGCAGGTGCTCTGGGGACTGAGGCCCAGCTCTTCTCCTGCCCTATCCTACTGACACATAGCAGTCTTAAAAAACAAAACAAAACAAAAAACACCCCAAAAACCAAAAACCTAGATTGGAGTGTGAAAAATCTTAATGCCTTCAAAGGAAAATTGATTTTTTTTTTTAAGTTATTCTCTGTGTTGGCAGTGAAGGGACCTTTCAAGTGAGAAGTTGTAGTTATGGCAAAAGGAGAGTTCCAGCGTAACTTGGCTTTGTCCTCCTGTGCCTGGATGAGTCAGTCCTAGACTAGACGATGGAGTAGCGCCATCAGCAGCAACAGCTCCCTTCCTCCCCTTCTGCCTCATCCGGGAGGATGCCAGGGCAGCCCGGCCTCCCCTCCCGGGAGAGCAGAGCACCAGCTTCCAGCGCGGCACCTGCACGTCGTTTCCCTCGGTGACACTGATCTGCTGCAGCACTTTGCCGCCCAGGCTTTCCCAGCGGGGCGGGACGTGCCTGTGCGTGCCAGCGCTCTTGTTGCCGCGTGGGGAAGCACGGGGCCGCGTAGCTCCCGCCTGCCCCTTTCTTTCGAGTTAGAGGAAAGCGCCATTGATCATCTCACCTTTTTTTTTTTTTTTTTTTAATTTATTTTTAAACTAATCTCTACATCTGACACGGGGCTCAAACCCGTGACCCTGAGATTAAGAGTTGGATGCCCCACTGACCGAGCCAGCCTGGCGCACCCCTCGTTTCACCTTTTTGCTCAGCTTTTAAGTAACTGCTGTGTTTGGATGAGGATGCGTAGTCTGGTCAGTAAACTTCGCGCGCCTAACCAAGCCTCAGGTACTTTGCTAGCTTCCAAGGCACAGGAAGGGGAGACAGTGCAACAGTGAGTTTTTTCCACCTTGTAACGCGGTTAGTTTCTTAAAGAGTTAATTGATTTATTCAACAGGCATCTTTTAAACATTCTAGACACTATTCCAGGTGTGGAAAGTATAGCAGCGAGCAAAATAGACAATGATCGTTGTCCTTCTGAAGCGTACATTCCAGTGGGGAGAGATGACCAGGAGCAGAAGATTGATGCATAGTTCAGCAGGCTCAGTGGAGAAAAAGCTAAGGGGTTAGGGATTGTTTAAAGTAAGGAGGATAAGAGCGCATGGCTGGCTCAGTCAGAAGAGCATGTGACTCTTGGGGGTCGTGAGTTTGAGCCCCACATTGGGTGTAGAGATTGTTAAGAAAATACACTTAAAAAAATAAAGTAAGGTGGATAGGGAGAGCCTCACTGGAAAGAGGCTGTTTGAACAAAATTTTGCAGAAGGTGGGCTGAGCGGCTACCTGGGGAAAGGAGCCTTGCAGACAGAAGGGAAAGCAGTTGCACAGGTCGTCACGTGGCAGTTTGCCTGCAGTGCTCAGGTGGAGGAGTGAGCAGGCTGGGCAGCTGCTGGGGTGGAGGGTCAGAGAGTTAACTGGGGGCAGGTGTGGGGCTGCATGCAGCCTTCTAGTCCTGTGTAAAGTTTTTTTTTTCTATGTTTGTTTATTTTGAGAGAGAGCATGAGCATGGGCGTGTGATGGGGAGGGGCAGAGAGAGAGGGAGAGAGAATTCTGAGCAGGCTCCTGGCTGTCAACACAGAGCCTGATGAGGGGCTCCAGCTCATGACCCTGAGATCGAGACCTGTGCTGAAACCGAGAGTTGGACAGTTAACCGACAGAGCCACCCAGGCGCCCCCATTGTAAAGTTTTTACTCTGAGACAGAGCTGCAGCATTTGAGCAGAATGATATGATCTGAAGGATGTTTTACCAGGATCCTGTGGCTCCTGTGTTGAGAATAGACTGTTGGGCGAAGGTGCATTTGGGGATTACTGATTGATGGCTATTGTGATACTTGAGCAAGAGTATGATAGGGACCAGGGTCAGAATTTAGAAGGGCAGACCCTTGGGAGTGATAGGCTTATGAAATTAAGAATGATTTTGTGATTTTATTTTGGTTGTATTTTTTTTTTCCCAGAGTTTATTTTTTTTTTTTTGAGAGAGCATGCGTGAGGGAGGGAGGGGCCGAGAGAGAATCCCAAACAGGCTTCTTACTGTCAGCGCAGAGCCCGGTGTGGGGCTCAGACTCCCAAACCTTGAGATCATGACCTGTGCTGAAACCAAGAGTTGGACCATTAACTGACTGAGCCACCCAGGTGCCCCTGATTTTGTGATTTTAATGCGTTCCTTTAGGCAAAAGAAGGATAAAGACTTGTAGCTCACTTCAGTGGAATACTATGCCATAACCTATTAGTAAAAATAATTACTTCTACATAACAGTCAAAGCTGTATCTTAAACCATCTAAAGAAAATCTCTTTGCACTATAAATGACTTACCTTGAAAAGTCAAAAGCCTGCACCTTCTCCTCCCAATTGACTGACTCTTCTGATTGCCAAGTCTCATTCTTTTCATTCCCCAGGTGGTCTTTATTTCAGGATTATGGATTTGGGAGATCTTCCCACTTTGTGTAAAAGTGTGTCTCATAACATAAGTAGTGTTTGAGGGGAATACAGTTGTGCCCATCTTTATATAGGAAATAAATGTGTTGGGTGTAAACTCACTTTTACAGGTCAAGTTGTATTAAGCTTGAGGTTGATACAGCAGGTTTTTTTCCTCTGAAGAAAATAATCACTTTAAAATATGTTTTATAATATGGATATTCGTAGTGGTTTTGCCTGAGAGTGGGGTATACCCATCTTGCTTTTGGAGTTGGAAATTCCCAACAGTGCTTTCTAAACTTTGATGTGCTTATGAATCCTCTGAGGTCCTTGTTAACGAATAGATTCTGCCTGAGTCGTTCTTGATGGGTCACAGACTGTACATTTTTTGACAGGTCCGTATGATACCAATGCTGCTGGTATGCGGACCACATTTGAATGCATAGCTAGATCATCTCTCTTCTGAGTGGACTGATTGTAACACAGAAGTTGTAAACACTTTCTAGAAAATTCTAACTCACAAAAGGGAGTTTGGTTTTAGCTTGCTATTGAAACAGCTACCTTGAGAACCTCTCAGTAAATTCATTTAGGTCCAAGGGATTCATGTGCTGGAGAGGAAATTGGGATGAGGGGGTGAGCGCCTTAGACACCTTTAGCTCTCCAGCTGCAAGTGTGGTGCACCCGTAGAAACCAGGTGTATCTTTATTAGCTGAGGCTACACCTTGACATAATCATTGTAGTTATTAAAGAAGGAATTTTTCCCTTCATTCTTCCTTTCATGTACCTCTTTTGCCTTTTCCTATTTCTTGCCTTATGACTTAGTAGACCAAGGCAGGAGACTTTGTTGATACAGTGAGCCTGGGGACATTGTTAAGGCAACTAAACTGAGAGGACTTTAGGTAATAAAGGATGGTATCAGCTGACTGGAAAAAGGGGGAGTTGAGGTAGGTTAAAAACGGTGCTAAAAAAGTTAGTGTTAAGTTGGGCACACCTCATTTCTGCTCTAGCCGTTTTAACCTCTGGCTTCCTCACTAATTCCTTTTTAATAACTTTTTTTTTAAATTTATTTTGGAGAGAGAGAGAAAGAGCATGTGCATGCATGAGCAGGGGAGGGGCAGAGAGAGAGGGAGAGAGACAATCCCAAGCAGGCTCGTCGCTATTTAGTGCAGAGCCCAACTTGGGGCTTGAAGTCATGAGCCTGTGAGATCACCACCTGAGCTGATAGATCACGTCTGAGTTGGACGCTTAACTGACTAAGCCACTCAGGTGCCCCCCACTTGATTCCTATTATCAGATTCCAAGCTAGAACTTTAAAAAGTGAACATTTTGGGGGCACCTGGGTGGCTCAGTCGGTTAATCGTCAGACTTCAGCTCGGGTCATGATCTCGTGGTTTGTGAGTTTGAGCCCTCCATCAGGCTCTAAGCTGTCAACTCAGAGCCCGGAGTTGGCTCTGCTTTGGATTCTGTGTCTCCCTCTCTCTCTGTTCCTCCCCTGCTTGCACTCTGCCTCTCTCTCTCAAAAATAAGTAAATATTAAAAAAAAGAATTTAAAGAAAAAGTTAAAATTTTTCAGAAGGGAAAAAATTTCCCTAATTTTCTTAAGTTGTTATTGATATTAAGCACCTTGACACTGTATTTATTTACTCTTTAATTTTAAAGATTTTATTGGTTTTATTTAATGATTCATGAATTGGGCAGCATCCCGTTAAGCAGACAGATAGGAGCTCCAAGGAGCTGTACAAAATGACAGGAGAGAATGAAGTAAGGGCATTGTAGCAGTCATAAGCAGACTGTTTATAGTAAGGTCACTTTTCTTTAAGGGATGGCAGGGGTCCGTCAGGCATATTACCTCATGAATGCCGACCAGGTAATTCCTGAGTAACTTGGTTTAAGATTCTGTTTCTGGGAGAGCCGAAAGTGTGATTCAGTTAGTTTGGTGATATGGGGCTTAGCATCAATAACTCCATTTTCAGTCCGTTTCTTGTTTGTATTTATTTTTTATTTATTTATTTTGAGAGAGAGAGAGAGAGAGAGAGAGAGAGCAGGGGAAGGGCAGAGAGAGAGAGAGAGAGAGGAAGAGAGAGAGAATCCCAAGCAGGCTGCACACTAGTAGTGTGGAACCCTCTGTAGGGCTTGATCCCATGAACTGTGAGATCATGAATTGAGCTGAAGTCAAGAGTCAGATGCTTAACCAACTGAGCCACCCAAGTGCCCCTTGTTTTTAACAATCCTTTCCTCTCCCTATGATCACAGTCTCAGCCTGAGAAATATCAAAATTTAAGGCATTAGCATCACTCCCAGCTACCACTCTGAAGTTCTCACTCTGCTGATCTTTTGTGTGGTATTCATGCACAGGTCAGAACTTCAGGTTCAGGCTGTTTAAGTTGGTCATTTTCTTCATTTCTTTTTGACTTTCTGGTCTTCAGGAGATCATTGGCTTGGTGGCTAGTGGCTATGAATTCACAGGTACTTAAAGCTTTTGAGAGAATACAGCACATTAGGGAGAGTATCATGATTATTAGAAATGTAATTCCCAGTGTCTGGAGTGTACTTGAGAGCTGTGGTCCCCAAGATCCAAACCAATCAAAATAAAATTTGAGTCAAAGAAAATCCTATTGAGAGGAGTCACTTTTTTAAGCCAAGTGGCTTGCTTGTCCAGTGATTTTTTTTTTAAATTTTATAATGTTTATTTTATTTTTAAGAGAGAGAGCGAGCCTGAGCAGCAGAGGGGCAGAGAGTAAGCACCGAATCCGAAGCAGGCTCCAGGCTCTGAGCTGTCAGCACAGAGCCCAACACGTGGCTCAAATTCAGGAGCCATGAGATCATGACCTGAACTTAAGTTGGATGCTTAACCACCTGAGCCACCCAGGTGCCCCAGTGATTTTTTGTTTTTAAGTAAACTCTACCCTCTATGTGGGGTTTGAACTTACATATCCGAAGATCAAGAGTTTCATGCTCTACCAACTCAGCCAGCCAGACACCTTTGTCCAGTGATTTTATGTAGCTGAGTTTCACCTTCCCCAAAAGTGTTAATCCAGGTTCAGCGAGTGGTGTTGGCCACAGCACAGGCTAAAGGGTTATCAATGATTATCTTATTATCAGGAACAACTTTGGCCAGAGTCTTGGGATTTATGTTGGGCAGCTATTATTTTAGCAGTAGATTCTCCGATATCTTTAAGAGTTAAGGAGCTGACACTATATTTATTAAAAATTGTGATAAGATGGAGAAGCTGTAACCTCTGTGCCTGAAAAGCTATCTTTAAATAACTTTTGTTTGTCCACGGTTTATAAAGTTTTCTGATTTGCCTCCTCGGATCTCATCGCCGTCGTGGTGGAGGAGAGCAGTGAGCAACCTAATGCAGCCCTGGAGCTTGCCTCAAGCCCCAGGTGGTGGTCATTCTGTTTTTGAAATCGGACCAGAAGAATCCAGAGGAATGCAACAACATTTTTACTTCTTGCCCCCTGCTAGCTTTTTTCTGGGCCTCCCCAAAATGTGTTTATCTTGCTGGCCACGCGTGTGGAGCAGTCTGGAATTCTGTGTAGTACTAGATAGTGAAAAAACAGAAAGATTTCCACGTGACAGAGGTTATGGGAGTGGGAAATCTTGGATTATGCAGGACTCTGGGATTGAAAGAAGGGGATTTGGGAATGAGATTTATTTATTTTTTTAAATATTTATTTTTGAGAGAGTGGGAGATAGAGAGAGAGAGATCGGGGGAGGGGCAGGGAGGGGAAGAGAACAGAGGATCCAAAGTACTGACACCACAGAGCCTGACACAGGGCTTGAACTCACAAACCATGAGATCATGATCTGAGCCAAAGTTGGGCGCTTAACCAACTAAGCCACCCAGGCGCCCCTGCACACTTTTTTAAATTTGAAAATAAGTCTTAGTGGGTGGAGGCGTGGACTAGAAGCAATTCCGAACTTTTCAGTATCAAATTAAGAATTTTCACTCATTAGAAGAAAAAAAAGTCTTTACTGCGAAAGAATTATCTGAACTTCAATAGCCAGATAACGATATAATTTGAGAGTAGGGTCATATTGTAAAAGTCCCTGAGGGCCTGACCGCAGCCGACCCCCCCCACCTTTGTCACCGTGGGATTGTCTGCAAGGATGGCTTCACTGTCACTAGTCAGGTCTCAGCCTGGTCCTCTCGAATGCCCAGCAAGTCTGTATTCTGTTTTGCCATATTTAATTAACTCTGGAAATATGCTATCAAAGGCTGTCTGGCAACAGTTCATTAATGGTACGAGGTGAATTCGAAAGCACTAATTAATTGTTTTGGATTATTTGCAAAGCCCGTGCTGAAAAACCTAATGCCTGTAGGAGAAAAGTTGGCAGAGAGACTGTTCGGAGATTAACCTGGACCTTACCCAGCTCAATTGCCTTTTGGAGTTGGGCCAAGAGGGGTGTAGTTTTTCTTTTTGGAGACGTGCTTGTGGCCACATTGTTCCCGGAATTCCCAGTGTACTGCCCCAGGCTCTAGTCCGATGGCGCTCATATGGACCTTGTTGAGCTAGGGAACTCAAAGAGCATCTTCTAGAGGTTTTGTTTGTGTTTTGTTTTGTGAGAGAAATGCAGTTACTTAACATTCATTAACTAAATAAATACTTCTCAAGGGCCTCTTTTTAGGAAAGGGAGCTCTGGTTTATTATGAAATAATTCAGGTTTTGGTGTTAAACATTCAAAGGCACCAGGATCAGGCCTTAAGTGGCTCCCCTCCCCGCCCCCTCCCCCTTTAAAATAAAACAAATCAGATTCCTCATTTCTCCAATTTGGCTGGCTCAGGGCAGCAAACTGCTACTGCATTTGGAGAATGGTGTTGAAAAATTTCAATTTGAAATCAAGTGCGTGCCAATTTAAGTTCAGTGTATATTGTGTGTATGAAGGAGAAAAATAGGCTTGCATTTTATATTTTCTATTTTGCTACATTTGACATATCTTATAATAATATCTAGAATTAGCTCAGCCAGATGAATTGTAGAAAGATAATGGAGGTCCCTGCCCCTTAAAGATGAGAGGGATTTGAGGCTTTTTGGGCCAAGTGCCAGAGCTGGTGACTCTGAGAGCACTAGAGTCAGTTGAAGATGAAAATAAGAGTATTTTGCTCTTTTCTCAGAGCCAGTAGAATGTTATAGGAGGGAGCTTTTTTTTGAGCAGTATATAGCACTGTTTGAAAACACCCGTCCAGAAATCCGCCAGTCTCTGGTCCTGGCCCTGCCTCCTACTGACAGACCTCAGTGTTTTTGTCCATCCTTCTGGGCTTGAGCAGCCTGTGAGTCAGTGGTTAGGTACAAATCTCGGGCCAAATCATACTTTATTATCATGATTCAGGAGAAAAGAATTCTAATGAAAAATTTCAGAGGCCTGTGCTGGGTTGTTTCATGATATTGTCAGATCTTCCTGAACTCAAGGAAGGCCCAACAAAATCTGTTATTTTCTGTTTATTACTTAACTTGGAATCTGTTGGAAAAATCTTACAAGAAAACCTCAGGAGAGTGTGTGCTGGTTGAAGAATTCGTGAGTGCACAGTGGCCTCTGTTTACTCTGTGTGAGGCTGGCTATCCTGAGACCTTGGGCACACTGCCTCCTCCTCAACCAGCAGACCTGGAGTAGTGACTTTGAACTTTTAACCCTTTTTTGCAGATAGTTCCCCAGGCATCTTGATGGAGTTGATTGGAATGCAGATCTCAGAGCTGTGAGATAACATGAAAGATACTTTTTAAATTGGGAATAGAGCTTTTGAACCAGTAAATGACTATGGTTTTTGTTTTTTTCTTTTTGTGTTTGTTTCTTTGGTCTGATTACACTTTTATTTTAAAAAGTAATTTCGTGCCTTAATGTCAAGACTTACTGGTGTATCCCACATAAGTTGTAAGATATCATGGATAATGTTACAACTAATAGTTAAATTGATGTCTTAAAGAGTGATTTTATTTAAAAAGATACAACAAAAAGTTACCCTAAAATAGCCATGATTATTTATATTTATTTCCATTTGAGTGGAAGAGAAGGGGGTTAGGATTGCCATTGATAGAATGAAAAGTATACAGAATCTGTAGTGTGTCATGTATTAGTTTTGCTGTCCATGAACATGGTATACTTCTCTATTTTTGTAGTTTTTCTTTAACTTCTTTCAACACTGCTCTTTGTAGTTTTCAGTAGTTTATTTTGAAGACTATAGTGTGTCCAAATGTGAACAGTGTCCCTCATGCATGTCTGTTTCATTAGAATTAGGTATGAGAACCTCTGTTTAGAACTGTAATTCTATCTTCTTCAAACTACTCTCCATTAATAATGATGAAAACTAATTCTTCCTCTGGCCATTTGGAGAGTGAGCTTAGTCACTGATAACTAAGGCCACTGATGAAGTGAGTTATTGATCTGGCTTGCTTTGCTCTAAGTTGTATGAACTCAGAGTTCAGTGTGTACTTAAGAAATATGTTCTTTAGCTAAGACTCAAACTGGTCTTGCTGACCAGGGATAGCCATAGAATCTCTTCACTGAGGTAAAATGAGCATCTTTGTCCCTTTGGACTAAAGGTCAGTGTTAGGGGCAATATCAGAATGCAAAGGTTGAAAGTTTTATCCTTTTGCTGGACCCTTGAGTTTTCCCAGCAGATTTTTCTAGAGCACTGTCACTCTGGTGAAGCCTTATTTGAGACTTGTAACTAAAGAGTTTTGTAGAGATTTTATGCTCCAAATGTGAGGAATGCCTGAGGACTTTAGCAAGGCGAATGAATCTGTTGGACTATTACACTTTTGTTTAGTAAAAGCAATTCTCCACCACAGTGTTCATTTTGACGGAGATTGTATGGTTGTTGTTCCCTTGGGCTATGGATTCAGACATGGTTTCAGGCCCAGATTTTGCTATTTGCAGGCCATAGGATAGCTTCAGTGTCCTCACATAAAAATGAAGTTATCAGTAGTATCTACCACACTGATTTCTTATGAGGATTATAAATAAGATAATGCATATCAGTCAGAGGGTCATGTTTATTTTAAATGAAACTATTAAAAATAGTGTTCTTTGAAAATGTTAGCATAGTAAACACGCTTTACCCCGTCTTTTAAGTTGAGTCTTACTATTTAGACATGTATTTTTGGTGCAAGAATCAGATCTGATTGTGAAATACAATTTTGCAGATAAGACAGACTCTATCAATGCCCAGTTTCTTTATTTTCCTCATGTTCTGCTCAAAGTAGTACAGTCGGAGTACTGAAATGGTATAAGGGGTGTAATGAAGCTAGGAGGAGGTTGTGAATAAGCTTTCTTTTTTCTCATTTTGGAGATTTGAACTTGAGTCCCAAGTTTATGACTTGCAGAGTTTCTATTGCCTAATCTATAGAATACTGCTAATTACACTTAGTCTGTTGATTTCATTCTGAGAATGAAATGCATGTAAAGCAGCCAGCAGTTTGTGGTACATAGTAAGTCTTCAAAACATTAATCATTATTTAGAAAATCTGTGTATTTTGGAAAGAGAGCTAGAACCAACTTTTGATGGGCAGAGTGAGTTTATGGTTCAACTGTGTGCTCCCAACAGAGATAGGCAGGTCAGGTATTTCTTTGGGAGATGTCTGATTTTGCTGTTGGCTGAGCTAGGACTCAGGTGGCTTTGAAATGAGAAACGTAACAGCCGAAGGTCTAAATCTGGAGGTGAGATGGAAAAGATCTTGCTCCTCTGGAGGAAGTGACTTGGCCTTTAGCTAGAAGCATGAATCCTCAAGAAAGGTAGTAGTGACACTGAGGATTAGAGCTGGGGGAGAGACAGGAGAACCCAGAAACAATGAAATGAGACCACCTAATGGTAACTTTCCTCATCTGTGTAGTACCTCTGGGCTCAGGCCCACCAACCTACTTAAAATTGTCATCCCTCTGAACCCTTGGTGTCCATTCTTTCTTACTTTGCTGTTTTTTCCCTCATAGCACAACATGTTTATAATTTTACTTATTATGTTTATTATTTCTCTTTCCCCACTAAAATGTAAGCTTTACGAAAGTCAAGTCAGTTTGCAAAAGCTCTGGTGCACCTTTTCCATGTATATGAAAATTCTCAAGTGGAGGCGTTTCCACATCGTCTTTGTCCCTGCTTGAATGTCGTCTTTCAGGGAGAGGGCAGGGACTGTTCACTGATAAATCCCTGGACCCTTTACATAGTGGCTCCTTAGTATTTTTGAATAAATCAATAATTATAACCCTGTCTCATTCATAAAGTGCAATAAAGAGAAATAACTTTGCTAAAGTAACAAATCCGAATCTTAATGTATTTTATTTCGGAGGAAAGAAAAAGTGTTGGAGGCTATTCTCTGGAGACCAGATGAGGAGTCACTGTCTTCAGATTCTTAGATAAAACAATGTCTGAGTGACCTGTGGTGGTTGATTTAAAGGCAGGCACTGGATCTGTCACTAGATAATGTCTTTGACAGCAAAAGATATTGCTTCTTGGTAAACTTTCTATGAAGCTTAGCATAAGGCTCTTTAGTACTGTATATCTTGGCTTAAGTAGTGGTGGTGTATTACATTCAGGAACTAAATTTAGGTTAACTCTTTAAGCCAGCGGTTCTCAAAGTGTGGTCATGAATCTGACACCTTTTCAAGGGGTCCGTGAGGTCAGACTATTATAATGATAATTCTAAGTCGTCTTTCAATAGGTTAACATTACAGTGATGGTGTGAAAGGAATATTGGATGAAACAGCTGGTCCCTTTGTGGGGATCAAGGCAATGTCACACACTAGTTTCAGTTAAGAATGTTCTTGCTGAAGGAATTAAAAACCCTCAAATACATGTCTATTTCATATTTTGAATGATGAAATGGGCAATAGGCAGGTAGCACTTCTTATTCCAAAGTGCAGTGTTGTCCTGAGGAAACACTTGTGCAGTTGTTTGAATTGTGAGCTGAACGACTCTTTTTCATGGAATGCCATTTTACTTGAAAGAGAAACTGACAAGCAATGGTTATCTAGCCTTCAGTGCTTGGCAGACATGTTTTGAAAATGAACAAAGCGATCCTGTTACTTCAAAGAAAATAGTGTGCAATACTAGTTGCCAAAGAAAAATTTTATTTTTCAAGCAAAAATTAAAGTTTTGGGAAAGTTACATTCATCACCATGACCATGCAGCTTCTCAGTAGTTAAATACTTTTTTGATGAGATCAATGGAAATATTAACAAATGTGATTTTTTAAATATCGTATAAGAAATATGTCAATATTTGGCATATTTGCATAACTCAGTGAACCATGATTTTCCAGATGGCCGATACAAAATCATGTGTGGGTAATAAAAGATCTCACATCTTGATAGTACATGATAGAGTAATTGATTTGTAAAAACTTTATATTTTCAGATAATTTTGGACTTAAAGAAGACTTATGTAAGTAGTATAAAGGATTCCCAAATATCCTTTACTCAGCTTCACCTTATGATAGCATTTATATACCCATAGAACAATTACTAAAACTACAAAATTAATCTTGGTACAATATTATTAACTGAAGTATAGAATTTATTTGGGTTTCACCAATTTTTCCCTTAATGTCCATTTTCAATTCTAGGACCCAACTCAAAATCTCACATTGCATTTAATTGTCATGTCTCCTTGGCCTCCTCCCGTCTGTGACAGTTCTTTCAGTGACCTTGCCACTTTTGAAAGAGTAGTCAGTTGTTTTGGAAAATGCTCCTCAATATGAGCTTATCTGATACTCTCTCGTGATTGCATTTAGATTGTGCATTATTGGGAAGGGCACTCAGAGGTAAGGCGCCCTTCTCAGGGCATCAAATCAGGGTTATGTTAAGTTGATACATCTCCTTACTGATGATGTTAGCCTTTATCGGTTGGCTAACGTGGTCTATGCCAGATTTCTCTGCTGTAAAGTTACTACTTTCCCCTTTGTAATTAGTGTTTTGAGAGCAATGGATTTTAACGTAACAAGGTATGAAAAGTTTATTATGCGATTCAGATTCCGCATCACATGTAACCTTTAAGTAATGGCTATTTAGTGAGTTTAAGTAAAATATTAAGAAGAAATAGCTAGCTACAAATATATGAAAAGACTATTAAGATTTGCTTCCCCTCCCCAACTGTATATCTGTGTGTGAGGCCAGATTTCTTCATATCCTTCAACCAGAATAATGTATCACAATAAATTGAATGCAGAAGTAGATCCGAAAACCCAGCTGTCTTCTATTAAGCTAGACGTTAGAGTTGGCAAAAATGTAAAACAATGCCACTATTCTCACTACATTGTTTTATTTCATAAATAGTTATTTTTCATAAAAGATAAAATTTCCATTAACATGCAGTGGTGGATTTATTATTGTTGGTTTTTAGATGAATTAAATATTTTTAAAAAAAATTTCTCAGTTTTCATTTCTGTTGTGCTAAATGCTAGTAGATATAACTCATACCAACAAAATCTCGTTGGAGTCCTCAGTAATTTTAAAGCATAAAGAGATCCTGAGACCAAAAAGTTTCAGAATTGCTACTTGCTAAATACAAGAAGAGATATCTTGGCATGTGGAGGGGGAGAATCCTGTCTTCTGGCCCAAATGAAGTTTCAATGAAGGGTTTCACCTAGAAGTCTTGGCCCTGGGGACGTCACTCACTTTGTACCTGTGTATCTGTTTTCTCACCTGGCAGATGAGGGAGATTGGCCTGAAGATTTTCAGGTTTCTCTCAGCTCCCAAATTTTATGATTCCAAGTCACCGGCAGCCTGGGCATTACGGAGCAATACAGGTAGTTCCTAGAGAGTGGTGTTTACAAAGTTAACGATGAAGAGAATCATATCTGGAGGGTATGATGTGGTAATATTTGTAAGGCCGGGATTTGAGAGTCTTGGTCTGACTTTTTAAAAATTAGTTCTTTCACATAGAGAGGGAGGGAGACAAAACATAAGAGACTCTCAAAGACTAAGAACAAACTGAGGGTGAGGGGGGTGAGGGAGGGGGGAGAGTGGGTGACGGGCATTAAAGAGGGCACTTGTTGGGATGAACACTGGGTGTTAATGGAAACCAATTTGAAAATAAATTATTTAAAAAAAATAAAAAATAAAAAAATAAAAATTAGTTCTTTCAGTGTCCCCTTCAAAAAATTGTAGTTTTAGGTCTTAAGTGGTTTTGGCTATACTAAGAGAAAGATTTTTAATTATTGCTGAATAATTTTTTGTCAGTTTATGTGCATCACAAATTAAAAAATGTATAATTTCCTAGAATTTTTGTGCTATAATATTCTGTGTATATATGTGTAAACATCTTTTTTGTGGAGATTTATAAATACATAAATAGTTTTTCTTTGTTATGGGTGCTTCATTTATCACTGATGTCTATATTGAAGCAGGCTTGGGTTGTCGTATTCATTATATACTTAAAATCTTCATGATTTTGGTACTTGGTTTTTAAAAAAACATGATTAAATTTTTTAATGTTTATTTTTGAAAGAGCAAGAGCATGAGTCGGGGAGGGGCAGAGAGAGGGAGACAGAGGATCTGAAGAGGGCTCTGTGCTGATAGCCGAGAGCCCAATGCGGGGCTTGAACTATGAGATCATGACCTGAGCCAAAGTCGGATGCTTAACTGAACCAGGCACCCCTAATAAAAATTGATTAAGACTCTTTAGACTTTCTTAATCTTTACAAATGTAAAATTAAAAAAAAAAGCCAGCTGGAATGTATTAAGAATCTCAAACTTTGGAACTAACATTTTCCTTTCTTAGTTTAAATGGAAGGAGACTTGATGGCTTTGGTTTTTAAAGATGAAGAAACAAAAGGGAAGGGGAAGCCAGTAGTATATTGTCCTATTAAGTATCAGTCTCAATCAGGTTTTAAACAGGATCCTGAATTCCTATAAAGTGGATTTTGTAATGGAAACTGCCACAGTTGAGGGCCAGCTCTGTCATGATCACCAATTTGGGCATCTCTGATAGTTAGCAGAAATATAAATATCTAATGTAGTGTGTGTTTGTTGTACTGTCATAGGAAAATTTTGTCATGGACTTTGAGCCAGATTCTTCCAGTGTTTAAGCTACTACTTGGAAATAAGATTTGGAAACTGAACTAACTTCCTCGAGCACTTTAGTAAATTATGGTAGGTTTAGTATGCATTATATCTAGATGAGAAATTTATGACTATCGTACATCAGAAAAGTTGCATTGATCACATTTCAAAAGTCCCTTTCAGCATTTAACTATTTATACAGCCCGGTCTAAGGAAAATGTTCATCACCTGCGATGAGACGGCTTAACAGAGATAACGCTTCAGGACACAGACTTAAGAGCTAGGTGCCTGGGTGCAAATCCCAGGCCTGCCACAAAATAGCTTTGTAACCTCTGTTTCAGTGTCTTCATCTATGAAGTGGAGCTAATATAATAATAGTATCCATCTCACTAGATTGTTTTGAAATTTAATGAGATACCATGCCTCACATGCTCAAAACCTGCCTGGCACTTACGAAGCTCTGCTAAGCCATAGCTTTTAGTATTTGTGTGCTATTAAAACGCTTATTTAGTTAACATGTGGTATATTTTAGGTTGCTTATTTCTTCATGACATCTGAATTTGTATCTCATTAGTAGCATTATCCTTAAGTAATGTTTTAGGATAAGTTACATCTGGGTAGATTTTACCTTCATAAGGCACTCTACTAGAGTTCTAGATTTGTGGTGTGTTGGTATTTTAAGGATCCTTAGAGATGATCTGGTTCAGCTCAGCCTGATACATAAATCGCCTTTCTAATATCCTGTTGACTGAGCCTCTAGCCTTGACTTGAATTTAAAATATCCCCGACCCTTGGGAAATTCGTCCTTGTGTTGTGCAATCCAGGTGGATTGTAAACTTCTACTCTCACTCCTATTCTGCCCTGTAGAGCTGTACGGAATTTGGTTAACAAATAACCTACCCGAATGGTGACAGTGGAATAAATGGATTCTGGATATCTAAGGGTTGTCTAAAAGTGACCAGAATGCTATATCAGTGGGACTTAAAGTACTTTGCTCCCTGTTGGTAAAAGAGTAAGGCTTGTATTTGAAGACAGAGTTGCTTTGAGCAGTTGGGTACACATCTGGCATAGAAATTTGTCCCACTGAGCTTGTGGTGGGACAGTGAGCCAGAGGGGAAAGGCAGCGCCTGGGTCTCTACACCTCACTCTACGAAATACCCCCATGCATTGTTGGACAAGTCCTTTCCTGGAGGAGGAGGAGCTTCTTTGTGTTTAAAAGTTTGATTTGCCTTATGTTTTTTTATTGCCTATTTCTCCCATGTAGAATGGAAGCTCCGTGAGAGGAGAGGGGAAGGCTGCTTACCTCGTTCACTGCTATAATCGTAGCAGCTGCAGGAACTTGAGATATGTAGGTGCTTAGAATTCAAATGATGGGATTAAAGTTTAAATACTCAAATGTGACTAGGTTTTCAGTTTAGTGCAGGGAAATCAGTGTCACTTTTACTTGTATGTAGTGGCCCATTCTTTGTGCCTGAACTGAAGGAGAACCTGTGAGAGGATAGGAAACGAGGTCTCAGGGAAATATTATTTTTTATTATTTGCAGCTTTCATATACATTCAGAAAAATATTTTTTTTTCTGTTTTGATATATGAAGATTTTCTACAAAGGAAGGAAAGTTTTCTAATTTTATCAAAGGCAGACGTAAATGATGCCACGATGCTATCGTATTGATATACGATGGAAGGAAGAATTGGGTTTTGAAATCCACTCCACTGGATAGCAGCTTCGGACTGTAGCCCCAGTGATGTTATATGAGCTTAGCTCTACTCTGCATGCTAATGAAACAAATTAGCCAGAAATATGAATTGTAAAAAGCCGTCAAAACATTACAATTTGGGAGGAAAATGTCGTGAAAATTCTAACATATAAAATCCAAATAGTTCCTTTTTCTGAAGGCTTTAAACATTTTTTCTTAGGTTGTAGAAAATATATTTAAAATTAAATTGATATGAGCTGAGAACTTTGCACAGTTAATTCGGGAAATCCAAGCTTCCTTTTTCCTTTGGTGTTTGTATCTCTCTTTAATGTGCCAGTAGCTGAGTTTTCCATAAAATGAAGACATACGTTTCGGTCAGAACTCATTGGCATATTGCTTGGTTACCTTGGGTCAGCATTTTCTCTGGGGAGAAACACCTTTTGATTTTGGAACCAGAATGCCAGTTCCTGCCTTCTACTCCAGGCACCATCCTCCCTGCATGCCTCTGCTCCCCTTCCCCCACCGGGGCTGGTCTTGGCTTCGTCACTTGACTCAGTCAGTGAGTCAATAATTTTATGACTTTGAGTGAGTTACTTAACATCATTCTACTTCAGTGTTTTCCGTTGTAAAATAAAGACAATTGTATATCTCAAGATAGTTTTGAGGAATCAATACATAAATACAAGTAAAGTGCTTGGAAGATGGCCTGGTACATAATAACTACTCCATAGACGATAATATATATTTTTAAGTTTTGTTTATTTATTTTTGAGAGAGAGAGCACGAGCAGAGGAGGTCAGAGAGAGAGGGGGAGAGAGAGGGAAAAGAGAATCCACAGCAGGTTCTGTACTCAGTGAGGAGCCCGATGAAGGGCTTGATGTCACATCTGTGAAAGCATGACCTGAACCGAAATCAACAGTTAGATGCTTAACTGACCAAGCCACCCAGGTGCCCTAGATGACAATATTAATATTGTCAATGGTGGATATTTTGAGGACAGTATAGTGACAAATAGATTTTTAAAAAACTTTGGAAATTAACCTATACAAATTCCAAGGAATCTGATCATTGTCTCCCTGAGGCCTTGGTATTTGTAAAGTTCTTTGGCATTTACGCCACCTGGTGTGCTTCCATTTACACTTCGCTGTGTGAGGCACGGGTTCATTTCTAAGGTGTTCCATTAATCATGAACTAGGAATGCTCTAAAGAAAAGAATGTAGTTAGAAAATGAAGTAACTTTTAATTTCCTAAAGCTAAACCTTTACTTGGAATGTTAAATTTGTTGAATTTCTAAGTAAGGAGATAAAAAGCTGTTCCATTCTTAGATTCACATTGTTCGTAGGCAAAATGGAAAAAGGAATAGATAAAAATAACAATTTCGAGGCGAAAAGGACTTAAAATTTTTTTTAATGTTTATTTCTTTTTAAGAGAGAGAGACAGAGTGCAAGTGGCGGAGGTTAGAGAGAGACAGAGAGGGACACACAGATTTCAAAGCAGGCTCCAGGCTCTGAGCTGTCAGCACAAAGCTCGACACGGGGCTTGAACCCACAGACCATGAGATTATGATCTGAGCTGAAGTTGCACGCTTAACTGACTGAGCCGCCCAGGCACCCTAGAAGGACTTTTTTTTTTTTTTTTTTAAATAATTGTCTACATCAATCAAATTCCATTAAGATGTTGTCTTAATGATCATTTTGTGTCTTCAGGGAATTGAGCAGATTCTGAACATGATTTCCTCCGCGCCCCCCCCCCCCCCCCGCTGCCAAATATTTTGGCCATTCTATTGAACAGTATTTGTTTTTGTTTTTTTTTAAATAGAGGTAGTTAATTGTGGGGTATTTTGATGTTCAGCAGGCAAAGGAAACACATTACTTTGTATAAACAGAGGTTAATATGGAGTCTTTGAAATCTAAATTACTGAACTATTTGCCTGAGGACAAACTTCTTAACTATTTATGTTTGTAATAAACTACAGCGGTGGGATTAGCACAGAAGCACCCTATGTGTGAAACATTTGAGTCCTGTTTGGAAAGCATGATGGATCCCAAATTTCAGGTTTACCTTCGGAGTTACACTGATAAATTAGGAAACTTTCATCCCATTTTCCTCTCCTTGTGTGGTCTAATTGGTTCATGATTGATAAAGACAGAAGCATATGTTTTTGAGAAAGGTAAGCCTTCATTTTGATTAAGTTTTAAATGGTCACTATCTCTGGAACTGTCCCTGGGACCAAAGAGTGTTTATTACTTCCATGTTGTTAACATGGAGATGAGTCTGAAAGATGTGAAGTGAGCTCTGTGTTCGGTTCTATTCTGTGGCTTCATTGGGCCCCAGCCAATGTAACTTGGCTTTGTAAGGGCCAAGAGGACCCGGCTTATAACCACTTTTTTATAGCTGTTTTTATGTTTGTCTGAAAGCATCTGCCTTAGGGACAGAGCTCTACCTTGCAGAGGGGAAAAAACAATTGTTTCTGACCTTAGCCAGTGGACAACGATAGAAGTGGCCATGGATGTATGTGTTTCCAGACACAGCTGTGTTTCATACCTGCCCTAGTTGTATTCAGATTGTCCAAGCAGATCTTGTGGCTTTTGGGCAGGGTTGCCTTGGGAAGATGGCAACACAATAGGGATAGTTTCTAGTTAAGAAAGACCACTAGGACTCCGGTCTGGAAGTCTTTTTTTTTTTTTTTTTTTTTTTAATAACCTGTGTGTGTCAGGTGGGGTGCAGGGTTTCCTGCTGTGGAGGTGGGGAAACCGTGTCATACCTTCACTGAGAAGGGAGAAAGCACCCGATTGGCATTCAAGATTCAGAAGTGTCACAGACCCAACTTCACCTTCACTTTTCCAAAGTCCTTCCTGTTGGCCTAAGCTCTGACCTTGCCCCTGGGGACTGTGGAACCCCCAGGGAGGAAGTTGCCACTCCTGTGACCTTTATTCTTCCTGTGCCCCTGGCCAAGATCTGTCATGTGGGTGTGGGCCCCACCTTGAAATCACACTTGTATTTAGCAGCTCGCTCCGTGGTTCCTCCTCAGTGCCCAGACTCCTGTATGAAGAACTGGCTGGTGAGACTGCAGCTCCTGTTGACCCACAGAGGCACAGGGACAGATAGCCTGGACTGTACAACCCAAAGAAAGCTCTGGTGACCTCTGCTATTTAGCAGCTGCTCCTAGCACCAGTCTCTGTGGCAACTGGGCTCTGTTTATGAAAATGAACGAGGACTTCAAGGCTGGGGCATTCACACCATGGACAGAGCTCCCCCTGGAAATACATTGCCTGCCAGATTGCCAGGGCTAAACCCAAACAAAGACATACCAAACAAAAGTAGCCGGGGAAGTGTTCTGCCCTTGGGGGACATGCACATGGCCTAATTGCCTGGTATCTTCCTTTACTGAACATGCCAGAATGAGCTTATCTTGGTTATGCCAGAGAAAGAAGGAGACAAAGACCCTGGTACTTGTATGGGTAATTTTCTGAGTATACCCTTGTGCTTCAGGGGTGGCCTTCCAGCTGTGGGTTTAGAAGGAAGTTAGTACAAAGGATCTGACTTTTTGAAAATCTTATTTTAGGTCCTGCTTTTATGTAAACTGTAAAGCTATTTCTGGGTCCGCACCTTTAGAATTGGCCCTCGTTTGGAGGAATAACTGAGTTTGGAGTTTGTACTCTTTGAGTCCTTGCTTTCACAGGGATGGTCCAAGCATTCCCTGTGGAAAATGGTGAGTCATAGACATCTTTGAGCACCCTCTGAAATCCAGAGCTTCCTCTGAGGAGACTGCTATGTTCTGCGGGCTTCTAGCATTCTTAGGTTTTATGATTCCATGGCTGGGCCATTCTGGCATATGTGTCTTTTAGCCTCATTTAGATGCTCACTGGGGTGTAGATACATGAAGCTATAGTCTATATTGAATGTTCCCAGAGTTTGGAGCTCGAAGAATCCATAAAAATCATCAAACCACACTCCCCTGTTTTCTTTTTTAAAGTTTATTTTTTCATTTTGAGAGAGCAAGCAAGCATGAGCAGGGGAGGAGCAGAGAGAAGGAGAGAGAGAATCCCAAGCAGCCTCTGCACTGTTAGCCCAGACCCAACATATAGCTTGATCCTGTGAGCCGTGAGATCATGACCTGACCTAAAATGAAGAGTCAGGTGCTTGGGGGCACCTGGGTGGCTCAGTCAGTTGAGCGACCCACCTGGAGCCTGCTTTAGATTCTGTGTCTCCCTCTGTCTCTGCCCCTCCCCACTTGTGCTTTGTCCCCCCCCCCTCAAAAATAAATAAACATTAAAAAAAAAAAAGAGTGAAACTTAACTGACTGAGCCACCCAGGCGCCCTACACACTCCCCTATTTTAAAGATTCATAAGCCAAGGCTAAAAGGTCCCTCAGCTACTTTGGCAGAGCTGGGTGTTCCGGTGTTCTGACGCAGATCCAGAACTCCTTCCCCACGCTGTGTCTCGTCACTGTGAAAGTCTGATTGAGCTATGGGTTGCGTGTCCCAGTAGAGGAGGGACAGTTGGGGAGGTGGAGAGGGCTTGCATTGGTGATTTGCCAACAGAACAGAGATATTCAAGAATGACATATATTCAGAGAAAGAGGGACTCTCACATGTAAGCCAGCCTTAGCTTTAAAGTTTAAAATATCCAGGGCGCCTGAGTGGCTCAGTTGGTTAAGCATCTGACTTCAACTCACATCATGGTCTCAAAGTCGGTGGGTTCGAGTCCTGCATTGGGCTCTACGCTGACAGCTCAGAGCCTGGAGCCTGCTTCAGATTCCGTATCTCCCTCTCTCTCTGCCACTCCCTCACTTGTGTGGTTTTTTCTCTCTCTCTCTCTCTCTCTCTCCAAAATAAATAAATCAACATTTAAAAAAATTGTTAAAGTTTAAAATATCCATTCAAAGGGTACCAGGCTGGCTCAGTCAATAGAGCATGCAACTCTTGATCTCAGGGTTGTGAGTTCAAGCCCTACATTGGGCATAGAACTTACATAATAACAATAAACAAACAAACAAACAAACAAAACCCTAAAATATCCATTCAGTGCATTGAAGACTCTTCACGTCCCCCACCTGCTCTTCTTGATCTGATCAGATATTAAGGAACTGGGATAAGAGGGCAGAGGGACCTGGGGTGGGGGTGCTACTGGTTGTGAGTGCAGTGAGAAGAAGGTGGATTTAAACCAGAGTCCCTTCCTAGAAGGATTCAGGCCTGGCTGTACTCCATCAACCCTTCACTCTTTCACTTCCCCTGTATGCCCTGGGGTTTGAACAACTGCTGTTCCTCTTGAAGGTGACCATCCTGAGGGACCCTTCCCTGCAGGGAAGAGTGTCAAGCTAAGTGTACTGGGTCCTACTTCAATACTCAGGCCTTTGCCCTTACTGGGGTGGCCATAAGCTTATGATAGTTCCTTATGAACTCTCCTATTGATAAACCAAACCAAATCAGTAGTGGTCTTCCTTTAACAGGATTTAAGTTAAACTATAACGCTAAGTACCCCTATTGGCTTCCATTCATTTCAGTGCTGCACATTTGTACTTTGGGCTCTGCGTGTGATGTTTCTGCCCTGTCTTGGCTGAGGTACCTGTGTGAAATGTGAGCTTGCCATTTGGTAAACTCTCCTCCAACCAGTTGATGAAGCTAAAGTACCGACGGGCTTGATAGGTCACATTTCAGAGTTCATCATGGGCATGAATATTGGTACAGATGAATCCCATGCTTCACCCTGTATAATTATAATCAAAGGAAGAAGCCCACTTTTCCAGGTTTATTCTAGAACTACCAAGTCTTTCAGGTTCTCCTGGGAAAGGGATAAGGAGGATGACTGCTGCAGGATGCTCTGCACTGGCTCGGTCAGGCTTTGGAAAGCAGACCTCAGGACGATTTGAAAAGCCAGTACCCTGAACTAGCTGAAGCCATTAACCAAAATGATGTCTGGACAGTCTGGAGCTGAACAGGTTTCTGTAGTATCTATTTACAGTTAGCCAGTGAGGTTAGTAACAACCTAGCCGGGAGCCAGTGCCTGCACTGGCCATAACTCACTTGTATTCTGGATGGGGGTCAGAGAAACTGAATAGATTTATTCATTCAGGGAGCAGTGAGTAACAGCAGCCTTAGCTGCAAAACCAGCTCTTTTCAGCTTTTTGATGACATGCACGATTATTGTTTTTAACAGGTTGGCTGAAAAATGAACCTGTGAAAGTCAAGGCTTTATTCTCTCTGTCCAACCCTCACGTGCTTTCTTGTAGCTTCCTGCAGTCATTCAGTAAACATTTATCAAGCGCCTACTGTGTGCCAGGAACTGTGTTATCACAAACGAGTAACTTATTCTTAGTTAATGAATGACCTTATGCGGCAGGCGTACAAAGAAGCCTTGGTAAGGGGTGGATAATTGGGATCCTTTCTGTCTCTTCCTGCTTATTCTTTGGTGCCTTCACATCAGGGAAAGGAAGTGGAAGTCAACTTAAATTAGTTTATTTTGGTAGTAGCAGTTTTAGAGAAGCTTTGGAGAAGGAAATTGAAACCCTGAGAAGTAGGAGGTTTGGGGATTACTGCTGGAGTTTTCCTATTCCTTCTAGCCCAGGGACTTTGTCCCAGTTACCACTGATAATGGACCCTTTTCATGTTTAACTGTCTTGTCAGTAAGTCAGCGACACATGCTGAGAATAGAAACCAGTACCATTCCATGTTGTAATCGCCAGTCCGTACACGCCCTACTGGTTCTGTTGTTGTGATTGTTGCTATGATGCTTAGCATCGAATGCTAGCCTTTTGCCTGGCATTTGACATCACACCTACAGGGTCCCTACCGCAAGCTGCTTACCTTCCTTGGAAGCCCAGGACCTTTTCCACATTGACACCACAGGAAGTGGTGGAGGACAAGGGATAGGAGCCTTCCCTCAATAAAACAATAAAATGTGCCCTTTGTTTGAGGCAACGAAGGGAACTGTGTTCATCTATTTTAATAGGCAAGGCCTTGGCTTAGGTAACTTTTTTTCTTTTAAATTCTGCTTTTTAAAGTGTTTAGGGTTAAGTGTAACCCTGTTCATTGTTGTCTTTCGAAATATGTGACTTGCAATGTGACGATGTGCTAGGTCTTCTAGTAGGAAATTAAACAGAGCTGTAGCCTCTAGTCTCTGCTCCAAGGTGCTTCCTGACCCGTGAGGGAAGACAGAACATCAGATGGCATGTTTAGAAGCTTTTTTTAAAAAAAAAACTGTTTATTTTTCAGAGAGTGCAAGCGGGGGAGGGGCAGAGAAAGAGAGAGCGAGAATCCGAAGTGGGCTCTTCGCCGACAGCAGTGAGCCCCATGTGGAACTTGAACTCGTGAACCTTGAGATCATGACCTGAGCGGAAGTCTGACGCTTAACTGACTGAGCCACCCAGGCGCCCCAGGCTGTTTCGACTTTACCAGCCATTGGGTTATCTTAACTGAAAACCGGTCTGCTGATGGTTGTGGGAATGTCTTAGTAGGTATCAGTGCCTTGTTCATAGTTCAAGGAAGAGTGATGTGATGCTATTTTTGGCTTTCTTAAGAATGAGAGAGCCTCTATCCCCAAACCCCCAGCATGCCTCTCTTGGCACTCAGTGGTGAATTGACGTAGTGCCATCCATCCTTGAACCAGTCACTGGCAATGAGTAACAGAGTTGCCTTGACAGACTTAGACTGATCAGCTAGAAAATCAATTACATTCCTTACCATAGGGGTCTCCTGCCAAAATAAATGAGAGCAGACCTTCCAGTGGAAGAAATGCACATCTAGTAGGACCCTGTACGGATGAGATTTCAAAGACAAAGTAACGGAGAGGAGGTCCTGGCCCTTGTTGGTGTTCCCTCACTTCCCCAGACAGCCTTCTAGCAGGCCCTCTATGTGGCGCTACACTGCGTTCCTGCCTCTCTCCCCACTTCTAGAGTATAGTTTCTTAAGGCTAAGGTACTCTTTGTTACTCAATGTTTGTGGCCACCATACCTGGCACATAGGGGATTTGAACAAATTGAATGAAAAGAGATGTTTCGATTGTTTTTGTGTTTAACTTGTATCAAACATTCCTTGAAATAAGTGGACCATTGACATCTTATTTGTTAAATATTTTGTAACAACTTTGAGATACGATTCACATACCATGTAATTCATCTACCTAGAGCGGTTATAGTTCACTGGATTATAGTATGTTCAATCACAGGATTGTCCGACCACCACCTCAGTCAATTTTAGGACATTTTCATCACTCCAGAAAGAAACACCATACCCATTAGCTGTCACTCCCCACTCTGCCCCTCCTCTAGCACCTGAAAACCACTAATCTATTTTCTGTTTCTATGGATTTGCTTATTCTGGACAGCCCATGTAAGTGCAGTCATACAGTATGTGACTTTTTGTGCCTGGCTTCTTTTACTTAGCATACTGTTTTCAAGGGTCATCCATATTGTAACCTATATCAGTACTTCACTCTTTTTATGACCCAATAGTATTCCATTGTATGTATATAGAACGTATGTGTATAGCACATTTTCTTAATCTATTATCAGTTGATAGACATTTGTGTTGTTTCTAGGTTGGGGCTCCTAACAAATAATGCTAAGGATATTTGTGTACAAGATTTTGTGTGGGCATATATTTTTATTTCCCTTGGATATATGTATACCTGGGTGTAGAACAGCTGACTCAGATGGTAACTCCATGTCTAACCTCTTCAGGAACTGCCTAACTATTTTCCTCAGTGGTTACATTTTACGTTCCCAGCCACCACATACGAGGCTCTAGTTTCTCTACATCCTTGCCAACCCTTGTTATTATTTGTTTTTTTTTGATAATAGCCATCCTAGTGGGTATCAAGTGGTATCTCCTTATGTGTGCATCAGTTAAAAAAAATAAACATTTAATTGGTTGTGTCAGAAGCTCCCTTTTAGATGTGAAGACATAGAGATAAGTAACCTTGACCTTTTCTGCCTCTCTTATCTCATCTTCTTCATGTCTTTCCCCTTAATTTATGTTCCACACCACTAAATTGTTTTGTAGTCTCTCCACTGCCATGCTGTTTCTTACCTCTAGACCTTTGCTTGTGTTCTTCCCTCTTCCCTCTAGCATGAATATGAATGCTAATGCTAAGAATCATAGTAATAATACTGGTTAACTCTTATACAGTCAGTAAATCAAAGAGCTAGCAGTTGGCTCCAGAGTCTGCATTCTTAAGCACTGTGTTGTATATTTTTCTCTTTTAAAATCAGATTTCTTGAAGTAAAATTTACATAGACTAAAATGCATACATTTTAAGGGTACAGTTTGATGAGTTTTGATAATATGTATGTACCTCTTAAACCCCCACTGCAGTCAAGTTAGGGATGATACAGATTTTTTTTCCTGTCACTCTTCCCCTTCCCCCGATTTTCCTGTGTCCCTTTGTGGTCAGTATCCCTGGTCCCAGGCTTACTGACCTGCTTTCTGTCACTATTCCACAATTTCATGGAATTGATTCTCTTGAGTCTGGCTCCTTCTGTCCAGCAACATGTTTTTGAGAGTTAACAGACGAGTTGTTTTATGTATCAGTAGTTTGGTTTTTTTTCGATGCTGAGTATATCCATTGTACGGATATACTTCCGTGTGTTTATTCATTCACCTGTTGATGGGCACTTGATTGTTCCCTTTTATTATAAAAAAAATGGTATAAACATTTGCAAACATTTCTTTTTTGTGGACATACGTTCTAATTTTTCTTGGATAAATTCCTACAAGTGCAATTTTCTGTTGTATGGTAAATGTATGCTTAGCCTTATAAGAAACTGCCACCCAGTTCTCCAAAGTAGATGTACCTGTATTGATTTAATTTTTTTAAAATAAGCTGTATGCCCAAAGTGGGGCTTGAACTCATGACCCCAAGATCAAGAGTTGCATGCTCTACCAACTGAGACAGCCAGCCCCCCCCCCCCCCCGTATTGATTTTAATACAGATTTGTTCTTTCCTCTCCTTTTTGCATGGGTAACTTCAACTACTTTTTTTTTTTAATGTTATTTTCTTTAAGATTTATTTTTAAGTAACTTCCATACCCTATGTGGGGCTCAAATTCACAACCCCAACATAAAGACTTGCATGCTTTTCCAGCTAAGCCAGCCAGCCAGCCAGCCAGCCAGCCAGCCAGCCAGCCACCCCTCAACTAGGTCTTAAGAACTACCTCAGACATCACCTGCTTGGAAGGCTTTTTGGACACTTTCATCTTTCCCTTTTTTGAGGTGGATTAGGGAGGTTCCTCCTCCATTTCCCCATAGCACCTTGGTTATTGAAATTGTTCACTTGGCAAACTTTCCATCAGACTGGGAGATTCTTGAAGATGGAGAAAGTGTTACTATATATCCCTAGCACTTTGCGTGAAACCTAATAACGTCTAGCTAGAGGCTCGGTAAATGTTTGTGAATAGGCGACTGACCAGGACAGTTTTCAGCTTATAAGAGAGTTTATGACCCTGTAGGGGAGTTACAACATGCGTGCAAATAACCGTAATGTAAAGTGGAAATTGATAAAGGTGAAGAAGAAAGTCTATGGGAATTAATTATTTTTTTGAGTTTATTTATTTTGAGAGAGAGAGAGAGAGCGAGCGAGCACTAGAGAGTGTACTCATGCACTCATAAGCGGAAGACAGGCACAGAGAGAAGGAGAGAGAGAATCCCAGGCAGGCTTTGTGCTGACAGAGCCCAACACTGGGCTCCATCTCACCGACCCGTGAGATCATGACCTGAGCCAAGGTCAAGAGCTGGATGCTTAACTGACTGAGCCACCGAGGTGCCCTGAGGAGAGAAATGGCTTTTAATGGGAATGGTTTGGGAAGGTTAATAAGGGAGGTGAATTTCAACGGAGCCCCCCAAAAATAGATTTAGATGAATAGAAATACTATTGATTCTAAAAGGGTTTAACTTGGATTTCTGTTACAAAAGATCGAGAAGGCATGAGGATGAAGGCTGTGCCTGTGCTAGTTACACTAAGATTCTGTTTTGTAATGCTTTGCTGTTCCCAGCAGGTACTAGGTACTAGGTACTAGTACTAGCAGGTGTTAGGGGATACTGAAAGTATTTTCTGTTTGTCAGAAGAATATAAATGTGTCTGACTGTGTGTCTTTCCGTCTGCTGTCTCTCCAAATTCTCATAGCTGCTCTCATCCTTTTCTCACTCCGCGATGTGACAACTGTCACACAAGTCACCACTGCCAACGCTCTGCCTTGGAGGTGGTCTCATCTCTGTGGTCCCAGCCACCGGGCTGCGCTTTTCAGCACGTCTGTCGTCTGCTACTACTACTACTACTACTACTACTACTCCTTCTCCTTCTCCTTCTCTTTCTCCTCTTTTTTATCATGTGTTCATAGAATATTAGAGCTGGAAGCTTCCAAAATAATCAAGTATCAGGATCTCATGTTACAGATGAGTATTGACCTTGAGACCCATATAGTTGCCTGGTTAATAATAGAAATGTTAAAAGCTGCCGTTTGTTGAACACTTTAGTTTGTGTCATATAATCCCTGGGACAGCCTTGCCCAGTCTAGATAGGTCTGCGTTTTACACATGAGAAAACTGAGGCAAAGTCTCCGATGGTAGAGAATGAGGAGTAAAAGCCAGGTTTTTTTTTTACTTCTGCCTGCTACTGAGCCCAGGTGAGCCCCAGGTCCGCTGAGTCACTGGCCACAGAACAGGAGGAATTTGGGCCAAAGCCCTCAAGTAGAGGACAGGCTATTGTCACACAAGCGGTGTAGTCCAGGATTCTCTGCTGCCCAGAGAGACACTGGAGCGGTGGTTTCTTTGAACCACATATGCTGCTGCCCGAAACCAGACTTCCAGAGCAGAAAACTACTAACAGCACTGGCTTTAACCAGAACTATTCGTATGACAGAATATATGTGTTTAGTTTTTAATTATAGAAATAAAACTGTTTTCGGGACACCTGGGTGCCTCAGTTGGTTAAGCATCCAACTCTTGGTTTCAGGCCAGGTGATGATCTCCTAGTTCCCTGAGTTTGAGCCCCGCATCGAGCTCTGGGCTGACAGTGTGGAGCCTGCTTGGGGTTGTCTCTCTCCCTTTCTCTCTGTCTCTCTCGCTCTCTCTCTCAAAATAAGTAAATAAACTTTAAAAACCTGTTTTCATTATACAGGTAATACTTAAAATACATTTGCATAGTAAAAAGTTAAATAATGTAAAAAGACAAAGAGCCAAGTCCCAGTGCCCGTTCATCTCCCTGACCCCACTCCAGCACCACCCCCTCAACGGGTAAGGACTCTTTACAGTTAGAGTTATGTATCCAGTCCTTTTTATATGCACATATATACATATACACATCATTGTAGGGAGTTAATAAGCTGTATTATTCTTTACATACTTCCTATAATTTTTTAAAGAGCTTAACGATATGTCATTAAGGTGTTTCTGTCAATACAAATAGCACTATTTTAACTGCTGTGTATGTATTTCATGGGACAGATGTGCCCTCCTGAACGTTTAGGTTACTTCCAGTATTTGTCTACTGTAAATACTATGGCAGTTAACACCTATGCCTGAAACACTGTAATACCTTTACAGTTACGTTGTAAAGTAATGGTGTAATTACAGTTATGCCGTAATACCTTTACAGGGGTGTTGGGCACTTTGGTTGCTGCCCAAACCTGGCTATTTGGCAATGGGCTCAGAATATTCTTATTGGCCTTTATTATTGAATGATCACACCCTCTGAAAAGTATTAATCGAGCATTCTGATTACTTCATAGACTAGGTTCTTCCTTGTGTATCATCTCATTTAAATCTTTTAACAGTTGCATGAAAAATGTGCTGCCTGTTTACCATTTATCTGAAACTAAGGCTTGGAAAGATTGTGACTTGCATAAAGTGACATGGCTTCTAAGAAGCCAATTCAGAATTTGAACCCTTGTCTGCTGATGACCAATTCAGTGTCTCTTTCCCCATTGTTCTGAAGCTGATTCATCCCCATTGTTCTGAAGCCGATTCATTCTCTTCTTAAAGTCTTTAAGGAGAAAAATTATAGGAAGTAAAGTGTCTTTGGAATAATGCATGATAGCATGAGTAGAGAAAGGAAGAGTGGGCATCCTCTAGATTGGGGGTGAGGGAAGTGAAGCCTCTTTCCCTGTCATCAGGCTTGGAGGTGTGGTTCATGTTTTCAGGCGGCTATAATAGAAGCTACGCTGGAGAGGCCTTGGTGCCCTGACAGCAATGTCCTGCTATTGTAGGATTTAGTATTCATGCTAAAAGAAATAAACCACCACTAGGCAAGGCTGTATGTTTAGAGGCAGCTGACTCCTGGAGGCCCTCCCTCAACAGGAGAACGGACCTCAGTGGACAGATCGTCTTAGCTTCCTTTGGGTTTTCACTTCTGTATGGATTAAAGGTTATTTTCAACCCGTGGGATGCTTTAGCTTGTTGAGAAGTGGTCCTTTTTACAGGGGCAGGGGAGCAGAATTGAAGGGTTGTTTTTTTTGTTTTGTTTTGTTTTTAATGTTTATTTATTCTTACTGCGTGTGTGTGTGTGTGTGTGTAAGTAGGGAAGGGGCAGAGAGAGAAGGAGACACAGAATCAGAAGCAGGCTCCAGACTCTGAGCTGTCAGCACAGAGCCCAGTGTGGGGCTCGAACGCGTGAACTGTGAGATCATGACCTGAGCCGCAGTCAGATGCTCAACCAACTGAGCCTCCCAGGTGCTCCTGAAGGATTGTTTTTAACTCTTCCAGGACCCTGTGTTTGTAGGCCTCCTGAAGTAGGTGTGAGTAGCCTTTCTTCCTAGAGGTGAAATTTGAGCAATTTAGAAAGAGGAATCAGTTCTGCTCTTCTGGCAAAATGACCCGTGTTCATGGGTTGTAGGAGCATCCTTTTGGCAATAAAATCAGAAATTTAAAAATAAGTCATCAAATATACTTGAGGAGGAAAGCTAAGAAACCTGAAAAAATAAAACCACAACAGAATATAAACTTCTTAGAGAGTAAATAATGTTCTCATAATGAATGTGTCAGCGTTTTTAACAGATGTGTGCTCAACTGTGTGTTGATTCAGTATGTATGTAAAAGTCGCAAGCACAAATGTAGTCAGTGTTTACATTAAACCCCCCACCTCCAAAATACACACGTGAAAGGCCCCCCTTGTGTATGTGTAATTACATCTCTGAATACTCCCTTGGTCCCTTTTTCCTCCTCCTTTCCCCAAACACGTGTTTTGCTTACTTCCCTAAAGATACATGATATATATGAGAGAACATACTCGACTGACTCACACCTCTCCAAGTAGTGTATAAAGCGTAACGTTTTGAAACACCAGGGGCGCAGGTCCGCTGGGAATCCAAAATGCCAGCTTCCAGCCACAACTGTGCTGGAAAGAAAATAGAAAACAATGAGGCAGCTGCAGAGTCAGCTCTTCCTTGTGTCTCAGTTCAGCAGTTTTCCTGCTGTCCTAAACTTCACTTGAAAAAAAAAAAAAAGCCGGGCAAAAAGAGGAAATGATCCAGTTTTTTAAGATTTTGATATAAAATAGCAATTTAGGGTTGTGGGGATACTTACTGAAAAAAACAGAGCTTATTTAACAGTGAGAAGTCTCGCCCTTCTTTGCTTGGTTGTGAGGACTTGCGTGTGTGTGCACGTAATACAGTACACACCTTACCGCCTGCATAAAAATAAATGCAGCGCGGATTTTCGTGGTGATGTGGTGTAAGCTGTATTTGGTCTTCATGAAGCATGGACTTTATTTTTGCTTCTGCTGCCCACTTGCTGTGTAACCTTGGAAATGCTATTTTTTTCCTTAATCAATCAAATAATTCCCTTTAACAAGTCTTATTGAGTGCTTATTATGTGCAAGGCCCTATCTAGGTGCTGGGGAGCTGTTTTTTTTGTTTTGTTTTGTTTTAATTTATTTATTTTGAGAGCGAGCGAGCAGGGGAGGGGCAGAGAGAGAAAGAGAGATGGGGAGAGTCCCAAGCAGGCTCTATGTGCTCAGCACAGAACCCAGCACAGGGCTTGAGTTCACAGACTGCAATATCATAACCTGAGCTGAAATCAAGAGTTGGATGCTTAACCAACTGAGCCACCCAGGTGCCCAGAGCTGGCGGGATTAATAAGAAAACACTTTCTTGACTCTAATATGCTTAGATTCTGGGGGAATCACCCAGCTTGGTGCTTTGGTGAAGCACCAAAATAAGAGAAGAACCAGCCTAATGTAGGAATTCAGAGAAAGGGGTAAGGTTATGTCTAGCTGAGAGGCTTCAAGGAGGCAGTGAAGACCCATTAAGGTGAGCTTTAAAGTCTGCATGGGCCTTCAGCATGTCAGGGACAGGGAGTGAAGATAAGGTGCTGAATTGGGAAACAGGAGGTCGTTTGGATGACCAGGCCCCAGGAGAAAATGGGGCTGTGTTGGGATAGGTTCTGACTGCCAAACTAAACTGTCCCTTCATTTCTCTGGGCCTTAGTTTCCTCATCTGAGGGAATGTGTTTTTGTTTCAGTGTGCCAAAGAAAGAGAGTATTATGTTTGCCTCCTAGGCATGCAAATTGCCACTGGTCTCATACCTTAGAGCTGGAAAACAATTAGGGTGTTAGACCTTTATGAAAATTAGACAGAAAAAAGTCCCCTCCCCCCCAACCAGCACTTTCCTTTTGTTTTTTTCATTTCAGCACTGTTATCACTAGCGTACTAATTTACTATAGGAAGGACTTACAGAAACTTGTTTGGTAAACAGGAAGAAAACCCTAAGGAATGTGTCCAACCATTTTAATGAATGCTGCAGGAATCCAAATTTACATTCTGTAGTTTACATTGAAAACTTCATTAGTGAAGTTTTATTTCAGACATCTGTATATGCGTCTGTAAAAGGAGAAAAGCCAAGGAAATGTGAACATCAAGTATACATTCATGTTTCTCCCTATTATCAGTAGCATCTTTCAGAAAGTACTGATTAAAAATGAAGGCTGTTTCCAGTTGTTGGTTTATTTGCCTCATAGCATACAAAGTCAAGGCTGGGCTGGGGGCCACCTTCCAGAAGGCAAAGACTTCCTTTCTGATTGGAAATAATCGTATTTTTTTTTGACCTTCAGAATACTCATGGCCTGGCTGGAGTACACGGGCCAACATTTGTCCTGGCAAGGCCAGGCAGTTTAAGATTGGTGTCTACAGAGATTGCTTTATAGGCAGTTAAAAGTGGGAGGAAGGTGACTGTAGTAACACAGGCATTTACATCCTTTCCAGCTTAAAAATCAAGGGGATGATTTAAAACGGGCAGTATTTGAAAATAAACAAACACCAACAATAACAAAACACTTCTTGCAGTTCCTATTCGTCTAAATTTTTAAGAGCTTTGCCAAGGTCAGAGTGTTCTTTCGCAAGTGACCTTGTCAGGAAGAGGGATTGCATCTTATTTATTACACTGTGCTAATATCTGCAATCCTTTCCTAAAGATTGTCAAATATGGACCTTGGAAAGCACAATTTCCCTGCCTTTTGAACAGTATGTTCTTTATGATGCTTTGTTTGTAAGAATACTGTCAGGTGGCTGGGGATTTGCATTCACACACTATTGCTAACTGGAGTTAGACTTCATGGTGGCTTTTTTTCCCCATCAGGTTAGAAGTAGAGTCCAAAGCCCAACATAGAGTTAAAAGTTATTGGTCTTATTTTAAGATTTATTTATTTATTTGTTTATGTATTTACTTATTTATTAATTTATTATAGAGAGCAAGCATGAATGGGGGAGGGCAGAGAGAAAGGGAGAGAGAGAATCCCAAGCAAAATTCTCTAGAGAATCCTGAACCCCCATTGCAGGGCTCAACCTCACGAACCTTGAGATCATGACCTGAGCCGAAACTAAGAGTTGGATGCTTAACCGACTGAGCCACCCAGGCGCCCCTGTTCTTATTTTAAAGCAAATATGTAACTATCTTGTTGTATACTGGGTTCTTGAGTTCCTAGTGAGGTCAGTAATTCTCACTACTCAGGGTCATAGTTTGATTCTTTCAAATACATAGTTGAAAAGATGATAAATGATAAAGTACTCAGTGATTACACGAATTCATATGTGGTGACATGAAGATGTGTTCTTTAATAAGAGTATCTGTTACATGGGAGTAAATGAAAATAATCATATCCTACTATAGTTGAAATCCTATATTAGTTTAGGGAAAAAAGGGGTGAAATAAGTGTGTTTTATTCTGCTTACCCAAGGGATATAAAAAATACATGTTACTAAATTTCTTAATACTTCATTTTGCTCTTGATGCGCTCCTACCCTGGTAAAGCTGTGTTTGAATGTTAACACTTGGAGCATGAGTCTAAAGTTTCAGTTGAGGCCAATAGGTGGAAACCACATTCTCTAGTGATTTTCAAAATAAAATCCCATAAAGGCCCCACAACTGGAACAGGTGGTAGGCTCACTTTAAAAAGCGAACATTTTGGGGACGCCTGGGTGGCTCAGTCGGTTGAGCATCTGACTCTTGATTTCAGCTCAGGTCATGATCTCACGGTTCCTGGATTCAGGCCCTGCATCGGGTTCGACGCCGACAGTGTGGAGCCTGCTAGGAATTCTCTCTCCCCCCTCCTCTCTCTCTACTCCTTCCTCCCAAAATAAATAAATATTTTTTAAAAAATAAAATATTAAAAAAGTTAATATTTTAGTATCCAAAAAGAATTCAGTGCTGCCTAAGCGTTGTTTGGATGATTCCAACATCAGCGCTGTGCACTAGCTCATTCTGTTGGCTGTTAGTTGTGTGACCGTTTGCTAGTCACTGAATTACAAAAGAGAAATACTCGATAAAAAAAGAACAGATACAGAAAAAATATGTTGTACACTTTTATTCAGTCCATAGTTCTATGTATTTGCTTACTATAGTTGAGGAAGCGGAAAGTGAAACTCAAGAGTTAATATGAAAAATAATTGAGAAAAATGAGTAGAAAGAAAGAAAAATAGATGTTTTGATAATCTTTGTCAAATGTTTTTCCAAAGACCAGCCTCAGATTTAAAGTATTATGCAGATGTAGGCTTTGGCCTCCGGTAGTTTTCTGATAGGAATTCAGCCTTGAGTTGAACTTTCAAATAGGTTATTTTCTTTTCTTTTTTTTTCTTCTTTTTTTTAATGTTTATTGATTTTTGAGAGAGAAAGGCAGAGACAGAGTGTGAACAGGGGAGGGGCAGAGAGAGAGGGAGACACAGAATCCGAAGCAGCCTCCAGGCTCTGAGCTGTCAGCACAGAGCCCAACACGGGGCTCGAACTCATGAACTGTGAGATCATGACCTGAGCTGAAGTCGGAAGCTTAACAGACTGAGCCACCCAGGCCCCTCTTCTTTTTTTCTTATTAATTACTGAGTGACCAATCTGTTGTAATGTGTTGATCTCTTTTCTCCTCTCCATCCCCTTCTGTTCATCCCCTCCTGTTGCTTTCTGCATGAGCTGCTGTCTGTTCTGGAATGCCCGGCATCCACACGTAGAATTAGGGTTCCCTGCCTCTGCCTTCGCAAGGAATGGAGAAAATCTGACCCGGTATTTCAGTTTACAAGTTTAATTGTGGAAAATGTTGGGGTTCGGAGCCGATGGCCAAGAAAAAATTCTTGAGACGTCTTTGGTGCAAAAGATGGTTTTGTTCAAGTCTGAGGACAGGATCTGTGGACAGTAAGAGCCTCACTGAGGTTGTGAAGAGTGATTATTTACCTCCAGGTTGGGAGAGGGTTAGGATAGCAGAAGTCTCCAATGTATTTTGGAAACAGGGTTTCCAGGATGTAGAGGGGCTAGCTGCTGTTAGGAAGAGGTCCTTTATTACTGTTTGGTAAAAACTCAGTCATGAGACCATTCAGCTGTAATCAGGGGCCATAAGCTTGGAGTAGGATTGCCAGCTTATATCTTGGTGGGGGGGAGTAGAGATAAAGGAAGTTTCGAGAGGAATTTTTATATGTTAAAGTAGACTTACAGAGTCCTGGGGGTTGGGATAATGTTAAGCCAGGATTCCCTTTTGCCCTTCGCAGAGTGTCATCACTGACGCAGGTGAGCTCCTAGAGGGAGGTCACTGCCTCTTTCAAGGACTTGTCTGTCAATGGGCTGTGAGCTGTAAGGAAATTCAATTTTTTCTTCTGCCTTAATTTCTCACATCAAATCGGACTCAAAAGGGTTCTAATCCACAGTTATTTTTCCTTCATGTTCCTATTTCTTTTTTTTTTTAATTTTTAATTTAATTTTCCCCCCTCATGTTCCTATTTCTAAAGCCCCCATCTCTTTACGTAATTAATACGTGCATTTCCACTGTACGTATTGGAGAGGATTCTCCACTCCTTTGTCTTTGCTTAGCCTTTTTTCAGGAAGGGTCTTTTAGGGTGGGTCTTACCATCGCCAGTTTTTTTGCATCTTAACCGATTGTATAATAAAGCCATTAAAGTCCAAACTTTTTGTCAGGCAGCTCTAATAGATCAGTTTCTTATGTAGGGATCTTACTTTCAAGCTTCTAGAATTCTTTGCTATCTATTACTTTAGTTTGCTGAAGTGACATAGGTAGTTTTTGCCTTAGTTCATAGGTGGCCGAGGTCAAGCAGTTTGTTACTGGCAGGGCTGAGACTAGAATTTGGGTCTTCTAAGGCCAAGTTCAGCCTTCTTTCATCTAAATTCTTAAGGTCTGTTATTGTATGTTGGGAGCTTCCTTTTTTTGAGAGGGAGGGTAGGACAGTGAGGAGAAGGGATGTGTTTTTCTACCGATTTTTCATGTATTTATTGGTAGTATTTTTATATTTGTAAAGGGGTTCCTGACTTAATTAAAAAAAAAAAAAGCTTTCAAATGCATGATCTCATTTGTTTCCTAACAATGCTTGAGATTAGCCAGGGTAAGTATTAGCCCTGTTTTAAAGATGAGAAAACTGAGTCTCAGGAAAATGGTAGGTTTTTAGCGGAATTGGAGTCGTGACCCAGACACGGCTGGACCAAGCAAGACTAAAGTGAATGAGAATTACAGGTGGACTTTTCCTTTGTGGAACACACACGGATGAGCCCCTGTTATGTGTCATTTGCTGTGTTGGATGTTGCGGACTCAGAAATGAACTGTTTTTAGATAGGTATTGTACAGGTTCTTAGACCTGGGGTGGGCAGTCCTTGTGGTTAGCTTTGTTTAAGGAAATAATGTTTTTAGTATGGAGGAGGTAGCGAATTTGCAAGGCTTTATGGTACGGAACTGTAGCCAGATATATGTTTACTTTTGTGAGTGCCTGTTTTATTTGCTGGTTTATTCATTCCTATGCATTAGGATAGAAAAATAAATATAGTTCTGTTTTGACTCCCTGAAATAGTTTTTATATTTTCTGGAATTTCCTCACTTATTGTCTTTAATATTCCAAAGTTTTATTATGACTCATTTGGGCCATGCAATAATAGAAGAAGTAGGAGTAGGCCTGTTTGAAGAAGCTCATTAAGTAATTTGGGGGAAATATGTTTTTGAGGCCTGTAAATGTTTATTTTGTTCTTGGTCTTGAGATTCTTTTCATGAGTGTCCGTTCTGCCTGTTTGTGTGTGCTTCGGATAAGAGGATGAAGATGTAGGAGTTAAAAGAGCATAGTTTAATTTTTCTCTTTGGCTCAAATATGTAGTTTTACCATAAACTACTGAAAGTTTCCTGTTCTTGTTTAATAAAAAAGTGCACTTCCATTCATTGTTTCCATGTAACTTCCTATGCTTTTTACAGGAAAAAAAGGTCAAAATTTAGGATAAATTATAAGTTATCTCTGGGGCAAAGAAACCCTATTTCATTTAAGAAAAGAGCTTTACAAAGTGAGCCTCTCTGAGTCTGTGAAACTGCAGTAGTCCCCAGTATACGCCTATTTATTTATTTATTTATTTATTTATTTATTTAAAACCTAGTCATGGTTTGCAAGGAGTGCAGTCTGCCCCGTACTTGTAACTAACATCGGAAGGCAGGGAAGATTCCGTGGCGTGACTTGATTTTAGAAAGCTGCAGGTCATATCACTGTTCGAGAAGAGGGGCTTTTTGAGTGGCTTCGTGTGTTTTCTCTGTGACATGGCCTGTCCATCCTGCAGCCTGCCCTATGCTCTGTCGTGCACAATAGATCATTTGTACTGGCTCGAAAACAGGGACCACTGGTCACAGTGACAGTGTCCACTAGCGCTGGTGGGAGAGTGGAGGCGGGAAGGAATCGTGATTACAAGTTCTGCTGAGGAACTACAGTGTGGAAGAATGTGCAGATGATGCTAAAATTGTAATTAATCTGGGATGTTTAGGTCAAATATGTGTTCATCCTGAAAAATAAAAAAGAGGGAGACACCATGAGAGCCTTTCTTTCTTTCTTTCTTTCTTTCTTTCTTTCTTTCTTTCTTTCTCTCTCTCTCTCTCTCTCTCCCTCCCTCCCTCCCCCTCCCTCCCTCCTCTCCCTCCCCTCCCTCTCTCCCTCTCTCTCTCCCTCCCTCTCCCTCTCTCTCCCTCCCTCTCCCTCTCTCTCCCTCTCCCTCTCTCCCCTCCCCCCTCTCCCTCTCTCTCCCTCCCTCCCTCTCCTCTCTCCCTCTCTCCTCTCTCCCTCTCTCCTCTCTTTTCTCTCTCTTCTCTCTCTGTCTCTCTCTCTCCCTCTCCCTCTCTCTCCCTTTCCCTCCCTCTCCCTCTCTCCTTCTCTCCCTCTCTCCTTCCTTCCTTCCTTCCTTCCCTCCTTCCTTCCCTCCCTCCCTCCCTCCTTCCTTCCTTCCTTCCCTCCTTCCTTCCTTCCCTCCTTCCTTCCTTCCCTCCTTCCCTCCTTCCTTCCCTCCTTCCTTCCTTCCTTCCCTCCTTCCTTCCTTCCTTCCTTCCTTCCCTCCTTCCTTCCTTCCTTCCTTCCCTCCTTCCTTCCTTCCTTCCTTCCCTCCTTCCTTCCTTCCCTCCCTCCCTCCTTCCCTCCTTCCCTCCTTCCCTCCTTCCCTCCTTCCCTCCTTCCCATACATACACGTAGGTACACACACACACACAGGAGACCTAGTCATATATTTGCTTTCTCCTCTTCTTGAAAAGAGAGTATTTCTAAAATGCTTGAAGCCCTAGAGCAATAGAAGAGTAGGACCTTTAGCACAGTTTGTGTGTGAACTCAATTCCCAGAAGTTCACCCTTAGCATATACGTTTCACTTTCTTTGATGGCTTACCATTCAAATTAACTTTGTGTGGACAGTGTCACTAATCTTATCGCTAATATTGTCACTAACGTTCCACCGTGTCACTTTTACAGTAGGTTTGTGTATCCATAGCAGGTGAAGGAAACCAAAGCATTTGGTGAGTTACCAGGAAGATAGGAGTCAGAGGTCCCTAGAGGTTACTCTGTAGGTGGGATGGCCCTCATCCAAGCTCGTTGACTTAGAATTGAGTGTAAAAGATGACGGTGTTGGGCTTGGGGCGGAGAGACAGACCTGCAGCCAGTTGAGGAAAACAGAAGTATAAAACATATAGGCAGAATTATACAACACAAGTATGGGACCATTTGGCATAGAGACCAAAACCAAAATACCATAGCAAAGTTTAATAACCTGTAATTAGTATTCATAACGATGACCCCGAGTCCTTAAAAAGTATTAGTAAGTGATATTCAGGATGCTCAAAATATTTAAGGTGGCTAGGAAATAATTATGTATGTAGTACATTTTAGGTAGATTTCCCATAAAAATGGCTTAAGTCACTTTCTTGAAAGGAGTAGAGCCTTATTTGGAAGATTTGCTTATGTGGGATATCTCATTCCCAGTCAGCTGCTGAATAAATGAGGCGTTTATTGTGTGGTGGTAAGGTGATTCTTTGAGCCAGATGAAGTAAGGTGGGAAGAAAGGAATATGATACAAAAAACTGGGCAAAGGAATTAATTATTACTTTAAATAATGGATGAAGCTTTGGTACATTTTTCTGTGCAAATCTTGAAACAAGGTCCTTTTTGTTTTAGGAATTGGCATGCAAAGGATTTCATTTTCAAATCGAGCATTTGAAAGTATTAGAGCTTGTCTCCGTGTGAGAAAGGTGAATTCCCTCTGGCAGAGTGGTTTCCGAAGGTTCACTTGGGAGGAAAGAGAGGAGCTAGTTGATCCAGAGTGGAAAAACACTGAAGAAAAGTTTCCCCCTAAAGAACACACAGGTTTCCGAAAAACAGAAATTGCTTTGATTGAATGTGACAAACTTAAAAAAAAAAAGTCAAGCTTTGAAACATCCGATGACACATCTGTTTTAAAAGGTTGCTTTGTCAGATACAGATGTGTGTTTGACAGTACTTTACTGTGTGTGAAGTTTTGTTATGAGCATGCTCAGTAGGTGTTTTTTCTGAACAGGTATCTCTTTATCTCAGGTCTAAATTTTGGGGAGAGTTTATTGAATAGCAGTACAATTATTTCTTATATTTGTCTTTAGGTTAAACACAATTTGATTTCAGCATTTTGTTAAACTGATAATTCTGTTTAGATTTTATATTTTCAGAAGTTGTTTAGCAAAGATCTAAAAGGTTTTCTTTGAGGTTTTTAAAAAGTAATCTCCACACCTAACATGGGGCTTGAACCCGCAACCTCCATATCAAGAGTTCCACACTCTGCCGACTGAGCCAGCCAGGCACTCCCAAAATCTGTAACATTTGATTAACTGAATGGCGTTTTTTTTTTTTTTTTTAAATAAAGATCAGAAAATCCCCCAAATGCCTCTAGCAAACTAATGCCACTTTGTTTTTTGCCTTCATACATACATTGATGTAAATTACTGGTTTAAAGAGTGAAAACAAAAAGCAAAGAGACACAAAAAACAAACAAAAAACCTTCTAATTCTACAAAAGGATACTAGAGAGAATTGCCTAGACCCCTGAATGAACTTCACTGTAAGTTGTATTTTCTCTATTTTTAATGAAGCCATATAAGAAAAGTTATGCGCCTGTATTTTTGTAAAATAACTCTTGAAATCACTGATCCTTGCATCATTACAGGCCTTTGAAATTCATTTAGGAAAAATATTTTCTTATCCAAAGAACTGATTTGTTTCCTTTTTATGAGGTCTTGGAAGCATCAAATTTTCTCTTTTACCTTGGCTACTGGGAAGCTCAAAACTAGGTGAGGTGCTCACATGGTAGCAGTTTGCTTTAACTAAGTTCTTTGATGAAGTTTCTCTTCTGTCATTGCCACTTTTCAGTTGATTGTCAGCTTAGGTGGATTTCTAAGCCCATTTAACATTTTTTATTACAACCCCCTCAATATCCTTTCTAGAAGTAGTTGAGTATATAAATAATAAAGGAATATATAGTATGACATTTTAGTTGAATCAGGAATTTTCTTTTTCTTTTAAAAAAATTATTTTTGAGTATGGTTGACACATATGGTTGACATATAAGCTGCACAGTAGATTAGGAATTTTCTAGTACAGCTACTAAAACTGAGGGTACTGGTCAGACCTATCTTGGTACATTAATTTTGCATTTCTTGGACCAGAAGTCATGGCAGAACTTGTCTGAAAACTAGGAAAGATTGTAATAGAAAGACTTTTTATACCAAATAGTTTATACAGGCATACCTCAGAGATATTGTGGGTTCAGTTCCAGACCACTGCAGTAAAGCCAATATCGCAATAAAGCGAGTCAAATGAATTTTTTGGTTTCCCAGTGCATACGAAAGTTATGTTTACACTTTAGTGTAGTCTGTTAAGTGTGCAGTAGCATTATATCTAAAAACCAATGTACATACCTTAATTTAAAAATATTTCTAAAAAATGCTGGCCATCATCTGAACTTTCCACGAGTCATAGTCACCAATCACAATTCATCGTAAGAAATATGATAATGAAAAAGGTTGAAGTATTACAAGAGTTACCAAAATGTGACAGAGATATAGAGAGAACAAATCCTGCTGGAAAAGTGCCGTTGACCGACTTGCTCAACCCAGGGCTGCCACACACGTTCACTTTATAAAAAGCAGTATCTGTGACGGGGTACCTGGGTGGCTCAGTGGGTTAAGCATCTGACTTCAGCTTTGTGAGATCGAACCCCGCATTAGGCTCCACACTGACAGTGCAGAGCCTGCTGGAGACCCTCCCCCTCTCCCTCCCCCTCTCCCTCTCCCTCCCCCTCTCCTTCCCCCTCTCCTTCCCCCTCTCCTTCCCCCCTCCTTCCCCCTCTCCCTCTCCCTCTCTGCCCTTCCCTCTGCTTGTGCGCTCTCTCTCTCTCTCTCTCTCTCTCTCACAATAATAAATAAGTAAACTTAAACAAAAACAGTATAGGTGAAGCACAATGAAACAAAGCGCAATGTAATAAAATATGCCCGTAGAGATCCCTTGGGCCCCGTGGGTGCCAGCGAAGGCAGTGACGTCCTTGGAAGCCAGGTTCCTGTAAACTCTGATGTTCCGTGATTCCCAATGCAACAGGAGGGTGAGATAGGTTGAAAAGGTTTTTTTGTTTTGTATTGTTTTTCAGGACGCAGGCCATACATAGCTGGACAGGTGGTAATAATAATTATAGTTGTATGATAATAAAAATAGTTAATCCTATAAACCGTCCTATGGGGGCAGATACTATTATTATCCTCATTGTGTAGATGAAGAATCAAAGACATGGCTGGTTAAGTAACTGCCCCAGGTTCCAAAGCTAAAGTGTGGCAGGGCTGAGATACAAACCGGAGACACCGGTTTCCTGGTCTATAGAGAATTAGGGTTTTGGTTGTTTGAGGCATTCATGACCCAACAAGTCCTTGTGAGCCTCTGTCCCATGCCAGGCACTGTGTCACCGTCCGACACAGTTGGAAGATAAGCAAAAGAAACATGCATGATCCTTGCCTCATGGGGCTCCCAGCTAGTAGAAGATCTACAAACATATGCTCAAATGAATGAATGGCACACAGATGCCCAAATAGATTTATGACCAATACTAGATATTGGCTATAAAGGGAAAGTATAATAGCGATAACAGGTTTATCAGGCACAAAAATGTGGCTCTGGGCCAGGGCTACTTAGCTGGGCACAGCCCTCCTGTTCCCTGGTCTACACGTAGTGATCTTATCAGCGGCACTACGTTATTGGCCCATAACCGCTGCAAACTCTGGAAATACCAGCTCCATAGATTCTCCTGAACCTTTTAGCTTCACTACGAAAGGAGGAACAAGCAGCACACTGGTCGTTGATAGATTTCTCTCCAGACCGTCAGCTCTGTTTTCCCTCTTGACAGAAACACTTGAACAGTGAGCTGCCTGGCTAGGAGAGGAAGGAATATGGTTTATTACTGTAATTGAGTTTGACATATACATTGATGATTGATAATTTGGCATTCATGTTACACATTTGCTTCATGCCTTTAGCAATCAGTTGTTGAGGGGCGTCTGAGTGGCTCAGTAGGTTGAGTGTCTGACTCTTGATTTCAGCTTAGGTCATGATCTCATGGTTTGTGGGATTGAGCCTACATTGGGCTCTGTGCTGTAGAACCTGCTTGGGATTCTCTCTCTCCCTCTCTCTCTGCCCCTCCTCCACTCATGCATTCTCTCTCTCTCTCTCAAAATAAACATTAAAAAAAAACCCAAACAATTGTCGAGTGCCCTGATTATATATAAAAATCCATAAAGTAAATGTAGTTCATGGCCCAGTTTGTACACATGGCTGTAATTAGTAATATTTGACATGACCAAAACAAAAGTTGGTACATTTTTCTTTTTAATCTCTTGTCTCCTGTCTATAATCAGGACCAGTGGTTACAGGCTTTGATTCAACTCCCCAGCAGTTATGGTTTTCCCCTTCCATCATTCCTGACTGCACACCCACTTACAGCGTCTTGTCTTGACGCTTACCCGGACCTTGTACCCCAGCCGTACCTGAGGGCTCACCAGTCCCAGAGAATGCTCACTGTAGCATGTTATGCCTTTGTGTTTCTGTGCACACCCTTACCTCTGTTTGCTAGAGGTAAAAAAGAGAAAATTCATTAAGTGACTATCTTAGGCTCAAGCTGAGGTTTGATTGATGAATGGGTTTGGTGATGTAATCCCTCAGGGTTAATGAGAGGCAGCTTCCCAGCCCTGCGAGTCCTACTTCGCCAGAAAATATTGCATTAGTAGGAATTAAATTATAATTTCTTTTGGTTATTTGTATTTAATATTGCATTTAATATTTTGAATCCAGATCAAATAAGTATTTTTTTTTCCATCTTATAAAGAAGTAGATGTTCTTTTAACGATTTTGTGTATCTCAGGCTCACATAGGAGAAAACAGATTGCATTTTCTTCCATCCTTCAAATCTTCAGATTGGTTCTTGGTCTCGGTGCTGAGCCATTTAGGCAATAACATCCCATAAATTCTCCTCTCCCCATAAATGAATTCTGAAGGGGAGTCAGTGTTCTCTTTATTCCTGACTTCCTTTAGATCGTGTCAGAACAGGAACAGATGTACCATCTTATAGATCGAAAGTAAACAACAAGAAAGTCGGCCCAGATGATGCCAGATTATTCTCTGGGTTTTGGAAATTCCCTGGAGGCAGAAACATGGCCTGTTCTCACCTTTGGGAGTTACACTTCCAGAATTTGCTCAGAGAACAGGAATTTTTACTCCAGTACTACACAGTTATATTTTAAATCTTTCTACTCCAATTCTTAGAAATAATTTTTGGGGAGAAGTGGCTAGGGAGTTGTATAAGAACATCTTATCTTAGTTATTTTATTAATCATTCTAAAAGCTCAGAAGGAAAACATTTTTTCAATGGAGAAAATATTTTCATTCATTTACTTCTGCTCCCCTCGGGGGACTTTATGTCTCTGAGAGCACTTGAAATTTGTAAAGCGTTGGCATGTATTGTGTCTCATGATGTATCTCATAAAGCAAGAGAGAGAGAGAGAGATGATGGGAAACTTCAAGACAGGGTCCCACAATTAGTAAGCAGCAGATCTGGATTTAAAATGGTAGCTCTCACGTTTCCTCGTGCAGTGCTCCTCCTATAACCACTGTGGTTCTAATAGGGGGACCCCTCTCTTGCTATGCCTAGTGGTGACTTCTGGAACATACTTCCTCAGCTACCTGTCCTCTTCAGATTATAAAAGACATGAAACAGTCCCACTGCCTCCCAGAACTACATGAACCCTCTCTGATACTTGGTTGTACACTGGTGTCTTGCTCAGATGGAAGAGTGAGTGCCCTTTAAAACCTGGCACTTCCCAACACTTTGAGAGTTTGAATTCTTTTTTTTTTAAACGTTTTATTTATTTTCAAGAGAGAGAGAGAGAGACAGAGTGTACGCAGGGGAGGGGCAGAGAGAGAGGGAGACAGAATCCAAAGCAGGCTCCAGACTATGAGCTGTCAGCACAGAGCCTGATGCAGGGCTCGAACCCACAAACTGTGAGATCATGACCTGAGCCAAGGTCTGTCTCTTAACCTACTGACCCCCAGGTGCCCCGAGAATTTAAATTCTTAAAGGCTCCCTGCCCTTTGTTTCTTTTTGGACGTTTAAAAACACAGCTTGAACTCAGGAAATTCTTCAACACGGTTGCACCATGATTTGAACACAACAATATACAAATAAGCATTGGCTTTTGACTCAACACGTTGGCAGTTGACTTCTTGGAAAAGGGCTAGTTCATCTGGTGGAAGGTCTGGATCTACATACTCACTTGGAAGGTGAAAGAAACTATGATGAGACATGCCTAAGGAGTTGTACTATAGAAAGATCTGGCTGGGTTTTTTTCTGAGAAATACAGATTACAGGTTTTTGGCCACTAGAAACTCTTGTCTTTTTCCTACCAAGGATAAATTTTAGCCTTAAGCCAAGTTTTATCGTTGAAAAGCCTAGGGAGGACTTCGGTAGAGGGTCCCCTTTGGATCTTAATGGTGGTACATTCCGCAGCTCCATCCCCAAAGGCCGTAGCTCACTGAGTTGTAATTTGAGATGGTATAAACACCAGCCTGTGCTGTGTACACAGCAGGCGCTCTTGAGCAGGCCTTCCAGGTGTCTTTTCCTGGAGCTTTGTTTTGCATCATATCCTGGCATTTGTCACATTCCCCTGCCTGAAGCTCACTTAGAGCCCGGCCGTGCTTTTGGCTGAGAAATCATCTCGGGTGCCCTTTCCTACAGATTGTCGCATCCCATGGGGGTCAAAGGAATTTGCGGCTCAGGGGCAGAATAGATCCTGCAGTGCCCAGGCGCACAGTCTGTGGGAGTTTGTCCCTCTTCACAGCTGACAGCATTGTGGAATTCCCTGTGGGACAATAACAGAAACACTTAGTAGCCAATGGTGTTGTCGGAATGAAATCTCCCCACTGCAATGTCTTGGTCCCAGGCTATAATGTTACCCCTCCATCCCCTCTGCGCCTTTACCACTTTTTATTGCAGCTGAACACACGCTCCTCGTTAGTACCCTGGGCGATACGGGGAATCAGTGTGCTGGAAATTATGTGCAATAGGTACCAGATGTTTGCGTCAACTTGGTATGCCTTGGTATTTAAAATGCTTAAGGATCACATTTATTAAATGTGAAAATTACTTATCGCACCAGCCCCCCAAAACAATAACTCCCCCACCCCCAATATTTTACTCCTTGTTGCATGAGGTGTGATAATCATTTCTTTGGGGACAGATGAAATTTAAAGTGTGTGTGCAGCAAATGCATCTGTTCCCAGATGCTTCGTCTGCGTTCTGTCAAGCCTTAGGGCTGGCCTGCAGCCAGCGTGGATGTGGGGGTTCTGTAACTGAGATTGGAATGCTGTGTTGTAGCTAAAGGACATAATGAAAGGGTGAGTCCATTTGCATTTTTTTCTTTAAGTGGAACTGGGAATTTAGACGTCGATGTTATAGCCAGATCATAGGAACATTTCCCATGTGTGCAGATAAGCAAACATGAGTGAAAAAGAGGAAGATGACATTTGGTAAAATGAGAAGTGAGTTTGTGCATTCTCATTGAGTTTACAAAGTCTTTTAAATCAACTGAGAGGTTGCAAGTGCGAACCAAGCAGTCGGCTTTATCAAACATGAGTTAATGTGTACGTTTGGCCAATAGATCTGCTTGTTCCTCAAGCGCTGAAGTGAAGGACAGGAAGATGCAGGGTAGAAGCTGGCGGAGACTTACCGTGGGAAGAGTTTAGACCTGGAGGCTGAGAGACCGGGTTCGAATCCCACCCTGCCCCCTACTGGTGGTGTGTGACCCTTTGCAAGTTACTTAGCCTCTAGGGGTCCCCGTTTCCACCGCTCTAAAATGGGAGTTTTAACACTGTCTTTACAGTGCTGCTCTGAGGATTAGAAACAATACGTGCGCGGTGTGTGGCCCAGAGAAGGTGCATGACAGCCTTATGCATGAGGAAATAGACCCTGGCTTATCACAGGAGGCAAAGGCCTAGGCTGTCACCGTATGCTCCACAGTGTTGCCCCAGGTGGCCCAGCTGCTGAACACAGGGCCCTGCTTTGTGCAGGAGGCCACTTGGTCTGGGCCACCTAGTGAGTTTCTCACCGCAGGGTTTACTTGAATCTGTACTGTCTTCAGGTCAGTAAATGTTTTTAGTCGAGAGAAGTAGCATCTTATGAGTAGAATGGGGGCCACGAGTCTGCCCTGGTGGCTGAGGAGGGTATCCTGAGAAGGAAAAACACAGTCTGACTTCAGGGTAGGAAAGAGGACAAGTCAAACAAAACACAACACCCAGCAGGATTTGGGGGAGATCAGATCGCTTGTGTGGCCAGCAGAGAAGGATAAACTCAGGCTCACGCTATCAGACCAAGGGAAAGTTAGACTTCTTTGGAAATTACCCACGAAGAATCCTGGACAGAGCAGGTACTAGATGCCTGGAATAAAAAGAAATATCTAGGTGGGGAGGCAACAGTGAGAAATGTCTCTGGAGGTGAACCTGTACGTGCTTTACTGTTAAGCACTCTATCGAAATATGCACCCAGCTTAGTGGCTTGCAACATGTTACAGTGGAAATTATATCTGTTCTATCCATATTACAGAGTTTCTTTGAGGCCTGAGATAAAGAATCTGTAAAATCCCTTTTTTTAAAAAATGCCTTTTAACTGTAAACAGTGGTGCAAGGGGATCCAGAGTGTGCATTTATGATACTGTTGCCTTTAGCCAGCATTTCTCTCCATATCACTTGTGCCCTGCCTGGCCCTTACTGTGGTAAAGTAGCTTTTGCTGTGCTGATTGGCATCATCACGGAGCACGCTGCTCGTTTACCTCATGGCTCTGGGGAAGAGAGAGCTCAGGGAAGGAAGGGCTGTGGGTTTCCAGTGGTAGCCACAAGAGAAAACTCCCAGCCTTCCGATGCTGTCGGTGAGAGCCTGTACCAGCAGCTCCTCAGCTCACAGGTCACCACAGAAGTGAGCAGATGAGTCAGATAGGGTTTCAGAACATGTTTTCCTAGTTTCCAAGCCTTTGTGGCTGTGAAGTGCCGCACTTGGGCCCCATGGTGGCCACCCTGCTAGCTTAGGCTTGTGCGGCAGAGCCTGGGGGTGGGTCACACTCTTCCCAGGAGGAAGCTTTCCTCTGGATGTGGCTCTGGCCTTGTGTGAGCGGATGCAGGAGAAGCCGCTTTGAGGCCAGTTGGGAGAGATGGGGGAGCCAGTTTCTAGAGGCATGCTGTGGTTTCAGGAAAGGGGCAGGAAGGCCTGCACCTGACCCAGAGGTGGCAGGAGGCTGGGGACTTGCTGATGGCAAAGGGGAGCGTTGTGCCATTGGAGAGAAAGGCCTTGCCAGAAGAGTGTTTGGGAGGAGAGCACAAAAACAAGTTTGTGTTTCCTGCCTGCTGTGACATTTGAGGGTGGGGAAGTCCCGGACTTGATTCTTAGCAACCAGAAATGCCGCCGCCTCCATGTCATGGTTGATTCCACCCCTCCTTCCACCTCCCTTACCATAAGGTGGAAGTTTTGTCTACTAGGTAAAGAGCGAAAGGAAGAATTCTAGGATAGAGTCTCCTATTTGTTTGAAATCCCTTTTTTCAGTGTTTATTTATTTTTGATAGAGACACAGAGTGCGAGCAGGAGAGGAGGAGAGAAAGAGGGAGACACAGAATCCAAAGCAGGCTCCAAGCTCTGAGCTGTCAGTACAGAGCCCGACGTGGGGCTCAAACTCACGGGCCATGAGATCATGACTTGAGCCAAAGTCGGACGCCTCACCTACTAAGCCACCCAGACGCCCTTGTATGACATCCTTTGAGCATCTTGTGGTTCTTTCTCTTTCCTCTCTCACGCCCTTCCCTCATTAATATTTGAGTGTGTACTGTATGCCAGACGTTATGCTGGGATAACGGATACAGCAATAATCAGAATGGTAGGGTTCCGTTCTTCTGTGGTGTTTGTAGTCTTTGTGTGTATGTAGACATTAAACAAATCATTGGACAAATAATTATATAAGTATAACCACACGAAGTGCAGTGAAGAGAAATGAAGAGTACCATGTGAGTATTTAAAAATGTGTACCTAATGTAAGAGAGGTAAGAGAAGCTTTCTTGAGAGATCTGAAGAATGAGTAGGAATTTGCCACACCACGGCAAGGGAGAGGAACAAGAATCGTGGGAAAGTCTTCCTGGAGGACACCTTGTATGTTGAGTCTCTGGTGGGAAGAAGGTTGGCATTTTTGATGAAATAAAATAAAGGTAGATTAAGCTGCAAGTGTCAGAAAACTCAAAATGATACTGGCTTGAAAAAAAGTTACATGTGTTCCATATAAAAAGAAGTAGTCCAGAGCTGATCCGGTAGCTCTGTGTTCATCAAGGACCTAGGCGACTTCTGTCTTATTGTTTTGCCCCACTCAGCATGTTGTTTCCATTTTATGACCCAAGGTGGCTGCTCTGGCCCTACTCATCACATCTGTCTTCCTGCCCACAGAAAGGAGGAAAGGGCCAAAGAACACACTTCCTTCCCTTCGAGAGAAATCTCTTAGAAATTGCATGTATCACCTTTGGTTATATCTTCTTAGCCAGAATTTGGTCACATGGCCATACCTAGCTGCAAACATTAACTACGACTTCCAGTAGAGTACTGAAAAGGAGTGGTGAGAAGGGACCTCCTTGCTTCATTCCTGATGTTAATGAGAAAGCTTCTAGTTTTTCACCATTAAGTATGATGTCAGTTTTAGGATTTGTTTTTGTTTTTGTTTTTTACATGTTCTTTATCCAGTTGACGAAGTTCCTATCAGTTTTCTTAGAGTTTTCACCATGGGTAACTGTTAGATTTTGTCAGATGCATTTTCTATATCTGTCGATAGGATAATATGATTTTTCCTCTTCAGCCAGTTGGTAAGATGGATAGTATCAATTGATTTTCAGAGGTTATGGATCTGAGATGAATCCCACTTGGTTGTGGCATGCATTTCTTTTTTACATGGTTGGATTCAGTTTGCTAATATTACTTTGAGGATTTTTGGATCTGTGTTCATGACAGATATTAGTCTTTCTTTTCTTGCGATATCTTTGCCTGGTTTTGGTATTAGGGTAATACTGACCTCATAGAATCAGTTAGGAAGCATTCCCTCTGCTTCTGTCTTCTGAAAGAGATTTTGGAGAATTGGTGTAATTTCTTCATTAAATGTTTGGTAGAATTTGCCAGTGAACCCATCTAGGTCCAATATGTTTTTATGAAAAATTTCACCATATAGAGATGTGAGCCCCAGAGGTGGGTATGAATGTCAGTCCTTGAGTGACCTTACAACAGTTACTTAAGTGCATTAAACTTATTTTCAAAACTTTTCTTTAAAATAGGGATAATACCACCTCCTTATGATGGTGCTCAAGGTCATAGAGACATAGAACTGCCCAGCCCATAGTGAGCACTTAATAAATAGGAGCAGTCCATTTTATTTTATTTTTACTACCCAGACTGACATTGTGTGTTGAATTGTTGAAAGTCAACATTTTTTATATACACTTGGAAGATAAGGGTAGATAATTCCTAATTTCTCTTCTTTCTTGCTTTCTTGCTTTTTGGCTTTAAGGATAGCTTAATCATATTTGTATTTTTTTTTTTAACTTAGAGGAAAAGAATTCATTAGGCAACCTCAAAAACCAACTACTACTCTGGTGTATTTGATGGTCAGAGACGCTCTATACGGAGTGTGTTTAGTCGTTGACTCCAGCGGATCTTTGTGAAGTGCAACTATCCGATCAGTTAGTTGATGAGTGTGCCCTGTGCATTGCTTCTTTTTTTTCTTTGACCTTGAGCTGACTCCTGTAACACCTGGCTGGAACTATAGCCCATTAAATGGGATCTTCCCTGCCCTGGACTCTGGCAAGATAGAAATCATAGATTCTAAGGTGAGGATTGCTTGTCCTTAGCACTTGGGGTGTCCCCTGATCCCCCCCACCCCCTTCTTTAGGAAAGACTTTTTCTTCTGATTTGTTGCCAGTGAGTTTTTGCTCTAGCCATAATGTGGTGATTTAAGGGAGATCTTGGGGTGATGGTGGCATTGTAAGGAAGAGGGTCAAGCAAATTGCAGATGTACTTTGGGTTTCCACCCACAGGCCATTTGGAGCTTTGCACAGACCTCCAAAAGTGGTGCTGAAGAGCCTTTTTTCTTTTTTTTAAGTTTTTCTCTGTAATCTCTACACCCAGCGTGGGGCTCAGACTCACGACCCCAAGATCAAGAGTCGGATGTTCTGCTGACTGAGCCAGCCAGGTGCCCTGTTTTCAGTTTTTATTTAAATTCCAGTTAGTTAACATGCAGTGTAATATTAGTTTCAGGTGTGCAGTATAGTGATTCAACACTTCTGTACAATACCCAGTGCTCGCCATGAGTACATTCCTTAATCCCCATTACCTATTTGACCCATCCCTCTACCCTGAAAACCGTTTCTATTTGTGCTTAATTTGTGATAATGGCAAATTCATGGTGGGAGGCTGTGAAACCAGTTCCCCAGAGTTGAGCGTGACCCCAAGTTGAGTAGGAAGTAGTAGGAGACTCTGGAGCTCTGGGGTGTGAGATATCCCAGACGCCCCTCTGCAGTTGGTGAGGACAGGAGGGGAAACAGGGGGAGCACCCACTCATATTGTTTGCCCTACATGGGGACTTCAGGGAATCATTTCCAGTACCTGCTGGTTTTGCCACGGTTGACATCTTCCTTCACCACCTCTGTTTCTCGGAAAGCAGCTGGGAACAGTACAGTAGTACAGAGAGCGCAGTGATTATTTGAGAAGGTACATACTTCAGTTCAGACCAGAGAACTATTATCAACCTAGATAATTTCCGTGAGTTCTGAAATAGACTTGGCACACCAGGCAGGGTGTCTGCTTATAGTATAGCAGTGAGGGTGCAGGGTTGACTGGTTCTGAGTGACATTCGCATTTTAATTTTGCACTGGGGCTATAATCTTAGAGAGTACTTTTATTATGCATAAAGAACTCATTGGGAGTGTGTTCAGGTCTTTTATCAGGTTCTGCTTGGAAGGCTGTGGTTTAGTGGACCCTATGTGATCAAGTCTCAGTCTCCCCAGGTATTTGACGGAGACAACATCAAGCTTGCAGAGATGTATCATGGGTTCCTCCTTAGATGTCTCTCTCTACCAACCCAGCCAGTGTGCACTGAGACCCAAGACATACCTCACATCACTCTTTCCCATATTAGCTTCTTCCAGCTGAATCCAAGTCCCCAGGGTGGTGCCTGAATCACCAATCAGGGAGGGGGCAATTTTTTTTTTTTAAGCCCAGTGAGTCCCTTCACAACTATTTTTTGAGCATCTTCTACATGCCAGATGCTGTGATGAGTGCTGGGGACACAAACATGAGTAACCCACAGGAGGTCATACTGTACTAGCAGGGACAGGTGTATGTACACTGGTGGTTACAGCGTAGGCAGTGAAACCGCAGAGATGGGCAGGCAGTTGTGAGAGGACAGAGGAAGAGTACCTCCCTCAGCTTGGGGTGTTTGTCGGGGGGGCAGTTAGAGTCTCCTTTTAGGAAGGTCTGCAGTTGTCTAGAGACAGAGGTGATGAGGACCACAGAAGGTAGAGCTGGGGAGGAATGGTTGGTAGGATGTAAGTTTTGATGGTTGGAGGAAGGGAGAATGAGGATGCGAGAGCCAAGTATGTCCAGGGTTCTACTTTTCCTATTTGAAGCTCTACTCCTACACTTTTCCCTCTCTTGGGAGAATTTTCTGACCTCTGGCCCCAACTTCGCCATACCGCTCTGGCCCCAGTTACCCCTGCTCATTATATTTTGCTTTGTATTGTTATTGTTTGTTTTGCTCTAAGAAGGGGGAAGTGCTAAAAAGTTGGGACTGTATCTTATACTTTCTTGGTGCAATTTTAGGTGTTTAATATTATTTATGCATAACATTATTGGGATTTATGCAATTTATTCCATGGTTTTCTTCTAAGAGAGGAAGGAATTGAACACAGATGTCAAACGGGAGGTTTCCTCCATCCAGAGGAATACATTCGTGACTCGTGTATCTGAAAGGGAATTTAAATAATCAAATGCACATCAAAATCATCTAAAAGGAATTTAAGAGATTGGAGTTTTAGAATAGCCTAAGCTTTTTTGCCATTTAGTTCTGGAAAAAACTTACCTGGAAAGGTTCCTCGGGTGGGTTGGCAGTGGCTCGATCATCCAGAATAATTAATTTAACTGTAGCACAATTAATTGCTATTTCTGAGGGGTTTGTGTTTATAATTCTTTCCGCAGATCCGGAGCCGGGGACCCAGTGTGAATTGTCGCCTGTCAACGTCTCCCATCCTGTCCAGGCATTAATGGAGAGCTTCACTGTCTTGTCGGGGTGCGCCAGCAGAGGCACGACGGGGCTGCCACAGGAGGTGCACGTCCTGAACCTCCGAGCTGCTGACCCGGGGCCCGACCAGCCTCAGAGAGAGGTAGGCATGGGCGCCAGCTTTCTTCTCGCTGCCCCTCTGAGTTTGTAAAGATGTTTCTCTTTTTTTCCATCCCGGGTTTAGCAAGGATGCTCACGTGTGAATATAAGTGGGGATGAGGGGACACAGTGCACACTGAAGAGAAGGATTTCCAATAACAGATTGCTCTCTAGACCAGGCAAGTCTAGGACTTCATTCTGGAGAGATTTTTCAGCCTTGTAACTTTCCTGGCTACCCATAGTGGAAAGAATGTTCTTAAGAATTTCATCTTTTAAACATGGCTGCAAAAAAACAAAATAAGATGCTGTTTTTCTGTAATTGTAAAATGTCTTTCTCATCTCCTCCTGTGTACCTGGCTTTCTTGTTTCTTTGTTTCATTTTGTGAACCTGCTGAACCTGCAGGATGAGTCGGTGGAAATTGGGAAACACTCTGGAGTAAAGACGGCAGTGCTTTGTACTTGAATGAAAAGCTCTGGGGGATAACTCCTTATTGCCATGTGGGCCACTTCTCGAAGATAGTGCCGGTCTAGGTGATGATGAGCCAAGCTCATAGTGTCTTAGTATTTCATCTGTCCTCAGCACTATTCGAAGCACTCATACACTTAACCCTCGAAGTCCTGTTATTATCCTGCTTTTACAGGTGACAGGTGCAGAGATAACTCACTTGCACAAAGTCATCACCTGAAAAGAAAAATGGCCTCCTCTTTCCTGTGGCTCAGAAATGGCCTAGTTTGTGGGTAATGGTCGTCAGACTTGAATATAACACACAGTTGCCTTTCTTTCTATTTTTAAGCTTCTGTGTGTCAGAAATGTTATCAATCAGGTATGATCCCTCCAGGGAGAGAGAAACCACAGTAAATCGTGGTCACAGCGAAGTGAAGGAAAACTAATGCAGGATGGAATTTGTCTTTGGGTTTTCTTCTGGTCAAGGCAATTAGTTTCCAGAACTGTTTGTTCATGTGCCTCAACCACTCTGCCTTTTGTGGGGAGTAGGAATGGGAGAGGTGAGGTGTCCAGAAGGAAAAGCAAACTGATTTTAATCTCATGAAAGTGTGCAGAGTTGGCTCATTTCAAAGACAAATCATCTAACCTTTTCAGCTACGCTGGAAATTATTGTTAATACACTTGGTTGCTTGCCATTGTTGCTGTACACATATTTCAAGTCAGATTTCTTTATCCTAGCAATGTGTCTTTAATTCTTAACTTATGGGGGAGATTTGTGGTGGGAGGGAAGGGAGGAGGAGGAAACGCAGTTCCTACGAAGCGTTGCTGACTCCAGCAATTCCTTAGCAGCAATAATTACTCATTTTATATGTGCTCTCTCAGAGGAACTAAGAAAGAAAAGAAAGTTTGAACTATTACAGAAGCAGCAACAGCAGAAATTCTGGATGTTAAATTGTGCGGTACTGTTGTTGACTGTGAAAATAGATTCCAGTAAGACGATTGAAGCAAAAGAAAAATGCCTCCAGGAATGACAGCAAATTTCTCCCACACTTGCGGTTACTCTCTTAGATTAAAATGTTCATGGCAGTACTGAGGTGCATAATCCTAGCCGGCATCCAGGGACATGGTGTGTTCCGTGAGGGAGTGAAGGACTGGGGCCTCGAGGGGATAGTCTCCACGATTTGTTTAAAAACCTGAACATTACTCTTCTTTCTTCAGTGTTCGTATAATATATGTAAATGCATGATTTGGGGTTAGTGATTTGAAGATGTTTTTGAGACGAGGCACCTGAGGGAAATTGCATTCTTTCTTTCTTCCTTTGGGGACTTTTTAAGAATTAGATGGTTACAATTCAGTCCTTTTTGAAACCAAGGTTTTGGGACATGTGATCTTTGGAAATTCCATCCGGCACTGAGTTGCTCTCATATAGTAGACCTTGGAGTATTTCATGTATAGAGTGAGCGTAGAGTACAACATCAGAGTGGTTGGGCCACGAGAGAACGAAAAGAGAGAAGTAAAAGAGATCGTTTATGGATGGCAAAATGGGGATGGAGAGATATTAAGTATTAAGCCTCTCATCTTCTTCCTGTATGACGGTGCAGCCACGCAGCCAGGCTTTAAAATCATTTGAACTATATGGCCCGGCAATCCCACTTCTCTAAGTATGTACCCAGAAGAAATGATAACATATGTGCACACAAAAACTTGTCCACAAATGTTTGTGGCAGTGTTATTCATATTAAAGAGTAGGAACAACCTGAAACCTGATAATGATGTACTGATAAGGGATACATGAAATGTGGTCCGTCCAGCCGATGAAGGTTACTCACTGATACAAAGGAGTGAAGTGCCGACACGTGCTGCCGTGTGGATGAACCTTGGAGACGTGATGCTAAGTGAAAGAAGACAAAGAAGACAGACACAACAGACACTTATCATATGAATCCGTTTATATGAAATGTCCAGAGTAGACAGATTTACAGAGACAGAAAGTAAATTAGTGCCTGCTGAGGGCTGAAGGGCAAAAGAGAGAAGTGGGGGTCGATCGCTATTGAGTTCTGCATTTCTTTCGGAGGGACAGAAATGTTCCAAAATTAAGTTGTGGTGATGGTTCCCGATTGCATATGAATATACTAAACACCATCCATAAATGCGAATGTACTAAGACCTGTGGGATGGCATTTTAAATGGGTGAGTTGTACGGTATGTGAATTTCATCTCAGTACGTTCAACCTGCTAATTTTGTAATTAGCCAATAAAGTTTATCTTAACTGTATTCACTTTTGTTTTTTAAACCAAGATTGCTTACCTCTCCAACCTGAAGTCGCCTAACTCTGTTGTTCTCCCTGGATAACTTGGTTTTTATAGATATGCTATCATGCAGTCTGTGCTAAAAGTCACAGCTGATCTGTTTTTGGAGTCATAGTGGGAGGAGCAGAGGTAGCCATGGTGCACGTCTCTACTGAACAGTGAAGACAAATACTTGTCAAAATCAAAGGATGCCATTATGTATAAATTAGCAAAAAGAAGGCCATACTTGCTCCAAGGTATAACTGACCGTGACCCCGATGACCAAGGTAGTTGTTCTTCACCATGTCGCCCTTAAATTACTAAATCAGCTCTTTCCCCCAGCTTGTTATTGGCGCAGGGTCAGCACTAAGATCTATTATAAATCAACCCTTCTCTGACATTTTGCTAAATTCCACCTCCCAGGCGTCTTAAGGTTCTCCAGCTGAGGAGAGGCCGCTGCTATTCCTGTGTGGAGGAGGTGACAGAGCCCTGCACCTGGAAGTAATAACTGCAGCAGGTTGACAAGACTTGGGGAAACAGTTACGGTTAAGTTAGAGAAACAATTTTATAGGCCAGCAGAGGATTTGTATCCGAAACTCACTTGTTACAATAATGCATACAAAGCCTTCCCTGCAAAGCACTGCTTTGCCATTGGCCTCCCTGCTGGGTTCTCCTCAGGACAGTGCGGAGACCTATAATTGTATTTTTCATCTGAGACCACACCTCTCGTTTGTAATCATTGGTTTTGGAAACAACAGGCCTGGAAGTGAACAGGAAACTTGAAAAAGACTCTCTGGCGACAGAGAAGGGCCGAAGACCGTAAACAGCCCAGAGAGATCAGTTTTGTCTTTTAGGAATAAGCGGACACCGGTGTCCTCATTTTTATCCTCTGAAAACTGACTCTTGCTCTTTGACTTCAAAGTAAAATACACCCGTCCCCCTGTCAGTGTTTGGGCCCTGGGGGTGTTTCCTGATGCCTGAGAAGGGTTACAGCATGACCAGAGGCTTGTTTACGGTAACATACTTTCATTAGTTGCTGGAATGGCAACAATTTTGTTTCCTATCATCTAATTTTTATTGTGACCTGCTTTTATGTGGCAATATGTCTTTTCTATTTCCGACCTACCTAATTGCCTGTTTACTATGAAAAACTGCTGAGGCTAAGCCCCTAGTTAGCATTACCTACGTATATAAAAGACTTGGTGTTTACATTTATGTATTTGTCTTGACATTAGAGCAGTAACTGTTAATGTCTCTGCCAGTAACTGGCTGTATGGAGGAAAGATCTGGGAGGCTCCATTGTCATGGGAAAGGGACCAGGTTTAATAACTTTATCCCTCAGAAAGTTCAGAACCTTTCATACTTTCGTGTATTTGCTTATTCTCCGCCTCTTTCCAAAGACAGGATTTGGGACGGGCTTACAATAGACATCTCAACAGTATAAGCAGAAATGCAAGATGAGAACAAAGCAAAAAGAAAAGCATAGTTGTTGGCTGTATGGGTTAATGTGGTTGGTATGGTCAAGTATAAAACTTGGACCCATTCGTCTTGGCAGGCAGGGCCAGATCACACTCACGCTCCAAGTCACTTTTACTTGGTACCTTCTCGACTGTGACATAAAGTTGTTCCTTCCCTGACTTTTTTTTTTAATTTTTAGTGGTTATTTATTTTTTAGAGAGAGAGAGACAGAGTGTGAGCAGGGGAGGGGCAGAGAGAGGGAGACACAGTATCCGAAGCAGGCTCCAGGCTCTGAGCCTGACACGGGGCTGGAACTCAAGAACCGTGAGATCATAACATGAGCCGAAGTCGGATGCTTAGCTGATTGAGCCACCCAGGCGCCCTGCCTCTTTTTGAGGGCAGGAAAGACCACAGTTGGGAGAAGAGGAGGAAGAAAGCCCATCTGTCTGATGTGCTAACTGTTCTGCTTGCTTCTTAACAGTTCCCGTACCCACCGAGTTACAGTAACAGCAGCGACCGTGGCGGCAGTGGTGGTGAAGTGCCTGCTGGGGCCACCTCCCCCGCACTTGTATTATCTCTGCTGGTCCTCGTCGTCACCAGGCAAAGGAGCGAGGCTCAGGGTGGCAGTGGACGCTGGGTCGATTGGACTCTTCTCGCCCAAGCTTTCCCCCCTCTTCCCGTCTACTTCCCTTCTGCCTTCAGCTCTTACCTTGTTCCCGGCTGTGAAACCTGCTGACCACTCCGGCTCCACCTGTTAGGTGAGCCAGCTGGTCTCCTGCGGAGGTTTGGATTTCCTGCTTAGGCTTATGACAGCTCATTCCAGTGCCCCCGGTCCCTTTTCATTCCCTTCTCCTGGCTTTGGGGCAGTATTGAGGTTGGTCTCTTGGTGTCTTTTTTCCTCTTGCATTTAGAAGATTATCCCGTCAGATGTTAGTAATTCTAAAATGCAGGGAGCTGAGGAACCCTTGCACTCTACATGGCCAGTAATGGCCACACCAAATGCCACCTCCCATTCGTCCTTCATAGTTGGTTATTTCCTCCCCTCCCTCCCCCATAAGGTTTTCAGCTGCCTTCACCAAAGTAACCCACCTGTCCTCTGTTTGCAATCTATGACTTTTTGTGACCAAACTTGCTTGAACCATGGAATAGGGAGAACAAACAAATTGAAGGACTCTTCCTGCTATGAATGAAATGGGCAAGCTTTAGCCTGTGGAGTTTCACGTCTTATTTGACATCTTTTTTGCTTACTTTGAGGAATCTGGCAGTTCAGGGATTAAACATTTTAGAGGTCCCTACTACCTGCCTCCTCACCTATCTATACATAGTCTTTCCTCTGTTTCCACAATGTTAGTAGGTGAACAACATTTCTCTTCCCCCTCAGTTATTTTTAAATTTTTTTTAACATTTATTTATTTTTAGAGACAGAGAATGAGTAGGGGAGGGGTAGAGAGAGAAAGGGAGAAAAGAATCTGAAGCAGGCTCCAGGTCTGAGCCGTCAGCACAGAGCCCAGTGTGAGATCATGACCTGAGCCAAAGTCAGACACTTAACCAACTGAGTCACCCAGGTGTCCCATCTTCCCCCCGAGTTATTAAAATATAGACAGAGCAGCCCAGGGATGAGGGGAATGGGCTGTGTCTCACCTTTAGTCATCACCACCAAAAGAACGGATACACAATTTCAAGACTGGCTTTTTGAAGACTACCTATGTGAGAGCAAAAATATCAGATGCACACCAAACACACACTAGCCACATTCCGTCTCTGTCCGGGACAGTGTTTTCCTCTGCAGTTATTCCTGAGTGATTTGCCGGTGCTGGTCTTGTGTATGTGCAGAAAAAATCCAAATAAACTCAAGGCTGTTAATGTTTGAGAGATCTTACATGTAGTATATGCTTAGCAAGTATCAGAGTAAACCGCTCACACACGGACACTGTATAGTGGTGAAATTCAGTTACTAAACAAATACCTTCCATGTATAAACGCTGCCTGGTGTTTGTTTAAATGGAGGTTGTTTTGGAAATCACTTCAGCCCTTTAGGTGAGATTACCTCTGAACTGACCACTCAGGGCAGACCTACAGCAGATACATCAGAAAGTTAAACTGACAACAAGGGTCACGTGTCTCAATTCATTTGAGTGTTGCTGTGGAAGTTACTTCATTCATTTGAAAGATAACTAAATCTGACTCTCAGGCAGGATTGGAGGCCCTAAATAAACAGGCCAGCCACATCCTTTGAAGGGAGCCGCCGTGTCACGTGAAGATACTCAATACAGTTTTTTTTTTTTAAGTTTTTACTTATTTATTTTTGAGGGGGAGGGAGGAGAGAGGACAAATGGGGGAGGGGCAGAGGGATGGGGGACAGACGAACCCAAGCAGGCTCCAGGCTCCATGCTGACAGCAGAGAGCCGGATGTGGGGCTCTAACCCACGAACCATGAGATCATGACCTGAGCTGAAGTTGGATGTTTAACTGACCGAGCCACCCAGGTGCCCGGAGATACTCAATACAGTTTAAGTGACGGCACCCTGCTGGGCAGTATGAAGGCGCTAGACTAGAAGCAGGGTTGGGGACAGCAAGGCAACGAGACCTGGCGGCCGGCTCAACAGAGGACAATGCAGGCCAGTTTAGAACTGGCCACACTAGTCAAGGATGGTTTCTAACATGTTGGGGCAAGATGCTGAATCAGAAGATACAGCCAACTCTCAAGTAGGAACTCTCCAGAAACCCAGTTCTGGAAGTGTAGAAAAAAGTGAAAGCCGAAATCCGAGCGATAATCGTAAACATCAGGGTTTAGCAAACAAATCGGGACACAAACTAAGCAAAAAAGTTGCAACATTCCTACCAAGCTGCTGGCTGGCCGCATCGCTTAAACCCTGTCATTTTTCTTAGTAATGTCCAGATGTTGTAAAATCGCCGTCAGAAAGCACTGCTGCTTGCCCCGCCAGAGGGCCTGAGCCTGGTTGCTCTCTGCCACTTCAGCGTGAGGTAATGCGGGCTTAAATTCTTTGCTGGTTGGGAGGTGACAGATTGAAAAAGCCTCTCACGAATGCCTCTTCCCCCGTCTGGAGAAGACACTGCCTTGCCCCCTCTAAAATTGTATGGCAGCGTTTTCCAACCAGTGTGGTGGTTTCCTTTATGGAGGTTGGGATTACAGCCCTGATCCATACCGTTGTTGCCATGGTCATTCCTCTTGACTTTAAAAAATAATTGTAATTTCCTAAAAATATCGTTAGAAAATATTTTTATAGGAGCCCCCGCCGCATTTGAAAATGTGACTTTTTGCTTTTAGGACTTTTTGGAGAGTATTTTAACAAGCAGTAGACCAAAGTCAGAGGCAAGTCTACAAATCTGAGACCCAGATGTGCTGACTGGGCGAATGCCCAGCTGGTGTGTGTGCAGAGTGTCCAAATCTCCAACTTGTACTTTCTTGTTTTCACTGCTTATCTGCTGTCTTGACGTTTTGTTTGAGAATAAAAAGAAATTTACTGCTAATATCTCTGATTTAAATACTCAGATTCTGCAGAAGTGTTTCTTATATCCCTTTCGGTCGTCCCCCCACTGTGTTTTCTGAGTGCTTCTGTTTTACTTTTCCTTCTTCCACACTGAGGAGGCCAGGCTTGAACGTGGCGCTGCTGATCCTCCCTCCACGCGGTTCTGCTTCTCTGACGCTTCCCTCCCCCACCTCTGCAATAAGTGCAGGGCTGCGTGTCCCGCCTTTGCCATCTTTCCTCTCTGCAGCCTGACTTCTGTTCTCCTGAGCTGATCTCCGATGAGCATTCGGACCAAGTCACGGAATTCGGGATTGGACGGGTGCCCCGGAGACCATCTAGACTTAACTACCATACAGGGACCAGGGCCAGGGAGACAAGAAGTCGGTGCCAGTGCCGGCCTGGAACCCAGGGGCCCCGATGCCTCTGGCAGAGCGCTTTCTACCCCAGCACCTTTCCCCACTGTTACCCCTCCTCAGCTCTTTTTTCTGCACACCGTTTTCTGGCATCGCCTTCTGGGCTTCAGGATGTTACCTTAGTCTGGTTCTCCTTCTACCCTACTGTCTGTTTTTCTGTTTCCTTCCCAGCTCTTTGTTTTTTCCGGGGTTCTTGACTGGAGTGTGGTCTTTGGGCTCTTTTTTGCCCCGTCTGTTGTCCCTCGGTCACTCGTCCGTTCTCTGGATTTGGGTTCTCACCTCCATGGGAAAGGCTCCAACATTCCCTCCAGGCTTCCCCAGTGGAGCTCCAGTCAGGTCTCCAGAGAATCCTGCCTCCCACGTCTTACCTGGAGCTCCCAGGTACCTGAGACGTGCCGTGGGGGACCAGTTGTGACTAAGACTCTGTCTGGTGTTAATCTCAGTCACTTCCCAAGTGTGTGCCTGTGGGAGAGTTACTTCGTTCTGTATGCCCCGTTTGCTCATCTGTAAAATGCAGATGACAGTAGCAGGTCCTTAGAGAGTTTACTGGGGCTTGAGAGATGTCCGGATGGCACTTAGGGCTGCCACGTGTGCCTGGCAAACAGGAACAGTCAAACGCTGGCTCTTTATCATCTCTGAAACGGAATGCGAGCCGGTCTTCTCCTTACCCCGGTACTGTTTAGCAGCCCAACTTCCCTTTCCTATCAGTGTCGCCGCTGCCATCTGTCCTGGGTCCTTTGAACCATCTTGGATTTACCCATCTCTTTCAAACCCTATATTGATCAGTCACCAAGTTTTATTGACATTTCCTCTGAAATTTCTCTTAAATTTCTGTATTCTTCTCCACTTATCCTGCAGCTTTTCTTTCTTTCTTTCTTTCTTTCCTTCTTTCTTTCTTTCTTTCTTTCTTTCTTTCTTTCTTTCTTTCTTTCTTTCTTTCTTTCTTTCTTTCTTTCTTTCTTTTTTAATTCGAGAGAGACAGTGGGGGGGGAGAGACAGAGAGAGAGAGAGAGAGAGAGAGAGAGAGAGAGAGAATCTTAAGCAGGCTCCATGTTCGGCATGGAGCCCAGTTCAAGGCTCAATTCCAGGACCCTGGGATCATGACCTGAGCTGAAATCAAGAGTCGGAAGCTCAACCAACTGAGCCACCCAGGCGCCCCCTACCCTGCAGCTTTTTAAACCAGTTTCCTAGACCGATTGTTTCAGTCTAGCTTGTGAACCATTTCTTAAAACCAATTTTCTCTATATAACACCGCATAATTCATTCATTTACAGACACGTTCAGTGAGTTATTCACTGAGAACCTACTGCCTGCTAGGTAGATGTTCTGCTACATCCTTTTTTTGTTTTTATTTTTTAATGTTTTATTTATTTTTGAGAGAGAGCACACGTGCACAAGCATGAGCTGGGGAGGAGTAGAGAGAAAGGGAGACAGAGGATCTGAAGTGGGCTACGTGCTGACAGCACTGGGGGGGCTCGAACTCACAAACCACAAAACCATGACCTGAGCTGAAGTCGGACACTCAACCGACTGAGCCACCCAGGCACCCCAGTTCTGCTACATTCTTACTTAGTTTATGTCTTAAGCATTTATTGACGATTGAGAGCAAATAAATTTTAATGCAATGTGACAAATAATATGACCATTATTTGTTCTAAAATTAACAAAATTTTGCAGGAGCCCAACAGAGGCAGTAGTAATTCTATCTGCAGGTGTGGGAACGATTCCCAGAAGAAAGCATTTAATAAAGGGCTTGAAAGTCAAATAGAAATTTCTGGGCAGAAGAGAAGAGAGGCCTCAGTATACACAGAGGGAAAAGCAGAAACCACATGTAGAGGAAAAATTCCTCCATGTACATGTGTGTGGCTGGGGTACAGTTCAAGGAGTGCAAAACTATGGCCTTTGGGCCAAATTCTGCTTGCTGCCTGTTTTATATGTACATAATTTACATACCATAAAGTTTATTTTTCAGCTCTCCAAAAAGAAACTTTGTAACCATTAGCAGTCACTCTTCATTGCCTGTGGTCCTACCCCCTGCCCTTGAAGTAGAAATAAAGTCTACTTTATTTCTTTATTTTGGGCATTTTATATAGATGGAATCATAGAGTATATGTGATTTTTATGACTGGCTTCTTTCACTTAACATAATGCATTCGAGATTCATCCATGTTGTAGCATGTATTAGTTATTTCATTCCTTTTTATTCCTGAACTGTATTCCATTTATGGCTGTGCCATATTTTGCTTGTCTATTCACCAGTCTGATCCCTGTTTTTGTAAATTCTTTTTTTTTGTTTTCGTTTTTTGTAAATAAAGCAAAGTGCATTGGAATATAGCCGTGCCCATTCATTTATGTATCATCCGTGGCTGCTTTCTTACTACGGTGCAGAGGTGAGTAGTGTGACAAAGCCTGAGAGACAGATGATCTGGCCATTTGCAGGGAAAGCTTGCCATCCACGGGAATAGAGGATGGGGACTGTGGTGGGGACAGTGGAAAGTGGCTCAAAGTGGAAGAGGAGAGTGGAAAGGCTGCATGAGTGAGGGTTTGGACTGACCCCGTGGATCCATGTTTCTCCAAGTGTGTGTGGTGCGTGAAATCTCTGCTTCCGAATCCCTTAGAGATGTTTAAGTGCAGATTCCTGAGCCTTATCCCTGCCCTTCCAGGGATCCATTGCCCCACACTTTTTTTTAATTCCACCTGAACTTCCCTCTTAACTCACTCAATCTGTGCCATGTTAGAAGCCCGTTTGTAAGTCTTGACTCTTCAGCAAACTCTTTCTTGGTCCTTTATCCTTCTCCCTCTTCTTCTCTTCTAAACATTGCTCTGAATCCCCTCCTTCCCACTCCCCATCCCAGCACACTCTGTACCTCCTCAGAGTATGGGGCTGTGTATTTCCTTGTCGTATTTGCTGCTGAATCATGTGTTATGTTGCACACCCAGCTTAGGAGCAGGAACCAAGTCTTGGACCTCTTTTGCTTTGTGCATATTGGGTTCTTGAAAGATGCCAAGGATATTATTTAAAGTACCACCGTAAGTCTTCTGAAACTACTCCCCTTTTCCGCACTGTACCTTTATTTGATTTGCATTGTATCCATGAACTTTGTGTTTTGTTCTCAGGCCTCTCTCAACCCCTCTAGCTAAGCAGGTACCCTCCATTTTGTACTATGGCTTTGATTTATTTTTCCTAATTAAATCTCATGCTGTTGCAGTTTAAAGTATCCAGAGCTCTGTGTCAGTCTTTCCCCAGTCCATGTCTGAGTTTCTGTTACATTTTTTCTCTACTCTTACAGATTGTAGTCATCTGCTAGTAACTAGTTAGTCCTTTCCCTCAGCTGGGTAGAAGGCTGTCGGTGGTTTTCAACTCCGTGCAACTCCCTTGGGTAACTCATATGAGCTGAGCCAGGTTTGAAGTTAGGCCGTTAGGAATGATCGGTCCTCCTGATGTAGGGGGATGATTCCAGCCAATTCTTAATATGGCTGGAATTAATTAACCTTGATTCCGCCAATTGAGAGAGGGCATTTTACTCTACCCTGTATTGTTAAATATCTAATAACTTGATTTTATTTTATTTTGTTCTTTTGCTCAGTGAGCACTTAAAATATCCCTGCCTGTATAGTAATTTGTTCCCTGTTTAATGTGGCTTTTTCCTTTGTTTACTCTGGACTCGAGTCTTTGTAGCTTGTTTTCTAAGTCAGCTCAAAAGTTGCTGGTCATTGGATTTGGCAGCGTTTTCAAGCTTTACCCACCAGAACCCTACAGGAAGTTGTGTGTCGGCCAGAAGAGTCTGTTTATTTAAAGCATGGTGTCCAGCAGAAGCAGTCCATTTATGAGGGTCTGTTCTTAAAGATGCAGGAATCTGGATCCGTGTTTGGAAGACCTGTTTCTTTGACTTCCATTGCAAATGTGTACTCTATCCTTTCTTTTCCAGACTGCCAGGGCACCTCAGCTAGACTGGTGGTTAATTGAAATAGTCCTTTCTGAGCTTCTCGGCCTTGTCCAAAATGCTAAAGTGTCAACGTCCAGATACTAGATAGCCCTTTTAATCTTTTAAGAATAGGACTGAAAAATTTTTGTTTTTTTGTTTGTTTTTTGTTTTTTTTATGAATTGGCTCTTAGAAGTTTATTGGTCACTATGTTTTTTAATGTTTATTTATCTTTGAGAGAGAGACAGAGCGTGAGTGGGGGAGGGGCAGAGAGAGGGAGACAGAATCCAAAGCAGGCTTCAGGCTCTGAGCTGTCAGCACAAAGCCCAACATGGGGCTCCAACCCGCAAGCTGTGAGATCATGACCTGAGCTGAAGTCAGATGCCTAACCGTCTGAGCCACCAGGCGCCCTACCATTTTTAAATAATCTGATAGGGTTTTGCTCTGAGTGCCCTCCTGATTTAGAATGCTAAAACTAAGTTGAAACGGCTATACTTTTGACTCCTGAGCATGGTTCCTTGCCCACAGTCATCTGGTATTGTCTGGGTTCTAGTCCAAGACATCCTGCAATAGTGCTTAATATTAATGGCATTTTTTACCCAAACTCCAGAGTCCCTTGGCTGAATCTAGAATTTTTATATCCTTTGGGGGAAGACAGGCAAATTGCAGGTATGATTTGGCTTCTCTTGAAGATAGAAAGCCTACTTGGGTTTAACTATGAGCCAAGGAGAGTTAGCCATAGGCTCCAGGATCACTACGGTAGCCTAATTCTTGCTTGGAGCCCAAATACCACATTGTACACAGTAAAGTTTAATTTCTCTTTGTTGATACATGTGTACACTTACCTGATTCTTTCTGAATTAGCTACAGCAAATTGGTGATGTGGCTGTAGTTTGTATGTGCCTAGCACTGGGCTTGCCACAGGGTAGGTACTCAATACCTTTACACTCATTCAGGTGGAAGCAGCATTCATTACCTTAAGAGGTGAGCCCTTGGCAAGTATGGCCTCCTGGTGATGTGAGCACATGTGCAGTTACCTTGGGAAAGGGGGGAAAAGAGCCATCTCAGCTGAGAGGACTGAGAAATGGAGGGTGGACAGAAAATGGGATGTTTCTTAGCTGTAACCTTGCTGCAGGGTGGGTGTGGTCTTTTAGTGGTCAACAGTTGGATATTTGGGTGAGGTGGAAGTTGTATTGAGATTTCTACTTTCAAATAGCTACAAAAGAGCATTGACTTGCTTGAAATCTAAAATATTTTAACAGTTTAAGAACAATATTTTACACATTCCTCTCCCACTCCTCTCAACCTCAGGTCGATAGACATGCACTAGTGCTTTCCTTGGAAATCAGTTGTTTCTGAAGATCAAGGACAAATCTGAAGTCCAAGGGAGCTAAAGGTCCACCTGGGCATGGACGTGCACGTTTCGGCCTGAGATTTATGGGTATTTAGGGTGTCTCCTTTGCTTGCCACTTCGAGTCATAAATTTCGGGGCCTTCCAAAGTCAAACGAGATTGAAGAGTTTAATTTCCAATGATGAGTCACACTTGGGCATTTTGCCTTCGTCATCTGGCCCCGGAGGACTTATGGGGGCCAATTGTTCTCCCTTGTATTCTGAATACCCTCCCCCCCATCCCCAGATTTTATCTGGTGCACTTGGCCAAAGGGCTCTGCCTGTTCCCCGCTGTTAGTTCTTTCTGCTGAGCCTAGCACCATTTAGAGGTTTTAATACTGGCCCTTTATGACTGTATGTTATTAGTGCATGTGTTGCTGTTTTGTTTCCTGCTTTTGTATGGCCTGAAGATTCCACTCCCCCCACCCCACCCCGTATCGTTGCTGGTTGTTAAGATGAGAATGTAAATGAAATGGTAATATTAATTACCATTGCGAACAAGTCTTTCTCTGAAAAGATTTTTTTTTTCATTTTTAATGCTGTAAATATCTAATTCCCAGTGTTTTAGTTGGAAGCTGTTCAAATTTCCCAAATCATAAAATCTTTCAAAGCCTACTCCAAGTTACTTTTTCTTGATTCCATTCTCCTCCTTTTTGCATTAAAAAAAGAAAGAACAAATGAACGAACAGACCAGCCTATTTCCAAATAGGGAAATGACCTCTGTTTATTAGAGACCAGAGTGACATGGACCCCTAACTTGCGTGAGCTTTTTTGATGTGTTTTGGAGCTGTGTACAAGAGTGCTATTTAGTTCTCTTTTTGCCATGTGTTTTTATATACATTTCCTAACCACTTTCCCTGGCTCGGTACTATTACTGTGTATACGTCCTACATGTGTTTCCTATTTTTTATGACTCATACTTACGGTACTCATAAAGATTTATCCTTTATCTTGGCTCTGAGTAATGAGTTCACTTGCACGTTTCCAGCAGAGCTGTGGGCTGGGACTTTTGTATTGAATCTTGCAGGGTAGGCCTCTTCAAGGCACAGTGCAGGAAACATGACATATTCATCTGAAGGTACTACTCACTTCTCCTCCCCAAGGGAACAGTCAGCTCAGTTTTTGTGAATTTACTAATTTGTATTTTCCAAGTTTTCCTTCCCTTTGCCCCTTTTAGCCATTCTGCTGCTTATTGCAAGACCACCAGGAGGCAACTAGATGGAACAAATGCTCTGCTCCTTTTCCCTGCTGGCAACTGTGTGAAAGGGTTTGGTGGAGGAGGAAATGGAGATAGCTCAGCTGAAATGGTATCTGTATTACATGTGGCAGCAGACACCCAGGGGGTCTTCTTGGGTTCAAATAAACATTCAGACCCAAGGGACTGTCAGAGGCCACAGATGGCTTTAGTCTACTTTAGGGTGGGGACCACAGCTTACAGCCGGGCAGCAAGACATCCCTCTTGTTCGGATGCCTTGTGGCTGTCTGCATATCAGTTCATATTGCCATCCAGAGATCTCCAGTAGATGGCTCAAATGCCAGGAGACCTACATGGTGTGTGTTTGTGTGCCTTGTCCTGGTTTAGAAACTTTATACCTCCAGGGAGCTAATAGGCAACTGTGCTCTACAGGAATAGTGTCCATGGTGGCCACAAAGGAGATGCCCAATTTATGAGAGCCGCTGCTCTCAGGGAAGCTCCCAAATCTCTCTTCGTATCAGGTATTTTTAATCTTTCCAATGCTAGTACAGTTTTCCAGTTAGGGATAAAATTTTATCATAAACAACTTGCCTTTTATTATAGTTGGCATGTTGTTGTAGATTACCCGGGTTTCAGAGTTAAGAGAGTTAACAGAAGAGCAGATTCTCATGTAAAGGAGGAATACATTTTGCCAACATTTTGTCCACACTTGTGGTAGTTAAATAATGGCTCCCAAAGATATGCCCACATCCTATTCCTCAAGATGTTACTACGTGAGTGCTTTATAGAACAAGTCTTTGCACATGTGATTAATTGAAGGATTTTGAGGTGAGAAGATTCTCCTGGATTATCCGAGCGGCCTTTAAATGCAATCACATGTATCCTTGTAAGACAGAGATTTGCTATAGACAAAAGGGGATAAGGCCATCTGACTTTGGAGGCAGAGATAGGAGTGCCAGGGCCACAAGCCAAGAAATAACAACAGCTGTGGGAGACCGGAAGGAGCAAGGAGTGGATTCTCTCCTGGAGCTCTGGAGGAAGCATGGCCCTGCTGACACCTTGATTTGGGCTCATTAACCTGATTTGGTGCAGACTGATTTTGGACATCTGGCCTCCAGAACCATGAGGGAATAAATTTCTGTTGTTTTAAGCCACCGAATCTTTAGTAATTTGTTACAGCAGCCTCAGGAAACTAATACATTCCCTATTTCACATTAGCTTGGGAGATGATCTTGAGTTCCTTACATGTAGTTCTCCTGCCCCCATTTTGTTCACTGCTTGTGTTCTTCATCTCTCTAAGGGACACTGCCACCCAGTTGCCAAGGCCAAGCACCTTGGCATTATCCACGACCTCCTAGGTTTTCTCAGATGTCATGTCCAATCTTATTTATTCTACCATAAAAATATATTCTGAATCAGCCTCTACTTGACACCCCCAACACACACACCAACCCTCCCCTCTTCAGTGGAGCCGCCATCACATCTTTATTTGGGACACAGTGACCCCCTAGCACAGGTTCCTTCAGAGGGCACGATCTGGAGCCCTCGGGTTCTTGGGTTGGAAGCTTGGCTCCACTGTTTATGAGCTTTGCGACTCTGGAGGTTTTTAAATAATAGTATCTACTTCATAGATACTCTGACAATAAAACAGTTAAAATGTGACAGGTGCTTTGAACAGTGTTTGGGCTATAATCACACGGTGAGTGTTAGCTACTGTCATTATTAACTAATAAGATCTGTTCTCCACACCGCAGCCTCAGTCATCCTTCTAAATCCAAGTCACAAAACTCCACCTGAGCTTCCTGCAGTGTTCCCATTAGATTTAGAATAAAATCCCCCAGCACAGTGGTCAGCCCCTGCCCACCCTCTCACCAGTCTGACGGCACTGCAGTTGTTGGGCCTGATGTCCTCCACAGGCACAGAGCACGCTCCTGCCTCCCGTCCTGGGCCTGGGGCACTTCTCTCTGTTCAGCCAGTCCCTCCCCAGCTGGTGCCTCTGCAGAGACGCCTTCATTGACCACCCCATTTGTTCATTCGTTTATTTATTTAGTGTTTGTTTATTTTTAATTTTTTACATGTTAAATTTTTTTTTAACATTTATTTATTTTTGAGAAAGAGAGAGAGAAACAGACACAGTGTGAGTGGGGGAGCGGCAGAGAGAGAGGGAGACACAGATTCCCAAGCAAGCTCCAGGCGCTGAGCTGTCAGCACAGAGCCCGACTTAGGTTCACCTCAGGAACCACAAGATCATGACCTGAGCTGAAGTCAGACGCTCAGTTGACTGAGCCACCTAGAAGCCCCAGTGTTTGTTTATTTTTGAGAGAGTGAGCTGGGAAGGGGCAAAGAGATAGAGAGACAGAGGATCCAAAGTGGGCTCTGTGCTGACAGCAGAGAGCCAAATGGACCACTCCATTTAAAATAGCCATACTCACCCCTACTGTCTCCAAACCCTGTTTTACTTTTTAAAAATAACTCCTATCATCTGATAAAATATCACCTGATATTTATATTTAAATGCATTTGTTGTGTCTCCCTCCCTCAAGAATATCCATGCGATGTTTTCTTCTGTGCACTGAGATCAGTAATTCAGTAATTAGAACATACCCAGCCTACAGTGAGCAACCAATAAATATATGTGAAATAAAATGCTTGAGTGAACAAGTGCCTAAGTTGATTATAATAGTTGAGTTTTATTAAATAGACTGTTAGCAATTTTTATTTGGAAATTTTATTCTGGAAATATGTTTTCTGGGAAATCTGGTCATTAATATTAGTATGTTTGGTTCAGTCATGAAGTAGTGTTTGCTTTAAAAGAATTTTTTTTTACTGTTTATTTTTGAGGGAGAGAGAGGCAGAGCTTGAGTGGGGGTAAGGGCAGAGAGAGAGAGGGAGACACAGAATCTGAGGCAGACTCCAGGCTCTGAGCTGTCAACCCAGAGCCCAATGCAGGGCTCAAACCCACAAACCATGAGATCATGACCTAAGCCAAAGTCGGATGCTTAACTGACTGAGCCACCCAGGCACCGCAAGTAGTGTTTCCTAATTCAGGTTTCAAGGTGTAGTGAATTGTGAGTGCTAATAGAGAACTTGGCCCTCCATTTATCAAGATCTCTTTTGATTAAACTTTAGCAAATCTACAGAACCATGTGAGTCTCAGTTTTTTTATTTGTCAATAAAAAGAGGCTAGGAAGATTGAGATCTAATATTTCTTTCAGTGCAGTTTTTTGAGTTTCTTTTTTTCTGTTTTTCTTTTTTTTTGTCTACATTAAGAGTTAAGGTTATATTTTTAAATATAGTTAGTTAACTCAGGTCTCCAAATTGAAAAAACTGCACAACTTACATTTAGTACAAAATACCAATTGGAATGCAGATAAAAGTGTTTCTGGGATTGTTAAACTAGAAAATGTCTTTAAGGAAACCCTTAGTATCCAGTGGGAACCACTTAATAGCTGAAATGTAAACTAAGGGTATCTCATATCTTCATGTGTATGTGTGTTTTAAGAAAACCTGGATTAAGTAGGGTTTACAGATCTGGGACAAATCTGGCCTCCAAATACTTGGGAAATGCTTTTGAGTTTGACTGCTTAGATCTTACTGCCTTGTACAATAGAAATTTCATGATTTTCCAAACAGTTTTGCTGTTTTATCAGGACAGAGTACACACAAAGAATCTCCCACTCTTCTTTTATTTATTTGAAATACTGAAGATTAGAGGAACTAATCATTTCAGTTTGCCTGGGCGAAGGCCCTTCCTCATGTAATTAGACCCAGGCAGCTGGACAGTCATCAGCAGCAGCCTTCATAGACTGTGCCCCAGTGCAAAGCATTGTGGAAGTGAGGAGGGCAGGAGCTCGTCAAGCTCATGCTTGGATGCGTAGACCAAGGTAGAGAACGACACCTGTAAAAGAAAGGACAGAGACGTCGAAACATATTATTGCTTTAAACACATATGATAAAAACTTATCCAAACAGGCTTAATCAAGGACAGCTGGGCTGAGATAAACACAGAAGTGCTAAGGAATCAGGCATGTTGGAAGTATGTGGGGCTGGGGCTGGGGGAGGCTTGTTGCTAGAGTAATTGGAGCCAGGTGTGTTAGCCTGGCAATGGTTTTTGGAGGTGAGAATTTGGAGAGGTTTGAAATAGGGATGTGGTTTGGCTGAGGGCTAGAGGGAGAATTTTCCATGACTAGGGGAGGAGGCTGGTAAATAAAGTAGAGCCAGTTGAGGAGTATGAAATACATTGAAGAAAGCAAGTACCTTGGCAGCTGTGAAAGCTTGTGCCTGATAGCTTTGCCGGTTGGTGTTTATGATGGAGAAGGGGTGTTCAACCATGTACTCGGGTCTTCAAAGCTGGAGGAATTGGTATAATCTTTAACACTGGGAGGGACAGTTTAGATAGACCGCTGAAGACAAATGTTTGTTCCCAAACCTCCCAGCCACAGATCGGGGAAAATCTCTAGCTTTCCCTCATAACCCGGTGACTTCAGCTGCCTTGGAAGGAGTTCATGGCTTTAGCACTTCCCGTGTGTGCCTATTTCTCTGGAGTCATATTCCAGATGGAAAGGCAGGTGACTGAGTTTCGTTCATACGTTTGAGGTCACTTTGGAGTAGACGAGGTGTTGGGGGTAGGTGTGGAATGAATGTGGTATTCTCAGGACCATGCATTCTTTGTTGGATTCTGAAATTGCAGTGAAATTTGGAGAGCAAGCATTGGGTCTGCCCAGGTTAGCCTTGCCTGAACAGGAAGATGGTGAAGAAACCTGTGAAGAAGGTTGAATTTGTGCTGCCCAAGCTCTGTCTCTTGGGCCTGGTCTTTAAGGAGACCCAAAGCCCAAAAGTTGAGAGGAAGGCTGGGAAATGGCAGAAGGAATATTAGTTCTTTATTAGGAAGCCAGGTGGCTGAGGGTCAAGTATGCAGATGTCATTGATTTGTCATCCTGCTTCAGAATCCAAGTACCTACCGGCAGGTAGCACACTGATCAGGGCCAAAAATCAAACACTGGTAAGCTGCTTCTTCAGAGGATTATGAAAACTGTCATTTTGGTCGGTCTTCTCAACACCCTTGCAAAGGACTTATTGTTAGTTCTAGTTTATAGGCATGGAAATTGAGGCTGAGAGGTTAAATACTCTACTCTAGGTCAGGAGCTTGGAAGTAGTTAGTTGGCAGAGTCCAAGCTTGAATCTGCAGCACGTAATTCCTATAGATGGGGTCAATGCACAGTGAGTAGCTTTGGGCAAGGTGGGTTTTCCCAAGATTTAGATATTTATTCAATCATCGAATCAGTATTTATTAAGCACCTGTTATTGTCAGGCACAGTACCAGGCACTGGCAGCCCTGACACTCCTCATCTTGAGAATTTGCCAAAGGTAGCAAACATAGAGCGGATAGTGAATTCTTCCCCCGCTCTTGCTCCCATTGAGATGATCTCAGCCATTTTGCTGTCAACCATGAGCTTAAATATTGCTCCTGGTGTTGTTTGTTGACTCAGTCATGTTGGAAAGGTGAGTCTTTGAACTACAATGAAATAGCCATCTGGTAAGTATTACACATAAATAGCTGGGTTGTCATCTATAGGTTAAGAGCTTAGAAAGAGGGTCAGGTTGGGACGTCCTGTTACTAACGATAGTTCTTTTCTATACAAACAACTCTCTCTACTGGATTATCTGTGCCAAAATATTACCAAATAGCTTGGAAACAGGTTAGTGTTTTGCCCTTTAGGGATAAAAAGACCATGGAGTTGAATTTGGAAAGGAATCTTGGAAAATGTTTCAATAAAAATATATCATTCACATGCCCAAAAATTCAGCACTCCAGGGCTCCTGCTGGCAGAATCAGGTGAACTTTGAAATATATTATGACTTGATCCTGAATTCTTGCATCTCAAGTAGGCTGAAAGTTAGTTATTTTTGTTTTATTGGCAATGGCCTTTTATCAGAAATACCTAGCAGATAGGCTGTAGATAGGAGCCAGCAGGCTTTCTGGTAACTCTCTCTATATATGACTGCCTTCTTTCCCCTTCAATTTTATACAAAAATGTAAATGGAGGGATTTCTCAGCATCATGTTGTGGAGTCTACCCTATATGTTGGTTCATTTTTCCTTTGTCTTTCATACATTGGTTCATTTATTCATTCTAAAAATGCATGAGTGTTTGCCAGGTGCAGGCATTGGTCTGGAACTGGAGATAAAGTGGTAAATAGGAATTTCAGCCTTCACAGTGCTTATGTGGTACCCATTCAGGAGACAGGAAGGGGTAGTTGTTAGAGTGGTTAGGAAAGGTTTCTTTGAGGAAGTGCATTTGAACAGAGACTTTAATGATGAAAAAGAGCCATGCACAGGTCCAAGGGAAGAATAGGCCAGATGAAGGACCTGCTGATGTCAAGGCCGTAAGCTTGGAAGCAGCTTGTTGGAGGTGAGTAAGAAGGCCGGGTGGCTGGAGTAGAGTGAGCAAGGAGGGGTGGGAGATGGGATTAGTTAGTTGAGGGACAGATGATGTGGTGCTTTGCAGGGGGCAGAGCTGTTTCTTAGCATTTCCTCTGTTTCTGTGTTCTTATCCACTGGTTAAAAAGGCTGGCCCTAAATTCTGAAGACTTGGGAGCCCTTCTTTTCAAATAGCAGCGAATTGCTTCTATAAAGAGAGACATAAGATAGTTCCATTAGCAAGATAAGTAGAAGCGAGATACTGGAATAGTTATTTGAGTTCTAGTCTCCATGATGCCATAACTGGTGTGGAACTTGGGCATACCATTACCTCTTTTGAAATTGAAACAACAAATATTTAAAGTAGAATATCTCTAACATCTCTTCTACCACTAAAAATCAGTGGCTTTATTATACACAAATTTGATTTTGTGTTTTATCCTCTAGCTTCTTTCAGAATTTTATCAGCACCGTTTGCAGTAACCAAGTCTGCTGGTTCTAATTTCACCTTTCCCCCCCAATTCTTTTGGTTTTGGAACAGCCAGGAAAGTGTTTTGGGGGGAAAAATGACAGGGAGAAGTAAAAAGAAGTGGAAGAAAAATGAAAGAACTTCATAACTTTGTACCTTGATCCAGAGCTGGCCAGTGTGCCTAACGGTGACCAGTTAGCACATTGCCCATTGGCTTGAAAGAATTCCCAGTCACCAAATGAGTCAGTTGTAATGACTGAGACTTGCTCTCAGCCCAGTGATTTATGGTTAACTAAGAGCAGCCGTTGTCTTTATTAAGGAGGATTATCCCAACAAAATAATGTTTTTAGAACATGACAGTGTAATCATGTTGTTTGCATTGACTCTTTTGTTTTAAAATCATATTTTTTAATTATCAGAGTTCTATATTTCAATAGAAAATAGAAAAGTATGCCAGTCTTCCTGAAATTCCATATAAATCATGAAGTTCTCTCATTGAAAAGTATGTCTAGAAGAAATTAACAAAACCAAGTACGTTAACTTGTCTTAAACTATTATCTTGTCAACACTACCTATTTTGAAAGACCACTATAAATCTTGATTTGCCCTTAGGATTAGCTTTGAGTATTTCATGCTTTGTTTTGTTTCTGCCAAGCATAAAGGACTACAGGGCACATACTGACCCGAAGTTAAAGTAAAAATTAAAAAAAAAAAAAGTGGGGCGGAGGGGAGGAAAGAAATTCTCTAAGACATGTTCACACTGGTCTGAAAAGTTCAATACATTCATTTTGGAATATTTTCAGTTTTTGAAAGAAGAAAACTCTTTGGCAGATTAAACTAAACTTCTGTCAATCTTTTAACTGACACAAGTCATTTAGTGTGACCTGACATTTCTGAATGGATAATCCAGTCACATCAGGCCATTTTTTTCTTGTCAACTACATCTATTCCTAAGGATCTGTCTTAAAGACTGTTACTGTCAGTTGCTCAAGTAACTAGGCTTTGGTCCAGCCTCTTCATTTATGGGGAAACTGAATCCTAAAGTAAGATTCTTCAGCAGAACTTCTCTTTCCCTCCAAATGAATGCTCTGTCCAGAGTCTCACATTGGAAGGAATACAAAACTGGGAAGCATCAGTGTTAGCAGTTTATAGTGAAAGTTCCTTTTCTCCGCTTCTCAGGCAAGGATAATTAACCGCTTTTCCCCGATGCAAACAATAAATCACTTTCTGTAAATCAGACAATCCTGTTTTCTTTCCAGAATTGCTTACCAAGAGTTTATTTGCTTTCTTTTTCAAAAAGAAGACTGTAGGAGAGATGATGACCCAAAACTGTGTCAGGTGTGTACTGGAAACTTATTGTTAGGTCTTGTGAAGACTTAGGAGGGCATCTCAAGAAGACATTCCAAAGATGGAGAATGTCAGAGCTGTTTTCTTTTAGGGATGGTAAAGTAGAGGCAGGGATACAAGACTCTGTTGGACTTAATTCTTCTACAGTAGAGAACTAAGGGTCAGAGATCACAATTTTTGCATATGACTGGGTCCAGAATTACCAGACTCTGTGAGTTGTTCCTTGTAAAAGAAAGTGTGGAAGGCAAGTAACTCAGAGTAGTTTCCTGATTAACCGATTGTGTTTGGTTAAAATATACCCAAACTCAACAGGTGTTTCTTGAAGGTCTGTGAGCTGGGAACAAACCCAGGGAACAAATTCCTTAGGTCCGAGAGACTTGGATTTGAGGACTAAAGTTTAATTTCCTTACCTTGTGAGATACTCCCTGGTAATTCAGTAGTGACACCATATAAAATTTGGAACAGGACCCACAATGGAATTTTTCTTTTTAGCTCAATTACCAGTATATATTCTTTTGGGCAAATAAGTGAAGCAACTGAAGTGGATTTAATGAATTAATGCATTAATGTGATTAAGTGACACCTGATATGCCAGAAATAGATGAACCCTTTATTTTTCAGGAGGCAAGCCATGGTCACATGTCAGTGAATTATATTACATGCTATTCTTTCAATTGCCTTCGCTGATTAGTTAAGCTTGGCTTTCATGACCCATCGATATCTGACTGCAGCCTACGTTTCCAATTTTATTTCCCTATATCATTTTGTACGTTTCCTCGTCTTCATCTGAATTAAATGTTCCCTCCCCTGCTTTGGCATTTCTCTTAAGGCTCTCCCTGCCCTTGTCCCCTTAATTTTTCCTGTTCTGCCCTGTTTACCCTCAGGGCCCAGCGAATTGACCCCTTCCTCCTCTGTATGTTATCTTTTTGCACCCTTCAAACTGTGAACTTCTTAAGGACAAATTTTGTACCTACTTTGCATTTGAAGCCCTTACAGAGTGGCATATCCCAAATATACATTTATGTGTTCTGTCTACACAGTTTTTGCAGAGTTCATATACTACTTGTTTTATTATCTAATATTTCTCTTTAAATTAAAAAAAAACACCTGGCTTTACCCTAACATCCTCAACATGAAATAATGTTTTTACTACCCATGAAAATGAAGACATAAACCATATATAAAAATTTCTTATGTCTTAAGTGTCACCATGCTTTGGGAAAGGTTGATTTGCCAAAGTGCCTTACACGTACCAGCTAGCCATTTAGTATCTGCGGAATGAAAAAGTGGCTGCACAAAACCAGTGAATTAAGAACATTTTCTCGCTGTTAGCTTAGTAACTCCATGGCTGTTAACCTGGAGATGAAACAAGGAGAAGCCAGAAAAGACTCAGCAAGTCTTTAAGTGGAGCCATTCATTCCCACCTGTGAAGTAATTCGCATTTGATATTACTAATTACTTCCTTTAGTAATGCAAACTGCTGGGCCAATGTGGCCTGTGGATAGCTGACTCCCCGCTGACTGAGCATCTTGTTTGAAACCCCAGACACTGTGCAAGTGGACCCCCTCCCACAGTAGGTTCAGGAGGCAGCACTATCCATGGAGTGCATCTAGAGAGGAGGAACGTGATAAGTGTGCGTACACATTTGATTGTTCTAATCAAATTCTGAATGTTCTGTTCAAGGTAATTTGAGTTACAGATCTCTCCCTACCAATATTTATTTATGAATGCATCATGTACTGCCGATATAATTGAGGTTCTGAAGATACTTTCTATAAATTCTGGCTAACGGGAATTATATATTTTTCTTACCTTTTGAGGATGTTTTAAGGCTACTCAGGTGTACCACTCTGAGCTCCTTAAAATAAATAAAATAAAATAAAAGTTCTGTGTATTCAAGCTGTAGTAACATAGTTAATAATTAACTGTAATCATGTTAATAAAACTTAAAGGCTTTTATAAATCCCTGAAGAAATTTGTTTCTAAGTTGCTATACTTTATAGTTGTTGCTTCCATATAGTAAAGGAGTAATATAGTTCCTTATTTGCTATTTAAACTAAGCCACTGGGTGGCTCAGTCCGCTGAGCATCCAACTCTTGATTTTAGCGCAGGGCATGATTTCATAGAACTATTGAGCCCCATGTTGGGCTCTATGCTGACAGTGGGAAGCCTGCTTAGGATTCTGTTTCTCTCTTGCTGCCCCTCCTCTGCTCACACTCTCTGTTTGAGAGAAGAGAGCGTGTGTGCATGTGGAAGAGGGGCAGAGAGAGAGATCCCAAGAGAGATCCTAAGCAGGCTCCCGACTGTCAGCACAGAGCCCAATGCGGGGTTCAAACCCACAAACGGTGAGATCTTGACCCTAGCCAAAATCAAGAGTCAGACACTTAACTGACTGAGCCACCAAGGTATCCCAAACATGAAACAAAACAAAACAAAACAACCAAAAAACTATAACATAGATTATTAGATTAGAGACCCTAGAACAGGTTGTTTTCTTATTGTTAAATGAGGTTTAGATTATTTTTTTTCCTTAAATTTATAGGGATTAATCCATGTAAGGTCAGTATGGCATAAAGTCTGAGGTTTTTATCAGAAAAATCACCTCTGTCTCTCTTTCTCTCTCTCTGTCTCTCTCTCTCTCTTTTAAGTCCAGGGTTGGGATCAACAGCTGTTCTAGCATGGGCAGGGTAACTTGATAGAATGGTATACATTTTTATCCTGCGCTGCTCTCAGAGCAAATTTGAAATGGTTGTTTTGGAAAATGTGCTATGAATTTATCTCCAGACCTTCGCACCAGAGGCTAGTTCAGCCCAGCAAATCCCTGGCACTTGGTGTACATCTTTCATAACAGAACTCTGATGCTGTGACCTGATGCCTTGAAATCAGCACAACAAAATGGTGCTTGAAGAGCAGTGTTTACTTTGATCATTTTTCAACTTCTGTGCCCCGGCCTTTTCACGGAGTACAAATTGCTTTACCAGAGTTATGGGGCTGAAGCCCACGGACTGTTTTTGTAGTCTGGTTGCTGTGGTGATTCTTAGCCTTCCATGAAACCCCATCTCCAGGGAAACAGAAACCTTTGCAGCTGTCTCAACCTTTTTGGTATCGTATCTGGTAGAGGTCTTCACTGAGCTTGTTGCAAGCCGGAGAGTGGTCGATAAACAAATACGTGGAAATAGGGCATCTCATTCAGGACACGTCGTATTATTTCCAAACAAACAACTCCCTTATCCTTCTTGCAAATCATAGGGGACTTTGAAGTATCTCCAAGCCTGACTGAAGCCAGAGTTTAGTAAGCCGTGGAGATGGTGTTGGTCATGATAACGATATGAGTAAGAACTTAGGGAGGATGGCTGATGACATTACAGAGTTGCCAGGTGGGGAAGAAAGAGTGGTGGTGGAGGAGAAGCTTAATGGGGCTTGTGTGTGCTTGGAGAGAAGTTGATTTAGGAAGAGGGTTTGGGCTCGGTCCAAGGATGGTGTTTGCAGGACTGTGAGGAAAGCTATTTTGACCTTTTGTCTCAGTGGAGGACAAGACAGACAAGACCTTCCTTCCATGGGAACCAAAGGAGTGGGAAAAAGCCATGATTTTAGAGGGTAGAAGTAATTATAGCTAACATTTAGAAGAGCAGTTACTGTGTGGCAGTCACTGTTTTAAGTGCTTTCCACATATGGCATGTTTAATCCTTTGACATCTGATGGAATAGGCACAGGTATTATCCTCATGTTATAGTCAACGAAACTGATGCCCATGGCGTCTTAACAGGTTCAAGGTCCCAAGGTTGGTAAGTGGAGAACTGAGATTCCAAATGGCTCTGAGTCACTGCTGTTAACCACTAGGTCAAACTGCCTGTAATTTAGAAAGGAAAGCAGAGTGACCCAAAGGATCGAGTTCCAGGGGACACTGGCCAACTTGGAAGAAAACGTAGATCTTGGAAGAGATTGAATTATGCCTTAAAATATGTTTGTTGATTTGTTCGTTCATTCACTCATTCATTCATCATTAAATACTTATGTAGGACTTACTAAATGCCAGGTATTAGATGAGACCCCGAGGTAATAAAAAGACCAGTCCCAAACTCTCTTCTTAGATAGTTGATATATACAAAGTTGATTTAAAACAAGGCAGCAGGTGCTCTGTTCTCCAAGAGAAGATCATGTGGACGGAGGTCAGGAGCATATACTAGGAAGAGCTTCCTTCTTCTGAGGGCACTGATAGCAAGAAGATTTCTTAAAGGACATGGCATGTTTTGCTGTGAGGTAAGTAAAATCGATCCTGTGCGAAAATGGAAACTAATTTTTTTAAAACTGGAAATGGAAAGGAGATTTTATTTTTTAAATGTTTTTATTTATTTATTTTATTTTTGAGAGAGAGAGAGAGATATCGATCGTGAGTGGGGGAGGGGCAGAGAGAGAGAGAGAGAGAGAGAGAGAGAGAGACAGAGAATCCCAAGCAGGCTCTGCTCTGTCAGTACAGAGCCCAATGTGGGGCTTGAACTCCCGATCCTTCAGATCATGACCTGAGCTGAAATTGAGAGTCAGATATTTAAACAACTAAGCCACCCAGGTGCCCCAAACCATAATTAAATTATGTTAATACCTACTGCTATTTCTTTCTAAACAGAATTAAGAGGTCTTATTTACTGAGATTGCATATAGCTTGTCCTTGATAATTTCCAAACCACAATAGAGTAGCATGTCCACTTTATATAAAGAGCTCTGGTAGCAGTGGGTTCAAGAGTAGTGAATGGAGAGTACTCCACAAGGGAAAGGGCTTAAGAAAGCTGAGGTGATCCATCGTTAAGGAGAAATTTTCCACGATGCCTCAGGTGATGACTGTGCAACTTTCCTAAAATCCAGTGAGGCCTTTCTGTAGCTAATACATAAATTCTTATCTATGGGCAAGCATATTATGAGTGCTTTATAAATTTTAACTCATTTCTTTCTCATAATAACTCTAAAAGGTAGGTACTATTATCCTGGTTTTTAGATAAACAGGGTCATACAGGTAAGGAATGGAGCCGGGGTTGAACACAGGGAGTTTGAGGCGAGTGTCCATGCTCTCAATTATTCTCCTGTGCTCATTAATCGTATTTCACTTATGGGTCCCATAGTAAGCCACAAAGTAATCAAAAGGCAGTCTCTTAGACACTAAGATGCTCTTACAGGAGCTTAAGGCTGACATAAGATTCTCCCCTCCCCATGAAATATCTGGTCATTAACTGTCCTAAGAGGGACAGTATCCCCTTGGCACATCATCCACATTTTTTTTTCTCAGTGCTTATTGGGAACCTTCCATGGGGAGTGGAAAATCAATAGGAGAAGAAACACAAATTATATAGTTTTGCTGCTTGTTTGCCCAGGTTAAAAAGTTTGTTTGCATCAGGAGGTCACCTGATGATGGCTTTGACCTTATCAAGTTTCTCTATTCTAAAAACAAGGACATTTTAGAATACTACCCAACTGTAATGGTCTGAAGATCTTAGGTTTCATCATCTTTCTTTGAGAGAATAATGAAATTTGCTGTCACATTCAGAATAAACCATAAATTTATAATAAATATGAATCATCTAACTTCAACAGTTTCATGTGATTGCACTGATCTCTTTTAAGGGAGACTTAATTTATTTTGAAGAATACTGCCTTTTTCAAAGCTCTTTCTAATTTTAGAGTCTGGGCTCTTAAGCAAGAGACGACAGGCCTCCACATACTCACATATACCTAGACAGACAGATGTGATCTGAACAGCAGGATTCTGAACTCTTTATGAGATACCAAAGAACTATCCTCACTTCCCTGGCAGATTTGCCTTATCTAGTATAATTTTCTTTTGAAATAATTACTATTGAGAAATACCGTTGAGGGACTTTACAGTATTGCTTATTAGATATATGGATTTTTATTACTTATTTATTTGAAATTTGTTTTATTTTAGAGAGAATATTAGGGTCTTGATCCTGTGACTCTGGGATCATAACCTAAGCTGGAATCAAGAGTCAGGGACGCTCAACCAACTGAGCCACGCAAGTGCCCCTATGTGTATGGATTTTTAAAAACAAACCTAGCAAACTTTTTTAGAGAAGAAATGAAATACGAAGTGGATAAAGCGATTCGAAAGTCTTAAGCAAAGTAGTCAATGATGAAATCACAGAATTCCTAGACTTCAGGGTCTTAGTGCTCAGCCAGTCCAGCTTATACTTAGCTTGCCAATTTTGTTTCTAAAATACCTCTGACAAGTGGTGTGCAGCCCATCCCAGTAGTTCTGAACATTGGGAAGGTGTGGGAGAAACCAGAGATTTGTCGTGTTCACAGATGTTGGCTGTTTGTTACACAGAGGTTTGGGTTCGATCTGTCCTGCCTTCTTGTTGCCTCTCCTGACCCTTGACATCCTCTTCTCTCCCCCACACGCCCCAGACATATCTCAGTCTCGGTGTTGTGTTACACTCATTTCTTCATGTGTCTGACTTTCCTCTGGTTTGTGAGGAAGTTGGTGAAAGATAGGCAGTGTCCTACTCATCGTCTTTTTGTCAGCAGTGATAGAAATAATTGTCATGGCGCCTGGCACATCATAGGTACCTGAGGCTGTTTGAATAAATGAAAAAAAAATGCATAGGAAACACATTCCCATTTGAAGTTAGCTTAGTGTGTGACTTAGCCTGGACTGTCTTAAATGAACGAAATCCTGAGGATCGATGGGCACTTTCAGCTCTTCTAAGATGAACTCAGTTCCTTGTATCACATGAAGGTCTTTCCAGGTGAGGTTCGAAATTAAAGAGTTAGTCTGGTTCATCTCATGTGCAAGCTCAAATCACATTTTTTTTTTGGCGTGTGGTGTGAACATGGTAAAATTTATGACGTTAGCCATTTTAAAGTGTACAGTTCAGTGCACTTGTACATTCACAGTGCAGTGCAACCCTCACCACTGTCTCACTCCAGAACATTTTCTTCACTCCAAAAAGAAATACCAGATCAATTAGCAGTCACTTTTATTCTCCTCTATCCCTAGGTCCTCGTGATGACTAATCTGCTTTCCGTCTTGGTGTTTGCCTGCTCTGTAATCATATAACATGTGGGCTTTTGTGTCTGGCTTTTGCACTTCACATATGCTTTCAGAGTTCATCCATGTTGTAGTATGTATCAGTACTTTATTCTTTTTATGCTACATAATATTCCATTGTACGGATATGTCACATATGCTTGTTTTGAATCACGTATCGATCGCTGTGTAATATTCCATTGTGTGTGGTGTGTGTGTGTGTATCACACCTTCTTTAGGCATAAAAAAGAATGCAATCTTGCCATTCAACAACATAATTGAGTCTAGAGGGTATTATGCTAAGTCAAGTAAATCACGTTGAGGGAGACAAATACCATATGATTTCACTCATCTAAAAAACAAAATAGATGAACAAATAAACAAAAAGGACAGTCAGACCCGTAAATACAGAGAACAAACGGGGTTGCTGGCAGGAGGGGGAGAGGGTGGGGTTTGGGCAAAATGGTTGAAAAGGAGTGGGAGATGCAGGCTTCCAGTTATGGGATGAATACGTCATGGAGATGAAATGTACAATATAGAGAAGACAGTCAACAGTATTGATACAACATGGTCCGATGACAGATGGCAGCTACACTTGTGGTGGGCATAGCATAACTATAGAGTTGTCAAATCACTGTGTTGTACACTAATGTAACATTGTGTGTCAGATATAATTAAAAAAATTTTAATCATATTTTTATAGAGAGATTTGTCATTGTGATGAATCAAGTTTCTTACTTCTGCGCAAGCATCATGAATGGCAAGAATCTTAATTATTTTTACAAAATCCTAGTAATTTGGAACATTTTAAATTTATAATCCAAGTCTGAATATTTTGTAATGCACCCCCCTCCCCACACTTCTACTTTTCCCATTTTGGCCCTGCTTACTGCTCATTAAGAGAAAGAGTCAGAAACAGAATGGTAGACCATGTAGTTTTGCTGGAAATGAGAAGTAGAATGCTAGCAGCTGTTGACTTAATAGGCATTTGGGACTCGACTGCATTATGAAACAGAGCTTAAGTTGTTTGATCTTGGTATCTTTTAGGACCTTCCAGACTTTGGTAAGAATTGGAAAATTTCTTCAGAGATGTATTATGAGAGAGTAGCTTGTACCTTCTACATTTACATGAGAAACTAAGCGTTTGTAATACTTTCAAATTCTCTTTAAATACAGGTGCTGTTGCTGTATTTATAAACATGTAAACCATACATGTTTAATACGCTGAGTAAAGTTCAGAGATTAGAACCTTTTATCCTTGGGGCGCCGGGGTGGCTCAGTCGGTTAAGCCTCCAACTTCAACTCAGGTCATGATCTCACAGTTCATGGGTTCGAGCCCCACGTCGGGCTCTGTGCTCACATCTCAGAGCCGGGAGCCTAGTTTGGATTCTGTCTCGCTCTCTCTCTGCCCTCCCCAGCTCATGCTCAGTCTCTCAAAATTAAATAAACATTAAAAAAAAAGAACTTTTTTTCCTTCATTTCCATCAATCTCATAAGAAATGAGATTAGATATAAAAAGTTAAGACACTATTAGTATTTCCGTATGTTAAGGCAGAATTTCTTGTTTCTCGTTGTCAAAAGAGGACACAATTTTGATTATTCTATTGAAAATAAATTTCAGCCATCCCTTTTTCTTTCTGTTTCTCTACACATTCACTAATTCCCAGTGATATAAATTGATTTATCAGGGCTTAAATTTGCTGACTATATGTATGGTTTTGACCGGATTACAGTATCTTTATTATATAGGAAATGAATGACTGGATAGTATTAACTCTATAACTTGAAAACCAAATGGTTTGTGTTAGAATTTGTACTTGTTTCATTCTGAGATAAAATCCATTCCTAGTTGCTGCCATGACACCCAGTGTTGATTTACCTATACATAAATGTTGACAGGACCATTCTTCTTGATCTAAATAAGGAACATTGTTTTTGTGACTTAGGTCTTGTCCTTTTTCTTTTAGTTTTTATTTCCCTTTTTCCTTTAGGCTATTAGTAAGTATTTGAAGATAGAGAGTAACTTCAATAAATTCGTTACCAGGTATCCTGATCTTTATGGTAGCTTTATCCTTTTCCAGTGAGAACAAGCGTATTGAACTACTTTTAATGCTGTCTCAAGAAAATAGGAAATTTAAACCCTTCAGTATTGGCTTTAGAAGATATTATTCCATCTGAGACACTTAACTGTAACATGCCAAATTCTGTATGCATATTTTGGCAACTTTCCGTTTACTTCTGTGATCACAGGTCTTACCCTGAAAACATTGCAGGGCTCAAGGAAGATTGATTGTATGGAGGAAAATAGGCAAAAATGCTGGACTCTAATGTCAGTACTGCAAACCGAATTTGTTCTATTGTCAAGGAGGCTGTTCTGACAGAGTTCATTGTCTGAATTAAAAGCATTTAAAATTCCATGCCTCTGAAAGATAGTGGAACATTCAATTAAAGAAAATAATGTTTTTTCAGGAAGAATGCTCCCAAAACACAAAATGATAATATGTTCTTCACACTTTGGCTTCTGGGTTATTTCTCTCTTTCTCAAGACAGACCATGTAACATTGAAACTAAGGTTCTTTTAAAAAACATTTCCACTTACAATCATAACCTGACTGGATGAGACCAGAATGTCCTTAGGGGGCCGGTACTGTGAACTTCAGGAGTTGTTTTTGTTAGAGCTTTCAAAGGAAACCAGACTTTAGAAAATTCCCAAGTCTTTTCTACCCTGACCAGAATTTAGTTTCCTTAGAGAGTAATTTGGTCTAATCCACATATCAACCAGGAGCCCCTGAAATTCAAGGAATGATTGAGTTGCGCCTCTGCTAATTCAGTGACTTGTAGAAATAAAGAGGGTATATTTTTGCAGATTGCCAGAGCTTTTAAGTTCTCATGGCCCTGTCCACTATCTGGTTTTATAATTCTGCATGCAGTGTGTCTGAGATACAGCTGATTCGCTTGGATGTGAAATGCAACCAACGCCATTTTGAGTTCCACAGTGCATTCGTTCATGAGAATTACAGTGAGCGTTACTAAAGCTTTTGTAGAGGAGATAGAGGAGGATTTAGATCAAAGCAACTCACAACTTTAGCTGGCAGTGTAGACATCACAGTTCATAAAAATGCTAGCTGACCCATCCCTGTGGAGTTTCACTTACCTCCCAGTTTGTACTAGCTTCCCATCATCTTGCTCACAACTCATTGCCCTTACTTTCTTCCTTATCTTTTCTTTTCCAGAAGCAAGATAGTTCCTGCCTCTTACTCCTGTAGAGTAGGCTGCTGACCTCTTCTTGGCCTGAAGGCCAACACTGAAGGTTAAGGTGCAGTGGGAAGGTAGAGAGAAAAAAGAGAAGGACAACGGGAGGCATTCACTCTACTCCTAGCATTGCCACCCCCTGGCCATGTGACTTTGGAAAAATTATTTACCTCTAAGCACCAGTTTCTTCATCCTTAACACGGAAATAATTACATAATTAGGCAGAGTACCTTCTGATGGCAAATCTTAACCCAGTAGAAGGCTCACGGACCCGCCTGTGTCTTTCCTTAGAAAATAACGATGATGGCTGTCACTGCTATTCTCGCTGCTATTCATATTAACGACGGAAACACGAATGCAGGTTTGCGAAGTCCAGGCCTTAGTAATTACTCCTTTCCAGATTTCTCTTTTGTGCTGGAAAGGTGTCACCGTATGCCCATTCACAGTTCCTTACGAGCTTCAGGTTAATTTACTGGTCCGGGGGAATCCAGGTGTCTCCTTCTATAAAGCTGAACGCGTCTAAATCACTGCCTGAACACCAGTGCATTTTGTGTTTTTTGCTATTACAAATTCACTAACTTTAAGATGGTGCTTAAGCAGCAGTCTGTATTGAGATCCGTGACTGCAGTTGGCAGGTGGAAATGATTAATTCAGTACTCAGATCATGTGAGAATTGGGTTCTTGCTATGCCCATTTTTTAAATTAGCTCCCATTGGTCACCTCAGTGATTCTCCTCATTATGCAGTTCTTTTCACCACAGTATTGACAAGCCGGCCATTCTGACATCCTATTATTGTAGACCTATCATGGCCAAATACTGGTTTATTACACAGTTAAGTAGCAAAAACAGTCTCAAGCCCATTATAAAAAGTAGAAGGTGAAAGGAAGTACATTTGTGTAGTACATCGTTATATGGTGCTTTGGTTATTTATAATAGTAGGATTAAAAACAATGCTAGTGTTTGGGATGGGTCTGTTTATTAAGTGTGACGGGGAAATAAAAAATAAAAAGCAAACTTTTTTTCACATTCATCAGTGTGCAAATACTGAGTTCCTTCAGTTTGTGTAGAATTTTACTTTCTGATGGGCTAGCACACTTCTTTGCCTAAATGAAAAGTGCTTAAACTCTGAGTTCTAAGAGAGGGTAGAATGTTTGGTCAAAATTTTTTATCTTTGTTATTTATCTCCGAGAAGGAAAACCTGTTCCAAAGGCTTTTTCCCCATTTTATCCATTCGTATATTCATAACTGTTAAAGATAAGAAAATAATTTCTGTGTTGTTTGCTTGTTTGCCTGGCGTGGTCCCCAGACACGACATAAGTGCTGCTCTGCCTTTTCCTGTACACACAGCAGAGGACGATCGGGCACGGAGCCTCGGCGTGGCCTTGGAGTTCTCTCGGCAGCCACCACCATTCGTTTTGGTAACAGGAGTTGGAATCTGCTTTCCTTAACTACGTTTTAGAGTTCAAGTCAAACTCGATAGTGAAGTTAGCGTTCTCTTTACTAGGTGCACCCTCACCCCTTTTGGCCAGAAAACCATGACAGTACGACTCTGTAACCATTATTTGAAGCACATTTCTTGAGTAACTTTGATTGATTCTTTCAGAAAAGTTGTCGACTGCTTGCTGGATGTTCAGCTCTGTGCTAGGCCCAAGAATGCAGAAATGAGTGTGAGTCAGTTTCTGCCCTTGAAGAATGCCTTGAGGATTTCACAGGGTGTGCGTGTGTGTAAACGACAAACATCTGAACAGATTATTGCAGGGCCACGCCCAGGTAGTAACACGAGCATGGTGTGTCGGAGCTCTGGCCTGCGTGCGGATAGGGAAGGATTTCCCTGATTTTGAGCTGGACACATTTGTCTGTCCAGGGGCTGGCAGGAGGGTGCTAAAGGCCAGAATCCTAAAAGGCCATGGTGTCTTTACAACCTACAGTAAGATATTCAGATGGCAGATACTTAATACTAAAGGGTAATGGCAACGTGCCTGTCCGTGTTGGACTTGCCATCAGCAGTGGCCTGCTGAGGGTTCCCACAGTGCTTCCACTCCAGAGCATGCCCACAGCCACGGTCTCCCCTTCCCTGCCCCTCTTCCCCATAGTGACTGAGCTCTGGGAAGGAAGGGCCAGGGTCTCTGGAATCCCCTTGCAACTCTCCCAGGACCCCTTTAGAGGGCCATGACCTGTAGTTTCAGAAATATTCTTCTGTTTATATCAGCTCTTGTCCCTCAACCCCCAACCCAAATTTAGTTCCGAGTATTTTTCCAGGGCATTCAAAATATAGAGCAGAGAGGGCAGGCTTATTTCTGCATCAGATTTCAGACTTTTAGTTTTTTTTTTTCCTGTTTTGTGGTCATAATAGATTATTTTCAGAAGCTCCCAGGGAATCCTGAATCCTGTCCTTGTTTGTGGGGGGAGGAATTCTTTTTGGAGTTGAGTGACTGTATCCCTCTCATCTTGTTAAATGGCTTCAAGACAAAACCATTGGGAAAAAGAGCTCGCTATCATTGGCACAGCAGTGTGAGATCTCTGACCCCACTGCTGCTGAGACCAGAGAGGACGGCCTGTTGACTTCCATGGTGAGGGTAGAGACACACAGGGAGTGGAGATTTCTTGAATTCAGCACCAACTGATTAATGTTTTTCTAGAAATTCAGAGAAATGTGAAAATAATATAATAAGGAAAAATTTTAAAAGCTCCGAATCTACCCCTCCAAGAATATTTTAAGGGAATCTTTTTATACTAACTCCCAAATGGCAAAAGATAAGAGATGGCAAATTAAAATGTCAGCTGTAGGGGATCCTTAGACCAGAACATACTTTCAAACACCACAGTAGCGACTACTGTTTCTCATTCACAGCAATTGGTTGAATATTTTGGATGCATCTAGGGTCAGATTTGAGTTCCTAAAAGGCCTGTTGCCCAAACAGAGGTGAAATTTGAGTTCAGCTGTGGTACCCCAGATTCCTGAAATAGATTCGTGTCTCATTGTCCGTCTGTGTAAATTATGGGTGCTATGAGACCCAGATTCAGGATGTTTTCAGTTACTACCAACACCGTTGCTAAGTGATGTCTCCTACCTCTGAAGAGGAGATGGATGATGGCTATATACAGACCAAGTGTGATGCTATGGGTCTTGGTTATAGACGTGCTGCTAGGGTTCTTTTCTTATCTATCTACTTGTAAACTGATTATTGGATCATTCCTTTCAGAGCATTTGGTCTGGTTTTAGAGAACAGGAGTCTCTCTGGTGGTGATTTGGAGGACTTCATTGTTTCATGGGTCCATAGAGACTGTTACAAGAATCAGAAATGTTGAAATGGAACCTCACTGACACTTCAGCAAAATCGGACAGCTGTTAGACTCTCATCTCAGTTGTTTTGCTGGCTTGACTTATGTTTGTTTAAAAAAAAAAAAAACCCATGAGTTGGGGGGAAGTATCTAACTAATAGGAAAATTTTGAAATCACTATGGTAGAACTATCTTGCATCTCTACTGTGAACCCTTAGAAATTCAAAACAGTTTTCAAATGGCATCTTTCCATAAAGAGAATAGAGGTTTTTTTTCTTTCCTGTAAGTACATAATTCATTTCCATAAAGTGATTTACAAAGTTTGAGACAGTATATAGTTTTTGCTTATAAAAGATAGTTTTGGGGGGGTGCCTGGGTAGCCCAGTCAGTTAACTGTCCAACTCTTGGTTTCGGCTTAGGTCATTATCTCACAGTTTTGTTGAGTTCGAGCCTCTCGTCAGACTCTTCCCTGGCGACTCAGAGCCTGCTTGGAATCCTCTCTTTGCCTCTCCCTCTCCCTCCCCCACTCACACTGTCTCCATCTCTCTCAAAATAAATAAATAAACTTTAAAAAAAAAGCTTATTTTTGGAAAACTGAGAGATCTTCACCCTAATAAGGTCCGGAGAAAATTGTCGTTGTTTTCTGGTCATAACATGGGCAAGGACATTCATCCTAAATGAGAGATAGGAAGTTTGTCTTTCCACTTGGGGGCTTTATGCTCCTTGGAGTTGGTCTCGATTTTGGTCAAAATTGTATTCAGATTCCCCAGGAAAGTACTCAGAAAAGATTTACTTTGCCTTTCTTTATAAAATGAGAAATACCTTAATTACCTCTGTAATTGAGATGCACATATAGCCTCAGAAGACCTAGTGTGAACAGATCTCATAGAACAGATTAGCTTTCTCTTAGCTCAGAACCAGTGAGCTTTTCCTCATTTAGGGGAAGGTCAGCAACATATGAGGGACAGTGTCTACATATGGGATGTGACAGATTAGATTTACCTGCATTTTCTCATGCTGTTAGAAAGACTGAAATGCAGCACCGTTTGAGACAAACATGATTAGAGCAGGAACTCTTGGACTAGGCTTTGCGGACCACTTTGTAGTCAAAGAATGGTTTTAAGAGGTCACTGAAACCCCAGAAACTGCATCTACAAGTGTTTTATTTCTGAATTGTCATCTATTAAGTTCTTTCTCGGAGAGGATGGCATGTTAAAACCACAGGTATAATCTCTAGTTTAATTGCATGGAATCATTTTGTTTCTGTTTCTGCCTTTAGAATGTTCCTACTCTTCTACAGTGGACTCCCTTAACCTAGGTTAATGGGTACTTAACCTGGAATTCATGGGCCCTGTAGTGAATGTCTTTTCTCTGACATTGCCTGAAAAATGCAGTGCGCATATGGTTTTTTTTGTGTGTGTGATGCATCTTGCATTAAGTTCTCAAATGCTTTGTTACTGCCAAAAATTAACATAGAAGCCACCAACTTAGAGACCAGTCATTCATTCTTCCCTCATTTGGGATGCATCCCCTTTAGTCCCATTTGCCTTCACAGCCTTGTGGCCCCTAGGTTTAGTTTGTTATTGCTTATGAAGACCATGGACTAAGTGGTGACTCTTCCTTTCCTTCCTTTCTTTCCTTCCTTTCGTGACTGAGAGTCAACCCTTTGAACTACCCTTGGGATTACCAAGCTAGAAATCATTGAATACTACTTGTATCATTTCTCCATGGCTGTTTCTTTGCTGCCATCTGCCTCAGCTCTGGTCATGAGACCATGATCATGGGGCAATCGTGAGACCATGATCATGGGGCAATAATCTTACCCATGAAAACCTTCAGCAGAATGTTCTTATCCTCGTAACTGTAGTCTATCCTGAGCTAAAATTGGTTCTAAAGAGGATTTTCTTTGCTTTGCTCCCCCGCCCGCCCCAGCCTGAGAGAAAGTAGGCACCTTAGCCAGGAATTCTTTCAGAGATATTCTGGGTATGTTCTCCCCACTGTTCAGGGAGCTTTTATACCTTCATTCTTTTGTCGGTTGTTTTTGGTTGTCCTCTGTCTTTTCTTCAGCAAGATTTATTCCAGTAGAGGAAGGTTGTTGAGGGATTAGGTGAGCGGGTGCTTGGGAGACTCTCTGTTCTTGCCAAATGATCTTTTAAAAAAAGTATTGAGTATTTTTCTTTTAATTTCCCAATCATAGTGTGAATTCTTCTTTGCCAGATGGATTTTGGGGCTTTGCCTGAGCCCCGTGTGCCAGAGTCGGGGATTCATCTTGGCCAGACGCTGCCACATATTGAAGAGGGAGCCGTTTCCAGGAAAGCTCAGAGCTGTGGCTCCTAGAAATCTTTCCTTGATTGTGTGAGCCAGGCCTCGACACTTTTGACCATCTGGAAGATTTTGGACCCCAGCACCAATATCTGTCTCATACACATTTTTCTTTTCACTTCCTAAGTTTTTTTAAAAAAATTCTTGTTCATTTGAGATATGTATTTATTGCTCTTTTATCTACACACTTCAAGAGTGGTATGCCTGAGGGCTGCAAAGAAAATTATCCGAAAAAGAGTTGACATACCCTCTGTGGATACACATGGCTATTCTCCGTGCCATGATGGTGCTCAATAAACAGTTTTGGAAGGAATAAATCTGGAAACTTTTTACTGACACATACTGTTCATGACAGAGTGTTTCTTAGCAATTTTTCAGGTACTCTTGAAAAGTAATGACTTCATCTCTCCTTTCTTCGCTCTCCAAAGTATATGCTTTCTGTAGTGTGCGTCTCTCTGTTCATGCTACAGTTTGATTCTTTGCCCCTGCTCTGTTTCTACAGCCTCTCTTGTTTACAGTGGCCATCGATCTGTTTATTTCTAGATGCGGACAGCTGTGCAAAATGCTGTGAGGTAGAGTTTGTATAAGCAAGAAATGCGCTATTATGCTGTAGCTGTACTTGACATCACTTTTTGTTAGTACATATGCCAAATGTAAAGATGATTCTAGCTGTGTTGCAGAAAAGGTCATGATAGTATTGCTTGTGTTCTTAAATTTTTCGGTAAATTAGCTAGCTACATCCCTTTGAACGTATTAATATATTCAACCTTTTTCACCCTTTAGGTGACATAAATTTATGAATTTGCTGCAGTAAATCAATCATTTAAACACCTGTCTGCCCTCTGTTTAATCATAGTATTATAGTAAGACATATCTTTGCCTACTGAGTAATTGTAGTCTACTTCAGAGATTAAGACACACACTCAACAGTTAATGAATGGAGATGGTATTATACACCATAGTGCAAATTATTAATAGAATAAAGTACTTCCATAGCATTGGAAATTAGAAAATTAAATATCCAGTTGGTACTCACTGAGTGCACTAGCCACGTACTAGTGCACGGGTATTGAAAGTAAAGTTTGATTGCTGTATTATAAGTGACCTGAGAGGCTCTTGTGATAAGTGACATTGATGTCAAAGACAGTCCCTACAATAAAGGGCAGAGATACATTGAGATCAAAGTGGGCCAGCAGCCACTGGAAGATGTAAAATAGTCCAGCTTTGAGTGCTCTATCCCTGATGGCTGTATAGACTCAGGTCATAGATCTAGGCCATTTTCATGCTCATAAGGATTATGGCTGAGATGTTCCGTTATTCCCAGTGTATTACTCAGTCTGTGTCTTGCCAGCTAAAGTCATTTTTCGTGCTTTCCCTCTCATCACTTTCTGGTGCTCTTGGGTGAGTTCAGCTTGTTAAAATATGTGCTTCTTGGGTCTTGCTTCACCCCTCTGTACAAAAAGCCAGTATGAGACATGCTTCTATGAAAGCATCTGTTCAGTATTTCTTTATTCGCCCTTTTGCTTTCTTGTGTTCATGTTGACCTATCTTCACTGGTATGCTCCAGGAAGATGTTGAACCCACTGTTTCCAGCTGTCCTCAGAGGTGCTTTTTGATGATGTTAATGATGAGAGTGGTAACCTATAATAGTCCTTGATCCACTATCAAAAGTGGTCACAGTTTTCTTATCCAGGCTCATGGTTTTCTTCCCTGTTTTGCTTTTATTTTTGTTTTTTTGTTTTTGTTTTTGTTTTGGACCAGGTCTGCATACAGTCAGCTTTTATTCTGTGTGTTGTCTGTACTTTAATTTTTTTTTTTTTGGAAAGCCCCCTCAAGCTAATAGCTGGATTGATGAAAGCTCCCCTTGGCAGCCCCTTTCCTGTGGCTTTCGGGACTTTTCTTTGGCAGAACTTACTTTACTTTTTAGAGGTAGGAGCTCACCTGAAAGAGAAGAAAGTCCTTTCTCTGGGGATCCAGAGGGATGACCTGCCCTCCCCATGGCATTCAGTAATTCCAATTTTTAGCTTAATCATTTGACTTGAAGGGTAAGGCAGTCCTGAGGGAAGGTAACTTTTGTTCCGTCTTTGCTAACTTTGAAAAAAAAAAAAAGTGTTTATTTGTATTCCGCTGTTACTAGGTGCTGAATCATGTTTTAGTTGAGATTAGTGTGGATTGCCATTTTTGTAGTAAAAAATGGTCAAATAGTAGTGGCAGCTTCTAGTTCAACCTAGTAGATCTTATCCATAGACTCTAAACTACCTTATAGCTTCTTTTAACAGTGAGCTGTGGAAAAGTATTCCAGATGTTGTGCTATGTGATTTTAATGGAGAGCCAGTGTTAAGATTTCTCTTTCTGTTTCTTCCTAGGTCACTCTGCACCTCAATCCCATCTCCTCGGTCCACATTCACCGCAAGCCTATTGTGTTTGTGCTCAACTCCCCACAGCCCCTGGTCTGGCATCTGAAGACAGAGAGGCTGGCAGTCGGGGTCTCTAGACTTTTCTTGGTAAGTGTTTGAAACCTTCCCAAAGTGTCCTTAGCACAAGGATATAATGACCCTAAAACTTTGCACGTCTTTTTAAAAGGCTTATTTCATTGAAATAATACCAGAGTCCATGGTGTGTTAAATTGGAAGAATGCTCTTAGTGGTATTTGGGCAGCGTAGATAAGCAATCATGGAAAACAAATACCACACGTGCGTGTCTGACTGTGGATGGAGGATCCGGTCTAGTTTGCACATTAGAGCAGGACCTGCTGTCATACTCTGTGTGGCCTGGGCTTTGGTCTCTGCTCTGAGACTCCTCGGGTGGCATCACGAGCAATGTAACATTGTAAACAGCCACTAGGTGTGTGGTCTCTGACCACAAAAGAAATACACACAAACCCATTCTGTTTGTATATAACACAGGCCTACTTTCTGATATGAGGATCTGTTTGTTGAGAGAGTGACACAGCGAGTTCCAAAATGAAAACATTTGTATTTTATAAAAAAGCTGGAACCCAGCTCTTGTGGAAAGATCCAAATATTACCTACTATTTGTAAATCATGTCCTTTTGAGTTTGCCAGAACATTCAAGTTTGCTCGTTGTGGAGAAATTGATGGGTTGTTTGGATGGAATTTTTGGGGTATGATATCATGTCTGATGATGAGCAACAGTGCCCTTCGCAGTGATAACTCACGGTGTCTCCTGCGAGTGCTCCATGCTGATGTCCTTAACTGCAGGGCCGAAGGCTTTTAAACCTCTTTGCCCCAAAGCATCCAGAACAAAAAGAGGCCTCCGTTAATAGTCTTTTTCTTGCGCAGTGAGCATACTTCATGTAGTTAATAACTCCTAACCTAGATCCATACTTATATTTGAGGAATACATTTAAAAACTGAAAGGTACCCGTTGAATAAAGTAGGAATCCGTAATCAGTACGGTTAGTAAGTGGATAAAGAAATGAGTAAAGAGGGACAAGGGACAGTTCTTCTCTGTAGTCAGACGCCAGTCAGGAATATAGAAGGATGACAGCATTAGAAATTCCTGATTTTGCAGTCATCATAGTAAAAGAAAATTGAGCAAGAGTCATCAGTAGAAGCTAAACGTAGCAGAAGTGGAGGGAGTTTGAGGAACAGTACATTTTATTTAAATTACTCATATTACTTACTAGTAACAAAAGAAGAAACAATAACTGTATATAGTGACGATACCCAATAGTACCTTAACCAGGTCATCAAAACTAACATCACCAGTAGGGTTCAGGTGGACATGGCGCGCCTGTAGATGTGTTAACCTGAGAAAGGACACAGCGTCGTTTATGTTGTGTTCTGGCCAAACATGCACATAACCTGGATCTAGTCATGAGGAGGCATCAGGCAAAACCAAATTGAGTGACTTTCTGTCAGACCCAGATGGGACTTACTCTAGAAGCTCTTAACCAGACTGGCTCCTTCATACTCATAATCATTGTCCATCTCCTGTAATTAAAGATCTTTCTGATAGTAAGTGTGATGGCTCTGATCATAAAGTCTTATGTACATTTAGCCCTTAGAGTGCTGAGCTATATTGTCTAATACCGTAAACAGTAGCTATGGGTGAGCTATTTAAATTTAAATTAACTAGGGGCACCTGCGTGGGTCAATCTGTTAAGCATCTGACTTCGGCTCAGGTCATGATCTCATGGTGCCTGAGTTTGAGCCCCACGTTGGGCTCTGTGCTAACAGTGTGGAGCCCTGCCTGGGATTCTCTCTGTCCCTCCCCCACTTGTTCTCTCTCCTTCTCTCTCCCTCTCTCTCTCTCTCTCTCTCTCTCAAAATAAATACATAAACTTAAAAAAAATTTAAAAATAAATTTAAATTAACTAAAATTACAAATATAGTCCCTGAAGCATACCAGCCACATTTCAGGTGCTCAGTAGCTACATGAGGCTACTACACTGGGCAGGTTATGGAGAAGTTATGAACAAATGCTTTGCCCACCTTGCTTTGAATCCAAGTAGTAACGCAAGGCAAATTATTTTATTTCTCTAACCCTGATTTTTCTTACTTGTAATATGGTAAAATTAATAGTCCCAGCATCATGGGGTTGTTACCTTGATTAAAAGAAATTACATGTAGCGTGTTTAATACAGTGCCTGACCCTATTTATAGATATTACCTGTTGTTGTGACTATTTATTGTTAGTCATAGTAAAGAACACTTGGGAAGAATGTTGAATTTCTATTTCTATTTATTTATTTATTTACTGACTTACTTAGAAAGAAAGTGCACGTGCACACAGCAGGATAGGGGCAGAGGGAGAGGGAGAGAGAGAATCCTAAGCAGGCTCCACGCCCAGTGCAGAACCTGACACCAGGCTTGATCTCACAACGTGAGATCATGACCTGAGCTGAAATCAAGAGTCTGATGCTTAACTGACTGAGGCACCCAGGCACCCCGTGGATGTTAAATTTAAATTTCTCATTATAAATGCCTACCTTGGCCTGTCCGTGATTGAAAGGAGTTCCTATTTCTCTGGGCTACAGGTTCAGATGAAAAGTGAGGGCCACATATATCATGGTTATACCGGTCACTTTCTGGATTCTTCATGAACCTACCACTCCATGGGTTGTAATGGAAAGTATCTTACTCCCAGTTATTATTTATTTGCTTTAATTTTGTTTAAGATCTATAAGAACTGTGACTTGGCCATCAGTTTAAAACGTACTAACAGTTAAAAAAGGAGACAGTTTTAGTTAAACAACTTAACATCATCCCTATTTGAAGTCGATCCCATGTAAGGAGATTACAGATCATGTGATGAACGTAAAATTACCAACACAGGGGAGACAGCTTTGGGAGAAGCCAAGGATTTACATTCGGGGACACTTGAACTCTTCTTTGTTATCCCGCAGGCTTTCTTTAGGTAGAATGGTTTTTTCCCATCTGTACATTTCTTCAAGGCCTGGAAGAGCTGGAGAACGTGTGTTGTTCATTCATTGTCTCAGGTCCATGGAGGAGTTATACAAGCTCTCTCACAAGCTAGGTAGTTCTCCCTGCCGGTGTGCGAGGTCAAGGGTAAAGACAAGCTCTTCCCTTGCTCTGTGTTGCTGGAAAGGAATTTCAGGGTCTACGCATCCACTGGACAGCCATTGCAGCAGAGGGGTCTGCCGCTGGATGGAACACCAGGGATGAGTTCTGTTTATCCATATAGAGGAGCTAAGAGTTCACATTTGGAGTTAAAACCATTACATTAGTTTACAAACCCTTCAGAAGGTCCACAGGGTTTTCAGAAACTGGGGCTTAGCCGTTTCCATCACTGTCTCCTCCCAGGTTACCCAAAGAGCTCAGAGTTGCGGAGGAGAGAAGCCATCTCTTGATTCTTTGTCTAAGATGTGTATTAATGTAATGCCTGCATCACTGTCTTACAGCTGTCTTTACTTTCCAGGTAGAGTTACAGCACTACACAGTTCTGTTTTTTGCTTTTTGTCTTAGTTGTTTTTTTTTAAAGCAGGGTGGTGAGAAAAGATGAAGCAATGGTATCTACTCATCTGTTCAGGATGACATTTTAATTTAACTTGACATGTCTGCGTTATTGTAGATGCCCAAATTTAAAACGGGAACATTTCATAATTAATTGACAGGGACTTGAGTTGCTCTAAATGTCTCAGCTACCATGAGAGTGACTAAAAATATTATACTTTAATACCGTCTAATGAAGGTATCTGGCTTTTTTCTGTCAAATCGCTCCAGCTCTCCCTATGATTTCACTGTGCAGGCAAGAAGGGACGTGTCAGGCAGGGAGAGAATGGGATTGAGTTTCCTCTGCGAGTGTAGTTCCTTTATCTGGTTGTTCTGGTTACATAGGAAACGGGATGAAGGGTGATTGTTTCATCGTCAAGTAGTGAGTCTTCAAGTACGAGTCTCACACATGTACGTGCACGTACGTGCACACGCACGTGTGTGACCGAGTTGTCACAGCTATATAGATTTACTTTTGTGGGGTGTCTGGATGGCCCAGAGAATGTTGAGTAGTTTAGAGCTGTCCCTCAGTGCAGTCAGAATTAAGAATAATCCTAACCTCTCAGTCTGTCCTGTTGAAACTACAAAGAAAAATCTTTTAGAAGGATTTTTATTTATGCAGTCATTTCCACACCGAAGAAAAAGCATAGCCCAATGGGGCAATAAATATCTGAACTTTCAACCTGAGTTTGCTTAAGAAAAAATTAAAAAAAAATTGGGACAATGCTAGTTTTTGTTAAAAAACATGCTACAATTTGAACAGACATTTCACCAAAGAAAAAACACAAATGGCTAATAATCACATGAAAAGATGTTCGGTATCATTAGTCATTAGGAAAATCAAATTTAAAACCACAATGAGACGCCACTTCACACCACTAGGATTGCTCTAATAAAAAAGGCAGGTAATAGTAAGTGTTAAGGATGTAGGGAAATTGGAACCCTCATAAATCGCTGACAGGAATGTAAAATGCTGCAAAATGGGCAAATCATAGGTCTACAGATCGCCCACAAATGTTCTTAGCAGCATTATTCTTAACAACCAAAAAGTAGAAACAGCCCAAATATCCATCAACTGATGGATGGGCTAAAAAAAAATTATAGATCTGGGATGCCTGAGTGGCACAGTCAGTTGAGGGTCCAACTTTGGCTCATGTCATGATCTAACAGTTCGTGAGTTCAAACCCCGCATCAGGCTCTGTGCTGACAACTCAGAGCCTGGAACCTAGTTCAGATTCTACGTCTCCCTCTCTCTCTGTCCTTCCCCCACATGCGTTCTTTCTCTCTCTCAAGAATAAGTAACATTTTTTTTAAATGTAGATCCATGCAATGGAATATTATTTAGCCATTAAAAGGAGTGAAGTATCGATACATACCACAATGTGGATGAAACTTGAAAACATAATGAAAGAATCCAGACACAAATGGCCATATGTTGTATGAGTTCATTTATTTCCAGAGCAGGCAAATCCATAGGGACAGAAAGTAATCAGTGGTTACCAAGGCTGGTGGGAGGGGAGAATGACTCCTAATGGTATAGAGTTTCTTTTGGGAATGGTGAGCATGTTCTGGAATTAGATAGTGATGAATGGACCACAACTATGAATATATTAAAAACACTGAATTGTACAGATTAAAAGGTGGATATTATAATATGTGATTTATATCTCAGTAACATTGTTAGATAAAAACTAGCTTCAGCTCTTTTTAAAAATTAAGGTGTAAAATCAATGAACTGGGGTGCCTGGGTGGTTCAGTCATTTAGGCAACTGAGTCTTCTTTTTGGCTCAGGTTGTGATCTCAAGGTTTGTGAGCCCCACATTGGGCTTGGAGGCTTCTTGGAATTCTCTCTGTCCCCCTCTCTCTCTGCCCCTCTTGTGTGTGAACAGGGGGGAAGGGAAGAGAGAGAATCCGAAGCAGCCTCAGTGCTGTCAGTACAGAGCCTGACATGGGGCTCGAAGTCACAAACTGTAAGATCACGGAACTGAGCTGACGTCCGGAGTCAAACGCTTAACCACCTGAGCCACAGGAGCCCCTAATCTTGTTTTATTGTATTCCGAACCTGAGCGCCCTCTCCTGCAAGATCTATAGACTCAGAGCGCTGGGACAAGCAGAAACTCTCAAGATGACACATAAAATGTCTAATCCAGGGGCCTTACGCAGCCTTTTAATGTCAGGCTTAGTTGCTTTGCATGCTTATAAGGAAGAAAGGTATCTAAGATAAGGAAATCTCAAAAAATGAACTGTGACTTCTTCCAATCTGACTTGTTCTTGGGATTACTGTGCTGCTACTTATAGTTTCCATCCATTGACATTAAAAAAGGAAAGAAATGTACGTATACATGTATGTGTTTGAGTAGAGGTGTGGAGTGGGAGGGGATATTGGTCTCTAAGATAAGGTTTCCAGAGTTAAGAGAGATACAGGATCCCCGTTAAGTTTGAATTTCAAATAAACAACAAATACCTTTTTTTAGTATGCCCATATGACATTTGGGGCATACTTATACTAAAAAAATCATTCATTGTTTAACTGAAACTCAAATTTAACCAGCTATTCTGTATTTTATCTGACAGCTCTGCTCAGAGGTAACTCAGGTTCTTCTTTCTGGTTAACACCCTAGCCTGGGTCCCGGGAGGCCTGAGTCCTGAGTGGCTCTGTCACTAAGTAGTTCTGTGTCATTGGGCACAATCACTTAACTCGGGCCTCAGTTTCCTCATCTCTAAAGTAAGGAGGTAGTACTAGCCAGTCTCTGAAATTCCTCTCAGCTTTCAAACTCTCTGATTCTTTGATAATATGAATGCTAGAGATTTTATCCCAATTTAATTGGAAACAGAAAATGGTAATCTGAACATTGCCTCTTCAGCAAATCCAAGTAAATATCAGGGCAGGACAGTTGAAAAAAAAATGAGAGAAACCAAATGCTATGCTATTGGCTTTGGAATAAAAACAAATCAAAATTTAATCCTAATGAAAAATGTAAATTAATACCAGGAACAGGCTTAATATTTAAAATCTAGTTTTTTGTGTCTGAGAAGGGGGGAGGGGTGGGTGAAGAAGCGGGTGTTACCAAAATCTGGTTTATTCCTTTTACTTAAACTTGGAAGGGGGGGGGCAGGGAAGGCCTAACTATTTGGGCCTCTGCCACCAAACCACAGGCAGTGCTCTGGTCTGCACTGCAGTTTGGATGACTGACAAGGCTCAGCGAAAAACAAGTGCTATTTGTTTTCCTGTGCCCAGTATTTAACTGGAAATCAGAAGGCGAAATTTCCAATCAGTTGTTAAATAGCCCCAGATGTGTGCTTAGCTCCGCTCTAGGAAGGGACATGCACAGCCCATACCACAGCGCATGTCCAGGCCTTCCTTTCCATGACTCCAAGTGAGTGTAACTGAGAGTTGTAGTATCCAAAAATGCCCTTTGAATAACTTGGGCGTTCGAGTGTGGTTGTGGAGGAGGGAACTTTAAAAAAAAAAAATGCCTCTATTCTCCACTATGTTGCATTTAAAAATCTGGAAACGATTTTTTTCTTTTCTAAATTCCTCCTTTCCCTTGCTTGGCCGTACTCCCCACGTTTAGAAAAACATGAGATTAGCATACCTGGTATGACAGTTTCTGTAGCCACTTGTTCATTCATCCAACACCCAGTTTCGAGTGCCTGCAGGATGCTGGGGACTGCGCTAGGTATGGAGGGTTCCAGAGAGAAATGGAATGGACTGCCCGCCCTCCAGGAGCTGCCCATTACATAGGAGACATGGTTAAGAGATTGGGAATTGCAATTGCTTTTCAAAAATTTTTTAATGTTTTTATTTATTTTTGAGAGAGGGAGAGCGTGAGCAGGGGAGGCAGAGAGAGAGGGAGACACAGAATCCAAAGTAGGCTCCAGGCTCTGAGCTGTCAGCACAGAGCCCACCATGGGGCTCAAATCCACGAACCGCGTGAGATCCGACTTGAGCCGAATTGGACGCTTAGCAGACTGAGCCACCCAGGCGCCCCGGGAATTGCATTTCGGTGTAAGAAGTACCATCGTTGGATCCTGCAAATTGGAGAAAACAAGAATCCTCTTCTTGCGAATGCAATGAAGGCAGCTCCGTCTGTGAGGCTAACGGAGGAGCAGCATGGGTGAGGGTTGTGGACTCAAGCACAGGTTTTTGCTCAACCAGGAATGTCGCTCCTGTATATCAGGAGTGTATAGACTAGGACTCTAGATGTACCATTTTGGATTTTCCAGTGAGGCTTTCCCCAGATGCATTCTCTCTCAAAGGCAGATTAAATAACTAAACATTTCAAGATTGGTCCTTCTTCTTTTTAAAAACTGTCTCTTGTGGAATGACTCACTGTGCCCTGTGGGATATTCCAAGTGGTTGTGTACCATGCATTTTTGTTCCAGAGGCTGCTTATCTGTTGGTTTTGTGGCTTGTCGGTAAGAGCCCTAATTGTAAGGGGCTTGATCCTCTCATGAACTAGGGTCAGTCAACTACCATATTTCCTAGGAACGAGTTTCTGGCCCATTTGTGGTAAAGAGAGCTCTTCCTAAATGTCACTGTGGCAGTTAGAGCATTGGAACGAGTCCAGTTTCAGTTGGAATCCTGGTCCAGAAAGAGTTTTTTGGAACACTTCCTAGGATTTATCTTAACTTGCTGGGTTAAGGCTGGTGAATGTTGCCAGTGAGTGGCCCCTTGGCCTTATGAGGTTTGCCTGGCCCTATTCTTCCTGATCAAGACATCCTGTCCTGGAGGGTTCACGCAAACGTAGACTTTTCCTGGCTCCAGTGGACTTGCTGTGTCATGTCTGTGTGCAGGCCTGGGCCCCCGCTCTGTGAAGGCTTTGCTTTCATTCAACAAATTGAGGTTAAATAAACTCTATTTCACCAAGGAGAGAAGGCTGGTTTCTTCGCGTAGAGTCCCATTCCTTACTTTAAGGCTTTGCTGTCTGAGGCTACTCTGGCAATCTGATGGATCTGCCTTTCCCAAGCTTTGGGCAATCGTATCAAACGTTCTATGTCTGGCGCCCTTCGTTAATGTGGTAGGCAGCCTCCAAGAGGCTGTTTGGTAGAAATGGTGAGTGTTAAGGGAGGTTGCAGAATATTTTTTCATGTAATAGGAGAGGGAGAAACTTGTGTCCTGGGAGATTCTGGTGAGGCCGACTTGAAAGCTTGTGGCTATGCTATGGTCCTCTCACTGCAGATCCTGGGTAAGCATTCCCGACAGGTGACCTGCAGTACCGTTAGAGACGGCTCTAACGGGGACTGCATGATGTCCTGACTGCGTCCTGGGCACAGAGTCATTGGGCTTATCTGAGGCAGCCCAGTGCTGACACTCCAAGCCTCCATAATCCAAACCCCTGGCTTGGAAGCCGATTTTTGCAGAGGAGGGAGGGGTCCCTTTAGCCTTTCTTGTTTCTTGGTTCAAGGTAGAATTTATATCCCAAGAATAGTTTTTGCTCTTGGTTTTTGCCTTTGGTGCTAACTCCCTATCCTCAGATGGCCTCTTAATGCCGCCGGGCCAGGGAGTCCTGCTTACTCTACTTCTGCCTTGGGTGGTGAATGACACAGCTGTGATCCTGAGACCCAGAGTATACCTGAAAGTCAGGGGCTTAGCCATTTGCCACCTCTGTCAGAAACCCACAAAAGCCCATTTGATCTCTAGCCCTTCTGTGTTTGTGACATAGAGTCTGTTCTGGAGATTCTATGGTTTCTGGCTGATACAGGCTGCTGGGTGATATTCAGAGCTACCGTTTGGAACCAGCAGTGCTCCAGCCCTTGAAAACAGGTTTCATATTATCCTTTTTGGGAAGTTAGGACAAGAAGGCTACGGTCCAATCACAGTGAGGAATGAATCACGGCCCATCAACCTCATAATCTGTCAGACAACCCTCGTGGCCCATCGTGAGGCTGTGTATACATGTCTGCGTACATTTGACAAACGGTGCGTGAGCCATGTGCTAGGCACTGTTCCAAGTACTTCCTATATATTACCTTATTTAACCTTCATAACAAGCCTATAAAGTAGGTACTATTATTATCCTCGTTTTAGCATGAGGAAATCCATTGCCACAAAGGGAGATTAAGTTAATTTGTGCATGATCACACAGCTATAACCCATGTATAGTGGGTCGCAGTAAATGGTGTCTATAACCCATGTATAGTGCTTAGAATAGTGCCAGGCACATAGTAAGTGCTTGATAAATGTTAGCAATAATAAAAAGAATTTTTTAATGATAGGGATTAGTAGTTTGGGTTAGCTTTTCCCCTACTTTTTCCATTTTCATCTCCTATCTTGGACTTTGATCCTGGGTTTGAATGGGAGCAAACTGGTGTAGCCAGGGATATGGGAATTTAAATGTCCACTGTCTTCTGGCCCAGGGCTTTCCTTCTGCAGAGGAAGGTACTTAGGTTCTACTATTTCCCCTGAGCTCTAGATGCAGGACTTGGTCCCGATCACAACCGACTACTCTCACAGTAGTTTTCCTGGACACTGTGTGAAGCTTTTAAAATAGTGTCAGCCATTGCCCTACCGCTGCCTGGAGGTTAGCCACAGAGGCTGCCACCTAATTCTAAAAGCAGTTAACCTCCACCCCTACCCTCTGGTGTTTTGTGCTGTTTTTTCTCTGGAGAAAATTTTCCCCCTTACTCGGAGTCCCTGCCATTGTCCCTCAGTCTTAGTGCAAAGAAGGTAGTTGGGTGGCCTCCTGAGGGACGCACATAATCCAAGTGCCCCCTACTTTCCAGAAAGGTAAATGAAGACCTCACTGGGGACAGTCACACACTTGATTCAAGGGTGTGACTTTGATGTCCTCTGTAATCCTGGTCTCCAGCCTGGAGCCAGTATTGACTGTCCCAAAGACAAGGGCTTCAGAATTGAACTCAAAGAGTCAAATCAGGGTATCACTCACCAGATCCAGTGAGGAGCTGGTGTGAAATTGCCTCTCTGGTTTCATTTCAGCAGAGTGTTGTGAACGGCTTGCTAGAGTACTGGGATCTAGGTAATGCCAGTATTTCAGTTGGGTGGGGGTGTTAAAATTGCTTCTTGATCCTTTTTCCAACAACATTGTCCCCTGGGCTCCTCTAGTTGGCCCGTCTCTGAATCAAGCTTTACCAGAATGCCCTGCTTAGCCCTCTGTCCTTCACCCTCTGGGATCATTTATTTCTTCATCTAGGATGGCTGGAAAATGGAGGTGAGTGTAGGAACATGGCGTGCCTTTGATTGAGAGCTAATGTTACGAAGGTCAAAAGGGCTCTGGCCATTTTGGGGGCTGAAGGCTCTACCTCCATCATTCACCCCCAAAGGAAATATCCTTTAGAATTTTTTTTTCCTAAACTGTTCTTAGGTCTGGGGTTTCTACGCCAGAATATGCAACTCCATTTGTCTTGCAGCTTGTGTCAGCCATTCACGGAAGCTGTATCAGTCACTGGTTATCCAGAGAAAGAGAACCAGGCAGGGATATATAGAGAGATTTCTTGCAAGGAATTGGTTTATGCTGTTGTGGAGACAGGGAAGGGAGCAGTCTGCAGATCGGTGGTCAGGAAGGGCAGGTGGAACTCTCCAGCCACAGTGGAAGCTGCTGTCCACAGGTGGGCTTTCTTCTCCGAGAAGCCTCAACTCTGCTCTTAAATCCTTCCATTGATTGAATCAGGCCCGCCAGATTATCTAAGATAATCACCCTTATTTATTTATCTGATTATGGCTTTGAATCATACCTACAAAATGCCTTCACAGCAACATCTAGATTAGAGCTTGATTGAATAATAGGCTATAATAGGAATAATAACAGCCAGCCAAGTTGACATATAAAACTGACCATCACAGGGAGCATTTATCTCTTAAATTTATATACCCCGGTAATTCTTGCCAACCTAGACCTACCATAGTTTCTATTCAAACATTTTCAGATCTTTTGGCAGCTTTTGTTGTTTACTATACCTAATCTTTCTTCTTCCCAACAAGCAATTACTTTGTTCCCATAACAGTCATCACTATTTCTGTCTGCCCCTTCCATTCCCATTCTCCCCTACTTTTTCCAGCTTAGCTCCTTAGGCTGCTGGGGAAGGAGGAGAAAGAGAAGGAAATAACCAAACAGGGAGAAAATCTCTATGCAAAAGTCAGGGAGGAGCATCGCCCCCTTCCCTTTTCACTTAAATATATATATATATATATTTTTTTTTTTTTTATATATTTATTTTGGAGAGACACAGAGACAGAGCATGAGCAGAGGAAGGGCAGTGAGAGAGAGGGAGACACAGAATCCGAAGCAGGCTCCGGGCTCGCACAGAGCCTGATGTGGGGCTCGAACTCACAGACCGTGAGATCATAACCCGAGCCGAAGTCGGCCGCTTAACCGACTGAGCCACCCAGGCGCCCCTCCCTTTTCACTTAAAAGCCTGGATTTGTATTGCATAGTTTTTGGAGTCTAATGGACATTTTAATTCTGCACTTGTCCCTTGCTAGAGCTATGCAATCTGGGGCTTTATGTAACCTCTCAGAGCACCTGTGTCTTCAGTTGTCTCACGTGAAGATTCACAATCTATGAAACGTTCACTTAGTAAGTGATCAGTAAGAACCTTCATGGTTATTATCTCCCAGAGCTCTGTTGATAGAAGGCTAAGGTTGGGCTCTGTCTTCCCAGCTGTACTGATTTCTTGAGTTCAGTAGTTGGCCATTCCATAGTAGTGGAGTAGAAACGGTTCTCGAATGGGAAAGAAAGCCTCTGGTTCTGTTGTCAGACCTGCTTTCTACCAGCTGTGGGCCTTGGGCAGATCCCGTAGCTTCTCTGAGCATTAATTTCCTTGTCTGTAAAATGGAACTTAGATTATCCATCTTGGTGAAGAGGAACTCTCTAAAGAGAATTCTAGGATCCTATTAGGAATCAAACACTTACAAAGTTCAGTTTGTGCCCTTGAACCTGGGTTGGCAGATTGCATATAACTTAAAAGGAAAGTAAAAGAACCTTCCCTAGTGAGGGATTTCCCAGAAGCCCGTTTGGAGGGCAAAAACAGATTGAGGATCGTGGCAAGTGATGATAATGACGTCAACATTTTATTTTTTCCTGAAAAATACCTTTTAGATGGCAAGTGCACTTTAAATTTTGAGCCACGCTCCTCCTAAAATCCTGCTAACACTGGCAGATGAGAAAGGGTAAGTTTAGGAATCTGGAGAGCTCATTTTGTAAGACCATCAAGGGTCCCTGTGTGGCCTGGGACTCTACTTCGGAAAACTCTACATTATAAAACGGCTCATGCCTCATTAACTTGGTAACCTGTGTGGACCGAGTCTGTCTTTCAGATGGAGTGGCATATTTTGCTTCCCTTTGTATCCTCACATATGCTATCATTTCTGTAACATTTCCATGGGAGATTAGAGGATTGCTTTTGTAGCCGCTTACATTCCAGTTTGTGCATGTTTATGGTCGGAGGGCAGCAGCTCAGAACTTTCTTCCCGGACGTGTGTAAACATGTTGGGTGTTAAGAACAGAGTGCCGGTCCAATCCTTTGGTTCCTTCGATTTCATTTCAGCAAAAATAAAAATTAAAAGCAGAAGGCGACCACCACGAATGTTTTAAAAGTATTGAATATTAGTTTTAAGTCATTTTAATGGCAGAAGGCAATCTGGTTGTAGACACAGAATTAAAATCTCCCAAGAATTTTTAAATGGTTGCAGGGATTTGTGTTTCTTGAATGCACCATTGGCAGATACCAGAGTCACGTGGCTCATGAATATGTAGCATTACAAATTGGGACCGTCGGTTCATGGGCATGGAAGTTATTATTTCTTTAAAACAAACTTTAAAAAAAACACACTGAGTCATGATATATGGTTAATAGAAAACGTGTTTCAGACCATATTTCACATCACGTGGCTTTGGAGGAAACAGGCAAGCACAGCGTGGGGAAAACGTGTGATTTTCCTCTTTCAGAGTATAGGGTTTAGTCCTCATTCCGGGGGGGTAAATATTTCAGTACTGTTCCAGTACTTTACGTTAGTTTGTTTTTACTGGATGGACTTTGTGCACAAAATACACCAAAGCATCATCTCAGTGCCTTTCTGTGTGGGCACCGTGAGGTGAGTTCCAGGTCCCATGTGCCATAAATCCTATTTACATACAAACCTAAATTCTAGAGAAATGCCTATTCTACATTTTGCCTCTTTTTCCTCAAGAATGGAAGTAGCAAATACTCGACATGACAGGTGTTTTGGAAATGTCTACGTGTTTGCTTGTTTCCCAAGCAGGCACCTCCTAAAGGAGATTTGTCTGCACAGGAGTGAGGGAAAAGGAATAGGAATGGTAAAAGTTAGGGATGGGGCAGGATAGAAGAGGGAGAGGAGCCGATCCTGATTGTCCACATGCCGTACTTTCATCGATGCCAAAGTCATGTAAGCGTGTGAAGCTGCATGTGTGAGCAGAGCAGCCCCGCCGAGCTGTGTAACCTGAATAGCAGGCACTCACCCAGCCCAGCCCACAGCTCAAGCTCCGCATGGACCACAGCTGAGCTACAGGGTGTGTGTGTGTGATTCCTGGAACAGACTTTCCTCTGAGGTGTCAGCAGGCTTTTCTTCATCTTTGGGGAGCTGTGTCTCCTCTGATTTCACAAGGCGCATTTCTTTCTTTTTAGATGTGCAAGAAGATGACTCTATCCATGAGTTGGCTTTACTCTCTCCCTGTTTTCTTTTTTTTCTTTTTTCTCCCACTGCAGAGAAGATTCTCGCTTGATCTCTATGCAGTCCTGTTCCTGTTTGCTTCACAAAGATTATTTGGGATTTAAATAATATTTGTATCTATGGCCTAGAACAGTGGTATGCATTGGAATCATGGGTTGGTGGGAGGAAGGTTATAATGCAGTTTGCTGGACCCCACATTCCCACCCATCGTGGAATCTCTGGGCTCATTATATTGGTCTAAGAATCACATTTGTGAAGCATTGGATTTGAGATGGCTTCTTGACATTGATATATATATATTCTGAGGCCAGATCAAGAAGCAGATGGATGGATGGATATAATCAGTGTTTCCTTAGAGTCTTATTGGAGGAGGTTCTGGAGTAATATTGTCCAATAGAAATAAAATTCGAGCCAGAGAGGGAATTTAAAATCTTCTGTTAGTGCATTTAAAAAGTAAAGGAAGGGCACCTGAATGGCTTAGTCGCTTAAGTGTCCAACTCTTTATTTCGGCTCAGGTCATGACCTCAGGTTCATGAGATTGAGCCCCAAGTCTGGCTGTACACTGACAGCGTGGAGCCTGCTTGAGATTCTCTCTCTCTCTCTCTCTCTCTCTCCCTCTCTCTCTGCCCCTCTCCCCGCACACGCTCCCTCTCTCCCTCTCTCTGTGCCTCTGTCTCTCTCTCCCTCTCAAATAAATAAACTTAAAAATATATTGTTAAAAAGTAAAGGAAATAAGTGAAATTAATTGCAGTGGCGTATGTAATTTAACCCGGTATATCTAAATAATATTATTTAATGTGTAATCAATAAAAAATTGTTGAGATTTCTTTAATCTTGTGCTAGACTTCACAGTACAAAATCTATTTGTACAGTTACAACACAGGTCAGTTTACTTAGCAGTATTTCAAGTGTTCAACGGCGTGTGGCTACTGGCTACTGTGCTGGACAGCTATAGAGCAGATGCAGGGTCCTCTGAGCCATTGGTAGACACGTGATTGATCGGCGTGCTCGTTCTCATTTCTCCACTACTTCTGTATTTGAGTGACCTCAGAATCCTTCTTAGCCCGGAACCGTAGGCAGGTACTGCCAGTTGATTGGACCTCAAGATTCGTTCATTCATTAAATACTTCTTGAATATCTTTTCTATACACGGCACTATTTTGGGTGCTTGGGATGTACCCACGAACAAAGCAGACAAAGATCCCAGCCTCTGAAGGAGCCTTCATTCTGGTAGGAGGAGACGGGCAATAAGCATAATCAATAAGTAAATTATATGGTAGTTTAGAAAGTGACTGTGCAAAGTGATAGCAGTAAGAACATGGAAAGCAGGTTTGGGGGTGTATCAGGATTGCTAGAGTGGGGGCTGCTGGGTAGTTGGACTGTAATTTTAAATTGGCTCCATGAGAAGATAACATGTGACTGGGTGAAGAAAAACTTCAGATGAGACTTCCTTTTTTTTTTTTTTTTTAATGCTTGCTTATTTTTGTGAGAGACCAAAAGAGAGAGAGAGACAGAGAGCATGAGTGGGGGAGGAGCAGAAAGAGAGGAAGGCATAGGATCCAAAGCAGGCTTCAGGCTCCGAGCTGGCAGCACAGAGCCCAACGGGGCTCAAACTAACAAACCACAAGATGATGACCGGATGCTTAACCAACTGAGCCACCCGGTGCCCCCAGATGGGACTTCTTTATGAGGACTGTTCATCAGGGAACATTCTAAGGTGAGAGCAGTGAAGGGGGAGAACAGGCGTAGGATGAGTGAATCCTTATAATGTGGCACCACCTTCAGCGAAGTTTCTCTCTCCCCGCTCGCTGAAGACCAAACCAACTCGGGGGAGGCCCACAGGAATACTGTGATGCAACCACCAGGCCTCTGAGTCAGCTGATGTGCTGGGTTAAGTGCTAAAACAGAGAACCTCAGTTCCGGGAAAATGGTGACTGCACCCATCAGCCAGGATTTGTTCCCCTCACTAGGACTTGGGAGATAAATCTTGAGGCTTCCACGGATCTGCTTAGGACTTTAAGAGTTAAAGTTTAAACGCAGGTGTGGAAACAAAAAGGGCTGGTTGCCTCTTTGCTTTTTTCTTGCTCTTTTGGACAAGGTTGTTGAATCTGATCCAGAAAAAATAATAAACTTGGCTCTCGTTGCCTCGCCGTAAGTTCTTGTAATAAAACTCCCAGCACTGGCAGATAGAGTAATGTTCTGCTCTTTAAAAAAAATCTGGTAGCATAACCAGAATCTGCAATACAAGCGTCGTGCATGGTTTAAGTGGGGAAGAGCATTCGGGAGAGGAGGTGGCTCAGTGGGCATCTCCGTAGCCTGGGGTTCGTTGGGCAATACAGTGCTTCCTTCATGTTCGCCCCTTCCTGCTCGGGATCAGGATTCTTAGAGCTCGTGCTCCGTTCATGCCCGCAGGAAGATGTTTGTCATGTCAGGGGATGTCAGAGGATTGGGTTTTGATTAGCAAGCAGGAGGAAGGTCCGCTGAATTCGGGGGAGGACACAGGATGATGTAAGAATTTGTTTTTAGGTGGAGATATTGGGCGAAAAAGCAAATCATGGCTTTTTAAATGTTGGCTGAAAGATTATTTCTGCGGGCAGTGAGGGAAGTAAGGTGTTTGGGTTACAGAAATGAAGAAACTGTGGCATATCCTTTCCTGTGAGTAACAGAACTGGGTTTCATTCAGCAAGCAATTACAGAGTCCCTGCTTCGTGCCAGGCTCCGTGCCAGGCAGGCCCTGGAGACTTAGGATGAACAAGGTGCTTTCTTGGCCCTCGAGCCGTTGTTCTTTATCAGTTTTGCTGATAATAGTCACAGTTCATGGGAGAGAGGGGCTCGGCTAGAGGCGCGACAAGGCACCTGTGCACCGCTCCACCCTGAGGACAGAAGGGGAGTCTGGGAGGCTTCACGGAGAAGGTGGTTCTGTGGGAGTTCAGGAAGCAGTTACCAGGTGAGCAAGGCCGGACGAGCAGTCCAGGTGGGGACCTGGGTGTGAAAAGACTCAGGAGCCTCAAGGAGCAGGATGCATTCTACCAGCAAGTGATTCCATATGGTGAGTCATGGGGGCGTGGTAGGAAGTGGGGGCAGGCAGAGGCCCTCTCAGGTCATATGCCATTTAAGATGCTTAGATACTGCCGTGCATCATCGTGAGTTGACTCTTTGGGAAGATCTCCCAGGCGACAGGGTGGAGGAGAGATGGAGGGAGACCGGGTTGGAAGATAGGAGGTTACTGTAATGGTCGAGATGCAGGTAGCTTGAGATACAAAGCCTCAACTGGGGTGGTGGCATGGCAAGAACCCACCAATAAGGTGGAGTGAATAGAAGACACCTGCCATTTTATCCAAATATAAAATCCTTGCTCTTAACGTTTTTTGAAACAATTCTATATTTATTCATGTAGCTCTTTTCCTTGAAGTTGTGATTGTAACCCCTCCTCTTATTAGAAAAATATTGTTTTTTGCTGTTCTCTTTACATCTGTGTTCTTCCACAGACTGCAACCCAAGCCAGACTCTAATAAGGATACCGTACCATGAAGCTTAGGTAGGGACTAGAGCACCGAATGGGAGAGGGCTGGCAGGGATAGATCATGTGTTTATTTCAGCAAGGTTCTTGGCAGGTTGTAGCATGATGCCCTTACAGACCAGGTGAGGACAGTTCTCTGGGGCTAGTTTGTAATTGCTGAACAACCTGGGACCCCAGCATGTGCTGTTTAGCGTCTTTGGGTCTGCATGGGAGTGTACCTGTCAGTCACAGACCTTAGCCTGGTCTCATTCCATCGCTCAGGGATTTAGATGAATGTGTAGAAGGCGTGCATGTGAAATTCAGTGATACTGACAGCTAACAGAATAAGATTTTTTTCAATGTTTATGTATTTATTTTGAGAGACAGAGAGAGCACATAAGCAGGGAAGGGGCAGAGAGAGGGAAAGTGAAAATCCCAAGCAGGCTCCACACTCAGCACAGAGCCCGATGCAGTGCTCGATCCCACCACCACGAGATCTTTACCTGGGACAAAATCAAGAGTCAGATGCTTCACTAACTGAGCCACCCCCAGAATAAGGATTTTTATGTGTTCTCCACAGATCTGAAATAGGGGTCTGAGGAATAAATGGAATAAATATAAGACTTTGTATTTCTATGAAAGAATTACTGGTATAAGGGAAGGATGCAAAGAGCCTTAATCGGTGAAACGAGCCCTGGGGATTTAGGTACCACCGTCTCCACCACCCCCCCCCCCCCCCCCAGTGTGAGCTGCTGCTCTTTCTCTGTGAGGTTATTGCAGAAGCCTACTCCTGGTCTGCTGCTCTTGTCGCTCTTCAATCTGGACTGGAGACAGCAGCCGGGGTAATTCTGTTAGAACATTTGTTAGATGGCGGCCCATCTCACCCGGACTAAACACCACAGTCCTTACCGGCAGCCCGCAAGGTCAGATTGGACCTGCTGGGCTCTCTGACCTCTCTGACCTTTTCATCTAGCTGCCCACCCTTCCCCCATTCCAGTGCTGCAGCCGCACTGGCCTCACTTCTCCCCCTTCTCCTTGCCGGACCTGTACACTCGCTGCCGTCTGAACCGCAGATAACGCTTCCTTCTGACTTCCGCAGGGCTTGCCGCTCACTCCTTCAGGGCTTTAACCGCCGTGACTGTCTCAGCTGGACTTTCTCCATGACAGCATTTAAACCTTCTCTTCTCTCAGTTTATTTTGCTCCATAGCCCCTCTTGGGATATTACATCTTTTCCTTATTTATTTTGCTCCTCTGACTTCCTTAGTAGACCGTACGCTCCACGAGGCCGGGGAGTTTCATCTGTCACCTTCCATGCTGTTGCCCCAGCACTCCAGCAGTGCCTGACACAGACGAAGCAGGTGCTCGATAAATATTTGGCAGGTGTATTTTTAACATATAAATTAATCGAATATGAGATCACAGCAGGGTTCAGCTGATAGAAAAGCTAACGTGAATCTGGGCCACATGCAGTGTCTGCATATATGTAGAAAAAGATTTATTTTAAGGAATCGGCTCGCGTGATTATGGAGGCTAGCACATCCAAAATCTGCAGAGTCCATGCCCCAGTTTGAATCCCAAGGCCAGCAGGCTGCTGTAGAACCAGGAAGAGCTTACTGAGGGGGAGGGGCCAGGCCTTCAACTGATTGGATGAGGCCCACACAGTTAGGAAGGGCAGTCTGTTTTCCTTAGTCTACTGATTTAAATGTTAATCTCATCCATTAACACCTTCGCAGAAATACTCCGAATAATGTTTGACCAAATTACTGGGCCCCTGCAGCCCGGTCAAGTTGGCACATAATTAACCATTACAGTGCACTTGTCAGGCCATACTCCAAGCCCCAAGTCTTGTCCTGGGCACCACATTCCAGAGACCATGATGGTGAAGAACTGATGACCAAGAGGAAGAGTCGAGGGGGCCGGAAATAGTGCCCCGAAGAACTGAAGTCCCGATCAGAATCAGGTGACATCTTGAAACGTTTGAAACTTGTCTCGTGGAGGAAAGAGGAAGGAATTCTTAGTCTGGAAGGCACAGCTCAGACACGTGGGTGGAAGGCAAATCTTACAGAGAGAACAGAAATTTGCCCCGGGAGCCGGTGAGGTCTTCTTTCCGGCAGGGTTAGCGCAGAGGCCCGCTATGACCGGGAGTCAGCAGTCTCCTGTCCGGTCTTGCTCCTGTGCTGATTCTCTGACCTTGTGTGTGCCATTAGCTTCTCCGAGGTTTCCTCCCTCCACTGTGGAAATCATAGTAAGCCAGCTCGTAGGTCATCCTGAGGCTCAGATGGAAATAACAGTACCTTCTAAAGCTCAGTGGGGGTTGGGGCCGACTTTTGTCAGCGTGCACTTTGTCAGTGCCAGGAGAACTGGGGGTCAGGAGGAGTGCTGACTAACCCCTTGCCGCAGCAGAAAATTTCCACTGACCTGCAGTCAGGGCCATTTCACTGCCTCTGGCAGCTTTGCTTTCTTCTTATTGGAATGTGCCTGAGGAGTGGCAGTTAACTCCTTTTCCAAATTCTTCAGCCGTGAGTGTATGAACCTTGTTGCCGCTGGCCCCGGGAGAAAACGGACTTGAGCAGGGTTGGTGGTACGTGGAGAGACGGAGAGACGAGTCAGGAGTTGCCTCTTCTTTAAGAGTCAGCCATGCCATGTATCACTTTTCTGTTACTTTCCGATACATTTGGAAGTTGCTCCTTATTTCTTCTCTTACTAACACTGTATATCCCACCTTCTGCTCTGAAGAAATGGACTCTAGGTACAACGTATTTAAAACACAAGTGCTTTATTTTATGGCCGTAACATGAATGAGGACAAAAGGAGCGGAACATCCAGGGATGCTTGTCGAAACATTCAGAACTGTGCTGGCAGAGGGACAAAGGCCTTTGCACTGTTGTGGATTTTTCGGTGACAGGCTTGATAAAAATGACTTCTTAGCACAAGTGGTTTTCAGTGAAAAGAAGATTTTACTACAGTGCTTAAGTCATAAAAATCAGATAAACACTGAAGTTCGGTGTTGGTAAGTAGCTAAGTCTCAGAGGTTTATACATAGGTTGGCATGGTTATTGTTTGCCAGGTAAATGGTTCAGGCCCTTTTTCTTCCGCAGGCATTGTTCAAAACAAGGTTGAAACTCAACAGTCCCCACTGGTTTTGCTTATATATGACTGGCATCAGGACATTTAGCAAATGTCATTAGCATTCTTCACAGCACTTTGGGATGCCTGATACATAGTAGGTGTGCACCAGGCGGTAACTATTGTAGAGGTCATGGTTTATGTCCAGCTTAGTAATGCTTAGTTTTGGGCTTCCCAAACCAGGAAGCTTCTCTTATTCTTTATTAAGTACCAAACAGCCCGAATTCCAGCATAGAGATGACTGTCAGTTTGAGGATTCAGTCTGGGATCCAGTAGATGTTTGAATGTCAGCAACATTCAGTCAAAGCGAAGACCAGGGTCTCTCAGGCACAGTACTATTGACATTCTGGATCATTCTTTATCATGGGGGCTGCCCCGTACATTGTAGGGTGTTTAGCAGTATCCCTGGCCTCTGTTCACCAGATGCCAGTAGCTCTTTCCTCCCAGTGGTCACAATCAAAAATATTTCCAGACATTGCCAAAAGTCCTGGGGGGGGTGGGAGCAAAATCACCCCAGTTAAGAACCATGGATACAGAGGAAGCTGTAAGGTGCCCACGCTGCTCCTCACCTGTAACAGTGCTTGTTGAACTACGGATCACTCAGTCCCAGTTAAGGAAGCACTTCTCAACCAGGGCTGACCTTCGAAATCACTCAGGGAGCTTTAAAATTGTCTGAGGTCTGGGTCCCGTTCCAAAGGTTCTAATAGGTCTGGGGTGTGGCCTGAACCTCAAGATATTTAGAAGTTCTTAGATGCTTCTGCTTTTCAGCCAAGAGTGAGACCACAGCATTTGTAGGTCATGGAATCAATTTGGCAAAGAACGTCTCTGCCAGCATTCAAATATACACGGTAGTGCCCGCCGATCCGCAGTTTTGCTTTCCGTGGTTTCAGTTACTCTTGATCAGTCGCAGTCTGGACGCAGATACTCCTCCTTCTGATGAATTGTCAGAAAGTCCGTAGTAGCCTAACACTGTGTCACTTTGCCTACGTCCTTCACCTCACTTCATCTCCCCAGGTAGGCATCTTATCACCTGACATGGCAAGAAGAAAGGTGAATATAGTACAGGAAGATGTTTTGAGATAGACAGACCACATTTATTTACAACATATTGTTTTAGGTGCTCTATTTTATTACTAGCTATTATTGTTAATCTCTTACTGCGCCTAACTGATAAATTAAACTTTATCACAGGTATGTATGTATGTATAGGAAAAAATATGGTATGGAAAGGGTTCACTGCTGTCTGTGGTTTCAGGCATCCACTGGGGGTCTTTGGAGGTATGCCTCACAGATAAGGGGGGACTACCCTACATATATATATAATTGACTAGAAAATAACACTACACTACCTAGCACAGTTGTTAAGCTAAGTACTATGTTGTACGCACATTAAGGTTGAAAACATTGCTTGCCATAAGCAATAGAGCCATAAGCAAAACCCCCTGCCCTCAACCTGCTTTTGGTCTGGTTATTTATAACCCCCTTTCAGAAACTCTTTTGCTTTTTGGTTAATGATAAATAGTTAATGTGAAATTTAATACATTTGTAGCTGTGTGGCTTGGGAATTTGTGAACCTTTTGGCTGACAGTTTGAGGTTTCACCCTGACACTCATAAAATCAGTTATTTTTATAAATGCTAGCCAATAAAGATGACATGCATATTTTCACCAGCAACTAACTTTGATTACAGTGCAGCAGCAAGATGACAGTTTCCCTCCTTTGTATGTGTTAATTATATATACCATGATGTGCTCGGTCAGCGATGGTCTAGATACTTCAGCGAGAATCGGGTACTTGCATAAATCATCCTGAAAGGTTTATTAGGATCCGTCCAACAGCCTCTCGACTTCATCATCTGTGGGTGTTTGGGGGTCTCACAAAATAAACTGGGATATACATTCATCTCACTTGTAGGAAGCAGTGTGACGTGGTAGAAGACCGGCTGTCTCCAGCCATTCTTTTATCTCAGTGCTCAGGACGACACAAACCAGTGTCTCGGTGGTGGTGGCTGTCGGTGGACGCTGCAGTTATCGAAGACCTGGAAGTCAAGTTTACTTGCTAACAGAACTTCGGATTGCTTGCCCTGATCTTGAAGCCCATGGCAAGCCCGTGATAACACTCACCAAGGCTTTCCACTAGACTAGAAACTCATTACTTGAAAGACTGGCCTTCAGTTTGGATATCAGGAAAAACAGCAATGATCACTCTTGTGATAACTCCCAGTGCACTCTGCAGTCTCTCATCACAGAGTACTTTGCGCATTCTAATGGCACAATCCTGCCTCATTGGTTTCTTAAAAATACCAGTGGTTCTTTGCGTCACTGGGAGCTTTGTTGTTTCCTGGGAGAAGTAGCCTTGGGACTGTTTCTTGAATCAGCTGCTGAACAAAGGTGATCCACCTGTATAACAAACAGAAGAGGTTGGATCGACAAACAAACCCTCATTAGTTGTCTGATAAGTGCTGTCTCTAATTATGATTCGGCTCCAGGTGACTACACCACATTAAAGATGTATACCGTTCTCTTCTGTTCTCTTTCCTCCAGGTGTCTCAGGGTTCTGTGGTCCAGTTTTCATCAGGAAACTTCTCCTTGTCAGCACAAACAGAAGAAAAGAGATTCCCTTACAGAAACGACCGTCTGTTAAGTTGGGCTCGAAAGGAGTACGGAGCAGTCACTTCATTCACTGAACTCAAGATAGCAAGGAACATTTATATTAAAGTGGGGGAAGGTAAATTTTATGCGGTTTCAATTAATGACTGATTTATGACAGTCCCTTGTTTTCTTTTCAGAGACCACGTGGTTAGGGCAAAGAATCCTAGAATTACAGAATGTTGTAGCTGCCGGGGACGTGAAAGGTCACCAGGCCGGCTCCCCTCACACTCCCTCCTTCCTTTTTTTTTTTTTTTTTCCTGAGGAAACAGGCCTGGTAATGGCCAAGCAGGAAGTGGGGAGTAGCATGGTTGAGAGAGGAGAGGAGGTTGTGGTGCAGGGTTTAGAAGACAGCCACACACAGAAGTCGGAAGTGCCTGAAAGGTGAGAATCTGAAGTGAAGGAAAGGAGGTGATCGCTAGCAGAGCGAAGGAGGAGTTGGCCAGATGAGTCAACGGTTAGGGCTTCCTCCGACCTGTTGATCTGCACATGTTGGAAGCCACTGTTGGTTTATGGTCTTGAGACGTGGGTTAAATTTTGGACAATAGCGGCGGAAAAGTGCTTGAATATATTTTTAATACTAATGCTCATTACAAGGACAAATTATTGGAGAAAGGAACTGTGTGGCCTTGGTACAGATATGCCCGCTTTAATTTCCTTGCCTTGCAGAGGGATATATATATATATCTGGTAACTCAGTTTGAAAGCACGTTTTTAAAAATAACTTCTTTCATCATTATTTTTAGTTGTGTAAATTTGGAGTCCCATTAGTTACTGGAAATAACAACTCTTGTGAATGAGTCCTTGTTATAGTCAGGTGATTAGGTGAAAACTGCATTTCAGGTTTTCAGTGTCCATCTGCTTTCTGTTGAGTTCTATGGCCCTTGTCACCTCTCTCGCAGACAGCATGGCAGCATGACCTTGCTCGTTGAATGCTTGTTTCCAGCCTGTTTTTAAACCTGGGCTGTTTGAAGATGCGGGAAAGGTAGGCACTGATGCTGGAGCATGTGCTCTGTGCAAGGGCCACATCAGGTGCTTTCTTTTCGCTTGTACCCCACGACCCCTCACCAGTAACCCTAGGAGGAAACCTTGCTTCCACCATTTTACAGAGGGGTTAGTGGTGGGCTAAGCTAGCTTGCTTAAATCCCCATTATTAGCAAGTGGTGAAGTCAGAATTCAAACCCAGGTTTCCTGACTCTTGAATCTAATGCTTGTTTCCTGATGCTGTGCTTTGCCAAGTAAGCACAACCTGAAAATGCAAGTAGGACAACTGGATGGAAAGGCTAGTTCAGCAGAGTAGAGAGAAGAGTTTTAGATGACTGTTGGATTCAGAAAGTTGGAGTTTGAGGCAACTGGGTGGCTCAGTTGGTTAAGTATCCAACTTCGGTTCAGGGCATGATCTTGCGGTCTGTGAGTTTGAGCCCCGTGTCGGGCTCTGCGCTGACAGCTCCGTGCCTGGAGCCTGCTTCGGATTTTGTGTCTCCCTCTCTCCCTCTCTGCCCCTCCCCCGAGCTGTCTCTCTGGGTCCCTGTCCCAGCAGCATCCTTATCACCCGGAAACTTGTCAGAATTGCCAGTTCTTGGGCCTGCCCAAGAAAAACTGAATTGAAAACTCTGGCGGTAGGGGGTAGCCGCCTGTGTTTTATTTAACAAGCACCCCTGGTGATTCGGATACTCGCTCACATTGGAGAACCGCTGCTCTAACCATTATGCCTAGAATGGAAGAACTGAGGACTTTCCGTTCTTATCCCAACTGGTCTCATTAACTGCGAGACTTCCAGCACCCCTCTGATTTGCCACTCAAGCCTCGGTTTCCGCAGCAGGAAAACGAGGCTTTTGCATTACCTCCCACATTCCCAGAGTATATCATTCCAGGTCACAAAGTCAGTCGTCAATCCTTTCCTAAAATACAAATAAGCATGTGGCTTTTCCCCCTCCAAAACTTGCCAGGTTTCTACCCAGGGATTCCCCTTTGTGGTTTCCTTTCCACTTGGCAGTTGGTGTAAGTTTTGATGCCAGGCACGCGGAAGGTCATTTGGGGGAAAAAGAACTCAGGCACACACATGTATACGCAACAGAAAACGGTCAGCTTATTCAGCCTAGTGACAATGACATCTGGGACTTGAGCCCTTAATAATAGCAACTTTTTTTTTTTAAGTTTTATTTTATTTATTTTGAGAGAGAGAGAGCATGTCCAAGCAGGGGAGGGGCAGAGAAAGAGAGGGAGAGAGGGAATCCCAAGCAGGCTCGGCACTGTCAGCACAGAGCCCAATGCGGGGCTCGATCCCAGGAACCGTGAGATCATGACCTGAGTTGAAATCAAGAGTCAGACGCTTAACCGACCGATCCACCCAGGCGCCTCAATAACAGCAACTTTTAAACAAACCGTTACTAGTGGCTTACGAGGGTCACAACGTGGGTGAGTTTTTTGCTATTTGTCTCAAATCTCACATCATCATTTGTTAATTCAGGAAACCTGTACCCCGTGCCTACTCTATGCCAGATGCAAACCAGACCCACTTATGAACTGAACTGGATAGACAGGCCGGAGTCCCAAGAGGGTCCTAAGCTCTTGAGTTCCAGACTAGCCTGTCCCTGGCCCCTGCACACACCCCCTGATTCTAGATTACATTTCAGTCTTGCTGCCCCAGTATCCTTTTCCATCCTGTGATCTGGGGGAGGCATCCGCAGGGCTGCAGCTGCAGGGCGTGCATTCCTCATCTGTTCATCCGGTAAAACCTCAGCAGATGTGGAGGGGAGGCCAGTCCAGCCGCCCGAGTCAGCGGAGCCCTGGCCTCTTCTGTCTAAGGGGGTCTTCAGGGAAGAATGCAGAGGGAGGAGTCAGGTCTGTCATGCAAGGAGCCTGCGTGCTGGGATCTTGTGAGCTCCTGTGGTCCCCTCTGTTCTAGGCCTGGTGCCGAGGGTGCCCTGATGCTCGGAGCCACGATGCCACAGTGTGTGCTGACACACAGGCTTGGTGGGGGGTGGGGGCAGGGCAGTATCAACCCAATCTCGGGACCTCCTGGGCTATTCCTCTCTCCTGAGTGAGACTTGCATGTGAATTTGAACCCTAGCATCCTGTCCATTAAATGAAAGAGGCAGAAGTTTGTTTCATTATAGTGCCAGGGCTCTGATTAATTACCCCTTCTGAAAAAAAGTTTGCTACACCTAGAACTTCCTTGACACTGGTCCCAGCTGTCACCCTGCCAGCAGTTTCAAGTTCTGTTTAAACATTTAAACCGCTGGCTGGAAATCCCATCAACCACAGTGCTGTGTAAGCGGCGTGTGCCCTTGCGGGAGTATCTTTAGACTCTCAGCACTGGTATCGCTTTCCCTGGTGGAGGTGATGAGCAGCCCTTAGCACGATGAGATGATGTTTGTGAAAGCACCTTGTAAACTTTAGAGTGTTATAAGACATTAGTCATCCGTATCAAGATGGCGAGAAAGAGTGAAAGTCTGCCCTCACTGTTTTCCCCAAACTCCTTCAGTGTTTAGATCTATAGTGCTGTGACGAATGAATATGAGGGAATGATTCATTCTACACAGCAGGCCAGAGAATTGATTAGGTGGTTGGTTCCTCTATTAATTGAAGTAGCAAATATCCAAGGAGGAGCAGATCTGGATGGATAATTGATTTCAGTGTTGAGTATGTGGACTATGAAGTAACTACTGGATTTTTAGGTGAGAGGTACTTGGTAGACAGATGACAGCCTAGGTCTGCAACTCAGAAAAGGAGTCATGATCTAGGTAGAGGGTGAAGCCCTGGGAGTGACGGAGGTCATTTGGGAAGAATAGGAGACAAAAAGAAGACTGAGGGAGGAACTGAGTTCTTAGCCTTGGTTTTGTATCAGGATCAACTGTGGAGCTTTTCAAAAAGAAAGCTTCCAACTGCCAACCCGCCCCCCAGATCTTCTGACTCAGAATCTCTTGGATGGCGTTCAAACAGGTGGATTCTGGTGTGCACTGAAGATTGAGGATCGTTGGTGTTTAAAGAATGGGCAGAGGAGGGGGAACCAGTCAAAGAGACGGGAGATAAGTCTGAGGAAGTGGATGAGGACAAAGCAGTATCACAGAGAACAGGAAAGGAAAGGACTTAGACTAAAAGAGGCCACTAGAATTGGTCAGTAGTAGGTCACTGGTGACCATAGGGGAGGTATTTCAAGGCAGTGGTTGAGTTCTAAGTTCCTCCCTCGGGTTTGTGGTTCCCTGTGTCCTGCGCTTGCTCGGAGTCCCCATCACCTTCCCTTTGAGTGTGGTTACCGGGTAGTTCAGTGGTGTGATGGATCATCCTGTATTTCTTTCAGATCAAGTGTTCCCTCCCACGTGCAACATAGGGAAGAATTTTCTCTCGCTCAATTACCTTGCTGAGTACCTTCAGCCCAAAGCAGCCGAGGGTTGTGTGATATCCAGCCAGCCCCAGGATAAGGAAGTACACATCATTGAGTTAATCACCCCCAGCTCAAACCCCTACAGGTAAGTGAGTGAGTGTGTGTGTGTGTGTGTGTGTGTGTGTGTGTGTGTGTGAGTGTGTGGGCTGAACTGAAAAGAAATGAAAATAAAGATCTTTGCTGACTTGAGGCAGAGACAGTACAACCCTACCTGTGTAGGAGGGAGGGAGCCATTCATGCATTGGGTGAATTAACAGAAGTTATGAAGAAGGAAGTGAAGGCACCAGTGGTGTATTTTATTTTCTGCATCTGTCTCTAGATCCCCTATATTGTAGGTGAGTTTCAGAAGCCTATTCTGAACTTTCAGGCACTGATTACAGGACAAAATAACTCTTGCTCCATCATTATCTCCTTTGACCGAGGTTATCCCTGATAAGAAAAATGATAAAATATGCCTTATTAACATAATTATAATTTTAGTCACATTAATAAAATTCCGTTCCTAGCGTCCTCAGAGCACATTTGCATTCATAGCTGTGTGTGCTATGAAGGTGTGTGTGCCAGGGGTGGGGGGAGTGGGTGTGGGTGTGGGCGTATTGAGGCATGGCCCTCCGCGATGACATACCGAAGAGCCATTAGATACAACCTGCCCCTCGATTATGTTCTTTTTCTCCATCTTCCACCCTCAGCTTCCTGCCGCAGGACTAGAAATTTAACCCTCCCTCTCAAGAATAATTAGGGAATTAAAAAGGGAATAAAAGAGGAAAAGTGGCTCTTTCTCCCCCTTGAGCCTGCATTCCTGTGGACCACTGACTTAAAATGCAAATTTGTATTGTAGAGGGATTTCAGAGTTAAAATTCTAATCAAACGTTGCTTTCAAAAGTGAATAAACTACACATCAGTTTAGGGAAGATTCCATTCTGTCCCACATGAAGAATTTCGTGGAAAATTAAAAGAGAATGGGAATAGAAGCAATCTGGCAAACGTGCCTCGATATTAAGCCTCAGGCTTCGTTTGAGTGTATCATTCATCATATGCTTCACAAGTGTGTAAAACCAAATGGAAAGAAAAGCTTTCCTTTAAATTCAGAATGACAGAGCTGTTATTGTTTGGTTAAAAAAAATTATCTTTTATACCGAATTCTTAGAAGTTTGGGTTGTGTTCATCAATTTTCCAGTAATCACTTGGTTGACCATCTGTTTTCTTTATTTTAATAACTGTATATCCAGAAGGTTGGGAAAGTAAGTGCAGATATGATTCTGTGGCAAATGTTAATGGCTTATGCAAACCTTATATAAGTCAAATTCTCCAGCCTTTTGCCTCTTATTTGATCTTAAGTGGCCTAGGTTTTTTTGTTTTGTTTTGTTTTTTTCTTTTTTTGGGGTTCGTTTTGTTTTGTTTTGTTTTTACCTACCAGGCCCCCCTCCTCCCTGCCACCTTCAAGGATTTTGAGCATATGCAATTGGAAAGTTACACTCTGAAGGTGTTGAAGGTTGAAAAGCAACAGTTCTGCTTTAAAAGTAAACTCTTGGGTGCCCGGATCCATTTCAAACAGTGGCTGCCTTAAGTACCCGTCTTTTTTTTTCCCCCCCAAAGAAGGAGAAAAATTTTAGTGTCTAATTATCAGCAGGCGTATTTTTCAATTGTTATGTAAAACTGTTTTGTTTTCTGTGCACTAACAATCTGTTTTGCACATGTCATTTGCCTGGGACCAACTCCAGCTTTTTAATCAACTGGCCAGACACTGGAAACATGAGGACTTGGAAGAGAGGAGATAGTTGCAACTCTTTGGCATTTGGGTCCTAACTTTGCCTTTGTTTTCCATTCACAGTGCCTTCCAGGTGGATATAATAATTGACATAAGACCTTCTCGAAGGGATCTTGAGGTGGTCAGAAATCTCATCCTGATCCTGAAGTGCAAAAAGTCTGTCAACTGGGTGATCAAATCTTTTGATGTGAAGGGAAACCTGAGAGTTGTTGTAAGTTGTTTGAGCATTTCTTTGTTTTGATGCACGGCAGCAATTTAAACTGTGCTTGTATGTGTTATTTTTGTGATGTTTTTCTTTATACGTATCATTTCTGTGAAGTTTCTGCTTCTCTGAGCTCTCTCTTTTATTTTTCACTTTGTAGAATAGGCTGCTCTTTGGTTTCTCCTGACAAGGGCAGACAGGGTGGTGGCTAAAAGCATGGCCTCTGGGGTCAAGATCAAGATTTGAGTCCAGACTGCCATTTACAAACTGTGACCTTGGGCAAGTCCCTTAACCTCTCTGGACCCCAGTTGCCTCATTTGCGAAATTCTGAAGTGTATGAGTGTGCTTTCCAGTCAGAGTTAAGTGTAAAATAATGAACACAGTAGGGCTTTTCGTGGTTGACAGTCCTGCGATGGCCTCAGTGTCATGGTGCTGAATGTCAGCTCTTAATTTGGGGTAAGGTATTTAGGGAAGGGAAAATGGGGCTGACCCCAGCTCATGCTGTTGACTTCTCTTTTTGAGATAAATACATGGTATTGGCATGCCTTTTTGCTTGCTTCTAACTTGTAAGGGTGAAACACTGATGGGAGGATCACAGTAATGGGGAGGTTAGTGAAATGATGTAGGGAAAGTACCCCCAGCCTATTCCATAAGCATTATTTTCATGAAGGAAATATGCTTAAGAGGTTTATTAGTTGGTTGGCGTGGTAGGCAGATGGCAGCTAGTTTCCTAAAAAGTTAAATGTTGAAAGTTGGTAAAATAAATCTCTTTCAAATATGTTTACGGTATTTACTGTTTGACGGCATATTGCACAAATTACATTGAAACTTCAAGAACCCCCCACCCCTCGTCATTTTTAAGAAGATAATTACCTTAGCGTCTCTTTTGTAGGCTCACATTTTTGTGTATTACCTTTTTAAAAAATTGGGTCTGATTCCCCTTCGAGTACCTGCTCGAATCAGTTGGAGAGGGTTTTACGTTTTCACTATTTTGGGGGAGGGATGCCTCTGGTTTTGGTGCTGTTCATTCCTGGCACCTTTCGCGTGATACAGTAGTAGACGAAACCATCGCTCCACTGGGGCAACGTCGAGCAGCAGCACTCACCGGAGCAGCAGGCAAAGCCACGAGCGTACACATCTTCATTTTAAAGTACTATAATTGTTTCTGGTTCCTGTGGTTTTGGTTTTTTTTTTTTTTTTTAACTTTGAGAGGATCCAAATAAACCATCACGTGTGAGGGCGATACATCAATTTGGTGTCGAGAACAAAGCCCAGCCGTGACTTTAGAAAGTCAGAGTGGTTTTGATTGCTTTCCCTGGCATGGCATGAGGGGTGTTGGTGACCTGGGGTGTCTGTGGCGTTTGCTGCCTGGCACACCAACCAAATGTTTTTAATTTCAGAATAACAAAAACAGGAAAGGGAATCATGCTTTGAAAGGCAAAAAAACATACGGTACATTTTAATTCCCTGCTGGAGTTGTGTAAATGTTCTTTCGGCCCTGACCCTTCAGTGCCTCTCTCTGTACCTGAGCATGTATGTGTTCCCGGTCCATGGCAGTCCTGGGGTTCACTCTGAATGTCTTCACTTTTCACCTGAATAAGACAGGCTGGAAATGAGATTGCTCATCCCGGGGCAAGATCTGTTTATATTCCTCTCTTTGGCTGTCCTCCTGTTCCAGGCCAATTTTGGACAATGCATGACAACATTACTAAGCAATTAGGTAATGTTTCATGATGTTCTTTTTTATTCTCCCAGTCAGTTTCATGCTTTGTGATTTCCTAACTCCCAGTCTCAGATGTGAATTCTGACTATGCTCTGAAGCAGAGGTACCTGCTGCTACTAGAAAGCACACCTTCATGTTTAGAAAAGGGAAGTGGTTCCTAGTGGCCTTATTCGTAGTATTTTCTTTAGAGACAGCCTGGTAGAGTGGAGAGAAGCGTGGCTTTGGTGGAACCTAACTGTATATTGGGGAACCCAACTAAATTCAAAGTCTGTATTTTTTGCCTGTGAAATGGGTATGATGGCAGTACCCACCTTGAGGGTTGTTGTGAGGTATGGCAGGGTTCATTCATTCATTCATTCATTCATTTACTTACTCAAAAAGTATTTGTTCAAAGTGATCAGTGGGTATTTCCTCTAAAACATTTGACACACTGCATGCTCATGGTGAGTTCTCAGCCATGTGTGCTACTTAACTTCTGAGCAAGGGGCAGAGAGAGAGAAGCAGGGCTCACCCAAAGCAGGGCTTGAGCTCACTGGATGCAAGGCTCGAGCTCATGAACTGTGAGACCATGACCTGAGCTGAAGTCAGATGCTTACCTGACTGAGCCACCCAGGCACCCTCCTTATATTTTAGAGGAGAACTAAATAACATACATCAGGCTTCTAGCACAGTGCCTGCCATAAAAAGGGAATTGATCTTCCTTCCACAAGAAACTTTTCAAAAGTTATAGGAGCAATTAACTTCTCCAAACAAAGTGAAAACAAAATGTCCGCTGAAGGAATTGTAAGGCACTTGATGGGGTAAATGTAAAGAAGAGTCCCATTAGACACGGGTGGCGTGTGTGCGCATGTAGGGGGTGGGGCACAGGCAGAGTGCACCCTCCAAATGACAGAATGGTCCAAAGGGCCACAAAGGGCAGTACTGTGGACAAGAACGGAAATACTAGGAGTGTCAACATTGCTATGCCCAGGTCTGGCTTTTTCTTTAGGTCCCTTATGGACCACGCATAATCACATTTTGGAAGAACCTCCAAAACAAAAGAATAGATGGAGGAAATGTTTGGTTACACTGTTTCAAATGACCTCAGCACTTCCATGTTGGTCACAGCCAGTTTATTCTCAGAGAAGACATGTTTTAATCCCGGCGGGAATGTGGACCACATCTCTGACCAGCCTCTCCCCTATACCATAAGTTCTGCTGCAAATGTGTGTTGGGCAGTGGAGGGGAGTGAGGGAGGGAAGTGCTCAGACTCTACCTCACTCTTCATCCTTCATGAAGATGTGGCTGAAACATGGTGGTGGTATTTGGAGACCCCCTTGAACACTCCCATTTAGAGTAGCTACACCAAAGCCTTAGAAAGGCCTGGGGACTCCCTGTATCCCAGAAATAGAGGGTGAGGAATTCGCTCATTGCTGGGAAGGAACCAGTTTGCCAAGCCTTGCTCTTTTACAAATGTGTGGATAGATTTCTAGCCTTGTAAGTCCTGAGGCATAATCAATAGGAGTTGTACTGACAGCTCCTAGATTTAATGTGGAAAGGTGTAAACAAATCATTCCATATTGGTACAAAAAAGACAGGTGGCGGTTGTGATGATAGTATTCTGGAAAGACGGTATTTTCTCAGCTGTCCAACAACATGAAAGACTAGGGCAGATGAGGCCAAGCTCTGTTGTTTAGGCCAGTGTTACAACTCCCGCCAGTCAAAACGACATGCTGCTTTAAAAGACTAGAAGAAGCTGTGCCTAAGAAACTAAGTTTTAATAACTAATTGGATCCTTCTTTACCTCATTTTAGTTGAGGTTAGTTTTTTTTTTTAACCCTTCCTTCCTCTAAGGAGTTTTCTGTGAATCAGAGTAAGAGCTAGAATATTCCAAACTGTGAGGCTGAGTTTTTCACAAATGGCTACAAAGCGTGGTGAAAGCTCTGTCTGGTTCCTTTGCATGCAGCATTGTGACTGGGCGCTCCAGCAGTTTCGGGTAATCACTGTGGGTCACAGAAAAATATACTGGGGGAGATCCTTTAAGCTTTGAATTGAAAATACGTGTCCTCAGCCAATATCCCACCACCAGAGAGGCCAAGAGAACTTAGAGCCTGTGAATCTTCGATGGTTTTATAGTGGGAAAGGATTAATATTTCGTCACGTTTGGGGCACACAGAATGGGAAACAAATGGAGAATTTAGGAAAAAATGCTGCATGTATGCAGGAGAAAATAATTGGGCATGGAAATTAAAGTGATTTTTATACGGCATGAAAATGGCCTAATCTTCATGCTGGAAGGGCTTTGCAGTCTTGTTGGGGCAATTGTTGAAAATGCGGTGCCTTCGCTCTGGGATCTCCACCCAACCTTCAGCTCCTTCACTGTCTGATAAGAGCCCTGCTGTAGGAGCCGAGGAAGCGGAAACCGACATCCGTGTCCTGGTCCTTCAGTCCTTTCTTGGAGGGATTTCTGTCATTCAGTTCTAATTTTGTAACTCATTACCAAGTGAAAATCAGCTTAATTATATTGCTGGATAAAGTATTGGTGCTTAGAGGACAGTAACCCAAATTAATTAATTAATTTTTAGCACATAAACTCCAAGCATCTTCAGTTCATAAAATTGACAAACGAATACAATTACAGGATTGCTGAATTGGTCATAAAGTATGAGTGAAATATCAGCACTGGTTGTTTCACCGTATGGAATTCAATGGTTTACAAAGATGAGATGGTCTCCACAGTGAAGGAACTAGGTTGTGCCTTCTTTCATTTAAATCTAGAGTACAGAAAACAGAAGCATGGACATATTTTTGCAGCATAACATGCACATTTGTATACTTTACATATCATTTTAAGTAAAAATAAGGGAAAGTTTGGTATGTAATATATATATAATTTAAACATTTAACTAACTCTAGTAACATAGTAGGTCTACTCAGTATGTAGCTACTTAGCGATCATTGGATTATTTTTATCAACCTAAGCAACCCAAATGGTACGATCAAACAACATGAATAGATTTCTCTTAATCTGCTGTTAAAGATTTTCACATCAGTGTTCTTAGCCCAAGGAAAGTAAGGATCAAAAGAATAAATAGTCCCTTTTTATACAATGTAGAATCTGTTCATTCCAGACATTGAATTTGTACTTAGAGCACTGTTTAGTTTTAGACTCACGGGTGGGTGAAATTTTGCTGTTATCTTCAGGCTCCTAACAGTATTGGCTTTGGGAAAGAAAGTGAAAGATCCATGATAATGACCAAATCAGTGAGAGATGACATCCCTTCAACCCAAGAGAATCTGTTCAAGTGGGCTTTGGACAATGGCTATAGTCCAGTAACATCGTATACGGTGGCTCCTGTGGCTAACAGATTCCATCTTCGGCTTGAAAACAATGGTAAGTATGATTTTTTTTTTTTCTGTAGTAAAAATATCCCTCAAATGAAGCTTTCCAATGAGGAACTCTCATTTCAGCTTGTATACTGTTTTTCTGTTGTAAATTTTGATGATTCATTTGACTACATTTTACTATCAAGCTCAAGGTTATCTAGAATTGCGATTATTTGAAGGCAACGACCTTTGGTACTTTGGTACAGATCTTTCTGTACCAAAGTTTTTTGGTACAGTTGATTGCACGTTGGAGAACTTTGTGTAGATCACAAAATTCACTGTGATTACGTTAAGAACAAATTAGCCTGTCTTCTCTCAGAAGTGCCTACTAATCACTGACAGCTGAGATGCAGAGCGGCTGGGACCATGGGGGGAAGTCCTGGTTCGGACTGCATCTTATAGGACAGTAGTCCCGAGGTGCTTGCTTCTCCTCACCCAGGGGGAACGCAGGAGTGATCGCCCCAGCTGGATGGAGCAGAAAGTGGAATTTTAGCAATTCTTGACTTTAACAAGTTTAACAAGTTCTTGAGGTTTTGCAGAGCCTCTAGGTAGCGAGACTCAAATCCAGAGTTTGCTGACCCCCAGACCCGTTCCTCACCCCCTGGTACTGCTAGCAAGTGCAGTGCTGATAGATCGAAGGTTAGGAGTATGGGCCATTTGTTCAGTGTTTGAGGGCAAGTTGCTTAATTTCTGGGCCTCAGGTGGTTCCTCCTCAGCAAGTATGGGAGAATAGGCCCTACATCAAAGGGTCGTTGTGAAGGTTTTTGTCAACGTACAAATTAAAAACCCTCCAAAGCTCTGGCTTCTTTTGGACCCATACAGCTGTGCCATCTTTTTCTAAAAGATAGTATCGAAGGAGAGTTAATGTCCCCGGTCATCTTTACTTCCTGCTCCCAGTGAGATGGATTGACCTCAAGCATTGACTTTGAGACTGGATATATACAATACTGGGGAAATTTCTCTTCCTTAAAATTGTTGGAAATAGTACAGAATACTGAGTATTGATTATATGGAAATAGGTCTCTCCCTTAGAAGGAGTAAGTGTGCCTAAGCAGCTTTTCCTTTTCTCCTTCAGGACTAGGTTCTAAAAGGCCAGGGTGCTCAGATATCTGTTAGAATTTAGCAGGTAAAAAGGAGGTAGCAAATATTGTTTCAAGAAATCCTTAAAGAATTTATTCTAAAGAATATCTAGATTCAAGGGAAATATTTCAATGGTACTTGAAAAATACTATTGTCTCAATAACTTTTTCATATCATGGATTTTTTTTTTAAAGTTTATTTATTTATTTTGAGAGAGAGAGAGAGTGCAAGCTGGGGAGGGGCAGAGAGAGAGAGAGGGAGAGAGAGAATCCCGAGAGAGAGAGAGAATCCATACTGTTAACACAGAGCCTGACTTGGGGCTTGAACTCACAAACCATGAGATCATGACCTGAGCTGAAATCAAGAGTTGGACTCTTAACCGACTGAACCACCCAGGCGCCCCTCAAATCATAGATTTTTATAGCTCATAGGGCCTCCGAAATTATCCAGCCCAACGGTTCTCAACCTTGGCTGTACGTTGGAATCATACAGGGAGTTTTAAGACATATTAATGATTAGGTACCACTCCAGAAAATCTGATTTTAACTGACCTGGGGCACAGCCTGGGTATAGGGATTTTTTTTCAATCTCCCCAAATGAGTTTAATGTAGAGGACTAATGATCTAATCCAACCTCTTATTTTAAAAATTAGGAAACCAAGACACAGAGAAGTGAGCCACTGGCCCAAAGCCATTCCGTCAGTTAGAAAGAACACCAGAACTGGAATTCAGATTTCCAGACTCCTCGTCTCCTTTATACTTTGCTTAATAAGAGTAATTTTACACGCGCCCGTTCTGTGCCGTTCCTCTTGTTCTTGCCTCTACTGATGATGACCGTGGCCTGGCATCAGACACTGATGATGTTTTGCCTTCTGTCACCACCAGAGGAAATGAGAGATGAGGAAGTCCATACCATTCCTCCTGAACTACGGATCCTGCTGGACCCTGGCAGTCTGCCCGCCCTGGAGAACCCACCCGTCCGGGGAGGGGGAGGCCGAACTGGAGGTTTCCCCTTTCCTTTCCCCGATATCTCCAGGAGAGGCCAGGCGGAAAGGGGCGACGATGGGATCCCCCAGCCAAGGGACCCTATCGTCCCCAGCCTACGGCTGTTTCCTGGTCCCGAAAAGCCCAAGGAGATGCAAGAGAAAGTGGATGTTTCCCTGTCGGTCAAATGTGACAATGAAAAGATGGTCGTATCTGTAGAAAAAGAGTCTTTTCAGGTCAGTGCAATTTCTTAAAGGAGAGAAGAGAAAGCCACCTCCCTCCCCATCTTGCCCCAGAATGTGTTAGTTATTTCCTCCTAGCTCTTTCACTTTTGAACTCCGGGGACCTAATACTGTTTTCTCAGTTGGATGGGCTCACTTCCCCTTGGCTGGGATTCTCACCCGGGTCCTGTTATTCTCAGTTAAAGGGGGTTCCAGATCCTTGTGTGTCAATATTTTGCTATTGAATTTCCAAGGCCAACAAACACAATCCTCGGTAGCCTGGGAAGAGGTAAGGGGGGGAGAGTGAATCCAGGCCTCCAGCAACCAATACTGTATGGGAAGACCAGGAAAAACGTGTCCCTGTGTGCTGCAGAACTGCCTGTGGGCCCCCCTCCCCCACCCAACCTTATGTCTTTGGTGGTGGTTGTTTCAGGCCAACAACTATTCAGGGATGGAGCTCACTCTGTTGGATCCTACCTGCAAGGCCAAGATGAATGGAACCCACTTCATTTTGGAGTCTCCCCTGAATGGCTGTGGTACTTGGCACCGGCGGTCAGCCCCAGATGGCGTGATTTACTATAACTCTGTAAGTGCTCCCCAAAACAAAGTTTGGCCCTTTGCCAGATCCTTGCTGAGTGTTACCTTAAAATAAGCCTTAAAATTTCTATGAAAATGAGCAGAGGCATATACCCTAGACCTAAACAAAGCCAAGGGTCAGCTCTCAACAAATTGGATGTCCATTGACCCTGAGTCTACACAGCTGAGCTAGCCAGCTTCCTAGTCTCTGTGGCCTCATTTGAGTCTTGTCCAGACATGGGAGGACTTCTCCCTTCCTCATGAACAAAAGAACCAAGAGAAATCCAAAAATGGCCCTCAAGAAATTATTAAGTCTCTCTCCAACTCAAAAAAATCCCTTACTTTTGAAGTTTCCCACAGGAAGATTCCACAGATTCCCCTAATGATAATCCACTGCAGTAGCTAACCACTTTTCAGAAGTCATCTTGTCAGCTCATTCATCTGAACCTCTTCTTTTTTTTCAGATGAAGCCTATTCTTGCAGAAATAGACACTAGGTAGTGAATATTAGAAGAATTTGAAATGTGAAATTTCAAAAGAACTTTATAGTGTTAATTTTGCAGTTCAGGTTATCCTTTTGATGATAAAAATAGGGCTCAAAAAGCCCCGTGTCCCGCTTTGACATGATGTGTGTGTCTCTGATCCCGGCATCGACTCCAGCTTTGGCACGGGGCAGGGAGGGCGTGACTCTCATTCACGTTCATCCCACTGCCCTTTGGTAGATACACTTGACCCATCCAGAGGAAAGACTGGGGCTCAGGTGCTCTGTCAGTGTGGCTCAGGTGGGGACTGACTCTATGGGCCCAAGTTTATTCTTCCTCAGACTTAAGAGTGTTTGAGCTGGAAAGAACCTTAAGATGATCTCAGTCAACTTCCTCATTTCACAGGTGAGGGAATTGAACTCCTGAGAGTTAAGAGACTTGCTTAGATTTGAAGAACTAGTTAACGCCAGAGCCAGGACTGATTCCAGCTTCCTGGCCTCTCATCCACTAATCTTTCCCCAACACCAGGCTGGCCCAGCTAATCTCCCTTTGTTACTAGAATAATTTATTAACCTTTGACCTCTACAATGAACACACTAGTGCCAATTCTAACACTAATTTTTGTATATTAACCAGTTTTTCCAGATACAATGAATAGCATATAGTGCAGATATACTCGATTTTGGAATTTTAAACTTACATCTAAATTAACATCAATAAGAGGCTCTGGTAATCTGTTAAGTAAAAATAATATCATTTGCCTCAGAAAACAAAGGTACATCCTAAACCTTTAAAAATCTCTTTCTTCTCTTGTGCGTGCCTGTGTGTGTGTGTGTCTATGTGTGTCTGTGTGTGTATAGATGTGTATATTATGATAATACCTAGAGTAAGAAATGTCCTAGGTATTTGCTTCTGGGATGTCAGTACTTGTGAGGAATTGGTAAATGGAACATTCTCTTCCTGTGCTGCTCCTTTCAGTGAATATTTTAGCTTTGTTCCAGTGATAACTATTTGTAGCAATCTCCAGACTACTATATACTTTTGTTTTGCAACATATTCAGAAATTAAGCACGTGAAGCAAAATCAGACCAAAAACTATGACTATTCTATGTCTGCAAAGAAATTAGGATTTTATTTATGGAGTCAGAGTCCTCAGGTGAATTTTTCATGTTTTCTAGAACTAACCTAGGAATCATTTCAGCTGACATTAAGATAGACTGTCATAGAATAAGACAGGATTCTTTCCTTCATCTGTACATCATACAGAAAGATACGGGGGAGAAAATGAGGAAAAGATAGAGGAGTTCAGAGATAAGATGAGGCTGGCTTACTAGTAAACACTAGGTACTTCATTTCCAACTCGAACTTTATAGAAATCTCAATGGATACAAATTAGCCAGCCCTTAATATTTCTTAGAATTTTTGATACAAAGAGAAGCCCCCCAAGTAGAAAGCCCTCTCTCCTACAGGCCGGCCTGCTGACAACCCCATTCACCCCTATTCCAGGGCCTAGTATTTTCCCACTGTTTGAAACAAGTTTTATTCTTTCCCAAGGAAAGATGAATATTTTAGTTTGAGTTTTAATTTGAATGTACATTGGGTTTCTCTTTATTTTTAATCTCTTTGAAGATAATCCTAAAAATCTTGGAGTTTTCTTTTCTTTTTCTTTTTCTTTTTTTTTTTTTAGTGGGCGTGCAAGTGAGCGAAGTCAAAAATTGAGAATCCTATGAGGGGCAGAGAGAGTGAGAGAGAAGTGAGGCTCACCTGGGCTTCTTGTTTTTACCTGAAATGGGGCTCACGCCCACCCCATGTGAGACTCGAACTCACCAACTGTGAGATCAGGACCTGAGCCGAAGTCAGATGCTTAATGACTGGGCCACTCAGGAGCCCTGTTTCGTTTTGTTTTTAAGTCAGAGTTTCAGTATGCATCTGAATTATTACATTGGCGTTTCTGTGAGACAGAACCAGATCATAGGATTTGCTGTTTTAATGACATCGCCTGTGCTTTCTTTGCCTCTTAGATTGTGATGCAGGTTCCCTCCCCGGGGGATAGTAGCGGCTGGCTAGATGGTTATGAAGATTTGGAGTCAGGTGATCATGGATTTCCGGGAGATGTGGATGAAGGAGACTCGTCCTTCTTTAGCCGACCTGAAATTGTGGTGGTACGTGTTTGTCTGTAGTAGGTGGTTTGTGAGAATGTCGTCCTTTTGGCTGGCTTTAGTTAGGGGCTGTTGGGGGCAGGGGGGAGGGGTGGGATTGGATGTTAAAGGCCAGAGGTTATAAAGTTCTAGGGTCTTCATCCTTCATTTGACTATGATTTATCTCTGTTTTGATTGTTTGTTTTCGTTAGTTTAATTGCAGCCTGAGGCGAGTGAGGACTCGCAGTAGCTTCCAGGACCCGCTCCACGGGAACATCACCTTCAACATGGAGCTCTATAACACGGACCTCTTCCTCGTGCCCTCCCAGGGGGTCTTCTCCGTGGCAGAGAACGGACACATTTATGTCGAGGTATGAAACCCGAGCATTAATTAGCCTTGGGCTTTTAGGCGAGGGCTGAGTTGTAGTAGCTCCTGGGGCAGACCGCGTCGTGTTCTTCCCCACGCCCCTTAACCAGGGCGAGGGCTTGGCTCGGAAAACGCATCCAGGTGGATTTCTTTCTTTTTTTTTTTTTTTAATGTTTGTTTCTTTTTGAGAGAGAGACAGAGCATGAGCAGGGGAGGAGCAGAGAGAGAGGGAGACACAGAACCCAGGCTCTAGGCTCTGAGCTGTCAGCACAGAGTCCGACGTGGGGCCTGAACTCATGAGCCCTAAGATCAGGACCTGAGCCCAAGTCGGATGCTCAGCCGACTGAGCCACCTTGGCGCCCCGCATCCAGGTGGATTTCTGACCAAAGCAAGACATTTCAGATTTGCTACATGGAGAGAGTGTTTTACAGACGAATGTTTTTTTGTTTTCTTGTTTCTGTTTTTTTTAATCCTCAGTGTGAATTCTACTATTCAAGCCCTGTTCTTGCTTTGTCCTTAGAAGTTTTGGAACAGGAGTTCAATAGTTGCAGTGTCCGAGTGAACCAGGAAGATTGCACATCACCTCACATATTATCTTTTAAATTGAACACACTTGAAGGAAATGCTGCATGCTATTTTCTCATGAAAATTGGGGATTTTTAGATCATTATCTAAATGTATCTGTAAACGTATGAAACTGTTTTGTATGTATAATGGTAATGAGTATGCGTAGCATATATCTATGTAATAACTATGAAAATAGTAGGTAGTGGTGGGAATAATGAAATAATAACAGCTAACATTCATTGCAGATTTATCTTACGCCAAACTCAGGTTATAAGTGTTACAGTAATTTACTCTTCAGAGCAGTCCGATGAGACAAGACTACTGATATCCACATCTTAGGGGTGAGGAAATTGAGGCACAAACTTGTCTAAGATCACAAAGTTAGTAACTAGTGGAGTCCAGAGTAGGGTCCTGAGCAGGCTGTCTGGCTCCAGAGCCCATAATGTTACCTACTAGACGCTGCTGTCATTTATCCTCAAAGTGCCACTTAACGGGGAAGAAAATGCAAATATCCAGGTTCATGGATTAGATTCTAGAAAAAGATAAGTATCTCTGTGGCCCCAGAACATCTGCTACTCTCACGGGAGCTCCATCCTCCGATGCGCTAGTTTTGGTGCTCAGCTGCAGGCTGGTGTTCTGCTTCCCCGTGCGGGCAGTGAGAAGCTCACAGGGTGGAAACGGGGTACTTCCATATGTTGAAAGTGACGTCAGACTGCTTATTTCTGTTTCAGAAAGACAAATAACTCTCCCCTTCGTCATTCTGGGCTGGAGCCCGCTGGCTCTGGACATTTTCCTGGATCTCTCCTCTTTTTTGATTCCCTCTTCTGAGAGGTCTTCTCTTTTTTGGGGTTTACCTTTTTTCTCCACTGGGAAAAATAGACGCTTTCTACATGCTGTTCCTAATTATGGATCTCTTCTTATCCAGGATCATTATTTTCTTCTTGCGTTTCTGGCTGCACAGTCCACACGTGTGGTTGGTCAGCGACTCTCTGCTGTGCCCTGGATTTTAGGGGCCCTGCTTAACTGCACTTTGTTCTTTTCCAAGTATGTGCCTGCTCTGCTGATTTATGGCTTTGCTGCTTTATGCTAACCAGTGGCCAGTCTTCCTCCTGTACCCTACCCTGGGTATTTTGGGTTTTCTCCCCAGTGCATCCAATGCTGGCTTACTTGAATTGCTTTTTTTTTTTACTTTCACATTTATATATTTTCATATATCAACTATATTTTTCTTCGTCTTTTTAAAAAAATTCTTTTAAGTTTATTTATTTATGAGAGAGAGAGATACAGCACGAGTAGGGGAGGGACAGAGAGAATCTGAAGCAGGCTCCAAGCTCTGAGCTGTCAGCACAGAGCCCGACACGGGGCTCAAACTCACAAACCGTGAGATCATGCCCTGAGCCAAAGTTGGACGCTCAACTGACTGAGCCACCCAGGTGTTCCTTCTTCTTCTTCTTCTTCTTCTTCTCCTTCTTCTTCTCCTTCTTTCTTCTTTCTTCTTTCTTCTTTAATTCGAGTCAGTTCACATACAGCGTAGTCAAGCCTTCAGGAGTAGAACCCAGTGATTCATCTCTTACATGTGACACCCAGTGCTCATCCGAACAAGTGCCCTCCTTAATGCCCATCCCCCATTTAACCCATCCCCCCCCCACCTCCGCTCCTGCAAGCCTCAAATTTGGTCTCTGTATTTTAGAGTCTCTTGTGGTTTGCCTCCCTCTCTGTTTTTATCCTGTTTTTCCTTCCCTTCCCCTGTGTCCATCTGTTAAGTTTCTCAAATTCCTCATATGAGTTGAAGTCATATGGTCTCTATCTTTCTCTGACTGACTTATTTTGCTTAGCATAATACACTCTAGTCCCATCCACATTGTTGCAAATTGCAAGATTTCAGTCTTTTTCACCTCTGAGTAGTATTCTAGTGTGTGTGTGTGTGTGTGTGTGTGTGTGTGTGTGTGTGTGTGTAACCACATCTTCCTTATCTATTCATCAGTCGATGGACATTTGGGCTCTTTGCATAATTTGACTATTGTCGATAGCAGTGCTGTAAACATTGGGGTGTGTGTGCCCCTTCAGGTCAGTAAATGACAGCTTTCTGTTAGTTCCTTTTTCTTGGGGGCATTAAAAAGAACTGTTTATAACCTCAGAATTTTACGTCTAGAATAGTTCTACTAATTATAGCTGGCATTTATTGACCAGCTGGGAACTGTGTTGTTTGTGTGTAACTGTGACTTTACAGACGCTCACAGTAACTGTTTCTAGTAGGTATTGGTGCCCTTATTCTGTGTGGGAGGAAACCGAGACTCAGAGTTCACAGGGCACAAGCCACAGAGCACACAATTTCCTGAGGCTTGTCTGCTTGTCTCCCTCCAAGGCCTGCAGTCCTTCTACTACTCACTTCCAGGCCATTTAGAGTAAAAGACTTGTTGACCGTAGTTTTTCCTCCAGAGCAACCTTTTGGAATACCTTAGACTTTGTGCCACTACCTACTTTCTTTGAGATTAGAGAAAAGATTTGCATTCCTTCTTCTGTCTACATTTTTGCTTGTGGGTGCTGAGATCTTGTTAAAGGGCACTTTTTAGTAATAGGAGATATGTAATTTGCCATCTTTCCAAGATATCTTACTTTTTAGAAATATTACCAAAACAATGATGTGTGAATGTTTACAGACTACCAAACACTGTTTCCTAGAAAGACTTCTGACTAGGTGATCTCCCAAGGCCACATCTTGGATTTGGTTGAGTTGACCCTGTGGCTACCGTGAAGTAGTTAAGAGAAAATGGACTTGAGGTTGGAAGACCCGGGTTGAAGGCTTGGTTTTATCCAGTGCTTGCAAAGTGGGATTTTGAACGAGTCATCCATGCTAGATGCTGTTTTTCCTCCATTTATAAAATGGAGATGAAATATTTATCTCAGAAGATTGTTCAGAGGGATTGAGCTTTAAGGCCCAACAAAGTGACATGATCACAATCATCTTCATTGTTGAGCATCTTGTAGTTAACCACGTAGGGATCTTTCAAAATAGTGCTGTGCCCTGTGTGCCGTCGGGGATTTCCCGTGGGTTCTCAGAATGGAAAGTGTGTTTATATCTCCACGCCTTTTGAAAGGATTCTGGGGCTATTGGCTTATGGTTAAGGACTAACTTTATTTCTAAAGTGTTTAAGTTTATTTTGACCCTAAGTTCGGTCAAGGAATGAGGCACGAGGGGAAAGGCAGTTCACACAGTATCCATGTGTCACCAAATGGAGGATCCACTCTGGTCCAGGGATTTTAGCTGAGTTCAGGATAGTTGAGGTTTGAATTCTGTTTACACTTGGCCAAACACCACTTCCTGTTTCTAAAGAAAAGAACCTTAACAAGGTTTGGACGTAGCCCATACAAATGTTTTGTAAGAGGGAAGTATAATGAGTTGGAAACGTTTCCAGATTAGATTTCCCTTAAATTACCCTTGGGCTTAAAGAGCGAAGGGAGAGTACTTGGCAAGGCCTGTTTTGGACCTGTGAGCAGCAAGGACGCTTTGCCAGGCTCGTGATCGCCACCAGATTGCACAGTTCCTGACACCAAGCCGGGCCAGCTCTGCCTGCTCACTATGAAGCAGGACTTTAGATGAATCTGTAGCTTTACCACAGCGTTTTAGGCTCATTCTGACTTGTTGCAGTTTAGAAGTTCAGTCCTCTCTGCCCAGGTTAAATAGATTTTGCCTCTGTACTTTATTTTTTGAGTAATTTGAAAAAATAGCTTATGCTGCAGGTGGTGCACTATTAAGACATGATACAGTATTATGACATCGGGGGCTTTTCCTGTTAGTATTTGTTTATTTCGGAAAATCCATTTTAGGTGCATGCTGTGCTTAATTTTTATCTCCCAGGGACTTAGGGGAGGCCGATGAGATTTATTCACCTTGTGTTGGAATCTTCCAGACCGGCATTACAACCAAATAATTCACCGTAATCATCCATATAAAGTTTAAATGGAAGACATCTTTTCTCAATGAGTATATATTATTTTTGTAATTAGAAAGAAGACTATATAAGTACGCCATGAAAATGAAGCAGGATCCCTCATCAGAAGTGCTATGTTGACATGTTACCCTCGTGTAATAGAGTAAAAGAGAGATGCCAACTTGCTTCTGATTGGTCTTTCTGATCTTTTGTAGGTGTCTGTTACTAAGGCTGACCAAGAATTGGGCTTTGCCATCCAAACGTGCTTTATCTCTCCATATTCAAACCCGGATAGAATGTCCGACTACACCATCATTGAAAACATTTGTCCTAAAGATGAATCTGTGAAATTCTACAATCCCAAGAGGGTGCACTTTCCTATCCCACAAGCTGAGATGGATAAGAAGCGATTCAGCTTTGTGTTTAAGCCCATTTTCAACACCTCACTGCTCTTTCTACAGTGTGAGCTCACACTGTGTACCAAGAAGGAAAAGGACCCCCAGAAGTTACCTAAGGTTAGTAGGCCTTCATCCATGTGTATGTTGTTTTGGCATTTTTAGGTGAGGCAGTGACCTACCGGAGAAGTTTAATCACGACTCATTGCAGGTTGAGGGTTTTGGTTTGGGAACTGCCCAACTGAAGTAATAAAATCCGTGTTAGCAGGGAACCGTGAGTTTTATGGAGTCTTAGAGAATAAATCCTGACAGTATGACTTTTTTTTTCCATGCATGCTACTTAGTAGTATCTTACAAATGATAAATCAAGACTGTTTTCCATTGAGGGAGAGGTCTGGCTTTATCTTTGCTGTTCAGATAGCGTGCGGTGCCAAAAGTACAGAGCCGAAAGGACACGTTCAGTGTGAGGATTAATTTTTCCAGGTCCCGCTGAGACTTGTATTGCAATTGTTTTTTGACCTTCTCTGTGTGAATTATAAGGTTGACTTGTCTCAGGAGGACTTCTAAGGGAAACTAACAAATATTTTAATTTTTCTCAGCTTCATATTGGTTCATCATGTTTGCCTTATGTCACTCCCCGTATTGAACCAGTACATTCTGTTGCCACAACAGACATCAGAACACTTGGACCTCGTTAGAATGGCTGCGTAGGGGGGGATCTGCAAGATTAATTACGAACCCTCATTACTTGGACCTTGTGCAAGAAAGGTGTCTTCTGCCACAGTTTCGTTTCTGTGATCTGCCAGACTTACGAAATGTATAATTCCTTACGTGCATTTCGTCTGTAGATATCTCCCACAGTGTCAGCCGACCTATAAAACTTTTATAGTCACGTATAAATCAATGTCTAAAACTAATAATTGAGTGATATCATGAATAGTGTATGTGTGGAATTCTCTCTTAATACGTAGTTTGTAAGAGATAGATATAAAGGGAGGAGGAACAATTAAGTTGTTGTTATTGGACAAATTACCCCTGATCTGAATGCTTTACCGCGTTACCTTCCCCTGGGCATCCATTTCTCTGATAACACCAGAGGACGTTTTCTAATACGTATGAAAATGTAGCAAATCTGGTCATGATCGTTTGGGAGCATGAATATATAAGAAGATTTAGACTATGTTCTTTAGGTGGCTTTTGGAAACATCAATGCCTCAGCCTTGTGGGCATTCACCTTCCAGTGGCCATCCGTGGACTTGTGGTAGAGAGGCTTGGGGAAACTTAATGTCGGCTGTGACACACAGCTGGTCCCTGCGGCCTGCGGAGGACCTTTAGGAGTTAGGGATCTAGGAGGGGAAGTCTGGCAGTTACCAGGGGTCTTTACTGATGGCTTTGGTTGTTACCTCTCTCTGACCCTGGCCTGGTATAGTCCATAGCATATTCTGTGAAAATCAGTCTAAGGAGAACTCTAAGGCCCAGCGGATGACGTAGGATGTGACCCTACACCTAAAGTCTCTATTTACACCCAAGGCAAGAGAAAGTAGAAAAAGCATGAGGCCCGAAAAGGAAGGCCCGCTGCTTACTAAGAAGACTTTCAGCAAGTCCCCTGAGCTCTCAGAACCTGCATGGCCGCATCGATAATTGAAATAATAGTAGCTGGCTTCCCTCTGGAATAGAGGAGCAAATGAGATAGTAACAACAGTCCACCATTGACAGTGCAGCGGCTTCAGATGAACCCTTACTACTGTCTTCATGTTTACTGCTTGTAATTAATATTTCCACAGTTCTAGTGACTTCTCAGTGCTTTCTATGATGATAGAGCCAAAGAATCTCCCTAGGAGGAGGTCTCAAAGATCATTGAGTCCACCCCTGCCCTTAGCTGATGAAACTAAGGCCAGAGTTAAGTGTCTTGCCCAGGGTCAAGCCGTGAGTTGGACGTGGAATCGTAGACACTTACTTAACTGAAGAACTAATAGCAAAGTAAGAAGACTTTTCCTAACATGCAGATCTTTTCAATAATGAGGGCTTTCCACAGAAAATCTATTGTTTCCCTCTATAAGAGGGCTGTTTTAAAGGCTTTTCTCTGGGTTTGCGGGGAAAGGGAAGGAGTTATTTTCTTATAATATGCTGCTCAGAGTAGCAATGACCATAAAACCAAAAGCCTTTGCTTTTTTTGTGATTGGAAGATCTGGAAGTTCATTAGCTTTTGGGGATGGCTCGCTATAGACTCCTTAAAGGGTACCAACCCTTCTTACACCAAAAGCAAGTAGATGCCACGTACATCGGAGTTTTACCTATTGATAAGCGTAGAGAAGGAACTAAAGTTATTTTAAAGAAACAGGTATTGAGATGTGATTACACTTTTTAAAAACAGATATACTGGGCTCAGGCATGCTAATCTACATTTGGGGCCTTCAAATACTGGAAGCAGCTGATCTCATGGTCCTCACACCTGGGTACAAGTCCCCAGGACTCCAGTGTGGAACACTATAGCAGGTGACCATGGTCACCTATGCCGTTTTGAATGAGCCTATACCAGGATTTAAAAACTCAAACAAACTCGACAACATGCTTCTCCTTTTGGACGGCACATGTAAAATCCGTCACTTTCCTAATGCGGTGCATGGCGTTTCCCACAATCACAAATCACAACTATGAACCATTTACGTGAAGCCAGCTTGGTGAAGGGCCAACATTCGTCATATGGTTTTTTTTTTTTTTTTTTTCAGACTAAATAACACTGAAACCGCTAGTTGTTTTGTGGGAAGATGGGGGGAAAGGCAATGTTTATGAGCCATCCAGTGATATTTGAATCTTCAAGTGCAGCTGGGAATATCCTGGGTCTGCCACTCTATCTCCCAGATTATTTATGGTTCTTTGGAAAACGCCCAAATCTCCTGTTTTTCTGTGGTAAACAGCTGTGAGCTGTCTGATAAGGGGCACAGGCCAACTGTGCAGGCTGAGCTGGCGCAGGCTCTTCGGGGTGACCCCTGACCCTGCTCTGCTCTCTCTGCCTCTCTCTGCAGTGTGTGCCTCCAGATGAAGCCTGCACCTCGCTGGATGCCTCAATGATCTGGGCCATGATGCAGACTAAGAAGACCTTCACCAAGCCCCTCGCTGTGGTCCACCAGCAAGAAGAAGTTAAAGGTGCGTTTTGGAAGGCTCACTCGGAGCCCAGGAGTTGTTCATTTTAAGAAGCTCCAATACTTCGCCCCTAGGATGAACCTGCATGGCTCAGTCGGTCAAGGGTCCAACTTCAGCTCAGGTTGCGATCTCACAGTTCGTGAGTTTGAGCCCTGCGTCGGGCTCTGTGCTGACAGCTCAGAGCCCGCTTTGAATTCTCTGCCCATCTCCTGCTCATGCTCTTTCTCTCAAAAATAAACATTGAAGAAAAAAGAAAAAAAGAGCTCCAATACTAAAAAAAATTCTGAAGAAGAAGCAGCAGCTCAAAGTACTGCAAATCAAAGTACAGTTGAATTCAAAAGATAAATTAAGGGCCAATTAGTAACTTTAGAACAGGGTTTTTGCCAAAAGAGCCTTTTCTTTGGTCAGGTCTGCTGTGTCATGTGGCTTCGTTATTAGCGATATGTTGCCAATGATTTTCTCTCTAATATTATATCAGAGTCAGTGTTGTCTCTCTTCCAATGTCACTCTCCCTTGCCATTCAAATATGTTCCCTCGAGGATGCAAGAAAGGCTCCAAGTTCCTTCTGGCATGCCAGGATTGAACAGCCCGCAGCCCGTCTTTCTGTGGTCTACTAGCAGTGATTGTGCTGAGTCCAAGCATCTCAGGGCCGTATCAAGATCACAGATGCTTTGGGGAGAGAGTTAAGTATAGGAACACCATTCATCTTAGGTCAGAACAGAAAGAAGGTTGAGAACCGCTGTCCAAATGCATTTTAATAATTCAGGTTTCAGAATGTTACACAGGCACATTTGTTGCTTGAAGCCAAGGGTGTCTCTTCCTGCGCACGTAGGAGCATTCAGCAATCTGCATCTTCTTGTAGGAGAAAAGGAAGGACGTGTCCTAAGAAATGTGGCCTCAGGTAGACAGGCAAGGCAAAGCCAGACATGTCGCAGGCCACGTCAGCCAGACCAGCGGAGAAACCCAGATGGGCTCCATGGAGAGGTTAGGAACGGACATGAGGTCCTCTGGACTGTGGAGAGCATCTGATGGGGACGGGCCTCACAGCCGAAGGGCATGGACAAACAAACACATCAGACGGCTGGCAACATCTGAGGGGGCGGAGCCACATACACACGGGCTGTCTGGGCAGCTACATTTGTCACTGTCTAGAAACAACCTATGACTATCTAGAAACATTGTCTAAGGGTGCCAAATGAAGAGAAGTCTGGGAGAGTGAAAATGGATTCTTACCTTCCGGGGTTAGCTATTTCAGGGCTAGGTCCCCATGCCACCTTCCCCACCTGAGGGACGGAGAGGAGCTTGCCACTGGAGCCTTGATAGAAGCCAACAAGCATCCTGTCTCCAATTGATAAGCATTGGCTGGGAGGCCTGCCAGGTGGCGCTGACACCTGATGTAGACTTGGGGACAGCCCTGGGACGGCATTTCCGATGTAAGCATCGCCGGGTTTGGCAAGACAAGGGGGCTAATAGGATAGGCACACAGGACTTCATAGAATAGAGACATGTGAATGTGTCTACTTTCTTCTTTGGTTGAGTGACCTCTGTGAAAACAACTGTTCTTACTAACATATCTGGTGGTGGCATTTGTCCTCTTCCTAGGACTCACTCTGGAAAGGCAGGAGAGTATAGTGAGGAGGGCACTGGCTTAGAGTCAGAAGCCTGGGGTGCAACTCTTAACTTTACCTGCTAACTGGCTATGGGACTTTGGAGATCTCTCCTGATGTCCTTGACTTTCATTTTCTTTATTTCTGGAAGAGGAAGAGTTTACAACAGATGACTTCCAGGGACCCTTTCAGATATAACACTCAGCTATACTGTTTGAAGAAGAAAACTAGTTTTTAATTCATTTCCCAGCCATTCTGAAGGTGGCGCGAAATGTACATATTAGATGTTTATTGGTTCCTCAGCAACGCTTTTTATTGTTGTTTTACTTTTATTGATTGCTTTTCAACCATTTGAAACAGTATAATGGCCAGAGTCTTTCTGTAAATGGGTTGCCCAAATAGTTGCCTGTTTTTTGGGTCCGGGGGAAAGAAGTAAATTAACTGTGTTGCAAAGTATATCACATTTGGGCAATATCTGGCTCATTTTGTACTTTTGTTAAAGTGGTTTAACGACAACAGCAGCTACTTGTATTCCATCTGTTACTCTTACCTTTTTTGAGAGAGGTTGTTCTGCTCGTAATTGAAGGCAGCAGCTTGCTTTTTTCTATGCCAGACAATAATTAGGCATTAATACGCAGCAGTATAACTTCCAGTAATTCATTCATGCTTCTTTTAAGTTTGGTGGTATTTTTCTAAGTAATTCCTCTTGTAAAGTAGGTAATTACTTTTGTTTAAACTTAGTGTAATTATCCTGAAAGTTCAGTGTATGTTTTTTTTTTCGACATGAAAGTTCAAGAGGAAAATTTTACCAAATATCAAAGCAGTTTAATGAGATTTGCTGATTGAGACTAGATTTTAGTGGAGAGCTTGTGGTGAAGAAAGTTTATTGCTTAGGTTTGTTAAACAAATGCAGGTCAGACTATCAGCCAGCTTCCCAGGGGCTGTGTGCAAATAGGCTTTCTATCTTTGCACTGAATGGAGTAAGTTTTCTGACTCTCTGAGTGTCTGTCTCCTCCCACCTTTTATGTTTATTTTCTTTTGATTCTGAAATCATTTCTCCATGATGCAGGCCATTGGAGTCTGTGCTTTCCCTCTGCTTCTCAATAAATTGGAATAATCCATCGAAATGGGGATGTGACCATTTGCCCAACAGCATTAGGTTATTTGAATAACTGGGTCACAAACAATCTTCCTGCCAGCTTCGTGTGTTACTTTTGTAAGCCACAGATCCTATAGTATCTCTGGAAGTATCTCTTATTGGAATGAATTTGGGGGTACAAATTGCCCAACCAGTGAGATGTTTGACTGTCTTTTTAGCCACAGGGGTACCCTTTGAAGGCCGTGCCAAAGTTCCAGGTCTCCCTGGTGTTTGGGTGCATCTTATTTCTCCACACTGGGTTTTCTGGGGCAGCAGCAGATCAAGGCTCTGGTTGTCAGCTTCTTGGCCAAGCAGAGGGCTGCTCTGTAGCTCCCAATGCTAATGGCCCAGTCACATTGCAGGTGGTGTTTCTTCCTCCTATGGGCACAGAGAACAGGCCATCAAGACTAAATAATCCTGAGTCCCTCCTCTGGGCAACTGTTTTTTGTTTTTGTTTTTTAATTTATTTATTTATTTTGAGAGAGAGAGAGAGAGCGCACCTGAGTGTGCACATGCATGAGGGAGGGGCAGAGAGATGGGGAGCGACAGAGGGAGAGGGAGAGAGAGACAATGCCAAGCAGACTCTGCACTGTCAGTGCAGAGCCCTGGTCAGGGCTCGAACTCACAAACCATGAGATCATGACCTGAGCCGAAGTCCAGAGTCGGACACTTAACCCGCCGAGCACCCTCGGGCTGCTGTTTTTAATGGAATGTGCCTGAGGTTCCACAGCAGTAGTCACCATCTTAGTCCCTTGAGAGTGGGCGTTGGGTTAGGACAATTTTGCTGCTAAAACTTTCAACGGATGATTGTGCTGGTGGTGATGATAGTCGTGGAGATGACGACAATGATTATCTAACATTTACTGAGCATTTGCTTACTACAGGCTCTGTGCTGAATGCTTCATGTGGGTAATCGTATTTAATCCTCATAGCCCCTCTGTGAGGCGAGTATAGAACAATATTAGGTAACCTGACCAAGGTCACACCACATATAAATAAGTGGTAGATCTGAGATTCAAATCCAGACACTTTGATTCCAGGGCTTGTGTTCTGCAAACCCTACGCCTTACCCTAGGTGGACGTTGATTCTGGTTTTTCATAAAAACTACAAACAACATAGATGCCTATCTCTTCATGCCTCCTTCTCCTATTCATGTCGTTTCGTGTTATTCAAGTTCACACTCAAGTACTCTAATGATTGTGAACTGAAAAGTTGAAGAATTTGAGGAAAAATTCTGTTCCCCAAAGGGTAAGATGCTAGGAAACGCGTAAGCTGTTTAAGAGAGTATTAAAATTTAGAAGTTCTTTGACTTTGAATTGTACTCACAAAAAAGCCCAGAAAACATCAATAGTCGATGCATATTATGGTTTATGGCAAAACAATTAAAATAGTTGAGGTAGTGCCATCCTATGACATTTTCTGAAATATTTTGAAGTATAGGCATGTTAGTGCTGTTTACTTTGGATGCTGTGACCATTTCTGTGGCATCTGAGAACACACCAGGGCTTGCACAATAAAAATGGCTATACCACGTCAGTGATGATATTTTGAAAATGGTGGAAGGGAAGAATAATCATTTTTCTGAAATTTAAGGCACCTATAAAAAATGAGTGAGAAAGAACAATAAACATCATCCTCAAGTTTGCCAGGATTTATATACAATATATAACTTTTAGCAAGTTAAATGTTCAAAATACTGAATTTCCACTACATAACTTTTTAAAAATAAGTGTGCTCAGGACAGCACCTGGCATATCATAGGCACTTGGTAAATGTTAATTTCCTTTCCTTCCTCATAACCTCCCAGCCAAACTAGGTTTTTGTGGGGAATAGGGGTGGAAGAGGAATGAAAGGGAAAGTTGTAAACGTCAATTGGAAGTTAATCCAAGAGAGGCGTTACTTTTTGGAACATATTTGATTTTTCCAGAACAAAAATACTCTAAAGCACCCAGCCGGGTTTTGTCCTCAGGCTGAGGTAGAGATGAGGTAAAGCTGAGAAAGAGGGTAGAAGTGTTTAACTGACAGGCCCAGTCATCCAGTCTTTATCCAGTAAGGGAGAGGGGTATCGTAGGGCCTTTTTACTTTGGAAAATTTCAAATATATACAAGAATAGGATGGAATAGAACAGAACAGAGTAGAATAGAAAAATGAGCTACTATCCTCTATCTAGTTTCCGTAACTACCGATTTATGGCCAAACTTGTTTTATCACTTTCTGTCCCTGGATCGTTTTGATGGAAATCCAGACATTTCATCTAATCCATAAGTATTCCAGCATGCACCTCTAAAAGTTAAGAGCCATTAAAAGATTGGGGCACCTGGCTGGTTGGTGGAGCATGTCACTCTTGACCTTGGTGTTGTGGGTTTGAGCCTCACATTGGGTATGGAGATTACTTAAAAAAATAAAATAAAATCTTAAAAAAAAAAAAAAAAGACCATGGGTAGGGAACCAGTGATCAAATCATTTAGGAAGACTACTCTGAAAGCAGCGTGAAGGTTGTTTCGGGGAAATGTACACAGTAATAAGATATACATGACAATTACGGTTATTCAAAAAATGTTTATCAGTACCCACTATATGCTGGGCATATAGTAAGCCCATTATCCCGTCTGTACAGCCTTGTGTAGTCCGGAGGCTCACACCTTGACTCTGTCGGTGTTTTGAGCTGGATGACTCTTGGTTGTAGGGGTTGCCTGTATTGTAGGACTTTGAGCAGCATCCTTGGTCTCTATCCACTAGATGCCCATAGCAACCCCCTCCACTACCCATTGTAACAACCCAGAACGTCTCCAGACATTTCCACGTGTCCCGGTGGGGGGCAGGGGGCAAAGGTCACTCCAGGTCAGAACCAGTGTTCAAGTGGAAGGGTGCGGATAAGTGACAGGGCAATTGCAATGAATGCTGTAAATGTTGAGAGACCCAGTGAAGGGGTTCATTTAGAGTGAAATTAGTAAAAACTGCATGTTAAATGGGGTCTGCACAGAGACCTCCTGAGTCCCCAGCTTCTTCATCTACCTGTCTTTCCCTCTTTTCCAAACCCCAGTAGATGTGGGTACCAAGTAGACACCTTGTTTCCCTGTGGGCCTTCTCGATCCTACCATATTTAAGAGACCTGAATTGAAAGCTGGAAGCCCAAAGCCATGGTCAGTTACTCATGCATAACCCCAGAAATATCCCGTTTATGAAAACCATGCCCAGCAATCTGAAATTTGGTTCTAGAGGCAGACCAAAATTTGCTCAAGAGTATATGAAAAGATTTAATTCAGAATGTTGATTATAGTTTGTCCTTTCTGCAAATGAATCTCTATTGTTAAAATTCTCTTTGCAGCAATAGCAAGGATTCCTTTCTTACCATCTTACCCTTAAACCAAAAGTAAATATCACTGCGTTCCCGTTTTCCTTCCAGCATGCCAGCTCGATTATAGGGTTCCGGTGGAGATCAGACTCCTTTAGTCATACACGGGGCTTGTGGGGATTTTTGGAACAAAAAGGAGGATAAAATCCTGTAACCTCAGTGCTGCAGCTTGTGCTTGTTATTGTTTATGGAGGAATTTCACCCCAGGAGAAATAAGCACCAAATGTTTCTGTTTAGCTGCGAGAAGGGCCCTATTTGGGGTGGGGGGAAAGGATTAGATCATAGCCTAAGTCCATTAAGAGTTTTAAAACAATGCCATCCATCACACAGGCCTTGCTCTAAAACCCAGATTCTCACATGTGAGGTCTCCTTCGGGGAGAGTCATTATTTAAAACCACTTAGGATTCTGAGTGACAAAGTTTAGCCATGGGCGGTTGATTGGATGGAACTCTTCCCAGATGCGTGTGTATTTCTCACATGATGAACACTATAGAGACCTTTGAATGCCTTTGGACTGAGTTCAGCGAATCAAACCACTGCGTCTTGGAAGTAGGATTTTGTGGTTAGATACCCCTACTTCATAGGGTTCTTGGGAGTTTAAAAGGAGAAAATCCAAGAGAAGGCTTTTTGTCAATTGTAAAACACTATACACACGTATAAATATAAGGCGTCACCTTCATTTTTTCATCACTGCAAGTCGGCTGATGGGACCAAACTCCTAGAAGACAGTCTCCTGTGTGCATTTTGTAGTGTGTGTTCTGCCTACTGAAATAGATTTTCTGAAAAACACAATCGTTTTAATTGTAGGAATTCTATTTCAGTATGACCTGCACAGTCCTCATCCCCGTGCCACCGGGTTGCACAACTCCAGGGGGCACCATTCAGTTGTGGTGGCTTCGATTCATCCAGGAGCATGCATGCGTTCCCCTGGAGCTCGACCAGGATACCTCCTGCTGCAAGAATGTAGGCAGCCCAGCTGAGATGGTTGATCCTGAGAATTTACAATCCTGTGTAGCTTCTTTATTTGTATAAACAGTGACCTCGAATGCTGCTTGTTTGGTCAGTTTTTCACAAGTTCTTTTCACTCCACTGTGGAGTCCAACACAAAGTGTGTGTTCCTTCTTTATGGAGTGGAAATGGAGGTGAAAAGAGAGGTGCTAAACACTGACCACTTGAAACTCTAAAGAGCAGGGGTGAGTGTGCCAGGACTCAGCACACTATTTCTCTGAAGGGCCGGAGAGTGTTTTTGGTTTGTTCCGCATACAGCGCCTGCTCTGATTACTCAGTGCTGCTTCTGCAGCTTGCGAGCGCGAGCAGTCATAGACAATACAGGAATGGTAAGCACGGTTGTGTTCAAAGAAAACCTTATGGAATAGGTTTGAATGTCACATAATTTTCATATATCATAAAATATTCTTTTGGATTTTTTTTCAGTCACCTAAAAATATGAAATTTAGGGTGCCTGTGTGGCTCAGTTGGTTGAGTGTCCGACTCTTGATTTCAGTTCAGGTCATTATCCCAGGGTTGTGGGATAGAGCTCGGCGTCAGACTCCATGCTGAATGTAGAGCTACTTAAGATTCTCTCTCTTTCATTCTCTCTCTGTCTCCCTCCCTCCCCCCCCACCTCTCTCCCCTGCTCATACATGCTCTCTCTCTCTTTAAAAAAAAAAAATATATATATATATATATATATATATATATATACACATATATATATAATAAAAATAAATAAAGGTGCCCCTGTGTGGCTCAGTTAGTTAAGCATCCGACTCTTAATTTTGGCTCAGGTCATGATCTCGCAGTTCGTGAGGCTCTGTGCTGACAGCATGGAGACTGCTTGGAATTCTCTGTCTCCCTCTCTCTCTGCTCTTGCCCTGCTTGCTCACGCTTTCTCTCTCTCTCTCTCTCTCAGAATAAATGATTAAGTAAATAAAATTTACTCTTAGTTCATGATCTGTGCTTTTCTCACTGTTAGTCATGAGTATCTTCTTAATCAGTGTTTTCCTGTTAAGGACAGAGTGACACTCCCTAGTCATTAAGCCTACTAAGCATATTAAGTGGAATCTGGAATTTGGGATCAACCCCTGCCCTGATGCTTTCCAGCTGTGACCTTGGGCAAGTCACATGATATCAGAGTCTCAGGATGCTCATTTGTAAAATAGTGATAAGAATTCTTTTCCTGCCTCCCTCACAGGGCTGGTGTGAACCTCAAATGAGATTTGAACACGAAAGCATTATAGGAATGTCAAAGCATTTTGATATATAGCCTTATTCCAAGCTGCTTCTATTGTCTCCATTTTTGAAAAGTATATCAGCAATCTAATCATCCTTCACTGAATATTTTCTGGCCGACCTAGTCTATGCTAGGCTGAGCCCTGAAGATGTACAGATGAGGAAGAACTTGACCCTGCTCTCAGGGCAGAAAAAAATGTAGAGAATTACGATGTAGTATATGTACCACAACTGCGGGTGGAATAAGCAGAGGGGGTAGAGACCGGCCCTGCCGGGGTGGAGGCTGGGGCAGTGAGAGAGTCAGAGAAGACGTCTCGGTGAAAATACCAACAACGTGGGTCTGGGGGAGGAGGGCGTTTTAGGGAATGGCTTGCAAAGAGTGATGACATAGAGCAGCACAGAGAATTTAGGGAGCTTAAATAAATATGGGCGAAGGACCCCCTAGGAAAGGAGGCTACAGACAGGTCGGCAGAGGAGGAAGGCGGAACTTTGTGTGCTCTCCTAGAGTTTGGACTTTCTTTCCTATGAGTGCAGGAAGTCATGGAGCAGTTTAATCAGGACAATAATAACATAATCTACTCTGGGCTCTGGAAAATTCAATCTGGGGGACTATAGAGAGGAGGAAATATTTAGGGCAGGGGCAGCAGGGCAGTGGGTGGAGACAAGGAGACCATTAGGAAGGCTCTGTAATAATGCAAATGATGAAAAGGAGCTGAGCTAGAGGATAACAGCACTAAGGAAAGAAGAATAAAGACACTTGTACAAAATTTGTGTACCTTAACGTAAAAGAATTTTTTGAAAGTGGAAGAACATCATGAATACACTGGAGAAATCTGGTATCTGAAGGTATTGAATCCTCTTGTTAATAAATATAAAGGTGGGTGCACACACACACACACACACACACACACACACACACACACAGTCAGACTCAAATCCTTCAGTTGGCCTTCAGGTTTTCTTCAATTTGGAGAACATATACAATTGATTGTTAACAAAAGTGCAGTGCTTAAAATTTCTGAGTAACCCATCTGACAGTTTTGACATCTAAAGAGGATAATTGGCAAAGCTTTCATGGAGTATTTATTAACAAATAGGAAAGTGTCGGTCTCTGCTCAGATTTTGATGACCTTTCATTTAAAACTTAGTTTCTGTGTGGAATGCATCATGATTTATGTATTTTCTCTTTCTTTTCTTTTTTTTTCTCCCCAGAAACCAGTCTAAGCATTAAGGAACCGAATCCAGTTCCTCCACGTAAGTCTTTATGCATCTATTTTGAAATGAAGCCCCCTGGGCTTTTTATAAGACAGAGTTGATTATGAAGCATTTGGCAAACTTTGAGTTTTGATAAGGAGACTTCTGCTCCCATTCCCCTTCTCCCCCATGTTTTCGTAATCTCATACTTTCTCTTTCCTTTCCTCTGTCCTTCCTGCATCCTTCTGTTTTTTTTTTTTTTTTCCTGTCTGCCTCTTTTAAATATGAATATGTTGACCCACTGGCATGTGGCCTTACTTAGCTTTAGAGAGAAGAGTTCATTATTTGCATACTTATATCAGCTGTGATCTAAAAGCTTTAACTCACAGCTGTGGGAGTGGTTTGCTTACCTGTCGTCAACAGTAATTACCCGCTCAGAGAAGTAGTGCTAAGGGAACTAGTTGCTGTGTCTTCTAGACAATCTCTAGTCCAAGGTAGGGTGGGTTGTGGGGGATGTGGGGGACTTGTATAAAAAAAAGAGAGAGACCAACTGCTACAACATGATGCCTTGCAAATCGTCTGGGCCAATTTTATCACTCGCTGTGGGCGAAAGCTCTGACCAGAAGATATTTAGGTGACTGACCCGTGGTTACAGTCGGCAGTCAGGCAGGACTAGAGCCTGGGCTTCCTGGCTGTACACCCGGGAGCTCTTCTAGATGATGTTCCCTTGTGAGGAGAAGCTGTGCGTTTTTTTTTTCCCTAGACTGTTCGAGTTAGTTTCCATGGCTGACCGCATCGCATTACACATGAAGGTCTATGCAAAGCACTAAACTGTTCTAATTAAGGATCTTACTTGAACCATATTATAGAACATTATCATGAACCCACAAAGAGGTACATATGGACGCATTTCTCTCATATTTACCCAGTAGGATTTTCATAAATGACATGTCCATTTTCAGAATTTTGGAGGACTTTTACTAAAAACTTTCACTCATGCCTCACTTTTGCATCTGTAAGCATGAAAAGGCAAATCATCTTTTAATACCTGCAGACTAGATTAAATTGTATTGATGGCTTGGTTCGTCTTAACCTCCAGAGTTCTTCCCAGTTCTTGCTTCTTCCTCAGGATCCCAGACCTTTTACAAACTCCTTTTCTTTACTCTCTGCCTTCAGCAGGTGAAGTAGTACAATCCCCATTTTTCAGGAGTTAACACACCAAAGGGCACGTGCCTAGAAGAGTAACCACCAGGTTGGGAATTACAAATTTCCAGAACTGTGGCCAACATGACCTACTTTTCCTGAGCCCGTGTGCATTAGTTCCGGGGCTGCTCAGGGAGTCACATTTGTCTACAGTTAGATCTTTTACGCTGGAGCGAGATGAAAGGCAAAGCAGTTTATTTCATATGGAGATCAGCTGGAGTCGCTTCTGGCCCGAGAGGAACATAGAAACGGTATTGAAATACTGGGGAGACCCTACACCTTAAATTTATATTAAAAAACAGACACCTTGGAAATTTTTTTCTACTGAAAATGCTTTTCTCATAGAAAGTGATTTTAACTTTGTGTAAGTGATTCAAAGAAGGTGGTTCTCAGGAAATGTTCTATTTCTGTGGCCTGGAATTAATTTCAAATATAAACATCTTTGCCAAGTGGAGGAACAATTGGTTCTATTTATATGTTTTGCTGACCATAAAACTGACATCCCTCCACACTGAGACGTGTTTCCGTCCCCCTCATAGAAAGATCACGGTTGGAAAAGTGTTAAAAGAGTAGGTTGTTTTAAATGATACAATACCTAATGGTTAAGATGGAGGGTTTGATCTGAGACCCCTGAAATGTTAGAATCTGTAGGAAGGGTTGATCCTTACCTCATGTTTCTTCCTTGGCACTCCCTTTCTTCCTGTCATCTCTCTTGTAAATGTTCACAAAAACATGTTTGTAGAGTATTCGAAGTGTGTTTTCTTGTCTCATTGTTCCAAGTGTTTGATGAATAAGAAGCTGTGGGTGACATTTCGATCATGGAAGTTCATTTTCCAAAGCATCTTCACATGGAGGCTGCAGACTAAGGAGGATATCTTGGAAATCTAATCCTTTCATTTTCCTTTTGGGGAAAAAAAATGCAAGTTTCAAATATGCTGCATTTTCTTGGAATCCTCATTTCATCCTTGTTTTATTAGTCAGGGCTCAGCCTTCCCAACAGTGCGTGTGGCGCAGGGACAAAATGGCTACATAGGATGCAGACTCACTGGAAGTATGCATTGGTTTCTCTTCCTTGTAGAGATCTTCCATGGTCTGGACACCCTCACCGTGATGGGCATCGCCTTTGCAGCGTTTGTGATCGGAGCACTCCTGACGGGGGCCTTGTGGTACATCTATTCTCACACAGGTGAGTGTGACAGTCGGATAGTAGTTGCTGTGAACCCTGTGTGTCTGCCACACCGGCGACCTTTCGGGTTTCCCTGCATAGATGCATGGATGGAGTGACGAATGAGAGAGAAAGTTCATCCCCACCGATCGCACATGTACATATTTGGCATAATTGGGGTTTTGCAAAAATACAATATGCTTGAAGCACCATTCGAAAAGGAATGTTCAGGGGCACCTAGGTGGCTCAGTCGGTTGGGAGTCCGACTTCAGCTCAGGTCATGATCTCACAGCTCATGAGTTCGAGCCCCACGTCGGGCTCTATGCTGGTGGCTCGGAGCCTTGAGCATGCTTCAGATTCTTTGTCTCTGTCTCTCTCTGCCCCTTCCCTGCTAGTGCTCTGTCTCTTTCTCTCTCTCTCTCTCTCAAAAATAAATAAACATTTAAAACAAAGAAAGAAAGAAAAGAAAAGGAATATTCAAACTATGTTAATTGTAATTGAGATGTTGGTCAAGTTTAGCTACTAATAAAGCTATTTTGTGGTTGGAATTGAATTACGGAAAATTAATGTAGACAAACTAGAAATACAAACCCTTCCCTCAAAGCTGAAGACTTCAGTGCAGAGATAGTAATGGGCAGGAAGTGAAAAAAGAAGTGAAGATTTTATTATCCTGTCTACCAAGACGTTGTGCAGTGCCCACCAGAGTCCCCAGTCTCAGCGCGTACCCCAGAATTTCTTGACCCTTTTAAAACCCACGCCATGTCCTCTTGGATAAGCGTAAAATTCCCATGTCTTTCTTCTATAAAATTATTTAAAATTTTAAAATATTATCTTCATGATTTGCAAATAAATAAAAATGGTGAAACAAGGCACTTTGTTTTCAAGCTGTGCTCATCCCCCCAAATTCTGGTATTCCCCTGCCCCGTTTTTGCCCCTTCCCCTCAATCCCAAGGTTGAAACATTCTGACCTGAACAGAGAGCCTGTTCTGACCCCGGTACAGAATGCAGGCCTGGAAAAGGGGGGAGGCTAGTGCGATGGGGGAGGAACAAATGGCTGACCTTCTGTTGCTTCTTTCTTAGCTTCCTTGCATAGACATAGGAAAGAAAGACATGCATTTTGGGGTTTATCTAGTGAGCTACTTGGGCTTATGTGTCCTTGGATACTTGCAATTTATACTGCCAACCCAGGTAAATTGTACTTGATTGATCAGCACAAGATTGATCAGTGGCAGGTTCAGCCGTTCTATTTAGAATGTCATTAATTTTCCATTGACGAATGAGGGCCACGATCTTTGGCCTCACCATGGACCGTTCAACCAGACAGGCTGAAAAGACGACTGCTTTAAATTGAGGTGAAGCACAGAAGGGCATTGGGAGAAATCATGTCTTAATCCCTAACCAGAATTTTTACTTCAGATACATCTCCCAGCTGAGATATTTTAGATTATGGCTGAAGGAGACCAGATCCGTTTGTGCCTAGCGTGGGAAGTCACACAATCCAAAGCAAAAGCTTAGGAGGTGTGATAGCAGGGCTTTGAGTCCTCAAATTGTTGTTCCTAATTGGCAGTGTTTGAGTGAGGTATATTTCATGTGAGAGTGAAAATGAAACTCTTAATCCTAAAGGTAGTGATTCTGAGGATATGCAAACCCCTGTGAATCAGTTTCGGCATATTCTTCCTCATCAGCAGTGCATACAAGCACCAGCAGGGACGGCTTTTAGCAGAGTAGCGTTTTAGAGTACGTAATTTGTCAGAGGCGTACTGAAACGTTCAGATCTTGCACTAGCAGTTCCTTGTAATCTTTCCCAATCTCTTGCCTGGCTGTGAGGTTCTAGGGCCGTTGGCAGCTTATGCTATATGTTGGGAATGAACTTGGAACTATGCCAAAAAGACTCTGTAGCCCTGAGGATTTTATATGGGCTGGTTATCCACCTTTGCTTAACATGTGCCTGCTGAGCCAAGACTGGCCTTGGCCATAGGGCTGCACCCTCAAACCCTGGAAGTTCATCTCAGGCTGGGTAGGGCCAGGCAGCCAGGGCCAGGCAGTATCGGGCTACCCCATGGCACTCACTATTGGCACACACCCCACTAAACTCACTCCGATAATCCCAGACTCTTGTGCACAGCCGCGGTCACAAACCTGATAAAAAGCAAAGCTTGGTTTTATGGCATTTATGACTCTGCTCATTAAATTCCAAGGTTTGTCAGTCCTGCTCCCTTCTCCCACAAACCAGAGATTGAAGGGGAGGAGTTTCTACATTTCGTTAATATAGAAATAGGTTTGGAAGTAAATTAAAGAAAAACAGAACCAAAAACCCTTCCTGTTATGGTTTCCAAAGCAATACAAATTACACTGATTTGGAAGTTAAAAGGTTTATAGACACTGTCATTCGGGCTCTAAAGCTGCTAGAATCACATATGATGCAGCTTCAGAGTGACTTTTTATTAGAAGCTATAGCCTCTGGTTCATTTTAAAGACTTTTTGTAAGGAAAACCAACACCATATAAGTGTGAAAAAGGCCCACTTCAGAACCCAGTTGTACTATCCTGTCCGGAACTCTTTCAGTTTCCGACCTGGATCAGCTAGCAGCGAGGTTAGATGAAAAGAGATTCTCATGCAGCAGTCAGTGGAGAGAGGTGTGTAGACAAACACAGACTCAATGCTTTCAACGTCCACAATAATCTAAGCTGTGAAACTCAGACCTCGTATGGTATATTTGAGGGTTCAAGCAGCATCTGCCTCTGTGTCAAAAACAATCCTTGATTTAGACAGATTCTCTTTGATCATGCTTTTCACTCCATCTGAGCACAGAGCACAAAACCAAGTCACATGTTTGAATTGCGGATATATTCTTACATACCTGGAATGTACGTTGGTCTAAAAAAGCTGGGTCTATCATCTGTCACATCAGAGCTTTGGGCACCATAAGCGATCCCTCCTGAAGGCTGTATTAACTCTGAAAAACTCCATTCCTAAAACTTACAGTATCTACTAAGATGCCACAAAGAGGAGCAACAGTTGGAATAGAAACAGTGCTGGAAAGGAACCGTAGAATCTTCAGGCTCCTGAGACCCTGCCTAGTGCAGGAGTCCCAAACTCATAGTCCTTTAAGGTCCCAAAAATCATATGCAGAATTGTATCTGTCATTTTTTTTATATGAGGGGCAAAAGGATTTAAGTTCATTTTTTTAGTAAAACTTTGTAGTCCTACCACAGTATCATGCGCATCTAGTTTAAAGACTGAAATAGTTCCACGAGACTTATTAGAAAACTGTGAGCCCCCTACTGCCCCACTCCCTTTTCGTGCTCCTCGGAGCACCATTCCTGACTCTTAGCTGCTTGTTTTAGACATTAACCCATATATTGAAATAAAAGAAGTATAGTATGGCTACTTCTTGACTTAACAGCTTTAGGCTTTTTCTGTCAACCCTCTACAATAGAAAGCGATAATTCAGTTCTTTGTCATCACTGTGTCCCAGTTCTACATTTACGCCCCTCATTGGCCCTCTACCCCCACCATCCTCTTAACAGAATCAAAGTGAAATTTTGGGTAGATCCGTATTTACTGTTTACATTATGACTACCTAAATGCTGATCACAAGTTAGCTGTGTAGTATATTATTGTTTCTCCTGCATGACTTTTAATTTTCCCTAGAATTAATGATTATCTCTCCCCTCCCCCCACACATTAGCTTAGTTTTTTTTAACCCCTTTTTTATTTTAAGATTTATTTATTTATTATTTGAGAGAGAGAGAGCAGGAGTCCTCACATGAGTTGGAGGAGAGAGACAGAGAGAGAGAGAGAGAGAGAGAGAGAATACCAAGCAGGCTCCACACTCAGCACAGAGCCTGACACAGGGCTCCAACCCATGACCCCTAGGATCATGATCTGAGCCCAAACCAAGAGTCAGATACTCGACTGACTGAGCCACCTAGGCAACCAGCCTAGTGTTCTATACACTTGCCGTTAATTCATCTGCTGACTCTCTGCCAGTTGCCTCAGTCTCCTCTGAATGCATTCAGACAACAGTATTCCACTGATTCATTTTCTTCACTAAATCTTTCCTGGAGTCTTTTTACCTGTTCCTGTCTGAACTGGTTGCCCTCTGTGTTTGGACACTGCTGTCTTCTTATATTCTTTCACTACTGTTCTGGGAATTCCCTGCACTTTGGAATTTTGAATAGCCTGTGTCATGCATTCCATGTCTTCCTCCTCCTTCATTGAAAGGGTCCATGAGAAGTAAATGTTTGTCACACCTTGCATATCTGAAAATATCCTCAGTTTATACAAATACTTGGTGGATACTTTGGCAAGGTATAGAATTTTAGGTCATAAATAATTTTTCTTTAGAATTTTAGAAGCACTCCTCATTGACCTTTGGCTCTGAAGATTGCTTTTGGGAAACTCAAAGCCATTCACATTCCTGGCCTGTTCTGTTTGTTTTGTTTTGTTTTGTTTTTCTGGGAGAAGTTTTGCAATGACAGTCCTTGATTTAGGTGGATTTCATACATTATGCTGGGTGTTAATTGAGCTCTTTTAGTCTAGGAATTCATGTCCTCTAGCACTGAGATTTTTGGAATCATTTTTTTTCCTCCTATTTTCTCTGTTCTCTCATTCTAGAAATCATTGTAAAGATGAACCTCTTGAATGGTCCCCTAATTTTCCTTTCTTTTCTGTTTTCTACTTTTTTCCTTTATTTTCAAAGCGATTTCGTCATCTTTATCTTTTAGTTTCCTACTGAATTTTTAAATACTGCATTTAAATGTTTTAATTCCAAGACATTTTTACTGTGAATTAAAAAAATATATCCTAATCTGATGGGTGTAATATCTTATCCCTCTGAAAAATATTAATATAGGATTATTTAAGAATGAGTAAGTTCTGAGCACGTGGATGGAATATACTGATTGTGAACTTCCCTTAGGGTAATTTGGCTGCCTTTTATTGAATAACTCCTAATAACTCATCTTTGGATCTTTCCTCTTGAGCTCATCAGATTTCCTATAAAACAGATTTTCTTGTTTTCTTCCTGGAGAGAGCAGGTCTGGGTGTCAGCATTCTGGGCGCCACAACATTCAATATACAGGACATTCATTTAATCCTCCTCTTTCATTTGGGTTCTTTGCTCTCAGCTGTCCTGGTGTTGGCCATTCCTGGAGCACTCAGTTTCATCTTCTGGAGAGTAAACTTCCTGTCTTCGTCCCGGATGAGGAAGGGCAGGGTCCCGGGTCCCACCCCACAGGGTAAAGAAGGGGATTTAGAAAAATCTCACTGCTGCTTATACAGCAGTCAGTCAACCCCAGTGCTTGCAGCCTCAACTTTGCCCTGTCTTTGGAGTACTTGATGCCACCATTTCCTGAATTTCTGAGGGTGCTATAACTTAATTTTTGAGGGTACTATAACTTGATTGTTGCTTATCTGTTCTTACTGTTGGCTTAGGTTCTGGCTCTCTTAAATCTGCTAGGTCACTTACTACTCACCCATTTTTTCACCAGCTTCCAATATTTTATTGCTGTTGTCACCACTCCTGCTTTTTTTTTTTTTTCCTTTCTTGTAGGTTGAGGCCTTTTAAAAATCTGTAAAGTGTCAGGCCACCTAGGTGGCTCAGTCAGTTAAGTGACCGACTCTTGATATCAGCTCAGGTCATGATCTCACGGTTTCATAGGTTCGAGCCTCATAACGAGCTCTGCACGCTGACTGTGCACGGAACCTGTTTGGGCTTCTCTCTCTCCCTTTCTCTCTGCTCCTCTCCTGCTCTCTCTTTCTCTCTCTCTCTCTTTCTCAAAATAAATAAATAAATAAACTTTAAAGATGAAACCTATAAAGTGTCATTTTGGTGAGATTTTCCTCTGGGCCTCTGTGGAGGTTACAGCTGTGTACCAGTCAACGTCTCAGTCTCTTGATAGCCTGATGGGAATTATTTCGCTAGCTCACGCCTGTAAGAGAGTGAACTAGACTACATTTAGTTTAGAGAAGTTTTCAGTCACTGTTCATCATTTCCAAAATTGAGCCTCCCCATTCTCCAAGCTAAAGGACCTTCGTTTCGCAGACAAAACTGTGCACGAGGGTGGGTTAGAGGTGGTCATCATTTGTCTTTACTTTATTTAACTTGCCTTTGTGGCCACATACCAGAATGTACTCACAGGCTGATGATAGTAAGAGGAAGAAGAGAGGAAGACGGAAGAGGGCAGGGGACTGGGGGGAGGCCGCCCCCCACGTGTGTCTGTACAGCTCTGGGATTTGAAACTCTAGTTAGTAACTGTGGTTACCTGAGCCAGGTATTAACCAGGTTTCCCTTTAGTAAACATAGACGTGATCCCTTCTGCCCAGGGTCGTTGGTGGTGAGAGCACTAAAGCAAGAATGCATGTGAAAAGTCTTCTGAACTCCCGAGTCCTACAAAAATGTGAGATACCGAAGGTTTCTCAGATGTGTAGGCAGAACAAAAATCTAAGAGTGGAAGGAATGCTGCATTCCACAGAGCAGTATAAAATGCTGAGGTCTCAAAGCAGGTGTGCCTGTCCCAATCCCTCAGGCTTCTGTTCGGCAGTCCTCAGTTGAACATACCATGTGTTCTTAAAGCGAAAGTCAAGCACATCCTTAGGTTTTCCTGAGTCAGGTAAGAGCTTTTAATTAGGAGCATCTCTGGGGGCTTCAAATGTTTCTAGAAGACTGAAGTCTCTTCAGGCTCCCAAGTTTAGTCCAGATGGAGAGAGAAGCAGCAGGAAGACAGGTATGACTAAGGTAGGGGGCGGGGCGCTGAGTCCCAGGGATCAGGAAGACGCAGCCCCCGTGCGACTGTAACGACTGTAACGAAGGCAGGACCCGCTCTCGGCACCCGTGTGCTCAGGTTAAGTTACAGCGACAGAGCCACAGAAAACCAAGACGCGGGTGCAAATGGGCTGGCCGTACTGCAGGAATATAGAAAGAAAATGATAGGCAGGACATTTTGAAAGGTTTTAATTCCTGCCTTGGAACATCTCCCCCCTTCCTCATAAATTAAACAACATCACATGTACCCCTCCTGATGAGTTTGGCCGGCAGAAAGAAAATCTTTCAGCTGGGAGAGTGGGGAGGGACCATTTTTGGAAATGATAAATAATGATGGAACATCTCTCTAATCTAAAGGTAGTCTAGTTCACTATCCTTACGAGAGCAAGCTTGTAAAATAATTACAATTAGGATATCAGGAGATTGAGATATTTCTGCTGATGGCCAACTATGATTTCTGCTGATGGTCCATAATTGCAACCAACACATAGGCCTTGCAGACAGTATCTATTTCTTTCCAGCATCAAGTAATATTAAATCTCAGCCACCCCCAGGCATATGGTTTTCAATCCAGTGCTTAAGTATCTTCCAAGAAAGAGATTCCACAAATTCCCCTTATAACTAACCAATCCCCATAATCAGCAAGTTCTTTTCTATGTGACCTAAATCCTTCGTGCTACCATTTAAACTCATTTCCTCATGTTCTGCCCTCAAGAGAGATAAAGAACAGCTGTCTGCTCTTCTTTATAATAATCCTCTTCGGGTGATATTTGCAAACATTCTCCTTTGGCCTAAATAATTGAGATTCCTCTCACCTTTCTTTAAAATTCTTCTGTTGTTGTTGTTTCCCGGTGGAGCCTCTCCATGTCATTCACATCTTTCTGAGATGAAGTTTCTTCCCCAGGACCTGCCATGCTGAAGGAGGCAGAGATAAGAATCCAGTTGTAAAGTAGACTGCCACAGAGGTGGCAGGAAATCAGATCTGGACAATTCCATGCCAAGCTAAAGAACTAAAACAGATTATCCCTTAAGAAATATATTTTTCTGTTTCTGAAAGCATCTCTGGGCAGTATCTTGGGTCAGCCACAGGCGAATATGTGAACTGGGTGGAATTAGTTCTAACACAGCCTCCTCCCAAGGCCTCCTCCTCTACTGTCCTTCCACCCCACATCTCTCTTCCTCAGCAGGGTTTGAAATTCTAGGAGCAAAGCATGAAGACTGAACACATTTCTGCTGACGGCCAACTGTGATGTTCATGAGCAAGGACCCTTCCTTAACTCCTTACATTTGCTAAGCGGGCCTGTTCTGCTCTGCTCTGCGGTCCTCCCTGCCCGTATCTCCGGAAATAGGGTGGTTGTATTTGTCACCCAAGGGATGTGTTCGAGTCAGTGCTCCAAGAAATCAGAGGTCACTGTGATAGAGAGCAGAAAACCAAAGGGCCCATCTCAGAAAGCCCAGGGGAACTCCGTTGGCTTTTTAAGCAGAAGCATCTGCACATTAAACTTTGTTTCTCAGGGTGACTGTTTCTGTCACACCACTTCCATCTGACAGTGAAAACTCCTTATCAAATTTGGCAGAAGGTAAAAGCTTTTAACAACTTGGCTGTATCGAGAAATCTCATACGTGTGAAAATAGCCACCACAGTAGAAGAAGGTATTTTTAATATTTCTAAAAACGGTATTTTCAGTATTTCTGAGCAGCTTCTCAGACAAAGATTCTCCTTGGCTGCCACATTATTGGCTCAAAGTCAATGGATTGGCTTTTTTCTCTAATTTTTTCTCGTGAAGGATAGCCGACACAGAGTGTCGCATTAGTTCAGGTGTGCGGCGTAGCGATTCCACAAGTCCCGTACATTTTGCAGTGTTCTCCACAGTGTAGCTGCTAAGAAGTCAGTAGATTGTTAGGTTAAGTTGACTTGTCCACTGTGGTGAAATGCATCCTGCAGTCTTCAGTAGAGGGGGCTTCTTCGTTTTGCTTTGCTTGAGTTTTCATTTTAGACAGTATTTTGCATTAGCACAAGAGTTTCCAAAACCGGAAGTTGAAAGACCTTTTTAATGGGCACTGATTAAAATAAACTGGCATGGCAACAAATTACATTTGGCCAAACAGACATCAGAAAGCAAGTATTCATACTTCCTGGGCAGAGAGTAGTGCTGGCACTTTTCCTGACTGGGTAAGCAAGCACACGTCCGATTCTGGATGAGACATAGTTGCTCACCGTCAGTAAATGAGGCCAAGCCCCCTTGCTTTAGCTGCTATCAGGCTGAACAAAGGAAGTCCGGCTGAGCCAAAAAGGGATACTGTTGATTCCTCCTTCTTTTCCTGTTGATTTTCCTGCTTCTCTCTATATAAATGGGGAAAAGTGTTGTAAAAATCTGCTTCATGCGTGGCCCCACCAGTCCTTCTGATTGGTAACATAATGCTGCACCTGGGTGCAGATCAACATGTGGGTTAAAGGAGCTGAATTTTTAAAGTATATCACAAGTCGTTTGGGTCTCTGGAGGCTTTTGGGGTTTTGTTTTGTTTTGTTTTGTTTTGGGGTTTTCATTTTGTTTTGTTTTGTGACACCAGAATAGCTGAGAGATTTGATTTCCTTCTAGAAATAAGCTCCCACTCTGGGGAAAGTGAATTTCTGGCAGAAAGTCACTGTCAACGGAGGCAAACTTCCCCATCTTTAATTACATACATACATGAAGGGTAGAGGGTAATGCTGGGGAGGGTCCAAAACACAGACTGCCTAAAAAAACCAAGAAGAGCAAAAATACAGTTTCTCTGCCTCGGAGGAATATGGACCCCCTCTCCCGTCTCTATCCCACCGGTCCCAGAAGAAAAGATAATCAGAGGAAATGCAGCAAGCATATCAGTGCCCTGAGGTTGATGCAGAAAAGTGGGCTGCAGTTGTGTGGTTTGTGAGATGGGTGACAGGGAAGGCTGTAACCGGACGCGAAGGCATGAGCCAGCTCTACATTTCGCAGAGCTGCGTTTTTGGCAGCGTCCTTTGAGGGGCCCCAGAAAGGGAATGGAAGTAACGGGCTGAGATCCCGTCCTTGAAGGGTCGAGCCTTTGCTCTGTGTGTTTTGTGCTAATGAAGCGGCCGGAGGGTTGCTTATCTCTCTGGCTGATGGCTGTGTATTTCAGCAGGACAGGAAAGAGGAGGCTCATTCATAAACAGACGCGGGCCTCTGGGGCTTCCCGCATGAGAAGGGGGCGACCGCTGACCAGAAGTTTAGTAAGTTTATGCCCTGACTTTTCAGAGAAAATGCAGTGGTTTTCACTGGAGAGCATCGATCCCTTTTCCCCTACACAGAGTCATTTTTTGAGGGCTGCCCTGAGACCAGTTTCGCTGAAAAAAAGACTTCGCTCTAGGGCCTTTTGCAGTGCTAAATGCAAACCATGTGTGTGTGCGACCCGAGGTTTCCTCCTCCTCCAAAGCACAGCACATTTGGCGCAAAGAAGGGGTTTAGCTAAAATTCAGTGGGATGTGGAGTGAAAAGTGGGATGCTTAATGTGTCAGGAGAGATTCTCGCTGCACCCCCAGTGAACTGCAGGATGGAGGGGGAGGTTCTCTGGCAGCCACAGCTCCCCGTGTGGGGACAGCTAAACTCCTTCCCCAAAAGGTTTTCCCGAGAGCAGGCTTGTCCTGCCTCCATTTCTCAGCTAGGTTGTGTTCATGGGACACACGTCGCTTGCTCTGCTGTAGCTCAGGCAAAATCTAGGCTCACCACCCCCATTTTGAGCAAGTGTATTCAGAAAAAGGCTCCCGAGCTGCCAGGCCTCTGTCGCTACAGTTTAAAGGTCTCACCCTCTTGGGGCGGCTGGGTGGCTCAGTCAGTTAAGCGTCCACCTTCAGCTCAGGTCGTGATCTCCCGGTTTGTGGGTTCGAGCTCCCATCAGGCTCTGTGCTGACAGCTCAGAGCCTGGAGCCTGCTTCGGATTCTGTGTCTCCCTCTCTCTCTCTGCCCTTCCTCTGCTCGTGCTCTCTCTCTGTCTCTCAAAAATAAATAAACGTTAAAAAAATTTTTTTAAGAAAAAAATAATAAAGGTCTCATCCTCCAAACCTGACAGTATCTTTATGAGAAGAGTTAGGCTGTGTGTCCTGAGTACAGGGGGTGGTCAGTTGGATCACATGGTACCGATGGTGGCGGTTTCTTCAAAGGCCCTAGGCACTGAAATCCTGGGGATTTATTGTCATCTGTCAGGGTCTTAGCCACTAACACTATCAGTCAGCCTGTACGCAGTTCTCTTTTCACCAAACAAACAAAACACCAACAAACAGAACCACTTTCTGTGTAAAGCGTGGTGCACCAGCTTCCGCCCACGGTGGAGAGAAACATTAGATACGACGGCAAAGGGGGCAATAACTGGTCTCCTCAGGGATGCGCACACGTAACGCATGTTTCTTCGTTCCTTTTCTTCGCCGAGCGCAGGGCAGACGGCGGGAAGGCAGCAGGTGCCCACCTCCCCGCCGGCCTCGGAGAACAGCAGCGCGGCGCACAGCATCGGCAGCACGCAGAGCACGCCCTGCTCCAGCAGCAGCGCCGCCTAGCTCCCCGCCGCCGCCCCGCGAGGCCGCGCCCCGAAGCCTCGCCGCGGTGCCCTTGCGAAGAGAGAGTGAATTCCAATATCCAGGCCAGCAGTCGTATTCCTCCCCCCGCCCAGGGCTGACGCAGATGTGACCGCTGGGCCTCTGTAACACACTAGAACTCCTCTGCGAGAAAGCCAAGGTGGTGGCCTTCTCCACCCGCCCCGCACAGGCTTGGGGGTTTTCAATGTGAAACACATGCCAGTTTTCAAAATGCTGCTTTTGTCCAGGTAAGACTGCCCGTAACTTGGGGCCCTGAGATTTACCCCGACTCAAGGAGTTGGTAAGAGGATAGTAACCAGACAGTAGGACCAGTGAGGAGATATGGCCAAAGAGTCTTGTATAACTGAACCAAGGTGGATAACAAAAGAAATCCTTCAAGATTTTCTCAGTGTGTTCCTCCATGTCTAATCCGCACCTTCTGGACGCACACTTCTCACTTTGCTGTCACACCCTCTGGGGGCTGATGTCGTCCGCTTGATGGGTGCCACCCTCAGGGACTGCACCCTGACACACGTCACAACAACATTCCTTTCTCGTGCCCTGGGCCAAAACCAGCGCTGATAACCTTATGCACTCCCCCCCCACCCCGTCCCACACTCGCACACCTGCAAAAGACTGCAAAAATGTCTAAATGCAAATTTTGTATTTCTTCATAAGCATATGGAAATTTAAAATGGCCAAAATCTGGGATTGCAGATTTGTGCCCATTTAGGACACTGTGTCCTGAAAACATTATAAATTGGGGCAAATTCAGTTTTAAAGTTGGAGAGGAATTTGCACAGTAATATATATGCAAGTACAGGTATAGACTATGTCATCTGGCACATTGGCTTTCTCCGTTGAAAAAGAGAAAATTCATTCCCCTTTTTAAAATACCCTGTGCCTTCAGAGTTGCAACTTAAGTGTATTTGGGAGAATCAGTGTTTCCATTCAAAACACATCAGCCTTTTTAATAGACCCTTTTGTGAAAACCGAAGCTCTTGTTCGTGCAAACACACGGCAGATGCTGTCGGCTTCCGGTTGGTTATCTGAGCAGTGTCACCGATTCTGCCAGGAAGGTGCTGAGGTCTGGAAAAGGGCACTCGTGTGGACTGCTTTAGTTCTCTTGCCTTAAAAATATTCCAACCTCAAAAAAGGATTTGCGATGCATTTCGTTAAAATGGAATAATATGATGCCACTTTGCAGCTAAAATAAGCTCAACTGATCGTCTGTGTTAAAAAAGAAGGCCGAGAAAAGTTGCCGTGCCAATTCATTTACTACTGAGGATAGCTTCTTCATTGCAAATCAATATTCATCTTCTTCCAGAATTCTCCCCCCAGTGACTCCGAATCCTACAGAAAGAACAGGCTAGCTTCTACCCCAAAACACTCATAAACGAATCTCACTGCCCTTAACATAAGGAAGTTGTGCCTAGTTCTCTGAATGGAACCCTAAGTAGAAAATGGTAACAATACCCAAGACCTTCGGGCCGTGTCTGTCAGCACACACGTAGGTGGAGATACTGACAGTCATTGATATGATACTGATCTGTCATATCAGTTACTGATATGATAGACGTATCACCCAATCATAGAATAATACTCTGATAAGTATAGATATCCAATCTGTGTATTACTAACCAGAATAGATTACTTGAGGGCTAAGATTTCCAGGCTGTCAACGTTGGTTTATTGAAAATTTTGCAGATTTCCACATACAAATGAAGATATGAGATCAGAGAATCGATTTCCTTCAGTTAACTTTTTAACATAAGGGTATCAGAGTGGAGGACCTAGATTATGCTACCTGTGTTTGAAAATAATGCGCTTTGCCTAACCTTCAGCAGAATGTATTGTTTTAGCATATTCTATGTATAAAAAAGTTTAAAGATGTCTTCAAAGAAGACTAGAGTCTTTAAGTCACATATAGCTATATTTTACTACAAAAATGTCTGTATAAAGATATATTTAAGTGTTTTAGATAAATTTAAATTACTCCATATGAAATGTTTAATTTCAGTGACTGTGAATTCTTTTGATCAGTTCTTTGCTGTTTAAAACACCCTTTCCATCCTGTTAAAAATAAAATTAGATATTAAGAGGTATTAAAAGATCCAATTCTTTAGATGGACAGGGTTAAAACCTTTTGCGATGATTATATTTAAATGTATATTTTTGAGAGAGATGCTACATTGCCAATGATTTTACAAATAATTTAAAATTTACAAATTTATAGATGCAAACCAAAAGATTTTAAAAGAAAGAGAAGGAAAAAAAAATCACCTTTTAGTTGTTTGGGTTTTACTGTCAGAAGTATTATTCAGATCAAGAAATCCCGGTTGATAGTAAACCTGATCCCACATTCATTGGAGAGTGAAGAAATGCTTATTAATTATGTCAGAAATGCTTCTAAAAGACGTTTCTTAAAAAAAGTGTTTTTTCCCCCGCTTTGTATTCCAGCATTTCTAATCACTTCATACTTCACAGTTTCAATACGAAGTACAAGCTCTAGTTTATAACAAGTTCTGCAAGTTTCTTTAAAACTGTTGTTATATTCCAGTTAAATGCTTCTGTCTACAAAGTCTTTTGTTACTTCTGCCAGCTACACTCTAACTCGCAGAGACCGTTTTGTTTTGTTTGTTTGATCAAGCCAAAGCTATCGTTGAAATGCTCCAAGCTCCCAAGGCAGAGCGTCTGTGGGATACCTCATAGCTTTGCCCCATGCGGTGGTCACCAGCAGTCCCTCTGCTGCCTTTACAGTCGGCAGTGTCTTCTGTCTGAGCTGCTCCTACAGCATTGTCTACACAAACAAACAAAAACGGTCTTTTCCTTGTCTGTGATAAGATTGTAAACCCGTTCTCCGTGCGTGTTCTGTAGTGGGCATGATTGTGAGTGTGTGGGGGTATGCACATGCGTGCTGGTCATTTCGTACAGTAACTACCTCATGGTGTGAGTGATGGTTGTACTGCCGGCTGTGGTAACAGAGCACATTTGGTTGGGTGAATTGTGTGTGCGTGACCTTTTTCCTGTTTGTGTTATCTGGGGGTTGTTCATGAAACTGACAGATGTTTTTCTAAAAAGGACTATTATCAGTTTCCAAATACAATACTTCTCTCTTCTGGTTTTTCCTGAGTGAGCCTGATTTTGTTGCTGTTTTTCATCTATCAGGGTAAAAAGAGTACCCTTAAAATCCCTGTGGCCAGTTTGAACACCCCTGTTGTATTCTTCTCTCTGTTCAATGTGTTGGCAATTTTATGAACATGCTTAGATGTATAGTTTTGATAACCACAGTTTTAAGTCCTTTATCTGTGCATAATAAAAAAGATATATATCAATTTATTAATGTGTGTCTTGTTTGATCATCATTAAATTCTACCCTCGGGATGATACAACTTTTTCCTTGTGACTTTCTCCCGAATTTATCATCTGCTCCAACTGTGTTGGTGAGGAGGAGTCGGGAGGGAAAAGGCTAAGAGAAAACCCTAGCTCAGTAGAGCAGAGGGAAAGAATGGACAGACCGGAGGAAGTGGACAGCAAGGAGCTGCCTCTGTTCTTGGGAGAATGTGGGGGGAGACCCAGAAGTGGATGTCGGCCCCTGAATCCATTCTCGGCCTTTCTGTACAGCTCCTAGAGCCAACGAGTGGGAAATAATATGTATTTGGATCTCCAGATACACCAGTGTCGCTTCCAGCATTCTCTGTGGAGATGGCACTACCACCACCACCTTTTAGCTGCCCAAGCCAGAAATCTGGAAACCTAACTTGACTCCTCTCTGGCTTCCCCCAGTTAATAAGTCCAAGTTTATTCAACCTCTAGAGTATCTCTTTCTACAAACCACCTGCGTATTTCTACTCCTATTGCTGTTACCCAGAATCCAAGGCCCATCATCTCTTCAACTGAATTACTGCAACAGCCTAACTGGGTATGCGGACTTCCAGATTCGCTGCCCCCTAATTCTTTCTCCACTGTGCAACCAAAAGAATCAAAAAAAGGCTCAAATCATGTCACTTTCCAATTAAAGCCTTTAAGTAATTCTCTCACTTGCTTTTAGAATAAAAAGTTCAACCTCCTAAGTATGGTTTAAGGAGAATAATCTGCCTACCTTCTCAGAAACTTCCTTCACCTCTCAGAAGCTCAATTTCTATGCGGCATACCCTTGCCCACTATACGTTTATATTATGTAAACAACAGCTTGATTTTTTACTATTAAGGATTAAATTATGATATTGAATATATGTTTACAAACTGCTTTCACATGTCCCTACCTTCTCCTCCCCTTTTGAGAATTAGTGAAATTAGGTGGTTAGAAACAAACCCACATGGTATTAAGGCCAGTATCCCCCTCTCCCCAACACCTCACACAGGTGAGTGTCCACACAGCAGGAGCAGTGTGAGGGGCTGAAGTCGCATTTCACTCCAGGAAGATCGACGTCCTCATTACAGAAGAGCGTCCAGCCACTTTTCAGGACCAAGATTGTGTCCTGAAGCCAGTGCTTCTCAGAGGATAGAGGGAGAAATGGGCAGATCAAATAATTTTTCTGCCGTTAAACTGGGGAGCAGAAATCTAAGCAATCCATAGATGGGCTTCAGAGATTCTATTAACTACCTGATATTGTACGTAAAAGTTTGCATTGATATGACTGGGCTTTTTGTTCTGGGTTTTTTTGTTTTGTTTTTTGTTTTTGTTTTTTTGTTTTTTGGGTGTTTTTGATCCATAGCTTTTTTATAGTTGCATCCTCTAAGATTTTTTCTTGCACACACAATTAATATACATGTACAAAATGAATGCAAATAATACAGACATGTAGCAGTGAAGAAGCCCCCATAATCCTCACACTTAAAGGTAATAATACTGATTTATTGCGTGTATTCCCAGGCATTTCCTTATGTTTGTATCAACAGGGACACGTCACTAATGCGTAAGATCGTATCATAGCATTTGTGACTTTTTTTTCACATGGCAGATCTTCCTATCAGGTTTTGTATGTGCCGATCATCACTTTTTTCTTTTTACCAGGCTTTCCTTAAATTGCCAAAGTAAAACATGGTCATCGTAGGTGGTAAAATACAACAAAGTTATTTCTTAATGCTCCTTCCCAGGCACCTATCTGGAGGAAGTGATGTTAACAGCCTAAAGTTTATTTACTTATTTATATACTTATTTGAGAGATAATGAGAGAGAGTGAGCAAGCACGAGCAGGGGAAGGGGCAGAAAGAGAGGAAGAGAGAGAGTCCCAAGCAGGCTCCACACTGTCAGTACAGAGCCTGACATGGGGCTCAAACATGCAAACTGTGAGATCGTGACCCGAGCAGAAATTAAGAGTCAGACGCTTAACCAACTGAGCCACCCAGGTGCTCCAAGAGCCTTTTTTTCTAACTTAAACATACAAAATGTGTTCACAGATAGAGGAAATTGTTTTGTTGTTTACTAAAAATGGGATCACAATATACATTCTTTGAAACTTGCCTTTCTCACCGAACATGGTTCACTCTCTAGGTTAATAGACAGAGAACAAATTCATGCTTTTTAATGGCTATATAATATTTCATACAATTAGTCAATTCACCAGTGATTGACATTTAGAAGTGTTATTTTTAGGGTTTTTCTAAGATACCCTAGATACTGCCGTTGCCATCCTTGTATATATGTCCTTAAATTCTAGAGCTGTAAAGCAAAGTAACAGAGTCACATCAGTAGATTTTAACATATTACTTTCAGAAGTCAATAAATCACAAAGATCTGGATATGGAAGATTTGAACAATGCAATTAAGTTTGGGCTAATGGCCATATACACAGAACCCTGCACCCCCAATTGTGAGAATTTTGTGCATACAGAATATTTACAAAAATTGACTACTATTAAACCATAATGGAATTCTTATCAAATATCACAGAACTTAATTATACTGGTCAAGTTTTTTAACCACAACCGAAGTAGTTTAGAAATCAGTGAGAAAATGATCATTTAAGAATACTCAATACAGGGGCACCTGTGTGGCTCAGTCACTAAAGCATCTGACTCTTGATTTCTGCTCGGGTCATGATCTCATGGTTTGTGAGTTTGAGTCTCGGGTGGGGCTCTGTACTGACAGTGCAAAGCCTGCTTGGGATTCTCTCTCTCCTTCTCTCTCTCTTTCTCTCTGCCCCTCCCTCACTTGCACTCTCTCTCTCTCTCTCTCAAAAATAGACTAATAAAAAAATAAAAACACTCAAAACATTTGGAAATTTTTTTAACTCCTAAATAATTCATGACTCAGAGTAGTCCTCTTAATAGAGATTAGGAAATATGTGGATTTGAAAAATAATGAAAGTACTAAATTCAAACATGCAGCTAAAGCGGTACTTTAGCAGAATTTTGTACCTGTAAAATGCTTATATTGGAAAAAAAATGTTAAAAATGGAAGAATATCAAATACAGCAAGTTAAGAAAAGTTCCAAAAATGAGTAATTACTTTAAAAGATTATTAGAGATAGATAAAACATAAGGAAAGTAAGCACGTGCACTAGGAATGAAAAGAGGACAAGATTCTGCAGAGATTTTAATAAACGAGGAATCACCATAAACAACTTCATTTTAGTAAATTTGAACACTTACTTCCTGGTGATGTGCTGTTGGGGCCCCTGTTGGGGGAACAGAAACCACCCTGGGTATTTCAATACAGAGAAATTAACATAAGGAATTGGTGAAGCAGGTGTCAGGTGGCTGGAAAGGTAAAAAGAGGACACTGAATTAATAAATGCGGGAAGAATTACATCCCCGGGGCTGAGGATTGTTGGAACTTGCAGTTGGCAGGGCTTTGCTCAGTTCCAGCACGAGGAAGAAAGGGATAGATCGGGCACTGGGAGACCACAGCTTACTTAGAAGATGGCATAAATGATTTCCTGGAAAAACTAATTTGCCAAACCCGCTCAAGAAGCCATGTAGGAAATACATTTAACTACTAAGAAAATCAATGGTTTAAAATCTACTTATAACAAAATAGAATAAAATTTAAAAACAACAACAACGACAACAAAATCACCGCCAAACTCAGATTGTTCTACAGGTGAGTTCTACCAAGTAGTCAAAGAATCAGTAATACCAGATCACGGTGATTCTTTTACTTGGCGGATGGCAGGTCAAAGGGAATGGGTTTTTGAATATTCATATCTATTACCACGCTTCTTTTGCTAACAGTTACAACAGATCACACTGCCACAGGCTTCCCGTCAGCACTGGGCATGTTGAGACAGAGCTTGGGCTCCGGGCATCGGACCGCCTGGGTTTGAATCTTGGACCTGGCATTCGCTAGCTGAGCTTTTTCCTTAATTTAAGAGAAATCTATTTCTTAGCATCATCATGAATATTAAATGATATAAATCCAAATAAAGTATTCAGGCTATCCTAATCACTTTAATAAATATCACCTAGTATTATTGCTACCAGCATTACATATTTTGAATTTTGCCAATCTGATAGTTGAAAAATTATGTCACATTATTTGAATTTGTATTATCCCCATTGCCAGTGAGCTTGTTTTGTTTTAAAGTTTATTTATTTATTTTGAGAGAGGCAGAGACATCACGAGCAGGGGAGGGACAGAGAGCGAGGGAGAGAGAACGAGAGTATCCCAAGCAGGCTCTGCTCTGCCAGCTGTGGCAGAACCCAGCGTGAGACTTGAACTCATGAACCGTGAGATCATGACCTGCCTAAGCCAAAACCAAGAGCTGTTTACTTAACAGACGGAGCCACCCAAGCACCCCTTCTCCCCTTTTTAAAATAAACTCTACACCCAAAGTGGGTTTGAACTCACAACCTCAAGATCAAGAGTCATGTGCTCTACCAACTGAGCCAGCTAGGTACCCTGTTGCCAGTGAATTTTAAGTTATAAAATTATTAGTCTTTCCCAGGTTCTTCTGTACATTAACATTTTCTTTGCCCATTTTTCTACTGAGTTGTACTTTCTTAATAATTTCCATTATTACACTTGTGATCTATCACCCATCATGTATGACAAATATTTTCCTAATCCATGATGGTCTTTGCATTCATTCTGCTTATAATGAATATTCCCAAAATAAGATGTTTAATTTTATGTAGTTGAATATTTTTCCGTTGACTTCTGGGTTTCCTGTCTTGCTTAGGTTCTAACTAAAGATATATGCTAATTCTTGTATTAATTTATTTTTAAAATTTAGATCTTTATTCCATATTTCTGTGATGGTATCAGGATAGGGGTCTATTTTTGTTTTCTCTGGATGATTACTCAGTTTTACCAGAAGGTTTTATTAAAAAGTTCATTTATTTCCTGCTGGATTAAGATTTTGAAAAAGAATCGTGAGAGTGATTTGGCTATAGCAGATGTTAAAATTTAGTATAAAATCTTATAATAGGAATACTATGGTAGTAGCATAAGAAGAGTTAAATAGATTACTCAAACAGATAAAGAAATCAGAAATAGATCTAATTCATTGGGACCATAACATACAACAACTAGTCCTTGTTTTCATTAGATTCTTAAAGGATTCCATGACCCATAATAAGACATACAGGTTGTCTGATTGTCCTTGTAAAAAACCAGATGTGACTTTTTCCTGTTATTTAAAAACATTTAGAAAAAAGAAAGTCTGAAAAAGAAACATTTGATTAATATTGGGTCTACCTCACACTTTTCACAGTTCAACACAGCTGAGCCGTAGGGTGATGGCTGCTATCCGAGTGGGTCTGGAGGGCAGAGCATCGAGCCAAAGAAGATTGTTCTCAAGCCTTAAGATCTCGGAGTTTTTCTTGCTAGGGTTTGAACTTGCTCGAGACCTGTCACCCCTTATTTCTTTCCTGTCTCTCCCTTTTGGAATGGGAATTACTGGGAAGGAAAAAATAAATTTCCCTCCACCTTTCTGAGTTCTTAGCTGCAACCCCTGTAATGAAAGATATACATAACATGTATCCCTCAACTCTACATGAAAGATGCCTGGTGAAAAAATGAGCAACTCGAGGAGGTGGCTTTAGAATTCAGGATTAAATACCATCTTAATAAAAAGGGAGGGGCGATAATAGGCCTCTTACGAGAGAGTAAAGGACTTTTACAGAAGGCGAATGGGTCCTTAGATGGGAGGTATGATAGTTGGTGACAAAGTCGGGTGTGGTGTCAATTTTCTGGTCTCCTCTCCTCTGATGAGTCAGTCTTCCCTGATTGCTAAAATTCCCAGAAAGAGCATTTTTGACAATTGAGTTCTTATTAGAAGGTCTGTCTTTAGTCTGATTAGAGGGAGTTCGGAAAAAGTCCCTTCCTGCATGTGCTATTTTTCAGGAACCTACAACCTAAAATAATCAATGCACTTAAGTGGCATATTTTGGGGCGGCATGTCCTGAGCTCCTTCAGGCATAATCTGGGTGGTGTATTCTGCTACTCTTCAGAATGTCTACTCATGCCCGTCCCTCTGTTGTATTCTGGAAGCTCATAACTTGTCTGGTTGCCAGGTTTACAGCTGGAGAAGAATTTTGCCTCAGGATGAATCATACCTATCTCAATTCACACTCATATATGATTTAGATATCTAGATGAGACTTTGGACTTTAGAGTTGATGCTGGGCTGTTGGGATGGAATGAATGTATTTGGCGTGTGAGAAGGACATGGATTTGGGGGCCAGGAGTGGAACACTATGGACTAGACATTGTCTCTTTCCATATGTTCATATGTTGAAAACCTAACCTCCAGTGTGATGCTATTTGGAAACGGGCCTTTGTGGGGGAACTAGGTCATGAGGGTGGAGCTCTCATGATGAGATTAGTGCCCTTGTAAGAAGAGAAAGGAGAGAGCTTGCTTCCTCTTTCCCTCATGTGAAGATATGATGAGAAGACAGACATCTACAAGGCAGGAAGTGGCTTTCACCAGATACCAGATCTGCCAGCACCTTGATTTTGGACCTGCAGCCTCCAGAACAGTGAGAAATAAATGTTGTTGTTTAAGCCACTCAGTCTATGGTGTTTAATATAGCAGCCAAACTAACCGAGACAGAAATGAATTTCTGTCACTCCTCCTCTTCCTTCCTTCCCCATACTTATATAATAATTAATATTAGCTAATCAAACATCACTTACAAAGTGTTGATTTCTTCCATGTGTGAATGTTACAATTCTGTAAAGTGAAGAAATATTACCAGATAGTATTTTCAAGACAAATACAGTTGTCTTATTTGTTTCAAAGCAACACAAACCTATATAGCATTGTTCTTCCCTAATACAATGTGTTTAAAAATGGGCAAGCAACTGGTTTAAATTTTATAGATGTCGTTGATGATCTAAAGTTTGAGTTTTGGCATGTTAGCTGCATTTATGTCTAAATTTCCACCTCAACTTTTTCAGAGGAATGAACATTGCCCTTTATGTAGATTTGATTTCACACTAAAAGGTCGTATGATATCACCTCTCTTTCTGTAGAATGTCATAGCTTAAATTGATCTTTAATGAACTTCTCCAATTACTGCCTCTGAGATTGCATTTTAAAAAAAGAAACAACTTTCAAGGTAGATCCACATGCCCGAAATGAATTCTATCTTGACTTAAAAAGAAACGAGGGTCAGGAGTGTGAGTACACACACACACACACACACACACACACACACACACACACACACTTAAATCTTGGCCATTTTCTGCTCTTTTTTATTAACATGTTCTCAATATTTTCTTGCAGCTGAGAAGCCCCAGAACATGTTCCTTTTATAGACCACAGCACGCCATCTGTACGAGAAGGATGGGCACGAATTTCTCAGCTTTAAAACCCAACTTGGTTCCTTCCACTTGACGGATCAAAAATCCAGAGCTGAGCCTTCATAAGTTATTTGGGTGGGGCAGCTTTTGCTGGTCTGTTACTCATCCTGGTTCATAAACTGCCTATGACATAGTTCCTGCAAAGAACACAGTGCACCGAACAAGAGTGTTGAAATAATGCTGAATTTTAAAAGGAGAAAAACACATGGGTTTTGTCTGGTGAAGGGGAAGAGTGGAAAGAGAGTAGACTGGGGCCGCCTGGGTGGCTCAATTGGTTAGGCGTCCAACTCTTGATTTCAGCTCAAGTCATGCTCTCATGGTTTGTGAATTTGAGCCCCGTGTTGGCCTCCACACTGACAACACAGAGCCTGCTTAGGATTCTCTCTCTCCTTCTCTCTCTCTCTGCCCTTCTCTCACTCACACACTCTCTCTCTCAAAATAAATACTTGAGAGAGAGAGAGAGAGATTGGACTGTTGGTATTAAAACCCAACCCAGATAATAACGATCTACCACAAAAGTAGAAACCAGAGCTTCAAGTATCTTCTTAGCCACAAACACAAACTCCTAGGGTCACTGCTCTTGATTCAAGATAAGTACGGCATCTACAAAGGAGTCTTTCCATGGGGTCATCTTGTTATCAAATCTTTTTCTTAAGTGGAGAGGAGAGGGGAAAACAAAAAGCTTCTTAGCCTACCAATTAGCCTTATAATTAGAAGCATCTGCTGGAGCGTCCAACCTGGACTCCAGAGAAATCCAGCATTCTTCGCTATTTTACTACCGTTCCAAGAGAAGGTAATTCAGTTATTGTGAGCAAACGGCAAAAAAGACAAATCTTCAGCCCAGCCTGACTTTCCCCATTTTGCCTGATTGATTTTTCCCTTTCAGTATATTCTCAGAATGCCAATGCGTGTGATAGAAACTCTTTAGTTCCTGCAAGAAACTAGTCACAGGAAGTGTAGGAAGCAATTAGGAGAAGTATGTCATGGAAATAGGATTTGGTTTCAAGTCATTTCATGCCCATGGGTCTGAGCTCGGCTGCAGTGAAGAAAAATGGAAGCAACTCTTAGGAAAGAGACCCACCCGACTCTGCAGGGCAGAGTCCTCCGCCTGCCGCCTGCCCTCTGCCCCCTCCCTGCTCCCTGCCCCCTGCCCCAAACCCCCTTCTTATTCAGCCACAGTGACTTCTCACCATGTTAACAACTCCTCACATCCTAATGTCCTCTGTGGCTGTGCTGGTCCACGCCTTTCTCCATAGAACCTTCAGAACTGTTCCACCTGTGAGTTATTTACCCCTTTCTGAGCTCGGGTGGCAACATCATGGGCCCCGTTGCTCATGGCACAAACCTGTTACTTTCCCACCCCTCAGAGGCCATCTATCAGCAAGTGCTGTTGCCTTCACTTCCAAAACATATTCCGCTGCTCTCCGACTGCACCTTGGTCTAGTCTAACTCATCCTGACCCCTCAGGTAGACTGCCCCTCATGCCCCGTCCCCCAACTCCACCCACAGTCCTCCGCATCCCTCTCGTCCCACTACAGTTTGTCCCCTGTGTGCCTGCTGGACCATTCTCTTCGCGACATGCTAGATCTCCTCAAACCCTCACTGAAAACTCTGCAACTTCCCAGCACCCTTAGAATAAACTCCAGATTCATTATCAAGGCCTTTATTGGTTCTCAGATTAATCAGTAGGTTTTCTTGTGTGTTCATTTTTTGTCTTTAAGTTTCTTAAGTTTTAATTTTTGAATAAAAATACAATTCAGAGGATTTGAAAATTTAAGTGATCCAAAAAAGTATGTATTAGTACGTCTGGCTCCTGCTCCATGTCTACCCAACCTGTTTGCCCCATAGGTAATCAAGTTTTACAAGCTTGTCATGTTTCTTAAAGAAACTCCAAGCAAATGACAATCTCTTCTTATGTGTATTCAGTAATATGTGTATTACGCACACAACCTGTGTATGTAATAAAGTAAACACAGCACACGTGTGCTGCATTTGCTCCTGTGCTACACGTGTGCTGCGTTTGCTCTTCTCAATATATTTTGTTTCCATTCCTTTTTTTCTTTCTCCACGTAGGCTTCTGCTGTGGGAATATACCATAACCTATTTCACCTGCCCCTTTTCGTGAGCATTTGGTTTATGAACAAGCTGAAATGTGTTGCCTTATATGTAGATTCTTTGGTTTGTGTGCAGGAATATCTCAAGGATAAAGTTCCAGGAAAATGTTACTAGGCGAACAGATGGAGTGCATTTCTATTTCTAGTAAATATTAAATTGTACCCTCTTAAAATTAACCTTAACTTTTTTTCTCTCGCTTTCTTGCTTGGATGTTATAACCTAATTATTTTTTTATTTTTTATTTACTTTTAAAATTCCAGTATAATTAACTTCCCATGATATATTAGTTTCAGGTGTACAATATAGTGATTCAACAATTCTGTACATTACTCAGTGCTCATCACGGTAAGTGTACTCTTGGGCCCCTTCGTGTATTTCACCCGTTCCCCGCCCCCCACCTCCCCTCTGCTAACCATCAGTTTGTTCTCTATAGTTAAGAGTCTGCTTTTTGGTTTGTTTCTTTTTTCCTTTGTTCATTTGTTTTGTTCCTTAAATTCCACAGATGAGTGAAATCATGCTATTTGTCTTTCTGTGACTGACTTATTTTGCTTAGCATTATACTCTCTAGATCCATCCATGTTATTGCAAATGGCAAGATTTCATTCTTTTTATGGCTGAATAATATTCCATTATATATATAATGTGTACATACATATATATGAGGTATATATATATGTGTATATATATATATACCACATCTTTTTTATTAAGTTTATTTATTTATTGAAAAAGAGAGAGAGAGAGAGAGCACAAGTGGGGGAGGGGCAGAGAGAGAGAGAATCCCAAGCAGGCTCCGCACTTAAGTGAAGAGCCCAATGTGGAGCTTGAACTCACACACTGTGAGATCATGACCGAAGCCGAAACCAGGAGTCAGACACTTAACTGGCTGAGCCACACAAGGTGCCTGTTTTAATTTTTGGAAGAAGCTCCATACCGTTTTCCATAGTGGCTGCACAAGTGTGCATTCCCACCAACAGCACACAAGAGTTCCTTTTTCTCCACGTCCTTGCCACATTTGTTTCTTGTGTTTTGATTTTAGCCATTCTGACAGGTGTGAGGGGGTCTCACATTGATCATCATGGAAGTGCAAATCAAAAACAAAATGAGATATCTCCTCACACCTGGAAGAACGAAGGTGCACCACCTGACACTTGACTCGACAATGCCTGTTTTCCCACAGCTGCATCAACTGAGTATTTTAGCCAATCTGATGGATAAAAATGGCATCTCAATGTAATTTAACTTATATTTTTCTTATGAGTGAGGTTGTGCATCTTTTTACACAAGGATCATTTATTCTTCTCATTTGAGAACTGTCTGTTCTGCCCTTTGCCTGTTTTTCTACTGGGTCGTTGTCCTTTTCCTTCTGGATGTCTACAAATTCTTTATATATTAGGGAGATTACCCTTTTTTTTTGTGATTATCTTGGCATTTAAAGCCCTAAGGATCTGACCCCTCCTCATCTCTGTCCTCAGCTAACATCAGTCTCTTGCCCACCTGTTACGCTTTAGCCACGATGTTCTGTGATCTTTTTCTTGCCCGAAGGACTTTATGTTTGCTGTCCTTCTGCCTGGAATGCTGTTTGCCAGATCGTCACACAGCTGCCTAGTTCTTATTATTCAGATCGCAGCTCGAGTATCACGTGAGAAAGGCGGGTCTCTCAGCCGACCGGAAGACACCCAGCCCCTCTCCGTCACCTCACTCAGGTTTGACTCTTTACGTAGCACTCATTCCCCACTACCGTTTTTTATTTGTCTTAGTTTGTTTATTGTCAGTATCTCCTTATCTAGAATGGAACTTCAAGAGAAACAGGGTCTGTCTCGTTCATCACTCTATCCCCACAGCTTAAAGCGGTGCCTGGCACATAGTAAGCATGTCGTGCAGATTGTGTAATTAATGAATACTTTCCTCCTTTTCTTAGGCATTTCACATGCCTTTACAATGAGTGTTACCTGTCGTAGCCTGTAGAAGGAAGATAGAAAATAACATTTTATTTTAAGCTGCCAATATGTGCCCAACACTGGCCTAGGTTTTCTTATACATCTTATTCAATTCTGGTCACTCTGAGCTGGCTGGTATTATGCCCATATTTATTAGTAAAGAAGCTGAGATTCAAATCAGCCCCGAAGGAAGTTGTCCGAGAACACATGGTTTGTACGTGACCATCCAAATGAGGCCCGGCTAATTTCAAAGTTCACTCTCTCCTTATGAGAATTTTGTTGTTCGCGGTGTGTAAAATTTGCTTGCCCCCAAAACTAAATGACCCCAGAATACTATAAATTTTTATACTATTCCTGGGAAAAAATATGATGGCTTGTAATGCTCAGAGAAACTCAAAAGATACAAATAAACTGATGTAATAATTAGATATTATCCCTGGTGTGATTTGCTAAGTCACAGAGTATCAGTAGGAAATAAAATAATAGCCGATGGTACAGGCCCAGTGACTGGAACATAAGTAGATATTTGATAAATATAGCCTTCTTTTTTTTCTAGGGGAGATGCTCGAAGCCAAGTCCTATTTTAAAATCATTCAGTGAACTAGTTATTTAAAGGATTCCTGTGGTGAATCCTTTTCCAAAGCAAAGGGTCCTTTTGTGAAATGCACAAACTCCTCTTAATCTTTTTGTAAATAGAGACTTTTATATATTGGGTTGGCTTAATGTGTTCTGTAAGGAATTTGTTTGCTAAGTCTAAGTGCGGGTGTGGGTGGGGATGCGTGTTTGGGAAATGGGGAAGGAAGAAGGGGTTTGGTTGTGCCGTGTTGTAAACCTTGTTGGTCTGGGTAGAAGCCATGAGGTTTTAGAACTGTATTTTGAATGAGATGATAAGACAATAAGAGACTACAAGATGGGAAATCCCTAGACTGCAAAAGAAAAAAAGCAGCAGCTGGTGTGCCAGGTTTCTGCTGCTCCCCATTGACCCCCTGGGTTTTTACAGAACACTTTCCAAGAACCTACAATGAAACCTGCTGGGTCATGTCTATTCCATGACACTTCATGCATTCATTTATTTATTCGTGCAAGGAATACTTATTTTGTTACGATTTTATTTAAATTTTAATTATTTATTTTAAGTAATCTCTACACCCAACATGGGGTCGAACTCATGACCCTGAGATCAAGAGTTGCATGCTTTGGGGTGCCCGAGTGGCTCAGTCGGTTAAGCGTCAGACTCTTGATTTCAGCTCAGGTCATGATCTCACAGTTGGTATGATTGAGCCCCATGTGGGGCTCTGCACTGACAGTGTGGAGCCTGCTTGGGAGTCTCTCTTTCTCTCTCTCTCTCTCTCTCTCTCTCAAAATAAATAAATAAACAAACAAACAAAGAGAGAGAGAGTTGTACAGTCTATCAACTGAGACAGCCAGGTGTCCCTGAAGATTTTATTTTTAAGCAATCTCTACACCCAGTATGGAGCTCAAACTCCCAACCCTGAGATCAAGATCGTATGCTCTGATCTGAGCCAGCCAAGTGCCCCCAAGGAATACTTACTGACTGTTCAGCATGTGTCAGGTACTATTCTGTGAACAGCAGTCCTGGCTTTAGAGACACATCAGTGAACAGCAGACCTGCCTTTAGAGAACTTACATTCTAGGGGGAAACACAATCAAATAGAGCAGAAAAATAGAGCAGTGTTAGAATGGTGGGAATAGATGAGGCTAATAAGAAATACCTTTTTGATATAGGGAGGGGGCACCCACATAGAGCACCTTTGAACAGAAACCCAAAGAAAGAGAGTGGGGGGAGGGTATTAACTATCTATGAGGAAACGAGGAATGCGAATGCCTGAGGTAGGAGTGGTTATTGGTGGGGTGCTGGGGACTGGCAAGGAGACCATGTGGCTGGCATGTTTGGGTAAAAGAGGAGTATAAGGGACGGAGTTAGAGGTTGGAGAGTGCCAGAGCAGATAGTCATATAGCCACGGCAAGGTCTTTGGATTTTATTCTGGATAAGATAGGAAACCATTGGAAAGTGTTGAATTGTGAGATGTGATCTTACATTTTAATGTGTTAGAGTTTTTTGTTTTTGTTTTTTGAGAGACAGAGCTCAGGCTTGCATGCGACCAGGGGAGGGGCAGAGGTAGAGAATGAGAGAATATTAAGGAAGCTCCACGCCCAGCATGGAGCCCAGCATGGGTCTCAGTTTCACAACTGTGAGATCATGACCTGAGTCAAAATCAAGAATTGGACCGTTAACGGACTGAGCCACCCAGGCACCCTGATCTTACATTTTAAAAGGATCACTCTGGCTGTAGAGAAGAAACTGAGGTGAGAAGACCAATGCAGTGGCTCTTGCAAAAGTACTCATGAGAACTGTGGCAGTTTAGGCCAGGATAGGAGCAGCAAAGTTGGTAGGAAAGGGTCGGATTTTGCACGCATTTCGAAAGAAAATCTGACAATATATGCTAAGTGATTGGGTGTAGGGTATGAGAGAAAATCCAAAATCAATGATGACATCAGTTTTCTTACCTGAGTGATTGGAAGAATGGAAGTGCCCTTCCCTTGGTAGGAATGGAAAGTGCATTGGTAGGAATGGGGTGGTGAGATTTGGTGAAGTGCTCATAGACTCTGGCACTATGTAACAATCAGTAGTTAAAACCAATGACTTGGGCCAGGTCACATTATACCTACCCCAGCTGGAGAAGCAGTGGTCCTACTAAGGGAAGAATGGGGCTGCAAGACCTGGTCAGTGTGTACTGATAGAAGCTGGGAGAGTGTGGATAAGACTGGATCTTGGGAGTGCTAGAACAAGGGGGGAGGAAGGGCAGAACATAACATTGGATAAGAATAAGCATATTAGCTAATCTATTGCTGCATAATAGTACTACCACAAACTTAGTGGGTTACAACAATACACTTTTATTTTTCTCACAGTTTCCATAGGTTAGGAGTTCCAGCACAGCTTAGTTTCGGTCCTCTGCAAAGCTGCAATCAAGGTGTCAGCCAGGGGTGGGATCTTATCTTAAAGTTCAGTGGGGAAGGATCCACTCCCAAGTTATGGAGTTGGTAGGATTCAAGTCCTTGCAGACTATTGTAATGAGGGCCTCAGTTTCTTGCTGGCTGTCTGCCAGAGGCCACTGTTGGTTCTTTGCCACATGGCTGTCTCCTTAGGGCCATTTATAACATGGCTTCTTGCTTCTTCAAAGCCAGCAAGGGAGACAGTCTTCTAGCAAGATAGATGTTATGATCTCACGCAATGTAATCACATATATCTCAGCACACGTCTGAATCACATTCAAGGGGAAAGATCACACAAGGGTGTGAATACCAGGATGTGAGGAAATAGGTTCTACTTACATAAATGTGTTAGAAAAAACTTAGGGTGGAAAGCTGCCACCACAGGGCAAAAGTGCCCGAGGTTAGCTAGCGAGATACTGTAATGGGATCAGGAGCAACTTGTTATATCACCTGCAGGAAATTACTTTCCCTCTGTCACCAATATACTATTGTACTTTGATCACAAACTCCACTTGCCCCCCAGACGCTTTGCTTCTTACACACACAAGTTAACAATTACTGTCTGATTGTTTTCTCCACGTTCATGTGTAAAATCTTGTTTTCTTCACATTCACCATGTGGATAATATCCTGTGAGCTCACTATATATGTAGATGAAACCCCTGTTCAGGGCTCTTGTCTCCTTCTGGACATTAGCCTCTCTCATATTCAATTCTGCATCTACTCTCCTGCTGGACAAGAGAGAACCCCAGATAATAACCCTGTTCAGGGCTCTTGTCTCCTTCCGGACATTAGCCTCTCTCATATTCAATTCTGCATCTACTCTTCCTGCTGGACAAGAGAGAACCCCAGACTTATAGTCTGTGACACCAAGAGGCATGATCATGGAGGTCATCTTGAGTCTCTTGTCACAGAGAATTTATTGGTAAGGAAGCAGTCTCCTATGGTGCAGGATTTAACACTCTGGTAAGGCCTCTGGGCAGTAGTGCTAACATGCTGCTCAGAGAAAGCAGTGTCCCAAATTAAGTAAAGTAGAAACGTCAAAACTTCTGTGGCAGATGGTGGAAGGGGAACCAAAAGGCTCAGGGCAGTGGGCATGCAGGAGTGGCTGCACTATGTAAGGCAGAAAACCTTACAACTCCGTTCTTCAGAAGGGCCCAGAGAATACTGTGTTTACCCAAGTGATAAACAGCGCACTGTAGAGAGGCTGCTAAATGTCTGCCTCGGAGGCTATGGCACTAATTGAGGCACAAGGAAACTGGCCTGGACAAGGGAGGACATGGTGGAAGTGGTGAGAAGCAGGTAGATTCTGGAATGATAAGATTTGACAGGGTGGATATGGGGTGTGAGAGAGAAGTCACGGATGACTCTAAGGTTTGGGGGCTGAGCAGCAGAAGATGGAAGGTACATTTACTGGGACGGAAAGAACTATAAGGACAGGAGCATTGTGGTTGTCAAACCCAAAATTCAATTGAGTGTTTTATTTGCTTTATTCAATGACTTGTGGGTCAGGCAGCATCCATTCTAGCAAATAGACAGAACCTCTGAGGAGCTGCACAAAATGAGAATTAGAGGCAGAAAGGAGAGGAAACAGGAGGTTATACTGGCCAAAAAAACAAGCTGTTGTTACAAGGTACTTTCCTTTCAGGGATGTCATGGGCCCATGAGGCAGATTATCTAACTAGTGCTGATCAGGCAATTCGTGATTGACTGGTTTCAGATTCCATTTCTGAGAGAATTGAAACTATTATTAAGTCCAATTAAGTCATGATTTGGAGATATGGGGCTTATGTTAAGTAAGCAGCTCCATTTGGGGCCGTTGTCTTATTTTTAACAGAAATCAGGAGTTCTGTTAAGAGTGAGATGTATGTTAGACATTTGGATACAGAATGTGAGTAGACGGTTCAATATGTGTGTCTGGAGTACAGGAAAGGTCTGATTACAGAGATAGAACCTTAGGAGTTATTAGCTTATGGGTGAACAGGCCATCCATGGGATTGGATGACATCACCTACGGATTAGGTGTAGATACAAAAGGGGTCAGAGACACAGAGCCCCAGAGCATTCCAACATTTGGGACATGAGAGAGATGAGGAAGTCAGGGTCTGTCACAGAAATGAGAGACACACACAGCTATCTGTGAAGTGGGGAAGAGACCAGGCCATAACAAGGAGAGATCATTGGTAGTTTCATTTGATATCATCAGCTTTGGAGCTGGAGTTTTAAAAAAATAGTAAGAGAATGTTTTTTGGTAGAGGATTTGTGGCAGGACTAAGAACAGGAGCAGCTGAGTGCTCAAGGTGCAGCCAGGGGTCAGATATAACAAGTCATGAGCAAGTTCAGACAAAACCAAAGAGATTGGGCATGTAGGGATTTTAGGGATGGTGGATAGTAAGATTCCTCCTTTCTAATGCCCCCCACACCCCTTTTCAGGCCACCAAAGAGAGTCCAGTAATTTTCCAGATCTTTGCTCTCTTCCCAAGAGAATGCCCCAGTCAGACTTATTCCTGGACTTTGGTAAAGACAAATTCTGAAGACAAGGGGAGACATTGACCAAAAGGAGGGGGGGCAGGTAATGGTGTGGAAAGGATTTAAACAGGGATTAAGTCATCATTGATACCTAGGAATGGAAGAAGTCATGAGAATGTGTTGGGAGTGAGGTGGGGGGTGGGGTTGTTGGGAAAGAAAGGGAATGGGGATTTGGTAAAGGAAAGGTCTAGATCGCTTTAGATGATTTAGATTGTTGTGGGGCTGGAGGGAATTGGGATAGAGAAAAGAGAATACGAGAAGTCCTGCAGGGGGCATGAATTGGACTCCCCTGAATATCAAGACAGGAAAAGCAAACGAGAGTCCTCAAAAAAATCTTTGTTAAACTGCACTCCTTCAAGGCAGCAGTGGTTTGGGGCTGGGCATGTGGGTATTGACTAGAGTAGAGTTTCAGTTTGTGTGCTTTTTTTTTTTTTTAAGCTTATTTATTTATTTTGAGAGAGAAAGCATGAATGAGGGAGGGTCAGAGAGAGAGAGGGAGAGAGAGAATCCTGAGCATGCTCTGCACTATCAGCACAGAGCCTGATGCGAGGCTCAAATCATGAACCATGAGATCAGGACCTGAGTCGAAGTCGATGCTTAACCGACTGAGCCACCGGGTGCCCCTGACTAGGGTAAGGTTTAAGGTAAAGATACTTGGACCCTACTTATTGATTCAAGTCAAGATTCTGGCCCCCTGGAAGAGATAAAAACCAGATAGGCAATCCTTACAGAATACTACCATGAAAGGCTTATCCAAGTCTATTCATTCATCATTCATTCATTCATTCATTCATTCATCTATACATTCAATAAATTACCCAATCAATTCCTAGAATGTCAACTCCAGGACATACAGAACTGTCTCATTTTCTCTTACATCCCTAGCACCTAGATGAGTGTTTATTCATTCATCCCACAAACATGTATTGTCCAGCTGGCTTATGGCAGCCTCTGTGCCAAATACTGCTTTATGCTGGCGTATAAAGTAGGCATCTTTCTGTGCTGCCTTTAGGATCTCACTCTGTATTAAAGTCACAAATGAACAAATACATTTATAATTACAAGGTGTGGTTTTGATAAATGCTATAAAGGAAATGTACACGATGGTGGGATAAGGAGTAAGGAATGACTTGAATTAGACTGGTTAAAGTAGGTGTCTCTGAGAAGACATCATTTATGCTCAAGCCTGAAACATGGCTACCCATGGCAGGCAAGAGAAGGAATAATTACTTTCTAAGCAAAGACAACAGCATGTGTGAAGGACTTTAAGGATCAAAGATCTTAATAGTTTTTAAGGAGCTGAAAGAAAGCCCATAGAGTTATTTACTGCTGAGAAAGAAGAATTTAACCAGTTCTTACTGACACTTTCCCCCAAATGCTCCTTTAGAATAGATATTAACGAATATTCCATAACAAAAAGTAACGCCAGCAATGAATTTTCTTTTAACATTGAGAAAATATTTAATATTTATAGTAATTAATTGTCTTTTATTTTGGTTTATGATATTTATCAACGTACTGAAGCAAATCGTTTTTCTTTTTTTTTTGTCATAGACTCATATTTATCTAACTTTTCACTAATGGTTTCTGTCTTTGAAGTCATCCACAGAAGGGCTTCACTGTCTCAGAATTACGTAATGGCTTATATTATCTTCCAGGACTTTTATTATTTCATATTTTACATTTAAATCTTTAATTCAGGGGTGCCTCAGGTGGCTCAGCTGGTTAAGTGTCCAACTCTTGATCTAAGCTCAGGTCATGATCTCCCGGTTCGTAGGTTCAAGCCCCGTGTTGGGCTGTGCGCTGACAGCACAGAGACACAGCTGTCTTGCCCTCTCTCTGCCCCTTCCCCGCTTGCACGCTTTCTCTCTCAAAAATAAATAAACTTAAAAAAATCTTTAACGCATCTGGATATTTTCAGATGTATGGTTCTTTTGTTTTCATTGTCTCTCAAGAAAGCAGAATGCTTTTCTTCATACAGGTCCCTCATTTCTTATTATATTAATTACTGGACATTTAGAATTTTGTTGTTTTGTTGCTGCTATGAATGGTCCCATTTTTGCATTGCATTTTATAGCTGGTTATTGTGGGTGTTTGGGAAGAAATATATACATACTTAACATATATATTATTATATGCTTTTTAATAAGAATATTGTGACCAGTCATTTGACTGAGGTCTCAGTTCTCTATAGTCTTTCAGTTGATTCTCTCTGGGTTTTCAAAAGTTAAAATTTGCAAATAATATTATTTCTTTTGATCTGAACGGCTCAACAGGGCTGCTCATTGTTTTCAGGGCATTTCTCTGACAACGGTTGGGGATGAACATCTTTTCAGGTGTTCATTGGTCGTTCGTTTTCCTTTAGGGAACCGCCAGTTCCCATCCTTTGCCAGTTTTTCTCTTTGGTGTTTGTAACGTTTTTACTGATCTGACAAAATTGTTTGAAATTCAGTTCCCTGTTGCAATTTAAAGATAATTTCTGCCAAGAGAGAAAGAGTGACCTAATGTCAAATGTAAATGTTAGCATGTGAGCGGTCTAGAAAAGTTGAGAATCCTTGCTGGAGGCTACCCACCTGCAAATTGATTTTTTGTCCCTTAGTCCTTAAAATCCACTGGGAGGCGGGTGGGTGACCAATACAATACGTGCCCGGAGTAGGGAACGTGCTATTCCAACTCAACCGCCAGAACCGGTTGGCCCTCCCTCCCCCACTCGGCCCCTCCCTTCCTGCACACCGGGTGGTCTCCCCACACCCACCCCGTCTGGTTTGAAGGGATTATTCGGGATCAATATTTGAAACCGTTGTATTTTTTCCTAACTGGAGTTAAGTTTATAAGCTTTTTTTATGTAACCACCAAACACCAGGAATAAAAACCTGGAGGAGAGCCAGTTTGACTCGGCGCCAGTACACTTTCTCATAGCCAAAAAGCTCGCCCTTCGTCCTCGTTGTTTTTTCCCGTGAGTTTCTGACATTTCCTTTCAAAAGCTGATTCCCCAACTTCTCAAATTCTTCATCCGTGTCGTTCGGCCCCCAAATGACTTCCAGAGATCCTGCCCTCCCGGTCCAGCCCCCCGCCCAGCCCGGGCCCTGACACCTGAGCTGTCACCGGGGCCGAGCCACGTGACCTGGGCTCAAGCTCTAAGCCCCTGGGGGAGCTTTAATTACTCACTCTGCAAACGCAGAACCGGGCCCTGGTGGGCGGAGGAGCGGGCCTCGAGAGCATCTGATGCATCCGAAGGCAGGCCCGCGTAGAGACGTGTGGGGGAGCTTTGTCGATACTAACCCCTGCGGGCTGCAGTACATGCATGCACAGTTCACCGGACAAACACATACGGAGCACCAGCTGTGTACTGGGCCCTCTCCTAGACCCTGGTGAACAAGACTACACCGACCCTGGCGACATTGACTACCCGCTGGGAAAGACAGGCGTGAAATCATTCCAGCTCACGAATTCAACAGTTACAAGTGTGAACGTTCTGCTTAGGCCACTGGGAGCGATTTCATGGCTTAGCTTTGAGAGGATTCAGAGGAACAGCAACAAGCCGGCCCCCAGGGATTTTTGGTGGCGGTTCCTTTCTTATGCCGCCCACATTTAGGGGTGGGCCGTCCTGAGAAAACAGCCCCGACAGGAGAAGGGGGATCTAAGGGGAGGGTTTGGAGCAGCTGGGCGGCAAAAGAGCCGCTTTCTCTCCCTCCTTGGGAAACTGTTGGGAGGTGCAGCCTGGCGGCTCTCATGACCTCTCGCAGCACTTTGGGGATGGACCGCGACGGGCCGGGCCATCCCGGTTGGCCTTGGAGGTCCGCTCTGAGTCAGCTGTCAGTGACCCGCAGGGTTAGGGCTCCTCCCCTCGTCTCCCCGCTCTGAGCACGAAGTTCGGAACTCATGTTCCAGATGCACTCAGCTGGCAAGTGTTTGAGACGTGTCTCAGCATCTTGTGATGTGTTCCTGAACCTCCGGCCCCGTGTGGGGTGAGTCACTGGCTCTGACTTGATCCCCGCTGCTCTTGGCCCCTGCTTCCGGGGTCCATAAACCCAAGCCCCTCATCATCTGAGAGCAGACCACCAAGTCCCTGTGGCCGGGCCGGGAGGGGACATCTGTGCAGTGAAGCGCAGCTGGTTGGCCCTGCCCTCTAGGGATTCCTGTTCTCCCCCTTTTCCTCTCTAGGGATTCTTTCTCCCAGGTCATTTGTGGAGGGATGAGGGTAAAAGCACCCTCCCACTGGGTCCTTCTCCTTCCCAGTTCTCGCCTAAATTTCAGATACCTGGGCTATGGGACTGAACAGAGCTGACGATGCTGCCGTGGCAGGAATATTGCCGTTCTATCCTTTCTGTCGATTTGGGGTAGGCACTCAGTTGGTGAGATCTGGAAATGGGAGGTTTGTCCTTTGGGTAAGAGACTGGATTTGGATCCCGGCATTCTTACTTTCTAGCTGAATGGCCGGGGGCATGCTTCCTGTGCCTCAGTTTCCCCATCTACACCCAACTCATGAGACTGTTGTGAAGATAAAACGAGAGAAAAAACACGTACAGATTTTTAAGAAATTCCTAAAATATAAGTGCTAGTAGTAATGCTGTGGTCAATAATACAGGTTCTCAGGGAGGTTCCTTTTGTAGGTTTTTTTAACCGTCAGGTTGGTAATAATGATTTTTATGTGTGGGCTCTCATTTTCTGCCTTTTTTGGATCAGAATTCCAGAATTATTCCAAAATCGCTAGTCTGACATCTTTTTTTTGTTTGTTTGTTTTTAGCACTTGGTTATACTGATTCCTTTGCTCTAGTGTCTCTCGGCTGTGGTTCATCCAGATGTGGGCGAGGGCTGGGTAGGAGGAAGAAGGCTTGGAGACTTCTTTTCTCCCCGAGCATGAGGGCTTCTTCCTCTATGACCTGACCCCCAGGGAAAGTCTGTATCCATCATCCATCCATTCATCCCTTTATGTGCTCATTTATTCCCCACACACACGTGGCTGAGCTTCCAGTAGGGGTCAGGTACTGTGAGAAGCACTAGTTTTAAAAAGATGAAAAATGCTCACTTCTTATGCTCAGGGAGCTCCAAGTCACAGGCAATTACAATCCTGGGGTTGGAGCGATGTTATGAAGGTGTGTGGGGCCCTTTGGATAGACCAGGGAGGCACCCGCTCTGATGCGGGGCGTGGGTCTTGATGGTGTTCTTTGCTGGATTCCACAAGATGAGGAGGATTTGGCTAGATAAAGTGAGGGAAAGGCATTCCTGGCCAAGAAAACAACGTGTGCAAAAGCCCGGAGAACCAAGAGAACGCTCCTCAGAGCTCGGTGTGGATTTAATGGCCTCTTCCAGGAAGGGGAGGGGCGCAAAATCGAGAGGTGGGGTAGGGGAGTGCCGGGAGAGCACGAGGGCTGCTCTGCAGGTTTTTCACTGGTCTAGATCTGTCGTATTTACCCTATGTTTTCTCATTTCTTAACATCCTGTCTCAAATGGTGCTCAAGACATGGAGTTCATTTTAATAATTTTCACATGACCTATATGAAGCTGGGGAGATTTATACTTTCCATGGCGTTATGAGTATGTTTTCACACTTCTGGTTGAACACGATAGATTGAATACACGTGTTCATCTCAGATGCCTTGTAAAAATATCACCGAAATGAGAGCAGACGCGAAAAAAAATAGATATAAACAGAAAAGAGGAGACAATAGCAAATGAGAAATGCCAAGGAATTCCTAGAATATGAAAATCGCATGAAAGCACCAGAGAACTGAGAGACGTCTTGACTGAGTTCCCTATGAACCCGCCCCTGAGATGGTGATGTGATGGAGGAAGTTTCTGGGAGCCACACCTGCAGGGGAGCCGAAGAATCAGGGCTGGGTAGAGAGTCAGTCGGCGGTCTCAACCGACCTTACAGGAAGCTCTTCAGAGCGGTCCCAAATGAAGGCAAGGCATTTGTACACCAACACAGACCAGCCATTGGACATGGCTGACCCTGGAAGGGGGATACCTTTGGGTGAGGCAAGTCTCCTCATCCAGGGCCAATCCCTAGGAAGGAACTCAGCTGTAGGCTTTTATCAGCCCCCTAATTCCAGGAGCAAGGAAACGAGAGTGTCCACTTAAAAAGGAGGGTCAGGGGTGCCTGGGTGGCTCGATCGGTTAAGCATCCAACTCCAGCTCAGGTCACGATCTCACTGCTTGTGAATTTGAGCCCCGCATCCAGCCCTGTGCTTACAGCTCACAGCTCAGAGCCTGGAGTCTGCTTTCGGATGCTGTGTTTCCCCTCTCTCCCTGACCCTACCCCGCTCACGCTCACGTTCTCTCTTTCTCTCTCTCTCAAATATAAATAAACATTTAAAAAAAAAAGGAGTGTCAGGGTGGTATAACCTAATACTTATTACAAAGAGATTCAAAGGAGGAGGAAGCCCATTCACACCACAGAACCCTGGAAAAGCTCAGAAGCTGGCAGTGCAGGAGCCTCTGAGGGTCAGGGGAAGGCATGGAGCTAAAAACAGAGACGTGGCCTCCAAGTGTGTGTGAGGAGGTTCCCACCTCTCCCCAGCCTTGGAAGAAGACTGAACGTTCACTGTGGTGGGACATTAACCAGAAACCCTGAATGCTAGATGTGGCCAGGGTATGTAGGGGAGGCCCCTGAAGATGCAAGAGGTGGGAACAATCTTCTGAAAACAGGGAATTCCATATTGGGAGTGGTGAGACCTCCCCCCAGTCCTTTCCCCTAGCCCCTCTCGGCTCACAGAATTCCAGCAGTGGGGCTTGTGGAGACCAGGCAGGAGTCTAGGCAAGAAATTCACCTCTAGGAGGTGGGCCAGTCCAAGAGAAAAGACCCAGCATGCTGAGATTTGGGGGTTCTCAAGTAAAAAGGCCAGCCAGGCACCTGATCACTTGAATGCAGATTGCCAGGCGCTAGACCTTACCCATGGTCACATAGCTTTTAATCAGTTTTTTAGTGCCTCCTTCTCAAATATGATCAGAAGGTCAATGATGATGTACTCATATAGTTGGAGGAAAACTCGGGTTGAATGACAGTTATGAAAGTCGATAGATGGCAAAAAGAACCTGGGGGAGGGGCGCCTGGGTGGCTCAGTCAGTTAGGCAACAGACTTCAGCTCAGGTCATGGTCTCGCGGTTTGCGGGTTCGAGCCCCACATCGGGCTCTCTGCTGTCAGCATGGAGCCCACTTTGGATCCTCTGTCCCCCTCTCTCTGTCCCTCCCCAGCTTGTATTCTCTCTCTCAAAAATAAATAAACCTAAAAAAAAGAAAAAGAGAGAGAGAGAGACAGTGCAGGAAACAAAAGGAAAGTAAAAACAAAACCAACAAAATCCCTTCAAGGTCCTTAAAGAGAAATAATTAAACAGAATAAGAAAAATAATCTCTTGTTTATAAGATGCAATCAGTGATTAAAGATGGCAGAGCTGGGCGGGTCTCTGCTCCACAAAGTCCTTCAGGGCTCAGCCGACCAAGCCTCTGCCATCTTTAGCTCGTAGCTTCCAACGTCAGCTGGGGGAAGAGAAAGAGGGTCTGTCCAGAGGGTTTGAGAGATCAGGTCTGTAAGTAGTGAGCATCCTTTCTGGTCACATCCCATCAACTAAAACTGACCTGGTCTAGCTTTGTGCTTAGGAAGTAGAAGGATCCATTCTGAGGAACACGTAGGGTCTCCCACAAGAAGTGCTGAAAAATAGTCAAGGAAGTCTCCCAGCAGGCCCGGAAGTTATCTAGCCCACGCTGAAACGGGCAGATGGAGGTCTCCAGGAGGGAATGCCTGCAGGAAAAAAAGGAACCAAAAGAAGACCAGACATTTCACGGAAAAAGAAGGTTGAATTCAGAGGGGCTTACAATGCTTTTGTGACTGTGGGAAGAAATTGTGATCGTGAAAAATGAGCCACTGATAAAAGGGAGGAAATTCTTACCTATAGAACAGTGAGAGAAGAAAATGTGATCACATTATATTTCATAGAGGAAAACGAAATAGTGATTTAGCCAAAACTTTGAAAGTATGTATTTTGGGAGGACGAAGTAGGATGAAGGATAATGAGGAGCAATAGTGCCAGATCCACACCCTCTGTATAAACGCCAATGGATGATACATGAAAGTATTGACCTGGAAGGTAGCTCTATAACCCTATTGGTTACAAATATGGAAATAAGTACTATACAAAGTAGTAGAAAATCCTTAAAAGGAAGATAAAGGAGATGGGAAGGAATAGCCAGGGGATTTCTGTGGTTGTTGTTTATAAACCTTGTAATACTGGGGCGCCTGGGTGGCTCAGTCGCTTAAGAGTCCTACTCTTGATTTCGGCTCAGGTCACGCTCTCATGGTTCAGTTTGAGGGTTCGAGTCCTGCATCGGGCTCTGCACTGACAGTGTGGAGCCTGCCTGGGAGTCTCTCTCTCCCTTTCCCTCTGCCCCTTTCCCGCTCATGGGCTTGCTTTCTCTCTCTCAAAAGAAACGAACTTTAAAATTAAAAAAAATAATAATAAACCTTGTAACATTATTTGACTTTTAAAACCTTGCACATGTATTACTTCAGAAATAATGACATTAAAAGTCCAAGGATAGGACCAGCTTCAGGCATGACTGAGTTCAGGAACTCAAAGTTATCAGGGCGTAATTTCTCAGCTTTGTTTTCCCTGTACTGGCTCTATTTTTAGTTAGGCCCTCTTCCTGGGGCACAGGACCTCCTAGCCCCTCTGTTTTCTTTTCCTTCAACCTTTCCTTCCTTCCTCCCTCCTTCCCTCCTTCTTTCTTTTTTTGTAATTAAAAAAGCTTTTAATCGTGGCTAAAGAAAAACACATGAAATTTGCCATCTTAGCCATTTTAAGTGTGCGACTGAGCAGTGTACATTCACATAGTGTGTATTCACACTGTGGTGCAACGGGTCCCCAGAACTTTGTCATCTCCAAAAACGGGAACTCTATACTCCTAAACAACAACTCTTTCTTTCCTGCCCTCCTCCCCCCTTACCCCCAGCTGCTGGCAACCACCATTCTGCTTTCTGCTGTCTTCTTACAGCTCTTAGTGCCAGCAGAAAGAAACCGCACTTTCCTGATGATTCTGACAAAATCCCAGGATCGAGTTCCACTGAACCGAGCAGGGCTTGGCCAGCATCCCCCGAACAAATGGCCTGAGGGTCAAGGGTGAGCCAGAGCAGTGCTGACAGTAGAAGGGGCTGGGGCTCCAGGCAAACACGGAGAGTCCCCATGGAGACGCTGGATGAGCGGGTTGTGAGACATCCCGTCCCACCCTGCTTAGACCCTGCTTGACTTGGAGCTTTACCTGGAGCTCCGTGACCTTCCAAGCAAACCAGATGATCTCAACTCTCCACGGGACTCTTTTTTAACCCTCTTTAGCATAAACTGTTTTTTAAAAAGATTGATTCTTTGGATAGGTAGAAAATCATAATTATTAGGTTGACCTGCTTTGAAAATGTTCATTAGTTATGTGTATTTTTGATTACGAATTGTCTGTTCATGCTTTTTGCCCATCCCATATTGTTAATAAACGCATTGATCAGCTTCCTCAATTCTGATAAATGTGCAAAAACACATCAAAAAATATTTCCTAGAACCATGTACAGGACTTCAGGGAGTACCTAGTAGGGTATTCTCATTTTACAAAAAAAGAGAACTAAAGCATCCACAAGTGAAGTATCCAGCCAGCTCTAGAACCCTGCCGGTGGTGGTTGAAGGAACAGAAAATCCGGTTTGATCCTCCACCTGTTAGACTGTGCTGCATCTTCAATCACTGCTAAATTTGGTTCCTCCAAAGTCCCATTTCCTGCCCGGTCACCATGTTCAGGGATTACAGAGAGCCTCTTTTATTTTCTCACAGTTTGCAACATTCCTAAAGGACCAAGGATAAATAGCTGAGAAGATTTTAAGCTAATTTGAGGTCCCTTGTGATTTCATGCTATAATCTTGGCATTCGCCCAGCAGCACCTTGCAAACCTCCACTGCGGCTAGCACAGTTTCGGACTGAATTTTACCATATGAATAATACAAGTTACAGTTAAAAAAAAAAAAAAAAAGAGGATTAGTCTTGAAGCCCTGTCAAGGAATGAGCACGAAATGCAGTGAAGCAAGCTGCCGATGTTTTGCAGGGGGAGAGAGTGAACCTCACGCTGTAGGGCCGGTCCTGGCGCCTCCCTGCTTAGCAGCCCTGAACTCTCGGGAAGCTCCCGACCACACCAGAGATGGAAAATACCCTGAATGCAATGAGGCAGCCCGGGCTCCTGCCGCTGTTCTCACTCGGCATTAGGGCATTAGCGATGCGGTCACTGTGTGGGTCACAGCAGATGAGATTTGTGGAAGGGGAACTGGAGGGTTTAGAGTTTCAGAACGTAAACCGAACTCTAGGACTATAAGGCGTGGGGCAGGATTTTCTGTCGCCGAGGAAATCTCTTTATCGAGGGTAAACTGAAGCAATTGTGCCTTGTTGACTCTGAGTTTTAAGACTAATCAAGTATCTGCTGCAGTTTGGAAAGCTAACTGCTGAACTCTGTATTCTTACCGGTTAACTTTGTGTTTCTTTTTTCCTTGACAGGGAGCACGACTCAAGCCATAATAGGTCAAGCAGTTGCCTCACTTAGGCTGGCGGGAGGAGAGCAGAAGAACTTTTTTTTTTTTTTTTAATGTTTCTTTATTTTTGAGACAGAGAGAGACAGAGCATGAGTGGGGGAGGGGCAGAGAGAGAGGGAGACATAGAATCTGAAGCAGGCTCCAGGCTCTGAGCTGTCAGCACAGAGCCTGACGTGGGGCTCAAACTCACCGACCGCGAGATCATGACCTGAGCCGAAGTCGGACGCTCAACCAACTAAGCCACCCAGGTGCCCCCAGAAGAACTTTTTAAGGGTGGAAATAGAGAGGCTTAGAACTATTCAGAGATGGCACTGGAGATTCAGATGGTCGAATCTCCAGGAAAAGCAAAAGGGCCGGGTTAGAGCTAATAATAATAGGTCGGGCTCTTGGTCTGTATCGGGCATCGTGGGAAATCTTTCAAAGTACTATTTCATTTAATCTTCATAGCAATCCATGAGGTAGGTACTCTTATCTTCACTTCCCAGGTGAGGAGACTGAGATTCAGAGTAGTAAAATTATTTGCCCAAAGTCATACAGGTAGACTTCTTGGGGCCAGAGCAAACAATCTGACTCCGAGACTCTGGGCTCTTAGCCCCTCTTTAGGAAAGCTCCATCGATGCCCTCAGGCAGGAGGGTTGTATACCCGACTTCTGAAATAAGGATCAGCAAATTGTAGGTGCCTCCCCAAACATGAGCTGGCTGAATATATAAATACCCCATGCTGCCTCAGCCTGGGTCAGGGTCAATGTTCTTTGCAAGCCAGGGAGGCCAGAAAGCTGCATTTAGATGGCCTTTCAAACTCCTCAGAACTTTCCATTCAAACGTAGAACTTCTTGAATAACTGTCGCATTACTGTACAATTAATGTCTTGGCAGGATAAAAATAAATATTTCAGACGTGGTGATTACTATGGTTATCACAGAATGATTTTTAAGAGTAGAGAACAAAGGTAATTACCGAATGCCCAGTGGTACAGAGTTGGTCAAATAAATTACAGAAATGCCACGATGGAATACTTAACAAGTATAAAAATCAAGTTACAGAGTACCACATGGCATAAAAACACATTATTGATGTATTATCCAGGGGGAAAAAGCAGGTTACAGAATAACAGGTAGATCATTAGCCCAATAATGTACATATATTTATGCATAGAAAAAAGTCTGAAAGAAAATATATTAAAGTGTTAATAGTGGTTAACTATTGCCACTGTGTGGCAAGAATATAGACAGTTTTAATGTTCTTTGTGATGTTTAAATTTTTTTTTCAAATTTTCTACAACAACGATAAATTTTATAATCAGAAAAAGGCAATGCGATGTTTAAAAGCAGTTATCAAATTTTGATTATTTATTTATCTAAGAATTTATTTATTTATTTTAAAAGACTTTCTTTTTGAGTAACCTCTCCACTCAACATGGGGCTCGAACTCACGACCCCAAGATTTAAAGGGGCATGTTTCACCAACGGAGCCAGCCAGGCACCCCTGATTCTTGTTTTGGAATTAAGATATGAGGGGCTCCTGGCTGGCTCAGTCAGGAGAGCATGTGACTCTTAATCTTAGGGGCATCAGTTCGAGCCCCATGCTGGGTGAAGAGATTACAAAAAAAAAAAAAAATTAAGATATGAAGTTAAAACTTAAAGACAACATAGTATGGCTGATAAGAATATGGAAATGAAGCCAGACTGCCCGTGTTCAGATCTTAGCTCTACCATTTATAAGTGACCTTGGTTAAAGTACTTAATTTATCTGTGATTCTGTTTCTGTCTCGATGGATATCATATGTAATATTACTGATGATGTATCATATATATCACTTCTTTACTCAAAGAGTCATTGTGAGGATTAAATAAGTTCTTATATTTAAAACACTTGGAACAGTGTTATATGAGTTTGGTATTATTATTGTTATATGGGTTTGTTACTATCATTAAAAATTCTCTCACATTCTCTTATCCAGTCTTTAGAAGCTCACAGGCAGAGGTGAACCTAGGTCAAGCATTTTAATGCCTATATATTTGGGACTCTAGTCCATGTGTGTCCAGGATATACCAGCAGGATCCCAGGAAGAGCCTCAGCCGGGCCTCCCAGGGTTCACCATCACCATCTCTGAAGGAAGCAGATTTTATGGAAAGTCAAATTGATCTTGTCCTTATTTATTAGCCAAATTAGCCAGAGTGTAAAGTTAAAACCAGGAAAAAGATTAACATAAAGGGGAAAGAGAAATCTATCTTAACCCTCAAATCACTTTCTTTTCCCACCCTTGACCTCTCTGTGTCCTCCAAACACAAGGCACCTTGTGAAACTTCAAATATGTTTCTTCTCTCTCTCTCCTCATCCCTTCCCCACCTTACACCCCTCCCTTCAGCCAGCACCTCACTCTCACCTCCCGGCCTGGCTCTCACTACTGATCTCCACATACGTGACACTGGATTCCACACCAGCCTGTACCAGCTCTGACCTCTCGGCCCTCTGGGGTCCTGGGAAAAGGAGCCTGAACCCGACCCCACTCAGGAGAGTGAGAGGTGGCGATGAGATGCCCCCACAGGACCTGCTCCCAGGCTGGCCTTATCCCGCTGTAGGGGCTGGGATTTCCTGCCCGGAAGCACTAGGCCTGGACACAATGGGGGTTATCGGTCACCATCGGGGGATCAGAACCACAGTGGGAGCCCTCTACTTAGCTGTTGGTTTTCCAGGCCTTTCCTGTGTGAATCTTTACTTCCGTGGAAGCTCTTGTTTTGGTCTTTTCCAGGACGGAAACCCTTCCCCCAGTTTCCTACCCCTCTGTCATCTTGGGTCAGCTACCTTTCACTTCCCATCCTTTCCAAATTTGGGTCTAAGTCAACTTAAACTGATAATAAACAGAGCCTAGGTAAGGAAAGTGTTTCCCTTCTTCCTAGATCTTTTTTTTTTCTTTTTTTTAAAATTATGGGTGAAATTGATGTATCAACTCAACTGGCATCCATGATGATAATAAAAATTCCATCAACTGAGCAAATTAACAAATTATACCTGTATTGAGATTTAAGTTCTTAATTTAAGAGCTTATTTGCCTTATAACAACCCTCAATAGAAGGTCTTTCTTTTTTGCTAAAAACCTAAAGTCCTGAAAAAAATAAAAAAAGGAGGCATAATTTACCATGTTGTAAGTCTTAGTAACACAAACAGAATTGCTTTTAAAATTGATGTTGCAAAATACCAGCTATCATTTACCGAATACTTGTGTATCAAGTGGTTGAGTCATGTTAGCTCATTGGGTCCTCAGGACCACCTATTTTATAAATGACAAAATTGATCCTCAGAGAGGTTGAATAACTCACTGAGATCACTCCGGATGTAAATGTCAGAGTTGGGTTTTGAACTCAGCCTGCGTGACCACAAAATTTGTGCTTTTGCCCGACACTACGCTGCTGTCACCACTTATATCCACCAGCTATCCCCAATAATGTTCTAGTTCTTGGACATGGCTTTAGGTCTGAAAGCTTGTCTCCTATCCATCCTAACCCTGACCTCAGCTTCTCAAAACTCACCACCCCTGCCCACAGGACTTTAATGGCTCTGAGCTCAGAAAAGATGACGGTGTTTACCCCATGAATGCTCCTATAACTCAGATGAAAAACTAAACCAAACCACAAAGAAAGTATCAACAAGTTAAACAACGGTGTGATTTTCCAGATGTGATTTTGTCTTTGTCTGCGATAGTATAGAGGGTATGATAGCAGATTCTTTCCAGACAATTCTTGGGTTGTTCTCACTTTTCTGGAATATAAGTACCATGCGCTTTATTAGCTTTTTGAGTAATTCAGTTTTGCCATCTCCTACTTCCCAAGTAGGATGTGGGAAAAGAGAAAGCAAAGAAAAGGAAAAGAAAGAAGGAAGGGAAGGAGATGGAGGAAGATAGGTGTATCTACTCAGAAAAGGAGGTGTGGGGATAAAACCGGCAAAGAGCGAGCTGGCGGCCCCTCCCTCTGGCTGGGTGATTCCTGACAGGCTTCGTTCCGTCCTCTCTTGCAGGAGGGTGAGCGTTGTGGGCTGTGAACCCCCACAGAGGAGAAGGAGTACCCGCGTCTGAGGGACCCCCACAGGGAGGCCTGCTCTGACTCAGCTCAGTGGGCAGCGGGCCAGACTTGCACCTCCCTGTTTATACTTGGGTTCCGCTGGGACCCATCATACAATGACTCAGATCAGCTCTCACTGCCCTCAGAGTCTGAGGAATTGTCAGTGCCTGCTCTGGGTTAACACCCCAACAGTCAATTTAATTTATGTCATTAATTTTTGTGACATCCAGTCAGGCTGCCCGAGGGGTGGATCCCTGAGGTCATGATGACACGTGTGCTCCTCGGATCCCTGCAGTCTCTGCGGTTTCCACAGGACCTCGGGTCACGTGCAGGGCCACTGGTTGTGCTTTGAGGAGCACTACCCCCAGATCGCGGTCCGAGTGAGAACCCGTGAGGGAGGATGCTGGGCACTTTTTTGGGAAAGGATGGCAGCTGTGCAGCCTGAGGAGCCATCTGCTGTACCCTTGGGTGAGGTGACCTCATGCAAGTGGGGCCTCATGGTCTCCACCCAAAAAAAAAAGCAACTGTGGGTCCCTTTGGACTGTGCCGTGAAAGCCATATGCCTTGAGTGAGCTCAGAGGTTTTCCAGGAGAATCCAAATTTATCTACCAAGAGATTTCCTAGAGATTTCTGAGATTTGGCTAGAGAGCCTTCTTCCCATGCCTCACCTAATCTGCTCAGGGTTTGCGAAGTTCATGGCCTAGGAGCTCGGGGATAACTCTCTGTGTATTGGGGAAGCACTGCTATCCAGCAAATCCTTGGAGCTCATGTGACCTGGACAGGGAAAAAGTCCAGTGCAGGGGTCCAGTGCCGTCCAGTTCTGCTCCATCCAAATAAATGGCTTCAATTCAGACCCGATGAGGAAATCTGGCTCACTCTGCAGGGACCGCTTTGTCAGCCAGATGCAGAGACGTTGGATGCCCAATGATGTCGACTCACTTGGGTCTCAGGTCCAAGGGTGGCCCAGGAGTGAGGTATACGGAGGCCTGTTCCCATGGTTACTGAGAACACCACAGGCCCTACTTTCCTTCTTCCTCTTTCCACTCCAGTCTCCCGGCACCCCTTTGAAGGCAGCCCAACACCGCCTTCCCTTGTTTGGGATGAGGGTGAGGGGCATCCTCCCTGGCTCGGTTGTCTAAGCCCAGCCCACCATCTCCAAGTTCAACACGAGCATTATTCAACACCAGGCCAAGTGCTCGCTGCTGAGAGGAAAGAGCCCTCTGACCCCTGCCATGGCTCCCCGGCTAAAAATGCTCGCTTACACCGGACAGCAGGTAAAGTGTGCCGTTCTCGGCAATTCGTTCTTAGGCCCTTTGATTCCTTGTTCCCAGTTCTCAGGTCAGTAAAATTCCAGGTGTGATTAAAAATTAAACAGGAAACTGGGGCGCCTGGGTGGCTCAGTCAGTGAAGTGTCCCACATCAGCTCAGGTCATGATCTTATGGTTCGGGAGTCTGAGCCCTTTGTCAGACTGTGCTGACAGCTCAGAGCCTGGAGCCTGCTTCGGATTCTGTATCTCCCTCTCTCTCTGCCCCTCCCCCACTCAGCTCTGTCTCTCTCTGTCTCTCAAAAACGAATAAACCTTAAAAAAAAAATAATAAAAATAAAACAGGAAAAAATGGCTTGGAAGAAAAAGGAGATTTGTTCCCGCTTCTCCTGATGAAGGATGATTTTAAGGACAGGCCCTGGTCTCTAAGAATTCTCTGGTTTAAATAATATGTGCTTTGGGAAGTCCTAATCTTTTCAAAGGGCTTTTTCACTGCCTCGAGGAAAGTGCTGTGGCGTCCTCTGGCAAATGAAGGCTCGGAAAATAGAGGTGAAACTATTTCACAGCTTCAAAAAGGAAACAAAGACTGAACATGAAGCTCTTCATAGTTTCTAATTCCATCTGTCATGCTCCTCCGGAAGGGAGGCCAGGGGACCCCGGGGCCCTTCAGTTGTGAAATGTGTGTCCCAGACGATCAATATTAGGTTTGTGGCAACATGTAACAAAAGCTTTAAGAATGAACTTGGACCCAGCAGCTCCACTTCTAGGAAGCCCTTCTGGGAAATTGCTGGGACTTCTGCAAAGATATCATTAATGTTGTCCATCACAGGGTTGCTTATAATAACCAAATATTAGGCACAGCCTCAATGTTGAACAATAGGGAATCCACAACCGTGATTCATCCATTATGGACCATTGAAAACAGTATTGTCAAACAAATAAGGCAGCATGTGTAGTATGACCCCAGCCTTAATTTAAATTTATTTACTTATTTGACCCCAGTTTTAATTAAAAAATTAAAATTTTAAATATTTAAAAATTAAAAAATTTTAATAATTTTTAATGTTTATTTATTTTGAGAGAGAGAGAGAGAGAGCGAGCGAGCGTGTGTGGGAGGAGAGGGAGAGAGAGAATTCCAAGCAAGTTCTGTGCTGTCAGCACAGAGTCCAAGGTGGGGCTGGATTCACGAACCGTGAGAGCATGACCTGAGGTGAAATCAAGAGTTGGATGCTTAACTGACGGAGCCACCCCAGTGCCCCGACCCCAGTTTTAATTTTAAAAAGATCTATATGTCTCAGAAAAATATTAAAGTGATATTATTTCTGGGTAGTTTAAAATTTTATCCTTTATGTTTTCTAAATTCTCTGCATTAAATGCGCATTTGTTTTTACTACAAATACTCAGTAAATGGTCCCAAAACAGTACCCAAGAAGATAACTAAGATTCTAAGTACTGAGTGAGAAAGAGGACGACCACTTACTGATCTTACTCAGCAGCTTTAGTGAGCACCTGGATAAGTCCTTTAATTCATCTCCAAGGCTTAAAGCTTCCCATCACCCAGCCTAATGGGACCTATCTCTCAGAGTTTAATAGTTTTTTTTTAATGTTTCTTTATTTTTGAGAGAGAGAGAGGGAGAGAGAGAGCATGAGCAGGGGATAGGCAGACGCAGAATCTGAAGCAGGCTCCAGGCTCTGAGCTGTCAGCACAGAGCCCGTCGCGGGGTTCAGACCCACAAACCACGAGATCGTGACCTGAGCCGAAGTCTGATGCTTCACCGACTGAGCCACCCAGGTACTTCTAAGAGTTTAATAGTTTTATGAACACTTTATGTTAGGTGCTACTTATATTCCATATAAGTTCCATATATTTCCTTCCATGACTTATATGTAAAACAGGAAGTGGTAAAAATAACAATAATAACAGCTGAAATTGATTCACTGGTTTCTCTTTACCAAGCACTCTGTTAAGCATTTTACATATATTAACTCATTATTTTTCCTTTATTGACTCCTCTCTTCCTCTTGTTGGCCCAGGGGATCTGTCAGCTCCTCCTCCACCATATATATAAGTGCTAATCACTCCTCACCACCTCCTCCACTACCACCTGCGTCTTGTGCGCCTGAGGCCGGAGCCACTGGGCCTCCCAGGCGGTCTTCCTGCCGCTGCCCCCACTCCAGTCTTTTTCAACAGAGCAGTGTGTTAAAATGTAAATCAGATAATTTTACTAATCTGCGCAAAATCTTCTGATGGCTCCGCTTTCTGCTCAGAAGAAAAGCCAAATTCCTTATAACCATCTGTAAGGGTCTACACGATCCATTATCCCCATTCTTCCTTTGTACACCCACAAATAAAACACTTTGCCCTCATCCTTTATCCTGTACCGCTATCACTTAGCTTTGCTGAATGGGGTTTTTTTTTTCCTTCTTTTAAAAATGTATGTACTTTTAAAATTGTATACATTTAAGGTGTAAAAACGTGGTGATTTGATATACGTATTCATAGTGAAATGATTCCTACCGGAAGGCTAATTAACATATCCTCACCTAGTTGCCAGGTTTTATGTGTGTGATGAGTGCCCTAAATATCTACTTTCTTGCATATTTCCAGTGCTCAATACAGTTTTACGAAGTATAGCGAACATGCTTGTACACTCTATCCCTGGACCTACTCATCCTACATGTTTGCCACTTTATGCCCTTTGACAAATATCTCCCCGTCCCACCCCTTAAACCTCCCCAGCCCTGGAAACCACCTTTCTACTCTCTCTTCTATGAGTTTGACTTTTTTTTTGATTCTACACATAAGCGAGATCATACAGCATTTGTCTTTCTCTAGATTATTTCACTTAGCATAATCCCTTCCAGGTTCATCAGTGTTGTTGCAAATGGCAACATGTCTTTTCTTGGAGCTGAATAATATTCCTGCGTGTGTGTGTGTGCGCACCCATGTGTGTGCATCTCAGATCTTTTGTATCCATTCATTCATGATGGACTCTTGGGTTGTTTCCAAATCTTGGCTGTTGTAAATAATGTTGCAATAAATATGGGAGTGCAGATATCTCTTCAAGATTCTGATTTCATTTGGCAAAATTCACCAGTGAAGCCATCAGGTCCTAGGCTTTTATTTGTTGGGGGTTTGGATTACTAATTCAGTCTCCTTACTTGTTATTGGTTTGTTCACACTTTGTTTCTTCATAATTCAGTTTCTTCATAACCTAATGGTAGGTTGTATGTTTCTAGGAACTTACCCATTTCTTCCAGGTTGTCCAATTTGGTGCAGCATAAATGTTCATAGTAATCTCTTATGATCCTTTGTATTTCTGTGGTCAGCCTCAATGTCTCCTGTTTCATTTATCATTCTATTCATTTGAATCTTTTTTTTCTTAATTATGGTGGCTAAAGGTTTGTGTCTTTTGTTTGTCATTTCAAAAAGCCAGCTCTAACTTCATGTCTATTGTTTCTCTAGTCTCTATTTCATTTATTTCTGCTCTGATCTTTCTGATTTCCTTCTATATGTTAATTTAAAGTTTAGTTCTTCTTTTTCTAGTTCCTTGAGGTGTGAAGTTAGGTCTTTTCTTCTTTTTCTTAACAAAGGCCTTTATTGCATCCCTTTTAGGACTGCTACATCTCGTAAGTTTTGGTATGCTGTATTTCCTCTTTCATTTGTCTTGAGGTGTATTTTTTAAATTCCCCTTTTGATTTATTCTTTGAACTATTGGTTGTTCAGATGTATGTTGTTTAATTTCCACGTACTCGTGAATTTTCCAATTTTCCTCTTGTTCTCTACTTCTACCTTCATATCATTGTAGTCAGAAAAGATACTTGGTATGATTTCAATTTTCTTAACTTTGCTAAGACTTTTTTTATGGCCTACCATAAGATCTATCTTAGAGAATGTTTCATGTGTGCTTGAAAAGAATGTGGCGGATGCTTCTCTGTCTGAATGATCATTGTTAGAAGGAGGGTATTGAAGTCCCTTACTTTTAATTATTGCGTTGCTGTTTCTTCCTTCAGTCTGTTAATGTTTGCTTTATATATTTAGGCGCCCCAGCGTATAGGTGCAATGGTTATATCCTCTTGTTGACCTCTTTATCATTATATGGTAACCCTTGTCTCTTCTGATAGTTTTTGACTTGTTGTCTGTTTTGTCTGCTGTAAGTGTAGCCACCCTGCTCTCTTTTCATTGCCATTTGCATGGAATATATTTTATAATTTTTTCATATTCAGTCTATGTATGTGCTTAAGGCTAAAGAGAGTATCTTGCAGGAAAGCATATTATTGTTCATAGTATTCTCTTATAATCCTTGTTGTTGCTCTAAGACTAGTAGAGATGTCTCCTCTTTCATTACTGATTGTAGCTGCAACTGTATTTTAATGCAAAGATAATGTGTAACTATGGAGCCGTGAGACATTTTTATTCACGAAAGCCAAGTGTCAGTGGAAATTAGTAAGATTTCTAAGGGACTAATTTAAACTATGGAACCAGTAAGGTCACCTACCTTAATGAAGGTTTGTTCCAACAGTCCTGGCCTCGCCTCAGTTCCTAAGAACTGTCTTGAAGACTGGAAAAGTCAGCGAGGGCATCTCTGTGTTTCAGCAGTCTCATGGCATTACCAGAAAAGGCGTGTCTCAGTACATAGAACAGTGGAAATTATCTGATAACATATGGAAACACTTTTTTAAATTATTTTTTTAATGTTTATTTTAGAGAGAGAGACAGAGTGCGAGCAAGGGAGGGACAGAGAGAGAGGGAGACAGAGAATCCAAAGCAGGCTCCAGGCTCTGAGCTGTCAGCACAGAGCCCCACGCAGGGCTCCAACTCACAAACTGGGATTATGACCTCATCCAAAGTCGGATGTTTAACCAACTGAGTCATCCAGGCGCCCCACATATGGACACATTTTATGGGCAGAAATAATTTGAAAAGGAGGCTAAAGTTGTCATGAAATTAACCATCCTTATTCATTTCCATGACAAAATCATAAAGGGCAGAATTCTCTAACTCCTTATTGCCTTCTTGAATTGCTTTCAGAAAGGCAGTTTGGAAGAAGGAAGCAAAAGTCATAACACTTCTCAATTCACACAAACCATATAGCACAAGCAAATCTGTTAATTATTAAATGTTTACCTAGGGATGGATAAATCATTATTTGGGAATGAGCTAGAATACTTAGGAGAATGGTACTATGGGTCTAATAATTATTGCCGATTAAGGGATATCCCAGTGAATTTGAAATAAAACCAGTCGAAGTTGAATGTGTTACCTATTTTTCATATAGTTGCAGAAATTAAAATTATCTATTTCTATTCAATATGGTGAACTCGGGTTCTAAATCAGACATGACACTCCGAGCTCTACCATGATACTAAAAATCAAGTGTTAGTTCCAGGAGAGCAGGGATTTTGATTGTTTCATAGTTGTGTCCCAAACATAGTGCTTTGGAACATGTAGGCACCCAGTGAATAGTTGTTGAATAAATAAATGATTACTAGTAGCTGTCTGTCACTAAGGTTCCAGTGTAAATAATAATAATGGAAATCTCCTTTTTGTTGAAGAGGTATCATAGTTCAAAGGCAAAATAACCTCTCCTGGCAACTTCCAAAATGCAGCTATAAAACCTCTCCTAAAGGATTAGTCCCCTGAGTGATGAAGCACCCCGATTCAGGGTTCCAAAAACTCAGCCTGTCGGAAATATCAGAGTCTTAAAACAATCATGTTTCAAAACACTGTTGTTTTAAGGATTTTCTTTGATTTAAATGTTGTTTCTCTTGGAAAGGGCTTGTTATTTTTCTAAGCAAGTTAGGTCATTAAACTGGGCATACCGGGAAAGAGGCAAATTAAAGAAGACATTTTAAAAACAGAAACTATGGTTACTTTACTGTACGTGTCTTGACAGAGTTTCTGATGCCTTACATTTAATTTTACCAGTAAATGTGTTTTATTAAAAATAGACTGAAAATATAATTTGAAATAAAGAATTTTAATATTTAATCATATCTTCCTAACAGGGTTGTTATGAGGAGTAAATGGTCTAAAGAAGTAAAGTACCTGAAATATACAAGATAATCATTCAATGTAGGAAGTTTATTACTCTCCTTGTGGGCAGAGCCTGTCCTTATGTAACATTTTGATATTTTGTTCATCATGGATTTTCTGAACATAGTTTGAGTCTTTAAAACATTACAGTAAGGGGTGCCTGGGTGGCTCAGTTGGTTAAGCGTCTGACTTTGGTTCAGGTCATGATTCATGGTTCATAGGCTCAAGCCCCGTGTTGGGCTCTGTGCCTCCAGCTGCTTCAGATTCTGTGTCTCCCTCTCTCTCTGCCCCTCCCCTGCTCACACTCTGTCTCTCAAAAATAAATAAAAGTTAAAAAAATAAAAAAATAACATCCAAGAACTATTAAAAAATAAATAAAACATTACCTTAAAATATCACTTATCTTGATTCCTAAGGTTTTGGGTTTCCCTAAATTTTGTGTCTGATGCAAGTGCCTCACTTACCTTACCCTAATCCTGGCCCTGGTTGGTGACTCTGTGATCCGGGAATGATTTTATCAGGTTTTCCAATGTGTACCATGCCTGAAAACTGTTCCGCTCTTGACATTGTGGAGAAGCAGGGTCAGTAGAATCATTCTGTATCAATGACCACAGTTCTTCCTACTCATGTTTTTGTATATATGTATATTTGATTTGAACTATTCAATTGTATTTTTTTAAGTTTTTGTTTTCATTCCAATTAGTTAACATAGTGTTACATTAGTTTCAGGTGTACCATATAGTGATTCAACATCTTCATTCATTACTCAGCGTTTATCAAGACAAGTGCACTTGTCAACCCCCACCACCTATTTCACCCCTCCCCGCCCCCCCACGGCCCTTCTGGTAACCATCAGTTTCTTCTTTATAGTTGAGTCTGTTTCTTGATTTGTTTCTCTCTCTCTCTTAGTTTTCCTCTTTGCTTGTTTGTTTTGTTTCTGAAATTCCACATAAAAGTAAAATCATATGGTACCTGTCTTTCTCTGACTGACTTATTTTGCTTAGCGTTATACTCTCTAGCTCCATCCATGTCATTGTAGATGGCAAGATTTCATTCCTTTTTATGGCTGAATAATATTCCTCTGTGTGTGTGTGTGTGTGTGTGTGTGTGTGTGTGTGTGTACCACCTCTTTATTCATTTATCAGTCAAGAGAGTTGGGCTGCTTCCATAATTTGGCTATTGTAAATAATGCTGCTATAAACATAGGGGTGCATGTATCCCTTTGAATTAGTGCTTTTGTATTCTTTGGATAAACACCCAATAGTGCAATTGCTGGATCATAAGGTAGTTCTATTTTTAGCTTTTTGGGGAACCTCCATACCGTTTCCTAAAATGGTTGGACCAGTTTGCATTCCCACCAAGGTGCAGGAGGGTTCCCCCTTTCTCCACATCCTCACCAACACTTGTTGTTTCTTTTGTTGCTGATTTTAGCCATTCTTGCAGGTGTAAGGTGATATCTCATTGTAGTTTTGATTTGCACTTCCCTGATGATAAGTAATGATGGTCATCTTTCATGTGTTTGTTGGCCATATATATGTCTTCTTTGAAGAAATATCTGTTCATGTGTTCTGTCCATTTTTAATTGGGTTATTTTGAGGGGGAGTGTTGAGTCTTATAAGTACTTTTTTTTCAAGTTTATTATTGACCTTTAGAGAGACAGAAAGAGAGCGTGAGCAGAGGAGGGGCAGAAAGAGAGGGATAGAATCCCAAGCAGGCTCTGCACTGTCAGCGTGGAGCCAGATACAGGGCTCGGTCTCATTAACTATGATATTATGACCTCAACTGAAATCAAAAGTTGGATGGAGGGTATACCTGGGTGGCTCAGTCATTTAAGAGTTTGACTTTGGCTCAGGTCATGATCTTACATTTCTTGAGTTCCAGCCCTGCATCAGGCTCCATATTGGTGGTGTGGAGCCTGCTTGGGATTCTCTCTCTCTCTCTCTCTCTCTCTCTGCCCCTTCCCCACTTCTGCTCTCTCTCTTTCTCTCCAAATAAATAAATGAACTTAAAAATAAAGAGTTGGACACTTAACTGACTGAGCCATCCAGGCGTCCCTATAAGTACTTTATATATTTTGGATATTAACCCTTTATCAGCTATGTCATTTGCAATTATCTTCTCCCATTCCGAAGGTCTTTTAGTTTTGTTGATCGTTTCCTTTTGTTGTGCAAAAGATTTTTATTCTTATGTAGTCTCAATAGTTTATTTTTGCTTTTGTTTCCTTGTCTCAGGAGACATATCTACAAAGAAGTTGCTATGGCCAATGTTAAGGAAATTACTGCAAGTGTTCTCTTCTAGGATTTTTATAGTGTTAGATATCATATTGAGGTCTTTAAATCATTTTGAATTTATTTTTGTGTATGGTGCAAGGAAGTGGTCCAGTTTCATTCTTTTGCATGTTGCTGTCCATCTCTAGTCGTTCTCCATGGCATTGTATGGTCATCTCACCCAAAGGCATCCAACCCATGGATGACCCAGTAACCATTTGTATGGAGAGGCTTGAAATGATGAGATAGAGCAATCAGATTCTTTTTTGATGGAAAAGATCTAATAATCTGAAATATGGAAATTCAATAAAAGTATTAAGAAGTAAAATGAAATGATTTTGAGGATTTGCTTTAAACCACTCTTTAAAAAAAAAAAAGGAGAGCTAGAAGTTAGCAAAATGTTGATAATTAAAAAATAAATGATGAGTTTTTGGAATTTCATTCTCTATTCTCTCTCTATTCTTATCTATTTAAATTGAAGCTATTATAAAACTAAATCAATGAGGGACGCCTGGGTGGTTCAGTCCAGTAAGAATCTGACTCTTGATCCGGTTCAGGTCATGATCTCATGGTTCAAGCAATGGAGCCCCACCTCAGGCTCAGCCCTGTGTGAGTAGAGAATCTGAGCTGGGATTCTCTCTCTGCCCCCTCTCCGGCTCACGTGCACACGCGCTCTCTCCTCTCAAAATAAATAAAATTTAAAAACTAAGCCAATGGACAGTGAGGGCAGAAGGGTGCCATTAGATAGGCTCCTGGGTGGCCACAGTAAGCAATAGATATTCCACAGTTATGAGAGATTTGAAAGAATGAGTAAGCAGTGGAGACTGATCAGCCCAGGGAAGAAAATGGTGCAGTCATTCAGAAAGGCAGATGCCTGAGGAAAGTGACCTCTGCTCCTTGTAGATTTCCAGTTTCTAGTTCCTTTTCTCGTGGGGCTCAGCCATACTATAGCTTCTGCCCTTGAATTCTTATGCCATTCCTGATTCTTTTTTGCTTGCCAGATGTTTATCTTTTAAAATTGATTTCCCTTTTCTTGAGCGAGTTCCAGTTATTTAATTAAAACAAATAATTATTTGTATTCGTTACAGTCAGAATCTGCCCCAGTGGAGTGGCCCTACCAATCATGGAGTCAAATGGTATTTCAGCATTTCATGGAGGGTTAGGAAGAGACCGTTGTAGGAAACAGGATGTCAGGTGATCAAAGCCAATTCAATTTGCCCTCTGGGTACAAATGTACCAGGAGAGAATTAAAAGCAGTTTTCCTAAGAGGTCTTGACAGTGAACAGGCAGAACTAATAGACAGTTTGCCATGACCGTTTCCTGGGGAATATGTTGATCTAAGAAGTAAATATGGTCACTGACCAGTCAAGTTGACCTACAGGCTCTGTGTGCTAGTCTTCTTGCCTGAGGGGGCCTTCCTTTCTGAGTGCTTTAACAGCAAGGTAATCTCCCATTTGGATAAAGATGAAAGACTTGGAGGACTACCCTTTGGCCCTTCAATTTACCACAAAGAATAAAGGGTTTCTAGGCAGGATGAAAGAAGTAATCTAGGAAAGAAGCCAGGAAAAAGATCCCAAAAGGAAGTGTCAAGAAGCTAGTTATTGGGAGAAGTTAGAGCAGAGGTGGAAAGGAAGAATTTGGTGCCTGAGGTAGGACAATTCTCTGAGGAACAAGTTGGGATTATTTGAATGCATCAAAGGGAGAGGGGCCAACTCAGCAGCCTCAGTGTAGAAGATCTTGCTAGAGCTAGAAGATACACATGTAATTCAGGGAAATCTGGGCTGGGAAAGAATATACACTTGTGCTTTAGAGGTGAGCGGAGGAGGAATAGCCCACTTTATTCCTTTCAGGAGCGTGAGGTGGTGCCATATAGTTCCTATGTCAAGGCGGGCTATGTACTCACAAAGCAAGGAAAAGATACAGCAAAAGTGAATACAAGTATATGTAGGTTTAAAGAAGGAAGTAGTACCCAACCATGCCTCACCACACAGAAAGAACCACCTTAAACAATTTAGTTTATTTTCTTAGTTTTCTTCCTATGCATTTACTGAGTCAAGAATATACGCTGATTTTTTAAGTGCCATTTAATTCAGGAATATTCACAAATCTCTTAATTTAGGAAGACGCATTTAATGATATTTAATGTCTGTCCCCGGATGATTTATTGTCTTTCTTCATCAAAAAAAAAAAAAATCCCAACAAGTTAGGTCATTTAACATGAAGCCTAAAGATGCATAATTTCTCAAGTTCTTTAGCAATGAAAAAGTTCATTATGTCATTCTATGCAATACTGCTTTTGTGGAGAGGGAGAGAAAAGACCTTTTGTTTAGTAATTTTCTTGGCACAGGATCCTCACTATGTCATAAGCTTAGCCATTGTTAGAAAAATCTGGACAAGAACAGCCCCAGTTATTGTTATAAGTGATCATCAAATAAGGCAAGAGATTCCATATGAACTGTAGGTTAAATGATATGGCTCAAGAAATATGTTTCTTGGTACTAAGAGAGGAATGAAACCAGTAGAGGAATAGCTAAGTTAACACTTCAGGGCCGTGTCACTTAAGATGTTTTTTGATTGTAAGTGACAGAAAATTTTGACTCGTTCTGATTAAATAATAAATACATATAGTATCACACTGCATGCCCAGGTTTGGTTAATGTAGCTAACCAATAATATCAGCAAGGAGCCTGATTCTTTTCATCTTTGGCTTTTCCATCCTAGGTATATTGGCACGGTCCGGAGGCCAGCCCCTATCACCACTGTGGGGTGACTCCAGCAGTATCCAGACATCGCAGCAACCAGGGAAGTTTCCACCTACAGACTTCCCTCATGTCTTATTGGCTGGGATTATGTCGTATGTCCACGTCTAAACCAGTCATGGGGAGGTCGCCTAATCACAGTCTATATCCTGTGTTCAGGTATGAAACTAGCTTTCTTGAAGACTGTGCCTTTGTAAGGAGATGGATATGAGCAAAATTGGGGTGGTATCAGAAAGGAGGAAGGAAGGAAGATGTTGGGTAGTAAGCAACAATGTCTCTCACAAGGGCTAAGTGGTCTCTGAGCTATACAATGTCCCACATGACACACACAATTTACTGAATTCCTGAATTTGGTTCCTAAGCATATAAGATAAGTCCTGCTCCTTTATGCATATGTGTTATTAATTTTGATTATAAATTGGTCAGCGTATGTCTTCAAATAATGTCCAAGAAAAGACCATGGTCTGATCTATTTTCTGAGTCCCTGACTATCTGAGCATGTCTCTCTATTGCCTTCAGTAATCAGTGACAACACGGCTAGATATAAAATTATAGGTCACGGTCCTTTCTCAGCGAAAGTTTGTAGCTATGGTTGCATTATTTTCTGGAGGTTAGCATTGCAGAGAAGTCAGAGATTGGATTAATTTATGCTCTTTTGTAAGTAAATTATGATTATTTTTTAATCTGATTGTCTGAAGGATTCTTTTCTGTATTTTTTTCTCCATTTAAAAATGTACTCAAGATACATCTAGATGTGGGTCATATTTCTTGAATTTTACCTAGAATATAATGAGTCCCAGCAGTCTTCAGACTCAAATGTTTTTCATGACAAGAAAGCAAAATTTTATTGTGTCTGGTTTGTCTCAGTTTCTCTCGTTCTTGTTCCATTTGTGCTCACTAGGTGGAATCTGTGTCTGCCACCTTCTCGCTGCGTTTTTACTTCCTCCTTCTGCTCTACTAAAGAAGAACATCTCAGGTATGATCTTCAGAACACCCACTTGCTTTTCCACAGGGCTCGTGCCACTCTTTATTTATCCCGAGATATTTTCATGCTATATTATTTGATATGAAACATATTTTGGCTTTGGTATCGTTAATATTCTTAATTATCTCACCCATCTCTTGCTGCCTTTCATCTCACTCAGTTGTCTTTGCATCCCATCCTTTTCTGTCTTTGTGACTGTGCACACCTCTTTCTTTTCTTTTTTTTAATTATTATTATTATTTTTTTAATTTTATAATAGTTTATTTTCAAATTTGTTTACATATAACACCCAGTGTTCATCCCAACATGTGCCCTTGCACACCTTTTTCTGAGCATATCACACAGGCTTCTAGAAATGTTTGCTGGTTCCTCTGCAGGAGGTCATTTTCAGAGGAATGTTCCTCACCTGGTCTTCTGTGTATTTGTTTTTCAGGTTTCCAATGACAGTTTTTCTTTTTCTGAGTACTCATTTTGAATGAAAAAAAAAACCAAAACCAAAACCAAAACAAAAACAAAAAAATGAGTTTCGGATTCACCCACAGGCAGGGTGTGTAGATTTTATTTGGTCTTATTGATTGGACATTTGGGTAATGATGGCATTTTCTCAGCTTTATAGCTTGATAAGAATGGGTGTCTGTCAAATTCTGATAATTTGGCTGGAATTCCTGTAGCATGGCTCTGCTGTGCTGAGTTCCTTCCTCTAGGTCTGGTCCTATGAGATCCTCCTCGCTCTGTGTGGCTATGGACACAATTGTTTCCATCCTCAGCTACAGCATCTTATTTCTGGGGCTATTTCTTCGAGAATTCAAGGCACCCAGCACCCCCAGTCTCATGCACTTCCTAGAATTAGTCTCTGAATGAATGTTGAAAGACGGAGATGGAAAAAAACATTTTTATCAACTCAACATCTAGCATCCACACGGTAAAGGGATAATTACCAAGTTTCTTATGGTGTAGACTCCAGGTTTCTGAGTTGGGGAGTACAGCAGCCAGGAGGAACAAAACCTCTTCCTGCCTTCTTTTAGATGGTCAGAGATCCTCTATTTCTTGAGAAAAGGCAAGACTGTTAGCCAGGTGTTTTCCCCTTCTCATTAAAAAAAAAATGTAAGTAAAAATTCCTTCTAGATTTTAGCAAGCGATTTTTATGTTGGTCTTAGCTTTGGGTGGTAAATGGGGTTTTTATATTTGTGTCCCTCTAGGTACTTTAGAAGAAATTTCAGCAAGTTTCTATCAGGGTAGTTAGTCTGGTGCTGTTTAAAATCAGACGTAGGGGCACCTGGCGGCTCAGTCTGTGGAGCATCCCACTCTTGATTTTGGCTCAGGCCATGATCTCAGGGTCGTGGGATGGAGCCTTGTGTAGGGCTGTGCTCAGCAAGCCTCTCTTTCTTTCTCTCTCCTTCCACCCCTCTCCCCGGCTTGTACACACTCTCTCTCTCAAAATAAAAATAAAATTAGAAGTTAAAAACGAACATTTTAGTTGACTCAGACTGCATACAAGTGAGCCAATAATGTACTGGGCTCCTGAAAAAAGGAGGTGGCAGCTATCTTAATATACAGACCAAGGTTGCCAGTATTCTCATTGCACTCTCTCAGATGTAACTGGGAGTTTGAGGTCCACTTATGGCCCCTATTATTAATAAAACTGCCAAAGACTCTTTGGTAAATAAAAGCCAGTTCAAAGGTGGATAACTAGCATGATAGAAGTCCATGTACCATATTGATGGAATGGAGGTAGTTCACATTTAAAAGATGGTGTGGGCAGGGAATGGGAAGACCTGATAACTGTGATAAAATATTCAAATGTTGGTCAGGGGAAAAGGGATTGCATTTATTCTGGTTTGCTCCAAAGAGCAGAACAAAGATCCCTGAGAGAAAGTTACAAAAAAGTGGATTTGGCTCAACGTACAGTTGACTGGTGATGGCGTGGGCACCTCATAAAAAAGACCCTAAACTGCCTGGCTCCCTCTAGAAGGTCAAGAAGATCCCGGCTGATCACCCATTAGGGAAGCTGCGGGAGAAATTCTGTGGAAAGTTGGGTGATCCTGTGATCCATATTTTAACAGTCTTGGCTTTGGAGTTTCGTCCTTGAGGTTTCTAACTTTTAAGTTGGGTGAGTGACTTGGATTCTCCTGCAAAGAAATCACTGAACTGTGAGAACTCAGCTGTTCCTAAGACTGGGCTCCATCCAGACAGACAAGGCCCCAGGAGAGGCAAGTTCCGCTTTCTCCTGGGCTCTACCATTCCCAGTGAAGGCTCCTTCAGAAGCAGACCATGACCAAGCTTCTGTCAGGGAGAGTGGAGAATGGGAGCTAACAGGTGGTTTGTATGTCATCTCATGTAGTCCTCACCATGGCTCTGGGAGGCTGCTTCCCAGACAAGGAACCCGAGATGAAAAGGGGCTAGACAACCTGCCAAGAGCAAGAAGACAGTCACCCACGGGGCCAGTGGAGGCCCCAGAGTTTCCATGCCAGAGGGGCTCAGGGGCAACAGTGAGTCGGAATGAGGATCCGGAACATTATTGTGAAGCTACGTTTACTTCATTTGCACTTTCCAAAGAAACTTTTAATCATATTTACACTTTTTTTAAAACTTTTTTTAAAAGTTTATTTACTTATTTTGAGAGTATGTGTCTGTGCAAGCGGGAGAGGGGCAAAGAGGGAGGGTGAGAGAGAATCCCAAGGAGGCTCCTCACTGCCAGCATGGAGCCTGCTGCGGGGCTCAAACTCACAAACCGTGAGGCCATGCCCTGAGCCCAAGTCGCTGCTTGACCCACGGGTGCCCCCGCATTTTTCATTGTTGACATATATAATGCTATTTTTATCTTGTCTTGGAGTGACTTGTGGGGACAGACGAACATGGAGATGGAGCCCTTCCATCCCACCCCCAGTCCCGCCTTGGCATCATGCGGGGTGAATCAAGATTTGGACTCTGGTCTGACGCTGACCTCATGGTGAGCAGAAAAACCTCTTTAAACGTTCCTGGGGATTCGTTTTGTTCTGTTTCTGTACTTCATTTAAACCAATATAACTAAATAAGGCAGGAGAAAGCAGACTGCATGATTTAGCCTATTTTCCTGAAGACTCCCCAAATACAGAAAAGCTGGCCTGGAGGCTGGCCTGTCTACACTCCGGCTCTGTGCTGGCTCCGGACCCTCTGCTGGCCCCTTCCTCTGACCTGCAGGTGCTGCCGCCGTTACACGGGCAGGAGGATCCCCCACCTGCTGCCTCCCAGGGGGACGCTGCAGTCAGTCTGGGTCGAGGCTGGAACTCTTTTTTTCCTTTCCTCTTACAAACGAAAATGCCCCCCCCACCATTTGTCCTATTGGGCCTGAAGTCCCAGATGTGTCAGGAGCTGGTTCCCGTAAAGCAGCCCAACCAAGGGGCTCTTCCACCGCATTACATAATGGCAGGGTTCACGTCATTTTCCATTGGTTTTGGACTGTGATGCATAGTCCTTTGGGGATGTTCTGAAGTTCAGGCTCCTTCAGAGCCAGGAGAGAAAAGCCCAACAGCAAAACAAGTGGAAAGAAAGAGAATACTGGCCACGTGGCTTTGGTCTCTTCGGAAATGCCTGCCCGTTTCTGTATTTTGTTTCTGGAAGGTTGCGAACCGTCTTCTTCATGCTAGGTCTTTTTTTGCTCTTTCTCAATCCTCCTCCCCTGTCGTTGAACGTTTAACACGGCTCGCCACTTCTTCTCTGCTTGCGGCTACGTCTCCCTTACTTCGGTAACCCTGTACTTTTGGAATTTTGTTTTCCTACCCACTCCTCTTCTTTCCTTAGCTGAGCACTCTGCTTCTGTAACCTCTTTGCCTTGCCTGTTCCCTTTCAACCTGACATTCCTTAGGGGGCCCCTGCGGTGGACCCATCTTCCATAACAAATAGTCCCCAAAATTAGCATGGCCCCATCACAAAAGAAGTCTATTTCTTATGTATTAGTACACGGTGGCTTGTACTTTAGGCAGGGGGACTTCCTTGGCCTGGGGACCCAGGCTCCTCCACTCTTATGGTTCACCATCCCCCTAGACTCTAGGGCCTCACCGTTACCTGCATTCAGTCGCCTAAAGGCAAGAAAAGAATGGAGAAGGCACGTCCGATTTAAAACTTTGGCCCGGAAGTGACACACATCACTTCTGCTCACATCACTTCTGCTCATTCTCCATCGGGATAACTAGTTACGTAGCCCTTGCTAGATGCAGGGGGGCCTGGAGAATATAGTTCGTGGCCAGAAAGCCCCTCCCCCAGCAACAAGTTGATCGCGCGGTGGGGAAAGCGGATTTTGGTACACAATTGGCCGTCTCTGCCAACAGCCCTGGGGTTTTCTCACTAGACTCTCGCTCTTGGTGACCTACTCATCCATTCTTGTGATTTCCTTCTTACCTCAGCACTCGTGACTCCTAAATCTCCACTTCTCCATCTTTCCCCATCCGAAGCTGGCTCTCTTTCTGTCCCTCCCCAGTTCTGTCAGTAGGTGACCATTTTCTCTGGCATTCTTGCCTTTCTTCTGGGCCCCCATCAGTGCCTCCCCGAGTCCTTACCGATTCGTCCCTTTTCCCAACTCCGGCATCCCACTTTTCTGATCTATTTAGAATGCTTTGACAGGCTAATCTTTCTAGAACACTTTTATCATGTCACTGCCAAGAAATTCTCTTTAAGAACCTATGAGTCCTTGTTGCTACTCTAGAAACGTGAAACAGTTTTAAATAGTAACAGCCTATAAATAAGACAGCTTGTTAGGCAAAATAGTTATATTTCAATCTGAAGGGCAAGTCAAGTTCAATGTGATGAGGTGGAACAACCAACAGATATGGAAGCCAGAAATTGTTTTGTTGTTTTAATATATGCTTTTATTTATTTTATTTATTTTAGAGAAAGAGAGAGAGAGAGAGAGACACAATCCAAAGTAGGCTCCAGGCTCTGCACTATTAGCGCAAAGCCCAACACAGGGCTTGAACCCACGAACCATAAGATTACAATCTGAACTATAGTGGGATGCTTAATGGACTGAGCCACCCAGGCACCCCCAGAAATTGTAATTCTAGTTTATCCTCTACCCCTAATCAAATCTCTGAGCCTCGGTTTTCATTCTGTAAAATTAAGAAGGTGGCATTTTTCCTGCTGGAAATCCACGCACAGATGACCTCTTTTGGTTCCTTCCAGTATTGGGATGAATGATTCTAAAAATGCAACCTCCTCTGCCTGATTTTTTAAGACCCTCCATGATTTGACCCCACTCTTCCTCCAGCTTAGTCATTCACCCCTTCCCCAAGGCATTCTGTATTCCGTCACCTTGTTTTCTCTCCATAGCTCCAATATGCCGAGTGTAGTCTAGCCCAGTGTGAGTGGCATGCTGCTTCCCCTGTCCGGGGTTCCCTCCCCCTGCTTTCTGCCCTTCTAAGGCCCACCCATTCTCCAGGCACTGTCAGGGGCCAGCCTGGGCCATCTTGGAGGATTTGAGGCATTTAGAAGGACACTGCCACCCACCTGACCCAGCCACTTAAGAGCTTCGAAAAGTCAGTAACACACGTAAATTTTCCTTTTAAAATCCTGTTGCTACATTATTCAGTCCTGTGATTGCTCCATGATTTCGTTTTGTTTTCCCAGTTAACTGGCTGGCTGGTTGGATTAATTGATGAGAGATAGATAGATTGATTTCACCAGTCAACCAGCCTTGGCATAAGGTTGAGCCACGTGAAATTGCTGATATTTGACCACTTTTGACCTGCGAAGAAATGACAATTTCCTATGTAAACCTAAAAAAGTATTCTAAAAATATTTGTTATTCTTTCCACTCAACTTAGTCCAATTCTCCAAGGCAGGGGAAGCCAACATCTGAGGATGAGAGTCGAAATCCTTGTGGAGGTAATTGGCGCATTTTCTTTGGTCATTTTTGAAGCTGTGATTTGGAGGAAAGAGGAGTGGTCCGTTGTTTCTCTCTCTGAGGTTGACCTAGGCTTTCATCTACATCACACCGAAGGCCTGTGGTATTAGGAAGGACAGATTTTAGACCTGGGTCTTGCTAACTGGGCTCCTTACCTTAACTTTCCACAAAGCAACTAGAATCACTGAGTGAAGACTTAGGAATCCAGGTCCTTTCCTGGTTTCCTTTTTGTCCCTAGGATTTGGTCCTCATCAGAAATTAATAACATGATCACTGCACAGCGCATGAAGGGCTTTGGTGAGATAGCGTGAGTTTTAGAATCAAACAGACCTGGTTTAAAATCCTATCTCTGCCACTAACTAGATATATAAACTTGGACAAGTTACTTAACTCCTTAAATCCTCAATTTTATCATCTGGGAAAGGGGAATAGAAATGGTTAACCAGCAGAGACATAACTTTTCTGTTAAGAATCCCTTCAGGTGTGGGACACCTGGGCGACTCAGTCGGTTGAGCATCTGACTTCGGCTCAGGTCATGATTTCATGGTTTGTGGGTTCGAGCCCCACGTCAGGCTCTGTTGACAGCTCAGAGCTTGGAGCCTGCTTTGGATTCTGTGTCTCTCCCTCTCTCTGCCCCTGGCATGCTCATGCTGTGTCTCTCTCTCTCAAAAATAAATGAACATTTAAAAGCTAAATTAAAAAAAAATAACCCCTTCAGATGTTTTATCTAAAATACTTGCCCTTCCTACTGTAATAGCCCAAGGCTAGTGTCTCATTCAGGACCTCGGCTCTTTCTTTTCCTCTTATCCCCATACTCATACTCATGCTTCCCACCTCGACTCCTTCCTGAGCTCCTTCTGCACAAAAATACTTAAACAGGAACTCAACATAACATTTTTTAAATACAGTCTGCTTATTACATGGATCAAATCAAGTCCTCGAATCACACTGGGAAAAGCCACTTCCCATCCCACGTCAGCAGGGAGGGCCTGGGTTTACGTTTTTACTATCTCATAAACAAAGCATGGAAGCTGTTCTGCCTGCACTAGAGATAGGGAAACTGAGGAGCAGGGGCATGGCTTGTCTGAGCTTTGGTGTCTCCTGAATCCCGGTTTGGTATGCTGACTGCAGGCCATCCTCTCCCCACCGTGCATGACCTTGAGACTCCCTGGACACGGCGGCCCCCACCCTGTGTCACCCCCTCAGCCCATCACTTGCCCTGGCAGGGGAGCACTGCCGAGTCATGCTTTGTCAGAGGAGGGGAGGCTATGATTTACTGTTCAGGCACTCCTGCATTCACCCTGATTTTTTTTGCTATTTAGCTGAGCCAGAAAGTAGGGCAAGTCCAAGGTGGCACTAGAGTCCCCTAAGCCTCTGGGATTCCATGTGGGCTCCGGAGCTGAGGGATCGCAGCAAGTCTAAAGCTTTTCTACCATTTGCCTGCAACGGGGGCCTAGTCCAGATGACATGGGTTTCTTGCAGGTCCCCCAGATGCTTAGGGTGGGTCCAACTCATGCTGAAAAGGATCCAGAGGGTTCCCAGTCTGGTCCACACCCATAATTCCTGGCATCCAGTGACTCAAGGTTTCAAAAGATACCTCTGTGCTCACTCACCCTCCCCCCTGAGGAAAGGGTGTTGCCCATTAAGGGCTGTGTCACCTGTGGGCTGGGAACAAGTTCTAGACCTTTGCACCCCAGCTTTCACTCAATCCTGGGGTTCACAGTGCGAGCTGGCATTCTGCTACCCTGTTTCCAGCCAGAGAAGAGTGACACTGTCACAATCCATGAAGACTCCTCGGTGACTCATGATGTCCTTGACACCCTCGCTCCTTAGCCAGTTTTACATTTATTAACTAAAGGAAGGGCACCTGGCTGGCTCAGTGGGTGGAAAATGCAACCCTTGATCTCAGGTTGTGAGTTCGAGTCCCATGTTGGTGTGGAGATTACTTTAAAATAAAATCTTTAAAAAATAAATACATTTATTAACTAAAGGAGAGAAGTTTAAGTGGTCTACATGGAATCTGGGGTAAAGAAGGTGTCTACACAGCCTGGAGACCAACCTGCAGGAAACTGTGGACTTGGCTCTCAGTCACTCACTGTGGGTGTGCGCCCAGCTACCCTCCGTCCGAGGCTCTTTCTGGTGTCAGTCCCTTGTGCTCTGATATAATCGAGCTCTGGACTTTTAAGCTGAGTCGCTGAGTTCTGCTCCAGTCCACCAGTGACCCGGCCCCTGAACGTGAAACAGCCTCCCCTGGGGGTGGTTTAGCGCTGAGGAATCTTCCGAAGCACTGAGTCAAAAATCTGCTCAATGCCTCGGCCACAGGCATCTCATAAGACGTGCCTCTAGCCAGCGTCAGCTGAGAACACGCTGTGTACACGGAGGACAAGCGTAGTGCCCAGACGTGGGGGAGACCCTCTGTTCAGAAGACATGCTGACATTAACGGGCATTCCCTGCTGAAACTGCTCAAGTAGAAGAAGAGCGAATGCTGAGTGCAGGCGGAACGCTTGCAGTCCGATCATTTCCAAAGTTATCATTATTTATATATTTATTTACACCTCTGTACGTAACTTATATATGCCTTCTGCTTGTTCTGAGGTGGAGACTGCAGGGCACAAGTTTTGGAAACAAGCACACAGCTTCCCAGCAGCTTCTTATCTTTCACGTCTATGTGCCTACCTTTGGCTCACAATATATGTTTACTGCTATATTCTCATTATATCGATAAATCACAAGTTAATGTAAATGTCGATTTGCAGGAGAATGATTAGGTAAATTGCTACACCGTGGGATGATCTGTATCCATGAAAAATCAGACTCATGGCATAGAGAAGTACTTATGATATTTCGCTAAGTAAAACAAGAAAAAAGACTAAAGTATTATATGAACTGAATTTTGAACCCCTTCCCACACAAAACCAACCAAAAGCAATGTATTACCTACATCTATTTTTATATATTGAAAAATACTAACCTGATATATACCCAGATTTGTGTAGTTATCTTTCATGGTTTTCTATAGTGGTTATGTATTAATTTTATAACTTAAAATGTCACTGCTTTTTAAAAGGGACACTTAGAGATTGTTTATTTTGGAAACTTAGGGGGAAGACTCTGGACCTTCCACCAACATACGTAAACTGTGTTCTGGTCAAGTGCTGATGACGTGAGTTGAGTCCAGGGAACGCAGGCCAAGGCTTGCTGGTCACAGCTGCAACCTTGCCCTTCAGGTCCCAGAGCCGATTCGTCCCCAAATCAACCAATAATGTAAAACCATACCCTTTGTTCATAAGGGCAGCATAATTCACATTCTTAACCCGTGCCGTGGAGCATACAGGCCTGTGAGGGCCCGTTTCTCTGCTTTGCTGCCCTCTTTGCCTGGAGCCGGCCCACATTCAGGGATAGGCAGGCAGCACCTTCTCAGGAGCGCCTAAGTCTGCTGGTGGCCGAGGTCTCTGTGCCCACATTAGTCCACTTAGAGATGAAAGATCCTGTTTATCCTTATGCAAACACCCTAACCAAATGAGCCCCCCAAGGCGAGCTGGAAGCGGAAAAAGAGTCGCAAGATGGCGGCATTCAGCCTGAAAGGTATAGAAGAGGTTGGATGGCAAGGTGCACTGGGTGCGGTGTGTGGAGTTCCTGCCGGCTCTGTTCCTGGTGTCCCAGGTGCCTCTCACATCAGCTGAAAGCTCTTCTGATCCGTCGCCTAGATGCTGGTCATAGTAAAAACCCCTCTCCTTTGCCCTCTTAGAGGGACAAATCCTAAGACCCTGTTCCTTTTGGATGTCTTCGTCTCTGAAGGATTTGACCCTTTGGGTGATTTATATAATTTGACTTTTGAGGGTCTAGAGGGCACGAGAGCGGCACAGGTGCTAAGCAAGGGCAGCAGAAACAACAGCACAAGCTGCCGCCTGTTCATTCATTCATTTGTTCATCTAATGCATATTGAGTGTCTACTATGTGCTCTCGGGTGACAGCCGGGAACATGACAGATGAGGACTCTGCTTCATGGAGCTGGCATTCCAGGGGGATGGGAAAGAGATCATAAGGAGGCCAATAATAAATTACAGAGGTAACCGTAATAATGAAACCATAACATCAAGATGTGATAGAGAATGCCTGAGGGCAGGGGTGTGTGGTTCTTACAGAACACCCACAGTGTCCATAGGGGCCCCTAGGGGAGAGAGGGAAAGGATTCTCAGTAAAGCATAAGGGTGCCCTTCTGTGTATATGTGTATGCGATGTGTACTGGGGCTCTCCCCTTTAGCCTCAGTTTTTCTCCTCAGATTTGTCTCATTTAATGGTAAGAAGGACTCCTGGGGTCGACTTACATGTGGGTCTTTCTGAGAATGGGAGGAGGGCAAAGAAGCATTGGGGTTCCATGTAGATGGAGAAGAAAACAGGGATCAGGCATGGTATCTCCTACCACCCCCTTTCCCCTGCCTCAGAGCCCAGCTTGAGGAACTCTTGCCTGAGCTTTCTGGAGAGAGGCTACGGACTAAAGTCAGAGAACCTTCTATCACTGAGGACTCTGAGGGACACAGGGCCATAGCAGTTCTGACTGTGTATGTTGTATGGGTGGGTGTCCAGTACAATACATGCTCAACATGCTAATTATTATACTACTATTTTAATGACAAAATATGAGACAGAATTAGGGAGGGGAACATTCCATATAAATGTAACTAGTGTGGAGGTTCCTGGGCATCTAAAAGGCCTGAAGCTCTGGGAGGATCCAGGACCCACCCACTCTACGCAGACGGCAGCCTTCTCATGGGAGAGCCATCCTGAGGAGCCAGGACAGCAGCCAGGGGCAGGACAGGGACCTTAGCAGAAGGTAAGAAGAGGGAGAGAAGAAGCCATAGGAGGAAAGGCAAAAAGGAGCTTCCTTTCCCTTTTAGCCCTTCCTGTTCATCAGTCAGCTGAAGGCAGAGAATGTCGGTAGGATGTGTACATAGCAAGATGGGAAGTAAAAACGACTGGGTTAGCTTTGTGCAGTATCTCCACTGCTCGGGGAGAAGGAAGTACATACCAGCTTTGGAATACAAACTCTATCATTTTAGTGATTCTACACGAATTAAATGCTCTTATATTTGTATGTAAAACAGGTATTGCACAATATAGAGATGAATGGTAAAATTTATGCGAATAATCTAGAATGTTAATTTTTCTTTATTTAGAACGCTATATAGCAAACAGAAAACACCATGGCAAATAGAAACCGCAGATGAAATGAAAAAGTTTTATATTTTAGTACTTTTGAAAGATTTTATTTATTTATTTATTAAGTAATCTCTGCACCCACCGTGGGGCTCGAACTCACAACTCTGAGATCAAGAATTGCATGTTCTCCTGACTGAGCCAGCCAGGCGCCCCTTATATCTTAGTAGTTTTAAAGACACTTTTTCCCTCCGCTTTTGAAATAAGGGACTCCACATTCTCATTTTGCATGAGGGCCCACAAATTATGTAACTGGCCCTGGCAGGAAGTCTGTGTACATAGACATTACCTTCCTTGGACCCCAAGGGGATCTTGGGACCCTTCTCACCTCCACCCACAGGAGAGAGAGATGCCTGGACCACCGACAGAACAAGTGTGCAGTGGGGCCATGTTATCAGAGGGAGCCTCAGTGGGGCAAACAGCCTCCTCATTGTTTGATTTATCTTTCCTTTCCTCAAGAAAGGTAAAGTCTAGGGGTGTCTCGGTGGCTCAGTCAGTTAAGTGGCCGACTGTTGATCTCAGTTTAGGACTTGATCTCGCATTTCGTGGGATGGAGCTCCACATCGGGCTCTACGCTAGTGGCGGGGAGCCTACTTGGGATTCTCTCTCTTCCCCCTCACTCCCAAACAAATAAATAAACATTAAAAAAAAAAAGAATAGTAAAGTCTAGAGGGCTAAGATAAAGTCAGCCAGACTTTCACTACGGCTCCAGATTTGCCTGTAGCCTGGAAAAAATACTGTCTCCTCCTACCTCATCTGAAAGCAATTTGGGGGCTTGTGGCTAAAGGCCATATCAGGAATATAACTTTATCCCCCTGTGTCTGTTTGTATGTATATGTATCTGAATCTCCTTCAGGGCTTCTCTTCGTAGTAAAGGCTCAAAGATTTGAGGTTCCCGGTTGGGACGCTCAGACTAACACCGCAGTGTGAACAAGCGTGGAGTCAGCCCTCAGAATCCCTTCCGGGGCATTTCCTTCCTGGGAGTCTGCGCCAGGGCTGCGGAGGGAGGGAGGACTGAGGAAACCGTGAGGGGCTCTGAGAGGCAGCACAGGAGGAATGGCCCTGAGGGAGAGCGCCTTCCTCCCCCACCGCAGGCAGGCAGCGGATGTGGGATGTGGGACGGGAGGAGCCCTACTGCTAACAAGTGAGTGAAGACAGGGGAATCAATCACCACCGCCAGCTGGGTGACACCACCGCAGGCCTCCTGTCAACGGGCTGGCCTCTCTCCTACCTGGGCCGGGCAGTGGGGAGTCTGGAGGGTCCAAGCCAGCAAGACGTGTGCCAAGGCAGGCCCTTTCCAAGGCTGCAAGCTGCTCCCGGGGGTTTGAGCACACTGGTGGTTTTTTAAGCCGATTTGCCTATGTCCAAAGACATCAACCAGAGTAAGCAAACCCTTACAAATGACTGAGCTCCTCACAGAGGAAGGAGCAGGGTTGCAGGCTTATCTTTCTAGGGCACCATTTTTTTGGCCAATGGGAAATCAAGGAATATTATTAGGCGCGTTCATTCATTCGTTCATTCAGTGTTTATTGTCTACCTATTTTGTAAAAGAAGATTCCAGGAGGTGGATATTCCAGGAGAGACTGAGAGAAGAAAACCCAGGGCGTGTTTGGTGGCAGAAAAGTTCAACCAGCATTTAGACAATGAAAAGGACAAATACTTAGATAGGATAAGGGGTTCTGGAGTTTGGACTTTATTTTAATTCCTTGGGCAAAGGGGGACCATGAGAGGTTTCTCGTTGCTGTCATTGTTTTTGAGGTGTGACACACTTGCAGGAACATTCATTCGTTTTTAGCCTTCTGATGTTTGCAAGTGCACAGAGTTGTGTAAATACCACCACGACCAAGCCACATTCCCATCAGGCCACAAAATTTTCTTGTCTCTTTTGTAGAAAACCCTTCCCCTACACTCGCCGCTTATAACCACTGATCAGTTGTCTGTCTCTATAGTTTTGCCTTTTCCAGAGTGCCCTGTGCATAGAATCGTATAGCAAATAGCTTCTTGAGTCTGACTTCTCTTACTTAGAATACCACATCTGAGATTCATGCAGGCTTTTATGTGTCAATAGTCTGTTCCCTTTTCTGCTCGCCACTGTTCTGTTGTGTGGTTGTGTCCACACAAAATGGCTGGTCCACCCATTTATCAGTGGAACGAATTTTGGGTTATTTCCAGTTTTTGGTGATTATGCCTAAACTCACTAACAACATTCACGCACAGGTTTTTGTGGGAACATACGTTTTCAATTCACCTGGGCAAATATCTAAGCATGTAAGAGTTAAGATTGCTGGATCAAATCAGTGTTTATTAAGTGTATATGTAACTCTATTTAAGAGAAAACCTTGCTGAACTGTTTTCCAAAGTAACTGGAATGTTTCGCCTCCTCCCCAGCAGTGTTTGAGGAATCCAGATATTGTGAGTCCTCACCAGCACTTGGTATGGTAGTTTTATTTTAACCATTCTAATAGATACGCAATAGATAGATGTGTAGTAGGTTGTGGTTTTAAAGCACATTTCCCTAATGACTAATGGGGCATCTTTTCTTGGGTTCATTTGCCATTCATATCTGTGTTCAGGAGAAAGGTCTGTTCAAATCCATTCAAGCGACATGATCACAGTTATGCATTAGGAAACTCATTCTGCGAGCAGGGCACAGCCCTGAAAGTGTCGAATCGGGATCAGCAGCACCTGCATCTCCCAGGAGCTTGTTAGAAATGCAGCACGTGGGCCTCATTCCAACATGATCTCCTGGGGTTTGAATGCGTGTTAAACTTTGAGAAACACTCCTGTACAGGAATAATTGGAGGAGAGGGGAAAAAAATGTAGGGATTAATTGTTGCAATTCGGAGAACTCAGGGAGGCCGAGTGGTCAGAAGGCCAAGCAACTAAGAATCCATCCATTTCCTGCTGACTGCCTCCGGAAACCTGGCTCATAGTTTGAGTTCCGGGGTTCCACTGCCGGAGGAAGGCCCATGTGGTAGCAGAGAGGGCCTTCAGAGGAAACCATTGCCTGGAACAGTAGATACACTGTGTGGGCCTCCGGTAATGGCCTGTGAGACCAGAGTGTAGGGAGACCTGTCAGTAAGGTAGAACAATATAGGATTCTGGGGACGCCTGGGTGGCTCAGTCAGTTAAAGGTCCAACTCTGGATTTCGGCTCAGGTCATGATCACACAGTTCAGGAGATCGAGCTCCACATCAGGCTCCGTGCTGACAGCACAGAGCCTGCTTGGGATTCTCTCTCTCCCTCTCTCTCTGCCCCTCCCCTGCTCATGCTCTTTTTCTCTCTCATAAATAAATAAATAAACATTAAAAAAAAGGATAGGATTCCATTTAATCAATTGCTTCAGCCAACACTGACAGTGCTTCTGTGTTGGCCTATGGATAAGACTCTGCCTTATCCCCAGATGTACCTCAGATGAAAGCTCATGGTCTAGACGGGGAGACAGACAGACACAATTACCCTTCAGTAGGAGGCATGTCACAACAGAGATATATATAAAGCACTGTGAGGTCACCCTCGGCATAGCCCTGTGAGGTGGGGACTGTTATGAACCCCGTTTTGTGGAAAAGTATCCTCGGGTAGGCACAGAGGGCTTCAGGAACTGCCCTAGGCCTCACAGCTCCACTCCCACGTGGTCCGGCTCCAGCGCTTGTGGTCTTACCCGATCACGCACTGTGAGCTAGGGGCTGTTCAAGAGAACCCTTGAAGCGAACTGATGCAGAACCGGTGTCCTGGGCCCACGCCGCTCCCAGGCCTTGTCCCAGCCCCGACTTGGCCCAGAGGGACCGAAGACATAGAACAGATGCCTAGATAAAGCCTTCTAGCTGCCTGTGGAAGGCTTGGGCATGTGCTGGAGGCACCGGGCTTTCGTGTTTGCTGTTGAGCGGCCCTGGGTCAAGCCTCCCTGGTCATCCTCTGCTCCAGCCACTGCCTTTCACTGCAGGCAGAGCGGACAGTATCGGCAGCCTGGCTCTCCTCAGATCCCACAGAACTGCGGGTTTCTCCTCTATCTAAGGAGAGAAAGCCAAAGACCAGCTTTTGCCATTTCTCAGCCTCCCTTGACAGCGTAGAGTCCTGAGCGTTGTAAAGATTTCCAAAAAGTTAAATATCACCCGGCATGGCCAAGGACACCGTCTTCTGGCTTTCTGTGCAATTGGCCTTGGGTGGGTGGTCTGATGAGGCCTTTTATCACCTTAGTCTTCTGACGCCGCTCTACTGTGCCCTCAGCAGAGGGGGCCCCTCCACCCCTCTGGGTACAGTCTTTGGAACCCCTGAAGGAGGGCCACATGGGACCGGGGGTGAGCGCTAACTCCAGACAGGTGGCCAGGGCGGGGTCCCAGACGGTCTTGACCGCAGAGGAACACGGCTTGTGTTCCGAGGGCCACAGTGAGCCAGTGATGGACTCCAAACAGGGAAGCCGAATGATTTGTTGGGTGTTTTAGAAACTCCTTTCACAGCTGTGTGGAAGAGAAGCTTCTTGAGGATATAAAACGTTGGCTTATTTTTTCTTAAATATACCACATTTTCCAAGTGAAGCCTAAATCACTGACTCTGCTCTTCTCTATGTATTTTTTATTTGATCTCTTTAAAAGTTTAAGGGAAACTTTTATTATCTTAAGCCTCTGATGATGCCCTCATCTGTCCTCTCCCCACCATGTGAAACAAGGCACAGAGAAATAAAGCGACCTTTTCAAACTTGTGCAGTGTGTTTTGGCAAAACCAGGAAGGATTTCACAGGGTCTGGATTCTCAGAATTGTGTTCTAACGAGATCCTGTGGCCGTCCACCCACAGGCTCACACTTACCTCCTAAGATGTTACTTTGGACTGAGAAAAAGAAAGAGAACTCCCAAACTTTGGAAGCTTGGCTCCGAGTCCAAGTCCCACGTTACCCATTTGCAGATCACTGCCTCAGTTTCCTTCTACGTCACTGGGCTCCTGTTGTTACTGTTTCTCAGGGAGTTTCCTGCCAGTTCCTTCACTGTATTGTAAATGTAAACACAGTACCACAGTTGGCCTTTAGCCCAGTGCGGCTCCTTAGGAAATGTGAGTGGGAAACACATGTTGAGCAGAGAAGTCAATGCTGACTGCCTTCTCTTCTAATATTGCCAACGTACCCCTCTCTTTACCATGAAAATTGGCCTCAGCCCCATGAGTCTGGCAGTAGCGTCATAACTGGGCTGAGGGCTGAGATGCTGCTTTGAGGTCCACCCACTGCTCTCTGTCTCCAGAATACACCCGACTGGAAAGCTCTGTATGTAAAGGATGTTCATGAGACTGCGTTTGTAGTGTACCGTGCATTACACGCACATGCTTCTGTAATTTGAGGTGGAAAATGCTATACCATATATCACTTTCACTAAGCGATCTCCAACTCTTATCCGTGCTATTCCTGAAGGCAACATAAATGCTTCTCTGTCCTTTATACAAAAGCCTTCCTAATTGTACGGTGACAAACACGTGTGCTTCTGAACAGTACTGTATAGAATATACTATAGTACTGTACAGTACTTCACTTCCTGTCTGTACCTCATGCATACTCAAGGACTACCCTTGAGTCCTCGGAGGGAAAAACCACACAAACAGGTGAAAAATCTTAGGTCACATAAGTAAACAAAGTTTGAGCTTTTTAAACAGGATGTTGTTGGGCTCAAATTGGACTTTGGGTTAAGGGGAACGAGTGATGCCTTTAACCACAACCCGGGCTTCCAAAGAAAAGTAAGGCAGGCTTGAAAGGAATCTAGCTTTAGGCAAGTTAGGGAAAGAAAGAAAGAAAGAAAGAAAGAAAGAAAGAAAGAAAGAAAGAAAGAAGGAAGGAAGGAAGGAAGGAAGGAAGGAAGGAAAGAAAGAAAGAAAGAAAGAAAGAAAGAGAAGAAGGAAGGAAGGAAGGAAGAAATTAAGAGAGAAAGAAAGAGAGAAAGAAAGAAAGAGAGAGAGAGAAAGAAAGGAAGGAAGGAAAGAAGGAAGGAAGGAGAGAGACAGGGAGGGAGGGAGAAAGAAAGAGAAAGAGAAAGGAAGAGAGAAAGAAAGAAATCTGTAGTTTTTGAGCAAGAACTGGTAAGATATTTTCAGTTAGCTTAATAAAAGTGTGTTTAAACCCATCTCAGAGACAGGCTTATAAAACATCCTCACCAGAAAGCAGAGATGGGAGTGGGGGAAAGTGGGGGGGGGTCACTTGATCTTCCCTCAGAGAATGAAGCATGTCCCAACAGGATGCAGTATTCCCCTGGATCTGAATAAAGCCCTGAGCAACACGGCCAGTGCCCTGTTTCGTGGTGACACCATCTGGCTCCTGTCCTCAATGCTCCATATGCTCATTTTCTGTAAATGACACACCAACCTGCAATGAGACAGAGTGTCCACGAGGATTCACATTCGGCTCAGTCCTCGACGGGAAGGGGTGGCAAATGGTGACCACGGCTGGCAAAATGCCAGGTGGGAGAAACACCTTCCTGGAGGCTGACATCTGATGTGTCCCATCCATACTGGACTATAAGCCTCTCCTCTATCTTGAATATTTAAAAAATTCAGAGGCCATGTTTATATTCCCGACCTGTCACTTGTGCATTTGGTTTCACTATTGGATGTATTTCTGTCACTAAATGATAGTTCCATAGCCTCATTTTAATTTTTCTTTTCTTTTTAATTTTTTAAAAATGTTTGTTTATTTTTAGAAAGACAAACATAAAGGATGCTAGCGGGAGAGGGGCAGAGAGAGAGAGGGAGACATAGAATCCGAAGCAGGCTCCAGGCTCTGAGCAGTCAGCACAGAGCCTGATGTGGGGCTTGAACCCACGAATTGTGAGATCGTGACCTGAGCCGAAGTCGGATGCTTATCCAACTGAGCCGCCAACGCGCCTCTCATTTTAAGTTTTCTATTTTACCCCAAGCCTCCCTCCCCAGGCCAGACGGGGACCCCAAAACGCGATTACCATCAGTTATTATCCCAGGGAATACAGGAAAAGTTGAGAATAATATCCCCTAGGATCGCGTTCTAGAACATTTAATGTGTAGAACATTTTCAACATTTAACAGCAAGCCTGACTATTTCTTCCTTTTGCCACAACAACAAAAAACACTTCAGTGGAGTAATCATGTTGCTGATGAAACCAAAAACAGTGCACAGAGCCAACGGTCCCCCATAAATCTGACAGCTGGAGAAATGAGAACTTCCCTAAAAAGGGAGGAGGCTGAAGGGAATCATGTTATCATACTGAGCCATGTTTACAAGGCTCAAGTTTAGGGCTAGCACAATGATCAGGGGAAAACCAGCTTGCTAACCTTGTTTTTAAATGCATTTGAAAAGTCAAATAAAGCAAAACTAAAAATTTATAGAGGGCTGGAAGAGTGGGGTTTTTGAAGGGGGTGGGGAGGCTTTAAAAGCTTTAAAGTGTCCTTGCCCAATTTCCATTACTAGTTAGCGTTTATTATTAAAATGTGAAACTGATGTTTGGAAAGCTCCACGTAAGTGTAGACCGGGCTTGATTCGTACAATGTCTTCACCAACTTTCCCTTACATTATAACTACCTGTTCTTCTTTCCTGTCCTTTTATCCTTAAATCATAGGCATTTTCCCGTGTTATAGTCTTCATAATTATCCTTTAATTTATACATTAATATTCCCAACCACTAAATGCACAATATGTTTGTTATTCTCCTTTTGGCTATTTCTAATTTCTCACTATTATAAATACTGCTGCAATGAGCATTTTGAGGACTTTGGCTTCTATCTCTAGAAGCAGAAATAATGGATAAAATATATGTACACCTATATGCGTCTGGATATTGTTTGCTAGATGGTTTTTCAAGAAGATTATCCATAGTTATCCAGTCATTAGCAATGAATGGGAAACTTGTTCTCACCAGCTTCGGGTATGAATATGTATAATTTGCTCATTAACAGCAAAATAATTTACCTGGAAACTTCTAAAAATTTTAGGAAGGCAGGGGCGCCTGGGTGGCTCAATCGGTTAAGTGGCAGACTTCAGTTCAGGTCATGATCTCGCGGTCTGTGAGTTCAAGCCCCACGTCGGGCTCTGTGCTGATGGCTCAAAGCCTGGAGCCTGCTTCGGATTCTGTGTCTCCCTCTCTCTCTGCCCTTCCTCTGCTCACACTCTATGTCTCTCAAAAATAAATAAAAAATGTTAAAAAAATTTAAAAAAAGAAAAAAAGAAAAATTTTAGGAAGGCAAACATGGCCATCTTTGTCTCTGCTTTCTTAAACTGCTTTCTGCTAAGAAAGCTGTTCCCTCCCCCGCTCCCTGAGCATTTGGATTTGCAAATGGGGGGAGAGCAGATGCTCCCCACTGGTTTACTGCCACACCTCAGAACAATGACATCAAAGCATCTGGAAGTGCATCCTGGGCCCCAGGGGATTCCTATGTGCATCCAAGTCTACCGTTGGGATAGAAGGTGGGGATCGAAGTCTGCTTTGAAAGGGCCAAATAAGAAAAGGAATATTGGGGATACAGAGGCAACAGCTTCCCTTCCACGAAGTTTGATGAAAGGCAAAGAGGTAATAAAGGTAGCTTGAAGAGGCAGCAGCATCAAAGAAAGGTGCTTTTAAGAAGGAATAGGTGAGCTGCATATGTTTGAAGGCAGAGGGAAGGATTCCACGGAAAGGGAGAGAATGATGTGAGAAACTGAGAGAAAGAAAGAGGAAGAAAGCAGGAATGAGGGGAAGGAGTTGGCCCAGGAAGAGGAATAGTACGGGTTAAGGGGAAATCAGTCTTGCTTAAAGAGATGTGAGGGAGAGTATGGCGGGAAATGCACGTTCTGAGGTGCGGGAGTTTGCCTCAGCTGGCCCTGGTCTGAGCAGAGGAGCAAGAAACTCCTGGGAGTGAAGTCAGGGCAGTGGAAACCGTTGTGGTCAACCACTGTGGAGCAAGGGAAAAGAGGAAACAGTGCCCTACATGCCGCCGATTCAGTCACCCGGTCAACAACACTCCTGATCAAAGTCCCCGTTGTGAAGGAACAGAAACTAATGCCTAAAATTGGGGTTGGACATTATTAGCTATTATTGATCCACTTGATCCTTCATCCCAAGTTTGTGCCCGTGAGCTGCCTTCATACACTGAATCAGCCAGGGTTCAGTCAAGAAAGCCAAGCCACTACGCATGACACAGAATGACATTTTTTAAGATGTGAGTTAGAACTGGAGCAGTGGTGGGACGTGATGGAGGTCTTCCTAAGACGGCTGCCTCCGCAGGTGGCATTGGGACTGAAGTTGCCACAGGTCAGTACGGACTGAGAACAGGATGTGCAGTGAGGGAGACCAAAGACGAACTAGGACTCATGAGGACAATGAGTACCAGTATTTGTGTGGCTGCCTCCACCTTGGATGTGGGTCACCTGCAGAAGCAGCTGGTGCCCTTTGTCAAAGTTGCACATGTACCCCGTCTAGGACATGGAGGAGCCCCACGGCCAACAAGGTACACCAACAGAGGCCTGACAACACGTGTGAGTGGCCACGGTGCCTGCGGCCTACACAGAAATGGCTGCCTCATTTTTGCCTGGAACCGTAGGGGGCAGGGAATTCTGGGAGAGTTGGCTTCAGTGTGCTGACACCTTATGTCACCACACACACACAGACTCAGGCAGGAATCGGAGACACACCGTGGACTGCAAGCACCCTTTGAGTTTTCTAAGAGCAGAAACGCCAGCCCCGACGTTACAATGTGGACCCAAAGTCACACCTCGTGTTTCCGCTGGAATGGTGACATTTAAAACTTCATTTCCTGGTTCTACTCGTGAGCGAGAACGGAGCCGCCCTCTCTCGGCGGGCGGCGGGGTGCCAGGGAAACTCTTCCGCAAATGTTTTGTGTCAACGCAGCAAGAAGCTTGGGGCCAGAGGCGTCCCCGGCGTTTTTAGAAACGTGGCCTGACGTGAGCTTTTCTGCTTTCGGCACCTCCTTGGCGCACACGTGGCCGTGCGGGGTGGGGACGGGAACGCCGACCTTCGAGAACAGCGCCGGGCGGGAGCAGCTAACTCTTGGGAGCATTTCCGCGGTGAACTCAAGGCTTCGCCACGTCCCGGATCCTCCTAAAGCGGCTCACATATCTGCCGTCCAACGAAGCATGGCTGGAATAACACAACCTCCTCGTTGCAGGGCTGGGGAATGCAGCGTCAGCTGGCCTCCTGGCCCTGTGGCTTCCGTTCCCCTCCGTGGAGGTGGCCGGCTCAGGAGCCGGGCCCTGTCCGTCTGAGGGAGGGGGAGCGCGTCTGCTCTGGCGTGTGCCCTGCCTGCTTCCCCTCGCGCCCGACTTCAGACGTACAGGGAATCAATGGCAAGATAGAAATTAGCCGCCCAGGGGGCGCCTGGGTGGCTTCGTCCGTTAGGCGTCTGGCTTCGGCTCAGGTCATGATCTCCTGGTTTGTGAGTTCGCGCCCGGCGTTGGGCTCTGTGCCCACAGCTCAGAGCCTGGAGCCTTCTTTGCATTCTATGTCTCCCCCTCTCTCTGCCCCTCCCATGCTCATGCTCTGTCTGTCTCTCTCCATCTCTCAATAACAAATAAAAAAAATGTTAAAAAAAAAAAAAGAAAGAAATTAGCCAACCAGCTCTTCCTTCCTGTGGTCCAGCTCAGGTCGCCACATCCAATGCCTCAGAGTGGCTTATGTGTTAGAATCGAACATCATTTACTTTTACTATACAGGTGCAATCCAGCTAAACTGGGAAGCAGAGCCATTTCATAGGACCTGGGTTAGAAGCATTTTGGAAAATGTTCTTGGAACCGTGAAAGGCTGGCTTCCCAAAGCTTTGCTCAATCTCTCCCTTTCATTCCTCCTCCTTGGTTTTCTCTTCCTTCTTCCCTCTTCTCTTCTCTGTCCTTCAGTCTCATTCCAGAAACGCCTAACCAGCCGCGGGAGTGTTTACTGGGCCCAGGCCTGTGTTGGGAGCTGGGGATACTGAAAAGACACAGCCTCCTTCCCCAGGGGACAGATTAATAAGCACCGCGTTGTCCTGGCGGGGCAGGCACAGGGGGTGGGCGGGCGGCAGGTGAGCTGAGCCTGGAGAGAGAAAGCACAAGTTTCCTGGCGGTCTCCTTTGTTTTTAGTTCTCAGTTCTCCGCCCAATGTCCGCTTTTCCTGCCCTTTGCCACCACTAGATTGAAGAAAGAGAAAGCCTAGCAGTTGGTAGTAAACCTTGAAGGCACATTTCCTGCACGCTTCTTATGTGCATCTCTAGAGCCCATCTCCTGATAATGAAATCATTCTCGAATACCAAACTCCCCAAATCCCTGACTCCCCAGAGACAACCAAGGCAAAGTGCCAGACAACAAATCATTGGCCCACTCTTAATTAAGGCCTCTCAGCTGTGCTGGCCTGTTAAAATTTCTGCAATTCTCTTAAAACACAAACATACTTCCCTTTCAAGTCTCTTTCCTGTTATTCAGTTTTCTGGGCTGCCTGCGATAGATTTTGTTGTTGCCTTTACTTTCTCTCGTGCCCCACGCATACCAAAGCTTATAAGATGGCCAGAAGCTGAAACAGAATTTGGCCCCCAGGCCGAGAGGGGAATTTATCATCCACCCCATCCCCTGGAATCACACCTGTCCTCCCAAACACACCCTCTGAGACTCAGCCCTGAAGGTGCTAATTGCCAGGGGATGGGAACCAGCTGTTAAGGGAGGGGCTTGAGAATGCTGACGTCATTAGAACCAGACCTGCAAGAGGCTACTGAGCAAAGTTCGAGATTGCTCCGAGGCTGAAGGTGAAAGTCAGTAAACAGGTAAGACTTTGAAATGAGGTGCCAGGAGAGATAGACTTTCGGCAGAATCTTTAGGCGTGGCATGTCACTTCTCTGCCCTTCGGGGTGCTGCAGCCGGACAGCCTGAGGGTCTCGGAGGCTGCTGTGGGGCTGTTACCCAGAACACTGCCCTTACGTTGTATGGCAAATCCGAAAGGTGGGGGCGGGGGCGGGGTCCTGGGCCCAGCAGCCTCTTTTCCGCCTGGGAGCTTGTTAGAAATGCTGGCTCTGGCTCCATGCCTGATCTACGGAAACGGACTGCATTTTAACAAGATCCCCAGGTGATCTGCATGCATACGACCGTTCGTTACAGAGCTTTCTGGCTAATAAAGCCTTGTCACATAGGTAAAATCCTCATCCGAGGAAGGCAGAAGAAAATACGGATTCGAGGTGAATGCTTCATCTTTAGGTCACCCAGCTGGAACTAGACATGTCTTGCCTTCTATTTGTTTGGAGCTCTTGGCTTCCTGGTGACAATCAAGGAAGAATCATGGTTCACAGGGCCCTTATACTGAGCTCTCCCCTCCTGCCAAGCAGCGCTCTGTGTGACTTGTTAATCTCCCTAGATTTAGGAGGTGGGCTTTTATTTTTCTCCTTTTTTATCCACTAGTTAAGTGGTGGAGCACCAGAAACACCTAGTGCATTCCAGACTGTTTGAGTTACCCACCTGAGACCTGGGTTTTGGATTTCCCAGTGGTGACGGGGAAGCAGCAAGGAACGAATGAGGGGATGACACATACGTGGGTGCGACACTGGTTAAGCCACCTCACCATCCCGCCCTTAGCCTGCTGGCCAACCCCGGCCCAATCTGCTGTGTGGCACCTCGGGATAATTTCCAATGCAGCTGTCCTACAAAAGTTCCTGAGAATGACTTAAAAACCCTCCTTGCAGCTACAGTACAGCCTTCCAACTTCAGCTGGCAAAGGGTACCTTTCAAGAAGGGAAGGTGGTTGAGCCTGGAGTATTTCCTACAAACCCCACGCCGCAGACTGAGTTAACTGCCAGTGAATCGGGAACATATGGTACTCAACAAGCTTTTCTCTGAACGCGCACTGTTTAATAACCCAGGGAGTCACTGTTTCTCAAAACAGTTGGGGTTTGTTACCAAATCCAGGCCCTCTGAAATCCAGTTTGAAATGTACTGTCAAACACACCACACTCCCCAGGGCCAGATTAATGCATCTTTGCTTTATCCATAGGAGATTCCTTCCCAATAGTACCATTTGGTGGTTGTGACTCACAAGGGGGTCTGATTAGGACCAAGGTTTAAAAGACACCTGACCAATTATGCTGAGTAAATGCAGCTTAAAACAAATCCCAAGCCCCGCTTTAGTCACAGTGCAAAAGAACGTACACTTGCTGCTTCTATTTTCAGAAAATTAATGAACGATCTCAGTTATGGCAAAACAGCCCTGCAGACAAGGGTCAGTTTGCTCTTTTAATCAAGAAGCTTTGCCAAATATTTACTAAAATAGGGCAGACTCCTTGTAAAAGTATAAATAGTTTTGTTTCTTATTTAAAATAAAAAGGTCCCCAGCACCTTATATGGTCTGGTCCTTTGATGGCACTCGAGTGTTTTTATAGTAGGATTTCCATTGTGGTCTCTGCTAAGGAAAAAAGAAACAAGATTGCAGCACGAGTTCAGAGAAAAATGATGCTTCACATAAAAATCTGATAGAAAACGCTGCAGAGTAAACTGTGAGTAATGTTGTCTCGAGAGGATACAGCATGTGGTAATGCACTCGGACTCCGTGAAGGCCAAGGTTTCTGTAGCCGACTCGGTTGGTTGCTTACACAAGATCTAGCCCTCCTTCTTGGGGTGACTTTGCTCAGTTATCGGTCTCTCCCCAACGCGATTCAGTGGGTGGACTTCATGGGCAAATTCCGTTTAAACCAATCACGGGAGTCCTATTGATCGGTTTAGACACAGACATGTGATCCAGTTCTGTCCAGTGAAAGGTGGGAAGTCTGCTGAGAGGGGTTGGGGAAACATTTCCTTGCTCCCAAGAAAGGAAAGTAAGAAGAGACAGATTCTTCTTCCTGTGGTTATGGTCCCATTTGGATACGATACTTGCAAAGTGGCAGCCATCTTGCTCTTGGTCAAGGGCAAAACTGACACAAGGGTGGGGCAAGGCAGAGAGAGTCAGTGAGACATGGAGGAGAGCCCTGACACATCCCGTCTGGAGCCCACCTGCCTCTGGATTTCCTGTTATGTGAAATAAAAAATGTCCTTATTGTTTAAGTCAGTTTGGGTTGGTGTTGGCCATAGCGGATGTCCAAAGCATCCAAACTCCTCTATTACATTGTCCTGAAAACTTCACCCCACCTGTTGTGTTGCCAGAAGACTTCTGAAAGGTTAAAATGTCCTTAAATGATGTAACATAAATCTGTAGTTAAACGATAAGTTTAAATGATGATCTGCACTGGTTATAACTAATTTCATTTTTGTTTCTCAAGGTAGGCCAGTCTGAATGGTATCCTAAAAGGTACTTTCTGTAATGAAGCTAAGTTGGAGTCAGTAGGACATGTGTTGCTAGGACTGGTTGAGTGGCTCTATTAACCTCCCTCATGTGTCCCGCTTGTAACAAATTGCTGAGAATGTCAAGACAGCTGATGGTGGTCACAGCTGATGGAAAGCCTAAAACAGCAAATCTTACTGGGTCACTCAGGAGTTCAACCTCTGACCAAGCCTGCAAGGACATCTTGAGCTACAGACACATAGGTTTACTGTCCCAAACCCGATTTGAGATCTCAAGCTTAAGTTTTAGGGGGAAAAAAAACCCAACCCTTTGCCACATGTAAAAAAGTAAAAATTAAGGATTCTCAATTATACTCTGGTAGCATTTATGCCTCTGATTGTATGTATCCCAAAAATAGGCTGCTAGTTTTCCCAAACATAAATTTCATCCCAAGTTGTTCTTTCTGCATGGAGTCAGAGGGTTGACATAACAAATACAAGATATATTCTGTATTTTACATTCGGAATGTCTTTCTCTCCTCCACCCTTTTGTTACTTTCTTCAAAGGTCTTTATACACATATTCCAAAAAAAACAGTGCAATAAAAAGAGTCAAAAGGAATTCTAAAAGCATTGCCTGCCTGTATCTGATGAATTAAAGTGTTGGAATTTTCACCTTTAATTATTCAGTTTAGCGCCTGAATTTTCTGTTTCCTTCTATCTAGGAAGACCTGGTTCAGCACTCTCCACCAAACCCATCACACACGAGGTGGTCACTGAATGTGTTGCCAGTTCTAGCAAGGAAAGGCTCAAGGCTTAACTCTATGAGGGCCCCTGGTTCTGAGATTACAGGTTGGAGGAGTGATGGGTAATGCCCAACCAAAATTGAATCTGGAAATGTTTTTCATAGAAGTTAGAATACTGGGGCGCTTGAGTGGCTCAGTCAGTTAAGATCCGACTTGATTTCGCCTCAGGTCATGATCTCAGGGTTTGTGAGTTTGAGCTCTGTGTCAGGCTCTGCACTGACAGTGGGAAGCCTGTTCGGGATTCTCTCCCTCTCTCTCTGCCCCTTCCCTGCTTGCATACCTACATTCTCTCTCTCTCTCTCTCTCAAAATAAATAAACATAAAAAAGAAGTTAGAATACTAAACTTTGTTTCTGTGTTCACTCAAAATTATAAATAGGGGTTAAATTCTGTGGAGGACTGCAGAGGGGGTTGTGAGAGCCCATTGGCTGAAGAGCAAGCCTCACACATGGTTAGCCAGATGCTGATGGTGACTCTGTGCTCATGCATTCTTATGATGGAAAGGATTGCTCTGGTTGTGCTGACATTTTGGCGCGCACCAAGACTCTCTTCAAAGACTGTAAACAGTGCGGTGTGAGCTCTCTTTAGAAAGAATTACTGCTCTATAAAGTTAGACACTGAGAGTCTTTTTGTTTCTTTCCTTCCTGGAAAGGTACGGTGCCTTCCTTGCAGACACTGCTCTGGGCAGCGTGGGGCCCAGATGCAAAAACTATACTCTGTAGCAGGCACAGCTTGACCTCACATTAAAACCTTTGGGTTATCTTTAATGTGAAATCCAAACAGAAGGCTCAAGAACTATGTGAACACAGGCCTTTATCCATTGCATTTGTTACAATTCAAGCCAAGAGAAAGTGACATGCGCGCTAGTACCATGGGGCAGCTGGCTTCCATGGTAATCCTGTCATCTAGAGGATACCTCAGTTTGCAAATGGTTTTCCGTACATTATCTGATGCGAACCTCTCAGTTATCCTGGTGGAACTTTATAGACAAGAAAAGCAGAGATGAAATCAGAAGGCTCGAATTACTCGGCCAAGTTCACATTTGGAGGGCACTACTGGCAGTTGAGCGAAGCCATCTTAGTCCACATCCAGGGCTTCTTCCACGAAATCCTATTGTCTGGAAGAATGCAGCACAAGAACGGTGTTATGTAACTGTGAAGAGCGCAGTAGATCTAGGCTCAAATTCTAGCCCCACTACTTATTGGATCTGTGAACTTGGAAAGTCCCTAAGTCCCTGCCTTGGCTTCCCATCTATAAAATGGAAATAATATGTATCTCACAGGTTTGGGGGGCTGGATGCATTTAATGTACGAATAGCACCAAGCATAGTGCTTAATACAAAGCACAGTACTCAGCAAGCCCTCGATGAATAATAGTTATTAACAAACAAAGGTTAAGCTTTGGCTGACAACTTTGAGTGCAAATCTCTTGCTGTGGCTTTTCTCTTTGCTGTTGACGGTTAGTGAGAGATGCCCTGTGAATTCTATGGAGCGTACGGGTGGCTCCGTCGATTAAGCGTCTGAGTCTCAGTTTTGGCTCAAGTCATGATCTTGCAGTTTTGTGAGTTTGAGCCCCACATTGGGCTCTGCGCTGCCTCTGCTAGGGATTCCCTCTCTCCCCATCTCTCTGCCCCTTCTCAACTCACGCCGTCTCTGTCTCTCTGAAAATAAATAAAAAAACTGATAAAAAGATGTCCTATGATTTCTAGTTTCCTGCCCCACCAAATGAAGGCAACACGGGCTTCATACAGAAACCTGGAAAACCTGTTCTATCTGACTTCTGTTTTTGCACAGGGCTCTCCACTGTCTGTGTGTGTACCCTAGGCGTGTGGAGGCAGAAAGGATTGAAGGACACTTGTATCAAATTTACCAGCTTTTCCTTCATGTTAACACTCACCCAGCACCTAGCCAAGGACTTTCCAGTGGGGGAGATTAAAATGCAAAGGGAAGTGGTGACATTTGGAAACTGCCACAGGTCTCTTGGAAAACAGACACCAAGTCTCCTGGAAATAGACAACACACAGACAAGGCCGCTATTGATTCCAAAGACTTATTGATTCTAGGAGGGCAACAATATGATGTGGCAATTCAATTTCTTAAATTTATATCATTGGTTGAAAGTACTACAGGGCCCAAACAAGTGAACTATGATACTCCCATCACCTGGCAGGACTGATAACACAGTGAGAAAGCCAGCACAGAGAAGAGGCTGTTCTTATTACCACACTAACTGACCTGGTCATTCAAAGTAGGAATGGTTTACTCTGTACCAGATAAACCACTCTAACCGAGGCCCAGGAGGTGGGGGCAGTTCCAGGGATTCAGAGTCCTCTCTCCAACCCTTTGAAAGGTAAATTAAGCAAGTATTTGCTGGGGTGTACTACATAAAAGAAAGACAAACAGGAAAAGCACAAATTCCTATATGGCGTCAAAGTGATTCTTGAAGAAGGACAACATTCCTTAGAGTTATAATTGGCCAAAGGGGTCACAGCTCAGCCTCCCAAAGTTATATCTTTATATTCAATGGTCAGTTGTTCCCAAGGAGCCCAACATCACTGGGGATGTGGAGGGGATGGTTTCTGTTGGGGCCTCCAGATCAAGTGTTTCTCCTCTACCGTCCCCTGTTGACAGCTCAGGCTCCGGTCTGGATTCCAGGGTCCCACTCGACTCCCCCTTTCCTGCCTGTGAGTTCACACGTGGAGCCCCATGGTGTCCTTACCCAAAAGCAGATTTTGGTTTGGGCCCTCTAACCTTGGAGAAGCTCTAATAACATGAGCCTCTGCATAACACCTGTATGGTTGGGCAGCCTTTGTCAAGCCTCAAAAAATGTTTCTGTTACCATCCTCAGCTGGGGAAATGAGGGCCTATGGGCTTTAAGACATTTAATAAGAGGAATCAAAAGGGGACAGCTCAAGCAATTTAAAAATAATAGATACTTATAATCTCTTTTCATCAGTATGATTGTTTTGCTGGGGGGCAAAGTAATGCTCAGGGACTGAGATTGTCTTTGCCAATAGTTTATTTAACACAGTTTCAGTTCGGGAATTTCACAAGCCAGTAGTATACAGGATAATGTCTCTTAATAAGCCAATGAAAAAATAACACACTCCAAATCAATGATAAATTAGTCATTGCTCTAGTCAAGGAGAGGTGAAAGGAATAAAGTCCAAATTTAGCTGAGGTGTTCCATTATAGCAGTTGGTACTTGTGAGAGTGGCTTAGCCAACTAAGAGCTATTTTCCACCTGCTGGCACAAAACTACAAGTCCTGTGTTGCTGGAACATATTGTTAGGAAACTAACTCACCCGTCTTCATTGTCTTCAGTGTGTGATTTAGTCAGCTCCTTCTTGCACACTTTTTTTTTAAGTTTATTTTTTTAATTTATTTTGACAGAGAGAGAGAGAGAGAGAGAGAAAGAGCAGGAGAAGGGGAGAGAGAAAATCCTAAACAGGCCGCACGCTGTCCTGACATGGGGGCTAGAATTCATGAACCGTGAGATCATGACCTGAACTGAAATTAAGAGTCTGATGCTCAACCGACCGAGCCACCCGGACGCACCCATCCTTCTTCCATACTTGTAATGAGTCACATACACCCAAAGTCACGGCTTTAAAAAGCCAACTGACCACAGGGAATTTAATTTGTATTTATAATTTCAGACCACCTTCTTTCTCTTCTCTATCTGTATCTGGCCACAGCTGCATCCTGCTCTGTTAACCACAACCCAAAGTTGCTTCAAACCGGTCTTTCTTTTTTAGGGACTTATCTTCCTACTGAGCACACACTGAGATCGGAAATTAAATTCTCTGTTTGGTTAGAATTACACCACTCAGTAATCCAGGAAATTAAATAGAGCCTTAATCCATCACCTACCACCTGACCTGTATCTCATTAACATATCAAATGATGGGTCCAGGATCACAGTGAGAGATCTACTTTTTCTATAGTATTTTTGTTGCTAGCAATTAGTTAGCCAAGAGCTGTCTAATGGAAAGGCGTGGCATGTGAATTAATCCGTACTGTTGTCTTTAAAGTTTAAATCATTAATCGGTAGCTTTGGTAGCTTCCCGCCTAACTGACAGAAAAACACCCCGGAGGTGTTTCTTATTACTCATGCAGTGAAATTAAATGATCACTCTATGACCCCAGTACATTCTGGTAAGTTTTGAATCAAATAGACTATAGATATTATACGTTTAATTTAGTTGTCAATAAGAGTTTATAGTTCCCTAACAGCTGGGTAGGGAGCAAACTATGTTTTTTTTGTTTGTTTGTTTGTTTCGTCTATAAGAAAAGGAAGGTGGAGAAGGAGGGACTAGGAACCAAAGCGGACTTTCAAGCCAGCTGTGTTTCTTCTTCAAGAAGGACCACTGAGGAGGCGATGGTTTGTTTAATCTCAGAAATGTAAACAGAAGGAAGCCTGTCACAATTAAGTTAGAATTTAAGCACTAATTAAGTCTGATGCAGGATAATGGAGATTTAGATTTAGTAAATATTGGTCCCAAACGGCTCTACTTTCTTTATATGTCTCAAATTAATCTTAATGTAAACCAAAGTGCATGTGTTCTTTTCAAAGTAAAGTTCACTCATATCTGTATTCTACAAGAAATGAGATTGGAAACCACAAGGATTACATTTCCCAGGAATGTATATGAAAGACCACAGCCTTGCGGCTGTGCTATCTGTATTTCTGCACTATGCTTGAGGCCCGTCCATTCACACAGAGCACCCACACGTTACAAAGGAATCCTGGGGCAGATTAAACACACGCGCGCACGCGCAGCGCGCACACACACACACACACACACACACACACACACTCTTATATAAACTGACCCTAGGTGTTATAGACTCCAGGATTTTAAGATCTACTTTTTAAGATTGGTTGCATAACTGGCAGAGTGTGTTAAAAATACTTGAAAAAGAAAATTCTAATTAATCTACCAGCCACTACGGCTCCCATTTCAGTGATGGCTAACTAAAAATCCAGATTGCCTGTGAGGGCATGGAGAAATAAACAGTTCCTGATACTTCACAGAAGAGGAATTTATTTAAAGCTGCGAAGGGAGTCTGTGATTGCCCAGTTTATTTTAAGACTGTCTTTGTCACTAAAAAATACATGCTTGTTGAATAAGTTAACCTTTAACTTTGAGTTTTATGTAAAGATGATATACCTATATTATCTTCTTAAAGTTTTATTGTTTTTTTAAACAGTTGGTATCAGGAAGGGAAAAAAAAAACCCAACCCTCACTTAAAAAAGGTGAATGATTTTCCCAAGAGAAGAATTTTGTCATATGAATTGGTGGGCAGACCAGGAAATATTTTGGTAATGGAATGTATGGCATTTTAACTTTTAGATCAGAATCACAGACCTGGAAAGGACAATCTCCTTCTTCTGAGTAGGGCTTTCCTTGGAAAACATTAGCATTTTTCTTAGCGACTTGATAACCAAAATAGACATTAAGAAAGTAAATTAGCCGCGCTACCCATTTTGTAGGTGAGAGGACTGAGGCCTTCTCAGTGAACCCACAAAACAGATGACAGCTTCCATGAGATCCGGGTGGGACGTTGGAGGAGGAACCAGCAAGAATCGGGCAACGGGTAGGATGTAGAGGGAGGAGGGAAGAGAGGGATGACTTCTAAGTTTTTGATCCGAGCAGTGAGGTGGGAGGTGAGGTCATGTCCTGAGATGGTGAGTGGAGGCAGAGCAGGTTGGGAAGGCCGTGAAACCCCGGGTTCTGCTGCGGATGGGGGCTCAGATGCCCGTTAACCATCTGAGTGGAGATGTTAAAGAAACAGTTGGATATGTGAATCTGGAAGCTCAGGGGAGCTCAGGGCTGGAAATAAAAAGTGTAGAGGATTAGGATGGAGAGGAAAAGCAAGCTCAGGACTGATTTTTGGGCAATCAGAACTTCTAGAAGGAAAAATCAGAGTTGGAAAACTCATAATGTTGAGCTCCCCTACTGAGTATCTTTACAATTTTCTTTAAAGTTGTAAATTCCTGGAATAGCAAGCATACTCATGTCCAAACATATGATTCAATTACATGAATGAAAGTATGTTCTGGGGGCAAATGTTGATGGGTTTCGGACTAATTGCTTTAGGATTATTTTTAAATCATTGCAAATTGTAAGTTGACTGTATTCATACCTTCATATCCAGTAGGAACTAGTTCAATGAATTTGACAAATATTTAGTAAATGGCTTTAGAGTCAGACATCCTGGACTTGAGTGCTAGTTATATACTTAATTAGCTGTGCTTTCCTAGGCAAATAAATTAGAGTCTGAGCCTTGGGTTCCTGAGGTATAAAATGGCATTGGAAGGGTTAAATGAGACAATTTAAGGTAAACTACCTGAAACAATTGTGAGCACACAGTTAAGGGCTCACTAAGAGGAAACTATTATTATTTAGATAAAGCAAGTTCTCCCAGGGACCTTCCAATCTGGCGAGAGGACACAGACACTACCAGGAAATGCCAACAAGAAGTTTCCAAAGTGAGCAGATTTGATATGAACAGGGATCTCCTTAGAATAATTTCATTCCCTTCCTGTCAACAAGAGTCAGAAGGAAGGTTCTAGCCTCTCCTGCATGGCTCGAAGCCAGATGGCAGCCTGCCTCTCGTCCTTGGAGAAATCTTTCTGGCCACTGAGGAGACACCGACTGCTCAGAACCTGGGGTCAAGTGCCGGTGGCAGGCCCTTTCTTGGTCCCTTCCTTCTCTCGGGTGCGCCTCTGCTCTCCCCTTACCGGCCTGAGTCTCTTCCCCACCAGAACCTTACTCTACCCCTCCCAGAGTCACACGTGGTTCCCTGACATGCTGCTGGGTCCCCAGTTAGCTGTTTCAGTTCCCTTTCTGGTCTGGGGTTTCCAGTAACAAAGGCCGTGGCATCCAGAGGACTTACTGCTGTTTGGGGGTCCCTCCAGGTGAGCCTCGTATACAGCCACCTGGCCTGGAGATGCTGAGCTCAGATGAAGCTTGTTTGGGGACCTGGGCTGAAACCCCTGTTGCATGGTTTACTCTGGTCTAAGGGACCACCGTACTTTTTCACGCATGGATTTCAGCCCTTATGATGGCAGGGGCTCTTTATCCAATGGCTACCTGGCTCATTGGTCTAATTCACTGTTCCTTTTTCTGTTTGTCATATCACAGCAGCTTCAGTAGCCAAAGGATCAAATCGCATCCGGAGATGAGATGTGCTCCCTGCCTTAGACTTGCCCTATTGGTAGCCAGGCCAGTTACAAAGGCAAAAAGCAGAATTCAGTCTGTGGCTTGGTATGGAGCTCAGGAACAGTTCAATATGTGGGTGTTGGGTCCCAAGGCAATGGGTACTCAGTTTCTCCAGAGATTTATGGAATCGAAGAATGACAGCCGTAACAACAAAAATGTGTAAAATGCAAAATGCTCTATGCTGGTAAACAGCATCTCATGACTTTATTTAAAACAGTAAATATTCTGTATAAGTTTCTAAAATAATATTTTAAAATAATTACTTTTTAATTGATTCACCCAGTGCTTCAATCTATTAAGAGTCCTCAGCCTTGCCAGGTTTCTTTGTACTCTGATCTTCCTCATTTCTACTGTACACTTGAAAATCAAAATTAGGCATCTCTGTGAGCCAAGGAAATGAAGTCAAGCCTTGCTTCCTACTACCAGACAGGAGCCGTCAAAGATCTCAGGTGGTCAAAGTTCAAGGAGGGGCAGAAGTGGGTTTACTAAAATTAAAGTAGGTTTAAGCATGAGGACTTGGGATTCTTTCGAGGCCCTGTACTTGATTTCGAATTTGTCATTTTACATGGTTTTTATTTTAAAGGGACGGAAACTATAGGAACTCAAGGCCTCACCAAACCTCAGTCTACCTTTGGGAAGAGTGAATTCATTCCAGGGCCAGGCAAGGGACATCTGTGGGTCCCTCGGGGCAGCCTGCCTTGAGGGTCAGGAGGCTGAGCTGTGAAACCATGATGGGTACAGTCGCCATGTCAAAAGAACCAGGGCACCGACCAAGGGCAGTGTCGGGAGAAAGGTCCCAGGATGCAGGATACTGCCGAAGAAATTTGCAGGATGCAAGGCAATGGATGTCCACATCCATCTGAGTACCAAAAGGGGGTGCTTTGATGGAGTGGTGAAAAAACAAATTCACATGAAATGTAGGTTGTGGGGTAGGGCTGAATATCTATCAGGATATAGGAGCCTAAAGGAGCCTCCCAAGTCCTTCTGTCTCCCTGAGCTTGCCCACACAGTGACCTGGAGCCTCTTGGGAGACTTATGTTTGGGGTTCCCTCTTCTTTGCAGTCCCATTTGGGCTCCTTGTTGTTGCTGTACATTTCGTGGTTTCTGTTTAATCCTAGCTGTTTCCCCGGGACTCTGGCCAAGTTCCTAGATCCACCCTACCTGCGCCGAGGGAAGGGAATGTAAATAGTAATAGATTTCGAACAACATTGTAAATGCTTTATGGACTGTGTGTTACAGGGAGTAACTGAGCTGTAAAATTGGAATTAAATCTATGTGTTTACAGAAATGTGCCAATTGTAAAACTCTTCTACTTTCTAAATAGAGCCTTTGTGAATGCAGAGCTCTGGGTACACAGAGGGTGGTTCAGAACCGAGGACCTCAGGACCTCTCTGGCAGCCTCCTGTAAACATCTGAGACAACATCTTGGTCCCATTTTCCCCACAGCCCTTTGGAGTAACTCTTCTTGGGGGGCATGCTGCTTCTTCAAGGAGTCTGTAATGCATTCTTCATTAAATACCCCTCATATGTGCCCTTCCATGTGAGCAGGAAACGCCCCTCCCTCTGAGGTGAAAATGGTGCTGTCAACACCCCTCTTCAGAGGACATATGCTTTCTGAGTGATGGTGATGAGCTCCACCAGCTGTCATGGTCTCCACCCCCTTCGCTGCAAGCCAGCTGGAAATATCTGTCTGAGTCACTATGACCAAGACAGCTTCCTTCCTTCCTTTCCTTCCTTCCTCCCTCCATCCTTCTTTTCTCCTTCCCTCTTTTCCTTCCTTTCTCCCTCCTTCCTTTCTTACTTTTCTTCCTTCCTTTATTTCTATGGCTCTCCTTTTCTGAATCCTCCAAGACTCTTGACTTTGCTCATTTAATCCCTAATCAGTTCTATAGGCAGTGTGTAAAGTAAAAGAAGACTCTGTTAGCTGTTCTGGGCTCAGAGGACAACCCCCCACACACAGGCATACACACACATCAAAGGAGTAATAGCAGAGGGAAGCAGCTTAGAATCATAGAAAATAAGTCAGACAGTCCTAGCTTTGAATTCTGGCCTAGACACTTACTAGGTGAGAGGCTTGGCAACTCACTTAACTCCTCTCAGCTTCTGTTCCTCCTCAGATGCATAATGTGAGAGAAGAACTTTGCAAGAGCAATATAAGAATTCAAATCCATATGATAGGTGCCCGCTAAGTGGTACACATTTCTATCCGTATGATCTGGACAACTGTTCACAGTATTTCCTATAGTCTTTAAGAAGGAGATACCCAGAAATCAATTATTATTTGGGTTTCCGACGGATACAGATTGGTAAGAAGTGAATCCGTATTTCAGAAATTGTTACAAAGCAGTGGGAGGTGCAATTCAGAGACTGTTTCAGACTGGGCTTGGCTCACTGAAGACCATCCCACCAGAGTTCATTCACTGGGAGCCAGATTAATGAACTAGAATTGAAATAGGAAATATTTGGGCATGTCAGATAACTGTCATTCTACTGTGGACTCATGGGAGCTAAGCGTTCTGGAGCAGGTTCCAGGATATTCTGTCAGCGGAGTGTGAACGATATGACCTGGGGGGATACTAAAAATCCTGCCCCACCCAAGAGTGTGCCTCCAGCGGTTGGTACCCACATTATGATCATGGCACCCTGCGTTCTGATACTAAGTTTTAATACTTGCCACCCTCAGGTCCAGGCTGCCCCAGGCACTTGTGTTCTGCATCTTTCCCCAGCCTCATGGGCCATCAGATGCTCATCTCTGCATTCCACCTGCTCTCAGCTGACTGTAAATAACACCCAGCAAACCAACCCCGATAAAGGGACTAATGGCTGGCCACAAGAATAATAGCACTAAAAAACACTTATTTTATACCAGGAACTTTATAGAATATATTATTTCTAATCTGTATGAGAATTCCACGTGGTAGTTTTTTTTTATATTGTTATATAGATGAGCAAACTGAGGCTCAAACGGGTTATTAATTTGGGCAAGATGATAATCTAGTACTTGGTGGAACTAGGACCTGAACTCAGATTTGTTGGTGACTGTTGAAATATTCACCCACATATTGCCTAAAGTCAAGGCTGCATGAGGGGTGGTGCGGATACCTGAATAATAGTGTAGGTACTGATGTTGGGGAGGCAGGCATAATGGCCATTGTAACTCTGTACCCAACCTTCATGCTCTGTGCTTTAAAGGAAAATTTTTATCTCTTCTGGATAATTTTCCCCTCCTCCATGTTGAAGCCAAAAGGTGACTAGTACTCCACTAAGAAGAAGTCAACATTGGGGCGCCCGGGTGACTCAGTCACTTAAGCACCCAACTCTTGATCTCAGCTCAGGTCATGATCTCATGGTTCGCGGGTTCGAGCTCCACATCAAGCTTTGCGCCGACAGTGCGGAGCCTGCTTGGGATTGTCTCTCTCCCTCTCTCTCTGCCCCTTTCCCCCTCCCATGTGTGTTCTCCCTCTCTTTCTCTCAAATAAATAAACTTAAAAAATTAAAAAAAAAAGAGGTCAACATGATGATAAGCAAAGGGGTATGATCATTGGACATTAACAAGGCTAAGAGCTGTTTCAGAAAGGGCATTGTCAGCAAGGGATACAGGCAAGCCATGTGGTCCTCCTGGAGTGGCAAGGAAGAGAGGAAAGACACATGGCAGTGGGGAGGCCTCTCAGCTATCTTGGGCAATTCGTGTGCCATCCTGGGGGATTGAGGAGTCTGAGTCCCACCAATTAAGTTGAGACTGCTGGTAGGGGCTTCTGCATTGGTGGTGCCAACAAATTGTTTGGTTTACCCAACCAGGCGAGAGAGTCCTGGGGATTGGATAATAGAGCTTGGTGATAAGCGGGCCAGGGGGCGGGGGGCATTGTTGGAGTGCTTGGGTCAGATCCCGAATTGGCTGTTGATGAGGAGTGTGAGTTTGAGTAAGTTGATAAGCCCTCCTCACCCCTAGTTTCTTCATCTGTCCAATGCAAATAATCACCATACCAATACTTCATTAGGGTACTGTGAGGATTAAATGAGTTCATGTATGAAAATACTTAAGGCTTAATAGCCTTGCACATAGTAAATACCCAATAAATGTACGCTTTTAGTATTATTTTGGTTTCTTCATGTAGTACGGTTGTTCTCAACTGGGATCTACTCTTCCCCGCCCCCAGAGAACATTTGGAAATATCTGGAGATAATTTTGGTTGTTACACCTAGGGGAGTGAATGCTACTGGCATCTAATGGGTAGAGGCCTGGGATGGTGCTAACATCCTGCAATGCACAGGACAGGCCCCTATAAAAAAAAAAAAAAAAAAGATTATCGAGCACAAAATGTTAACAGTGCCGAGGTTCATAAAAACCAAACCATAAGACTGGCAAGAGCTGGATTCAGGAGGTGAGCAAACAGCCTCTTTGGTCTGGATAGGCGGAGCTAAGCTGCACATCATTTTGACCCAGTTTTCAAATTCTCCTTTCAGGGTTGCTTCATCTGCTGCTTGTATTATCAAGCAATATTTGACTGCTCTGACCCCCGCACTTTTACCTTTTTTCTTCACATCGAAGATCACCAGCATTCTGAAAGACCCACGAATAGCAGCCAGGAACTAGAACAGGCCATGGCAGTTCCTGAGGTTTGGCAACACCCTTTGTGTTAATGGAGGTCCGCTCCCGCCCCTGGTTTCACTCATTGTACTTGCAGGGGATTTTATAAAATCCTATTTGCATTACTTTGTTCAAGACAGGCCCTCTACCAGGAACTCGGCTCTGTTCTCCATGCATCCCATCTCCCCGGTCACTTGCTTACTGAAGTTGGAAACATCGTGCGTCTTATAGGGTCTGCTTCACACCTAACCTCCTGCAACATCACCAGTGTAATTAGAAACTGTCTCTCCTTCCCCTGAATTCCTGTCATGATCTGATCACGCTCTGACCCAAAGGAAGCTGCCTGATAGCTTTTCAGGGCAAAGACTGTATCCCTACATCTCCCCTGGTTTCTAACACTCAGGCTCAGTAGGTGCTTGAATGAAGAGATAGCCATACGGAGCCCCACAGGAATGCTCCGTCACCGTAAGCCAAGTGCAAGTCCAGTACGAGCCCACGGAGACCTGTGCCCAGGCCCGCTCCTCTGCTGTGCGTTTCCGTGGTACCGCATGTCTCATTTTCTCTTGGATTCCTTGGGAAAATGTCCCAGGCCTGTACGATAAAGGTCATCGCTCCGGGCACGGGACTGTCCAGCTGAATTTATGTTTCTACCCTTAAGGACCCTAGAGCTAAACTGCAAATAGGGTGGGACCCAGAAAGAAGAGAAGATTGTGGTGTGAATGTCAGCGATTTAGAGCTCTGGGCCCTCGGCCCCTGATGCAGCCAAAGGGCACTGCCCACTCTCTAAAGGACCCTTGTTAACAGCCAAAGGGTGTCCTGCGAGTGTCAAAGGAAAGTTCACATTTCCATGCAAGGCCCAGGGGCCAAGGGAGAGGTCAGATGCGTCTGTGGGGCTTTTGTCTGGTTGTTCTTTGTTAAAACCCACATGTGGGCCTATTTTGCTCTCGCGCATATCTGCGTGTGTTTCTGGGTGGGTGAGAATGCTGTGCAGCTGGCCCCTGCGTCGTGGTTCCGGCCGGCAACGAGGTCGAGGAGGAGCCTTCAGACAGGGTTGCATTCTGCTCTCGATTTCCAACTTGGCAAAAGAAACTGCATATTCATCTCATCAAGTAAGGGGAGAGCTAAGGGCGTTGCCACCAAATTCTTCTCCCTTCCCACATGTGCAAGTCAGGAAGGAAAAGTTCTGACTGTGTTTTTCTGCAATGCCAGCTCATGTCTTGGGTGTGGTAATAACCGCCTAGTCCCTGGTACATAGTAGGTGTTATTTCCTAACTTTTATTATGGAAAATTCTAGCAAGTATAAGGATAGAAGGTGTAAGAAGACTTCAGGCATAACGAAGGTACCTATCACTCAGCCTCAACGTTCGTGAACTCACGACCAGTAGTGTTTTATATACGCCCCACTCACTTCCTCTACTCTATCTACATTATTTTGAAGCAAATTACAGACATCACAGTTTCTTCTATAAAAAGTTCTGCAGGAATCTCTGAAAGAGAAGGACTCTTTAGGGGAACAAAACAAAACAAAACAAAAACAAGGGGCTCCTGGGTGACTCAGTCTGTTAAGTGTCTGACTCTTGAACTCAACTCAGGTCTTGATCTCAGCTCAGGTCTTAATCTTAGGGTCATGAGTTCAAGCCCTGTGTGGGGCTCCATGCTGGGCCTGGAGCCTACTTAAACAAACAAACAAACCGCCCCCCAAAACCTCAAAGCTACAATTGCATTATCACATCTACAAAATAGCAACAAACCTTGTTTCATCAAATATCTAGCCAGGGTTCAGATTTTAAGTTGTCTCATGAACATCGTAATTTCTTTTTAAGTTTCCTTAGTTGATTCTGTTCTTTACTTTCTTATGTTCGCCTTCTGTTTTTTTCAATAAATTGATAGGTGAACTTTAGGCTGAATGACCTTCAGCTCTGATTTTTATTTTATTTTATTTTGTTTTGTTTTTTGGTGGGACTGCTTTATAGATGTGGTATTCTCCCATTAGGAAGTACATAGTATCTGGCTTCTCTCTTTTTGTGATCCTAGCAGCTGCTAATGATCAATTAATGATGCATTCATTCATTAGAAGTTGCAAAATGGTGATGATGATGCTCTAATTCAACGATTACTTCCTCATTTATTAGCTGTAACACTTCTATCAAGAGAAGAGAAACTTCTCAGCTACTGCTTGGTTAGCCAGTACAATCATCAATGTAGGAAAGACAAAATAAATGCTTGGTTTTTCCCCCCCATATTTACCACTGATTAAAAAAAGAAAAAAACCTGATTCACCAGCTTTCTTCAAGTGTGAACAATAATTATCTCTTAGAATCAACATGAACCCATGAATTTAAACATATTTGATACATTTTACTCTATTGCAGTTACTATTGATTTTCAAACTGTCCCAAACCATCCCATTTTTAAGTGGGAGCCTCTTAAAGTTGGCTTTTTCTTTCTTTCTTTTTTTTCTTTTTTAATTTGAGTATAGTTGACACACAATGTTGCATTCATTTCAGGTGTACAACACAGCGATTCAACTTCTGTATGTGTTATCCTGTGCTCACCACAAGTGTAGCTACCATCTGTCACCATGCAATCCTATTACAATACCACTGACTCTGTTCCCTATGCTGGACCTTTCATCCCTGTCACTTATTCATCCCATAACTGGAAGCCTGTACTTTCCACTCCCCTTCACCCATTGTGTCCATCCCACACTCCCCTTCCTTCTGGCAACCATCAGTTTGTTTTCTGTATTTACAGGTCTGATTCTGCTTTTTGTTTGTTTATTCATTTGTTTTGTTTCTTAGATTCCACATATAAGTGAAATCATATGGTATGTGTCTTTCTCTGTCTGACTTATTTTGCATGATACCCTCTAGGTCCTTCTGTAAAGTTGACTTTTTAGTCCCTGGATGCAATCCCAGTAGTTTTCAACGACCTCCTAGCTGGTATGACAACATGTTCCAGGCATATCGTGTGCATCTCCTGCTCTCAGTCTGGAATCAACTGTTTCTTCAAAGAGCCATGTGCCTCTTAGTGGGAAATGGTGTTTCTGGAACTCATTCTGGGCATCGGGATGCTCTACACTAACTGTTTGCTCATTTTTCTAGGACTTTTTAGTAGACAGAACAAGGAAATCGTCCTTTTCCTAAAATAATATATCATGAGTTCATACCGATCCTTCCAATTTAGAATCAGGATCACAAGGATTCTGCTTAACATCTTCAATCCTACATCTCCTTCCTCCCAAAGTTGAGAATCTTGATTTTCAAAGATAATCCACATTTTCAAAACCCGCCTAATTATGCATTTGTTCCATACAACACAGACACACACACACACACACACAGACACACACACACACACACACACACACACACACACCCCTCAGAAAAATTACCGACATTTCCACCAATAGTATGATTCTTGAAGAGTTTAAGTGGGTTTTTTTCTTGCTCTTGTAGTTCTTATTGCCCCTAGAGGATGTCCCCCTAGGGACCTGAAGTCAAGCTGAAGGTTTGAAGTCCCATGGAAGAGTCCCTCTGTGTGAGGTTATGCGAACTGCATTCACATTTAGAATCATTTGTTTCATTTTTCTTTTCCAGGATTAATTTTTAATAATGTGATTTAATAAAATATGTACATGGTTCCGAAGTCAAATCTATAAAACGAAGTATATTTAAAGTAGTCTAACTTCTATTTCTTATATCCTTCACACTATTTTTCTCCTGTATGTTAGAGGCAATCATTTATTTTAAAATTTTATAATTTGTTCTTTTTTTTAAAAAAAAAAATTGTGCATACACACAGACATACGCTTCCTTTTCTCAGATGTACACAGTACACAATTTTCACTACTCTGCTTTTTTTTTTACTTACTGTAGCTTAAAGATCCCTCCATAATGGTATGTAGAGATATTTCTTACTCCTTTCTTATTCCTTCCCTTAATAATGAGTATTTGAGCTGTTTCATCTTCGTTGGAAAAAATAATAATAGTCTTGTACTCTTTCTTTCTCTTTCTTCCTGTCTTTTCAACAGTATGTCTTTGGAATGGATTCCTAAAAATAGGATTGCTAGATATAAGTAGTTGAAAAAGTTTTTTTAACAATCTCAAACTTAAAGAAAATTTGCAAATGTAATACAAAGAACATGTTTTTCCTGCACCATTTGAGGGTAAGTTGCCAATATGATGCTCTATCATCAGTGAATACTTTAGTATATTTTCCCTATAAGCAAAGATATTTGCCCACGTAACAACAACACAACTTCGAAATCAGGAAATTAACATTAGCCTAATGGTACCATCTAATCCTTGGACTCCATTCAATCTTTGGCAATTGTATATATTTTTTTAAAGCCCAAGGATCCAGTGTAGAATCACACAGTGCACGCTGGTGTCTCCCAACTCTTAGTGTCTCATTTTGCAACAGTTCTCTCTTTCCTTACCTTTCGTAACCTCAATATGTTTGATGATGATAACAAGTCAGTTACTTTGTTGTATGATCCCCAATATGGGTCATAGTACTGCTAGGTTTTTGGTTTTTTTTTTAAGATGTATTAAATTAATGTTGATCATGTTCTTCTTAAGTAGCATCAGGACCTTGGGGGAGACGGTGGAGCAAGATGAAGGGAGGGAATATCTCTGGAAAAGAGGGGCCCATCTCCTTTGAAAATGCGTTTATCTCACCGTACACAATGGATGAAGGCCTCTTTTAATGAAGGGTGCGGGTAGGGGAAAGGAAGCCGATTCCCCAGGAAGCTCTGCCAGATAAGAAATCTGTGACTCTGTAAACTCCTCTGCTTCTGTGTTTTTGTACTGTCCCTCCTTAGCTTCCTCCTTAGTTCTAGTACAGTTATTTGCTGGCGGGGGGGGGGGGGGGGACAGAAATCCCAGCTTTGTTTCAGCTGAACTAAAGGGGAAGGGGATTGGTCAAAAGAGCTGGTCAAGAAGGAGGGCCGGTTGAAGGGTCCATCTTCTTCAGAAGTCAAATCAGCAACTGGCTCTTAAATACAGATGGGATGAAATCATGTATGAAAGGTGCCTAAACACAGCAAGCACTGAATCGGTAGCTGCTCTGTAGACAGTTAGGAGCTCCTCCTTCCTCCCCTCAGGGCTCTGCCCATACCCTGCCATAGGCCCTACGCTATTGGACCTGACAGCGTCTCCTGTACAGGCCTGAAGGTGCCTCCAGGATGGGGACCATGAAGTCTTATCAGAGCTGAGCAAGAGGAAGGGTATGTGCTGAGTTGCATACATTAACATGACTCTCAGCTGTGCAACCCATTAGTTATCCTACTTAGGGGGGCTTCCTCCAGACAGCAGGAATCTTCTCCAGAAAGAAGCTGGGTGAGGGTGTAATTAATATGGGAGAAGAAAGGAGAAGGACCGGATAACTATCTATTGATGATCCTTTGGAGTCCATCAGCCAGAGTCATTTCCTTTAAACTGAACTTGAGGAGAGAAGGAAGAGAGGGGAAATTGGAAGTTTACAGAATTTGTGCCTCGTTTCCTTTCATATCCAGGAGGCAGGAGCTCAGGTTGGCTAATGCTGCCAGGAACCCTTGCAGCTGGAATGCAGCCAGGCCCAGCCTGAGACTCTAGTCCTGAGCCCGCCTGAGAGCTTGGCCAGGTAGGGGGCAATTTCCCTAAACAGCAAAGCGGTGTTTTCTTTTCTGGCAACAAAGAAACAAACAAAAAACAGAAGAGGAAACAAAAAAAGGTAAAATCCTAGTGCAACCCAAATGGTTGCCTTGCTTGCCAAAGATAGAACAAACACGATTTCTGCTTAGGAGGGATGGTGGGAGTTTGGGGGATGGTGTCTCTATGTGCATTTATTTATTTGTAAATGTTTATTTATTTTGAGAGAGAGACAGAGACCATGAATGGGGGAGGGGCAGAGAGGGAGAGAGGATGCTTTGCTCAGTGCAGAGCTTGATGTGGGGCCTGATCCCATAAACTGTGAGATCAGGACCTGAGCTAAAATCAGGAGTTGGACACTCAACTGACTGAGCCACCCAGGCGCCCCTGTGTGTACATTTAATTGGGTAGATGCCCCCAAATTGGATACAGCACCCAAAGACTGAGTCTTTTTGTTACTTAATAGAAATTCCAACCTATTCATCAAGGGATAAGCAAGGCCCACCTTCAAACAACACCTTTGAGATAACCTCAAAGACTTGAAAGCCAGTATTTGCTTATAGAAGCTCTATGCATATTCCACACATTTCATAGGTTGGTATTTAAAAATTCCTTGTTTCTAAAAAAATAAAAATTAAAAAAAGGAAAGATGAGGGGCCCAGTCAGTTGAGCGTCCAACTTTGGCTCAGGTCACAATCTCATGTTTCATAGGTTCAAGCCCCTTGTTGGGCTCTGTGCTGACAGTTCGGAACCAGGAGCCTGATTTGGATTCTGTGTCTCCCTCTCTCTCTGCCATTCCCCCACTCATTACTCTGTCTCTCTCTCAAAAATAAATAAACATGAAAAAAAAATCAAAACTCCCCCTTTCTGATGAAGTACAGCTTGAGAATCACCGCTCATCAGAAGGTCCCTATTTCCCACCCCACGCCCCCTCCCACTTTTTCTGGACAAAGCATGATTTTTAAACTCTCTAATAATTGGTATCTGGCAATAGTAGGAGCTCTCAATAGGAGGGGTTTTGGCATTGCTTTTTCTATTTGTGGATCATTTTATGAATTGGGGAAAGACAGCACAATTTGACAGTGGAGTTTCTAGATATAAAAGATTTGGTAAAACACTTGGAATTTAAAAGCTCTTTTTGCCTTGTAATGAGTCCTTTGAAAGATAATCTGTTTGAGGCCCTGTGGGGTTTCTGAGGAAACACGCAGCTTTGAGGGGAAATGCGCTCTCTCCCCTCTGGTCCCATAAGCACACATTTCCCCAACCCAGTGCTCTCGCTGGATCGCTCTGCTTCCTGATGTAGTAATCAGATATTTCGGTGAAGGAAATTTTAAAGCCTTAATCGTGCTGTAGCGAGGAAGGTGGGATTTCTTTCCTTGCGTGTAACTCAAGGGCACAGTTTTCTCCAAAACCAGGTATTACCTTTTGGCTTCCCACGAGATGTCCAGGCCATTGCTGTGAAAGAGCCCATAGTCTCTGCCCTTGGAGAGGTTACCATCCAGAGTGGAGGAGAGGCAGCCAGCCAAATAATTTACACGTGTGGTAATTGCAGTAAACTTTTATTACTGTTGTCAGTACACTTGACACATTTATTGCGTTTACCGAGCCCAGTGCCTGGGGATACAAAGGCAAATACTAAAATTTATCAAATCTCTATCGTATATTGCCGTCATAGCACTACTCTTTTTTTTGGGCAGGGGAGGGTCTCACCAAGAAAGAACAAAACACTGACAATGGTAAATTAAAGGCATCTTGATTCTAGAGATGCTAAAAAGTGGAAAGTCTGCATCTTAGAATGAATGAGATGCAGTAATCTCTTCCAGATTCACCCAGGCGGCAGGTCAAAGTACACACAAAGCAAGGAAAGAAGCACCATCACGTTTGAACAATGTGCTAGGCTGGTCCACAGCCAGGAACAACTGATGCTAAGAGGCAAGGTAGGTAGGCTTCACAGAGGAGGTGACACTTGAACAAGATCTTAATGAATGAATAAGGATTTGCAGGTGGAGAAGACAAGGCATTCCAGACTGAGGAAACTGTGTGTGGGCTTCAGATATATGTCTCAATTTAAGGCTCACAGGAACATGTTAGGTTTTATTATTACTTCTCTTTTACAAAGGAGGAAACAGGCACAGCGTTAGTAATATGCCCGTTTCTCAGTCGGTGATCAAGAAATACTAGCTATTGGGGCGACGGGGTGGGTCAGTCGGTTAAGCATCAGACTCTTGATCTCAGCTCAGGTCATTAATTCAAGCCCCACATTGGGCTCCATGCTAGACATGGAGAGAAGGAAGAAAGGAAAGAAGGAAGGAAGGAAGGGAGGGAGGGAGGAAGGAGGAGGGAGAGGAAGGAAAGGGAGAAAACAGACACATTAGCTGTTGTTCTTATTTTGGTCCAATCGTGGGGATAGCTGGGTTCTCCAATATGGTAGCAACTAGCCACACGGACCGTTGAGCCACATGTGGTCACTTGAATTGTGACTAGTCCACAGTGAGATGTAAATGTAAAGTACACACCAGATTTTAAAGACTGAGATGCCAAAAAAGATGTAAGATAACTAAAAATTTTTATACTAACTACATGTTAAAAATGACAATATTTCGGTTATATTTGGTTAATAAATATCAATGTCAACTCTTTTCATGTTTTTGAAATTCACCCTAAAACTGTTTTAAAATCATACACATGGCTCAGATTATCTTTCTGTGCTCCACACTGTTCTAGAGCAGTCTGTGTGAAGTGGCGTGGCGAGCAAAGGAAAGCAGCTGCGCCCATGTTCGCTACACTCGGCCACCGGAATCTGTGCCTCACATACTGGTGCTTCACTGGTTAGGTAGCTTGCCCGGGCTCCACAACTATAAGGGGCAGAGCTGGGCTTTGAACCCAGGCAGCCTAGCTCTGGAGTCTGCCTTTGAGATCCAGAAGTGTGAGCTCTTGGTGACTTTGAGTACAAGGGGGCAGGGTCCAATCATTAATGTGTTACTCCCTCAGGTACATGCATGTTTCCAGAAGACCTCTGAGGAGTAGGCGGAATGCTGGGAATTTCTGGCACCAGCCTCAAGGTCTCCAGGAAAGAGCTTCAGCCTTGAGTCAGGCTCCTGTGAGAGCTAGGCACCTAGGGTATTCCCTGGAGGGCAACCAGGTTTGGGCCTGTACTAGTGAGCTTCTGCCTGAAGCCTAAGTCCTGAGCAAAGATCCAAGCTTCTCCATGCCCAGGACCCCCACTTTTGAATATCAGTGTTCTACCACCCACCCTACCCCCTTTGTGCTGCACATACCCCACAGACCTTGAGGTGGCCCTACCTCCATTACTGGTTTTCCTCAGCTTACTGGTCCTTCCTTCTGTTGCCAAAAAGTCCAGTTCATCCTTAAAGACCCAGCTCAAACATCACCTTTCCCACAGCCTTCCCTGACTCGCCCCAGGGCAAAAAGTATCATCATTCCCTCCTCTGCTCCTGTCATAGTTATTAGTCTCCACAGCTGTGGCCCTGCTTGGTGACGCACCCCACCTGGTGGTGGCAGCATCCTACGTGCCCTGTCCACCGCAGCAGGGCCACGTAAGTGTCTGCACACGTGCTCACTGCCTACTTGGAATGGAATGGAGTCGAATCATATTCAGTCAACTAAAGGAGACCAGCAACAACTCCCTCACACTCAAACTCCTCTCTGCGAGTCCTCAGGGAGGCCAGCGGCTCCTGCTCTCAGCCTGGTAAAAGGCAGGACTAAAAGAGGAAACAGGCAGTAGTTATTGTTTAACCTCCAAAGTGATTGTTAGAGAAGCAAATCATACAAGAAAAAAGGAAAAACAGCTCACCAGCACAATTCAGTGACAGGGCACATTCCAGGAGATGCGCAGGTTCGTTGAAGGCACAGGCTCTTAATCCCTGAAACTCAATCCTTCTCCCTCACAGGTGTTGCATGCTCTGATGTCTTGGGGTTGGAGGCAAGCCCGTTTCCGTGACACCCGGAGGCTTCTATGCTTGATTTCCTGATTCATTTGCTTCTCACAGCAGCCTCGTAGAGCGAGGTAAGTTTTGGGGTATTTCCATTGGCCTTAAAGTTTTGTCTCAAGAATCAACTGCTTGTGACAACTTCTCCCACGTCCGCATGGTTTGATGTTTTCCTTTCAAACTGACACCTGATGGTCAGGGCTTTGGATTACACTTCCGAATCAGTTCTTGTTCCTCCCTTGCCACAGCCTGAAGCCGACAGCAGTGGTTAGGTGCCAGGTAACATCTTAAAGATGGCGACAGGGCCTGGAGGACGTGCCTGCCACAGGCCCTGAAAAAGAGCCCCGAGTCGGACCCAGGAGCTGGGCCACGCTGCAGTGTCTGTGGAACTGTCCCCCACCACTGTTTTCATAACAGCAAAGTAAAACCGACTCTTATTCCACAAAGGAAAAATCTGAGCCCAAACCCCCAAGCACACTGTTACTCTGCCTCAGGAGCCTCCATCCCCTGAAGTATTATTTTGCATTAAAATTTCAGTTACTCTACTATAACGTCTAGCCAAGATTCGGCACCTTGAAGCCCGACAACTCAACAGGGCGACCTCTCGGTTTTCTTTCCGGTTGTGAAGTTGTGCACTAAATTCTGGCGAATGTGCAGTTTCAAGAAGAAAGTCGGCCTTCTGCTCAGGAAAGGCCAGGAATTCGCCTTGGAGTCGGTGTGTGAAGAGCTGTGTAGTGGCAGGATACGTGGATATTTAGCTTCTGTCGTGATGTCCTCATTCTCCTTCCTCATCTCCCCTTCTTGCTTCTCTTCCTACCGAGAAAGGTGCCATAAAGTCTGGGAGGGTGAAATGCCCTGAGGAGCTGCCTTCGCTCCCTCCTCCTGAGGGCAGTAAGGCCCCACAGAGACCATGAGGGTGACCAATCTTAAGAAGTGTTGGGGAGCCCTATCTTCTGGAAATGAGGAATGGTGAGGACCTTTGGTGTGTCAAGGGCTGACAAGGAAAAGTTGCTAGAGCTGCAGGCTGGCCCCTGGGGATGGAACACAGACAGAGTTTGGGGTCTGCAGGGCTGGACAGCCTGGCAGAAGCTGATGCAGCCTGTTAGGGTGACTGGATCTTTGAGGAAAGGTCACATAAAAGACTGAAAGTTAGCAGAAAAAGCTGAAATTTGGGGAACATACACTGAGCTGAACATGAGGTAGAGGATCGTTTTCCCCACACTCGTTAGCAGTCTGTGCGGAGCCCTAGACCTGCATCATCTGAAGCGTCTTCTCGGGCACCATCCACAGCCACGTGGCAGTCAGTGTTCCGCAACACACCTGCTACTGGGGTCTCTAAGTCCGGCTGACCTCTCTTTATGGATTATGTGAGCCTTTGAGATTTTGGACAAGTCACGGGGTAAGAGACAGCCCCAAGACAGAGATGCTAGACTTTCTGTGAATCCCCCAATCTGCTAAACCACAGGAATTTAAGAAGTCTCTTGTTTTGTGTGAAAAAAACAAAAACAAAAACAAAACTAAACATGATTGTATTTGCTCCCGGGTTTGTGAGCGGTCCTATTGGTTGTCACCTCCAGAGTATGTGTACACATGAACTATTTGAAAGCAAAGGGGTTTTCACCACCAGCCCCAAAATGAAAGTTGGTGAAGGGGCTGACCCCAGGCTTCTGGTGTTGATGGTTCTGAGACTCGCTGAGTCAAAAACAAAAAGTAGAAGACACTTGATAGATATTTTGTGTCTGTAACAGAAAGGGAAGGGGCACCTGGGTGGCTCAGTTGGTTGAGGATCCAACTTCAGCTCAGGTCCTGATTTAACAGTCTGTGGGTTCAAGCCCTGCATTGGGGTTTATGCTTACAGCTTGGAGCCTGGAGCCTGCTTTGGATTCTGTGTCTCCTTCTCTCTCTGTCCCTTTCCCCACTAGCACTATGTCTCTCCCTCAATCTCTCAAAAATAATAAACATTTAAAAAATTTTAATAAAAAAATGAGAAGGGAAAATAATCACTCCCGGGAAGTCGTGCTAAAACAAAGCAAAATGAGAGCCTAAGCATTAAGATAGGTTTACCCCTAGTCATTCTGTGTTTAATAAATATTCACATAGTATCTATTCTTTTTTTAATGTGTATTTGTTTTTGAGAGATGAGGGGGAGAGGCAGAGAGAGAGAGGGAAACAGAGAATCCCAACCAGGCCCCGCACTGTCAATGCAGAGCCTGGCATGGGGTTTGAACTCACAAAATGTGAGATCGTGACCTGAGCCAAAATCAAGAGTCAATGCCCAACTGACTGAGCCACCCAGGTGCCCCCATAGTATCTATTCTTTGCCATGCACTGTGCTGTGTACTAGAAAATAAAATGACGAAGCAGACATTGTCCTTGCCCTCTGGTACAGAGGTGGAGAAATACATTAATCAAACAGTCACTCAAATAAGTAACAGTTGTTAGCACCGAGGACTAATTATTGTCTATTTCAAGGCTGACTTATTTTCAGTTAAGAGACACAATAGATGAGATCTATATATACAGCTCAAGATAGGAAAGAGTTAAGTCCTGCATGGGGAGCCTTGCTGAGGCTGTCCCAGGGGAAAAGAGGGGTCCATTTATCAGTCCTTGGGCAATGGGTTGGTTCTTCCTCTACTGTCATTTCAGAGAATGTGTGTTCCCTCCGGCATCCTGGATGGCCCGGAAGGTCACTGCAGGCTCAGGGTGCCACAAACACAGGATTGTTCACTCTCTTTGGCTGGGGAACTGGGCTGGGGACCAAGCTGGCCCACAAACTCAGGTTTTCCCATTTCATTTCAAGAGCAGGCCAACTCCAGGGCCTTAAAAACAGGTTTATGGTAACACTAGGAGTGATGGCAAGGGGAGCCAAAGTCAATGCCATCGACAGGCCATCCTGCCTTCAGAATAATTTCCCAATTTTGAAACAATTGCAGAGTGATTGCCAGAGTAATTTAGAGGGGAGGAGAGATGGAGTGACTTTGGCTAGCAAGGCTGTATGTTGAAATAATATGAAATATAAAAAGAATTTCCTAGGGATCACCAAACTAGTCTATTTTTGAACGGTGTGGTTTTGGTTTCTTGTTATAATTCTAGGGCATAATGTGAATTAATTTTCTATTAATGAGCTAGTCAACTCCACAAATATTCATTGTAGTTCACTCTTTTACTAGCTGTAAGACCTTAGCTTACAATCTATCCACCCCTCCTAGCATCCAACCAATAAATATTTGTTTAGTGCCTACTGCAAGTAGAGTTTGTGCTCCCCTCAAAGAGGGGAAGCTAACCTAAACTCTTAGGTAGAGTAAGGGGAGAGGAGGAGGAGTCGGGTACAGTAAGGGAGACTTCCCTGTAGCAAAGACAATGCTTACAGTGTACCTAATGTCTTGCCATTCACTTCTTCCCCCAACACACAGGGAAACTACATTTCCCATATACCCTTATACATTCTTATTTAGTGACTAGATTCTGCCTATTAGGAAGAGTAGAAATGGTATATGTTGTTCTGAGGCCTGGCCATAAAATTCCTTGTGCGATGGTCTAGGGCCTCATGTTCCCTTCTGTGGTGAATCCAGATGGCATCAATATAAGATGCAAGGCGTGTGGAACCCTGAGTTACCACTTGCAGGAGAGCCACAGAAGGAGTGTGGTGTGGAATTTATTTGTTACAACCTAGCCTCACCTTCCTTAACTTATGCATATCCTCTAAACATAAGGATGTCTGAGTTTGACACTGAAAGGAAAGAATAAATTATCTTGGCTAAGTCAGATAACGTGATCACTTTTAATTATCTTTTTCTAGCTAAAAAAAAAAAAAAAAAAAAAAAAAACTATATTAAAAAGACCCAACTTGCCACACAAAATATTTTGACCAAATACCAAAGTCTTGAATGAACACCAGGTTTCAGTCTGAACAACTGGGTACAGTGGTTGCATTCACCAAAATAGAGACTGTAGAGATTTCCTGAAAAATTCTAATTCACCCTTTAGAAAGTTTTAATATGATTGAAGAAGGTAACAGGTTAATTGAAAGAATCACTTTCTCACCATAAAAATGGATCACCCAGTCCTTGACTATTTGGAGTTTACAGTTTAATGAGGTAAAATAGAGGAGAGCAGAGAGCGAATACCCAAGTTCATTCAAATCCAAGAGCCAGCACCTAGATTTCCTTCCCCTTCCAGGAAGGCTCTTATCACTTGCTTTCTCAGAGAACGCTTTGCTGACAGCTTGATGTAAAGCAGTCTCCCAGTTACTCTCTACTCAAGCCCCCATTCTAATTCTCTCTGTAGTTCTCCTCACTCTCTGATAGTTCTCCTGTTTATGAATTTTGCTTGTTTTATTATCAGCTGTCCTCTTACACTAGAATGGGGAAAAGGATATTATCTCCAGCACAGTGTTTGACGTTCTCTCCGGCGTGGTGAACAGTGGCTAGCACATAGTAGGAGCTCCATAGATGTTTATCAAAACAAATGAACGGCATGTGGCCAAACAGGAGTAAAAAAGCAAATGTTTTATTTTGAAACAGATTTGTAAATCCACTAAATGGCTAAGCTTGGGACGTGTCCCAAACGAGGACAGTGAGGTAGCCATGTTTATCATTTTGCATCAAAGAAAAACCAGTGTCAATTGGCATCAATATCTTATCTTTTGAAATTAAATTTTCCCAAAAGACACACGAGGAATAAGGCCATTTCTGGAGAATTCCTTCCTGACAAAATCCCAGAGATGTAAATGGTTTTCAATTTAATGTTATTCCTGTACTTTAAACCTCTTTTTTGCAACAGGTCTCAGATAATTCAATGGCCAAGATGCAATTTTTGCTGTAGATGTTCAAAGAAGCAAGAACTCTCTTTCAAAAGAGACATGATTCTTGAATTTGGACTTCCTCTATCTGACTTAACTGCTCTGAACCCTGAGGCACGGGCATTTTAGATTAGAACGATCAGGAAATCATAAGAACATGACCTAATATTGTCTTCAGACAATCAACCAAAATCTCAGTTTTGAAAGTCACGTCCAATGAGTGTAAAGACTAAAAGGATGTGGCTGCGATCCCGAAGCTAGAAGCTGTAGCCAGAAAATAGGTCAAGAAAAAAATTTCCAGGGGCACCTAGGTGGTGCAGTCGGTTCAGCGTCCGCCTCTTGATCTCGGCTCAGGTGATGACCTCACAGTTGGTGAGATTGAACCCTGCATCAGGTTCTGTGCTAATGGTACAAAGCCTGCTGGAGAATCTCTCTCTCTTCCTCTCTCTCTGCCACTTCCCAACATGTTCACGCAGTCTCTCTCTCAAAATAAACAAACAAACAAACAAACAAACTTAAAAAAATGAAAACAAAACAAAACAACAACCCTCCTCAATATCTTCCTGAAGCCTAATAAAATCCGACCTTCTCTTAAAAAAAAAAAAAAACATTGCCAAATAAAAACCACATGGAACTGGGCCCTCTAAGGACTAGCCTTGCTGGTTCACCGAACAAGATGGACTTCTCAGGAAGCTGCATAAGTGGGCTCATTTCAAACCAAGCTAACCAACCAAGCACCAAAGAGGGGTCTAGATAGTAATAGCTTTAGTAACAGTTAAAACGACTAATACTTACTGGGTTCTCACTGTGTGGTAAGCCCTCTGGCAAGTACTTTACATACATCTCATTTAATTCCTCATGACATGTGGCAGTGAGGGAGAGGTCAGTAATTTCTATCTATAGGCCGTGAAACAGGTTAATTCACTTGCCCAAGCACAGACAGATTTTCCTGACTCTCGAGTTCAAAGTTTTACCCATAACCTCTCCAACTTTTCAACCTTAACATACATCGTAATTGTCATTAAAAAATGGAACACTTCGGGAGTGGCAAAAATTAAAAACAAAAAACAAGCAAGCAAACACGGGCTATGAAAACATATAGATATATTTCATTTGACCCTTCTTATAATAAAAAAGATCAAAATGTGCAACTCAGGAGACAGTATTTGGTGTAGTGGAAAGGAAAGCGTGTCGAAGCCTCTGCGTCCTGCCTCACTCCTGTATTAACCATCGGTATGACTTCAGGTCCTCACCTTCTTTCTGTCTCAGTTTCCTAGTCTATGAGATGGGACTAATCCATGCCCTATATTCTCCAGTCCCGAGAAGCTTTCTGAAAGGCCTAACAAAGGAGAAGATTCTAATTGAGGTTATCTAAACAGTTTTGACCCATTTTAGTCTCTAGGATTTTTTTGTCACTATCCACTACGTACACAGAAAAAAAGACATGTCACAATAGAATCACAATACAATCAAAATCTCATCTGCACTACAAGAAATCTAAATCATTCTTTGTGGCCTCTACTGTGCTTTTTCCCTTTAGAAGGATAGAAAAGGGAAGATCTTATGATCTCTGTTGAGGAGGATCAGGAGGTAGCTTGGAAGAGGGGGTGGACAGCAGGTTCTCACCTCAGCCATGGTGGGAGGCAGCCAGCATAGTGCGGCAGCCAACAGAACACCAGGAGAGTAGAGGTTGTGCCATATCCATCTATTTAAATTCCTTCAACACTTTTATTATCTGCTGTATACATTATAAAGCCTCAGCATGATATTTCTTTGGCATTTTCTGGTTGGTAGAAGTCTTCAATCAACTCCATATACATTATACTCAGACAAGATGGAAAGGGGTTTCTTGGTCTGGCTGGCTGTCCCTGAGAGGCAGAGGTAAGTCAGGGAGGTCTCAGATGGGGGCTGGATGGTCTGTGGATCAGGAAGACTGTGATGCACAGAGGTGCTGAGGGGGCTCTGTGGTTGAAGTGTGGAATCCAAGTGATGGCTCAAAACAACATTCTTCCTTCCTTCCACAAATGCTGATGGTGTGACACCTGCCGAGGCACTGTTCTGAACACTGGAGAAACAGCAATGAGAAGACAGTCTATTACAGTCCAGTTTAAGACAGACTTTTGAGGGATGCCTAGGTGGCTCAGTTGGTTGGGGTCCAACTTTGGCTCAGGTCATGATCTTGCAGTTCATGAGTTCAAGCCCTGCATCAGGCTCTGTGCTGACAGGCTCAGAGCCTGGAGACTGCTTTGGATTCTGTGTCTCCCTCCCTCTCTCTGCCTCTTGCCTGCTCACAATCTGTCTCTCCCTCTCCCTCTCCCTCTCCCTCTCCCTCTCTCTCTCTCTCTCTCTCTCTCTCTCTCTCTCTCTCTCACACACACACACACACACACACACACACACACACAAATAAATAAACATTAAAAAATTTAAAAAAGAGAGAAATTAAGACAGACTTTTGAAGCAATCAGGCTTGGGCTTAAATCCTGCCTGTGTCACTAATTAGCTGTGATAGAGGACGTTACTTGACTCTTTGAGCTCAGCTCCTTCAACGAAAAAGTGGGGACAACTTGAAAGTTATTACTGTGAAAATTAAGTTAAATTATTTAAGTGAAGTATTTAGCACAGAAGTAAGAGCATCTATGCAATGCTGGAAGCCTATGAGAAAGGGCTGGGCTTTGGATTCATGTTGAATCCTCAATGCTTACCAGGGTTATACAGAAGGTACTAAAGAGTTATCTGTTGAAGGTTTGAAGGTTAACGAGGAAATCAGATTGGAGGCCAGGAAGCAAACTAAGATTCTAGAACAGGATTAAAACGTCACAATGTCAAGAACTAGAAAAAACAGAAACACGATGTAGGAGCTGAACAGTCATAGTAACCAGTTCCTGGGGGAGACCTCCACAGGAGGTAGTGGGTATGTGGCGGTCACTGAATAAAGGGTTGTGGACGATACTGGGGTCTCCTCCTCACACCAGCCCCATAGGCTGTTAACAGTTCTCCTTGTTCCCACAAACACATTTTGACTCTCTCCTAGCAACCATAGACCTGCACTGAAATGAATAGCTCCCCTTGAGGAGTTTCTACGTGCCTTTTCCACCAAACCCTTTCTTTGGATTAGGAAGTACAACAGAAAATTAACTGTCAATCTAATGAATATACCTTGGTCTACATGCAGGAGGAAGCATCAAGGGACCTGGCAGTTCTGAGATGGGGGGTCTTGGGAGGGTAATAGCTCTCTACCAGATCCAAGGAATCCTCTGGAGTTTTCCTTCAGATGTCCTGGGGTTTGGTTGTGAGGCATATGGGAGGCTTTATGGAAGCTGGTCAATATACTCTGGGCCAAGAAATGAATGAGGCACTGTGCAGGATGGAGAAGGAAGAATCTCTGACTTTAAATTAAGAGGTAAGATTTCAGATCTTTTCAGACCCTGACTAAACACATGTAAAAGAAATCAAACTCATAGGGAACTGGACTGGGTGGCGTTAGAAAAGAGAGACTTGCAGGTAGAAATGAATTTCACACTGAATTTTGCAGGAGATAATCCAGGGGGATTAGTGAAAGTGGAGGAAGGAGGTTGCTGGGTTGAGGGACTGGAAGGTGGAGGTGCGGAGGCAGGAAGGAGCGAGCTGTAGGAGCAGCCTCCCTGGAAAGCCATCAAGTTGGAAAGAAATACCTCAGTCTGTCAAGGGCCCACAGGGCACTCTATTACTTCCGAGGGTGAGCCCCTGGGACGGTGACCAGCCCACATCCTGCCCTCCAGATCACGATGGTCCAGCAGCACACAGTGCCCTGGGGTTTGGGAGACCTCCCCAACTGTGTTATTTTGATCATTCTTGCCCAGCAGCAAAATCACACCCAACTAATGCGTTGCCAATTGCAAACTATTTCCACCAAGTTCCTCCCTCCCTGTTCCAATTCTCACCTACCCCAGAGTGGCCCCGTGTTGATTTTCCATGCACTTCAGAGGAGGGTCAAGTGAAAGGCACAATCAGGGTTTCTGGGGAGAGAGAAAGGGCAGGGAAAGGGCTGCCTCGCTGCAAGACAAAGCTGGGTGAACAACTGAGTCTTTGCCTCGTTGACAAAAGAGAATGAGGGACCAGTGCCAGGCTGGTTTGAATTGACTAGAGAAAAGTAACTTTTGTAATTCACGGCCCTCTGCGTGCTACGGAAATGCTGGCAAGGCAGGGAGACAGGCATGTACTTTGCAGGCAGAAAGAGCATGAACCATGAGACAATTTCGGGTTCCAGGGTCAAGGATGGGGTTGCCCCAGGGGCCAGAGGAGGCAAAGACTGCCAGGGGAGGGGCTTGGCTGCCCTGACAGCTCCCCCAGCACCACCTGCTGGGCCATAAGGGCTGGTCCCACCCACTTCTATGATCACGTGGGTCAATGTTAGCCAATCTGGGATGGCCACTGCAGGGTTCTGCAAAGTGTCAAGGGGAGCCAGGAGGCTGCTTTGTAGGGAGGGAAGACACAAAGCAGAGGTCGGGGGATAGTAGGAGGAATCCAGTGCACTCCATCCATCACTTGGTCAACAAGGCATTGCTGGGCTCACTTTGATCCCACTGCCTAACTAACTCATGGGCTTTGAGGCATAGATAGTGGGTATCTTAGCAGTGATGGAGTATACCGAAGTCTTGCCCCCACAGCGACTACAAGAACCCCAAGGAGGAGGTTGGTGGCCGAAAACGAATTAATCATCAGTGTTGTTGGGTAGGTCCAAGCCAGAGTTCATGGTTTAGAACAAATAAATGTGAAGTTTCTCACAACCAAATGGTCTGGGAAAATCCGTACTAATTATACAGCACAAACCTGGCGTGAATTGGGTGGCAGTTGAGTACAACTGTGGTGGGGTGGAGAACTCCCTAGGCTCCAGAGGAAAAGTCTCGTGGAAAAGGGAGAAGTGGAGTTAGGTGCTGATGGATAGGCAGGCTATGGACAGGCAAAGGAAAGTGGGAAGGCATTCCAGGAGGGAGGGGGCAGCAAAACCAAAGACCATGAGATAATCATGGTGAGTTTATGGTGCTTTAGAGGGATTAGGCGGTTTGGGTTTAGCAGGTGCTCTCAAGAGCATGGGAGAGAAGAAAGCACAGGCAGTCAGAAAAGAGCTCATTGCAGGACGTCACAGTGCCTAGGAGCGTCTCAGCTGTCAGGGTCTTCTCATGAGACACATCCTCAGCAACTTTTGGGGTTTTGGGAGATCTTTCATCAGAGTTCCAAGTACCCCAGTTGACTTTTAATTCCCCGTTACCGAACCGTATGGGAGGGAGCCAAAACAGCAGGTGCTCCACTTAGATACTAAAACCGGTACTGAGAGTCAGGGGAAGGAAACTGGGCTTTAAGATAGGGGGCAGGGTCTGGGGAGAAGAGAGATGACAAGAGTCTCAAGCCCCTGCTAGAAAGTTGCTATAATGAGAACCTGAATATCTGTAGTACCTTCTTTTCTGGAAGAGGCGTCAGGGATCCCTTTGAAAAAAGATCATCCAAGATCTGTCAAAAGGACAGGACAGAAAAATGGCACGAATGGTTGTTCTCATCACTTCAAATCAACTTTATACAGGAGATCCTAGCCAATATGATCAAGCAAGAAAAAGACATTAAAAACTATACATACAGATTGGAGAAGAAGAAGCAAAGCTGTTCTTTTTTCAGGTGACATGCTCTTCTATGTAGAGAAGCCTAAAGAGTCTACAAAAGTCTATTAGAACTAAGAAACAAGTTTAGGGGCATCCGCATGGCTCAAATGGTTAAGCGTCTGACTTCAGCTCAGGTCATGATCTCGTGGTCTGTAAGTTTGAGCCCTGCATCAGGCTCTCTGCTGTCAGCAGAGAGCCCACTTTGTATCCTGTTCCCCTCTCTCTTTGCCCCTCCCTCGCTTGTGTTCTTTCTCTCAAATATAAAAACATTAAAAAGTAGAACTAAAAAGCAAGTTTAATAAAATTACAAGATCATTATTAACAAATGACCAATGAAATTTTTAAAATTCCATTCACAATAGCAAAAAAGATTAAAATATTTAGCAATAACTCCAATAAAAGGATTATAAGACCTGTACGCTGAAAACTTCAAAACATTCCTGAGAGAAAGTAAAGATCTAGACAAATGTAGAGATATAACATGTTCACGAATTGAAAAACTCAATATTGTTGAGATAGGAATTGTCCCCAAATTGATCCATAGTTTCAACATAGTCCATATGAAAATCATCCTACCAGTTTGTTTTTTTTTTTTTTTGTAGATTTTGACAAGCTAATTCTAACATTTATAGGAAAATGTAGAGGATCTAGAAAAATCAAAATAATTTTGAAAAAGAACAAATTTGGAGGATTTATTATAAAGTTATAGTAATCAAGACAGTGTGACAGTGACAGACTCTTGATTTTGGCTCAGGTCTGATCCCAGGGTTGTGAGATGGAGCCCTCCCTGCATTCAGCTCCGTATCGCGTGTGGAAACTGCTTGAGATTCTCTCTCTCCCTCTCTCTCTCTCTCTCTCTCTCTCTCTCTCCTCTCCCTCCCTCCCCCTCTTGCCTGCCCCTCTCCCTTGCTTGCTCTCTCGCTCTTTCTCTAAACAAGTAATAGTAAAAATTCAAAAAAATATAAATTTACTTAATCTAGCTGTACGTACATATGATGAATGAATTTTATAGTATGTAAATTATACTTAAGTAAAGCTGAAGGACAGGGAGGCTCCCCGAGAGGTCTTTGGGGGGGGGGTGTGTGTTACAGGAAGAGAGAAAACACCCACGGGAGGTAGTTATGAATTTAAGTGCAGTGGAAAAACACAGGGGTTCTGTAGCCAGACTGCCGGGTCTGAACCTGGCATCTACCACTTACTACTACCTGCCTGGACTTCAGACAAATAACTTAACCTTGGAGCTTCCGAGAAGTGGGCTAATCGTGAACACTAAGCTGGTGGTGAGCACTGAAGGCAATGTACGTAAAGTGCTTAGCTCAGGGTCTGACAACAGAATAGGTACTCCTTGTGAGAGAAATTTCTAGGCCAATTACTTCTACAGAAAATTCAGGGCTTTGTTTTAACTAGAAAATTATGGGCTCTCTGGGTGTATCATAGTAGAATTACAAGCCTCTCACTGACCCAATTTAGCCGCCTTATTAATGAAGAAGCCTGGGACCGTAGTCCAAAAGCCTTGGTTTCCAGTACTGGTTCTACCACAGTCACACCATATGACTATAAGGGGGTTTATTAAGCTCATTAGGTTCCTGAGATATGCCCACTTACCAAACAGGGCTGCCAGGATGCTCCGGAAGTCAGAGCTTATTGCCAACATTAAAAGTGTTCTGTATAAGGTAATGATAGCACAGAGCACAGAGTCAGGGCTGGGGTCCAGTCTGAGAGGAACACAGTCTGGCCAAGGCCACTGTGCCTGTGTGCTGGGGTATGTAAACCTCAGCCTAGCGGGAGGCCGTGGAAATTTTCACAAACCAAAATTGGCATTTGGAGCTGAACTGGGAGGCTGTGAACACAGGATGTTGCTGAAAATGGTGCTGGGCAGGGCTGCTACCTGAGGTTTTGGCAGGCTTCACCCCCTGCCAGTTGATTGCAGAAGGATGTTGGACCATCAGGAAACAGGGATTTGAAATGATCCCACGGGAAGTGTGAATAACAACAGAGGCAACAAACAAAGCCAGCCAGGCCAGCTCTGCCCGGGGGAGGGGGGGGCGCGTTGGTTGGGAGACACGTGAGTTCTCACTTTCTTCAATACTTTGGGAACTTCTAAGGAGGAGTCCATCAGGCATTCAAAGATGGCTTTGTGATAGATTCCTCCACACCCTCTGCCCTCCTCCATTAACACCTCCTGGAGGAGCAGAGGGAAAAGTAGCAGCTTGAGGGGACAACTCACTTCTGGCCCAGGATGCTGGCAGTCCTCCATGGAATGCTTTGTAGTGGACACCTGCTATATTTTGGGATGCTCGGCACACACTCCTACTTTTTTCCTGGTGATATCATGTGAATTCTTTTTGGGGGGGTAGTTTCCTCACCCCATTACTACGCTCTTGGTGGGACCATCAATACAGGTATGCTGCCCTCCTCTGGCCAATGAAACTCCCCCTCTTGGACTCTGAGTTGAGCCGTTATGCATAAGAATGGAACCAAATCTGTTGGAGAGAATTTGACTCTGAGCCCTCACTCAACCTTTACTTATACCGGCCTCTGCCTCAGGTTCTTAACTCTTCTCCTATTTCATGAGCCCCTGGTATCATTCCAAGAAGTCCTGTTTTGCTTAAGGTAGCTGTGGTCCATTTCCATTTCAAAGAACCAACACTGAGCATGGCAGGGAAGGACATGCCCAGGGAGCATGACCTTGTGACCACAGGCAAGTGACTAAATCCATCAGAGCCTCAACTTCTTCAGCAGAATGGAAATTCTATTTCTTTGTAGAACTATTAGGATGAAATGTATTTATTCACCCATTCATTTAGTATTTACTCAGAGCCATTGTTTTCTTGACACTCTATGAGGAACAGGAACAGAGACTTTGTGAACAAGACAGAATACAGTCCCTGTCTTCATGGAGAGTTACTCTAATGGGAAGAGAGGCAGTGAACTTAGGTTTACAAGTCTGATGATGTTATTCTGTATGGTACAAGGCACTATGGGAGTGGTTAATAAGGGGATTCAAAGAACCCATTAGAGGGCCACATATGGAAGGGCCTTAATAAATGTGACTTCCCTTTCCCTTTCTCCTTTCTTCTTCATCATACCTTCACCACTGAATGACCTTTGCCATGTTCTTACAGTAGAATTAAGACACTCCAGAGAAGTCCTGGTTGGATTCTGCCTATTTTGTCTGAGGCAGAAGTTAGAAGCCACTCACCCCAAAAGACAGTCTTACCCAGGCATAAACGGAGGCCAAGGTTAGGAGGATGGGGAAGGGAATAGGAAGGAAGGCACTTACACCTCTACAGCTGACTGCTTCTCAGGCTAACAAGGGCTGGTATCGCTAGGTCCCTTTCTAGCATCACACAGTCTCAAAATTCATACGTTTGTTAGAAATGATTCCTAACACGTTAGCGTGAGAAAAGACCTTAGATGTTCATCTAGGAAGTCCCTTCTTTTGCAGAGGTGAGGCAGCCAGTCCTCATAGGTATTAAGTCTGTCATCTGTGTCCTGAGTGTGTGACTTTCTGACACCTTTGGTAGGCAGGGAGACAGACTGGTTCCTTTTTCTGAGGACAAGTCTGGTGGCTGTGCCTGCCGACGAATAGTCGAGGTTAACCTCCCAAAGGGCAGGGACAAAGGGAGTGGGGCTCTGTGTTGTGTGTTGGGGAGGCTACAAAGTCGGTAAGATACAAGTCCTTTAGGGTTCTTTTGACATATCTGGGGAGCTGAGATATACATAGTGGCATATAATCACACAAAGCAACAATACTTGGGAACTGTCTGTTGGCCACGGTCACACAGATGTGCTGCTGCCATTTCCCTCTTGACATCTGTTGTTGGGAGCCGTTTTGGGCTCGCAGGTTGAGACCCCCTGTCTGTGAGGAAAAGGTTGAAGCAAAGCTCCCGCCAGCCAAACTGGCGCCTAATCTTACCTCCTTCTAAATAATCTTTCAGGCCTGGATTTCTTGAACTGCTTTCGCTGGCCTAAGGGACATAATGCTCTTTGGTTTTATGGCATATGGAAACGGGGACCTGGCCTTGATGGATAAAATCTCAATGAGAGTAACCTGGTCAGAAGTAACCTCAAAGTTGCGTCTTGGGGATAGGTTACACAAATTGATCATACAGAATAGCAGTTATGAGTTGGCTAGAAATTAGCAGACGTTAGGCCCCAAGACTCCTTGAACCAAACTAGATTTTCCCTGCAGGTATCACATTGTGTTAATCATCCCCTCAGCCCCACCATAAGACCTCAAGGCACATCTCTGTAAGGCTTCTCTCAGTATTTGATTAACAGACTGATAGGAGAGACTGAAAAGAGACTTAGGACCTTCCCCGGAGGTTAGCTTAGCCCAGAAGTTAGAAGCACTGTTTACAGATAAGGTACAAACAATAGCCAACCTTCCTGAGGTTAACATTTCACAAATCCTTTTGCCTATTCCCATCCCCACGCTCCTTTATAATAAAAAGGCAATAACAAAATACTTTTACAGAAACTGCTCTTTGTATAAAGAACAGATAATCATGAGCCCTTACGATATAGGCTCACTCACTCATAAAGGAAAAGAACTTAGAGATCATGTCTCTACCTCCCCCATTATGGTTAAAGATTATGGATAGAATGTCTCCTAATCTATCTATAATTAACATAGGCAGGCCTAGGTAACTTCCTGTTCTCTCCCCCACCCTAAATTTATATGTTACCAACATACAGGATTAAGGAAGTTGCCACCTTGCTGGTAAAAATGACTATTGTTAAAGAGATCAAACTATGGAATGTCACTCATTGTTGTAATGTAACTCGCTACCTTTAAAAATAAAGACACTGTCTAGCAGGTCGGAGATGCCAGAATTGCCAGGGCTGCCTGCTTGGTCATCAGATTCCATCTCACTCGTGGCTCTCTCACTTCATTTCGCCTGACCATCCGTCCTTCGTGGACGCCTAGATTTGCCGGAACAAGGACCGACCCCGGCAATCTGTGAAACCTATCTCATCATTTCTGCCCACTTCCCTCCCACGACTCCCACTGGGGGTGCCTTCTCCTCAGACACCCCTATCTATTAATAGTAATACTATCTTCTAATCACAAAGGCTTGAAATACTGGAGTCAGTTTTTACTCCTTTCTTCCCCCTCCTCCCCACATCCAATTAGTCACTAGGTCCTGTGATGTGATCCTTAAATTCTACCTCATCCTGTCCAAAGACACCAGAATAGTCTCCCCTCCTTTTTTTAAGTTTATTTATTTATTTTGAGAGAGGGTGGGGAAGAGGCAGAGATAAGGGGAAAGAGAGAACTCTTTTCAAGAGCAGGCTCTGTGCAGTAAGCGTGGAGCCGGAGGTGGGGCTCGATCTCATGAACTGGGAAATCATGACCTGAGCTGAAACCAAGAGTTGGATGCTTAACCGAATGAGCCACCCATGCGCCTCCAGAATACCATTCCTAATATAGAGCGTACACACGCGCATGCTCTCTCTCTCAAAAAAAACAAAAGAGACAAACCAGGGCACCTGGCTGGTTCAGTAGAGAGCATGTGACTCTTGATCTTGGGGTCATGAGTTCAAGCCCCACGTTGGGGATAGAGTTTACTTAAAAACAAAAACCTAGTCCAGAGCCTACACCCCAACCACCTCCTCTATCAGTCTCTCACCCTCAGGGCTACTATCCTCTGCCTGAAATCCCCCCTGCCCCTCGGCCCCTGAACCCCCCAAATTATTCCACCTAACCAGCACGAAACGTGTTTATCCCATCTCGCGTATTCCTTCCCATGGAAACCACACTGAAGGCTCTTGGCCGTGTTCTGCCCTGCTCCTTCTGCTTCCGGACCACCTGTGATGCTCCCCCATGCGGCCCCCTGTGGCGTGGAATGCCCTTTCTCCCGGGATTGTGAGTTTAACTCTTTTCAAGGGTAGTCTTCTCCTGTCAGCCTTGCCATACCTAAGAAATAATACAATTTATACTTTAAGGAATCTCGTGCTCCAGAAGAGCTCTCTGCTTCCCGAACAGGCTCCTGCTTTCCAGCATACGGGTCTTTGCCTTTGCTATTCGTCATCCTCAGAACGAACTCCCTCTGCCATTTCCACATCTTACAGTTCCATCCACACTTCAGTGTCTTCTCGCCAGCATTGGTCTGGATCGTTCATGTCAAGATGAATGTGTGAGGTTCAGAGCAGGGCAAGGCTGCTATTATAACACGTAGCAAGTAGAAGGCAGCGTCAGGCCTCCAAGCCCAGCAGGCTTTCTTTTGTGCCCTTTTCCATCACTGCATTGGCTCTGATCATTTGAGTATGCGCAACAGAAACTAACCCTAGCCTACCTGAGCACAAAAGGGATTTCGCAGAAGGATGCTGGGGCAGCATAACTGAAGGGGCCCAGATCGCTGATGAAGCGTGAACAACGGCAGTCCCGGGAATGAAAGTCCCGAATCTTCCCTTAAGATCCCAGTCTTTAATAGGCTCAAGCCACTCCCTCAAAGTTTCAAACATCTGAAAGTAAAAATTTGAAGGAAACCTGCCTGGTCAGGCGTAAGCCCTGGATCCAACAGCTATGGTGGGGCGTGTTCGGGAAGGGGCAGGGTAACAACCCTGCTATGATCACGGGGGGACCACCTCTGTGTACTGGGGAGTTCCCCCAAAGAAAAAGGGAGCTGTTGAGACTGGAGTCTCCTACAGCCCTCTTTGTAGTATCTTAAGTACGGGATCCCCAAATCAGACTGTGTAATGGAAGGCTTGGATGAAAACAGCTCCGAAGTGACTCGAATGGTCCCACAGACGGTCACTGAATGCCTATTCGGTGTAAAACCTAATTCAGACACTGGATGGGGAAAAGGATGAGGTTGGAATGTGAAAGCCAGTAAGGCATAGCTCAGGCATAAGCTAGGCATATAAATCAGGACAAAGCAAGGCTCTAAAGGAGGGACAAAGTCCTATGCGATTTGCAGTATGGAGAGATTCCCTAAAATTTATATCCAGAGGAAAACCAAAAAAACTAAAATTCAGATTTTCCTTCTTACGGCCACTTTATCACATGCTGGAGAAACTATACATAATTCCACATGGAAAGGAACACAGTGTTCTTATTTCCACCGACTGCAGTCAGGCCGCCAACTGAAACATCTGTCACCCCTTCAATGTGCACTTAGGGAGGCATCGGGTTCGGGCGGCTCACGTGCCACTGCCAAGCCCCCGCCTGGACGGACCGTAGAAACATGGTGTCTGGGAAGACCAAGGCAACTGCCGGAGGAGTCTCGCCTGTATTCCCAGGAAGATTTCAGGTGTTTGCTCCATCAGGGAGACGCTTTTTGAGCATCTGCGAGCACAGACGAGGAGAGAGCCCTCTCGCCTGCTCACCGATGGGGTTCGGGACGGAGTCCTTTGCTGAGAACATCGCCGTCCGAGGAGAGTTTGCCACCGCATTGCGCAACTCAAGAGCCGCAGGCCCAAGGCCGAGCCACCGCAGCATTCGGCCCCGCCTCACGTTGTGCTGGTGAGAGAGAGAGAACAGAACCACCTGGACCCCGCCGGGGTGCTCGAAACAACCTGGCTTTATGGAGCGCCCCAGGTGCACCTCCTGCGGCCTCGGGGTCGGGAAAATCAGGTTAGGACCTGAGGTCAGGTGGGAAAATGCCACGGCCTCCTCACTCCCTACGGTCCTTCGGCTTGTCTTCCGTCAGTGGCCCCGGCCGGAGGCGGGCCTTGGGCATGCGCAGGAACGGAAGACTGAAGAAGCAGGCGAGCGGGGAGCAGGAGGCGCGAGGAGGAGGTGAGAGGGCGCAGGGAGCATTGCTGCGCCCGGTGCTCCGTGCTGACGTGGGGGGGGCGGGGGAGCGAGCAGAACAGAATCAGTGTTACCTTCAGCAGCAGGCAGCAGGGGGGTGAGCAGTTGAGAGAGAAAAGGAGCCACTCGGTATTTCTGCGGGCATACTACGTGTCGGGCACTGCGGCCCTTCCGCTTGGGAACCTTAGGAAGAGAGAAGCGTTCGGCATTTGTACTTGGAGCCTTACTTACTTAGGTCAGACATCTCTTCGCCCTTAAACCACACCGAGGCTTCGTCTCTAGAATGCGGCTTTCTTTTAGCCCGGCGTTCAGTCTCCATCCCTGGGCAGAGAGCTTAGAACGCTTTTGTTTGGAGGCTCACAATAAACACACACAGGTGCCATTGAGGCAGGAAAAACGCCTAGCGTAAATAGTAGCCCTGCTCCTTAGCGTGTCTCTTCCTCTGCTTCGCTGAGTTCTTCAAAGCACAATTTGCTTCACCCTAGTCCTACTGTGTGCGCGTGTATATTAACATTATGGATGCTCATTTTTCAACAAATATTTATTGAGGCCTCACTCTCTGCTAGGCATTAAAGATACAGTGGTGCATAAAACAGGCAGGATTGTGGTTGTCCTGAAGTTTACAACCTAGTAAGTGATACGGAGAAGAGACCGATGATGTACGGTAAATGCCACATAGAAATGACTGGAGGCTGCAGGGGCATGTGGAAGTACCGTCATTCCTTACCATAGGGTTCGGACGGCCCACTTGTCCAAAGCACTGTTCTAGATTCTAGAGGAAGGGATGATACATAAGCGAGAGGCCTGTTTGAGGCGGTAGCACTTGAACGGGATACTAATGATGAGCAGGGTCTGCGGATCAGGGAGGCACTAAACTCCAAATGAGAGGTCAAGGGAGGATTCCTGAAGGCGGCGATGTCTGAGCTGAGCCCTAGGGATGAACAGGAGTTACTCAGGTGACCAAGGCTGTGGTTTAATGAAGTATTCCAGGCAAAGGAAGGAGGATATCAAAAAGCCCAGGGCAGAAAGAGTAGAACACACGAGAAGTCCGTGGCTGGAGAAGATGAGGGTGTGGTACATGTTCCCTAGTTACCTCACCCACATTCCCCTTTGCCTGGCAAAATTATTTTAATGGCATAAGGGCCATTATTTTTGTTTTTTGTTTGTTTGTTTTAATAGCCTTACTGACACACTCGTCCAAACGTGTCAGGACAGCTGATAGAACATGCCAGAGGAACTCCTGGCCTCTGGTGGGTAGACAGAACATCACCATGTATAAAGTAAGTTACTAGGGTCAGGCTCACAGCATCCCGGATTATGCCAGTCTTCCATTCAATGGTTTAAAAATCCTAATAGGAGCTTTAAAAAAAAAGTTAAAGAAGAAACATATAAGAACATTCTTAGGCCAGGGTCCCCTGTAGTGGGGAAAATGAAAGGGGAAGGAAGGAAGGAAGGGAAATAATTCTGTACTATGTCAACATTATACTGAGGGAGCAGGCTCTCACATTCCTCCAGATGCTGAGGTAGGTATATAAACCCCATTTTACAGCTAAGCAAACCAAGGCCCACAGTACAGGGAAGAGCCAACCTTGACTGACTCCTTCGTTATGCTGCCCCTAGACATGGTTTATTTTATTTTATTAGGATCTAGCATCATCATTTGATTTCTTTCTGTGTTGTCTGTAGTTTTTTTTTAAATAATTTATTGTCAAAATGTTTTCCATACAACACCCAGTGCTCATTCCAACAAGTGCCCTCCTCTGTGCCCATCACCCACTCTCCCTCCTCACCCCTCAGTTTGTTCTTAGTCTTTGAGAGTCTCTTATGTTATAGACATGGTTTATTTTTAATCACTAACAGGTAAGGGGACATCGGTTCCCCAATTATATCTATGCTTTTAACCTCAGTGAAAATATTTAAGACCCTGTTCAGTGTTTAAAAGTGGTTTGCTTCCACTTTCAAAAAATGGAAGACTGTCCATTTTACTCAATGATGTACATATCAGTTGATTCCCAAAGCAGGAGAGAGCCTCAAATGCCACACTATAGTGAACATATTTTTACTTTTTTAATGTTTGTTTATTTTGAGAGAGAGAGAGGGAGAGAAAGTGCACCCAAGACTGAGGGGAGGGGCAGAGAGAGGAGAATCTCAAGTAGGCTCCCCACCCAGCTTGGAGCCCGACGTGGACCTGATCCCACAACCCTGGGTTCATGACCTGAGTTGGACGTTCTACCAACCAAGCCACCTAGGTGACCATATAGCAGACATATTTTTAAAGCTAAAAAACACATTTCTAACAACTTCATACTACTTCTGGCTGACATTCTTAAAAATGCAATTTGGATGCAGAAATATTGGAATTCACAGAACCTATCAAAGACTGACATTTTTGGACCTGAAGCAGTCTCAGGAAAATCCGAGATGAACAGGGTCCTACATGTATGAAAATGAATCACTTTGGCACAGCACAATCAAGTGTGTGTAGAATGCTTTCCCCTAATGCTTTATGCATACTTACAAGTCCTTAAAACATATTGATTTGATTGTTATGGCACCTGGCACATTGTGGGAGGTAAAAACACAAGTGTAATAATTATGAAGGTTTTGCTCCCTAGCCTCTTTCACAAGGATGTGAAGTTATTACAGACAGAATGTCCACCAGCTGTTCCATCTCCACTGAGGTCAAAGCAATGGGAATGAAACACCAGGAAAATGGAGGGGAGGGACATGAGAACTGATATAGCTAGGATGGGGTGTTGGGAAATCAGGAGATGGAAAACAGTATAATCCTGTGGATGTTTAAGAATAAAAGGGGCAGGGCACCTGTGTGGCTCAGGTGGTTAAGTGTCCAGACTTTGAATTTTGGTTCAGATTATGATCTCATGCTTTGGGAGTTCGAGCCCGGTGTTGGGCTCTATGCAGACAGTGGGAACCTGCTTGGGATTCTCTTGCTGCCCCTCCCCTGTTCTCACTCTCTTTCAAAATAAAGTTTAAAAAAAAAAAAGTGAGAGGCTGTCCTTAGGCTAGAATTATTCTGGTTGGGTTTGGAATGACCTCCTGGTGTCAGGTGCCTAGTCAGCCCCAAAGTTTTGACTGAGTACTCGATTCTCTAATGTGATAAGAAATGTTCGGGGGGGGGGGGGACATAAAACAGTCTCTACCTTCTAGAAATCTATAATCTGGGTATGGGTTTAGGAAAGCAAGGAAATGATCATTTGGAGTGATGAGGGCAGATTTTTAGAGGGAAGACTGACTTCTGACAGCCTAATAAGAACACAGTTGGGATACATAGGAGGGAAAGGGGTTGTAGGTAATGGCAACTAAAAGTTCAAAGACTCCTTTAAGTCTCTTCTGAACCCAAGTCCTGCAATCAAAATACTGCTTTCATTTCGTTGGGGGGATGGGGGTGGGGAGAGGCAGTCTACTGAAAAGATATTATGTAAAAAGGAATGAAGCCTTTCATTTTTATGTCACTCCCCAGCAAGTAAATTGTACCAAACTTAAAATAGGCATCATTATTGAGAGAGGTTTTTGGCTTAATATCTTGCAAAAGGAAGGAAGGCAAATTAATTAAATGTAACTTAAATGTATTCACTTAACAAATATTTATTGAACGCTTGCTCAGTAAATGCCAGGCCTAGTCATCGTACTGCATAGGGACAAGTAAGAAAGGTGCTTCCTCAAAACACACAACAAAGAGATTTAAGATGCTGGTGTTTATTTTTACACATAAAAGTGATAATGAGTTTCGATTTTATCAGTACACATTTCACATGCCACTTATCTGTGGAGTTTTAAAATAAGAAATTAGGGGCGCCTGGGTGGCGCAGTCGGTTAAGCATCCAACTCTGGCTCAGGTCATGATCACATGGTTTGTGAGTTTGAGCCGTGCTTCGGGCTCTGTGCGGACAGCTCACAGCCTGGAGCGTGCTTCCGATTCTGTGTCTCCCTCTCTCTCTGCCCTTTCCCCCTTCTCAAAAATAAACAAACATTAAAATAAGAAATTAAAATGACAGGGCACTCACAGAAACACCAGGGATTCATTTCACAAACCTTGGGGGAAAACTGTAAAGGGGCATTGCTAATATTTGTCTAAAGATTACTCATATGTGCATATATATACACATATGCATACAGTGGGGCTGGTTTTGTTTTTAATCAGAATATTTGAGTGTAGGAAGACCAGCTACATGTCAGAAGACATAAAGAAACTTCTGGGCAAAAAAAGCATTAAAGTGAGTATCTAGAGAAATCTGAGGGTGGCTGGATACCCCCTCTTGCTTCTTTTGCTTATGGATGGAGCTAAAAACACCGTGAAGCTTCATAGTCTGCTTCCGATCTGTCTCAGTCTTGTCCAAGCTGGAGTCATTTCTAGTCTTCAAAGAAGTTACAGAAGAAATTTATGCAAAAGATGAATACATAATTAAATACACACCTATAAAAATACATCAACAGAATATAGGTAAGGAATATATACAAAAATTCCAATTAGGAAGAAATTAGAAGGGGCTCTTGCATTTTCTGATTTCTGCAACTCATTCCCCAGCTAGTGTTTTTTCTGTTGGTTTCAGGTGTTACAAGCCCATCCCTGGATTCATTTTGGTTTCGTACTAGAGGGAATGACACTTGCCTTCTCTAAATCTAGAATTAGAGAGGACTCTAGAAGTTATTTATTCTGTATTCTCCTTCATAAGATAGTATTAAATTTTCTAGTGCTAAACTTGTTACTTTTCTCAGATTGCTTCAGTAGGGTCCAAGATAGAATCCACTTTAAGGACTGGGATGGTATGTTAAATTTAAAAGGGCGTTTGCACATGGTATATGCTTAAATCTGAATTCAAAACCACTTACAACTGTTTTCTAGTCCTCTTCCTTGCCTTAGAAAAGCTATGTACACACTCCCCCGATGAGATTTTTGTTTATCCTTTTGAATTTTTTTCCATACATTATTCTGTCAACTTTTTAAAAGCACTTAAAACAGTCGTCAAGGACAATTTATTCTTTTAATTCATTTTTTTCTACTGAGAAAAAAAATTTTAGCAGGTCACATTAAGCTTTTGCCATCACTTTTCTGAACTTCATTTTTCTAATTTTCTCACTCAGCCTGCAACTGCTTTCCTAAAATAATGCCTTTTCATGTTAGAGATCTAAAATGTCATTATTTAGTAAATACTTGCCTTAGCACTGACCTTTGTGGTTACTTTGGTGAAAATCTTACTGTAATTTGACACAGCATTAACTACCTCTGATCACTTATCTAGTACATGGGCGATAATACCCACCTTTCAAGAAAGGCAGACAGTTCAAACAGCATTTGACAAAATTAGGAAATGGCAACATGACTTCTTAGAACAGAGGAAAAAATCTGAACGGAGAGTTGACATTTCTGTCTAGTGTTAGATAGTGTTCTTTAAAGACCACAGACGGCACGCACAAATGTAGGCGGAAACAATACATCTGCAGACACTGGCAGACAGCATTACCCGCCAAATTTGGCCACAGTTTCTTAAGATAAATAACTTCTCGGTGACGCGTAGGGCTGAAACTACATCAACAGCAGAAATTACTAAGACCTAAGCCTACATGTTTTGTGGGTTTTATGCAATCAACATTCTGACATCTGTAACACCATTTTGTTCCTAAAACGCTAATGCCAGAAACATGAGATTAACATCACTTGACTTTTGTTCAGATTTTGAAACAAACTAAGTTTAATTCTTTGGAATAATCATTCTCAAGGCCCATTTTTATTTAGGTCATTATAAGACAACCATAATCATCTCCATAAAAGGAAAAGTTTCATTAAAAATGCTAGAGAGCTACAGCCTGTTTCAAAAACCAACACTTGTAGTTTGTTATATTAATAGTTCTAAACGTCTAAGGCTTATTAAATGAAAACACCCTTAACAGCTTTATCTCAATAGTGTGAGCAGTAAGAATTTTAAAAAGCTGACAATGAAAAATAGCTGAATATTCTGGGAACTTCCATAATAATAGGAAATGGTATTAACTAGTTACCTTCTTAACCTTTTCCTAGAAATGACTATTTTGACCAATTAAAATCCTGTAGGGCGATATCTGCCGTTGCAAAATGGTGTTTAGACGCTGAAAAATGTGGAAGAACATGTATGTGTATGGAAGCTCCTTGCTAATTTCTCCCTAATGGCACCAGAGACGGAGGCAAGATTCTCTAGTGGGACTGAGCCCTCCAAGAACTGATTGATAGCACTGGCTCCCTTTGACCTCCAACCTCCCCTTCTATGTCAACCAAATTCTATTCTAACAGTGATATTGGCAAAAAGTCAAAATTTTCTTCCTTAGATATTAAATGTTCTTAGAGAATGGCTCCTTCCCTGCGCTTTTGGTACTTACATTTTTCTTTGTTAATTTTCTTAGAATATGTTAACTTGATTGTGAATCACACCAAGAAATTTTTTTAGCTACGTGAAGACTTCTGTTACTGAGATGACTTCTTGTTTTACTATTTTGTGACAAATTTCCTATAAATGAGGTCAATGAACACCTTTTCTATAAAAGAATCTACTTCCATTTTTCATATACTTGTTGAGCCAGGTCAATTTTTGGTAATCTACTGTCTACTATTTGCTGGAGAGAGAGCATTCATTAGCCTCAAGAGGAAAATATTCCCAGTGAGAAATGTTTTTTAAAAAAGAAGTATTTTTCAAATGAATAGTAGACATAAAGAATAGAAAAGCTAACTTTATTAAACATACAAATTTAAGAACATTCAAATTTTTTTTTTTTTTTTTTTTTTAAGATTATAGTATGAGAAGAAAGAGCACATCAGTGGTAATGGCTAAAGATAGGCCATACTTACCAGAGTAGGTAGACCTACGGACTTGAACGTACAAAATAACGTGTATGTTCTGTATCCACGCTGTGTCTATGCTCTAGCCTTACTAAATGGGAAACTTCTCGGCAGATCCACATACCCAGACTTACTTCCCAAAAGAGAGTCTGATATGCTGTCAGTGATCTATATCATTTTGGAATGTAGTAATTCGTAAGGCTCTACCTCTGGTCCTCTTCTACTCTGCCCACTTCATTCTCTCTCTTCCCAGCCAGCCCAAGACTCTAGTAATCAATCCTCTTGAGGAGGAACAACTTATTGAAAACAGGATATAGAGATCTGAAGCTTCCAGCAGAGGGAAGAATCTCCAGTAATATTCTCAAGGCTGTATTCACTTTTCCTTTTAGCAGCTACCTAATTACACCTAGGATGGTGAGAACAGGAAAAGCACTTTGGACTATCAGTCTTCACCTTGGCCCTGCAGCTTCCCTTTATCAACCAGTGTATGCAGGAAACTCCCAACTGTAAACACATGCAATATTTAACACAGCACCCAGAAACTTTGTGGAAAGCACCATGTTATTTCCAAGGAGAATGTGTTAGGTAGGGGATAGAGAAGGCAGGAAGATCAAGAGAGAAACCATTAAGAAAAACATGGCAATTCACACAAAAAATGCTTTAACAAAATACATTTAAAAATGGATGGATTAAATTCAATTTTAAGTGGTATTACTCTGAACATTTTCTCATCGGTTATTTTAGTGTTCATAAAAGGTGTAACACACGCCTCTGGAAGAGGCAATGATCTCCTTTACCTATAGAATGGTTAGAGCACCAACACCAGGCTGAGTTTTCTAAAAGTACACATAGCTCATAGCTTAAAGACACCAATAAAGTAAGTCTTTTGACTCATTTAGTCCCGATCACATCCATTAATTTTAAGATTTGCACCTCAAACCTCTATGTACTAGGCTAAAACAGCTTCTTTCTCTGCATATGGCAACGACAAGTAATTAGGGAAGCTAGAGATCTTATTCTACTTGGGTGGCTCTAACTCAAAGATCACGTACTTAGCCCCAAGAACTATCCCAGGCATCTTTGATCTTAGTCCATATTTCAGAATCTGCCAGAGAGCAAATATTAAAGTTTTAAAATAAATTATTCATCCTGACCTGGTCTCTAATCAAGAACTTATGGCTATTACAAAAAGTCTTTTCCACCCCATCTCATAGTACACAATAGCAAACATTAAATAAAGATAATCACAAGCTCATATCTTTAAAAAAAGGGTGCAACAAAGCCTCTTCAGCTGTTATTCTTGAAGCCGGACTTAGATCTAGAAGTTTATCAAGCAGGTCATAAGCTTCATCAGGTACCTCATTCCAGCCTTCTAAACTGGTAGTATCTGTATTCAAACTACCCCCACAGCCATTACGGTCTCCTTTACACAATGAATTCCCTGAATGCTGTGCTTCAGGTGTTTGTATAAGGTGAGAAACTTTATGGTTGGTCTTCTCTGAAAATGCTGGGTCACAAGAAGCAGGCCCTTGTACATCACTGGTTAATTTGACAGTGTTAGAGTCTATTCCTCTGAGCTTCTCACAGAGTTTTCTCAAGTCTTGTGCTGGGATTTCTTTGCTACACAATATTGATTTGCCTACAAAAGAAAAAATACATGTACATTATTTGAGTATATCAGAAGCCTCTCTCAAGGGAAACATCCACGTCCAACTGTGTGCTCTGTGGATATATTTACCCTGCGTAAGAGACAAAGCACCACATGCTAATATCTGAGTTTTGTACTAATAGCTGAAGGTCAAATCATAAAGTGGGAGGTGGTAAGTAGAAGGCAGGGACTTACTAAGCTGTGTAAGGGACTCACTTGACGGTCAACTCCTTCAGCTTCACCACATCCTTCTGTAATCATTCATCAGCTGCAGCTCCCATTCCCTCTCCCCCTTCCTAGCTTTTACATCCCTCTGGCTACATGGTTCTAATCTTTGCCTCGGATACCCTGTGCTCCCCCACATGCTTGGGACACTCCAATTTACATCCTCACTCAGCTTAAGAATGACTTCTGTGAGGCCTGATGCTCTGACAGAGTTGAACATTCTAAACTTGTGTTACAACCTTTGAAAATTTCTATTACTTTTGTTAGCGTATATTGTAACTGTAGATCTGTCTCCCCTACTAGACTTTGAGCTCTTCGAAGATAGGGACTATTTTATTTACTTTTGAATCCTCGAAGCCTACACAATGTCTAGTACATACTAGGCTCTCAATTAATGGCTGCTGACTGCACGACAAAACTTTATTCAGTCTCTCAAGTCATTGTTCAAATATCCTATCCTTACAGATACTTGCGTCCTTGACTGACCCATTTGAAATAGTTGAGCCCTCTTCTCTCCTTTTTTCCTTTTCTCTTTCTCAATACCACTCATGTGTGTCTGACAGATTTGTCTCCCCCAACAGAGTTTTAGTTCTGTGAGAATAGACTCAACAATACTACCTGGGCCACATAAAGTCCCAATAAATATTCCGGAGTGAGTTAATAAACCAGATCTTCGTTTTTAAAAATACAAATGTTTCCAAAACAATTTCCTGACAGAATTATTCACATATGGGCAAAAATAAGCACACAAACAGGCAATAGTATTTGTATTTGCCTTCTATTTCCTTATTAAACAGAAATGTGGTTCTAAACAATGCAGTAGCACAGCATACAGATTTCTGTACATGGGTTGTTAACAAAAACAATCAATCTAGCTCTGGATGATATAAAGTTACTTTTACATGTCCTGATCTAACTACTGGATTGGTGTTCTAAGCCAGGGAAACAAGGGAGGAGGAGGTGCCAGGCAGGGAAGAGACCAAGGAAAACAAATGACCAAAAACTAAGTTTGCTGAGGATACAACATGCCAATCTTTTTAACTCTAAATCTATTTTATCATTTCTATTCTCTCTAAAAATTATGGGCAGAGGAGAATAGTCACATAGTTTTATTCCTTAATTTATAGGCTATGCTGAAGTCATGAAATAATTAACAAGTATGTGTTACAATATCTCCCTAAGTTATACAGCATGCTTAAATTTTTTCACATGATCAAAGGAGGGCTCATTATTCAGTGAACATAATACATTCAATCAAAAATATTTTGTCACAGACCAAGTGTTAGGCATTTGTTTTAGCTCAGGGTTTTTCTTTTGAGTTTATCTGACATAACAAGTACTTGATGACAGTCCACAGTGGGGCCAGGTCTAGGAGTCGAGGACAGTGAGGCACGTTATACACAAGAGAAATAAAAGTACTCTCACTGCTAATCCCAAACAAGTCATTTCTTTGGGTCATAAAAGAGAAGACAAAGGTGACTGCTAAAGTTTTGAGTCTTTCTGTATTTAGTAAGATTTGACTGCAACAGCTGCAGAAGTCGTACTAATAAACCAAGACAAATACTACATGACATTATTATTTTTCTAATACAACAAGAAGCATTACGATGATAAATCTTTAAAAGCCTAGGCTTGCTATCAGGACACTTGCCCTGGCATGCTTTTGTGTCACATGCTGTGCTTCCACTGTTGACTACGGATAAGGGAGATTTAAGCTCTTCAACAAAATGTTTTGATGTTCGTTCTCTGATAAACTTCATAAAATTCTCATGAAGTTATTCAACAGTAGATGAAAAGTTTTCTCAAGCAGTTGACAATAAACATACTCATGTAAGAATACAATTTCCAAGGTATCGATCGATCCTGCTTTCCATTTATGGTCATTTTCCCTTTGTACATGTGTATTATTTCACCCTATTATTCTCTGATAAAATTTTCTTATAGTAGGTGCAAGAAAGTGACAAGTTGTGGATTGACTCAGCTGAAGAAACGCTTTCTGGTAAGCCTCCACCACGGGGCTTTCTTCACAACCACCACACCAAGCTTTTCTGATGGATTAGACCACAGCAATAGTGTAAAGTCATGGGCAATCAGTTTTGCAGTGGTTCTTAGAAGTAGTTCTTGCTTAAAATCACTTGTTTTTCAAACTAACAACCCTTCCTACGGATCATATTTTCCTGAATCTTATTTTCCAGGAAGAAGTAGGGTGAGATAGGCATATGAATTTCTTTAAGTTCTTTAGAGAATTCTGACATGGACCCGATTAAGACCTACTGATCCTGGAGCTGGGTGCAAGGCAGCCCAGCTACTTATGAAGTTGATTCCTTGAAATTCTGTCCCACAGGGGTGTTCTCTATGGTGTGGTAGCACATTGTCTCAATCAGAGCCCACCCACTTTGGAAAATATTTAAACTATAATTGTGCGTGGAGAATAAACTTACAAGGTGAACATGTGAGCTGAAGTCATTGGTCAGAACAATGCTGAGAATTCTCAGGTGCCCCATGAAGTACACTGCATATCCCAGTCTTAGAAGTATAAGAACTTCTATTGTTAAGGAGATGACTTCCCACATCCAATACATGCTTAAAATACTCCATCAGCAAAGGGGTTCTGCTCATTTCTCCTCCTTGCTACTCTAACTCTAAGGAACCTAATAATCCACATTTTATTATCTTCCCTACAGAGTCCTTATTATTCTGCCTCATAATGAACTGTTTACTTGTTAGTATAAACTAAGATCAGTTAAGGCAAGTCCAAGAACACCTAGTGCTTAATAAACATACAATAAACAAACTAAAATGTACTATTAGAAATATTTATGTAATGAAGTCAAACTATAACTACAGAGAGTTAAGATTTTATTCCTTATTCTTTTAAGATTATAAAGAACTTTAAATAGCATTTTGTGCTTGGTGAGATTAAATGATTATATAGAAGAAAAGTTGATAAAACTATTTTCTTACACATTGCAATTAGTTTTTGGGCAATAGAGAAATTTTCCACCTGACATCAGAGAATTTTATGAACACAGAATATGTTTATTTATACAGAGAATTTCTTAATAATCTGATTTATAGGAAATAATCAAAGGCATTTCTTTTGTTCCATAATATAAAACTGCTTACCAAACGTTTTAGCTGCTTGGATAGTTTCCCTGGATCCACGAATTGTCATAATTTGAGCCAAAGCAGTTAAATCATCACTTGCTTTATAAAATGGATACCGCCCACTAAGCAAAGAAAGGAATATGACACCTGCAGACCACATGTCAATTGCTGTAACAGAAAACAAACTTTAAAAAAAAAATCCCATATCTATAATTTTATTATCAGTAGTCAATTGACATCAATGTTACATCCATAGTTCTCAACCTTTGCTGTACAAATCCTCTTGAGCCTTAAAAAAAATTTCTGATGTTCAGGCCCAATCCCTCAGAGATTCTGATTTAATTGTGGAGTATGGCTCAGGCATCAGAATTTTTTAAGTTCCTCAGATGCTTAGAGTGTAACACCATGATTGAGAAACCCTAGTCTAACATCCTTAATACAAAATACAATGTTTTCTTTCTTGAGCAACATGTTGATAAGTTTAAAAGGATATTTCATCATTATAAAACACTAAGTAAATATGTTCTTTGTAAGATCAAAAGAAATCCAAAAATAGCTATGTGGAAAAATCTGGATGTTCCTCAAGAATTATGCACCATAGTGAAAGTGGCTTATTTTAGTGAAAAGTATTCAACAGTAGAAGCTTTTCTTCATCCAGGTGCTTACTCTCACTTCTGCTGTAGAAACTTTAATCTCTAGAATTCTGACAGTTAACATTAAGACTAGCACAGGCTTGTATTAAGAAACTAATTTTTTCTTTTAGGGACACCTCTCCTACCTACCGTAGTATCACCAAGTTATTTGCTCTCCATTCCCTTGGCCTGTGTATTACCTGCCTTTCTTTGTTCCCTCTGTAGCTCTGCCTGCTCCTCCAACATTGTCCCCATGCCTTAAGGCTGAGGTTCCCCAGAGTTCCAACCTCTTTCCTAGTAAATTCTCCCTGACTGACCCCATCTACTGCACAGCTTCAACCATCTTTTATATACTGATGACACTCAACTGCATTTCCAGCCCAGACTTCCCTAAGCTTGACTTTTATTCTGCTGGACATCTCTTATCTGGGTGTCCCACCAGTATCTCAAGACAATTATGCTTCAATCCACCTTATTTTTCCCTGTAAACCAGTTACTTCTTTATTCTCCCCCTTGGTTACCGATACCCTTCAAGTCCCCCAAGCTAGAAATCTGGTAAACATCCTGGGTGCCTTTTCCTTCACGACCCCACACCCAAATCCCCACATCCAGTTATTCAACAAGTTCCGCCTTTCCAATCTTTACCTTTCTTTTCATTCCTATTACCAGTGCCCTCATTCACACTTTCATCATCTCTCACCTGGACCACAGCAGGCCACCACTCTCCAAAATCTATCCTGTCTGCACCTCTGCCAGAATGATCCAGTTAGAAGATAATTATTACCAGGGCACCTGGGTGGCTCAGTTGGTTAAGTGTCCAACTTTTGATATCAGCTCAGGTCATGATCTTGCAATTTGTGGGATCAAGCACCGCATCAGGGTCTGAGCTGATAGCATGGAGCCTGCTTGGGATTCTCTGTCCCCCTTTCTGCCCCTCCCTTGCTCATGTGCACGTGCACGCTCTCTCTCTCTCTCAAAAATAAGTAAATAAGGGGCGCCTGCGTGACTCAGTTGATTAAATGTCTGACCTCGGCTCAGGTCATGATCTCACAGTTTCTGGGTTCGATTCCCACACTGGGCTCTGTGCTGACAGCTCAGAGTCTGGAGCCTGCTTCCAATTCCATGTCTCTCTCTCTCTCTGCCCCTCCGCCCACTCATGCTCTCTCTCTCTCAAAAATAAACAAACATTAAAAAATAAAAAAATAAACTTAAGAAACATAATTATTACCATCTCTTTCCCTTGAATAACTTCCCACACCTACAGGATACAGTTGATCCAGGATACATGTGTGATCTGACTTGCCTATCACCAGCTTTATTTCTCACCATTCCTTCACCTCCATGTTACATTCTAGCAACACTAAACTTATTGTTTCCTTACTGACTAGACCAAGCTGTTTCTTGAGATCCTCTGCTCATGCATCAATGCCAACCATCTACTCCAATTTAAGCTCTCTTCTCAGCGGTTCTCTCTTCCATGAACTTCCTTCCATATTCCCTTCTGATAGGAATAGTTAGATATCCCTAAAATACCTTAAAGATTTATAACCATGCTCAACAGGTTATAATTATTTGAGAGTATAGACTGATAATCTTTTTTTTTTTCCCTATCACTAGCAAGTACAGAATACACACAATGGACGAATGCATTTCTTTAAAGTCTATCATCTAGGGGAATGGCAGGATTCATTTACTCAGTAAGATTTTGCCTAGGTTCTGGCTTCATGACAACTTTGGTAGATTATAGATTTTTTTCCTTTTTCAAATGCTTTAATTCTACTGTATTATCTTCACAATAACAAAAAATAATTTTAATCAAATACACGATCTTATGTGCAGCACAGAAGACTTTTGGGGGTACTGGGCAGAGATAAAATGCTGTAAGTCTTAAGTTAGCAAAGACTACTAAACACAATTTTTCATCCACAAACATGATGTTAACAAAATTCCTGGCAAAATCATCCTGTAAATAGATGAGATGCAATCTACAGAAAAAAGTCTGTTACAAGAAAAAAGCAAACAAAAAAACACTAGTAGAAATGTTCATTAATAGCATTATCTCAAAAATGAGACTGCCACACTGCTAGAACCACTTATATAACTTATTAAAAGCAGAAAAACTCTTAATATTAGTAAAACATAAAGGTCATAAAATATACTTGGGATAACCAATTCTAATTGGGTTCTGTATTTCTAGTGCAACATACCTGTGGTTTGATTGGGGCACTTTGTCAAAACCTCTGGTGCTCTGAATCCCGGTGTACCTGCCCTAGGGGCAACCTGTTGTCTCCTTATGATGATGAAATAAGAGTTTTCTAGTTACATTAAAGTTTAATTATTTAAAACCAAAAAGTAACATTTATTTCACAAAAAAATTCTGCCTTGATATCTAGATAAATAAAAGTTATTTATAAAGCAAATGATAATCTACTGTGATGGAAATCCTAGGTTTTGCTTCCTACTGGCCCCTCCCCATTCCCAATCCCTCAAGTTACCAGGCCTTATTCCAGAAAAATTTTAAAGTAACTTCCAGGTGTAAAAAGAGGTAGTAGATGATAAGAACCATAACAGAAAAATAAAATAGAAATGAATGCAATAGAATTCAGAGGTATAAAAAGTCATTTCTGCTTGGAATGATATTAGAAAATTAATTTCTGATATACTTATTCACTTATATACTTACCCAGGAAAGGCTCAGAAAGCTCATGCAAGTTTTGAAAGAAAGGGAGGAATTTATGGGACTAAGGGTAGGAGGAGGGAGTGAGAGAGACACCCTATTATTTGGTTCTGATTATTCTACACACACAGGAATAAGATAACAAAAGATTATATCAGGAAGTAAAATGTGGGATTCTAAGGTTCCAAAGAAACTATCCCTGCCCCCACCAAAATTACTTGCATACAAGAGCAAAATGTGTTTTCCAATGAGCAATTCATGTTAAATGAACACTATACGACAATAGTTGTCATTTGCTCATCATGGCACCTCTCCGCATTAGCGTCTGTGTAGTTCATAGAACTGTGTTGTTCCCTTCCTTGCACTAAACCACATCAATGCAATTTCTAGTCTCGTCCAGCAGCATGCTGATGATTCTGTAGCAGCATTCAAACACGTTACCTTGAAAGGCAAATGCTGCAAACTTTATCTGTTGCATAGCAGTCACAGGTCAGGCTAGCTGGGCAAGAACTGGCAGTTTTTCTCATCACACCACTAGTCATAACTTTTGTAGAAAGAGCCTTCTTTTTTGTTGCTAACTTTCTAGACAGTACATCCACAGTCTTTGACTGCTTCATAAGCTGTAAAAGAAAAGTCACATTTCCTATTTTTGTGATATTTAACCTAATGTCTTCAAATGCTAGAACGGCAAAACCTAACAGTAGAAACGTAACTTTTAAAACTGCTGAATGTGCTGTTGGATTTTAAGTAAACAGTTGTCTACTAAAGTATTTAAAATCTTTTTACTTTTTCTGTGGAATTAAACATTAAAATTTACTAATTAGTCCTCAATTGGTAAATATTTGATTACACTTTATTAGAACTTTTCCTGATATGTTACAAAAGTATAATATAGTTACGTTCTAGTGTCTAACTCCATTTCAGAACTGTAAACTGCACAATTACATTGGCTAAAATCAGTTTTAATTTGTTGCTCATGCTATCTAGCTGTTATAGATTATTGTAAGTCAATTTAAAACTGTTTAACATTGATGACAATTTTGTAAACTTTATAAACATCTTTACGCTATCAACTGTGTGTCAGGAATGTGTTAGTTATTAGGAGCTCACATCTTAGCCAATAAGCGAAAAGGCCTTAATGTTCTAAATATTCCTTCAGAAAACAGCAACAACAGTCAGCTAACCAAAAATGATGAAAAATTCCACCAGAAAAGGTCAGGAAAAAACTGGAGAAAATAAAAGTGTTGACAAGATGCTCAAAGCCACAGCAAAACTCTACTTTTAAAAACGGAGTAATAATAAATGCTAGTCTACCAATCCCTGAATTCTCTCAGTGTACTGACTGATGATTGCACTATTAGGCTACATTACTTACTTTCACTGCAGGGCTCTCATGTGAAATGGAGCTGTGTATATTGAAATTTCTTTCTCCAAAAACAGAGCGCTGGACAGAAAGGCCTACAGATCCCTCCTACAATACCAACAAAAACAAGGAAAATAAGGATTATATCTGTAACACTTTCTGCCAGCTGTACTCTGCCAGTTTTGAAAGAGTTAAGTGACATGAAACAAAAACAGCTGCATCCAAGTCATTCTCAGGCACCACAACACTTCTGTGAAAGGAGAAAATAGTCTAGACAGAACTCTTAACACCCATATAACTGTTATCATAATCCACAAATATATATAACTAAAAAATTTAAAAACCACCTGCATGGATGTTACATTTTGCTGTGCAGCTAAAATGGAGATAGACACTTCAGAATTTTTCCCCTGTAACTAATGTTTTCTTTAAAAAAGGATAATTAATCTGAACTTTATAACATGCAGGGAAAAATTATTTTCCATTTTTGTGACATAATGTAACATTATAGAGACATTATAAATCTACCAAGTAATTTCAGTTTTGAAATGATAAAACGATTATAAATTTTAGTGGAATATAATCAATTGAATATGTAACAAATGTAAAAAAAACATTTTTAATTGCAAGTATTATCCTGGTATTACATCTCCCTCTGTTGGATAAAGAAGCACAATTCTAAAACTGTATTAATGCTTAAGAAATAAAAGAGGTAGAACCTTTCCATCTTTTCCTTGTTTAATCTGACTTTGTGCATTTGTGTACGGCCTCTTCACGGTCTTCATGGTAGACTGCTGATCCGGCTCCTTGGGTGCTGCTGGGCCACTCAAGGAAATCTTGTTTCCTGTGATTACATGGGATTTATTCTGTGAACAACTCTCCTGCTGAGCTTCAGAATGGACAAGTTTGAGAAGCTCTATTTTGGTATCATGGGTACCTTGGGCCAAACCAAAGTCTACCAAGGCATACCTAAGAAACAAAAGCAAGCATTTTTACTTCTTTGTAACAAAGCTTGGTAATATCATCATATGCTCTAACTATATTTACACAAAAAGTATAATTCTTTAGGGGATCCATTAAGAATTACGGGGTGCCTGGGTGGCTCCGTCGGTTAAGCAGCCAACTTCAGCTCAGGTCATGATCTCATGGTCTGTGAGTTCGAGCCCCGTGTCGGGCTCTGTGTTGACAGCTCAGAGCCTGGAGCCTGCTTCAGATTCTGTGTCTCTCTCTCTCTGCCCTTCCTTTGTTCATGCTTTGTCTCTAGGTCTCTCAAAAATAAAATTAAAAAAAAAATGCTAAAAAAAAAAAAAAAAGGAAAATATAACATTCTGGGGCACCTGCGGGGCCCAGTTGGTTGAGTGTCCTACTCTTTATTTCAGCTCAGGTCATAATCTCCTGGTTCATGAGTTCAAGCCCTGCATCGGGCTCTGTGCTGCCCACAGGGAGCCTGCTTGGGATTCTCTTTCCCTCACTCTCTGCCCCTCCTGCATGCTCTGTCTCAATAAATATTTTAAAAAAAGTATAACATTCTTGAAAAAAGACAAGAAAAATGAGTTTATAGCCAAGGTAATGATTTAAAAGCTAACCAGACTTGAAAATTAAAGAATGATACATCCCATATGCACATAAAAATCTTACTCCCTTTTCTCCAATGACCTGTGCTGACAAAACAGACAAGGACTGCAGGATATAAACCCAGTCCTTTGTTCTTTTATGATAGTTGAGATGGCATCACAGTAGATACTTTTTAATTAACAAGCTTAAAAGAAAAATTAATTAAAATTATGGGTTATGGGGCACCTGGGTGGCTCAGGTTGGTTAAGTGCCCACCCTGGGATTTTGCCTCATGGTTCGTGGGCTCGAGCCCCACTTTGGGCTCCATGCTGCTTGGGATTCCCTCTCTCTCCCCCTCTCCTATCTGCCCCTCCACCACTCTTGCTCTCTCTCTCAAAAAATAAACTTAAGAGAAAAAAGAAATCATAGGTTTAAAACTTGATTTAATTAAAGAAGGTTAAAAAGAAAAGTCAAAAGTAAAAAATCCAAGAAAAGAAGTTACAGTTCTATACCTCCTACCACTCTCAGGAGGATCCATCATATAATAAACAGTATTTAAGCCAGGTTTTCAGCTTTACAATGTCTCTATCAGCATAAAAAACATATGTATATAAACATATACAATATAAACATATATTGAAACAGAACTTCAGTGTTGAAACAGGAAATTGGCTATCATGTGGTCTAATCCCCTCATGAAGCCCAGAGATAAGAGAAATGTGAAAGTCGAAAAGGCCTAGACCCTTAAGCTTATTTTAGCTAAGTGCTATTTCCACTGAACCATGGTGTATCTAATGATGTACACTGCTTTACTAATATAATTTTATCTTTTGTTTCACTGTACTTCCATTCCCTAACCACAATGAAAATTTGAAATATAAAAAAAAAAAAAACCTATGCACGGCTGTTACTGTATGTTCTGTATCTCAGAGTTGAACCCCATAGCACAAATTCATTCAAGTGTAAGTATTTTCTAGTAACTTTTCATACTTACTTTTTTAGGCGCCTATTATACAAAAAATTGCTGGGTTTAACATCACGGTGAACAATACCAAACTGATGAATGCGTTTCAAAGCTCTGAACAGATTAAACATATATTCCCGTACTTCTTGAAAGGAAAGAGAATTCAGAATGTCCTAAAATAAAGTTATGAATAAGATCATAAAATTGCTTTCAATGAAATATTTAGCCAATAAAAATTCAGTAAGTATTAAAACCTACCAAAAAGGACTCATGCTCCAAATACGGCATAGCAATAACCACATGATCATTTTTCCTAAAGCAGTATTTAACTCCCATGACATTGTCTTGCCCCCTAGTGGAAAAATGCATAATGAACTTTAAAGGAAAGATCAAATGAAATGAAACCTTATGCTCAGTTTCTTTAAAAATGTAATTTTAGCTATGCATAAATGCTAGAAAACTACTTAAAACAACCATCTTGTAGGACAGTATACGTGTTTAACTGACTTGTACAAGTGTTTTTAAAAAACAAAAATAGCACCATTTATGAGGTTACTATAATAATTCAAACATGAGCTAATTATAGTTTTAATTGGGGAAGTGACAGAATGAGAAGGACAAGATGAAAAACAAGAATGAATTAAAAAGTCTTTGTAGCACATAATACGGTAATAGTAATAAATAAGTTAATTAAAAAATAATAGCAAACATCGACTTGAGCATTCACTGTATTTGCCAAGCTTTGATCTAAGTACGAACTTTTCATCTATTAACTAATTCACTTAATCCTCACAACAGCCCTACGAGGACAGTGCTATTATTTCCCCCACCCCCCTTTTTTTTTTTTTTAACAAATAAGGAAATTAAGGCACAGAGGGGTTGAAGAACTTCCCCTCAAGGTCACTAAACTAGTAAGTCATGGAGCCAAGATCTGAATCCAGACAGTTTGCTCTAGATTTTCTGCTCTTAACCGCTATGCTATATTGCATCATAAAAGATGAGGAAAATAGGGTAAAGTTAATTTCCATGGTTTGGAGTCAGTAGAACAACATGGATACCAACCATAAATGTGGAGAAATCAGGAAAAGAAGCATCAAAAACCAAGACTTCATTTTGATAAAAAGATCTAGATACAGAACTAAATCTTATGTGGGAAGTGAGAGGACAGTGACAGTGCTTGTGAAGGGATACCTAAAGCTGTGAAAATGATTAGAGAGAAGAGCAAATGAGCCTTGGAAAATTGCCAAGTTGGGGGGCGAAATAAGGAAGAAGGGGCAGAAAGCCCAGAAAGGGATGTCACCCAGATGAGGAGTTTTAAAGGAAGTAGTAATCAGTATGGAGGTCAGAGAGAATAAGGACTGAGGGAAGGCTTTTAGAGTGGCAAAGAGGAATTAACTGGTAATTTTTCAGAAAACAATTTAAGTGGAAAGGAAGAGGCCAAATAGGACTTAAGAAGGGAAAATAGGATACATTGGAAGCAGAACATACAATTTGCCTAAAATATCTGGCAAAGAAAAGAAGAAAAACCAGTGTGGGAGCTAGAATGGAAGCAAGATCAGATAGACTTTTTTTTAGCATGTACTTTTTTGAAGTAAATGGAAAAGAAAAGTGGTAGAGAAAAATATTTAAAACATGGAAAAAGGAACAATTTTATTCAAGGGAGTAGAATGTATGTAATTCTGCCTTACAGAACCCATCTCGTTCTTCTGCCTTCTCTAATAAACAGAGGGGTGAAACAAAGAAACAGGATCGTCCAATCATTCAATAAATATTTAGTGGGCACGGTTATGTGGCAAACAGTATGGTAGATATTAGGGATGGAAAGGTGAATTAAACTTAACATGACTTCTGCCCTCATGGAGTTTACTTTCTAATGAACAAAAACAGATAAACGAGACAACAAATGACAGATTATGAGGGTTTTCAAAGAGATCAAAAGGTGCTATGACAATAACAGGTGAATCTAATTTAATTCAGAAGACATTTTTGAAGCTTCCTCAGAGCAGAAAGATCACCACGCAAAAACTGAGAGAGGTCTTACTGACCAGGGAATAGTATGGGTAGTGACCCTGAGATGAGAAAGCTCAAACAAATATCTGAGGAACTAAAGAAACCAGAGCACAGAGGGGGAGGTGGGAAGAGTGCATGAGATAGGCTTGGATTTTTTTTTTTCAAAGGACACTAGGAAACGACTGAAGGATTTTAAGGGGTGGAACTAACAGTGTATAGTTTATAAATTACATACATATAAGTTTTTATATTTCAAAAATTACTCTGGCTGTTCTGTGACCATGGGATTCAGAGGGAAAGAGAAGAAGCTGGGTATTGTAGTATTCTAGGTTTGGTCTTAGGTAGTGGTTGAGAAAACAGAAAGACATGGATGGGTTTTTAGATATATTTTGGACGTAAAGTGGCCAGGACTTGATGATGGATGCTGAGATGAGCAGATGAAAACAGGCTGTTGTAACAGGGGTTTTTGTGAGGGTTTTGGCAGGCAAAGGAGTATTAAAATTTTATTTTCAGCATATTAGATTTGAGATACTTATTAAGTACTCAAGTAGAAATGTCAAATCAATGGGTGGGTATATACAAATCTGCAGGTAAGAGGTCTGAGGTAAGATATATACTTATGGGAATCACTATTTAAAGCCACATGGAAATACATGATACTACCCAGGGAAGAGTCCAGAGCAAGAAAGACTAGGATAAGGCACCGAGAAACTCCAACATTTAGATCTTAGGTAGAAGAGAAAGAACTGGCAAAAGATACTGAAAATGAAAGGCCAAATAAAGCAGGAAGAAAACAAGGAGTATATGGCAGTACAGAAGTTAAAAGACATTGGTTCAAATCAATTATGTTAAACTCTGCCTAGGATTTATGTGAACGGAAAAAGAGATCGGCAAGATGGAAGTCACAGTGGACTCTTATCTAAGTAGTTTCAGTTTGGCACAGAGGAGAGTAGACCCGCTGTGAGAGTAGTGAAGGTAGGGCATGGAAGTGAAAACAGTATGTACAGATCATTTTTGAAAAGTCTGGCTGGGAAGAGTAGCAAGAAATGACGGAGCGGCTGGAAGAGGGATGGCAATACAGGGGGATAGGAATTACTAGATCATGTACATTTGTGGATAGGAATGACCTGGAAGAGAGAGACCAATGAGAAAGACATGCCAGCTGATTCTGCTGCTCAAAATAAAGTGTGAGATGGGCCTCCAGTAGCCGGGGAGACGTGAAATAGGAGTTCCCTACATTTTGAAAAATATCTAGACCATGGTGTGATTTGACAAGAAGATTAAAAAAAGAAGTGGTAAGAAAACAGGAAGTCAAGCTGAGTCTCGAGGATAATCCACTCTAAAACATAAATTTAATTAACCATCTGAACGTTAGAGGGGAAAAGTGCTTCCAAACTGCAGACATCTGACGGAAAAATATGTTGAATTCATGGACAATCTAACCATTCCTGTTAGATATCTATTTAAAAATCTTAAATATACAGCCAGTTCAATTAAAGATATTGCCTACCCAGCCACTGTTAGGCACTGAAGTTCAGCTGCAATTCTTATAGGATGACTTGTTGGAATTAAGTGTTTCAGAGCTATTTTCTCTTCAGGTCCTACTTGCAACTGTGCTGTGGCCAAATAAACAGAGCTAAAAGTGCCTGTAAAACAATGTATTCAATTTTTCAAAATTTGGTTTTTAAAACCGTTAATGAAACAATGCTAAAATAGATCCTAAAACTGTTGGGAACCCATAAAATTATCCTAATCTATCATTAATACATTTAAAGATATTACACATAAGGAGCAAAACACCTAAAAATATGACTAACTTTCAATTTTTAATAAATTCTTAACTTTTCAATTCTTTAGGAGATGAATTAATTTACCAAAGCTCTACAGTAAATCTGTTTGCCAGGTTAGCATTTCCATGGTCACGATCCATTCTAGTGAGTATTCTTCTATAGTACTGTCATTTGAAATTACTTCCTTTAGATTTGGATATAGGTCTGTTAGAAGCAGAATTGTTAATAGACTTCCGGGGTTGAGGGTGGGGGGTAAAAAAAACCCTACAAAACCATCTGGGCTTTTTAATTTAGCTTAAAACAGAAAAAAGAGTTGGTGATCAGTTAAATTTGAGAAATACTGAGTGAAAACAAATTGATAAATTTCTTTACTACAAAATTTTCCAGAGCTCTAATGTGTTTAAGTAGATCACAAATAACCAAAAGGGAGCTACATTTTCCAAACTTACTTAACCTTAGGACACCCTCCCCCCTAACTCCTTCTCCAGGAATAGCTATTAATTTGTTAGGAGGACACCAGTGTTTCCAGAATAAAATTTTTGAACACTAAGTCAGTGTTCAAAAAAGGTAAAGATGTAAAGATCTGCTTCTTAATCCCAAATCATCTCATCTTCTAATTTTTCTGCCCAATGACCTAGTCTTTTCTTGTCTGACACTTTTTATTGTGAAAAGCAAACAATGAAGTAAATGGAAGCTGTTTTGTTTTTAACTATTTAGGCATTTCCTAACATAACCACCAAAACCTTCTATTATCTTTCACCTTCTCATTCACTTCACATCTGATCGATTCACCCTTCATTCTGTCAACGAGAGTGCCAGTCTCTCAATGACATTTATGTCAATACTGACCATCTTATAAATATTGTTAGCACTTTATTCCCATCATTTTGCCACCTTGTATTTCTATGTTTCAACATACAGTTCTACCTAACTATAATGGAGAAAGAAAAAGGAGAGGACTTTCCTTGATCAAATTCCCCCACATGAATCTTAAATTTTTCATTTTTAATAATTATCTTTAATAATACATTAGTATATCAACACTTTTAATGGTATAACAGCATAAAGATTAAAATAAGACTATTCGTTTTACTGTAAATATTTATTCTTTTATTCTTTCCAGGGAAAAAAGAAAGCCCGATGTCATAATTAGTAATATGATCATGGTCTTCTTATTTTAAAAAGGATATACGTTTCAAAAGGAAATAGTAATGAAAATCAAGATTATACAAGGGAAACCATAAGGGAAAAAAACTTATAAATAAAGTAGATCTCTAAGTTACCTTCTCCAATTTTGTCCTTAATCTTAAACAGATTACCAAGCTGTGGTACAGCTTCATAAAGCTTCTCAATATCTTTTTTAACACCTACCAAGGAAAAAGAATTTATAGTTATAATTAATGAAAGTATATTTTATACTTTAAGTTAAAAAACTTCAATGCAATAAATTCTAAAAGGTAATTAAAAAATTTAAAAGTAGCCATAATAAATCTTATAATCTGATAAAAATATTGAAAACCCTGTTAAGTAGCTGTAACACACACACTTCTTGAACAAACAGATAAAACTGAAAAGTCCCAGAATCACACACATCAAATTTCTATTACTTGGAATTATGCTAACAGATACAACATCACTGCATAGAGTACAATACAATAAAGAAGCGAAATCTAAAAAACAACTAAACAATTTGTGCTGCGATCACTAGATGGCATGACAAGGACAGACTGTAATCTTCCTGAAAACTACTTCTCTCTCCCAAAGATACAAAATCTTATAAGCTTGGGAAAGTTTTATATATTGAGTATTCATAGTGTACCCTCAGAGAGAAATTCTACCAAAGCTCTCAGAAATGTTAAAAATAGTTTTTAAAAAAGAACGATCGCAATGATCAATAGTATCCTTTATCCTTGAGACCAGATAAGATAAATTGCTACTTTTAAGTAAATACAAGCTCTTTACAAAAATATACATGGTTAAAATAAGAAAAGGCAGTAATACCAAATGTGATAAAATACTGGATATAAAACTACATACTTAAGAGTCATCAGATTTTATTACAATATCTAAGCCAAGCATCAGCTACTTTTTAAGTTATAATAATAATAATCTAAATAGTGTATATAATGGTTTAAGACATTTTCAAACCACTTTCACAAGTATTATCTTTTCAGATCTTCGTAACAGCACTGGGATATTGGCAAAACACGAATTATCCTGATTTTCAGATAAGAAAATCCTATTCAGGAAAGTGAAATTATTTGTCCTTTTAACACTGTGTTTTAAAAAATGTTCAGGGTCCCCTTGTAGTCCAGTTGGTAGGGCGTCTGACTCTCAATTTCGTCTCAGGTCATTGTCTTGCAGTTCATGGATTGAGCCCCAAATTGGGCTCAGTGCTAACACTGTGGAGCCTGCTTGGGATTCTCTCTCTCTCTCTCTCTCTCTCTCTCTCTGTCCCTCCCCCACTCATTCTCATAAAATAAATAAATTTTTAAAAATGCTCAGTGATGGTTATGTCAAAAAAAAAAAAAAAAACACATTTGGTGCAACCCCTATTCTCTAGGAGCTTAGTCTAGCGGAAAAGTCAGAGGTTAAAAGCTCTGAATACAAGACACTAACTGTAATAATACGGGAATGCAGGTTACTAGATATAAGGAAGGGGAGGGGAATGAACACACCTGAAGGTACCAGCATGCTCCAGGTGACAGTTAAGCTGTGTTTTGAAGCATTCACCAAGTAGAAAAGGTGGATGAAGGCATTTTACGAAGAAGGAACTATGTATACAAAGACATGGAAAACGAAAAAGGCATGGATTATTTTGAGGGGGGGGTGAGGGAGGTAATGAAAGTCAATGTGGCTAAAGAAGAGAAAGGGAAAGAATCCAACTGAAAGCCATGGAAAATTTTTAAGCAGGAAGATGACAAGTAGAGGATGAATTTGAGGGGGAGGAAGAACATTAAGAGCTGGAGACTAAATAACAAGCCAAGATCTAGTTCAGTATTCTTTCCACTATATCAGTCCATCTAAGGAAATGGGAAGAACTTACTCTCCCATCTACTTCATGGGTAACTGGAGAAGCTTCATGGGTTTCAGTGTAAGAGGCAATACTAGAACAGTAATTATGAGTACCAGTTTTGGAGATGGGAGGCCTAAATTAAAATCCTGGCTCCATCATTTACCAGACTAGGTATGACTTTCCTTGAGCACACAGCTTATTGCTTTGACCCTCACTCATCTATAGAAAAAGGGTAATAACTGTACCCATGCCACTGAGATACTGTGAGGATTAAATGAAATAATATACATAAGAGAAGCTTTTAACGCAATGTCTGACACAGAGTAAATATTAAATCAAAGATAGTGGTAATTCTTATTGTTGTAGTTATTAACATTATTTCTTTAGCACTTTTGCTTTTCCCTCTACTTGCAGTCATTTTCCCTTATTATTTCGTGTGGCTGGCTAAAAGCTCAGTCTTCTGTGATATCCTATTTATAACGGCATTCCTCTCGTTACATTACCCTGTTTATTGTCTTTGGAGTGCTTGTCCACTATAAAATCATCCTGTTTATTTGTTTGCCCTCTGCCCCCTCCCACTAGAACATAAGTTCCACCAGTGCAGTTCCCTGTGTGCACAATTCATCACAGTACACTCAGCTCCTGGTTAGAACACTGCCTGGTACGTTTGTTCAATGAATGAATTATTACTGTCATTATGGGCATTCAGAGATAGATGTAGGGAAAAAGAGCAAAAGTTTAGAAGTTACAAAAGAGTGAAGAAGTCAAGATAGTAGCAGCTAGCTCACTATCCGCTACCACACTACTTTACTCTAGAAACCAAAACCAAAGCCTGGGGGAAAAGCCAGCCTCTAGCAGTCATTCTTACCACAGTCAATTATAATCTTTCTTAATGGGTGTCAATGCCAACTAGCTTCAAATTTCAGTGTCACAGGAAAGGCACCATGAAAGGGTAATAAAAATGATATGTTCAATTTTATATTACATTTCCTTGATTCTGAAACACAATTTTAAAAACTCTGAAATTGGAATGCAACTGACAATTATTATCAGCCAGCATCGATACTTACAGAACAGGTATCAGTGACTTGAAGAAAATCCAAGAAATCATAAAAAGCATTCACATTTAACCCTTTGAGAGCAAATAGTTGTAGGGTGTAGTGGTAAAAGGTGGTGAAGCAGAAATCAAATGTAGGCCAGCTCCACGTATTTGGGCTCTTATGAGTGCATTAACAAACAGTAATAAAAAAATGAACTCTTTAAAGAAATTCTGCATCGCTAATATATAGAGAACAATATTATGAGGGAGGAAAATAGGGTGTCAATGAGTGTGACTATACTAAAAGTGACTCAGAAAAGAAAGATGTTAAATATTTATTTTCCTTTTTAATTATGTACCAGACATATACAATTATTTGTCTAATTATATCTAAAAGAACTCTTTCAAAAGGTAGAAAATAAAAAATTCTAGGTGATAAGAAAGCACTGTGTCCTAGTGTAACTGGCAGCATTTCTGAGCAGCAGATAAAATGGTGTGTCTAACAATCAAGGGTATTTAGGGGCACCTGGGTGCACAGTCAGTTAAGCATCTCACTCTTGATTTCAGCTCAGATCATGATCTCGCAGTTCATGAGTTCGAGCCCTGCATTGGACTCTGCACTGACCGTGCGGAGCCTGCTTGGGATTCTCTCTCCCTCTCTCTGTTTCTCCCCTATTTGTGCTCTCTCTCTCAAGATAAATAAACTAACTTAAAAAAAATTTTTTTAATCAATGGTATTTATATACGATGAAATGTTAAGAACCCTGTTTGTAGTCTTTTTATTACTGAATATACTGAAGTGTTTATGTGGATGTTTTGTTGTGTGTGTGTATATATGAGAATACTAAAAGCATTGTAGCATGATACAGAGTTGTGCTGTCTTCTAGTTTCATGTAACTACTTAAATTTATTTTTTTAAGTATTTATTTTTATTATTATTTTAAATGTTTATTTTGGAGAAAGAGATCGTGCGCATGCACGGGACAGAGAGGGAGAAAGGAAGTGAAGCAGGTTCTGAGCTGAGAGTGGAGAGTCCAACGCAAGCGGGGCTCGAACTCAGGAACCGTGAGATCATGACTTGAGCAGAAGTTGGATGCTTAACCAACGGAGCCACCCAAGGTGCCCCTTATATATTTGAATTAAAAATTAAAAATTTCCTTAGTTGTATTAGCTACAGGTGACAACACAGACACATTTCCATTATCGCAGAAGGTACTACTGGGTGCTGAAATAGAAGAAAGCCTAGGTTCAACTCCTGTCATTAAACCACATTAATATTCATTTTTTTAACCTGAAAATCAAAAAGGTTAGATTAGATGAATTTTCCTATGAGTTCCATGTTTTTCAACTTCCCTTTGTATTAGCATGAGCTGGCAGTCAGTAGTAGAGATGCTGGTAACTATTAGAAATCACCAGAGAGGAACTATGTATAGTAAGGAACTACTGTAATGCACAAGCCACGTGAAGGACTATGTAAGCCCGATGTGCTTCCACACCACTACTAACTTGCTATGTACTTCCCTATCTTTACAATACTCAAGACATGCTGATAATAGTTTCCTGTCACTACAGAACAACTCCGACATTTTCGAACAACAGTAAAACTTTCTGACAACCAAACTGAATGCAAATCCTCATTTCTGAACTGAAGATGAGTAAATAGCAGAGGAGAACATTAATGTTAAACGATGGAAAATATTACTAAGGGCAGAGATGAATGAATATATACTTTGAGGATTAGGGAGAAGACCCTGAAAAGTCTACGAGCCAAATAATTATTTATGTGCCTACACTTTATTTATTTATTTTTTTTAAGTTTATTTTGAGAGAGCATGCGCCAGCGGGAGGGGGACAGGGAGGGAGAGAGAGAGAATCCCAAACAGGCTCTGTGCTGTCAGCACAGAGCCCAACCTGGGGCTCTATCTCACAAACCGTATCATGACCTGAGCCAAAATCGAGTCAGACGCTTAACCAGCTGAACAATGCAGGCACCCCTAATGCCTGTACTTTAAACATGAAGGTCTAGGCTTCTATTTTGAAATTTTAAGCAAAAATATTTTTCCTGCTACATAATATATCCAGGTGGCTTTAATACAGCAACAGCCTCCTTAACTTCGCTCCCAGCTTTCATCACTCCTGGCCTGTATTGTCTATTCATAACATAGTAGCCAGAGTGATCCTGAGAAAGCTAAGTCACCAAGTCACTATTTTGCTCAAACCCAGTCAGTAATAGTTTCACAGCTTGCTTTTTATTAAAAGCCAAGGAACTACCTCCTCTCCTCACACCTCTCTTTGCTGTCAACTCCCCTCACCCTCCAGCCTCCAGTGACAAGAACCTCCTTGCTATTCCTAAATGCTAGACACACTCCCATCTCAGGGCCTTCTCCCTTGCTGTTTCCTCTGCCTGGAATGCTCTCCCCCAGGTATCTATGTAGCTCATTACTTTACCACCTTTGAGTCTTAGTTCAAATGTTCTCACACTGAAGTGTTCTCTGACCAATTACACTTGTTAAAAATCACAGTCTCCTCCTCCAACATGTCCTATCTCCACTTTCCTTCTATATTTCCTTCACAATACTAACCACTTTTGAACATACTATTTCTTTTATTGTCTATCTTTCCAGTAGATTGAGGGCATATTTTTGTCTCTTTTATGCACTGATTTAGCTCAGCACCTAGAAAAGTAATTGCACATAATATTTAACATTCATCATATAAACAAAATGTTTTCAATTACTTACCAAGGAGTAAAACTGCCACTCTAGGAATATATGTGATTGCTTATTCTGGAGTTTCGTGTACTGCCTGACTTACATCTGTTAAGCTAGGAAGATCAAGTAATTTAGCCCAACCTGAGGCACTCCTGAGAGTGAAAGAGGGCACTAATAATAATTACAGTGAATCAACAGGCATGAATTGGACAGGTCCCACACAAATCATCGGCACCTATAACCCATTTTAGTAGCAAGAGTTAAGAGCATCCATATAATATACCAAAAGCACAACTTCTAGTTCAACAATATAGAAGAAAACAGTATTACAATAGTGATACAATATTATGCCCAGTATTTTGTTCACTGCAGCATTTTTCTTAATGAGAAAAAATGGAAAACAATCTAAAGGTTCAATAAAAAGGGTAATTAAATAAACTGTAGCATACTATGCAATGAAACATTAGGCAGTCAACTAAAACCAAGCCGTAGATTATTTAATTACATAAGAATATTCAAGTTTCATATTGCTAAGTAAAAAGTAGAGATTAGAAATAAGTTGGTTACAATCTTAATTTAGTTTTGTTTTGTTTTAAATGTATCTCGGTGTGCACAGGATGACTAAAGGACTGTAACAAAAGGTCAACAGTGGCAATATTTGTATAATCTTGTGTAAAATTGGGATATTATTTCCTTATTTGAGTTTTCTATACTTTCTAAATTTTCTTCAACAATCATGTATAATTTTTACCAAAAAAAAAGAGCTATAAAAGCTGACAAATATCCTAAAACAACGGGCCATGTTATTCATCCATTACAGTAAGTATTTTACTTTATATCCTTGCATTAAACTATTCATTCATGTACTTTCAAGCACCTACTCTGTGCTGGATACTATTTGGTTCTGAGAATACAAAGAGATACAAAAAGGCCCTACTATTCAAGTTATTCCATCAAGGGAAAGTAAACCATATTAGCTCATGAGACAGTTATGGGCCTGGATATCATCAGCTTTACTCCTTACTGAAGTTTTTTATGTACCTTAGCTTTTACTAAAAGTCATATTAAAGAAAAAGTATGAACAAAATTTCAGCATGTTTTATGAGTTATAAAGGTAGTGCTTATAAGGCTCAATGTTCTGTTACATAAAAGTCACAAAACTTTAGAAATTTAGAATACAATTCCCTTTATGCTTTACTTCCTAGATTTTCAGAAGAGTATTAGAATAGCAGCTTTCCCATGAACATAATGCTAGAGCTGAGTTGGATTCATCTGTCCGTACACTCTGCCTAAGGCACAAGAAACACCAGGAGCTATATGAGATGCTGCCTTCAAGGAGCTTACAATGTAACTGCAAAGACAAAATACACAAGAGTGCTAAAAGATACAAGAACGATAACACAATGATTGTTGTTATTGTATTATGGGTCCAATGGCACAGGAGAAAGCTGAACTGTGAAGATCAGGAAAAATGGAAGAGGGACAGCCTCCATGAAACTGGATGAAGTGGCATTTTAAGATTTTTCTAGAAGCAGTGTACCAGATGAACTGGAGAATGGAAAAGAAATGAAAGCCAGCAGGTTATGTAAGAAACTTCATTGTAGGGGAGACCTGGGTGGCTCAGTCAGTTGAGCGTCCGACTTCGGCTCAGGTCATGATCTCGCAGTCTGTGAGTTTGAGCCCCGCGTCGGGCTCTGTGCTGACAGCTCAGAGCCTGGAGCCTGCTTCAGATTCTGTATCTCCCTCTCTCTCTGCCCTTCCCTTGCTCACTCTATGTCTCTCAAAAATAAAAATTAAAAAATTAAAAAAAAAAAAAAGAAACTTCATTGCAATTCAGGAGCACAATGTAAGAGAATGAATTACCGTGGTGGAAGTGGGAATAAGAAGCAAGGCCATACATATTAAAAAAGAAGTAAGATAAAATCGGGTAATTGCATATGAGGAGCAAATATAAATCATGAAATCGAAGACAACTCTAAAGTTTTTAAGCATAGGCAACTGGAATAATAGTGGCTTCCATCACCAAAAATCGGGACATCAGAAAGGGTACTCAGTGTGACACCAAAGGAGAGTTTAGTTTTAGTTAGAAGCAAAAGCATGTGACACCATTTTTCTAGAGTGCTATTAAAGTCTATTTTGTAGTGGATAAATATATTTCATGGATAGAAGGTCAAAATTAATATCTTCTGGACAAGGGCTAAACATGCTTCAAATAAAGATGGAAAAGAAAGGTTAGCTACCTTTTAGGAAAAAGAAAATGGTCACCTGGAACTCCTCCACTTAACAGATATTTATGAAATGCCCATTATGTCCCAGGCACTGCCAGAGCAGGAGGGAAGGCGCGCACACTGTAGCGCACAAGATCAGGTAGTGTCTGACGCTCGCCTCACTTCAGGCTCTGGATTAGGGTCACACAACCCTGAGAGGTACACTGAAATGTACACATCGCATTATTTATTTTTATCACTGAATTCTGCTTTTCAATACTTTAAGGGAAACTTCCTCCTTTGTCGACTTCTAAATCCAAGTTTCATGGGACAGGAGAGAGAAGAACATAGAGAGGGGAGGATGAAGTTCTAGTTTGGGTATGGACGAACTGCTCTTGGATAACCCCCAATATTTAGACCCTAGCAACCTCATCGGTAAAATGACATGGATGGATTCCAGTCCTTCTATAATGCAACCCAATCCGAAATCTAGATCTCAGGAAGCTTTACTGATTTGTAAAACACTCCCATGCACACTTACAACTCACTTTACCACTGAGGAAGTTCCTTTTTTAAAAAATAACCGAAATCATAGAATTGTTGCCTGCACATCCATGGAATTAAACACATACCTGGTAGTTTAAAATTCTGCTCGTGTTTTTTTAACGAGCCGTCCGCCTGAACCTGGTCACGCTGGGGAGAAAAAGCCATTGGTTCATCCATCTGAATCCCCAAAGATGCCTCCATCACACAACAACTGGGATGCAAAATGCCAGCTAAGGGGTCATGTCCGCCAGGGGAGCGAAGCAGCTGTGAAAATTCGAATACTGGAGAAGATGAGAAGTTTAAATCACTCACTGAACCAAGCAGTAAAAAAAAACGCCACAGGGGCAGATATTTAAAAGCGCACCGTAGGTCTAAATCCCCAAAGGGGCTAAAACCGTGGGCTATTTCTAAGGATTACATTTGCTTCCCTTTCACCTTACAGCAACACAGGCAAGGGGACAGGGGACAGGCAGACAGGCGGGCGAGGGGAAAATGTCCCAGTCGGGGGAGCCGCCTCGGCGGCGGCCGGAAGGCAGGTGGTGGGACTGGGGCCTTAGCACACCGGGGCACAAGTCAGCTGGAAAATAGGGGAGCAGGGGCGGGCGCGGTAGGCCTTGTGGGGAGAGCGGTTTTGACCGGACAGAGAGAAATGAAGGAGGAATGATTACTGAAAGGGAGCGCCCGGAGGCTCGTTCAAGGCTCCATGCAAGTTGATGGAGAACTGATCCGATACTGGCCACCGGCGGAGAAAGAGAAGAGGGAATGAATGGGATCCTTCTGAGCGCACCGGCCGCGAGCTCAGCGGGGAAGGACCTTCCACCCTCAGACCCGAGACCGAATGGGATGCTTAGTGCGCAGGCGCACGACTTTCCCGCCGTGGGTCAGCGGGATCCGAAGTGGGGTGGGGGGGGTTACTGCGCTGCGACAAGACCGAAGTCACGATCCAGAATTCGTTTCTAATCCCTCAGAATCCCGCGCCATGGAACAAACCGTCGGAAACTCACAGTTTAAAGGAATATGACTTCTGTGGCTCCCCAGCTGCCTGGGTCGCCGCCTCCAAGAGCTCCCCACCTAGCGACTCTGCCAAACGCGCCTGCGCAACACTTCCCGCCTAGCTGCTTCTAGTTGCTCATGCGCACTGTGTAGCTCTCGGTGCCGCGGCAGTAGCTATTGGGCGCTTGCGCGATAGGGTGGAGTTTTTTTTTTCCCCCTAGATGGTGGTTGGTTAAAAGAGCGGTTACAGGAATAAAGCCCGGGAATGATTCTTTGCTGAAAAATAGTGAACCGCCAGGTTAAGGATCCAGCGCAATTTTCAGGAAAGATAATTCAGAGACAGAAAAGTCTCAGGTTCTAGGAGTACTGACACATCCTGACATACCGTGGCCACACTAGGCAGTAGGCACATTACGAATAAAAGATGGTCACTTTCCTGACCCCCTGCTTTTCACTTTTTGTTGAGTGCCCTACTTCGTTAAACAAAAACTCCAATTGCTGGTTGTTTATGCGCCGAAATGAGTCCAGCGACATTCAAACATTCAGTCAGTGTATTTATTGACCCCGTGGCTGTGAGGCACGTTTCTAGAGGCTGGGATTACCCTGGTGAACACAGAAAACCACCATCTCTTTGTGAAATAAAATTCCAGTAAGGAGGAACAAATTCCAGTAAGGAACAAATGAACAAATGAAGAACAACATTCTTTCAGATATTCATTTGTGCTCTGAAAGAAAGTAGAGGATGTGTTAGTGATTAGGAAGGAGGTGCCATGATGAGAGCTAATAGGGAAAGAGGCTGCCAGGCAAAGGATAGAGCAAGTGCAAAGGTAGGAATGAACTTGGCGTCTTGCCGGGGTGTGTGTGAGTGTAAATTCACAGAACTTCAATATCAGACAAAGTCACTCTGACCATGATAAATGAAGACAAAAATAAAAATTATTTTTGTAATTATATCTATAATCATATCTGAACATAGGCAAAACATAAACATTGTCCGAGCCACAAAAATGAGCAACGTTTTCCTATCCTGGCTAATATGAATGACTGCTGCTTCTTTACCTATTACAGTTACAGCCTCAGCCCAGTAGATAATACTCAGTCCTTATTAAATTACCCAATTATAAGATTACTCCTGCCTCCCTACAGCTTCTAATCCAGAACAAATTTCCTCTTTCTTGAACTCTTCCCGAAATCACCTAACAAGTCCAAACTTTTAACACTCAGATACCCATGGTTCTCCACTGTGTGTATTCTCACTGAAACAATAAACCCAACGTGTTTAACTACAGTTTTATTCCTAGTGATCTTTGGTTGGTAGGCATTGACAGTAATCATGTCTGAGATGCCTGTTAGGTACCCAAGTGATAACGTCAAGTAAAGAGATGGATGTATTGGTCTGGAATGGAGTCTCGGTTGGAGACGTAAAACTGGCAGCTATGAGTTTATACATGAACTTTAAAACCTTGGGACTACATGAGATTATCTAAGCAGATTGCAGATAGAGACCTGGTCTATGAGAACCTCCAACACTTCAAAGTTAGGCAGAGGAGGAAGAAAGAAAAGTCAGCAGGAGACTGAGAAGGAGCAACCTGTGAGTTAAGAAGGTGATGTCATAGAAGTCAAGAGAAGGAACTTTTACAATTGAAAGGAAGTGGTCAACTATGGCAAATACTGCACAGAAGTGAAGTAGTAAGGACACAGAGGTAGTAAGGACACAGAAGTGACCAGTGGATTTGGCAACATGGCAATCATTAGAGTCTGGCAAGGGTGTAGTCAGGCAGAAGGACTGAAGTGTGCTGAAGAACCAAAGATGAACAATCAGAGACAAGTCTTAAGGTTTTGTTTTTTTGTTTGGTTTCTTGGGGGTTTTTTTGGTGAGGAGGGGGATGAGGATTAGAGAAATAGGATGGTGGCTGGTGGGTTGAGTAGAGCAAGGGAAGTTTTTTGTTACTGTGTTTGTTGTTGTGTTGGCAGATAAATGCTTATAATATGTTGGGAATGGTGTAGTACATCAGGAAATGGTTGATGTTGGAGAAAAGGGGAATACCTACAGAAATGAAATTATAGGGGAGGATCAAGTAATGGGTCCAAAGCATAAGTGGGCCTTTGAAAACAATGCAGATTCCCATCCTTTTAACACGAGGGAAAAACATATGAATTCAGATGCAGATGGTTTGTGTGTAGGTGGGAGGATAAAGTAGTTCCTACCAGGTCACATACATTTTCTTAAAAAAATGAGATGAGGTCTTCAGCTGAGAATGAGGTAAGAGGGGATTGAGGAGGTTGGAGGAATGAGAAGACCAGAGGGATATTCTGAGAGTAAGAAAGTGAACTGTGGAAATATTGTGATATTGCCAGCACGGCTGAGTGCCCATTTTCAATTGAAAGTGAGTCCAGGGGTGCCTGGGTAACTCTCTCAGTCAGTTATGTGTTCGACTCCTGGTTTCAGCTCAGCTCATGATCTCATGATTTGTGGGTTCAAGTCCCGCATCTGGCTTCATGATGACAGTGCCTGGGAGCCTGCCTGGGATTCTCTCTCTCATCTGCTCTCTCTCTCTCTCCCTCTCAAAAAAAAAAAAATAAACTTTAAAAATATATAGAGGCCAGATGGCATACTGGTATGATTTTCTCAATTAACCTTCAGTCAAGAGAATGCGTACATGGAAAAGAATGGCTGGATTTAACTAAGGGTATAAATATCACAGGAGCGGTGAGGGTGTTTACAAAGAAGTGATTGGAATAATGCACCATGGACTCCTTGAGAGTCAAGAAAGAAAGGTTATATAGGTATATAGATTGACAGATTGACACATAGACAAAATACAAAGTGCTGGGAACTATGAATTGGAACTCTTTCTCTGTAATCTAAGAATTGATAAAATTGAAGTATATGGTTGGGTTAGAAGGATAGAGTTAGTAGACAGGGCATGGGGTGGTGAAAATTGGGATCTCAGAGATACGAATATTCGAGAGAGTAGTTAACTTTGCAAGGGGGGAAAAAGATCTTATTTTGTTTAATCCATTTTCTCCCTAGGCAGTAGGTAATACCCCTCCTCTGGGTTACATTAATATTTTATGCATGCTACCACTTTAGAACACGAGTCTAGGAAAGAAATGAAGAATCTGGGTCCCACCACAGACCCACTGAATCAGAATCTTCAGTATAATAGGGTCTCCAGGTTATTTGTATGAGCTCTAGAGCCCCGGAAGCACTGTTCTAGAACACTGATTCTCAACTTTGCCTGCACAGTAGAATCACCTGAGAAACTGTTACAAATTCTGAAGCCCACACTATATTTCAGATCCATCATATCAGAGTTTCTGGGGGTGAAATCCATCAGATTCCTATTTTATTTTATTTTACTCTATACTTTTATTTTATTTTATTTTATTTTTTAGAGAAAGAGCACATGAGGAGGGGAGAGGGGCAGGGGGAGAGAATCTTTAGCAGGCTTCACACTCACCGAGGAGCCTAACATGTGGCTCGATACCATGACCCTGAGATCGTGACCTGATCTGAAATCAAGAGTTGGGCATTCAACTAACTGAGCCATCCCCCAAACATCAGATCCTTGTAAAGTTCCCCCATTTGACTACAATGTGCAGCAGAGTGAAAACCACTAATTTAGATTTGGCCACATTAACTTGTAAAGCCTGTTATCATAATCCTTGCCAAACTTATTTCCCCTCAATCATATACTTATACAATCTTTAACTTCTCCTTTGTATCTTTTACACTAAGTGTGCAGTAACTATTTATTTGAATGGCTGTATCTTGTGTCTCAAATTATTTATAAGCTTTATACTAGCTGTGTAGGCTGCGTGAATTACTCAGTATCTCTGACACTCAGTCTCTATTTCGAAAATGTAAAATGCGCACAGTTCTTGCTTGGTCTGGCTTGAGAGATTGAGTTAGATAAAGTGAGATAAAACATGCAGAATGCTTAGCCTAGTAGGCCTGACTATGTTTGCTCATTTAATTCGCAGCAAGTACTTTTTCCCTCTTTCCCTGTGTCGTATCCCCAGTGCTGTCCACATAGCACACACAATAAATGGCTATGGAATTAATGAACACTTAGAGTTTAGGTTTTAAATGGTTGCATTTATATCTCCAGGAGCAAATTGAAGATGAGTTGATTTAATGACTGTTGGATTTTGATTATAAAACTCAGTTTAATAATACAAATTGGCCTAGACTTGACATTTAATTGTTAAATAAAAACTTCATAATTATTGCCTTGTGGGTTGAATTAATAACTGTTATGTAGGGCTGTTGATAGCTATGTAACACAAAGTTTTCTCTAGGGTCAGACCAGTGCCTTTGCTATTTTTCCTTCATAGCATGTTTATTTGGCCTCCACAGGTTTGTGTGTGTGTGCGTGTGCGTGTGTGTGTGTGTGTGTCTTCTTTTTATCTGTTGTTTGTACCTATGCACTCTCCAAAATTAGTGGAGTTTCCATTTCTCCAGATATCCCAGCTCAGGATCTGACCCTTTCCTCGTGGTTAACTCCTTATGGACCATCTATAAGGAAGCTTATCACATGCTGTTTTGTTTCCTAATTAACTGTATTGAACAATTTCATTCCTTATTAAATATACTTTCATGTTCTCTGAGTCACACTGCTCTTCTGTGCATTTCATGTTCCAACTTGACTGCAATCGTGTGAAGGACATTCTTCATAGCACTGAATTCCATGTGAGCCACAGAGTAGTTGTTTTACTAGTGCTCTTTGCAGTCATCGTCAACATGTACTGAGTTTTTTAAGTTTTTATTTTTTTGTTTTTATTTTTTTCTACAATAATTATTCCTAATTTTTATTTATTTTTTAAAACATAATTTATTGTCAAATTGGCTGACATGCAGTGTGTAAAGTGTGCTCTTGGTTTTTGGGGTCGATTCTCATGGTTCATTGCTTGTATACAACACACAGTGCTCATCCCAACAAGTGCCATCCTCAATGCCCATCACTCATTTTCCTCTCTCCCCCACCCACCCATTTAAGTTTTTACTTTAATTCCAGTTAGTTACTATACAGTGTTATAGTTTCAAGTGTACAGTATATGTACTGAGTTTTTTTATTCTATCTCGATGAACTCACATTCTGAGGAAGGGAGTTTGTTTATCCAGTAGGCTGTTTTCTCTTTCCTCCACTTCCACAGGAGATAGTTAAGGATCTAGGGGGTAGTCTTATTTCAAAGGCAGGAGAAAGCTCTGCAATGGTTTTAGGCAATTGATATCAGAACAAGACTATTATTACATAGATCCTTCTATGGTTTTAAACTGGGTCAGAGAAAAGACAGTGACTAAAGTAACTGTTTTGAATTCTTCATCTTCAAAAATAAGAGATAAGGAATGGGAAAGGGGAGTAAGTAAGAGAAAGTGGAAGTAGAAAAGGGAATTAACATGAAAATATAGATCACTGTGCTGGCTTTAATCTTATTATTCTAGATGTTCTATATGGAAGGGGAAAAGTAAATAGGGGAGGGGATAAGGGTCCTTCAGAGGAGTATGACCAGGTTGGTAGGTCCTGTCCCCTGGAGGGGGAGGTGGAAATCTTGAGTGGAGAAATGACTCAGCAGTTATAGAAAGGCTGCTTCCCAGGCCTGGTAAGATATTCATCCCGGTTGACAGGAAGAGGGAAGGACCAGGTGGGCTGGACAGGAAGAGGGAAGGACCAGGTGGGCTGGACAGTGGTACCTCATCACTAACAAGTGGTTTCCCCAGTGCTTTGGGGCTGCATGAGACTCCTCCTCCCCCCTAGAATCTTTGCATCATTCCTGCCTGGGTTAGAGGGGATGCAGAGAATGAATTTCCTACCATCTCAACAGAATGATGTCTTGGAGGTCAATGAAATTGGATTCAGATAAATAAATGCAGCAGGTTTTTGAAGAGCTGAGTTGGAACTTGAACCTGATTAATAAGTTCATGCAGGAGTAGATGAGTCAGGATTTATGACTCTCCTCTTTATGTCCCAATGCCTGGGCATTTTCCATTAGAGGAGTGAGCAAGTTAGAGCTATTGTCTACCGGGGCTGGGGCCTGGAGTCCCGTATGGCCCCAAGTCCTCCAATGTTTATCCAATTGTGTTAGAAATCTCTCTCCTATCAGCACACCTCCTCTCACCCTCTACCCTTTAACACAGCTCCCTCTCAAAACTTTTTACTCCTGAGTGCTAGGTAAAGCAGGAATTTTTATTTGACAAATAAGGAATCATTTAGTGCTGCCCACTGCAAGGTGGCTAAGAGTGAATTCTATAGTGTCAGAGTCACACAGTCTGGATAAAGGAATAAACTTTACCGAGAAAAGTTATTAGCTAACGGTGAGTAAGAGAAGTCATGGACTTCTTGCTGCCACTGAGATTGTGGGTCTGTGCTGCGGCAATGATTGTCCTACCCTCCTACTGTTCTCCTTTCTTTATAGGAAACGCACGGGGGCAATCGGATTAGTGGAAACTACTTGGGCACCAGGCCATCTGTGTTTAGATGCCAAGTGATTATAGACAACTTATCTGGGAAAAGCAGGTACCCAGCAGGTGGAGACCTTGGGGCCTGAGGAATTTGAGTCGGGGGCAGTCTCTCACTGGAGGAAAAGCAGGGAGTTCCTGTCAGTTGTATTATCAACTCGGAATAAGTTCCCAGCACAACTTTCAAAGAATTCTGTTCATCTTTCTCTCTGTGGAGGCAACGACTAATGGGAAAAGTTACTGAAGTCTTATCCCCTCCCCACTTTTTTTTTTTTTTACCTGAAGTACTCTCTCAGAAAATCCTCAAAGACAGATAATCTAGGATAAAGATAAAGCAAATATGTAGCTTTTGGATATGAACAGAAATTTTCTCTTAGGGCAATCAATAGCTATAGATTCAATGTTTCTGTGCCCCCTCCATTCACATGTTGATTTTGAAACCTAGTCCCTACTGTGATGGGTGTAAAGAAGTAGTGCCTTTGGGTGGTAATTGTGTCTTGAGAGCAGACTACTGCGATTGGGATTAGTGTCCTTATAAAGACACCCCAAAGAGCTCCGTGGCCCCTTCCACTAGGTGAGGACATTATAGAACCGCTACTGTCCGTGAACCCGGAATATATTCTTATCTGTTTGGGCCTTGATCTTGGACTTGCCAGCCTCCAGAAATGCGAGAAGTAAATGTTTGTTGTTTAAGCCACCCAATCTGCAATATTTTATTAAAGCAGCCTGAATGGACTACGACAAAAATAAATAAATGGAAAAAAACCCCACGATATAAAATAAAATTCTACACATTCATTGTAAAATATACATGGAACATAGCATTCATGGGAAGAAACTATTTCAAAAATAAAAGTACAAATTATTTTATGTATGTATATTTATTTATTTATATATAAAGATAGAGCATGGGAGAACGCAGGAGAGAGGGGAAGGGGGAGAGAGAGAGAGAATCTTAAGCAGGCTCCACGCTCAGCGCAGAGCCCAACGTGGGGCTCAATCCCATGACCCTCGGATCATGACCTGAGCAGAAATCAAGAGTCAGACGCTCAACTGACTGAGCCATACAGGTGCCCCCGAAGTATAAATTATTTAAAAGTTAATGAGATATGACTCATTTCTGAAACTGCATTGGAATAGCAAGGATTTTTGAAATATATAAATGAATGAACAGAAGTTCAGTTTCTCAACTAGTAATGCAGGAGGTAACATGCTTTGCAGGAATGTTACACAGATTAAATAAGAAAATATTTAAAGTTTCTGTAGAGCTCATAGATTGGAATTAATCATACATTAAATTAAAATAGAATCATTCAGGGGTGCCTGGGTGGCTCAGTCAGTTAAGTGGACAACTTCAGCTCAGGTCATGATCTCACAGTTTGTGAGTTCGAGCCCCGCATTGGGCTCTGTGCTGACAGCTCAGAGCCTGGAGCCTGCTTCCTAATCCGTGTCTCTCTCTCTCTCTCTGTGCCCCTCCCCTGCTTGCTCTCTGTCTCTCAAAAATAATAAACATAAAAAAATTTTAATGTAATCATACATTTTCATTCATTCATTCATTCAACAAACACTGTCTCGTACTTGTGCCTAGCAATAGAACAGATCCTGCCAATATGGAGTTGACTAAGAAGAGGTCTCCTCTCTCAAGTGGCTTGAAGTCTCTCTAGGGGTTGAAGCAGACAGTTTTCATATTCATTCTTCATGATATGACTGTAAACACCTCTTTCTCAAGGAAACCTCACCAAGTGAACAGCATTCTAGGTGAATGCTTCCATAGCATCCTGTACTCTTTCTTTTATCACATTTTGTTGTAATTACTTGTTAATGTAGATCTTTGTCACTAGACTTGTTATCTCTTATGATGGAGACAAGGCCTGTCTGGAACATGAATTCTGAAGCTGGACTGCCATGGGCAACTTACTTAACCTCTTGGGGATTCGGTTTCTTCATTTACACAATGGTAATAGTATCTACTTCACAAGGTGGTGCTCAGGTAAATAAATTAATAAATGTATATTGTTTAGAACAGTGCCTGGCATGTGGTAAACTCTATGTGAATATTAGCCAGGAGGATAATAGTGGTGATGAGTTTCCCTAGCACAATATTTGACATATATTAAGTAGGTCAGGAAATATTTGTCAAATATTACTGAATCTTGTCCAATGAATGAATGAGTAAAACGGAATAGGTGCACAGAAGAGGGAGTTATTAACTCTGAATCAGAGAACTTTTTCGGGGGAAATTGAAGTCCAAGCTGAGCTTTGAAAAATTAATAGGAGTTTTACCACTAGGTGAATAGGGGAAGAGACAGGGATTCTCTTAGCCATTGAAAGAGAACTGAAACAGACAAATGTGTTCACGGAACTACAAATTGTTTAGTGTTATTTCAGCACAAATAGAAAAGGATTGGAGGGAGATGAGCTAGAGAGTAGACACAGACCTCATTATGACCATTCTTACCTGCTATTCTGAAAATGGGCAACAGCAGGCTAATAAAGGTGTTAAATCAGTAAGAGAAATATAAATCTGAGTTGTTTTAACATCACTTTGAGGAGAGTGCAGAAAATAAACTATAGGAGAAAGAGGTTACAAGCTGCATGACCTGTTCTATAAATGTTTAGAGTCAGCAACAGCAAGAATTTGAAATAGATGGCCTGAAATGGTCTCTTTTTGGAAAAGCTTCAATTTTCTTGAAGCCGGACTGCTTTATGCTCCATACAAGTCGTTTCTATATTGTATTCATATCTCCTTGAGGGATATTGAAAGGAGAGCAAGGCTCTAGTTTGTTTATGAATTAAAAGGTGTAAACAAATCTAAAAGTAGCAACCATGTTCTCATTATTGCTGACTTGACCACAAAAATGTTGTTTCTAGGATTGCCAATGTGGTTTCCTTTGCAAGAGGAAACTGTTGAAACAATATTAACTAGGTCAGTGATCCTAATGAGTGGATGTAGGAACAAATTACCCAATGAAAAATATTTCCCTTATTTTTATGCAGCCATTTTTATAGGAGGTAGATTAGTGAGCGGTGGGTCCTCTTGGAAGTAGGGGTTAGAGAGGGGACAACCTGAGCCCTAGACACAGAAGGCGCTTCCTATGTGTGTCCTGCTTTATCTGGGTCATGGATTGAGCCTTGATTCTGCCTTTTGGGCTTCCCCCTGAAGAGGAGAGTTAGTAGCAGTCAAAGTCATTGATCCAAGAAGTCACTAACATGGCACTCGCCTCCAGAAATATCTCTTCTCTGAGAAAACACCCCAAACAAGAGAATATGCTACTCTAGAGTCAATGGTGAGAGAATATGAATATTCAGGATAAATATGCTTTGTGTATAAGGTGTGGGGTCACATGAGTCTGGCAGCTGGTGGCACTGGGCTGCTTCTCCTTTAATAAATAGGCCTCCTTATTTTTAAGAACATGGTGGATGGTTGAGAGAGAATTGGGGTAAATGAGTCCGACTGCCCCCCCTTTCCTCAGGGTTTGGCTGTAGTGGAGATAGGTAGATAATATTTAAGCTTAGTCCTGCATTAAACTACTGTGGGGAAATGGTCATTTCCTGGAGTTGAGGGACATCACTATAGTGACCAAACTATAGGATTTTCCTCCCATTCAGTCATCTTGAACAGAAATTAGGAAAGCTCAAAATAGCAGTGCTTTACGGGAAACCTCCAAGAATTTCCTCTCGATCCCATCTGACGTATGCTCGAATTATTGGCATAATGAGAGAACGAGAAGAAGAAACATTTAATGAGCACTGTCATAGGCACTGAGTTGGGCACAGAATTAAGATCTTTTATGTGATATCTTAATTCTTTAATTATTGAACCTATTTTATGGACCAGGAAAATGAGCTTTAGGAAAGGCTGAGGAAACTGCTGACAACAACAAGACGGTAAGTGGCAGAGCTAGAACATGAATCTAGGACTCTTTGGTTACAAAGGTCTTAGTTTATGTTAGACATCAACTATATTTTTATTTTTTTATAAATTTTTTTAATTGAGTTCATCTTTTCTATTTTTTTTTTATTTTTAAAGAGAGGACAAGAGTGAGCAAGAGGCAGAGACAGAGGGAGAGAGAGAGAATCCCATGCAGGCTCCACACTGTCAGCACGGAGCCCAAAGCAGGGCTCGAGTTCACCCCAAGTGGGGCTCGAACTCCTGAACCATGAGATCATGACCTGAGCTGAAGTCGGATACTTATTCGACTGCCACCCTGGCGCCCTTAGACATCAATTATATTAAAAAAATTTTTCTATTGTAGTAAAATACACAAAACCTTAATCATCTTAACTATTTTTAAGTGTGCAGTGCAGTAGTATTAAGTAAATTCCTATTGTCATGAAGTAACATCATCATCCATCTTCAGAACTCTTTATATCCTACAAAACTAAAACTACACCCAATAAACAATCACTCCCCACTCCTCACTTCCCCCAACCCCAGGCGACCGTCATTCTATTTTTCTGTCTCTCTGAATTTTACTACTTTAGGTACCATGTGTAAGTGGAATCATACAATATTAGTTTTTTAGGGGAGCTTGGGCGGCTCAGTTGGTTGAGCCTCTGACTTCAGCCCAGGTCACTATCTCATGGCTCGTGAGCTGGAGCCCCGCATCGGGAGCCTGCTTTGGATTCTGTGTCTCTGGCTCTCTCTGCCCCTCCCCACTCATGCTCTCTCTCAAAAGTAAATAAACTTAAAAAAAATAAAAATAAAAAATATTTGTCTTTTTATGCCCATCTTACTCCACTTAGCCTCAAGATTAATACATGTTGTGGCATATGTCAGAATTTCCTTTCTTTCTCAGGCTGAATAATACTCCATTGAATGTATATACCACATTTTAATTATCATTTATCCATCAGTGGACACTCAGGTTGCTTTTACATTTTAGCTTTTGTGAAGAAGGCTGCTATGAATATCGTGCACAAATACCTCTTACAGACCTTGCTTTCAATTCTTTGGGGTATATACCCAGAAGTGGAACTACAGGATCATAATGCAATCCTATTTTTAATTTTTTGAGGAACTTCCATACAGTTTTCCACAGCAGCTGTCCCATTTTACATTCCTATCGACAGAGCACGAGGGTTCAAGTTTCTCCACATTCTCATCAACTCTTGTTATTTTCTGTTTTGTTTTCTAAATAGGCGCCATCCTAATGGGTGTGAGGTTGTATCTCATTGTGGTTTTGATTTGCATTTCTCTAATGATTGGTGAAGTTGAAAATCTTTTCAAGTGCTTGTTGATCATTTGTATAACTTCTTTAAAGAATTATCTATTCATGTCCTTTGCCCATTTTTGAACTGGATTTTGTTGTTGAATTTTAGGTATTCTCTATATATTCTGGATATTAATCCCTTATCAGCTCTGTGATTTGCAAATATTTTCTCCTATTCTGTGGGTTGCCTTGTTGATAGGGTCTTTTGAGGCACAAAGTTTTTTCATTTTCATAAAATCTAATTTGTCTATTTTTTCTTTTGTTGACTGCGCCTTTGGGGTCAGAGCCAAGAAATCATTGCCAAATCTAATATTGTGAAGTTTTGCCCTTTGTTTTTTTCTAAGAGATATACAGTTTTAGCTCTTATGTTTAGGACTTTGGTCCACTTGAATTAATTTTTGTATACAGTTTTAGGTAAAAGTTCAACTTCCTTCTTTTGCCTGTGGATATACAGTTTCTCCAGTAGACACAAACTATATTTTTAAAAACACTTCATTCAACATAGCTAGTAAATAAATTGCTCAGGTTAAGTTAAATTTTAAATTCAATTTGAAAGTACAGGTAATTTCATGGTCTATTATTACAAAGAAGATACTTATTGTTGTCTTATTATTTTGTGGCATAGTTTAAAGAGATTGAATTTTCCTAGAATTAACTTTAAAAAAAAAAGGAAGCCAAGCTATTTAGTATAAAATCTATCTTGTTGTCTTCTCTTTCTGTTCATCTGTCCATCTTTGGGACAACTGTAGGTAGTTGTAACCCAGTTTCAAAATTAAAAATATGAAGAATGGGAAGCTTTGTAAGAAATATCTGGAAATCTTACAAGGAAGATTTACAGGATACAGGAAAAATATTTACAGGATAAAATAACATCATGTTATACTTGAAGGTGACTGCAGCATACAAAGAAAACAACGTATTTTTCCCCCTGAAACATATAGATTTCAAACACTCTGGAATAAATCTTGTCATTGTTACGAAAATTCAGAGAGCCATATGAAGAAATTCATAATTTTAAAATTTAAATGCAAACTTATGAAGGTTGAGTTGTGTTTTTTATTTTGTCTTGTTTATTTTATTTTATTTTTTCCATTTACTGGACTCCAATGTAGAGTAAAATACTAGTACGGCTGGGAGGTCAAGGAGCAAATCCTGGGATGTGTCAAGTTTCTTCTCCAGGCACTGAAACACTGTAGCATCTGGTACCACTCTGAAGCCGGCTGACAATTTCAGTTTAGCCATTAATGGGAAGAATATTCACCCCAGTGAAGTCATAATGGTTTGACTTCCCATTCCTTGTTATCTTTAAAGAAGATGATTTAAGGTTTTGAAAAATCCCTAGAATTCCAAGTCAGGGCCTTTGTCTTGATGTCTTTTGCTGGAAAAGAAATACACTAGAGAGTAAATTCTTAAAGTGATGTATCAATATTGTATAGAACTTTTAACATCCATGTATGTTTTTAAATTCCAGGATAGGATTTTATTTTTTTTTTAATTTTTTTTAATGTTACTTTATTTTTGAGAGAGAGAGAGACAGACAGACAGAGCGTGAGCAGGAGAGGGGCAGAGAGAGAGGAGACACAGAATCCAAAGCAGGCTCCAGGCTCTGAGCTGTCAGCACAGAACCCAACCTGGGGCTTGAACTCAGGGACCGTAAGATCATGACCTGAGCCGAAGTCAGATGCTTAACTGACTGAGCCACCCAGGTGGCCCAGGATAAGACTTAAATTAGTCAACTTTTATTTTAGAAAACTCAAACGAGTAAATATGCATTATTTTTAAGATGGCTTATCAAGATACAGATTAATACAGTAATGTTAATTGAGGTTCGGTGCTAGTGATTTTTCAGATGTAAAAACATTTTTTTCTTTGCTTTAGGTTTTAAATACCAAGCTTTAGGGGTGCCTGGGTGGCTCAGTCGGTTAAGCATCCAACTGCGGCTCAAGTCATGATCTCATGGTTCGTGGGTTCACGCCCTGTGTTGAACTCTGTGCTGACAGCTCAGAGCCTAGAGCCTGCTTTGAATTCTGTGTCTCCCTTTCTCTCTGCCCCTCTCCTGCTGGTTCTCTCTGTCTCTCAAAAATAAGTAAATAAATAATTTTTTTAGATGCCAAACTTTATCCCAAAGAAGAATTTTACAGTTAGGTTGTAAATCTCTGTCCCTCCCCCAAAATATTAAAATATAATTTTAAATGAAGGCACAGGCACAATTTACTCTGAAGCTTTAAACATAATGACAGACTTTAATAAGTTTGGTATTGGAGCATCAGTGGTCTGTGAATTAGTCCGTGGGCCAGATCTAGCTTGCTGCCTGTTTTCCTACACACAGCAAACTAAAAATGTATCTTACATTTTTAAATTATTGAAAAAAATTTTTAAATAATATTTTGTGACACATGAAAATTATTTAAAAACAAATTTCAGTGCCCATAAATAAAGTTTTATTGGTACACAGTCACACTCATTTGTTAATGTATTGTCTATGACCACTGTTGTCCTACAATGGCAGTCAGTATTGAGTAGTTGCCACTACTGAGCTGTGTAGTCTAAAATACTTACTATCTGGTTTTTTATGGAAGAAGTTTGCCAACTCCTGTAGTATCACAAAAGCAGCTTGTATTGTAGCACAAATATACAAAATAAACAAATGATTTTAAGGAATATGGGGCAAATTTTTACCATAGATTAAATCAGCTATTTAGCGTGGAGGAAAAAAGGGCGCAAATACTTTAGTGTTGTTAATTACAATGGTTAAGATTTATTTCCAGTACTTTCTAATGGGAGTTTCTTTTTCTTGACAGGAAAACCTCAATTTACTCTTTTCATGTGAGAAAAATACAAAAGGCAGAGATGGAGGATTTATGGCACAACTCCATACACCGAAGTCTTTGTTAACTATAGATGTTGACTATAGATGGACGGTGACTTGGATGTTTAATTCTGACCCCAGGGAAGAGAAGCCAGCAAATACTCAGTGCTGCCTTCAAGTAAAGGTAAAGATCCACTGAGTCTTTTCTTTCTGTGCTTGCAGAGCTGGGAATTGTGGTAAAGCCGATAACATTACTTCATTGTCCTTCAATAGCAATGTCTGTAATCTTAACAGTTTACGTCCTATTTACATTATTACACATACATTCTAATACATTGTCTCCCCTAGCCACATGAAGTAGTCACGTGCCTTAAAATTTGGAACAAATTAAAATAAGTTACGTCATAAACTTTAAAAAATGATTTTTATAGCACCTCTTTGGAAACCTAGAAGTTCTTCAACAAGGGGAACGGTGATCTCGGAACAAGCTCTAGGGAGCTGAAGAGGAATCCTTGCCTATTAGCCATCGCCGAAGATAGTGAGCTATGTGCCGAGAATGTGGCTGAGGGTGGCAACCCCAAAATAAAAGGAAAAACAGAGGTCCTGGAGATAAAATGATCAGTGCCTTCTTACATGTGATGTATAAAGGATAATATCCCAAATAAACAGTCTTACCAAAAAAGATTAAAATAAAAACCCCATATATTCTATGTTTAGATCCTATAAGTAGACAACTTCTTATGTAAACATTCATCTTCTAGATAGCAAGAAATCACATCTCCATGATCTATGCTGGGCTCCAGTATCTCAGGAATTCTGGTAAGATGTGGCACATCTGGAACTTGTCAAAGCAAGTTAACTTTACAAGGTAGTTCCTCGTAGCAAGACCCCTGGCCAATGCGTTCTTTCTACCACATTTCCACTGCAGTTTACCCATGCATAGTCACTATGAATGTTAAAATAAAGGCTAAGTTCCCTTAAACTTGACATTTGGCTTGAACAAAGTGAGCACTTTATTATAAAATTGGTCTAACAACCAGCATTCTAATTTTCCTGCCTTTTTTTTTTTTTAGTAAAACTTAAGTAGGCAGTTATAAAAAACTAATGTGTTTATGGGATATGTCCCCTTCCCTCTTCCATGCCATTTTGTGGTTATCATTTTACATTTGCTCTTTTTCGAAATGAGATTAGGAAGTAAGCCCTAAATAGAAATTAATAGAAGGACTAAATGTTCTTCTTAACACACCCGAAAAACATTGATATTCTGTTAGAAGCCAGGATCCCAGACTCTTTACACTAAACAGATGAGTCCTAACACCGATGCAACAATAACTCTTCAAATATTCTGGACATTAACTTATGGGAAAATAACAATTGCTAAAGCCAGGATGTTTAAGATGGTATCTTTGTCTGGGTTCTCCTTAAGGCCAGTAACATTGATTAAACAGTGATTGTAGGGAGCAGGCATGCAAGGCAGGAAAGAGGAGAAGGCAACGAGATGTATTTAGGGATTGGCTACCCCATGGGTGATTGGTATATGGCCCTCTGAGGGGACTTTTATTGTAGAAATGTATGTAGAACTTTCCACCTGAGTTTAAAAGAGGAAGCAAGTTTATATCTATTGGTTTCTGTTCCCCATTGGTCAACTTCCTCTTCTCCTGCAGGTTGCACAGGCCAGAGCATGGAGTGGGATCTTCCGGGTGTTCTACCCAGGGGTGTCAGAGGTTCCCCACAGCAGACAGGTAGAAGGACACATCACAAGTCGAAGCAAAGGTACTATCAAATTGCTTCTGCACAAAATTAGGAACAAGTTGCTGCAGGAGTGGCTGAAGTGAGAGTTGTGGCCAGCAGGGTTTGAAAAAGTGCACATCAAGAACTGGAAAGAGCCCAGCTTTTTCCGTACCTGCGAACTATCAAGTTAGGCTGTCACAGTTTCATGGATGCAGGCAGAAGACATGAGATTTCCGGGTCAGAGACAAAGGAAGGGGTGGGCTAAATGGGTGATGGGCATTAAGGAGGGCACTTGTGATGAGTACTGGGATATATGTAAGTGACGAATCACTAAATTCTACTAAAACCAATATTCCCCTATATGTTAACTAACTTGAATTTAAATAAAATCTCGGGGGGGGGGGTGCCTGAGTGGCTCATTTGGTTAAGCATCTGACTTCAGCTCAGATCATGATCTTGCGGTTTGTGAGTTTGAGCCCCGCATTGGGCTCTGTGCTGACGGCTTGGAGCCTAGAGCCTGCTTCAGATTCTGTATCTCCCTTTTTCTCTGCCGGTCCCCTTCCTCGCTCATGCTCTGTCTCTGTCTCTCTAAAAAATAAATAAACATTAAAAAAATTAAATAAAATCTTGGAAGAAAAAAATAAAAATAAAAAATAAAGTAAGGTCATTAAAGAATTGTTGAAGTGAATAAAACAAAGGAAAAAAATAAGTAATTATATCCACATAGCATCTTTTTTGCAAAAGTTGAATACTAACATATTGCTAAGAGTGCTATGTTCTGAAATGAACATCTTATAGGAACAAAATAATCTTAAAGAAAGAAACACAGAAAATAAAGAGACTCTGTTATGCCCATGGGTCAGTTTTCTATAATTCACTTATGTAAATTGAGTCTACTGAGAATAGTCTTGGAATAAAGAGTCAAAAAAGACAGAAATGCCCTTTATTCTTTCTCTACCCTGAGTACAAGATTGTATACAGGAAAACTCAACATGGGAGGGTTTTGGGTTTTTTGAGAAAGAATGTGTAAGCATAAGTTGTACACGTTAGTAATACTTTATACAAAACTGTTCAAACTGGGATAGTTTTGAGAATGAAAGGGAGAATCATTAATAATTACAATGGAACAACAGGTATAAGCTGGAATTATTCCTGGAAAACTGGAGCTTATGATCACTCTAGGCATAGCTTATTTAAATTATCACTTCAGGGTCACCTTGCTGGTTCAGTTGGTGAAGTGTGTGTCTCTTGATCTTGGGGTTGTGAATTCAAGGCCCATGTTGGGTGTAGAAATTACTTAAAAAATAAAATCTTCAAAAAAAAATAAACTATCATTTCAATAGTCTCAAATAAAGTATGTAGGTAATTTTAAAATGCCTCACTCCTCTTCTAAACACTTAAAAGCCACAGTACTTTGTTTCAGTATTTTTTAAGTTTATTTATTTTGAGAAGGGGAGAGAGTACTCATGTACAAGGGTGGGGGAGGGGCAGAGAGAGAGAGAGAGAGAGAGAGAGAGAGAGAATCCCACCAACTGGGAGATCATGACCTGAGCTGAAACCAAGAGTTGGGTGCTTAACTAACTGAGCCGCCCAGGCATCCCTATTTCAGATTTTTAAATCTTCAAATAACCTCTAAATGAAATATGCACAGCACCAATAGTGAGACAAAGTTCTGCTAATTTCATTAAGTTCCATTAACTAAAGCTATTAACATCTAGCTTCATGGCTGGTCAAGATGAGATCACAGTATTTTTTTTTCCACTAAAGCACTTAGAGTTCAGAGAGATGAGTAAATAAATATATTATCTGGAACGTATTTTTATTAAAATAGATTAATGATCATAGATATTATATTGTAATACATTTTAGAATAAGCTTTAGGATACAAGTATATGATGTTTAATGTTTTGTGGAAATCATCCTATAGAATAAGAGTATGTATGTAAAATGAGTTTTTTTTTTTAAAGGATTTTTTTTTTGAACGTTTATTTATTTTTGAGAGACAGAGCATGAGCAGAGGAAGAGCAGAGAGAGAGAGGGAGACACAGAATCCGAAGCAGGCTCCAGGCTCCGAGCCATCAGCACAGAGCCTGATGCGGGGCTAGAACCCACAGACCGTGAGATCATGACCTGAGCCAAAGTCAGCCGCCCAACCGACTGAGCCACCCAGGTGCCCCTAAAATGAGTTCTTAAACTCTAAGACAAGACGTAGGATAGTCTAATCCTTTGCTGCCCAGTATGGTAGCCACCACCCATTTACGGATAGTGAACCCTCAAAAGGTGGCTAGTCTGAGTTGAAGATGTGTTCTAAGAATAAAATACACACTTATTTTGAAGATTTAGTACCAAAAAAAGTGAAAAATCTCAATTTTTTTATTATTGAATTCATGTTAAAATAATATTTTTGATATATTGGGTTAAAATATATTACTAAAATAAATTGCACTTTTTGACTTTTGAAAATGTAGCTTCTAGAACATTTAAAATTACATGTGACCCCCATTATATCTCTATTGAATTGTGCTGGTGTAGCCTGTTTCAAAAGATGGGAATGGAGATGGAATATAAAACAATAGAAGCACAAAGGATCACATGAAACAAATGACATGGTTTCTAGTGATTTTTTAAAAATATTTATTTATTCTTGACAGGGAGAGAGAGAGAGAGAGAGGGAGAGAGAGAGGTGAGAGCACGAGCATGGGGAGGGGTAGAGAGGGAGACACAGAATCTGAAGCAGGCTCCAGGCTCCCCTTCGAGCTGTCAGCAAAGAACCCAAAGCAAAGCTTGAACTCATGGACTGTGAGATCATGACCTGAATCAAAGTCAGATGCTAGACCGACTCAAACACCCAGATGCCCCTCTAGTGATCTTAATGTAACCTGTATTTGGCTGAGTCTTATCCCACCTAATGTTAGGGCAAATCTGGACTCCAAAAGACTAGGAAGTAGAAGATGGACCAATCAATCAGGTTCCACCCCTCACCAGACCAGCCCGGACCAATTAATCAGGCTCCAGACCAGCTTGGACCAATCCTTAGAGCACCTGTATCCCCCCAAATAGAAACACCTGTTTCCCGCCTTGGAAAAGAACAGGACCCTGACCCTGACCTCAGCCAATCGGCTAGGGCCACGACCATCACTCCTCCCACTACTCCTTTAAAACTCTTGTACCTTTGGAAACCCCCCTCCCCCTCCCCCTCCTCCTCCACTGTGTTGGTGCAGGTAGGAGATTGAGCTCCAGCTAGCTCGAATAAAGGCTCTTTGTTCTTGCATCGGGCTTGGCTCCCTAGTGGTTCTTGGGGTTCCCGAATTCTGGGCATAACACTACCAGTGTAGGTTCCTAGCTCTCGGAGGCCCCCATCTCACCCCATCCTGTTATTTCTGAGTGTTCTCAAGTGTTCCCATGAGCAAATTTTAGTTACTATGTGGTTTTTTTCCCTCCTGCTCCAGTCCCTTTCTTGTAGGCATCACCTTGCCTGGCACCATGGCTGCTGCTTCCCCTGGGAACCATCTACCTGGAACTGCCACCTGCGTGACTTCGGAGGAACCTTCAAAGGTGCCAAAATAACACCTAATTGCAATTGGGGGAGAATGTTGCTCTAACCCTTTTGTGTTTTACTATCAGAGAGAGAGAGAGCAGAAGCATACTACCTGTGTCCAAATATCTTTTAGAAAGTTTTAAGTGCAACAGCTCAATACAATGTTAAAGTCTCTGTTCTCCGTAACACAAATGTGAGTCCATGGTGGGGCTAAACAGAAAATTCTGAGCAGGCAAGAATTAGGCCTCTTGTTTATTATTCAGGTTTTGCTACTAGGTCATGCATGCCTGCCTGCCTTTTCTGTGCAGCAGCTGAAAATTGGTGGGGTGGAATTCAACCACAGACTTGTTTCCTTGGGAGAGCGCGGTGTTGCTACTTGAATGCTCGAAGGCAGAGAATGCATGCCCCAGTTCACCACACTTCCCACTAGTCCCCAACATGTTATGTTGTATCCTCCTCCATCTGCTGCGGGCTTGGACTGAGTTTGCAGCCCTGTTTTATAGCCTTGCTGTTCAGTGTGTGCTCCCCAACCAGCCGTATGAGCATTGCCTGGGAACTCGGGAGAAGGCAGAGGGTCTCAAGCCCCGCTCCAGACCTACTGAATTGGAATCTGCATTTTTAAATGCTCCTACGTGATTCCCCTGCACATCGAAGTTTGAGAGACCCTGCCATGTATAGGATTTGTATAACTTACATGTACAAATACATATATGATTTTATATTTTTAACATATATATTTATATAGGATTTGTACATTTTTATGTAGACTCCATAGCCCACACTTGATAGGATTTGACCTAAGTAATTTGCAGATATAATCAGAAAAATCTGGTCCGGAGAAGGTCACTGCCTAGACTGTGCTCCCTGATACTGCAATAAAAACCATTAGCAATATAACTTTATAATAGACACCAAGCCCTGGAAATCAAAGAATTCCTCTCTGTTTTACATGGAAGTCACTATCTTTTCTCAGTTGCTTTCCTCTTTCTTAATATGGTTGATTCTCAGATAGAATGTCCCATCTCTTTTTATTCTGTGGCACCTCCCCTATGGTTATATTCTTAATGATAAATTGAGGGGACTGATATTTTATATATATATATATTTTTTAAGTTTATTTTTTGAGTAATCTCTACACCCAACATGGGGCTTGAACTCACAACCCCAATATTAAGCATTGCATGCTCTTCTGACTGAACTAGCCAGGCGCCCTGATATTTTATATTTTTATGCAACTAAAACTGTTCAGCTTATGAATTTGGGAAGAGTGAAGAGCCTAGAGAAAGAACATCGGGGCTTTCTTTTGATTTAAGGTGGTTTGAGCCCCTGGAATGACAAAGCTGTCCTTTAAAAGTCATTCCCTGGGGGCACCTGGGTGGCTCCATTGGTTGTGTCTGACTCAGATTTTGGCTCAATGACAAGAGGCCTTCTTGGGATTCTCTCTCTCCCACTCTCTCTGCCCCTCCCATGTCATAAATCTTTGTAGCTCTCAGGATTTTCTTAAGAATTTTACGAGTAGAATTACTGTAGGGGTAAAAAAAGGTAAACATTAAAAAAAAAAAACAAAAAACCAGTCAGCCCTGTTTGCTCTGCTGATGCTGGGCTGTCCTGCCTTTCAGAGAACTTCCGTTGTTGTAGGACAATATCAAACATATTGGCAAACAATTTGGGGGCAAGTGTAGGACAGGAGGCTGTTTCTTAGCAGGGCATGGAAGCCCCTCATTAATCACCTCCAAGCAGTATTTTTAAAAAGCAAATACCAATTTTTAATGATTAATTTTTTAATTTTTATTGATTTTTTTAATGTTTATTTTTGAGAGAGAGCACAAGTGGGGAGGGGCAGAGAGAGAAGGAGATACAGAATCTGAAGCAGGCTCCAGGCTCTGAGCTGTCAGCACAGAGCCCCACCCGGGCTCGAACTGTAAGGTCATGAACTGTAAGGTCATGACCTGAGCTGAACTCCCAAACTAAACTGACTGAGCCACCCAGGTGCCCCGTCAATACCAATTTTTAAACAGTAATTTTGTGGAATGCAATTTAGCAAGAAGTATTGTATTGAATATTCTCTCTACATCCGCTGTCTACTCTCTGCACTCTGCTCTGTGCCCTGGGAGGCTTGTCTCTCCTGACTGGGTCCCATCCACACTGCTGTCTGTGTGAGGCACTGGTGTCTGGGTGAGGCCCAGTAACTGGCGAGCAAGAGGTGAGGAGCAGAAGGTGAGAGGTTGTGGTTTTATTTCCCCAGCTTCCTCCCTACTGGGCCCCAGATCGGCTGAACTGTGTTCCCTACCTAAGGCCATACCCACGTACCCCCAAAGCTCCTCTCCTCCAGGCTTCATCCTCACCAGATTCCAGGAACAGATCTCCATTCACCCTTCAAGTTTAGAAAATGCAAAGACTTCTCCACCTTTCACCCCACCCCTGCTTCCTGTCCTCAGTGCCCAGCAGTTTCACCAGCCCTTAATTCTCACTCCTTTGTAAGTAGTCCTTCAATAATCTCTCCTTAGTTATCCTTTTGAGTGTGTTTTCTTTTCTTCTTCCTCCCCCCCTCACCCCCCCCACTAGGGTATTAAGCCTCAAAACTGTGGGTACCTTTTGGAAGATCTGGGTGGCTCAGTTGGTTAAACATTCGAATTTGGCTCAGGTCATGATCTCTCACCATTTGTGAGTTTGAGCCCTGCATCAGGCTCTGTGCTGACAGCTCAGAGCCTGGAGCCTGCTTCACATTCTGTGTCTCCCTCTCTCTCTGCTCCACCTGCACTCATTCCCTCTCTCTCAGAAATAATAAATAAACATTAAAGAAAATTCGGGGGTACCTTTTTTTCCCCCCACAGTAATTCTACTCGTAAAATTCTTAAGAAAATCCTGAGAGCTACAAAGATTTCTGACATAGCAGCCAGCAGTGGGCCCTGTTCGCTGTATTGTTTTCTGGTAGTGGTGACTGTTTGGTAATCACAGGATCCATGCATATCCAATCTGGGTGATTTTCAGGTCCCAGTCTCTTGTTTGGAAGTTCTCTGGCAATCAGGAGGAAGCTTTGTTTTCCAGGAAGTCCAAGTGGAGAAAGGGAAAGAAACATGCTCACGAGAGAGAGAGAGAGAGAGAGAGAGAGAGAGAGAGAGAGAGAGCGCGCGCGAGAGCAAGAGCACGAGCGCATGGATGGGGGGCGGGCAGTAGGGGCAGAGGCAGGGAGAGAGAGAGAATTCCAAGCAGGCTCCAGGACCAGCATGGAACCCAAAGAAGGGCTCGATCTCACGACCCTGGTATCATGACCTGAACCGAAATCAAGAGTGGATGCTCAACCAACTGAGCCATGCAGGTGATCTGCTCCCTTCTTTTTAAAACAGTTTCATTGAGGTATAGTGACATATGATAAATGGCATGTATTTAAAGTGTAGAATTTGATAAGTTCTGACATATACATATCCTGTAAAGCCATCACCACAAACAAGATAGTGAACCTATCCATTACCTCCAGAAGTTTCTTCAGCCCCTTTGTAATCACTCCCACTCCTCCCCATTCCCCACCAGCAGCTGATGTGCCTTCTTTCACTAAGATTAGTTGCATTTTCTTTCCTTTTTTTTTTAGTTGCATTTTCTGAGTTTTATATAAAGAGAATCATACAGGTGTGTATTTTTTGTATGGGTCTAGCTCCTTTCATTTAGCAAAAATATTTTGAGATTTATGTTGTAGGCTTCGAAAGTTCATTTCTTTTTATTACTGAGTATTATTCCTTATTATTAGTAGTATACCACTGTATGGATGTACTATAATATGCCTATCCACTTACCCGTAGATGGCCATATGGGTGGTTTCTAGTTTTTGGCTAGTACAAATAAAATTGCTATGATCATTTGTATACAAGTCTTCGTAGGGATATATATTTCCATTTCTCTTGGGTAAATACCTAGAGTCAAAGGGCCGGATGACACAATAGGTATATGTTTTCACTTTGAAAGAAACTGCCCAACTGTTTCCAAAGTCGCCAGACTACTTTACATCGCACCAGCAGGGTATGAGAGTTCCAATTCTGTTACGTTTTTGCCAACACTTGTTATGGTTAGTTTTTCTCATTTGAGCATTCTCATGGTGCTTCCCGACTAAGGAGAGATGCTGGACATATTTCCATGTTTTATGCCACATGTCTATCTTCTTTTGAAAAGTGCTGATCTTTTCATTTTTAAGAATTAGGTTGTTTGCCTTCTACAGTTTTGAGAATTCTTTATTGTGTCTTGCACACACCAGGGCTTTATTTTATTTGCAAGTATTTCCTCCCATTCTGTGACTGGTCTTTTTATTTTCTTGACACGAGTCCCAAGAGCCAAAGTCCTTTATTGTTGAAGGCAATCTGAGGCCTCAATTTACAATTTTACTGAGAATCTGGAAACAACGGGAGAATGAAGAATGAAACATCGAATGGGTAATTATACAAACTATATGAAAAATGAGAAAGAATGAAGTGGCCCCTGATCTGATAGCGAGCCTGGTGCTCTGGGCCAGGCATTACTGTTTCCCTGTTGAACATAAACAGTTTAGTAAAACAGCAACATCAGTCAAGCCTACCCTGCAGCTGGGGTGGATCCAGGCAAAAACGGGACCCTCCATACTTAGGTCAGAGCAGAATACGAACCCTGTCCAAACCAGAAAAATAATCAAACATTCCCTGATCCCGGCTTCTCTGAGTGCTTCAACTCCTCTCCACCGTGTCCTCCCTACCCCTCTGCTTCCACCATCATGTCCTTGACTGTGACTTTTCTGCCTTCCTTTTATAAGGACCCTTGAGATTACGTGGGACCCACCCAGATAATCCAAGCTAATTTCCCCATCTCAAAATCCTTAACTAAATCTCATCTGCATTAAGATATTCACAGGTTTCAGGGATTAGGGCATGGAGATCTTTGACGGGCCATTATTCTGTCTATACCGCATAATAGGATTATTGTGGGGATTAAATAAGAGAAGACATGTAAAATGCCTAGTTTTTATTATTAAATATTATTAGTAAGCCTTGGTTTAGGCTTTTGAAATTCATAAGCCAAGAATTATCTGTAGCCTGCTGTGTCATCTTTTATAAAAAAATTTTTAATATTTTTTTTTTGAGAGAGGGAGAGGAGAGAGTGAGTGGGTGAGGGGCAGAGAGAGAGAATCCGAAGCAGGCTCCAGGCTCTGAGCTGTCAGCACAGAGCCCCATGCGGGGCTTGAACTCACAAAATGTGAGACGTGAGATCATGACCTGAGCAGAAGTCTGACAATTAACAGACTGAGCCACCCACGTGCCCCTGTGCCAGCTTTTTTTTGAGGTAACACATGGCTCATATTCTACCTGCCACCTGAGTAAAGAGAGAGTCATGAGGCACGAGGCAACTTGGGGTAAAAAATGTCAGTTAAATTGCAAAGATCCATTCCTGCCACACCTGTAAGTGTTTTCATTTTTCCTGAATTGGTCCACGTGCAAAGGAGTTTAATGGCCTGTGAACTAGTTGGTTTTGAGGTCCATTCCTCTAACACTAGGAACTTCAAATTTAGATCCCCTTTCTGAGTGAGTATGAGCTGGTATGGGACCCCTCGTGGTTTTTCTTTGCATTCTTTTCCTCTCCGCACCTCCCTTCTCACCACATTCCTGGGGGGTGCCAAAGGGGGCCGGTGGTGGTCAGGGTTGGGGCATGGTTGGGACTGGCATCTGAGAAGGGACAGGGACAGCTCATTTGTGGTGGGCAGAGCCGACCTCACCCCACAGTGGGACGTAAATATTGCATGGTGCCCCGTTAGCATTACAGAGCATGAGGGTTTCCAGGTGCCAGTGAGAGGGGCTGAAAAGTGAAACCGAGGTTCAAGCGAGTCTTGCATGGTTCATCTGAGAAGAGCCAGCTTGGTTCTCTCCCGGCGCTCCCTAGCCCTGCTAGCCTGACTGTGCTTAGGCAAGGCTGCAACACATCAACTCTCAAAATGACAAGAAGTGGGCAGCATTCAGTTTTTTAAAGCCAGGACGGAAATTGTTTTAAAATGCTGGGAAAAATGTAAGAATGTATTCCCCAAAGCAAGGTCAAGAAGTCTCTAGAGGGGAGCTGTGTCTCATTTTGTGAAATGATCTCTAAAAACTAGACATGTGGACCTTGTGGGAACTAAGGATAGCACCAGGGATTAGCATGAACACCAAAACGCAGGGAAGTTAATAGCAAACAGCCTAAGGAAAGGAAGATGAGCCATTAATTGTAAGTTGGGAGCAGCTGCGGTAGGTCTAGAGCGGCACTGACACATAATTAGGAGGCACCAATAAATCCCGGCACTTATCATTGATAAAAAATTCTAAAGATGACTGACCAGTCATTGAGTGCCTCCTATGCTCAGGATCTAGTATTTGCTACTTATTCGTGCTATCTTCAATTCTCAGGAAACCCCGCAAGTAATTATCGCATTCTGTTCTCTTTTTCTTAAATAATCTCTATGCCCAACGTGGGGCTTGAACTCACAACTCCGAGACCAAGAGTCTCATGCTCCACCGACTGAGCCAGCCAGGTGCCCCTTGCATCCTATTGTGTATGCACTTCTTAGCTATAGTTTTCTTTTATCTTTGAAACTGGAATGGTATCATCTACCTTATACTACTATTACTAGGAAAACCGAATTTAAAAGTCTGTGTCAAAGTGCCTGGCATTTAGCACGTGCGCAATTTAGGTTTATGAAATCATTGTTGAAATAGGCAGAAAACATGGGGAAAAGAAAGACATTGTGATCAATTATTTCCTTTGGTAATTGTATTGGATACCTGATACATTCTGGCCCAATGTAAACAATGAAAATATAGACTAGACTTTAGGATGCCCACAGTGCAGTGGGCAAAACAAAAAACCAAAAACAAAACAGAATCATTCATCACACAAAAAAGTTTGCGATTAGAATTTAATACTCTATATTTAGGATAGGATGCTAAAAAGGTGCTTCTAAAGCCGGAAGCACATACATGGATTCCTAAAAGGAGTAAATAGGAATTGGGGTGTGCGTGGGGGGGGGGAAGAGGGGTGTCTTGTACATTCATTTGGGGCAGGGAATAACTGTCACTAGTTTTATATTGGCAAGGAAATATGTCCATGGGACAGAGTGGGCAAGTAGGCAGGAGTTGAATCATGTTCGCTTCTGTACACTTTTTTAAGAAGTTTAAAGTTTATGCTAAAAGTGATGGGTAGCCATTGAAAGATTTCATCTAAGATGTACTCCGTTCAGATTTAGGATTTAGAAAGATTATGTGGGTAACAATGGGAGGGGAGACACACAATACTAGATGCAGGGAGAGTGAGGAAGTTAAAAGGAGGCAGTGTGGTGCAGTGATTTAAACCTGGGCCTGGATTTTTTTTGGCTTCACTATTTTCTAGTTGTATGGCCGTGGATCATTTACTTCTTTGCACCTCGGTTTTCTCATCTATGAAATGGGGATAAAGATGGTACCTACGCGGGCACCCGGGTGGCTCAGTCAGTTAAGCATCTGACTTCAGCTCAGGTCATGATCTCGCAGTCCGTGAGTTCAAGCCCTGCATGGGGCTCTGTGCTGACAGCTCAGAGCCTGGAGCCTGCTTTGGATTCTCTTCCCCCTTTCTCTCTGCTCCTCACCTGTTTGTTCCCTCTCTCTCTCGAAAATAAATAAACATAAAAAAAAAGATAATACCTACTTCTTTCGGTGTAAAACCTACTTCGTAAGGTTGAGGTGACAGTTAAAGTAAGAGAGATACAACAGAGTACAATGCCTGCCACATAATGAGGCCCAAGTAAATGTTACCTTGTTGTTGTTGTTGTTGTTTACGTATTAGTGCAAAAGGGAAATGATGAGGGCCTGGGCTAAGGAGGTGGCAGTGGAAATAGAAAGAAGGGGATGATGTCAAGGAAGCGGAGTGGAAAGGACTTGTTAATGGAGTGTATTAACCTGGCTTTAAAAGGAGTGGAGGGGCAGGGGAGCTATTTGAATCCACCGGGTGAGTAAAGAAGGTCCAGATTCAAAGCTGTTCTGGTTTATGTTCTCCCTCTACTGTTCTCTGAGTGGATTGCATGTCCTTTTCTATAGGTAGTGGGTTTAAGCCTCATCCACAAATATAGATATACATGAAATATAAGTATCTTTTTCTCCAGATCAACTTAAGTTCTGTTTTTAGTCTTCTCCGTGGACGGCGAAAACATAATTTCATTTAAATTGGGGTTTCTCCTCCTTTTCCTAAGGTTATACTTACGTCCTAGAGTTCCAGGATGTGGAGTTGGGGTTCACCATTTACTCCTTGGTGTCATCTAGCCAAACTGATACCCTCTGGGGCTACCATCACCCCATCGGCTCTTCATTCTGTGATCCATGCGGGCTGTATTTTGACTCACCTCTCGAGTTCATTCCTAAAGCCCGTTGGCTTCAGGTCTCTCCTCCTTGGCAGTAGCAAGTATTCTACTTCTCAGTCAGGTGCTCCCATGATACACCGAGCAGTGGAAAATTCTGTAAAGTGTTGGGGTCATTGATCACTTCTGTGACCCCCTGGGCACGTAGAGGGATTCCATCATTCCTGCCCTACACTGAGGCATGTGGGTGAGGCTGTCTGAGGTGCTAGTTCTTCTCCAGGGTCTTGCCCCCTGCAGGACTTTATGTCTGTTCTTGAGTCTCTGAAACCTCTCCAGAATTCCTATGGACTCCCCCAGGTGGAGAGTGAGGGATGGAGTGAGGAAGTGCAGATACCCTTTTCTCAAGGACCCCAAGCTTTTAAGCTTTTATTGCTTCCCTCTCCAGACTCTCCTCTCCTTCTACCTTCTAGGCCTGAAGCCAGGTTCTTATCTTTGTTTTCTTTCTTCTTTTTCTTTTTCTAAAAACTGCCAAGTCTGTTCAGTTCCCCTCAGGGCCTAGGTTTTGAAACTCAAAAACAAGGAAGAGGCTCTTTTAAAAACTGCTTTCTTCTGTAACACCCCTTCCCTGAGGCAATGAAGGAGGGAAAGTGCTAAAAGATGGGAAACTGTCAAAGAAAAATATTCTGTTAATACTTCATAGATATTATGCCACCACATTTTAAACAGAGTCATTAGGCGATAACCTACAATCTCTTTTGACTCTAGCCTTTGAAAGTCTTTTATCTTTTTGCTAGTTGACAGATACGTTGTGTGTAATTTTGATATTCTTTTGATTTATTGATACCGGACATGCAGGCAGTGCTGAACATTACTGATACAGAAATCTCTCAAAGAGAAGATGAAGCCAGCCTCTTTGAGTTGGGGGGAAATTAGGGTAGGGATGAAAGAAGGATATCTCCCTTAATACTACCTTAGTGCCATGGTGTGGGACAGAAAGAAATTGAGAAATACCTATAGAAAGCTGGGATCGGAGAAAGAATTTGTCTCTAGTTAGACTAGAAGGAGCATACACCCTGGTTTGCCTGGACAGTCCTAATCTAAACTTCATTTCCTTATGTGCCATCTGATGAGGGCCCCTTTCTTTCTCAAAATTGTCGTGGCTTAGACAATAAATTTTATCATCACCCTCTTTCTAGCTTGTATAAGCCTGTTAAAATGTTCCATTTGCAGCTAAGCTAGAGACACCCAAAAGCCTTTGTTACCGAGACTTTCCTTGACATAATGAAATCAACAAAATCACCCATGAGTCTGAGATTGAAAAGGGTCATTGTTTTTAATTTAGGACTGTGTAAGTCAATAGTTACTTTGATATAAAAAAATCATAATTTAAACATAAATAAATAAGGGCATACTATTTATCCATTTTGCCTTTGTTTCATTATTCACATATATCACTGTGGTTGCATGAATCTTTATGCCCATTCAATTTGTGGCGGCAAAGAGAGTCTCAAATCATCTGCTGTCCTATGTTTCATACCAACATTTTTAGAGTTCTTAATTATTCATGAGTAAAATAAAAACATATGCTGCCTATAAGTGTTCTCCTTTTCAGCTGTTGCCACTAGGATAGTTTCTAGAAAAATTGTCAAAATTGTGTATGTTATATACAGATGGCATATACGTATATGTATGTCCCGTGAAGCTGATTTGATTCTGGAGACCAAAAATAAGAGACCCGAAGCCTTGATGATTTTCAGTAAACACAAATCCACATCCCTGATCCCCTTTAGTGCCACTCGGCTTCTTAGGAAATCAGTTGTCAAGAGTGGTCAGAAAGTCAGCAAGTCAATAGGCATCCTAGAACCTGATGAACTAACTCTAGTGTTTAGAGCAACCCTCTTTCTTCTTTTGTTTTTGTGCACAGGGCATTATAGTTCCTCTTTTGAATGTCTCACTCTACATTTATAGTATATGTAAAGATCACTTTTTTTATTTTTTATTTTTATTTATTTTTTTTAGAGAGAGAATGAGCAAGGGAGAGGAACAAGAGAGAGAGATAGAGAGAGAGAATCTCAGGCAGGTTCCATGCTCAGTGAGGCCAACATAGGGTTCGATCCCATGACCCCCCAGAATCATAACCCAAGCCAAAATCAAGAATCAGACATCAAGAATCAATCAACTGAGCCACCCCAGTGCCCCTAAAGATCAGCCTTGATGGAAAAGTATATTGGCTCTATTTCTGTCAAGTTTATGTAGGCTAATATCCAAACAATTTTAAAAGATTCTGTAAGCATTATGAAAAAAAAATTTTTTTTTTAATTTACAACATTTCAAAATTGAAATTGGGGCACTTGGGTGGCTCAGTCGGTTAAGTACCAACTTTGGCTCAGGTCACGATCTTGTGATTTGTGAGTTTGAGCCCCATGTCGGGCTCTGTGCTGACAGCTCAGAGCCTGAAGCCTGCTTCAGATTCCGTGTCTCCTCCTCTCTCTACCCCTGCCCCCTGCTTGCACTCTGTCTCTCTCTCTTTCAAAAATAAATAAACATTTAAAAATGAAATTTAATTGTTCTTTGCTCTGAGGAACTTACAGAACATGGCAGAGCTGATGAATATTTTTAAATTGTGAATAATATAGTAAAACTGGATAATGTAAGTTATAATCAAACTGTTATCAAGATAAGCATATAAAATAATATAAGCATTTTTTAAATGAAGCATACTCTGGTAATTTGTTATCTTTTGGTTATTAAGTTATCACTCGAGGCCATTAGAAACATGAAGGAGCTCCATTATTCCCTCAGATTTATGTGAAGTAAGTAAAATACTTCAATTCCTACTGAAGAGGCAGGAAAAATGAAGATCCAACTGGGCCCTCATTAAATGATTATTGCCATAGTTTCATAGATTTAGGGGAAGTTCTCGGGAGACAGAAGATTCTGCCTTGGGGAAAAGGGGTGAGAAATTAGAATAGGTGGCATATTTTCCATGCTAAAAGAACCGGAAGAAATGTTTTATAAGTTAAATGAAGTAAAGTTCTGTTCAGATTTCTCTGATGCTTTGCAACGTTGGAATCTGGGACAGGAGAAAGAATAAAGTAGGGAGTATGTGGGGTAAACAGATGGGCAGGTATGCCAAAGAAGCCTGGCCTTTTGATCAAGTTATTTAGAATGAGGAAAACATTGACAAAGAAAAGGTAAAGCACAGTGCTTGTAAAAAGCAAGTGGAAGGAAGATGATGTGACAAGATCTTTGTGATGACTGGCTTTAATCACAATGACAACATAATGGTAAAAGCAATAAAAATCATCTTTTCTGAGTCCCTATAAAGTGCCTATAAAGGACCTGCAAAGTGCCAGGCACTCTGCGAGGTGCTTTTCCATGTGTTACCTTGTCCACGATAATATAACCTGAGTTCTTCTTGCTCTTGGTCTTACCTAAGCGTTTTTCAAAGCTCCTCTCTACCCCAAAATATTTCTGGAAGTCCTCAGATGGGGCCTCACGTGCATTCACGGACAAGTTCAGCCAGTGACCATCTTCGCTGAGTTCCTCTGTGTCTGCCATGCACATGCTGCTGTGGATTGTTGGTTGCTTGTCCTGGGCTTTGGTGGGAGCCTTGTCTTTGTCCTCCGCTGCTGCTTCTGATATGTACCCTTGACTGTGCCAGATGTCACTCTCCATTCCATTGGCTACAACTGTCAACTGCCCAGGTCTTGAGGGTTTCAAAGTTACGTGGTGTTCTATGTGAAAAAGAGGTTCCAGTGCATTCTAACATTTTATACGAGAGTAGTTCTCTGTTTTTGACTTCCTGCCTCTGCTCCCTTCCTGCTGCATAATTTCCATTTGACAAACTAGGAAACTGAGTCTCAAAGAACTAAGTAAGTTGAGTAATTAATTTGCTAGAATCACAGATTGGTAGTTGTGGTGACTTGCTGGTGGAACAGAAGGTTGGACTTCAATATGCTTAAAGCCTGGGCTTTCTCAACACACTCTGCTGCTCTGCCATTCCTGATTTTTCTAGGGCATCTGATGGTTCTGAGTGTCCCTTCTTTGGAATTTGAAACAATAGAAGTCAAATTATAAAAGTTAAAAATTCCAGAGAAGGGCCAAAGTAGTGAACCAGGAAACTGAGGGAAAGAGATGGAGCTGTTCTACTCAAGGAAAAGTTGGTAAGGTAGGTGAAGGATGGGTTGGGGTGAAATAGAATGATCTAAATAGAGGAAGCAATGGTTACAAGATCACACAATCTGGAAGCAACAGTACCTATTGCAGGAACTTCAAGAGGTTCAGTAAATCAAATGTGTGTAGAAAGAAGAGAGGAAATGATACGAGGATATCCACAGGTTACAAACAAAAATGGTTGCAGAGGCTAAGCAGATGAGGCCAATGAGTGAAGCAGGCTGGGTAAAATACAATAGGGACAATGGAGACTGTGACAAACCAGAGAGCACAGACAGCATCCAAATGGGCAACTCTTCCTTACTATAGCCTGATGTTGTCACTGTGAATGCAGACCCATATGTTGCTGGATATTTTTTTACTTTTTGAGAGAAGCCTAACATATGGATTTTTATGTGAATTTTCCTAAATGCCTTAAAATACTATGTGGCCAAACAAAATACGTGTGCTGCAACATGTAGGCTAAATCGTGATAACCCTTGTATGATTGAACTTCCCCTTCAACACATTCAGTGGGAAATTGCCGAATGTTTTAAAGTGGGAATGGACATAATCAGATTTATGTTTTATAAAGATTATCAGTTCATTGAAAGAAAGTATGGTGGATGGAGTGGAAAGGGGTAAGACTGGAAGATGGGTGACTTTCTAGATGTCTATGGTAGGAACCCAAATGTAGCAATGAGAACAGAAGCAGTGGAAGTGGACTAAAGGGGACAGACACAAGGAAGCCTTGGTGACTGGTTAAATATGAAAGACAGAAAGGAAGAGCTGGAATAATTTCCTTGCCCTTTAGGCCAACAATCTTCTAGAAGCCCAGAATCTTTCTTCTTTTGCAAAAAGTTCTGCAGCTCAGATAAGGAACAACCAAGTGTTCCAGAATCAAGGCTTGTATGATGAAATGAAACAAAGAAGGGCGTTTATGAATGTGTTTTATGGACATCACCAAGCATTCGTGGTGCTGGGCCTGCGCTATCTCTTCTGCATGACAGCTGGTTATAACTGTGGATTGGGCTATTTTCCACTACACCGCTTTCCTTTCAGAATGCCTCTCTTTCTTACAGCAATCAATTTGGTTCACATCTTCAGACCCTGGTGAATATAATAGTCATCTCGTTGGTCTTCTTGATGTTCCGTCTCTTTCCAACTACCTCAAGGTTAAACTCTTCCTGGCTCTCAAGGCTCTCCACAATGCAGCACCAACCCTCAGTTTGAATTGTATCCCTAGGTAGGGCCTGATTTGCACACTCTGCCCTCTGCAGGCTGGTCTCTTTAAAGCTCATTTATACTTCCAAGAGTCGTCTAAGTGTGGAATGCCCTACCTTCTCGACACTTGCAATCAGGGAATGCCGATGTCCTCTGTCTATTTTGGCGTCATTGCTTCTCAACTTTCTAAGTTCCTAGAGCAGTTTGTATTCTCTGCTGGATGAGCCAGTGGAGGAGTCCTTGAAGCCTTAAAATACCCACCGTACACCGAAAATGGCTAATTCTTTCCTGTGTAAGCTGCAGTGATTCTAGCAAGATGCTTTCAGTGAGCCCAGTTGGTGTCCTAGCCATGGTGGCCTGGACTAGATAGGCCCCGCATGTGCCAGAGAGAACCGTATCTGGGCTAGGTCCATCTCTGAGGTGACTTGTCACAAACCTGAGGCATCTTTCATAGGGTGTTTATTCCTTTTGGGAGGGGCAGCAGGGGAAAGGACAAGATTTTAGATTAAAAAAAGGCATTTATATTCAGTTTACTCTTATGAGAAACACCACATTCTTAATTCTCTGTGTAGCCACTACGTTCAACATTGTAGGAGAAACACCACATCCAGGTGCTCTAAATGGCTGGTGAGGCAGCTCCCTTTGCTACCCCAGATTTCATAGTATTTTTGTAAATAATCCCCATCACTAAAGGAAGTCTGTGCATGTCTTATACTAAGTCAAGAAGTTTTGTATTTTTTTTCAACTAATGTTTCATGGGCTTTAGGCATCTTCCCAAGAAGACCTCAGAGACATTTCAGATGGAAAGCACATGGGTATCTCCCGGCAAGATCAGTTGGCTACCTTTCAAGAGGCCCCACGGGATGGATTATCTTGGTGAATTTACCACAGCCTATGATCTGGCTCTCAGCCCTGTAGATTTAGAAACTGGATTTTATCAACACTTCCAACATAGATCTATTTGTCATTAGTGGCTCACATTAATCAGCCCACAAAGACCGATGGAAAAAGCCAGAACATCTATATGTTAGTAACTCTCTCAAAGGCTGGAATACTTGCTTAGCATATAAAGTCTGAGTAAGGATTAGAGTAAGCAGAGTTTCCTGTGTCATACATCTGTGAGAAGGAAATGGATAGAGTTGGTGTCAGTGCCAGGAACGACACACAACCTGGAGCTGATATTATCTTGAGCCAGCTGGCAGTAAACTATCATCCCTGGAGGTGGGAAGAGGAGGTTTTTGCCACAGATGTGGTCTTTCTTCAGCTCAGGCGTTGGTAATAGACGATCCATAAGGGAGAGATACCCATCCCAAGGATTAGGATGCTTGCATCCGTAGTCGGGGATACTCTCTCCATCGGATAATGACAATGGTAAATCATATATAAAAAGTTGATTGACTGGATGTGAGGTGTGAGGGAAAAGTAGGAGTCAAAGATGACCCCAAAGTTTATGACTTAAGTAACTGGATGAATAATGGAGCCACAAACTGAGGTAAAGAATACTAGATTGTGAGTTCACCTTGGACATACTGGATCATTTGGGAATGCCTCTGAGACATTCAATTTGAAATGCCCTGTAGGCAGTGACCTATTCAGATCTGTTACTCAGAAGTGTGATCTGTGTCAGAGATATAAATTTGGGATTTGTCAGTGTAGAGATAACTGAAGTTACGGGAATTGATATTTTCTTGAAAAAGTATAGAGAACAAAGAGTGGAGGGCTTAGGACAGAATTCTGAGGAAGACCAACATTTCATTGTGGGGTAGAGGATGAGAAGCTGACATAAGAGACTAAGAAAGAATAGCCAACAAAAGCCGAAAGAAAATCAGGAGTATGCTTGCATGGAAACGCAAACCAGAAACTATTTAAAGAAAACATGTAGGTGCTTTGAATGGTGATATCAATTCCAAGTATGAAATGACTTGGCATTGAGCAGTTAAGTGTCTTGGATATAGCAAAATTTCACCTGGTGCAGATATGGTCACTGACTGCAGTATGTCCTATTAGGGACTTTGAGGAGTCCTGGAAAAATCCTCTGTATCGTGCTGCAGCTATCCCGGCATGGGTGGGTGGAGGGAACGCTTCATTTGAGCTGAATTTCTATATCTTTTGCTGTATTAATAAGGGAATGAGGAACTTAACTGGATTAACAACAACAACAGAACTAAAAAGAGATATTGGAATTTAGCGATATTAAGTGTTCTGGTGACCTTAACAAAGCAGTTTTGGCATAGTGATAGGGTGGAGATGAGAGGGGGCTGAGGAACCAAAGGCTCAGTCCCAGAAGCACGAGATTGAGAAAGAGTATGTTGTGTATGTGTGAGAAATGCAAATATATGTTACTTAACCTGAGGGGAAAAACTGGATCAGATTATTGCTAAATACCTTTTAAAAAGGCATTGTGTTCTCAGACTCTTAACTATAGAGAACAAACTGATGGTTTGGGGAGGTGGACGGGGGAATGGATGAAATAGGTGATGGGGTCTGAGGAGTGCACTTGTCATGATGGGCACAGGGTGATGCATGGGAGTGTTGAATCGCTATATTATACACCTGAAACTAATATTACACTGTATGTTAAGTCACTGGAATTTAAATGAAAACTAAAATAAGAAGAAAAAAAGCTATTGTATTTTCAGCTTTAGAGACTGCACTGTAGCATGCTAGCGTGGTCTTTCTTTCCAAGAGGCATCAGCGATGTCTTTTAAAAAATGTTTGGCAACGGTCGTCTGTTTCAGGGAATATTTGATGCCCAGGGAGTGTGACCTGAAACACTGACACAAGAGGAATGCTGGTGTCTGTGCTTAGAATGAGTAGCTACATATGGCCTGTCTGGATTAAATTAAGGTCAAAGTTCACAAGCGAGAAATATTAAACACGCACTTAGGATGGATGACATCTAACAACCTCAGTCTGTGGGATGGAACTCTAATAAAATTAAGGGACCACGTGCTGCACTGGGCCACATACCCAACTCCCACTGCTATCTAGAAGCATCATTCTTGGCTTAAACCAGCAAACAGAAAAATAAAAGCATGCTGTTCCTTTGCATTCCATTTGGGAACAAGTTAGCTTTGAAAAATTCCCAGAGATGTCAGATTCATGCAGGACCAGGTAAAGAGGAAAATCCAGATGTTTCCATGAGCACGAGGGTAGTAGGTATTTTCTCCTCTTAGGGTGAAGAGGGTCCCTTTATTTCTCCTTCACAGTCATCCCCTCACCCTCACACTCACACAATTTAGAATAGCTCTCCGGATTTCACATTCGCTTTCGTCTTTTGTGGTCATAATTAAGCACAGCTGTTTTTAACCCATTTTCTAAAGGAGAAGGGTCTAGTATACCAGGATGTAGCAACTACTGCAGTATAATAACACTAGAAATCTGATAGCTACTAACTATCCTGTTTCCCTGTTGTACAATTTCCATTTGTCTCGGGCAAGCAGGCAAGGGCTAATTTGTACTGAAGCTCTGGAAGGTATACCAAAGGAAAATATCTGCTTCAGTTCTTTGCTTTTCTGAAATGCCCCCCAGTGGCACTACATTACTAGTAGGAAGACCCCACCGTAATATTGCAGATGTGAAGACCAGAGGCTTTGACATCAGACATACCTGGTTTCAAATCTTGGGCCTGTCATTTGTCAGCTGTGTGATCTTAAGAACTTTGCTTTGCTTTTCAATTCCTGTTTTATTAATCTGCATAATGGGCACAAATAGGGTTACTGTGAGGATTCAGTGTGGTAGTTCATGTAAACGCCCTGACATAGTATCTGACGCAGAGTAAGGACCTTGAATAAATGTTAGCTATTAGATACATTAAAAGAACTCAAAAATAAATCCTACATTTAAAATAATTGGCAATATGATTTCCAATATTTTAAGTGAAAAGTTATTGGAATCATAGCTTTCATGACTGAGTTTCATATATAATAAAAATCTTCTAGAACTTAAAAAATCTCTAAAGAGACAGACTTTATGATTTTCAAAAGAGCAAGGATTGAATGGCCCTTTAATAAGACAGACTTTTACCACTATAAAACTAACCCACGAAACCTTCTTCCAAAAATTATCACGGCATTAATTTTAGGAACTCCGGTTGAGACACCATGTCTACCTTGCCCCACTGCCTCTCTGTAAACATGGTGGTTATCAAATTGAAGAAATACACCATGAGAAAAGACATTTTAAAAATCCAGTACAGAAGCAGTAAATTGCATTTAAATGTATATGGTAATGGAAATGCTGAAAATTCTTAAGATCAAAATTTTAAAAATACAATTTTCATTTTTAAAGAAAAGAGGAGAAAGATAGTTATAGAATGAAGAAAATAGGATGAACCTAGTTAACTCTGTTAGATATTTTATTTTCTGTAATTGCTTTTAGAATTAGTTGACCTATAACTAACTCCATTTAATATAACTGCCATTAACTAGAAATACTCAGCTTTCTTACTTTCCATTTCCATTTAGCCATTCATTTGACAAATATTTATTGATATCCACACTAAAGCTTGGTTTATGTGGTGGGCTGAAACAGTCTATTTAATAGTAAAACATTTCTTTGACCATAGAGTATCTTCATACGTTAGCAAAAAAATGTTCATACTTAAATCATCTCTTAGTATTTGCGATTCATTATGACCTCCAGAAGGCAGATTTTAGAGAATGAAGGTCAAGGTATTTTATATCTATGACACAAAATAATGTGAGAACAGATTCTAAAGAATTTGACTTGAAGTGGTTGCTCTTATAGCATACAAAACAGGCTTTGTCTCATTTCACTTGGCTGAGGGTGAAAAAGAGGATAAGCAGCAGTATTGTCCAGAGGCCCAAAGATCCTAGGGGCAAAAAATTACAGATGGCTTCACAATACAGCTCAAGTTCCTGGCATTTAGTAAACGATGGATTTAGGAATACAGTAAATTTTTGTTTATCTTGGAATTCAAACAACTAGTATATGCAAATAGCTAGGATGTTTTCCCTTCCTATTCTACACTCAATTCTTATGAAAAAAGAGACAAATAGGAAATATGGTTGCCAAAATTTTGCAGAGTTTTGGTTTAAAAATCAAAATAAAACTAAATAAACAAGCAAACAAAAAGCAACCCTAAAACCGATCAAAACCAGTGTGTGCCGTAGGGTCAGTACAGATTCAGTGTAATTTCTCACATCTTCCATATAGCTAGCTCTACACTGAAAACTATTCAGGGTCAAATAAATTGAATTACACCAGATCAACATTTGCTGTGCATTTATTCACACAGGCAATAAGTATATATTGAGCCCCATGTACCAGGTATACAACAGACTCACAACACAATTCTGTGCAAAGCACTGAGGGAATGTTACGTGGATAAGAACCTTCATGTAAAGAAATGAGATAAAAGGTTGGGAAAGTAGTTTGGAACCTAACTCGGAAAGACTTTTGACTATCTGGCTAAATAATCATGGGAGGATTTTTGAGGCAAGGAATGATATGGATGTTCTGGGAGTCTTCTACTCACTTGTAAGCAGTGACAGGCTCATGTTCTCCTTCTCCCCTTACATGAGACCACGGGGGCTCCATGGAGGCTTAGTGATTATAACAGAATCCTTTATCTGAGGTGATCGGTGCCAAGTCACAAATCATAGCAGAAAGTTCAAGTTCAACGTAACAGTGGTCCACCAGTAAGTGGTCAAGGGGTATGAAATCAGGAAGAGACCAGGAACAGAAATAGAAGCTGAGGTATGAACCAAGAAGTTAAAACCAGAGAGATGAAAGTGAATGAAAGCAGTCAGAGGGAGAAAAGACAGGAAAGGAAAGTGTTGGGAAACAGTGAGGGGTAGGTCTACTTGTTTTGAAGGGCCAGGAATGGTGCAAGTGGTGATAGAAAATGAGGGAAAAACGGAAAAGATACCATGCAGAAGACATCATTTAGGGTGTCTAATGACACTTCTCTTTCCTAAGAACATGAGAGTGGATTTCTATATTTGCATTACACAGGTCTCTTTCTTGTCCATAGCTGATTGCACCAAGGTGGACACTTGACCTAAACTGGGCCAATCACATCCTTTACTGAGAATCTGCAATTTGGATTGAGACATTGGGTAAGTTTGAAATCTTCCCTTGAACAAAGATGGTATTAATTAAAAAGTTATGGTGGTTACATAAAAATAAAAATGTTGAGGGCAGCTTTGGAAGAAAGAGAGAGATTTGGGTGATGCCTACTTTCCTGATGGCTTTCTGGTCCCTCGTCTCATTTTTCTGCTGAGGCGCTGTATCAGTTCTTACCCTATGAATCTGTAAAACAATCAAAATTTCTAACTGTGATATTGTGATTTATAGTAAGAAATATGCATTTGGTCTTCACCCCCATTTCTGACACAGAGCTCCTAAAAACCTTAGAATTTCCTAAGTGATGAGAGCCATAAAGGTGTCTTTTGTTATATTAATGTAGTGACTTTTGGACCCCACCTAAGGATGGGGGCTGGTTGCCAGGAGAACTAACCATGAGATTAGAGGGGTAGGAGCTGGAGATTGAATCAATCCCCAGTGGCCACCGTTTTGGTTAGTCATGTCTATGAAATGGAGCCACCATAAACCCCCAAAAGAATAGGGTTCAGAGAGCTTCCAGGTTGGTGAATATATGGAGATTTGGGGAGAAGGGTGCTCTCAGAAGGGTCAAGTTCCATTTCCTCCCTTATACCTTGTCCTACATATATCTGCCTTCTGGATGTTCCTAAATTATTTCCTGAGGTCCTTTTATAATGTTGAACTTAGAAATAAAACAATTAGCTATTTTACCCACAAAATGGGTTTATTCAGGAATAGCAGATGAATTTCAACTCAGACATGCAAACTGTGGTCATCCATTGTCAAGTCTAGTAATCAAAGGAGAAGAATGTTACTGTATAGAGAAAAGGAGGAAGTTAGGAGAAGCTGCTTTGAGAGTCTGTTGTAGAAAGTGAGAGTTCGGGATGGTGACGGTTTCTCATTGGCTAAGTTGTACCATTTTCTTATTGGCTGAGCTTGTTGAAAGAACAAGGAGAATTTCTTCCTTCTTCCTGCTGGAAGCAGTAAATTAGGCTTTTTCCCCTTTGGGAATCCAAAGGACTCTTCCTATTTAGGTCTACAATTGATCACAAGTGGCGGGATGTGAGAGCCCCCCCTCTTCTGGCCTCCAAACTCCATTTTAAATGAGGTTTCTGTTACTCAGTTTCACAATAAGTTCAGTCAAATGTTTGTCTGAGTTCTGTGAGTCATTCTAACAAATAAATCGAACCGGAGGGAGTGGGGCATTAGACCCTCCAATCTACAGCCAGTTGTTCAGAAGCACAGGTGATAACGGGGACTTGTGACTAGCCTCTAAAGGGTGGTGGAGGGGGAGAGGTCTGTGGAACTGAGCCATTAACTTGTGGGATCTGATGCTATCTTCAAGTAGATAGTGTCAGAATTGAGGTGAATTGTAGGACACCCAGCTCGTATAAGAGAATTGCTCGGAGGTTCTCCAACTTCCACATTGGAACTGGAGTCAGAATCATTACCAATAAAATATTTTGCAGAAGTTAATTTGAAATGTCTGCTACTTTCATCAGAATCAGTAAAGTCTAATTTCCTCCACCATCAGACAAACCTCCCAGACGGGTGAAAGTGACAGATTGGGTCCTTCTTACCTTTGCTGAGATTCAGCCTGAAGGGACATCAAGGTTAGAGCTGGGGCAAATGACCAAAATCAGGGTTACCAATCCATGGGGAGAGTGGGAGGTATGGAATCAAGATACGGAATGTACATAAAAAGATACAGAAGGCAGAGAGAGGGTAGATTAAGTCTGGTAGAAATTCTAAGGGGCTGTGGACGGGGCCATTCACGCTAGCTAATATAGGACGGCTGGGTGCATTCAGAGCTATAATGGCTTATGGTGACTGACTGGAAATGGGGGCCAAGGACCTTGAGATACTGCCATGTTCGGAGATACCTTCTAAATTATCGAATAATAATATAAATTCATTAGTAAGTACTGTAAATAATTAAGATTTCTGTCATTATTGAATATATTTTATTATAGTTCAATTTAACAACAATAATCACTTTTCGAGCATTATTAACGTACTAGGTATTGTGTTAAGTACATTATTCACATCTGGGATCCTCTAATAATAACAGTATCCTTTAATAACTCTGGAATGCAATTGCTATCATCCTATGTATTTGTGGTCTATAGATTAATTGGAAATATTTCAGTAAGTCTGAACTGTACATTTTGAATGCAGCCAGGGCAGCCTTAACTTTCCATGTCTTTTTTATGAAGCAAGGTAAGCCCATGAATATATAATACAGCGAAGGTTTCACAGAAACCTGTGTATTGTCTGTGTACAGGCGGTGCCACGTTTCTGGGCTCACAAAACGGCCCGATCACGGAAAGCGCCAAAGGTCAGGCAGCTTTAATCATGCTCACAAATATGAATGGAGGAAAATTCCAAGAACCTGGACAAGAGATCTTATGTTCTTGCTTTTTAAAAGCTGGACTTGTCTCAGCCTTGCTACGCCTTTGGGGCTCGGTACAGAAAGCTGTGCCTGACACGTCTCATCTTTAATTCTTTTCTATCTATTTCCTTTCTAAATAAAGGACATGAGTTATTGCAGCGCCAGTCATTTTTATGCCAGGAGTGCATTTCGAAAAGACAAGAGCTTTTGTTTTCCTTGTCCGTCCTCCGGTCGAGGTACTAATGAGCAGGGAAGTAACCTAAAGGCAAGTTGCACCTAAGAGGGGAACAGGGATTTGAGGTCTCCAAATTAGGCGCAGAATTAATGCTCAGGCCCCAAATAATTGCACATTCTATGCATGTAAAAGGAAAGAAAATTATATCAAAAATATTATTTATTAAAGAATTTTAATGCTTTATCGACTCCAAAGGATTTTTATGAAAGAGATGCGGACTTTTTTTTTTTTTAACCATGAAGCCTCTTTTCCTTTTTTTTTTCCCTAATGAAATGCTTCAAAGACAATGAGTATCTTTCTGATGATTAAGCTGTAACAATGTGGTTTGGAAAAATGTGTGATAATTAGACAGCTTATTCCTGATGATTACCATAGTGATATATTCTGAGAATTTTAAAAGGCAGTGGGAAAAGATAGCACACCAAGTTGGAAAAAGATAAAATGGAGAATAATTAATTAAAATATATTAGTAGAAGTGGAAGTAATTTTTTAAAATCAAGAATAGTCAAATAAAGCTTATGTATTACAATGAAAATATATCCGTCTCATACAATTACTTGAATTTAGTCTTCTTTCCTTGCAAGGCAATTAGTGTCAGAATCTTCAATAGTAAAATGCTTATTCATTTTTTGAGAGGATCAGGCCATCTAGTGGTAAGAAGACTATCATATGGGACAGTATAAATTCACTGGGGTTAACATTTGTGCTAAATGAGGGTGGGGGTTATTTTAAGTCAGTCGCTTACCTTTTTACAGCAAAGAACTATTACACAAATATCACCTGAGCCCCAGACAAGATTTTGTAAAAGCATCAGTTTTCCCAGTGTAAAGAAAGGGAGAAATTCATCACAAATATTGAAAACAACGCTAAAGTGAGATCTGATTTGAGAGTAGAAAGAAAATTACTTTTCTATTCAAGAATCGGTTTCCTGTGATTGAGTTTCTTTGATCAAATCAAATGTCGGAGGATCCAGGCTGCTGCCCAATGGCTAAGATTTAGTCCTGACATACTTTTATTTGCATTGATTACTCACGTCATCAAATAATTATAATTCCAAATAATCAAGATTTATTAATTGGCTAATTTAGCAAATAGTTTTTATGTACTGGGGGTAAAAATGTAACCAATTTAGCTAGCAGTTTGAACTCCCTGGGACATAAACATGAAGTCATTTTATTTTTCTCTAATCATTGCTCTCTCAACAGACTCTTAGGCAAATGCATAACTTTGCAGCCAACGGCAGCTGAAAACTCTAATCTTACCTTCTCACTCCGATCACCTCTGACTTGACTGTGGCTCAAGGGACAAGGACAGGGGGACAAGAGCTGTCTTTTTACTGCTCTCCCCTTCCCCTCCCTTTTCAAGCTCTCTTGGGCTTAAGGGCAGGGAGGAGAGGCAAAGGACATCAGTGTTTTTATTTAGTTGAACCCTTTACTAAAATTGTGGTACATCATTGCTCCTCTGGTGAACACTGACTGGGCGTTTGTGCGCTCTGACAGATGTCCATCCGCTGGTTTCACTGGGGGCACTTGTGGCATCCTTCAGAGGAACCATTTCCTTGACACCCTCAAAAACAGTGTACATCATTGCCTTTTGCTGCTGGGGTCCCTTCAACCAGTAGATTTCTCATCTAGCTGGAGTATAAGTGGATGGCTTAAAGTCCTCCTACTTTCCTGATATTTGACCCATGTAGAACTCATGCACTGTTGCTATGCCTAATCTCCCAAAACCCTTTCTCTCTATCCCCCTCCAATTGCTCTTTTCCTGCTCATGTAGGATCATGTACAATCAAAAAGACCACTGCCTGGGGTGCCTGGGTGACTCAGTCAGTTGAGCATCTGACTGTCAATTTTAGCTCAGGTCATGATCCCACGGTCATGAAATCGAGCCCTGTGTGGGGCTCTGCACTGAGCATGGAACCTGCTTGAGATTCTCTTTCTCAATCTGTTCCTCTCCTCTGCTTGCACTTTCACTCTCTCTAAAATAAAAACAAAAACCAACAACAAAACAAACCAATGAAAAAGACCGCTGCCTAGGTGGATGCCCACTTGGAGAATGTGATTCCAGTCTCTCTGTGTATCATGAGTATCCTAGTCTCTATAAGTTATAGAGTTTATAAGTTACTAACTCCAAAAGGTGTTGTTGTTGTTGTTGTTGTTGTTAGTGATCCGTTCATGACTTGGGGGTAGGGTATGCTCAGAGAATTTCTAGGTCCCAGCGCAGGAAGCGGGAAACTCAGGTGGAATCTGAAGGAATCCCTAAGTTCAGAAGGTAGATAGAACTGAGAGTCCAGGGAAACTAAGGCAGCTAGAGTTCACAAGAAAGAGTATTAGAGAGAAGTGAGATGCATAGAGAGAACCCCAGACACCTGCAAAGAATCGTCTCAAATATTCAGCTGTGTACACGTAAACACAACCATGAAAGGAGAAAACTTTGCCTTTGGCCAGGAAGCGTGTGCCTTCGGCTGGGAAGGAATCACCCAAATGGATGCAAAGTAACAGGGCTAGGAACAATGCCCAGGCCCCACCGGCCAAACAGGAAAACCTCAAGGTTTGAGGGGAGCTAGACCATGGAGTATATGAAAGCTGCTTGCCTCAATAGTGGGGCGTAATTAGCTCTACATTCAATGCTACCTTGCTTCTGTCTACCAATCTTACAAGCAGGACACAAAACGATTAACTTGTTTCCAAGTAATTTAGCCTGTATCCTAGAACACAGCCCAACAATATTATGGAAATACAAAAGTATCTAGCATCCAGAAGTTAAAATTCACAATACATCTAATCCAAAATTACCAGCTATATGGAGAAGCAGGAAGATATAAACTGTAAGGACAAACAATCAATTGAAATCGGCCCAGAGCTGACAAAATTAGAATTAGCAGACGAAGGCATTAGAACAATTGTTATAATTGTATTCCACGCCATCAAAAAGTGAAATAGAGACATTGAACACACAAAAAGACCCGACTCTAAGTTCTAGAGATGACACAGTATATAAAATAAAAATATACTGGATGAAATTACAGCAGATTAGGCACTGAGAAGAAAAAATTAGTGAACTCAAAATTACCAGAAACAATCTGAAATAAACAAAGAGAAAAGAATTAAAAAAAAAAAACGGAGACAATTAAGAAGTCGTCTATATATGTAACTGAAGTCTCTGAAGGAGGAGTGAGAAACAGAAAAAATATTTGAAAACATAATAGACAAAAAGAGACTCTCAAAGACTAAGAACAAACTGAGGGTGAGGGAGATGGGGGGGGGAGAGGGGGTGATGGGCATCAAAAAAGGGCACATGTTGGGATGAACACTGGGTGTTTTATGTAAACCAATTTGAAAATAAACTATTTTAAATTAAAAAAAAAAACTTTTAAAACTTGCTGAAAAGTATAAACCAACAGAGCCAAGAAGCTCAATGAAGCCAAAGTGCAAGAAACAAAGAAAATTACACGGAGGAACATCATATTCAAACTGCTCAATCCCAGTGATGAAGAGAAAAGTAAAAAAAGCGACCAAAGAAGAAAGAAAAAAGATTCCTTATGTACAGGAAACAAAGATAAAGATTACAGCAGATTTTGCACTGGAAATAGTGCCAAAGGAAAGATGCTGGAGCAACAACATCTTTAAATGGAGAAAACAGATGATCCAGATTTCTATACCCAGTGAAAATATCTTTCAAAAACAAAGGCAAAATACATGCTTTTTTAGACATGCCAAAGCTGAAAGAAGTCATCACCAGCAAACCTCCACTGCAGGACATGCTAAAGGAAGTTCTTCAGGCAGGACGAAAATATGCATCTGCACTAAAGAATGAAGAGCAGCAGCAGTGGTATCTTTGCTGGAAAATATAAGGGTTTTTTCCTTATTATTTAAATCTCTTAAATAGGGGATAAAAGATAATTAAAAGATAATTGACTGGCATACAAAAATAATAATGTATTACATTGATTATAAAATAAGTAGAATTAAAGGGCGCCTGGGTGGCTCAGTTGATTAAGCATCTGACTCTTGATTTCAGCTCAGGTCATGGTCTCACAATTAGTGAGATTGAGCCCTGCATTGGGCTCTGTCAAAATAAAGAAATAAACTTTAAGAATAAAATAAGTAGGGGCGCCTGGGTGGCTCAGTTGGTTAAGCGACCGACTTCAGCTCAGGTCATGATCTCACGGTCTGTGAGTTTGAGCCCCGCATCGGGCTCTGTGCTGGTGGCTCAGAGCCTGGAGCCTGCTTCAGATTCTGTATCTCCCTCTCTCTCTGCCCTTCCCCTGCTCATACTCTGTCTCTATGTCTCTCAAAAATAAAAATAAAACGTTAAAAAAAATTAAAAAAAAAAAGAAGTCTTATAAAAAAAAAAGAATAAAATAAGTAGAAGTAAAATGATGGCAGCAAAGGCACAAAGGCTGTGAGGGGAAAGGTGGAAATATATTATTGTAAGTTTCTTATGCTACACGTTAAATGCCAAAATATTGCTTGAAGGTAGACTGTGACATGTTACATGTTGCTGTGACAAACAGCAAGATGATAGATTTAAACCTTATCGTATCCATAATTGAACTGTAATTTCTTAGTTGTTATGAGAAAATCTTAAATAATAGTTACTTTCTGTTGTATATTCTGTGAGGAAAAAGTAAGGAAGGATTGAATTAAGCCAGCCTATCTAAGTGAGGAGGAAAATTAGGGGAGGTTTTAAGCAATGATGCGCTGGGTTGATGTTAAATAAAGAACTCGAGAGAAAGCAGGGCCGAAGTTAAAAGCAAGACAGCAGCAAAATGGTACAAGAAAAAGGGGAAAGGGTGAGGATTAACTTTTTCTAAAAAAAAGATAATTTGGGATGAGGTAAGTTTGTTTTTTCAAAAATTTTTAATGTTTATTTTTTTTTTGAGAGAGAAAGAGAACCCGCGAGTGGGAAAGGGGCAGAAAGGGAGATAGAATCCAAAGCAGGCTCCAAGCTTTGAGCTGTCAGCACAGAGCCCAAACACAGGGCTTGAACTCACTAACCGTGAGATCACGACCTGAGCCGAAGTCTGATGCTCAACCAACCGAGGCACCCAGGTGCCCCAGGGATGGGGTAAGTTTAATTACAAGCAAGAAAGAAAGTCAGGAGTCAGTATATTAAAATTTCTAGATAATATTATAAGAGTAAGCTAGGATCGTGCTTATCATTGACACGCAGGCCTTAGGAAGATTTTTTTTTTCTAACTTGTCCTTTGCTTTACTCTGGTTTTATAGCCTTGTTAGGCTGAGTCATTTCATTTAATTATCAAATTTATAGAATGTCATTAAAATAAAGAATATTAAAAAGTATATTGTGACCTTCATTTGGCTCTTTTCAAAGGATAACTTATTACCTCTGGTGACAGTGAAATGTATTACAGGGTAAAATTTTAAAGCCAGATGGAAAATTAAACTATTGTTATTTAACCCAGAACCTTAGAAGGATTGAGCGGATATTACATAAAGCCTCAGGATTGTTTTTGATTTTACATTTCCCCTCTCAGTGCTAGTCCTCATTCCATATACATGTAAATATACAATACATTATTTTTGATAATTTAATGTTTAAAGCTGATGTTTCAGTATATTCTTTAGAAAATGACAGGTTTCTCACGTTATTTGTACCACATGTCGAAGCGCTAACCTGGTATGGATACAGAAGATATACCTTTATAAATATGTTAACACATTGTTTTTCTCTGACGCTTCAGACATTTGATAATAATGGCAATGATGTTAACGGTACTCGGTTACAATGTTGACATTGCAAGTTACTGGGCCAGTCTCTGATATATAATCTCATTTCTTCACTGACAATTTTGGAGGTATGTATTACTGCTTCCTTTTTATAGGCGAAGAGATAAAGGCACAGAGAGATCCAGTGACTCACCTAGTTGCTGTCAGCTTCAACACAGGTCTGGATAATGCCAAAGCCCACGCTCCAATCCTTACCCTAGGCTCCTCTCTGCCCTCTCCCACTAATAAATACAATGATGAGTTTGAAAGTCCAATTTCAGAATATGGTAAGTAATAAGATGCTCATAAAGCATTATTACTTCAGGCCTTTGAGAGTTTCAAGGGTTACTTTGGCGTAATACTAATTCTATAGGAAGAAGAAAGAACCTCCTGATGGCCTCAAAAGAAAGTAATTAATGTGAATCTGTTAAGCACCTACTGTGTTCAAACCTTGGAAAACACTATTTCAAGTTACAGTTTTTCCACAACATAGTTGAGCCTATTTATCTTTAATTTGTAAGAAACCAAAATCTATGAACTTTTCAGTCCCGAAGATTATGGATTTTCAAAGCTTTTCCATTGTACTGCTTAGGCCCAAACTAAGCTATAATAAGGTTTCTGCTTCTTTTTCATTCACTTTCAATAAGAAAAAAAAGGTTGAGGATTTATAAGAAAATTATTTTAAAACCCAAGATAGAACAAAGAAACACATTCAGAGAAAATCTGCCTTACCCCTAAATCCAACAGCTTGTCAGAAGTGTATAGAAATCTCGGCAGGCAAATGTGAAATGTTTTTGCCATACCCAGCAGACCGTATGCTGAAACCCTGAGACATAAAGTAACGCATCAAAGCAGGAATCATCTAGAGAGAGGAAAATAACCAGTATATCACTCAAGGCATTGGGTTTAAAATATTAAAGATGAGGCAAGACTTTAGAAAGGACTCTGTGGCTATTGTTAAAATGGAATTTGCTCGGGGACTATGGTTTAGTGTTCCAAAGTAGCTAGTTCCCTGAAGCTGTTCCAGTCTATCCCCACTCTTCTACTTCTGTTCTAGGAGCACGATGATTAAAGGGCTACAGAATCACACAGAAAACTTTGCACCCTGTTTACTTCTCTTAACCCTTGAAGTTCTGTTTCCAGTGAGCATCATAGTATACTGCGGTCAGGCCAAAATAAATAAATAATTAAATAAGAAAACAAAAAACAGAAAAAATGAACAACCAAAAAACCTTTTCCAGCATTAATGATAACAATTTTAGTGGTTTTAAATTTTGAATAAACTAGACAAGTGTTATTTAGGATTCTTAGTTGAACAAAATATGATTGTAATTTACCATCACATTGTTATGAAACATTTAGTTGGTTCGTATGATGTGGCATGCTTTTCTTGTCTATTATTTGGCACTGAATTATGTTTACTCTTTTTCCTTAATGATGACAAGATTCCATATTAATTTCAGATTATAAAAACTACAAAAAGATATACATACTTTCCATATTTAAAGAAGTTATTGTCTTCTGCTAGGAATTAATAAACACATTTTTTAGACAGGTGGTGTATTCTTCCCTCCATCACTAATAAGTCTTGCAGTGTTATATACGCTGTGGCTCTGGGTCTGGACAGAAGTAGCAGGCAGTTCAGAACTCAGTGTTCAATTTCATCTTCAAAATGGTCCTCAGAGCACAGAACCCAAGACATTGGCATTGGCTCTGAATGAATGGTTAAATATAAATTGTGACTCAGAACATAACTTCCTACGGATAGTCAATCCCTTTTTAAAAGCGGTGAGAAAAAGACATCTTTGGAAAAAGTGCTGAAAGTTCAGAAGATGTACAGAATTTTTTGTACTCTCTTAAAAACCAGTACCAAAAACTTCTTCTTATGGCTTCTTATTCAGAACCTGACCAAATATTTGTTACTATTGAACAGTGTTTCTCAAATGGTGGGCAGGGATTCTATATCCACATTCAGGAAAGGGTAATAAATAATGTCCAGGTGTTAACTTACCTACCGTGGGAAAAACAGGGCCTGACTGAACTTTATATTTACCAAAATGAAGGGTACTAAGTATTAGTTAAAAGGGATTACGATTTCCTTCCAGTAGGGAATAAATATTTGTCATCCAGGCAAGTAGATGTGAATGGTATCACTGATCAGAGCAGCAAACTGGTAAGAATATAAGTATGGCATTTAATGAGTCTTCATGGAACGGCTAAGACTCCAAGGAATCCCTACCTCTGAATAATCCTCTGGAGCATGAGAGGAGAGATAAGGGAAAGCCAAACCCTCTGGGTGGCTGGAGTCCTGGGCCCTCGCAATTGCTTCTGCTCTACCCTTAGGCAGATCCACTCTGTTTACTGCTCGCTGAATATTTTGGGCTTTTACACAAGATTATCTTTGAAAACAGATTAGTACCATTTAAAAAAAAACACACTTGGGAACTATTAATCTAGAAAACCTTCCCCTATGTGCTGAACGAGAATAAAACGTAAGAAATCTGGTCAATGTTGCCCTCATTCCCAATCAAGAGCAAAGTTCATTTGAAGTTGCAATTATAATTCACACCATTACTCACTTTCAGGGCCCCCCATTCTTATCTATATCTGTACCCCACCTTCATACCCTAACTCCCATATCAGTAGTAAGAATTTTAAAAATATAGTATAGTATATACTAATATAGTATTACTATATACTATTATAGTATATATTAATTATACTATATTATTATAGTACTATACTATTATAGTATATTCTAATTTCTTTTCAAATTTTTTCAATGACATTTCGCTTTTACCAATAGGATGTTTTAGGATTCTCCCAGCAATTTTTCAAACAGAATTTTTGAACTTGGTTTATTCTAGAAATCAATAGTCAGATTTATTATGTGTTTGAACCTGTCACTTCTCCCTTTACCCATCTTTTAGCATTTTAAGGTTGTGGAGTCAATTTTTTTGATCCTTCTCTATTACTTATACCTATGTTATTGGTGAAAGAAACTATGAATATTATGTGAGATATTAAACATACAGTTCACATTAATAATCTTTTCCAGACATCCTCATTTCCTTTCTACTGGCTTGAGTAGAAGGGATGTCAAATCTTTCTACAAACTTTTATCATTTAAAAATGCTTATTGTTCCTTGTTTAAAACGAAAACGTAGACGTTCATCTGTGATAAGATTGTTTTGATTTCTTCTGACATCGTTGGTAAGTTTTTGAATGTTCTTTGCTATTTTTCAAACTTTTACCAATTTCAGTATTCTGTCATCGATCCTCAAATGACACATCAGCCTTTTAAAAAATATTTAAATTTAAATTTCAGTGTTTCACCTGCGATGTGATTGTTTTGATTACATTTGAGTTTCTCTGCATTTTTTTTGAACATTGTTTTTACTTTTCTAGCCTTACAATATTTTAGTTATTCTATCTAATCCATTGACATACTGGTCTGTGTTCGGTGATAGGTTCAGCACCTAGATTGAGGCCCAATTCAGCAATGGCTTAACCAAGGCAGACATTTGTTTCTTCATTTCTTCTTATGAAAGTCTGACTATTGGTGTTCCAGGACTAGGAGGGTAGCTTTGTTCTATGAGGTTGTCCAGGAATCCAGACTTTCACCCTGTTACCACAAAGTACTTCCCGCATACATATTGCTCCAAATTATTCAGTATCATTTCTGCATTCCAGTTGGCACAAAAGGGTGTGGAGGGCCTATCCTTCCCTTTTAAGACTAGACCAGGAGATGTGTTTATTACTTCTCCAATTCCACGGGCCAGAAGTCAGTAGCATGATGATGCTGGCTGCCTGGCAGACTGGGATATGTAGCTTTTATTGTGAGTAGCTAAAATCCAAATGTTTCTTACAAAGTGAAGAAAGAGACAATGGACAATGGAGGACAAGCCTCTACCACACAGGCTTAATGGCATGCTTCTAAAAATTGGCAACCAAAATATTTCCACATCCTATTGATGAGGTTGTTCTGGATAATTTCTAAGCAATTTCATGTTTAAGGTGAGTGTAAATCCGATTTGGGGCCCTCAGTTGTGTTTAGGGCAAAAGATGAAAGGATTTGGCTATTGTTCATGTTTCAGCCAAGCCCAGTTTCTAAGGTGCATGAAACCTGGGCATGTTGGTGGCACTAAGGAAACTGAAGTGGCCTTGGAGCATACCCTGATTTTCTGCTGTTCCCATGTGCTCAAATCCTGATAAGATTGGAAATGTTTTAATAAGAATGGTCATTCTCACATGAAAGGATGCTCAACATTGGTCATCATCAGGGAAGTACAAATCAAAGTCACGCTGAGGCACCACCTCACTCCAGTCAGAGTGGCTAAAATGAACAAATCAGGAAACTACAGATGCTGGCGAGGATGTGGAGAAAAGGGAACCCTCTTATACTGTTGGTGGGAATGCAAACTGGTGCAACCGCTCTGGAAAACTGTGTGGAGTTTCCTCAAAAAACTAAAAATAGAACTTCCCTACAGCCCAGCAATTGCATTACTAGGAATTTATCCAAAGGATACAAAAATGCTGATTCAAAGGGGCACATGCACCCCAATGTTTATAGCAGCACTATCAACAATAGCCGAATTACGGAAAGAGCCCAAATGTCATTGACTGATGAATGGCTTAAGAAGATGTGATATATATATATACACACACACATAATGGAGTACCTCTCAGTGATGAAAAGGACTGAAAAATTGCCATTTGCAGCAACGTGGATGGAACTGGAGGGCATTATGCTAAGTGAAATAAGTCAGTCAGAGAAAGACAGAGATCATGTGATTTCACTCGTATTTGGAATTTGAGAAACTTAACAGATGAACACAGGGGAAGGGAAGGAAAAAGAAGATAAAAACAGAGGGAGGCAAACAATAGGAGACTCTTAAATACAGAGAACAAACTGAGGGTTGATGGGGGTGTGGGGTAGGGAGTGAGGAATGGGTTAAATGGGTGACCGGCATTAAGGAGGGCACTTTTTGGGATGAGTACTGGGTGTCATATGAGATGAATCACTGGGTTCTACTCCTGAAACCAATACTATACTGTATGTTAACTAACTGGAGAATTAAAAAAAAGACAGGGGGCAGGGGAGGTGGAATAAAAATAAATAAATAAATAAATCCTAAATAAATAAATAAAAAAAAGGGGTCATTGTTTTCAAGGCTCCTCTAAGGATTTCTCCCCCGTCCTCCCTCTTCTTTTTCCTCCTCTTTCTCCTTCTTCCCATACTAACAGTTACCACTAGATATGTGATTTATCCTGCCCTGAAAATCTTTAATAGCAGCTCAACAGCATTTTGATTGAGTTGGTTTAGACATAGTTGATTTAGTAAAATATGAACGGGGCCAGTATGGAATACAAATAAAAGACTTCCCATCTAAGTTCAGGAGATGATGACAACAGGGAGACTTTTCCCAAAGAGGAGTCAAACTGTAGTCAGATGTTTGTCTAATGAAAACAAGATACTCATTTTTAGAAAGATAGGTCTCCCCCATAAATAAGTGTCAAATTTTCTCAAAAATAAAGAAGGGTCAGAGATCAGAATTCTTTAATAGTGAAAGATTATTTTTATTTTTTAACTTTTTTAAAAAAATGTTTATTTGTTTTTGAGGGAGAGAGAGCGCAGGGGAGGGCCAGAGAGAGAAGGAGCCTGAGGATCTGAAGTGGGCTCCACGCTGAGAGCAGAGAGCCCAATGCAGGTCTTGAACCCACGAACTGTGAGATCATGACCTGAGCTGAAATTGAGAGTCGGACGATTAATTGACTAAGCCACCCAGGAACCCTAAAAACCTATTTTTTTAAAAAAAGAAGAGAGAAAGGAAAAGTAGGCAATATGCAGTTTGGAATGTAGCCAGGGGTTAGTTAAGAAGTTCCTCATATGTAATGCTGTAAGGTTTCAACTTTTTTCTTTTTAAGTTTATTTCCTCTGTTTTTAGTCGTCTCTATATCCACCATGGGGCTCAAACTCACAACCCAGAGATGAAGAGTCACATTCTCCTCAACTAAACCAGCCAGGCAGTCCTAAAGTTTGGACATTTTGCTGTGATAGAGGACTGAAATGATTAGATTTGTGTTCTGGAAAAGATGACCCTACTGCAAGAGTTGGCACACTTTGTCTTAAATGACTGGATAGTTAATATTTTAGAGTTGCGCGCTATATTAATTTCCTAAGACTACTGTAAAAAAAAATGCTACAACCTTGGTGACTGAAAATATCAGAAATGTGCCTTCTCATAGTTCTGGAGGTCTGATGTCCAAAATCAAGGTGCTGGTAAGGCTACACGCCCTCTAGAGGCTCTATGGGGAGATTCGGTTCCTAGGATTTTCCAGCTTCTGGTGGCTCCAGGCATTCCTTGTCTTCCTTGGCTTGTGGCCACATCATTCCAATCTCTGTCTCTATCCTCACATCACCTCCTCTAGTAAAGACAGTCATTGATTGCTAAGAAATTTCATTTAAATAAAATGTATTTTGAACATTAGAAATATGAAACATAAAATGCAAATGTTAGAGCACTATTCATTGGTGTCCAGATAGTTTTTAAGGAACTCCTGAGTGGGAGTCCCAAGCTGTCCTAGCAGAGGGTCAATATTGGCCTCTATCCATTCACCACATAGGCAGAGTAATGGCAATGTCTCTTGTCTTGACACCAGTGATACATTTCTGGCTCTGGAGAAAATCACTTGCATCTTAATGTACAAACACAGTTGTCTGTCCAAATAGTGAATCTACAGGAAAGGAGAGTTGTCCATCCACTTAGTTCTTGGAGAAGGAAAATAAAGATTTGCTCTGATATAAACATCTATAGTGAATAAAAGACAAAGAAAAAAAGTAACTTGATGGACATTTTAATAAGTTTGCATATTTACGATGGCCATGTTTTTCCGTACGATGGTCTGCTATGGTCTGCATGTTTGTGTCCCCTCAAAACCCACACGTAATTCTAAGGCCCAATATGATGATTTTAGAAGGTGGAGCTTTGGAGAGGTGATTGAGTCATGGGTGTGGAGCCCTCATTTAATGGGATTAGTGCTCTTATAATCTGTGGGATAAAATATCCCACAGAGTTCCACAGCCCCTTTTGACCTGTAAAGATACAAGAAGTCTACATTCAAAACAGGGCACTCATCCAACCATAGTGGGACTCTGACCTCAGATTTCTAGTCTCTGGAACTGTTATGAAAAGTAAATTTCTGTTGTTTATATGAAAAAAAAAAAAAAGACATTTATCTTTGAATTTAGGGCCCAACTGTGTAATCTAGAATGATCTCATCTCAAGATCCCTCATTTAATTATACCTGCAAAGATACTTTTCCCAAAAAAGTAACACTCACAGGTTCTAGGGTTTTGGAGGTAGGCGTATCTTTTGTGGGGTCATCATCCAACCCACTGCACAGGCGCTATAGTCTCTGTCAAAATTACTAAATTATGCAGTTGTAGCACCAAAACTGTTGTAGACAATATGTAAACGAAGGATGTGACTGTGTTCTAATAAAATTGTATGGGCTGGCTTTGGCTCACAGTTTTGGTTTGCTGATGCCTGATGATAGTGTGAAGGAAGAATTGGAAGGCAACAGTTAAGGCAATTAATCGAGTCAAAAGGGACTTATAATGGTCAACGATAAGGTCAAGGAAAGATGAATAAGACAAAGGCAGTAGAGATGGAGGGAAAAGGATGCAATAGAGAGCTAGTGAATAGGATCAGTAGGATGGGGCACCTGGGTGGCTCAGTCAGTTGAGTGGCCAACTCTTAATTTCAGCTCAGGTCATGATCTCATGGTTCTGGGATCAAGCCTGGGGACTGACTCTGTGCTAAGTATGCAGCGGCTTGAGATTCTGTCCCTCCTTCCCACTCTGTCCTTCCCCTGCTTGTGCGTGCATGCATGCACTTACGTGCGCGCATTCTCTCTCTCAAAAAATAGAAATTAAAAAAAATTAACTTAAAAAAAAGAATCCACAGGATTGGGTGCTAGACCTCAGGGGAAGGATCATTAAAGTTCATTACAGAGATGGAAATTATTATTTCACCCTATAGGTTAATACTTTCCAAGGAACAACTCCATACTTTTGGTGGATGGTTCTCTACCAGACAGCTTTCAGCTTTCCAAAGAACAACTCAATACTTTTCAACTTTCTTTGCTTGAAAAGTGTAAGTTTTACCAAGTGTCTGTGTAAACCAGACAGATGAGTAGTAAAAACAGAAAAGCTCCAAAGTCTTAAAAGATTTTTACCGTGAAGCAGTACAGTGTATGCAACGTTTTGAAGTCAGAGAAGACAATAGTTAGCCAGTTGGTTTATTTCTTAGAAGGAACGAAAGAGCAACAGGAAGGATGTCCTTTCCCATTAAACACCGCAGGGTGTAAATAATCCCTCCCTTCTTGCAAACAGTGGGATGATTGTGGGGTGCCTGGTTGGTTCAGTTGGTGGAACAGCGTGGGATTCTTAATCTGGGATTCTTAATTCTTAAACCCAACACTGGGTGTAGAGATTACTTAAAAATAAAATCTTAAAAAAAATAAGAGTTGGATGATTGAGGTTATATATTAGAGTTACTATGTATGCATTTACTTATAGTTTACAAAGTTCTATCATGACACATCATATCATTTGATTCTCACAATATTTCTGAGGTAGGGAGAGCAGGTATTATTATTATATCTGAAGTGAGAAGTTAAATGATATTTTCAATGTCATGCGGCCAGGAGAGTTTGGTTTCCCGGTTCAAAAATTCCCTTAATCTTGGGCTATTTCCTTTTTCCTTTGCCACTGTCTCTGAAGTTGGATCAGAGAACTGAGACCGTGTGTGGCCCCTGTAGCTGGGGTGGTCAGCATGACCAGAAAGATAAAGATGAAATTAATGAGGTTCTTAATGAGGCAGCAGGGTGGCCTTCCAGTGGTCCTCGGAGGGCAGATGGCCAAAGAGAAAATGTGGCCTTGAGAGCAAAAGCAGAACACGACATGGGGAGTGATGATAAGAGTAACTGGACCTGGAGCAGCGTTAAAAAAAATTGTGGAGTGCAGAGAGCTAAAGCAGCCATGTCGTGAACACGGTCCAAGGGAGTGGGCGCCCAACTCGGCACGTGCGACAGTGACTTGCAGACCTCCTTAGCGATGCAGCTTCTCCAGTTCCAATTTAGGAGTCTTCTGACTCAGCCGATCTGGGATGGGAGCCATGAAGAACCACTCTCTCCCCAGGAAGTCTGGTAGAACGTCCACCGAACAATGCAGAGGATAAAAGCAGCAGAAAACATCTGTAGAGATTTTTGATGCTAGGGTAGAAAAGTGTCGGCAATAGAACAACTTCTATTTTTAAGAAACCGAAGAGGGAGGGGGTCTAGGCCTCTTTTAGAAAATAATGTAGTAATTTTTTTGACACTGGTCTAGTGCAAGCTACCAGGCCAGGTACCGGTGCTTGTAGAAGTGAGTAAGAAATTCGGATATGCTTGGTTCTTGTCCTCGCAGAGCTTACATTCTAAGTGGGAGACTGATATCAAATAATATATAATATTGCATAGTAACTAGTATTATTGTATAATAGTTGGTAGGTAAGTGTTGAAAAAGAAGTGCAGGGTTTTATAACAGAGGACAGATAATAGGGGACCCTGACCCAGACTAAGAGCTCAGAGAAGGTCCCTTGATGAAATGGCATATGATTTCAGATCTGAATGATAAGTTGAATTGGCCAAGAAAATGAGGAGAGGACAACAAAAACGGTATTCTCAGTAGAACGTTAATTAGCTGCTTCAGAAAACATTTATTGAGAACCTGCAGTGTGCCATGTATTCTTCTAGATCCTGGGACACCGCAGTCAGCAAAAGAGACCAAGCTTCTGCTCCACGGAGTTTACATCCCCGGTTCAGAGACAAAGAACATTTAAAAAAATGATGAACAGGAAATTATCTGATAATAACAATATTGTAAGATTTCAGTTCTCTCCAAAACTATCTATTGAGTCAATACAATGCCAACCAAACTTACAGCAAGATTTTTTTGTAGAATTTGACAGGCCTATTCTAAAATTTATATGGAAACACATATAAGAGAAAAATCTTTCTTTCTTTCTTTCTTTCTTTCTTTCTTTCTTTCTTTCTTTCTTTCTTTCTTTCTTTCTTTCTGAGAGAGAGTAGAGGGTGTGCATGTGCAAGCATGAGAAGGGGAGGAGCAGAGAGAGAGAGAGAGGGTCTTTAAGCAGGCTCCATGCCCAGTGCAGCATAACAGGGGGCTGGGCACAGGGCTCAGCTCAGAGATCATGAACTGAGCCAAAATCAAGAATTGGATGGAGCCCCAACCAACTGAGCCACTCAGGTCCCTTGAAAAGTCTCTTTAAAAAAAAAGAAAATCTCTACACCCATTGTGGGATTTGAACGCACAACTCCAAGATCAAGAGTCACATGCTCTACTGATTGACCCAGCCAGGCACCCCTAAAAGGGAAGTCTTAAAGAAGAATAAAGGTGGGACACTTTCAGTGCTGAATACCAAGACTTGTTGTAAAGTGACTGTGAGACAGTGTAGTATTGTCACAAGGATAGGCAAAGAGACCAATAGTACAGAAAGAATTTAGAAATACCCTCATATGTGGCGTATGGCAAACAGTCCACAGCACTGCAGTGAGGAACAGGGCGCTCTTTGCAGTAAATAGTGCCAGATCAATTGAATATCCGTATAGAGAATCAATACACAAAACTCAGTTCTTGTGCGAACCAAAGTAATAACACTCCCCGAAGATAACATAGGAAGATGTTTTTACAAACGCGGAGTAGGCCAAAAGTTCTTAAAGCAGACATGAAACAAAAGGGGGACTATCGATAAACTGAACATCATTGAAGAGCTTCTGTTTGTCAAGAGATAGCATTAAGAGAGTGGAAAGGTAAGTTATAGTGTGGGGGAAAATATTCGTAACATCATATAGCTGACAAAAGACTCATGTCTGTAGTATATAAAGAATGCCTATACATCAGTAAGAAAGGCAGGTGAAAAAACGGGGCAGGCATTTCTCATACACAAAGGACCCCCCAAAATATCATAGAAATGGCCATTAAAAATATGAAAAGATGCTTGGGTTCCTTAGCAATCAGAGAAATACAAATTAAAACCACAATGGGATAATGCTTTACACTTGTCGGAAAGGTTGAGATTTTAAAAAATTAGCAATACCAAGAATTATCTAGGATGTGGAGCAATTAGTGGGATTATAAATTGAAACAAAAACTTTGAAAAATGGCTTGGTGTAGTATCTACTAAAACTGAACAGGTACATATTATATGGCCCAGAGATTCCACTCCTAGTTATCTGCCAAATAAAGATGCATTCAGAAGTGCATCAAAAGACATGCAAATGAATGTTCATAGCAACACTATTTGTAACAGCCCCCAAATAGAAACAACCAAAATGCCTGTTAGTCTTTTCAGGCTACTATAACAAATACCATTGACTGAGTGGCTTATCAATAATGAACATGTACTTCACACACTTCTGGAGGCTGAGAGTCAAAATCTATGTGCTGGCACATTTTATGTCTGGGGGTGAGGGCCATTTCCTGATTCAATGTCTATCAACAGAGTCAATATGTTCTTAGCTGTCTTTTTTTTTTTTTTTTTTTAAAGTAGTCTCCATGCCCAAAGTGGAGCTGGACTCATGACCCTGAGATCAAGACTCAGATGCTCAACTGACTGAGCCACCCAGGCGCCATTTTTTTTAATGTTTATTTATTCTTGAGAGAGACAGAGAGACAGACGTGAGTGGCGGAGGAGCAAAGAGAGGGAGACACAGAATCTGAGGCAGACTCCAGGCTCTGAACTGTCGGCACAGAGCCCAACGTGGGACTCGAAGTCACGACCGTGAGATCATGACCTAACCCAAAGTCAGACGCTCAACTGACTGAGCCACCCAGACACCCCAGGCGTCATTCTTAAAATGAAACACTAGACAGTAGTAAAAGTCAACAAATCCACTACATGTGACAATATGGGTCAATCTCATAAACATGATACTGGGCAAAAGAAGTCAGTCACGTAAGAATGCATATCAGGGGTGCCTGGGTGGCTCAGTCGGTTGAGCGTCCGACTTCGGCTCAGGTCATGATCTTGCAGTCTGTGAGTTCGAGCCCGCGTCAGGCTCTGTGCTGACAGCTCAGAGCCTGGAGCCTGCTTTGGATTCTGTGTCTCCCTCTCTCTCTGCCCCTCTCCCACTCATGCTGTGTCTCTCTCTGTCTCAAAAATAATAAACATTAAAAAAATTAAAAAAAAAAGAATGCATATCATACGATTCAGTGTATACAAAGTTCTGGTACGGGCAACACTAGTCTATGGACCTTACATTTGAAGGAAGATAATGATTTAATTTCTTGATTGGGGTTGAGAATACAGGTGTTCACTTTGTTAAAAACAATGAGGCTGTAAACTTCGAGGTTTTCTACTTTTCTTTACACGTGTGTTATAGTTCAATTAAAACATTTAAAGAATTGAATTCATCCTCGTGGATCTTTCTCTTTACTGAGAAAATATTGGCGGTTACCATCTGAACAGCAACCTACTAAGAAAAATTAGTAGTAGAAATTGTTAAAGTTAAATGTTTCACATAAAGTGCTTCAAATTTATCTGTTGTGTGCTTTAGTTATTTTCACATTATTACTTTGATTTTAAAGTCTCAATTAGAGGATATTCAGGAATAACTGAGGAAAAATTACTTGGTATGTTAGGATAGGCTATGCTATGACGTAATAAAAACTTTCCTCTCCCCACATGCCCAAATCTCAGTGGCTTAAAGTAACAAAAGTTTGTTTCGTGCTCCGTCAGTCTAATTAGATGTTTGGCAGGTGATGTTTTTTTTTTTTTATAATAGTTTATTTTCAAATTGGTTTACATATAACACCCAGTGTTCATCCCAACACATGCCCTCTTTAATATCCGTCACCCCCTCTCCCCCCTCCCTCACCTCCCTCACCTCCCTCACCTCCCTCACCTCCCTCACCTCCCTCACCTCCCTCACCTCCCTCACCTCCCTCACTCTCAGATTGTTCTTAGTCTTTGAGAGTCTCTTATGTTTTATCTCCCTCCCTCTCTGTGTCTTTTTTTCCTTTCCCCTCTAGCCCTCCCCCTGGTTTTTGCTTAGTCTCACAAAGTCCACCTATTCGTGGAAACATATGGTATCTGTCTTTTTCTGACTGACTTATTTCACTTAACATAATACCCTCCAGTTCCATCCATGTTGCTACACATGGCCAGATTTCATTTTTTTCTCATTGGCAGGTGATGTTTTAGCTGATTTGTGGTTCCTCGTGGCTCCTCTCCATCCGGCCAACCAAGGAGCAAAAACAAAGTGTGGAGAAGGCATACTTTCTTTTAACTGTCTTGGCCCCAAAATTCCTTCTCATTCTATAATGGGAATTAGTCACTCGGTCCTGTAAAATGCATTGGGTCTGGGAAATGTAAGATGCTCTGTGCTAAGGAGTAAGAAACGATTTTAGTTTTCCCGCAGCCATCTCTGACAGACCTGGAGCCCAAGGCAGACCATAAGGGCACTATACAAATGCTGGGAAAAGAGCTGCTGGGGATGGGGATTCTAACAGGAAGAGTTACGGAGTGGCATCTTAATCAGCAATCCTGCTGCATTCAAAGATTTAAAAATAGAATTGGAAAAAGAAATATCCTTTCATGACTTGAGAGAAAGAGGTCGATGTAAGAGACGTATTAATTAGATGAAAATTTAAAATGGAGACGCTATTGCATTGGAAGAAGGTATGCAGTAAGGTTAAGCATTTGCAACAGATTCTGGGAAGTTAGTCAGTTCATGAGATATTGTACAGATCAATGGGTCTTTGCGATGAGACAGACAACACAGGGAGACCAAGCAGGCAGGATTATTTTGCATTCTTTTGCTCTCAAGAGTAAAGTAAGCCAAGAACATGGTACAAATTTAAGCAAGAAGAGTTAAATTCTCAGGGTGCCTGGGTGGCTCGGGTTGGTTAAGCGTCCGACTCTCGATTTCAGCTCAGATTCCTGAGATTGAGCCGTGCATCGCATGGGGCTCCATGGGCTCTGCAGGCTCTGAGCTGACAGTGCCGAGCCTGCTTGGGATTCTTCTTCTCCCTCTCTCTGCCCCTCTTCTGCTTGAATGCCTGTTCCGCCTCCCTCAAAAAAAAATTTTAGATATATATATAAAAAATACATAAATACATATATATATAAAACTGTCTTTTAAAGAAAAGAAGAGTTGAATTTTCACAAGGAAAGTTGTAACTTACAGCCATCTCCTAATGTCGTAGACAAAGGGACCTGAACTTAATGGTAATAACATTACAATAGGGAAAAGCACTTGTAGGGAAATGGTAACTAGACTCTGATGTAAATGGCAGCTTCTGGGATTGATGGAAATGGTGCTCCTGAGCCTCTAAGCTTCACTTTGGGAGAAGTATGGGGGAAAGTTGGGCAGATTGTGCCAGAGACACAGAATGAGGTCAGGAGAGGAAGAATGTGAGTTATTTTAAGAAAGTTAATTTTAACTCTCTTATTTAAGAGAGCTTCTGGGAATGAAGCATATCTGTTATTTCTTATGTTGACCTTGGTCAAGTTTCTATAGACAATAACTTCTGGCTACATTGTTCCACTGCCTAATCAGCTGACACAGTTGCCTGGAAGGAGTCTCATACCTGGAATGACAGATGCTCTTTCTTCTGGTGCCTTGTGTGAAAGGGAGGGGGAGAGAGAACAGTTGTAGACTCTGTGGCTTACGGTATTCTCCCTACCTGTACTTTTACCTACAAGATTTGAGACCCAACCCAGGTATTAGTTATGGAAAGGGTGACTTACTGAAAGAAAGACACCTAACATTAATTCAGTTTCTTAAAGAAACTCTATCATATAATAGTGTGCTGTGAGTGTTCCAAGCTGGCAGACAAGCTTTCTGATTGTGATCATTTAGGGACCCATGGTCCACCCAGCATATTGTGCTATCTCCTGGGACATTGTTGCCATCCACACTGTCAAAACTGAGTCACTGTGGGTTCTGGCTGATGGGAAAGAGAATATATCTTAATATCTGAGTCAGAAGAGACACACTTCATTTGCATCACATTTCTTTGGCGGGACCTCAGTGGCTACACTTAACTACAAGTGGGAGTCACAAATGTTGTCCCTTGCTAGATAATTCCAGTTGTAACTTTACATGAATTATAGGAAACATGGATCCGGTAGACACAAAGCAGGATCCATCAAGGGAGAGTAGAGGGAATAAAATAGAACCAATAAAATTATTTTACAAATATTACTATAATAACATATATGTGAGCTTTGTTTGTATCAGAGCTATGTATGCCACTCATTGTAAAATATCCTCGAATCCTGAAAATTATAATTGTTTTGGAAGTACCAATGTGTACTACAAGTTCAGAGTTTTATTCTTATTTCTGACTTATCTATAAATAGCCAAGATTTCTAAGCCTATATCTTAACAATTTTTGGTCCCTTTCTTTCCAAATTCAAATTGTTAACGATAAATTGAATAATGATAAATATTCGAATGCTTTGAATGTTAGGAGAGGTGTAGTTATTATTAAAAGGTGAAGGTAGACTTTCCTTTTTAGAGTCACGCTCTAACGTAAGCATCCTGAAGGTTTTATCCTGAAGTTCATACTAACATGATGAAAGTGTAAGAGCGTTAGTAGAGAATGGCAGATTGCCATGATTTAGAGCACATAGAGTAACTGCAGAAAAATAATCTTACTTTCTGGCTTTGGGTTTTGGGTTGTCACGAGCTATATTCTAAGAAAGTTTTGTATAAATCTTAGTGTATGCAAGGAAGTCACATATTTGGGCCCATTGTTTTAGTAATATACAAGATTTAAGATGGTCGGTCCTGGTTTGCTTTTGGTATGGAGAAGTTGAGTATCTAATGAACTAGTCCTTTCACAAAATAATGGTGTAAAACTGAACAGGGTATCGAAAAACATCACTACCTGAGTATTCTGGAGACTGAACAAAGGTCGAAAGAGTTTGGAGGCAAAACTTGGACTGTGCAACTAGAACAAACTTTTCATCACTCATTCCCAGCTTTATTGAGATATAATTTATATATAGTATTGTATAAGGTTAATGTGTATAACATGTTGATTTCATACATTTATATATTGCAAAATGGTAACCACCATAGCATTAGCTAACACTTCCATCCCATCACATGACTACCATTTATTTTTTGGGGTGAGAGCATTTCAGATCTTCTTTTAAAGCAGCATTCAAGTGTACAGTATAGTATTATTAGCTATAATCGCCATCCCCAGGACATGTTAATCTTATAACTAGAATAAACATCCCCATATTTTTGATTCTTTGTGCCAAGGCCCAAGCATTCACAGTGGAGGTGGGTGGTATAGAGGTGTCTAAAACTTCCTTAGAAAATCTGCCATCTGTCTGGCTAGAGAACTCAGGAGAGGGATCCTGGGGCAACTAGAGCCATAGTAGAGAAAGGAGGTGTCACGGCCATGAGAATGAACTTCACAAACAAATTGCTACATCTTACATCCCTTGCCATATCTGCTGCCAACTTAAGGAGATTCTCATTAGATACAGAATTACAAGTTCTCATTCTTTTATTTCAGCACCTGAAAAATGCTATAACACTTATGTTTGGCCTCCATGGGTTTTGAGGAGAAAACGACTGTTATTCAAATTGTTTTCCATCTGTAGATTATATGATGTTCCTCTCTGGCTGCTTTTAAGATTTTTTTTTTCTTTGTCTTTAGTTTTCAGAAGTTTGATTATGATGTGTCTTGGAGGGGATTTATCCCATTTGGGATTTCCTTAGCTTCTGGGATATGTGGGTTTAGGGCTTTTGTTAAATTTGAGAATATTTCAGCCAGTATTTATTTATTTGGTTACTTGTCCAGCTCTGCCATTTTTCACTCTCTTTCTGCCACTCTGATGACCTAAATACAGGATCTACTACAGTTCCCCAGGCTCCTCGGGCTCTTCTTCCAATTCTCCTCCTCCCCCCCCTCCCCTCCTTCTCCCTCTCCTGCTTCTTTAGTATATTTTCTCTCTGCTGAAAAATCAATTAATTAATCAATCAATCAATCAATTAATTAATCAATTAATTAATTTCTATTGTTCTATCTTCCACTTCACAGATTCTTTCCTCTTTTCCATTTATTTTGCTGTTAGGCCACCCACTGAATTTTTTATTTCAGTTATTGTATTTTTCAGTTCTAAAATTTCTATTTATTTCTTCTTTATCGTATATTTCTTTGGTGAGAATTTCTATTTTTCAGTGGTTTGTCTTTGTTTGCCTTTTGTTCTATTTGGGCCTTCGCAGGCAAAAGGATACCTGATCACTTTGGAGAAAGTGTAAATGAAGCTTTTCTTTACTCATCCTACTAAATCAAGTGCTAATTTATTCCAGAAGCACTCTCACAGATACACCGTAAAATAAGTTTACCAGTTATCTGAGCATCCCTTATCTCAGTCAAGTTTGTGTGTTGGGCTTTCAGCTCTGTCCAGCAAAGCCAAGGATGGCAGAAAGGATTACTCAAGACTCCACAAGTCAGAGATGTGAGAGGGAGGTTAAAGGAAGTCTCTCTGAACTTCTCTCAAGCTCCCGTATTTATTAGGCATACATTATAGGGGAAACATTGCTCGCTATGCCCATGGCTACGTGCCAGTAAGAATGTGCAGAAAACATAGAAACCAAAAAAACCCCAAGGCATTCCCAAGACTACAAAAGAACAGATGCTGAAAGCAGAGTGAACAAGATAAGATATTCCATAGATAACATGGTCTAAGCAATTCGTGAGCACAGGCAGGACACAACCCCTAAATATGCATTAACTAGATACTGGTCAGCTGTTTACAGCGTGGTACTAGCAGTGTAATAGTTCCCTTTAATCTCCTTAATCAAGACATAGCTATTTGATTTCCCACACAAGTTGACATATAAAATTAACCACCACAACTGGATATATAGGAATAGAGATGACAGGAGAGTTAGTAAACTAGAAGATAAGTCAACAGAAATTATTGAAGCTGAAAAAGAGAGAGAGGGAAACAAGATTCAAAAAGACTGAACACAATTTCAGGGACCTGTGGAACAACAACAACAACAAAGTTCTGATGTACATTAGTTGGAGTCCAGAAGTAGAGGAAATAAGCAATGGGGCAGAAAAATATATTTGAAGAAATCGTAACAGAAAACTTCTCAAATGTGAAGAAAGATATGAATTTATAATTCAAGGGGATTTGGTGAACCCTAAACAGGATAAATTTGAAGAAATCTAAGTCTAAGCACATCATGGTCAAACTGTAGAAAGCCAAAGATAAGGGGAAAATCTTATGCCAGAGAAAAATGACACATTACGTACAAGAGAACAATGATTCAAATGATTACAAACTTCTCATCAGATACCATGGTGGCCATATTACAATGCAATTACATCTTCAAAATGCTGAAAGAAAAACTTGCCAACCCAGGAGTCTATGTTCATTGAAAATATTCTTGAAAAATAAACGTAGAACAAAGCTATTTTCAGATAAAGAAACCTAAGAGAATTTGTCCCTGCCAGACCCATAGTGCAAGAAATGCTAAAGGAGTTTCTTGAAGTTGAAAAAAAAAAATGATACCAGAGGGAAATGTGGCTGTTTAGGAAGAAATAGAGAGGATAAGAAGTGCTCACTATACAAGCAAACGTCGAAACTCTATGTTCATTTGTTTCAACTATATATGCCTTTTTTTTAAGTTTATTTTTCTTTATTTTCAGAGAGAGATAGAGACCAAGCAGGGGAGGGGTAGAGAGGGAGGAAGACAGAATCCCAAACAGGCTCCCCGTGGCCAGCACAGAGCCCAGTGCAGGACTCAAATTCAAGAACCATGACCTGAGCCGAAATCAAGAGTCAGACGCTTAACTAACTGAGCCACTCAGGTGCCCCTAAACAATATATGACTTTTAAAAGCCAAAATTAGAACATTGTCTTGAGGGGTTTAAAATATATGCAGAAGTAATACATAGAATAGCCATAACATAAAGAATGGTAGGGATAGGAGCAAATGGACCTGGATAGCTGTGGGGTATTATGTTAACTCTAAGTGGACTGTGAAAAGTTTAAGGTATACTATAATGCCAACAGCAACCACTGAAACAATTAAGAGGTATAGATAGAAAGCCAAAAGATAAATTAAAATGCACATCTAAAAAAAATCCAAATAATCCAAAAGAAAGCAGGAAACGAAGCACAGAGAAACAAATTATCGAGATGACAAACAGAATATTAATAAAGTGTTAGACCTAAATCCATCTATAGTGATAATCACATTAAATATAAATTGGCTGAACACTCCAATGAAGAAACAAAGATGACCATAATGAGTGAAATGTGTATCTACCCATCTGCTAACTACAAGAGATGCACTTTAAATATAAGAATGCACTGGAAATAATATATACATAAGATAGAAATATAGACGGATGCATTAATGGAATTAAAGTTTCCAGAAATAGAACCACACACGTATATGATCAACAATTTTCAGCAAAGTTGCCAAAGCAATTCCATGGGGAAGGAAAATCAACAAACATTGCTGGAAAACCCGGATATCCATAGGGGAAAAAAAAAGGAACATCAACTCTTACCTCACACAATACCCCAAATTAACCCAAATGCATCAAAGATCTAAAGGTAAAAGCTAAAACCATAGAACTATCTGACTGAGAGTAGGCAAAGATTTCTTAGGACACAAAAAGCAAACATTTAATTAAAAAAAAAAAACAAACATTGAGGGGCGCCTGGGTGGCTCAGTCGGTTAAGCGGCCGACTTCGGCTCAGGTCATGATCTCGCGGTCTGTGAGTTCGAGCCCCACATCGGGCTCTGTGCTGATGGCTCATCGGAGCCTGGAGCCTGCTTTGGATTCTGTGTCTCCCTCTCTCTCTGCCCTTCCCCTGCTCACGCTCTATCTCTATGTCTCTCGAAAATAAATAAACGTTAAAAAAAAAATTTAAAAAAACAAAAACAAAAAAAAAACATTGAATCAAAAAAGAAAACATTTATAAATTGGACTTTATCAACCTGAAATCTTTTCTCTTTGAAAGATACTACAAGAAAACAAAAAAGGAAGCCACAGAATGGGAGAAAATATTCTCTACCAAATACATGACAAAGGATGACTGGTATTTAGATGATAAAGACCTCTTCAGCTCAATGATAAGAAGATGAACAACTCAGTAACATCTTGTGAAAGACATCTTATTTTGTGTACATGAAAAGACACTCAACCTTATTTGTCACCAGGGAAATGAAAATTAAAACCATAGCAAAGTAACATTATACCCGCTATAAGGGGTAAAATGAAAAAGACTAACAGTAACAAGTGTTGGTGAGGATGTAGACTAACTGGAACTCTCATTTACTGATGGTGGGAACGTAAAATGGACAGCTACTTTGGAACACAATATGGAACTTTCTTTCAAAAGTACATACATCTAATGTACATTCTGTTCATTTTACTTCTTTGTGTAACCCAAGAGAAATGAAAACACACGTCCATGTAAAAACTTTTACGTAACTGTTCATAGCAGCTTTATTCACAATAATCCAAAGTTGGAAACAATCCAAATGTTCATCAGCCAGTGAAAGGGTAAACAGAATGGGGTATATCCATTCAGTGGAATACTACTAAGCCCATAAGAGGAAGGAACTACTCATATACAATAGGGATGCATCTGAAAATCATTAGGCTGAGTAAAAGAAACCAGACATAAAAAAGTACATGATGTATGATTCCATTTGTATAAAATGCAAACTAGAATAATAAAAAGCATATCAGTGGTTGTTGCCTGTGTTCCAAGGGCAGAGAGAGAGATTGGCTACAAAGGAAGGAGCAATCTTGGGGGTGTGTAAATGTTCTGTATTTTTATTAAGATGGTGATTTCACGGACATACGGAACTATCATAACTCATTGAATTATGTATTTTATTTATTTTATTTTATTTTTAAAAATTTTAAATGTTTTTATTTTTGAGAGAGAGAGAGAGAGAAAGCACAAGCAGGGGAGGGGCAGAGAGAGAGGGAGACAGAGAATCCAAAGCAGATTCCAGGGTCTGAGCTGTCAACACAGAAACTGACGCAGGGCTTGAACTCACAAACCGCAAGATCATGACGTGAGCCAAAGTCAGATGCTTAACCGACTGAGCCACCCAGGTGCCCCTGAATTGTGTATTTTAAATGGATGTAGTTTACTCTATAAAAGTCATTCGTTAATACATTTGATTAGAAAAAAATTAAAAGCCTTTTCTGTATCATTCTTCCTACCCTAATTCTGTGGTCTAGGATCCGCTCAGTGAAACCACACCTAGAAAACTGAACAAATTACTTATTCCACTACGAGAGTCCCTCAAACACTTAAACAGAGCCTGTGTATTCCTCTACATATTTCCCCCCATATTATATACTATTCCTCTCCAACCTCTGCCCCTTGTGTGTTTCTTTAGATATTCTTTATGTCCTAGGCTTTTTAACTCTCCTGTTTTCCCACTTTTGAACAAAGTTTAGTTCATCAACTTTCCTAATAAAATGAGTCATCCAAAACTGAATGCAACACTCTATGTGTAATCCATTGTCTTGTTCAAGGGAGATAGTATGCTTTGTAGAAAGAGCGGGGGACCAGGGATAGGAAAGTATGAGTTGTCTGGCTCTGCCAGGGAAGAACAAGCTTTTTGATCCTAAGCAAATCAGTCACTGTAGATTTCTCAGTATAATGAAGGAGCTGGAATTATTTATTTGGGCTATGATTTTTATCATTTTTAGCATCCAGAAATGAAAGCACAGGTAAAAAAAAATCTCTGAGAAACTTTCTCAATTAGGAAATATAAATCAACAGAGACATGCTGCTTACAAATGACTGAGGCTGACAAAAAAATGTTTTGTGACCTGAAAAGAATTGTTTAGTTTTGTATCAGCCTTGTGTGTGGAGGGTTGTACATTTTTCCATTGGCGTGTGGATCCATGACCCCTAACTTGTGATGTTAAGATTTTCCAGTCATGTGCTTTAGATCATGCAGGTTCGTGAATTTCTATGTAATCTCTGTGAGTTGGAAAAATTCAAAACATATGGCAGCTCAAATGTGAGGCTGGGAGAAATTAAAAATTTAAAAATTTCTGAGCTGTTTAGAAGATGCATTGCTATAAATAAACATGTATTTTATGTGATTTGTATACATGAATACGTTGAGAAAGAGGCCGCTTGGGAGTGAAGTCTCAGGAAAGATATATCTTCTTTATCCTTTAAGTCTGCTCTAGGTTACAGCAGATGTTGCAGATAAAATGGGAATTTGTTCAAAGTCAGAGATTTAAAAAATATATGTTTTCTAATTGCAACATTAAAAAACAACAACAACAACAGCAAAAATTAGCAACAACTACTGTTCAGAGTCAATAGTCTGGTTTGTAGAAAGAGCCTGGGACCAGGTATAGGAAAATTCCAGCAAAATTTCCTCACCATGTTACATATCAAATACTTATTTTTAAGATATTTCCTGATTAGGGGAAATTCTCAGCTAAACTGCATGAACAGTACTTTTATCTAGGAAAAAAATAATTTCTAATTCTCCAGTATTATAGGTCAGAGCCTACAAAATAACTTTAGTGGAAATTTCCCCAAATGATTTGTGATACAAAGCATCGTCCAGGAAAAAGAAGTTTCCTACTGGTTCCCTGTCCATCCTAGACGTGTGGATGGAATAGAAACTGTGAAAACAGGCTGTGAGGTGTGGCAGGACCTCTTCTTAGAGTTAATTCTACTATTGTCCCCCCTCCCCCAGAAGAGCATGTTTTAAGAGTTCTGTTAATCAAGAAATACATAAACTAGGTGAATAAAGTTCCTAATGTTCAATAAGATCTTATAATTTGACAGTTGTTTTATTCCACAGTTACCTGAAAAAGGTCTAACACTACCCATTAGCTCATTTCACTTTCATATGTATCACTCTGTCTTACTTGGTGCTTCCTAGGTTGAGGATTTTAATTTCCTTTCCAGTCTCCATGTATCCTCCATGTATCGTCTTAAATCCACAGCCTTCACCTTTTGGGGTGTGTTTCTGGACAGAGTGGTTTTACCTGGACTTGTTTTAACCCACATGGGTTTGTTTACTAGCTGAAGGACAATATTCCTTCCACTTAAATATATAATTTATTTTCCATCCACTTGGTTCACTGTCTTCCCCATAACACCCACATGCAATGCATCCACTCTCTCCCCCATTCACTCACGCCGGCACACACACCATTTGTGTGAAGTCTTAGACATTTCCCCCCATCCGTTAAATGGATAGATGTTTGTAAACTCCAGAATGCTGTGTAAATTTTGTTGTGACACTGGTGTTTCCACAGGTCACTAATCTGAATTATATAAAGCAAGGTAACAATGTAGGTAACTCTTTCTCCACCGAAGACAATGAAACACATTATTACTCTGAAACTATGCCCGGTAGTTGTTGGAATCCAGCTTCTCTGACAACCTCGTCCAGCAATCTCCTGTTTCCCAGATGACAACGGGAGGAAGGGGCTTTATAAACCCTCCTGGCTTCAGCAATCAGTCTTAGTAAACCCTTATAAACAACATGCACTTTCATTAGCCAGGCTCACTTTCCTGGCTGATTTCACAGCTCCTGCTTTTAGAGTTGCCACCGCAGCCATAATCACAGCTCTGCTGCCCCTATTACTGCCTTCGCTTGCTGTTCTGACGCCAGCACATCTCCCCCAAGACAGGACCTTTCCCTCCTTCCCTCTGGAAAGCTTGTAGGGCTGGGGAGTGGAGATGGGAGGTAGGAGGGGTGGGGGTGGGCAGACGCTAGGAGTGGTCTGTGAGCATTGCTTAGCTCTGTCTCCTCCACAGCCTGGTACCTGTGACTACTCTTTTTTTTTTTTTTTTTGGAGGAGGGTGGGGGAAGAGAGAGAGAGAGAGAGAGAGAGAGAGAGAGAGAGAGAGAGAGAGAGAGAGAGAGAATCTCAAGCACAGCTCCAAGCTCAGCGCGGAGCCTCAGACGCGGGTGCGATCTCACGATCCTGGGACCAGGACCTGAGCTGAAACCGAGAGTGGAGACACGCGCCCTCTGCCTGTGGCTACTCTTGCTGCTTACTGCCGAGTTGGGAGCAGCTTTTTCTGCCGAGTTGGCTGCTCCCTGAATGGGAATGAATCGTCCTTACAGAGTGTCTAGTACTGGGGCCGGAGGTGGGGGGTGGAATCCTAACCTCAGCACTGAGCTATTTTTATTCCTTTTGCACTTCAATATGCCCACTTTTCCTCCAGAAAGCTATCCTGTGTTCCCTGAACTGGTGGGAACCATAACAGCCAGAATTTCTAGAGAATATCTTTAGATTTAGTTTCTTTTCTTCTCTGGCCATTATTAATGGTGGTAGCTGTTGGGAGAAAACTGACATGTCTATTTCTCTTTGTGGTGGCTTCAGTTTCTGGGCAGACAGGGATATAGCATCCCCAGCTTAGTTCCAGGGATCATTCAAAATGCTAAAATATATGCTATTATGTGCACTGTACTTTCTCAATGCTTTGACATATTTAAACGTGAGATTAACCTGTGTTTAAATGCATCGTAACTCAACATATATCACAAATGAATAATTATCTGCCAGTTGCAATAGCGTCTCTTACCAATGCCTCCACCACACTCCCTTTTGGGAAAGGACGCTACCGCAGATGAATTATTCCTGTTTCTTCATGGTGTTTCTTATTTCTGTAATTCTGTCCATACCCCAGTCTGCCCAGAATCTTAACTGATTACTTGTATCATTGCCAATCTATTTATTAACTACAAAATTATATTATCTCTAGAAACTGTCTTATTTCTGAAGAACATATAAATAATACTAATTAATCTTCCATCTGAAGAACATATAAATAATACTAATTAATCTTCCATCGTATTGCTGCAAGATCCTGCCAATTATTTTTTTGTCTTTAGATTAAAAAACAAAACAAAGAATGCTTGTTCTTAAAATTTGTTTTATACTCTGATTCCTGACATTTAAATATCTTTAGAAGTGTTAGAGTGGCTTTAAAAAATTCCTTCAAATAATCTTTTTGCAGGTATAATGCATCCCATGCTTCATAAGATAACTTATACAAGATTATATAAGATTCTGGATGTGAGAACCTTGATTATAAGAGTCAGGTAAAGTCTACTTTCAGATACTAACCACATGATGGAATGTGTTAATTCTTATTTACCCATGGACGTTATCATGATGACAGAAGAATTTGCTAAGAATGGTTAAACCCAGTACATACCACAAAAAAAAAAAAAAGTATGTACAGTTTATTATACAAATCTAAATACAACTGCCCATAGAGACTATACACTGGTTACTAGTTTCCATTGACTCCTCCTGATAGAACTAATATTGATTTAAAAAAACTTTTTTTAATGTCTGTTTATTATTTAGAGAGAGAGAGACAGGGTGCAAGCAGGGAAGGGGCAGAGAGAGAGTAGGAGACCCAGAATCTGAAGCAGAATCCAGGCTCTGAGTCGTCAACACAGAGCCCAACACGGAGCTCGAACTCACAGACCATGAGATCATGACCTGAGCTGAAGTTGGACTCTTAACCGACTGAGCCACCCAGGTGCCTCTGATATTGATTTTTAATTAGGAAATAATTCTATTCCAGTGTGGAGTACTGGTCATTGTCCCGAAGTTTCTGTGCTGGGATGTTTGCTTCTTACTTCTGGGGTTATGTTACCACATTTTAGACACTGTGGTGCAATTATACAAAGAACAGCTGTTGAATACTGAATCTTTATCAACCGATTTCCATGTAAGGCTTATATTCTTTGTAATAATACTCTTTGGCTAGCTGTGGCTGTGGGTTTGGTTCAGAGTCTAATTGGAGCACCCTAAGAGTCCCATTAGAATTAACACTCTTGGCTTTAGAGAACAGAAGATATTTTAAATTCATTTGAGTTGGAGGAGTCAATTTCTTCCTGAAAAACAAGCATCTCCTGAAATATGGGTGCTAGGGTCTTGCACATCATCATTAAACATACTCCTTAGCAGCTGGATCTCAAGGAACTATTTTGTAATCAATCTGTGTCTATTCTCTTGGTTACACTGCGACTTAATAAATCTTTGCCTAAAGAACAATTATCCATTGATATGGTCTTTCTTCATTTATGGTGTTGCTAGTTATATACCTACTAAATATATAGATAACATTGGAGTCTCCTACACAGAATTGTGCATGCATGAGCATCTAAAGTTTTCTTTCCTCCCAAGTATCCCATTATACCACAGACTACGTTTCCTTCCCTTCCCTCCCCTCCCTTTCCCCACTTCCCTATCCCTCCCTTCTCCCCTCCTTCCCTCTCCTCCCTTCTTCCTCATCCCCCCTCTCCTCCCATCCCCTTCCTTTCCTTTCTCTTTCCTTTCCTCAGACATTAATTCTATAATTTTCAGATTCTTCCAGTTGGTCTCTTTACCTTCTCTTTTTCAAGTCTGACAATAGCGCAACACAGTTCTGGCTGTCACCCAGAGAAAAATAGTCCTGAAACATTTCTTGCTCTAGAGCACTACTTTTTCAGTAGTGTTCCTACTGGTCAACTCCTTTTGATCAGAATTTAAACAGAGTGGAGGTTACAAAGTAGAAAGAATTTTCGTTATGTTGAATTTTTGAGCCAGAACCTATGGTATCAGTTGTATTAGCAGAAATGCATCTCGTTCTTGTGTCATCAACACCTATTATTTGCCTTTCAAGCTCTCCCAGTCTTTCTGGAAACTATATACCCCCAACCCTTTTGTTTGAAATGGGCCCCTCTAATAACCCTGATCCACATGAGTAAAACTTACTGGTCCATTGATATTTTAGGGCCCAAAATAATCAAAGACCTAAATTTAAGAGTTAATCCTATGAAACTCTTAGAAGAAAACGTTTCAGAAAATCTTTATGATATTGGATTTGGCAATGCCTTTGTGGATATAACACCAAAAGCACAGACAACAAAAGAAAAAAACAGGTAAGAACTTTGAGCATCAAAGGATACTTTCAAGAAAACAAAAAGATGGCCTACTGGATGGGAGAAAATATTTGCAAATCATCTATCTTCTCATGGATTAATATCCATAATATATATTTTTAAAAAACTCCTACAACCCAGGGGTCCCTGGTGGCTCAGTCAGTTGGGTGTCTGACTTGATTTTTTTGGCTTAGGTCATGATCTCATGGTTCCTGGGATTGAGCCCTGCGCTGACAGTATGGAGCCTGCTTGGGATTCTCTTCCTCTCTCTTTGCCCCTCCCCTACATGTACTCTCTCTCTCTTAAAATAAACAAACAAATAAACAAACTTAAAAAATACACTCCTACAATTCAATAATAAAAGGATAAATAACAAAAAATTGGCGCAGGGTTCACATAGGTATTTCTCCAAAGAAGATATTCAAAATAGCCAATAAGCACATTAAAAGTTGCTCAGCATCATTAGTCTTTAGGGAAAGGAAAACCAAAACCACAATGAGATACTACTTCACATCTAATAGAATGGCTAGAACTTTTTTAAAATGGAAAATAACCTGTGGGCAAGGATGCGAAGAAATTGGGCCCTCTTGTATTATTAGTGGGAGTGCGAAAGTGACACAGCAGCTGTGAAAACCTGTTTGGTGGTTTTTCAAAAGGTTTAATTTAGAGTTACCATATGACTCAGTAACTGCACTCCTAGGTATATATTTAAAGAACGGAAAGCAGGGACTCAAACAGATATCTGTACACGAACGTTAATAACACAATAGCGAAAAGGTAGAAACAACACAAATGTCTATCCACAGACGAACGGATAAACAAAATGTGATACACGCGATGGAATAGTCAACCTTAAAAAAGAATAAAAAGAATGAAATTCAGATATAGGCTACAAAATGGTGAACTTTGAAGACATTATGCTGGATGAAATATACCAGACGCAGGACAAATATTGTATATTTCCACTTACATAAGGTACCTAGAATAGACAAATTCATAGAGAGGAGAAGTAGCATAGAGGTTATCGGGCGCAGGGGGAAGATTTAGAGCTTTATTTAATGAGAAGAGATCACAGAACACTGAGAGAGCAAGAGTCAAAGCTAATAGTAACTCCGAGAGGTCGGAGACCCCCGCGATCCATTGCTTGGAGCTCGCTTAGCCAGGCTGGGGGGTCCTCCGAGGGGCGCGTGAATAGGCGCTCGGCTCTGAGAACTAGGCGTCCCCACGCCGGCTGAGGAGCGGGGTCTGGCCGGACGTCTCGCGGAGGCAGTTGGGACCGGAGACCCGGGATCCCACGGGGAGGTGGGGACGGCCCGCCGCCCCGGCAGCTGTCGACCCTCGGCGGCGCCAAGTCGCGGTCGGGCGGCGGACGGGCGTGGTGAGTTGAGGACCGCGCGCCCCGGCCGGCGCCCGCGCGGGTGCTCTCTCATCGCGTTCCTGTCAGAAGCGGCGCGAGGCCTGAGGCGCTCGGAGCGGGGCGGCCGCTCGCGTGGGCGGGGCTGGCGGGAGGACGGCCAAGCCGCCGAGCTGACGGAGCTGGCTGAGTCCGGTTTTGTTGTAGCGGTCCTCGACGCCCTGTGTTCATTTCTTGGTGTGTCTCTACCCCCCCCCCCCTACACACACACGAGCGATTACAGGTGGGGCCTGCGTGTGTAACTGTAGCCACTTGGCTGTCTTTCCGGTGGGGGGAACCTTCAGGGGAGGAGCGATCGGCCCCCGCGTCTGCGCTTGGGCCACGCGCTGCTCCTGAAGGCTCCTTCCTTCAGGGGTGTGGGGTGGGTGTGCTTGGAATTAGAGTATTCCCCAGGAATCCGTAGGGTATTTGTGCTTCGAGCACCGAGTCGGTTCCGGGCTTGCCCCGTGGGAACCCCAGGGGAGGTGGTGCAGGTCGGGGGCCCGGACTGGTAGGGACTCGGAGACTCCGGCGTAGTGGTTTCCGTATTGATCTCTTGTCAAATTCCTTGCGGTCCCGGTGACGGTTTTTCCTAGTGAATGCTGGTCTCGGCTTCTTTAGGGACTGTTTCTGGCCCATTAATACTTTATATCTGAGTTTCTGCACTTTTGAAACAAGGAGTTTATTTCTGAGAGTACAAATCGTAAGGAATGACTAATAGGTAAGAAACGTTGGTATAATCATTATAGAAGAGAAGAAAAAGCTAAATTGTCACTAAGACAGTTGTATAAAATGCTGCTCATCTCAACAGACAACAGTCACACACAGTTTAAGTATTTTAAGAGTGGTTAGCTAGAGGGGCGCCTGGGTGGCTCAGTCGGTTAAGCTCCGACTCCGGCTCAGGTCATGATCTCACGGTTGGGGGAGCGGGGGTTCCAGCCCCTCGTCGGGCTCTGTGCTCCCAGCCGGGAGCCTGCTTCGGATTCTGTGTCTCCCTCTCTCTCTGCTCCTCTTCCGCTCGCACTCTGTTTCTCTCTCTCAAAAATAAACATTAAAAAATATTTTAAAAAAAGGGTGTAAAAGCCTGTTTCTTGAAAATCACTTTACATATTCTAAATAGATCACTTTAAATCAACAGTAAGGGCATAAGAAATAGGCTTTTACATGAAATATTATAATATTTCTAAAAAATTGATCTTGATAAAAATACACAAATAACCTAAGGAATAGAACTATTTTCAATGAATGTGTTATCTTTGGAAATTAAATATGTTTAATGACTAAAAAAAAAAAGGGTTAGAGCAGAAGCAAACACCTAAAAAATAATCTTATACCACATGCTGAAACTAAAACTTCTGAAAAATGATTTGAGGTGGAAACTTACTCAGAAAATCTGACTCTAGATATGAAACTTTAATTCAGAATCTAGCATCTTCTACAATCACAAACTCATATTGAAATGTAGCAAAGTTCCTTTTAGGGCCTCTGTTTTAAAAAAATATTTGTTTATGTAATGAAAGTGTCAAATTAATAGTCTTTTAGAACCTTAAAGAATTCATTACATGAATCTCGAACTACAAAAAAATTCACATTTTTCAAATTGAGTATTAAAAGTTTGGGGTAAAATCCTAAGTTTCTCAGTTGATGGAAAAATACTTTTATTTAAAATTATTTTTATAAACTGATCATTGCTAATGCATTTATTCCACAATGATATCTTATGGATCATTTACGATGTGTCAGGCACTGTTCTGGGTTATTAGAATACCTTAGTGAGCAAAAAGTTCCTGCTCAACTCAAGAGGGAGAAAGATAAACACACATAATAGAATGCCAGTTGTCAGTGTTATGAAGAAAAATAATGTGTGGTAAGGATAGAGGCATTTATTTATTTATTTATTTATTTAAGTTTTTACTTATTTTTGACAGAGAGCGAAAGCATGAGCAGGGGAGGGGCAGAGAGAGAGGGAGACACAGAATCCGAAGCTGGCTCCAGGATCTGAGCTGTCAGCACAGAGCCGGGCGTGGGGCTTGAACTCAGGAACCCTGAGATCATGACCTGGGCTGAAGCCAGTTGCTCAACCAACTGAGCCACCCAGGCGCCCATAGAGACTCTTAGATAAATGGTGTTTCCTTTCATGGAGGAACATCAGAACAAGAATGCGTAAATGGTTTTATTCTGAACCAAAGCAAGTTATATTCTCTTTTATGCCAGAACTAGAAACTGAATCAGAAGTTCTTTTGGTGTTTATATAGGAGGTTTATTGGTTAGTTTAGGAAATAATTGTTTTTCCAAAACAAGTATTTTTGATTTATAGGTTTGCTTTGTTTGCAGTTTCCTTTAGAGTAAAGAATTGAAACACATGCATGTAAGCCTTAAGATTTTCTAGTTAAATTCTCAGGTAGCAAAACCATATAAAAGTGGCCTGGTGAGTTTTAATTTTGAAAACTTTTTTTGTTGCTTAAAATTATATAGTTCTAAGATGAGAATGGGAAAGTTTTACCTATTACGTTTTGGATAGTATAGCAAGGAACATGGTTAGCATTTTCATTTATACTTTTATCAGTTAATTATTATCAAGTTCTGAAACTGACTACTTAAAGATGTTAAAGACTCCCTTAGCGTATTTCTGAATGACTCCCTTCTGTCTCCCCCCCTGTTATCCTGGGTTTCTGTTAATATAGTCAATTGTTTTAGATGTTTATAGAACCATGCTAATTTGTTTCAATTTCACTATTTCTTTTTGTCAGTGACTATGTGATTAATAAATTAAAAAAAAAGAGGACAATTAAGTTAAATAGATAGCAGGGAGAAAAAATAACTAAAATAATGAAAAATCCTGCAACATTCTGGATAACTGTTCTGGATAACTAAGAACAGTCCTAAGATATGCATAGACTTAGCCCTCTTACCAGTAGACTTTTGTCAAAGTGTTCGTGTGGAGACATTTCTCCCTCCTCCACATACTCTCAAGTGTATCCCCACATCAGGGAAGACTCAAAATTGAAGGAGCATAATCTGACTTGGATTTCCCCACAAGATGGCACTCATATAGTTTTCTTGATTTTAGGTTCCATCCTAAGGAAATATTTGCAATGTATTAACTATCACAGAATAAATAGAAATGTGATTTGTGCTTTGTGATTTGTGCATCTATTTCATGTTTTGTCATCTAGAATTTTCTAATGTTTCAGAATTCAGAAAAAAAAATTGGGATGCAGTGTTAACGTGCAGGAGAAAGAATGGCAATGTGAATGGAGCAATGTGTGTGTCTGTAGTCTCTTGTCAAATTTGAAGCTTTGTTCAGCCCTAGAATTTTATTATATTCCTAGGTGGCCAATGCTGATTATTTTTATCCTTTACGTTTAGATGCCATCTATGAATGTAAAAATTGTCTTTTTAAAAAGGAATGTAAACATGTCTATGTGTTTTACGTAACGCGAATGTAAATATACACATAGATGTTAAACTTTCAAAAATTTTTTTATTTTGAAAAAGCTCAAACATGCATACAAAATTGACAGAACATTGTACTAAACTCCATGTACCTATTATATAGCTTAACCAATATCAACTTATTGTCAGTCTGGTTTCATCAGTACCCCTCTACATCTCCCCATTTATTTTGAAGCAAACCTTTGCTTAAGTACCTGATATATTGTTAGAGACACACATATTCATGTTAAAGTGCATTATCCTTAATTTAAAAAATGGTATGAACAAAGTATTATAAGAGCCCCAAAGAAGCAATTAATTCTGCCTTCGAGAACAGGACAAACTCAGAGAAGCTTTTGAAGAAGGAATCACATTTGACCTGTACACGAAGGACGGGTAGGGATTTGCCAAGTAGAGAATGGAAGAAAACACACTGTATGCACTGGTGCAGTATGAAGAGAGGGGTACAAATGTGAATACACATGAATGAGTGGGAAACAGAGACTCATGTATTTGAATACTGAGGCACTTTGGAGGAAACTGCAGAAGATACAGCTGGAAAGATGGTCTGTGGTTATTCTGGGAAATTTTGGTTATAGTTATTGTATACAGAAATATTTTTTATAGCTTTGTAAATAATATATAAAACTACTTTTTCTGTATTTTGGTAGGTTTATGACACAGTCCAGTTTTTAACAATGCTGAAATCAAATGACTCCTTGTTTGATTTGGATAATTTGTCTTTTGAAAGACCAGATGAAGCTGAAAAGTAAGTCTTCCTTAATGAATGATAACATGGTATATTGTTTTAGACATTTTTTATTTTTAAGGAGTCTTAATTTTCTCTCTGGAAATATACAAATAAAAAATGAGGGATCAACAGAATGATGTTTCAGGTATGTATCTGGTAAACATAGAAGTCAGCTGTAAGGGAGTAACTGAAGTTTAGCATCTTAAATGTTATAACTTAAAAAATAGGGTAGATTCTGGCCTGTTTGGCTTTCATTTATTTACACTTCTGGTTTTTGTTCAGATTATTTTTGGCCAAGGTAAAGACTTGAAGTAATGGTCAAACAGTAGCCCCAGACAAGGAGTGATGAGACCTTTTGGCAACAAAATGGGCAGTGTGCCAAAGGCCAAGTATGTTGGACAGATTCAGTGCAGGCAGGTAGTAGGGGTGGAAATAAAGATGTGGCACTAAAGGAAATAAGAACGGAGAATAGATAGTATGTTAAATACAGGCTTTTATGGATATTCACATGTGAATTGTTCTAAGTTTTCTATGTATTCTCGTATTATCTTTTTTTTAAACAAAAGATTTTATTTATTTAAAAAAATTTTAGTGTTTATTTTTGGGAGAGGGAATGTGTGTGAGTGGGGGCGGGACAGAGGGAGAGGGGGACAGAGGATCCAAAGTGAGTTCTGTGCTGACAGCAGCAATCCTGAAATCCTGATGTGGGGCTTGAACTCACAGACTGTGAGATCATGACTTGAGCCAAAGTTGGACACTCAACCAACTGAATCGCCCAGATGCCCCCAAAAAGATTTTATTTTTAAGTAATCTCTACACCTAAGGTGGGGCTCAAACTCACAACCCTGAGACCAAGAGTTGCATGCTCCACTGACTGAGCCAGCCAGGTGTCCTGTTTTATCCTTTTTTTAAAAAAGGAAGCATTGAGTGAAGTGTTTATTGGTTTATTTTTTTCATCCATTCACATATGAATTCAAATATTGATTGAATGCTGAAAGGCATATAAGAAGGATGAAACAGACTTCTAAATAGAACTTAAAATATTTTTGAGGAGATTAAGAACACATATGCAAAGGTCTTTAATAAATAATGTGACCATGTAATTCATTATCTAGACTAGGACACTGAGAGTGAAAGAATGCATCCAATTTGCACAACAGGTGTTAAGCAGGACTGGCCTGGGCAAATTGCAACATATGGTTGCCTTTCTAACAATACAAAGTCAGAAAAGGGTGCAAAGCGAATGTTAAGCATATTTTCATGCAATAAAATTTCAGATTTCAAGGGAGACCTGGTACAGACTGATCAGGTTAGGCTTAATGGTAGTGGGGAGAGACTTCAGGAGACTTTGAAGGATTTGATAATTCTGATAAGCAGAGGGGAGGAGGCCATTTGAAGGCAGAGTTTAACAGCAAAGAAAGAGAATGGAGGTGGGGTAATTTGTAGTACTTTTAGGAGATGGTGTATAAAAGAATTTCCTGGAATAGGAGATTCATAAAGGAGAAACAGTGGGACATAAAGTTAGAAAAGTAAACTGAGGATAGATTGTGGTGGATGAAAAATGCCAGGATAAGGATCTTGGACATGCCTGTATGTGTTGAAAGCCACAGAACTGAATCAACAAACATTTATTCACTGATATGCCTAATTATTTAAAGGACTGTGCTAAGTATTATCAATGTGAATAGAAGTAAAAACAAAACTCTTATGTGTTTATGATCTGGGGGTGGTGTCAGATTGATCTATTGGTCCATTATCAATCTTTTTATTATCTATATATAGACCTACATACAGACACACACAATACAATAGGACTGTGATAAATACAGGTTCATATAGTAGTTACGAAGAGGGAAGGGAGACAACCTGGGGAGACTTCATGAGGATAGGACTTGAGCTGGATTTTGAATGAACATAAGCTCTAGTACTTAGAACGCAGTACTCAGTAAATAATTGTTGAATAGATTAGTGAAGGAATGAAACAGTTGAACTTCTACAGGAAGATAGGGCATAGGGTCATGCACAGTGGCAGGTAGAGTAAAGGAGATATTTTTGAACAAAGATGAGGGACAGAATGTAGTGTCTATTTGACATACAAATAGTTCACTTTGGTCTTGACTGTAAGGTAAGTAGTGCAGGAGAATTAAAACTATAAGGTAGCCTAAGGCCACTTGGAAGTTTGGCATTATTTGCAAGCCACTAAAGTATTTTGGATGGAATAATTATGATGAAAACAATTCTAAATTAATGGGACAGGAAGGAGGGTGTAAAATATATTAGAGAAAGCTGGAGGCAGTGAGGCCCAGTAAAGACACTTTTTGTTCTTAACCAGACATAAATTGATTAGAGCCTTGATTAGAATGGTGACAGTGAAAAAACAAGGAAATGATGAATTCAAGAAGCATTATAGAGAAGATGAAGTAAGACTTGGTACATGTCTGGATATAGTGGGTAAAAGTTTTTACTGTGATTTGGACTCTGGATGGCTGAGAGAAAAAAGGGAAATCATAAAGAAGATTTTATGAGGTGGGAGCTGAGTAGTAGAGTTAGATGTGTGCTTTTTGTATCTTGTTAACATCTTTCTTAGATTTTTCTTAAATAGTGTCTGTGTAGAAAAGAGTTAACACATCAGGCCTAAGCTGCTGTCCTTGAAAAAGTCCTGCTTGCAAGAATGGCCTTTGGCTGGAGTCAGAACTTTAGGAAAGTTCCCACCATTTACTGATAAGAGTGGCTAGCTGCCTAAACTGTTTATATAGATAATATAGTTTATGCTGAACATCTGCTTTTCTTCTGGGAACCTAGAATTTAGGTATGTACCAGACAGCGGATGCCCACGTGATTAGTTCCTAGTAAAAACCCTTGGCATTGAGTCTCTAATGAGCTTCTCTCGTTGTCAGCACTTCACACATGTTGTCACAGCTTGTTGCTGAGGGAATTAAAGATGTCCTGTGTTACTCTACTCGGAAAGGATCTCTGGAAACGTGTGCCTGGCCCCCTGGACTTTGCCCCATAGTCATGAGTAGAACTGAATGATGAGTCCTATGAATCAGTCCACTGCATCATTGGCTCTGGGGTTGATCTTGGGGACCCTCTGACATAATCCTATATTTCAAATGTTTTGGCCTATCATCAGTCTGTCAGACATTGTTAGGTAATGTGTTGTAGGTTTTTGATTTGGAAAACATAGGTGTAGTAGCTATGCGTTACATGCTGTGAAAGGCAGAAAAGTAAAAGGCTGGGTCTCTCACTTTTGAGAGCTTAAAATCCTAAGTGAAGAGATTAAAAAACAAATCATAAAATCCTTTTAATGAGGCATGGCAGTATGTGTGATGCTCTTCTCAACTTTACTACCTGTTGCTTAATGCTTATCTTTTTTTTCTAATAAAGGACAAATCAACTTTGATTAGAAAGGAAACATTAGGGATGCCTGGCTGGCTTAGTGGTAGAGCGTATGACTCTTCATCTCAGAGTCATGAGTTCAAGCCCCACGTTGGCCCCACGTTGGGCATAGAGATTACTTATAAATAAATAAATAAAAATTTAAAAAAGGAAACATTAAAGCATTATATGTTAATAGGATCACAGCTGAAAGATAAGGAGTAATTCACAGTGACAACAGAGTGGCAAAAACTCAACAATTACTGTAGATTTACAAAGCGATTGTCAGTTTCAACTGGTTTCTTGGATTTTCTGGGGTTTGTAGATGGTTCTGGGTCAAGAATATTTAGGTTAGGACATTAATTAATGTTTTAGAAATGTTCTAGAGTACCAGTAGTGGTGTCATTTGCACACTGATGACCTGTGATTAGGTGTGTCATAAGTAATTTATTATAAGTAACTATTACTTGTGATAGTTAAGATGCTAACATTTCAGAATGATTTACTTTTTTTTATTGGGGAAGATTTAAGATTCTCGTCACAAGTGTTTGAATTAGAGAAAAAGATGGAGTTATAGCTGTTATTTAGGTAGCATATCTCACATACCAGTGCCATTAACCCTGTGACGCACAAGGGAAAAAAGATTGAGAACAGTGCTGTGTATAGGGATACGTCAAAGTCACCACAGAAAGGTAATTTATAGGATGTTTATTTAAGAGTCTGTAATTGAGTAATTGTAATTGAGTTTAATTAGTAGTTTCTTATGTAACTTTATTAACATATATATTCACTCTTTTGTATTTTATATAGCTATCCAGACAATGAAAAATCATTGGATTGGTTTCTCCCACCTGCTCCATTGATTTCGGAAATTCCAGATACTCAGGCATTAGAGGAGGAAATAGAAAGCCATAAACTGTTAGGTAAACTATCACATATTTGTTATGAAGCTAAACCCATGCAGCTTATGTCAGTGTAAAAAATATTATAACACATTAGAGAGTTAATTCCTTTATTTTAATGGAATAAAATGAAAGACACTTCTTTTATTCAAAATAGTGCTTACCCAATCTTAAAATCTAAAACATTTTTCATCTCCATACATACATCCATATGTCTGTTATACATATATATGTTCTGTTGTTATATGAATTTTTTTCTTCTTACTATTAAAACTGTCATTATCCTTTAGTTTTTTTCTTGCCCTTTACTAAAGGTAGTATCCTCTAGTTTAGGAAACCAGATTCCAAAAACCAATATACAGAATATTATATATAGTTTGGTACCATTTTTATAAAGCTAAAAATAAGCACGCTCAATATATATGATCTAGTATAATGTTGATAAAATTTTGATTTTTAAATTAGATGATAGTTCATATATGTATATTTTCTTAAGATTTATAATTTGTATATATTTCATATATGAAAATGTACATTATTTATATTCTTGTATGTACCAAATAATATATAGAATATACATGATATATATCTACACACACACACACACACACACACACACACACAAAGATGGTAAATCAAATTTACGCCTGAACAAGGCCTCTAAACTCTTCCTAACTTCTCAGAATGCTTGTAAAGTCTCTGTAAAAAAATCTTTAAAATTTTGTCACCTTGATGAAAGCATTCCATTATCTTGATTTTAGAAGCAAAATTACAAAGTTAAAAGGGTTGTATCATGTATTTTCATACTGAATCAAATTCAGTAACATTTTATATGATTGGTCATTGTATTTCTATGTGTAAATTAGTTATATATATATTCAAATCCTCATAATTACATAATTTCTAATAGATAAAATACTTAAATATTTTAATTATGGTTATTTATGTGGGTCAGGAATTAAACCTATTTGATAATGTAGGTTTTATATAAATTTCAAATTTCAGTAATTCTTGATTAATTTTTGAGTGCCTTTCAGTAATATAATATACAATAATAGTTACAATTACCTGTATTTCAAACTTCTGAAAATCTTTATTACATATTTTCATGGTCATTTTGAAAATTTGTTTTCACAGGAACATGTATTAATTAAATTATTCCATTTTTGTAGGTCAGGAAAAGAAGTCAAAAATGTTACCATCCAATTTAAAGAAAACTAATGAAAACACAAATTATATTTCACTAGCACAAAAATTCCAATTTGCCTTTTCCTCAGAAAAATATGAAGATGATCTGAATTTAGGAGAGGCAGGTAACAATGACTTGTCACACATTCCTGGCAAGCTGACGTACAGTTCTTCTCAGAAATACAAAAATTACTTTGGCACTGAGATAGCACCTGAGAAAAATATTCCAGATGATACAAAATTAGTTAATTTTGCAGAAGATAAAGGAGAGAGCACATCAGCCTTCCGAAAAAGGTAATTAATTAAATGAAATATAGAATATTCAGTGATAAAGTTGAATATTACGTGTATCTCCAAAAGTATGAAGTATGATAGAATCTAAATGGGAAAAACATCAACAACAAATAGAGTCTATATACCAGATGCTCTGTTAACTCTGGGATTCTCATCATAGGTTCTTGCCTTCAGAGTGCTATAACTTGAGGGGGGAAAGATGGTAAATAACTAAAAATGATCAAATACTTCGTAGTATGACAATTATTTTTATAAAATATATGGTTGAAGCAAAGGTTCTCAAACTTTTTGTTGTCGGGACCCTTTTAACTTAAAAATTATTGGGGATTCCCAAGAGTTTTTGTGTATGTGAGTAGTATCCATCAATATTTAACCATATTAGAAATTAAAACTGAAAAAATTTAAAAGATAAACAATGCTTTAGTAATATTATGAAAATTGTTTTGCTCTTATGAACTCTTCTGATAGAGTCTCAATCATCCTTTGAGAATAGCTGTTAGAGCATATAACATGGGGACCTAATCTGCTCTGGAGTATCAGGGAAGGCTTTCCTGAAGAAGTGGTATTTAAACTTAACCTTAAGGAGGGGTGCCTGAGGTGCTCAGTCACTTAACTATTTGGCTCTTGGTTTTGGATCAGGTCTTTATCTCATGGTTTGTGAGTTTGAGCCCCTGCTCGGGCTCTGTGCTTTTAGTGTAGAGCCTGCTTGTGATTCTCTCTTTCCTTCTCTCTCTGCCCCTCCTTCCTACATGAGTATGCTCACTCTCTTTTTGTCTTTCAAAATACATAAATAAACTTAACCTTAAAGAGGTATAGAATTAAAATAAGGGCAAATAAAGAAGGAGAGTATTTCAGGCAGAAGGAATAGTACGTGAAAAAAAGACCTAAGGTAGCACAGAGCTTGGCCTATTAGAAAAACTCCTTTTGTTTAAAATCAAAGAGAATGCTGAGGGATAAGGTTTGCAGAGGCCACGTCATTCAGAGTCAGGTAGGCATGATAAACTTTGTGCTTTTTCTTAAGGCACTGTTTCTTAAACTGTGGCCTGTGGGCCCACTGTATCAGAATCACTTGGAGTGCTTGTTAGAAATTTGGATTCCTGGGTCCTACCATTGGCCTCTTGAATCACAGTCTAGATAAAGGTAAGAATGGAACCCAGGAATCATCATTTTTAATAATTTTTCTGGATGATTGTTGTGCACACTAAAGTTTGAGAACTAGTGTTCTCAGTTCCTGCATTTTAAGCAAAGGAGTAAAATTAGATTTTTTTTTTTAAATTAAAGTCCATCTTGCCTTCAGTATGATGAATTAGAAGGGGGCTAGAAGACAACTTAGAAGGTTGTTTTATTAGTCTAGGTGAGAAAGAGTGGGAACCTGATGTGGACTGGTAGCAGGAATGAGAGTTCAGAATGATTTATGAGATCGTATCCCATAGGACCTAAATGATTATTAGATATGACACCTGACTCCTACTAGTTTTCTGGCTTGAGCCAGAATGATGAAGGATGGTAGTGTCCTTTTGTGATCTAGAAAACTGTAAAGGAAGAACAAGTTTTGGGGAAGGTGTTGAGTACAGATTTGGACATGTTGATTTTTGTTTGATATGTTGATATTAAGTACCTACAAATTGTCCACATAGAGAACCGGATGTATGGGTTTAAGATTCAGAAGAGATCTAGTTCGTAGTTTTGTTTTCTCTGTGACATAAGAGATGAAGTTATTTATGGAGTTTGAGGGAAAAAAAGTGGGAGTATTGAGCAAGTAAAAGAAGAGTGGAAGAGATTATGGAAAATGGGAAAGCAATCCAATTAGAATAATGATAGGATTGTTGGATACTCTAGGGGCCCAATGGAGGTTGCTGTCTATAAATTTTTTATAATATCTCTATTAAGATATAATTACATATAAAATTCACTCTTGTGTTGAGTTCATTGGTTCAGAGTTGTGCAATCATCACTACTATCCCCAAAAGAAACTCCGTATTAATTATTGATCACTCTCCTTTCCAACTCCTCATCCTCCTCCCCTCTCCCCAGCCCCTAGTAACCATTAATCTCTCTGTTTCTATGGATTTAGCATAGACATTTCATATAAGTGAAGTCATGCAATGTCTGGCCTTTTGTGTCTGGCTTCTTTCACTTAGCATAATGTTTTCAAGGTTTAACCTTACTATGTAATTTATCAGTACTTCATTCTTTTTATGACCAAATAATATTCCCCTGTATAGACAATACCACATTTTGTTTATCCAATTGTTCCACATTTGAATTGTTTCCAGTTTTTGGCTGTTACTAATAATGTTGCTGTGAATATTCATGAACATGTTTTTCTGTGAATATATTTTTAATTTTTATTTATTTATTTTTATTCTTTTGGGAAGGAGGAGGGGCAGAGGGGGGAGAGAGAGAGAAAGAGACAGAGGGGGGAAAATGCTCCTCATGGAGATTCCTACGGGGGAGCCCCTGTAGGGCTCAATCCCACGACTATGAGATCATGACCTGAGCCAAAATCAAGATTCCAATGCTCAACTGACTGAGCCACCCAGGTGCGCCATGAATATATTTTTAAATTCTTTTGGATTTATACCTAGAATTGGAATTCCTGGGTCATATGGTAACTCTATACTTAATTTTTTTGAGGAACTGCCAAAGTGTTTTCCAAATTAACTGCACCACTTTCCAGTCCCACAAACAATATGTGAGGCTTCCAGTGTTTCCACATCCCTTCTCAGCAGTTGTCTTTTTTATTGTAGCCAATCTAGTGGGTGTGAGAGGCCTCTCATTGATTAGCATTTTCCTAATGACTAATGATATTGGGCATCTTTTCCTGTGATTACTGGCTACTTATATATCACTTCTGGAGTAATATCTATTCAAATCCTTTGCCTGTTTTTTAATTGTTTTTTTTTTTGTGTGTCTTTTTATTGTTAAGTTTTAAGCATTCTTTATGTATTCTGGATAAAAGTCTCTTATCAGCTATATGATTTGCAAATATTTTCTCCCATTCTTTGTGTTGGTTTTCACTCTTTTGATAGTATCTTTAACAGCACAGAAGTTTTTAATTTTGATGAGGTCCAGTTTATATGATTTTTCTTTTGTTGCTTCCGCTTTTGGTGTCATACCCAAGAATACCATTCCCTAATCCAGGGTTGTAAAAATTAACTAGTACATTTTCTTCTAAGATTTTTCTAGTTTTAGCTCTTACATTTAGGTCTATGATCTATTTTGAGTTAACTTTTATATAATGCAAGGTAGAGGTCCAACTTCGGGTTTTTTTTTTGTTTTTTTGTTTTTGTTTTTTTGCATGTAGATATCCAGTTGTTCTAGCATCATTTGTTGAAAAAACTAGTCTTTCCCAATTGGATGTCCTAGAACTTTCATTGAAGATCCATTGACCATAAATGTAAGGTCTGAGGGGTTTTCTGACCCCAGCCAGTTCTATGAATCTCTGGTACCAATGGGTGTCCAACAATTCAATTCTATATTCACACTAACTCCTGGAGTTAGCATGCACCCTATAGGTTAATGGCTCAGTTCCACAAGACTGCCCCATTTCGGATGCCATTCACAAATAGGGTGCCAGGCTACCCACATTTCTGCCCTGTAGACTACAAATTTGAGATTCCCATGATCCCCAAATTAGGTTTAATAACTTGTTAGAATGACTTATAGAACTCAGGAAAACACTATACTTATGTTTACCAGTTCATTATAAAGGATACAATTCAGGAACAGTCAAATGAAAGAGATGCATAAAGCAAGATATGCACAAGGAGAGTGTGTAGAACTTCCATGCCTCTCCAAGTACATCACCCTCTGAGCACCTTAGTGTGTTCACCACCTTGGACGTTCTCTGAACCCCCCCGTCATTTAGGGGTTTTTCCTTTATGGTAATTTCGTTAGATAGGCATGATTGATAAAATCATTGGCTGTTGGCGATTGAACTGCATCTCCATCTGTCTCCCTTCCTTGGATGCCACAGGTGAGGCTGAAAGTTCAATCCTCCAATCAAAGTTTATTTTTTCTGGCAGTTAACCCGAATCCGAAACTCTGTAGGGGTCTTACAGGGCTCACCTCATTAGCATAAACTCAGGTATGATTGAAAGGGGTTTGTCATGAATAACAAAACATGCTTCTACCACTCATATTACATAGGAAATTCCAAGGATTTTGGGAGCTTGGTGCCGGGAACTGAGAACAAAGATTGAATGCATATTTTCTATTATACTAAATAGAAAACATCCTGCTATACTAAATAGGAAACTATACTAAATAAAGGTTTATTTCTGGACTCTGAATTCTATTCTGTTAACCAATATGTCTGTCCTTATGCCTTGAATAAGGGCAAATCCCACATCATCTTGATTGCTGTAGCTTTGTTGTAAATTGGGATGTGTGAATCCTCCAATTTTGTTCCTTTTTTCAAGATTTGTTTTGTTTCCTTTGAGTTCTTTGCATTTTCATATGAATGTTATGATAAACTTGTCGATTTCTGCAAAGAAGCCAACTGGGATTTTGATAGGGATTGCGTCAAATCTGTAGATCAACTTGAGGAATATTGCCATCTTAATAACATTAAGCCTTCTATTCTGTGAATGTGGGCTATCTTTCCATTTATTTAGATTTTATTTAGTTTCTTCAATGATGTTGTGAGGTTTTTCAGTAGATAAGTCATACTTCTTTTATTAAATTTATTCCTAAATGTTTTATTGTTTTTGATGCTTTTATAAATGAAGTGAATTTTTTTTTTAGATTGTACACTACAAGTGTATAGACATCAACGATTGATTTTAGCATATGTTGATTTAGTATCTGCAACCTCGATGTTGACTCTGAATTTTGTTTTATTTTATTTTTTAAAAAATGTTTCTTTAGGAGAGAGAGAGAGCCCATGTGCACATGAGGAGGAGAGGGACAGAGAGAGATAGAGAGAGAATCCCAAGCAGGCTCCATGCTGTCAGCACAGAGCCTGACATGGGGCTTTATCTCACAAACTGTGGATCATGACCTGAGCTAAAATCAAGAGGCTGGCGCTTAACCAACTGAGCCACCCAGGCACCTCCCCCGTTTTTTTTTGTGTGATTTTGAATTTCAGTGTTTAAGTGTTATATCATCCACCTTACTGCTTTTTCCAGTAGTGTTCCCCTGCCTGACTGCAATTATTTTAAAAAGTAGATGGATTCATCTAGGATTGAGGTTTTGCAAGATAAATATGTTAAAAGGATAAAAGAGTATTGGAGTTTAGAATATTGGTAAAAAAGAGTAGTCAGAAAGATAGGCCATGGAATCTAAGTCCATTAAAGTTGGATGAGTAAAGGGAAGGGAAGAGAGTTTGGGAGACAATAAAGAGGTTCATTACACTAAATTTGTGGGTTTTGACCTCATTGGTACCTTGTACAGACAAGCTGAAAGGATAAGAGGTTGTGGTCAGAGAATGATATATCAGAATGATTGATTTGAGAGGAGGAAAGCAGTTCTGGATAATGACCGTGTTTAAGATGATAGAATAGGTGAATGAGATTGTTTGAAGCGGAAAGCCACTGGAGATGAATGCCTAAGAAATGGAGAGGAAGGGATTTTGAATGGCTCATCTATGTGAATGTTGAAGTCAGGCAGAAGGTGGCAGAATTTGAGATTGAGAGGAAAAGATTCTAAAGTGACCAGAGGTTAATATATGATAAATGCCATGAGAAGGGTTTCAAGGTGGTGTAACTAGATATCATAGATAACTTTTGTAAGACAGTGGAAGAATAATGATGCAGATTTGGGGTGGAGGAGGCACAGACTCTCAACCCTCAGAAACATTGGATGGGGAAAGAGTTAGCAGTTTCTCCTTAAGATTTGAAGAAGCAAGAGTTTTTTTAGGACAATGTGATATTTTTGTTAAGACCAGGAAGTAAATGTAACAATCAGTGAAGAAGTTGAGGACAAAGGGGAGTTTATGGACTGGCAGTTCTAGAGGAACTAGGAAGAATCTGAGGTCCAGAGAATTTAGATAACTAGCATATGGATAATATTTTACTGTTTACAAAACTTATTTCAAACTTTAAAGTTACACAGCTAAAAAGTAGAGAGCTTTGGATTTAAACCCAGATTTTTCTGATTCCAGAGTCTGTGCTTTTAATGATAATGACAGCATATAGCAAGGAGTCATCCTGTGGCATAAGTTGTTTAAGTTGTTTTTCTTGTCCTCAATATTATTTCATATTCAGATTCTATTATATTATCTAAGGCTAACCATCTGCTTTTGAATTTTCTATCTTCAAAGAGAGCTGCTAGCATTAGAGGATGCATCCCTATACTTTGCTCTAAAATCTGTTTCTCAATCTATAGTGTTTTAAAAAACTCATTCTTATATGGAAACATGTCATTAAAATTAATTGTAGGAGCACCTGAGTGGCTCAGTTGGTTAAGCATCCAGCTTTGGCTCAGGTCGTGGTCTTGCAGTTTGTGGGTTTGAGCCCCACTTTGGGCTCTGTACTGACACTCAGAGCAGGGAGCCTGCTTCAGATTCTGTCTCTCTCTCTCTCTCTGCCCCTCCCCTGCTCACGCTCTGTCTCTCTCTCTCTGTCTTTCTCAAAAGTATTAAAAAATTTTTTTTTAATTAACAGTAAAAAGAATTTAGAAAGTGTTTTGTATTTGCACAATACTTTTTTTGGTGTCATTTCTTACAGAATTCTGTAAGACTGATACCTGCTGTCATCCCTATTACTTATTTCGCAAGTGTTGTATTAGGAAGTTAATGGTCACTTCGTCCCTTAGGGCCATGGTGAACAAATTAGTTGATGGGTTGTTTTCTGATCAGTTGAATATAATAAATTACAATCCTAAAGATGGTCTGTGTTTTCTAGAACTTTGCAAAAAAAAAAAAAAGATGTTTCTTTGCAAAGTATTCTTCTTGACCGATATACTTATTTAGTATTTCTTATACTAAAATGATTATTGGATATTTGGGAAGTTGATGCAGTTACTGACAAGAGGCCACAATACCTGTCCATGTTGGCCCCTCCTTAAAGTTGCTTGGGTATTCTCATGATGTAGTGGCTAGCTCCTCTGAGCGTGAATGATCCAAGAAACCATGCGGAAGTGACAGTATTGTTTATGACCTAGCCTTGGAAGTCACACACTTGTACTTCTGTCATACTCTTCTAGTCATATGGTTCAGTCCTGACTTGAAGTCCTAACTTGACGTGCATAGTAGGGGACAGGGATTATTGGTGCTGTCTTGGAGGTTGGCTACTACCGATGGGTTTATTTGAGTTTTAGAAAAGTGAAAAGATATAATTCAGTGGTAAATTTAGTAAGTCATATTTTGGGGGAGTGATTAAATTTTATGTTTGAATAAACTGCAGTCTATGGATATTTTTAAAGGGACCAATTTTATGCTAGTTTTTCCCATTCTAAGCAGCTGTTACAAGGGCAAATGTGTTTTTTTTGTTTTTTTTGCAGATTATTTAAAATATCTGACAGTATACCTGAGGATGTTTATTCTAATGATAGTACAGACCTGGACTCTCCTGTTGGCTCAGTGAAAATTGTCCCAACAGAAATGAACAGAGGGGAATCATCGAAATGTAGCAATAATAAGCAGAAACATCAATATTCAGACATTAACATGTTTACAGCAAGTGGTATTTTTTCTCCTTCTGAAATCAGAGAAGACATATTCAAAGCACCAACTTTTACAGTTGCATCCCAGCCTCATGAAGTTCAAGGTAATTCCTTGTATTTTCAGTTAATTTTAAAACAGTACAAACAAGTCTGTATTTCTCAGCATAAGGAAAAACTAAATAATAGTAAATTTGAGTGGATTATCTATGTGTAATTTTTGCATTTCTTTATCATACTGTATTTTTTAAACTATGATCTAGGGCCACCTGTCTGGCTCAGTCAGTAGAGCATGTGACCCTTGATCTAAGGTCATGAGTTCAAGACCCATGTTGGGCATGGAACCTACTTAAAAAAATAAAAAATAAAACTACAATCTAATATATTTTAACTGTGCTCTCAATAAAAAGTTATGCTAATTTTATTGAAGCAGTTTGTATGGAAGAGGTTAAAAAATACCTATATAAATATGTAGAATATTTTTTTTTAGGGGTAATGGAAAATGATTTAGATTCCTTGAAGGCTGTCACAGAAATCCGTATCCTTTAAGTTATTTTACTACAGCAACTTTACATTTGAAATCATTATTTGTAAACATGTTGTTTCATTGTGTCTGTTTATTTTGGTTGACAAAGAAAAAGAGGGAAAATTGAGTCTTTTGGGTCATATAAGAGCCCCAATGCATGGGATGGTCAGTTCTACTCAATGTGTGGTCTGCAGACTTGTGCCAGTTTGTGAACTGCTTGTTACCAGTTTGTGACAAGATAAGTACCAAAACAAGTTTTGTATTATTGGCTTACCTCTTAGCATATTTACTTACAAATAGATATGCATAATTTCTTATACTTTGGGTAAGGATAGCATATTGGCATAAACATGGGTATGGGAAATAAATGAGAATGGTATATTCTGTGGATTGGGGACATTTTTACAAATCTAGCATTTTTTAAAAATAAATTTACAGTTTATACCTATAATCTGATTAACATGTCTGGGCATTTCCAATATAAATATTTTGAGTACATATGTGTGTTCTGGAGGTAACATCCTTTTTGCTTTTTTGATACCTTGTGTATGTCTGTAACATGGTGTATTTACTGTTTTTTATTATAGTTCATCAGCTGTGACTATTATGTTTCCCTAGTACCTGTGAACTCCTTGAAGGCAAGGGCCATCCCTTATTTATCTTCCTATCTCTAAATACATTGAAAGGCAGGTAAAAGTAGGGAAGTTGTTCTGGCAAAAAAAGTAGCATTGAGCGAGGATGAGGGTAGAATAATGTGGCATATGTTAGAAAGACCAAGCATTCCAATTTGGCTGACATGAAAGCTAAGATTACAGGACTAGTCAGAAATAATGATTGATAGCTATCTTAGGATCAGATTGTTTAGTGCCATGGATACCAAGGTTAAGTGATTTTTTTCTGTGTTTTTTTTTTGTTTGTTTGTTTGTTTTTGTTTTTTTAATAAGCAGTTAGAGGAAACTATGCAGTATTTTTGTGTAGGTCAAGTTACATCATCAAACTCATGCTTTAGGAGTACAGAATTAATGACTCAAAGCTGGGGAAGGCTCTGGACACCACAAAAGTTGTTGTCTAGGTGGCAAAACAGAAAATGAATTCCAGATATTGGGCAACTGAGTTGGAGGAATCTAGGGGAGAGTGATTCTAATCCTAAGTACTCAGGGTACTGAGACAATGCTGAAGTATGGTATGAAATTTTGCCTTCAGTGCAGATAACTGAACTAAGTTAGAATGAGGGGAGGGGACAGTAAAGAGTTACACATGATGATATCATAACTTCAGATATAGCCAGCCTTCAGTGCCTCTGTTCAGCCTGATATCTCAGTCCTGCTATACTTTCTTCTCTCTGGTGATCTAAATATGGTTGGAACATAGGAAATAAGTTAGCCCTAGACAGTTGGAGTTCGATTCATTAGCTGTATGATGGGAAAGTCTTCTTATCCTCTACTAGAATTTGCCATAATATGACACCAACTTTTGAAAAGTTTCAAAGACTTTCATGCTATATTAGCACAGCTGAAGTTGTTCTGTTGTTTAGATCTCTGTAAGGTAAGACTACTGCCAATGGGGACTTCTGGGTAGCTCAGTCTGTTAAGCGTCCAACTTCGGTTCAAGTCATGATCTCGTGGTTTGTGAGTTCGAGCTCTACTTTGGGCTCTGTGCTGACAGTGCAGAGCCTGCTTTGGATTCTGTGCCTCCCTCTCTCTCTGCCCCACCCCTGCTTGCACTCTGTGTGTGTGTGTGTCTCTCTCTCTCAAAAATAAATAAACATTTAAAAAATAAAAGACTACTGCCTATGCTCGTGTGTAGTAATTTATTGTCTAAAAAGTTCATTTGCTGTCAGACTTACTGAACTGAAACACTATATTATTTCTAAGTGTATATTTAAAGTGGGAGATTAAATGCTTTTCATGATAATTTGAGAGTTTTGGAATTACTTGGACACAACATATATTTTGATCCTTTTATGATATTTTACTGTATTTGAATTATCAGGACAATACAAGTTAGGTCAGATTGATTTCGCCATAGTAGTCTTGTTATTTTCAATTCTGCAGACATTTTCCTACCTGTTAGAGCACATAATTGCAGTGACACTGCTGAGGGTTTGTTGAGCGAAAGGAAAAATTTGGTATCAAGTGCTCATAGTGATGATGAATGATGTTAGGAGCTGAGTTTTTTCACAAACTGGAAAACTAGTTCTACATCTACTCTGAATCAAAGATTCATTTTTGTGAATGTAAATTGATGCGAAACTACCTAATGAGAGAAAAACCAGCATGATGGCCCACTTGTGAGCTTATTACAAATAAATATTTTATAGGAAGAGACATATTTTGAAGGAAAAATGAGATTCCTTCAAAAACTTGATGGATTGACAAACTCAAAATTACACTTTTGTTTTGGTACAAATATTCTGATTCTCTGTACAACTGAAAGTAAAATAAAGATTTGTAAATTATCTACTTGATTTAATAAATGCAAACCTGTATTAATTGAGTGCTTAGCTGTGTGTCAGGCACTGTTCTTGGTATTTGGAATATGTTAGTTAAGAAGAGAGACAGTGAATCCTTGCCCTTGAGGATGGGGGATGGGGGTAGGGAAGAAGACAGATCTGAACAATCAAAACGGTATATAAGTAGGTCATACAGTATGTTAGAAGGCAATGAGTAATATGGAAAGTGAAAAAGTGGAGCAGAGTAAAGGAGATAAAGTTGGGAACCCTGGAATTGGGAGCTCATGATTAGAATTAAGTAGAGTTACTAGGGTAGGTCTTCTTGAGAAGGAGAGATGTAAGCAATTGAAGGAAGTGAAAGAGCCAAGGAAATAAAGAAGGAACCAGTCTAGGCAGAGGGAAGGCCTTACAGCAGGAACAAGTCCGATGTTTTTGAAAAAAACAAAAGAGGCCAATATAGCTAGAGGAAATTAGTTAAAGGCAAGAGTAGTAGGCTATGATGTCAGAATCACAAAGATGGGGGTGAGAGGCAAGATCATGTAGGGTCTTGTAGCCACGTGCTTTGAGAGAAAGCAGGGAATTTGAGCAGAGAAGTCATATGTTCTGATTTAACTTTTCAAACATGATCACTTACTACAATCTATCAATTTTTGTAGATCTTCATAAAAATATAATTGCTTAAATAATAATGTGTTTGTATTCTCAGATATATTATCTGTTTTATGGCTCTTAATAGATTATAATGGCCTTTATTGTAGGTACTCATTTTCTTCTTTATAGCTTCCCACAGCTTTCTAAATCTAGTAATGTATTTTGCATATAGTGTTTAATAGATAGTTGATAGATGTGACTCAGATTGAGAAGAATACCTTGTGAATACAAGTATCTTCCAAACTGACAATAGACTCACCTTGAGGAGGGGACAGTTTATTGTTCGTATCTACTAACATTTTTGAACTCTGTTACAGAGGAAGGCCTATGTAAGTTCTTGTTGAGCCAGTATGCTGATTAATTGTATTTAAATCCGCCACTTAGTACAACCAAATTATTGAAAACAAAGGGGTGCAGGGTTAGATGACCAGAAACACACATCAGGTAATGAAATACAGTCAACATTAACAAGTGAAGTTTGGGGGGGTGCCTGGGTAGCTCAGTCTGTTAAGCGTCCGACTTCAGCTCAGGTCATGATTTCACAGTTCATGAGTTTGAGCCCCATGTTGGGCTCTGTGCTGACATCTCAGAGCCTGGAGCCTGCTTCAGATTCTGTGTCTCCCTCTCTCTATGCCTCTCCCTTGTTCAAGCTCTGTCTCTCAAAAATAAACATTAAAATAAAAAAAGTGAAATTTGGAGCTTTAAAGAAGATACAAAAATCAATGGTCTAGTCAACATGAATAAGAAGACACCACTTTGCAAAAGATAAACTACACACTTAGTTTTGGTATACTTGCACATATGCAACTTTTTGCATATCTTCCATCAGATTTAATTGTCAAATTATAACCCTTATATAACCGTGTTTCCCCATAGGAGCTTTGCACGTTCTTTTCAGAATATGGACCATGACTGGGGACTATAATAGTTTCTGTTAATTTCTTCCCTTTCCTGGCTTTATCGAGGTATAACTGACAAATTTTAATGTATTTGTACCTTGTATCCCATGTACAATGTGATAATTTCACATATATATGTGTGTGTGTATATATATATATATAATAATACTAGGTAGCCACCATCAAGTTCGTCTCCACCCTCCATTACCTCGCATATTTACCTTTTTTCCGATTATGTAATACAGTACTATCAACTCTAGTCACCACGTTATACATTAGATCCTCAGATGTTATTTGTCTTACAGCTGAAAGTGTATACCTTTTTGCCAGCTCCTGACAACTACCATTCTACTCTCTATTTCTATGAGTTTGATCTTTTCTGTTTAAAAAAATTTTTTTTAATGTTTATTTTTTGAGAAAGCGAGCGAGCACGAGCAGTGGAGGGGCAGAGAGAGAGGGAGACACAGCATGTGAACCAGGTTCCAGTCTCTGAACCGTCAGCCCAGGGCCTGACACAGGACTTCAACTCATGGACCGCGAGATCATGACCTGAGCTGAAGTCAGACACTTAACCGACTGAGTCACCCTTTTTTCTTTTTCTTTCTTTTTTTTTTTTTAAAGAGTTCACTTATAGGTGTTGCTATGCAGTATTTGTCTTTCTCTTTTTGGCTTAATTCATTTTGCATAATGCCCTCCAAGTTCATCCACGTTGTTGAAAAAGTCATAATTTCCTTCCTTTTTAAGGCTGAATAATATTTGTGTGGTGTGTGTATGTATGTGTATCACATTTTCTTCACTTATCTCTTGAAAGACACTTAAGATTGTTTCTATACGTTGGTTATTGTGAATAATGCTGCAGCTAACAGATATAGTTATCTCTTTGAGATACTGATTTTGTTTCCTTTGAATATGAAGTATTCTTTTGAAAAGAAAAATATTTCTATTTTTAATTTTTGGAGGAACCTCCCTACTGTTTTCCATAATGGCTGCACTCTTTTATATTCCTACCAACAATGTACAAGTTCCTCTTTCTATACATCCTCACTAGCATTTGTTATTTTTTGTCTTTTTGATACTAGACATCCTAACAAGTGTGAGGTGATATCTGATTGTTGTTTTAATTTGCATTTCCCTGATGATTAGTGATGTTGAAATCTTTTTCATGTATTGTTGGCCATTTGAGTCTTCTTTGGAAAAATGTCTATTCGGGTCCTTTGCTCATTTTTAAATTGGGTTATTTGGGTTCTTACTATTGAGTTGTACAAGTTCCTTGTATATTTTGGAAATTGACCCCATATCATATATACGGTTTACAAATATTACCTCCTATTCCATAGGTTGATTTTTCATTATGTTGATGGTTTCCTCTGCTTTACAGAAACTTTAGTTTGAAGTAGTACACTTGTTTATTTTGCATTTTTGCCTTTGCTTTTCTTAGAGAGAAAGAGCACGCGAGCAGAGGAGAGGGACAGAGGAGAGAGAGAGAGAGAGAGAGGGAGAAAGAGAGAGAGAATCTTAACCAGTTCCATGCTTAGTGGGGAGCCTGACACAGGGCTCTATCTCAAGACCCTGGGATCATGACCTGAGCCGAAATCAAGAGTGGGACAGTAACCAACTGAGCCACCCAGGTGTCCCTTGCCTTTGGTTTTAAATTAAAAAAAATCATTGCTAAGACCAATGTGGGGGAATTTACTCCCTATGTTTTCTTCTAGGAATTTTAGGATTTCACGTCTTACATTCAAGTGTTTAATCCACTTTGAGTTAATTTTTGTATATAGTGTAAGATAGGGATCCAGTTTCATTATTTTGCATGTGGATATTATCCTTTATTGAAGAGATAATCTTTTCCCAGTTTTTGGCTCCTTTTTTGAAAATGTATTGACCATATACACACAGATTTATTTCTAGGGTATCTATTCTGTTTCATTGATCTAGATGTCTGGTTTTTATGCCAATACCATCCTATTTTTGATTACTGTAGCTCTGTAATACAGTTTGAAATTGGGAAGTGTAATGCCTCTGGCTTTGTTCTTCTTTCTCAAGGATCTTTTGTAGCTCCCTGTGTGATTGCTTTTTATATTTCTCTGAAGAATACAGTTGGAATTTTGATAAGAATTGCATTCAATCTGTAGATTGCTTTGGCAATTTACAATTTAGCAATGTTCTTGAATTCTTGAACATGGAGTATCTTTCCATTTATTTGTCTTCACTTTATTTCATCACCGTATTCTAGTTTTCAATGTACAGATCTTTTGCCCCCTTGGTTAAATTTATTCCTTAGTATTTTGGTTTTTGATACTATTGTAAACGGGATTGTTTTCTTCATTCTCTTTCTGATATTTTGTTGTTAGTGTATGGAAATGCACCTGATTTTTGTGTATTTTTTTGTGTCCTGCAACTTTACTGAATTTATTTATTAATTCTAATAGTATTTTGGTGACATCTTTAGGATTTTCTCTGTAGAATATCAGGTCATCTTCAAATAGAGACTGTTTTACTTATTCCTTTTCAGTTTGGATACATTTTATTTATCTGTCTTGCCTAAATGCTCTGGTTAGGATTTCCGTTACTATGTTGAATAAAAGTGGTGAAACTGGGCATCCTTGTCTTTTTTCTAATCTTAGACAAAAAGCTTTCAGCTTTTTACCATTGAATATGTTCGCTGTGGGCTTGTCATGTATGGCCTTTATTATATTGAGATACAATCTTTACCTAGTTTCTAGAGAGTTTTTTTACTTTGAAAAAATAGTGCATTTGTCAAATGCTTTTTTTGCATCTATTGAGATGATCATATGATTTTTATCCTTAACTTATTATTATAATTTTTTTTAGTAAGCTTTGTTCTCAATGTGGGGCTTGAACTCATGACCCTGAGATCAGAAATCACATGGTCTACCAACTGGGCCAGTAAGGTACCCCTATCTTTAACTTTTTAATATAGGAGTATCTTGTTGGTTGATTTGTGGATGTTTCACCATCTTGGATCCCAGAAATAAATTCCATTTGTTCATGGTGTATGATTCTTTTAATGTACTGTTGAATTTAGTTTGCTAACATTTTGTAGAAGATTTTTGCACCTGTGTTCATTAGGGATATTGGCCTATAATTTTCTTTTTTTTGTAGTATCCTTATCTGGCTTTGGTATCAATGTAAAGTAAGTCCCTGAAGCTATCTTCATTTTTTTTTTTTCATTCTTTTCTCATTTTGCTCCTCTGACTGGATTAATCTCATTGCCCTGTCTTTGAATTCATTGATCCTTTCTTCTGTTTGACCTGTCTGTTTGAACCCCTCTATTGAGTTTTTCCGTTCCCTTATTGTACTCATTAGCTTTATGATTTCTCTTTGATACCTTTTTTTATATCTTCTATGACTTTGTTGATATTCTCACTTTGTTGATGTATTGCTCTCCTGATCTTGGTAGGCATCTTTATGCATTATTTTAAACTGTTGTGTAAATCACCTATCTCTGTTTCATTAAGTTTGGTTTCTGGAGATTTATCTTGTTCTTTTGTTTGGAACATATTCCCATTTCTTCACTTTCCTTAACTCTCTGAGCTGGTTTCTACACACTAGGTAAAACATCTACCTCTCTCAGTCTTGACAGACTGAGCCTCATCAGTTAACCTAGCCCAAGCCCCTAGCTGCCTTTCAAACCCTTCTGATTGCCTAACTTACTGTCTTTGTTCTTGGTGGCGTCTAGTAGTTGAGGGTGTGCCAGAATTTATGAGTGTCCCAAAGGGGAGGGTTGTAATCAGCATCTAGGTGCAAACTAATTAGAAGCCAGGGCCTGAGGCAGCAGCTGAGAAAGTATGCAGTGGAAATCTTTTCTAGGTGGAAACTTGAGATGAACATTTTTGCTGCTTCCTCTGCACTGAGCCTAAATGTGCACCTGCAGAAGAGTGGAAGTTGTTCCTGTGCCCCTTTAAGAATTGATTATTTGTGGGGCAACCTGGGTGGCTTAGTCTGTTAAGCATCTGACTCTTGATTTTGGCTCAGGTCATTGTTTCATGGTTTGTGAGATCAAGCCCCATGTCAGGCTCTGCACTGGGCAGGGAGCCTCATTGAGATTTTTTCTCTCCCTCTCCCTCTGCTCCTTTCCCCTGCTCATGCTCTCACACTCTCTTTCTCTCAAAAAAAAAAAAAAAAATTATTTGTTTGCTATAGTCTTATGGGGCTCATAAATGGAAGCCCTGATGGTTTATGGAGTTCGGGTGTTTTGGAATTTTATCCCTTGGGTGGGAGCCTTAAAGGTTGGAGCTGTAGATGTGTGGTCCAAACTCTTTGCTCCTAAGAGAGAAGCTGGGACTTGAGAGTTTCTTCCCAATTGTATGGTGCTGTGCCAAGGATGGGATTTAGGGTAAGAGTTGTCTTAGCCCTTCCTACCCATTTTGTTGTAGGTATTTTCATTTACCCAATGTGTAGGAGTCACTTAACTAATTTCTGGATTTTTTTCAGAATTGCTCCATGTGTAGCTATATATTTAGTGCATCTGTGGCAGAAGTTCAAGAGCCACTTGCTATGTTGGTCCTTTCCTCTATATCTATTAATTCCTTTGTTATGATATTAAAATAGCAAGTATTAAAGCCTCATTATTAAATATTGTCCAAGTTAATTAACTGAATTTTAAAATTAAAAGTAACCAATTCTTAAAATTCTGAAATATTTGATTCCTTAATGCTATTCTAAGCGGCAAAATTTAGAAGTATTTTCAAAGAATTCCCATATTTTAACTATATACAGTCCAAAGCATTTGATGATGTAAGTATTTTGTTCTGATTTTTACTCATCCACCTCTTCTTACCAGATAGTGTGTTCTTTAAGGGCAAGGACTAGATCACATTCATCTTTGTTTCTAGTGCCATGCTCAGTGACTGGTACATTATAGGAACTAAAAAATATTTGCTAAATGAATGCATGAGATTTTCATAAATGAGTTTATTTACATTTATTATATTTATAAAAATTTCTCTGGAAATGAGAAATTATTTTCTTCTAGGTCTGACATATTACTTTCACATATAAAACAATGATAAGTTATTAATAGTAGTTTTTTTGAAGGTTGTAGGTCTAGAACAAAGTTAGAATTTTAATAAGTTTAGAGGTAAAAGTAATTTGAATTATTATTCTAGAGAGTCTTTCTTACATATTTTCTAACAAATTGAGAGTGTGAATGAAAAATTCTTTATATGTATCATGATTAATTAAATTTTATTTTTTAGCTTCTTTACACAGATAGAAATTTTGTAATTTGTGCTCCAACTGGTTCTGGGAAAACCGTAGTGTTTGAACTGGCTATAACAAGATTGTTAATGGAAGTACCATTGCCATGGTCAAACATTAAAATTGTTTACAGTAAGTATATATTGTAAGAGTGATTAATTATAATAAGGAAAAACCACTAAGGCAAAAGTAAGAAATAAATTCAAGTTCAAGCCATAAAAATTAATATTTGGTTCTCCATACATTTTTAATGAAGACCTATCACATTTACCCTTGTCTGTTACATTGAATTCAAAACACATTCCCAGAGTTATAAATAAAAAGTAATATTTGAATTGAGAATTTGACCTTTACATATTTATTTTTAAAAGGACAACAAGATGAACAATAAATTGAAACATTTTGTAATTCTAAAAATTTCCATAGGAACCTCTACTCTCCTTTCTTAGGTATATGTATATATATATTTTAAATTTTTAATCAAAGTAATTTATGTACATGGTTAAAAAAAACCAATTATCACAAAAAGTCTTGTAATAAAGGCCAGTAATCTCCTTCCTTTCTCTCTTCATTCTTAGTTACAAATCCCTAAACACTTACTTCTTTTTCTATTTTTAGTTCAGTTTGGTTATTACATATCTCTAAATAATATGCTTATATTGTTAACTTCAATTAATTAGTATTAGGCAGCACCTAGATGTATAGTTTTATCCTAATATTATTAATCAATGTGAAGGTAATTTTGAAATTGTACTGACATTCAAAGTAAGTATCTCATATTGTTGTAGTGGCACCAATAAAAGCCCTGTGTAGTCAGCGTTTTGATGACTGGAAAGAAAAATTTGGACCAATAGGATTGAATTGTAAGGAACTCACTGGAGATACAGTAATGGATGACCTATTTCAGATTCAGCATGCCCATATCATTATGACAACTCCAGTAGGTGTTATTTATACTCTATTATTTTTTTGGTTTATTAGAAAATATGTAGTCCGTGGTGATGTGAAGTTATCCCTGTCCGAAGGCAAAGAAAATATGTTTCTCTTCACTAAGAATAAAAGTTAAAGAAAAAAATACAAAGTAGAAGAATATATTTGCATTGTAAAACAAATAAGCAAACATAAAAAGTACTAGTGTTCAGGTTATGTAAAGAATACTTACTAATCAGTAGTAAAAGGTAAATTACCAAATGGGAAAAATAGGCAAAAGCTATATATAAGCAATTTGTTATTGAAGATAATTTATAATGATTCTTTTTGCTTGCATTCTTTTATCCAAGTGTTATGTATTGGAGAGAGAGGAACTTGGGAGGACTTTAAAAAGGCAATTAGACTATAATTTTGAGTATTTTTGGTTAAACTTAAAAATAAATGGGGGCTTAGTTTTTGAAGCTGTTGTAAGACTATCAGAATCCTTTAAAATGTTTTCAATCTTTACATTTTTGTCAGGATACTTTAAGAACCAAAATTTTGAACTAAGATATTGCCCATTATTTGTATCATGTTAAAATTTTTATTGATATTTTAATATTTATCATAATTGTTCATCATGTTAAGCCACTTGAATTTTTTTCTCTAGGAAAAATGGGATAGCATGACTAGGAAATGGAGAGACAACTCTTTGGTCCAGCTGGTTAGACTGTTTCTCATTGATGAGGTAGTGAACACATTATTCACTTTTAGAGATAAAGGTAAAGTGATGATTAGAATGGATAGAAAGAAACAAAACATTTTCAACTGAACTATATGTTTGTTTTATCCCTTCAAGTGGAAAATCTGATTTTCTTAAGGAAGAGAGCTAATATTCTTATGGATTTTAATTGATTAAATAATTTTATATTTTTTATAGTCAATCACTTTTTCTTGATTTCTTTCTTAGGTACATGTTGTAAAAGATGAAAATCGTGGACCAACTCTTGAAGTTGTAGTCAGCAGAATGAAAACTGTACAGTTTTTATCTCCTGCTTCAGAAAATAGCAGCACAATTATTCCAATGAGATTTGTAGCTGTATCTGCAACAATTCCAAATGCTGAGGATGTAAGTGAGAATTTTAGTCTGTCAGATTTTTTTTTTATCACTGCTGAAATACTTTGTCATTTTAATCTTAGAGAAAAGTAAGGGTTTTTTTTCCTGAAAATTTCAGAACCAATTTAGTAGGAAAGTATGTTGTAGAAAGTTATGGCTATATCTCCTAGGTATGGCAGTATTAGACCTTAATATTTGATTGATTTGTTTAATAAAACATTTTTGATATAAGTCTATTGTTTACTATTATCTAAGAGTCTTGGTTTTTATGAGTTTTCAGATGCCTCATAATAACTAATAACTTGTTATGGTTGTTCTAACCAGCTGACTCGGGTTGGATAGCAAGGTACAGTAGAGAATAAAAATAATTGTTTAAGTGATTACCACCCACCTTTCCACATTCTATGTGACTGGCATTATGGTAAGCACTAATGATAGATAAAAAAGTGAAAACATATAGACCCTGAACTTGAGGAGGATCTCATAGTTAATGGGCTACACAGACAGGTAAAGAAATAATTGTATGCCGTATTATACTTACTTTAATGAATATATGTCCTAATTTTTTTCCTCAATATTTGAGGAAATGTCTTAAAAAATAGTAATTGTTTCTCACTCTTATTTTTTTCTCATCTTACTATAATATGACTTTTTTCTCCCACTACTTAGAAATTTCACAAATTTTTCCCAATTATCTAATACAATGGAAAATTTTGTCTCTATCATTAATTTGGCACAATAAAACATTTTCTTGTTCTAAATTGACAGCTTGTTTTGTCATATTCAAGAATAATAGGGAAAATTTTTTAGTATATGTAATCAACAGAAACCCAGTGTTTGTTGTTCTAGACGTATAGGTGGAATCATAATGTACATGCTCTTTTGTGACTTCTAAGTCACCTACAGCCTTTTCCATGTCATTAAATATTCTTTTTTTTTTAATTTTTTTAATGTTTTTTTTTGGGAGAGAAAGAGACAGAGTGTGAGCAGGGGAGGAGCAGAGAGAGAGGGAGACAGAATCTGAAGCAGGCTCCAGGCTCTGAGCTGTCAGCACAGAGCCCCATATGGGGCTCGAGCTCACAAACTATAAGATCATGACCTGAGCTGAAGTTGGATGCTTAACCAACTGAGCCACCCAGGCACCCCTAAATATTCTTTTTTAATACAGCTTTTGTGCTTTTATTGTAATTATCTAGTTTTAATGATGGAAGATTATTTCCATTCTTGATATTATAAATGGTGCTAAAATTAATATGTCTTTGAAAACATGATTATTTTTCTAGGAAGAACTTTTAGAGTAGAATGACTGAGTGAAAGGATATATAAAACTCTAAGGACATAGTGCTTTCAGTAAATGGTTCAGTCATTTGTACTTCCACCATCAGCCATTTCTCTATTCTAGCTCTATATATTATAATAAGTTATTATTGCTATTATTACATTAAATAGTTGTCACACTTGTTTAAAAACGTATTACTTTAAAATTTTATACTGCTTTGATTTTTACTGAAGTAAATATTTTAAAAATATTAATTATTTTAAGTTCTTTTTTGCAACTTGCCAGGTCATGTTCTTTACCCTTTTTCCACATTGGGATAATAAACTTCTCTTGTTGATTTGTGAACAGTCATTAAATATTAGTACTCTGTAATTCTTGAAATTCTTTCCCCCTTTGTGATAGTCATTACATCTGTGAATGCTCCTTTTCTGTCTCTTTGTACATATTCTCTTCCTCAATTTTTCCCTAAATTAGTGTCTTTACTCTTGTCCTTCTGGTCCTTTCAAATTAAATTCTGTGTGATCTTATTTGCACCCATGACAGCCTTGAAAATGTTTTCATATTTCCTTCCTGTGCAACTACAAATTCTTTAATCCATCTTCCTGTCAAAGCAGTGGTTAGTTTCAGAGAAGGGCATGAAGTCTGATTATGTGAAGATGAGGTTATGTGAAGATGAGATTTGGTCACAATAGCTCCAGAAAATAACTAGTGACTTTAGCATTGAGTCTGAAATGGACTTTTGGCACTGCCATTTCTCAAGCATTTATTTACTCTTTGTTTAAAACTTATCAACCTTGCCAACTATTACTTTGGTACTCTTTGGCTGTTATTTAGCACAACTCAAAAGATGTGTCACCCATATTTAGACATAATTCTGAAAAATAGGAAGATTATAATGACAGTGAGAAATTCAATTTCTCTGCTGAAATCAATTTTGATATTATTTTTGACTCTTAGGAAGGAAAATAAAACAAAATAATTATAATTAATTGGGAATTTACCATAGTGAAAGGGGGTATAATCTTAAAATACTACTCTTGATAATATTTACTAGTATATCATTAATAGAATAGTGTCAATGGAATAGGTAATACTGAAAAAGACTACTTGATTACGTATTTTTATACCTTGACTTTAAGGTGTTCTATTTGGTTATTTTTAGCCATAAAACTTGACTAGAAAAAGCTTTTAATGTATGTTTCTGTTATTTAAAGATTGCAGAATGGCTTTCAAATGGCGAAAGACCTGCTGTATGTCTGAAAATGGATGAGAGACATCGGCCGGTGAAACTTCGAAAAGTGGTCCTTGGATTTCCGTGCAGTAGTAACCAAACCGAATTTAAGTTTGATTTAACCCTCAACTACAAAATTGCGAGTGTTATACAAACATACTCTGATCAGAAGCCCACACTTGTGGTACGGAATGTTAGTTGCTTACTTTTGAGTGTAGTGTTCAGTTTCTAATATGATTAATCCAAGAATTATTCATTTATTTTCAGTTTTGTGCAACAAGGAAAGGTGTGCAACAGGCTGCTTTGGTTCTTGTGAAAGATGCTAAATTTATTATGGCTGTGGAACAGAAGCAGAGGTATATTTTTTCTTTTTTTTATTGGAGGTGGAAAGGAGTTTTGGGATTACCTTGACGAGATGAGAAATCTGGGTTCATTCCTTAACGTTTTGAAGTTACTCAACCTCTCTAAGCCTCAGTTTCCTTATCTATAAAACAAGGATAACAGTAATTTGGAAGGTTAAGTGAGAGACTGAATTTTAGTGACACTATGATCTTCTCGTCTCTATTTAATAGCCAGGTTTTTTGAAAGATTACTCATATTGCTCTATTCATTTTTTTTACGCACTTTCAATTCAGCATCTGTTGTAATCTTTCACTAAAGCTAATCTTGCTGTTGATCTCTCAGGAATCTCTAAAACATTTAAAAACTCTGGACTCTGTGCTTTCAAGATCATCCTCTATCAAGTTTCTTCCTACTTTGCTGGCTGCTCATTCTCAGTCCTCTTTTCACCTCTTCTACTCAACTCTTAAATGTTGACATTCTAGAGGTTCTATCCATGATTTATTCTTTCTTATTCCACACTCCTGGGTATTTGTATCTATCACATGGGTTCAAAGAATATATATATTTACACTCATATTTATATATGTTTGTGAATTCCCAAATTTATAGTGCCAACCCAGATCTCCATCCTGAGTTCCAGGTCTGTAGTCCATGCCTAACCGACATCTCCAATTGCATAACTATTGGGCATCTCAAACTATTAGAAACTAATAGTTAAATGAACTAAGGAGGTGGCATTGTCGATGGAGGTAAAATTATATATTTGACATATTTAGAAGTAAGAATCAACAGGACTTGGTAATTGGTTGCCTGTGTAGAGGAAGGTGAAGGAGGTGTCAGTGTTAGGTTTCTGCCATGAGCAACCAGGGAGTGCTGTATAATTCAGCTGGGAAGCACTCAAGGAAGAGTTGGTTTGAGAGAAAGAACCATGATTCTATTTTAGATATACTGAATGAAAAGTAATGGAATGCTATTTTGAGTTGGTGTAGACCAGGGAAAGAGACCAATGCTTACCTCAGTTCATCTTTAACCACTCACATTCAAAAAAATTTTTTTTAATGTTTATTTACTTTTGAGAGAGAAATAGTGAGCAGAGGAGGGGTAGGGAGAGAGGGGAGGCACAGAATGTGAAGCAGGCTCCAGGCTCTGAGCTGTCAGTACAGAGCCCAATGCAGGGCTCGAACTCACAGACCGTGAGCTCATGACCTGAGCCAAAGTGGGATGCTTAACCCACTGAGTGACCCAGGTATCCCTGTTTATTTATTTAGTTTTGAGAGAAAGAGAGAGAAAGAGAGGGAAGGAGAGAGGGAGGGAGAAGACAAGAGCAATGGAGGGGCAGAGAGAAAGGGAAATCCCAAGCAGGTTCTGCACTGTCAGCACAGAGCCCAGCATGGGGTTCAAACTCATGAACTGTGAGATCATGACCTGAGCCAAAATCAAGAGTTGAAAGCTTAACCATTTGAGCCACGCAGGCAGCACCCCAAATACTTTTTCTGTTGTAGCATACATTCAAATAACAAAAATATTTCTGTATTTTGAAATTTCCTTCCTGAAATTAACTTCAGGAAGTTAATTGATAGATCGAGTTGGGCCATGTGACTTTTAGTGAGAAACAGATGTGGTTGTCAAGCAGTGAGGCTTTTTTTCTTGATCTAAAACCAACTCAGAAGGAAATTTTTAAAAACATACAGAAATTTTTGTGTAATGGTGGAATCATTAATATAGAATGACTATAATATAGCCTCCCAAGGTGAATACTTAATAATTAGCATTTTGGACCCAAATCTATTTATAGTAGTAAGGAACTGAAATAGTTAACCGTTAAGCATTCTTAAAACTAATTTCCACTCCATCCTCTCCCTTTTCCTCTGCTGTCTGCTGCACACAAATTAGCTAATTTTGTTTCAGAGAATCATTTTCTTATACAGAAGCATGTGTCATACTTCTCCTTTTCTCATTTCCTACTCTTAGCAAGTAACTCAAGGAAAATTTCTCTTATCTTCCAATTCTCTTCTTTCTTCACTCTTTGTCTCTCCTTATTTTTCTCTACCCTCCTCCCTTTTTTATTCCTGTTTTTTTCAGGAGTAAAATGGTAGTATGAGAAACAGCATGAACTTAGTGACCATGATTTGGATTGAGGTGCTGCCACTTTACTAGCAGTGTACCTTTGGGCACGTCTCTCTGTTTCAGTTCCTTAATCAGTCTCAATTTCTTAATATGGGAATCGACTATCTGTATCACCATGTCATTGTGAAAATTAAATAAAGCAACATTTCTAAGACATGTAACAGTGTATAGCACAGAGTTTGTGCTTAATACTAACATGTCTTTTCCTCTTGCCTTCTCTTCATTACATTATGAATCCCTAAAATAATTGTGAATGTTATGTTAAAAATAATGTGTGATAGTGTCATATCTGCAACAATAAAATGGAAAAACACAAATTTGGTGGTTCTTACACATAAATAAGAACCAAGCTTTACTAACCTCCGAAGTCTTCTAAAGGTACTCAGAATTCCTTTTCAGATTGTCAGAAACTCTTAACTTCCTCTTCTCTTGATTTAACCTTATTTTCTTACTTTCATATCTCAGAACACAATAAACAACTATTTATTATTTTTATCTTTTTGGCTTACTTACTAGTAATATAGTAGAGACTTAAACATTGTTACTCCCTGTGAATATTTCTGAGGCAAATTATGGGAACAGGTTTATATTCTGACCCATGCACATAATCATCATTTATGTTTTTTCTGGTGGAAAATGAGTTTTCCAAATTCCTGATTTAAAAATGAGCTTCAGTGTTACAGCTGATAAAATAAGGACTTTTTTTTTTTTTAATTTGTACCATTTTGGTGATCTCTTCCTATTTCCCTCAACTTCAACCTCTGGCAACCACTTTTTTACTCTGTTTCTGAGTTTCTTCCTTCCTTCCTTTCTTTCTTTCTTTCTTTCTTTCTTCTTAAGAAATGATACTATGCAGTAATTGTTTTTCTTTTTTTGGCTAATTTCACTTAGCACAGTGCCCTCTAACTTCCTCCATGTTGTTGAAAAAGGCAGAATTTCCTTCTTTTTCAAGACTGGGTAATATTTCTGTGTGTGTGTGTGTGTGTGTGTGTGTGTGTGTGTGTGTGTGTGTATCATCCATTAATTTGTCTAAGACACTGAAGTTGTTTGTCTGTCTTGGTTATTGTGAGAATGTTACAGTGAACACAGGAGTACTGATATCTTTTTGAGATACTGATTTTGTTTCCTTTGGATATAATCCAAATGTGGAATTTGCTGGATGATGTGGTAGTTCTATTTTTAATTTTTTGAGGAATCTTCATACTATTTTCCATCATGGCCATACTAGTTTACTATTCCCATCAGTAGTGCATTAGGGCTCTCTTTTCTCTGCATCTTCTACATTTGTTATCTCCTGTCATTTTGATACTAGCCATTCTAACAGGTGATATCTCATTATAGTTTTGATTTGTGTTTATCCCTGATGATTAATAATGTTGAGCACGTTTTCATGTATTGTTGGCCACTTGTGTCTTTTCTGGAAAAATGTCCATTTAGGTCTTTTGCCCATTTTTAAATTGTTCTTTGGTTTTTGTTTTGTTTTGCTGAGTTGGAATTTAAGGACATCTGAGTATGAAAGTTAGATATTCTCTACTTCTTGGGGCTCCTGGGTAGCTTAGTTGGTTAAGCATCTGACTCTTGATTTGGGCTCGGGTTATGATCTCGTGGTTTGTGGAAGTGAGCCCTGCATTGGGCTCTTCACTGATAGTGCATAGCCTGCTCAGGATTCTCCATCTCCCTCTCTCTCTCTGCCCCTACCCCCTTTCAAAAATAAACAAACATTTAGATATTCTCTACTTCTTAAAGATGATTTTCAAATAATGATATTGTGAAAATATTTTGATATTTGTACCTTCAAAATAATTAATAAACTCAGAATTTTTATATTAGTGAATAACTTTTAATAATTTTATGGTATTTTTAAAATAGGTTACAGAAGTGTGCATATTCCATAAGAGATTCAAAACTGAGAGGTAGGTTTAGAGATTATTTTTGAATTGTATTTTCAGCTATAGATGAAAGGAGTCAATTATTGGTGCATATAAGCAGTGTATCACAGATTATATATTTCTATTATAGATATCTTAGTACATGGTGTTGCTTATCATCATGCTGGCATGGAGCCATCAGATAGAAAAGTAGTTGAAGGAGCTTTCACTGTTGGAGATGTACCAGTTCTTTGTAAGTAAAACAGATTTTTGTGGCTATTATAAGATATTTTGAAAAACTATTTATTAAGAAAAAAAAGAAAAAGCTCAAATATTCTGACTTATTTCTGCTTTTCTTCCAAGAATCTAAAATTATGTAACTACCCGTGCAAAAACATGCTGCAGTATATTTTTTGGCAGTTTTATTTATCATGTTACTGAACATGGTTCTACTTGAAAAGTAAGAATATAATAGTTTTTAGATGTGTTATTATTTTATATTGTAGCATTCTTTTCCTCTTTGTTTTTCCTAAATTCCCTATGTATGAGTTTTTATTACATTTATAAGAATATATATTTTATAAGACGAGATCTACCTGAAGCAATAAATAGAACGCTTGAAAGCATTCTTTCTTAATCCGATGCAGTTACTACGAGTACTTTAGCTATGGGAGTGAATTTGCCTGCTCACCTAGTAGTTATAAAATCTACATTGCATTATGCTGGAGGAATGTTTGAAGAGTACAGCGAAACAGATATTCTACAGATGATTGGTAGAGCTGGTCGACCTCAAGTAAGTGACAATATTTTATTTTTGTAACTTGTTTTAAAACAAGATAAAAAGCAAAAACTCTTTGTGTACTTTTTGTTAAACAGGAGATTAACATTTCATATTTAGAGTAAGTTTAAAAATAAATGTAATGGAAAATCTACTTTAATAGAAGTAAAACCAAGTCTCACTGAAGAAAACATACTGCCTCTACCCCCTCTGAGTTTCCATTGGCTGATAGTTAGGTTTATGAATCTCTGTATGCTGTTAATGATTTTTTTTTTGGTTTTGAGGGTTTTTGTTTTATATTTTGTTCTGAATAGTTGGTCTCAGGATTGTGGGTTATCATTAAGCTGATGTATTTTTTGTTCTGAATGGAGATGTTACTTGCGTTTTAGATGGAACAGTGTTTCATTGTGTAGGACTGTCATAAATTGCAGAATGTGTAGCATCCTTGAGTCTTAGCACAGAATGCCAATAGGTGTCCCCAGGTATGGTGACAATTAAAAATTGGCCCATATATATTACAAAACATGTCCTATTCTAACAAATACTTAAAGAAGTCATCCATATAGGTAGTAAGCGAACATAGAAAAAATAACTTTTCAAAGAATGTCAAAATACTATGTTATCCAAATCCATGATTTAATAGGATCAATTAGATTATATATAAAGTACACCAAATCTTATAACTTTTATCCAGTTACCTAAGTTTGTTTTGATTTTACCATTGCCAAAATTATATTACATTGAAACCAAGTGATAGTTTTGCATCTATACTCTTGGAAGGTTTTAAATTAAATTTTCAGTGAACATGCAAGTTCAGAAGCAATTTTAAGGCCTTTTTGACCTGTTGTTTAAGACAGAGACTGTTTAATATAAAATGAAATCCATGTGTTATTGAAGAGGACTGGTACCAGCATGTACTCTTTTTTACTACATTTCTCTGTGTGTGTGTGTGTGTGTGTGCTCTTTTTTCCAGTTTGACACTACAGCTACTGCAGTTATTATGACTCGGTTAAGTACAAAAGAGAAGTATATTCAGATGTTAGCTTGTAGTGACACTGTAGAAAGCAGGTAATACAGAAAATATTGTAAAAAGATGTTAATGTAGCTTATATTTTTCCTTTTCACATATTAAAAGGAAATTTGATTAGGAGATTTTCTAAGGCCATTTTCTTGAAAACTTTCAGTAATCTAAGTAGAAACATTGTATCTTTTTAAGAAATTTAGTAGTAAAAATAAAAAAGACAACATCATATTTTTATCCAGTAGTTTCTTAGCATTTGGTAGCATGTCTCCTTGTTATAAACGGCCAAATTAGTAGTAAGAAGAACTATAATTTTCACATCTCTTTACATCTTTAAAATTTATTTAATCATAGAGAGATAGATAATCTGTGACCTTTTGGTAAAGTATATAATTTTAATATCCTGGTAGAAAATTCACTCCCCACTCTTTTTTAAGTAATAATGTCTTCTGGAGGCATGTAGTAGAGAAAGATCTATAATTTTTTTAACAGTTTAAGTCATGTGTTAAGGTTTTCTCTTATATTTTGAAAATTAAGTTATCTTTCATGAAGTTTTTGTATAGCAATGAGTATATTATTCAATTATATTCAATTATATTATTGAGTTATTCAAAATATTATTGAAGTTTAAAAAGGTAAGGGTTATGATATTGAAATACATATTACTAATACAAAGTTGTTTTTTTTCCTGTTAGTTTACACAGACACCTTATTGAACATTTAAATGCAGAGATAGTGTTGCATACCATCACAGATGTGAATATTGCTTTGGAATGGATACGGTCAACTTTGCTTTATATCAGAGCCTTGAAAAATCCATCTCATTATGGTTTGTTACTTTGATTTGAAAAAGTAGTAAATTTTTCAAGCCAGATGGTTCTATATTTATTTATACTATTAGGTATAGTTTTAGGTCACAGAACAGATTACAGACACTAATAGGTAACAGAAGCAAAAAATAATAACATCCAGAAATGCATTTAGAGGCAAGAGTAGACAAATACGATAAATATCTGTTAGGCTTCTAGTCTCTTAATAAGGTTTGAAATCAGCACCATTAAAAATATTTTAGAAAAAAAATTAACGTGAATAAAAATAACAAAAATGCATAAAGTTATTTTTAAAAAGTTAAAAAAAATTCTTGAATTTTGTCTGAACTGGTGTTCACATCTAAGTATGTAGTACTGCTGTTGCTGCTGGAATTTGCATCCTGCTTCTAAAGCTAACATATATGTGGTTATACTGCTTCTAGAGGATTCTTCATGTGGTACAGATTATAAAGTAAAAATACTTATAATTGCTGAATATCAAATTAAAACCCGACTTGTTACAATACTATTCTAATACATACAGATTTAAAACTTTAAGATCTTCTACCTTTCCATTTATTTGTGTCTTCTGTAATTTCTTTCCTCAATATCTTGTGGTTTTCAGAGTAGAGATCCTTAATTAAATGTGTTCCTAAGTGAAAAACAAACAAACAAACAAAAACAAAACAAAACAAAAAAACTTTAAGATCTCCAAGGGAAAAAAGTACAGTATGGTCATGGTTATAAAATAAGCAAAAGACAGCCAATTGATATTGAAAGATAGTTAAGCCTTGCTTTAACTCATTAAGCTATTTTTTCCCCAGTTTAAGATTTAGTTGGATTACTTTTTTCTAGTTAACCAGATATAAACTGAGCCTATAAAGATGAGTTAAATCCTTTCTATTTTTTTATGAATTTTCATAACTTATATAGGTTTTGCATCTGGATTGAACAAAGATGGAATTGAAGCAAAATTACAAGGTTAGATGCATTTCCTTATAAAAATTATATTTTATAAAGTTTAATGGAAAAGGTCAAATAGTGTGAAAGTAAGAATACTCTTTGGTAAATTATATTTTTAAAAAGTAAACTTGTTTCCTCCAGAAAAAAATGAACTATGTTTTTCACATGCAAATAAAGTTTAGCACATGTACTTTTTTCTGAATTAATTTATTAATTCTATCAGAATATCTTCCCTTGTATAATATGTTAACTTGGTTTGTTTTTTATTTTCAAAAGGATCCTCAACTTTGAAAATATTGGCCGTAGATACACAACTCTTCATTTTTTCTTTTCTAGTTTAATTTTAATTGAAAATATAAGCCTACCTTGATTATGGGCTTCTTATCCTAATCTGTGCTAATGGTATATTCCCATGAAACTCTAGCTTCATTCTTTAATTAATCACTGAATACTTCATGATCTCTCTTTTCAGATATCAAAAGATAGTTGAGCATTTATTAAGATTAGAGATTGTTACCTCTTCATTGTATTGAGACTCTCTTTCAGTAAAATAAAAAATGTTAGATTTGCTAAAAATATTTAGCCATTTTTGGGGTACATCACTGGCTCAGTCAGTAGAGCATGCATCTCCTGATCTTAGAGTTGTGAGTTCAAGCCCCAGAGCTTCATGCTGGATACAAAGATTACTTTAAGGAAAAAAAGGATCAAGGAATAGATATTCATCTACAGAGCAACATTGCTAGTCTGGACCCTTACTTGGTGTAGATCTAAAAATATTTAGCCAACTTTATTTATTCCTTACTTGGATATACACATATATCATATTAAAATGCAGAGATAAGAATGAAGAGTAAAATTGTCTTGATTAAAGAATAAATATAATGTTGGGACACCTGGGTGGCTTAGTTGGTTAAGTGTCCGACTTTGGCTCAGGTCATGATCTCAGAGTTCATGAGTTTGAGCCCTGTGCTGATAGCTCAGAGCCTGGAACCTGCTTCAGATTCTGTGTTTCCCTCTCTCTGCCCCTTCCCATTTGCTTTTCATCTCTCTCTCTCTCTCTCAAAAATAAACATTAAAAAAAATTTTAAAGAAGAAGTATATTGTTGAAACAAGGTGGTAAGCAATAGCATATATTCATAATGCTGCTGTTGAAAACAGATCTATAAAATAGTTGTATTGTCCAATTTTGTAATGGAGTTTTTTTAAAGCATATATTTTGATCATAATGAACACAAGAAATTAGAGATAGTCCAAGAAATGTCTTGCTATATTTTGACAACTATAATTTAATTAAGTTTAATTTAGTTTAAGTAAGCCTTAATTTAACTTTGTTACATTAGTAGAACCACAGTTTATTTGCCTTATCTTTAGTCATTATAAGATAGCTAAGTTTGCTTATAAAAAATGGCCACGTTGATTATATAACTGAATATAATGTTTTAGTATTCTTGGAGATCTGCATTAAATCTCTTAGGAAGGATCCTTTGTTTTCCTAAATTTGTTATATTTTCTTGCTTAGTATGCTCCAAAAGCTCCCTCATCAGTCTTAGAATAAGATGCAGATTTTCACCAGAGCCCACAAATCCTTCTTGGTATCTCACTGCCTGTTTTCTGACTTCATCTCTTGTCACATTCCCCCTCCTTCATTCTACTCTCTCTAAATTGGATCTCTTGCTGTTCCTTAAACACATCAAGCTTGTTTCTGCATCAGGTCCTTGCACTCTGTTCCTTATTTCTAGAACACTTCTCACATATTTTATTTGGTCTGCACCCTCATTTTATTTAGATCTTTGATCAAATATCAACTCCTCAGAGAGAGACCTTCCTGAACTACCTTATTAATCTACCTTTACAGAGAGAATGGTAAAACAATTTCCATGCTATTATTGCTCTTTTCCTGTTGTTGGAAAGGTGATTATGTTTATGTTGAAACTCAGGATAACCTTATCTTACTATGTCAGATACATTATATAGCTTTATATCAGACATAGATATAAGCTTTAGTTAAAAGCTTAAAAATTCTTATTCTCTAAGTCCTTTCTCTAAGCTTTATTTTCTTTCATAGTACCATTCAATACCTGAAACCTTCTGATTATTAAATTGTGTACTGTAAAATCTACAGTAAAATATAAGTTCTTTAGAGAAGGAATCTTGTCTTGTTCACTGCTTTAAACCTAAAGCTTAGAATAGTGCTCTCAGTATGTAACATAGTATTCTTCTTTGACTGATTAACTTACTGAAAGTTAATAGTGAGTAATTAAGAAAATTAGCAAAGACTTCAAAACCTTACTTAACCAAATACTTAAAACTGTCAAGCTGCCTAAGCAATGTTGCTTAAACTGAAGTATTTCTCATAGAATTTTTGCCTTCTAAGGGCTGTGTTTTTGTGAATGGCTACTCTCTTTAAGTTGTGGAGTTCCCACCCCTGCTCAAAACTACCTCCAATCTTCTGAGCTTTATAGCATGCAACAATGAGAGCACTGTAAGCAGCCAGCTACTATAATTGCTCTGATCTTCATTAGTCAATGAGAGTGAACTTGCACTACTTTCTGTTCAGAAGTTCCTTTCAGGTAGCAATAATGGCATTTTAGAGATGCCGAAGTAAGTACTAAAAGCATCAGCTGAAATAGTCTTAAGTGGTTGCCTCAAAAAAGTGGCAAACTCAGAGGAGGGAAAAGACTGATGTCTTTGGTTTTTTGAACAATCTTTATAGATCTGTTTGATTTCTTTATACTTTGTGTGTATATATTTTTGATGAAGTTCTAAAAAAAAAAAAGAAAAAAAGAAAACCACGCCATATTGGAAGTCAGATAGAAAGTGGTTATATAGACCTAGAGCAAGTATGGCCTATTTCTTTGTTTCCTAGCTTGTATATCAAATAATATTAATACCTACCTTGTGTTATTTTTGAGAATTAAATGAGGAAATACAAATTTCCTTATTAAAATTAAAAGTTCCAAGTTGTAAACGTTATTTTATCACTTATTGTTATTTTGATTATTTGTATTATTGTTACTGTTAGAAAATCTTTTTAGCCTATTAGCTGGCTCTTTTATTTATTGAGTTTTTTTCTTACCAGTTAAGTAGAGACTACAGTTTTTCCCATAGCAAAGATACAATAACAGAACTTTAGCATATTTGATTATAAATTCTATTTTGTGCTACTCCCTCATCTTACTAAAATTAAAAAATATGTTTCTTATTACCAAACAGAATTATGTTTGAAGAATCTGAATGATTTATCATCTCTGGACTTAATTAAGATGGATGAAGATGTTAATTTCAAACCAACAGGTAATTTTTCTATCAGTTAGTAAATTTAACATTTGCTTAAAACTAAATTTTAAAATATATTGTACTAAAATTTAGATGATGCTAAGATTAAATTGCGATCTCAGTTGTTACCCAGGGTATCATTGTTAGCATGACCTATTTATGCCATATGAGTCCTGTTTATAAAATTACAGAGCTTCTTTTTGGCAGGCACTGACTTTGTCTTCACGGATTCTGGTGACTTTAGGTAGAGAGTTGAAATGCTCAAATCTTCTGGTCTCTTCAAATCTCTTATAACTCTTGTAGATACCCCCTTTTGCCAGTTCTTAATTATTCAAACATTGGTTTTATAGATGGTTACTTAGGGTCTTTTTCTCTCTTTCTCTGTCATTCTTTTTCATTATGTTTGGAGTTTAATAGAAGAAAGAGAGAATGGTTTGTTTTTAGATGTTTCTTACAGGAAATATTGACTTCATTGTTTCAAATTAATTCTTAATAAAAGTTGATAAGTATAGAAAAGTTTTAAAAAATCAGAATCCTGCTGTTAGCATTTGACATGTATCCTTCCGTTTTTTAATGCATTTTTATACATTTGCAACCATAGTTTAGAAATGTATGACTTTGTGTTATTTTTTTACTTGTATTTAATATAAGGTTAAGTTTAAAAATTTTTTCTTTATCTCTACTTTTTGCTATTTTAATTACTGTGTGTCTTGGTGTAGACCTCCTTAGGTTGAATATTGGAAGCAATCTCTGTGCCTCCTGTATCTGTATATCAGTTTCCGTCCCCAAATTAGGGAAGTTTTCAGCTATTATTTCTCCAGATAAAATTTCTAGCCCCTTTTCTCTCTTTTCTTCTTACATCCCTATGATGCAGATGTTATTACACTGGATGGAATCAGTGAATTCTCTAAAACTATTCTCAATTTGCATAATTTTCTTTCTTCCCCTTTGCTCAACTTGGTTACTTTCTATTACTCTATCTTACAGGTTGTTAATTTGTTCCTCTGCTTCATCTAGTTGCTATTTATTCCATCAAATGTATTTTTAATTTCATTTATTGTGTTCTTGGCCTCTGATTGGTTTTTTTTATCTCTGTGTTATATAAAGTTTTTAAAACAATTTATTGTCCTTATGCTCTAAGCCCTAGGTTTATAACTGTTTTATACTTTCTCCCATGGTCTTTATTCTGATAAACGTAATTTTGTTTGTGAGAATTATCTTCTTTGTAGTCTAAGGTGTCTCATTAGAGGAGACATGAGAATCACAATGTAACTTCATCTATTTTTTCGGTATTTTCACTCTCAAGAATCTAATTCTTACTATCATTCCTTCCCTGTGGAACTTCTTGAATACACTGATAGCCTTCCTTCTACCCTTGAATTATACTGTGATCTGTATAACATGTCTTCCTCTTTCTCCATTATCAGTGAATACTGCCTGACTAATTTTCATCTTATACTCTTTTGGCTCTCCTGTGCTGTAATAAATCTCTTTGCTGACCATTTTGCTTTACTATGGGTTTCTTGAAGTTGCAGACTTTGATCTTAATTCCAAGTTTATGATTATTTTCTTAAAAATATAATTTACCTTCATAGCTTCAGCTATAGTCATTGCATAAATGAATTCAAAATTGTAATTTGCAGGGCACCTGGATGACTCAGTCAGTTAAATGTCTGTCTCTTGATTTTGGCTCAGGTTATGATCTCAGGGTTCATGAGTTTGTACCCCACATCAGGCTTTGTGCTGACAATGTGGAACCTGCTTGGGATTCTCTCTCTCCCTCTCTCCCTGCCCCTCTCCCACTTGGCATTCTGTCTCTCAAAAATAAATAAGTAAACTTAAAAAAAAAGAATATTCATCATTCCACATTATATTGATAGCAAGTTACATCTTCATTTCCACCTTCACTTGCAAATCTTTAAAAATTTTTGCCATTCCTTCTACTTTGACTCACTTTCTTCATGGCTTCCTAAGTTATTTTTATACCTTACCTAGGAAACTTTCATCCTTTCTAATAAGCCAGCAAGTATCAAGTCTTTTCTCAAACATTTCATTTTCTCTGGCAGGGAGAAACCTTATATTAATTGATAAACATCCAGAATAAGAGGAGCATCTTTAAATGTATCCTAAAGGTTAATGTACTATTTCCCCATGGTAACCACAGTCTCTGTATCTCACACGGCTCCCAGAAGCTCCCTTTTATGAACCATTGCATCACCCATATACTGGCAAATCCAACAGGATCCTAATTGATAAAGTGGCTTCTAGGCTGCCCTGGCTACTTCTCTATTCTTGATTTTTATTTCTTTCTACTCTACCATGTCCTTGATGCCTATATGTCTGATGCAATGTCAAATTCTTCCCTTCTTCAGCAAAACCTGTAGCACATACATAAATGTTAGCCCTTTCCTTGAGAAGCAGTATGCCATTTTTCTCTTTCCAGCTGTTTTCTGTGTGTGTGTTCACAGGGCTTGAAATTCTTTGTAATGTTTTTGACAACTTGTAATTGAAACCAGCACTTTTTAAAAAAATAATTTATTGTCAAATTGATTTCCATACAACACCCAGTGCTCATCCCAAGAAGTGCCCTCCTCTGTGCCCATCACCCACTCTTCCCCTCCCAGAGGCCCCTCTCCCCTCAGTTTGTTCTTAGTCTTTGAGAGTCTCTTATGTTATGTCTTCCTCCCTCTCTGTGCCTTTTTTTTTCCTTCCCATCTTACCCTCCCCCCTGGTTTTCTGTTAGATCTCACAAAGCCCACCTATGCGTGGAAACATATGGTATCTGTCTTTCTCTGAAACCAGCAGCTTTTTAAAGCTACTCTACCCATCTTGCTACCCCCAGCCAACTCAATGTTCTACTGCCAAAGCAATTTATTTTCAAACCCCAATTTAATTACAATATTGCTTAAGAATTTTAAGTGGTCATCTGTTATTTTACAAATCACATCCAAAATCTAAACCCCTTTAATAGTATTTCAAGGCTCTTTCAGGCCCTCATAGTCTATTATTCATAATGGTTTGGTAATAAAAGTAGGCAATATTTGTTGAATGTTAGGTACTGTGCTAAGTACTATACGTGTATTATTGCATTGAATCTTCACAACAAACCCATGACATACGTACTTCTGTTATCCCCATATTACATTAAGAAACTGGTAAAATAACCCGCACATGGTCACCTACTAGCAAGTGGTGGAGCAGTGATTGGAAGCAAGTCAGTTTGACCTGAACTCAGTCACTATCAAGCCATATTACATTCATTACAGTATTCTAAAGATGCTTTTTAACTTTACTCCTTTGATAAACAAGTCTTGATTTTTACTAAGGTAAAAATAACTTTATTTCCTTTCTGCCAAGGCATATTAGTTATTTTAAAATCCTGCTCCAGCCCCATTTTCTCTACCAAAGCGTCCCACACTGACCATTCTCTTAGGTTTAATTTCCTCTGTACTTAAGGTTGTATATGTAAATATTATCATTAACTGGATTTTATCCTCTAGTCTAGCTATTTTGCATGTAGTCATCTCCCTAGCCAAACTATAAATTCCAGGTACCATGTCTTTGAGCATTTTTGGTGCGTCTTTTTACCTGATGCTGTTACAGGCACAGAATAGATGTTAAGGAATCTTTGTTAAACTGATGATAAAGCAGGTTGATTCAACTGATGGAGTCAATGTTCCTTTTTTCATCTTTTTCCACAGAGACAGGAAGATTGATGGCTTGGTATTACATTACATTTGAGACAGTGAAGAAATTTTGTACCATCAGTGGAAAAGAGACTTTATTAGATCTGGTAAATTAGTTGTCACTAGAAAATAAATATGTAATGATATAGTATAAAATAATATTGGGGAAACAACTAATTTGCATATATCTTGCAATTTAAGATTGAAAGAACAGATAAGAAAGCATTTTTTAAAAATTTTTTAATGTTTATTTTTGAAAGAGAGAGAGAGAGAGCATGTGAGTTTGCGGAGGACAGAGAAAGAGGAGACACAGAATCCAAAGCAGGCTCCAGGCTCTGATAGTTCAGAGTCTGAACTATCAGAGCCTGGAGATGCGGGGCTCAAACTCACAAACTGTGAGATCATGACCTGAGCCGAAGTCAGATGCTTAACCAAGTCACCCAGGTGCCCCAACAAAGCATTTCTGATAGTGCTTATGTCTCCCACCTTACATAGCATTGATCATGAGATATGGAATATTACTCTTTATATTTTCAATTGTATCTCTGTATCAAGGCTAAGAAAATTTATGTACATACCCAAAGTATGGATGGAAGCTACCTTTCAACTTATGTGATAATGCCAATTACGTTGATAGTGGCTACCAAGTGTACTTTGTTGAGAAAGATCCAGTATGATGTGGCATGATATATTAGGCCAGTCTGCTGCTGTGAATGACAGACAATGAGAGTCATGTGTGCCATGTACTTGCAATTCTTCCCTAAATCTTTTGCATCAGAATAACAATAATAGTAGAAATAGAATAGTATTGGTGATAGACCAGTAAAAAGCAGTGATCATTGAGAAAATGGGAGTGAAACCAAGTTTATACCAAGATACCAACAGTGGGGACAACTTTATAGCTACAGCAGTAAATAGAACCATAGTCATATTGTTGATACCTGATAACAGTATTGGTCCTTTCTCTCTTTCCAGGGGACATGAATATACAACAAGATATTTCTTTTTATTCTCAAATGTAACCATTATTTTTTTAAGTTTATTTATTTATTTTGAGAGAGAGCACAAACGGGGAAGGGGCAGAGAGGCACAGAGAAAATTCCAAGCGGACTCTGCACTGTCAGCACAGAGCCAGATGCAGGGCTCGAACTCACAAACTATGAGATCACAACCTGAGCCAAAATCAAGAGTCGGGTTGCTTAATTGAGCCACCCAGGCACCCCAATCATTAATTTTTTTTAAAATATCTAAGTTGATCACTGTGATAGGATTATTATATGAAAAGTTGCACAAAAATTGATGAAAAGTAGAATGCTTGTATTTATGTAAATATTATTCTTAACTAAGAAAAAATCAAGAGTAACATTAACTTATCATCTAATATTAAGCTGAAATTAACTCATCTTAATTTGAGTTTAGGAAGTGTGCAAGAGAATTAGAACGGATGTTAGTTTCATGTTGCAGATGTGATAAACCAAAGCACAAAGAGTACTTTGCTCAAAGTCATCAGACAAAACTAGGCTCTATAACACAAATTTCTTAATATCTAACTCATTCTTTCCATTATAAAATTAGTCTTAGAATAATGATTTGCAAACTACAGAAGGGTAAATAATATTATAATAGTAGTAGAAATGAGAGCTACATTTATTGAGTGCTCACTATGTGGTAGGCAGTAGACTGAATATTTTAAATTTTATTTTGTTAATCTTTAAAACCTTATTAGCATAGTCCCAGTACCTAGCATAATGTCTAGCATATTACAAGTGTTAGTAAACACTTGTTAGTGAAAAAATAAATGAATCCTTAAGGAAGCAAAATGTATAAAGGAAATTTTTAATTCTGTTATGCTAAATGATAAAGCCATGATGTCCCAAGGCAGCATGAAAAATAAGTAAATACAGGGGTGCCTGGGTGGCTCAGATGGTTAAGTGTCTGATTCTTGATTTCAGCTCAGGTCATGAATCTCATGGTCGTGAGACTGAGCCCAGCATCAGGCTCTCTGCTGACAGTGTGGAGTCAGGTTGGAATTCTCTCTCTCTCCTTCTTTCTGTGCCCCTGCCCCACTCTTTCTCAAAATAAACATAAACATTAAAAAAAAATTTTTAAAGAAAAGTAAATATGGAGAAAGAAGGTGAAAGGAAAGAAGTAAAGAATGGACATAAATAAATGGGCAAATGTGGAATTTTATAGGTTACAATGATAGCCAGCTGCAAGGAATTCATAGATGTGCAGTTAAGGATAAATGAAAAGAAAACATTGAATACATTGAACAAAGATCCACATCGGATAACTATCAGGTATGGAAATTAAAAATGTTTTAAATAATTTTTGAAACGTTGTATTTAGTTAAAATAACTAGTAATAAAAGTTTTGCCTTGTGTTTTTATTTATAGATTTCCAATGGAAGGAAGAATTAAAACAAGAGAAATGAAAATAAACTGGTAAAGATGATTGTTTGTGATTCATAATTCTGAAAGTTTTTTTTAGTTTTAAAACTTATTTTAAATTTGTTTTCTTTAATACAAAAAGAATATATTACATAAAGATAAGGTATCAGAATGTAGATGTGAAATTAATGTCCAAAACCGCTTAGACTTCAGTTAAAATAGATAATTCATGAATTTTTTAAATCAACTAACATTTTTTGAGAGTGTGTTCTGCTGAAGCAAGGTAAATGACAGAAAAGAAGCCGTTTCTCAGCAGGAGCTTTCAAGTTAGTTTGAATAAGATCCATGTATATGAAGATAATAGTATGGAAACACATGTAATAAATGTATATTGAATGATAGTGGTGCTCGCTTCGGCAGAACGTATTGAATGATGGTGGCATTGTGGGAGAGACAAAGAAGGGGACTTTTAGACATTGGAAAGAGGAAGTCAACAATGACTTGTGATAATAATGATAGAATCATCTAGTGTCACAGAAATCAAGGTAGAGAGAAATTCTAAGAAGAGATACTTCAATAAATGATATTAAATGCTCTAAGATAATAGTTTTTAAAAGGAAATCATGAATTTTCTTTCCCTCAGCCTTATTCAGGCTCAGCTAGGATGCATTCCCATACAAGACTTTGCTTTGACCCAAGATACCTCGAAGATTTTCAGAAATGGCACACGAATTACAAGATGTATGTTACAGGATTAATAGAATTTCAATATTTTTTCCAGGAAACTAGTATACTGGATTTAACATCGGAAACTTTTTTTTAGGGTTGTCAGATTTTTTGGCTGTTCAAGAAAAGAAGTTTGCTGTACTATTGAACAGTTTGATTTTAGCTAAATGTTTTAGATGTAAACTTTGGGAAAACTCTCTACATGTATCGAAACAGCTGGAAAAAATTGGTAGGTACTGAAGACATGCAGGCAATTTGTCAATGTCTGCAGTTTATTTTATTATTTATTGTTAGGAAAATTATTCTGTGGTGTTTACAGACTTTAAGAAAAAATGTGTTTGTAGGTCTAAATAAGGCACTATACTTCTCTTGAAAATCTAATTTTCGTTTTCCCCTGCTTAAAGGATTCCATTTGAAATCAGTTGGGAAACCCAATAAAAGTGAATGCTCTTATTTTTAAATTTGTTCTCAAACCAAGAGTGAAATTTTGTTTTAATGATTGGGTAACTCCTTGTTGCTCCCTCTCCCACTTTAATGATTATTTTGGTTTGATCTCAATGATAAGTTACAGAGCTAGCAGTCCTGGCCATTCCTTAGTACATTACAGAAAATTATGCCTTGTATTTATATCTTAACTTTTCCTTTTTTTTCAATAACAGCATAATATTTGTACTGATCTTCATAGAGATTCTGCAGACAAACGATTGTGCCTAGTTATTTCCTACCTATTGAGATCTAACTTGGGTTATAAACTGAAAAACTATAGAGAATGTCAGTTATAAAGACTGGGGTATAATTAAAGTCCTCTACAGTTTTCCAGCCTGGTGCCTTTGACTTGTGATCCTTACTCCTTCCTACATACCTAGAACTCTAAGAAGAAGAGAGTTGTTATATTCCATGACTGACAGCTTTGTTAGCTTTATAATTTTATATGCATCTTGGGGACATTAAAAAAATTATGTAATGAGTTATTAGGGATTGTCTCATTAGTCTTAGAACAAAGTTCTCCAGTTATTTTGTGAGGAAGTCCTTTTTTATTTCCTGGAAGTTTGAAATCAGTAGGATGGCAGAGGACTGACTAGTTCTCTGAGGGGAAAATGGGAACTGGGGGCAAAATAGGGATTGGCTAGTAAAATAAGGTCAAATTAGAGGAGAGGTTCCTGACATTAAGGCTCACCTTTCTGGAAGTCCTGGCAAACCAAATGCTGCACCCATTTCACAAAGATGAGTTCTAAATTGAGAAGGAGGTTCCATACAGCATTTAGGAAGTGACAACTTATAGAAAATTTTAAAATTATATTAAATGATTACTAATAAAATTTTCATTAAATCTGAAAAAGCCAGTCTGTCTGACTTTCTAGAATATTGTCAATCAGGGATCATTTGCATTCTTTCCCTTCCAAATTGTCAAACACTAATGTATTTTTCATACTCACTTAATATTGCTGAAAAGAAAGAAGCAAAAATCACCCAGCAGAACTCATATAATAGAAAAGTGAGGGAATCCAAGCAATAAAGCAAATCTAATTTCTTGCTGAGTATCAGGAAAAAAAATGAATACATATTGATTTTCAACAATGTTTATAAAAAATTAAAGGGAAAAGTTTTGAAGGAAAATGAACATGAAGGAAATATTAATTCTAGGAGTCGTATCTTAAGAATGAATAAGAGAAATTCCCAAGGGTAGTTAAAGATATGGAAAAAGAAATAGTGTAATACTCCCACCAGTAATATATGTGCATTAGACAACATGGTAATTTTTTGGAACTTTATACTTCTGACAGTATCTCCTCTTTGGGGGTTATGTTAAATTCATTTATGAGTGTAAGAATTTTAAATTCCAGTCTTAAAGCATAAAGAAACAGGGAAGATACAAATATGGAAATGAATTTGATGTATTTGGAGAACAAAATTCAAGCCAATGTGGCTAGAGAGTTAGCAAGAGGAGAATGGTTCGGAAATTAGATAGAGTATGTAGTCTGTGGTCAGGTCAGATAGATAAGGGATTTGGGCCATGGTGGGAAAGTTTCACTTTATTCTAAATGTAACAGAAAGGAATTAGAAATTTTAGTCAGAAGAGTAAAATTATCTGATTTCAGTACAGGAACAGAGAACTGTTTCTAAGATACAAATGTTCAGATGGGGCACCTGGATGGCTCAGTCGATTAAGCATCTGACTTCGGCTTAGATTGTGATCTCACAGTTGGTAAGACTGAGCCCCACGTCGAACTCTGCTGTCAGCACATAGCCCACTTTGGATCCTGTCTCCCTCTCTGCTCTTCCCTCATGCTCGCTTTCTCTCTCTCTCTCTCTCAAAAATAAACATTAAAAGAAGAAGAAGAAATGCGCAGAGAACCATAGCTTATGAACAATATTCCCATCCATGAATCATGTTTTTTTCAAACATGAGTACAACAGTAGGAATCTCTTGGTACTTGCTGTGTGGATAACATGTGATAAAAATGAGGGTTGAGGGGCGCCTGAGTGGCTCAGTCGGTTAAGCGTCCGACTTCGGCTCAGGTCATGTTCTCACGGTTTATGAGTTCGAGCCCTGCATCGGGCTCTGTGCTGGCAGCTCATAGCCTGGAGGCTGCTTTGGAATCTGTGTCTCCCTCTCTTTCTGCCCCTCCCCCACTCACACTCTGTCTCTCAAAAATGAGTAAACATTAAAAAAAAATAAAAAATAAATGAGGGTTGAGTCAGCATGTGGACTAGAGTTCCTCTTCTATAAAGCGAATACATGTTTTATTTTAGTTTGAAAAAATAAATATGAAGAATTGAATAGATGTCACCGCCCTAATAATCCAACTGAAAACTTAAAAAAAATACCTTTAAAAATTAGTTCTTATTCTAGATCTTTAAAATATTTTTTTACTAATGTTGAAAATTTAAGTATAGGTTTAGTTTAAGATGGATTGTTTAAAAACTGCCTATTTGATTAATTTTCCACAGGTATAACATTGTCAAATGCAATGGTAAATGCAGGTTTGACCTCCTTTAAAAAAATAGAAGAAACAGATGCAAGGGAGCTTGAACTGGTATTTAATATTCACTTATTCCTAATGTTATTTGAATTTTATCTAAATTTTAAAGCATACCTTTTATATCTTTATTTCTTCTAAAAAGTTGTTTCTTTTTTCTTGTGGTCATAAGTTATTTAAAGCTTTGGGTAATAAGCATTTTTAAAACTATTGACTCTGTATTTTATTAAAAGAACTTCTAGTGTTGCAGTAGGAATATAATGATATAAATGTTTTTAGATTTTAAATAGACACCCCCCTTTTGGAACGCAAATAAAAGAGACAGTGATGCATCTACCAAAATATGAACTTGAAGTGGAACAGGTAAATATTTTCTGGTTTTGTTTGTTTGTTTGTTTTTCAGCTATTTTCATTGTCTTATCAGGAATAAATCTACCCATAGCTGACTTGGAACTGAACATGAGCAGTAAAGTTATTTTTAACACTTTTTATGCCTATCTTTTTTTTTAAGATTGCAAGATACAATGATACCATGGCAGAAATATTAGTGACTGTTATATTAAGAAACTTTAAACAGCTACAAACTAAAAGAACAGCGCCAGATTCTCACTATGTTACCTTAATCATAGGGGATGCAGATAATCAACTGGTTTTTAAGCACAAAATTATGTAAGTGTATAAATTCTATTGATTTTATTTCTAAGCATGTACTATAAAAGAAAAATTCTGAGAAAGAATAATAAAGAATAATAAAGTCACTGGGGGATCAATTAAATTACATTTCCTTACACCGTAATAAGGTTGTTTCTCCACTTGTCCTTTAAAGAAGGGTATTAACACTGGGTCCATTGTCAGTACTCAAATGAACAAAGTTTGAAACCTATCACCATGGTTTGAAACAAGTGAGTAAATGACGTTTAGGAGTAGCTGTAGTCCACTGTTGCTGAACTTTCTTATTTTGTTGCTTTTTTCCAGTCATTCATGACCTTACTACTCTTCGATTATCTTCCTCCTACTCCTTTAAGATACATCTTCTATTTCCAAATTAAAATCTAACAAACTACTATAGCTCCATTGTAGGATCCAGGCAACCAGATCAAATATATAAAGAAGATACCTTCCCTTATGCTTAGTTCCCTAGCATGCCATTCTATGATTTTTACATCACTCTTTTTTCTAATACTGTTATTTTCTCCCAGGATGTCATAAGCAAACTCTAATGATATCAGTTATAGCTATAGCTAATAGTTTTTGAGCACTTAGTAGGTTCAGGTATTGAACTTGTTTAATCTTTGTATGAATAGGTGCTATCATTATCTATATTTAATAGAGAAGGAAATTGAGACCAACAGAGTTTAATTAATTTGTCCAAGATAGTTGATAGCAAAGTCCAGATTTGAACCTAAGCATTTTGACTCCAGAGGCTCCGTTCCTAATCATATTGATTTACTTGTAAGTTCAGGAATGGCAGTGACTCCGAAATGGGAAACTCCTCATTGTTCCCAGAGCACTGGAATGTTCTATGCAAGGTTCCTATAGGAATTATAGTGCCTGATAGGACATCCCTTTCACTGTTAACCACTCTCCTGCAACTAGCCATGATACATTTAAATATGTCATTGTACAAATCTTTGTTCTCTCTGACAATTAAATCTGAAGACAGTCTTGACTATATAAGGCTAAAATAAGTTCAGTCACAATATTGGTTGCTGGTTTGTGATGTTACTTGATACAAACTATTTTATATTAATTTTAAAGGTACTATTCAAGATCTCACAAATTCGTGTAACCTGTGCATAGTCATTTAAAAGTGGTAGTGATTTAGGGACAAGCTCATGGGTGGTTGGCAGCAACTGTATATTCAGGTGAGCCTGAAATGAGGCAATGCAATTAGGAATCAGCTGTTTAGTCAATGTGTAGTTAAGAAAACTATGGTTGTGGTATCTCCATTTCTCCCCTCAGAATTTGCAGCAAGTGGTTTTCAGGATTGACTTCAGTTTACTATGAGATAGAACTTATCTAAGGGTCAGTCAGCCCTGAAGATTAGTATATTATTTCATTTAGTATTTGGATCACTATTTAAATGTTACATTACTCTTTTCCAGGGATTCGGTTTTGCTAAAAGATGGAAATTGGACTAAAAAGATTGATGTGAGGAGAGCTTTTAAATCTGAAGATCTTAGCATAAATCTAATTAGTTCTGAATATGGTAAGTTCATTGAAGTAATGAACACATTGAATGTAAAGCAGGTGATAGCATTTAAAAATTATTTCATGCTGAAACAAAAATGATTTAAATGATACTGTGTGAAAGTAATCCATTTAAATACTGTGAATAATTTAAAACGAAGTTTCATGTATTTATATAAAAGATAGCATGGACTAGGATAACAAAATTAAAATTTTATTTGTTCATTTATAGGTATTTTAATTTCCAAGATAAATTTTGAACTTGTAGGAACTTTGATTTTTATTTTTATGATGATAGATGTATAAATTTCTTTATGTTTTTAATGCCTTTTTAAAAAAAAAAACATTTTTACTTCCTGGACTTGTTAGGTCTTTCATTTCAAGAGGTATAGAAATGGGAGATGGGGATTGAGGAGGGTGCTTGTTGTGATGAGCACTAGGTGTCATATGTAAGTGATAAATCACTAAATTCTACACCTGAAACCATTATTACACTGTATGTTAACATATAGAATTTAAATAAAAGCTTGAAACAACAAACCAGCTAACAAAAAACAACAAATAAATAGTCTCATGACTAGATTTATATGACTTAAATTGGCACTGGTATACTTTTTTTCCTTCTTCCAGTTGGACTTGATATTCAGCAGAAATTTACAGTCTTTTACTTAGGACCTAAGAGGTTTGGAAATCAAATAATTATGCTAAAAAAATCAGAAACAGAGATTTCCCATTCTAAACATTCAAATAGATCTACTATAGCAGGATCCAATAAAGGTAAATAGCTATATTTATTCTTGTTTTTGCATTAAGGCAAAATTATGGCTAAGGGAGGAGTATCAGTGTTATGGTACTGCTTCATAGTATGTGGATACTCTGGAATCAGGTGTTTAAGCTTCATAATAATTGCATTAATAATGTATAGCAGGAATTCTTAAAATTAGTATTTGTCATATTGGAGTGATATTTATAGGACAAATTATTTGACTAGTTTTTTGATACACAATACCCCTTTTTTATACTCACTGTATTCTTATGGCCATTGTTGGGGGAGAGCAAGTGATGTACAAAACTATAGATTTGATGAGGTAAACCAGATGACAGTGAACTTAAAAATTTTTATTATGAGACATTTCAACTATACACAAAAGTAAACAGACCTGTATAATGAACCTTTATATGCTCATCACCCACCCTAAACAATGATCAACTCATGGCGTATATTGTTTCATCTATACCTCTCTTCAGTTTTCCTCTTCTACAGCTTGAAGAAAATCAGATATCCTATCATATCCTCTGCAAATGTTTTAGTATATATTTGTAAATGGTAAAGATCTAAGAACTAATCATAAATATATTACTGTTACACATAAAAAGCTAATAGTAACTAATGTCATCGAATACTGAGTTAACATTCAGATTGCTAATTATCTCATAAATGTAGCTTTATCATCTTGATACTATCTAGATATACCAGATTGACTCCTGAATCCTTTTGGTATGTCCCCAGTACTTTGGACTGCTTCCTTAATGTGTGGGATGCTGTGATATTCCAGGCTTATCGTGTATATTTCTAGCCTCAGACCTGTAATAAGCCTTTTCTCCAAGGATCCTTGGTTTCTTTTAATGATAAATAGGCTTCTAAGATCACAATCTGTGTGCTAGAGGAGCTCTTTGCTATTATGTCATCATTATCTCTTGGCTTTTTATCATGCGAATTAGGAAATATGTGATTTTGTTTGTTTTTAGAGATCAAATAAACATAAGTAATTCATATTAAGTGTCCAAATCAAATTCAGGGCTATAGGGTTTATCCTTAAATGCAATTATTAGTATCTCCTTCTTGCCATGCTGAGAAATTTGCTTCTCAATGATTCCAAAAATGATAGAGTGTCACTCATTTTCTTTATTCCACATTAGACACTCAACAAATAGGCTCAGAATAACAAACCAAACTATCATTCTTAATATAATTGTTAAAAATAGCTTAAGATTTTTGTAGAGATATTTTTGTTCTTAGAATATAACTCACTAGGCATATATAATCAAATTACTGTGTTTTAAATTACTTGAAATAGATCTGTATGTGACTGTGTCACTAACTGGATACATTTTGTTTTAATTTTGTTTTATTTATTAAAAAAATTTTTTTAATGTTAATTTTTTTTGAGAGAGAGCGCAGGCAGGGTAGGGGCAGAGAGAGGGGGACAGAGGATCCAAAGCAGGCTCTGTGCTGACAGCAGTGAGCCGGATGTGGGGCTCAAACCCGCGAACTGTGAGGTCATGACCTGAGCTGAAGTCAACGCTCAGCCAACTGAGCCACCCAGGTGCCCTTGTTTTATTTTATTTTATGTTATTAGAATAGTTTTTAGGAATTATTTTTGTTTTATAGTAATATAAAACATTTACATATTCTATAGTTAAATCTATAAAACAAAACTGAATGTTGTTAATACTTGAGGCATCCAGTTTACTGCTTTGGCACAGTAAGGGGAACAATTAATAGGTAATGGGAATGTGAGAGCAGTGGCTACTACCAAAATAACCTAAACAATTATGCTTTCTGAATAGTATTGGCAGTTAGGATAAAGAGTAACTGCAGTGAGGGGCGCCTGGGTGGCTCAGTTAGTTAAGCATCTGACTTCGGCTTAGATCATGTGGAGTTTGAGCTCTACATCGGGCTCTGCATTGACAGTGCAGAGCCTGCTTGGGATCCTATCTCTCTCTGCTGCTCCCTAACTCATGCTTTCTCCCTCTTTCAAAATAAATAAACTTTAAAAAAATTTTAAAAATAGTAACTGCAGTGAAAGAAGGCAGGAAGAGCATATTTTGAACTAGTCTGTGAACCCATGAACACTCATCCCCCTCCTCTTTAAAGAACACAGAAAAGCTTCCATTTCTGGGTGGGATGCAATAGTTTGTTGCAGGCCTGTATATCCATAGCAATAACTATAAAGCCTGCATAAGTTATAAAAATTATAATTTTTAGGACATCTGTGAAAGCAGACTAACGGAATTAAAATTCCAGAAGGGAGAAGCATTCCAGGGCTGAGGAGTCAAGAACTTATAGGCTTTTAATTAAGAGCCAAGTATGCCGTGCACTCAAAAGGGGTTTATATGATCAGCAACTCACTGTGCTTGCCTGGCAGAGGAAAAAGGAATCCTTCTCTGGTGGAATATAATATAATCTGGTATCTACAGACACAGTGTCTGCCATACAATAAAGAATAATGAGACCTTCAAAGAGGCAAGATCAGAGTGATAATTACAATATAAAGAAAATGAAGCAGCTCTGTAGATGATTCAAATAATAGAGGTGGCATTTAAAGATTATAGAATAACTATGATTAATATTTTCAAGAAAATAGAGGAAAAAATAAATGCAATGTATGAAAAGCTAGGAAATTTCACAAGAAAATTGTAATCCATACAGATTTAAATGCATTTTCTTGAATTGAAAAATACAAGATCTGAAGTGAAAAACTCATTGGGTAGGTTTAACAATGGATTAGATATAGCCAAACTCAGGATTTGTGAACTGTTAGACATATCAATAGAAAATATTCAAATTAAAGCCCCAGAGATAAGAGAATGGAAAGAACACAAAAGAACATAAAACTCAAAGGTTCTAAAATATGCATAATTAAAATTTCTGAAGCAGAGAAGGAAAAGAATGGAATAAATGCAAGACTCAGAGACAATGGCTGAGAACATTCTAATATAATGAAAGACATCAAGCCATAGGTTCAGAATTTTAGCAAATCCCAAGAGATGGATACACAGAAAATCACAACTGAGCACATTATAGCAATACTACTGAAAATCTTAAAATCTTTAAAATCTTTAAAATTCTTAAAATCTTAAAATCCTTAAAAGGTAATGTGGAAAAACTACGCATTACCTTCAAAGGAGCAGCAGTGAATCTGACACCTGATTTATCAACTATGATGGTAGAAACAGACGATAATGGACCAACAGCTTCAGAATGCTTCAAAATGTTACTAACATAGATTTCTGTGCCCAGTGGAAAATATCTTTAAAAATGAAAGTGAAACAGACACATTCTGAGGGGGAAAAAAATGAAGGATTCCATCACTATTACTAAATTTATTGGCCTGCACTAAAAGAAATACTAAAGGGAGATCCTCAAAGGAAAATGACCACAGATGAAAGCACAGAAATGCTGGAGGGAATGAGAAACAATAGAAAGGGTAAATAAATAGCTAAATATAAATTGATTCTTGCAAAGCACTAATTGAAATGACTTGTAGAGTTTAAATATATGTAGAATTAAAATGCAAAGATCCTCTTCCCTAAAGGCTACAGCATAGCAAACATAAGGAATATAGAGGGAAAGAAATAATAAAGATAAAAGCAGAAGTGAGGGGCACTTAGGTGGCTTAGTCCATTAAGTCTCCGGCTTTAGCTCAGGTCATGATCTCACAATTTGTGGGTTCAAGCCCCACATAGGGCTCTGTGCTGACAGCTTAGAGCCTGAAGCCTGCTTCAGATTCTGTGTCTCCCGCTCTCTGCCCTTCCCTTGCTCGCACTCTGTCTCTCTCTGTCTCTCAAAAATGAAATAACGCTGGGAGGTTTTTAATCTGGCCATGTGTAGCAAGATGGATGGAACTGGAGGGTATTATGTTAAGTGAAATAAGTCAGTCAGAAAAAGACAGATACCATATGTTTCCACGAATAGGTGGACTTTGTGAAACTAAGCAAAAACCAGGGGGAGGGGAAGAGGGGAAAGAAAAAAAAGACACAGAGAGGGAGGGAGATAAAACATAAGAGACTCTCAAAGACTAAGAAAAAACTGAGGGTAAGGGGGATGAGGGAGGGGGGAGAGGGGGTGATGGGCATTAAAAAGGGCACATGTTGGGATGAACACTGGGTGTTATATGTAAACCAATTTGAAAATAAACTATTATAACAAAAAAAAAATAAAAAAAAAATAAAAAAAATGAAATAATGTTAAAAAATTATTTTAAAAAAAAGCAGAAGTGAATGAAATATAGAATGCAAATGTGCAGAAAAATCAACAAAGCTAAGATTGGTTCTTTGAAAAAAATAAATTTAAGAAGCCCCTATCAAGACAGATAAAGAAACAAATACAATTAAACAATATTAGGAATGAAAAAGGGGATACCATTACAGACATCAAAAAGTTAAAGATATTATAAATAAATTTAGACCAATAAGTCTGACATAATTTGGATAAAATGAACACATCTTTGTGAGGCACAACTTATGCCTCATAGAAAAAAATAGAAAATTAGAGTAGCTTGATACTAGTAATGAAATTGAAGCAATTGAAAGTCTTTCCAGAAAGAAATCCTAAGGGTTAGGTGATTTCACTGGTAAATTTCCCCAAACATTTAGGGAAAAATATTATCAAACTTACCCAAGCTTTTTCAGAGAATAGAAAAGAAAGAATATTTTCTAATGTTTTAATTTTTTAAAGCAGGGCCAACATGATCTTTATTTCAAAACCTGACAAGGACATTTAAAAAGGGGGGGAAATTATTCATCACTCTTTCTCATGGATATAGATCCAAAAGTTCTTAACAACATATTAGCAAGTTGAATCCAACCATATATTTTAAAAGCATAATATAGCACAATTAAATATGGCTTATTCCATGTATGCAAGAGTACCTTAGCTTTCAAATATGGAGCAGTACATTTCACTACATTAATTGGCAAAAACAAAACAGAACAAAACAAAAAAACTCCAAGCAACCATGTTATCCTCTTGACAGAGATCAGAAAAGTTTGACAAAAATTCAATGCTCATTTTTTATTAAAAATATATATATAACAAATGTCATACACATTAGTGAGTTTAAAATCTTTCCTATTTAGATGAAGAATGGTATGAGAATGTTCTCTATTACTATTTCTGTTTAACATTATGCTAGAAGTTCTACTCAGTACAGTTACATAATAAAAAGAAATAAAAATGATAAGGATTGGGAAGAAATAAATAAGATGTTATTACTTGAAAGCAACATGGTTATATACCTAGAAAATCCAAAAGACTATAGACACGCTGTTAGAATTAATATGTAAGTTTAGAAATACACTGGATACAGAGTCAATATGAAAAAAAATGAGCAATAGCATTAAAAAGAATAAACTATTTAAGAATACATTTAATAAAATTAGTGCAAGATGCGAACAGAAACTACAAAACACCATTGAGAGAAGATAAAGAGGACCTAAATATATGGAAAGATACCCCATGTTCATGGATTGGACGTCTTAATATTGTTAAGGTGGCAACATTTTCCAAATCAATCCACAAATTCAGGGCCATCTCTATCAGAATCCCAGCTGTGCTTCTGGCAGAATTCATAAGCTGGTTAAAATTCATTTGGAAATGTAAGGGTCCAAATTAGCCAATCAGTCTTGGGGAAAAAAAAAAAAGAACAAAGAAGACTCATAATTCCTGGTTTCAAAGTTTATTTATTTTGAGAGAGAAAGTGAGAAAGCACAAGCAGGGGATGGGCAGAGAGAGAATCTCAAGCAGGCTCTGCACTGTCAGCACAGAACCCAACAATGTTCTTGAACCCATGAACCTTGAGATCATAATCTGAGCTGAAATCAAGAGTCAGATGCTTAACAAAGTCACCCATGCACCCTCTTTGTTTTTTTAAAGTTTATTTATTTATTTTGAGAGAGAAAGTGAGAGAGCAAAACCAGGGGAGGGGGCAGAGAGAGAGAGGGAGAGAGAATCTCAGCCAGGCTCCACACTGTCAGCACAGAGCCCACTTAATTTCTGAATTCAGAACTTATTACAAAGCCATGGTAATCAAGACAATATGGTACTGGCATAATAATGGACATAGATCAATGGAATATAATTGAGAGTACAGAAATAAGCCCAAACAACTGTAGTCAGTTGATTTTGGGCAAACAATTCAAGGGGGAAAGAATAGACTTTCAACAAATAGGGCTGGGTAACTGGATAGTCGGTTGCATTAATTATATCATAATTACTTTATACCATTTACGGTATTACTTCATATCATAAATACTTCATACAATATATAAAAATTAACTCAAAATGGTTGAAAGACTTGAAAGTAAGAGTTAAAACTGTGAAACTCTTAAAAGAAAACATAGGCTTTTATCTTCATGACCTTGGATTGGGTAGTGGTTTCTTAGATATGACATGAATCTCATGCAGCTAAAAAAGATGAACTGGACTTCATCAAGATTAAAAACATTTTTGCTTCAAATAATACTATCAAAAAAGTGGAAAAATAACCTAAAGAATGAGAGAAAATATTTGCAAATTATATTTGATAAAGGACTAGTATTTAGTATATATAAAGGAGTCATATGACTCAGTAAAAAAGCAAATAACCAAATTCAAGCTGGTCAAAGGATGTAAGTATTTTTGCAAGGGAGAGCTACAAATGGCCAACACACACATGAAAAGTTGCTCAACATTATTAGTCAACATGGAAATGCAAATCACAAGCACAGTGTGATACTACTTCCCACCCACTTTAGTCAAAAGGATGGACAAAAGGGGCGCCTGGGTGGCTCAGTCGGTTAAGCGGCTGACTTTGGCTCAGGTCATGATCTCACAGTCTGTGAGTTTGAGCCCCACGTCGGGCTCTGTGCTGACGGCTCAGAGCCTGGAGCCTGCTTCGGATTCTGTATCTCCCTCTCTCTCTGCCCTACTCCTGCTCATACTCTGTCTCTATGTTTCTCAAAAATAAATAAACGTTAAAAAAAATTAAAAAAAAAAGATGGACAAAAAAAAAAAGGTGGACAGTAATAAGTGTTGATGAGGATGTGGAGACATTGAAACCCTCATAATACTGCTAGTGGGAATGTAAAACAGTGCAGCAGCTTTGGAAGACAGTTTGCCAGTTCCTCCAGAAGTTAAACATAGAATTACCATGTGACCCAGCAGTTCCTTTTCTGGGTTTATATCCAAAAGAATTAAAAACATACAAAAACTAGTAGACCAATGTTATAGCAGCATTATCCATAATAGCCAAAAAGTAGGAACATCTGAAATATTCGCCAACTGATGAATGGGTAAGTAAACTGTAGTATAACTATAAAATGGAATATTCAGCCATAAAAAAGAATAAACTACTGATGCAAGGGAAAACCCTAAAACACTATGCTAATGAGAGAAGCCATTCAAATGTCAGATAGTGTTAGCTTCCATTTATATGAAAATTCTAGAATAGGTAAATCTATAAAGATAGGAAGTAGATTAGTAGTTGTAGAGGCTGGAGTAGGAAGAAATAAGGAGTAACTACTAATAGGTATGTGATTTTTTTTTTAAAGATGATAATGTTCTGGAACTAGATACTGGTAATAGTTATACAAACTTGGGAATATACTAAACACCAACTGAATTGTACCTTTTTAAAGGGTGGATTTATAGTATGAATTATATTTCAACTAAAATATTTGAAAAACAATTGTATTACCATACACCAGCAAACAAAAAAGAGATAGAAATCATAGTTTTAAAAATACCATTTATAGTAGTGTTAGAGATCAGTTTAAGAAAGATAATTTAGGGGATGCCTGGGTGGCTCAGTCGGTTGAGCGTCCGACTTCGGCTCAGGTCATGATCTTACAGTCTGTGAGTTCGAGCCCCGCGTCAGGGCTCTGTGCTGACAGCTCGGAGCCTGGAGCCTGCTTCGGATTCTGTGTCTCCCTCTCTCTCTCTGACCCTCCCCCACTCATGCTTTGTCTCTCCTGCTCTCAAAAATAAATAAAAACATAAAAAAAATTAAAGAAAAAAGAAAGATAATTAAGAATTAGAGTTGCACAAAGATAATATAAACTGAGAGCTGTCAGCTGGCCATCCTTTACCACATGGAGAAAGGATCACAGACAGCCGGGCTATGGCAGAGAAGACTGAAGTAGAGGTACAGAGAGGTGCAAAGGTAAAAATGCTAGAGCTGGGTTTCTGATGGCTTTCCATTTCTTGGTTTCAGTCCCTTCTGATGCCTAGTTGAACTGCTGCTTTGTTTGAATTCTGTGACGTATCTGTGTTCATGTAACACATTTCCCCCACTCACCAGCTGTTTTTGTTTAAAATGGCTTGAATTCTTTGGTATTTACAATGTAGCTGGAATGTTTACCATACTTCCTGCTAGCATGAGCCTTTTTTTAAAAAAAAATGTTTGTTTTTGAGAGAGAGACAGAGCATGAGCAGGAGAGGAGCAGAGAGAGAGGGGGACACAGAATCCATAGTAAACTCCAGGTTCTGAGCTGTCAGCACAGAGCCCAACTCAGGGCTTATATTCATAAATTGCGAGATCATGACCTGAAGTGAAGTTGGATGCTTAACTGACTGAGCTACCCAGGTGCCCGAGCATGAGCCTTTTATAAGTTCCCTACATATTTAGGACAATCCTGTGGAAAACAGATAAAAGATGCTTCCTATCAGGCAAATTCTGTTTTATTACACACAACACACACACACACACACACACACACACACACACCTTTCCATACACATACACATAACCATCCCAAATCTTACTAACATTCCAATTATAGTAAACCCTTGGTTTATAAGCATAATTCTTTCTGGAAACATGTTTATAATCCCAAGCACTTGTATATCAAAGTGAATTTCCTGGGGCACCTGGGTGTCTCAGTCAGTTAAACGTCCGACTTCAGCCCAGGTTGTGATCTCACGGTTTGTGAGTTGGAGCCCGCGTGTCGGGCTCTGTGCTGACAGCTCAGAGCCTGGAATCTGCTTCAGATGCTGTGTCTCCCCCCTCTCCGCCCCTCTCCCACTCATGCTCTATCTCTCTCTCAGTAAGAAATAAAAAAAGTCTAAAAAAGAAGTTCAAAGTGAGTTTCCCCATTGGAAATGGAAACTCAGATGATTCGATTCATTCTACAACCCAAAAATATTCATATGAAAATGATTATAGTACTGTAATATAATACAAAATAATAAAGAAAATACAAAACATAAAGAAAAATAAACAAATTAACCTGCCCTTACCTTTGAAAACCTTCATGGCTGGTGTGAGGGAGACAAGAGAGAGGAAGGTTTTTGTGTAGATGACTTTCACTATCACTAATGAATTCACTGCTATCTCTTGGCTCAATGGAATCTTTTTCTTTTCCTGCAACTTTAACAAGGAACCTATCTGATGACACTTGCTTTTGCCTCCTTTTGAGGAGGAAATGAGACATTGTGTTGTCGTTAAGCAGATTCATTGCTCACACTGCTACAGCCTTATTCAGGGAGTGCTTTTCTATAAAATTTTGCACTGTTTCCTACATTTTACACACATCCCTCTAATCTCATTTTGAGTGAGGGATTCTCTGCCTTTTTCTTCTCCCTCTTTGCAGATGAGATGCACATGTAGACATCTTACAAAATCTTGCAATTTCAGCCGCTTACATACCTCCTTTGCACTTCTCCATTTCCTTCTTCACTTCAACCGTAATCATCTTCTTCTCACTGCCTTTCTTTCAACCTTTTTCTGCATGGGCGCCATTGTTACTCTCGCACTACAGTACAGTATTAATAAACTCTTGTCATATACTATATTTAATGTAACTGGCAATAAGGCAGCAGAGGAAAGGGTCTACATCTGTAGGCAGCCTCACCTAGAATGAAGCAAAGCATTCCTGAGTTTAGTCTTTTATGGAAAAGCAAAGGACTGTCCATAGGTGCTCTGAGTGATAAAAAATACACTCATGCCAGTGTGGGCACCTACCATAGTTCTGAAAAATCACTGGTTTCTGCCAAGCAGTGCAGCCTGAGACTGAGCATCTGAGCATGGAAGACAATCACCCACTATCCCACAGTGAGTGAGAGAGAGAAAGAGAGAGCAAGAGAGAGAGAAAGAGAACCATTGGCTCAGTTGTGATCATGTGACATACAGCATCATGTACTACTCCTATTGTAAGGAATCACTCATTTATCAAGTTAAAATTTGTTAGAAGTTTTTGCTTGTCTTGTGGAACACTCGCAGAACAAGTTACTCACAATCCAAGGTTTCACTTATATGAAAACAAAGGTATGCACTTTAATTTGCATAGTATAATTAAAAATTATTTTCATGCTTCTTCTAAGTCTTTGATAACATTCTTTTAGCAGTAGTTTCTCATGTGTAGTTACAGTCCAATAGAGGACCTTTTTGTTAAATTGAAGGAAAAATAATGTTGCTATTTTTAAGATATAGCAAGATGAAAAATACACTTTTCGGTTGTAAAAAAATTTTAAATATTTTCAGGTCAATTCTTTTTTTTTTAATGTTTATTTATTTTGAAAGAGAGTGTGTGTGTGTGTACAGGCATGCCCTTGTGTGTGAATGGGGGAGGGGTAAAAGAAGAGGGAGAGAGAGGGAATCCCAAGAAGGCTACAGGCCCAGTGCAGAGCAGAGCCTGACTTAGGGCTCATCTCACAACCATGAGATCTTGACCTGACCACAATCCAGAATTGGACGCTTAAGCTACTAAGCCACCTGGGCACCCCAGGTCAGATCTTAATATATGAAGTTTAAGCATTTAAACTTCTTATCCTTTAAATAGATTCATAGTAAGAAGTATAGGCTTTGTTTAATTTGAAGATAATTGATTTGATTTTGCATTTGCTATGCTTTTCTGAGTTGAAAATTTAATATATTTGAAAAATGCAAGGATAAAACAAATCCTGAGCATTGTGGACGTATGCAGATTTAAATGCTAGTCAAAATGCAGTTAGTTGTTCTTTATACCTTTTGGTGTATAAATGCATTAAATTGTAAAACCACGGACTCCAATTCATTAGTGGTAACCTTTTCCTGATAAATAAATAACAAATGATAGTATAAGATTTGACAAAAAGTTAAGAGGAGATGCTCTGTCATTTAATAAGTGAAGCCATAAAGTCCATAAATCTGATTAGCATAAAACAAGAACTGCAAAAATCAAAGTAATATTCTTTTAGAAATATTAACTTCAGTAGCTTATGCACAGACCGATTATTTAAATTTATAATTAAGAGGGGCGCCTGAATGGCTCAGTCAGTTGAGCATCAACTTCGGCTAAGGTCATGATCTCACGGTTCGTGGGTTCAAGCCCCACGTCAGACTCCGTGCTAACTGCTTGCCCAGAGCCTGGAGCCTGCTTCAGATTCTGTGTCTCCTTGTCTCTCTGCCCCTCCCCCACTCACGTTTTGTCTCACTCTATCTCTCAAAAATAAATAAATGTAAAAAAAATTATAATTACGATGTGAAACTAAGTGTATCAGGGATTATGTGCCTTCTATTATCAGTTTTTTTAAAGATTTGTTTTTAAAGCAACTAATCCTTGCCCCACCAGCCATTATTGACCCTCTTAAAGTCATTTTAAATATTTTCCTTAAATACCGTTCTAGTTGACAGTAATAAATTTATTTTATCTTTTAAATAAATTTATTTTACTTTATATACTTAAAATTAGGGGTTTAAAAGCATGTAAGTTCATATGTGACAAATCTATGAAAATATATGTATTTCAGAGTATTATAGTGATGGAGTTATAGGTGTCTTTAAATTATACGTGAGTACAGCTTAAGTCAGTTTTCTTTGAGAACATAATTTTTTCAATTATCAATCTCTGTAAGCTTAAGTTTATATTTGCTAACAAGAAAAATTCAGAATATTCTCAGGATATGGGAGGTGGGATAGGGATGGGGGAGCACTTACATTTTCTAAGTACCATTTCTAACAGAAATAAAGTTTTTGTCCCTTAGGTAATTGACATCCATATGCTAATATTCTGTAAAGAAATTTGTATACAGCCCTTATTCCTGACAAGACTTGCCAACTCTGCCTTGAATTTTTTGGGATTCTCCAGACTCTAAAATTCAGCTCCCAGATGGTAGTTTTTAACAACTGGGAGTAAATGTATTTAGTCATTGTGCACCATCTGGTGGTGACATTTAGAAATGCATTGATTAGGAGCCCGTGGATTAAGAGACAAAGCAATTCCTTATCCCTTATTGCAAAACAACAAGCTATAAGGCATTTCCTCCTACTCTTCCCAGAGTTTCTTTCCTAAATAAATTAAATGCATTATTTGGAGGAGAACTAAGGTAGCTAGTATAACTAGGGACACAGATTGGTTGAGAGATCAGGCTCTAGAGTTAGATTACCTTAGTTAGAATCTCAGATTTGCTATTATCTGCATAGTCTTGAACATGTTATTTAATCTGAGTATGAACTAACTTTCTCATCTGCAAAATGGAGGTAAAGTAGGACTGCCTTATAGGCAGATAACCAAGGATGAGACATTTGAGGAAAATCTGGAACATATGAAAGAAAGCCCAAAGTAAGTAAACCAAAAATGGATTAAAGAGCAACAGGATAATTCAGGAATGTAATAAAACGTCATATGAACAAGTTAGTAACATCCGGGAAATTAAAGATTAAATTGCAGCCGTGAAACAGAATAGGATGCCTTGGGAAGGGAGGGAGAACAATTAGAAAACAACAGTGAGCACAGGGAAGTAAAAACTATGATTGGAAGAAAAAAAAGGTGGAGAACCAGAAGATAAAGTCAGTACAATCTAAATGAAAGCAAAAAGACAAGAAGACGGAAAGTATAAGAGATAAGGGGAAATCTAGGAGTCTGATAGCTGACTAATAAGAGTTCCAGAAAGAGAGAACAAACAAATCAGAAGAAATAATTTGAGAATTTCCTCAGAGATATAAATCTGCAGATCAAAAAGGCTTACCCAGTGCTAGTTAGGATAAATGAAAGAATATCTACAAAGGAGGAATGATTGTGACATTTAGAACATCATGGATAAATCATAAATCCTTCCAGGGAAAAAAATTGAAATTTTATTAATCTTTATCAGCAGCACTGGATGGTAGAAGATTTAATAGACTTAAAAATCCAGGAGGAAATGATTTTCAACCCTGTGTTCTATACCCAGCCAAACTAGTGAGTGTGAAAGTAAAATAATGTTAATATATTCAAGGATTTAGAAAGTTTAACTCATAAACATTTTTTCCAAAGCAGTTGCTTGAGGATGAGCAGAGTTTAACAAAGCAGTTAACCAAGAAAGAAAAAAATCAAAGAGGGGTGCCTGGGTAGCTCAGTCAGTTAAGCATCGAACTCTTGATCTCGGCTCAGGTCATGATCTTATGTTTCATAGATTCAAGCCCTGCATCGGGCTCTGCACTGATGGTATGGAGCCTGCTTGGGATTCTGTCTCTCTTCTCTGCTCCTCACCTGCTTGTGCTCTCTCTCTCTCTCCCTCTCTCTCAAAATAAATAAATCAACTTAAAAAACGTCAAAGAATCCAAGAATAGTGGATTCAGTCAAGAAGCTTAATGAAAGGAAGTTCCAGGATGAAAACTATAGGATAGGCCTAGATTGCATTATGAGGAAGATGTAAGGCTCAAGAAAGAGGGGAATGAATAGGTGGTGTTTCCGTGTATTTGTCTGTGTCTTTAAAATATCAAATACACTTTTAAGAAAACTTAAGGTAGATATTGCTAGACTAAAAGAAAGGCAGGTAAACTTCAGGGGAAACAATGCGCTGCTCAAGAAAGAAAAGCACTTCACTTGATTCTGTATTAAAAATATTTTTACTTTATGTATAGCTCTCAAATCAGTCCATTCTCTGACTCTGCTACTACCACCACTCTAGACTGCATTACCATCTTTTTTTGTTTTGCTTTGTTTTGTTTTTGTTTTTGTTTTTGCCTAGACTCCTACAGTAGCCTTTTTTCAAAATGCATATTCAGTTATGTCCCTTACTTGGTTGAGGCTTAGTAGTGGCTCCCCATAGGTCTTAGAATAAAAGATCCAAAACTTTAACATCCCTACAAGGTTCCATACTGCGATGTGGTCAGTCAGTTCCTAAGCAGCAGCGGGGTAGCAGCTGCTAGGTAATCTTGCCCCACCTCCATAGAATTGGCTGATAAGGACCTAAGAGACCTAAATGGATCTAGGCAGTGTATTACTTACATAGACAGCAAAACAAGAGCAGCATGTTCTTAGCTGCTTGCATTCCTAATCCCACAGGATAACGCTGAACTGGAGGGACCAGATGACAGAAATGGTGGTTTGCTTTGTTTTTGAAACATCGACCATAGGCTGCACCTGTACCTTGCAAGAAGCAAGGTGCAAAGTCCAGCACCTTAGTGGAACCAGAAGCAGATGGGAAGCTGCTTCATGTCAGTCTCATGTAAGATAGGGAGTCTGTTGTGAGCTAAAGAGGCAGATGAGAAACAGCTTTTAACACCTCCACTTGAAATATTACAAAGAGAATCAGAAGGCATTCTGAAAATGGTTGCATCTTGCCTACATGGCCTATGTGGAGACCTGAATTGCCAGGGTAACATGGTGGAGCCATTCTCCTACAAATATAGCCTGGCCTTTCTCCACTAATCTCGTTTTGTGTGCTCTGTCTTACATGCCGAACATCAACCACACTGACCTTTCAGTTTCTCTGATATGCCATGCTTTCCTTTGTCATAGGGCTTTTGCATATGCCATCCCCTCTGCCAGAAGTACTCTTTATCCTACCTCTGCCTTCTTAACTCCCATTCTTTCTTTAGTCCTTAACCCAGTTGTTGGCTTCTTAGGGAGGCCTTCCAAGACATTTCTGACCACAACAGTGCCTCCTGTCACCATATAGCATTGTACTCTGAACAATTTTAATTTTATAGTTACTTGTGTAATCTTTAAGTAATAATAGTAAAGATAACACATACTCTAATATATTAGTTTATCACTTAATTTAAAAATGCTTTCAGGGGTGCCTGGGTAGCTCAACCGTTTAAGCACCCAACTTCAGCTCGGGTCATGGTCTCATGGTTCATGAGTTCAAGCCCCACATCAGGCTCTATGCTGACAGCTCAGAGACTGGAGCCTGCTTCATATTCTGTGTGTGTGTGTGTGTGTGTGTGTGAGAGAGAGAGAGAGAGAGAGAGAGAGAGTGTATCTCTTTCTCTGCTCCTCCCCCCTCAAAAAAATGAACAAAATGTTAAAAAATTTAAAAGAAAATGCTTTCACATACTTAATTTCATTTTACCTTTTCATCTCTGTGAGGTGAACAAAACAGGTATTTTTTTAATCTTTTTTTACAGATAAAAGTCTATATTAAAACTCATGTTTTCTATTTATTTATTCATGCATTTATTTATTTAAAAGTAAGTCACGCACAACATGAGGCTTGAACTCATGACTGAGATTGTAAGTTGCATGCTCTACTGACTGAACCTGCCAGACACCCCAAAACTCATGTTTTTTTTACTTTAGAGTGCCTTGTACTTGATCACTGCATTTTTTTGTGTAAATACATTAAATATAAGGCAGCATGCTATGAGCCAGAGGGACAAGGAAAATGCTGGAGGGGCTCAAAGGAGAGAAACCACTTCAGATGGGGTGATAAGGATAGATCTTCGTGATAAAGGTGCTGTTTAAGTTAGCCTTGAAAGTTGATAAGCTTCCGATGGACAAAGAAGTTAGGGGCTTCTAAGACAAGAGGTAATAATATCAAAGGTACAATCGTAGAAAATCTTGGACTGTTTGAATAATGGCAAGTGAATGTGTTTTGATGGGTTAGGGTTAATATGGGTGCCAGAAAGGGAGGCTAGAATTACATTGTGGAAGACTTTAAATATGGAATTAATTTTGTTGGCAGCAGGAAGTAACTAACATTTCTTAGTGGGCAAATGGTCTGATCAGAGTTGAACTTTAGGAGGACTAATTAAACAACAGCATTGTAGGATAAATTGTAGCATGGTAGGACAGGACAAGGAGACCAGGTGACTGAGAGATGAAATTATGAACTGGGGCAAAACTTCTAAGCAGTATAGTATACTTTACTGGCACCCTTTGCAAAGTATAATATTGAAACGTTTCAACCAGAGACCACTGCGCGCATACCTATATTTGAGGAAAGTTGATTAAGTATTTTTAAACTTGCTATAGCAAAAGAGCACAGCTCTGGAGAGCTGTGGGTTATCTCAGGGAGTTGAAAGGAGCTTATTTATAGGATTTCAGCTTGTGCTGGTGCTTCTTGGGAGAGTTTAGGGAGAGCAGAGATCAATTCTAGGTTGGATACTTTCAAAAAGTATAGTATTGAATATTTTGGTATATCTTATCTTAGAGATGGGAGGATTAAGGAAATAGTAGTCATTTGTGTTAGCCAGAAGAGGGGGATGTTTAGTTATTTTTGTGGTTCTTGAGTTGTCCTTGCCTCAAATTTCAGAAATAATTACACAGTAGTTTTCATCTCTGTCTTTACCACAGTCATAGAATGGTCTTATCCGAGTATTGGGTTTTTTTCTACCAAAGTTGATTATATTCGGTTGGAAACACTGTGGTTCAGCTGTCAGTTTCCAGTTTCATTACTTTATCATTACCCAATATATTGATCTGCTTGGCCCTTAAGGCATCTAACCAGTTGCCTCTTTTGGTGAGTAGGCTGAGCCATGTACTCCAGGATGCTTTACAGATGTTATCATTGTCTAGATATGCTATGTCTTGAAAAGGGTCGACTGAGCAACAACATTAAAAATGAAGAGGAAAGGACCAAAAATGATTGTAAAGGTTTTCAAAACTCTTCACTGTCTTCAGCATTTCTAGTTCACTTAAAATCTATGCTCCAGCAAAAATAAACATTTCTATTTCGACAGTATGCGGTTTGCTGTCTTTGGGTATTATGCCCTCTACCTGGAACGTCTTTCCCTGGTCCCCTTCTCATGTCCAGATTCTATCTGTCCGTTCTGATGTCTATCCCTTCCCCTATGTTACTAAGATCAAGAAAAAACCTACTTAAAATATTATGAAGAATAAATTATATATTTGAATATACTAGCTCAGGAGTCAAGCAGGAAGCAATCTCTTTTCTCTATGAATTCATATAGCAAATTTCTTACACACCTAAAACACTTATTTCAGCATTTGTTAAATACATATGGTGTCCTATATACTAGAAACTATCACTGATACCATTAAAATGACATGATGTTTGCTTCTTTCCAGGATCTTCCTAAGTGTAAGTATAAAGCAGCAGATAAGTTTCAAAACTCCACCCTCATTCTTACCTCATTCAAGATAAGAGTTACTAATATTCTGTGGTATTTGGTTCTATTTATGTCAAAGAGATTAAGAGAAGCTTATAGGTGGGTCGATGTTCCTTGCGAAAAGCTGGGATTGGGCTAATAACCTGGCAGGGACTAGCTGTTATCAGAAATACCATTTTGAACATATTAAACAGATTATGATTTCACACAGGTTAAGTGTGAAATCATAATCTTTTTTACTGTCTGAAAAGAAATAAACTGTAGTAAAAAAATAAGTATTTTTCTTCTTTTATTAATTTAGGAATGACTGCTTGCAAAAAACCTGGGAACCGAGAATGTAATCACCACTGTAAAAATAAACATACATGTGGACATGAATGCTGTGAGTTGCATGAAAGAAGTTTGTTTCAGGTTTTAAAAATTGAAAGGTCTTTGAATAGTAATAACATTCTAATTATCTATGTATGATTTTTATATTATGCAGTTTATAACTCATATAATTTTCTTTCATTAAAAAAATATTAGAAATTATGAAGAAATTTGGCTTTACATGAACACTACCTAAAGTTTAACCTAAAGGATCTAGAATTTCTTTTCATAGGTAAAACTGGAGTTGCACAAAAGTCAGAAATGAAAGAGCCAACAATCTCTTCATATTTATCTGATTTAAGAAACAGGAATGCTGTTTCATCACTTCCTCCAGTTAAACGTCTCAAGGTTAGTTTTAGTAACATTTATTCCTTGTTCTTCCATCTTTCCTTCCTTGTTTCCTTCTCTATTATTCCTTCTTTCCTTCTATATTCATTTTTTTAAAGTTTGTTCATTGTTTTTAGTAATCTGTACATCAACATGGGGCTCAAACCCACAATCCTGAGATCAAGGGTCTCAGACTCTTCCAACTAAGCCAGCCAAGTACCCCCCTTCTGTATTCATTGAGCGCCAAGAAGATGCCAAGGACTGTTATAGGTGCTAAGATACTGCTATGAATAAGACACCTTTAGTCCCAATCCTCATAGAGCTTATAGTTGAGTAAAGGATATAAATGACTAAATAGGCTTTTTCAATGTAGTGCAATGGATGAGTCTGTGACAGAAGTTTAAGATAACTTGAACTTGGATAGAAAGTGTACTCATTCCACATTTGATAGGCCAGTAAAGGATTCCAAATAAACATGACTGAGACTTGAAGCCAAGTATGGAGAGGGAGGCATCATAGTGGTGGTGGTGAAGGATAGAAAAGTATTCCGGACATAGAAAATGTGTAGTGGTCCAGAACTAAGAAAGCCAGAGAAAGATCTTTTAAAACACTGAAGTTATACAGTACATCTGAAATTCAGTTACAAGTTGGGGAGTTAAGAGATGAGGCTCTGAAGAAGTAAGTAAGAGCTAGATAACAAAGGCCTTTTTGCTATTTTAAGGATTTGGACTTTATCCTGAAAGTATTGGAAAGCCACTAAAGGGCTTGTAACCAATGACATTGCCAGAATTGCATTTTATAAAGTTCACTCTGGATGCAGTGTAGAGAATGGATTTGAGGATGCTAGAAAAGGAACATAAGGACTCATTAGATAGGTTTTGCAATAATCAAGGCAAGATTGACCTACTCTAAGGTAATGGCAGTAGCAGTGGAGAGAAGTGGCTAGGTTTAAAATATTTTTCAGAGATAGAATCAACTACCCTGGTACTTAATTGCTTATGAGGGGTGAAGTAGAAGGATAAAGATGATGACCAGCTTCCTTGGTTGAGCAACTAGGAACAAAGTGAGGCTTCACTAGGGTAGGAACTATGAAGGAAAAGCAAGTTTAGAGAAGTAGATATACCTTAAGTTCAATCTGGTAAATACCGAATTGAGGAGCCTGCAAGATGTCTAAGTAAAGATGTTTTACAGACAGTTGAAAATAACAGAAAATCAGGAGAAGGAGCTGAGTAGAAATACAGATTTGAGAGTCATTCACATGTAGATGATAATTGAAGCCAAGGAAGTAAGTGAGATCTTTGAAAATGTGTAGAGGGAGAAGAGAAGGCCTAGTAAAGAACCATGAAGAATATCTACATTTAAGAAGTGCCAGAGAAGGAGATTTGATTTGAAAACTAGCCCGAGTTTCTCATAATTCATTGGTTTTGGGACTTTAGGTACCAGCAGGAATTTTGCTGTTTGATTTGTTAAAAAGTATTGCTATGAAATTGATAGTTGGAATTTTTTTTTCATATATAGATGCAAATGAATAAATCTCAAAGTGTGGACCTTAAAGAATTTGGTTTTACTCCAAAACCTTCTCTTTCCAGTATATCAAGGTATAAATATAATGTTAATATCCAAGGTAGAATAGTCATCATAAATTCTTTGCTTCTCCAAATAATCATTTATTCAGAGAAACGTCAACACTGGCTACATTCAAATCGCAGTAATCATTTAGTTCCATAATGAAGTAATGGTATCATAAGAGCTTGGTTATCTAAATTTATTTAGAACCCTGTAGTTATAGAATATTTTAACATTCATTGAATCATCTCTTTCCTGGGAAATCATCTCTTTCCTGACAGCCTATGTCATGCCCTCAGGCTTTTTCTGCCTTCTAAACTTAACAGGAGACAAAAGTATACTTTAAAAAGAGAAATCATGTTGCTGTACAAAGTCTAATCTTTCCCTTTTAGGGGCCCACTCTATATTAATAACACTTCGGATTTATAAAATAATTTGCAATTTAAAAATTGCACATTTGTGCATTCTCTTTTTTGACCTTAATAACAACCCAGCTCATAAAATGAGGTATTTCTATACCTTTTTATAGATAAATTAACCAAAACTCATATTCCTAGTTATTAGGCAGAAGGCCCTAGGTGATAACTCAGCATTCTTTTCCTATATCATGACGCCTAGAAGGCAATAGTAGATGTCATTTCCCTTCCAGATAAGGGTATTCTATATGCAGGGATGACATTTAATATACTTAACAAAGAGTACAGAACAGCTACTGACCAATCAGAACAGATGCCAACACTACTTCAAGAGATCCTAGCTTTTGTTATCTAATTGAAAGTAGCATTAGCAATAGATTTTTATGGCTATACACAGATAGCAGATATCAACATATTTGGGACATGTAAAGATGACTAAGTATTTTGCTTCCATTAAACACCTATTTTTTTACCCTTTACTACTGAGGCTAATGCAGTCTATCATAGAAGTGTTGAGTAGATGAACCTTTTTTTTTCTACTTATATGAGTAAGTAGTTTTCAAATTCAGCTTCATTTTAATATTTAACATTTTTATGGTTTTATTTATCTTTATAAAGGTCAGAGTGTTTAAATATACCTGAATTGTCTATAATGGAGCATAGGGATCAGCATGAAATCTGCGCAAAAGTTCAACAAGAACCATCTGAATATCAAGACAAAGGTGAATTTCCATTGATATTGCCTTGAGACGGAAAATTATTTATTATTACTTCAGAATGACAATGTTATTGAAAAACCAGCATCTGAAATTACTATGATTAACTTGGCAACATTTTTCTCTTGGGTTATTGGACCAGTTTCAAATTCTTAGGTCTGTTATTTCAGATGGTCTTGCTATGTTTGTCACAGATTTTTAGAAAATCTCTGCCCTACATAGCGTTGACTATTTTTATTTAAAGATAATATAAGGAAAAGCTGAGAAAATGAGGGATCTTGAGATATACAGTGTTAAAATGCTGAACTATTACGTTTATATGTCTTTAGAATTATTTAAAATAATTTTATGTTTATAAAATTAGTCCAGTTTTACAAAAGGTCTCTGTGACCTTGGGAAAATTATTGAACCCCTTTAGGTCTTATCTTTTAAATTAGGGGATTAGATTAGGTGTCCTTTAAAAATCTCTCCAGTTTCTAAACCTATGATTCTTACAACTTCCATGATAATATGAAAATATTACCTAGTTTGAAAAGCTTGTATGTAGTCTAGATTTGCTTTTTATCTGTGTCAATCATTAAATTCTTTTTCAACATTGGGATTGGTTTATCAGTACTCTGGATCCTGTCATTAATAGCATCAATTGTCTGGGTCATGCCATTAATACCCAGTCTGTTAAAATGTGTGAGAAATAATCCTGGCCATAGAGTTGTTTGTTTGAGTTGCTATATATAGAAATGGTAAACTTGGGCTTTCCCACAAATAATTTCATGTGTGTGACCTTAGCATCTATTGACACTCTTTCTTTCATGCTGTCACTTTATGCTTCCTCTGGCCATAATGCCATAATTTAAGATCTTAAGTAGACAAGCGCTGGAGTACCCACCACCTCTTAATGACATGGCAGTCATTAGGCCCAAATAAGAACAAGAAAAGTCCCCTAATCTCACTTAGAGTCTCAGAACATTTATCCAACTTCCTCAAAGCCTAAATATCATTACAACAGGGAGAGAGGGTGTGAGATTGTCAACTCTTAGTTTTATATCTCTCCAACCTATAGCCCTTTAACTTACTCCTTGTTCTGCTGCTCTGTTCCCTGCCCTTCTGCTTACTTTACTTATCCCTCTTTACTTACTTGCCCCTCTGCTTACTTTCATGCTTTTTACATAGTTTCCCTTCTTTGATTTCTTTTCCACCCCCGTTCCAAATCCAGTTTATATAGATATCATTGGTAATTGTATCCCTGATTTACAAATGGGCCACTTTTTTTTTTTTAGAAGAAGCTGTGTAGTATAGTAGTTAAAGAGATTTTATGATCAAATGAGATAATGTACATAAGCTCTTAGCATAGTATCTGGTACTATCAATAGTAGTAATTGAGTATATTCATTATACTTTTCACACTTTAGTTTTGCATGGCAAAACATACTTTATATGTATTCAAATATTGCTCTTGAGAATGTTTTAAGAAAAACATGCCAATTTTTGTCATCCTAATTCCAATTTCAAGAAAGGAAAAAGAAAAATGTCAGAAACTTTATGAGAAAGCATGTTGAATCATAAAATTTAAATTGTAAGGGACCTTTGTACAATTTTTCATTTTAGAGTGAAAGAAACCAAGACTCTGAGAGATTAAATGACTTGCCTAAAATCACATATCTAATTAATGGCAGGGCCAGAAATAGATTCTATATCTCTTGATTCCCAGTCCAATGCCATTTCTATAAAATGAAATTGACTTTTAGGTATCACTGGAGAAGTGAAAATCGAACTTATATGAATTCTTTCAACTTTGCACTATACAACTCTATATTTTTTTCTGCATCCATCCTTAACTCTGTCTTAAAAGAAGAATTATCTTTTCTTCTATTCAAGATTTACCTCTCCACGTGTAGTTTTAATCTTTCCGTTCCTGCCTCCTTAGAGAGGGCCTTAGGAGACCAGTATCCATTTCCTCTTTCCTGTATTATCAATCTCTCTTCCTTATTTCTTTCTCTTCAACATATAAGTATGCTCAGGTCTCTTCCTTCTTCAGCTCCCTGTTCTCATCTAGCTAGTCATGACTGTTTTGGTGGTTAAGTGTCGGAAATGCCACTCAAAGTGACTTAATTACAAAAAAAGACAATTCATATAAACTTGTAAATCCAGACACGCATCTGGCTTTACTCTTGCTAGATCCAGACACTCAAATGATTTTAGTCATGCCTCTGGTTTTGTCTCAGTCTTTTAGAGATGCCTGTTACTACTTGCCTTTATTTTTTTCAATAACCTTTCTCACACAGCAGATCTCACATCTTCCCAGTTTAACAGACTTGGTAGAAAAACAGTCTTCCCCTGTTGGCGTTGGCAAACCAGAGTTCATTCTAACTGGCCTCAGCTGAGTCTTGTGTTCATCTCTTGATCAATTCCTATAGCCTGGGGATTGGGTCATGTGTTCCTCTGTTATAGCCCTAGGGACCAGGGTACCATGAATGACAGCCTCACCAAGATCACATGGAATGGGTGAAGGCAGTTTCACCAAAGGATGAAAAAGATACTCCTATTAAAAGAAATGAAAAGGGGTGCATGGATGGCTCAGTTGGTTAAGCATCCGACTCTTGATTTTAGCTCAGGTCATGATCTCACAGGTTGTGAGTTTGAGCCCCACGTCAGGCTTATGCTTACAGCATGGAGCCTGCTTGGGATTCTCTCTTTCCCTCTCTCTCTGCCCCTAAATAAATAAATAAATAAATAAATAAATAAATAAATAAATAATTTTTTTAAAAAAGGGAAAGCATGTCAGGCAGACAAAAAACAGAATCACTAGAGTCTTTATACACTTAATGTCATGCTTTCCCATCAAAACGAAAATTCTTCAAAAGGCAATTTATACTCACTGTGCTCATCTCCTTACCTCCTAGTCACTTTTCATTCACTAAAATTTGTGTTCTACATCACTCCCTTGAAACTGATTTCACTTAGATCATTTAGTGATCTTCTAAGTTGTGACTTCAGTGAACTCTTTTCAGTTTTTATTTTCTTTGACCTTTGTAGTATTTGACACATTTGGTCTTTCCCTCCTTTTGGAAATCTCTCCTTTGGTTTCAATTAAACCCTTCTGCTTCTCCTACTGCTTCTTGAATTGCTTGGGCTTTTCTTCCTTTTGATGCTGTAAAAGATTCTTTTTTGCTTCTTTATTCTTCTTGCTTTGTAAACTTTTCTTATACACTGCCACTCAAGTCCATGTCTACAGTTACTACCTATATTCAGATGATTTCTACATCTACATCTGCATCTTTCTGTCTAGCCCCTGACCCATCTATACAATCTCCTTTCTGGACATACCCACCTAAAAGTTAACATATTAACATCTGAACTCTATCTTCTCTGTACCTCACACTGCTCCTTTTCTTTTCTCCCTACATTGGTGAATGAATTCTCTTCTTTTCAAAGCTGCTAACGGCAGAAAAAGAGTCTTCCTAAGTATCTTACCTTACATGCAAGTAATCACCATGTCCGATCTATTTTGTCTCCTAAACATCTCTCATATCTGTTCTTCTTCTCTCTCCCTTCTGCTGATAACTCTTAGACACTTATTGTCTCATTTATTGCAATATCTGTCTTGCTTTTCTCTTTGCTTTCAGTCTCATTATCATCCCATCTGTAATTATTCTGAGTGATCTAACAGGCATCGCTGATCATGTAAACCTCTTGCTAAAATATCTGCAGTAGTTATCCATTGCCTATAAGGAGAAAAAATGAATTTCTTAACACTGAAATTAAACATCAACGTAATAGGACACTTAAATGCCTGTGCAGTCTCAATGAGCCCTTTTCCTTCTACTTTGTGCCCTAGAAATCCTGTAAACGTAGTTTTCCAAAAATTCTCTGGTGTCCCATACTGCTATGTCTTTCACGTGTTGCTCTCCCCTCATGGCGTTTCTTGTCTTCCTCTCTTTCCCATTTCCGCAGGCACCGCTCTATCAAGCTCAAATTCAGCGTTACCTTCTAAGCATTTTACCATCTTACAGGTGTCCCCTCTGACTTCCACTATAGGTTTAAGTCCTGTTTCCTTTGCATTCCCATTGCACTTTGTGCCTACTTCTGTTTTTAGTATATATTATATTGTGTATGTATATCAATGAAAAAAGTAGAATAATGTGAACTGGAGTTGTAGAACAGTTGAGGGATAATGTAGGATTTGGCTAGGTGAAGAAAAGTATAGAGGATATTTAAAGTGAAGAAACTTGGTGCCCTGGAGCAAACTTGTGCTGGTTTCTGAGAGATGATTATTAATTCTTGGGACTCTTTCAGCCATTATTAAAAGTTTAATTATATAAATTTTCAATTAAATAAGTCATTCTAAAAACAAAGACTGTATTCAAAACTAATATTCTAACACATATTTCTGTTATCTGTGTTCTTGAGATTATTTACCTCTATTTTTGTATCTATATGGTGGAAATACTATATAATGGGGTGCTACTGTGCATTTGTTCTCAACTTTACATTTAGAGGTATTATGTTGGAAGCTTGAAATTAATCATAATGGGAGTATTTATACCACAGAAATCAGCAAACACTACAAATTAGGACTTGATTTATTGTTTGGTTTAGAGTTGTGAAAGTGATGGAGAAAATGTTAATAGTGCAGATTAGAGACACCTAGGTGGCTTGGTTGAGTATCCAACTTTGGCTCAGGTCCTGATCTCATGGTACGTGAGTGTGAGCTCCGTATTGGGCTCACTGCTGTTAGCACAGAGTCCGCTTTGGATCCTCTGTTCCACCCCGCCCCCCCGCCTCTTTTCCGCTTATGCTCTCTGAAACAGAAATAAACATTTAAAAAAATCATGCAGATTAAATTTAACACTATGTTGTGTATATAGCTATTACATTGAGAATAGCATAAACAGTTAAAAGAATATTCTTCTAGTATTTGAACACCATTGTCTAATTTAGCAAAGAAGTTGCCTAAGTCAACGAATAAATGAGTAAAGTCCCAACGTCTGTCTTTGTGATTTTACTTTCATCTTAGTTGTTAAGGTCAACAAGAATGTTAAACAGCATTTATGTGAGAACTATATTCATTTGTTAATTGTAACCATAGGTTGGCTACAGATGTAAGTTTGGCAAAACGCAATGAAAACATTCAGTGAAAATCAGATATATGGAATTTACAATTAAGCATGTTATATATTTTATTATTATTTGTAAATTGTGTGCTCCTTATCTTTTACCTATAATAAATACATATAATAAACACACGTATGTATATAAATGCATACATTTTTGGGAAACAAACATTTATTAACACAATTACTCTGGAAACTGCAAAAGTAAAGGTATTTACTTCCTACAACAATCTTATGAAATAGGTACTTTTGTCATTCTCATTTGGCAGAAGAGGAAATGAGGCTCAGAGACTTTAAATTACTAGTCTAAGATTATACAACTAGTAAATGAGAGAAGTGAGAATTTTCAACCAGATAGTCTGGCTCTAAACCCAGGCTATAAACAACAGATAACAGTGAGGATTTTTTAGCAAGAGACTATTAGGCCTATTTTGGATAAATATATTTCATAACAATATTCAAAATTCCCCTGTAGGAGAAGAGCTGGGGGGAGGAATGCCATTTTAGAAATTATTTATTTTTAGAGTAGGGCTATTCTCATACAGGAATTAATAGGGAAAATTAATTCTGTTTGAAAGAATCTGTTGAAAATTCAATTTAGTGCAACTATCAGTATATGTACTACAATAAATAGAATTGGTTGAAAACAATATTCAACAATGCTTGACCCAATGCTTTTGAAAACTATTCAGACCTCAGTTTAGTAGTCGAAAAATGTGTTTGATATATCAATAGAAAGTAATGTTAATGGTTTAAAAAGTACCTATACTTTTTTATACATGCACATGACAGATTTTACTAGATGGAACTCTTCTACAACCTCAAGTGAGAAAGCCCCTCACACAGTGCTGTTCAACAGACATCTTAATGCATTTGGAAACCAGAATTTGACAGATGTGGATAAAAGTAATTCTCCATTCTCAGAAGTTCTGAATGTGAACTTTGAATTGGGAAATGAAGTTTGGGATGATTTTGATGATGAGAACTTAATAGAAGCTACTGATTTTTCATCCGGTACTGAGAACACAAAAACATCAGGTAAAATTGTATTTTAGCATGAAATAATTTCATGAGAAATTCTTTGAATATTTTTCAGTTCAGTTTCTGGGACTCATTTTCTTTGCCTTTTTTATGTGCTTTCTTAGTTAGCTTTAGTTTGTTAAGATTATGATTTTTAGCCAAACTGAAACTGTGACCCTTCCATAAATCGCATTTCCTCCTCTTTAAGGACAGAGGTCAAGGTTATTCCATGATAATGATACAGCATATGAGCTTTTTCTATTCTATTGCTCCCCTATCTTGTTAAAAACACTATTCAATTTCAGACTGTTTATTGAATTTTCCTCATAAAACACACTATCCAGCTCTCAATTCTGTGATCACAAAAAATCTGCTAATGGTGAAGGACAAAAATACTCCATTTTTAAAAGTATTCATCTGCTAGCCAGGAAAATGAAAGACACCTTTTATTTCTAGCAGACATATTGATTTTTTTTCAGGTATAAATAAACAAATATTAGGAAAAATTAATTTCTTCTGTATTGGATATTGTATTTAAATCATTTACAACCCCAAAATAATGTTACTGAATTTTCTGAATTACTGGCAGATTCACTCTCTCTCACTAAAACAGAAAATGAAAATCTTAAGTATATGAGAAAACAGCAAAATGGAGATACTTTCTCCCATGATGGCTGACAGAAGGAAATCAGTCCTTCAGAACTATAGTTGCCTCTTAATGTGTCCCACCCCAGTACTCTTTAAAAAAAATCTTTTTAAGGGAAGCAATTAGAAGTTAAAATATTATTGTTTAAGGGCTCTAAGAATTATCTAAAGAGCTATTATTCCTTCCAGAAGGAATAAGATTTGATCATCTTCACAAAATAGGCCAGGAAAATATGTGATGTGGAGTCAGTAGGCACAATTTCCTATATTACTGGACACTAGTAATCCCTACCTCAAAATTCATAGTCATGTGTATTGCAATTTAAGAGGCAATTTATACTGATTCTTTGAGGTAGCCTAATCCTGTGAGGGCATAGCTTTGACACTGGGAAAATCAGTCTCAATAAATGCCATGTATATAGCACTTTAAATGAACTTAGCTACATGCAGACCATTGAAAATATTGAATGAAATTCAAACTGATCATTTACATGAGTTAAATAAGTAAGTAAGTAAAAGTGGTTTGGGACCTTTTTAGTATAGTGACTAATAAGCTAACCTGTGTGTTTATAGTTCTACTCCCTTGGCTTTGCTACCTTATTTCTCTATGCAAATTAAATGTGATTAATGAGAAGAATTATTCATTCCTTCTTTAATCAGATCATATCTGTTGGAGAGAGTCCTTGTAGAACTTCTGAAAAGATCCATTCTTTTTCCTGACATTTTACTTCAAAATGTTATCTCTTTACATAGGATTTAGAAACACTTTGAGTTCAAGTATCAGGGGAAGTGAGCTATCCCTTCAAGAGAAAAAGAGAAAATTCCAAGGAGAAATGTCAGAAAGGCAAGTTTTGGAATTTTGGTGTGAAATACTTTACAACTGTATATCCTCCTGACATAAAATTGAGAATGGGGATCAAATCATTAGACGTCAGAGAAGCTGTAAGGTATTAGCCAACCTGAACGGTCTTACTCTTAGAGCTGTGTTTCTCAAAGGGCTATTGACAGACCAGCTAATTCAAAAGTATTGAAATATATTAAAAATGCACATTCCTAAAAAAATGCACATTCCTGGGCCCCACACTAGACTTACCAAATCACGATCTCTGGGGCTGGAGCGCAAGAATTTTCACTTTTCAAAAGACTTGAAAACTGAATAGGAGTTTGACAGAAGAGAGGAAGATAAGGCGTTCCAGATAGAAGAAGCATGTATAAAGGGATAAGGCTTGGAAAGGCATCTCATGCTCAAGGATCAGTAAAGTATTGTCTATATGGTCACAGCATTGAGGCTAAGACTGCTGAGGTCTGATTGTAAAGAGCCTCAAATGCCATATTTAGATAACTTTACCATATCCAGTAGGTCACAGGTCACAAAGTCAAACCACCTTCAAGCTGTGATGGGCCAAGGCCAACCATAGAACATCCCATCCAAAAGGCACAACGGTAGAGGTATCACAATTCCAGATTTCAAGATATACTACAAAGCTGGGCCATCTGGCTGGCTCAGTCAGTAAAGGATGCAACTCTTGATCTTGGGTTTGTAAGTGTGAGCCCCACATTCAGTGTAGAGATTACTTAAAAATAAAATCTTAAAAAAAGATATGCTACAAAGAAATATTAATCACAATAGTGTGGTACTGGCAAAAAAAATAGACACGACCACTTTTTTTACACTATATACAAAAACAAACTCAAAATGGATTAAAGACCTAAGTGTAAGACCTGAAACCACAAAACTCCTAAAAGAAATACACAGGTAGTAATCTCTTTGACATCAATTTTAGCAACATATTTATGGATATATTTCCTCAGGCAAGGGAAACAAAAACAAAATAAAACTATTGGGACTAGGCCAAAATAAAAAGCTTTTGCACAGCAAAGGAAACTATGAACAAAACAAAAAGGCAACCTACTGAATGGGAGAAGATGGTTACAAATAATATATCCAATAAGGGGCTAATATCCAAAATATATAAACACTTATACAACTCACACCAAAAAAACCAATTTGATTTTAAAAATGGGCAGAGGGCCTGAATAGACATTTTTCCAAAGAAGACATACAGATGGCTGACAGACACATGGAAAGATGCTCAACACCACTAATTATCAGGGAAATACAAATCAAAACCATGAGATATTACTTCACACCAGTCAGAATGGCTAATATCAAAAAGACAAGAAATAGTGTTAGTGAGGAAATAGAGAAAGGGGAACACTGTTGGTAGGAATGTAAATTGGTGCAGCTACTGTGGAAAACAGTATGGAGGTTTGGCAAAAATTAGAAATACAACTATGGTAATATCACTACTGGGTATTTAACCAGAAAACACAAAAACACTAATTCAAAAATATACATGCACTCCTGTGTTTATTGCAGCAGCATTTACAATAGCCAAGATATGGAAGCAGCCCAAGTTGTGGGCATCGATGAATGGCTAAAGAAGATATGAGATATTTTTGTATTTATATCTATAATATTGTCCATAAAAAAGAATGAGCTCTTGCCATTTGCAACAACATAGATGGACCTAGAGGGTGTTAAGGCTAAGTGAAATATGATCAATATGATCATATGATCAAATCATATGATTTCACTTAGATGTGAAATCTACAAAAACAAAGCCATGAACAAATAAATGCAAAAACAAGACAGACTCTTAAGTACAAAGAACAGACTGATGGTTGCATGGTGGTGGATGACAAAATAGATAAAGGGGATTAAGATGTACAAGATTTCCACTGGTAAAATAAATGTCACAGAGATGAAATGTACAGCACAGGGAATATAGTCAATAATATTCTAATGACATTGTATGGTGACAGATGGTAATATACTTACTGTGGTGAGCACTGAGTAATGTATAAAATTGTTGAATCAGTAAGTTGTACACCCGAAGTTAATATAACATTGTATGTCAATTATACTTCAAAAATAAAAAGTGAAGTAAATAAATAAAAGTAGGAATCACTACTCAGCTCCAGCCAGTTGTTGCTGTGCTATTAATAAATGTCTAGTGTTGTCAAATATTCTGATTTTCAAAAACTAGGAATCTAAAATTTGGCGTGACATCTCCTGACTTTTAAATTTTGAGAACTAATTTTTTAAAATGTGGTACAATCTATAGTAATCCCCCTCCACGTGTAGTCTAGTTATTAGTCTCCATAGTAGACAGTAGTATGCTTTCCAAGATACTTAAACACAGGACAAACAATTTGACGAGACAAAAATTATCCCAGTGATTTGTAGATGAGATATAGTGATAGGACATAACATATATAGAGATTGAATTATAGGAGGTGGGACCTTCAGGGGCATGGTGGCCAATACAAAAGACAGGTTATGGTAAGGCCTAAATTAGAGCAGAGGTGATGGAAACTGAGAAGTAGTTAGACTTTTGAAACGTTTCATAGATAGCACATACTAGATTTAGCAATTGATAGGATACAGTAGTTGAAGAAGAGGGAAAAATACATGGCAAGTGGGTAGATGAAGATGTTAATCTGAGAATATAAGACACACAGACATTTGGCAAAGAAAATAGTAATTTTAAAAATGTTCAATTTGGGGGCACCTGGCCGACACAGTCAGTCAGTAGAGCATGAGACTCTTGATCTTGGGGTTGTGAGTTTAAGTCCCAAATTGGATGTGGAGCCTACTTTAAAAAATTGTAAAAAAAAAAGAAAACTTCAACTCGAAGTATTTTTGCAGACATGCAAATTGTATCTGGATATTGGATTTGGTTAGAAGTCATGGAGAATAATTATAGTCACAGCCAAAACTTCCCCAAAGGAAATACTGACAACTTTTTATTCAAGGTCTAATTTACTTAAGGATTATTTATTTCTTCTAGTTTAAAAAATATGAAATTTGTAGTATCTTTTGGTATTTTTGGTATTAGTCATTTTACTGATTATCAGCATCAGAGAATCATAGATTTCAGAGAATTCCAGAGCTGAAGTGTGCTTAATTTAAGCATCATTTAGTCTCCCCACCGCAAGATACTTGAATCACCATCTAACATCACTGGCAGGTATTCATTCATGCCATCTCTACCAAAACAGCTCTAGTGACCAGGAGCTCATTCACTTCGCCATGCCTGATCCATGCTTGAATCTCTCAGACCTTCAATAGCTTTTAAGTATATTTGTCTAAAATTTATCTTCTTCCTATTTCCATTCATTGGTTCTAACTCTGAGTCATACAGAATAAATGGATTAGAAGCATCAAAGTAGAACAAAGCTGTGGGTTTGTAGAGAAGCAAAAACTAGGTAGGAAGTAGGAAGATAACAAAGCACATAGACAGTTTGATGAGCCATACCTTTAGAAACTATCAATAATTTGGGGAGAGTTTAAACATGAATTTAAAATGAAGGTAAGTGGATTTAAAAGGGAATCCTTATCAAGTAGCCTCTTAAGAAAAAATTGTGCCACGTTGGCACTAGAAAGAAGACCTGTGGAACCTGAGGATTTGGGGTAGAAAGGAATCATGCTATTCCTTTTACACGCTTTTTTACTATTTTAATTCCTTGCCTTTGATCAAAGACAAAAAGATTCAATCCTATCAATACATGTACTTCTCTACTACCTGTACCCACTGCTCATTTACTCTTTGCATGGCTGTCATATTTTAGCCTTTGAGTGTCAGCTTAAATTGCCACCTCCTCAGACATGCATTCATGGCTACGTTTTTAAAGTGGGTTTATGTCTTCACACTATTTCTTGTAATATTACTCAGTTAATTTCCTTCATATCACTTCAGAATCTATAATTATGTATATTTATTGTTAACTCATTGTCTTCTCCTCTACTACATGATAACTCCCTGAGGATTTGTTTATCTCTTTATACCTAGCTCCTAGTACAGTATCTAGCATACGGTAGTGAATAATAAATGTTTTTAATGAATAAATTTAATACAGAAGATTGAAAGTGAATTCTAGTGTAGTTTTACATAGGAAGATAAGTAAAGGTGTCTATCTACAGTGAGACAAGAGTAGAGAAAGGAGATTAAAAGTTAAGCAAAGTGAGATTTAGAAAAGATTTACAGACTGGTAGGTAATAGAAAATTAAGCATAGACCCAATCTTAAGTAAAATTATCAAATGATTATTTCAATAGGCTTTTAAAAATAGTATTCTTATCTCATTTGAAATATATAAATTGGGGGGCACCTAGATGGCTCAGTCAGTTAAGCGTCCAACTCTTGATTTCTGCTCAGGTCCTGATTTCACAGTTGTGAGATCAAGCCTTCCATCCAGCCCTGCACTGGGCATGGGACCTGCTTAAGAGTCTCTCTCTCCCTCTCCCTCTGCCCCTCCCCTGCTTGTGCTCACACTTTCCCTCTTTCTCAAAATTTAATTAATTAATTAAATTTTACAAATAAATACAAAAATTGGTATTTTCTCTAAAAGAAAGGAGATAACACCAGATTTTCCATGAGTCTAAGAAACAGAGCATCTTTTTTTGGGGGGGGAGTAATAAATATGACAAAGTTTAATCATGTTCCCCGAAGAATCACTATTGATCTAAATTTAGATGGTTTGTTTCTCTTATTTCCATATTTTACAAATAATTAATTTTGATTTTTAGTGTTGTTTCGTCACATGAGAAGCCAGATATTTATTCACCAGATTCTCCTCTGTTCAAGTTTGATGCATCCTCCATGACGAAATTCCCTCAACAGGCTGGAAATGCAGATAGTGTAAGAAGCACTTCATTGTTATTCTTTTAAATTCTGCCTAAAGAGTTAAACTTTCAATGATTGCCTTTTTTTCTGTTTTCCTCAAAATATAGATCCATTTACAAGAAAGAAAACAGCAAAGTCTTTCACCAGAGATTGAAAGGATATGCTTTACTCACTCTAAAAAAATACCAAATTCTTCACATTTTATTGAGAAAGTGGATTTCTTTATTAGCAATGATGAATGTAAAAAGGAAATTGATTTCAGGTAAGAATTCTTTAAAGACATTTCAAGACTATACCAATAAAAACTTTCTATGAAGAAATTCAGAATTCCTTTTTCCATGATTTAATTTAAAGATCAGAACCTAAACATTTTATTTACTTAAAGACATTGAAAAGTTAGACCCCTGGTGACTTAACTCCTAAAGAAAATTCATAATTCTAAAATCTCAGTTTTTGAGAATATATGTTTGATACTTTTAATTAAAATATGTTGTGTTGCTTAACTTTTTTTTATGGATTTGAATACAACATGTTGATAATGTAAAGTATAAAATCACTAAAATCCAAATGAATCTGGCTAATTTTTCAAAAGTTCAAATTGTATTTTAGCCTTCCAGCTTTTTCATAATTGTAAAACATTACAATTTTTCAGTGAAAAGTCGTTTTAAGTCTAATCAGTGCCCCGCCGGTTGGTCACTTCTATGGGTAACTGTAGCAATTTCTCTCTTTTCAATAGTCAAAGTTTACAGGCTTTTTCATACATTGGTTAAATGACATTACTTTTTTAAATGCTCAAAGAAATACCTAAGAGGCTTGATCCCTCCTCCTCCCAGGTTATGAATCTGATTTCCCCCCAACAGACTTATTACTAGGTTATGCATGTTGAAGTTCATTTGACATATTAACCTCTCAGCGATCTATATACCTTTCTGTATTTGCTTTCCCCCCAGTAGGTATTATCCTGATGATGAAGCTGAGGAAATAAAGTCTTTTCTGGGAATATTTGATGGCATTTTCTAAAACAATCCAAAAAATTTCTTATATTAATAAGACAAAGTATAAAGACACCCAGTTATAAAGCAAGCATTTTATTTTTTAAAAGTAGTTCATAATTGTTCAAATTTTTGTTCTCTTGGATTTGATCAGTTTTGTTGACTTATTTGCAACAAAATATTTGGACTGACTTATTTTCCTGTTGTAACTTCATGAAAAGCACTTTCACAGTGGGTTTGTTTCAGTAAGCTGAAAATTAAGTTGCACCTAGAAATTATTTGGTTATTGAATACATCTGGATTGGATTTTGACAGGAACCAATTAAAAAATATTTTTAATTTTCTTAACAAGAAGAAAGGTATTCTATGAAAGCAAAATGATGCTAGGTCACTGAATCTGTCTGTCGTGTGGATTATTCACCAATATTGTTTTGTTTTACTAAATATTTTTAAGAATCTGTGGCTGTCTGAACCTGTTGTTATATAACTTCAAATAATAATAAATGAAACACTAATCAATATAGATTATTGTTTTCCTTTAGCTTGTTTTCCGGTGTGGTGAATTCTAAAACTTTGTTACATTGACCTTTACTATAGCAAACACCATTTTTCATGTTATTTCCCCATACATTTTCTGTCAAATTTACTGATATTTATTGTAAGTAGTATATAGGCAGTCTAAGCAGTGTTTATTATCCAGTCTATTTATAGATATATGTGAAGTTGAAGCCCACTTAAGAAATTTTAGGAATTTAGGGGCATCTGGGTGGCTTAGCTGGTTAAGCGTCTAACTCTTGATTTCAACTCAGATCATGATCTCATGGTTCATGAGTTCAAGCTCTAAATTGGGCTCTGCACTGACAGTGCAGAACCTGCTTGGCATTTTCTCTCTCTCTTCTCTCTCTCTCTCTCTCTCTCTCTCTCTCTCTGTCCCTCCCGTTCTCATCTCAAACTCTCTCTCTCTCTCTCTAAATAAAGAAATAAACCTAAAAAAGTAAAAGAAACTTTAGGAATTTTTCTTTAAGCGTAGAAGCCTTAGAGATAAGAAAAGTAGAGAAACTTCCAGATGAGATTGTTGTTATTATCACTGGTAAACATTTATGAGGCATCATATATATTAAGCATAGAGAAAAAGCTTAAAACAAAACTAAGAAGCTTTATTACTGTGTTGAAAAATAAGGGCAACCCCAGTTCCTTTATTTTAGTCATCTTTACAATTGGCATGTTTCTGCATCTGAATCAATCATGCTACAACCTTTAAAGGTTATTAAACACCATTAAAATGAAAAATTGGTGTACTGCAATCTGCTCATCTTGCATACATAGACTATGACACTAAAGAAATAGCAATTTAATTCAACAAGACTTATGATCTGCTAGGCAGAAGCACTGTGCTTGATGCTGCAAAGGAAGCAAATGATGAAAATACTGCTTTTTGCTCCATGCCGCCTCTCTTGCATTTTGGGAGAGAAACTACAACATATAGTAATGCAATAATAAAATATAGAATACATGAGAGAAGTGGTTCTCAAGCTTCATCGAGTGGGCTTGTTTGGAAACAGATTGCAGGGCACCATACCCAGAATTTCTGGCTCAGTAGGTCTAGGCTGAGACCTGAGAATGTGCATTTCTAACAAGTACACAAGTAATGCTGATGTTGCTGCTCCAGGGATCGCACCTTGAGAATCACTGCAATAGAGGTTTAAAGGACCCTGGGACTTCATAGGAGAGAGAGAACATCATCCTGACCATAGAGTCGGGGGAGCCTTTACAGACAAGCTAAAGTTTGAGCTGAACCTTGAAAGATGAATATGATTTTGATGAACAAATACATGAGAGAAAAACATTCTGGCAGAGGAAACAACTTGAGCAAAACCCCTAGGGAGGAAAATATCTATTTGGGGAATAATGAATAGATAATTTTAAACATAGGTTAGTGTTGTAGGAGGTGTTTGAAATGTGTCTTAAGGCCAGACTGTGGAGGACTCTAAATGCTAAGAAACCTGAGCTTTATTCAGCAGACAAATGTTTCCCAAACTTGCCTGGTCGTAAGAAACATATGGATAATATACTAAATATAAAAATTCCTAGACCTTACCTGTTTCAGAATTGCCAGGTAGAGGGGACTGGGAATTCTATAATTTTAACAAGGCTTCAGGTTGTTCTTTATTATCAGGCCAATTTTGGAAACACATGGGTAGGTTCACTTCCTAAGTAATCAAAACAAATGGCAAATTAACAGCTTTATCATAGACATGCCCTACTTTGTGCAAGTGTTTACCTGGAAACTAAAGTGTAGTAGTCCTTACGGAGTAGACTGATCTCTTAAAGGAGTGTAGTCACTAGGTATTCTTTCCATGAGTGAATAACCCTATGGTTTCCATTTTGTAACGTAAGGTTTAGGTATATTTAGGTGAACCACACAACAGAGCTTTACACGAAAGTTTTTGTTGGGTTCAGCTTTTCAACTTTTTTTTTTTTTTTTTTCAGTTAAAAAGATCCTTAATAGGCTGTATTTTTCTCACTTAACATTGTCAGCATAATGGCCCTACCTCATAGGTATGGAAAAGAATTTAATTGGTCACTGCAGAGGAAGTCCTTAGTTTAGGGACTAATGCATAATATGTGCTTAGTAAGTGGTAGTCATTCACACTAAAAAAAAGTATTCTTAGCAGTACTTTATTTTATTATTATTATTATTTATTTATTTTTTTAAATTTTATAATAGTTTATTTTCAAATTGGTTTACATATAACACCCAGTGTTCATCCCAACATGTGCCCTTTTTAATGCCCATCACCCCCTCTCCCCCCTCCCTCATCCCCCTCACCCTAAGTTTTTTCTTAGTCTTTGAGAGTCTCTTATGTTTTATCTCCCTCTCTCTCTGAAAATGTTTATTTATTTTTGAAGGAGAGAGAGACAGAGTGCAAGTGGGGGAGGAGCAGAGAGAGAGGGAGACACAGAATCTGAAGCAGGCTCCAGGCTCTGAGCTGTCAGCACAGAGCCCATTGCAGCCCACAAGCCGTATGACTATGACCTGGGCCAAAGTCAGACACTTAACTGACTGAGCCACCCAGGCTCCCCTGCTTAGCAGGACTTTAACCCATTGGAAAGGGGTGAAATAATATAAAAAGACTGTCCCCAACTTATGTTTGGACTTACAGTTTTTTAACTTTATGATGCTGTGAAAGTGATCTGCATTCAATAGAAACCGTACTTGGACTGTGAATCTTTATCTTTTCCTGGGCTAGGGGTTGTATAGGACACTCTGTTGCAATGCTGGGCAGCAGCAAGGAGCTGCAGCTCTGAGTCAGCCGCAGGACGATAAGGATAGACAACCATACACTGACAAACCATTTTGTACCCATACACCGAACTGCTTTACTTTCAGTACAGTATTAAATAAAGTATGTGAAATATTCAACACTTTATTAGGAGATAGGCTTTGTGTGAGATGATTTTGTGCAACTGTAGGCTAATGTGATTGTTCCGAGCGTGTTTAAGACAGGCTGGGCTAAGCTATGATGCTCAGTAGGTTGGGTGTATTAAATGTTTTTTAAAAAATGTTTTATTGGGGCACCTGGGTGTCTCAGTCAGTTAAGCATCTGACTTAAGCTCACATCAGGATCTCATGGTTCATGAGTTTGAGCCCCACGTCAGGCTCTGCCGATAGCTCAGAGCCTGGAATCTGCTTCAGATTCTGTGTCTCCCTCGCCCTCTCCCCCTCCCCTGCTCACACTCTTTCTCTTTCTCTCTCTCTCAAAAAGTAAAAAAAAATTTTAATGTTTTTATTTTATTTTTTTGAGAGTAGAGAAAGAGAGAGCAAGCAACAAGCAGGGGATAGGCAGAGAGAGAGAAGAAGAGAGAGAATCCCAAGCAGGCTTTGTGCTGTCAGCAGAGCTCCGGTACAGGGCTCGAACCCATGAACCAGGAGATCATGACCTGAACTGAAATCAGAGTTGACCCTTAACTGACTGAGCCACCCAGGCACCACAAGTTCATTTTTCACTTAATGATATTTTCAACTTATAATGGGTTTATCAGGATATAACTTCATCATAAGTGTAAGTCAAGGAAAATCTGGATTCGTTTGTCGTATTTGAATTACAGTAAGTTGCATAGGACTTGACAGATGGACTCTTTGACTTTCCACAGATGAATCATCCATAGAAACGTTCTCTTGGACCTCCCTCCTATGTACACTTCCTCGTGCTTTCAGGTAGATTGCTCTATCTCGGTCCTCTCCTCACCAGCATAGTTGTCTTATGGTCAGGGTATATAAATCTATTTTAATATTACCTTAAATAAAATGTAATTAGAAATTAAATCTCTGGGGCGCCTGGATGGCTCAGTTGGTTAAGTGTCTGACTGATTTCGGTTCAGGTCATGATCTCATGATTTGTGAGATCAAGTTCCACATCAGGCCCCATACTGGCAGCATGGAACCTGCTTGGAATTCTCTCTCTCCTCTCTCTCTGCACCCCCCACAATCATGTCCGCATGTGCAATGTCTCTCTAAATAAATAAACATTAAAAAAATAAATCTTCTGCAAATTCTATTATAATGCATTCTAAAACCAAATAGAAATGATTGCTGAATTATTCACAGTTTACTCCTTAGTAGAGTCACATAAAGTGTCTCTTTACTTTGACCCATTTCTAGAAAACACCCTCATCAAGGATACTAGGGAACTACTCTTTGAGGACCCGTATCCTAGGGGTTATATGGATAACACCTGTGGCATTTTACAACATAACAGATGTTAATATAAAGAACTTCTAGGGGTGCCTGGGTGGCTTAGTCTGTTGAGTGTCCAACTTTGGCTCAGTGTGAGTTCAAGCCCCACATGGGGCTCTGTGCTGACAGCTCAGAGCCTGGAGCCTGCTTCCGATTCTGTGTCTCCCTCTTTCTCTGCCCCTCCCCTGCTTTCTCTCTCCATTTCTCTCTCTCTCTCTCTCTCTCAAAAATAAACATTTAATTTTTTTTTTAATTTAAGAACTTCTTCTTTTGTGAGACTAGAGAAGATACCAGTGAGGAGAAAGTTAAGGCAAAGAGAAGTAAATTAAACTAAGCTTAGTATTATGTAAGTAATCTAAGAATTTCAACATGGGTTTTGGTTAGTGGAACAAACAAAACAGAAAGAAAGGAAAATGCTGGCACTTATTATCTTTTAGCATGTCAGTACGTGGCGGCCAGTAGTTAAAGGCCTTGCCACTCAGTGTCTGACCCGAAGACCAGTAATAGGAGAAACTCCTTGGAGCTGGGGTTAGAAGGTCTCAGGTCTCACTCCAGAACTTCTGAATCAGAATCTGCATTTTAACAAGATTCCGGGTCTATTACATGCATGTTCAAGTGTGAGAAGCACTTATTTAAGGTGGAAAGGAAAAGAAAGGAGGCAATATCAGAATTTTAAGAGAATCTATTCCAGAAGACAAGTACAAGAGTAATGATGATTAGTTGGTTTTCTGCACATATATTTCCTGTTTTAAATGTAATATGGTGATATCGCTCTTGTTTAATTGCCTTCCAGTATAGGTTGTTTTCTTCACCAACTGTGTAAATTATCTTTATAATTCCCATGCATCAACTGGGTATTTTTTTATGTAGCTTGAAAGGCACTTAGATGCTCTATTGAGTTTTGTTTTAATTAACATAATAAAAGCCGATAATTCAAAAGAGCAATCTTTGTCTTGCTTATTTTCACATTTCAATTCAGAAACCTTTCCCTAAACTAACATTTGCCATAAAACTCCTTATATACTTCAGCAAAACAGAATGAAACAAAAAAACCAAACCCCATAATATTCTGAAAGATTTAGAAAAATGTGCATAAACTTGCCCTCACATATGTTGTGACTATAATTTTTTTTATCAAAAAAGGAATGAAAATTCAGCCAATATTAGCATTTTGCCCATTGAAGCATATCGTTATGATGGTAAGTGGCTTGGTCCTTTAGAAAGCACACATACAATAAAGTCATTGTTCTGGGGTTTGTTTCTGTAGTGATCAGTTTGGAAATGTAAACCTTTTACCATTTAGAAATTGAAGAAAAAATTAAATCTAGATGAATTTTACTACAATAGTGGGACGAACATAAAACAAAAGCAATGAAAAGAGGAAGACAACATAAAGATTTATCAGCAAGTCTCTACAAATTAAAAGTTGAGACAAAATGAAAATGAACTTTCCACAACCCACTCATCCACTTTTGTCTTCATGTGTTGTAGGGCTGGACTCATAATCAACTTTTTTGTGGCCAAATTTTTAATTTTTATCATGTACATGGTCATTTTCTTGACCCTTTGATTTTTGGTTTTCCTTTTCCACTGAGGATGTGGACTTCGCATGCTCCTTATTCTTCAGTGTGAAGAACTCTAATTCTTTGTCCTACTTTGTTCTCATTTTGAGAATGACTTTGATCTCTATCAGCCTTCCCCGCCCCCCCCACCCCCACCCCCACTCTCACCCCCATTATTATTTGAGCTGTTAGGATGTTTTTAAGTGTATATTCTTTTCGGAGCACCTGGGCGGCTCAGTAGGTTTGAGAATCAGACTTCAGCTCAGGTTGTGATCTCACTGTTCTGTTCATGGGTCTGAGCCCCGCATTGGGCTCTATACTGACAGGAGCCTGAAGCTTGCTTTAGATTCTCTCTCCTTCCCCCCCTACTTTGTGCTCTCCCTCTCTCTCAAAAATAAATAAACATTGAAAAAAAAAAGAGTATTCTTTTCTGACCTTCAGAATTTTCTTTCCAGTCTGAACTTTCTTGGTTTCTGTATTTTTTGTTGTTTCTGCCTTGATTTTCTTCTCTCTCTGAGCTCCATAAATCTCTCCTCCTTCCCCTCCTCTTTTTTCTTGATATTACTCTTCTCTGTTTGCTTTATGGCCTTCGCCTCTGTACCCTGTTCTCTGTATCTATGGGACTCCTTGCTTCTGGCTGCTAGTTCTGTCAGGGCTTTTAGATTGCACCCTTCCTCTCCGGCCCTACTACTTCTTTCTCTCATTCTACCATTGTAACTGGTTTGTTTGTTTTCCATTTGGAGAAGCTTTATTTTATAGTCTTACCCTATACACCATTTTATCCTCTGACAACCAGAAGCACTTTAAAGATACTATATAAATGTTTCTCATAATATCCCTTTGATGTTGGCATCAGATAAAACAACCTCACTTTATGGGTGACAAAACTGAGTTGATTCTCCAGGTCAAGAAGCTATTGAGAAGTGGCCTCTGGTTTACAAGTCTTCTTGTGGCTGATAGAATTAATTATTGTTGAAAAAATGGGACCATTTTATTGTATTTCAGCCTCACGTCAACTGTGGAAAGAGAAGAAACGTTCCTTCTTTTCTTTTTTTAGAATCCTGCTGGGCACCCTGCTTTCTATGTGTTTGTTGGTGAGCCCAATCCTTCCTGATGAGAGTAAGGTACTGGAAGAGGGGCTGAGGCCCCAGGATGAGTGAGGACCATGTAACTGTTTGCCTTTGGTTGTATCATGTTCCCTTCTAGACTGCGTGCATCTATGATTTGTCTCACTTTTATTACGATCATGCTTACTTGCTCTTTGATTTCTGTTTAAACTTCTCTTTGATTTTACCCCTTGCCTGATCTTTCCCTTTAGACTTCGACTCTTTCATTAACATTCTCATGATCCTTTACTTTACTCCTTGACCCCATGTTTTCTTCATGTCCATTATATTTTGTATTATGCTTTTTTTTCCTTTGTTTTGTATTATGATTTTCTTAACTCTGATTTCTCTTTGCTCATACTTCCTCTTTTAGATTTGGCCCCTTCACCTTATTTTTAATATTAGCTTTTTTTCTGAATTTCTTCTAATGTCTCTCTCTTTGCTGTTAGATTTATGGTCTCTAATTTTCTTTTCCTCTTTACTTTTTGTTTGGACTCTTGGACACATGCCTATGGTCAGTTATATTTTTCTCTTTTACTCCAGCTGGGCTTCTTCTGATTTTCTTTTGTTTCAGTTCTAGTTAACTCACTCTTAAGCTCCTTCGATTCATCTTTCACCACTGGATACCCTCATTCTTTGAGCTTTCTGAATCTCTTGCCTCCACTGTGAAGTAGTCTCACTACATCTGCAACAGTCCCTTCAACTGGATCTGGAAGGAGTTCGATAATGTCTTGGTTCTATTCCTTTAATTTCTTTGCCAGACCTAGGAACTGAAAGTCTCCTCTGATATAAAGCAGGCTGGAAGTTAGGTAGATCTTTCTCTCTCTCTGTCTCTCTGTCTCTCTCTCTCTCCCTCCCTCCCTCCCTCCTTTCTTTGTCATCAGCTTTAGGAACACTTTTTCTAATTAAGAATCAATTTTCAGGGATAGGAGGGAACTCTCCTGGATAAACAATACACTCCTGTTATGCTGTAAGATTTTCAGCCTCACTTTCACTAGATGTGGTTTTCTTGCTTTTTCTTTCTATTGTGTGTGTGTGTATGTATATGTGTGTTTGGGAATTTTTCCTATGTTTCTTTTTTCTTTTTCTTTTTGAAAGAAAAGAAATTTTCTTTAAAATTTTAAAAGTTATCTTCAGAAACACTTTTAGAATCAGAATAGGACCAAGAATCTCTTGAGCTATGAGTCACTGGATGGGGAAGGAGGAGGTGGAGGACTTGTGCCTTTTTTCTTTAACTTTAATTTGGGAATTAGCACTCCACAACTGAGTATCTACCTCAGCAAATGGTTTGCTCACTGCATCTGTTTACCAGTTTTCACACAAATTCTTGAAGAGATGTCATTTGCCCCCAAAACAACATGATACCCATCTAAATGAGGAGCTGGTTTTGTCGTTATGAAGAACTAAGAACCTCTTGTATCCTTCCCTCTTTCACTGATAAGAGAGATTCTCTCTTGAGTTTAACAGAGCAACTCTCATCTTCAAAATACTCTCCGTTTTTCTTCACTGAAGTCACCACCTGAACCATAAAATCTTTGACAACGCTGTGAAAAAGAAAACTCTTATAATGGCTCCTGAGTTAATTTCCCTGACCCCTTTTCACTTGTAAAAGACAATGAAATTCATCCCGTGTTTGGGGGAACACATTAGAAAGAAATTCAAAGACAACTCTTCCAGCAGGTCGATTATTAATGGCAATGTCAAAAAAACTCGTAAAACATTGAGGATGCTGAACGATTGTTCCGATGGCCCCAATACTCAAATCTTTAAATAGAGAAAAATCAAGACCAACTGATTCAGTCAAGGACCACTGATCCAATCCTTTTGCTTCTGCACTGGTACACTCTCCTCTCCCTGGGATCCTGTCCTTTAACGTGCTTCGGAACTACCGCCGCCCAGAAAAGGCACTAAAGCCCACTACTACAATCATTTTTACTGACTAATTCACTGCAAAAGTTTTGTTTTACTTTTAAAATTAATTTTTTTCTTTCCGTTGTTATCTGATACATTTTTAAATAAGGGAAATAATCGAATGGCACAATAAAAAAATAAAAACCCTTAGATTCTAATTCAGAATTTCAACTTACAGGACTAGAAAACAGCCCACCAAAATACTAAATTACTTGCCCATAGTTTCTCAGCCAATCGTTGGCAGAACCAGAATGAATCCAGGTTGGTATTATACTTATCCTATTTTAATTCCTATTATTAAGCAATGAGGTTATACCTCATACTTACTTTTGTAAACTTTTTATCTTTCATTGTAAATATAAAATGTACTTCACTCTCTTCTTTATGTTAAGAAGAAATTCTTAAGTTAAGAAGAAATTAAGAAATTCTTTTCTAGCTATGAACAAAAATAGTTCAATTCTAAATACAATTTAGATAGAGGTATAGCTATTGCTATATAGTTTTGAAACATTGCACACATACTAATTTTAGTGTATGGTATATGTAGATTAGAATGGTCTTGCTATGCATTACTGTTTGAAAATTACCAAATATCTTATGGTTCTTTTACTGAACATAGCGATTGAAGAGCTGTTTTATACTACCTATATTAGAGACATGAATATGACCAGATCATGTTTCAAGGGACCCATAGATGATCCAGGTAACGATGATCAAAATGCAACAAAAACATAGGCCTTTTAAAGTTATCAAGCTTTTTTTTTAATATTTATTTATTTTGAGGAAAGGCAGGGGAAGGGGGGTGGAGAGAGAGAGAAAGAGAGAGAGAGAGAGAGAGAGAGAGAGAGACTCCTAAGAAGGCTCCACACTGTCAGAGCAGATGCCCCATGTGGGACTTGATCCTATGAACTGTGAGATCATGACCTGAGCTGAGACCAAGAGTCAAATGCTTAACCAAGTGAGCCACCCAGGCACCCCTAATGTTATCGATGTTTTTAAAATATTAATATCATCACCATCTAATTACATTACCAACAAATTTTTTCTAGACTCTACAAAAGATTTATAGTGTCTGGCCTTCTTACCGAGGTAACATGCAGACATAGTCAAATCTATGAAAAGGAAGGTTACACATTCTTTTGAATGGTGGATTATAAAAAGTTAGAGGATGGGGTGACTTTGGAAAGGAACAAAAGATCACGGAGGGAACAAACAGATTGACAGGCAGATTCTGGAAGGAGAAGGGAATAAAGGGACTGAAGAAATGAGTCAAGGGCATCCGACAGACTGGAATCAGGATCATTTACATGCATATAAGGTATGTAATTAAAATGTACAATTTGGGCTGAAAGGAAATTACAAAATTGAGCACTTAATCAACAGTGTATGAAGTAACCCATGTCTCTAATGAAAGAAAAATAGTTTAGTTGGAAGACTTATTCATTATGGGAAGTTAAAGTATTTAAAATTTAAAGTAGTTTTAGATGGGAATGATAAAACATACATCTCTCTCTACTTTAATGTATTTTTGAGGTATTAACCAATGTTGATTGTTTTTATCTTGTTTTGTTTTTCTTTTTTTCCTGTTGTCTCCTTCATCGAGGCAGCTAGACTATAAAGTAGATGTTCCTCAAGGAAGGGTTATCAAATCTTTGAGTTTTAAAATTTCAAATCTAAGATCCAGACTTGAGATAAAAGAATTTGAAAAATATCTGCTGAGTCAAAACCTGTTTTTCCTGTCCCCAAGATTGAAGATTCTCTAGACTTGAGGTAAAGGAGAAAAGTCAGTGAAAAAGAAAAGAGCTCAGATACTGAGTACCTGAAAGAAGACCTGGGCTCAGTTTCGTTTTGGATTTATTCTAAAGTATGGTAAGATTTGGGGAAAAAGAGACTACTCTTCCCTGCATAATTTTAGAAATTTAAGAGCAGAAGAAATGTCACTGTTCCTGTGTACTTTGAGAAGGTGGCAAGACTCCAGAGTTCTCCTTCCCTCCCCCAGCCAATGGCACAGGAGCAATAAGGTAGAGATGGTGCTATGGTAGGTTAGCATTAAAAGGGAGACTGAGGTAGCCTCATAGAGTACCTGTGGGCATGTAGAGCAGTATAAGCGTTTCCCATGAGCCAAAGGCTACTATAGGGACAAGGTAGGGCCATATTCCTTTTCTCACTCTCCCAAAAGTCAGAAACTAGTGTCCAACACAAGGAGTACACAGCTGTAAGCTTTGTGGACTGCCAGTCAGGACCAGGATGTGTGCCTCATCAGATAGTAGCAGAGAGAGGATGACAACTAACAACTGGTGATGGTCCCCTGGATCATACACGGAATCCCAGCATAAGGGGAGGGGAGACCTCATTGATGAAGATTGTTTTTCCAACACCTAGTGGAATGGGGGTTTGCAATGGAAATTAAAACTTGACGTTTCTTGCATACTTGAGCTTATGAACTGAAACTTGGACCTACTATATTATTAGTAGAGAGAGAGTTGTGAAAGAAGTCTTATTTTGTAATATCATTAGTAACAACATCTTGAGATTCAATATGATCTATCAAAACCATTATGACATACTAATGTCAACTGGTGTAGAAACTCAGATCTGAATCTCAGTTTCTTCAAGTGGTAAACAAATCTTCTCTTTAAAAAAAAAAAAAAAAAAAACCAGAACAAAACAACAACATCAAAACAACTTTCTATCATATCTACTACCAGTACTAGGTAACGTTATTGAGTATATGTCCTGAACTTTGCCCTAAGCCCCATGGATGGCATATTTAATCCTCTCAATAGTCCTATGAGATAAATACGCTCATCATGTGTGTATTTTATACATGCAAAAGCTAAATATATTGCCAAAGATTGCAAAGTTTGAACTTTGTGTGATTTGAGAACACTTTGCATAATCATTTTGCTGTTTTGTCTAGAACTAAATACTGAAATACTACATCTTCGAAGTTACATCCAATTATCAAAATCCATGTTTTTCCTAATCATCAGAGTTTTCCTGTTGAGAGTTTAAGGCAAATTCAGGAGGCTCTTAGTCAAGACACATCCTCCAGTCTCCATCTCTGGTTTCCAGAGAACCAACACTACCATGACCTTCTCCGTAGATGTTCTGATCATTGAGTTGTGCCTTTCCCCTTTGCAGGTCACCTACCGACACAAGTAGACTTCTCTTCTTCCCATTTGGCTCTGAAACTTCAGGTCTCTATTTCGTTCTTTAGTTTTTACACTTAAGCTACTGTACTTTAGTTTGCTTTTCTGACCTGCCTCTCCCGAGGCTGTTTATCTTCCCCATATCAATGACTTCATTCCGAAACCCGATATTTTGAAAAGAGAGGGGAAAAAAGGAGGCCCCATTTTTAACAAAATACTCTTAAAAAGGGCAACTTTGGGTTTCTTTGTTTGTTTTTGGTTTTTGTTTTGCTTTTTTTTTTGCCAGTGCTGTGTTATAAAGCTTCCCTGCTGCTATCAGAGAAAACTAGCCTAAATAAGAAAGAGAGGAAACACAGCTTTTTGTGACCTTTTCTGGGATTATAGTACTTCGGTCATATCTGCTTGGGATATAATTCTCATCTTGCTATTTTCCCCCATAATATATAGTTATGTGTGATTTTTTTCTCCCCTCTCTTTTAGGAATATATTGTTTTGAAGAAAAGTTTGAAAGTTAAACACAAACCTTTACTGAGAGTATTTGATTATCTATCTTATAAAAATATGACTGAATAAAGTTACCCTTGAAGTTCTATTTTTATCCTTAAATTAAAGTTTAAAGAACGAAAGGGGATTAGCAGTTATTATTAGATTTTTATGTTAAAAATTATGAACTTTCAATATATAAATTTCAGGTTTTTCCCAATAGGCTTTATTACTTCCTCTGATTGTCTTTTCATTTTCCTGTGCTGTCCATCAACCAACTGTTTCCTATCCTTTTGGGATTTTCCTCAATTTCTGTTTGCATTACAATGTCATATTTCTTTTATTTTAAATGATTTTAATTTCATTTTTAATATATAGTGAGAACACACTGTAATAAGCTCATTTCACTACTTTTCAGTTTCAAAATAACTTTGTCTTTTGAAATTTCTGCCTCCTAAAATAAGTCAAGCATTTCAGAGACTTCATAGAAAGAAATATTCTGTTTTCTCTTTAAATTTCCTATTTATAGAGAAAAGTACCATGTGTCTAAGCACTTTTATAAAGTAGAGGTGTTTAGTAACATGAAATCTCCAGTGTAGTAAATATTTCTCCATTGGGATATTTCTATTGACAAAATTATGTAAAGAAATTTATAGCTTCATGCTCTTATGTTAGAGAAAAGACTGTTTTCTTTCTCCACAATAAAAAGGGCTTTATTAGGGTTTTTCTGATTATGAAAGCACATGCTTATTTACAATAACTATACTATAAAAATACTTCAGCAGTTACATACAATAGACTGGTACAAATAGCAACATAGATCTGAAACACATAGTACTAGGTGGAAGATGTCAGAAACAGGATGAGATACCATCTGAGTAAATTTAAAATATCTGTACAAAAAAATATTTTTTAAGACCATACAAACTTAAAGATTTATATTAAATGCATTAGAATAGATGCTAGTGGGGGTCATTTGGGTGATCTAAGTAGGAAATGGGGATAAAAGACAGTAAAAGAAGAAATTTCAGATAATTTAGAAGTACAAAGGATTTAAAATCACACTCAATTCCACTACTTGGTAATATTACAGTCATATTTTGGAATATAGCCATCCAGATAACACACACATCCACAGCACGCACATTTTAAAGTGGGATTATAATCTGCTTTTAATATTATTTTCATTAAGTAGTATAACAAGTCCATTGTGTAAATCTTTTTTAATGTAGTAGGTGCATGGATCTGCATAACCTATTCAATGTCTACCCTATAGATGTAGGTTTAGGTTTTTTCCAGGTTTTTTAATGACTAATGTTACAATTAGCATTCTTATACATATATCTTTATCTACTTGCCTTTCACTAGAAATGCCCATTTAAATAATTGAAACAAATTGTCAAACTGCCTTCCAGAAGTACCATTTTCACATTCATAATATGAAACCTTCTGATTCTCACAAGTTTTTAAAGCTTAAAACTCTTGTAAAAACAGCAACAAAATTACCTCCATATTCCAGACCATCCATATGTCCAGATCTCAGCAATAGAATTAATTTACTCACAAAATACTTTGTGTTCAGTGAGAGGTCAAAGACTACAAACCATGTTAATGTCGTCACACAGCTGACTATTTAGCACTGCCTTGGTCTGACCTATACATCAGGGATCGAGTGAACTACAAGAGAAAAGCAGAAAGGATGCAGATTCACTTAAGCAGTACATCAACTTTTTTGCACTTGTACATGCATCGGAATCTTGAAGTCAAAAAAATTAAAGCCTTTAATTACTGATAGTGGAATCTATATTCTAAGTAGTTGTGAGTTGTCTAATTTTCAACTTTATTCCTAAAGTGACTTTTATTATTTTTTGAAGGTCCTAACCTCATTGGCAACAGTCAAATTTGTTTTCAAACATAGCCTCCCAACCAGACAATGATTCCAGCCTGGTGGGGTGGGCAGAGCTGGGCTGTAGAGCCAGGCTGACCCTGGGCTGGGTGCAAAATCATATGCTACAGGGCCTTACGGTTCGTCACTACTCTTGTCTGTTTCCTCAGGGCATCACACAGAGGTAAGAACATCCCTTGGGCTGTATCTCCAGTACCTAGAGCAAATAGTTCAACAAATATTTGCTCATTCATGCAAGGTAGCCATTAGCAATAATGAATGTGAAATGTCTGGAACCTAGAAAATACTCGTTCCGTGGTAGCTATTGTCATTAAGATAAAGTAAAGGGATGTTGTTGAAGGAGAGAGGCAGAAAGCAAAGAATTTCACATAGGCTGGATCGCTGGTGAGAGTCCAAGATTAGGTGCTAGGGCCACTGGGAGTTTGGAAATGTGGAAATTAATATTGAAAGTTTGGAAGGAGAAAAGGAGCTGCTCTGAATTAGGCTCAGTATTCAGGGCTACCAACAGCCCGTCCAAAATGGAAAATACCTACGTGGCTTTTAACAATGTGTGAGTGTGAATAATCAACTCATCAAGGTAAAGTCTTTAAGCTTTTTCTACCTGATATCATTGCCATACCCAAAGCCATACTGCAGAAAGATTTGCTAAATGCATGTTTTCTTAATGCTACTATGTGGCAGGAATTTAAGTTCTAATCTCTTTTCAAGGCACATCTTTATTAAAGGGGAATTATTCAAAGCCATCTGAGTGGCAATTACTATATAAAGGCTAATTGACCTAATTAATCTAATGTGGGTCAATGGCTCTGTACTACCCAGAGAACATTGTCAAATGAAAGGGGGGAAAAAAGGAACTCCAAAAGGAATTTCTTTAAGTGAACATCCTTAAATTTAGTGAGTCTGATTTATTCCTTGCACACAGATATTATATTGCTGCATATTATATTGCTGGAGTGGCTGAGTTGGGATAAAAAGAGATAGACTAATTCTCTGAGGATCCCGAGGAATGTTCTGTTCGTCACTCAGGGGAAGGCACTATATAAATTACATTATAACAATACTGCCTCTTTCTGATAACGTAGCACTGAAAGAAGAATTCAACATGACAAGAAGTCAAATTTACTATCATACTGTTTTGATTCTCTTGGTGATGTGATAAAGTTCATGCTGATACCTGCTTTTTATTTGATGAACTTCAGCTCCTTTGAACGCCAGCTTGTTCCATTTGAAGGACCGGCTGCCAAATATAAACTGGGACTGATAATGTGTGGGCCCTATGACTGAGGAAAGAATGCCTATAACACACGCCTGTGGTAGGCAAAATAAAGCCTCCCAACATGTTCATGTTTTAATCCCCCAAATTTGCAACTATGTCACATTACATGGCAAAAGGGACTTTGCACATGTGAAGTTAAGGATCTTGAGGTAGAGAGACTATCCTGGGTCAGCCAGGTGGGTCCAATGTACTCACGGGGGTTCCTGTAAAGGAAAGAAGGAAACCAGAGTCAGAGAAAGAGATGTAAGGATGAAGCAAAGCCCAGAGAGACAGAGAGAGAAAGAGAAAGGGAGATAGGTTTGAAGAAGCTACACTGCTAGCTTTGATGATGGAGAAAACGCCTACAAGTCAAGGAAGGAAGGCAGCTTCTAGAAAAGTCAAGGAAATGGATTCTCCCCTGGAGCCTCCAGAAGAAATGTATTTTCTTGGATTTTAAAATCCAGCAACCTTGATTTTAGCCCAGTGGCATTAATTTTTGGACTTCTGACCTCTAGAGTTGTGAGTAAGACATTTGTGTTGTTTTAAGTCACAGAGTTGGTGGTAATTTGTTATACAGCCAGAGAAACTAACGTGCCACCTTTGAGGTCATGGCACAGAGCTAAACTGATGTCATTTTAATTGGATTGAAATGACTTTTCCAAACTGTACCTATAATCCAAGACGGAGCTAGGGCAAACCAGGGAAGCACACAGCAGAAGCTCTTCCTTTGTCTTTTTTTCATCACAAGCTCACTTTGTTCCTATTTATTCTGAGGCCTTTTTGAGAAATGGAGTGTTAGTGAGGGTTCCTAAGTGTGGGAAGAAATTAGTCCTTTCATGAGTTAAGTCCCCTTTCCTTGGGTTTTAAACCCCAAAGACATTTTCTAAAATGATTTTCAGCTGTAAATAATGTCTTTTAATCAACTTGGCCTCTGTTCTGGCCAAAACCTTTAGAAAGCGGTTAAGCATCTTCACTGAGAGTCACTGGCCCTGGACATGGCCTTGGGCTAATCTGGTAGAATGGGTAGGAGTTTGGGGCAGCTGATCAGAATATTACATGGGGTCAAGGAATTTTAAAAAATGATAAATGGGGCGCATGGGTGGCTCAGTCGGTTAAGTGTCCAACTCTTGATCTCAGCTCAGGTCTTGATCTCAGAGTCATGAGGTTCAAGCCCCATGTTGGGCTCCACTCTGGATGTGGAGCCTATCCTTTAAAAATAACATATACAGCCACTGTGCTAAGGAGCACTAATATCCAATAAGTAACATGTGCATTATCCTATTATCCCATGCTTACTATCCCTACTTTCAACTGAGGAAAGTAAAGCTGAAGTAATGGCACCATCCCCATTGTAACCTATAGCAGGTTTACTCGAGGACTGGGCTGTCCTCTCCATGTCCACTCTCCACATCAGAACTTCCCTAGAAAACTCTTGGAACTCTGGGAAAGTTTCCTATAGATAGTCATGGCAGATTTGTTGTTTTCTTGGTGTTCTGAGTATGCCACCCCAACAAATTCTTGAGAATGCAGGGAGAGGTTGCAAGAGAAAATGTGCATAGCTCTACAACACCAAGCAAAGTCCTGTTGTCAAACGCAGTCAGAGAACGGGCAGGTTGTGTAGTGCAAGCTTGGCTTTCTCTGAAGCACACTAGTTCTTAAGGGCCTGATGGAAAGGCCTGTTAACTGATGGCATGATAGTGACTTCATTAGAAGAAACACAATGAAAATAAGTGCACATTTTGATTCTGACCATTGTAATGGACCCAATGAGGAAGAAAAGCTGGAGGAATCCAGTGAGACCATTCAGGTTGGATAGTAGGCTTTCTGATGAACATGGGTGAATGGTAACCAGGATGACATGTACCCAAGGTCCTGACATGACTCAAACCTTAGAAGAAGGCTAATGTTCAGAAACAGGAAAAAATGCTAAGGAAAATTAAAAATTCAGAGCAGGAGAAATTCTGAGAAGAGAAAAGCCCAAGCTTGAAAATAATGATGCTAATTTAGCATATAATAACAGTGAGAAAAAGAACTTCTCCACCCCTATTGCATCCCAGGGGAAGGTAACATAATAGATTGGGAAAATAGGCTTTGGGGTCAGATACACCTAGCATCTACTTTATTCTCCTGGCAAGTTACTCAGCAGTTCCAAATTTCTTTTTCTTCCCCTGTCAAATTGGAATAATAGTCTACCTCATACAGGAGGGGAACAGTTCAACATAGAGCACTTTAGCCAGCACCTGGCACATAATAAATACTTGATGCACAGTGGCTACTCATTGTATCATTGTTATTTTATAGACTAAACAGTTGAAATGACATCAGAAATCTTTAAGAAATTGTGAAGAATAAATATTGTGAATGAATAGTTAATAAACCTAGAACTAATTATGTTAAAGATAGTTTCACCTGTTTCCAAGGTAAATAGTGATCTCTGGGAATAGTGTAGGTTTGGTAAGGTCACGCCAACCTAAATGCATTTTCCTTTTTCTAAGGGATATATACTAGAAATCAGAGGAATTTTTAAAGACCAAGAGTTTGTATTTCAGCCTGACCAAGAATCTCCTGATAATCCTTATGAAAGAACTACACTGGTTGTTACAGGTAGGAAGACTTTTAACTTGCTGAATAAATCCAACAGTGCTACTTAAGAAATATAACTTAGTGGAAGATTTCAAGGAGGAATAACTTAGAGGTTGGCCCCTCAGTCCTAAATTGATGTTTTTCACTAATGACTTTTATGTTAACATTTCAACATGCTGATTAGTGCAAGAATGCTAAGTTGTAAAATGAGGATTCAAAAGATTCTCATATGACCAAAACAACAGACTAAATATGATCAAGTGGAATTTGCCCACAAAATTCTAGCCTTTTACTTTGTCTAACATCAAACCCTCTATGCAGAGTATGGGGTACATATCTAAGCAACTTATCTATATATTTTTTAAAGTTTTATTCAAGGGGCACCTGGCTGACTCAGTTGGTAGAGTGTGTCTTGATTCCAGGGTTGTGCGTTAAAACCCTGCATTGGGTGTAGAGATTACTTAAAAAATAAAATCTTTACAAAAATAAAGTTTTTATTCAAAAACAAGCTGAATGTAAGACAACCATATGGCTTTGCTTCCATCCCTGGTAATGTTGAAACACAAAGAAGACAACTACTTGACAGAACTATATTGAAGGTATTCCACTAAATTTGGATGGGATAGTTTTGGATGGGATAAATTTGGATGGGATATATATTATATATATATATATATTAAAAATGCATACAAAAATTATAAAACTTCTTAGGTATCACTATATGTGTAAGAGTTATGTAATTAAGCATACAAATAATTTTGGGGGAAGGGAACAAGTTTCTATTAAAAAATATATAATACAGGTGCCAGAGATGCTCCTAAGTCACTCTCTACTGTAGTTGTAAATATACTTGACAAATTAGTATCTAATCTCTCGTTAAATAAATAAGTCATTTGAAATGTGAAAAATTTCATGATGATATCAAAAACAATTATTTTTGTACATCATTCTGTTAAAAAGTAAACCAGCGTGTGCCACCTGACACCTATGAGGATGACTACTATTTAAAAAAACAAAACAGAAAATAAATGGTGATGAGAATGTGGAAAAATTAGAATCCTTGTGTACCGTAGTTAGGAATGTTAAATGGTGCAGCTACTATGGAAAACAGGATGAAGATAGCTCAAAAAGTAAAAAGTAGAATTACCATATGACCCAACAATTCTACTTCTTGGTATACAACCAGAAGAATTGAAAGCAGAATTTCAAAGAGCTATTTGTTTATCCATGTTCATAGGAGTATTACCCACAATAGCCAAGAAATAAAAGCAACCCAGGCATCTATCAGTGGATGGATGGATTAAAACTGTGATATATACCTACAATGAAATATTATTCAGCCTTAAAAGGAAGGAAATTCTGACACATGTTACAAGAAGGATGAACCTCAAGGACATTACACCAGTCACAAAAGGGCAAGCACTATGTGACTCCTCACCTGAGGCATCTAGGGAGGGTAGTCAAATTCATAGACACAAAAAGTAGAATGATAATTTCTGGAGTCCGGGGGGTAGAAGGGAATGGGGAGCTACTGTCTAATGGGTACAGAGTTTCAGACGTGCAAGATGAAGAGTTTTATGGTTGCACAGCAATATAAATACACCTAACGCTGAACTGTGCTCTTAAAAATGGTTAAGATGGTAAGTTTCATGTGAAGTGTATTTTATCACATTTTTTTAAAAAGGAAACCAACATAAAATCTTAAATAGATCAAGAGCAAGGTATCTGCCCCTCTGCCTTCTCCCCTGCCACATGTCACTCCTATTGGCTGGATTTTTGAGGGTGTGTGTATGATTTCAGTTATCTGCATTAATATCGTGCTAGGATGTTGTCGCAGTTATAAACCTCTCTGATAGGTCGATGTGGTAGTGATGTTTGTCTCTTTGCCAAGCTGGTGACAATTTAATGATAGTATTGTCAACCAGTGTCTGTGATGATTATCCACATTTATCAGACAGTATAATCATCTCTACTACACCAGTTGCTCACACACCAGAAACGAAGCTCCAGGAACAGTCTATTATTCTGACAAGGATAATAGGTCATTATTACCAAATCAGCAACACAGTGCTTTAAAAATAAATGACCCTGCGTCCCATCATTATTTATTTTTCATAAGTGCCTCAGGTTTGTCTTAGCATCTAACAGCAGGAGACAATTATCCCATAATATTCTTTTTTTTTTTTTTAGTCTGTCTTAATGGTCTTAAGTGGTAAATAAAATGTTTCTGTTGACCCTAAAGTTGAAGCCTGGGCGGTTTCATAGAAGCATTAATTAAAAAATGGGTGGAATTCATACAAAATGCATACAACCCTCCTTTTCATCCAGTTCTGTTGAAAGAGAATGACCAGCGAGGAAGATGGTAGTGAGGGGGGAAGGAAGAGCTACGTGTACGTATCACATGAATGAAGGGGTTTTCAGTGCCTTCTTAACACTGTTTGATTGGGCCATCAGAGTGTACATACAGCCCCCAAATGTTGCCCCTTCCATATGTAGAGTGTTTTAAAGGGAAACTCGTAACTCCTAAAAGGAAAAATTCCTCTCTGCTGGCCCCAAAATTCTCGGTCTCCACCTCCCCTCTGAGAGAATAGCCTGAGGGAGCCCGAGAGGGTCTTCCCCAAGCTGGACTCCTGCTCTGACCCCTTAGCAAGAGGCTCTGCTCGCAGGGTAGCCCTCCTTGCCCTGAAGTCTGGATTAAATCACAGCCCCTGCTGGAGACTGGACGTTGCCTCCGGCTTCAATGGCAGAAGGCTCCAGGAAGGACAGAAGATTTGTATTCTAAGGAGGGAAGCGGGAGAACTGGCTGGGTGAGGATCTCGTGTTTCTTTGGCAACTGAGAACCATCCTTTTTAGGGGTGGCCGCTAGCTTTCAAAACAAAAAGAAGCTTGTAACTGTAAAAGGCTACGATGGGTTTCCTGCTCCCCCACCCTTTTAGAGGCAAAACCTATTTATGAGGCTTTATTAAGTGCAAATAAGTCCCTCGGCTTCAACGGAGAAGCAGCAGCTGCTGAGGATGTGGTCATTTGCATATAAATGACATGATTTCAGCTCAGAGAAGAATATTGAAAAATATACATGTCGACAATGGAATCCTGATAGATTCACACATATTAAGGTCAGATATTGTAATTTTTAAGGCTGCTGCATGCTGATGACTGCATCATATCACACATTCAATTCTGTTTGGGTTATATGAGTTTTATCTTCTATGAAATGGAGGATTTTTATTGTGAATTAATTAAACTCCTTTTTTCCCCCCCTAAACATGAGAACATTTAGGTCAATAAGCTAAACGCTCTACAAATGCAAAGGCTCCGTGACAGTCAAAGTTACCAACTGCAAACTTGGGTTTTCTGTGCAGCTAACAAAGAGGGATGTGTGCCCAAGAGTCTCCCAGGGAAGAGACTGTGTGGCGCTTTCTCTAATTTTAGTCTGTCCGCTGCAGGGCCAACCTTTTTTTTGAAGGGCCAAATGAGGCTCCAGTTTTTATGGCCTAAGAAGTTTTCCGTCAGCCTGGCTGGAAGATGAGTGGGGAAATTACTGTAGCCTAGAAATGCCCACGAATTTGCCAAGTGCCCACCGTTGTTTCCTTGCCCCATGGCCTGTTGCTTGGAGTTCGCAGCTGGCAAGAGACACATCCTGGAATCATCTGCATGGCTCCCAGGCGAGTGTCCCCTATGCTCCCTGGAGGAAGTACGGGTTTCTCTCAAATATGCCCCAAATTTTGGCCCTGCATCAATCAGGTGCTTATTGGCTCCTTTCCCACCTGCAAAACAGAACTTGTTTAGAAACTGCTTGTGGTACCTTGGCCGCTGGGAAGGCCGTAGAAATACACAACACTGCCTTCACCTTGCCAAGCAGCCCACAGCTCCCTCAGGGAGAAAATTTTCCTATAAACGATGATCACTTAAGTATTAACTTTAGGTTTGCCCATAAAAAACAGTAACTTGAAGTAATAGACTTGATTCCTATTGATTTGGTATTTGATCATTGAATTATTTATTAAGTCAGGTAGCTAATTCTCAACATATTTTTAAATGCTACATGTGAATATTTACTAGATGAATAAAGTCCTTGGTATATACGCGCTTTCTAAAAGAGATGATTAAAGATGACTAGTAAATAATTAAATAGCTAGCAAGGAACAAGGGAAATTTAGAAACTCACCATAAATGTATGTGTTTCATAGAGAACCTTAGAGACTTTACAGAACTCTATTACACTAACTTGAAAAACAATCCCAATGTTAATTTGCTGATGCATTCAATATATTCTCTTAAAATAATTTGTGGAGATACATATGATCCTTTAGCTTTAAGAAAGATTTTAAAACTCAGAATTCTAAGAAGTTTAGTCCGGGTCGTTGATCAAATTACATACATAGAAGGTGATCATATTATCCAAAGTTAGGCATCCAATTATCAGAGAAGTGTGATTAAACCACCCAGGGGTGGAGCCAGTAATTGTGGGGCCTGAAGCTTATACAATTTGGAGGGCTCTCTTTAAAAGAATACAAAACTACTGATACAAAATTGGGAATATTAACTAAGTTGAGAAAAAAATCACAACAAAATTATAAACTAAAATCACAACAAATTACAAACCTCACAGGGGCGCCTGGGTGGCTCAGTTGGTTAAGCAGGCCGACTTCAGCTCAGGTCATAATCTCACCGTCTGTGAGTTCGAGCCCTGCGTCGGGCTCTGTGCTGATGGCTCATCACAGCCTGGAGCCTGCTTCAGTTTCTGTATCTCCCTCTCTCTCTGCCCTTCCCCTGCTCACACTCTGTCTCTATGTCTCTCAAAAATAAATAAACGTTAAAAAAAAATTTAAAAAAAATTACAAACCTCACAAAAGCCCCCAAAACTAACCCACGTTGATAATTATCTGGCTGCCCACCTCCACATTTTTTCCGTACAACTGACTACCTGTAACATGACTGATAATAAAAGGGTTTTTTTATTAATGCTAGTTTTTAAAGATTTATATCATTTTCTCAGCTCACTACAGGAAAAGTCATGTAAGGTTTTAGGATTGTTGTCAAATGGGGGGAACCCTCTATTTCTTTCACACATGAGCTGTAAAATTTCAGGGAATTTCAAGTCTCCTTGTGGAGTGACTGACCCTAAACGCTTCCATGCTTTCCTAGTACCTACGGCCATCGGCCACACTGGTCTCTATGGTGATGTGCTCTCGGGCCCTTTGGTGTCCCTAGAAATAGTGTTCGTGGAAGCTGTCCTTATATCAGGACAACTGGTAATGTCTTTACAGCATATGGAATTGACTGTAACATATGTAATTAAATGCATTCCCAACTCTACTTCGGCATGGATGAAGGGAAACTGAGTCATTAGATGGCGCCCTGCTGAAAGATTCCTGGCACCCTCTGCCCTAGGATAGTCTAGTGGTTCCTGTGTACCTGGTCATTGCCGATTTTCAAGGCCCAGTGTCTGTGGTGAGAGAATGGGAGCAGGGAAACCAAGCAGAAGACAGTTGAACAGTTTGCCTTCAGCATTGCAAGCCCTTCAAGGGAAAGAAAAAAAAGTTCTCCAAATTCACGAAAACAGTGCTCTCCAGACTCCCTCCTATCAGCGTTCTCTGTTCACCAGTTCAGTTTGGCCAGACTAGACTTAAAACCACAAGGACTGTCATAAGAAATAGAAAGATAAGAGCCCCGAGTGGACGTCAGTCTCCCTGGGGTGTGATTGACTGAACGCAACCAGCCCTCTAGCAGATCCCTGGTCCCCATCTTCTGGAAGGGCTTCGCTACAAGCAGCGCATCCTGGGTGGAATGGACACTCTGTTCCTTCCTAGGAAGAAGATGAAGCTGGCAGTTTAGACTGCTGAAAACCAGTTTGAGATAAGCTTGTGGTTCCATAGAAATTAATCCGTGCCTCTAGATAGCACGTAAGCCTATTGGAAAGCTTCTTCAATTCAAGCAGTTAATAATATATCAAGTCTTGTAGCTTAAGGGATACAATTTTCAAAATTATTGTACTGAGGGAATCATAAATTCCACCAAGAGGAAGGTTGTAGTCCAGATATTTTATTTTAGATTTCCATCTAGGGTGCATTATGACACGCCGCATGAAAGTCAAATCGTCCGTGTAAAATGGTTTCCAGGTGATAAGTTTACCCCAAGGGGTCCAGTAAAGTAATACATTCAGAGTTATATCTGACTTTCACAATCTATAAAGACTAGTTATCAATTTTTTGAAAGATTTGATAAGCAGGAACAAAAAAATAGCTTATGGATGCTGACATTTGTCTCATTAATGGGAACAGCATAAGAAGTACAAGCTCCTTCTGGATTTGGCCGTAAATACACCACTGACATACATTTTGGAAGGTTGCTATTTTGTGCTGGTGGGAATGTATTTGTCTAACCTTGCACTGACTATAATAGACATAAGGAAGCAGTGATATTACTGTCAGCCTCATTCGGCTTTTTAAAACAGGGGCACCCACTCTGCCAATATCTGTCAGATTCCAGGCCACTGCATATTAAAAATTATGTTCCATCAACACTGTCTGGCCTAGTGGAAGTTTTATTAGGAAATAATTCTCCTGTTGTGTTATGGGAAGGAAAGAAAAAAAACCCACTTCACCCAATAGGATTCAAAGGAATAATTAATGTTTCTTCCATCCTCAGAATAGGAATGCTTTGGCTTCTCTAGTGTTTCGTGTGAATACCTCTACTCCTTCTTGCAAGGGCAGAGCCTGTAGGCATGTGAGGAACAGGCAGGAGGCCCAAGGACTAATTAATCACCAGTTTGAGTGTTGGCCGTGTATGGTCAGGCATTATTTTCATAAGTTATTCCCCTGTTGCTGGGGAAAATGAATTACATTCTTTTTTTCAAGAAGATAAGATTGATCAGTTTGCCGAAGATGCTCATTAAAACCATCACAGTAATAACAAAGTGTTTACCCCTGCTCGGCTTTGGTTAGGCTTTCGAGGTTAAGGTGCATTTCTGGGAGGTTGCTGCCTGCCCAAACCGCAGTAGTAATGCTTTGGGCTGCCTGCAGCATCGCTCAAGCCCATCAGTTGAGACACCAGGAATGGCTACCCTCTAGGCCCATCCAGAATTCAGAACTAAACCCCTCCTTCAAAACACTCGCCATGCATTTGAACAAAACTATATTGTAGCAATACTTCATTTATCTAGCTGACACTATCAGTAAAATGGGTTGTTTTCTGGGAAGGTAAATCTTGCAAAATAACTAAATGATATTTTTATTGTAACCCATTCAGTGTAACCATATTGCATTTCAAACTTTCTTTTTTCAAGTGTATTTATTTTTGAGAGACAGAGCATGGGTCGGGGAGGGGCAGAGAGAGATGGAGACACAGAATCTGAAGCAGACTGCACGCTCCGAGCTGTCCGCACAGAGCCACAGTGGGGCTCGAAGTCACAGACTGCAAGATCATGACCTGAGCCAAAATCAGACGTTTAACCGACTGAGCCACTCAGGTGCCCCACATTTCAAACTTTCTAGCATAACTGCTTGCCTCCATAGGTTTTGGATTTGGGTGAACATATATACCAACCTTTCCTGCGTGTAAATGAATTCTTGCCACTAGGTACCACCCTGTGGCTACCTGGGCTGCGGAGCCGCACATGGCTGCTTGGCTGTGGCTTTCAGACTCCTCTCTGGCCTTAGCATTTTCTTCTCCCGTGAGCTTACCTACGAATCCCACTCATCACTCCTGAGCAGAGAAGGCAGAGTTTTGCCGGTGAAGCCAGGGGTTTTTGGAGTCCAACGTTCTGGAGTGAATTCCAGCTTCATCACGTAATACCTGTGTGAACTTGAACAATTAATTTCCTCTGTTTCCTTGTTTATAAAAAGGAAAAGAAATACCCACTGTAGGGTTGTTGTAAGACGAAGGGCTGTTAGTACTTCCGGGAGCCAAGGCACAGCCGTCAGGCTTCCATCAGATACATAGGAAAGTGAGTCGGTACCAAGAGGACCCCAGGGCTTTGCAACAGCTCAGTGGGCTTCGGGGGCCTTCTTTACTCCCTTGTGTGCTGGCTGCTGGCTACTAGAGGGCTGATATTGCCAGCATCTCACCTTCGAAGACATGGATAGCCACGCCATTGCTGTGCCTCATGATTTAAAGTGGCACCATCCAGGCTCAGTTGGTTTAAGCGTCTGACTTCGGCTCAGATCATGATCTCACGGTTCATGGGTTTGAGCCCTATGTCAGACTCTGTGCTGACAGCTCAGAGCCTGGAGCCTGCTTCGAATTCTGTGTCTCCCTCTCTCTCTCTGGCTCTACCCCGCTCATGCTCTCTCTCTGTCTCAAAAATAAATAAAACATTAAAAAAAAAATTAAAGTGGCACCACCCAGCCTCCTCTCTGGGCCTTTTTTGTTCATCTATCTGTATAAATAAAATTAAGTTTCTTTTTTCCCATTTTCCCATTACATGGACATGCTTGAGCAGATCTCACCAGGTTTGGAGACCTGACTTTGCACATGAGCTACACAGAATGCCCAGCATGAAGAAGACCTGGGGGCAGGGAGCATCAGGTCAGAGGTTCTCAGACTTGAGCGTCCATCAGAGGATTGCATGGAAGGCTTGTTAAAACACATTCCTGAGCCCCACACCCAGAGTTTCTGATGCAGGGGGTCCGGGCTAGGACTTGAGAATGTACATCTGACCGGTTCCCAGGGAAAGCTGATGCTGAGGTTACTGGTCTGGGGACCACGCTCTGAGAATCCAGAGTAAAATAGGTGTTACTGATGCGCAGTCAGCCGGGGGCACTCGGCACCTCTTGCCACCCACGACTGATGATTCTCCGGAGGCAGGCTGAGGGCTAGCACTCTGCTGAAATGAAGCCGGCTCTCCGGGTAAGTGGTGATTTGCAACTTGATTCCTTAAAAGAGTGTGATGGAAGTGAGGTGTAAGGCAGATTGTCTCGTAACCTTAATTCCTCCCCACACCCCAGTGTCGGAACGCCCCCTCTGGTGCCTGTCCTTCTCTTATTTCCTCCCCTAAATCCACAGCGGCTGATTGACGGAGTGGGGGGGGGTGTGAGTGGGACCTGGGGTCTGAATTATTAGCTCTTGGGTAGGTGGGACCCATTGAAATTGTTCTTAATTTCCCACCACACACAGGGGTGAGAAAGAAGCAGTTTTGTAACTACTTGTGAGCTGGAAATTGTGTTCATAAAACATTTCATGGAAATAACTCCAAACCATGTTCCTAAAATTTAAATCACACATACTTAACTGAAATGGAAAACGGCTTCCTAAGACCTAGTCTCAATGTCCCTGACGTTGCAGGTGAAGGCGTTCCAGGGAACTCTGTGCCAGACCCAACGAGGAGAGTTATAGCTATGGGCCAGGCTCGCCCTGCCTGCGTCTGTGTGACCCGAGGAGGTAAGTGGTACAGTGAGAAACTGTGGGGTGGGGGGAGTTGAAGAACTTTTAGGAACAAGGATAACTAATTTTCAAATTAATTGTTTCATGTGTTGTATCGTTTTGTAATCCCTAATCTCAGGATGAGCCTGCTGTATACACTACTCTGTATTATCAGGGCTTATAGGGTTGTGCTCTCCACAGGATGAAGGAGAACAGCCCAAGTCGGATCCTGACACGTGTCAGACACAGGTTGGCAGGTGTAGGCGGTCCGTGAGAGGTGCCTCAGAGAGTGTGGGCCACAGGGATTTACTGTGACCCTTTGGGGAAGTCACTAGGGTTCCCATAGCATTTGGCCCACAAGACTGGAGGTGTTTTCATTTAATTAGTAAAGGAAAGGTGACCTAGCAGGAGGACATCCAGGTGACAGGCTTCTGGGTCGCCTGGCATCATAGGAATCTGAAATCAACAGCTCTGATTGGTTTTGCCTCAATCCTTTCAGATCTCTCCAGTCTGGAGAAGGGGTGTCCATTAGTTCAGTAATATTTCTAAGGTGTGCAGGGGGCCTGGCTGGGTGCCAGATGTGGATCACGACGGCCTCAAGCAACTTGTTTTGCCCACTTCTTTCCCACGTCTCCCTCCAAAGCCAGGTTCTGTGACGTCTGCACGCCACTTCCACCTTGCCCTTCTGTGTTCCCCCAAGGAGCCACCTGCAGAGCCTGCGGTAGTCACTTACTTATGAAACACCTGCGCACCGGGCACTGTTTGGGGCAATGGCGACTCAGGAGGGAATAGAAGTAGGAGGAGACAGACCATAAACAGGATAAAATAAAACAAAGCTGTAATATATGAAAGATTGGTATGTTAGGCAGTGAGAAAGAGAAAGAGAGAACACAGGGACGAGGAATAGGAGTCTGGCATGGGGCTCAGATGGGCTAGCCAGGGCAGGGCCCCTTTGACAAGGTCCGAACTCAGGAAGGAAGGGCATTGTGCAAAAGAGAGGTAGCAGCTCACCACCCCCAGCACCCAGAGGAAGATCCTGGCAGGGATCGCTAGACAGAAAGCAGAAGAGGTCAGAACGGAATGGGCTGGAAAGTGTATCAGGCGGGTCTGGCAGGGTCTTGTAAAGACTTGGCTTTCCTCTGCCTGCGGAGGAAGTCACTGGAGGGTTTTGAGGCAAGGGGTGACATGGCAGTTGTAGTTTTAGCAAGGTCACCCTGGCAGCTGTATGGGGAATGGCAAGGGAGAAGCAGGTGGCTACTGCAGAACCCGGGCGAGACCCAGTGAGGGCCTGGACCAGCATGTGATGGTGGCAACGGTGGGAAGCGGTCAAATCCAGGATATACTTTAAGGTTAAGGCAACAAGGTTTATTTACTGAGTGTGAGATATGAGAGGAAGAGAGGGCTTAAAGAAGCTGATAGACCTCTTTCCAAAAAGATCCCAGTCAGGGGTCTTTTCCTGGTGGACCAGTTGACTGTGGTCTCCCCAGGCCTCTGTCCTGTGTTGGGGCTTTTTAAAAATAATTCCTTTTTTATCTATAAGATTGGTGGCCTTCTACGATAAAAGGATTCGCTTGTTCTCTTCCAACCCCAGGAAGCATTTATTTTCTAGCAGAATTTTTCTGGGGACTCTCTCCTCTCGGGATGGTGGTCTGCCCACAGCCTTTCTCCAGCCCAGGGTTTCTACCCACTTGTCCACACTGTCTGGGCTCCTCTTCCCGAGCTGACTCAGACTGGCTCTGCAGGACCGCCTGCATCACTGAGCAATATCAATGCAAAGAAGTCACCAGGCAGAAGAGAGGAACGAGAAGGTAACATTTGATTTACGACACACACGAGAGTGAGCACAAACAGAAAAGGCTCATTGCACGGGGCACTGTCAGATCACAAATTCAAGAGCAGTTAGGACAGAGGGAAGAAACTTCTGTATGAATGTATGTATTTTTAATTGGAATGTGGTTGAGATACAATAGTAGATTAGTTTCAGGTGTGTAACACAGTGATTCACCATTTATATACATTGGAAATGCTGGCCACGATCAGTGTAGTGGTGACTACGGTCACCAAACACATTATTAAAATATTACCGACTGTGTTCTCTATGCTGTGCTTCTCATCCCCATGACTTATTTATTTTATAACTGGACATTTGTACTCCTTAATCTCCTTACCCGCCTGCCCTCTGGCAACCACTAGTTTATTCTCTGGGTTCATTAATCTGTTTCTGTTTTAGTTTCTTTTGTTGTTGCTTTTTTAGATTCCACACGTTAGTGAAATCATATGGTGTTTGTCTGTCTCAGTCTGACTTATTTCACGTAGCATAATACCCTCTAGGTTCATCCATGTTGTCGCAGATGGCAAGATTTCGTTCTTTTTTATGACTGAGTAATATCCTGTGTGTGTGTGTGTGTGTGTGTGTGTGTGTGCGCACGCGCGTGCATGTGTATCATATCTTCTTTATCCATTTCTCTATCCGTGGACACTTGGGCTACTTCTGTATCTTGGTTATTGTAAATGATACTGCAGTTGGCATAGGGGTGCAGATATCTTTTCGGATTCATGTTTTTGTTTTCTTTCAGTAAATATACCTAGTAGTAGAATTACTAGATCATATGGTATTTGTATTTTTAATTTTTTGAGGCACCTCCATACCGTTTTCCAAAGTGACCGCACCAACTTACATTCCTGCCTACGTGCATGAGGGTTTCTTTTTCTCCACATTCTCACCAACATTTGTTATTTCCTATCTTTTGGATTCTAGCCATTCTGACAGGTGTGAGGTGACATTATGGTTTTGATTTGCATTTCCCTGATGGTTTGTGATGTTCAGCAACCTTTCATATGTCTGTGGGCCATCTATATGTCTTCTTTGGAAACATGTCTTATTCAGGTCCTCTACCCATTTTTAAATCACATTCTTTGGGTTTTTTTGGTGTTGAGTTGTGTGAGTTCTTTCTACATATATATATATATATACATATATATATATACACACACATATATATATACACATACGTATATATACATACACATACATATATAATATACACATACATATATATTTGCACGTATATATATATATGTTAACCCATTCTTGGATATATTATTTGCAAATATCCTCCTCCATTCAGTAAGTTGCATTTTTGTTTGTTGATGATTTCCTTCACCATCCAAAAGCTTTTTAGTTTGATATAGTCCCAATGGTTTATTTTTGCTTTTGTTGCATTTGCTGGAGGACACAGATCAAAACAAAATATTGCTGAGACTGACATCAAAGAGACTACATTTTTTTTGTTTGTGTTTTTTTAAGGAGTTTTATGGTTTCAGGTCTAATATTCAGGACTTTGACCCATTTTGAGTTTATTTTTGTGTATGGTGTAAGAAACTGGTCTAGTTTCATTATTTTACATGCAGTTGTCCAGTTTTTCCAGTACCATTTATTGAAGAAACTGTCTTTTCCCTATTGTATATTCTTGCCTCCTTTGTTGTAGATTAATTGACCATATAAACATGGGTTTTTTTCTGGGCTCTCTATTCCGTTCTATTGATGTTAGTGTCTATTTTTTGTGCCAGTACCATACCGTTTTGATTACTACAGCTTTGTAGTATAACTTGAAATCAGGGAGTGGATGCCTCCAGCTTTGTTCTTTTTCTAGATTGCTTTGGCTTTCGAGGGTCTTTTGTGGTCCCATACAAATTTTATGATAATTTATCCTAAATTTGGGAAGACGCTATTGGTATTTTGATAGGGACTGCGTTGAGTCTGTAGATTGCCTTGAATGATATGAACATTTTAACAATATTAATTCTTCCAGTTAATGAGCATAATGTCATCATCAGTTTCTTTCATCAGTCTCAGAATTATCAGAGTACAAAATTTCACTTCCTTGGTTAAATTCATTTCTAGAGGGGCGCCTGGGTGGCTTAGTTGGTTGAGTGTCAAACTCTTGATTTTGGCTCAGGTCATGATTCCAGGGTCATAAGATCAAGGCCTGGATCGGGCTCTGCCTGAGCGTGCAGCCTGGCTAAGATTCTCTCTCTTTCTCTCTCTCTCTCTCTCTCTGTACATCTCTCTTCTTCTCTCTGCCCCTCTCCTCTGCCTGTACATGGTTGCTCACTCTCTAAAATAAAAAAAAAATTTAAAAATTTACCCCTATAAATCTTTTATTTAAATGCAATTGGATTGCACATAATGGAATTGTTTTCTTAATTTCTCTTTCTGCTAGCTTGTCATTAGTGTATAGAAACACAACCAATTACTGCATATTCATTTCGTGTCCCACAACTTTTTGAATTTACTTATTCTAATAATTTTTGGGTGGTGTCTTTAGGATTTTCTCCCTCTTTTATAGTGTCATCTGCAAACAGTGACTGTTTCACTTGTTCCTAACCAATTTAAATGCTATTTATTTGTTTTTCTTCTCTGGCTGCTATAGCTAGGATGGGGAAGAAAAATCCTTCTTGTGGCCATGTATTCTTTCTAAAGATGCGGTCTTTTTTAGTTACTGTTTGTAGCTCTGCCAGTAGTACTCCTGTGAGATACTCCAGGGCAGAATGAAACTAATCACCAGTATATGTTCATTAACTGCTATCACATATTTGGATCAGAGCAAGCGATTGCTGAGTTTTGGTTTTTTACATTTTCTTCCAACACAAGTGCACAGAATCGGGTCATCCTGACGAGCAGGCAGCTTGGCCTGCACCCTGCTTCTGCCGGGCTCTTCAGAATGTATTTTTTAAAGATCAGGGAAGAATACATCTCCTATGATGCATCGAGCATTAACTGCTTGATGTTTTCTCACATTGGTTATGTTTCCTTCTTAATGATGATGACAACTCAAAGTTTGAAGTACTTTAGAAAGTCGTCTCTCTGCTTCTGCTTCTGTGTGTGCATGCGCTGTCTGTGTCTGTGTCTGTGTGTATGTGTGCTCTGTGTACATATGTGTGTGTGTTCTCCCAGGGTGCGGGGAAGGGGGGACGCTATCCTTTTGCTACTTAAACCATTTTGTCACGTGGAGGTGCCTGGGTGGCTCAGTCGGTCAAGCGTCCAACTTCTGATTCCAGCTCAGGTCTTGATCTCACAGGTGAAAGCGAGCCCTGCATCAGGCTCCGCAAGCATGGAGCCTCCTTAAGATTCTCTCTCCCTTTGCCCCTCCCCTATTCACACGTGTGTGTGTGTGTGTGTGCGCGCGCGCGCGCCCGCATGCGTGCATGCACGCACTTTCTCTCTCTCTCTCAAAAAAGTATATTGTCATGCTATTCCTTTAAGAAAATATTCTAGGGCAATGGGCATGGGAACAGGTTATATTTAGATGTATAAAATTATATGAAATGATAAATGGATATAAAGCTAACAGAACAGACAAAACCAAATTTTAAATTATTTTAACTTTTATTGAGTGTCTGCTAGCCGTCACAGGCATTTTATATACAAGAACTTGCTTAACATCGGTAACAGTCTTGGTTAGGTAGGTATTTTATTATTTACTATTTTTTCATTTTAAATAGGCTCCACGCCCAACGTGGGACTTAAACTCAGGACCCTGAGACTGAGTCACATGCTTTACTGATTGAGCCAGCCAGGTGCCCGCTAGGTAGACATTATTAACCTTATTTTATGTATGAGGCAGAACAACTTGCTGAAGAATACGCGGTTCGCAGGGGACAAAACAAGTTTGAATCCAACTTTGTCTTACTTTAAAGTCCATATTTATTCCCCTCTGTCATGTTGACTTTCAAAGAGATCATATGGTCTGTCTATAAGGTAAAAACGTCCTTTGCCTTGCAAATGACCGACAAGTTCGTGAAATACTGGCAAGGGGAGCGGGGGGAGTAGCACTCCACGCATTCAGAGAGGACAGACATTGGTTAATTCTCTGGAGTTAACAGTTGAGTAACGGCGAGTAGGTGGCGTGTTTCTCACGGTGGCAAACTTGCTTCTCAGGAAGCACAAGATGAAACTGCTGGTGTTGTTTGTCTGAAGGAGGCAGAAAGGAACTGGGCATGTCTACGTGGGGAAAGAGCAGGCGTGGGTCGTGGACCGGCTCTGGGTAGGGGGCTCGGCTCAGAGGGCAGCCCTAGTTGAACTGTATTCTTGCTGGAACCACCACACATCTCCTCTTCATACTTTACCTGCCCGTCACTGATGCAAATCGGGTGCAGTCAACAAAGATCTGCAAGGGTCTCCCTTTGGGCACCCTACCCAGTGTCTGGGATTAGAATTAGAAGTCACAGCAAGCTGTTCCTGTCTTCTCTCTGACAGTTTAAAAGAGCTACTGTCACATCTGGTTAAAGTAACTTTGCTTTTCCCAGAGGGAATCTTTGTTAGAATATTTTGCTTTCTTGCAAATCTACTAAGTTTAAAGTAGCCTCAAAATGAAACTATGTATCTATATGTGGAGATATAGGTGTAGATAGATATATAGATAATGTATGTGATATAGTATTAGTAATTATTGCTAATAATTCAAAATTATTAACTACTATCCATATATTATATGGATATAGTTATCTGTTATATATAGCCATAATGTATAATATTAAATACATTATATATGTATACTAGATATATCTATATAACTATAAGTATATAGAAAACAATACATAGATATAAAAATAGATATAACTATATATTCTTACTTCTTTAGTGTTTTTTTTTAATGCTTATTTATTTTTGAGAGGGAGAGAGACAGAGCATGAGCAGAGAAGGGGCAGAGAGAGAGGGAGACACAGAATCTGAAGCAGGCTCCAGGCTCTGAGTTGTCAGCACAGAGCCTAATGCGGGGCTCCGATGTACGAACCACAAGATCATGAGCTGAGCCGAAGTTGGATACTTAACCAACCAAGCCACCCAAGCACCCCTAGTGTTTCTGATAATATAATTTAATGTAGAAACATTTCTGGCTTATAATACTGTATCTCTATATATCTATATATGTATACATATACGTGTACGTATACGTATATCTATATCTGTATCTATATCTGTATCTATATCTGTCTTCCTCTTCCAGGAGGCCCTAGCCTCTTCTCCTGCCAGGTCTTGCTGACAAACACTTTGCCTTCATGTATTAGCTACATAAGGATGCCACCTAGACCCCATTGTTCCCAGCCCAAACAAGACTTTGGGGAACCAAGGCTATTTGGTTATTCTGGGTACTTTGCCAAGGCCACTGCTACTAAACAATTTTGGGCAGTAGCCCAAGCCTTTCCGTTATACACACAGTAAGCCAAAACAAGAAGGTAACTCAGAGGCAGGGAAAACATGCCAAGATCCTGGAGTTTGTTCTGCTATTGGCCATCCTTCCTTGAAAGAGCCACCAGAGCAATTAAAACTCAAACAAAAGAGAGACCATGCACACACACTCCTGTACCTCAAGGTTCTGGAAAAGAGACCCCAAGAGGAAAATAAAATTTAGGAGGTTTGTTGAACCCACCGTAGAGCTGATCCAGAATTTAAATTGATTCCATAATTTATTGCATTTTAATTAGCAATCACAAGAGACCAAGTATTGTTTACTCTCTTGTTAGGAGCTCTAGCTGGAAACAAATACCAGGGAGCCTTAATAAGGATGAGTTATATTTACTATTTTCCATTTTACAGTCTTGTTATAATCATCACAAGAAGAGATTCATTTAGTGTTCATCTGTTCTTGGTATGACATTTGTTGACCACTAGGGTGACATAAAATCAGAACATACCCCATAAGCCAAGAAAGAGCCTCCCTGCTCCCACCCCACCCCATGCTCACTCCTTCATTGTTTTCAATCATATAATTTAATGTGAAATACTTCTGGCTCAGGTTAGATGACATGAGTTCCCATGTGCCATCGTCACCCAAAATGCATCTAAATGACTGCTGTTGGTTATTTATTTAGGGCAGAATAATGCTACAAACAGCAAACCGCTGCGTTTATATGCGCTACTCCAAAATGGAAACATTAGCCACATCAGACAGCCGAGAAACTGTCGGCTCTGTGTACGCCCGTTGGCTTATTAGGCTACCCATCCAATGGATTATCAGACTTTTTTTGTTGTCATTTCACTCTATGTTTTTGTCTTTTTAATGCCATTTCCTCAGGCCCAGAGTTTTGGGGGTTTCCAAACAGCTCTGGCTAGTCTAACTCGAGCAGGAAGAACCCTGAACTTCTCTACCTGCGGGATGGGACTCTCTGGGACAATGCGTTTCTCTGGGAGCACTCTGGGTCGCTGTTCCTCTCTAGGAACATTCTAAAGTACTTTTTAAATACCACTGTGTGTTATTGCGGTGATTCCCATCAGTCATCCCAGCTCTGCTTCTTGGACTGGGCGCCCAGCATGTAATCGAGCTCATTATCTCAACCCTAAAGGACGTTCCATTAATCGAAGGAACAGCACTTGATTCCAAAAGGGCACCCTCAAGAAAGGGATGTTTTACATAATCTGAATACACATACCCTTTTGAGGCTTTTCATTCAAAAAGGACTTTTCTTCAAAAGTAGGTAAAGTAGATGCCATTGTTTATTTATTCTTTTTTTTTTTTAACCCAGTTTTTCCACCCAGCCACAGAGGCACCAATCTGATGCTTGGGCTTTAATTAAAACTTGCTCCCTGTTAAAAAGCTCCTATTGTTCTTTCCATTTAAATGGGATTCTCCTTAGATCTTTAACAAGACCACAAAGGAGTAATAAATCTAAGTAATTGTCCTTATTAAGAAGAGATTATTCTCACAAGACTATAACAGTCACCAAAGTAACTAAAGCCATTTCCAGGTAGTGCTTAGAGTGTCCTCCTCCCACCCAAATACAGAAATGCCTCGTTAGTCACTTTCTTTGTGGCTCAAATTAAATTAGATGGCATTCTGTTTATTTTTCATACCTTTTGCTAACAGAAGAGGATTTCCCCTTTGATGATATTAATCAGGAAACCTCGAGTCCAATTGTGCTGAGTTCATGGGATGGACATGACCTCTTCTTCTTTCCTTCTTTCCTTTCTTCCTTCCTTTTCTCCTTCCACAACTGATGCCTGCGTCCTTGCTATGCCAGACACTCTGCCAGGCGTTAGTGATTCAGAGATGAAAGACATAGTCCCTTGGATTGCATATTATCCATTCATCTAATGTTAACTAAACATCTTCTGTGTGGACACTGTAGTAGGGGCTGAGTTTTAGAGGGGAAGAAAAGCCAGGCACAATCCCTGCCTTCTTGGAACTTGAAATGCTACAAAAACGTACACATCAACTCAATAATTTCATAACTGCACCCATGGCAAAAAGTTATGAAGGAAAGGACAGGGTGCCATGTGAGCATGCGTGTGTTCCAGGGAGTTAGAAACAGTCTTATGAGAATTAGCCACTTAGTTTTTCCTGTGACTTCTGCTCTCCTATCATACAAAACTGCCAGGGAAGCTTTCTCATTTACCAAGTTCTAGGTAAGCAGTGGCTCTGATGTTTTCAGTTTTTATTTAAAATGCATGTTTTAAACTAGCCTCCCTTGGTTAGAGAAAGCTTACTCAACAAGTCTAGAATAGAGTCATCAAAGAAAAAAAAGGCAACAGACCCAAACACCCATCGAAACCTTATTTCATAGACGTGTGTTCATGTATGCATGCCTGTATACTGGTGAGCTTGCCAAGAAACAGATGCCGTAAGAGGAGGGGGCTTTACACCAAAAAAGACAAAGTATTGTTGCCAACCTATTGGCACTGGCCTTCGTTTTCAGATCTTGAGGACACAGCATACATCAGTTCAGCTCATATTCACACTTCATGCTGAGTATACTGTGACTTCTTGTTTGTGAATTGCCAATAAGAACTGAGAAGTCTGCTTCCTCCAAAATTGCCAGCAACGTAGAAATTGTTGGTATTACTTGCAAAATTCATTCTAGGTACACAGAAGAGAAGCACCCTAGAGCACAGAGACGAAGACTGAAACCTTGCTATCCAAAATGGAAAATATTCCTAACATGACCAAATCAAGGGCTCTTTTGCACTCACCCAACAAGTCAAAAAGTTTTCTTGAGAAACAAGATCAATAGTCCATCTGCCGGGAAGCCTTGACTTGCGCCCATCACTACCTTTGTGGATTGTCCATGGCTGATCTGGACTTCAGCCTTGCAGACTCAGCACTTTAACAACCCACCAAGAACAGATCCTTTTTTAGGGGGTAGAGAGTCAAGATTCACTTAGCCAAGTAGAGAGACTGAAGAATAAAGGCAATTTGCCAGGTCATTAGTCAGCAGAAATAACCAGCATCGGGACCCCAGTGCTCAAACATCGCCATGACAAATATGTTCTTTTCCTGAAGGTAGACTCCGAGTCATGATCAGAGTTGCCAGGAGTCGGGGGGAGGGGTGATAGAGGGAGGGTAATGGAATCAGAGCAAGAAGGGTTAAATAGCTTGGATATGAAATCAAACAAATAGAGACTGATGCTTCTCTCTGGCAAATGGATCTAGAACTAACTGGGGCTTGACGACTAGAATTCAACTGGCCTCAACTCTGTGTTCATCTTCACATCACAGACGCCTTTGCAAATGGGACCCAGGGACTCAGTTTATTGAGTTAGACCCCCTTTAACCTGCATGAATCTTTCCCAAATAGCACTTTGCTATGCACAATAAAGTAATTAAGAGAGTAGCCTCACGAGCCTTTTCCTCTTTACCAAAGAATAGTGTTTCAGGAAAAAAACCCATCTCGTCGTGTGTTCAAACTTATACGATATGTAAAAGTTAAGAATCAATAATTGAGTAATTCCAGAACCATGGCCTCAATGGGGTAAGATTCTTTCCATGACTTCCTATTGCCTCTGAAAACACTGGTTTTTGGAAGAAATGAATATAATATTGGCTGGAGGAAATGAGGGAGAGGGGGTCCTAAAAACAGTTGAATTAGGTGAAAAAAAAAAGAAAGGCACAAACATACCTACTTGATCACTTTGGGATCCAGTCCTAATCCTCTGCACTGGCATTCGAGGCCCTGTGCTCATGCCATCAGCACATGTCCTTGACTCTCTCCCTTTTCTAGGCTCCTAGCGCTGACCGGCTGCTCTTCTGATGGATGTAGTCTTCCCTTGTGTGTGTTACACTTCCCCTGCATTGCTGGTGGGGCTTTACATTGCTAGTTGGGGCTCTCCTTCGTGTGACTGTGCTTCTCTCTGATGGCGATCTGATTGTTTGGTACTCAAAGGGCAACCTTATTTCCTGGTTCTTGGGGACATGGGGTTCTTAGGGAGTACATATTGAAGCCCCAACTATACAAATAAAGGCTCTATCATCGTAGCATATTTCTAACTACTGACACGAACAGGGTTTGGATTTGGGCAGGCACCAGAATGCACACGTGTGAAGACACACATACCGCCATCTCTACTTTGAGAGCCTCTAATGGGAAAATCCTTTTGAATGAAGATGTGATTACCTAGAGTAACAAAGGGGGAAACTTGTATTTTCTCTGAGCTTCATAGAATTTATTATCGTAACTTTGTCTAGGATGAGTTTGGACAACATGTTCGGTAAAAAATGTTTGCAGATAATGATCAGAAAACCATCGAGTGCTTTAGATCCAACCATATATTTCCAGTCAGGAAGAGAATAATGCTTTTAAAGCTTAAGACGGACCTGTAATTCAGGATATGCCACATATTCTGGGCTTATTTATGGGTCCCCAGAATAATAGGATGGATTTGTCTTTCTTACTAGTTCCCTTTACAGAATTCTCGCTGCATATGTCATTACATTTCTTGTATTATTAGATCCATTTCTTGACAAGCAAAGAAGCTGTCGCCCGTGTGCTCCCTGTTCTAACACATACGGCTTTCCTGTGGCTCAGGGTAGGAGATGGGGAATTTAGAATGCCTGCATCAAAGGATCTCTGGTTTAATGACTGGCTGTTGATGTATAAGAAAAAAAAAAAAAAAAGCCTGGTAGATGGGATAGAAAAATCCTAGAAAGAATGGAAATTTTTTTAAAGAATTTTTTTAGTTTTAAAATTGTCTGTAGTGGAAATGGCGAAAGGGCTCCTCTATTGTGTGTGGCAGAGCGGTCGCTGCTCACTCAGATCCCACGTGTGTATGTCACCTCGGGGTCTGGCTCCTAAAAGGCCCTACAGGATTCTCCATGGTCCCTCGCTCTGCCATCTCTGTGCCCGGAGCGGAGGACTCTGCCGTGTCGGGGCTACACGCGATGTTAGGAGCTGGAACCCTGACCTCATGACTTCAAGTCACCCACAGCGACATTCATGTTGGACTTCGTGTGCATGAAGAATAGCTTTCATTGTTTCATTGTGTTTGAACCACCGGGCTCTTGTAGCTGTCTGTTACCACACTCGCCTAGCCCAGCCTGACTGTCGGAAGCAGGCAAACCCAGGGAGTTACATGTTACCGGTTTACTCCGTGGATTCCGTCATCAGGCACACGTACCCCCCTTGTCCCGATGTATGAATGCAGGGTGCAGCTACAACCCAGGACACTTTCTCCCCGGGAATCCAGCCAGCTCCCTGCTTTGCAGCACATTTGTAAACGATTTTCTTATGAAATAAATATTCCAGATGGAAAGGCCCATCAGACTTAACATTGTACTCAAACTTAACCTGGGGCCTATTCAGAGTAGACGCGGCTTTAAGGCTGGGTCTGGGTCTGAGCCAATGTCCTTGAGGAGTAACCAGATTAAAGCTTGAACCCAAGTGTAAGCCAGTGCCTGGCACATACTGGAATCTCCACAAACGTTGGTTGAACAGCGAAATTGTGAGATATGATCAAGAAACAATGTCACAGGTTAGAGGCTGGTAGAAAGTACAGTGGATGCCTGGGTGGCTCAGTCGGTTAAGTGTGTCTGACTTCGGCTCAGGTCATGATCTCACAGTTCAGGAGTTTAGCCCTGCATTGGGCTCCGGCTCCAGTGCAGAGCCCACTTCAGGTCCTCTGTCTGTCTGTCTGTCTCTCTCTTAAAAATTAAAAAAAATTTTTTTTTAAGTACAGCGGAGGGGCACCTGGATGGCTCAGTCGGTTAAGCATCTGACTTCGGCACGGGTCATGATCTCACAGCTCCTGAGTTTGAGCCCCACCTCGGGCTCTGTGCTGACAGCTCAGAGCTTGGAGCCTGCTTTGGATTCTGTGTCCCTCTCTCGCTCTGCCCCTCCCCAGCTCATGCTCTGTGTGTGTATGTGTGTGTCTCTCTCAAGAATAAATAAACATTAAAAAAAAATCTTTTTAAAGTACAGTAGAACGGGAGGCAGCAGTCTGAGAATGGAGTGCGAGACCTTGGCAGGAAGGCTTACATGGTGTCCTGAGCTGCCTAGAGGTGCATGTTTCCTTGAAACCCAAGTTGAGGTTCATAGCAAAATTAGATGGAGAGTACAGACAGTTCTGATATACCTCCTGGCCCCACACATGCTAGTCTCCCCCACTACCAACACCCCCCAGTAGAATGGGACATTCGTCAGAATCGATGAGCCATCATCACTCAAAATCCATATCTTATATCATAGTTCACCCTTGGTGTTGTACATTCCATAGATTTTGGCGAGTGCATAATATTTTCACTGCCCTGAAAATCAGATGTACGTTTTTACAGTGTCCGCAGCTTTCTCTTCTGAGGCATTTTCCCAGCCCACAGCCAAAAGACTCCAAGAATTCTTCGGAGATCCAGGTGGGAAAAGAAAGCCCACCTAGGATCCTGGAAAATGTGCAGAGAGAATGTGGCTCCATTCCCAGCATTCTCTGGAGTTTAGCTTGAGACAATAATAAGAATCCTATAGGATCAATGATCTCACTCATTTGGACTACAGTAAATCTCTCCTATATTACTGCTCAGCCGCTGAGAATATTATATTGGGTCTCATTTTATTAAAGAATGCCGTGCATACCCAGAAGTCGCTCTTTAATTTTTAGCTGCAAGATACAATTTTGAAAAACCATTATCTAGAAAGTGCAATAATCAAACAATGCAATCATGAATGTTAAACCTCCTCGGAATATTATTTTAAATGCTTGCCAGCTGGAAGCAAGAGTTGATGAGGAAGTGTGTGACTTGGTTGGCTTTCTAATTTGTCAAAGCATCGACACTTTCCGACAAGATGTATTTGTTAAGATATGTTTTTTTTTCCCCTCTGCATGATTGTTTTGAAACTATCAAAAATGCAAAATCCTTAAATAAGGAAGACGGATTTGCATTTTCTATCCATTCCAGCCTGAGATTTAGGATTAAATCACTTTAAGAGACACAATCGAATCTTTTCTCAGAGGAGCCAGACGGTCCACATACATCACCGGTTGCCTCTGAGCTTTCTGGCTGCTCTGTGGGATCGGGCTCGTAAATTTTGTGACATATGGAAAATATCAGAAAGCCACAGCATGCATTTTAAATGTGTTTTAAAAGGGTCCAGAAAGCAGGACTCACGCTATCGTGAGACATCCCTGGTAATTCACCGTTGTTCCCATCACCCGTCCCTGGCTCTCTGCAGAGAGGACTCAGTGGGTATTTGGCCAGGGACTGGGAAGCTCAGAGGTAATCCAGTTGTTGGGCGGGTTGTTCCCCTCTCCCGGCCACATTCTTCCCCCTACCCTTCTCAGCACAAGTTTCTTTGTACCATAACTCACATGTCCATCTTTACTATTGGTGTTGAATTGCAGAGGGCCAAGGTGTAGACCTTATTTCCTTATATGCTGTCAACTGAGAGGTACTCAAACCAATGAATGTGTCCACCTGCTTGGGGAGCCTGCGGATGGAGCAGAGATTGACTGTAACTCCTGCCTTCTCTTATCCACGCTAGCTTCACGGCCTTAGGCAAAGTACTTCATCTTTCTACGCCTCGGTTTCCTTGTCTCTAAGATGGGAGTGATGACGGTCTCCACCTCCTCGGATGCTGTGACTATTGATGGATTTTTACACATATTATACTTAAAATGGTATCTTGCAATCCATAAATCTTAGCGAACAAAATGAGCTCCCAAAAAATGTGAACTGTCCTTATCAGTCACGATGAATGTCATCCCAAATGGCCAGAGTCCCTTGACCTTCCCACAATAACCCAGAGTTCTCCTCCAAGTGAGACAGTGAGGGGTGATTGGATTCGCTTGGAAGAGTGATCCTCTGGGGCCGTCAGGGATCTGCTGAGCGGAGGTGGGGATGTCTTCCCTGGAGCCGGCCTACCTTGCCTATTTGAATGACTGAAGAGTCTGAGATAGTCAATATCTGGTCGACGAAAAGAAGACCCGAAACACAACCTTCACACCTCTCCCAGACCCCGTCCCCAAAGTGTCCTTGGATGACGCTGGAAAGGGTGGCAGAGTCTGGACTGGCCTCGGCCAGCACTTCAGGCTCTAATGTCCCTGAAAGTCCACAGGCCCAAGAAGGAGTCTGGAGAGAAGTGGGGGACGACCATCCATGAAAGCAACAAATTTCACCCTGTGGGAAGCCTGGGAAAAGGTCCTGGCCACCAGCCGAGGTTAGTTAGGACCTCAGACATAGAAACGATGAAACCTCAGACTGTGTAGGCAAAAGGAAAGGACGGTGTTTGGAGGAAAGGGAGAGGCAATGGGGGGGGAGAGTGGATGGAGCCGGAAGGCTGTCCTAGCTAGACACAGAGGCGATTCTCCATCCTCAGACCCGCCTGGCCCTCTAAGCAGGGGGCTGTGAACTGGGGAAGCAGCATATCTGGGTGTGATCAGGGGGCTTTAAGAAACGGACAATAAGAATAAGCCTCCCAGAGCTGTGTTCCCTGGAAATGCTCCCACAATGGACAGGCCCTCATCCATAAGGGAGGAGGTTTTGCGATGTCGGCCAGGGGTCCACAGACAGGTGATGCAGGAGCAGGTCCCAGCTCTGTCTCCCTGTTTGGGGCCTTTGGGTGGTCACTTAGCCGAGCCAAGACTTGCCCCCTCCTTCTGTAAAATGGGGTTAATATGCCTCCTTCACAGAGCCGTCGTCATTCTCTAATGAAATAAGGCTTGGGGCACCTGGATGGCTCAGTCGGTTGAGCAACCAACTTTGGCTCGGGTCATGATCTCACGGTCTGTGAGTTCAAGCCCCGCATCAGGCTCAAAGCTGTCAGTATAGAGCTGGCTTCTGATCCTCTGTCTCCCTTCCTCTCTCTGCCCCTCCCCCACTTGTGCTTGTGACGTGTTCCAAGAGGTATCACATGATAGATTAATAGTCGGCATTTTACTTATAATAATCAGTATTTATGACGGTTTAAAGAATCCTGGGTGGTAAATTGAGCCAGGTTTGGTCTTTAGAACCAGCAGCCATGGTAGCAATGAAGGGAGAGTCCCACTGGCTCTGATGCCCTATTCCAACCAGGCCTCTCTCCATTGTCCACAGCCTGGCTAAGTCTGGTAGTATAGGGTGGTGGTTGAAGGTGTGGGGGACCAGGCTGCCTGCATTTGAACCCTGTCTCTGTTATTGAGTAGCTTCATGACCTTAGGCAAGATCTTTAACGTTTCTATTACCTCAGTTTTGTTATCTGTAAATGGGGACAATAGTGGTGACTACCTCACGGGATGGTTTATTGTAAACACCGAACGGTTTATTACATGTATTATACTTAAAATGATGGCCAAGAAAATGACTGCACAAAGAATGTAAGCTGTCCTTATCAGTAATGGTAATGTCATTGCAAATAATCCAACTCCATTGACCTCCCTCATTCAAAGAACACTGGGACCTCTCCACTCTGGCAGGCCATCCAGGAAGTGGGCAGGAAAAAAACATTAGAAATTTCTGCAAACATGAAAGTATCTTTCTAAGGAGAGGGAAGAGGGGGTGTTTCCAGGTCATGGGTAGCTTTTATGATTCACTCAGAACCAACACTGGGGCTGTCACCTAATGATCCCAGCCGGCCTCCCACAGAGGGTCCTCCAATCTCTTGGATCAGTGGGATCAGCTCTCCTCTGTTCCTCCCACGCGCCTCCAGTGAAGAATCATACACTTTGAGAGTGGGAGGGAGGCGCCTGGGTGGCTCGGTCAGATGACATCGGCTCAGGTCATGATTTCTCTGTTGTGAGATGGAGCCCTGCGTCAGGCTCCGCCAGAGATAGTGGAGACAGATGAGGCTGGAGAGACTGGAGACCAGAGGGGATGGGGCTTCGTGTGCCTTGTTAAGGATTTGAGCTTGGAGGATGGGAGCCATCAGCAGTTTTCGGCTGAGGAACTATGTAATCAAATGTGTAATCTGGAGAAGCCGTTCAGGGGCTGGCGGGGCGGAAAGTGAATGGGGGTGGGCAGACCCGGAGGAGGTGTCCAGTTAACTACTGGGAGGCCTGGTCCTATGCCTTTCCTTGGTTACTTGGTGACCAGTAAGACTTTCCAGAGACCGAGGGCACCAGAGTCACACTGACATTCCACATGTTGCCAGCAAACATCCACCAACATGGCCGCCCAGTCCCTGCCTCCATGTTAACTGTTCCAGTCATCCAGGAATTTCTCTCACCCAACACAGCCCATGTACCTCAGGTGCAAACCCGACTGCTCTCCTGGGGCCTGAAGCTTAGGCTGGAGTGAATGATGCAACTCTGTCCCCTGGTCACAGTGTTTGCTTTAAGAATGAGCAAGTGATTCAACTCAGGCCACTGAGACCCAAGGCAACAATTTGGGGGGGGGATGCTCCAGAAGGTGAAATGTGCAGATCTGAGGCCACTCTTTTCTAAGGAAGTCCTAGGACGAAGCTGGCCAGGAATAGCAGAAAATATCAGAGAAACAGACCCAAGACCTTGATGAGGGCGTGAAACCAGATCGAACCAGACCTGAAGCACATCTCTGTCTTTCTCCTCAGAACAAATCTCTGGACTTTTCAATTCCCATTTGTTTTTTTCCCTTACTTTCAAAAGCTCAGAGCCCAGGGGCAGTAATCCAGGGCACTGTGGCCAAAAGCAAGCAGCTTTACACATGTAAAACAAAATCACTACGAATTTGTCCTGACCTCACTTTAGAAAACTTAAAGATTGTTTCAAATTAAAACCATTTTGCAAAGCTCTCTGCTACATGGGAGTTTCCTCTTAAATCCACTTCTTGTCTCGGTCCCCCCACTAACGCAGTGGTGCGCTGCCACCTGCTGGTCACAGAGCAGAACGTGTCCCAGGAAGCCTTCAGTGTTGGAAAAGGTCTTAAAGATCAGCGTGGGAAATAGAAAGGGAAATTCTTTCTCTGCTAGTGTATATTTCTGAGCTGTCTGAGTTTTGATTCGTATGTGTTATTTTTGTAGTCATAAAAAAATCTAGATACTTAAATTGGAAATATAGTATTTTGTTATCTCGTGATGTTTATCATATCTGTTTCATCAGTACCTGCTGTTTGCTTCAAAAGCAGCCATTACAACAACCACACGACGATCAAAATGCTTCTCATTCTCTTTCTCTGCCCATCTGGAAACACACACACACACACACACACACACACACACACACACACACACATGCACGGGCTTTGCCCTATTACTTCTGCATGAAGCACCAGCCACTTCTTCACTCCTGCTTCCAGCCAGCCCATTGCTAGCCTGTTAGATCTTCTAGGCAAAAGGCGAACCCAGTCCCATGTCTCTCTATTTAGGAAATACTTATGCTCTCCCATGTTCTTCTACGAGTGTCCCTCTAGGCTTGACGCCAGGAGCAGCCACTAACCCTGGAGGCACTGCATTGGACAGCTGCTCGCGCTAAATACTCTCTTTGCAAACCCTCCTGGCTTTTTCCTCCTTGTTAAGGAATTTAAGAGTTGTTTGTCCTGTTCTTGATACTACTTGGAGATTTCTGCACAGCGGCTCCTTTGGAATTTAGCATCATGGGATTTAGTATTCATGCCTCGGCCAAAACTGAGATGACAAGAATCCCATCATAAATGCTGTTACCGTACAAATTTCTCCCGGCCTCCGTTTGAGGCGGACCTGACCAGCACCAGGAGGCTAGCAGTAGCCTCAGGCTACCAGCAGGTGGCACCCCAATCAGCCTTAATGGGGGGCGGAGTGGCGCTCCGTCCAGGACCACGCTAGCTGCCAGTGCCTTCCACCAAAACTTCCGGGGAAACCCTCCCTCCTCTACGGCCCGCTTCAGCCTGCCAGTCTATTCACCTAGCTGTTACTTGGGCTTTGGCTTCTCTTCTCCAGTGCCCTGAAACTCCCAGGCCTTGGCACCTGCCTGGTTCCTGCCGGCGCCCTATCCCAGGATCTTTTCCTGTGTTGCCCCGACCCCAACCCTCCAGGGCTGGCTGGGGCTGGGGCTGATTTGGCTGAGCACTTTCCACATGGACTTCCACGGTCATATGCTGCTTTGCATCAGAACGCTATATGACCGTGCCCTCTTGTACTGTATGTAGGACATGCCCTCATGTCCCTAAGGACATGGCACCCTGGACTATAACCAGCCTCATAAGAGTTTGCCCTATAGCCAAGCTAGTTTTCCCTGGCCCCTTCCCAGCTGGTCCAGGAGCCTCTTCCTCTCTTGAACCCGTGTTGAGGCTGTCCCCCCTCCCCACCGATCCCCAATACCCATGTAGTTATAGCCCCAAGCCCTCAATGTCCCACGTGATCTAGCCTTGCTCCAGTCACTTCGCTTACTTCCCTCCCCACTGACTGCACTGACACTCCTTCTTTCCTTAACAAGACGTGTCCAAAGCTGCAGAAACCAAGCTCACACCTGCCTCAGGACCTTTGCACTACTGTTCCCTCTGCACTCCTGCTCACACCCACCCCTATCTTTCCATTCAGGTGTCACCTCAAACGATGTGTCCTCAGAGAAGCCTTCCCTGACTATTCTATCTAGCCTGTCAATGCCATCACGCTCTGTGCTCCTCCCTTCTTTTCTGCTGAAATTGTCTTATGTACTTTTTGTTTACATGTATATTGTCTAGTCAGATAACAAACCCTACCTAGAATATATGCTCCGTGAAGTTGAGTACCTTGTCTGTCTTGTTTGCTGCTGTATTCCCAACATCTAATTTTTTAAATGTTTATTTAATTTTTGAGAGACAGAGCATGAGTGGGGGAGGAGCAGAGAGAGAGGGAGACAGAATCCAAAGCAGGCTCCAGGCTCTGAGCTGTCAGCACAGAGCCCGATGCGGGGCTTGAACCTACAAACTGTGAGATCATGACCTGAGCCACCTAGGCACCCCTCCCCAACATCTAAAACAGAGCATGGCATTATTGGGGACTCCATGTTTCTTAATGAAGGACTGAAGTGTGTCCCAGAGCCACCCTGAAGCGTCACCTCCCTGGAACCTACAGTTGAATTCATCTGCATAAAACAGTGCCACAACATCTGCATCCCTTGATGTTTCTTGGTGTCCCCTTGCTCTTGGTAGAGCCTTGAGTGGCCCTTCGAAGCCAACTTTCCCACAATTTCAAGCCTTTGCCTTTAGCCCGCAGGCTGCCAGGTGGTGACTGACCCTTTCCTCTGGTCCAATTCCAGGTGGGGCATCCGCTGCTGGGGTGGCTGGGGTCCACAAGCCTCACGAAGCTTCCCAGGCCCAGCCACGGCCCCCAGCCCCCTCAGACGTCCATCCACGTTGTGTGATGTCACCTTTCACTGTCACAGCCCTGGGCAGTGAGAGCTCAATGACATGGACAAGCCCCTCTCCTCTGCCCTTGCGTTAGCCTTCTCTGTGTGACCAGAGGGTCCTTCCATTTTGTCCATCTGTCACCCTTTTGGAATCAGTATGAATGATTGCTGTGGTCTGGATGTTCGTGCCCCCCACCCCGGAATTCGTATGTGGAAGTCCTAACTGCCAAGGTGATGGTATCAGGAGGTGGGGCCTCTGGGAGTCAGTTAGGGTGGAGCCCTCTTGAACGGGATTAATACTCACAAAAGAGGAGTGCCCTGTAGGATATAAGTTCTGTCCCGCAGACCAACCCCGCCCCCAGCCCCTGCCACCAGGCCAGGAATTCTGTCACAAGTCTGCGACCTGGACGAAGGCCCTCACTGACCGGCTTGCTCCCTGACCTCAGGCTCCTTCAGAAATGCCAGCAGCACACTTCTGCTGTTTCCAAGCCCCCCGGGCTGTGGGATTTCGCGACGGTAGCTAGAACTGACCGAAGGAACGACCTGCGTGCACCTGGCCCTGCGTCTCGAGAGGGAGGCACTGGCACACTCACCTGCCCTGGGGCCGCAGCACCTCCGCCTCGGTCCCCCAGCCTCCTCGGCGCCCCTGCCTCCCACCCCCGCGTTGACCTCCGCTGGCTGGTTACACCCGGGCTTGCGGCACCTCTCGGCTAGGGGGTCTGGGGTAAAGCGGACCCGGGTTCCAAACGCGATTTCTCCACTCGCCGTCGCTGTGGGACCTAGGGCGAGAGACCGGGCCTCTCTGAGCTTCTGTTGCCTCTTCTGTAAACGAGGTCGAGAGCAGCGTGTGCCCCACGGGGCGGCGGTGGGGCTCAAAGGGGACAGACGCGCACGGGAAGCGCTCGCCAGAGCCTGGCACCGAGCTAGCGTTCCAGAAATAGCAGCTGTTATTAACTGCGTGAACCTAGGCTGCTCCCAACGCGCTGTCGTTTCTCCGCAGAGGCTCCGTCTAAAGACAAGGACTAATTTTCCTCGATTTGTATTCCCAGCACTTCGGGTGGTGTTCGATACACAGTGGGCGCTCAAGAGTTCGTTGAAGTGTTTGATAGCCTTAAATTCTTCTCGTGTAGATTTTGTCTTTGTTAAGGGTAAGAATTACACACACGCACACATAAAAGCATGAGTTTTTGATTGCAGTAACGTATACATAAAACTTACCATTTCAACCGTTTTTAACTGTACGATCAGTAGCATTAAGTACATTCACATTGTTGTGCAACCGTGTGGTTTTTTTTTTTTTTTTAATCCCTCACTGCCTGTACTTGAACAGTAACAGAAGCTGGGTCTACATAGACCCAGTGCATGTGAATAAAGAAAGCTCCCGCCAGCAGGCTGGCTTTGTTCAAACAGTGACTGCGCCTGTCCCCCCAACCCCACCCCGAGTCCCCAGCCAAATTCCTGGACACAATAGTTACTCAATAAATATAAAATGAACCACCAGCTGAAGTTGCACTCTGGCAGGGAAACTAGACAAGGCTTTAAGACATGTTGTTTAGGACTCAGAAAGTTTTTTTGTTTTGTTACATTTTTTAAAGTTTATTGAGAGAGAGAGAGAGAGAGAGAGAGAGAGAATTCGCGCAGAGGAGGGGCAGAGAGAGAGGGAGAGAGAGAATCCCAAGCAGGGATTCTCCTTGCTGACAGAGAGGAGCCCTGGGTGGAGCTCGATCCCACAAACTGCGAGATCCTGACCTGAGCTGAAATCAAGAGTCAGAGGCTTAACTGACTGAGCCACTCAGGTGCCCCAAGTATTTTTGGTTTTAGTTTTTAGCAAGGCGGTTCAAATAGGCTGGAACCTCATGCATGAAAGTCCATAACGTGGAGCAAAAACTAGAAGGCTTTGGCAAGTGTGGACCTGCACTCTCGCTTGGCAGCACCCAGCTTTTGCCGAGTAGCGGCTGGCCCTGTGGGCGGGGCGTGTGCCTTCCAGGTCATGCTGTCCCTTAGATTCCTCCCCTGGTCCCTTAGCCATTTGCGTTTGAGAGCCCTGCATTAGAACCAGAGACTGGGCTGGAGCCCACCTCTTCAACTTACTAGTGGGTCAGTCAGCCCTTCCAGTCTCCACCTCCTCATCTAGAGGATAGAAAAGATGACGGTGTCTTCACCAGCCTTCTGTGAAGGGCACTATGAGCTCATGCATTTGACAGCATGTAAGAAAACGTCAAGGCTATAAACAAACTTTAAAAAGAAAAAGAGACACAGACATTAGCTCCGTATCACGGGCCCCCTGCACCTGTCTGGTTGTTTTTTTTTTTTTTTTAATGTTTACTTATTTTTGAGAGTGTGATCGGGGGAAGGGGAGGGGCAGCGAGGCGGCGGCGACAGAGATTCGAAGCAGGTGCGTGGATAGCCTCGAGCTTGAGGCGGGGGCTAGAATTCACCAACCACGAGATCATGGCCCAAGCCAAAGTCGGAAGCTCCACTGACTGAGCCACCCAGGCGCCCCCACTCCTTTCGTGCTTGCATTGAGGATGTATGGCTCGCCTGCCGTTTGGCACCCCCAGATTTTTGTATATCGCATACTCAAGCTGGGAAGACACGGACACCTGGAAAAGCTAGGGCACTACTTGGTCAGCACAGGGCGGCCAGCAGATACCTGCCCCCCACATATCAGTCAGTCATCTGAGGGCTTTTGCAAAGTCCCTGCCCAGGTATGACACAGTTGAAGGCAAATCATGGAGGCACAGTCCTGCTCTCTTGAATCTTCCATCCGAGAGCCCTTCACACGTCACACAGCGGCCCCACAGGCATCTGACTCTACATTACACAGGAGAGCCGAAATTCGGCGTGCATTGGCCACATCTGAAAACCAGCTCCCAGGGTGGGGGGTTGGCGTCAGAGCCCCACTTCTCCCTTCCTTTCCCTTCAGAGCTGTGGTGACTCTTCAACCTTGCGAGCCAGAGGAAATGAGGGCTCTTCCCCTTTAAGCCCCTTTTACAAACTCTCACAATTCACCTCAAAACTCAGGTCAACTGTGTTTCATTAGAAGCATCTTGATAGTGAAAAAGAATTCGAGGCAGGCAATAAATAGAAAGGTAAGTCAGGTGACAGGGTTTTGAAATAAGGCAAGTTTCTGTAGTAACTGGTTCCAGATTGCCTTACAGTCTTGCTTGGCAGGTAGAGATTTATTCCTGATAGCGAACCAGATGTCACACTTGCTCTTCTCAGACGTTTGCTTTTATCTGCAGCAGTTCCTGATGGAAGAGATACAAAGAAAAGACTAGAGCCTCGTTGAAGCACGGAGGAGCGTGTTTGCGTCCTGACACCAGAGCGGATCCGATCTTATGAGAGCTTCCAGTCCAGGTCTTCGCAGCTTTCAAAAAGCAAATGCGTTAAAGCAAAACAATACAAAACAAAAGGCCCGCGAGGCAGTTGCACGTTTTGCAATCATTTGTGTAAAGAGATAGCACATCTGTGGTACAAGAACTACCTACAATAAGGGATGTGTGGTTTGGCTCTTCTAGAAGAAAACAAGCCTGGTTTTGAAGAAAACGTGAAGTCATTTCAGAACATGTCACGGTAACAACGAACCCAGAAACTTCTGTGAGACTCACGGGAGCCAGGCGCGGCAGCCTTCGCCACACCGGGGCTCTCGGCCGCATCCTGCTCTGGCCTTGGCTGCGCCTCCCTTCCCGCCTCCTCTCCGCGGCGCGGAGTTTGGATTAGCAAATGGAAGTGCTCAGGCTCTCTGGCAAGTCAAACCAACCCGCTGCAACCGGGCTTGAGAGAAACAGCACAGCCTTCAGAACCTCAGCAGCACTGTTCGGGGGACCTTCCCTCCAGGCCCCTGCCATCACCAGGAATCGGCTCCCGGCTCTGGCCTTGGGGGCTCCCAGCTCAGAATCCAGAGAGAGACTGCTCCGGCCGGGCTCACGTGCCCCAGCTGCGGTCAGCTCAGTCCAGGTAGGAGGGTGGCGCGTGGGTGTGGTTGTCAGGGCACAGTCACAGGCCGGGGGGGGGGGGGGGTGGAGTGGGTCATGGGCTGGCCGGATCCTCGGGGAGGAAACCCTCACTTTACATGACTTGGCACTTTTTTTTTTTTTTTAAAGTTTTGAGGGAGAGAGAGAACTCCTATGGGCATGTGGGGGGGGGGAGGGGCAGAGAGAGAGGAGAGAATCCCAAGCAGACTCCATGCTCTCAGTGCAGAGCCCCACGAGAACCATGAGATCATGACCTAAGCCAAAATAGAAAGTTGGGTCTTTTTTATTATTTAACAAATTTTTTTAATGTTTATTTTTTAAGAGAGAGAGAGAGAGACAGAGCGTGAGCAGGGGAGGGGCAGAGAGAGAGGGAGACACAGAATCCAAAGGAGGCTCCAGGCTCTGAGCTGTCAGCACAGAGCCTGATGCAGGGCATGAACCCACAAACCGTGAGATCATGACCTGAGCTGCAGTCAGAAGCTTCACCGACTGAGCCACCCAGGTGCCCTGAAAAGCTGGATTCTTAACCCACTGAGCCACCAAGGCGCCCCTACATGACTTGGCTTTTATTAGTGGCTGTGGTATGGGTGGGGGAGGTTCTGTGGAGTGACTCCCAGGGAGAATCACTATATAAGGGGGATGGGAGATGGTATGGTGAAGTGAGGGGCTGCAGTTGGGAGGAAATTGTATTCGTTTTCTATTGCTGCCATAACAAATCATCACAAAGTTAGTGGTTTAGAACAACACACATGTGCTATCTTACCGCTCTGTAGGTAGGAATTCTGACACCTGGTCTCACTGGGCTAAGATCAAGGTATTTATTGGCAGAGCCAAATTCCTTTTGGGAGCCTGTAGGGGAGACTGCTTCTTTGCCTTTTCTGGCTTCTGAGGCCACAAGCATTTCTTGTCTTGTAGCACCTTCTACCGTTCTTAAAAGCCAGCAATGTTGCCTCTCTCTGACCTCTTTTCTGTTATCACAACTCTTTCTCATTGACGACAGGAGATGACGGCTCTTCACGTTGAAGGACTGTGTGATTAGATTGATCTGCCTGGGTGATTTGGGATGCCCTCCTCTTCTCAAAGTCCTGAACTCTAATCACATCTGCAAAGTCTCTTGTTATGGGCTGAATTGTGTCCAAGTCAATATCTCGAAGTTGTAAATCCCAGAATGTGAACTTTCGTGAAAACAGTCACCACAAATGTAATCAGTTAAGATTAGATCATTCGGGCGGGCCTTAACTCAACAGGATTGGTGCGTGTATCAGAAGGAGGTCAAGCCTCTGACTTCGGCTCAGGTCATGATCTCGCAGTTTGTGAGTTCAAGCCCTGCATCGGGTTCTCTGCTGTCAGCAAAGAGCCCGCTTCAGATCCTCTGTCTCCCTCTCGCTCTCTCTCAAAAACAAATAAATGTTTTTTAAGAAGTGGGGGGAGGGGAGATTTGGACACAGACACCCACAGAAGGAGAAACACAAGGAGGAGACAGCCACCTATAAGCCAAGGAGAAAGGCCTGAAACAGATCTCTCCCTCATAGCTTTTAAAAGAAGCCAACCTGCTGATGTCTTGATTTTGATCTTCTGGACTTCAGAACTGCAAAAGAATACATTTCTGTTCAAGCTACCCTATTCGATTCGTGGTACTTTGCTATGGTGACCTTACCAAACAAATGTATCTCTTTTGCCATGTAAAGTATCATATTCACTAGTTCCGGGATTAGGACTCGGGAGGGCCATTATTACGCTTACCACACACATTTGAACAGTGGATTGTAGCCAAATGTTACTGACTTCACTTTGTCTTGGGATGACGCTCAGTAGTTCCTGTTCCATGAATGAAATAATGGATTGGACCCCAGGCTCGTTGCTCACAAACACTGTTCACGCATGAAAGCAGACTGAAAACAATAGGTCTTTGCACGGGAACATTGTCCAACTTCAGGCGCTCCGGTTTCTGGAAACCACAGTGCAAGGTGCGGGCACGTATTGCCCTTTCTGAAGGGCAGACATTGTGCTTGCAGGATCCAGTGAACTGGACGTTGTTTCCTTCTTTCTCAGAACAAATAAAAACAGCAAGATGGTGGAATAGGAGTTTTCTACTGGATTCTCCCCGCAAAACAGCAAGTTCGACAGTCACCCAGGGAGGAGAATGCGTTTGCGGCCATCCAGGAGTCCAGCAGAGAAGTTCCAGCAAACCCCTGGAGCAAAAAACAACCAGATTGGACACGATGAAGAGGGTGACAGAAACAGTTTCATTTTACGTATGTCACCCCTCCCCCAAGGCACAGCTAGAGATCAATGCCAAGGGAGACCTTCTAGGTCTGTGGCTTCTTTCGAGGGGGAAACCGAGAGTGTGTGAACGAGTTCCTGGCTTCCCAGCCTGTGTGGAACGCTACCACGAAGGCCCACTTCTTTCTCACCCCATCCAGAATCCTGAGGCATGCTGCACAACTCAGGGCAGAGAGTGGCTGGGAGAGCAGCTCCCGGGGCTCTCGGAGGGCGTCAGAAAGACATGGGTCTTAGTGACCACTTTGCGGAACTCATCAGGAGGCATGCCCACAAGCCATGGGGGATGTTTTGTTTGAGGATCCCCCCAGACGGCCTAGGGGTACCTGAACCTCCCCCCACACACACCCCACCCTGTGGCTGGCTCTCTGTGTGTGTTCCAAGAGCGGTGAGGAGGAGCCTTTGTGGACGGCTAGTGAGCACGGGCAGAAAGCTGGCCCCGACTCTGCAAGACTGGGAGAATTCACGGGCGCCCGGGGGGCTCAGTCACTTCAGACTCTGACTCCAGATTTCGGCTCAGGTCACGCTCTCACGGTTTGTGAGTTTGGGCCATGTGTCAGACTCTGAGCTGACAGTGCAGTGCCTGCTTTGGATTCTCTTTCTCCCTCTCTCTCTCTCTGTTCCTCCCCTCCTCAAAAAAATAAATAAATAAACTTAAAAAAAAAAAAGATTGGGAGAAAACACACTAACTCGAGCATTTAGCACCGTTCTAGGGAAAGCAAGAGAAGCATACGATTTTAAGAAATCTCCCTAAGAGGGAACAAGAAATGAGGAGCGTGTATATCCATAGAAGAGCTCTGAGAAATCCTCAGCAGAGCTGGCAGAGGGTATTTCTCTCCCAAAGGCATTCAGTCAAGACTACAGAAGGTCACTGTTTCTTCAGATGTGAAGACAGCAAAGCAAGACTTCAAGGAACATGAAAAATCAAGGAAATGAAGAAAACAATCGCATTTACAATGCTATCAAAACAACAAAACACTAACGGGGCGCCTGGGTGGCTCAGTTGGTTAAGCCTCCGACTCTTGATTTGACTCAGGTCTTGATCTCACCGTTCATGAGTTCGAGCCCCACATCGGAGTCTGTGCACTGTGCCATCGGTGCAGAACCTGCTTGGAATTCTCTCTCTCTCCCCACTTATCTCTTGCCCCTCCCCCTGCTCGCACACAGTTTCTCTCTCTCTCTCTCTCAAAATAAATAAATAAGCATTAACAGAAAAACAATAAAATACTTAGGAATAAACTTAACCAAGGAGGTAAGAGACCTGCACACTGAAAACAATGACATTTAATGAAAGAAATAGTGGAAGACCCAAGTAAATAGATATCCCATGCTCATGAATTGGAAGAATTAATATTGTTAAACATCCATCCATACTCCTTAAAGTAATCTATAGATTCGATGCAACCTTATCAAAATTCCATTGACATTTTCAAAGATCTAGAAAAAAAATGCAAAGTTTCATATTCATATCCACAAAACACCCTGAATAGCCAAAGCGATCCTGAGAAAGAATAAAGCTGGAGGAATCACACTTCCTGATTTCAAACTGTGTTATAAAGTTATAATAATTACAGCAGTGTGGCACTGGTATAAAAATAGACACATCGATCAATGTAACAGAATAAAGAGCTCAGGCATAAGTCATGCATATACAGTCCTTTGACAAGGACACTAAGAACACATAGTGAGGGGAAGAACAGTCTCTTCTATGATTAGTGCTGGGAAAACCGGATAGTCACACGGAAAGGAATAAAACTGGACTCCTCCCATCTTACACCGTACATAAAAATCAACTCAAAATGGATTAAAGACTCGAACGTAAGACCCGAAACCATAAAACTCCTAGAATATAGAAGAAAAACCCCTTGATGTTGGTCTTGGCAATGATTTTTTTTATTTGACACCAAAAGCGCAGGCAACAAAAGCAAAAATAAACAAGTGGGACTACATCAAACTAAAAGGCTTCTGAACCATAAAGGAATCCATCATAATGAAAAGACAACTTACAGTAATGGGAAAAGATATTTGCAAACCATATATCTGATAATGGGTGAGTATCCAAACTAACAACGCAATAGTCAAAATAAAAAGGAAAAAAAGGGGCGCCTGGGTGGCTCAGTCGGTTGAGCATCTGACTTCAGCTCTGGTCATAATCTCATAGTCTGTGAGTTCAAGCCCCGCACTGGGCTCTGTGCTGATGGCTCAGAACCTGGAGCCTGCTTCAGATTCTGTGTCTCCCTCTCTCTCTCTGACCCTCCCCCACTCATGTTTTGTCTCTCCTGCTCTCAAAAATAAATAAAAACATAAAAAAATTTTTTTAAAAAGAAAAAAACACCCAAAACTAAATAATCCAATTCAAAAATGGGCAAAGAACCTGACATTTTCCCAAAGAAGACATAAAAATGGTCAAAAGATACATAAAATGATGCTCAATATCACTAATCATCAGGGAAATGTAAGTTAAAACCACACTGAGATGTACTTTCTATCTGTCCGGATGGATTGTATCAAAAAGACAACAGATAAAAGCGTTGGCAAGGTTGTGGAGAAAAGGGAACCATCATGTATTGTTGGTAGGAACATAAATTGGTACCTTGATTATGGCAAACGAAATGGAGGCTCCTCAAAAGTTACTACATGATCCACCACAGTAGATTATAGTAATTCAAACTACTACGAACTACTGTATGATCCAGCAATGCCACTTCTGGGTATATATCTGAAGAAAATGAAATCAGGATCTCAAAGAGAAATCTGCACTCCCATGCTCATTGCAACATCATTCACATTAGCTAAGCTATGGAAACAATCCAAGTGTCCTCCAACAGGTGAATGATTTAAAAGGTGTGGTATATACGTAGGATGGAATAATATTCAGCCACGAGAAAGAAGGAAATCCTGCTGCTTGCAGCAACAGGGATAAAAATAGAAGACATTATGCCAAGTGAAATTACCAGACCAAGATAGGCAAATACTGTATGGTCTCACTCACATGTGGAATCTTAAAAAAAAAAAAAAAGTTGAAATCCTAGAAAGAGAGAATAGAATGGTAGTTACCAGGGGCTGCTGGTGGTTGGAAGAGATTCTGGTCAAAGGCCAGTTATAAGATGCATAAGTTCTGGGGATGTAAGTCCAGCCCCTATGGTTAATAGTACTGTGTTGTATACTTGGAAGTTGCTAAGAAGGGCACCTGGGTGACTCAGTTGGTTGAGTGGCCAACTTCAGCTCAGGTCATGATCTCACGTCTGTGAGTTTGAGCCCTGCGTCAGGTTCTGTGCTGATGGCTCAGAGCCTGGAGCCTGCTCCGGATTCTGTGTCTCCCTCTCTCTCTCTGCCCTTCTCCTGCTTGTGCTCTGTCTCTATGTCTCTCAAAAATAAATAAATCTTTAAAAAAAAAAAAGTTGCTAAGAGACTTTAAGCATTCTCACCACACATACCAAAAAAACGGAACTATGTAAGGGATGAAAGTGTTAATTAATTTGTGGCAGTCGTTTCACAAAGTATATGTATGTCAAATCATCGTGTTGGACACTTTAAATACGTGTAATTTTATTTGCCAATTATGCCTCAATAAAGCTGAAAATATGTTGTCAAAACCTTGAATTGTCAAATCTGAGGAATTGGTTATAGGGATTCAATACAGCCTTCTCTTTTTTGTCTTTTTAAAACAAGAAGTTTTTAAGAGTAAATTAAAAGAAAACAAAAAATCCTGATATACTAAGTCACCCTCCAATGTGAGTTCACCATAAGAGAAGTCACCTCCCCAAACCATGACAGACCCTTAAATACAGAGAACCAACTGAGAGTTGATGGGGTGGGGGGGGGACAGGAGAAGGAGAAAATGGGTGATTGGCATTGAGGAGGGCACTTGTTGGGACGAGCACCAGGTGTTGTATGTAAGCGATGAATCATGGGAATCTACTCCTGAACCCAAGAGTACACTACATACACTGTATGTTAGCAAACTTGACAATAATTTGCATTTAAAATAAGAGAGAGAAGTCTCTTCCCCTCCATTATGCTGAGCAAATGTCCCTCACAGCCCTTCACACCAGCCCCCCTGCTCACACACATGGACCAGGCAGAGCTCAGCGGGGAGCTGCTGCTCAGCGGGAGCTGCTGCTCAGCGGGAGCTGCTCCCCAGCAGGTCACTGCGGCTGCTTGTTGGCTTAGGCTGGCCACCAGAGAGCAGAAAATAAAGTAAAATAATAATCAGTGAGACATGAGAAACAACATAGATTAACCAGAAAAGTAAATCTGTGACTAACGTTCATGCTCACTGCAGAAAGTGTTCACCGTGCTCCATTCCCCCTGCCACTACCTCAACACATTCTTGTCCTTTTCCACCTGGACGATGCCACACTCCTACTTGGTCACCTCTTTGCAGTCTCTTTCTTCCTGCCCTTCATCCTCCATCTGCTGCACGTGTAATCAGGAAAAAGAAAAAAACGCACACACACAAAGCCGATAGCGTTATTCACCTGCTTAACCTTAAAGGCATCCAGAGGCTCCCAGTTACCCATAAAGTCCGAGTTTCTAACTGTGGAGTAGGAAGCCCACACCAGCTGGGTCCGGTCTGCTTTTCCAACCTCATCTTTCACTGCTCTACACATCTAGTGTTTCTCAAAGTACGGTCGCTGAGCACCAGAATTAGCATTCTGGGGTGCTTGTGAAAAATCCCAGTCCTACTGCTTCAGAGTCTCTTGCCAAGCATTCAAAGCCATTTTTATGCAAACATAGCTGGAGGCTGCTCTTTCCCTCTGTCTCTCGTGCCCTTCTCCTCCTTGTCCACTTCTTCTTTTAGGGCACTATTCCTATAGCATCTTCTTCCTCTCGTAAGCCAAATAAATTGCCTCCCTTTCTCTTTTCTCTTAGTACTTTATACAGACCTCGCAATCCAGCTTTGTTTCGCAGATGTTTGCTACAGATCTCTCTCTCCTGCTGGATTATAAATTCCTTGCCATTAGGAACCACGTCTTATTCATCTTCCCCCACCTCCCCCCCCCCGAGTGACTATGCAATTTCTTTGTTTTTACAATGGGAAATGTGTAACTCATCATGTTTCCCTTTCCCCCTGGCCACCTAATGTACTTAGAACCAAATTCACAGCTCAAGTGTAACGATGATGAAGGCTGCCATTGGCTGTGTATCTGTGTCCTCTTTTCCCCCTAGACTTGACCTATTTTAATTTATATTTCCCTTGCCGTGAGTTTTAAAACCAGTATTTGGCCATTTTATTTTATATGTTTCTGCTACAAGCCACCTCGGATCCTTCCTGGAACAAGGTGAGAGAGAGATAAATTATTCATCTCACTATTCCTACCACCCAGGACGGCGTCTGGCAGATAGAAAATACTCAATAACTGTTTGTTAAATTTAATCAAAGGAATAAAGTTATCTGGATTCTGTGACAGCTATTTTACTCGTCACTTAGAACACGTTTTGCTTACTTCTGATTTTGATCTCAGTGCTCAAGAGCTAAAGCTCCTGGAAGAAACCTGATGGACAAGCGCCTGTAACTGGTACAAAAGTCACTTGATTTCAGCAACTTGATTATCTTAATTTTCTACCTTGATCCTTGGGCAGCCCTTTTAGGAGCTCGGGCTGCATATCAACTCTATAATCTGATTAATGTTAAAAAATAGCAAACAGGGGCACCTGGGTGGCTCAGTTGGTTAAGCGTCCGACTTCGGCCTCGCGGTTCGTAGGTTTGAGCCCCACATCAGGCACTGTGCTGGTGGTGTGAAGCCTGCTTGGGATTCTCTCTCTCTCCCTCTCCCTCTCTCTCTCTGCCCCTTTCCCATTTGAGCTCTCTCTCTCTCTCTCAAAATAAACAAATAAACTTTAAAGAAGAGAATAAAAGATAGTGAACAGGTAGAAATCTACCAGGAATTGAGAAGGGAAAGGACGGTGTGTCTCTGAGCAGGGAGGGTTGTTCACAGGAGACTGTACAAGGATGAAGCCAAGAACGGGACACAGGACACTGAGGAGGGCGTCTCGGAGACAGGGAGTCACACCGGGAAATGGCGGTAGACCATGTGTGGCAAGTCCATGGGGAGATGCAAGACTTCTGCTGGCTGAAGACATGCAGTCATACTGTCCCCAGTGCTGCTGCCAGAAAATGAAGTGTCCTCGAGCACATAGTTAAAGTCGATGTCAACATCAAATCACTGGGTAAGAAAACCAAAAAAGAAGCTAAAATAATCGAGAAAGGAAATAGAGTCACATTTTCTATTTATTTTTTCTCCATTTACACCTCATGTTTCCTTAAGCAAAGCCATCTTTCCTACCTTTATGTGTCTTATCTGAAGAAATAATAGCAGCACCCAAGCCTCTTTAAATTGGGGATCTTATTTTCCCTGGGAAACACATGAACATGTGTAGTCTTGACTTTCAGTTGTCGCCTCAACTTTCTTCACAAGTCCCTCACGCTGCCGGTTAACTATTTCCAAACCTCGTTCTAGCGGAATATTTTTTCTCTTGAAGAAAAATAAAGGGATGCTAACCTATTGGTGGTTACACGTGACCAATTACATGTAAAATCACGTCTGATTTAAATTTGCTCCCGACATCTTTGTTTCAATCAGAAACATCAATTCAGCGTGTTTTCTCCATGAGAACCTGGAGAAACTGAGATGATTCTTTGAATAACATGAAGAAAGGTGTTATTAGTAAACAGATTTAAATGGAATGTTTGTAAGAATGGATTTGGTGACAGTGTAATCATGTGACATGGGATGTGACAAACATCCTCGTCCGGTATAATAAAATATGGCTCTTTCCTCAAAAAGTGAAAGTAGCAGAGAAACCGGGCCCACGTTCTAGCTGAGCTGATGGGCTCGGAAGCCTTGGGTAAGTCATTCATCTTGGTAACCTCAGATTCTTCATATGTGAGAAACTAACCACACCCACACAGCAGAACTTTTACAAGAAATATAAATCAGGTCATGTTGTGGTTTCTCAAGCTTTTAAAAATGTGTCTTCCCCCAAAGATTTGGATTTAAAAGTCAAAAAAACAAAAAAAAAAGTGGTACCCAGGATTCTGTACTAAAAAGATCTTCAGGTAATTCTGATATACATTTGAAATAATCTACACATGAATAACATGTAGGTTAAACTCTTTTAAATAGTTAAACTGCTATAGAAATATAAAATACCATTACTAATACATAATGAGGAAATCTAAAACTATCATTTAATTCATATTCAAAGACTAGTCTTCCAGTAGCACACTCTCTTGGGCCCTGGCACTAGGGTGTAACACAGATCTAAAGGGTCAATTTCAGCATACCAGCCCCATGTTATTTGTCTAAGGGCTACGTTAGGGTCAAGGAACAGAAACAGGAAGAAAACCACAGCAAAGCACATCATAATCAAATTGCTGAATACCAGCGATAAAAAGAAAATGTTAAAAGCAGCCGGGGATGTAGAGTGGGAGGAAGGGTGGAGAAACAAACTAGATACAGAGGAACAAAAGTAAGAATTATAGCAGACTTCTCATCAGAAGCAGCATACGCCAGAAGACAATGGAGCAACAACTTAAAAGTGCTGAAAGAGAGGGGTGGCTGGCTGACTCCGTAGGTGGCGCATGTGACTCTTAATCTCAGGCTGTGAGTTCAAGCCCCACGTTGGGCCGAGAGCTTCCTTAAAAACTAAAACTAGAGAACTAATAATAATTAAAAAAATAAATTGCTGAAACAAGAAACCATCGACCTAGTATTGTATCGCAGAAGGAATTATTTTCAAAACTGAAGAGAAAAAAGGACTTTATTCAGAAAAATAAAGCGTGGGAGAATACATTATCGGCAGATTAGCATCACAAACTTAAGCCAGTTCATACCACCTCACACCAACTGATTGCTGAATGTTTAGGGATTTTGCAAATTGATTGTTAAAATGTTAGTAGCTTAAAATTGGTAATGATGGGAGAATTTATACCGTGGAAATCAGCAAACACTACAAACCAGGGCTCTTTTCTATTTTGCAGAGAGCAACTTTACCAACACACCACGGAGGACAAGGGTGTTCAAAGTAATCCTTCAACCAAAAGGAATATGATACCAGATAGAAATTTGGATCCGTTACAAAGGAATTAAGGGCGACAAATATGTGAGTAAACATAAAACATTTTTCTTAATTTTAAAATCTCTTTAAAGGATAATTAACGATTTAAATAGTGAAAATGACTATCATCTGTGGAAGTAAAATCTATGACCCAAGCGGTATATAAAGGATAGGAAGAAAAGAGAAGTATGCTTCTGTGAGAATCTTGCACCATATGTAAAGAGTATGTTAGCTGAAGGTAGACTGTATTTAATTGAAAATGAATATTATAAACTGTACATAAGTTGAAAGTGTGATATTGTGTAAGTTGAAAATGGATATTGTAAGTTGTATAGTCGTCACACATAGACACAGGAACTCACAGGTGTCGCTAAATAAGTCAACAGTGGAGATGGAGACAAGCTCATTTAAAATGCTTGATTAATTCTAATGAAGACAGAAAAGAAGAAAAGAAGACAGACTAGATGGGGTGGTGAAAATTTTCTATCTCATGACTTTAGTCAGTACACAACTATATATATTTGCGAGAAGTTATCAAATCACACAACTTGGTGAGTTTTATTATATATAAATTTTACATCAATAAATCTGATAAAGAGGGAGGAGGAGGAGAAGGAGAGAGAGGAGGAGGACTACCACCACCAAGTAGGAGTGTTACACCATCTGAGTGCAAGACACACTGTACAGCTATGGTGATCAAGATGATATGTTGGCACCTGGATTGCTCAGTCAGTTATGTGTCCAACTTCAGCTCAGGTCATGATCTCATGGCTCTGAGTTCAAGTCCTCCATCAGGCTCTCTGCTGTCAGCACAGAGCCCGCTTTGAATCCTCTGTCTCTGCCTCTCTCAGCCCTGTCCCCGCTAGCATGAGCGCACACACACAAACATTAAAAAAAAAAAAACAACAAATGAGCAGTGTGGTATTGGTGAAAAGGTAGACCTAAAGATTGTCTGGCTATAAGGAGCTCACTCCCACTAGGCCTACACCAGGCGGTGGTACAGGCTACGGACCACAGACTAATATATGTTCATGACTTCTGTTTTTTAAAGGAAGAATGAGAGGTCTAACCATCACACCATTCTTTGACCAACAAAAATAAAGGTCAACAAAGTTTTGACTAGAAAGACACACAGATGACAATGATTATCTACTTTGCCCCGCAGGGGTGCTGCACATCTAGAGCTAGAAAGGTATAGGTTTATAATTCGGAGAGCCTTCCTGAGAATGAGGTCAATTTACAGGGATGCAGAGCTAGACACAGAGGGAGGGACAGACCCTGTTGTGTCATATTGAAACTCCTGGATCTAGCTGTACCCAAAGCCAGATCTCCTTGGGCTACCTGATTATCGAGACTAACAAATTGCCTTTTCTGTCTAAGTAAATTTGAGTTGTACCCGAAGGAGTCCTGAATAATGTATGTGTGTACTCTACAGTGATACTAAAGAAGCTTTAGCTTATGCTCATGCTAACTGGGAGCTCTCTTTTAAAAGCTCTGGGCCCAGGTTTCTCATTTCTTAGTAGAAATAGTTAGACTAGGGCAGTAGTGTCTCAGAAGAGTTGTACAGAGGTGAGGCACCACAGTGACCTCAATGGGAATTGAGGGAGAGGCACAGAAGGAACCCTAGCATCTCTCTCGACTAAACCAGGAGTAAGCCTTCCTTTTCAAAATAGGGAAAATTAGATTTGGGAATTACACATAGAGTTAGATTTGAAAAAGTTTTCCTTTGTTTAAAAAAAAAAAAAAAAAAGCTATGTGATCTCTAGTTCCCCAAATTCCAAAGTTCTTCATTGCTTTCTGAGAGGCAGCGCAGCCTAAGGCATTGCATTACAGCACATCAGAGTGCCTCGAGTCTGAATCCAGCTCCGCCCCTTACTATGGTGTGGCCTTGAGCAAGTTTCTCTGTTGCTTGGTTTCTTCCTCAGTAAAATAGGAGCAATAATAGTATCTACTTCCAAGAGTTGTTATGAGGGGTAATTGACAATATTTGTCAAACCCTTCCAACGACGCCTGGTACCTGGTACGAGCTCGATAACTGTTAGCGGTGATGACGACGATGATGGTGATGATGATGGTGGTGGTGGTGATAAGTCTGGAAGATCTCAGTGAATCTGGTTGCTATTATCAGTTCCCCGAAGGAATGAGCTGAAAAAAGAATGGAGACCCAAATCAGGCCGCCTGCTTATTCCCTGTAATTATGTCAATAGGTTTAGGGTAGTGAAAGCTTTGCCGTCTATTCTTTGTTTTCTGACTATACTCATCCTCTCTAGTCACAGCTAGCCCAAATGATAATTTTGTATGTGTGATATAAGTAAAATCTTTCCGGATTATATTAATAACATATATGCAATGATGAAAATTTGAAAAATTAATAGAAAAAGAAAATATGAAAGCATTTCTAATTCTACTACTGAAAGATAAATTCTATTAGCATTGTAATCATTGCATATTTCAGTTTGGAGTATTTTCTTCCAGGTTTTCTTTTAGAGCATTTAAAAAGAACATATAAATACTTACAAAAAACTTCTATATGTGTCTGTGTGTGTGTACGTGTGTGTATAGTTTTATGTCCTTCTTTTCTCAATTAAGGTTATGAGTAATTTTCCATGACATTAAATATTCTCGGAAAACAACATATGACTTCTTAATAATTTACCATATGGCTCCGCCATAATTTACTTGATAACTTACTTATAATTGGACCTTTCAAAAGTTTTTAGTTTGAGTCTAGTATAAATAATACTGTGATAAACATCCTTGGGTATTCGTCTGGAGACATATCTGATTAAGATGTTATTCCTAGAGGTGGAATTTCTGAGTCTAAGCATATATTTATAAGGCTTCTGACAATATTGTCAAATAGTCTTCCAGGAAGCTTACACCAATTTATTATTATTTTGATTATAAGTTATTATTTGGGTCTTTCATGCCATGTTTTATGAAGGACCAACATCCCATCACTTAAATAGTGTGGTGAAAGGGATTCTCATTATTGCACTCATTCTGACTTCACTCTAGTCCTTGGAACAATTAATGCTTTCTTTTTGAGATCAGTAGCCTGTGGTTCATTAAACATGAATATTTGAATTTAAGTGTGGACAATATGAAAATAGTTCTTACGCGTCTTTCATTCAAGCCGTGGAAACTTCAAGTAGGAGAATGTTCCAAGGGGACCATTCTGTGGCTGAAATATTGAGTTGTGAAAAAGCAAAATGGCATCCTCTAGAATTCAAAGTAATCCTTTTAAAGGTCTCCATTTCCCTAGAGCTATGCCTGTCCTGACCAACACTCTACTTCTCCATGAAACTAGAATGTGTAGCTGATGTGACGGTTTCTTGGCCTCCTTTTTCTCAGTGTGTCTTCAGCAGTATTAACTGCATTTGTGACCTCAAGGAAACAAAGAGAGAAGTGAATCTGATCGTGTCTGCATTCTCCCCCCTGCGTAAGGATCTTGTCTAAACCTCAACATCGCAAGCAGACTGCTAACAATCTGGACCCCACTGTCCCAACCCCCGAGACTGCCGCCTGCCCCCACCCTCTCAGATCACATCTCTTTTCCCACCTTTCTCAGCACTCACCTTGACCTTCCATGTCCTGTACCTGGATCAACTGTGTCCCCTAGAAAAGTCTCCCCACATAGAGCCTCATAAATTTTAGTCATCCGATCAGATCCCTCCCCCTACTCCACAGCTCCAGTTCATAAGTACTAAGACCAAGATTCATACTTCGTTAGTTTCTTTTGGTTGTAAGGAATAGAAATTCAAGGTACCTCCAGTAATGGGGGGAGGTTGTTCTTGACATATCTATTACATGGGAGTACGAGGTAAAGAAGCTCATGGAAACCAAGGAGCAGGACCTGCTCAAGATCCAAGACAGGCTTGAGATCCAAGTGGTTTTGTCTCTTCCTCAGTTACAAGAGCCAAATGTCTTCATTCTTCTTCTCTATTGTTATGGCAACTCCTAATCTTGCTGGCCCTGTATATCTTGTGTTCCTGGGTCCTCTCTTTTCTCCTTTCTCTCTCCTTTCTTTCTCCTTTCTCCTCCCTGGCTCTCTACATTTATAACTGGTTCTCTCTCTGCCTCCTCATTCAAAGTTACCTGAAATGGTTTCCTGGGCAGAGCAGAGCTTCTCAGACAAGACCATTTCACAGATATGTATCCACCCCCTGGATTGGCTGCCTTGGGTGGCTTCCCTGCTTTGGTCCAGTCCAGGGGCCACCCCATGTTTCAGCCCCAGCCTAAGGTCCTGATTCCTGCAGCAGGGGACTATAGGAGGGCAGTTACCCTTCTAAAGGGATAAAGGGCAAGAAGGGCATGTTGCTGTACCAAGTTGCTAAATTTGGTCCTTAGAGTATTTCTTTTGTGGATAGAAAATGTAGGACCGTAGTTCTAATTTGCTTCATATGTTCTAAAGGGGATGATTTATAGTCATCCTCCAAGCAACGTCAGATTATCCACACAATATAATGTCCTGGAGCAATATCGGAGAGAGACTTTTGGAATTTTGTTTTATCTATTCCTAGAACAATAAACTGCTGCGCAGTGTACACTCAATCCCCAGCCTTTAAATGAGGCTTATCCACTGACACAGGAAGTACTGTACATAGAAAACAGCCTTGACCACAGCACCAATAGCAGCGCTCCACCCACCACTACCTCCCATGTGCCTTCTAGAATCCCTTGGGTTAATTCTCCAGATCCCACCGCTGTCCACAAGCCATCCTCCTCCTTCCCATGATACACTCTGCTGTGGCTCACACTTGCTGCTTGGGATAAGAGGTACCTCTCTCCTAGCCATGATACCCCACCACCCCATCTCTACCCACTCTCTACCCCAGCCCTTCCCCTCGACCTCTAAGGGAGGAGATTCAAAATTGAGGGCAAAGTGGAGCAATGTTTTTAGTGAGCTTTTGGGTTGGGCTGTGACTGAGAAATCAACATATTCTGCTGACCTCAGAGATTTGTTTTGGGGACTAAATGAGATAACCTATGTAAAGTGTTTTGAGTAGCACCTGCACTTATTACATCTTAGTATTTGGAATCCTCTTGGGAGCCTCCTGAGTTATTCTTCCTTTCAGAGTGGGATCTGTTCTGCGGTGTAGTCCAATTTATGCAGAGGAATTATATTCCCAAGTGAGGAGGGTAAAGCATTTCATTTAGAAAAAATCACAGACGATTGCTACTAATATTTAGTATTTGTTGAGAGCTTATTAATATCAGACCCTACATTTAGTGCTTTGCAATTTTTATCTAATTAATCCCTCATGAGGTAAGTACTATCCTTACCCCACTTTACTAATGAGGAAACTAAGGCACAGAAAGATTAAATAATTTAACCAGAGTCCCTCATCAGTAAGTATCAGAGTCAGTATTCAAACCAGACAGTCTCTTCTAGAGTCTGAATCTTCTGCTACTAAACCAGGCTGTCTCCAGTTAGAATGGCAAACTTTTAGCCAGGAAATGGTCTTGGAAATCATCTTGCCTCTACCGCCTCATTCTACGGACAGGAAACAGAGGCTGACGCAAATGAAAAAGATTTTGCTAAGACAGCAAATCTTGCTAGAGGCACAGATGGACTAGAACCCAGGACCCTGCTTTCATTTCAGTGTTTCCATCACTACTCCACTTTAGAGGTTAATATTTTTTAGGCGAATTTTATTAGCATCGGCAAACATGCTACCTTCAGATTCATTTTGCTTTGAGGGAGTTGTTTCTGTATCCCATTCATCAAAGCAAGCTTCCATATTTGGATATATTCTTGAGGCACCTGGGTGGCTCAGTCAGTTGAGCATTCTACTCTTGATTTTGTCTCAGGTCATGGTTCCAGGGTCTTAAGATTGAGCCCTGCATGTCAGGCTCTGCACTGAGTGTGGGACCTGCTTAAGATTCTCTCTCTCTCTCTCTCTCTCTCTCCCCTCCCCACCCCCCGTCCCCTGCTTGTGAATGCTCTCTCTCTCTCCCTCTCTTTCTCCCTCTCCCTCTCTCTCTCTCTCTCTCAAAAAAAGGATGTATTCTCAAAACTTGGAGAAATTACATAACTTCTTTTTAGGAGCCAGTTTCTTAATATATTATGAATGATGGTTGAGTTCTATGACTGGTTTCTAGACTGGATTTCAAGAAACAAAATTTTTTAAAACTTAGGGACCAAAACAGAATTGCCATTTCATTTTTACAGGTAAGGTTTTCTAAAACCCACAGATAAAAGGAAAAAAAAGACAAACTACCCTCTAAAATACTATCATTGTTCTGTAAGAGAAAGACTATTACGACCAAAAAACTAAGAAGACTATAATCTTAAAATAAAGAATAAGTCATTTAGAATACTAGGAAGACTATGATCTTAAAATAAAGGATAAGTCACTTAAAATAAATAGCATTCCTTGTATGGAAAGACAATAAATCGTCCTGATTGTTTTCATTTCATCACAGACCAGCAACAATTTCATGGGTCAGCATTTAACAATCTAAGTTGGATGACACTTTGAAGTTCTCTCTAGCTTTTAAACTCTGTGATTTTGAGCATCCTTTTTTCCATTTACAATTATTTTAGAGGTTTCTAGCTGTTGGGTCTTTGTAAATTAATCCTTCTTAAGACTGTCCTTAAAGGCTTTGTTACATTGTGTGTGGAATGACTATTGGAGATTTTAGATTCAGAACGGTAATGCACGAACATAAAATTACCTGTTCCCTGTCTTAACATTGCACAGCTTCTGGTTTCCCTCACCCCCATTCCAGAGCAACAAAGCAATGATTCTGAACTCTGACCTCTCCCTTCTCCCCAGTGTTCTTCAGGGCAAAGGAGTCAGGCTTAAGTTGCTGCTGAAGATCTGGTTTTTCTGTTGACCTTGAACCCTCTGAGATCTGACTCCTTCTGCCCAGGGTCCCACCAGGGAATTTTACCACAGAGGGAAAAATTCCTTAAGGAAAGAACACTTGACTCCATGTAACAACCTGGGGATAAACCAAAGTCTGGCCCAGATACCGCCTTGAATTTGCCCCTTGGAAGGTGCATTTCTTTGTTTTCTACTTCATACTGCCATGTCCTTTCTATGTGTGTGTTAGTGGTGAGAGGAGGGGAGGGGGAGGCTAGAGGGTGCAGGACCAGAGCATAAATGCACGGAGGGCGGAGATTTGTCCTTCCTTTTGCCTCTGCATCCTTAGCAATTTGCCTGGGCACAGCAAGTGCTCTGCAAAGGGGTGTGGAATGCATCACGTGTAAGCACACTAATTTATTAACCATAACATTTTATTGTGTGACTACTAGTGCCAGACACTGTGACCAAAGCTTTCTAAAAATGATTTCTTTTTTTTCCTTTTTAAGGTTTTTTTAAGTAATCTCTACACCCAACATGGGGCTCAAAGCCACCACCCTGAGATCAAGAGTCTCACACTCCACTGACTGAGCCAGCCGGGTACCCCTAAAAATGATTTCTAATTCTTACTAGAACTCTCTTTTTTAGGCAAATCATTATTCCCGTTATATGGGTGAGGAAACTGAGGCACACAGTGGTTAAGGGACTCAGCCAAAGGCATCGAAGTAATTTAGGTGACTGAACCAGATACTCTCTGCAGCGTGCTGAGCCGCAGAGCCTGCACAGGAGACGGGCTTCAGGAAAAGGAGGGGAAAGGCAGCTGGCATCTTCTCCAAGCAGAGCTGCACTCCCAGCTGAGTCTCTGCAGAGGCAGAGAGGCAGCCGTGTCATCTCACAGAAGAAGCCCTTGTTGACCTTCTTCTTAGACGCTCAGATCTCTGAGACCATTTAGGTCTGTCAGGAAGTGAGGGGTAGAGCCCAGACGAGGACCAGCTCTCCTGACCGCCTATCTGGTGCTTTACCCACCCTGCAGACACAAGCAAAAAAATAGAAAAACTCATTGTACTCTTCAGGAGAGGCTAACTGCTATAACTGCTACCACAAGTATCAGTAGTTTAACACAATGAGAATTTATTTCTTGTTTCTGTCACAATCCAATGTAGGCAGCAGGTGGGCCTTTACCCCTTCCCTCTGGGCGAGTGCTCTCTTAGACTCCTGGTGTTCTTGGTGGCCTCTTCATTCAGCCAGCAAATGATAATGAAGAAAACAGAGCAAGGATGGAACCTGGGAGGTTTAGCAGGCCGGGCCTGGAAGCGGCCCATCTCACTTCCCTCGGCCACATCTAACTGCAAGGGAGTCTGGGAAATGTAGTCTGCGCTCAGGAGAAGAGCACTAATGGACACTGGCCAGTTCTAGTAGTATCTCTCCTCTCAAGAGATATCCAGGGGCCTGTCTTCACTTTGTAGTTTTGTGCTGAATTTACTATGGGCACTTTAATATATTTAGGCCCCTATATTTATTTAAATATGGTTTCCTTCGAGGTCACGGCAATTAGCACACTTGTAAACAGGGGTAGAAAGGAGGAGCAGTGGCAGTTTTAAGCAGCTAAAAATTTTATATAGCCTTTCAGAGTTCTTTGTCTTTTTTTTTTTTTTCTTTAAAAGAGAGAGAGTGTGTGAGCAGGGGAGAGGGGCAGAGTGAGAGAGAGAATCCCAAGTAGACTCCATGCTCAGTGCAGAGCCCGATGCGGGGCTCAATCCCATGACCCTGGGATCGTGACCTGAGCCAAAATCAAGAGTCAGATGCTCAACTAACTGAGCCACCCAGGTGCCCCATATTGTCCTATTTTTGCTGTTATTTGGTTGGTTGAATTTTGTTTTCCTTTGTTTTTTGTTTTGTTAATATTTCTTATATAGTTACTACATGCTAAGTGCTACATGAAACATTTGACATGCCTTATCCTTGTTAATTCTCATAGCAGTGCTGGGAGGTAAGTGCTGTCATCATCCTCACTTTACAGATATGAACACGGAAGCTTAAAGAGGCAATAAATGGACTAAAGTCACAGCCAGTAGGTATGAAAGCTGAGGTTTTAACCCGGGCCTTCCCCACTCCAGACCCTATGCCATCCACTCCATCGGCCTGTGCTGGCAAGCTTCTGGCCAGAGCTAGAGCCTGGTCCAGCCTGAGACAGGCCTCTGAAGTCCCAGAATCTCCACCATGTGAATTCCATGTGTTGGCCTTGGGGTCACCGTGTGCCCCTCTCCTGTGGAAGCGGCCGGGCCATCCAGGCTCCTACAAACACTCCCACGTGAAGGGATGTCAGAGTCGCAGCAACTCTTCCTTGAATGTAAAACAAGTTACTTCATGTTTATACATTTTTTTGGTCCACATTTTGGAGACAAATTTCACCCAAAATGAATTAATTTAGGCTCAGCCCTGTATCTCCTCAGTAATATTTAATTCAATGGGATATTTCAAAAGGAGTCTGCAGCAGACTTTTAAACCTCGCTGGTTCTGGGCAAGTCAGATCTTTCATTACATGCTTTTAAATACTAAGAACTCCCTGGGAGTGAAGCGCTGGATCAATCAGGGCAAACTGACTAAAGGTTAATTTAACAGAGCCCCCAGCAGATGCTCTGCCTGTCCTTGTGGCTCGAGGGTCTAACAAGCTGAGCTACTTTGTGTAAACACCATTAAAAGCATAACTGGACCCGGGTTGCTACCCCACCATTAGAGAGTAGCTTAAAGAACCTTATTAGAAGGAAACCAGTGGGTATAAGGGTTGGGGAGCAGAAGGGAGAGAAGGGGGTTGTTGAGCTATTGAACTCTAATTGAACAATAAACAAGGGCTTATTATAACCACTGCTCCCAGTACTCAGCCTGTGACTCCCTCCGGGAGTTTCACTGCAAGCAGCATTTAATCACACATCTGTCTTTCCAGGCCATCATACCATCCCACTTGCTTCTAGTTCAAATACTCAAAAGTACAATGAACAATGAATTTTGAAATCATGGTGCCTTAGATCAAGCAGCACAAGGCTGAAGCTACTCAGAGGTGGTCCCGTGGTTCAGGAATCAGGCGTGGAAAGGGCTCCAATCCTGTGCACTCTTCTCTAGCGGTGATAACCATCATGGCAACTGGCAGCCGTATGTTAACTTCTCAGGGACTCATTACCTGGTTTTCAGGTTATTCCCATGGAGGTAGGGGGAGCCCCTGAAGCACCTGAGTCCCCCCTCCTCTGTATCCTGGCTGAGTATCAGAATCACCTGGGGAACTCTTTAAAATACTGATGCCTAGGGTCTTCCAAGAAAGATGGTATTTGTTACAAGCTCCCTGGGATGACCTAATGGACAACCCGAGTTGAGAACCACAGAAGTGCTCGTGACCCTTCTCCAGCTTGGTTGAGTACTTTGGTCCTGGACATCTTGGATATAGAAAGCAGAAATGAGGTAGGCCTCAGAGCTGCTCACCATGGGCGACAGCAACCATTGGGTGGGCCAGCTGTGCCTGAGCCTCTATTTCACAAGGAAGATGGTAGGACTGTATAATCCGAGGTGGGCAGCCCCCAACTCAAGTTCCTTGCCTTTCTTCCCATCATATTGTCTTCTTGCCACATGGTGATTTAATGAATGTTTATGGAATATTTTTGTATGCTAGGTGCTGGGCTGGGCAATATAGAGAGAAATAGAAGAAAAAGACATGGTTCTTATCCTCAAAGAGCTTAACAACAACCTTCACTAGGGAAGCAAATATAATAGAATAGAAATCAGCTTCCTACTTATTAACAACTTTTAATAAAGGTTGAGATGAGACACAAAAGTAGGATTACATAACATTTTCAGAGATTATTGGTGCTTTTCCCCATTATAGAGTTAATTAAGGATTTCAGTGTCTCTTCTCCCAGACTTATTCCCTCCCCCACCTCCAGTGCAAGCAAACGTGCACACAGACACACACCTTCTTCAGAAACAGGAAAGGGCTAAACATAGATATTTTAGATACCAGCCACAGGCCTGCTATCTTTTTTTATATGGAACCTGTTTGTAGGAAAACCTGGGTGAACTAAAGTTTAATCAAGGCCGCAGAGTCCTTTTAAGAAACAGGAGCCCCCATCTAAGCTCAATGTGCCTTTGTACGTGGCTGCTTCAGACCCCCGAGTTCATTCAGTCAACTAAGATTTGAGCCCTGTTAGGCAGACACCATGCTAGACACTAAAAATGTTATAATGAAGCCCTAGCACCATCCCCCTTCCTTACTGGTGCTTAAAATCTAGTGAGGAAGACAAATGTGAGTGTAAAATTACTACTGTTGTAAGTGAAGGTATACGTCAAGGATGTAATATTGTTAAAATGGGAACAGACCCGGACATCAAGGAAGGACACCCCCCCCAAACCTTGGTCATGAACCTGAGCATCACATCTACAATATGGTGGCCTGGGGAAGAGGGGGTGGTGGGGTTTCATTCCAGCCAGAAGGAAAAGTGTAAGTGAATTAGTGAGGATGGGCTAGATTGGTGGTTCTCAGAGTGTGGTCTTTAGACCGCTGTGGGTACCAGAGACGCTTTCAGAGGTTCTGTGAGGTCAAAATTACTCTCATAATTATACCAGGATGTCATTGCTCCTTTTCACTGATTGACATTGGCACCGAGGACATAAAAGCCTTGGTGGGTAACACTTTGGGCCCTCAGCACTCGGCAAGGCAGTGGCACTAAACTGTAGTGGTAACCACCGTATTCCTTTTCCATGTACTCGTAGCAGAGAAAAGTCAGTTTCACTTATAATGCTTTTGATTAAGCAGTAAAAGTTATTTTTTAATTAAATCACTACCCTTGAGTACACATCTTTTTAATATTCTGGGTTACAAATGGGAAGTATGCATAAAGCACTTCTGCATACAAAGTGCAATGGTTGCCTCGAGAAAAAGCACTTGATGTTTTGAGTTATAAATGGAACTAGCTGCTTTTATCATGAAATACAATTTTTGCTGGGGGAAAACACACACACACACACACACACACACACACACACACACACAAACTCCTGACCATAAACCATAAACCATAGTTTGTGGTTATTCAAACTTAGGTTCTTGGCAGGCTTTTTTTTTTTTTTTTAAATAATGAATAAACCCAGGCTGTCACTTCAAGGAAATTAACTGACGATGTTTGTTGCCAAAGATAAAATTCAAGCTTTCAAACAAAAGTTAGAACTTAAAACTTGTCCCTACTACCATGAATTTAATAGCTTCCTAATACTTAAAGACTGCAATGAGGTTGATGGTGATACTAATTAATCTGATTTTTTATATAATGAAATATGTCAACATTTGGAAGATATGTTTAACTCAGTGAACCAATCGTTTCCAGATAACTAATGCAAGAGTTTACAAAATCATGCATGAGTAAAGGATCCATTCAAAGTGCAAGATAGCCTAATGGGTTTAATGTAACAGAGGACGAACATTTCATCGATACACTTTCAAATTCCATATTGTAACTTTTAAATTAAAATTTTTTTTCAATTTAACAGAGAAAGAGTGCAAGTGGGGGAGAGGAAGAGAGGGAAAGGGAGGGAGGGTGAGAGAGAGAGAGAAAGAGAGAGGGAGAGAGAGAGAGAGAGAGAGAGAGAGAGAGAGAATCTTAAGCAGGCTCCACACTCAGCATGGAGCCCAATGAGGGGCTCTATCTGGGGCTCCATCCCATGACCCCAGGATCATGACCTGATCTGAAACCAAGCATCAGACTCTTAATTGACCGAACCACCCAGGTGCCTCCATATTTTAACTAACTTTTAAGAAACTACCACTTGTTGGGGTGCCTGGGTGGCTCAGTCGGTTGAGCATCCGACTTCGGCTCAGGTCATGATCTTGTGGTCTGTGAGTTCGAGCCCCGCGTCGGGCTCTGTGCTCAGACAGCTCAGAGCCTGGAGCCTGCTTCGGATTCTGTGTCTCCCTCTCTCTCTGCCCCTCCCCCACTCATGCTCTGTCTCTCTCTGTCTCAAAAAAATAAAGCATTAAAAAAAAAGAAACTACCACTTGTCAAGTTTTGATGTATTATCCAAAAAGAATATCCACCATCATCAGAAAAGGCTATTAAAATACACCTCTTTTAACTACATGATCTGTTCGAGGCCATATTTTCTTCATATAGCTCAACAACAGTAACAAAACAGATTGCAACTGATTAAAAGCAGGAGCAGAGATGAGAATCCAGCTGTCTTCAATTAATCCAGAAATTTCCAAATATGTGAAACACTGTCATTCTCACTAGTTTGTTTTGGAAGCTGGCTGGTTTTCATAAAAATATGTTATTTATATTAACATGTAATGGTTATATTATTGTTATTTTAAAATGAATTAATATGTGCACATTTTTTAAATGTCTCAGTTTTAATCTCTAATCTGGAAATATTGCCAGATAAAATCCACATAAACAAAAACTCTTTGGGATCATCAGTAACTTTTAAGAGTTTAAAGGGGTCCTGAGACCCAAATAGTTGAGAACTGCTGGACTAGATTATTTTGCAGTAACAAAATTGTCTTGAATCTCTGGCTACGCAGAACAAATGTTTATGTCTGTCTCATGCACAAGCAGGCAACTCTTCAAAGACAGCTGTCGGCCGTGCGCTGACTCAGCACCCAGGTTACTCCATCTTGTGGTTCTGCTGTCTCAACATATGGCCTCCACCATTGCTGTTCTAGAAGAGAAAGCTGGAAAATGGCACATCAGCTCCTAACTCTTCTGCTGTATGTCATGTCCACTCACAGAACTGGTCACAGGGCCCCATCCAACTGCAAGTGGGCTGGGAGATGTGAGCAAGTTTGTGAAGATTCGATGAGCAGCAAATGGTTCCAGGCACCGCACAAAAAAGAATGTGTGGTGAGAAGCTCCTTTGGGAGAAATGATAGAGAGATGAAGTACAATGCAAGAAAGGGCAGGGGAGCCCTGTAGGGACCAGATTGTGTAGGCTGGCCGCATAAGCCACGGTGAAGGCTGTGGTCTTTCTCAGAGCAATAGAAGACATTGGACGGTGACAACAATCTCAGCTGTAGCTGCCGATGGCCCCCTGTAGCTATGGAAGGAGGTCAGTGAAGGGGCACAGAAGTGGAAGCAGCTAGGTCGTGCTGACACACGGCATCATTGGGGAAAAACAAAAGCCTGGATTTGTGGCACTTGTTGATTTATGTTGTGTAAATACTCCCGCCATGGCCAATTTCAAATTTAACAATTTGATGCTACTGAATGCAGACTCAGGGAGAGACTTGCACAATCAACTCTTGTGAACCTGTAGAGATGGTTTCAGTGACGCTGAGGCAATAGCGAGTTAGGAGGCGAGTCCAGAAAAAATGATGATGGTAGTCTAAACTTCCGTGTCCTTTGAACACACAGCTGGAGCTAACCCGGTGTTCTGGGCACACCAGTGGCTGAAATTCCCTGCTCCGCCACAAACACCACCACCACCACCACCGCCATCAAATATCACCAGGATTTTCCAAATATTGCTTGACATATGAGGGTGAGAGATGTAGCAATCTCCCTAGTATTCTTCCACAGTCTTACCTCTAGGACAAAAGTATGGGCCTACATCCTTTAAGAATAAGCAAAGGGGGGCGCCTGGGTGACTTAGTAAAGCGCCCGACTCTTGATTTCAGCTCAGGTCATGATCTCACAGTTTTAAGACTAGGCCCCAGGTTGGGCTCAACGCTGAGTGTGGAGCCTGCTTGGGATTTTCTCTCTTTCTCAAAATAAATAAATAAATATTTTTTAAAAAAAACCTGAAACAAATCAAAACCAAAAGAGAATCAACAAAGAAATATCTCCTCCCTCTTTAGCTTATCTTCCCAGAGCCATGTTTGCAAACACCCTCAAATATTCTGGTAACACTCCTCTGCAGCTAGTTCAAGGAGAGGGCAGCCCAGAAAGCTTCCAGAAAGGCCCTACTTGGGTTTTCAACCTCTCCTGATTTACGTGAAAAAATTCACAAGAGTGAAAATAATTACAGTCTACAGCTATAGGTTGCAAATAAAACTATAAAAAAAAACAACTTTTGCAAGTTTGTGAACAGGATGAAAACCGTGCTTTTGCTGACTGGTTTAAAATGGAATCAGATGACTATCTAACAAGGACAAGGGATAGAGTGAGGGTCCCTACTCCAGGGTTCTCTTGCTGAGTTACAGTTACCTGAGGCTTAAAGCAGCCAGTTATGTCTCTCATCTAACCCAGCCTTGGGTTTAGTTAGTTCACCCAGGCTCTTTTTCCGTCTCCCTTCCCCTCTGCTTGTTTCCAGAGCAAAACAACAGCTTGTGAGAACCTGAAGTGGTGCCTGGGGTGCTGCTATTTAAATAACTCTGCCTCTAAACACAACAGGTGTCCCTCACAATCTATATCCCAAAGTTTAACTGTTGTTTTGTTTTGTTTTGTTTTCTCCAGAGGGCCATACGGATTTTTTATTTGAAGAGCTTGCCTGGCTCAAATAATAATCTCCACCTCCCTCCCTCCCTCCCTCTCTCACTTCCTTCCTTCCTTCCTTCCTTCCTTCCTTCCTTCCTAACTTCCTCCCTAACTTCCTCCCTCTGTCCCTCTCACTTTCTTGTTCCTCTTTTCTTTTCTCTTCACATAAAGCCACAGACTGAAGTCTTCCTCAGCAGCCTCACTCATCCCTCTTGATGGTTCTAGAAGTTACTGGCCCTTAAGCAGAGTGACACTACTGTCCTGGCTCCGAGGTCCCCTCTTTCTATTTCTACCTGCCGGACAAACCTCCCAACAGGAGCTAGAAACTTCAACCAGCTTCAGTCATAGTATCTGTGTCCCCATTAAAGGTCTTACAGAATCCAAGTCACTAGACACTGCAGGATTCAATGAAGGGCTATGAAGCTTGATGTGGTAGATGGGGGAGAAAATGCCACCAAAACCTGGATGCCACCAAATGCTAACATTCTCTCTTGAGACAAATGACAGGTATGAGAGATGGACATACAACTTTGTTTTACTAATTTCCATTTTTATTCGTAAATGAACTGAAACCACTAACTAAATGGAAGACCTGGATGCAAAAAAGGGTACACCTCTTTATTTCACTGGAGTGGTTTAATCCAAATATTCCTGCCTACGTAGGCACAAGTCCCGAGTAACTAGATTAAGAGACTGACTTCTTAAATAGCTAAGTAAAAACATTTTTTTAAGTTTATTTATTTTGAGAGAGACAGAGAGAGAGAGAGAAAGAATGAGTTGGGCAGGGGCAGAGACAGGAGAGAGAGAATCCCAAGCAGGCTCCACACTGTCAGTGCAGAACCCAACAGTAGGGCTTGAACCCACAAACTGTGAGATCATGACCTGAACCAAAACCAGGAGTTGGACACTCAACTGACTCAGCCACCCAGGTGCTTCAGTAAAAACATTTTTTAAAAAGATGATCTCTCATCACCATCGCTTGATGAAATAAAGCACATTTTAACCTTAAGGATTTCAATGAGTGGAACATGATGAAAACCCACTACATTGTCCTTTTTCACCCAATAAAGGACTCGTGAAAAATGACAGTCCACGTAATAGCATTTGAGAGGCCAAATCTCAGTGCACTCCACACCATGCAAGAGAAAGAGACTATATTTGGTAGTGATTCCCATCAGACTTATGGAGAAATGAAATCTCAGAGGGGTTAAACAACTTGTCCAAAGTCACACAGCTAATAATGTCAGAGCTAAAATTCAAACCCAAGATGCAACTCCTTGTATTAAACCAAGGGTAACATTTTCCCAGCCCCAGTATTGAATAAATTTTACTAGATCTATTCTTCCTCCTATATAATTCTCTGCCTATCCTATTATGTTTTTGATTTCACCAGCAAGCCTACTACCAGGGAAAGAGATTCTGGAATAGAATGAGCCCCCCTTGTAAGTTATTAGCTTCCTTGATTACAAATCAACCTCAGCAGAGTTTGGTTATCGTAAGTCTATTTCCTGAGGCCTCTGAGGCACTGTTGGGGAAATGAAGAATAGGTTGTGGGGTTTTTAGACTTGAAAAACCTGATTTTCCAGCCCTAGACCTCAGAGACAATGAACATGCGGACAAGCACTAACAGGGCTGCAGGGAACTGCTCTGGCCAGGCTGGGACCAAGCGGGATGGGTCCTCCACCTGCCAGCCAGCTGGGTCTCCAGCCAGGTGACAAGGGTACTGATCGCGTGACCTTGGGCATGTTGCCGAGTCGCAGCTTTTCCCCTATGAGTGGCAGAGATCTGGATAAAATCATCCTGAGGGCTCTTCCAGGTTGACTAAAACAGCAGTAACCAATGTCACTCACAGGACATTTTCTGCTGCCAACCATAGAAGTCAGGCATTTCTCCCCTTTAAGCCACACACAATCTGGGCATTGAGCAAGACTTCTTTCTTCATTGTTTTTCCCATATCCTCTACTTTCACAGGCCTCCAGCAAGACACGTACTGGGCCAGCTCAAGCTATTTCCCTCTGAGGAGTTCCCACGCAGGGCTGAGTGTAACTCATGTAGCCCAGTAGCACACTCACTAAGTGGTGACATTATCAGAGGTTTATGTGTTTTGCTTAATTGCCTCCTTTCGTTTAAAAGTGTGACCCCAGTCCATTCCCCCTAAATGTCCCCAGAGGGGACATGTCTCACCCCCAAGTGGTCAGCTACCATTACCCCCAGCCTCAGCCTTCTTCCTCTTTTTGTGTCCCACAGAGGGGACTCCCAGCCAGTCAGAAAAGGGCCAATGGGAGCAGACCCTGGATGTTCCCAAAGCTCCCAGACTCAGTGACAGGCTGGGTGGCTTTACCGCAGTGAGGAGAGGGGAGAGACCCACACTGATCCAGTGTGGCTGGGCTCCAGGGTCTCACTCAGTGCCCCTCCAATAGTTATATCACTTTGGTCTCTAACTTCCTGTCTCCAGAGGGGGCTGGGAGGGGCAGATGCCATTCATTCCATGGCCTCCATCCTCTTCTTCCTCTCTTTCTCTTCCCCTATGGAGAATCCCTCACCTCCTGTGTGTGTACGTGTGTGTGCTGGGGGGTGGGACAGGCCAAGTTTAGCCCTCACACATATACCCCTAGTGTTGGAGAGTTCTTGGGAAGGGAACTACAGTAATTGAGGTACAAGGGAGAGAAGAATTAGTTTTCACTATATCCCTTTTTGTACAGTTTGAATGTTATACCAGGAGCATGAAACGTGTTTTTAAAAAGAATGATTTTTGAAATCATCCCACAGGGGCCTAACTCCTTTTTCTTTCTTTTTTAAAGTTAATTTATTTATTTTGAGAGAGAGAGAAAGAGAGAGAGACAGAGGCAGAGAGAGAGGGAGCAAGAGAATCCCAAGCAGGCTGTATGCTGTCAGCACAGAGCCCAACTTGGTGGCTCAACCCCACCATCATGACATCATGGCCTGAGCTGAACTCAGGAATCGGATGCCTAGCAGATGGAACCACCCAGACTCCCCACAAACATGCGTATTTTTAACATTACTTTTCCTCCAGTTTCTTTCTCTCTGTAGAGAAATTCCCTATGGGGAACTCCCTGCTGTCTAGCCTTTTTAACTGCTCTCTGAATCAACTAATACACTCCTTTTTGTCTGCCCATCACAATGCTCCCATGTTTCCCTCCCATGGCAAAAAAGGGAGGACTCAAAACTTCTCTAAAGCGGGAAGATTCTGTGAAGTTTCACCAATCCTTCCAAGCATCCACTCAAGCCTCCATCCATCCATCCATCAACTGAAATTGCTAGGTCTTGGGATTGCAGACTTGACCACAGATGTGGTCCTTCCCCTCAGGGAGCTTCCAGTCAGATGTGAGGAAGGCATGAACTCAAGCCTGTGTTGGCTTAAAATTTCTTTGCATTCCCAAACCAAAAGGCTTATAAGAAACCTGCATTTGTGCTCACCAAGTGCCCCTAAGATTGGGCTAAACGTACCTAGGAAAGGAACAGCCCCTTTAATGCTATAAGGTTGATTTAAGAATCAACCTTAGGGGCACCTGGGTGGCTCAGTTGGTTAAGCGTCTGACTTCAGCTCAGGTCATGATCTCATGGCTAATGGGTTCAAGCCCACGTCAGGCTCTGTGCTGACAGCTCAGAGCCTGGAGCCTGCTTCGGATTCTGTGTCTGCCCCTCTCTGACCCTCCCCAACTTGTGCTAGCTCTCTCTCTCTCTCTCTCTCTCCCTCAAAAATAAAAAAACATTAAAAAAAAATCAACCTTAAACTGTGGTAAACTTTGCAAATCCCCCTCCCCACCCAAATCTATATACAGCAATTGGTTGGTTTTTCAGGCTTTGTGGGCCCAAATGAAAGTACTAAAGAACACTTGACAACTTTTCAGCCTTCCTTTACTCTCAGGCAAATGCTCACCCTGAAGGGATACTTGAGACCCAATGTGGTCAAGCAAGTGGAATGGTCTGGAAATAGCCGAGAGCCATCTGAATGCAGGGCATTATTGCCACTATGGCAGCTGCTGCTGATGGTGGGAAGGAGCCCAGAGTTTTCTGAGGGTTTAGTGTAGGTTCGTAGGACTGGAACTAAATACATCCCATCCGTCAATCAATAGTGACAGAGTAGCCCCTAACTGCCAGGTGCTGGGACATAGCCCTGAACAAGATAGACGAGGCGCTCCAGCCGGAAGGAAGTGGGCCTGTAAGTAATTGCTCAGGGCACGCTGACAGAGCAGAGGGCCCAGGCCAGTGCTGCCCAAATTTGCTCCGAGTGGGCTTGGATACAGTCTTCCTAGGTCTCTGACTGTGCTCCCCTACTTGTTCACAAAGCTGGTCAGAAAGCCAGCATGGCGGAAAGAGGGACACAGGGAGTCAGGAAGTGTGGGGTCCAGGCACAAATATTTGAGGACACATTGCACTTCCCTCTATCTCAGCCTTCTCAGTCACTAAAGAAAGGATTTTGAAAAAAGAAAAAAGGATATCTGAGGACAATCTGGTTCCAACAGAATCTCTGATTCGGGAGTCAGGGAGCAGGCCGTGGCACCACTCCGAGAGTGCTTAGCCGGCCCAGACACACACGTGCACGCACGCACATGCCCACCCACACACACACATACACACACACGCACCATTGCCCCCAAAGTGAGGACATTGAGATCACTTGCTTCCAGTCCCATCTTCCCTCCCAGGATTGGATGCCAGCCGGGGCTCTCCTTTGCTCTCAAAATCCTGGTAAAATTGTACAGCATCTGCCATATATACTTCCCCAATTCCCATGACCTGTGGAGGTCAAAAACACTCTTGAATATTTCTGAGAATTCAGGGGAGCGCTGGGGTGATGTTCTGGCTCCTGAACTCCAAGGTACTGATCAGGGGACCTTCCCCATTTTCCACGTTTGTCTTTGTCACTGCAGACCCCACATCCTAACACACATGCCCTCACCCGCACCCCAGTGTAAGGGATTGTGTCATATTCATTTTCCTGCTCTAGCACCAGCCTACACCTGGAATCTAGGAAGGGTCCAACATTATTTGGTGAATAAATAAAAGGAAGGAAGGAATGGTGTGAGAGGTGTTGCTGAGGTGACTTTGAACGGCAGGTCAAGGCCAACCCTAGAGAAAACTGTGTTAAAGTCAATAAAAGTTGCTTCTCGTCCAGAGTCATTCCCGCCCTGCCTGCTTCTGATGCCTTTCCGGGTTCTGGTCCAATCCCAATCCAACCACAAGCTGCCGAGATATTAACTGACAATGAAAGTTCATAAAAGCTAAACACGTTTGCTCCCTGACCCAGTCTGTTTGCATTAAGATGTTTTCTCCATCGCTGTCCTACCCTTCCAACTGGGTCAGGTAATTCAACTGTAAAGCCACCCCCACTCAAGCTAATCCTCACCCAGCCAGACCAAGAACAGAACTGACTTCACAGCTCTGTACCTGGGCTCCCTTACCCTTCGCACAGAACTTGCTTCCAGAAACGATCACTCTGCAGCCCTTTTGTTTGCTTCTCCAGCTCAGCCTTTAGATCGTGAGCATTTTTGTGATTCTTTCCCCAACTCCAGTGCCTAGCTCAATGTTGGAAACATAGGAAGACCTAGTAAATGTTTGCAAAACAAACAAATAATGCAAAAAAAGAAGAGTAAGGGTGAAGCCATTTTGAGAGTCAGTGAAGAAAAAGAGCAGAAATGCTTATAGCAAACAAAAGGCAGGGGGAGTTAAAAAAAATAACAGAGAGAAAGGTGGAATGTTCATTCAGCATTAATGAACAGATAAGTCATTGGCAGAGCATGCACAGGGAGGCCTGGGTTTTCTAAACCCCAGCTCAATGTTGTTTTCATACTGCCTTTATCATCTCTGTCACATTATTTTTGTTTGTGTTTTGCAGCCTTTAGGGGATTACAACATCAACTCACTGTTCACTGGGTTTCACAATCCCCCCTTCCCATCAAGCACATACCATGAGGCACATTCAATAATTGCTTTTTATATATCCAAGAGTTTAAATGATATTTTGCTTTGCAAACTTCATGATACCCCTTTGAGATAACTGGAAACACCTGGCGATGTTGTGAAACTAGGCGTAAGAACGGCCATTTCCCAATGTGCCCAGCAGGGCTCCCCCAGTTAAGGAAGAACACACAGTTCCGAACTTGCAGCCTCCTTCTTTACATGTGCTCTGCTCCTGGGCTTAGAATTCATGTTGCGCTCAGCTTAAACCTAGGGGTGGCAGGATAATCTGAATTACTGAAGAGTCAAAATGTATGCAGAAGTGAGTATTTTCCTTCAAAATAGTCTATTAATTTAGGCAAAGAGTTTTGACTTGAATTAGCAAACAAATGGTTTCTATTCTACACTTGACTCTGTGGCACCCCAGACTGTAACTGCTATAATCACTAGTCAATTCCGGCTCCTGAGCTCTTGAAGTATGGCTGGGCTGAATTTCGAAGGCTTAGTTAAAAAACAAAAAACAAAAACAAAAACACTCAATAATTTTAACATCAATCACATATTAAAATAATAACATTTTAGGGGCGCCTGAGTAGCTCAGTTGGTTAAGCATCTGACTTCAGCTCAGGTCATGATCTCACTGTTCATGAATTTGAGCCCTGCATCAGGCTCCGTGCTGGCAGCCCAGAGCCCGCCTCAGATTCTAGGTCTCCCTCTTTTCTGCCCCTCTCTGGCTCGCACGCTGGTCTCTCTCTCTCTCAAAAATAAACATTAAAAATTTATTTAAATAATAACATTTTAATGTGTTGGTTTAATATGTTACTAAAATTAATTTTGCCTATTCCTTTTTACTTTTTTTAAACATGGCTCCTGGAAAATTGTATATAACATACATGATCTGTATTATATTTCTTTTGGATAGCACTGGCAGAGTCAATGCCTAGACACACTGAGTAAACTATCGTAGCAAAAAAACATAAAGATTGGATCACTTAAAGTGTGAAAGAATTCATTACAGAGGAAAATATAGTTCATGTTAGGCAAAAACAAAACTTTGCTTGAATTATTAGTTCCATCATCATTTCCATTTCACAGTGCAATCCACTAGTGAGCTAATGCCCAGAGGTTATACTGAATGGAAATTCTTTTATTTTTTTTAAAAGGTTTTATTTTTAAGTAATCTCTTCACCCAACATTGAGCTCGAAGTCACAACCCTGAGATCAAGAGTTGCCTACTCCACTGAGTCAGCCAGGCACCCCGAAACTGTTTCTCTATTAAAGAATTAATGGGCCCAATAGATATATCAAACTGCCATTTCCTCCTAAATGAAACTCTGCACCTAAATCTTTGCATTGTCATGATTGCTTTATGTATTTTCCTACATCATCTCTGGACTATGAGCTCTTTGGGGACAGAGACCCTATGTAGGTCATCTGTTAGAATGACCAACCATCCTGGTTTGCCCAGGACTGAAGATTTTTCTAGGGCATGGGACTTCAGGTTATAAAACCAAGACAGTCCCAAAAAACCTGGATTGGGTTCATCACTCCACACAGAAAATATCCCCCAAACCCTTTAATATTCCTTGTGCTTGATATAAAATAAGCGTTCAATAAATGCTTCTAGTTGCACTGGTACTAAAAGCTGTGAACTTGTATTGAATGTTTTCTCATTTGTATATAGACACCCCTGGTAGAACCTTCTTGACCAAAGAAGGATTAGTATGAGATGTTGTTTTAAAACATGGTGATTGACCAGAGGTTTCATAATCAGGGCATCTTCCCGGGCATTAGCACTGCAAGAACAATCTTTTGTCCCTGTCAGTGGAACTTTCTTTCATCTTCCTCCCCTTGGCCCCACCTGCACCAATTCCACCACAGCATCCCATCTGCCGATTCTGGCTTCGGAGGCCATTTGCCATTGCCAAGGACCTCACTCAGGTAGAGGAGACAGCTAGTTTCCTGAGCTCAAGGAATTCCAATGTACATTGTCTCTTAAGCAAATGCAGCATAGTTGTGTGTTTGGGACGGGGTGGGGAACAAGGAAGATACGGGAAAGACTGAGGACTTCAGGGAAGAGAGAAGAATTCCCTAATCTGTTACTGGTTTCATCCAGGAAAAGTATTAGTATATGTGGTACCAGGATTCTGTGACCCCAGCTCAGAAACAGACACAATGTCACAGAGTGATTAAGAGCCTGGGCTTCAGAATCAGAGTCCTTGGTTAAAATCTCGCTCTGTATTTGCTGATTTTCTCTGGACTTCAGTTCCTTATCTGTAAGTGGTAACAACAATACTTAACTCATAGGCTTATTGTAAAGAGTAAATGAGCTGATGGCTGTAAAGTGCTCTGAGCAGTTCCTAGCACAGAGGAAGTACTAGAGGTGACTGCCAACCATAATTATCCTGTCACTCAAGGTCAAGAGAAAAGGCTGGTACAAAGAAAGAGCATGGACTTTGGAGCCAGACCCGGAAATATTTCAGTTCAGATCCATACAATTGTGGTCTCTTTGTGTTTCAGTTTACATATTTGTAAGGTAGAATTCCACCTTGTAGGATCGTCATGAAAATTAAATGGGATGTAATAAGTATGGTGCCCAGCTCACGGTGATCAATGAAGATAATTGGCAAGATTCTTTTTTTTAATGTTTTACTTATTTTTGAGAGAGAGAGAGAATGTGAGCAGCAGAGGGGTACAGAGAGAGGGGACGAAGATCCGAAGCAGGCTCTGCATGACAGCAGAGAGCCTGATGAGGGGCTCAAACTCCTGAACCTTGAGATCATGACCTGAGCTGAAGTCAGACGCTTAACCAACTGAGCCACCCAGGTGCCCCTTTGATAAGCTCCTTTCTGTATTCAACTCATTTTTTCCAATGTAAGTCTGAAAGACCCAATGGATTTTCTGTCTTCCAGTGCACCCCACACTCCCAGCTCCCATGCCTAGGCTTTACCACCTCAGTTCCAGAAACTGACCCTAAAATGTTAAAAGCCTGCCTAGAACTCAAGACCCACTTTCTCAAATATCCTATCCTCTCACCAAGCAGAGAAGGTAGCCTCGGGTGACTGTCCCCTCATTTAATCCATTCCATTGAGTCAAATTGTATTGCCCTTAGATAAAGTCAGCATTCCACAGTTCTTGGAAAATGGCAACATAGAGAAAAATAATGACAATACAGTGGGTTTGTGCATTTTACAGTGTACAGGTGAGAGAAGGGAGGTAAAGGAGATGGAGAAGGAGAGAGGTATTAAAGGGACTGGTCAGAATCTGCAGTCTCCAAGTGACCACTTTCTGCTGGTTGAATGGGGGCCCCAATGAGTCTGTCTAGGTGCTAACTAGGCACCCACATGAAACAGGCTGCAGTTAAGTGTACATTCATTTGTTAGAATCAATGAGGGATCATCTGTATGTACCTCCGAGTTGCAACAGGTAAGATTGGCTCCACTTTTTTTTTTTTTTAATAATTAAAAAACTTGGGTGGGAGGCACCTGGGTGACTCACTCAGTTAAGCATCTGACTTCAGCTCAGGTCGTGACCTCACGGTTTGTGAGTTTGAGCCCCATACCCGGCTCCACGCTGACAGTGAGGAGCCTGCTTGGGATTCTCTCTCTCTCTCTCTCTCTCTCAAAAATAAATAAATAAACTTAAAAAAAATTTTAAGTAATCTCTACACCCAACATGGGGCTCAAACTCACCACCCCGAGATCAAGACTTGCATTGCTCTAGTGACTGAGCCAGTCAGGCACCCCTCCACTGGTTTCAAAGCAATGATTTTCAAACTGCAATGTGCATCAGAAAGGCCTGAAAAGTTCGGGAAACTCTGGAGTGCTGCGCCCACTCCCAGGGACTCTGGGTCAGTTCATCTGGGGCATCTGCCTTGTAAACCAGCCTTCTGGGAATCGCTGGTGCTGGTGGTCCTCTGGCCGGCCAGACAAATACTGACCATTCTGTTCTCTCTTGTATATCCCAAGACTCACGCACCCCAAGCCTCCTTTCCCGGCCTCTCTCCTGAAACTGCATTTGCTTTCACATATGAGCAACTCTCAGGTGTCCATGACCCTTTTTCTCTTGGCACCTTAGGATAATGCAAAGTCTCTAATGGTCCTAGATGGGTAAGTTCCTCTGAATCTAAATGAGGCCGGGCAACCAGTTTAAAATCCACAAGTCTTGTGAGTGTCTTTAGGTCCTCACAAAGCAGCACGCCCTCTACCTCCCCCAACATTGCTTCCAATCCACCCCCAGGGAAAGCGAACGCTTCTCCTCTGTCCCACGGATGCCGTGCAAGAAGCATACTGTGTTTCTCAGAGCAGGTGCTTACTGGTTTGTCCATGATCTGCTGTCTGAATTCAGGACCCCAGGTCTCCGGGTGTCACAGGAAAGAACACGTGACTTGGAGAAGCTACTTCTGGTTGATTTAGAAAACGCAGAGAGAAAAGCAAACGTGGAAACTGGCTCTTGGGTTTTATCAAAATCATTAATTTCACAGACTTCACCTTCAGCCTCTGCCTGTAACACTTATCCACTGTCTTGTTTTAGTCACCACTTACTGTTGCTGTCAGTGTTGTCATCATCTTTTTGCAAAACTTCTTACCAATATTCATGCAAATACCCCAAAAGAAAGGGAAAATGAACTTTCCTGAGCCCTCCTCAGGCAGCTTGCATCTGGGTGTTTATCCAGAATCATAAAGATTTTGAAAGGACTTTACAAGTGTAAAAGGCTCTCAAACAGACTGATTGACAAAATACCAACTTCAGTCCAACCTCACTCCTCAACAACTTGTGTTTCTGGGGGCCTAGGAACAAAGCCTAGATTTGGTAAGTTTAGGAAGGATAAGCGAAGCAAAGAATTTCTTTGCTTTACACACAGAATAACTGAAAAAGGAGGCAAGTGAGTGAGGAGTGTGGGGGAAGGGTATACATTCCTGTGTTGAAAGAACAGAAAGGGAGCATATTTTGCTTTTTAATTTTTTTTTTTTTTTTTTTTTTGGTGAAGGCAGATGGGCTGTGGATTGACACTAAATAAATCCTTGAATAAATGAATCTCTCAGCTCTGGGGAGGGGGTGGTGTGGAGGGAGTGGGGGATGGTAGGGAGTGGCTTGTACATATGGAGCAGATAACTTTTTTAAGGAAAGAAGGATTAAAGCAGGAACCTCAGGGCATTTAATAACTGTGGCATTTTATTCTTGCTTTATGTGGATTATTGGGGATTATCTGCTAAAAGCAAGAGCCCAGTCTAGTGTTACCGTTTGACTCACCCTTCATTTCCTCTCATTTAAAATCTTCTGTCTCCTCCGTGGTTTTCATTTGGTCAAAGACAGAGGACTCTGGAGTGTGAAAGAAGTTTACTTGATACATGAAAGGCTCCACACAACCAATCTTCTCTAAAGAACAGAACTGAGTTTTACTGTCAAATGCAACCTTATAAAATCAAAAAGCCCAATTAGAAGCATTAAAAAGCAGATCCACGCAAGCTTGGGCAGCCAACTGCAGGGGCCTAAAGCTCAGAGCTGCGGAAGCGGGTAGGGCCGGCTGGTGGCAGAACCCGGGCCTCTGTGCGCATGCGCCGGCTTTTCACTGCACCCCGTGATCTCTGCAGGTTCCCGGGGGCTTGTGCTTATGAACTGGGCAGAGGCTCGTGCTTTACCTCAAATGTTACAAATCACCTGAGAGAGAAGGGAAAAGTCGTTCCTTGGGCTTTATGGAGCCAGAAAGCAAGGATATTGTACAGTGAAGCCCAGCGGAGGGAAGGTTCGGCCTCCTTCAAGTTCAGCTGGGGGATTCTAGACATAGGAGATCATCCGAGAAAGTTAAAAAGAAGTAGTTATTTAGTAGTCCCAGGAATTATGGCCTCGTAGAGCAACGGGCTTTGGGGTCAGTTCCAAAGTGTGGATTCTAGTCCCGGTTCAGTTACTTATTTATAGCCTGACCTGGGACAAAGTAGTTAAATTCTTTAAGTCCCAGTATCTTTTCTTTGTGTAACAGGATTAACAACTTTGTTCTCACAGGCTTGTGGTGAGTACTTATGACTTAGTACACTGAGATCTCCTTCCTTGGATATTTAAATGCTCCAAACAAATGCTCTTCGTTTTCCTGCTGCTTCTGCCTTCCTCCCACCTGCCCCCAAACTCCTTCCATCCAATCAAAACTGATGCTGTACCTACTTGCCTCAGGGATTTATTTCATAATGTCAGAAGGGGATAATTTGATGACACCTGCCAACATTGAGGAATTCCCTTAGCAGACATGAGTAAGGCCTACAAGCTCTGTGGGCAGCTACTCAGGGGGGTGACCATCATTTCCACCTGTTATGAAGTATTGCACCACCAGAGAAACTGCCTCATAATTCTGGTCCAGATCCAACTGGAAACAAGAGGTGGGTCCCCAGCGAGTCTGTAGTCAGAGGGTAGAGAGCCAGCCAGTCAAGAGAGAGCAGCAGATGAGGCAATGGGGAGGGGGTGGGCCCCAGAGGAGGCACGGGGGTTTAATCAGGGAGAAATGGAGGCCAAGTGACTCTTTAGAGGCAGAGTGAAGTCAGGGGAGGGGAGAGACTCTAACGGCCTCTCCAGGAATCCTGGTGCGGGGACTAGAGGGCAGCAATCCTGACAGAACGGTGATTTGAAGCTATGTCTACATAGCACTCTGGACTGACAAAGCTAATTCGTATATTGAAACCCACAAAATGGAGGCCACCCCACAGCGCCCTGGCGCAGGTCACAGATCTAAACCTAAGTCGGCCTGCATTTCCAGGAAACACCTCACTGCCAAGGGAACTTAACATACAGCCATCAGAGCTCCAACTCTGATTTGGCTAGCTCGCCTTACCCTAGAAAATAGGACCTGCTAGCCTTAGAAGGAAACTCCCGTCTCCTGGCCAATCACGCTGTTTCCTGGTTGCCTCTTCCACTGGCTCCTGTCCAAAGATTCCTCTGCAAGAGTGCTCCACTGCTCCTGAGCGCTGTGCTCCCCGGACCCATGGATTGTTTTCCCTTAAATGAAGGACATCAAATTCATTACTCAGTTGTTTCTGTTTTGTCATTTGACAGTATAAAAACGGGGTGGGGGAATGTATTAGACCTAACAAAGACCGTGAGCCAACGCATGAAACAGTGAACGAGTTTGAGGAAGGAGGGGCTGAAGCTTCTCTTCCTGAGATTTCTCTGGAAACGAGGGGCAAGATGGAGTCTCGGGAAAACGAGCCAGACCAGTAGGAGGGAGGGGATAGGGCCTTGAGCACACAGAGAAACTTGGCCTAAGAATCTGTATTTTTTTTTTAAGCTTCCTCGCAAGGATTCCATTTGGGAGCGCCTCCATTAGTGGTGTCATGTTTTGCATGACAGTGAGCCAGCACAACCATCTGCCAGATCGCAATTCCTTCTCTCATTGTTATGTAAAGCTCATGTCTATGCTCACAGTGGTTTCTTCCCGCAGGGACACTAACAGGGCATTATAGGCACGATTCCTAAGGACCTCTAGAAAGGGTTCAGACTTCAAAAAGCAACCGGCCATAAACTGGGAAATGAAAATGTACAAAATCAAAATTCATAAATGTTTAAAGGCCGGCAAAATGTAACTTTTTCAAGTACTCAAATATAAGGCAGTTTCTATTTTGTTATACATAAATTATAGTCAAATATTCAGACTCTGTTCCTCAGTGCCTTCTTCTATACAATAGGTATATAATAATCGTACCTTTCTCATAGGCGTTTTTAAATCCTCCCTTGACATTGGTGGGAACAAATGGGATGTTGCACGTGAAGCCCACAGCGCCCTGGTGCACGGTGGGCCGGCAGGACGTCAGCACGGCATGTTAATGATGAGGAAGATGATGGTGAGACAGTGAAAGCATACCTTTTCCACACAGCACGTTTAAGAAATCTCAGTATACTAAGCGTTTGTGACGTCGACATCCCTCTCTCTGAACTACAGCAGCGCAGCAGGCCAGAGCCAAACCATAGGTCTCTATAAATAGACCCCCACGAGTATGTTCTGGTCCCGCTGATGAGGATGCGAGGATGTGGCATGGTGCTTTCAAGTCACAAAGTGTGCCAAGTGCTTTCACAACCTTAGTCTTCTTTCCTCCTTATCGCTCCCCTTTGAGGTAGGCAGCCAGGGCATGGAAACGTCAGGTCGCGCCCTGGAGGAATCAGCCGTGAGCTCTGTGACTTTGAACAAGTCCTTGAACCTTTTTAGTTTTGCTCACAGTGAATCGGGAGAGAGAATTCCTGCTTTAAGCCACCCATAGTCTTGTCAAGGAATCAAACAGAGACTGTATGTTCAAGTGCTAAACCACAGGCCCACATATAAATATCCGATCTGCCCTTATTTTGGGAGATAGGAAACTAACATTGACAGAAATGACCTGACATGTACACAATCTCTCAGCTTACAAGAGGGAAAGGCGGGACAGGAAATTGGGTCAGTGTGCCTTCCTTCACACAGCACGGCTTCCTGACCGGCTCACATTCCCTGCAGGCCCGTCGGCGCAGAGGCCAAGTAAGGAAAGGCTCAGGTCACACAGACCCCTGCGGACAGGGTTTTTGTACAGCAGACTTGGCCAATGGATCACCGCACGCTGGCCCCATAGGTCAGGACACCACCTCTCTGTGGGAAGCATGGCTTCCTGTGTCAGCCTCTGTGCCAAGCCAAAGCCCTTTGGGGATATTTAACTCTTTGCTACATCCCAATTTATAGTAAGGTTGTGAGGTCAGCAGGGCCTAAGGTTCCTGCTGATGTGGTTATGAGTTGGATAATGAATGCATTTCTGCCTGAGTTCAAGATAACAATAGCTCCCGTTTCTTGAGTGTTTGATATCGGTACTTTACCCACATTATCTCATTCGATACTTACTATAGCCCTCTGGGAACATAAGCCCTATTGTTATCTCCATCCTTTCAGGTGAGAAAATTGAGGCCCTTACAGGTTAAGTTACACTTCCAAGGTAACGCGACCATGTCTGTCAAAAGATAGGCAAGAAAGGAGGCAGTTTGCTCTTCAATACCAAATGCATCTTTGGCAACATTTGGACAACAAAAGCCAAGTCCCTTTTCCCTTATAATTTGTTGAATAACCTACACAGCTTCTCTTTAGTAGATCTGAGTAGGACAAGGTTGTTCCTGTTGATTGACGGGGATTTTAGCATGAATATTTAATGCGTAGGGCAGCCAGTACACTTGGCTAATGTAATATTTCAAGCTCTGTTTTCCTACTGAAGGGATTTGCCCTCCCTTAATGCATGTCTACATCCTGTCCCAATCCTTCCAACAGCATTTTCCACACAGATAATGCCAGTTCAGGGAGCCTCTTTTTCCCAGGTCTCAGTTTAAGATAGCACTTACTCTTATCTTGAGATAAGGTTTTTTTGTGATGACAGAATGCCACTGGGCATTGTCTTGATTTTTATCATTTCCTGTCCTGGCCCTCCTTGCCTTCTTGGTTACAACCCATTGACAGGATCAACTTGGCTGATGTCATTCACATGAGTCGTTCACGCTTTTACCATTCTATCTATCTCTGTATCCATCTCTATCCCTGTCTCCGTCCCATTCTCTTTCTCTTCTTTCAGCCAAGCCAATTAGATTAGCAGAGGACTCTGTCATCAACATGTATACTCTTGTTTGTTGTGTTTCTGAAAATTCTTGAGGAGCAATTGCATACAGCTAACATCCTTACAGTGAAAGATGAAATACTTTCCCTCTAAGATCAGAAACAAGGCAAGGATGTTTCCTCTTACGCTTTCTGGAGGCCAATAAATGTATGCATTTTGATTGGAAATAAATAGGTAAAACCGTCTTCATTCATATATGACACAACATTGTATGTACAGAGGTGCTTGGGTAGCTCAGTCAGTTAAGCATCCGACTCTGTTTCAGCTCAGGTCATGATCTTGCAGTTCGTGAGTTCGAGCCCCACATCACGCTCTGCGCTGTCAGCCTGCTTGGGATTTCTCTCTCTCCCTCTCTCTCTGCCCCTCCCCTGCTCATGTTCTCTCTCTCTGAAAATAAATAAACTTAAAAAAAAAACATTATATGTGGAAAATCCCAAAAAATCTAGGACAAAATTCTAGAACTAATGAACAGGTTGAGTTAGGTCCCAAGACACAGGAGCTATACACAAAAACCAATTGTATTCCTGTATATGTACGTCCAACAACCCCAAAATAAAGAAAACAGTTGCATTCACAATAACATAAAAAAATATATGTAGCAACAAATTTAACTTAACTGTGGAAGACATACACTAAAAAGGACAATGCGTAGATGGGACACATTACAGAAGATCTAAATAGAGAAAAGACATCCCAGTCCGTGAATTGGAAGACTCAATATTGTTAGGGTAACAATTCTCCTCGGATTGATTTATAAATTCGACACATGGCTATCAAAATCCCAGCCTTTTTTGTATATGTTGACAAAAAGATCTTAAAGTTTATATGGAAATACAGAAGAATTAGAGTAGCCCAAAACAATTGTTTAAAAGAACAAAGAGGACTATACTACTCACTAATGAAGTTCACTCTAAAGACACAGGAATCACAGTAGTGAAGACAGTTTAGGATTGGTACAAGGTTGGGCAGATAGGTCAACGGAACGGAATTGAGAGTCCAGAATGAATCTCACAGTCGTGGTGAATTAGTTTCCAATAGAGGTACAAAAACAGTTCAATGAGGCAACTGTAACCTTCCAATAAATAAATGCTGGGATTGGATATCCATATGTAGGAATCCCTACAATCGGATATGCATGTACAAAAAAGTGAACTTACTTCACAAAACATACAAACATTATTTTAAAGACCTCAGTGTAGGATCATAGACCTAAGTGTAATAGTTAAAATTATAAAACTTCTAGAAGAAAATACAGGAGGCCATCTTTGTGACTTTGGATGAGGCAAAGTTTTCTTGGATACAATGCCCAAAGCAAACCCACCAAAATGAAAGCTTTGCCACCAAGATCACCATTAATCTGATAAGGCACTCATATCTGGAATATAAAAGAGCTCTTATAACTCAACAATAAAAAAATAATGAAATTAGAAAATGAGCAAAACTTTTGAACGGACATTTCTTCAGAGATATACAAATGGTGAATACAGACATGAAGAGTTGTATGGCATCAGTAGTGACTAGGAAAACTCAGATTAACACACAGTAAGATACCAATTTACATCCGCTAGAGTGACCATGATTAAAAAAAAAAAAAGAAAGATAATAGTAAGTACTGGGGAGGAAGTGGAAAAATTGGAGCCATCGTCCTACTGCTGGTGGGAATGCAAAAGGATGCAGCCGCTTTGGAGGACAGTTTGGCAGGTCATCAAAACGTCAAACATAGAGATGTCGTCTGACCCAGCAATTCCAGTCTTAGATATCGACCCACGATAAATGAAAACATATGTGTACACTAAAACCTGCACATGAATGTTCATAGCAGAATTATTCATAGTAACCAAAAAGTAGAAACAATCCAAATGTCCATCAGCTGGATGAATGGCTAAACAAACTGTGATCTATCCATGCAATGGAACACTATCATTGATTAAAAAAACAATGAAGTATTAATATATGTTACCATAGGGATGAACTTCAAAAGTATTATGCTAAGTGAATGTAGCCAGTCACAGAAGACTACATATTGTATGATCCCTTATATATGAAATATTCAGAATAGGAAGTTTTCAGACACAGAAAGATTCATTATTGTCAGAGGCTACATGGGAGGGGAGAACGGAGAATGATCGCTAATGGGTTCAAAGTTTCTTTTGCAGATGATGAAAATATTCTAAAATAAGAGTATGGTGCTATTGTGCAACTCTGTAAGTATACTAAAAGTCATTGAGTTGTGCATTTTAAACGGATGAACTTTATGATATGTAAATTATATCTCAATAAAACTGAAAAAAACTGATAACCGCAAAAGACACCCTTAAGAGAATGAAAGGACAAGACACAGACTGGGAAAAAATATTTGCAGATCACATATATGGAAGAGAACTTGTATCCAGAAGGAGGAAGAACATTTATAACTCAATAAAAAGACAAATGATCCAATTATGAAATGAGAAAAAGAGGGGCGCCTGGGTGGCTCAGTCGGTTAAGCATCCAACTTCAGCTCAGGTCATGATCTTACAGTTCATGGGATCCAGCCCCGCACTGAACTCTGTACTGATAGCTTGGAGCCTGCTTTCGATTCTGTGTCTCCCTCCCTGTCTCTGACCCTCCCCTGCTCATGCTCTGTCTCTGTCTCTCAAAAATAAATAAGTAAATATTGAAAAAAAAAAAAAAGAAATGAGAAAAAGATTTAAGTAGACCTTTCACTAAGAAAAATGTACCAATGGCTTACTAATCATGTGAAAAGATGCTCAACAGCATTAGTTATTAGGAAACACAAATGAGAACTACAGAGAGCTGCCACTTCATATCCTGTACAGTGGCTACTATCGAAAAGATAGCTAATGCTCTATGCTGGGAAGGATCTCTAGATATCGGAACTGACAGTTCCAGCTGATGGGAATGTAAAATGATACAGTCAGTTTGGAAAACAGTTTGGCAGTTTCTTAAAACATTTAACATTAAGTTACCATACGACCCAGCAACCCCACTCGTAAGAATCTAGAGACATGAAATTTCTCCTTCACACAAAGGCATGCTTATGAATCATAGTCCCAAACTGGAAATAATCCAAAATTCTAACAACTGAGGAAGAGATCAACAAAATGTGGTGTACTTTACAAAAAAATTTCTTTCTTTCTTTCTACATACAAGAGTTTACGTCTATGGAATATTATTATTTTGCAAAAAAAAGAAAAAAAGAAGCCACTGAAATATTGTTTGGAGAAAATTCTCTATGGTCTAAAGCACTGATTGTTTTCATTCCAGACCATTTTTTTTTCCCCAAGGATGGTTGTTTAGCAAACAGATGTGGAAGATTGAAATAGTACCTCCCTGTGGAGCGGAGGGACGATTTGTTTAACGTCCGGCGTAATAAAGATAATGTCTCTCTCCAGGGCAAACGTCGAGTGGGTTTGCTTGCAGCCCATTACAAAAAAATTGGGATTTCTTAAGCTTAGAATTCCTCAGCTTTGACATAAACCCACTGCATGTGCATTCATGTGGCCCCACTTGCAGCATACCTGTGGGACCTGAGGGGCAGAGGGGTCAGCACAAAAATGAAGCTCCGGCTGCCTGCTGGGCCGTGAGTAATGAAGTCCTCTCTCCCTGACTGGGGAGCCTCATGTCTTCAGTCACGAAATTGTGGCAGGCCAACCTGTTAGCTCGCAATCAGGGTAAAGTTTCAGACCTTCCCTGGTTCTTGACATACAAATGACAACATGGATGACTCTCAAAAATATTGTAAGCAAAAGAAGCCAGATGCAAAAGACTACCCCTTGTAGGACTCCATTTACGTGAAATAGCGGGAACAGGTGAATTTATAGAGACAGAAAGTAGATCGGTGGATTCCCTTGGGCTGGGAATGGGAGCAGTGACCGACTACAAGTGAATGTGAGGAAACATTTCAGGGGATAATAGAAATATTCTAAAACTGGTCCGTGGTTATATTTGCACAAGTCTCTAAATTTACTAAAAATCATTGAACCGTGTGTATCCTTATACGGGGTGAATTCTTATGGTGTGGTATATTAGTAATACCAATAGGTATTTAATACACACAGTAAGATGCTATTTCACACTCACAGATTCACAAAATTAGCAAGACTGGCTGCCGTATGGATTGGCAAGGATGGGAGGAAGCTGGTCAGAGTATGAAATGGGGCAACCACTTCCAAAAACTGTTTCGGAGTTTCTTGAAAAGTTAACACACATCAACCCTACGAGCCAGTAATTCTGCTTCCTAGGTATTTACCCACAAGAAATGAAAATACCTGTCAGTAAAAGGGACGAGAGCAGGCCTCTCTGAGATGGGTCACTTTGGCATGAAGACTACTTTGAGTTAAAAAGCCATTAAAACCCAAGAGATTTGGGAAAAACCCTTTACCTCCCCTACGATTGCCTAAAAAGAATTTAGACAGAGGACTTGCTCCAAGATCGTGGAAAACTATATTATACTATGAAGTAGGTAATTGTAGAGAAGGAGGAACTAGCAAGACCTGTTTGATCGAGTGCTTCGGATCCCATTATTTCTGAGTGGCCCAGCAAACCTTTGTTTATCAAATACTTACTCTTTTTCATCTTCCTGCGGATTGCATTCCTTCCCTTTGAAGTTCCAGACCCCTACCCCTTCCTCCTTCATTTGGAATAACATACATCCCTCGCTTTGCCCGCCTTTGGAATTTCCACGTCTGTGCAGAGTCCCCGTAGGCACGCTATTAAATTTGATTTTCTCCTGTTAATCTGTCTCATGTCAATTTGATGCCTAGTCCAGCTAGAAGGACCTTGAAGGAAACAAGAAATTCTTGCCCCCCTGACAACATATACTGGATGTTTATGGCAGCTTCATTTACAATTACTCTAAATTGGAAACCTAAGCACATGTTCATCAACTGATAAAGGAATAAACAATTATGGTTTGTTCCTACAATGGGATACCATCTGCACCATCCCTTACCTCTGCAAATTACTGATATAGGCAACACCAGGGATGAGTCTCACAGCCATTATACTGAGCAAAAGAAACTAGCTACGAAGAAGATATGAAGACGTATAATTCTGTCTAAATGGAGTTCTGGAACAGGTAAAATCAATCTGTAGAAACAGAAATCAAATTAGTGGCTGTGAGGCATGACAAGGGAAGGAAGAGACACATGGGAACTTTTGGGTGACCTGTCAGTGTTTTATCTCTTGATGTACATTTGTCAGAAGTCAACTTATGTGCTCAACATGGGTAAATTTTATTGCATGTAAATTATACCTTAATAAGGTAAAAAAAAAATTGAGCTTATTATCTTCCCTTGAAATTGTCTCTCTCTATCATGGACAAGAACACCCTCTAAGTTAACCAGGTTAAAAACTGTGAGGATCTTGTTGACTTTTCCTTCTTTGTCTTCCAAATCCAGTTAGCCATAGGTCCAGTGGCTTTGCCCTTTGAAGTCTCTCCACTCATTACTCCCTTCTCCTCCATACTGTACCTCTGTTGTTTTCATCTGTTTTGCACAGACAAAAGCAGAGGCAGAGTGGGGAGAAGGAGAGAATGAAGTAAGAGGAGGGAGAGAAGGAGAACTTATCACAATGAATTCTTTGTTTGTTTGTTTGTGGGGGTAGTATTTAAACTTAAGCTTTGTGCTGTGTTTCTGTTATTTTCAGCAAAGGCGGAGGCAGAATGATGCGGTGGTTAATAACTTGGACTCAGGAGCCAGAGTGACTAGGCTCCAACGAATCCTGGCTCTACCACTTACTAACACAATGACTCTGGGCAAGTCGCGTCATCACGCTGAACCTCAGTTTCCCCATTATCACTATACTAGGACTAATAATAAAACAACCACACCTTTCTATTGAGCATTTTTATCACCACTGCATAATTAAATATTTAAAAAACAACAAAAAGAACAATGTGTTGGATGCTCTCATGGGAGTAGGGACAGCGTGCTGAGGGAGGCTTGAAGAGGTGCACCCCACGGTCAGACAAGCTTTCAAATTTGAAGGCATAGTCCCCAAGACTGCCCTCATCAATTCCGTGTTCAGGGAGTCCCCAGATCACCTTCGGGTTCTATAATTCGCTGTAAAGTCTCAGAACATGCAGAAAGCCGTCAGAATTTAATTACAGGGAAAGGATGCACATAAGAATCAAGTGAAAGAAGAGACATATGGGGCAGAGTCTGAGAGGGCTTCACATTTAGAGCTTCTGTTGTACCCTTCTCATAGAGTTAGGGTGTGTTACGCTCCCAACATCAGCGAACGACGATGCTCACCGGGGCACAGAAGCCTGATCTTCAGTGTCCAGCGTTTCCTTTGGGGCTTCATTAGATAGGCATGGCCGGTTGGTTGCTACAGGAGTGAACTCAGGCTCCGGGTCCGATGACCCTGCGTGACTCAAAGCCCTGACCCCAAGTACATTGTTGGTCCCTCTTGTGTGGACAGTCCCTGCCTTCAACAAAGACACTCCTACCAGATATGACAGAGTGCATCCCAGAAGCTGAGAGCAAAGGTCAGGCCTTCTCTTCGGAGAAAGCCAATTCCTTTGTATACAGGACCTAACCCAGATTTGAAAGCCAGCTAAGGTCTATAATTAGGGTTGAGATATATTGAAGTCTGTGGAAGAATGTAGCAAAAGCCACACTGGATTGAATTGTTACCATTATTTTCATGCGTTTTTAAAAAGAATCATTTTCTTGTATATTTAAAAACTAATGGCAATAGTTCTTACCCCTAGACTTCTGTGTTATCCTGGCCACCTCTTTCTTCATTTTCCTGTTACTTCCTTATGAATATTTTATGTTTTCCTAAAATTAGAAAGTTTTTTTTTTTTTGAGAGAGAGAGAGAGAGAGAGAGAGAGAGAGAGAGAGAGAGATGGAACACAAGCAGGGGAGGGGCAGAGAGAGAGGGAGACACAGAATCTGAAGCAGGCTCCAGGCTTCGAGCTGTCAGCACGGAGCCTGAAGTGGGGCTCGAACCCACGAACCGTGAGATCACGACCTGAGCTGAAGTTGGATGCTTAACTGACTGAGCCACCCAGGCGCGCTGCCCCCCGCCTTTTTTCAAATTAGAAAGTTTTTAAGAGTTGTAAGAAAAACTGAACTGAAGGTTAAACACACATTTTTACTTGGAAGAAAGTAACAGAATGGCCAAAATCACGTCCAGGAGTTTATCCGTTTTTAGTAATCTATGCTTTAGTCTATATTGCTGTAGATAATTGAGAGTTGTCTAAGATTGGTTTTTGTAAATGCTTAATTTTACTTGATTTTTACAAGATCGTCATTAGCAAAAAAAGTTCCCAAATAATTCCTCGTTTCAGCAGTAACAGGCACGAAAAGGAGATCAAATCCATGAACTATTTACCCAGATGAACAGAAATATCCCTTTTTGAAATAATGGATATGCAAGATTAAGCCATTAAAGGGTTGGGGTGAAATGAAAATCCTCTCAATAATAGTTGAAATCTGAGAAAATCTTTCAAGGAAATTAAACACTTGATCAAAAAAGGAAAGGGTTATTGGTGTGAGCCGGAATTAACCTGTTTGAGAAGAGGCCTCAATTATAAGAAGCAGACAGTTAACAATACCCTCTCTGGGATCTGCATTTCCCCAAGACATCTCCTTGAGGAAATGCAATAGTTTCATTTTCTTTTCATTAAGATAGGCAACAGTGCCTCACCTTTGAAAGCTGAGGAGAAAACTTTAAGATTTTGAAAAAATATCAGAATCAAGAAGGAAGAATTTAGAAGTATGTTTCCAGCATAATCTAAGAGTAAGCACCATCCCAAACTGGGGTCTAAGACACTATCAAAGCATACTTCCATTAAATCTTCTTCTAAACAGAAATATTTTTTAAAAGCTAAGTAACAGTGATTCACACTTCGTTTGTGAAACGAGGCACTTCTAGCGTGTGCACACTTTCCGGCTCATAGTAAAATCTCTAAAATGAGTTGGTTAGTTGAATCCTGTCTTTGTTAGCTACTCATCACGTGGCCTTGAGAAAAAAAAAGACCAGTTTCCCATGTAGTATTTGTGTATTGGGGAAAAGAATGGGACTCCTTTCTAGTTAACATGTTACTGTTATTATCATCACCTACCATCATCATCCTCACAACAAGTACCACATATTAAGTGCTCTGGGCTTTCCATAGTTCCTTTATTTAATCTTCATGAAAGCCTGAGAGGTTTAAGTATTATTATTCTCACTGTATAGATGAAAAACCTAGCAATGAGAATTCAGTGGGTAAGCAACAGAGTTAAATTAAAACCAAGTTCTGTGGGGCTCTAAACGCCCCCCACACTTTATCCCTGCCTCTGTGGGTCAATAGTGTAGGATTTCCCATGAGCAGTGGTATCTGTACTGCCGCCAATGTTCGGGACTGGAGTTCGCATGCTTGTGCTCATGGTCAGCTCAGTACCTGGAAGGAAAAGGGCTCCGCCACGTCTGTGGGTCTAAGGTTAACAGAAGATGGGCCCCCACAACTCAAGGGGTAAACGGGCAGTGCGAAGCAGTTCATTAGGTTGTGAAGAGAATTGTTTTCTTAATGTTTGTTTATTTTTGAGGTATAGAGAGAGAGGGAGGGAGAGAGCATTAGCAGGAAGAGAAGCAGAGAGAGAGGCAGTCAGAGGATCTGAAGCGGGCTCTGTGCTGACAGCAGAGAGCCCAATGTAGGGCTTAAACTCACAAACCATGAGACTCAGACCTGAGCCGAAGTCAGACGTTCAACCGACTAAGCCATCCCGGCGCTCCAGTTGTGAAGAGAATTCTGATGCGCCTGGGTCAGAGCAGCAGGCTGACCAATCCCTGAATTGAGCTAAATGAACTGTTTGGGCCTGGACCAATTCTCTCTCACGCTCTACCCCAACGTCATATGTTAACAATAGGTGCCTGATACCTCCTAATACTCAAAATTCTTTCTAATGTTATTTTAAAACCAGCATGCCTTCTATTATAGCATACCGCCTTTTAGGTAAGAGTACGTTCAAAAAATATTTCACTGATGTCCTTAGTCAGAACTCTTTAGTTGCTCGAGGCAAACCCCCAATTTGTGCCCGAGAAAATGTGTAAATCTATCAGCTCACAGAGCTAAGTCGAGGGATGGGCAAGATGAAGGTGGGCTGAGGAAAGACTGGATCCAGAGACTCCAGCAGCCCCAGGATTGTGTCTCTGTCTCTTCATGGGAGGCACCGGTGGCTCCAGGCTCATATGCTCGCAGGACCACAACCAGAATGGAGAAAGTACGTGTGAATCTCTGTAACTCCTCTTTGAAAAGTCCTGGGCAGCAGTTGTGATGTTCCAGCTTGGACCATACGGATCACAGTCCAATATCTGCAACTGATCCCTGGGGCCAGGGAAGCAGTCCTTTAAGAAGATGGCCACTTCCGTGTAGACCATTGGGTGAGAGGGTAAGGAATAGTTGTGCCCCCAAGAAGGGGATGATACCAACATGGACTCCAGGAGAATTACTGGCAGCCTCCCCGGTCGTAGTGGACCAAAGGCTCATATCTGGAGCACTGGCTAGTCTCTAACATCAGCCTAAAACTAAAGCATCACATGTCTCAAAATCATCCTTGCAAATCTCTAAAATGGGTATGCAACCCTACTTCTCAGTCGCGCTAAAGATTAAAAAAACACGAAGCTTGACAGAACAAAGCAAATGTGCCCAAGCTGATGTTTGGGCATTCAGATGAGCTTGCTGTTAAGACCGTAATCCCTTCTGTTTCCAAGAATGGGAGATGCAGAGAAAATTCTAAACGCGTATCACCTTATCCACAGGGTGCACTTGGTTCTTTTTAAATATGAAACTTCTGCCACCTTCGTGCTTGTCAGTCAAATACTTTGTTATGACAGTGAAGACGTGAAAGTACATAACACGGGGTCTGGTCAGAGGAGGTACTTGGGGAACGTCTGCTGGATTTAGATCCAAATCTTCCTTGAAACTAAAGAAAAATGTTTTGTTTTGTTTTGTTTTGTTTTTTGTTTTTTTGTGGTTTTTTTTTGGTTTGGATTGGCATCTTGTGCTGTGGCCTCTCCAGGCAGCAGCCATTTCTTGCTCGTTCAGGCTTGGTCTGTCAATGGAATCATAAGCTATAGACGTTTCTTACAGCACGGGTTTTGTGTGAGGAGAGGCAGCTCGATGGGTATAAAATGTGCCGGAATGGCTCGAGGAGCCTGAGTCCTCTGCTGAAATTAGCCATGAAACTTTAGGCAAATCCTCTCTCTTCCCTGGACCTCAGTTTCCTCAGTGGCAAATTGGGATTCTCCTACCTCTCTACCAAGAAAGCTGTCGGAGGGAGATTAAATTAGATAACATACAGCGAACAAGCAAGCTCCTATTAAGCACTGAAAGAGTGAATTTCTTTCTTTTCTGGGAAGGGATTACATTGTGCTGGACCTCAGGACACCAATACCCAAAGAGACCCTGGAACGCCGGTGGTTACATCTGGCATGAGATGGTTAAAGTGGCAACTTCTGTCTCAAAAAGAGAAAGGTGGCATGCGGTACTTCACTGCCCCCCTTTTTGGGCAGAGTTAGCTTCTCCCTGTTTCTATCAAGCTGCCAAATTATTATTTTCAAATATATCGAATTGTACCTAGTGAGACAGCGGTCATTTTTGGTTTGGATTTGTATGTGTGCATGTGATATGTTGCTGCTGAAGATACTCAGCTGTTGAGCTAGGAAAGCATGTGTTTTTTAAAAGCATTCCGGACACGCTGTTGACTGTTATATATACTATATATATATACTCATATATAGGACTCACTTGTCCCAGAAATTTTTTTTTAATGTTTTACTGCTGGCGGTTGAATATCTCTTTCCCAGCTATGGCATTAGCCTCTTTAACCTTTCCTCATCAATTGCTCCAAAATAGTTTACCATTGTTCACTCTACTTCAGGTCACGTGAACATGGTTAATGCGTGTTATGATTCTGAGGACCCCTTTTGGCCCCGAGAAACCCAGATGTGGCACAAATATTCCTAACACATGGCTTCTGGAAAATACCTGGCTTGGAGATCTAAGCCAATGTGGAATTAATTTGATGTAATTCAATCTCTTGGAAACATTGTCTGATATAATTGCCTTAAAATTATATTACCGATCGGTTAATTTGGATAGAAATGATTTTTTTCGATAAGTGTAAATTAGAATCTCGTGCTGATTTTGCAGAGGAGATTAGCTTATTCATTTCACTTTAATGGCCTTCCAGGACTCCAGTTCAATTGTTGGTGAGATACAGTTGCTGCCCAGTAAATTGACACCCAGGCTTAATGAGTATCTTGGGGTAATCATTCCAAGATGGCAAAGACCCAAGCAGCAGCCCTCATATTTAAAAACATTAAGTCATGTGATATTTATTTTCTTGGGCCATGCATTTCCTATCATTGTACTTCATCTCTGAGATACATATTGTCTAGAACGAACAGAACATTCGTGATCACTATGTATGTTAAAACACCCACACACTAGAGAGAGGTACAGCCTGGGTCCCCAAACTGTACCTAGAAGATGGCTTAGCACATACCCATCAGTTGTCCCCCTGGATCGTAGACTCAGTGAGTCTGCGTGCCCCAGAAAGCAGGACAAGAGCCTGCAGATATGTTGATAACTTTAATACATAGAAGACGTGAAATCTGACTAGGCTGAGACCTGGCCATTCAGTACGCTAGACTGGACCCTACCACATCCTTGCCTCGTTCATGTTTCCGAGCAGAGCAGCGGCAAGTGACTCATAATGTATTTGTTTGCCAGGGTGAGAGTAAGTGAGCAGAGTAATCGAGGAAGAGAAACCAGCAGACACAGAGACCTAGAGATGAGAGAGAGCATGGAATACTCACAGAAATAGGTCCAGGAAAGCTGGGTGTGCAGTCTGAGGAGAAGAGTAAGGAGAGAGGCAGAATATGGAGAAGAGTCCAAGTGTACAGGGGTTTTTCCTCATCTCAGGGCAGTGGGAAGCCGCTGAGGAGCATTAGGTAAAGAAGTCACATAATCTGGGGCACCTGGGTGGCGCAGTGGGTTGAGCCTCTAACTTTGGCTCAGGTAATTATCTCGCGGTCCGAGCCTGCTCGTGGGTTCAAGCCCCGTGTCGGGCTCTGTGCTGACAGCTTGGAGCCTGGAGCCTGCTTCAGACCCTGTGTCTCCCTCTTCCTCTCTGCCCCTTCCCCACTCACGCTCTGTCTTTCTCCTTCAAAATTTAATAAACATTAAAAAAATTAAAAAAAAAGAAGTCACATAATCAGATCAACATGATTATATGTTTGTTTTCTAATTGCAGGACAGCGAATAGGTCATAAGGGGTCAGGAGTGTATCCAGGGAACCCTTTGAAGTGGTCCAGGCAGAGAGCTAGGTTTCCACGAAACTTAGTGGGGAGAGCTAGGGGAAGATTTGGCAATGGAATTGACCTGATGTGGGAGTTGGGGCCAAGGGGGTGGGGGAGTTGGGGGAAGGAGGCCAGAAGGGCTCCCAGGTTTTTGACTGGAGCAACTGACAGCCTAGGGCCATTCGTGGAGCAGTGCGACACGGGAGGGATGGCAGGAGTCGTGTTTGTTTTGCTCTTGTTTGTTTACTTTGCAAGGTAGGGAATATGAGGATGAGTTCAGTTTCAGGAACACCAAAGCCTCTGTGAGCCGCCCAAGCAGAGACTGGGTGAAGAGGCATGGGGAGTTGGGGTGGGGTCAGAGAGAAGGGCTGGGCCAGCAGAAATCCTGATCTGAGAGCCACCAGTATAAAAATGGCAACTTGAAGCTTTAGGAGTGAGTCGAAATCTTCCAAGAGAGAGAATTTCAAGGAAAGAAAGACTTTTAAGCTTGTTTCCTTAAGGAGAGGCTGGTAAAGGGGATGGAGAAGGAACAGAGAGTTGGGAGGAAACCAGGAGAAAGTGGTAACTTGCAAACCTAGAAAAAAAAGATTTCGAGAATATCGTCCTGTTTCCCTGCCTGTGGCCTGGAAGGCCGGAAGTTCCCCTAAATACAGCATGTGTACATCAGACTTCTGGATCTGACCGTGGTTCTCCTCTTCTCACAAAGCCCGAAATGCAACCCTCTAACAATAAACGTATATTGCAATTAGTATTTTAGAGCTCTAATATGGACTCTGTGGAGGACAGAAAGAGGTACAAGTAGATCGTGTGCTCAAGGAATCACTGTCTCTCAGAAGAGTCGAGAAACATTTTCACATAGAACTAATTCATTGGGCGGGGCCATGAGTGTTAACTTCCATAAGGTTTATACACTGACTGTTGTAAGGGTTCAAAGGAAGCAGAAATCGCTGTGGCCAGGGAGAGTCTGAGGAAACGTGGATTTGGGCTAGCCAGGGCCGAGTCCGTACAGTCTGAGTAAGTGGGCATCTCAGGCAGGTGGAAATTCCTGAGCACAGAGGACAGAGATGGCAAGTCAGACGCTGCCGTGGATCTGCACAGGCTCCCTCCCCGTTGCTGTCTCGGGACTCCCAGGGGCTCCTGTGCTGTGGCCTCTGCTGGTGGCCCAGACACACTCTCATTCCTGCTCCTCCTGCTTGTGGGTCTTGACATATATATATACTCACATACTGCAAGCTGTTTCTAGCTTCCATGTCTTTGCTGGCAGGCACTGTCCCCACTGCTTTGAACACCCACCTTCCTCCCCATCTGCCTCTGGGGCTGAGGCAGACCCAAGCTCTTGCTGATGGGGCGGGGGGGGGGGGCTCATCTGCACTCCACCTTGCCCCCCCCCACTCCTGCTCACTAGCAGCAGGAGCAAGCACATCCATGAAGACCCCTAATTGTTCTAGTGGCTGTCACCCCTCCCCCACACTGACTTTCTGGAAGCCAGGAACTGGGTTTCTTGTTTTTGTATCTTAACATGACTCCAGCATCTAACCCAGACAATACATTTCTGTTGACAATGTTAATAAAATAAATGAAGTACAGATGCTCCACTCTGCCTCTTGACGTTCTACTTAACTGACAGTCAACCTTATACTCATTCCATAATGCAAAAGAGTGAAGCACAGAGTAACCAGGGGCAAGCTGGAACACCGCCTGAATGGAAAGCATTAGGTAAGCAACTGGGCCACTAGGAGAGGGCCCTGGCTTCTGGGTACTCTCGGCTTAGTTACTGTGAGCGGCCTCAGTGGCTCCGAGCAGTTCCCACTGATCAAATTTGACAAGTACCGAATATTCATGAGAGTGCGACAGCAATTTGCAAGCATGAGAAGTCCATTTTAAAACAAAAAAGGAAAATAGCGAAGTATAAAAAAAACCATATAGCTAGTTTTTAGTGGGAACTTCATTCCTGACCAGAAAAATCGGTGTGGGTGGGGGAAGGGTGTGTATGTGTGTGTTTCTTGTTTTTTAGATTTTTATTTATTTTTGAGAGATAGAGACAGTGCAAGGTGGGGGGAGGGCAGAGAGAGGGAGACACAGAATCCAAAGTAGGCTCCAGGCTCTGAGCTGTCAGCATGGAGCCCGACGTGGGGCTTGAACTCACAAACCATGAGATCATGACCTGAGCCGAAGTCAGATGCTTCACTGACTGAGCCACCCAGGCGCCCCTGTAGGTGTCTCTACAGAGAGTGAGGTTACCAACAAAGTCAGGTTCAAGACATTGAAAAGAAATTATTACCAGTTTTTGTCATTATCATTTTAAATGGAAAGATATGAGGATGATAGAAGATCAGAGCAAACGATGACTGGATGGTAGACAATCTTCTAAGTCATATTTCATACTTTTGTTTTTTCATCAAATCCTCACGACCATTTGGGATGTACCTGTATCCTTATCCTACTTTTGAAAAGAAGAAGTCTGAGGTTTGGACATGTTCAGCTACTTGCCCAAGTCCCCTGGTTATATGTGGCAGGGCTAGGATTTGAACCTAGGTCTTAGTTTTTTTTTTTTTTTTAATGTAACTGACATATACTTGTGTAAGTCTAGGGTATACAGTATGTTGATTTGATACACCTATATATTGCAATTTAATTACCAGCACAGCATCAGCTAACACCTCCATCACATCGCATAATTATCCTTTCTATTTTGTGGTTAGAATAATTATGATCTAATCTCTTAGCAACTTTGAAGCTTATTAAACAATATTTTTTGTCTTATAATTAAATGCATTATAATTTCCCAACTGAATTCTCCTGATAATCATTTCTTTTTTTCTCTCTTAAAAAAATTTATGTATTTATGTATGTATTTTGAGAGAGAGAGAGAGAGCACGTGCAAGCAGGGGTGGGGCAGAGAGGGGGAGAGAGAGAATCTCAAGCAGGCTCCATGCTGTCAGTGCAGAGCCCAATGCAGGGCTTGATCGCATGACTGCAAGATCATGACCTGAGCTGAAACCAATAGTTGGATACTTAACCAACTGAGCCACTCTGACGCTCCTGCCCTGATAATCATTTCTATTTAAAGTCACAGTAAGAAAATCATTACAGAAACATAAGGTACTCATTAATTAGAAAGTTAGTACAGATTAAAACATAGATTTATTTTTGCTAGTAATGCTATCAAACATTTAAGAAATAATACAAATCTCGTGCAAACTCCGAAAGTATAAGAGGAGAGAATACTACATCATGAAGCCAGCATATGCTCGATACAAAAACTGGACCAAGAGATTATAAGAAAAAAAGTTATGGACCAAACATTTCTCTGGAATATAAACACAAATATTTTAAAACAATTTTCACAAATCCAACCAGTAATAGCAACTGAAACAGTATTGTTGACTATGACCGCTGTGCGTTACGTCTTCAGAACTTATCTATTCGTTGATAGTTTACACCCTTAAACAACATCTTCTCAATTTCCCCACATCCAGTTGCTGGTAACCACCATTCTACTCTCCAACTCTAAGAGTTTGGTTTATTTATTTACTTAGTATTTAATTTTTTTAATGTTATTTATTTTTTTGAAAGTGAGAGAGACAGAGCACGAACAGGAGCAGGGCAGAGAGAGAGGGAGACACAGAATCCGAAGCAGGCTCCAGGCTCCGAGCTGTCAGCACAGAGCCTGATGCGGGGCTGGAACCCACAGACCGCAAGATCATGACCCAAGCTGAAGTCGGATGTCCAACTGACTGAGTCACCCATGTGCCCCAATATTTAATTTTTAAAAAATGTTTATTTATTTTGAGAGAGAGAGAGCCCAAGCGGGGGTGGGGGGGATGGGAAGGGAAGGGGCAGGAGAGGACAAGGCAGAAGAAGAGAGAAGAGAGAGAGAATCCTAAGCAGCCTCCGCAGGCTCCACACTCAGCACAGAGCCTGACGCAGGACTCGATCTCACAACTGTGAGATCATGACCTGAGCCGACATCAGAAGTCTGACACCTGATGCTACTGAGCCACCAGGTGCCCTGATTTTGGCTTTTTTAGATTCCACATACAAGTGATATCATGAGGTATTTATCTTTCTCAATCTGAGTTACCTCACTTAGCACAATGCCCTCAAGGTCCATCCATGCTGTTGCAAATGACAGGATTTTTTTCTTTCTGGTAGCTGAATGTTATCCCATTGTATATACATACCTTTTCTTCTTTATCCATTCATCCATTGGTGGACACTTAGGTTGTTTCCATATCTCCGCAATTGTGAATAATACTTCAATAAACATGAGAGTGCCTAATACTTCAAAAAAATATCCTGTTTTTATTTCCTTTGGATTTATACCCGGAAGTGGGACAGCTGGATCATATGGTAGTTGTCTTTTTAACTTTTTGAGGACCCTCTGTACTATTTTCCACAGTGGCTGAACTAGTTCGTTCCCACCAACAGTGCGCAAGGAATCCCTTCTCTCTGCATCCTCACCAATACTTGTTATCTCTTGTCTTCTTGACAGTAGCCATTCTAATGAGTGTGAGATGTTATCTCCTTGTGGCTTTGATTCACATTTCTCTGATGGTGGGTGATGTTGAGCATCTTTTCATGCCCATTGGCCATTTGGATCTCTTCTTTGGGAAAATGTGTCTTTGGTTCCTCTGCCCACTTTAAAATCTATTTCTTTGTTTTTTGTTACTGAGTTGTATGAAATCTTTATATATTTTGGATAGTAACCCCTTATTCAATACATGGCTTGCAAATACCCTCTCCCATTCCAGAGTCATTTTTTTTATTTTGTTGACGGTTTCCTCCACTGTGCAGAAGCCTTTTAGTTTGATGTAGTCCCACGTGTTTAGTGTTGCATTTGTTGCTTGTGCTTTCGGTGTCATATCCCAAAATCCTTGCTAAGACTAATATCAATGAGCCTCTTCCTTATGTTTTCTTCTAGGAGTTTTACAGTATCAGATCTTATGTTTAAGTCTTTAAATCAATTTCTGTCAATGTTTTTGAGTGATTAGATTAGAAAAATGATTCTGTTTTTCTACACATGGCTATCCAATTTTTCCAACACCATTTATTTAAGAGATTATTCTTTTTCTGTTGACTATTCTTGGCTCTCGTCAAATATTAGTTGACCATATACGCAGGAGTTTATTTCTGGGCTCTCTGTTCTGTTCCACTGGTCAGTGTTTCTATTGTTGTGATAGTATCAGACCATTTTAATTACATAGCTTCATAGCATAGTTCACAATCACGAAGTATAATGCCTCCATCTTTCTCAAGATTGCTTTGGCTATCTGGGGTCTTTGGTGGCTCCATAGAAATTTTAGAATTGTTTTTTTCTATTTCTGTGAAAATGTCATGGAATTTCAATAGGGATTGTATTGAATTTATAAACAGCTTTGGGTAAACTGGGCACTTAAACAATATTAATTCTTCTGATTTATGATCACTGGGTATCTTTCCATTTGTTTGCATCTTCTTCAGTTTCTTTTGTCAAAGTCTCATAGCTTTCAGTGTATAGGTCTTTCACTTCCTTGGTTAAATTTATTCTGAAGTATTTTGATGCTACTGTGAATGGGATTGTTTTCTTTATGTCTTTTTCAGATGTTCCTTTGGTTAGGCCTGTGCCAGTTCTGAAAACCGTGCTCCCCCATTATGCCAGACTATACACAATCATAACTTCCCTCCCAAACACATCCTTCTTCTTCCTGTCAGAGCCATGGGAAACGCCCATAGTTCTTTTTACTTTTCAAAGAAAACTGCCTTTTTAAACTACAAACATTACACTGCCCCTTTATTTCTCTTTTCTTTCTTTCCTTTCCTTTTGTAGCAGAATATTAAAGATTTATCAAAAAAAGTAGAAGAGAGGGGCACCTGGGTGGCTCAGTCGGTTAAGCGTCCGACTTTGGTTCAGGTCATGATCCTATGGTTCGTGGGTTCACGTCCTGCATTGGCCTCTGTGCTGACAACTGGGAACCCGCTTTGGATTCTGTGTCTCCCTCTCTCTCTGCCCTTCCCCTGCTTGTGCTTGTGCTCTCTCTCTCTCTCTCAAAAAAAAAAAAAAAACCTTTAGAAAAAGTAAAAGAGAGAATCACTAAATTCTTTTTTTTTTAACGTTTATTTATTTTTGAGACATAGAGACAGAGCGTGAGCAGGAGAAGGGCAGAGAGAAAGGGAGACACAGAATCAGAACACAGGCTCCAGGTTCTGAGCTTTCAGCACAGACCCCGACGCGGGGCTTGAACTCATAGACCGCGAGATCATGACCTGAGCCGAAGTCGGCCACCCAACCGACTGAGCCACCCAGGCGCCCCAAGAATCACTAAATTCTTAAAAACTCAAATGTCAGTGTCGTACAGTGACTCATGGAGATGCTTTCACTATTAAGCCCTAGATGAGAAAAATAAAAACAGTGTGCTGAGTTTTCTATAAACTAAATGTATTCTCTTTATTCAAAGATTCTTTTCTTACTATTTATCTTTATTAAAATACCTTTCTTTTAAGAAATGGTAATGACAACAGCCGGTAATTTCTCTTTAATGTCATGACTTGGCAACTGTGTGTTTGCCCTGCTTCCCACTTCCTACCTCCCTCCATAATTTTACTGCTCTGGGAACTGCTACCCTAACATATGCCTTTTTAAAAATAATGTTAATCCATTTGCCTATTTTTCTCCTAGATCCTCCTGTTCTTGTGACTGCTTCTGAAATCTGATCGAATATAATCAAATCTCTAAATGTCTTTGCAATTGTGACCGTAGCCTGAACAAGGCAGGATTTTTGCAAACAGGGAGATGTTGACAATATGGCTACTCTCTGAAATATTTTCTCTAAAAAGAGTGAAAACGCTGCCTGCTGAGGTATCTCACCCCAAACATGGTTCTGAATTATACCCAGTCACAATGATAAAAGCCAAACTGATCTCATTAACGTGTTAGCTCTTTTGTGGAAAGTGACTTTCCAATACCAGAAAAGTGTGCTGCACAGAAGCCAAGCGAATTTGTTCTCGTACCTTATGCAAAGAACTTTAAAGGATGACAACAAAAGGATTTTTGTCTAAGTTTATTTAGTAAGCTACTTGAAAGAAGACACTTAGGTACAGCCATTCATTCCTATAGTGTAATTTTAGAACCAAAAAGAGCTCCCCCCTCACCCTCCAGTGTCTTCCTGCCAACCTATAACAAAGCACAGCTCAGGGAAACGGCCAACAGCAAGACTCCCAGCCGGTTTTGCCTTTGCAGAGGTGACTTTCTTCTGACATTACCCAAGGGACCCAGGCCTCCTGCCCCTGAGCTCACAACCACTCTCTGTTCTTGCCAGCAGTGCCCTTCCCCCACCCTGCGGCACCAGATCTTTATGACTATTTATAGTATGGTAAGAGAAAATGGCTGCAAAATAGATACAAACTTGGCAACTACTCCAATATCAAATTGTTTGACACTTGATTCGTGTCCTACCTAACACCTCCTACCCCTTCCCCAGAGTCAAGCTTTTTTCCATCATTTCCAGCCTCCTTTCCCAGTGAACTCAGATTTCCTCTGCCAGGCCCAGGGTAGGGTCCCTCTGCCCAAGAAAGCAATCTAGTCATTCATGTCTCAGCTCCCTCCCCATCGCCAGCCCCACCCAACCCTTAGAGCAGGCCATTTCAACACGGTTTTCTATAGCCAGTGGTGTGCCTGGAGCCAGCTCATGCTGTCTCAACAGAGCTGATTGTAAAATTTTCAGGAGTTTTGCAGATGTTAAAATAGTTGTTATTAAAAATTAAATCGTATAGGGGCACATGGATGGTTCCCTCAGCTAAGGGTCTGACTCTTTTTATTTTTTTTTTAATTTGAGGGGAGGGGCAGCGAGAGAGGGAGACACAGCATCTGAAGCAGGCTCCAGGCTCTGAGCTGTCAGCACAGAGCCTGAGATGGGGCTCAAACGCATGAACCCAACCGTGAGATCTTGACTTGGGCTGAAGTGGGACGCTCAACCGACTGAGCCACCTGGGCATCCCAGTTAAGCATCTGACTCTTGGTTTCTGCTCAGGTCATGATCTCACAGTTCATGAGACTGGGCTCCATGCTGACACTGAGACCCTATTTGGGATTCCCTCTCTCTGTCTTTCTTCCCCTCCCCAGCTCATGTGCCCGCATGTGCGCATGCTCTCTCTCTCTCTCAAAATAAGTAAATAAAACTAAAAAAATTAAGTTATATAAACTTACAAGAGGAAAATTATTTAAAAAACCAAAGGTAATAAATAATCAAAGCTTTTCTCTTCTTAATTATGTTACTACATTTTACTATTTCCTATCCACTTATGGTTATTCATGTCTCTCGTGTCTGTGTGGTGGGAATACTATGCTATAGTGTGCCCCTCGGCATCTCTTTCCAGGCCTGAGTTCAGTGACATCCCGTTGACTGCTTGAGGTCTGCCAGGTGGGATAATTTACATCACTGCTACTAAATCAGCGTTCTTCCCACTGCAGCCCCTAAAGCAGTTGCAAAGTATCTGTCTACCAGCATCTCTTGAGCAACATGGCAGGAAAACCCAGCTATTCCCTCTGCAATGCCTGATGAAAACCGCAGAGCGCTGCACATCGGTGCTGGCATAATTCAGGGGAAACCATTTCAGACGGGCTCTCGGCACTGCTCTGCACTCTGCGTTTTCCTGGTCAGTTTTCTCCTCCAGGCTGCATGCGGATGGGTTTTTTCCTTACCTTCTCCACTTCCCTCCAACATCTAACTCTCCCCCTCCTTCCTTCTCCTGCCTCTCAGAAGACAATGTAAATTCCTACTTCACAGAAAAAACCCAGAAGCCATCCGAGGAGTGCTCCTTCAACTTCCCGGCTCCAAATCTACGAGTAAACCCGTGTCTGCACCCTGCCTTTTCCCATTACAGTGAAATAGGAGGCCTTCCTTCACAGTCTCTTTGCGTCTCCAGGAACTTTCCTCTCTCCGTTATTCTCTGTCCTCTGTATCTTGTACCTTCCCCTCTCTGCCGTCTCTTCCCGTCCAGTATTTTAACTTCGACACTTCTCTCTCCTATCTGAGCAAACACCCCTTCTCAATGTCATGTCCTCCTACAGCTGCTGCCTTTCCTCTTCCTTTCTCTTCCTAGCCAGACTTGAAAACATTTGTTCCAACTCTTCTACTTCCTTTTCTTCCTCTTTTTCCTCAATGCGTTACAAACTAGTCTCCCCATTCAGTTCCACTGAAACCCTGTTAAGTTTCTAAGTCAGATGCAAAGTTCTCAGTCTTTATTTAATCTCTACCACGTTTTGATCACTCTCTTTTTGAAATTCCTTCCTCCCTTGGTCTCCAGGACATCACCCTCCACTGCTTTCCTTTGTACTTCTAGGGCAATCACTTCTCAATCTTCTTTGCATTTCCTTTCTTCCTTGGGGGATAAAAGAAAAACCTAAAAAAACCCAAACTTCCTTGACTAAAGCTGGCACTGATTTTTCTGTGGAACTCTTCTCCTTGCTGGGATTATCAACAGCAACAAACCAGCCGCCAGCCCTTCCAGATGCAAACTTGATAGGACGAGGGGTTAAAAAATTCTGAGATCTGTCTGTACTGTTTGAAAGTCGTTGGGGCACCAGGCGGCTCAGTCAGAAGAGCATGCATCTCTCTCGGTCTCACGATTGTGAGTTCCAGCCCCACACTGGGCGTAGAGATTACTAAAAATAAGTTTAGTAAGTAAGTAAGCAAATAGATAAGTAAATACACTTTAAGAAACACAAATAAAAAAAAAAAAGAAAGAAAGTAGTTGGGACACCCGCCTGGCTCAGTCGGAGGAGCATGTGACTCTTGGCTACCGGGTGGTGAGTGCGAGCTCCACATTGGGTGTAGAGGTTACTTTAAAAAATTAAATAAATAAACAAATATATAAATACATACATATATACATACATACGTAAACTTAAAAAAAGTAGTGGAAGTAAAGACGGAAACTAGTATTTACTGATGTTTATTATTAAATGCCATACGTTGTGTTAGATGTTATACATATTCATATGTTACGCTATTTTTTTAAATGTTTTTAATGTTTATTTAATTTTGAGCTAGAGAGAAAGAGCGTGAGCAGGGGAGGGGAAGAGAGAGAGGGAGATGCAGAATCTGAAGCAGGCTCCAGGCTCTGAGCTGTCAGCACAGAGCCCGACATGGGGCTTGAACTCACGAACTGTGAGATCGAGACCTGAGCTGAAGTTGGAGGCTCAACCGACTGAGCCACCCAGGCGCCCCATATGTTATGCTATTTAATCTTCATGATAATACTGCAAAACAAATATTGCCCACCCCGCTTTACAGGTGTTGAAGCTGTTTAAATAGCTCCCAAGCTAGTAAGTAGCAGAGATGAAATTTAAACCTACTTCTTCTGACTCCTAGGACAGTGCTCTTTTTGGAAGTAAGCTCTTTCAGATCTGCCCTTGGGTTAGAGGGTTTCTGTGGAAAACAATTGCATGCTTCTTTTGAGCGTACTAACTTTGGGAAGAAATGTGCAATAGTTGTTTGGAAGCAATGGGTTGGTGGCTTGATCTGATGGCCTCCAAACAAGACTTCCCATTACGGCACTAACGGACAAAGGACTTCACAGGCAGGCTATGGTTTTCAGCCCTGCAGGCTGAGAAACTCTACTCTTGCCACCGTACCCGGAAACTGTCTAGGGGATAGCCACATACCAGTGAAGTCAAGATTCTCTTTCTTGTCGGGGCAGTCGAACTATCATCTTGCTAACAGAAAGGAGGGTGGGGAAACAAACATCAGGTACCCTTTCCCCTGGTTTAGGCTGGAGACCCCTAGAAAGTTCCCACTTTACAAGCCTCCGGTCTGACAAGCCTTTTGCTTTCTGCTTGCATGGCATAATAGTTTTGTACCACTCAGATGATATAAATTTGGGCTGGAACACAGAACGAATGCCAGCTTGTGGCTACAAATTCTCACACAAGGGTCCTCTTCTCCTACCCAGCTCCTCAGAACAGGGCGCTTTTCCTTGTCTTCTCTGGCAATGAGGGTTGGGGAAGTTGTTTCTGGGTTATTCGACTCTAGAGTCTAGCACTCGTGAGTCTCAACTCTGCGGGGGGAGGGTTCCCCATTAGACTCCCTAGCTTGAGTGTCCCATAAGCCAAAACTATGAACACAGCCCCTCATTTTTTTCCCTTTCCAGCAAACACTCTCAGAGTCAAAGTAGCTTTGTTTCTCAGCTACTCTCAGGATTCCTACCTTCACCCAGATTTTGGCCTGATAATGTTAAGATGCTTTTAAGAAGATAGTTTCAAACATCTTTCATCCAGCATTTTTAGTTGTTTCTAGCAGGAGGATTAGTTCAAATAACCTGTCCTCACATTCCTGATGTCAGCATACACTAAGTGCTCAAAGAAGAGGTCACCGATACTGTGTCCAAATGGACTAGCGAGATCTGCTAAGATCTGCTTGGTCAAGCCCAAACCCACAGAATTGAGACCTGCTTAACGGAGTCTCTGAAAGGCTGCTCTTGAACTGCCTCCTTCCTTTGCCAGAAATGCAGATTCTGGACCCCATCCGAGGCCTACTAATTAGAATTTGAGGGATCAAATCAGATCTACATTTTTATAAGCTCTGCAGGTAAATCTGTGTACCAAAGTTCAGAACGGTTGAACTAAGGCATGGTTCCAAATTAGATCTCCTACATTTCCAGAAATGCCTGTTTTTCAAAGCTTTCCAACCTGGAATATGCATTAGCCAGGCATTCATGTATAAGAGAGAGATTATTTCTCAGTACATCTTTTCATTTTCTTCATATTTATAATACATATTCATAGCAGATTCTTAGTAGCATACTTAAATTACCATAAGGAGTGTATAAAACTTTAAAAATCTTAAGAATGCTTGACAGCATAACCTTCATAAAAATCTAGGAGCTGGAAATCCAATTATCAGTCGAATGGGGAATTTAGACCACCAAATGTAATTTAAATCACAAACCTAGTATTCCTAATCAGCATAAGCCCTGATATGGTTGCAACAAAATACGTAAAAACGAAAATAACACAAAACAAAGGCACTTTCTTGATAGACGGAAGCATATGGATTACATTTTTTGTTGTTTTTTTAATACCACAAATATGCCCTTAATATCTTTATTCGAGGTCTTATCAAAAAATTATATTCATATACCCTCTGATTCCAATATAAATTCAACTTTGGAAAGAGCTCCAAAAAATGGTAATTTACTATGGCCTAAAAATATCCTTATTAGCACATACTTTTTTTTTTCTTAGCATTTAGAAATTCCTGCGGATAGATATGTGATAAAATAGCATCGAAATATTAAGGTGGGATCTGAGAAGCAGTATATGGGTGTCCACTATAATATTCCTTCAACTTTTTTTGTGTTTGAAAGTCTTGGTGACCCCATTTTTGTGATAAAAGGGATTGATAGTGGGGCGCCATGACTTCAGCTCAGGTCATGATCTCGTGGTCCATGGGTTCGAGCCTGCATTGGGCTCTATGCGGACACCTCAGAGCCTGGAGCCTGCTTTGGATTCTGTATCTCCCACTCTCTCTTCCCTTACCTACCGTGCTCACACTCTGTCTCTCTCTCAAAAATAAACAGTAAAAAAAAATTTTTTTTTTAAAAGGGTTCAATAGCTACATATATAACTAATGCCACTGTATTGGTCAGTAGCAATTCTACCACACGCCCTGCATGCTGCTCCCCCATCCCGGGACATCCTTCTCCTCCCTTGTTCACCTGACTAAATAAAGTCTTACTTCCTTTAAGACTCAATTCAAAGATGAGGCCTCTTCTGATACCCCCACCCCAGCCCACGGTCTGGTCGCCGCCTCTCTCTTCTGTACTGCGGCTTCTATGTCCCACACTTGTTTCTCTTACCACATTGGATTGAGGTTGGTGTTTACACGGACTAGATCCTTACGTCACCGTGAGCTTCCAGACGGTGCAGGCTGTGTCGTTTCATCCCTATGTTCCGGGGCCCCGACCGGGTCTCAACTCTCTCCTAGACTTTTATTTTTCTTTTATCTTCTGATGCTGTAGTGAACACTCTGAACCAATCATCTACAGGTTATGGTGTTAAAATAATTTGTCTATGGCTAAGTGGGTTCTTGTTTTCTTTTGCATAAGAAAAAGTAATTTAGATTTGGAACAATCTGAATTTTGTTGTGTTCTCTTTATCTAGACATAGTTTCAAAGTTTAGCTGTCCGTGGAAAAGCTTTGTCTAAACTTTATCTCTTTATTCCCAATGCCAGAGTTATATGAAAGATAACTTTTTGTGTTTGTTGTTGTTCTTGGTTTGAAAGATAACTTTTTAAATTATTTATTTCTTTTCTTCTTTGAATACTAATTAGACACAAAGGCACGAATGATCCCCTCAAACATTTACCTTTAGAGTTAGAATTTAGTCTGAAAAAAGTGACTTGTCCTCTCTGGAAAATAAAGTGGGATCTCAGGTTTGTCCCTTAAGTCTAATGGTATACAAAAAAAAGGCAAAAAACCCTTGAGATTTAAATTTTTCTTCACTTTTGCTGTTTTCCTGAAGTCTTGTTTAAGGCAGAAAATTTCTATGTATTTGGTTGAACAAGATAAGGCTCTGATTGTCTGCTATGTTTGACTTACAAAATGGCAATTTCATATTGTTCGACCTAAAAGTTTCCTCATTTAATCACATATAATCTTGGTTTCTTTGAGAAATAGTTTCCATTGTTTTGTTTGTTTTATCTGTCTTTTCTTGGACACTTTCTATTTGGTAAAATGTTCATGGCTATCAAATGTATTTTTTGTTCTTAGTGGTAAAATGAACAAGTTATTTCTGTTTCTCCTTTACATTTATAAACCGATTTTTTTTTAATGTAAGCCATATGCGCTTGTGTAGATTAAATTCTAAGAGATTACTTTTGTTTTAAAACCTTTCTTTCTTAAACAGTTCTCTTATTTTTGCTTCCTTCTCTATGCTTGAATGAAGGACATCTGTTTCTGTTTTCAGTCTTCTTTTGTTACAGGACAAAGTGAAATATCAAAGTTCTCCTCCTTCAACAAGAAAAGAACGCTTTAGTTTTGTTTTATATTTCCTTTTATTTATTTTCACTGGTTTAAGAATTACAAATATTATATAAAAAGCATGAACTGCCCCGGAAAAAATCCAAGCAAAAGGAAGTATAAAGTGAAAGCACCTCTCTCGTCCGCCCTATTCCTACTTCCTAGGGGTAACCACTGGTAATGGCTGATGTGGATTCTTCTAGACCTTTTCCTACGCACATACATATACGTGCATATGTGAACATAAGTATGTATATACCTGTATCATAGGAATGGGATCATACTAAACAGATTGCTTTGCAGCTTGATTTTTAACCCGCTAGTAAATTCTGAATACATTTCCAGGTTATTATACACAGGTCCACTTTCATTGACTACCATTGATTTTATGATTATGGCATCATTTATTCAATCACTTACCCCACTAATGGAAGTTTAGACAATTTCCAATATTTTGCTACATCAAATGCTGCAGTGCACACTGAGATACATGTCTCTATTCTTTCTGTGGCACAAATTCCAAGAGGTAGATTTAAACAAGTTGACAGTCTCTGCATTTAAACCACTCGAAGATGCTACCAAAGTATTTTCCAAAAAGGATATTGTGCGCGTTCACACTGCTTCCAGCACTGTGTAAGACAGCTCTTTTCCCCTGCTCTTGCTTTTATTAGAAATTACCAATTTTAAACATTTTTACTAACCTGATAGGCACAATCTCGTATCTCTTTGTAATTTTTCTGTATTGTTTTCCTAATCACTTGTGAGGTTAAGCATTTTTAAAGTATATTTGTTAATCATTTGTATATTTTCCTTTATAAATTGCCTGTTCATATCCTTAGAGAGTAATCTATTGCTGTGTAACAAATTAGCACAAATTTAATGGCTTAAAATCCACACATTTATGGTCTCCCCGTTTCTGTGGATCTGGGCACAGCTTCGCTGAATCTTCTCCTTCAGGGTTTCCCACAGGCTATGGTTTCATTTGAAGGTCCATCCGAGGAAGGATCTACTTCTACACTCATGTGGCTCTTGGTAGAATTCTGTTTCTTGAAGGCTGTTGGGCTGAGAGCCTCAGTTCATGCTAGCTTTTGGCCAGAAGCCATTCTCAATTCCTTGTCAGGTAGGTCTCTCCAACATGGCAGCTCAACTTATCAAAGTGTGCAATCTGAGAGGCAATAAAGAGAGTCACCTAGCCAAGATGGAAGTTACAGTCTTATGTAACCCAATCATAGGAATGACATCTCATCACCACTGCTGTATTTTACTGGTTAAGAGCAAGTCATAGGCCTGCCCACACTCAAGAGTTCACAGAAGGGGTATAAATATCAGGAGATAGGGATTATTAGAGACCATTTTAGAGTCTTCTTGCCACATGTCCTTTGCCCATTTTTCAGTTGGGTTAGTTGTCTTTTATTTATTGATTTTCCAGTGCTTTTTATATACTGTAGATACAATTGTGTGGTGGTGGCATATGTGTCTGTGCATGAGTATGTGAGGATGATTGATAGATGATAGATAGATAGATAGATAGACAGACAGACATATAGGTAGGTAGGAAGGGAGGGAGGAAGGAAACAGAGAGGGAATTTTCTCCAAATGTTTAGGTATTTAATTTTTATGTAGTTGGTCTTGCAAATCTTTTCTTTTATAGCATCTTTTGTTTCTTCTTGAAGGTCATATTATCCCTGATCATTTTTAAAAATTATCTTTTCTACTTTAAAAAAATTTTTTTTATTAAGTATTCTTTACACCCAATGTGGGCCTCAAACTCATGACCTTGAGATCAAGAGTCTCATGCTCTAGGGACTGAGCCAGCCAGGCACCCCCCACCTTTATATTTTCTACTTTTTACTTTTGTAAAAATATATTTAGATCTTTAAGTCACATGGAATTGATTTTTTTCATGATACGCAAAGCAAATATCTACTTTTGCCAAAAGAATGATCAGTTTGCCTAGCCCTATTTACCAAACAATCCATTTGTTTGATTTTTAAGAATTAACTGCTTTTTAAAGGTTTGCATATATATGCCTAATTTACTCATAAATAGGAAGATATACTAATAGCTTCTGAATTAAAGGTTGTGTTTTGCTTTTTGAGAAATCCTTTAAGGTTATTATTAAGTGCTTTCCACCAGTTGACTAGAGATATATTGAAAACATATTGTAAACCTGTCACATAGTTACAACTGTGAACCTGGGGTGAATTACTTCCCAATTTTTGCCTAAATATACAGCTGGCGGCAAATGAAATGAGTGTTCAGCACTGTGCTTGGTCCATAGTCAGTGCTCAAGAAACAGTAAAGTGTTGCTTTGTCGCTTCTACTTGATTTCTCCCTTTCCTGTGCACTTATGGATTTGAGGAATATCCAATACATACATTCCAACCGTTGCCTTTTTGTTTTACATAATGACAAATGCCAAGTTTGAATATAAACTTTAACCAAGCCAGGAAGTTAGAATAAGTTAGACACCAAGAATCGTAACCCTAGGAGGGCGTGGGTGGCTCAGTCGGTTAAGCATCCTACTCCTGATCTCAGCTCAGATCTTGATCTCAGGGTTGTGAGTTCAGGCCTGTGTCAGGCTCCATGCTGGAAGTGGAGCCTACTTCAAAAAAAATCTTGACCCTAAATCAGGTTCTTTTGAATAGTTACCCAAACCCAAGCCTGTGTAGGGATAGTTAACTAAATTTTCAGACAGGAGAGTCTACCACTTTGCACGATTCTGGGAAGCACAGCATTCACAGTCTCTTCCACGCAGAGGAGTACACTTGGAGTTGTACATCACAGTGGCCCTTTCGAGTACAGATCTGAGATAGAGTTCCATTTGTGAGAATTACAAAATTCCTATAATTTTTCATAATTTTGTTCTAACACATTACGTTGTGTTTTGAACATTATTGAACAATACCGCATTCCTGGAGAATGTGGTTAGAGTTGGAGCCCCAGCAGCCAGTGTGTTAAGTCTAGATCCCTCCTCTAGCACTTATCATCTATGTGATCTTGAGCCGTTCTCCAGCGTTCTTTTCTGTAAACTCAAGAAAATCAGGATGCTGATAGTATTTGCTCTATGAGGATTTTGGTGAGGATTAAGTGGACGTGTATATTCTCTGTATATGTATGCATGTATCAGTCTATTTATCTATATGCCATCCATTTATCTATCACTTGAAGGAACTATAGACATAATACAATTCCTTGCCTGAAAGGCTTAGAATGAGAAGACACTCATGCAAAGACGCTTAACAAGACGGTGTGGTAATTGTTGAAAGAGAGGTCTCTACACAGTTCAGTTAGAGCTTGGAAAAGAGTGCCTGAGTCTGTATACCATCCACATGTCAATGACTTCGAGTTTTACATTTCTAACCTTGACGTCTTTCTTGCTTCCAGGCATATACAAAAGCTATTCAATATTTCCTCTCTGATACCTACGAGGCATAAATTTAACACAAAATAAACAGAACCCTTGATTTTTTTTTTTTTTATCCCAAACCTGTTTCTCTCCCTGACTTCCTCGTCTTAGTAAATGGCACCACCAACCACCCAAGCCAAAAACTTGGACCACGCTCTGGGAAAGGAGTCAAAAAATCAGGGAACCAAGAAGAAGGGCTGTATCTGAGGAATATTTGATAGATTTTTATCTCCAGGCTCATCTAACGACAGATGCTCTTGATCTCACTTCTGGGGTAATCTTTCCAGTCTGTCTGCTTTGCTTATTCTCCACGGCCACCACTCTCAGCCAGGCCTTCTCTGTCCCCCACTGAACTACCAGCATGGCTCTTTCTGCTCCCATGCTTATGTTTTTACACTCTACTTTTCACAGAGCAGCCTCGCCTTGGTCTGTCACTCCGCTCAGCGCGGCTCTCCCCCTACACTGGTAGCTTTTCTTTTCTTGGAACAGGCTAAGTTGCAGGACCTTTTCACTTGAGGTTCCTCTGACTGGACTACGCTTCCATAGCTCAGCTATATGGCCAGCTCATTCTCATCCTACAGATCCGCCTCCAAAGCCTTTCGGGGCCACAGTACCTAAAGTTACTGTTTCTGCATCAAAACACTCTATCATGTCAACCTATTCATTTCCTTCGTAACACTTACCAAAATGCGAACTTGATTATGTGTTTGCTTGCTTATTTATTTTATATTCTTCCTCCCCTTCTCTCAACTGGAGTGGAAGCTCCATGAAAACGTGGGCTTTTTTTTTTTTTTTAAGATTTTATTTTTTTAAGTAATCTCTACACCCAACCTGGGGCTTGAATTTATAACCCTGAGATCAAGCATCACATGCTTGGGGTGCCCGGGCAGCTCAATCAGTTAACCGTTGGACTTTAGCTCAGGTAATGAACTCGCGGTTTGTGAGTTCGAGCCCCACATCGGGCTCTGTGCTGACAGCTCAGAGCCTGGAGTCTGCTTCAGATTTTGTGTCTCCCTCTGTCTCTGTCCCTCCCCTACTCACGCTCTGTCTGTCTCTCTCTCTCAAAAATAAACATTAAAAAAAGAGTCACCGATAGGGCCAGCCAGGCGCCCCTAGGCTTTTAATGTCTAGTTCACAACACCTAGAAAAGTGCCTGGCATAGTACGTGCTAAATAAATACTTGTTGAGTGAATAAAAGAGAAACTGCCCAGGAGTGTCATTGAGGTCTTCACCAAGAAGGGAGATTCTGGTCAGGAAATGAATAAGAAGCTCAAGTCTACCAGGTCGACACATTGAGAATGTGAGAAAACAACATGGGTTCTGAGAATTGGGGTGTAAGAAGAACAAGAATGGGGAGGGAGATAAGTTGGGAGAGCACGCTAAGTGCATAAGTTGGAAACAGAGAATGCTGATGTTTTTACACTATCCTAAGGAGCTTAGATTTTATCCTTTGTACTGCTAGAACCACTCATTAACTTTGAACAGTGAACTCTTGTGTATTAGTTTTCTATTGATACAGTAGCAAAATGACCACAATTTAAAACGACACCTGAGGGGTGCCTGTGCAGCTCAGTCCATTAAGCATCCGACTCTTGGTTTTGGCTCTGGTCGTGATCTTGCAGTTTTGTGAGTTTGAGGCCTGCATCAGGCTCTGTGCTGGCAGCATGGAGCCTGCTTGGGATTCTCTCTCTCCCTTGCTCTCTGCCCCTCCCCCACTGATGCTGTCTTTGTCTCTTCCAAAATAAATAAATAAAACTTAAAAAAAAACACTTTATTTTTAAAAAATTTTTTTAATGTTTATTTATTTTTGAGAGATATAGAGACAGAGCGTGAGCAGGGGAAGGGCAGAGAGAGAGGGAGACACTGAATCCGAAGCAGGCTCTAGGCTCCGAGCCATCAGCACAGAGCCTGATGCGGGGCTCGAACCTACAGACCGTGAGATCATGACCCAAGCTGAAGTCGGCCGCTTAACCGACGGAGCCACCCAGGCGCCCCCAAACACTTTAAAACGACACCTGAAAGTTAGAACTCCAACATAGGTCTCATCAAGCTAAAATATGATGTTTAAGTATGTTCCTTCTATCCCGACTTTCTCGAGAGTGTTTATTAAGAAAGGGTGCTGTATTTTGTCAAATGCTTTTTCTGCATCTATTGACAGGATCATATGGTTCTTATCTTTTCTTTTGTTGATGTGATGTATCATGTTGATTGATTTGCGGATATTGAACCAGCCCTGCAACCCAGGGATGAACCCTACTTGATCGTGGTGGATAATTCTCTTTATATGCTGTTGGATTCGAGTTGCTAGTATCTTGTTGAAAATTTTTGCATCCATATTCATCAGGGATATTGGCCTGTGATTCTCTTTCTTTGCTGGGTCTCTATCTGGTTTGGGAATCAAAGTGATGCTGGCTTCATAGAATGAGTCTGGGAGTTTTCCGTCTGTTTCAATTTTTTGGAACAGCTTGAGGAGGATAGGAATTAACTCTGTTTTAAATGTCTGGTAAAATTCCGCAGGAAAGCCATCTGGTCCAGGGCTTTTATTTGCTGGGAGGTTTTTGATAACTGATTCTATTTCTTCACTAGTTATGGGTCTGTTCAAATTTTCTATTTCTTCCCGTTTGAGTTTTGGTAGCATGTAGTTATTTAGGAATTTGTCCATTTCTTCCAGGTTGCCGAGTTTGGTGGCATATAATTTTTCATAGTATTCTCTGATAATTGCTTGTATTTCTGAGGGATTGGTTGTAATTTCTCCCTTTTCATTCACGATTTTATCTATTTGAGTTCTCTCTCTTTTTTTTTGAGAAGCCTGGCTAGAGGTTTGTCTATTTTGTTTATTTTTTCAAAGAACCAGCGTTTGGTTTCATTGATCTGTTCCACTACCTTTTCTGTTTCCATATGATTAATTTGTGCCCTGATCTTTGTTATTTCTCTCTTTCTGCTGGGCTTGGGTTGTTTTAGTTGTTCTGCTTCTAGTTCCTTTAGGCATGCTGTTAGAATTTGTGTTATTGATTTTTCTTGTTTCTTGAGGTGGGCCTGGATTGCAATATATTTCCCTCTCAGGACTGCCTTTGCTGCATCCCAGAGCATTTGGATTGTTATTTTCATTTTCATTTGTTTCCATGTATTTTTTAATTTCTTCTCTGATGGCTTGGTTGACCCACTCATCTTTTAGTAGGTTCTTTCTTAGCCTCCATGTTTTTGGATATCTTCCAGGCTTTCTCCTGTGGTTGATTTCAAGTTTCAAAGCATTGTGGTCTGACAGTGTGCATGGTATGATCTCAATTCTTTTATATTTATTCAGAGCTTCCTGTGCCCCAGAATGTGGTCTATCTTAGAAAATGTACCATGTGCTATTGAGAAGAATGTAAATTCCTTTGCTTCTGGGTGAAGGACCCTGAATATGTCTGTTAGGCCCAGCTGTTCTAATGTGTCGGTCAGGGCCATTGTTTCTGTGGTGATTTTCTGTTTTGTGGATCTATCCAATTCATCAAGCTAAAATAAAGGTGCCAGTTGAGCTGCGTTTCTTATTGGAGATTCCTGGGAAGAATCTGTTCTCAAGGTCATTCATGTTTTTAGCCAAAATTTAGCCCTTTATGGTTATGGGACTAAGGTATCCATTTCCTTGCTGCTGTTACCTGGGGGCCTTCCTTGGCTCCTAGAGGCCTCTCTGGTCCCTGTACATGGGTATCTACTCTCAGAGCCAGTGACAGCATGTTAGGAATAGCAATATTTTACTGGACATTTATTCTTTTTCTTTAAATTTTTTTAATGTTTATTTATTTTTGAGACAGAGAGAGACAGAGTGTGAACAGGGGAGGGGCAGGGAGAGAGGGAGACAGAGAATCCGAAGCAGGCTCCAGGCTCCGAGCTGTCAGCACAGAGCCCGATGCGGGGCCTGAACCCATGAACTGCGAGACCATGACCTGAGCCGAAGTTGGACGCTTAACTGACTGAGCCACCCAGGTGCCCCTGGACATTTATTCTTAACACACATCTCCCTTAATCTTTATGATAAACCAGAGAAGTAGGGATTTTATTAATCCCATGTTCCAGAAGAGGAAACTAAGTCTAAGGTAAGTTATACAAGTTGTTCCAAATCCCGTAGCTAGCAAGTAGGAGAGAGACTTCAAACCCTGGACTTTCCGATTCCAAACTTTCTGCTCTTCTCTTGGAGCTCCAGGACTCCACTCTGAAACTCAGGGAGAAAGGACCCTTCCAAATTGCCATTTCATAGGACTTCACCTTGGGGAATCTTCCTCGATGAACCTGATGGCTTCTTCTTCTGTTTCCGCATAGCTCCACACATGCCTCTGGGGACACCTATCCACAGTTCTAATTTATTTGTTTAATTAACGTCTGTCTCCTCCCACTAGACAGTAAGTGTCATAGATCAGGGACCTTGTGGATTTTGGTTTACCCTTGAATTCCCAGTTTTTAGCTCAGGACTTGGCACATAGTAGGTGCTCCAAAATTATTTGTTCAGTAAATATATGTGTGCATGAATGAATGGGCACCAGTCATTTTACTTTTCTGGACCACCAATCTGTCATCTGCGAAAGGAGGAAATCGGGACAGATTAATCGATTCATCCATTCAGAAACATTATTAAGGGCCCACAAAACGATCCTTCAGAAAGATAAAATACAGTGAAAAAATATATCTAAGTAGAAGTGTTATGAAAGTTTACATCTATCTATATCTGTCACCTATTTCTTTTCTACGAACAACATTTTTTTGGACCTACAATTGTTAGTTACCACTGGGCCATTAATGAAGCCATTTGGTGTTGAAAAAATTATTAAATATCCAGAAATACTTGAATCCTAATATGTTCTACTCGAAATAGCATGATCGTAGTTGATTGTTTAGAAGTGTGTCTTTTTATACTTGAGGAAATTTTACAGATTTAAGAATGCAGTTGGGTTAGCTTTGTATCTTTTTCCTTTTTTTTTTTTTTACTGCAGTCTTTTTATGTTTTCCTTGTGATTGAAGCTGATGACATGAAGCACTGAATATGAAAGATACAAAGTGTTTATATTTGTTGCATCTCATTGATTTCTTTCTTATTCTACAGTTCTGTAATTGGAGCTACCAAGTGTTACATTTTATTTTCTGCAGGCTACTGCTTGCTCTTTTTTTAGTTTATTCTATATTAGTGCAAATGTATTTTGCTTCCTCAAATAGAAATATTGTAAAGAAAAAAAATTTTTCTCACTCTATATAAAGGAAGGTTTGCCATTGTTGCCTTTTCATTTATTAAAGTTACTTTATACATCTAGTGTTTTTAATATATTCACAGACATAGTCTTTAAAAAAATCTTCCATTAGGTTTACTGTATTTACAACTTACTTGTATTGGAATTGATACTTGAGTGACTTTCCTTAATGTGTATAAATTGTCCGACTTGGGTAAGAATATGCATTCGAAGGCAGTTTACATTATCAACACAATACAGCAAGAAAAGTCTTAAACAATGATCTCTAAAAAACAACAATGTATTCAACTGTTATTCTTCATGTATTGAAAGTACTATCATGAGCAATTCTTCCAGAATTTTCTAATGATTATTCAATAACTAAAAACCATTAAGTACTAATTTTCTAGAAGATTACATTTTTAGTATGGATGAAGATGGACAAATTAAATGACTCTTTCTTTTTTTTTAATTTTTTTTAATGTTTATTTATTTTTGAGAGACATAGAGGCACAGTGTGAACAGGGGAAGGGCAGAGAGAGAGGCAGACACGGAATCTGAAGCAGGCTCCAGGCTCTGAGCCGTCAGCACAGAGCCCGACGCGGGGCTTGAACTCAGACCGCGAGATCATGACCTGAGCTGAAGTCGGCCGCCCAACCGACTGAGCCACCCAGGCGCCCCTAAATGACTCTTTCTTAAAAGTATTTTGAACAAGTGGAAAAGAAGCAGAGAACGATTTTGACCGATTGACCTCTGTAGCCCACTAATCACACTTTCACTGTGTCTCTTTCTTCTGTAGCAAATTTCTAGTATCAGCGATATCTGAATATCTTTGAGTACTTCTCTGAGAGCAGCCTCCCCACCTGTCTGTGACGCTTACTTTCACCTGGAACTAGTAGCTATAGGAGAAATCCATTCTCTTTTTAGAATATATGGTACCACCACCACCAACAAAAAGGCTATTTGAGGCAAGGGGGAAAAGTGCTATGGATTTTTTTTCCGATAATAAAAATAATGCACATAGATACCTAAATAGATGGAGAACTAGACCTTGTTCAAGAATTAGAACACTAACTATTGTTAAATGGCAGTTCTTCCTAGACCGATTTATAGATTCAATGCAATACTTAACAAAAACTGAACAGATGTTTTGGTTTTTTGTTTCGTTTTGTTGTGCACCTGCACGCGTCTGTGTGTGTTTGTAGAAATGGAAACTGATTCTAAAACTTACATTGAAAACACAAAGAGACTAGAATAGGCGCCATAATTTTGAAAACGAAGAAACATGTTGAAGACTTCTACACCTTATTTCGGAACATACCTTAAAGCTATAGCAAGCGAAACAATAAGGATAGACATAAAGATCAAGGAAATAAAATAGAAAATTCAGACATAGATGTAAGGTTAATTGATTTTTTTTTTTTTTGGTAAGGTGCCAAGATAAATCAGTGGGAAAGGAATTTTCTTTTTCAAATACTGGTGCTAGTCTATAATTGGACATCTTTATACAAACAAAACAAAACCTTGGCTCTTACCTCACTTACACACATAACTTGATACAAAACAGAATGGTTTGTAATATATAATACAACAAAATATAGGAGCCCAAACTCTGGAACTTCGAGAAAGAAAAATCTTTGTGATCTTGAGTAAGCGAAGATTTCTTAGATATGACTCAACAAAAAGCACAAAGAATAACTTTTTTTTTTTTTTTAAGTAGACTACTTGTCCAGCACAGAGCCCAGCACAGGGCTTGAACTCATGACCCTGAGATCAAGACCTAAGCCAAGATCAAGAGTCAGGTGGTTAACTGACTGAGACAGCCAGGCACCCTAAACAATAAAATGTTTAAATTGATAAATTTAAATTTCTTAAAATTAAATAGGCTTGTTCTTCTAAGAGTACCATTTAAAAAACTAAAAGATAAGCCACAGACTGAGAGGAAATATTTGCAAGACATGTATTTCAGAAAAGAGTTGTATCCAGAATATATTTTTAAAAAGCTCCTACAACTCCATAATAAAAACAAACAACCCAATAAAAGACATGGGCAAAAGGTTTGTTTAGTCACTTCATTCAAAAACATACACAGATGACAATAAGGACATGAAAAGATGCCCAGAATCACTAGTGATTAGGTAAGTGCAAATTAAAATCACAATGAGATTTCACTACACACTCATGAGTGGCTAAAATCTCAGACTGATAATACTAAGTTATGACAAAGATTTGAAGAAACGGAAACCCTCTCATGCTGTTACAGCCACTTAGGAACAGTTTAGCAGCTTCTTTAAAGTTTATTTCTTTATTTTGAAAAGGAGAAAGAGAGAGTCAGAGAGAGGGGGCAAGAGAAGTCCAGGCAGCCTCAGCGCTTCTCAACACAGAGCCTGACACAGGGCTCAGTCTTACCAGTCATGAGATCATGACCTGAGCCAAAATCAAGAGTCTGACGCTTACCTGACTGAGCCATACAGGCATCCCCTTCCGGTCTTGTCTTAATGCATATTTTGACATAGTTGCAGTTACGATTTTTTGAGTAAGATATATTTGGGAGAGCCTAAAGATTTATTTCAAATTATTTGATGAAGGTATCCATGCAATCAAATAATTCTAATAGCAAAGGAGAATAGTTCTGGCTAATAATAATGGGTAAGAATATACATTTAGTCAATATGGAATGCACCAAGTAACAAACATGTATTTCTTCTCACCACCTCCTTTCTCTTTATGCCTATAATTAGTGCCTACCCTAAGAAATGCTATTAGGTTTCCCTTTCTCAGATCTTTTTATCAGTAAATAAAGAGGTAGGAATCAAAGGATATTGAGTTCCTACTTTATTCTAGGAATTGGGCTGTCAGATATGGCTGAGGATTTATCGGTGACCAAGAAATGAGAGCCTTTTAAAGTCTTTATCTGGAGGGGAAGCCATGCATTATACAAATAATGATAAATACATCGTTATAAGCTCTGAGACTAAATCTGAGCCCTGTGTCCTCTGCCCAAAGTATAAGCCCACCCTTGGTCTTCTATCTCTATGCGTGATCATCTTCATAAGGCTCTGTGTTTCTCTCTCGTGTTCAGCCCTTTCCCATTGCTAGTCTTCTCACTTCTTCCTCTCTGGTGTCTGGAACTGCTCCAATATCAACAAACTGGCCTGTATTCCCAGACTCATCTACCTCCAGCTACATATTTAATATTCTAGTTCACTGAAGCTCAGGCCTAACTTCCTTCCTTCTCTATAATCTCTCCCCAAGTGAGCTCATCCATGCCCACGAATGTGATCTGTGTGCTGACAGCTCCCAAATTTCTATCTCCAATCCAGGCTGCATCCTTGAGCCCTAGACCTGTGTATACAAGTGCCTATTTGACATTTCCACATCACATTTTACAGTTATCTCAAATTTGACATGTCCCAAAACTTGAATTTGTGAGTTCTGACTCTCCCATTTAAAAATAAAGAAAAGAAAAGGAGGCGGGAAGAAAGGAAGGAAGGAAGGAAGGGCGGAAGGAAGGAAGGAAGGAAAGAAAGAAAGAAAGAAAGAAAGAAGAAGGGGAGAAGGAAGGAAAAAGTATGGCACCATAAATTATGCAGTTGTATAAGCTAGAAGTTGAGGAGTCCTCATTGTTCATTGTCTCCTCCCTTCCCCAAACCCGATCTGAGATCTGAATAAATTAAGAAGCAGATTAAGAGTCAGGAAGACAGAGACCAGCTTTACTACTGATGAAGGCCAGGTTGAAGAATGTGACCTAGGTACATGGTAAAAATGAGTTTCCCAACTCCGAATCCAGCTTTAGGAGGATTTACCTATCCTGTCCCAGGTAGCACCGCACCACTGCAGCCCTCGCCTCAGAAGAACAATCTCTTTATCAAAAAACTTGACTCTCTGCAGACCCAGAGCACATACTCCCTGCAGACAGGCCAGTCCTAAGGAGAAGGCAGGAAGGGCTGCCCCTTGCAAACACAGTTACTCTCCCAAACTCATTGATCATGTGGAAGGAGTATAGGAGGCAAGAAGCCAGGACATTTTAAGGAAAATCTGTCTTCATGGAAACCAGAAGAGTAAAGAACCACCCACTTCCTAATATGATGCAATACCACAGCATATTGATATCGTGTCAAAAATATCTGACAACATTACCTTCTCTCCATTTCTGTTACCACCTCCCTGGCCTAAGCCAGCATCATCTCTCACCTAGGCCTCTGCAATAGCCTCCTCACCGTTTTAACTTTGGGCAGCACCCATTCTCTCCCATTTCCTATCTGTTCTCCATGCACAATCCTTGGTGATTATTTTCACAATGCAAATCTGATCATAATTTTTCTTCTCATCCTGTCTACTTTCCCCCTTATTCTTACCTCTTACTATTAAAAAACTCAAATCCTTTGCATAGCCCTGAGAGCCTTGCAAAGTCTGGCCCCATCTTCTGCTTCAGGACATTCGACAGGTGTCCCCTTGCTCTTTGCTCTCCAGTTGTACTGGCCTTCCTTCTGTGTTTAAATGCATCTAAATCCCTCCTGCCTCAGGGATATGTTGCTCTCAGGAAGGCAACTCACTTCCTCCTTCCGGCGGGCCGGTAAGTCCTCCTCAACCCTCATACCTGGATCGGTCATCATTTCCTTGGGGATGCTTTCTTGTCCCACCACGTCCTTTCAAAGTATCATGTACTTCTATTTCATAGCCCTTTTCATAGCTACAGTTTTACATTTACATGTATGATTGCTTGGTAATTTCTGTCTCTCCCAGAAGGCTCCGAGCTATGTAAGGAAGGTACTATGTTTCTTTTTCCTTGCTAACATATACTGCGGGTTCCAGTCCCAGTATCTGGTTCTTGGTAAGTGTCCATGATATTGAAACACCAGAGTCAGAGGGGAGTTAGACCCTAGATTGAAGGGTCGTAAGATTTCAGGGAGGAAGTGACCTTTAGGTGAGACAAGGAGGCTGACTGAGAGCAGTCAGGTGAAGAGAAGGAGAGCAAAACATTCCAGGCAGAGGGCACAACAAGTGAAAAAACCTGTGAGGGAAGCAACAGCCTGTAGTGTGTCCCGGGAAAATGAAAGTCGCGGAATGACTGGAGCTTGATAAAGAGTTTGGAATTTATCCTATGGGCAATGAGAAGGCTTTGAAATGTGTAAGCAAGGTAATGATGTTTATACTTGCAGTTTCTGTCTGCTGTTAGAGACTGGATTGCATGGGGATGAAGGAGGCTAAATATGGGGAGATGATGTGAAGGTCTAGGTAGACTGTGGTGGTTGCAATGAACATGGCAGGGTAGACTTGAGACACCCATATCGAAGACAGTAGAAGGAATAGACTTGATGGCTAATTAATTGTGATGAAGGAGAGGGTGGAGTCAAGAATGACTGCTGAGTTTTTAACTTGGACAGTACTTGAGCAGATAACGGTGCACTTACTGAGATAGGGAACACTGGGAAGGCAGGGCTTTGGAAGAGAAGTAAGTTAGGGGCGCCTGGGTGGCTCAGTTGGTTAAGCGTCCGACTTCAGCTCAGACCATGGTCTCGTGGTCTGTGGTTTGAGCCCCATGTTGGGCTCTGTGCTGACAACCCAGAGCCTGGAACCTTCTTTGGATTCTGTGTGTGTCTCTCTCTGTCCCTCCCCCACTCATACTGTCTCTCTCTCTCTCTCTCTCTCTCTCTCTCTCTTCTCTCTCTCCCTCCCTCAAAAATAAATAAAAACATTAAAAAAAAAAAGAGGTAAGTTAGTTCCGGGTATTCTAATTTTGTACACATTCTAATTTGTAAGACAACCAAGTGAAGATATTCACTAAATAACTGGAAATACGAGTCAGTTAGAAATAGGAGAAGTTTATGAGAGAGATCTGACATGGATATAAAATTTTTGGAGTTATCATTTGGATGGTAATTAAAATCCTTAGGATATTATCCATAATGGATGAGATGGCTGAGGAGAGTGTACAGAGTGAGAAAATCATCTCGGACAATCTTAAGGAACTCCAACATATATAATGTTAAAGGAGAAAGACCCCGCAGAGGAGACTGAGACAAACCTACCAGAGAGACTGCAGGAAACCCAGGAGAGTACGGTGCCACCAAAGCCAGTGTTTTTAGGAGCAAGTATCCTCTTATACCAATAGTCCAATTTCTACCATCGACATCTGTTTCTAGGAAGAAATGATCTAAAACCTTTTTCATTTACTGAGCCTTTTATGTTCCATCCCTCTGGAATGTCTCCCTCTCCTCTCTGTTTTGGGAGAGAGAAAAAAAATTCAACGTATTACTGTCTCTTAGGACACCTTTCACATTTTACTATAGTCTGTTGCTTCCCTGAGTATCTTTCCTGGTATGTCATGACCAGCACAAAACCTGGCACATCGCGGGAGTTCAACAAATGTTAGGTGAATGAATGAATGAATCAATAGAAATAATATTAAGAATATCTATCATTTGTTGAATATTTTCCTGTTTCTGGGCACTGTGTTGGTACTTCATTTATAAACTCTTTTAAGCCTTACAAAAACCCTATGATGGGGCATGATTGCTCCCATCTTATAGATGAGAAATCTGAGGCTAAGAGAGAAGCATAAGTTCTTCAAAGTTACAGAGTCAGTAAGTGACACAGCTGCAATTCACAAATAAATCTGCTTGATTCCAAAGTCCATGCTTTTCACCACCACCTCTCCCAAGAGAAGTAAACATTCACATTTTTCAGACATCTGTGGAAGAGACATTTTTGGACTGGCAGCTTTCCCAATTCCTCTCAAATCATAGCACATAAGCATCAATATGCTCTCACCCCAAGAATGCTTTATTCTGGGTCGGGCTGAGCCCTCCTGAGTTCCCCACCCTACCTGCAAAACAATGGGGTTTTTTTCTTCATTCCTCCGCTAAGCTTGCCTGCCTCAGCAAACCGTGGCTTCCTAAGCGGTAGGTCTGTTTTGGGTTCAATACTCTAATTTCATTTTTTTTTTCTTTTCCAAACAGTTCTTATCCCACCTTATTCATGGGATTACCTGTGAAGTCTCTGCTCAAAGTGCCAGAGTGATTTCTTACCGATCAACCCCTAGTGTTGAGCTGTAGTCAACATACTAGAATGAAAGTTTCATGAGGGCAGGGACCTTGTTGATCTCGTTTGCAGAATTTCGCCCAGTGTCGGGAAACCATGTGATTCCCAGCATCCAGTAGCACGTGATAGGTAATAGTTGACTGAATCAGTTTGCTGGTGATGCAGCCACAGACTTGGCTGACAATCACAGCAACATAGATTAGGTTGTACTCTGGCACTTTACGGAGGAGAAAAATCATATATTCATGGATGCTGAATACCTATCAGAAGCTCAGCTGCGTAAGACCATTTTCATGAAGGTTGCCTAAAGGCTCTGCAGACCAATCCTTCTGGACACAAACCAATGAATGAGTGAGGAGAGACAGAGCAAGTTGTCTTTGGGAGAAGGGGAAATTCTTCGCAAATCATCATAAATAATTTACAAAGTAATCTGTTTTAAGAATGTTTCAGAATTGGGCCGCCTGGTTGACTCAGTAGGTTAAGCATCCAACTTCGACTCAGGTCATGATCTCATGGTTCACTAGTTTGAGCCCCGCATCAGGCTCTGTGCTGACATCTCAGAGCCTGGAGCCTGTTTCAGATTCGGTGTCTCTCTCTTTCTGTGGTCATGCCACCCCTCACACTGTGTCTCTCTCCTTCAAAAATAAAAATAAACATTAAGAAATATATTTTTAAAAGAATATTTTAGACTTATTTTTATAAGTATTCTCTGATTATTTATTTAAACAAAAATACTAAGAACACACTTATAATGATAAACTTCCCATAACTCCCTGTCTTAGTAGTTAAGTTTCCAAAAATATAGGGGAAATGATGAATCCCAGCACCAATCTTCTTCATTTGGTGGGGCAGGGGGGTGTTGATCAAATTACAGTTAATTTGTGGATCATCTCTTGTTTTCTGTTACCATTTCAGCAAATTATTCTGCCAAGTATATTTGCAGGCAAATTATTAATAGTTGGCTTGATGTGACCTTTGCCCTCACTTATGAATGGTGATTATCCTGGAATCTATGCAAGATTCCTGACCACAGATGGCTACATGGAGAATTTGTGCATTGACCTGATTTAGGGAAATATCTGGCACATTATTACTTTTCCTGTAAAAAAAAGTTCATTATTGGGGCGCCTGGGTGACTCAGTCAGTTGAGCATCTGACTCTTGATTTTGGTTCAGGTCATGATCTCACGGTGGTGAGTTTGAGCCCTGTGTCAGCCCCGGCACTGAGAGCATGGGGCCTGCTTGGGATTCTCTCTCCTCCCTGTCTCTCTGCACCTCCCCATTCTCTCTCTCTCTCTCTCAAAATAAATAAAATTAAACTTAAAAACTTTATTATTACCCATAGGGTTAGAGAAATTAATACTTGATCTCTTTGGGGATATTGCGGAAGAGTCCCCTTTTTCCATTTTGTTCCTTTGGAAAATTTCATTGTCACAAGAAAGCTTCGCTCAGGGACAATTACAAGACCATTTTATTTTCCTGTACAATTAAAAAAAATGTTGCTTTTTTGGTCCCAGCGCTTCTTTGTAACATTTTTTTCTTATTAGTCAGGTTGGCCATCACTGCTCTTTTCCAAAACCTACTGCCAAACTCATCAATTTCTATCCCCAACCCTTAGGGATTCATTTTTCCCCTTTTCGCTAAAAGAAACATCCCTTCTGCATCTGTGTATATTTTTAATTTTAATTTTTTGGATCACAACAGTAGAGGAAATAACATGCATATATCTTTTTATACTATTTTTTTTTGTTACTGTTCGGTGTCTCTTCTCAGTGCTCTCTCTCACAGACAGAATAGTGACAGGCAGCTAGGTGACCACTGTACCCTGGATTCTGGCCCCAAAACATGATCTCATATAATATTTCTTGTTCTACTGAAAACAGATTTACCAAAGTAGGAAGAACCTCTTGCTTTTCTGTTTTCCTTCAAAGCAGCGTCAAGGGATTCCCAATTCAATGTTCAATATGTATAACATACATACACACTTGTATGCATTTGGCTATTATACATCTGATGTCTCTCCTTTCAGAAGATAAAGAACTAATTTAATGTGTCATTTTCATTTTATGCCGTACCCACATTATTTAACATGTAAAGATTTTTTGATAATCTGTTATCTAAACTGAGCGAGATAACAGGTTGGCATTCATCTTTAATGGAAGGTCCTTGTGAAGGTTTATTGAATTTCAAGGGAAGAAAATACCTAGAGCTGTTGCTAACAATGTACTAGATAGTTGTGTACATTTCCTTTACCCTTGGATCTCTAGTTATAGATCCTAGGAATGCAATATTGGCTATATACTTCTCCCAGCTCACCATACTCACCCTAGAAAGAAGGAACATATCTGGGTCTCATTTGAAACGGGGGTCATGTGATGGAGTCACCTTGATTATGGATGGTCAAGTGATCTGTCACTGGTATGAGTCCCATGGTGACTTATCTTAGGGAGTGTCTTGTCCCCTAAAGTCTGCGAGGGATCACAGTAGAGCCTGGGGGAGCAAGTTGCTTATTTAGGCACGGAAGCCTGAAAGCAGGGACCATATTTATTTAGACTATTGTATCTTCACTGCCATTAGACACCTCACACCTGAGTCACAAGACTTAATATATATTTACTGGATGAATGGAGGAACGAATGAAAAATCTCCAGATATGCCTGACAAAATGGTGGAGGGGAGGCCGTAGAGATCTGGGTGCTCACAAGATTTCAGAAGTTTCTGAAAGATGTGTGCCGAGAAGCGAGAGAACTGTTCTCTCACTTGGACTGCTGACTTGTGCTAGAGAAAATTACATAACCATCCAGAAGCGGTGTCGCTAGAGATTCTTATTCTCTAATAGCAACGGAAACCCCAATGCTGTCCAAATGCGGAGGTCTGGGCTCGCTCACTCTCTGCAGCAGCTGTTTCGGACTTGCTCCGCTATCCTCCAGCCTTCTGCCTGCCTCCTTCAGGTCACTTAGTACAGAAAGGCTTGCTGCCAACTTTACAGAGAAATTGGATACCATCTAGCAAAAGAAATAATCTCATCTGCCTGACACCTCATGTAGAAATGTGTCAAATGGGGGTGTTATTGCTCCCTGTCCAAGTCTAATCTTAATACCCTTCTATTCCGTTCCTTCAAGGAACTGACTCCTTCCATTATCTCTGTCTTAGAAAATTTTCAAAGGGTTTTATGTAAGCTCTTTATTGAAACTCTTTTGTTGAAGCAATAAACTGTACATCTTTAAAGTGTACAATTTGGTAAGCCTTGACATATATCTACATGTCCGAAGCTATCATTACAATCAAGATAATGAAACGAACATATCCACCACCTCCATATATGTCCTCGTGTCCCTCTATAATCCTTTACTTCCACCCTTGTCTCTTTTTCCTCCTCTACGACAGGCAAACACTGATCCGCTTTCTGTCACTGTAGGTTAGTTTGCATTTTCTAGAGTTTTGCATAAAGAAAATCATACATTAAGTATTCTTTTGGTTGCCTGACTTTATGCACTCACCTACTGATGGACTTTGGGTTGTTTCCTGTTTGGGGTATTCACAGATAATGCTGGCATGAACATTCTTATATAAGTCTTTGTGTGGATGTTTATTTCTTCTATCTTGCGTAAATACCCAGGGGTGAAAGGGATGAACCATATCCACTACATGGTGTGTGTGTTTAATTTCATAAAAAAACCACCGAGATCTTTTCCAAGGTTGTTGTACGATTTTACGTTTCCACAAGCAGTGTAGTAGAATTCTAGTTGCTACACGTCCTGGACAATACTTGGCATGGTCAGTCTGGTCAATTTTAGCGATCTTACAGGTGTGCGATGATATCTCATTTGTGTTTTTAATTTGTATTTCCCTAATGATTAATGAACAGTTTTCCTGTGTTTATTTGGTATGAGTCTATCTTTTGTTGGTGAAGTAACTGTTAATTCTTTTATTTACTTTTTATTAGGTTATTTGTTTACTTATTGAGTTTTGAGAATTCTTTATATATTATGAATATAAGTCCTTTATCAATTATGCAATTTGCAAAAAAATTTCTGCCCATCTGTGGGTTGTCTTTTCATTCTCTTAACAGTCTCTCAAAGAGCAAATATTCTTAATTTTGATGAAGTTCATTTTACCACTTTTTTCTTTTGTGAATAGTGCTTTTGGTGTCATACTTCAGAAATCTTTGCCTAACTTGAGCTCACAAAGAGTTTTTTTTTCCTAGAAGTATTTTGGTTTAGATTTTACATAAGGTCTATGATTTGTTTTGAGTTAATTTTTATATATGGATTCAAAGTTTATACATGGATATTCATTTTTTCCAGTATCATTTGTTGAAAAGACGATTCTTTCTCAACTGAATTGCTTTTTCTCCTTTGATGAAAATTAATTGATCATGTATTTGTGGGTCTATATCTGGGCCCTCTATTCTCTTCCATTGATCTATTTGTCTATCACAATGCCACACTGCCACACTATCTCGATTGGTATTTTCCATGCTGGTTATGTCACAGACCACTTGCCAGCCTATGAATTGGTTTTCTTTGGATCAGCTTTCCATCCATGGTCTGGTCACTGCAACTAAGTGTTAGAGGGAGAAGGCCCACTGAGTACAAAGGAGAGATACTGAGGACTATCCGCGTGGGCTGAGGGCAGGCCAGTTTCCTTTAACATGTGCTATGGTTACCACAGGCACCAGATTCTATCCTGAAAATATCTCATTCTTTCTCTGCCTGAAGCTTTACTCCCTTCAATAATTTGTTTAAGGGGGCGCCTGACTGGCTCAGTTGGTAAAGTATGTGACTCTTGATCTCAGGAGTATAAGATCAAGTCCCCCATTGGGCATGGAGCCTACTTAATAAAATATACAAAAAAATTTTTAAAAATAATAAAATAATCTTTTTGCATGGTAGACCTTTCTAAAATACAAATCTAATCATATAATTTCCTTTCAAAACATCATCCGTAGTTTCCTAATTGCCTTTAGGGTAAAGTCCAAGTTTCTGGACCTTTGAGATCCAACTTCTACTTTCGCTTCCAGTTTCAATTTTTAGCATTCCCCACTTTCTACTTGTGTGCTATATTCTAGCCATGTGAATTACGTGCCATTCCCCAAACATCCGCTTGCTCTTATTCTTCTTGAGTAGTTTTCATGTGCTCCTTCTACATAGAAATGTTCCCTCCAGCTCTTTTCCCCAAGCTAGCTTTTAACAGTCTTGTAGGTCTTAGCTTAGATATAACATCAGCTCAGTTCAGCAAATGTTTATTAAGCGACTACTATGAGTTAAAAACTGCACTATGACTAAGAGATACAGTATGGATATCTAACATCCTCATGTAGCATAGAGTCTGTAGGAGGAAGAGGACATAAACAAGTATTTATCTTGCAAGTCTTAGTAAGTAGAATCCATTATCTACAATGATGTAGAAAATAACAGCTAGTTAAATCATGTTCCTGATAATGCAACAGCAAGTATAATACACCTGGCCATTAATCCTTTCCTCTGCCCAGTTCCAATTTTCATATGAGGTGGGCTAAGGTTCTTAAACTGGGACAGACAGAGGCAAGGTGAAATGGAAGAAGTGGGATTCTGTATTCCCAATATTCTCTTAACCCAGTCTTCCTGGATTAGGTGAGTGAAATCGGTGCCAAGTAACCGAGAAATTCCTAGAATCAATGCTGTGATTCTGGAAGTCCCGGCTGTGATTATAGGACCTAGAATCTTTCCTACTATGTTTAAGCTGGAGAGGTTAAATACCAGCAGATAGCTCCAAACTCTAGCTGAGGCGAGAATGAATTTTAATCACGCAGCCAGACCTCTGGAACTCTAGCCTGTAAATTATGTAGGCTTACTCCAGTTGTTTCATTAATCTCACAATAAGATGAACTTGTAATTTATGAAATCTAATTTGGGGGCTCTATTTGTTCAGTCGTGGTGGGGTTTACTGTATGCAGAAGACGAGTGTAACAAAGGGAAAAGAAAGCGGTATGTGGTGTGAGGTATGGGAGTGGGGCAAAGACTGTCTGAGACAGGGGTATTCAATTGCAACTTGAAGGATGCGTAGGAGTTAGACCAGGGAAGGAATAGAAAGATGGTTCCAGGCAAGGAGAGCCTTCTCTGATCCCCTAGACCAGTGTAGGTCCTCCTCTTTGGTGTTTCCAAGACCGTGCTGTGTGCTCACTCCAGTCTTACATTTATTGCACGTGCCACAATGGTCTTCGTGTTCGTTCATCTCCCTCCATTAGACTGTAGGCTCCTTGAGGGCAGAGACTGAGTATTTAGGACCAAGTAGCCTATCAATTCCCTTTAGTGAAGTAGAAACACAGAGAAAGACTCTCTGGGCACAAGGATTAAAAAGGTGATGTTCTAGGGGCACCTGGGTGGCTCAGTTGGTGAAGTGTCTGATTCTTGATATTGGCTCAGGTAATGATCTCATGGTTTGTGGTTCAAACCCTATGTCTGGCTCTACACGGACAGCATGGAGTCTACTTGGCATTCTCTCTCTCCCTCTCTCTCTCTGCCTCTCCCCCATTTGCACTTTCTCTTTCTCTCTCTCTCAAAATAAATAAATAAATACTTAAAAAATAGGTGATGCTCTGTGCAGAAGAATTAGAAATAGGCAGGGCAGACCCACAGGGGCAAGGATTGCTCCACAAGGAAAGGCACTTTTGTGGGAAGAAAATGGCAGCCTTTCCTGAAGGAAGATTCAGCCTTGCACTAGGGGCATGATTTGGTGAGTGGAAAACAGTCTAGATTTTTAGCCTCCACCCACTGCTTGGCTGAGTATCTTCGTGTGGCGCACAAACCCCACAGTTGTACGTAGGGAGCTTGTGGATTTTTCACTACAGTCTCTGCAGTGACCAGTAAAGCGCCTGACGTGTAATAGGTAAGTATTTAAAAAAATGGTCCATAGAAATGAAAGCTTAGACTAGGGGTCCCAGCACTGCCTTAGTACCGTGTGTATTTCAGAGTGTCGGTTATGCTATGGAGGTGCCTGGCAAAAAATGGTGGTGCCATGTGGGAGGCAGTCATTTCCAGCAGAAGGGTCACTGTAGCCCCTGAAGATAACTTGTCATGTCAAGGGAGTGATGGGTAGTTGGTGGGACCTCTTTTTAAGTATCTCTTAAAGAACTTTGCAGTGGACAGTGGTAACAAAACCCATGAAGATCCCTTTCGGGTTACTTTAGGAGCAAAGAAAGTGCTTCTGTATGAACTATCCTTCAAAATTCTGTAGGTTTTGGGAACATGGCCCAACTGTAACTGATCAAATGAATTGAGAAGACAAAAGCTTGACATAGGTTTTGAACTTAGACAGTAAGTAATGATATATTAGGGCAACTGAGTTTATGAAAGTCAACTTACCAAAACAGATTTTGAGAAGTTTCTAAAAATGTCGGTTATTCTAAGGCATTGCCAATTGAAAGATATGCCATTATTTTATGAACCCCTAAAAAAGAAAAAAATGCCACCTACAATCTAAGATTTATTAAAACCTGTTGATTTCAGAGATGTTACAATATTTAAAAGAAAGTGTCATAGAACTGATGAAATATGGATTACAAACCACTCCATCTTTTTAAATTTTTTTAAATTTTTTATTAAAAAATTGTTTTAATGTTGATTATTTTTCTTGAGAGAGAGAGAGCACATACGCACGAGCAGTGGAGGGGCAGAGAGAGGGAGACACAGAATCTGAAACGGGCTCCAGGCTCTGAGCTGTCAGCACAGAGCCCGACTAGGCGCTTGAACTCACAAGCCATAAGATTGTGACCCGAGCTGAAGCTGGACGCTCAACTGACTGAGCCACCCAGTTGCCCCTCCATCTTTTTTTTAAGATTTTATTTTTAAGTAGTCTGTAATACCCAACACGGGCCTTGAACTTACAACCCTGAGATCAAGAGTTCTATGCTCCACTGACTGAACCAGCCAGGCGCCCCTCCATCTTTTTTTGTTTTGATTTGTTTTAATATATTGTCATATATCTTTAAGGAAAATAAGAGTGATTTTCTTGGTGAGAACCGACTAACGGTTCAAGTTCCCTTGACAGGTACATCTTCATGGCAGAGTGCAGTTTGCTATCAAAGTTTCATGACACCATCTGTTAAGATCATTTTCATATCATTCCATGCTCATTGAGCAAGTAATTTGGGGTTCCTGGCACCCTTCTCTACAGGGGAAGGAATGTGTTGATCAGTTTGTCTGAGAATTCTATTATGGTTGGCAGTCAAAACTTTTACTGTAAATTAATATATTAACATGTGATTTATACACTTGTCTCATATATTTCATGCACCTGAGCTTGATCAATTATGGTCTAATTGATTCTCAACCCAGCAAAGCTAAGAGCCAAACCCTAGAGGAAAGTGATGCTATGGCATTATCATTACCGCATGAGGCACTAGTTGAACAATAAGCTATCCTTTTTCTTTGTCAACTTTAAAATGCAAACAGCCCTTTGAGCATGCGATTTTTGATCTATTTGACCATAAGATATTTGAGAGTCGAGAGCATTCTGTTTACTGTCACATCTTCCAAGGAGCCCAGTACATACCTGGAACATTGTAGGCACCATGTGAATATTAGAAAAGAGAATGGCTCTATATTTTCAACGCGCCATCCAGGTCCTCGTAGAAAAGGACTAAATTCATTAGTTACCTGGAGACCAAAACCATTCTATGTTGAAGGTGAAGTATGTCATTCAGGAATGCATCTGACTGAGTTTGTAAGAAAAAAATTTAATGGTCTGGAACAAAAAGAGAAATGGATAAGAAAAAATGAAGATGACATTATCGTGTCATATTTTTAGAACTGTATTTTTATTTCAGACTACATGTTTCTCAAATCTATTTTTTAAACGTCGTAACTACTGGGGCGCCTGGGTGACTCAGTCAGTTAAGTGTCTGACTTCAGCTCAGGTCATGATCTCACAGATTCTGAGTTTGAGCCTTGCATCGGGCTCTCTGCTCAGAGCCTGCTTTGGATCTCTGTTTCCCCTCTCTCTGCTCCTCCCCTGCTCGCTCCCTCTCAAAAATAAATAACATTTTTAAAAAATAAATAAAGGCGGTAACTACTGTCCTTTTTCTTCTTCAATATATTTAGAAATTTTAAGTAATATATGAGAGAGATTTTAAGGTTCATTTTGAAGATATTTAGTTTCATTGACAAATTGAGCTAGAGATATCGGAGTCGAAGTTCTAACTATTAGAATGTAGTTAAAGGAGCAGATTTGTACAGTTATACCTCCTAATTATTGATTACTAAAGAAACCAACAATATAATACAATAGATTGGCTTACTGATTTATGTTCATTTTCTATAGTAAAGCACATGGAATGGCTGAAATGGCAGATGCCCTTTTTCCTTGGATGGATCTCAACCAAATATCCCAGAACATCTGGAATCTTTCACTGTGGAAAAAATAAACAATACAGGCATTTCTCAAATTTAATGTGTGTGGAAATTTGATGAAGTCCTACTGAAGGCTTTCTTCTAACTAAGAGAAGGCTGGCTGGTTCGTTGCCAAGAACCCTCGAACAGTTGCATTTACCTACAGCCTCAAGATTAGACTCTCAGCCTTGTGAGTCCAGCGGCTCCGTTGCTATTTCCCCTTCTTTCCTTTTTCATTTATCCCTGAACCGACTGCAGTGGGCTGAGTCACTCCACGGACCTTGCTTTTACCAAAGTCACCAATGATCTTGTATACCCAGTGGACACCACTTATCTCTCGTAACCTCTTTGCTACATTTATGCAGGATGTGCAGAGCCCCTGCTTTGTGTTCGCCAGTCCCATTTCCTCTTCCTCCAGGGCACGCTGCCTAACTACGTTTCCTAGGCTCCGCCTGCACTTAAGTGGGACCGTGTGATTAAATTGCTGACTAGTGGAAAGTGAGAAGTGATTTGTGCCACTTCTGGGAGTGGCCACTCCAACTTACCGCACTCATGATTCTCCATGTGTCCTCTCTGTCTCTTGCAGAGGATCTAGTAGAAGACTCCAAGACCTTCGGGGACCTTCCTAAGGTGGAAGGGCCTTAGGTGCCGGAATAACTGCTTTGAGGCCTCCCCTCTCCTTCCCACTCACTGCAGTGGAGTGCGACCTGAATAATAATGAAACTTTACTGCGTGAAGCCATTGAGGTTATTTGTAATGGTGGTAAGCTGTTACCAATACTTCCTTGACTTCAGTGATGTTAAACTTGAGCCTGAATCTCCTTTTACAACTCTGTCCCTCCATTTCTTTTTTTGTTGTTTGTTTGTTTTTTTGAGAGAGAGAGGTGAGGGAGGGGCAGTGAGGGAGGGAGGGAAAGAATCTTAAGCAGGCTCTGTGCTGTCTCCACAGAGCCCCACACAGAGCTCTATCTCATGAGCCATGAGATCATGACCTGAGCCGAAATCAAGACTTGGACACTTAACTGACTGAGCCTCCCTGTCCCTCCACTTCTTGTTTTCTTGGACTTCTCTGCTTATTCCTTAAGTATTTTTTATTTAAGTTTCAATGACCCACTATTTTATTTATTTATTTCTCTACATGTGTTCTGTGAGCAAACTTATATATTCTCATGGTCTAGTTCTGAAATGTTGATGAGATAGAGTAGTAAATGGGTTTTTAAATATTAGATGTAATTTTTACTAAATATTAAAAATACATATGGACTATATATATGTATAGCACCATGTTTTACCACATGTTTTGTTATAAGTATGATTTTGAAATCTTTGTTATCTATTTCCTTATCTTCCCCTTCCCTGCTAAGTTGAGAGTTGGTTATATTTTTTGTCTAGTTCTTTTCTTGGGAGTGTAAAATCTCCTCCTGCATTCAACTACTGTTTATTAAATTTGTACGACAAACAGTCTTGTTCTTCTTTTTGCTACGGTGCCTGTAGAGCACTTTGCATAGAGTAAGCAACTGGTGAAACCTCGGTTGAGCAAAATTGCTTATTTCATATTTGCTATGTATAAGGCTCTGTGCTGAAGTTAATGTAAGACAAAATTAAACATAAGACTTGATTTCTAGTGACTTCATCTTCCTCTATGCCAAACATTCTCTACCCCCATCCCAACTGACAAATATTATAATATTTGCAGTTCTACAAATAAGACTGCCTTACAGTCTTGGTACTCACAGGTGAGTCCAGAACTAGTGAGGCCCTAAGATAAATCCAAAACTTGACTTTATTACTACGATAGTAGATTAATCAAGGTTTCACTTTTTCTTTTTGCCTGGAATTTGGAAGTACCAGAATGTGGAGAACTACCTGTTTTTTATCCAACAGCAAACTGCATTTTCTTTTCACTTAGGTCCAAGTGAAAAGTCTTCACTTTTGAGACTACAGCTTACTTTGGATCTTTTATTGGGTAATCCATCCACTGGAATAACTTTCTTCTTTATTCTCAAAGATTCTTAATCAGATGCATTTATCAGAGCATTATTTTATTACAGTGAGTAGAGAATATTTGTGAATATTGAGCCCCATGTCGGGCTCTGTGCTGACAACTTGGAGCCTGGAGTCAAACTGTTTACAACATCTTGATGTTTATTCTCAACTGCAATTTCCTTTTAATGTCTTTAAATATTTTGGCACTGCACTACATACCTCGTCCTTGGATTTTTCCAGTCACTTACTTTTTTTTTCTTTTTGTATTACCTTATGCAAACTTTCCACCCTTATCAAGCTTTTTGACATCTACTTTGTTCGTTAATAGTTTCATCAACTATTAGCACTTTTTCTATTAGAATTACTACTATTACTTATACTATTGTTATCTATAGTATTGCAATTTAGTTGCTGGATTCTAGTATAAGCAAACAGCTTCATTAGTGAGACAAGTTCCTGATCATGGTTGAGTTCTAAGTGGTTCTATTTGCTTGTGGTAGGATCTGTCTTCACCTCGGTCGTCAGTTGGTAGTGTGCCTTCAAAACAGAGGCAATGGAAGTTTTTTTGTTTTTTGGGGGGTTTTTTTGTTTGTTTTTATGGTAACTGCTTTTGTAGTGATACAAGGTCATGAAAGTTTTCATAGTACATAGTTTTTTATTTATTGTAAGTCTAACAGTAAATGGAGAATGTCTGATTTTAATGATTGTGCAGATGAAATGACCCAAAGGGAGCACTCCTCAATTGGCTGAAAAAAAAAAAAAACCATTTACATTTATATATTATTATTTACCCATTTGTATAAACAAAGAAGGAAAATTCACATTTTAAAAAGTCTAAAGAGCCATGTGATTTGGAGAAAATTACCTAGCTTCCCTTTGCCTCATTAGGTTGTAGTGAAATTAAATGAGTTAGAGCAATGTTTGGTAGCTTGTAACCACTCAAAAGTGTTAGTCATTATTATTATTAATTAATGCAGCAAGTGTAAATATCTGTTGTTGGGGATCTATGTTTGGCGCTGCTGATAGTCACAATCATACAGGAAAGAAAATGTTCTTCATTCTTGTTACGGTATATTTCTCTGAATGCCAATGACATCTTGAGAGTTTGGAGAAGCACAGTTTATGATACTTGCTAAGCTAATGAAAACTTTTTTGTTGTCGTTGATTTGTTTTTAAAGAAGAAAAGAGATTCAGAAAAGCTGGAAAATTTATTAAGACAAGACTAGTAGAGTCCTCGGGAACTTTTGGTCATGTAAAACATGTTAGCAACTTCTTGTTTGCTCAGTTCGAAAGCAAGAGAATAGCCCCAAGTCAGTGTTTCTTTTTTTGTTTGTTTATTTATTTTTGAAAGAGAGGGACAGAGTGTGAGTGGGGGAGAGGCGGAAAGAGAGCAAGCCAGCGAGAGAGAGACAGAGAAACTGAAGCAGGCTCCAGGCTCCAAGTTGTCAGCACAGAGCCCAACATGGGGCTCAAACCCACCAACCGTGAGATCGTGACCTGAGCCAAGGTTGGATGCTCTACCGACTGAGCCACCCAGGAGCCCCTGTTTCTTAAAGTGTGGTGTAGGAAACTCTGTCCTCAGACCCTTGGGGCAGATGCTTGTTAAAAGGATGATTTCCAGAACTGTTTAGGGACCTGCTGATTCTTCGAAGGGTTAGCCAGTATCTCAAGTGCTTCTTATATAACCTGAATTTGGAGACTTGTGGCATAATGAGTAACGCAGGGAGAAAGTATCCTCCCTGCACGGAGAAAGTATCCTCCCTGCACTTGAGATCTGAAAGAGTCAAATTGGGCCAAACCCAGGGCACCTTTTAGGGCAGCCTGCTCCGCTAACTGAGTTGCCACATTTGATGCTTCGCCTAGCCATTAAGCATCTCCCAACAACTGGTTCCCTTAAGATCCAAACCTTCCTCTGCCATTACAGTTGTGACTGGCAGTCTTGAGTTTCTTTGCTGTTTTCATCAACGGTAGGAAAAGAAAAGGAATTTTGGCACTCTAGTGATTATGGAAATCAAATATGGGTCTGTTCCACCTTAAAGGGCCTAGGCTTGCCTGAGTGCTTGGGTCTTGCAGAGTTTGGGCACCACCATATTTGGAGCGTGCCTACTTTGGGGCGGGAACCTCCTTGAGAGTGATTAGGTCAGCGCTGGGGGAGGTGACCTTGTTTGGTTTCTGGCACCCGAGAACAGTGGTGCACTGTTTCTGCTGCCCCCGTTTGCCTAATTGGCCCAGGCGCTCCACCAGAGCAAAGCCGCCCTAGAGCTCCTCACTGGCCGCCCCCGCGGCCCGCAGCTCGGTAGAGGCGGGAAAGCAGCGCGCCTGCGCCGTGGGAACCGGGGCCGGAGGCGAAAAGCGGGGAGCGGAGGGGGGCCGTTGGAGCCGAGTAGCGTACAGAGCGGCGTGTGACGCGGGGACGCCGCGCGCTCCCAACGTCGCCCCGGTTTGACGCACACGGCACCAAACTGTGAGTTTCAGGGGTTATTTGGTCCGATTCTCCGGGACTCGAGTGGGTTTCGGGCCTCTGGGCTGTGGCGGCGGCGGGATTGCGGGTGGCGGAAGAACTTGGGGGGACCCGACCTTCGGCGCTCGGGCCCAGGGAGCTACGCCCTAGGCTGGGTCCCAACCATCCAAAAGGACGCGTTTTGCCGCACAGGCTAAGATGGCGGCGGCGGCCGAGGAGGCGGAGTTGGTGCTACACAAGGAGCCCGGGCCCCGGGTTCGGGGAGGCGGCGGCCGCGGCGGCCGCGGGGGGCGGCGGAGCCTGAGGTGAGCGGCGGCCGCCGCCGCGGGGCGGGACTCGGCGGAGAGTGGGTGGGTGGGGGGGAACCTTTCCGCGGCGGCGTCGGAGGATCCGGTAGCGGACACAAAGGGGCTGAGCTGGGCACTAGACTTGGGGGTTTTGTTTAGTCACATGAAGCCGAGCAGCCAGTGAGCAGTAGGGGGAAGGGGCCGAGATCAGGCGGCTTGGGGAGCCTGGCGGTCGCCATTGCAACGCACTGAGTAACGGGGCGGTCCGAGGGTAGTCACCAACCCCTCTCCGGGGCTGCTCGGTTTGGGCCAGAAGCGCCAGCTCTGGCATTAACTGCACACACCCCTCCCCTAACGTGGGACCAGGACCGCATAGCCCTCCCCTCCCCCTGTTCTGCAAGATCTTATGCCGCTAGGTGCCTGGGAAGTAACAGCAAGAGGTAAATCGCCCAAAGTGTTTGGGTTGCCAGGGGCTCGGTGGGTGTCCAGCTAAAGCTTTTTGCTTCTCCAGGTCTGATTCCCTGGCCTTTGTGTCCCTGGGAGCTTAATCTCTGCCAGAGGAAAGCAGGTGTGCTCCACTTCTCCCGTGAACCTGAAGATGAGTTGTCCCAGACCCTTCTCAGTGATTGGAAACTTAGGTGGTGGAGCTAAAGGTTTCTTGTTACCAGACTTCCACAGACGACTCTCGTGTTGGGATCCATCCATGGTTTAGCAGCGTTAGTGGAAAACTTTTCTTGAACTGCCTAAGTAATATTGACATACATTTAGTTGTTATAAAACTTTTATGTCTAGACTTCAGCTCTTGTGTGGTCATTAAGAAGTACTCAACAAGGGGGTGAACACGATGGGGGCCTAAATGATGGTCCTGTTTTGTATACAAGTCAATAATTACAACAGGAATACCCAAACACCATCTTCTCTTCTGGCAAGTTCTGACTAATGCCAGGCTTGTTGCATCTGGATGATAGATTAGATTTGCCTTAATAGTACCTCTCTGCAGTAGTTCAGTTACATTTCTTTGGTCCAAGAAGAAGGAAAGCAGTTCAAAAAATAGACAACTCAAGTTATTCAAAGGAAACCTGCTGTTTGCCTTCAGTGTCATGTGTAAGTATCCAGGGAAGTTGATGGCAGTAATACTCCGTCGGTAGCCTTGGTGAGAAAAATTAGTTTTTATGAGGAAGTTATAATTTCGACATTTTAATAGGTGAAACATGAAGGCTTGACCACTGTTGATGCAGTGATATATATATCGCTGTTAAAATCACATAGTGTAAATTTTAGAATTATAATGTAAAGTCACGCTGCACTTACGGCTACCTCCTACTTTGTATGTTGGTATTAACTAATGTTTGAAGTACAGAATTTGGAAGCAACTAATGTTTTGGCCATGTCACGTTAACAGAGTAAATTATGTGATCGAAGGGTTAAACACTTTTGGATTGTTAACTTTAGAACTCTGTTCAAATTAAAATTTGAGTTTTTTTTCTTAAAAAGTATATGACTTAAAATTTTCATTTTCCTTGCTTCTTTCAGATACATATTTTCCCCCTTTTAACTTTTCATCTTCTCATAGAGAACAAGCTTATTGTATTAACGAATAGGAGATACATTAACACTGGCAAAATGTATTACTGAATCATGTGGTTTTAGAGTGGAAGGAGTCTCAGGTAACAGCTAGTTTTACTGTTTTGTAATATATTAAGGACCCCACATGATTAAGTTAGCGCATAATGGAAAATTGTCTTCAACTTCTACCTCACTGCTCTTTTCATTGGTCACATTGCTGGGATGAGAAGGTGACTGTCTGCAACTAATGGTTAAAAAACAAAGAAGTGTGTTTGAAAACACTTACTAGATGCTATTAGTGAGAACTTCTGTGACAAGAAGTTAAAAACTTTAACATGAGATGGTGATACAGTTTTTAAAGTGACTTTCAGTGAAATAATTTCAGATACAAAATACAGGCATTTCAGGTAATTTTGGAGCCATGTTGCTTTTGACTTTTGAGGTTTTCAAAAAGCAGTCTTGACCCAGAAGTTTAAAAAAACGAAAGCTTGATGAACTAATTGGAAAATTTGAAGTAACTGTCATTACTACAAATTATTACATAAGAAATGAGATGCCGAAAACAATGATGCTAGTGCCTTCATTTTGTAATAGCTTTTTTGTTGGGTAAATGAACATGCCACTTAGATGAGCCCTTGTTAAAAGCAACTTTTTAAGATTTGCTATTATTACTACTGAATACTAGCAGATCCGTAACATCTGTGAGGAAATTCAACAAGTAGCAAAATCATTTATGGTGGGATCCCACAGTTCTCTAACTTCTTTGGATACAAAAATAACAAAAACTGTTGTACTGAGGTTTTAACACTTTTAGGGGTCACTTAGAGTGCATTTAAATTATTGGTTTTTCGAAGAATAAGCTATTTCTTAATGTTCGCCACTGTTGAGTGGATTTAATTTCATTTTAGTCTTGTGATAATTAGGATTATTCTCAGATTATTAGTAATTACGAAGTGAGTATGTTATCTGCAAACCTTCAATATTTTGCAGTTTTAATTTGTTACTCAAGTTATATGAGGGAGAGTTTTGGTGTGGTCGAATCGAGACTGTATCGGGAGCCTGAGGTGAAAAGAGACTCAAGGACAGTCGCTAGAAGTGGTGAGGAAACCTGTAATTTAGAGAAATTGGTTGTCAGAAAAGGTCAGGTTTATCCCAGATACACTGTTATTGTTAGGGTTACCTATTTAGACTCTTCCCAGGGCGTGAGTCCAAAGGAAAAGAGTGGATCTTATTTTTGTAGGAATGCTTTTCGCATGATTGCTTTTCAGGCAATCTTAAGGCAGCAGTTTGACCTGAATTCAGAAATAGGTATGCCGAATTATCCAGTCCTAATTTTATAGCAGTCCTTTTAAAAAAGTGTTTTTAATTTAATTGATAGCCACATACAATAAAACATGAGAATAAAGGATGGCTGCTATGATATTTTGGATAGGTATTCAAAGGAGCCCTAATTTTCACATTTAATATCAATCCCTGTAGACTGTTTTATAGATGGGATCTATACACGTTTACAAAGTTTTGAGATATAGCAATGATTAAAGCAGTTTGACAGGTAATGTCTTTTAATTCAGGTTTATTAGAGACTAGTTGCTTTTAATACAACAGCCCATTTACATCTTCGAATTTTCAGAAAATTGACAATAATCAATCTGATTCTAGCACTAGCTCACCCTGCTGGTTGGCTGAAGTATTTCTGTTATTCTTTTCTTAAAAGCAAGAATAAAGATCGCTTGAGACCTAGAAGGTAGAATAGCAAATTCAATTCATGGTCTTGCTTCAGAAAGGTGGGGGTCTCGATAAAAAAGTGTTTCTCATCTCTAGGGCGTGCGTTGCCTTACTGTTAAGTTTTTTCTAAGATCTGTCAAATTCGAACTGTGGAGTTAACTATCCTCTTTGAATTTAGGAGGAACTCTTATATAATTATGGGGAATTACTGTGTTTTTGTCCTTTTAAATTCAAGATAGGATATCCTTTGACAATTGAGAGATGTTAGCAAGAAAAACAAAAAGTCCATAACCTTCCAGGAGGAGAAAAGCAGAGGATTTCAGGGGGAAGAAAAGAAGCCTGCCGGGACAGGAGCAGCAGTGCACACTTCCGGATGGAGGAAAGTGAGGCTGGATTAAGATTAGTGTTTCTAAGATACTTCCTTTATACTCTCCCTCTACTAATCTTTGCTTTACCTCTTCTGTTTGCAAGCTATAGCCTTCCCTTTTCATTTGGGATTCTTGGAACTGTGATCTTGTAAGTAACTTTGTGAAAAGTATAGATAAGTGGTTTTTTCCTTCTAATTTAATTGTTAGTCTAGCTTGTTGTACAGTTGAAGTTGGTTACAGTGATAAATATGATTTTAGCCTTTTAGTATGTATATCATTCATTGAAAATACAGCTTTTAAAAGACTTTTTGTACAAAGTCCAGAAACTTAAATAAGTCAGCAGTCAAACGGATAATTTAATATAAAAAAATGTGATGAAGCATTAGGGTGAAAGTACTTACAGTTTACAAAGCATATTTATCTATATTCTATAAATTATTTATCTAACTTTTATAAAAGATTAACATTTTTATCCTTTCTTCCATGGTGTTTATCTTCTTATTCAAAAACCGAATGCATATCTTTTTCATCAGTTTCTTCAGGAAGATGTTAAATATAACTAGTATTTTCAAAACACCACTTATTGGGAAGAGAATGACTGCCAGTTGTTGAACGGTTTGCGAAGGTGGGTAACAGCGCTGCCTGTTGCTCACCATCGATTTGCCGAGTATTACGCACATACACACACAGACAAACGTGCATGTATACACACAGGAAATCATAGTTGCATTTATAATTATATATGAATAAAGAGAGAGGATGAGCTAAGGTTTAAAAGTATAAGCTTTGGAGTAAAACTGATGGGGTTAAAGTCCAGCTGTGTGTGGGGGGGGGGGTACCTGGCTGGCTCAGTCGGTAGAGCATGCGCATGTGACTCTTGACACTCAATCTCCATCTCTGAGTTGTGAGTTCAGGCCCACGCTGGGCATAGAGATTGCTTTAAAAAATCTAACTCTGTGAGCACTAGGCAAGAGGATTTAACAGTATCATCTTCAGAGAGCCTTATGGTTTACATTACATAATTCATGTAAAGTCCTTAGCTTTCTGGTACACAATGGGTGCTGAGCAAATGTTAGCTTTGACATTAGTAGAATAATTATTTCTATTGTTTAATTTTTTTATAGTAACTTGAAATTTTCACCTGGGAGTGATTTGGAATTACATACTTTTGCTAGTGTTCCTTTTTTAGACCCATGTCTACAAAGGCAAGGTTGTTAGAAAGGAACTTAGACGCAGGCATCAAAGTGTGCCTTCTCCACTTCTAGCACCAGACGCTGTTAACCAGTTTCGGTATTTCAGGAACACACTCCCTTTCAGTACTATCAGCTGATGAATAAATGCACTTGGAAATGAGTGCATTTTAATGTGAAGTTGTTTCCTAACCAATGTGTTGGTTTATCTTGCTTAGAACACCCTGGAATTTCTTTACTGTCTTTTAAATTTTTGACCATTAGTAGTGAGAAGAGGATGAGTGGCTATGTGTATGTGTATATAACATACATTTAAACCCCGGCTAAGTGAGAATAGCTTCAAAAGCAGCTAGATTGAGGAGAGGCATGTTACTATTTTGTTGCTTAGTCTGAGTCAGGGGAATTTCCTCAAACAGCATTTCCTTTTGCTCTTTTCCTCTCCATACTTTTGTATTTGAGCTGGTATGTTCTTAAACTTATTTCTATCTTTAATTTTCCTTCTACCACCTACGTCCCCCACCACCAACACAGATTTTTAAGCTCTTTTTAAAAAGCTAGTAGAAGTAATTTTAAGTTCATGTGGTGGAGGGCTGTGAGCATGAAAAGTTTGAAGTTTCAGATATGCTTAAAAATATTTTCATCAGTTTGGAAACTAAAGGGTGAAAAGAGTCACCCATTTCTTACTACCATTATATAATCATTGGTATTAAAGAAGAGGGAGATGAGGGGTGCCTGGGTGGCTCAGTCAGCTAAACATCTGACTTCGGCTCAGGTCATGATCTCACGGTTTGTGCGTTCGAGCTTCACATCAGGCTCTCTGCTCTCAGCTTGGAGCCCGGAGCCTGCTTCGGATTCTGTGTCTCCTTTCTCTGCCCCTCCTCCGCTTGTGTGCGTGTTAGCGTGCGCGTGCGCGCGCTCTCTCTCTCTCTCTCAAAAATAAATAAACGTTAAAAAAAAATTTTTTTTTTGAAGGAAAGGGAGATGAGACCAACATTAAGCTTCTACTCTGTATTCCTTATAGTAGTGCTTGATGTATGTATTCCCGTTTTATATGCAAGAAAACAAACTCAAACTCAGGTCACACAGATAGTAAATAGTACAGCAGCCAAGTTTGAATCTTAGGTATTACCTATCTTGATTTTACAGATGAGATCTTTCTACTCTGCCTTCCCCTCCTTTCTATCTGTATGTACTTTAACCTAATTATACAATTTGTAAGTTTTATTTCCTACTTATAAAACATTATAAAAGCATTTTTCTGCCTACTCGTTTTTTAAGCGGTGTCTTATTGCCCACATTGTTTATTCATGCCACCATATAAAGGCTCTTTGTCTTGACTGCTGGATATTGGTACAATGATATTGGTGAAAGTAGAAGCTGCCTTTTTTCTTTACTGGGTGACCAAGAAGAAAAATAATGAAGATATCAGAACTGATACTCTCTGGGATTAAAAATGCTACAGGTTTAACAATAGTATCTGGTGAGACATTTGACTCAGAATTGGAAGTATGTAAAATATAGATGACATTTTCACTTTAGGCATGTGCAAACAACTTTTCCTATATTTTTATACTTTGAAATGCTGTAAGCTTCCCTGTTAGAAATGTTTAAAAAGTGATGTTAAAATTAAATTGGTACTTATCAATTTTATCTAGTTACTGTTTGTAATTCCTAATGTAATAACCTTTACAAAAGGGAAAATATTGAATCCTTAGACTCTCATTAGATGGATGACATATATTTAAAGGTAATTTGCGGGGCTTGTATGAATCGTACAGGGCAGCACTGCCCCATAGGAATATGTCGAGCTACAAATGTGATATAAAATTTTCTATAGCTATGTTAAAAAATGAAAAGAGGGATGCCTGGGTGGCTCAGTTGGTTAAGTGTCCGACTTGGGCTCAGGTCATAATCCTGTGGTTCTTGAGTTCGAGCCCCACATCGGGCTCTGTGCTGACAGCTCAGAGCCTGGATCCTGCTTTGGATTCTGTGTCTCCCCCTCTCTCTGCCCCCTTCCTCACACTCTGTGTCTCTCTTTCTCTCAAAAATAAATAAACATTAAAAACATTTTTTAATGAAAAGAAATAGGTAAAATTAATTTTATTAATGTATTTTATTTAACCCAGTATATTCAAAACATTATTTCAATAGTTGAGCTATTTTACATTCATTTTTTTCACACCTGCTCTTCAAGATCAGAAGTGTATGTTCTGTAATTAAAGCACATCTCAATTCAGACTAGCCAGACTTCAAGTGCTTAATAGTGACATGGCTTTTTATATTGGATAGTGCAGATATAGTTAGTAAGTTCTGTACACGAATGGAGAAAAGAAAAGATAAAGTAGAAATTGAAATGAGCCTTAAAGGGTAACTAAGAAAAGAGTATGCTGGAGAACAAATCTGTAAAGTGATGGGAATTAAAATAGGAGATATTATTTGAAATCAGATAAAAGAGTGACTGGATCTAGTTTAGGGAATTTGTTTTGTATAGGGGATGTGTCTGTGTGAGATAGTATATATTGGAGAGTGCCTAATCATATCTTGTACGTGAGCATTTAATGAATATCAAACTATTATTTAAGTGAATTAATATGAGGGAGAACAAGGGGCACCTGGGTGACTCAGTTGAGCTTCCAACTTGATTTTGGCTCAGGTCATGATCCTAGGGTCATGGGATCGCCCCGTGTCGGGCTGGAGCCTGCTCGGAATTCTCTCCCTCTCCCCCTCTCCCCCTCTCCCCCTCTCCCTCTCTCCCTCTCTCCCTCTCTCCCTCTCTCCCTCTCTCCCTCCCTCTCCCTCTCCCCTCTCCCCTCTCTCCCTCCCTCTCCCTCTCCCCCTCCTCTCCCCTCCCTCTCCCCTCCCTCTCCCCTCTCCCTCCCTCTCCCCTCTCTCCCTCTCTCCCCCTCTCTCCCTCCTTCTCCCTCTCCCCCTCCCTCTCCCTCTCTCCCTCTCTCCCTCTCTCCCTCTCTCCCTCTCTCCCTCTCTCCCTTTCTCCCTCTCCATTCCTCCCCTCCCTCTCCATGCCTCTTTCCCTCCCCTCCCTCTCCATTCCTCTCTCTCTCTCTCTCTCTCTCTCTCTACCCCCCTCCCCTTTTCCCCTCTGCTCTTCTCCCTTGTTCACATTCTCTTTCCCTCTCAAATACACACACACACACACACACACACACACACACGAGGCAGAACAAGAAAAATGCAGAATTCAGAGTCTCATAGGTCTTCTAAGGGGAAAAGAGTGTGCTTAGAGAATATTGGTATTCTCTCATTAGCAGTGTGATAGAGAATGATCAAAAAGGAATTAAAAGGTTTTTAGATTTGACCATTATTTATAAGTTATTTTTATACGTTTTATTTAGATTTAACTTCCATACAGTGAAGTGCACACATCTTTTGATTACAACTCGGTGAAATTTTTCATATAAGTACACACACGTGACTTCTCAGATCAAGATGTGAAGAGTTTTCTGTACAGGAAAGATCCTATTGATTTCCTCCTCCAGAAGTAACCACTGTTTTGGTCTCTAGCACCATAAATAAGGTTAGCTTATATTCGAACTTGATTATGGCATATTTTCCCCCTTTTCACGGGTAGCGAGAGTCGATGGCTTGAATCTCTGTCTTTTCTGTCCTTGTTTGGCATTATGTGAATCTGAGGTAATCAGGCGATAGGTAGTTGGTACCATGGCTCTACTGTGTTTTTTTTCCAGTGTGGTTTATCCCAAGATCAGAGAGGTGTTTCTTAGTTATCACCAATATTGATTCTTTAGAAGGTAGTTTTAGGATGAGAAAATTTGTTTAGAATGCAGGGATTTGAATTGCTTCTGCAGATAACATAGTTATCTGGCTTGCTTTCATTACAGTATTCTCGAGGCAGATAGCCAAGAAGTAGGTAGAGGAGGTCTTGGATTGCCTCCTAATATAGAGGCATTTTGGAGCCTCTTTAAAAGTAGCTTCTAAGCATTATGTAAGTTAGCTTTCAGGCATTGCAGGTTACTTAATAAGGTATTTGAGTGTTTCTGATTGTGAATGTAGAGATAAGAGTAAATTGGTGTACTTCTGTTTACAGCTAAGTATGCATTCTTAACCTGAGAGATTTTGACATTTGTTTATGTGTGGAGAACCCAGAATGTTACCTGAAGGACAGTTACACAAGCATTTGTATGGGTAAAATCCATGAGAGACACTTGACAAAATCATTATTGATCATGAGTTTTACTTCTAGTGCTTGAATCAATTTTATTTTTCAAATGGAATGAATGGTTACAACATTGTTTTTTATAAATACTGAGCAGCGCAAGTGCAACAATTGGTGCTTTTGGGAGAAAGATTTTTATTTCTGAAATATGTATTTTATAAAGTTGAAAAAGTACCTAACAATGAAATATGTATCTTTACATCCTTGTATGCCTAGTTTTGAAGAATAGATATGTTTTGTACATTGTACCGAAGTGGACATGGAAATACTTTCTTTTAGCATTTGGATTATGAATGCTTTTGAACTTATGAATGAAAATATTTATATCAAGTTTTGGTTTTTTAAAATATGTAATAAGTTTGCTTAATATACTTTTGCCCTAAGAATTTTAATAGTTGTCTTGAAATAAAACCTTATGTATCAACTTTTCTTATGTAGGTTTTGCATTTGTGAAGTATAGAAGGCTAAAGCAAAATTGGTTAGATTAGATGTTGAAAAAGTGTGGTTTTTATCTCTAAAATATTAAGACTTTATATAATATTTTTCGGGCTGGATTTAGAAAACCACAAACAAAACAACTAGAATGTTACTAATTAACGCCTTAAGAGCTTTAGAGCTGACTTCTCTGGTTAGGAAAAAATATATTTAAGGGTATGTTTATGTTTTTGTGTTGTTTTGGTGAAAACGAATGTTATGTTTGTCTTTAGTTTTGGGAGATTGGATTTTTTTTGTATGCAGAAAAACCTTAATTTTGTGGTTGTATGTTCTCCAGCCCTTTGTTTTTATCGGGGTAGTTACTCTATAGAATTCACTTAGTACCTTACCAGGGTAAGAATGTGATATATGGAGTAAAGGATATGGTTCCTGCTCTGAAGAACTTATGATCTTAGACACAACTTGAAGAGCACTTAATAATGAAACATTTGAATTACTGAGTTGACACAAAATAAAATGAATGGTATCTAGTAAGACTGGACTAATTAATTAAGCTCCTTAGCAAAAATATTTTTCTAATCTAGGTTTTGAAAAAGTGGTATGAAGATTGGTGGAGAGGGAAGGGAATATCAACTAGGGGGCGAGGCATGTTTAAAAAAGCACAGAAATGGGAATTGTGGATGTAAGCGTTTTCCTTACTTTAAATGGATGTAATGAAGAATCAATTTGATAAAATGTGGCCTGAACCGGAGGAATCTAAAGAAGTTTGATTAGAAATAAGGGATTCTACTGAAGGCCACTGAACAGAAATAAATGAAGAAAAATAAAAAAAAAGATTAGGAGCCAGATATAACATGACTGGGGAAGAGACTGAGGTGAGGAAGGCCCGTTAGAGGTTATTATCTTGGTGGGTGAGAGGGAGGGTATATGAAGAGTAAGGATGGGTAGTTTTAAAATCAAGCTAGTGAAATATGTGGCTCCTGTTTGTCGTGCAAAGTTAAAATAAGAATGGAACCATTTTATTATCTCATTGCAAATAAATTTACTTGGACACACAGTTTGCAAATAAATTATTAACACTAATTGGGGTACATTCACCTTGTTCTATTAAAAAACTCATGAGCTTTTAAGTTTGGTTTGAAAACTAAGTAACACCCAAGAAAGTTGTGCTGTAGGGGTATTTTCTGAATTGCTAGTACTTTAAACTAAAAAAAAAAATTACGTGAATAGTAAGAAGAGCTTGTAATTGTAATATTGTATTCCGAGTTGTGATAGTACTATTTTAGCCATGGTTTAAGAGACATTCTAATTGGTATAGGAGTTGGAGGGAAAACAGATAATAAGATTTAATAATCTGGAGAACCATTGTTTAGATTTGTTTTAAAATAAATACTTATTTCAAAATTTAGGAATAGTTGAGAACACTTTACTTTTGTAGGGGAAAAAAATCCCTGTAGTTCCCTTTGAGCGGTAGCATTTTTTAATATTTAAGATGTAAGGTGTTTGTCTTTATTGGGGTTTTTAAGTGTTTTTAAATTGAATGTATACTGTGTCTTATAGTAAAATTATTCTTAAAACTGAAGAATTAGAAAAATATGAAAAACTTTAGAAGTAATTAAAAATTTTTTGTCTGCCCTTTTTAGAATTAGTAAGTAGAACAGAATTTGGGAGTCAGTAGAGTGTAGAAACTTAAGATAGTGTGTTAGTCTTAGTTGAACAAGTTTACATTTTTTTTTAACGTTTTTTATTTTATTTTTGAGAGACATAGAGATAGAGCGTCAGCAAGGGAAGGGCAGAGAGAGAGGGAGACACAAAATCCGAAGCAGGCTCCAGGCTCTGAGCCCTCAGCACAGAGCCCGACGCGGGGCTCGAACTCACAGGCTGTGAGATCATGACCTGAGCTGAAGTCGGCCCTCAACCAACCCAGGCGCCCCAACAAGTTTACATTTTAACCGTTTTCACAGTTAATAAAGATTTAGTATCAGTAGAGAAGTCCGTGAGATTTCTGGCAATATGATAAAATAGGCAAATACATTTAACTGTATCCAGGTTACTTGTTGAGACTTCAACTAAATCAAAAGAGAATCGACTGTTGTCACTGGAAGTAGAGATTTCATCCATCATCTCTGAAATCGGCATTTTGGGTATAAAAAGTATGGGTGAGATGGGATGACAGAACTATTTACTCTGATTGTCCTGATGAACTATCGATAGGAGAATAGGAAGCTTGCATGAAAGCGTTCCCCCGCACCTCTTAAATATTTCCCTGTTTCTACCCATTTGTGCCCAGAAACTTCTTAGAAATAGACCTTTCTCCACCATTGTACACTGCTTGGGTGTATGCATGCTGAAATGCAGTGAAAAATCATCACATGCTTGAGAAGAGGCTGCAGTTTAAAAGGAGGCCAAATTGACTATTCTGTATACATTAAACCTACTGAAAAATGAAAAGCTCATACAGAAAAGAGGAGGAGATAGAGATAAAATATGGCTGTGATGGAACCAAAAATCTTGTGCTATGGCATTGAATGCCGCCTTAATGATGACACTGCCGTTAAGCATGGTAGAAATGGCATCCTAAGTAGATGTCCTTTGGTGTGATATTGCTTGTCTAACTTCTTCCTGGTTCATTTGATTTTCTAAGACTTATTTACAACTCCCTGTCAAGTTTGATTAACTGATATCATCAACAGCTTTTTCTTAATTTACCAGGAATTGGTCCTCCTCACTCCCCACCCCCCCTTTACAGATTGGATTAAAATTTTTTGGTGTGTGGTTTTATGAGTTTTATCTAAGACATAGTAAGAAATCTAAATCATTAAAAACAAAGGAATGGCGGGGTGCCTGGGTAGCTCAGTTGGTTAAACGTTGACTCTGGATTTTGGCTCAGATCATGATCTCATAGTTCATGCGTTTGAGCCCCACATCAGGCTCTGCACTAACAGTACACAAGAGCCTGCTTGGAATTCATTGTCTCCCTCTCTCTTCTGCTCCCCCCCCCGCCCCCGCCCCGGCTTGCATGCTCAAGCGTGCACATGCGCTCTCTCTCTGGAAACAAACTTAAAAAAAATAATGACAAAAATACTAAAACAAGTTCATCCATATCAAGCAAAGGATAAAACCTTTTCTAGAGTAAAATGGGTGAAAAAAATTTTTTAATTAATAAAGAGTTAGAACTAGACTCTATTAGCTTGAAATTTTGTGTGATAAACAGCATCGAAACATGAAGTTAAGTAGTGTTTCTTTAGAGAAATTAGTAACACCAATTTTTTAAAGAGAGTTTAACTTACCTCTCAGAAATTTTATAGATCAAATAAAAACTAAGGCTGTAAAGATTTGAATAGCAATATATGTTTCATTTAAAAGATATGTCAACCTTCGTTCCAAATAGAGAGTAGACATTCTTTTTTTTTTTTTTTAACGTTTATTTATTTTTGAGAGACATAGAGACAGAGTATGAGCAGGGGAAGGGCAGAGAGAGAGGGAGACACAGAATCCGAAGCAAGCTCCAGGCTCTGAGCCGTCAGCACAGAGCCCGACGCGGGGCTCGAACTCACAGACCATGAGATCATGACCTGAGCTGAAGTCGGCTGCTTAACCAGCTGAGCTCCCCAGGCGCCCCTAGACATTCTTTTCAAATTCCTGTGAATTTTTTTAAAAAATTGTGTCTTGGGTTTCAAAGAGATTTTGAAGTTCTAAATAAGAGGAATAGTGTAAGCCAATATTCTTTTTTGACTAACCAATAAAACTAGACATTAAAGCCAAAATGATGGTAACTGCTTAGATGATGAAAACTGTGTCCTGTTGGGATTTAAACTTGAATTTCATACTATTTAGAAATGAACAACAATGAGTACATGACATGAAAAAACAGATGACATTAATATCATTTAAATATGATGGGTTAAAAAAACTTTCATTTATTTTGCTGTCCCTACTAGCATTGTAATAGTGGTTTTTTTTTTTTTATTATTTGTTTTGTTTTTTTAAGGCATAGGGTGTCAAGGACAAAGAAAACTGAAAAGTTGATCACAGAAAACTTTGGAGGCTGAAAAGCAACAAGTAGTAACTAATTTTGTAGATCTGAGAAAACTGAATTTTCTGCTTATTATTTGGGGAAGGCCTAGAATTGGTGCCATAGATCCTGGGGCTCTTCAGAAATTGGTAGCTTCAGGTCCTTTTGAAAGAATTGCCCAAAAGCCTATGATAACCATTAAGCAACACTCGGGGTACTAGGGAAGGGTTTCTTACCCTCAAGTTTCTTCCCTGACATTCAAGTGGAGGATCTCTGCCCTGGGAACTTACACACAGCTTGGGTTAAGGGTGTCCTACTAAACAGAATTGAGTAGAAATCTACAACCAGGCATCTTCCCCAGCCTCTTTTTCTCTACTAGTTCTGAGAATACTGGGTGTCAGGCTTATAACCCCAGATGTGAGATTGGAAGATTAATCCTGTTAAAGCAAACTAATCAGGAAAAAAGACCAACAGATAATAACAGATGTGGATTCACCCAGAGAAATGATCCAGATTGGCCACATCCTCAAATGACACCTACCCATTAACATAAGTTCCAGACAACCTTTACATGTTTTATTTTAAAATGTGAGGGCACCTGGGTGGCTAAGTTGGTTGAGCGTCTGACTTCAGCTCAGGTCATGATCTCTCAGTCTGTGAGTTCAAGCCCTGCATCGGGCTCTGTGCTGAATACCTTGGAGCCTGGAGCCTGCTTCGAATTCTGTGTCTCCCTCTTTCCCTGCCCCTCCCCTGCTCACTCTCTGTCTCTTTCTCTCAAAATTAAATAAACATTAAAAACCTATTTAAAAAAAAATGTGGCATTAAGGATCATTTGAAGATAACCTCAATATGAAAGAGAAAGAAACAGTTCAAGAAGAAAAAAAGCTACCGAAATATGTTTGGAAGTAAGATAAATTGTATCTTTGAAGCAAAAAAGAATGCTTGCTATATAAAAAGACAATCCTCAGAAAACAAAGAAGAGCTCTTAGACATTTAGAATATGAAATAATAGGAGGATTGAAAATACAGGATATGACATAATAGAAAAGCTAGAAATATAGAATATTAAATTCTTAGTAGAAGGTTGGAAGATAAAGTTGAAATCTTCAGAAAGCAGGACAAAAAGAGATGTAAAGTAGAAGATAAGAAAATTAGAGGATTACACTTGGTGAATTCAGCACGTGAAAAATGAGAATTACAGAATGGGAAAAAATGGGTGGAGGAAATTAATTACTGAACAAAAAACTTGGGTTTTCACACTGAAAGAGTTCACAGAATGTTCTGCATAGTAACTACAGGGGAAGACCCACATCAAACTACATTGTGGTGAAATTTCAGACATTGGAAATAAAAGGAAGATCCTAAGAGCTTTCCCATTTGGAGCATGTAGAAGGGACTAGGAATCAGTAACAATGGAAAGTAATTGTTGATGGAATAATGCCTTCAAAACATTTGAAGGAAAGGTATTTCCAAACTACTTACCTTGCCAAGCTGTCAAGTGTGGGAGTAGACTAAAACTATGAAACATATGAGGTTGTTGGAATATTTGCTTCCACTGCACTGTGTCTTAGGAAGTTACTAGAGGACCTGGACTTTATCAAAATGATAAATCAAAAAGAGGGATTATCCAGGAAAGGGATCTAGCACAGGAGATAAGTAAAGAGAATACATACCTAAAATGATGGTGAAGGGAGATCCAAGGAGGGGGCCGTGCAGCAGATCTAAAGAGTGATCAGTTTAGATGGGGACAAGAAGAAAAGGGGATCTAGATCCAGATGGTATGTCTTTAGAAACATGTGTGCGTGTGCACACAAAATAGAGGGGATTTTTGTGATTTTATTCAAAAGGGACATTTATCTCTAGTTTTCTTTTCCTGTGATGTCTTGGTTTTGGTATGAAGATAATAATGGCTCCCTAAAACGAATTAGGAAATGTTCCTTCCTCTTGTTTTTTGAGGAAGAATTTGTGGAGGATTGGTGTCAGTTCTGTAAACATTTGGTTTAAAGGTAAATTGCACCAGAGAATCCGTCTAATACTGGTTGACTTTTGGTAAGTTTTTACATTATTTAATCTCTTTAACTTGCTGTAAGTCTTTTTAGATTTTCTGCCTCTTCTTGAATCAGTTTCAGTAGTTTTTTCCCCTAGAAATTTGTCCATTTTATCCAGGTTATTTAATTTGTTGCTATACAGTTATACCTAGTGTTCCCATATTATTCTTTTTATTATTATAACGCCAGTAGTAATGATCCCTTTGTCATTCTTGATTATAGTAATTGGTTGTTTTTCTTCTTGGCCAGTGTAACCAAAGGCTTGTAAATTTTGTTGATATTTTCAAAGAACCAGCTTTGGGTTTCATTGATCTGTATTATTTTTCTGTTCTCCGTTTCATTTATTTATGCTGTAATCTTTATTATTTTTCTCGTCTGCCTGTTTGGGGTTGAGTTGCACTTTTTCAGCTTTTTTTAAGGTCAAAGTTTAGGTTTTTGAATTGAAATCTTTTTAAAAGTGGGCATATATAGCTATAAATTTCCCTTAAAACACTGCTTTCACTTCATCATTTAAATTTTAGTGTGTGTGCTTTTGCTTTAATTTTAACATATTTTATAATTTTCCTATGTGATTTCTTTCACTTCTTGTTTTTTAGGAGTTTGTTATCTAATTTCCACATATTAATCTCCCAAATTTCCTTCTGTAACTGCTTTCTAGTTTCATTTCCCTGGTGTTTGGAGAACATACTTTGTATTATTTTATTCCTTTAAAATCCTTGAGGCTTGTATTGCCTAACATATAGTCTATATTGGAGAATGTTCCATGTATACTTGAGAAGAAAGTGTTCTCCTGTTTTGAGTGGAGAATTTTGTAGATACCTGTCAAGTCTAATTAGTTTATAGTGTTAAAGTCTTCTGTTTCCTTGTGTTGTTTTCATTTTTGTTTTTGTTTTGTTTTGCTTTGTTTATTAATTTTTTTTTTTTTTGGTCTGGTTCTATCCATTATTGGCAGTGAGTTAAATAAGTCTCCCAACTATTTTTGTTTGTTTTTTGTCTGTTGTCTATTTTTCCTTTCAGTTTTATGTTTCTGCTTCATATATTTGAGTCTTTATTCTTAGGAGTATATATGTTTATAGCTGGTCTATGATTTTTGATGAACTGACCCTTTTATCATTATAAAATGTCCTTCTGTGTCTAGTAACATTTTTTTTTCTTAATGCCTATTTTGTCTGATAAGAGTACAGCCATTCCTGGGGTGCCTGGGTGGTTCAGTCAGTTGAGCATCCAACTCTTGATTTTGCCTCAGGTCATGATCCCAGGATCATGGGATTGAGCCTTGTGTTGGGCTCTGTGCTGAGCGTGGAGCCTGCTTAAAATTCTACCCTCTCCCCTTCTCCCTCTCTCTCTAAAAAAAAAAAAAAAAAAAAAAGAGTATAGCCATTCTAGCTCTCTTTCTTGGCTACAGATTGCTTGGTATATCTTTTTCCATCATTTTACTTTCAGTTTATTTGAATCGAAAGTGTCTTTGAACCTATGGTGTAACTCTTTTAAATAACATGTAATTGGGTTGTCTTTTTTTACCCATTCTGTCAGTCATTGTTTTTTGATTGGAATGCACAGTTAATTTGCATTTAATGTAGTTACCGATAAGGGAGGATTTATGTCCATGGTTTTGTTATGTGTTTTGTGTTTGTCTTAGGTTTTTTTCTGTTCCTTTTTTCCTCTGCTGTTGCCTTCCTTTGTCCTAAATAGATTATTTTGTAGTACCATTTAAATCCCTTGTTGGTTTTTTTTCACTATATATTTTTTCATAATGGTTGTCCTGGGAATTGCAATTAATAACTTTGTTTTAATCTAGTTCCGAGTAATAACTTGATTTCAATAGTATACAGAAAGTTTTCTCCTATGTTAGCTCCATTCCTTTTCTTCCCTTTGTGCTATTATTCTCATGCAAATTATGTCTCTGTCTTTTAAATCAAAAGAAAAAAGTTGCAAAGTTAAAAGTTATATTTAATTTTCTATAATTATATTTTATATATTTTATATTATATATTTTTTATATTTTATCTTTGTATGTACTTATCTGGTTACCTTTACTGTGCTCATTATTCTTCAGATGGATTCAAGTTACTGTCTAGTGTCCTTTCCTTTCAGCCTTAAGGACTCCTTTTAGTATTTCTTGTATAGTAGGTCTGCTGGCAACCAGTTCTGTCAGTTTTTGTTTATCTATGAATGTCTTAATTTCACCTTCATTTTTATAAAGTAACTGAAGAATTCTTGGTTGATAGTATTACTTTTTCAGTACTTTGAATGTGTCTTCCCTTTGCCTTCTGGCTTCCATGGTTTCTGATGAGAAATTATTAATTTAATGGAGGATCTCTGTATGTGACAAGTCACTTATCTCGACTTTTTTAGGGATTCTCTGTTTCTTGAGTTTATTTATAGTAGTTCATTGAGTTTTTTGTGTGTTAGATTAATATTTTTCTTTAAATTTAGGGGAATTTCCAGTTATTATTATTGTTTTTTTTTTTTAATGTTTATTTTGAGAGAGTGAGTAGGGGAGGAGCAGAGAGAGAGAATCCCAAGCAGGCTCCACACTGTTAGCACTGAGCCTGACATGGGCTTGAACCCACAAATTGCAAGATCATGGCCTGAGCTGAAATGAAGAGTCGAATACGTAACCAACTGAGCCACCCAGGCGCCCCCAGATATTGTTTCTGCCCTTTTCCCTACATCCTTTCTCCCTCTTGCTCCCCCTCTCCCCCTCTCTCCCCCTCTCCCCCTCTCTCCCCCTCTCCCCCTCTCTCCCCCTCCTCTCCCCCTCTCCCTCTCTCCCCCTCTCCCTCTCTCGGACTCCCATTATATGTATGTTGACGTTCTTAATGGTGTCCCTCAGGTATCTTAGACTCCTCTTCTTTTTTTTTACCCTCGATTTGTTTTTCTTTCTGTTTTCAGAGAAATTAATCTCAAATTGACCTATCTTCAGATTCACTGATTTCTTTTTCTTCCTGCTCAAATCTGCTGCTGAAAACTTCTAGTGAATTTTTAAATTTACTAAAATTTTTTGCATTTCAACTCCAGAATTTCTTTTTTATTCTTTTTCATGATTTATGTCTATTTATTTTTCCGTTTGTGGGACATCCATCTCATAACTTTTCTTTAGTTTGTTAGACATAGATTTTCTCTAGTTCTTTAAACACATTTAAGTAATTTGTGAATGTGTTTCTTAAGTCTAATGTGTGTTTCCTTGGACAATTTCTATTGACTGCCTTTGTTTGTTTTCCCATGTGTATGAACCATTCTTTTTTCTTAAGTTGTCTTTTTTTGTTTTAAGTCTTACCAATTTTTTGTTGAAAACTAAATTTTTAATAATGTGGCAGCTTTGATAATCAGATATTCTCCTCTCCCCCGTGTTTGTTTTTGTTACTGTTTGTTGCTGTTTGTTTATTCTGGACTAATAAATAAAAATGAATTCTGTAAAAATCTGTTTTCTTTAACATGGGTGACCACTGAAGTCTCTACTCAGTAAGCTTAGTGGTCAGCTAATAGTTGAGCATAGGGGTCCTTAAATACCTGGAATTAGTGAGTTTCCCAGTCTTTGTTGAGAATGTCCGTGTGTGTTGGGGCCTTCAGCATTCAGAAGAGAATTTTGTAACTTTGCCTTAATCTGCACTTGCTCCTTATGTAGAGCTTCAGGTCAGCCAGAGGCGAGTGCTTCGGGCCTTCTCAGTTCTTTCCTAAGCATATGTACATTCCTGTGCTCACATATGGCCATCTAGATTCTCAGGAATATTTTGGAACTTTTCTAAGGACTTTTTCTTTTTAAACTCTTTTGGTCAGCCTGTTGTTTGTCAAGTGTTACACACTGCCTTGTCAGCTGCAATAAGAAACAATCGTCTCTGATAGTTTTTAACAAACACCCTTGGGGAAAAGACTTTTTTTTTTTTTTTTAATTTTATTTATTTTTTTGCATTGAGTGAGCTCTGAGGTCAAATTAAGATAGCTCTGTGAGTGGGGTCTTCCAGGAAACCACAGATGTCAAATAATGGCAGTCCTCTGGGAATGTAGTAGTAGAGGCAATTCCGCCGCCTTCTGTCCTCCTGACATAGCTGCCAGGCTGTTAGTTTTTATCAGGTTTGTGGACTGTTGACTTTCAAAGCTCCTGTGGAGCTGGAGTGGGAGGATGGGAATAGGGCAATGTAAAAATGCCACAAAGTTCGCTGGTCTTACTAAAATATAACTATCTTTCTTGAATAAATTTTCCCCAGATTGCTGCAAGTCTTTGGTTAATTTCTAGCTTGGAAAATATTGACTCTATTTTTGCCAGTGTTCTTGTTGGTGTCATGGAGATGATGCTTTTCAAATGTCCTCATTTTGATATTTTTGCTTACGTCTTACTGTTGAGTTTCGAGAGTTCTATATTCTGTTTTAGCTGGTAGTCTTTGTTATTTAGTTTGCAAATACTTTCTTCAACTCAGTCACTTTTTAATCATCTTAAACAGGATCTTTAAAGAGTAAAAGATTTTTGTTTCGATGGAGTCCAGTTTATCAAATTTTTTCTTTTGTGGATCATGCTTTTGATGTTATTTCTAAGAACTCTTTTTCTAGGTCTAGATCATGATGATTGTTTTTCTGCCTTCTACACGATTAATAGTTTTACATTTTATGTTTAATCTATAATCCATTTTGAGTTAATATTGGTACAGAGTGTGAGATTTAAGTTGATATCCTCTTTTCTCTTCTTTCTGTCTATTCAGTTGCTCCAGCACCACCTGTCGAAACAGCATTTTTTTCTCCATTGAATTGCTGTTACACTTTTGTGAAAAATTCAGCTAGCCATTCTCACGTAGGGCTTTGAGGAGGTTTTAGAAAATATGGAAGGAATACAAGAGAGTTAATTCATTTTCTCATGTAGGAGGTAGTCAGATCCAAACTGAAAAATCCACATACAAGTGTAAGTATATTTAGAAATCACGGTTAGGGGAGGGATGGTTAGAGAAGGGGCAGTGGGTAGTGCTGGTTTTCATAACAAGCTTTAATGGAAATCTTAAAATATGTATTTGTATAATTTTAATTAAAATAAAAGCAGAATATTCTAAGATAATGCCAATGCTTAGGGGAAAATTCAAAGCCTTAAATGTCTATATTTTTAATTTTGAAATGTTTTTAATGTGAAAAATATACTCAGGATAATGCACGGTAAAAAATGTACAACTTCAGAATTCAGAAGTGCATACCTACTTTATTAACCCCAAGTCAGGAATTAACACATTGCCACTTCCCCACTCTGTTCCCTCTCAATGAGCCTACCCCCTTGTCCTTGGGAGGCTACCATCCCACCTTTTATGGGAGTCACTTCTTTTATATTTTTATTATTTAAAAGTACCATTTTTGAGCCATTTATTTTTTTATTATTAATGAAATTTACGTAAATAGATCTTGGCTTTTTCAGCATTGTTTGTGAGAGTCATTTATATTTTTGCATATAACTAGTTCATTCATTGCTTTACCAACAGATCTCATTTTATCACACTTTGCTTTGTTGAGCTTTGCAAATAGTGCATTTTTTTACAGATTTCGGGTTTGTGGCAATGCTATATCTAGCAAGTCTATCAGCATCATTTTTCCAACAGCCTTTGCTTACTTCATGTTTTTGTGTCACATTTTGGTAATTCTCGCAACATTCCAAACATTTTATTGTTATATTCCTTATGATGATCTGTGATCAGTTATTGTTGATGTCACTACCATAATCACTTTGGGGTGCCACAAACCACAGTCATGGCAAACTTAATAAATGCTGTGTGTCTGCTGATTGCTCCGCTGACTGGCTGACTGTTCCCCTGTTTCTGTCCCTTTATTTGAGCTTCCCTATTCCCTGAGACACAACAGTATTGCAAATAGGCCAATTAATAACCTTAACAATGGCTTCTGAGTTTTTTAAGTGAAAGGAAGAGTTGTACATCTCTCACTTTGACTCGGAACCCGGAAATGATTAAGCTTAGTAAGAAGGGCCTGTCAAAGGCTGAGGTAGGCTTAAAGCTAGGCCTCTTGCACCACCAGTTAGTCAATGTGTGATTGCGATGGAAAAGTTCTTGAAAGAAATTAAAAGTGCTACATCAGTGAACACATGAATAATAAGAAAGTGAAACAGGCTTATTGCTGACATGGCAAAAGTTACAGTGGCTTGGATAGAAGATCAGATCAGCCACAACATTCCCGTAAACCAAAGCCTAATCCAGAGCAAGGCCCTCCAGGGGCAGTAGCTCAGGGATAGAGCATTTAATTGCAGAGCAAATCCCTCTTTTCAGTTCTGGAAAGGCTGAGAGGTAGAAAGGGTGCAGAAAAACTGTTTGGAGCTGGCAGATTTTGGTTTATGAGGTTTAAGGAAAGAAGCCTTCTTTAGAACATGAAAGTGCAAGGTGAAGCAGCAAGTGCTAATATAGAAACTGCAGCAAGTTATTCAGAAGATATCTAGGTAAGATAATTAATGAAGGTGGCTGCGCTAAACAACAGATTGTCATTATTGACAAAGCAGCCTTCTGTTGGAAGAAGATGCTATCTAGGACTTTCATAGCTAGAGAGGAAAAGCCACTGTCTGACTTCAAAGTGTCAAAGAACTGACTGACTCTAGTTGGGGGCTAATGCAGCTGGTGAAGCCAGTGCTAATGTACCATTCTAAAAATCCTAGGGCCCTTAAGAATGACACTAAATCTACTCTGCCTGTGCTCCATAAAAGGAATAACAAAGCCCAGTTGACCACATATCTTTTGATAACATGTTTCACTGTTACCCTCCTGTTTCACTGTAGGCCTACTGTTTGACCTACTCCTTAGAAAAAAAGATTCCTTTGTAAATATTACTGCTCCCTGACAACACACGTGGTCAAGAGCTCTGACAAAGATGTGCAACGAGATGAATGTTGTTTTCATGTTTGCTAATACAACATCCATCTGCAGCCCATGGATCAAGGAGTAAGTTCAAGTCTTCTTATTTAAGAAGTACATTTTGTAAGACTGTAGATGCCATATTGATTCCAAAGATAGATCTAGACAAAGTAAATTGAAAACCTGGATTCAGGGCACTGGGGAAGCTCATTCGGTTGAGCCTTTGACTCTTGATTTCAGCTCAGGTCATGATCCCGGGGTCATGGGATTGGGCCCTGCATTGGGGTCTGCACTGAGTTTGGAGCCTGTTAAGAGTCTCTTTCTCTCCCTCTGCATCTCTCCCTTGCTTGCGTGTATACACTCTCTTTTCTGTCTCTAAAGTAAAAGAATAAAACCTGGATTCACCATTCTAGATGCCATTAAGAACATTCATAATTCATGAGAAGCGGTCAAAATAACAACATGGCCAGGAATTTGGAAGAAGTTGAATTCAATCCTCATGGGTGACGTGGAGAGAGGTTCAAGACCTCAGTGGAGGAAGTAACTTCAGGTGTGGTAGAAGTAGCAAGAGAACTAGAAGTGGAGCCTGAGATTTGACTGAATGGCTACAATCTCATGATAAAGCTTGAACAGGTGAAGAGTTGCTTCATAGGGATGAGCAAAGTGCTTTGTTAAGATGGAATCCAGACCTGGTGAAGATGCTGTGAAGATTGTTGAAAGGACAACAAAGGATTTAAATATTGTGTGAACTTAGTTGATAAAGCAACTGCATGGTTTGAGAGGATTGGCTTCAATTGTGAAAGAAGTTTTACTGTGGCTAAATTTGTTTTCAAACAGCATCACATGCTACAGAGAAATAGTTCATGAACGGAAGACTCAGTTGATGTGGTGAACTTGTCTTATTTTAAGAAATTGCCACAGCCCAAACCTTCGGCAGCCACCACCCTGATCAGTCAGCAGCTATCAACACTGAGGCAAGACCCGCAAAAAGATTGTGACTTACTGATAACTCAGAAAATGGTTAGCGTTTTTTAGCAATAAAATATTTTTAAGGTATGTACTTTTTTTCTAGACATGCTATTGCACACTTAATAAACTACGATGTAGTATATACATAACTTTTATATGTACTGGGAAACCAAAAAAAATCATTTGACTCACTTTGTTACTAGTTTGCTTCATTGTGATGGTCTGGAACTGAAGCCATGCTGCCTCTGAGGTACGCCTGTATGGTACAGTACGTTATATGAATATCCCGCAATTTATGCATTCTGTTATTTGTGGAAATTTGGGTGGTTTCTACTCTTTGCGCTTTTATGAATAATGCTGCTATGTAGTTCCTTGTGCGTGTCTCCTCGTGTACCCACGCACACATTTATATTGAGTAAATATCCAGGAGTTTAATAGCTTGCTTTTTAGGGTGTATTTATGTGTAATTTCAGAAGATTTTAAAAACTTTTTTCCCCAGAGTGTTTTGTAACAATTTACAATCTCATCAACACTTTTGCATTTCATTTTCTCCAACATTTTATATTGTTAATCTTCAATTTTTGTCATTTTAGAGAGTGCGTAGTGGTTTTATTTCTCATTTCCCAGTTTCCAAATGTATCTCTGGGTTCCCCGTTTTGTCCTGAGTATAGATCACAATCTTCTTTTTGTGTATGATATAATTTTGCTTAAAAACTGGGCATTATATGAGCATGTTTTAGTGACTCTGGTTTCTGTTAATGTTTTTCTGAGATTTATTGGGTGAGATTTATAGTCTGATTTTGATGCTTGCCCTGTGGTTTTCTTGCTTCTAGGAATTCCACTAATTTCCATCTGTTCTCCTGGGCGATGGTTCTGTCCTCTGTCACTTCAGCCTTATAAGGCTTCACCTTCTTATTGCCCAACCTATGCACATTTGGGAAATGCACTCTGGTGGAAGAGTATCAGTAGTACAGCTCTGTTTTTCAACTATAAAAATACTAGCCTCTGCCAACTTTTCCCCTTTGACCCCTGCAGTTGTTCTCTGTGCATATTTCCTTTATCAGTCATCTGGTGATTTGGACAAAGTTTATACTGATAATTTTTTTTCACTGCTTCTCTGGTTCTGTCACTGCCATGTCCTCTCACTTAAATTTGCATTTATATTTTCAGCTGCTTCTCCAGGCCTAAAATCTGATAATAATTCTGTAATACCTTTTTCCAGAGATAATTTTTGTTTGCTTGTGCCGCACCTGGGGTCTCCAGCAGTCTGGGATTACTTTATTTAAATTGTAGGGATTGAGTTTGTTTGTGTGTTTTGTTCTGTTTTCATTTGCTCACCTAAGTGTTTTTAGGTAGAGCTGCAGTACATGCAAGGACTTGTTTACTTCTTGCTCACTAGGGTTTAGTCCTTTGGAGTCTCGGTTCAAATAGTGGACAGTATTCAGTATGGTTCCTACCATTTCTGAACCTTGCATTCCCTTTTGGTCCCCTTAGCTCTACAACAACGTCAGAAATTATGATCAGTTTCTCGCTGCCTCATCTGTATTGGCAAAAACCTCCAAGGCAAAGAAGCATCCTTGGATGCTGGGTTTGTATCTGTAGGTTTCCATCCCGTCTTGGATCTTGGCCAGGTCATTCTTTACTGTTGTGTTAACTTTTTGGTGCCTTCAGATTAATAGTTTTTTAAATATTTTGTTCAGTTTCTCTAGTAGGTTACCTTAAGAGGATTGATAAGTTCTTTACTATTCTATTATTACAGTTACTGCAGGCGTGTTTGGATTGATGGGTGCATATGATGTCATTACGATAATGTTTATAGCTTTTGGCTTGGGTTTTTTCTATGGTGGCTTCATTCCTAAGTGTGTTGTGAGGGGGCAGAGAGGGCTGCTGACTGCTCTGACGTGCCTAATTCTCATGGCTGTTATTGCCACTGAAGGGGGTACCTTTCCTAGTACTTGGAAACACCCTGGGAAGGAATCTCAGTTTCCCACGCTGGCCTGCCTTCTCATCTGTGAACAGATTGCTGTGGCTGCCTGAGGAATTCTCCTCAGCCTGGATGCCATTTGTTCATCCCTCAGTCCAGGGGCCTATGGTGCCCCATTAACAGTTAAGAGTGTTTTATTAATGGGCAATCAGGGTGCCATTAACATAAATAGGAAAAAGGATGTTAGGTAAGATAGCAGATCATGTTGGAGTATCCTGAAAGATTTCATTTTATGGTTGTATCTAGTAAAGCTGTCTAACAACAGAATTTCACAAAAATAATAGTTGACTGATAACGTTATGTGTAAAACTGATTTTGCTCGGTTTATATGTCTCTTGAAATTGACAAATTTACAAGATGTTTTGTAGAGTCACTGCTAATAAAAGGGTAAAAGAGACTTTTATGTCTCTTTTTGCCCTTGCCTTCAAAAATTGAGATCAATCGTTATTAACCTAAAATAACTCTTCTAGGGGCACCTGGGTGGCTTAGTCGGTTGAGTGTCTGGCTTTGGTTCAGGTCATGATCTCACAGTTCTTGAGTTCAAGCCCTGTGTTAGGCTCTGTGCTGACAGCTCGGAGCCTGGAGCCTGCTTGGGATTCTATGTCTCTCTCTCTCTGCCCTTCCCCCACTGGTGCTCTGTCTCTCTCAAAAAATAAACAAACATTAAAAAAATATAAAATTCTTAAGAAAAATAGAAAAATGAAATAACTCTTCTAGGTAGAAGAAGAATTTAATTTGGTTTCTTTAGGATTGAGTTATATCAGTTTGCTATTACTGTGTAACAAACTACAGTAAAACCTTGGTTTGCGAGCATAATTTGTTCCGAAAACGCTTGTAATCCAAAGCACTTGTATAGCAAAGCAAATTGAAGAATCATAGGCTTAGTGGTCATCCTGTGACATTTGGTGTCACCTACTACTCATATTGCAAGACATCACTGTTTATCAAGTTAAATTTTATTAGAAATGTTTGCTGGTCTTGCGGAACATTCACAGACCAAGTAACTCGCAATTCAAGGTTTTACTTGTACTCTAAAACTTGGTGGTTTAAGACAAACATTTTGTTAAAACAAGTCTAAGTCAGCTAGGCAGTATTTCTGGTCTTGGCTGGACTTATTTACGAGTCTGCATTCAGCAGCAGCAGATCAGGAAGGTGGCTTTGATGTTCTTGGCTGGGTTCTCTAGGATGGCTTGTGGTGGGACATTTGGGCTGTCCTGTTATCCTCCAGCAGATTAGAGTTGGCTTGTTCTCATGGTGGTGGCAGGATTCTAAGCTGAACCTCACAAGGTCTCCTGAGGTCTAGCTCAGAATTCGCAAACTGCCATCTGTTGCATTCTATTATCTTCCTCTAAAAGCCTAGAGTTAAGGGTAGGGGAAAACACTCTGTCTCTTGATGGGAGAAACTGCAAGGCCTCATTGCTAAATGCATGAGTAATGGGGAAGTGTAGAATTGGAGCTATTTTTGCCGACAGATTTTTGATTCATGCTGTAAAATTAATGTTCTGTATTTGTTTTGTTCTAAACTGAGCCTTATTATATTTCAGTAGGAATTGTGTTTGGGTCTAGAAGTTTAGGCAAGTATAAATTAAATATGTCTATATGTTCAGAGGTCCAGATGATTCTAGTTATATATGTTTCATGGGATACATCCGATGACATTCTGGAAGCATCATTCATGCATTGAATTACCAAAATTGTAGTACCAGTTGTAGGTGTTGAAAGGTGATTTATTTTCACCTCTGGTCTATTTTGGTTATAAATGACAATATTCTTTTTGTATTCATTAGTATTACTCTAACTTTAATCTTTAATTTGAGATTTCATTGTTTTCCCAAGTTTATTAATATTTGCATATTGTGATCTTATAAGCCATTTTATTGAAGTATAATTGGTCTGTAATAAATCATTTTTATGTGTACAATTTGAGTAGATTTGGTATCTGTATGTACCCATGAAATCATTACCACAATGAAGATTATAAACTTACCCTTTACCCTCAAACTTTCCTTGTACCCCTTTTAATTCTTTCATATTTATTGCTCCTCCCTTATGCAGTATATTATCTTTTTGTGTATTTTTTTTCAGTCAGCATAAGTATTTTCAAATTCATATACATTGCATGTGTCATTAGTTCACCCCTACTTATTCCACTGTAAAACTGTAATGTAAGGGTTCACGTGTTGGTAGACGGTTTTCCCTTTTACTTTTGGCTATTACAAATAAAGGTGAACGTTTGTATGTAACTTTTCATATGAGCACATGCTTTCATTTCTTTGGGTAAATACCTAGAAGTGGGATGACTGGATCATAGGTGTAGTAGTTGTATATTTGACACTTTAAGAAATGGTGAAACTTTCTACAAAGTTCTTTTTCAGTTCTGGTGGCTACTGACATTCCTGACTGTGGCTGCAATCTTCAAGGCCAATGTTTCAAATCTCTACTCTATCTTCACCTTTTCTGTGTATAGTCACATTTCCCCATCTCCCTCTTTCAGGAATAGTTGTGATTGTGCGTAGGGCTCACCCACATGTCTAGGGCAATCTCTTCATCTCAAAATTTTTAACTTAATTACATCCGTAAAGACTTTTCATTTGGGAGGAGGGGTCATGCAAGGTAATATTCACAGGTTCTGGGTATTATGATGTGCATTCTCTTTTGCAGGGATATCGTTTATCATCCTTTCACACACAGCAACTCCGAGTGGACTTTCAGTCCTCTCACTTTGATTGCTAGTTCAGTTTGCAGTAAGTCACAGTATCCAGTTCTGGGTAGGTAAAGATTGGTGCTGGTGGGTGACAGAATATTTTTGTCTCTTCTAGACATTCTGCAGAAAACTCCAGGTCTGTGATTCTCAGTGTGATCCTGGAAATAGCAGCATGACCTTAGGAACTTACTAGAAATGCAAATCATTAGGCTCCAACTTAGGACTACTGAATCAGGAGCTCCAAGCGTAGGGGCCAGCAGCCCGTACAGCATGCTCTCTGCGCGATTCTCTTGTATGCTCACGTTTGAGAACCACCTTTCCAGGTCATTGACATTCTCAGTATTAAAACCGTATTTACCTTCTCCAACTCTTTTCTGCTTCATTCAGTCCAATACTTTAATTAAAGTCTAGGAATTATAGTCCACAAACTTCGTTTTCAGTAGAGATGCAAACATTTAGAACCAAAATCTTGGTACTGATGATCAGTGAAATTAATTAATTCACTCAGTAGAAGTTTGCACTAGGCTGGTTTTTGTCATTTGTATCTTACTTAGATGTAGTTATTTCACAAAGTAATGTTACTAGATTCAGAAGTGATATGAAATTTTTTCTCTAGTCCTGGAAATGTGAGTTAACCTGAATTTTACTTATTTCCCTATGTACGTTTTGGGATACAACACAAAATTTCTAATCTTTCATTCAGCCTACATTGTTGTACTTTTACTATGTGCCATCCAGTGAAAATACTGAAATAAGATGAATTCTCGGCCTCAGTGTGTCCACATTGTAGTTGAGAAAACACACAAGTAAACAGAGTTGATACAGAGCTATCACCAGTTGTTATAGGAATTGAGAAATACCGCATCACTGAAGAAGTTAGAGAAGGATCTTTCAGGATAACTAATATTCAAATTAATAATTGAATGTTGCAAAGCTGTAAAAAAAGTTAAAGAGAGATAGAGAGTAAGTGTAGTTTGCCGTATGAAAAAGCATGAAAGCCAAGTGCTTGTGGGGGCTGTTCGGGGAGTTGAAGGGGAGAGTACAGATTGGGGATAAGTCGACAAGGATGAGATCGTTGAGGAGTATTGTTGAAGGACATGAAGCATAGATGTGACATCTTCAGGATAGCTCCTTCAAAATGATGACTTCCGTGATTCTGGGAAGGATGATTTTGAGATGATGGTCCCAGAATAGAATAGTTACAGTAATCTAGGTGAGAATAGCAGTAGATATGGTGGTGCCATTTTTGAGGAATAGGAATTTAAAAGAATAACAGGCTCATTTCAGGTAAGGAAAGGATATGTATAGAGTACAGAATAAGACATACTGAGTTTTCAGAAATTGTGAAAAGTGATAAAATTAGGGGTAGGTAATATTTCAAGTGTAAGTGGAATGTTGGGGTGGTGGTCACATTACACTAGATTGTAGGTTAAATTGAGGAAACAGGAGTATCGGTATATACTGTCTTCTAGAATAATGGTACATGGCATTTAGTAAATAATAATTGTTATTACAGTTATTAGTGTATGCTTTTATGCCATCTCATGCTGTATTTTTCTTCAGCTTTTTGGTGTGTTTTTTGGTATGTATATAATAGTATTAGACAAACCTCTAGATAGAAGTGTTTTATTAACAAATAATAAATTTGCTTTACTATTAAAATTAATCAAAATAAGTTACTGTAAATCTTAAAAAACTCTTTTTTAATGTCTGTTTATTTTTGAGAGAGGGAGGGAGACAGAGTGTGAGTGGAAAAGGTGCAGAGAGAGAGGGCAACACAGAATCTGAAGCAGGCTCCAGGCTCTGAGCTGTCAGCACAGAGCCCAGTGTAGGGCTCAAACTTACGGACTACGAGATCATGACCTGAGTCGAAGTCAGACGCTTACCCGACTGAGCCACCCAGGCTCCCCATATTGTAAATCTTTTTAAAAGAGAACTAGAAAGTTTTAAGTTTCTCATTTGAATAGATCATTGTTCATCCAAAAGATGATACTTAGCAAGTTTCCTAAAAGTTTAAAATGATCGTGTTTTGTTGAACGACTTTTTTGGATAGATGTTATGTCAAGAAGATAATTTGATTTGTGTTTTTTAATTTAAAAGAGTAAGTGTATCATAAATGTACTTATTTCTATCTGAAGCAGAAAACTAAATGTTGGTCTTTGCATGTATTTTTTCAGGTTTGAGTTAATTTCGAATGAGATTGTTTTTGCAACGAGATGTTAATAAGACAAAATCTAGGTAAGTAGAAGACTACTTTGTTAAGTGTTATGTGTCAAAGTAGGAGTAAAAAACTTATGTTTTAAAAGTGTGCCTTCAAGTTCAGAATTAATGAGTTTTTCAGTAAAATCTTGAAATGTGAAGAATTGACTTTTTGATGTACTTGCTCCAGTTGATTTGGTAGAAGTAACAGTAGAGCTACTGTGGAACTAAATTCTTAGTTTTTCTTCTTTTATGTTGAGTTTAAGTATGCAGTTTCCAGTGACTGTTAAACATAGAAAATTGAGTTGGTATTTGGTTTAGCTATCAGAAACCAGTTCAGTAAGAGATTTGCCTGATTGCTTCAGTGTTCTCTCAGTGGATCATAGTACTTGAGTAGTTTTTGCCTTTGCGAATTTTACTTTCCTGTTTCTATTAATGAAACCTTCTACAAATTGATTAAATTTGCCAAATTGTGGCTTTTTTATATATTAGCATAATGTTCAGAATTGTAAATGATAGTATTTTTCTTACGAATGTCTGTACCAAATGACTTTTCTAATTTAGCATTGTGATTTGCTTAAATTTTTTAAGACTGTTGATTTTCAGGAAATTGAATTGTGATCATGTACTTGTTTGGTTTGGTATATGAAATATAAGCTGTTGAGATGTTAAAAAGATACATTCACTATCTTTTGGTAAATGAACATGGTTTCAGGATACAAACAGATTGAAAAGAATACTTTGATAAATTGTAGTTAACTTGATCTTTCTTCAATCTAACCAGATGTTTCAGCTGTCAGAAATGTGCTCATCTCAAAGTTAAAAAAAGAAAAAAAAAAAAAAGCCTAGAGTGAGAAGTGCTGTAGTTGAGTAATACGCAGTTAAACACTGTATTTTCAGTAAGTGGTTTAGACATAATTGGAAGGAGAGTTTCACTTTTATTGCTACTATATAATAATAATTGTGGTGACAGTGTGAAGAGTTCTCATTGTGCTCTATATCGTGTTAACTGCTTCTCATGCCTTATTAATCTTTATAGTACTTCCTGTAAGGTAGGTGTGGCTGTGCAGAAAATTATTTTTTTTTGGTTTATAGTGAGCTATTTCTTTTCTTTGGGAAAAGTACACTGTTTTCACAACATTTATTATAAAGAACACTTGCCTATATATCTTCTCTTAGGGGAAAAGAAGCTAGACTTTTGTACATAAGGTCTTATAGGGATTTTGTTTGCTAATTGAATACAGTGTCTGTTAGAACCTTTATTCTGATTTCTTAAAAGTCAGATATTGCTTAAGGGAACACAGGTTTAACTTATTCTGACCTTATTCTACCACAGTTATATATGCAATTTTACTTTTTTAGTAAGATATAATGTACATTTTATATAGATAAGTTGTAGTTTGTATGTGGTAAAATTTAAAATATAGAGCTGAATGGAGTTTTTACATATATGTTCACACATGTAACTACCATAGAGATCAAGAGAGAGAACATTTTCATTACCCAGAAAATTCCTCGTACTCTTGCCTTTCCAATCCAAAAGCCTTTCCCCCTGACATAAGCATCTTTCTGAATTTTATCAGTGTAGCTTAATTTTGCTTGTTCTTGAATTTTATGTATATAGAATTCTATAACACTGTACTTTTTGGTATGGCTTTTTCCAATCAGCGTAGTATTTTTGAGTTTCCTCTATGTTATTGTATCAGAAGTTCATTATTTTTTTTATTGCTGAGTAATATTCCATGCTAAACATTTTTTTATTCTCTCTGTAATTTTTTTTTAATTCTCCAAGTCTCTGACCTCATTTGCCAGCATTCTACATTGCTTTCTTTCCTCTAGTTGTCCCCTTCATTGTTCCCCTATCACCTGAATAATAAAATGTGAGCTTTAATACAGCATACAATGGTCTCACTGCAGCTATTCCAGAATGCCTAGAATTATCTGAATAAAATAAGTACGATGTTTCATACATTTAGTTTTAGTCCTAATTATATGTTGTTCCTCTTCCCCAACCCCTTGTCTCCCCAACTGCCATTGTCCTTCCTCCTGGTTGTCAGTTTATCTTCTGAAATAGTCCATCTGAAGAATTATCTTGTCCTTTGAGCCAGACCTGACCCAACTGCAGTAGTGTGTTTTCTTTACTGGACTGTGGTGAGCTATTTGAAGGTAGACACCACCAGTGTCTTACTTATCTTAGTAGCACAGTGCCAGAGTACTGTGTGTACTTAATGAATATTTGTAAAACAGACAGAATAGCATTCTGTCTCAGACAAGTAGGGATTGAGAATACTGGCTAGAATGGGTGAGGACGTTGGCATTTCAGTTGCTATCAGGCTGTACGAAGGAGCCAGTGAGGCAATACAGAAGCAGCATTATAGACATTTTGGAAGGAGAAATAAAATCTCCCCCAAGTCTTCTTTCAGTCCAGTTGAAAGAAAGGGCTCATAGTGTTCTTAGTTGAGACCTTAAGGAAAACTGCGTTGATTTTGATTACTCTTTTCAAAAGAAGGCGTTAATCTATGTTATGGAAATTGGAGGGTTTAATACTAATGGTGTTCTTTTGGTGAATTTGTACTAGTTATTTCTTTAAGGATTTTTAAAGACGTATTAGACTAATACAAACAGAAGATTAGGAAGACTCGTCACATCTAATAAGGAAAACTTTTTCCCATTTTCCTGAGGATAAAAAAGAAATTGGAATAGAAAAGGAAATTTAATCATAGTCTGGAATTGTGATAACATTTTTGCTTTCTATAGCTTAGGAAGTTTGCTGTTTGATGAAAAGTATTTTTAAAAATTTTGTTTTATCTTTGTAGGGCTATAATATATATAAATATACTTTCTTAAGAAATGAAACTTTTAAAATATTTTAAAGCATTTTATACTGGTTTTTTTCTTCCATGTTGGAAATTTGGCTAGCCGGGTTGGCCGTTGTGGTCACCTGGGGGATTTTTATGCCTTCTAGCAAGTCCAAAGCAAGGAGAGCTTCTTCCCCACTGGGATCAATTTGTTGCTTTTCCTTTCTGCAGCTTCTGCCATAAAGGTTGAACACAGCGTTGGACATTGACCCCATCTCCTGCTGTTTCTTCTGATCCCTACAAGGATTTTCATAGACCTAGATTCTTATCAAATGTAGAACTTCAGTTATTTGTTTTATTTCATCATGGATGTGAAAGGTGTTTAGTTTTCTTGTTGACAAAATTTGAGTATTCAGAGAAATTTAACCTTGAGGTCGTTTGACTTAACATTTACTTCAAAGATTTTAGACTAGTTTTTCTTCTCAGAAGCTGATAGGTATACCTCATTTGCAGATTCTTCCTCTTCGTTTTGCGCTTCAATATTTTATATGGTCAGCGGCTGCTTTTTTCATTTCGCAGAGTCCCTAAGTCCAAGAGTTTGAAGTTCTTTATGAATATTTATCTTATATTAGCTCATTTCCTTAATTTTCAAATTAACCTCTCTATGCTTCACTTTAGTAGCAATGTAGTTGTGCTGCCCTTGGTTGTAATGTGAAAAAGAAAACTTCTAAATTAACAAAAATATTTGTTCTTCATTCTAGATGAGATTGCACAGTGTGCATTTTACCTTTTTCAAATATATTGCCAAGGAACGTTTAGTATTTTTGAAAAGTTATTTTTTAAAGAAGTCACACATGCTTATTTATGTATGAGCAAATAGTATAGAAATGTTTCAAATAAGTAAAACTTCCCTCTCTCACCCAGCGCTGTACTGCCCATAAATCATCAGAAATAGCAGAATATATTCTGCATCTTTCTCTTTCCATTTGCCAGTATATCCTGGACTTTTTTTCATTATATGCGTTACATTTAATATAGTTGTTTCCTTATTGATAGAGACACTTGGGTAGATCTCAGGGTTTTCTGCTGTTTATACAATGCAGCAATGAATATTCTTCACTATATATACACTTTATTATTGGAATTGTGTGACAATGTAGGATAACTTGTAGATGTGGGTTGCCAGATGAGTGTGTTTGTGCACTTTAATTTCTGATATATATTGCAGATTTGCAATTGGATTATATCACTTAACATTTTTGTTAGCAGTGGGGAATATCTCTTTCCCCACACCCCATTAAATATTAACTTTTGTTTTAATCCATGCCGGTCTAATCATTGAAAAGTGGTATTTATTGGTGCATTTTTTTAAATTAGATTTTAAATTTCCAGGTCTTTTGAGAAAGCAAAATTAATGTGACACAAATTGGAACATCTAATTAATAAATTTAACACCAAGTCAAAGTAATTTTGTTACAAAACAAACCCATTTATTATAGGGTAGCAGTGTTTGAAATGGTAGAGTTTCTACTGGTCATCGAGGTCCTTCATTTTTTTTTTTTTTAATTTTTTTTAACATTTTTATTTCATTTTTGAGAGACATAGAGACAGAGCATGAGCAAGGGAAGGGCAGAGAGAGAGGGAGATACAGAATCTGAAGCAGGCTCCAGACTCTGAGCCATCAGCATGGAGCCTGATGCGGGGCTCAAACTCACAGACCGTGAGATCATGACCTGAGCTAAAGTCGTCCACTTAACCGACTGAGCCACCCAGGCGCCCCAGATGTCCTTCATTCTGATGGCAGGCTTTACTGTGACCGCAGAAGTGGTGTTGCAGGTCCAGGCACTACTGGCTACCATTTTCATGCAGGAACCCCAATGCCAGATCCCCACAGCTTGTCTTTTCATCTTGGTTTTGCCACAGAAGGAACAAGTGTACTTGGTGTGCTGGCTTATTTCATTTTTCTTTACCATTTTCCTGAGGCAGACACCATAACGGGTCTTGTATTTACTGACAATTCTGACGTTCTTGGTGTGCTGAGTTATGTTGTCACAAACTAGGTCTGAGCCTGGAGAGAGCTGGTACATTCCTTTAATTGTGAGATTCCTCAAAGGTTTGCTATATCCCTTCATCATAACTTAGTTCTATTGAGGAATACATAATTGGCAAAGATTTTTCTCCTTTATTGTTAAATCCACCAATTAACGTACTTTTGTGTTAATATTGAATAATCACATCGTTTACTTTTGTTACCTTCATACTGTTTATTTAGAATACATATTTGCAGCGTCCAACTTCGGCTCAGGTCATGATCTCATGGTTTGTGAGTTCGAGCCCCGCATTGGGCTCTGTGCTGACAGCTTCAGGAGCCTGCTTCGGGTTCTGTGTCTCCCCGTCTCTCTACCCCTCTCATGTTCATGCTCTGTCTCTCTCTGTCTCTCAATAATAAATAAAACGTTAAAAATTAATAAAAAAAAAGTAGAATACATATTTCCTTGTGATGGACTTCTTTGTAATTTGCTCTAAGCTAATGCTAGTGTAGTCTGTAAATAAAATAAAAATAAAAACCATTACTAAGTATTAGGTTAATTAAGTTTAGATTAATAAAATGCTGCTCAAAAGCTGTTGTGTCTTGCAACTCAAGCTTTCGAAAACTGTGTGTGTTTACCACCGTTAGCATGTGTGATAAGTTAGTCTCTGATCCAGCTTTTCTTTACTTGTAGAAAGTACTAAATTTAAGATAAAAAAAAAGAGCTGAGAAAATCCATAACATTATGATGGCTTTCTCTGAATTGTTTTTAAGGACTAAGATGTCGCCTTCTTTTGAGCTTATTTTTTGTGTAGTATTTTCCATTGTGATGCCTTTTCTCCTGGATATGTTTATATCTGTTTGTCTACACCTCTTAAAACTCATCCTTGGTTTCACTTTGTTGTTTAATTTGTCTAAAAGGTTAAGTAGGCTGCTTTGATTTATTTTGGAAACCGTCTTCTCATTCTATTTTTCCAAAGAAAGTTTCATCTAGACCTTTGTTATGAAAGTTTATCCCCAAATCTGAAGTGGTTTTCAACTTGACAGTTAAAGGCTAAGTGGCAGATGTCATTACAGTGTGTGAACAGGGAACCATAAAACTGACCTGTCAAACGAAAGAAGTTTGATACTGCTGTAGTTTAACCTTCTGTGGTAGGTCTACATTGTAAATAAAGGTGCTAAATAAAACGAGATATTCAGTAAGCCTTAATTGAAACATAATGTTTCAGGCACTTGACTATATGTTAAGTATGCATTGGTAATTTGAATTCTCAGTACCATCTAGCTAATTATAACTATCCAGTATATATAGGGGAGTATAGTAGGACTAAGAAGGGAATTTTGAAGGGAAAGATCAGGAAAGGTTTTGTTGAAGGAAGGTGGTGTTTGAGTTGGGCCTTGAAGAAGAGAATAGAATTTTGACCCTACACCTTGGAAAAATGTGGACAGAGGGAGTATGAACTAAAGATCTTATTTTAGTTGCTAGAAATTATTTTATAAAATAGTTTCACTTAACTAGATGTCCGTGTTGTCAAAGTTACTGGCATTTTAAGTGTACTAAAGTTTACAATTTATTATAGTTTAGGAAGTCATTGTTTAAATGGTTTTCTTGTTCTTTTTTCAAACTTTATTTTTATTTTTTTTTAATTTTTTTAAGTTTATTTATTTTGAGAGAGAGAGTATGCGTGTACAAAGCGGGTGTATGTACAGAGAGAAAGAGAGACAGAATCCCAAGCATGCTCTGCACCATCAGCACAAGCCCGATGTGGGGTTCGAACTCATGAACTGTGAGATCATGACCTGTGCTTGTAAGCATCAAGAGTCAGATGCTTAACCGACTGAGCCATCTAGGTGCCCCTTAAACTTTTTTAACAAGTCTAATTTTGAACCCATCAAGAAATAATTATATTGTGAAAGACTCCATACTGACCATTAATTTACATATTACACTATTGTACTTAAGAGTATGTGATTTGTAAATAATAAAAGACTAGTGAAAGTCAGGTAGATAATTGCAAAGATAGAATTAGAACCTAAGTCTTCTGACCTCTAATCTACTGTTCTTTTGAGATGACTGACCATAAAGAGATATTTGAAACGTTTTAGGGTCTCTAGCAAGGCCGGGGACTATGGGTGTATCTGTCATGTAATCAGTGGTCAGTAACTATATAAGATTTTATTGATTTATTCATTGTTACCTGAATCGGTTTTTGTAGCTAATTTGGTTTTGGCTTGTAACTGATACTAGTTATTAGTATGAAGAGGAAAGATGGCTAAACATGTAATTACAATAAAATGTGATTAGTATTGTTAGAGTTTGTGTTCCTGGATGACAAGGACCATGTCTGTTTTATTTATTGATATATACTGAGTATAGCACTTGACTCTCAATAAGCATTTAATAAAGATTTGTTGGATGATTGAATGGAAATATGCCAAGAAATGACATTTAAACTAAAATTTTGAAGAACTGTTAATGATTTATCTAGATAAAAACTTGAGGAAGGACTGTTGTTAGCAAAAGAAACAGCGTGTGGAAAGGATGAGAGGAAAGAGAAGGAAAGATTGGAGGAGCTGAAAAAAAAGTATACCTTTTTAAAAAGTTTGTTTTATGTTTATTTTGAGAGAGAGCACAAGTGGGGGAAGAGCAGAGAGAGAGGGAGAGAGAATCCCTAGCAGGCTCACGTTGTCAGCGCAGAGCCTTACTCGGGACTCAACCTCACAAACTGTGAGATCACGATCCCAGCTGAAAAGAGTCAGAGTTTTAACTCACTGAGCCACCCAGGCACCCCCAAAATGTGGTATATTTGAGGGTTAGACTTCTACATGGAGTGAGGGTGGGGAGCTAGTAGTGTTAAGAGATAAGAGGGAGTGTAAGTCTTGAGGTATTTTACCGAGGGTTTTATAAACCATTTTAAGATTTTGGATTGGGGTATCTGGGCTCAGTTGGTTAAGTATCTGGCTTCGGTTCAGGTCATGATCTCACAGTTTGTGAGTTCGAGCCCCGCATCAAGCTCTGTGCTGACAGCTTATAGCCTGGATCCTGCTTCAGGTTCTGTATCTCCATCTCTCTCTGCCCCTCCGCCGCTCATGCTCTGTCGCTCTCTGTCTGTCAAAAATAAATAGACATTAAAAAAACAGTTTGTATTAACAGTAATGAGACATCATTTTAAGGAGTTAAAATGTGAGGAAGTGATGTGATCAGATCTGTGTTTTAGAAAAACATCCCTAGGGGCGCCTGGGTGGCTCAGTTGGTTAAGTGGCCGACTTCAGCTCAGGTCATGATCTTACAGTCTGTGAGTTCGAGCCCCGCGTCGGGCTCTGTGCTGATGGCTCAGAGCCTGGAGCCTGCTTCCGATTCTGTGTCTCCCTCTCTCTCTGCCCTTCCCCTGCTCACACTCTGTCTCTATGTCTCTCAAAAATAAATAAAAACGTTAAAAAAAAAAAAAAGAAAGAAAGAAAAACATCCCTAATTGGGACTCCTGGGTAGCTTAGTCGGTTGAGCATCAAATTCTTGGTTTTAGCTCTGGTCATGATCCCAGGGTTATGGGATCAAGCCCCGAGTTGATTCTCTTTCCCTCTGCCCCTCTTTCCCACTTGCGTTCTTTCTCTCTCTCTCTCTCTCAAATTAAAAGAACAACAAAAGAAAAACATCCCTAATTAAAATGTGGAGAGCAGGGTCACTTGAGTGGCTCAGTCGGTTGAGCATCTCATTTTGGCTCAGGTTACGATCTCGTGGTTCATGAATTTGAGCCCCGTGTTGGGCTCTGTGCTGACAGCTGAGAGCCTGGAGCCTGCTTCTGATTTTGTGTCTCCCTCTCTCTCTGTCCCTCCCCCACCCATGCTCGCTCTTGCTCTGTCTCTCTCTCTCTCTCTCTCTCCCCCTCTCTCTCTCATGTGTGCACTCTCTCTCTTTCTCAAAAATAAATATGAAAAAAAAAAAGTGGAGAACAGATTGGAGAAACTGGATTGGGTTCAGGATGACCAGTTAGTAGCAGGAGAATACCTGCCTTACTTTAGAGTGGTGGTAGTGGGGATAAATAGACTTACAGATTATTGAAAAATGGTTTTCTCCATATAGATTTATGAGCTGCTATTTTCATTAGAGTTTCTGGCCTCTCCTTATTAAACAAGATTTAATGCTATTAATAAATAATCATACTATTGATGGCAGGATTCTTACCAAAGATACTTTAGTTGCTAAGAGTATATTAAATGTGTTAAGCCTTGGATTTCCATTAATATTGTCTAATACATAGTAGCTAAATATGAATTCTGATAATATTTGATGATAGAGACATTTTCCAGTCTGAGTAGCAAAGTTTGGGTTAAAATGGTCCTGAAGTCTTTAGGTTAATCATGATTCAGAAAATCATTTGGAGAAAGAGGTAGGTGAGGAGGGGGGAAGAAAATCATTTGGAGAAAAGCTCTATATGAGTAGGACCTTGCCTGCTTTGTTCACTATTCTATACTCACCATCAAGAGCAGTTCTTATTACAGAGATACGCAATAAACATTTGTTGAATAGTCATTCACTACTTACATATAATATTTAATATCTAATCAAATTTTATTTTTATTCAGATGACAGAGTGGCAGACAAGTTAGTTCTTCCAGCTTATAATCATCATCTTTATGAAAAAGACTATACTTTTATTTAAGTAATATTCTCACCCTTAAATTACCCTATAACCATTCATATTATACTTTTTTCCTTCTTTGTTCTTCCCTTCCAACAGTGCCTCATGATACCTTTCTGTAACTTACTTGCTTCCCCTCTCCCCAATCCCTAATCTCTTGTAACCAATAATGTTTGCTATTTCTATAACTTTTTTCATTTCAGGAATGTTATACAAATGGAATCATATGTACATACAAAAGTACAACATTTTGGTATTGTTTTTTTCTGTCAACACAGTTCTCTCAAGATTCATCCAAGTTGTATACATTGATTAGTTCATTCTTTTTATTGCTAAGTAGTATTCCATGGTGTCAGTGTTTCACAGTTTAGCTGTTCACCTATGGAAGAACAAAAGTCTAGAGTATTTCCATTTTGGGGCTATTATGAATAAAGCTCGTATGAACATTGTGTACAAGTTTGTGTGTAAACATCAGTTACGATTTCTCTAGAATAAATGCCCCAGAGTGCAGTTGCTGAGTACAAATTCTAGTTGCATGTTTAGTTTTATCAGAAATGGCCAACTTGCTTTTCAGCAGTAACTAAGTGATCCAGTTTCTCTGTATTCTTGCAAGCATTAGGTGCTAGAAGCAATTTTGAATTTTTTTCTTCTGTAGCCATTCTGAAAAGTGTGTAGTGATACCTCATTGTGTTTTTAGTTTACATTTCCCTAATGGCTTATGATGCTCAGCATCTTTTCAAGTGATTTTTGCATTTTATCTCTCTTACATGAAATGTCTAATCATGTCTTTTGCTCATTTTCTAATTGAATTGTTTACTTATTTATTTTTTACTGTTGTTTTGAGAATTATATATTATAGCTACTGGTCCTTTGTCAGATAGGAGGTCAATAGGTACTTTCTCCCAGTCTGTAACTTGTGTTTTTTTCCTCTTAATAGGGTCTTTCAAATTTCAAATTTTGATGATGTTCAGTTTATCTTTATTTTTTTTTTTCAAGTGTCCTTTTGGTGTCAGGGTCTAGGAACTCTTTGCTGTAAACCTTGAAGAGATTTCCTTGTTTTATTTTTCTAAAAAATTTGTAGATTTGCATTTTACATTCAAGTCCATGATAATCCATTCTGAGTTAGTTTCGTATAAGTTGTAAGATTTAATTTGAGGTTCTTTTTTGTCCTATGGACACTTAATTTCTCTAGTGCCATTTTGTTGCAAAGGCTATCTTTCCTCTATGAACTGCTTTTGGATCTTTGTCAAAAATTAGTTGGGCATATTTGTGTAGGTCTGTTTCTGGGTTCCGATTCTTTTCCTTTGGTCTGTATGTCTATCAATACCATGCTGTCTTGATGATTATAGGTGTACGCTGTAGTGTGATGTATTGATTTTCCCACTTTATTCTTTTCAAGTTTATTTTAGCTAATCTAAGGCCTGTACCTTTTCATATAAAGTTTAAAATAAGTTTGCCTGTGTTTGTCAGAATCTTTCCTGGGGTTTGATAGAATTTGTAATAAACCTATAGATCAGTTTGGGAAGAATGAAGTCTATACTATACTGATCTTCTAATCTGTCTCTTCATTATTTAGGTCTTTTATTTCTTTCATTAGCATTTGTAATTTCAGCACATGAATATTTTACCTTTCCTTAAGGAGATAGTATTGTGATTTTAATTTCAGGTTCTGTATGTTCATTGTTAGTAGATGAAAATGCAATTGATTTTTTTTTCTTTAAGGTACAGTTAACCTAAAACATATTATGAATTTTAAAGTATAAAATTTAGTGACCTTTTAGATTTACAATATTGCACAGTTATCACCTTTAACCAGTTTCATTATATTTCCTCACTCTCAAGGAAACCCCGTACCTGTTAAGCAGTCAGTCCTCATTCTTCCCTCTTCCTCCACCCCCTGGTAACCACTAATCTGCTTTTTATCTCTTTGACTTTACTTATCCTGGATATTTCTTATGAAAGGGATTGTATAATATGTAACCCTTTGTGTCTGACTGCTTTAACTTAGTGTAATGTTTTTGAGACTGATCCATGTTGTACTATATGGGCACTTCACTTCTTTTTATGCCTGAATAAGAACAACATTCTGTTAGATGGCTGTGCTATAGTTTCTTTATCCATTCACCTGTGGATGGACATTTGGGTTGCTTAAACCTTTAGGCTATTGTGAATAGTGCTGCTATGCACATCTTAATCATTTTCAAGTGTATGGTTCAATAGTATTAAGTATATTCACAATGTTGTGAAACAAGTCTCCAGAACTTTTTCATCTTGCAAATCTGAAACTCGTTACCCATTAAACAACTTCCTATTTGCCCCTCCTCCCAGCCCCTGGTGACCATATTCTGCTTTGTGTTTTCATGAATTTGACTATTTTAGATACTTCTCTAAGTGGAGTCATGTAATATTTGTCTTTTTGTGACTGATTTATTTCACTTAGCATAATGTTTTTACACTTCATTCATGTGACAGGATTTTCTTCCTGTTTAAGGCTGCATAATATTTCATTGTATTTATATACCACATTTCCTTCATTGATTCATTCATCAGTAGATGTTTGGGTTGCTTCCACCTCTTGGCTATTGTGAATAGTGCTGTTATAAACATGAGTGTGCAAATATTCTTCAAGACTCTTAATTTTTTTTTGAATATATAGCTCAAAGTGGTATGGCTGGATCGGATCATATGATAGTTCTTTTTCTAGGTTTTCCAGGAGCCTCCATCCTGTTTTTGCACCACTTTACAGTCCCCCAAATAGTGCACAAGGGTTCTAGGTTGTCCACATCTTCACCAACATGTGTCATTTTCTGTCATTTCTTTGAGGGAACTATCCTCATGGTTTCAGTGATGCCTGATTCTCTGATGATTAATGGTGATGAGCATTTTTTTCACATGCTTGTTGGCATTTGTAGATCATATTTAGAGAAACATCTATTCAAGTCCTTTGCCCATTTTTTAATTGAGTTATTTGGGGTTTTTTTGCAGGAATTTTAAAGTATATTCTAGACATTAACTCCTTGTCATGTCTACATTTGGTAATATTTTCTCCCGTTCTGTAGATTACCTGCCTATTCACTCTGTTGATTGTGCCCTCTGATGCATGGAAGTTTTTAAGTTTGATGTACTTCCATTTGTCTCTTTTTGTTTTTGGTGTCTTATTCAAGAAATTATTATCAAGTAATGTCACGAAGCTTTTTCCTCTCTATTTTCTCCTAAGAGTTTTATAGTTTTAGGTCTTAACATTTAGGTCTTTAGTTCATTTTGAGTTAATTTTTGTTTATGGTATAAAATAAGGATCCAGCTTCATCCTTTTATATGTGTTTATCCCATTTTCTCAGCACCATTTGTTGAAGAGACTGCCCAGTTCTCATTGAATGGTTTTGCCATCTTTGGCAGAGATCATTTGACCATTTTGTGAGTGTATTTCCAGGCTCTCTCTTCTGTTCCTTTGGCCTATTTGTCTTTATGCCAGTACCAGAATGTTTTGATTACTGTAGCTTTGCAAGTTTATTTCGAAATTAAGAAATGTGAGACATGCAATTTTGTTCTTCCTTTTCAAAATGGCTTTGACTTTTAAGATCCCTTGAGATTTCATATGAATTTTAGGTAATTTTATCTACTTTCCCCCAAAAAATACCATTGGGAATTTGATAGTGATTATGTTGAATCCGTTGATTGCTTTGGATAATATGGGTAATATGGGCTTATTATTAAGTTTGCCAATCCTTGAATACTGATTATTTTTCTGTTTGTGTTTTCCTTAAATTTTTTCAGCAATGTATTACGATTTTCAGTGCACAAATGTTTCATCTCCTTGGTTAAGTTTATTCCTGTTTTTTATTCTTTTTGATGCTTTTGTAAATGAGATTATTAATTTGTTTTGAGGTTGTTTATTGTTCATGTATAGATGCATTGATTTTTGTGGGTTAATTTTATATCCTACAACATTGGTGAATTTGTTTGTTTAGTTATAATAGGTTTTTTTGTGTATCTTTTAGATTTTCTGTATAAGGTCACGTTGTCTACAAAGAGAGAGAGTTTTATTTTTTCCTTTCCAATTTGAATGCCTTTATTTTTTTTTCTTGCCTAACTGCTCTTACTAGTACTTCCATTACTATGTTTGAGGAGTACCGAGAGCATATGACCTTGTCTTATTCCTGATGTTAGAGGTAAAGCTTTTTCTTTCACCATTGAGTGTGATTTTACTTGTGTGCTTTTCATAAATGGCTTTATTATATAGATGTAGTTTTCTTCTATTCCTAGTTTTTTACCATGATTTTATATCCTGAAATGCTGTTGTGCATTTTGTTAAATGTTTTTTCTGCATCAATCGAGTGATTATGTAGTGTTTGTTCATTCTGTGAATGTGGTATGTTACACTGATTGATTTCATATGTTCAATCATTTTTGCCTTCTGGGAATAAATCCCACTTGGTCATGGTGTAATAAGCCTTTCAACGTGCTGTTGAAATCACTTTGTTTTTATTATGTTTGGGTTTTTTTTTGTATCAATATTCATCAGAGATACTGGTCTGTAATTTTCCTGTGTCTTTGTCTCACTTTGGTACTAGAGTAATGCTGGCCTCATTGAATGAGCTTGGAAATGTTTCCTCTTTAATTTTTTGGAAGAGTTTTAAGAGAATTGATGTTAATTCTTCCTTAAATATTTGGTAGAACTCTCCAGCAAAGCCATCTAGTCTTGGATTTTTCTTTTTGGGGGAGGTTTTGATTATTGCCTTAATCTCCTTAGTAGTTATAGATCTGTTTTTTTTTTTTTTTTTCTATTGGTTCATGAGTCAGCCTTCTTAGGTTGTATGTTCCTAGTAATTTATCCTTTTCTTTTTTAGTTATCTAATGTTGTTGGTGTATGGTTGTTCATAGTAGTTTTTATAATAAACTTTATTTCTATGATATTGTTTATAACACACCCTTTCATTTCTGATTTGCTTGAGTCTTTTTTTTTTCCTTAATTAATCTAGCTAAGGACTTGTCAATTTTGTTGATCTTTTAATAAAGCCAACCTTTGTTTCATTGTTTTTACTATTGTTTTTGTGTTTTCTATCCACTTATCTCTGCTGTAATCTATATTATTTCCTTCTTTCTTCTAGCTTTGGGTTAATGTTTTCCATTTCTAATTTCTAGAGTTGTAATGTTAGGTTGTTGATTTAAGATCTTTTTTCTCTTTTAATCTAAGTTATTTACAACTAAACACTTCCCTGTTAGCATTGCTTTCATTATATTACACAGTTTTGTTATGTTGTGTTTTCATTTTCCTTTGTCTCAAGATATTTTCTAATTTCCCTTTTTCTCTTTGTTTTCACCCTTTGGTTGTTTAAGAGTGTGTTGTTAAATTTTCACAGATTTGTGATTTCCAGTTTTCTTTGTACTATTGATTTCTAGTTTCCTTCCACTGTGGTCAGAAAAGGTATTTGTATCATTTCAGTCTTGAATGTTTATGACTTGTTTTGTGGCCTGTCCTGAAAAATGTTCCATATATACTTGAAAAGAATGTATACTCTGCTGTTCTTGGGTAGATTATTCTATGTAAGTCTGGTAGGTCCAGTTCGTGTGGTTCTATCCATTATTGCTTCATTTGTGTTGATTGGTCTTTATGTTGTGCATCATTTTGATTTCCTCTCATTTGCTTATATGTGTATTTTTTAGTTCTTGTGTTTACCATGGCAATTACAATTAATATCTTAAGGTTATAACATCCTAGTTTGAATTAATACCAGCTTTGTATCAATAGTGTAAAAAACAGGTTCCTATACAGCTCCATCCTTCTTCTGTTTCGTTGTTACTGTCCCAAGATACTTTATACAGTAGTACTGGCTTTTATGTTTACCCATGTAGTTGCCTTTATCATTATTATTTCTTTTTATAGCTTTGAGTTATGATATAAACATCCTTTCATTGTAGCCAAAGGATTCCCTTTGACATTTCTTGTGGGGCAAGTCTACTAGTAGTTAACTGTCTTCAGCCTTTGTTTATCTGAAACTGTTGTAATCTTTTTTTTTTTTTAAGGATAATTTTGCTTAAAATTAGGATAAGTATAGAATTTTTGGTTAACAAAATTTTTTTCTTTCAGCACTTTTTTTTTTAGTTTATTTATTTAGAGAGAGAGAGGGAGAGTGTGATGTGAGCAGGGGAGAGGCAGAGAGGGAGGGAGGAAGAGAGCAAATCCTAAGTAGGCTCTGCTCTGCCAGTGCAGAGTCCAGCAAGAGGCTCCATCTCACAAACCATGAGATTATGACCTGAGCCAAAATCTAGAGTCAGACGTTTTACCAACTGAGCCACCCAGGTGCCCCTCTTTCTGCACTTTATTATGTCAGTGCTTTTTGGCTTCCATGGTATCGGATGAGAAATTAGCTTTTTTTTTTTTTTTTTAATGAGAGGAGAACATGTGCAAGTGGGGGAGGGGGCAGAGGGGGAGAGAGAGAGCGTCAGAGAGAGAGAGAGAGTCTTAAGCAGGCTCCATGCCTAGCACGGAACCCTACATAGGGCTTGGTTTAATGGCTGTGAGATCATGACCTGAGCTGAAATCAAGAGTCCAACACTTAACTGACTGAGCCACCCAGGCACCCTGAGAAATTAGCTTTTAATCTTATTTAGGGCCCATTGTATATGACTTCTCTCCTGTTTCTTTAATTATTCATTCATTATGTTCGCATTTTGACCATTTTAACATGACTTAGTCTGGATCTATTTGGAGTTTATCTTTCTTGGAGTTTGTTGAGTTTGTTGGCTATTTAGCTGCATGTCTTTAATCAAATTTTGGATATTTTTGTCCACTATTTGTTGAAATATTCTTTCTACCTCTTTCTCTCTTTCTTAATCTCTCATTATAAATAGATTGGTACCTTTGATGGTGTCCACAGGTCTCTTAGGCTCATTTTCCTTCATTCTTTATTCTTTCTACTTCTCAAACTATGTAATTTCAGTTGATCTACTTTCACGTTCAACTGATTGTGTCTTCTACTTGCTCAAATCTCCTTTTGAAATACACTAATGAGTTTTTCATTTTAATTATTGTTCAGTGCCAGAATATTTATTTGGTTCTATAAATTTTTGTCTGTTCCTTTTATATCTCTTTATTGATATTTTCTATATTGAGTCATTCTTCTGGTGTTTAAGTGGCTCTTCTAACATTGTCGTCCCTGCCACAAGTAAATAGGAACATTTCATTTGCAGATTGGAAATTACTTTAAATGTCAATGGTATAAATATATTAATAAAAAAAAGACAACTCTATGTAGCTTACAAGAAATTTACTTCAAATTCAATGACATAAGTAGGCTGAAAATATAAAGTTGAAAAAGGATATACTGTGTAAACATTAACTTAAAAAAGAGCCACGAGGAGTGCCTAAGTGGCTTAGTTGGTTGGGTAACCAACTTTGGCTCAGGTCACGATCTCGCGGTCCATGAGTTCAAGCCCCACATCAGACTGTGCGCTGACAGCTCAGAGTCTGGAGCCTGCTTCAGATCTATCTTCCTCTCTGTCTGCTCCTCCCCTACTCACACTCTGTCTCTCTCAAAAATAAAAAAATAAAATAAAATAAATAAAAAAAAGAGGCATAAATGGTTACATTAATTTCTGTTAAGTTGACTTCAGACTAGAGAAAATTACTAGAGACCAAGAGGTACATTAAATAATGATAAAAGCATCAACCAACAGGAAGACATAACGATCTTAAATATGTAATACCAAACGATGGAGCCGTAATCTACACTAAAAAACAAAAAGATAAAGCTGAAAAAGGAAGAGATGAATCCACAGTTAATAATTGAACACTTTAACACTGTCCTCTCAGTAACTGATAAGACTATTAGATGTAAAACCAGCAAGAATATAAAAAATCTGAATATGACAAACCAACAGGATCTAATGACATATATAGAACATATATAGAAATACGTAATAGGAATACATATTTTAATCAAGTGCTCATGAAACATTCATGAAGATAGACAGCATCTTCGGCAAGAAAACAAGCCTGAAAAAATGTAAAAGAATCGAAATCATACAGAGTGTGTTCTGTGACCATAATGGAATCAAATTAGAGGTCAGTAACAGGAAAATATCTGTCTATTGAAAATTAAACATGCTTCTAAATAATCCATGGCTTAAAAATTCTCAGAAAAAGGAATTTAATAGAAATGGAAATATGACATATCAAAATACGTGGAATGCAGCTAAAGCAATGTTGGGAAATTTATAGTGTTAAAATGTTACATTTGAAAAGGGAAATATTTCATATAATAGAAAATGAAAAACAAACTAAACCCAAAGGAAACAGAAAAAGAAAATAATACATTGAAGAGTAGAAATAAATGAAATTAAGAAGAGAAAAATCACTGAAATGGAAAGCTACTTACATGAAAAATCAATAAACTTGAAAACTTCTAGCAGGACTAATAAAGATAGGAAGTAGATAAAAATTAGCAATTTAATAATGTAACAGGGGATATCACTATAGACCCTATAGGTAATAACAGCTTACTACGAACAACTGTGCAGACATAATTTCAACAATTTGGATAAAATGGCCTAATATCTTAAAAACACAACCAACTGCAACTTACTCAATATACAGTTAATCTTTAAAAGCCCAATAACTATTACGGACATTGAATTTAGAACTGTGAAACTTCCAAAAAAGAAATTTTTAGACCAACATGGAAGTTTCACTGGAAACTTTTCCAAGATGGAAGTTTAACTGGAAAATTCCAAACTGGAGAATCATTTTAAACAAATATAAGAAGAAGTAACATCAATTCTGTCTAATCTTTTCCAGAAAATGGAAAAGGGAACACTTTCCATTTCATGTTAAGAAGCTAGTATTACACCAATATCAAAACTAGGCAGAGACAGTACAAAAACAAGAAATCTATAGACTCCACATCTCTGATGATGTTAGGTGCAAAAATTTCTCAAGAAAATATTAGCAAATTGAACTGAACAATGTATAAAAACAATTATACAGTACAAATAGTTGGGATTTATTCCAGGTATATGATGTTGATTGAACATTTGAGAGTAAGAGTCCAGCTTCATTCTTCATTCCAGGTTTCTCAGCATCATTTTTTGAGAAGACTGTCTATCCCTTTGGAATGTTCTTGGCATCCATGTCAAAAAGTCATTCGATCTTATATATGAGGAGTGTTATTTCTGGGCTATGTATTATAGTCCACTAGTCTGCGGTCTGTACCACTACCACACTGTATTGATTGCTGTAGCTTTGTGGTAAGTTTTAAAATCAGGAAGTGTGAGACTTACAACTTTGTTCTTTTTCAAGATTGTTTTGGCTATTTAAGGCCCCTCTTAGAATGAAATTTTTTGTCTGCAAAAATGCCATTGGGATATTGATAAGGATTGGATTATATCTACCTCGAGTAGTATTAACATTTTAATGTTAAGTCTCCTAATCCATGAACACTGGATGTCTTTTCATTTGTATTTGTCATCTTGAATTTCTTTTGGCATTGTAGGTTCTTCAGTATTAAGTCTTTAGCTTCTTTGGTTAAATTTATTCCTGAATATTGTATTCTTTTTGATGTTTTTTAAAATGGTACTGTTTTCTTAAATTTTTTTTTCAGATTGATTATTGTTTATAGAAATGCGTTGACCTTTACATAATGATTTTTTCCCTTCTATTATTTTTAATTTTATTCCTAGTTTTATTGAGATATAATTTGCAGCATAATGGTTTGACTTGCATATCCAGTTGATCCTTGGATAATGTGGGAGTTAGGGGCGCTGACCCCCTCCACAGGAGAAATCCATGTATACCTTTTGACTCCCCAACAACTTGATTCTAATAGCCAACTGTTGATCAGAAGACTTAACCAATAACATGAAGAGTTGATTAACACACATTCTGTGTGATATGTACTGTGTGATAGGTACTGTTCTTACAATAAAATAAGCTAGAGAAAAGAGAATTTCATTAGGAAAGTCATAAGGAAGAGAAGACACATTTACAATATTATACTGTGAAAAATCTGCTTATAACTGGGCTCACACAGTTCAAACCTGTGTTGTTCAAGGGTCAGCTGCATTGTCAAATGATTACTGCCATTAGTTTAGTTGTCATATAGATAAACTAGAAAAAGCAAAAGAGAAAAAGAATTTTTCATTGTGATGAGAACTCTTAGGATTTACTCTCTTAACAGCTTTCCTGTGTATACTGTAGTGGTGTTAGTTGTGGTCATCATGTTGTACCTTCTGTCTGTAGTACTTCTTTATCTTGTAACTGGAAGTTGTATGTTTTAGCCACCTTTCTCCAGATTCCTCCTCCCAGCACCACCTCATTTCTGGTAACCATAAATTTGGTCTCTTTGTGAATTTGTGGGGTTTTTTTCTCCTTTTAGATTCCACATGTAGATGAGATCATACAGTATTTGCCTTTCTCTGATACTTCAATTAGTATAATGCCTTCAGGGCCCACCCGTGTTGTAAATGGCAGGATTTCCTCATTTTTTACAGCTGAATAATATTCTGTTGTATATATTTACCACAACTTCTTCATCTATTCATCAGTCATTGTTTCTATGTCTTAATTATTGTAAATAATCTTCTGTGAACATAGAGTAGCAGGTATCTTTTCAAGTTCGTGTTTTTGTTTTCTTTGAGTAAATGCCCAGGAATTGCTGGATCATAGGGTACGTCTATTTTTTGAGGAACCTCCATGCTGTTTTCCATAGTGGCTAGGCCAGTTTACATTTCCACCAGCAGTACACAGGGGTTCCTTTTCTTTATGTCTTTATCAGCATCTGTTACTTGTCTTTACTTTGTTACTTACTCTCACAAGAGTGAGGTGATATCTCATTGTGATTTTTATAAAATGATTTTAATGTGCATTTATTTTTGAGAGAGAGCATGTGCATGTCCCCTAGGTAGGGGCGGGGGGGGGGGACAGAAAAGAGCCCGACATGGGGCTCAAAAACAGAAATTATGAGATCATGACCTGAGCCAAAGTCAGACGTGTAACCAACTGAACCACTCAGGCATCCGTCTCATTGTGGTTTTGATTTGCATTTCCCTACTCACTAGTAGTACATGTTTTCATGTACCTGTTGGCCATTTATATATCGTTTTTAAGAAAAATGTCTATTCAGATCCTTTGCACCATTTTTATTTGTATTATTTGTTTTTCAGCTATTGACTTGTATATGTTCAAGGTATTAATCCCATATTAGATATAAGGTTTGGAAATATTTCTGTAGGTTGCCTTTTTACTTTTTGATTGTTTTCTTTGCCTTATAGAAGCTTTTTAGTTTGATGTAATCTCACTTATTATTTTGTTGCTTGTTCTTAAGATGACTATTCAAAAAGCCCTTGCCAATACCCATGTCAAGCATGTTTACCTCCAGGAGTTTCATGGTTTCAGGTCTTATTTACATTCAAATCTTTAATCTGTTTTGAGTTAATTATTGTTAGTGGTGTCAAGTAGGGGGTATGTTGATTTTTGTATGCTGCAACTTTGCTGAATTCATTTCTTTCTGACAGGTTTTTTGTGGGATCTTTAGAATTTTCTGCCTATAAGATCATGTCATTGGTAAACAAAGATAACTTTATTTCTTCCTTTCCAAATCGAGCACCTTTTCTTTCTGTCTTGCCTAGTTGCTCTGGATAGGAATTCCAGTACTGTGTTTAATAGATACAGTAAAAATGGGCATCCTTTTCTTGTTTCTGGTCTTCGGGGAAAGGTTTCTGTGTTTTGCCCTTGAGTGCAATGTAAATTCTGGGTTTTCCACATATCACCTTTATTACTTTGAGGTGGTTTCCTTCTATTCCTAGATCGTTGAATGTTTTTATCATGAAATAATGTTGAATTTTGTGAAATGTTTTTTCTGCATCAACTGAGATGATCATGTTGTTTTCATCCTTTTTTCGTGAATGTGTATTACATTGATGGATTGTCTTATGTTGAACTATCCTTGCATTCCAGAAATAAACCATCCCCTGCCCCCGCTCCGTGGTCATGGTGTATATACTTTTTAATGTACTATTGAATTCTGTTTGCTGTGTTTTGTTGATGTTCTCGTTCCCTTTTCTGCTTAGATAATTGAAGGCTCACAGATGCCTTTCATAATGAAGCCGTGCTACAGTATATAGTATTATTTACTCTGTCCCTACTACTAAGGAAATATGTTCAGTGGAATGTGATAATATATTTTTGAGGAATCGTTCATATATACCAATATTTGGTTGCACATGCCTCACATTAATCACAACATATAGTCATATGCTACCTGGATTCCGCACTATGTTTTTCAAATATGGCTGCACATTTAGCTCCCTAGAAGTTTCTTTAATATATATATCTATTCTTTAAATAATGAATTCTTTTAGTTCTTTCAATATATAAATTTCAAACTAACTGTGTCAGAGCCTCATTCCTAAATTCTTCAGAGGGAGACTGAGCATCAGTATTTTTTAAAAAGTCTCCCAAGTACAGATAAGGTTGCGAAACCTGTTGTGGATTTTTCTGACTACATATTAATGCTACAATGGAAAATGAAAAACTATAGCAAAGTTGAATCAGAAACTCTAGGGAAGAAGTTCTGGCAATCATTGTTTTTGAAAAGACTCAGTTTTTCTGAAGCACATTTTCTGTTTTGACCATTAGTTCACAATTTTCTCAGCCACAGAAAAGGACAGTTAGCAAACCGTTTTAATTAAGGTCATTTACAGGGACTTCTGATGTAAAGTTTTTTATATTACGGACTCAGAGGAGATCCACATGTTTAATGTATCAGGTTAATAATAGCTAAGTTGTCCTAATGGATAAGGAAATTTATGTTGATATCTAGATAGAAATCTATCTCTGCTCATCGGTTGCAGTAATATGACTAGGCAGGACCAAATTTTTTCTTAGGCAAATCTGCTCATATGCCCAAACAGATATCCCTTTTTTTTAAGCCCCAACAGTTAGCATAAAGCATGGTGGAAGTAGGGTTCCCGGTCCTGGGTGGCCCAGTTGGTTAAGTGTCTGACTTCGGCTCATGTCATGATGGTCTCATGGTTTGTGCGTTCAAGCCCCACATCAGGCTCCGTGCTGATAGCTCAGAGCCTGGAGCCTGCTTCAGATTCAGTGTCTCCCTCTGTCCGTGCTCCTCCACTGCTTGCTCTCTGTCTGTCTGTCTTTCTCTCAAAAAAAAAAAGAAACATTAAAAAAAAAAAAAAAGCATGGTGGAGGCGAGGTAACCTCAGTTTGGTGTATTCATAGGTCAAAAATTACTAGTCATTCACATATATTACAATAAAACCTTCAAATACAGTATGAGGTGAGTAAGCATATTCATCTAATAGAGCTGCCAGAAGAACATACCATGGACTGGGTGACCTAAACAACAGAAATTTATTTTCTTACAGTTTTGAGGACTGGAAGTCAAAGGCAGGTTTGGTTTCTTCTAATGCCTCTCTCCTTGGCTTTAGATGACCATTTTCTTGCTGTGTCCTTACATGGCCTTTTCTCCGTGTGCAGGCAACCTTGGTGTCTCTCTGTATGTTTTAATCCCTCCTTTTAAGGACACCAGTCAAATTGGATTGAGACTTACTTTAATTGCCTCATTTTAGTTACCTGTTTGAAGGCCTCGTCTCTACATATAGTCACAATCTGAGTACTGGGGATTAGGGCTTCAGTATATGATGGGGGTGAGGACATCGTTCAGTTTGTAACATTAGATGGGTTCAAAGTTTTCTGTGTAACTGAATGAATTAATGAGTTGGAGGAAATTATTTGGAATTGTTTTTTGTGATCAACATTTTACCATACCCTGAGAGTGCAGTAACGACCAAGTCCAACAACAACTTTTGGCTTACTGTGGCAAATAGGTGTGCACCTTTGGTATCCTAAAGTATTTAGAAAAAAATGTCATGAATCTGGGAGGATATTATAGCCTTACTTCATATGATTTATGATATGAGTTTATTTGGAAAATTCATTATGACCCATTTTCATTAATGTGATGTTAATAATTAACAGTATAGAAACAGCAAGTTTGTTCTTTTGTTTTTTAAAGCACCTGAGGGGCACCTGAGTGACTTGGTCAGTTAAGCGTCCGACTTTGGCTCAGGTCATGATCTCGCATTTCGTGAGTTGGAGCCCCATGTCGGGTTCTGTGCTGACAGCTCAGAGCCTGGAGACAGCTTCAGATTCTGTTTCTCCATCTCTCTCTGACGCTGCTTAGCTTGTGCCCTGTCTCTCTCTCTCTATCTCTATCTCTCATAAAAAAAAAAAAAAAACATTAAAAAAATAATAAAGCACCTGAAACCTAACAATATAACAATAAATGTTGCAAAGATTTATATTAGTCTTATTTTTCAGTTAGTAGAAATATTAAATAAGTTTTTATCTTTTGTGTACACACTGATGGCTAGGGAGAAGCAGTTACCAGGAATAAGGAGTGTGTGATAAAACAGTTAAAGTTAATAAAAAAGAAAGTTTGCTTTGTCGAATTCCCGTAACTGACGGATTACAGGCTTTATTATTCACTTATAGTTAGCCTGCTTTGTCTTTGTCCCTTCATTTAGGTTTTCAGATGCCTTCTGGTTACTTAAAACACAGTATATTCAACAAAAACATGGCTCCTATTCATTGGGAGAAATACATTACTCAAAAATTATATCAGTTAAATATTTGAAAGATATTAGAGCTCTGAAAGAAACAAAAGCCTGTGACACAGGAGCTTGACACAGAGTTCTCAAGGAGCGCTTCCCAGAGTGAGTGACACTTAGAGCTGTGATCTGAAGGAAGCTTAGGAGTTAAGATTAGCTAAATTTATGTGATGGAAGGCAGGGGAGGGGGGAACAGAGGATTCTGGAACTGAAGGCCCTGTGACGAGAAGGAACACAATGGGGAATTTGGGAGAGGGCCAGAGTGTTTGAATTCCCTGAGAACTGTAAGGAGTAAAGAGTGAGACCAGATGGAAAGGTAGGCAGGGTCCAGCAAAAACCCTTTCAGCTGTGATGAAGATTTGGGACTTTGTTCTGAGATAGAGGAAAATGTTGTGTTACATAGAGGAATGGTAAGCTTGAAAAGGTCACTCTGCCTCTAGGCATGAAGAAGTGATTAGAAAGAAACCAATAGATCCAATTAGAAAGCCGATGGATTAATTTTTTAAAAATATTTCTGCTTGTGATAGTATACAAAAAAGTAGTCACACTGGTACTGTATTAGATGGTACAGGTGCATCAGTGAACGAAACACTAGTCTCTGCCCTTAAGCTTACCTTGTGGTAGGGGAGAGGAAACAGATAATCATATAACTATATAATCTGTGAGGTATGAATAAGTAACATGAAGAAAAATAAGACCAGAGAAGGGGATGAAGAATGACTAAGGGTGCTGTTTTATTTAGGAACCGAGAAGATCACTGGAACTGAAGGAACTGTAGAGGAAGAACTCCAGGCAGAAAACATTAAGTACAGAGTATGTGGGGCCTGGTCAAGAAATAGCAAGGAGGCTAGTGTGGCTGAGGCACCGTGATAAGAAGAGTGTTAGGAGAGGAGGTCTAGGACTGTGTGATTATAATTGGGTTGGACATTAACCAAATAATACTTACTGCTAATATCATATTGTATATATGTGTATACATACATGCACACACATACACACATACATATATATATGGCTTTTGACTAAAATGTAGTCACTTATTTTGCTGGTAATAGTTTATGAAAGTAAAATGGTTCATTAGGTCCTGGACCCATTTCCAGTGTATGGAGGGTTGATTTCTATGCACAGCACCATCAGTTCTCTAAAATACCAGGTTTGTGTCCTACAATTCAGCTCAATTCTGGAGCGCCTGGCTCCAGGAGTCGCTGTGGCTCAGTCGGTTAAGCATTAGATAGACTCTTGATTGCAGCTCAGGTCACCATCTCACAGCTTGTGAGATCGAGCCCTGCGTCAGGCTCTGCGCTGACAGCACGGAGCCTGCTTGGCAGTTCTCTTTCTTTCTCTCTCTCTGCCCCTCTCCCGCGGGCTCGTTTGTGCTCTTTCTCTTTCTCTCTCCTTCTCTCTCTCTCAAAAATAATGAGCATTAAAAAACAATTCAGCTCAATTCTGATACTATTTCACAGGTTAATGTTATAGTCCTCTAAGGCTCCCCCACCCCTGAATTTCAGATGCTAGTTGCGAGCCCAGGTTGTGGTCTGCTTCTAATCAGCTGGTTACCAGTTAGAGGTTCCGATGACTCTCTCCTTGAACTTACGATGCAAGTTACAAGTCTAGGTTGTTACCGTGTTACTTGAACTTTAGACCCACTGGCTCTCAGTCACAGGTTCCCATGATCCCCTCCTTGGGTGTGGTTAATTTGCCGGAGCAGGTCACAGAACTCAGGAAACCAGTTTACCTACTAGATTTCCGGTTTATTATAAAAGGATATAACTCCGGAAGAAGTGTGGAGTTTCCATTGTCCTCTCCAGGCGCCCCCCTCTCGCAGCACATCCCTGTTCACCAACCCCAGAAAGTGGGGTTTTATGGCAGCTTCATTGTATTTACAGGATTAATTAAATTATTAGCAATCGATCTAACCTCTAGCCCTTCTCCCCTCCAGAGGTTAGGTGGGTGAGACACAAGGTTAGCTGGCTCTGGCAAGCAGTCCCCAATCTTAGGCGATTTCCAAAAGTCACCTCATTAACATAACAAAAGATTTTAAATAACTCTCTACACTTAAGAAATTCTTATGAGTTTTAGGAGTGCTGTGCCAGAAACTGGGGGGAAGACCAAATGTTTCTTATAAATCACAATATCACAAGTATTCATCATTTAATAATTTCTAAGAGCTATTTTGTCTTTTTTTTAAATAAGAAAAAATAGTCATCAAAAATATTCAGATACAGATGATTAGTGTTACTGCTCTCCCAACCCAGAATTCACTTGTTGAAGTCTTAATCCCCATCACCTCAGAGTAGGACCTGAGGTAGGTATTTTGGAGTACCTCAGAGTAAATCTTATTTGGTGATAGGGTATTTACAGAGGTAATCAAGTTAAAGGTAGGTCATTAGAGAGGATGGGGCAAATATATTTATAACTGATGTCCTTATAAAAAAAGGGCTATGTGAACACAGACGTGCATATAGACGGAAGACAGTTTGAAGAGACACAGGAAGATGATCAACTAAGGAGAGGCCTGAAACATCCTTTACTCCTCTCCTTACTGTCTCCCTGTACTTATGAGAGTAAAACCTTCAGGTGCCTCTACTCTCTCTGTGTTTCACTAATTTCTGAAGCAGTTTTAAGCCTTTTAAGAAAATCTGGAATTAAAAAATAAGCAGAACACTTGCTTTGCTTGCAGTAAACACTGCAGCATTGTATTCATTGTTGTTTGCTTTCTAAGAAAAACTTAACTTTGAAACTATATGTTTCTTCAGGGTAATACATAGAGCTGTTTTCCAAAAAGATTGACCTTTTTTTTTGGTTTGTTTTCAGACTCTGTACCAAAATATTTCACAAACTTATTTACTTAAAATTTATTCGCAGATTGATTTTTTTTTTCCATTCTATTTCAGTGAAACTTTTTCTGTTGCTTCAGGGTGGTGTTTTACGAAAAAAAATTTGCCACCACTTGGTGGCACTACTTGGCTTAAAAATGAATCCGATTGTCTGCTCTTAAATGCTGTTCTGCATAAATGATTAAATTCAGAGGGGAGCAGTTTGATATTAAGCAACTTAATATAAATATTTGATTCTTATTTTGTAAACAAAATAATAATAGGTGTTGTGAAACTGAGTTGTATTAAAATGTCATATGGAATATAAAAATATAAACCAAGACTCAGTTTGATAGAGACAGAAGCATATGGATTTTTGATGGAATTATCTTTTAGTTCAAGCATCATCTTTCTTTTTTGCCTTAATCATATTGTGTCTAAATGTCAGAAAAATATTTTTAATATTAGAAACAAACATCTTCAGCTTTTCTGTAATGCTAGCATTTTCCAAGAAGTGTATTTTATTTTGTCTTATGTAAAGCTACAAAATTGGAATTTTTTTCAGGTGATCAAGGTAAATTAAATGTATAGGAAAACAGAAAATATAAATATGTTTTATTATGTTTTTCTGCAGCAAATAGGCAAAAGATCCATAAATGTAAGATGTGGAAAGTTATTATGCCCAGACATGACTTTTCTCCTAAGCAATTGATATCTAGTATCATAGTAGCTAAAGTATTTGTGCAATTATTGTGTTTTAGGTTGCATATGCAGTATATAAAGATAGTGATCCAGGTCTTTACAATTCAAATATAATATGCACAAAGTGTAAGTATACAGCTCAGTGAATCACCACAAAGTAAACACGCCATGGCCACCAGAGATCAAGAAACCAGCAGCCCCGAAGCCCCTGTGTTTCCTTTCCCAATCACTCTGTCTTACTCCATGGAGTAACTACTGGCTTGACTTCAAAGAATTTTTTTTTTCAAACCTGCCTTTTTGCTTTTATATAAATAAAATTATATAGTAGCATTATTTTGTGTTTGGTTTCTTTGCTTAACATTATGTTTGGGAGGTAAATGGATGTTTTCACTTTCACATGTAGTTATAGCTAACTTGTGGTGTTTCATCACTGTCTTTTTACTTTTGGACATTTGGATTGAACAATACTGTGATAACATTCTTGTATGTGTTTCTTGGGGCACGTGTACAACATTTATATTGAGTATATACCAGGAGTAGATTAGCTGGGCGACTGGAATATCTGTGTTTAAATTTAGAAGATAACACGAGAATTGTTTTCAACATAGTCGTACCTGTCCTTTCAGTAGGATATGAAGGTTTGTGTTGCTCTAAATTTTCACCAGCATTTGGTATCAACAGCCTCTTTAATTATAGCCCTTCTGGAGGATGTGTTTCCCTGATTCCAAATAAGATTGAGTACTTTTTCACAAATTTTTTGGCTGTTCGTATATCCTTTGTTTTGAGGCTTCTTTCCCCCACCTTATTTTTATTATTATTATATTCCTAATACATTCCTAATTTATAGGAGTTACATACTTTATGGATATAAGCCCTTTTTTTCCTTTTGGAGTTTCTGTCCTTTTGTTTTTAAGAGGTTTTTTTTAATTAAAATTTTTTTTAATGTTTATTTATTTTCGAGCAAGTGAGAAAGCGTGTGCGTAAGTTGGGGAGGGGCAGAGAGAGAGGGAGACACAGAATCTGAAGCAGGCTCTAGGCTCCGAGCTGTCGGCACAGAGCCTGACACAGGGCTTGAACTCATGAACTGTAAGATCATGACCTGAGCCAAAGTCAGATGCTTAACTAACTGAGCCAACCAGGTGCCCCTGGTTTTATATGTGCTGGTTACAAGACCTTCATTTAGTTAACGTTTGTTAGAAAAATATATCCCACTTTGGCTTGATTTTTACCCTACTATTAATATTTTTGATGAAAGGAAGTTCTTAATATTAATGTAGTTCAGATTATCATTATTTTCTGTTATAGTCAATGCCTCTTGTGTTCTGTTTAAGAAATCTTTCCCTGCTCCAAGGAGATGAAGAGATCTCTTATGTTATCTTCTAGAACAGTGGTTCTTAACTAGAGGCAACTCTCCCTTCCCCCACCCCCCACCTTCCACCCCTGTGCAGGAAATTTGGTAATGTTCAGAGATATTTTAGTTTTCACAGCTAGGTAAGTATAGTATTCCTGACGTCTAGCGGGTTAGCTGGAGATGCTTGCTAAACATCATACAGTGCATGGAATGCTAAACATCCTGTAATGCACAAAACAGTTACCTAGCCCAGAGTGTCACTAGCGCTGAGGTTGTAAGACACTGTCCTAGAGACTTTATTACCTAGAACTGATTCTATATATGTTTGACCCTTGAACAACATGGCAGTTTGGGGCACTAACCTCTGCATAGTCGAAAATTACTATATAAATTTTGACTCCCAAAAAAACTTAGCTACTAATAGCCTACTGTTGATTGGAAGCCTTAATAAAATAAGATAGTCAACTAACCCATATTTTGTGTATGTCTTATATACTGTATTCTTATAAAGTAATCTAGAGAAAATGTTAATAAGAGATAATCTTAATAATGTTATTGAGAAAATCATAAGAAAAATACACTTATAGTACTATACTGTATTTACTGAAAAAAATCCATGTATAAGTGGACCTCTTTGTCATTCAGACCCATGTTGTTCAAGGGCCAACTGTATTAATGTAAAGTATAGAGGTCACCTTTTTTTCCCCTCAGGAATATGCATTTTGTGAAGCACCATTTATTGAAAAGATTATCTCCTCACTGCTCTACAGAATCACCTTTGTCATAAATCAAGTGACCATATATATGTGGGTCTGTTTTTGGGCTCTGTTTTATTTTCTGTTGGTTTACTTCATCTAGGCTTACACCAGAATCATGCTGTTTTAATTTATGTGACATTATAGCAAGTCTTTATATTTAGTAAGGCAAGTATTTCCACCTTGTTCTTCTTGACTCTTTGTGCTTCCATATAAATTTTTATACTCACGTTGTCAATTTTACAAAAATTGAATTTATTCATTAATTTGAGATAGAGTTGACATCTTTATGGTATTGTCTTCCAAACCATGAATGTCATCTCATCCTTTCATTTATTTAGGTCAGTAGTCTCAAATTCTGTGATCTCAAGAACCATTTAAACTCTTAACAAGAACTTTATTTATTTGGTTATATCAGAGTTTCTCAGCCTTAGCACAGTTGACATTTTGGGTCAGATAATTTATTGTTTGGAGGAAGAGTTTCCCATTAAATATCAACATAAATAACATAATTTTGTGAAGAACATACTTTCCAAAACAAAACTTAGTGGGAGGAGTAGCATCGTTTTACATTTTTGCACATTTCTTTGATATCTGGCTTAATAGGAAACAGCTGGATTCTTTTTTTTTTAAATTTTTTTAACATTTATTTATTTTTGAGAGACATAGAGACAGAGTGTGAGCAGGGGAGGGGCAGAGAGAGAGGGAGACACAGAATCCGAAGCAGGCTCCAGACTCCGAGCTGTCAGCACAGAGCCCGACGCGGGGCTCGAACCCACAGACCGTGAGATCATGACCTGAGCCGAAGTCGGCCGCCCAACCGACTGAGCCACCCAGGCGCCCCGGAAACAGCTGGATTCTTATACATGTTTCTGCTTTAATCTGTTGGAATATCACGGGTCCTGTAGACTCTGGATAATTTTGAGAGAATGGGAATGAAAAAGGCAAATAAGGTCTTCTTGTTACTATGAAAATAATTGTGATTTTAAGGACCCCATAATAAGGTCTCAGGGATCCCTAGAGGCCTGTAGATTGCACTTTTGGGAACAGCTGCCCTAGAGTTGGCAGCATGCATTGTTGACCAATAAGAGTCTAATTAAGTTACATTATATTTTCCGGACAATACAAGAAAACTAAAACACTTTAATTCCATTAATTTCCTCCCCTTCTCAATTTATTTCCTACAATACTTATGTATTTTTAATTGCATATGTGTTTTAAGCGCCATAAGACATCATTGTTTTATGTCATTCTTTTAGATTCACCCGCATAGTAACCATTTTTATTGCTTTCTATTCTTTCCTACATCTTCATTTCTACCATCTGTAATCACTTCCTTTTTTTGAAGAACACCTGTGCTGAGAAATTGTCAGTTTTTGTTGTCTTGTCATGTTCTGTATTTCACCTTACTTTTAAATGATAGGTTTTTTACTGGTTAGAATTCAGGATACACAGTTGTTTTCTTCTAACTACGATATTATCCCTTTGTGTTTGGGCTTCTTTTATTTCTGTTGAGAAATTAGTTGTTAGTCCTGCCAATGCCTTCCAGCCAAAAAGACCAGCAAGAACACTTACAGATTTTTATACTTGTTGCAGTGAGAGATTCTACACATATTTATAGGGAATCTTTGGGTGTTTTTTAAAGAGGTTATTAGAAAGAACCTATTATAGGATTTGGACTTTGGTTGGGTAATTAAAATTACTACTCTAAAGAGTCTAAGGAAGTAGAAGCTTGCTATGAAGTGGATGTTGTCAGAACATGGAAACATTTTAATATTGCTGTCTTTTTTTAAATTGAGATGAAATTTATAGCATACAATTAATCATTTTAAATGCACAATTCAGTGGTATTTAGTATATTCATAATATTATGCAATCTCCAGCTCTCTTGTTTCAAACTGTTTCAATGCCCTTGTAGCTGTTATGTAATATTTCCTATTTTCTCCTTTCACTATCACCTGATACCTTTACTTTCTATCCACATCGATTTGCCTGTTCTGGATATTTCATATGAAGGGAATCATGCAATATGTGACCTTCATGTCTGACTGCTTTTACTTAGCATAATGTTTTCAAGGTTCATCCAAGTTTGTTATATATAGATATATATATCTAGGAGTTGAGTAGCTGGTTGGAATGATAATTCTGTTACCTGTTTTTAGGAAACATCATACTGGTTTTCCACAGCGGATTTTGCAGTCTCACCATGATGGATAAGGGTCTCTCTTTCTCCATATTCTCATCAACACTTGTTATTTTTCATGTTTTTCTTTTTTTTATTAAAAATATCTTAATCGGGGTGCCTGGGTGACTCAGTCAGTTAAGCATCTGACTCTTAATCTCAGCTCAGGTCTTGATCTCCAGGTCATGGGTTCAAGCCCCATGTTGGGCTCTGTGCTGTGCATGAAGCCTACTTAAAAAAAAAACAAAAACAACAACGACAAAACTATCCTAATGGGTGTGAAGTGGTGTCCCTTTGTGGTTTTCATTTGTATTTTCTTAATGACCAAGATATTGAAGATCTTTTCATGGACTTTTTTTTGCCATTTGTTTATCTTCTTTTGAGAACTGTCTATTCGCATTCTTTATCCATTTTCTTATGCTTCCTACTTTTCTTACACCTGCTTATATTCTTTCCTTTCCACTCAAAGAGTCCCCTTTAACATTTCTTGCAAGGCTGTTGTCGTGGTGTTGAATTCCTTTAACTCTTGCATGTCAGGGGAACTCTATCTCTCCTTCCATTGTGAATGATGGCTTGCTGGAGAGAGTATTCTTGGTTGCAGGGTTTTTTTCTTTCAGCATTTTGAATAGACCCTGCCTCTCCCTCTCCCTCTGGTCTGCAAAATTTGTGCTGAAAAATCCGCTGATAGCTTTTTGGGGTTTCCCTTGTATATAACTGTTTCCTTTCTCTTGCTGCTTTTAAAATTCTATCACTCTTTGCCATTTTAATTACTATGCTTTTTCTTAGTGTGGCCCTCCTTAGGTTGACTTTGTTGGGGACTCTCTGTGCCTCCCGCATCTGTATTTCCATTTGCTTCCCTAGATTTTATTATTTCTTCAAATAAATTTTCTACCTCCTTTTCTCTCTCTCCTGGGTTTCCTATAATGTGAATGTTGCTACGCTGGGTGTTGCGGAGTTCCCTTAATCTCGTCACATTTTTCTGCTTGATTGCTTTCCCTTGCTCTCTTCTCCAGATTGCTGATCTATTCCTTTGCTTTTTTTAGTCTATTTATTTCCTCTAGTGTGTTTTGAATTTCAGCTAGTTGAGTTTGTCATCTCTGATCGTTCTTTATGTTTTCTCTTTGTTGAGGCTCTCGCTGAGGCATTCCGTTCTTTTCGCAAGTCCAGTGACTGTCTTTATGACCATTACTTTAAGTTCTCCGTCAAGCATATCTTATCTCCATTTCATTCAGCTGTCTTGCTGGGATTTTATCCTGTTTTTTTCATTTGGGACATAGTCCTCTGTCTACTCATTTTGACTAACTCCTGCGTCTGTTTCTATGTGTTAGGAAAGTCATCTATATCTTCTACTCTTAAAAGTAGTGGCATCATGAAGAAGAGGTCTTGTAATGTCCTGCGTGCAGTGTCCCCAGTTCACCAGAAGCTGCCACTTCAGGGGCGTCTCTTATGTGTGTTGTTTACGTCCTATTGTGGCTGAGCCAGGTTTGCCATCAGTCCAGTCATCTGCAGTGTCTCTCTTTGCCTGTGGTGGGCAGGGTTGATGCTGTGGTGTTAGTGGGCCAGTCTGGGCCACCTTGGGCTTGAGTTGAGTCAGACCAGGTGTCTGCCAGAGCTGTGGTAGCACCAATCTCCAGGGTGCCTTCCCTGTGTTGCCCCTGAGAAGCTTTCAATTGGTGGGCAGAGCCTGTAGTCAGACCAGATGTCTGCTTGCAGCCCACTGCGAGGGCCACAGACAGACTGGTGTGTGTGGTTTATCTTCCCCTCTCCCTGGGGTATGAGTCATTTTAGAGTGGTGCTGGTCCCTGGCAGGGCTGCTTGCACACTGCCACCCTTGTGGTACTGATTTGGATGGACTCCTTCAGGTTTGCAGGAGAGCACGGGGACAGGGGCGCCAGCCAGGTCCATGCCAGTCTGCCGCAGGAGGGAACTTGCAGCTGCCCAGGAAAACTCTTGTCCAGGCTGGGACAGAGGAGCCGAGTCTTACAGGGACACCCTTTTAGCAAGCTCGGTAAGAGTGTTAGTGCTACACTGGTTCCCACAGGTTTCCTTGTATCTAGGCTGCGAGTCAGGGGAGGTCAATGGTTCCTGCCAGCTCTTTTGTTGCTGGAGAAGTCTCCCAAAGATCCCTGCTCCTCCAACACATGCTTTGAAATTAGTAAACAAATCTCCTTCTGGGGTTCCCATTAAATATATGCTAGTTCTTTTTCCTGGGTCCTCTTTTGGCTCTATGCTTCTCTCCATTTTCTTTTTTTTTTTTTTTTTAAATTTTTTTAAAGTTTATTTTTGAGAGACATAGAGACAAAGTATGAGCAGGGGAAGGGCAGAGAGAGAGGGAGATACAGAATCTGAAGCAGGCTCCAGGCTCTGAGCCGTCAGCACAGCGCCCGATGCGGGGCTCGAACTCCCAGACCGTGAGATCGTGACCTGAGCTGAAGTCGGTCGCTTAACCAACTGAGCCACCCAGGCGCCCCGCTTCTCTCCATTTTCTATCCTTTTGTATCTCTTTTCTTCATTCTTACTTTGGTCTGACCTTTTTCTAGTTCACTCTTTTTGTTTCACTTTTGTAGATACTATTTTTTCTCCCAGTTTTATTAGGATATAATCGACAGTTAACTCTTTAATTGCATCTGATTTTTAGTTTTAGTGCATGGTGGCCAGAGAATCTGGTCCACATGATTGCTGCCTCTGTTGGAAATTTCTCCATAATCATTAAAAGATATAGTCAGACTTTATAATGTTCCACTTAAATGTTATAAAATAAGAATGTCTATTTCTTGTTGTATAGTGCTCTCTATTCAGTCATGGTCTTTATGGACGCTTATCTTTTGTATTTCCTAAGAGAATTTTGGAGGAAAACTGGCATTTTTTTTTTTTTCTTGGAAGGCAGGAGGTTTATTTTACACCGGTGGGCTCAGAGGAGATCATTCTCCACAGGTCTGAGCCCCAAGCGGAAGCAGAGGCAACAATTTTAGTCTGTTTGCGCGTCAAGCGGGGGTGGGAAGGACAACCCAGAATAGGAGTCTTCGGGTAGGGACTGGAATTCCCTTATCAGTCCTTTCAGCCGTCTTATAACAGATTTTTCCCTATCATTCCCCCCTTTGATGCCCCTTTAAACAGATTTAGTCTTTATTAGAGGGCATCACCTTTACTTATTATGGACTGTTTTTTTTCCCTTAATTCTCTGACTTTGGCAGTGACTCTTCCCAACTGGTTTACAAAGTAACAGCCTTCTTCTCCAAGGAAGAGGCAGGTGCCCCTTTGCCCGGCAGTGAGGAGGTCAAGGGTCAGTCTCTTCTGGAGGGCAACTCCTGCCAGGGAACTTTCGTGGCTCTGTAGGGACAGTAGAGAGTCAGCCACTGGTCCATCCCACAGAAGAGCCTATGCCTCCTATGCCAGTCCCTATCCCCATGGCTGTTTCTGCCCCTAGGAGAACGGGGACCAACACTGCTCATTTAGCCTGAACCTTGCTTGAAAAACTGGCATTTTTAAGTTGGCATTTGGATTTTTCGTCTTGAGTGAAAATAATTATCAGCATTTATACATTGTGTACATGCTGTAAATCTAATTTCTTCAAAAGCTTTGTACTGTAGATTTAATTCATTCAGCTTACAGAAAATGTTGGCCATGTAACAGTTTAACAAAGCCAAGTCTTCATAGCTAAATCAAAGTATCAGTAACAATGTGGCTTTGCTTTTTTAGATTCAACTGTCAGACCTGCTACTGTTGACAACCTTTTCATTTCTGAATTTTAATTCTAAAACTGGGAAGTGGAATGAGAGGGGTATGAGAGAAGGGAAAGTAGGTATAGAGAGGCTGAAGGCATAGTGAGAGAGACAAGACACTGGAATCTTGTCTTGAGTTGTTTTTCAATGAACTAAGACTAAGTAGCCTTTCCATATTGTTTGCTTGGCTTCCATGGCAAGGAAATTTGTATTTCCCAAACTTCCTTTTATTTGGTTCCCAGAGGCTTTTACACAGAGCATTACTAGAGCAGTGTACAATACTGAGGTTCTGGATGGTGGCAGTCTTCTAGACCCTTGAGAGATTCAGTTAATAAATACAATGATCTATGCCTTTGTGACTTAGTTCTATAGGAAGGATACACAAACAATAACCGTAATAAATACGTATATTACGCAGTTATGTTTGAAGATAATAAGTGGTTTGGGGTAAAAAGGGGTGAACCAGTGTAAGTTTACTTGAGAATGCCAGCAGAGTAGAGAAGGTTGAGGGAGTTTGGGATGGAATTTTAATCAGAGTGGTCCAGGTAGGCATTATTCAAAAAAAAAAAAGATTGATCAAGGGCTTGAATTGGGGGATTTGTCATGAGTATCTGGGAGACAGAGTGTTCTAGCTGGGGAATGGTCAGTAATACTAAGACCTTAGCATAGGAGAGACCGTGTTCAGGAAATAATAAGGAAGCCAATGTGAGTAGAACTGAGTGAGTTGGGGAGAAGAGTAAGAAACGAGGTCAAAATGTTGCTGAAAACAATCTTCGTAGGGCATTACAAGCTATTATAATGACGTTGGTTTCTTTAAGAAGGAAAAACAGGGAGCCATTGAAGGATTTTGAGGAACATTATCTGTTTCAAGTTTTAAAACGATCCCTCTGGTTGTGGTGTTGAGAATAGACAGTAGCTGGGCCAGGGTGGATGCACTAAGACCAGATTAGGAAGCTGTTGAATGAGTGTTGAGGAGAGATGATAGTGGACCTGGATGTAGCAGTAGTGAGAAGTGTTTGGATTCTGGATGTAATTTAAAGATGGTGGCAATAGGATTTTTTTTTTTTTATTTTGATGGTTTTGATACGTAGTATGAATAAATGAATAAGGAAGATTGCTCCAAGGTTATTGAGCTGAACAAGTGATGGAGATGGGGAAGGTTGCAGATTTGTATATGAACCTTTCTTTTGTAAAGTGAGAGAGAGAAGGGTGATCTTGAAAGAGGAGGTAAGTAAAGAAAACTGGAATATTCTTGGTGTGTTGAGTTTTGGGGAGAAGTGTTTAAAGCCTCTCTCTGTGACTGTAAGTTTCTCTTAATACCTGTAGATGTTTGCAATTTATGTATTTTGTAGCTATTTTATTGTGTGCAAAAGGGTTCATGAATATTATATGTTCTTGGTGACTTGTATACTTTATTATATATAATATTCATATTTAGCAGGTGTAGTGCTTTTTGCCTTAAATTTCATTTGATTTTTCTGATAGTAAAGACACCTGTTTTCTTATTATTAACATTTGCTTAGTTTATCTATTTTCTTATTAACATTTAAGCAAATGTTAATTTGCTTGCAAATTAGTTCATCTTTTCATCATCTTATTTTTAACCTCAACATTTCCTTTATAAACAACATATAGCATACTTTAAAACAAAACAAATACAAGTACGTTTTTCTTAACTTAAAACTTTCTTTTTAAACAAAGTATTTAAGATTTTTTTTTTAATGTTTATTTTTGAGACAGAGACAGAGACAGAGTGCGAGCAGGAGAGGAGCAGAAAGAGAGGGAAGCAGAAGATCTGAAGCAGGCTCCAAGCTTCAAGCTGTCAGCACAGAGCCCAACTTGGGGCTCGAACTCACAGACCGCGAGATCATGACCTGAGCCAAAGTCAGACGCTTAACTGACTGAGCCACCCAGGCGCCCATAAACTTATATTTATTAACAGGGCTGATGTGTTTGGACTTCATTCTGCTTTCTTTTTATTTTCTCTTTGCTGTCTTTTATTGTCACTTTTTATTGTAATTTAATCAATCAAATTTTCTTTACTTTTCAATTCCGGATTTAAAATTATATATCTTATTTCACTATTTTATTTGGTTACCCTTAACATTTTAATACATTTTTTAAAAAAGATTTTCTTTGCGGGGCATCTGGGTGGCTTAGTCAGTTAAGCATCCAACTTCAGCCTAGGTCATGATCTCATGGTTCGTGAGTTTGAGCCCCACGTTGGGCTCTCTGCTGTCAGCACAGAGCCCGTTTCGGATCCTCTGTCCCCCTCTCTCTCTGCCCCCCTCCTACTTGCGCTCTCTCTCTCTCTCAAACAAACATTTTAAAAAAAGGGTTTTCTTTGAATTCAGTGTCTACTAGTTTGAACTCTTTTGGGCTTCTTTGTTCCATATTCTTAAATACCATGTAACCCTCTTTTCACAGGAATCCCTTTTGAACAGTTATCAACAGTTAAAATATTTAGTTGCCATTTTCAGTGGTTTGATTGCTCGTTGATGTTTATTGATTCTAAGTCTTTCTTTTTATATATGTTCTTGTCTCTCTATGCCTGAAAATTACTCCATGAGTAATTCTCTAATCCACGCATGGTAAACTTTTGGAATCCTTGTTTGTCCAAAATGTCTGTATTTTGTTGTTATGCTTGAGTGGTAGTTAATAGAATTCTGGGTTGAAAAGTATTTTCACATCTTTGATCATGATGCTGGCAAAAATGGTAAGACTATAGGGAAACAGGCATTCTTACAGATTGGAAATAGATAAGCATGTTGATAAAAATTTGTGGAAATGATCTAGTAATGTGTATTAAGCCAAAGTACACATGCAGCTGTGAAAAATGTATATTATTGAAATAAAAACAGTACTATACAAGGTTATTTATTGTAGCATGTATATTGTATGATCCCATATCTATAAAGATAATCACAAAACAAATACATACATATGTATGCTTATGAATAAGAAAAAGGAGGGGTAGGATATACCAGACTCTTACATTGGTAACTGAAGTGGGAGACGTAGGAGAAGCAATTTTTTCAGACAAATTTAATTTTTTTTAATTTTTTTTAACATTTTTATTTTATTTTTGAGAGACATAGAGACAGAGCGTGAGCAGGGGAAGGATAGAGAGAGAGGGAGATACAGAATCTGAAGCAGACTCCAGGCTCTGAGCCGTCAGCACAGAGCCCGATGTGGGGCTCGAACCCACAGACCTGAGCTGAAGTCAGCCGAGATAATGACCTGAGCTGAAGTCAGCCGCTCAACCGACTGAGCCACCCAAGCACCCCCAGACAGATTTGATTTTAAAATACCATTTTTCCTCAAAACTCTGATGACACTGCTGCTGATGAATTGTATATTCTTGTTTTTGTAGATAGTCTATAGTTTTTGTTTTTATCTTGTTTTTTGGAAATGAGCAGAGTTCTACCTCTTATTCTTAGAGATCTGAAATTTCCCCAGGACTTGTCAAGAGACATGTCTTTTTTTCCTCCACTGAGCACTGACTGAGCCCTGTTAATCTAAAGAGTACTGCGTGTCTTATGCTCTGACATTTTTTTCCCATTGTGTCCTCTTCTCCATTCCCCGGGGGTGCTTTTCTATAATTCCTGCGTGATATAATTTATGGATGTAGATTTCGTATTTCTTTTCTCTTTTTACTCTTTTTTAAAAAAGTCTTTGTTCTTTAAGAATACCTCTCATTTCATAACCTGTATTCACTCTGCTCTTCAGCTTCTCTATTGAGAGTTGTTTTGTTGTTAATAGTTGTTGTGTATTTTTATTTCGGAGTTCTTTGTCACCCTCTTGCCTAGAGCATATTGTACTTCTTTACTTAAAACACAATAGTTCAGGGGCACCTGGCTGGATCAGTTTGGTGGAGCGTACAACTCTTGATGTTGGAGTTGTGAGTGTGAGCCCCATGTTAGGTGTAGAGATTACTTAAAAATAAAATCCTTAAAAAAGCAAAAGTAGTTTAGAGAAATTGAAGATATTATGTATATTTACTTTTTATTCTGGTGATTAATATAAACAAATTTATATGTTTCAATCACTTGTATAAAATAATAAAAATACACTTAACACACTCATTTTAGCCTTTTTTAGGACACATCTCTCCTCCACATTCAACCTTTTGGAAAAACTTTTCTGAGTGGTGGGTAAGTGGTAAACTTACAGAGTGTATGCCTTTACCCTTGAATATTACATAATCTGTCTCTGTATAGGATTCTGTAGTCAAAACAATTTTAACCCCAAACTTTGAAGGTATACCACCTTTGACTGAACATTTAGTCTTAACACTGAAAAGTCAGTTGCTGTTCTGATTCATATTTTTTGGCATAAAACCTGTTTTTGGTGTTTGTTCGTTTGTTTGTTTCATTTTGGATTGTCATCTCCATTCTTTCCAGCAGTGCTTATATTGCCATTCTAGTTTATGGTTTTATCCACCTTGGTATGCCTCTGTTCTAGTTCTCTTTTCATTTCATTGGCATTTTATGAGAGAGGAAAAATAAATGCATATCCTTGATAGACCCTAAGGAATCAGAAACTCTTAAATTCTGAGTGGCCACTTCATGTCCTTTTTCCTTGGCGCACTGGGTCAAGCACTGTGATCCCCCTCTTTACTGCTCATTGAATATCGTTTTACTCAAACCCTGCTTTATCCCTGCGAGAGTGTTATTCTTAAAGTCCCAGCGACTCTTAAGACATACTGCTTCTTTCTGACTCTTTAGCTTCTCCCTGTTTATCCTGTTTATACCTTAGGAGTGGTATTAAGGTACCAGGTATTTCTTCCGAGAATAAATTTCTGCTTGTAAGGGTCTCCTGCATCAGTAGGAGCAGTATACAAATTCAGTGCCATCCTTCCATAAATGAAACAAGTTAATGGCAAGCATCATAAAGAATTAACACTTAATTAGTGATTACTAAATGCCAGGCCCTGTGCTATATGTTTTATGTTGTCTTATTTAATCCTCACAATCCTCTTAGTAGGTTTCATAGTTATTTTATTAGTGAAGCAACTGAAATTTAAGGAAAATTGGAATAACTTTGCCCCAACGTGGAAGCTGTGGAGCCATTTTTCAAACCCAGGCATGTGTGCCACCAAAAAGTGTTATGTTGGCATAGTACACTATAAAATTTAGCTAAAACCCTTGCTTTTCTGAGGTTTTTTTTGTCCATGGTATTTTATAGGGCCTTCTACTTCCTCTGAACTATAGAGTGTATAATCCATATTACTCACTGGGGACATAATATATTGCTTTTTACTGATAGCAATTTTTTATACATATGTGTCCTATATACGTCTACCTCAGTTAGATAGAAATACAGTAAGAAAAAAATAGTACCAGCAATACCATTTTATTGATCTTAAGAATAATTAAAATTTTCCCTGAAATGATCTCAGTTTAAAATAGCTGTAGTCACCTTTTATAAAACAATAGTATACTATTCATAACATTTTGGTGTTACAGATACTGGGTAAATTGTAAATCATGTGTTCTGTAAGTCTCTTATGGTTTAAAATTGCTACTTTTAGGGGCGCCTGGGTGGCTCAGTCGGTAAAGCGGCCGACTTCGGCTCAGGTCATGATCTCGCCGTCTGTGAGTTCGAGCCCCGTGTCGGGCTCTGTGCTGACAGCGCAGAGCCTGGAGCCTGCTTCGGATTCTGTGTCTCCCTCTCTCTGCCCTACTCCTGCTCACGCTCTGTCTCTATGTCTCAAAAATAAATGTTAAAAAATTAAAAAAATAAATAAATAAAAAATAAAATTGCTACTTTTAAATGATGCTTGTTTGAATAGAGCTATGTACATTTGATTATTAATAAGTATTTGCATTTTCTAAATATTACCTACTGTTTTCTTTAACATTTTGGTGAAAATTTGTAATTATTTAAATTTACAACAAATAAATGTCTTTGGTTTTATAAATGAAACTCCAGAATTGAACATGTAATAAAGAAAACTTGTTAAATCAGAAAAAAGTAGTGGCCGGTTTGTGATTTGCCATCACAAAAATATGTCCTTTTTTTTTTTTTTTTTAAGACATTGGTGCAAGAGAGGTGCATATTCCTGCGTATTTTGCTTCAAAGAGAGCAGATTTCTAGTATTTGAAATTTTGTCTTCCTATATGAAGATAATTGTAGAGTAGTGATTACTTTGGAATATTTTTCTTAGAAGATAATTGTATTCAGGGGGCTGATTTTAGAGAAAGAAAGGTAAGTTGAGTAAATGATATCAGTAATTGCGTTCACATATACTGAAAATATTTTCTAGAAAATAAAACTGGCTTTGTTTCATTTTTCTAGTTCTCAGTGAGAATGTCAAACTTACCCATCTAAATATATAGAAGTTCAGGGGCGCCTGGGTGGCTTAGTTGGTAAAGCATCCGACTTTGGCTCAGGTCATGATCTCGTGGCTTGTGAGTTTGGGCCCCGTGTCGGGCTCTGTGCTGACATATCAGAGCCTGGAACCTGCTTCGATTCTTTGTCCCTCTCTCGTTCTGCCCCTCTCCCGCTTGTGCTCTGTCTCTGTCTCAAAAATAAATAAAACATTAAAAAAATTTGAAAATAAATAAATATATAGAAGTTCGAATTTATATACTAAAGTTTAAATGTACATAGTACAGGTAAATGGTTAAGTACTTATTACAGATTATTACAGAATTACAGAATTTTTTCTTTCTATAATATGAGCCCCTTTCAATAAAATTAAATTATAGTTCAGTGAAATAATTTGTTCTCTTGATGTCATCGTGTTCATTTGTCATTAGACTATCAACAATTTTGTATTTTCAAAATATGACTAATAATGTGACTACCAAATGAATTAACGGAACTTTTATATTAATGGAACTTTTATAATAAGAGTTTTGCTTTAATTATAAAATCTACAGAAATATTTTTTTAATGTACGTAGTTTCTGGGTGCCTGACTTCGGCTCAGGTCATGATCTTGTGGTTTGTGAGTTTGAGCCCCATGTCGGGTTCTGTGCTGACAACTTGTAGCCTGGAGGCCGCTTTGGATTCTGTGTCTCCTTCTTTCTCTGCCCCTCCCCTGCTCACATTCTGTCTCTCAAAAATAAATAAACATTAAAAAATTTAATAAATAAAAAATAAATGTACATATGGTTGAATATGTAAAGTTGTGAATTTGAAAGAGCAAAATTGCGTATTAGAAGGAAACATTTATTATGTTTCAGGCAGTCTTTTAAGGCCAAATCATCTCTTCAACTGTTATAAGAATTCCTTCAAAGCCCAGTTGTTTGCGTTTGCCGTCATGTCACTTACTTTGATGTGCATATTCTACCTGACCTTGGTCCTGTGTATCATCATATGGTTGGGGCAGAAGTTTTATCCATGGCACTTTGAACATTCTTAACTTTTAAGTTCTTGAACAAATTCCTAGCCTTTTCTGAAAACCATTAGGCAAGTAGACATCTGACATTGATGCTGCTTTTGTATTTAAAAACTTCCTTTGTCACATTCTTTATATCTCTTGCTGATTATTATTAAATGTGTAAGCCCAGTAATTTCTTAACAGTGAAATTCTTTGTTCTTCAGAATTATTTCAGCTCTCAAGCAGTTCATTGCATATGCATGTATAATATTTATATTACCACTTTAGGTGTTTTTATTTTCTATTTTCACTTCTAATACAATTATGTTTTGTCTTCCTAAGACTTTTAACACTGCACTTCTTTTGCATTTATTGGAAACGATGGGTTAATGTTTATAAAATATCTCAAAACTAAGCACAAAGAGCAAGCTCATCATAGACTGAAGAACATTAGAAGAGCCAAAGTAAAACAACAATTAATGGCAGTAAATTGGTGGAGAGCAGAGTCGACACATTACCTTTGGAGTGTGGAGCTGACGAATTTATGTTCGTGTTAATTATACAATTGTGATCAAAAGTTTGGTCTGTTTGAAAAATATATAAAGAGGTTATCACTCATTTTAATTTTAAAAAAAGCATATGAATTTTCTTGTTGGAACCATGTGCGTATGCGCATCATTTACCCTATCTATCAAAGCCGTGATGATCGCTTATCTTGTTCTGACTGTATGAAAGTGTCAACAATGCAACAGGCAGTCATTCCATAGCTGGGCAGGACTTAGCATTCTCCTTTGGTTCCAACTGTAATTTATTGTGTTGCCTCTTGGGTTACAAAACTCTTCATTAGGAAATTAGCGTTTGATTAGTGAATATCCATTTGTTTTTCACCTGTTGCTTTTCATTTTATAATTTTGCCATGTTGTTAAAGTTAGGCCTTATAGCTTCCCCACCACCTTTTGTTCTTCTTATAGTTACCTGATTCTTGAGATATGTCAGATTATGTTTACTATTTAGTATATTCGGCAATAAGAATCACTTTGTGTCATTAGGTGTTTATGATCTAGAACTTTACTATTTGTAACATCTTCCTGTTAAATAATGAGGATTATTCATGGCATCAGGAAGAAAACTCCTGGACAGTTCAATATATTTGATGGTAAAATTTATAGGTGATAAAATCCATATAGATCTTAGTTTGCAATAACAGGGCTGCATGCTGCTGGCAAGAAAGTGCTATGTGCTGAATGTATTTTATTCTTGTTTTATTTTTTTGCTCATTATTTATGTATTTTCTATTTGTTTGAACTCATTTATAATTTGGGGGGGGAATAAAACCAATAGAAAAAAAACTCTTTCTATGGAGTTTTCATGATGCAGATAGCTCTGTGGCCTCTGTGTTAGTCATTTAGTACCATACTTTCATTGTTCAAGAATCAGCTTATCAACATGTTACAACTAAGGGATTATTCCTTTTTTTTTTTTAATGTTTATTTATTTTTGAGAGAGAGAGAGAGAGCACAAGCTGGGAGGAGAGGGAGGCAGAAACCGAAACAGCTCCAGGTTGTCAGCACAAAGCCCGTCAAGAGGCTCAAACTCATGAGCTGTGAGATCATGACCTGAGCCTAAGTCGGATGCTTTAACCGACTGAGCCACCCAGGCGCCCCAACCAAAGGATTATTTCAAGTGATTTTGAATTTAGAGAATCTTTTTAAAGTCCCAGTAGTATAATTTTCACTCCCATTTTTAGCTCGTTATTTCAAATAGTTTTAAATGTTAATAATGTAATAACCAAGCATTTAACATATATAGTACATATCAGAGAGGATGGTAGAAAGCATCATATCCAATCGTCAGTGCTATATTACCTTCCACTGTGTTCCTGACAGTAGTCTAACCTGCTGAGCTATTCAGTTCACTGCTGTGTGAGACAACCCTTTGTATTGTTGAGTGGTTCCTGTTTCTAGTTTTTTCTTAATCTTGAGATGAAATCCATATCTTTATAATTCAAACATATCTTTTTTTCTATGGCATGCCTTCAAACGTTATAAGACTGTTAATTGTATTGACTAATTATTAGGCTAAGTATACCAAATTTTCTCTTTATTTCATTACGTGGTATGCTGGATACCCATATGACTTTCTGTTTTTTTTTTTTTTTTTTTTGTATTTCCTCTCAATGACTTCCGTAGTAGGATTCTACCTGGGTAGTGTGGTTATACAGGATATTCTGTCTTTACTTAAATCTTATACTAGGTGGGGCTTGGTATTTTATATATATATATGTGTGTATATATATATTTGAACATTGTGTACAGTATATCTAGACTTAACTATCACAGTAATTGTACATGTAGTATTTCAGTTAATTAAGATTTGTTTTTGCAATTAGAATGACAGTTGTGAATGTTTTTTTCTTCTTGACCCAATCTCATATATGACTAACTGAAGTTGTCATGTGTTCTCAGGGATAATTTAAATGAACATGAGGTTTGTGAAAATCTGACAGATCTTAACTGTAACTCAGCTAGTGGGCAACATTATAATTTATTTATAGCTATGTAATATAGCTATTAATGAGCTAATGTAGAATGAGGGCAGAATGTATTATATTTTTGTATGAAATTATACTACATGACAAAGGTTGGTATTATGTAATAAGTACCCACAAAGTATTAACCTACTTGCAATAAATACAATTAATAATGTACATAAAAGAATGAAATTAAGCTAATTTTATAAAAAATTATTCACGAAACAGAAAGTGGACAGCATAGATTTGATGACAGGAAGGTTGTATCTAATCTGAATTACTGAGTGACCTAGGAAGCTTGCTCAGAGGGATTACAGAATAATTATGTTAATATGCAATTATCACCTCATTTCTTCTGTAGTAACCTCAAGATGTAGTGTAGTGAGGGTGTTATAGCAAGTGCTGATAGTTTGCAAAAATACTGATGTTTGAAATTTCTAAGACAATAAGTCTAGCTTGAGGCATAAAAGTGATGATCTGTCATCTCGAAGACAGATCTGACCTTTGTACTGTTTTTTTTTAATGCTCACAGTATATAACTACAGGCAGTTATAGCTGTAGAACTCATTATGATTTTCTAGAAACTGAAATATGTTTTATGTAGATTTAAAGTTCCATTTGCAGCTTTTTATAAAGCGTGTGAATTTTTTTAAAGAACATTTTAAAATTCATTTAAAACAAAAATTCTGTGGTTATATGATTACATGGAAGAGGACATAGTAATAGTGTCTAAGCATTTTATTAAAATATCCTAATTGATCATAGCAAGTTCGCTGAAATTTGAGGAGTCCAAATAATATAACATTAGTATGATTATTTTCATTTATTAGCTTCCTTTTTTTTGAACTTTATGAATAAGTCTACCTTCAAATATGTCCCCTAGTTAGTTATATTAACATAAACTGGTGTTGATGGCTCTGTTACATATATTTGACTACATAAAGATAGTTGGAAAAACTTTGAGACTGTGTGAAATTAGACTGGATGCCACATAACCATCTGTGAATGTAGGGAAATAAATTTTGATGTTAAAATTCTAGATCCATTATTCACTGTAACAGATTTTGATGTTTCAGTGTTCTGTACTATATCTCAGTGCAACAGTGATGTGTTTGGAATACTGTTAAAAGAAAAAATATATTTGAACATGATTTGGTTAAGATATATTCTGAAAACTAAACCCGGAAATATTTTTTATTGTTGCTAAAATACTAGCTTACTGAGACGGTTTCTTACAGCATATTTTTAAACTGATAGAGTAGATTTTTTAATATCAATGTGCTAATAAGAAATTTTCCGAAAAAAGAACAACCTCTGTTTTTGAGTAGAGAGATCATTAATTTGGGGACAAATTAGGCATATTTCATTAGGTGTGAAGGAAAACTTTGTTAAAGACTTCGTTTTATATTTTAACATTTAATCTGATCTTTTGTTTTTTTTCCTTCTGCTAGACGTGTTTGTAGATAGAGGATATGTCCTCTGTTTTTTGAGCAAAACAGTTTGGTATCTTTAGAATGTGAACTTATGGAAGGCTCATATAAGGCCATTCTGGTAATGAGAATGCAGTCTCCAAGCAGACATGATATTCTCATAGTTTGTCACCCTGCTGTTCAGGGGGTACCAATGAAGTTGCTTTAAATGGGAAGCGTCTGTTCCATCTCTGAACCTCTAACACCAGAACAGATGGGTGGAACATGGAACATAGAAGGTTTTACCTCTGAGGTGGTAACAGTGAAGCCACTCATTAACACTGAATTTACCACTTCGTTAGCAACATTGCTTCCTGTTGAGAAAAGCTAATACAGGCTTTCAAATTGACTGAGCATATATTTGTCTATCCCTGTGATTATAATCAGTAGAAACACTAAGTGTCTTTCTGGCTGTTTTTTTGTTTTTTGTTTTTTTTTAATTATATTGTCCATATCAGATTTATGAGATTGTTCCTCTTTGGACATTTTGTTTGTTTATTTTTGTAATTTAATGAGAAACGTCAGGAATGGGTAATAGTATAGCATCAAGGTTTGCTTTGCTTTTCATTGACATTTGCACACTCTTCCCTAACACATGTTTATGTGCTGCCCATTTTTAACTTCTGTGTATGTGCTGTAGAGACTCCTGCTGGGTGCTGCATTAGCACCATTTTGGGGTGATATCATTGAATATGATCTTATTGGAAGTCTATTTTTATTACTGTGGACGTTTGCCAATCTCAAAACAGAATTCTGAGACCTATAGGGGCAGAAAAATTGGTTGGTATACATAATAATGCCAAAGAAAAGATATTGGCAGTATTACTTATAATATTTGCTGTATTAAAGAACACATCTTGCTGAAAGAGTAAGCTCGCATTTATAAGCGCTTGTTCTAAGTTGTGAAATACAAAAGTAATTAGGAGCAATGCTTTTATTCTTTAACTAGACTTAATGTTTTACAGAACATGTAGTTGGTACCATAAAAGATACTAGAAATAATGAAACTGTATTGAAAATGTTTTAATTTCTAAATATCAGATTGTTAAATTCATGCTGTCTTAAAACAGTATTACCTTCATACAAATTGAAGTACTGTGAAGGGAAAGAAGAGAGCAGAAACCTGGTGTGTCTTGTTTGCTACTGGTTTACCACGTGCCTGCAGTCCCTGGCACATGGTAAGGGCTCCATAAATACTTGGAGAATGAATAAGCTGTACTTACTACCACGTACAATAGGAAAAGAAATCATGAAGTTTTATGCCAGTGCTTCAGATAGTTCATACCTAGGGTTGCCAAATAGCGGATTCTTTAAATTGTACTTGTGGATTATTGGATATTTTGAAGGCCTTGCTGTAATTCCTGAGTCAAGAAGTTAGAACCATGCTGGAATTTGCATTATTTGAATGGGGTATCTAAGTTTCATGGGAAGAAAACTGTCTTTCTTCTTACACGCTTTGGCTTTGATTTTACAGTTGTGTTTTTATTCACTCAACATGTTAGTCCTTTATTCACCAAATACTGTCTTAGCACCTATGCCAAGCTCTGTGCTAGGTTCTAAAGATATGAGGGTTACTAGGTAAACTCTTCCAAGGAGACAGGCAATTCCAGTATAATATGCCCATTTCTAATGTTGCTGTTCTCTAGACATTTTGTATAGATTCAATATTGGTTGTTGTTGCTTAGCCCAAAGAAAAATATTAACCGAACTTTTGAGATACTTGTAAGTCTTTCAAGTTTTTAAAGCGTTTCTTCATTCTTGGAAAATTATTCGGACCTCCTTATAAAGAACGGAATTATACAAATACAAATGTGTACTTTGAACTCTCCATACATTCTAATAGAATTTTTTTTCATGCAAATCTAAATTTTTTTTCTTCCGTTTTCTAGACTAAATGTGTTAAATGGGCTTGCCAACAATATGGATGATTTGAAGATAAACACCGATATTACTGGTGCTAAAGAAGAACTCCTAGATAACAACAGTTTTATCTCAGACAAAGAGAGCGGAGTTCATAAACCAAAAGATTGTCAAACATCATTTCAGAAAAATAATACGCTCACTCTGCCTGAAGAACTGTCAAAGGACAAATCTGAAAAAGCCTTAAGTGGAGGCCAGTCTACTCTATTTATACATGCTGGTGCTCCTACTGTTTCTAGTGAAAACTTTATCTTGCCTAAAGGAGCTGCTGTTAATGGACCAGTTTCACACTCCTCCTTACTTAAGACTTCCAATATGAATAAAGGCAGTGTTTCATTAACCACTGGACAACCTGTGGATCAGCCAACAACAGAATCTTGTTCAACTTTGAAGGTGGCACCTGATCTTCAGCTATCCACACCACAGAAAGCAAATCAACACCAAGTTTTATTTTTGTTATCGGATGTAGCACATGCTAAGAATCCAACCCATTCCATTAAAAAACTACCTACCTCTGCTTCTGTTGGTTGTGACATTCAGAATTCAGTAGGGAGTAGTATAAAGTCAGATAGCACTTTAATAAATCAAGTAGAGGTGGGTGAGGATAGTGATGATTTATTGGTAAAAGATGATTGTGTCGATACATTGACAGGAATTTCCTCAGGTACAGATGAATTTAGGTCAGAAAATGATACAAACTGGGATCCCCAAAAAGAGTTCATTCAGTTTCTTATGACTAATGAAGACACAGTGGATAAAGCTCCAGTACACTCGAAAGTAGGTCTAGAAAAAAAGAGAAAGCGAAAAATGGATGTAAGCAAGATAACTCGTTATACTGAGGATTGCTTTAGTGATTCGAATTGTATACCCAATAAGTCAAAAATGCTAGAAGTAGATTTTCTGGAACAGAATGAAGAACTACAAGCAATAGACTCACAGAAATATGCTTTATCAAAAGTGAAGCCTGAATCAACCGATGAAGACTTGGAATCTGTGGATGCTTTTCAGCATCTAATTTATAACCCAGATAAGTGTGGAGAAGACAGCTCACCCGTTCATACTAGCACTTTTCTTTCCAATACCTTAAAAAAGAAATGTGAAGAAAGTGATTCCGAGTCACCCGCTACTTTCAGCACCGAAGAGCCATCATTCTACCCCTGTACAAAGTGCAATGTGAATTTTAGGGAGAAGAAGCACCTCCACAGGCATATGATGTATCATTTAGATGGGAATAGCCACTTTCGCCATCTTAATGTCCCAAGGCCATATGCTTGTAGAGAATGTGGACGGACATTTCGAGATCGTAACTCACTTCTAAAGCATATGATTATTCACCAAGAAAGAAGACAGAAGTTGATGGAGGAAATTCGCGAATTGAAAGAACTTCAGGATGAAGGAAGAAGTGCACGATTACAGTGCCCTCAGTGTGTGTTTGGTACCAATTGCCCTAAAACATTTGTGCAGCATGCTAAAACCCATGAAAAAGATAAAAGGTACTACTGCTGTGAAGAGTGTAACTTCATGGCGGTGACAGAAAACGAACTAGAATGCCATCGAGGCATTGCACATGGAGCAGTGGTAAAATGCCCTATTGTCAGTTCTGATATAGCCCAGAGAAAAACGCAAAAAAAGACTTTCATGAAAGACTCTGTTATAGGATCATCCAAAAAATCAGCTACCTACATATGTAAGATGTGTCCTTTTACTACTTCAGCCAGAAGTATTTTAAAAAAGCACGTGGAGTACTTGCATTCATCATCATGTGTTGATTCATACGGTAGTCCTCTTGGACTTGATAAAAGAAAAAGTGACATTCTTGAAGAACCTATAGATATTGACAGCACTAAACCATTAATTAAGCAACAGTCAACCACATTTCCAAAGAACTCTGCTTTAAAACAAGATGTAAAGCGAACATTTGGATCATCCTCACAATCAAGTAATTTTTCCAAATTCCATAAGCGGCCACACAGAGTACAAAAAGCTCGGAAAAGCATTGCCCAATCAGGTGTAAATGTGTGCAATCAAAACAATTCTCACAAGACTGTTATGATTAAAAGCAGCCCTGACCAAAAACCTAAGTATTTCCATCAAGCAGCAAAAGAAAAATCTAATGCCAAGGCAAATAGCAACTATTTATATAGACACAAATACGAAAACTACAGAATGATAAAAAAATCAGGTGAATCATATCCTCTACATTTCAAAAAAGAAGAAGCCAGTTCATTAAATTCTTTACATCTGTTCTCGTCATCAAGTAATTCTCACAACAATAGTTTTATTTCAGACCCTCAAAACTCTGACACGAAAAGGCCAGAGAGCTTCAAAGAACACAGGCGTGTAGCTGTAAAGAGAGTAGGTAAGGAATCCAAGAAGGAAAGTTCTGTTGGAGGGGAAGACTTGGATAGCTATCCAGATTTCTTGCATAAAATGACTGTTGTTGTTTTGCAAAAACTTAATTCTGCTGAAAAGAAAGATAGCTATGAAACAGAAGATGAAAGCTCCTGGGATAATGTTGAGCTAAGCGACTACACTACACAGGCCATAGAAGATGAAACCTATAATGATATTAATCAAGAACATGTAAACTTATTTCCGCTTTTTAAAAGCAAGGTAGAAGGTCAAGAGCCTGGAGAAAATGCTACCCTTAGTTATGACCAAAATGATGGCTTTTATTTTGAATATTATGAAGATGCTGGAACTAACAACTTTTTGCATGAGATACACGATCCTCAACATTTAGAAAATGCAGAAACTTCATTGTCAAAGCATGGTTCTGTTTTTCACTGGACTGATCTGTCTCTTGAGAAGAAATCGTGTCCTTACTGCCCAGCAACATTTGAAACAGGTGTGGGGTTATCAAATCATGTTCGAGGACATCTTCACAGAGCTGGATTAAGCTATGAAGCCCGTCATGTTGTATCACCGGAACAAATAGCCACAAGCGACAAAATGCAACATTTCAAGAGAACTGGCACAGGGACACCTGTTAAGCGAGTTAGAAAAGGTAAGTTTCCACATAGATAATTTGGGTTATGGTGTCTCTATTCAGATTCAAAGAATTTGAAGGTTTTGTTCAAATTGGGTCTTTATTAGAATCACATCATTTTATTTTTCAGAGTTAATTGGCTTTAAGATGATCACTTTATAAAAAATTCTGATGTTACTCTTAACAAATTTTTTTTTTAGCTATAGAGAAGTCTGAAACCACTTCTGAACACACTTGTCAGCTCTGTGGTGGTTGGTTTGATACTAAAATTGGATTATCGAATCATGTTAGAGGCCATCTGAAAAGACTTGGAAAGACCAAATGGGATGCTCACAAATCTCCAATCTGTGTTTTGAATGAAATGATGCAAAATGAAGAAAAATATGAAAAAATCTTAAAAGCATTGAACAGTCGTCGTATTATTCCCAGACCATTTGTAGCTCAAAAATTTGCATCAAGCGATGACTTTCTATCTCAAAATGTTATACCTCTTGAAGCATACCGTAATGGCCTAAAGACTGAAGCTTTATCCGTGTCTGCATCAGAAGAAGAAGGGCTGAGTTTCTTAAATGAATATGATGAAACAAAACCAGAACTGCCCAGTGGAAAAAAGAATCAGTCTCTTACACTGATAGAACTGCTTAAAAATAAAAGGATGGGAGAAGAAAGGAATTCTGCTATTTCTCCTCAAAAAATTCATAATCAAACTGCAAGAAAGAGATTTGTTCAGAAGTGTGTTCTTCCATTAAGCGAAGACAGTCCATTGATGTATCAACCACAAAGAATGGACTTGACTATGCACTCAGGTAAGAGGATGTTTATGACTGTTGTCTATCATTTAAACACAGTTTAAATATGCTTACTTATATGGAATATTTGTCGAAAATACTTCTTAGAATCTTTTTACTTAAGCTGCTTTTTTTGCAGAGCAGAGATTGGTTATACTGTCATTTCTATATAAATCATCAGTTGATGCTCATCACTGAATTCTCTGTGCCTCATTTCTTGATCAGAATGTAAGGTGAGAACAACAACAACAAAACACAAACAAAAAGCTGATCTGTAAAAATAAAATTTGCTGTGGCTGGGGAATGGTCCTATGGATGGGAGGTTGACGTTGTTCAGAAGCAGTGCGTTACTGGAATGGCAAACCTGCTCTATATTTGCCAGTGCTCCAAGGTGATCATGTTTTCAAGATTTAGCTACTGGTTTTCCTTCTGCGTAGGTCAAACAAACAAACAAACAAAAATAGACTCTTTAAACTGAATGGATTGGTGTCTGTTGTGTGTTGTGATTAACCCAAAGAAACTTCTCCCTCTCCAGTTCCTCATTGTATTGTGGGATAGTTTGGTTTTGGAGAAATGTTGTGAGTCTAAAATACTTGTCTGGGGTTTTAGATTCTGCAGTGGTGGTCTAATGGAACAGAACAGATGTTTAGGTTCATGCTTATGCACCGGTAGTTTTTCCTTGTCAAAAGAACAGTGTCTGTGTATTGGCAAATGATGTCGCAAATAGCCAAACTGTATCTGTTATTGCTAAATCTGGTTTATGCTTTCAGACTTGAAAATTTTTAAGTGTCTTTGTTTCTTTTGGAGGTTAAGGATGTTGAAAATTAATTAACTTTGATGGTCTCGTAATTTTAGCCCCGAGTTGAATGTGTCTAAGGCAAAAGTAACTGGTCAGTGGGTTAATAATGAATAAAATTACTGTAATGTTGATTTGTTTGCTTTAGACAGATGTTCGGACAGCCCAGATATTTGTTTGAAGTTTTGATTTAAGGAAGGATTACCTTGTGTTGTAAGTGGTCTGAAAAATGGTCTTGAATGAGTTTCTGGTTAATACGGTTCTTTCTTTCGTATGAAGAGAGTCTTTCAAAATCAGATTTTCAACATTTTTCAGAAGAAGAAAATGTAAGAAAGTTGTGTCAGCTGTGTTGACTGAGGTGTAGTACACTTGAGAGATGGAAGACGTATTTGTGACTATCATAGTTAGTGTTGAAGAAACCAACTGAAACGAGTTGGGGAATCAGGGTTGTCTTAGGAGTTTCTTATTGTTTTCAACGTGTTTTCTTTCCTGTGATGATTAAGATGTTGGCTTGTTGATCATTTATTTAGCACAAAGATTTTAGCAAAAAACTTCAAATCATTAACTTTCATTATTGATTGCGCGTTCAGAGTAATGAACATAAAATGCCCTGAATAAAATGTTGTGTCTAACAGCTGCTCAGTGGTGTGTTTTACCACCTTTTCTCCCAGCCTTCATCAGAAAGCCTAATTTAGTATTGAGCCTTTTACGGTTTTGTGGGTAAAACACTTTAATTACCACTTTGTCAACTAGACTTTTTAATTCTTTTTATTGGTAAGTTGTAAGCTTTGAAACTTCTCAACAGAACAGTGCTCTTCAATGAAATCACAGGATTGTATTTTAGGTTTAGGAAACGATCTGCGTAACACAGAAATCTGCAAGAAAGTGATAATAGGTTTTAAATCCAGAGGAGCTCAGAGGTTCAAGGCACTCCTCTTCCACCTTCCCAAAGAGCATGGGTTGGCTCTAAATACTAACTACAAACTAATAACAGTTAACTGAATCCCCCTCCTTATTTTAAGTTAAGCTAATTCAATGAACGTTTTTTAAACCATCTTTATTGTGGTACTTTTCTTCACGCTTTTAGCTAAGAAAATTTCACTTTTTGAAGTGAGAACTGGATTATAGTTTTCTTTTGAATGATAGGTATGCCTGTGAAGCTTAGAACATGTGTGCATTGCAATACGACGTTTACAAGTGCTGTTAGCCTGTCCAACCACTTACGCGCTTATGCACGAAAGAAGAGTGCTGGACTTTTGACTGGTACAGGTATGTTTGAACAGATAACACAGCAAGTCTGCTTGATTCAGTACACTTTTTTTTTTCTCACCAGACTGGTGCTAATTCAGATGATATTTATAGCTTTCTTTGGTAAGCACAGTTGAGTCTGAATATACATTAAATTTCAGCAACTTGTAAACTGTTAGATATCATTTTAAGCAAGTTACTCTTTTTCATTTGGCTCCTATTGACTTGATTTGGGGAAAAAAAAAAACCCAAGAGAGGTGTGGGACCTTTGAGTCTACATAATTCCCATTGATTTTTAAATTACACTATTTTTTGATTTTTAAATTTATTTTTGTGAGGAGATTCCAGTAAGGCAACCTCTCTTTGGTAAAAAGGATTGTAGTTCTAGCCTAACAAAATGCTTTAATAGGAAAGAAAATTATTATGAAATTTCAAATATGTAGCTTAAAACTAAGCAAAACTAAGGAGTTTTCATTAGTCTGTAGATCACATCTCTAAAGGGGCACGCCTTAAAAATGGCCCATCAACAACTGAGTAGATTTTTCTTTTAATACTCCTAAACTATGTTTAGGATTAATAAATATAGCCAAGCACATAAATGTTAACATGCACATTTCTGTGTTATTTTTGGTTGGTTAGCCCAGCCTTGCAGATATTCTTCATATCGCCAGCCTGTGAAAAATTGTATTAGCTTACTCATACGTAATACTGCTTCTTACCCTACAAAATGCCTTGCTCTTTTCATTTGTAGCCTTTCAAGCTATCCTGCTTTAGCAAATCCCATTTCTCTCATGTCTTAAAATATACCCTCTTTTCTAAATATATCTACATCAGTCCTTTTGCCTAAAACTCTCCTTCCAGTCTTTGATTTCTCTGGCTCTTTTAGATCACTGCCTTCTGCTTCCTTCTAGTTGTTGTTTTCCCAACTTTTTTGTTCTTCCTCATGTCTTGCCTTGGCTTACATCCAATATGTTCTTGCTACCAAAGAAACACTTGTGTTCATACTAATGTCTTTCTTCTGCTTCTTTGCTTTATCCTTTGACTTGATATACAAATGACCTGAGATGACTGTTGACTGTATTAAAAGAATAGAGGGAGTTTTACTTTACAGGATTAGTAACCTCCTACTGTGAGGTTTTCGTTTTAATAATATTACTCCTACCTTCATCAGGCTTGAAGGGTGATTGCAGACATCAGACGCAGAGAGGCAGTGAAAATAAAAGACCGTAGAAACAGAACTTCATCATTGTTGTTACCATAGTCACTGACTTTGTTGTACACTTACTATGTGTCAGGCTTTGTGCTGTGCAGCCTACCTGCGTAACATTTAACCTTCACACTGCTATCTGAGTTGTAGGTACGATAATTCTCTCAATTTTATAGAACACTAGGTCTTAGAAAACTTAAGGAAGCTGCCTAGACTTGTGTAGTTATTAATAGCAGAGTTAAAAAATCAAGGTTGTCTTATCCTACCTAGACTTTTGGTTTTAATCAGGGTTGTCTGCCACATACCGAACAAAAGCAATTGAAAATCCTATAATGAAGTTAGGTTTAAAGTGGGGAGCATTCTGGTGAAGACTGAATAAGTAAGAGTCTTATAAAGAGCAAGGACCCAAGAAATAGGGCTGGATTAGATTTTAGAGGACTTTAAAAAATGTTTCAGTCTGACAATTCAGACAGATCATTGCAAATATTCAATGAGGCACATCTCTCCAGTACAGATTTTGTAGGCTGTTTAAAAATACTTTCATTTCATCTGAAAATCTTTTAAAACGTAGGGTTAATTAATAACCGATCATAACCCTTCACTGACTAGGGGTGCATTCTGATGAACACTTTGTTATCTAAACAGTTTCATTATTAAAGAAAAAGTTAATATGGGGTGAATGGGGACACATTTCTTTGGTCATTAAGAAAAAAAGAGAACATTACTTTTTAAATATCATTAAATACTAACCAAAATACCAGAAGTGTTAGAAAATATAAGGTGTGTATTTCACAGTCCTAAGGCAAAGAGAAGGGAAATGAAAAGCTGAAGAAAGTCTAGGTGGTATTTTCCACAGCCCATACCCACTTTTAAGAAAAAAAACTCACATACCCTTTACTTAGAAATTCTGAAACTTTCTCCTGATTTTTGAAAGCTTCTTGACCGGTAGAACTACAAAGAAGATGTCTTTGCTGTTTGCTCATGCCAACTAAGAAGTTTTTTTTTTAATCAGCTTTCTTATTTTTTGTTTCCAAATGGAACATTCTATATTATATTTATCAAGTCCACATGCCTGTTCTCTTCCTCCCTATCAGTTTCAGTGGTGTAAGTCAGTCATCCCAACCTGTAGTTTCTGCAGGGTTCCACCAGGTTATTGTAAGGGATTCATCAGTTCATATGAGTAACAAGCATTATTTAGATGTTGTTTTGATGAAAAAAGTACAAAATCTTTAAAAAAAAATCCTTACCTTAATCCAAGTATGTCATTAAACTGAAACAATGTTAAAGGAAAATAGGTAGGACTAAAGCCTCCGTAAGAATGTCTGGTACCCATGTTTTTAATTCAAGTAGTCTTCATTCATGTGGATTTTATGTATGTGACCTACTCTTGAAGAAAAAGCTTAGATATCCTTAACAGTAAACGCTAACGGCCTGACTGGTTACCTGTGTTAGAATAAAGCCCCAAGCCTCCTTAGAAGACACCAGCTCCTGGCCCCTTCTGTGGGAACTAGTGGTGTTTTGAGGGAGAGAAATATTCTAACTAGCCTGAATAAACCAAAAAGAATGCTTCTCTGCGTCCCCAAATAGCGTCTTCTGAAAGTCGTGGGCCCCATCCCAGAAATACGCACTTAACTCATCCACAGATAAAAAGTTTCCATATATATGTTTCTATCTATAGGCATATCCCTTGAAGGTTATCATCTCTGGACCCTTCCTCTAGCAGAAAGCTGAGAAAGGGGAGATGACAAAATAAAAATGAAGCAGACAGAACTGGGAATCAGGAAATCTAAGAAATCTGAGCCCTCAGAGTTAGAAAATGCTTAACATGCCAGAAGTGTGTAACATCAAAACTCATTTATATGGTCACAAATATAAATTAAACTATAACATGCTTCCTAACTTTAGTAAAAGGAAATGATGAATCATAAAGTAGAAAAGTTGGGAATTAAAGACATAGAAGGGTAGCCCTACCTGGGACAGAGTTAAATTGCCAAAAAAGAATAGACTTCACAGATTAAAGTTTTGCCCAGAACTGACCCAGTTTGTCATCCATTGGGCCGGTTCCAGTAATCGTTTAATAATTCCATTTGCCTTCCATTGTAGATAATCATTTATGAAACTTTTATTTACCTTTCTTAAAATGAATTTTTGTCTAAAGAGATGAGTGCCAAAGGGTTTACTTTGTATTCTGTATTGTAAATTCAAGGCATACTTACTATTTTTTAAGGCATACTTATTAAGAATTTATTAGAGTTAACAGAGTAACTCTAGACTGTACTATTAGAGTAACAGAGACTGTATTATTGATGGACTTTTTTTCAAGCTTTATTCTTTTTAGATTAACTTTTTATGTGGTCATACAGACTTTTTCCTAGTTAATTCTTTACACAGTCTGATAAGAGCATTACATAATTTTCATTAAAAATCAGAAATTTCTTGTAGTTCATATTAAATGCTTTTGGACTTTTAATTTTACTATTGACTTTTTTGTGTTTAGTAATATTTAAATTAAATGATGCCCTTTTTGTACTGGCAGTATTAAAAACACAGTATCTCTAAGTTATTAATAGAGTGCCTGTACATACTGGGTTAGCCCTTTTGTAGCAGCCAACTAATAGAAAAGTGCCTCTTTCATAGGCATCCTGGATTCGACGATAAATTATATGGCACCTTGGTTATTAAACTTTCTAAAATATTTAAAATTATTTAAGGCAGAGTATATATTCTATCACCTTCATCTGCAATTAGGAACCAAAAAAGAAAAATATTTGAGGTCAAAGTAAGAGTGAATTCCAACAGGTGAAGAAAGGGGAAATAATTAAAGTCGAGTAGGTTGTTGTGAAAGGAAATGTATCAGTTAAGAAGAAAGCATGTTTGCACAATGCTTCCCTGTGGTGCAGACCCGTGTTATCTCTTGAAAAGCAGAGAGAGTAACAGTGGTGTTCAGCATTTTTATTGGAACTTCATTTTACATCTTGACCCTGTATACAAATGCACATTAATACACATACTCACTTGGTCACTCATTACTCACCTGAAATGATTATGATGCACTCTAATAATTTCTATTTTATTCTTTTTCATTAAAAATAATGCTGGTCATGACCCAGTAAATTGATTTACTGCCTACTAAGAAATTACTACCCACCGATTGAAAATACTCCTCCGAAGTGACTCTTTGGCTTAGGGACTGATGTTGACCAGAATTCAACAATAGTAACATGTTAGAAATCATACTCCTACTTATGTGGCAGCATGTAAAATTTTTTTACTCATTGTATTCAGATGTTTATCTGTAGATCATATTTTTGAAATAAAATATTGACCTGTAATATTTAAAGGAAATTAGAGATTTCTAGTTACTTAAAAATAATGCAAGCAAAACATTTTTATTTGCGAATGTATTGGGGGAAGGGGTATCATTTCATTATCTTCAGAACACTTCCATGACAGAATTGTAGAAGCAAAGTAGGCGTGTTGCTCTTCTACACCAATGACTGCCCACCATCATGATTAACGAATAACTTTCCAATGAGAAAAGGAGAACTTAAAAATTTGGTACTTGAGTCTTGCGGTCAATACTACCAGTTCAATGTATCTGCATTCTTTTTTTAGTAAAGTCAGTGTTTTATTTTTCATACCACCCACTTTTAAATAGAGTAGTAGCTTGCGTGTTACTTAATAGGATCTTTTGCCTGTTTCGGCTTTAATGATCTAATTGGCCACAGAGGCCTGCAACAACAAGTGCTAATGAATGTGTAACACAGTGCCAGGTGCTGAGCGGGTGTAGAAGCCACCAGAAGAGTAATTCTTATATTGTGGAATGTGCTGTGGGAACACTCTTCTCCTGTGGTAGAATGAAAAAAAAATAGTATTGTGAAATACTTCTCGAGATGCATTAAATTACTTGTCTTTTCATGAGTGTCTCTGCAGTGTCTTTTAAAACATTTTTATAATATTGCATCTTGAGGAAATTCCATGCTTTTACAGTGATTCATTCAGCCTGAAAGAGTACAAAGAGAACATTTTTATCTTCTTATTATGATTAATAATAAGAAGGCCCAAACTAGCTTCCAGTTAAAGCAAGTACCTTGATAATTACTCCAGAGTAGGCTATACGGAGGATACATGGGAAGTATGAAACGTGTCCCTGTCATCAAAGAACTTCGGAAAGCATTATTGCAACACATACAAAACTATCAAAATTAGAGACCTATGCAAGATGGTATACAAGTAGATGGAAATAAAGTATTAAGTGCTGTAGGAGATAAAGGTGTTTATTTTAGTCTAGACCTTTTTTGAGGGTTGCTGGGAATTAAGTTGAGTCCTTTTTTCTTGCTGCCATTACAGTGTGTCTCATTATTAAATAGAGCCTCAAAAAGAAGGAGAGAGGAAAAATGAGAATAGTTCACGCTCCTATGTTTCTTGTCATTATGTTTAAAATGAGGGAAAATAAAACTAATAGTCAAAGAAAATTTTCATTCAACAAAATTTTTAATTCTCTTATTGTACCAGGATAGTGCCTGGCCTGAGGCTGTAAAGATTGCGCTTCAGCTGCATAAACATACTCAGGATCCTGTGGGATAGGTACAAGTGGACTATTATGGAAACTTTATAAGGTCTCAGCTAGACCCTGAACTTGAAGGATGAGTAGTTTTAGGAAGAAGAGACAAAGTAGAACATTCTCGGTAGAGAGAAGAATATAGTTTAGGCATGAAGGGATGAAATTTCGAGTTCAAGAGGTACCGAAAGATTCAGTTGCAGGTGTTTGGGAAGATGGTAATGCCAGAAAGGTAGGGTTGATACTTTGAATGCTTGCTAAAAAGTTTCGGAAATCCTTGAAGAATTCTTTTAAATAACAGAATAATGTGGTCAGACAGATGGGTTTCTGTGTTTTCTTGGCCATGACTTATCTCTGTAGTACCGTTCTTCATGAAAAGTCTATATCTGTACGTATTTATCTGCATAGTAATGCATCATTATTTGGGATTAGCACAGTAATAAATTGTTCAAGTTGAGTAGGTCATCAAAGACCAGTGTCAAACTTGATTTTATCCTAGCCATTTTGATGGTAATGTTTCTAAAATGTTGTTCTAATTTCTGCCTTGTGAAACAGTAGACTGAATATAATTTAATCATTTGAGTACATAAGCATCACCCTTATGTATACTAAGTGTTTATTATGCAGCCAGAAATGAGCTATTTGGCCACAATATTAAAAATTGATTGATTCACTAATTCACAAAGCAATTCTTTTAGCTCATGCTGTGGTTTATGCATCGTGCTAAGTACTGCAGAGATAAATTGGATTCTTACAGTAGAAACACATAATATGTAATTGTAATACCAGGCAAATCATAAGTGCCATTGGTACTTTTGGCTAGACCAAGACTCAGCAAGACTTTTGGAAGTCACATTTGATTTGGACCCTGCAGAGCTAATTGAAATGGAAATGGAGTTAGGGGTAAGGAAGGAGCATACCTACAGGAGGGAGCAACTTGGGACAGTGTGGAAGTTTATTGAAAATACTTAGGAAGTAGGAGATAGAGGAGTAGAGGTGAACAGGTAAGGACATGGAATGCCAATCTTATGGTGATGGAATTAACTTTGCAGTGAGGAGCAAGGGAGGATTTTTTTGTTGTTTTTAAAGAATTTGAGAAACGTTAAAGGATTTGGTGGGGAGGTAGAGAAGTTAAAAGCAAGGTCATTTTAGGAGTCCTGAGCCAGGACAATGACAATATGAATGTAAAGGAAAGATCATAGATGTACAGATAATACTATGGAAGTAAAGCAAGCAGAACTTGGCAGATTAATTAGAGGTAGAAGAGTAAGAGAACAGAGATGGCTTAGGTTTTAAATCTTGTTACTAGGAGGATGGTCGTACTAGTACAGGTTAATGAATCTGCTGCAGTGGGGTTTCCTAAGAAAAGGTTAGGCTTCATTACTTATCCAGCAACACCTAGTCATCCAGCTATCCACTGTAATAAAGCAAATAACACACATACTGAGTCGGTAAGTTTGTGTTTAGGAAAATGGAACCCCAAGAAATGTGGTACCATGGTGGCACAAAATATTTACATTTTATGATGCCTGCTTTTGATGTCATTAGTTACAAATTTTAGAAACTCTCTTTGGTTGGTAATCTTTTTTAAGCAACCACTTGTTCTTCATAAAAATCTTAACAAGTCCCCTACAATTCCTCTCGGTCTGTTACTAATTTTCTGAGTTGTGCTTTTTATATCTTGTTTGATCTTTTTAACAGTTGAACTAACCTAGATTGTTATGTGTTGGGAGTTTTTAACATTTCTAATATCTTTATCTCGTTTGTTGTAGTGTTTTGTGTTTGCTGTGATTTCCATTCTAACGTGAATTATTTTAATGCTGTTTATAATCTGGGTTAAGATGTAGACTTTAAGGCATGTTCTAGGCAGGGCTGAATTGTAGGTAATCAGCATTAAATGACTTTATAGAAATAGTAGAACAATACGTGGACTTTCTCCTTTGGACGGTTAAAGTGAGAGGATGACTTGTTGGAGACTGCTGGTCCCTCGTGTATCTGAGAACTGGAAAACTAGGTTTCACCGTTGCTTTGTTGTGTCTGGAATGTGAGGAGTGAGGTTAATTCAGTGTTCGCAGCGAATTCAGGTTAATACAGTTGATGCAGTGTGTAGGGCATCTGTTTAATTGTGGCCTAGCTGGAAGTTAACTCAAAGTAGAACATACCTGGTCAGCGTCATGTTTGATTTTAGTTTGGATTTTGGCTGGAATGTGTCAACACGTGAAAATTATTAAAAAAAACCGAGTCAGAGATCTATTGGGGTTTGTGCATTTGTGACCTTTAGATATGCCATGATAATTATTGGGCGCCCTGTGTAAGCTGAACATGATTATGTTAAAGATAATTTAATGGCAATATTAAAGTAAGGTGGATTCCTTACCTGATTTACTTTATAATCAGCAACAGTTACTTAATTACTCCTACTAAATATGAAATGATATTTTGGAAATACTGAGACTTTCAGATGTCAGAGAGTGTGATTATATTCAAGTAATTCTAAAAAAGTGATTTACAGCAAATTCGTTATATATTTTAAAGTTTATTCCAGTGTCAAATGTGTCTTAGTCTTAGGAAAGTGGTCAGTATTGGTAAGTGCCTATTTTGCTTTAGTAAAACAGCTTGCAAGTCCAGCTCACCTTAAGGAGGAATTTTAAATGTTTTTTTCTTTACCTGTCACCACAGAGAAATAATACATTTGCTCTCTTTAACTCTTAACTGACTAGTAAGCAACTTTAGCCAGAGTATTCTTAGTGTATAGCTTTTGACAAGCTGGAAAAAGTTGTATGCCTCCAGTGTCTCTGTTTCTAGAAGTCTGTGATAAAGTATCATACTTAGGTTTAGCTTTTCCCTTTATGTTTTAGGGGCATAGTGTTCAGTATATTCTTTTACTAATAGCCACTCTACTTTGAAATAGCAGAGACTTCTACAAATTGAATATGCTTTTTTCTTCCAAGTAGACCCTAGTTTAAATAAAGGCTATCTACATATACTTGAATTCATTCTCTGGTCAAACACAGATGACAATTGCTGCCCTTAATATAACCCTTAATTTGTAGGGCAAACTCGAGGTACCTGCCTTTTCTGGGCTAACACTTTAAGCAATAAACCTCATACTTAAAGCAAAGGAAATCTGCTTTTCAGGTATTTTTGCATTCTGTCCTCTTCTAGGCAAAATGTTCAATCATGCAGAATCTAATTAACTTTGCTGTGATCGCCCTATGATTCTGTGTTAGTTCCTGCTTTTAGTCACTGAGAATGGAAACTCTAAAAACTGAAAGTAACTTAGGGTACTGAAAAAATATCCAATTTCAGAGTGAAAGTATTAGGAGAAAATAATGGTGAAAATATACTTCTGAGGTTGCTAATTGTGTATCTATCTATATGCTTAATTCTGATTGGAAGGGGAACATTGCTTTTCCTAACAATAAGCCACTTAAACTGCTTTATATGTATCTTGGGAATAATGATTAGTTTGATTATGACAGTGTACCTAAAAACAAAAAAATTGGTATTGGGAGTAGGGAAGTCCTTTTGCATTTTAATGGGCTGCAGAGAGTAGGATTTAACAATTTTTCTCTTAATAGCTTTTTTTTTTTTTTTTTTTTTTTTTTTTTATGAGCTAAGAGATTAAGAAGTGGAACTGAGGGCTGCCTTTCTCATTTAAAGTGGTAGGTACTCAGGACTCAGAACTGGTTACATAATTTGTAGGGTCTAGTACAAAATGAAGGCGTAGTGACTTGTGTTAAAAAATTAAGAATTTTAAGACTGTGTACGACAAGAGCGTTAAACCGAGTATGGAATCCTTTGTGACTACACAAGTCATATACCCTCGAAGGCTGTTTCGTAGGCACTTTATGCAAAGATAAGAGTGTGCACTGAAGAAATAAGAATTTGGCTCTCTCTTTCCCCCCATCCTTACTTTATACAAGGTAACAGGTTTCTTTCCCCCCAAAATGCCATGTTCCTTTTTCAGCAAGGACTGAGGGAAAGAAAATGTTCTTTGCACAGTCTGTTATGTGCTTGGGCCTTATGAATTTGAAGGATTAATGACAGCAACTAGAAGTGAGTTTATCATCTCACACTTGTGTACCCCTTGGGACAGGCATATGCATTCTCTTCCCACCTCTCCACTGCCTCTACTTACCTCCTCCACTACCATTGTGTTAATGGTGGCGGAATCATGATTTAACCTATTTATGTGTTTTTTTATCCCTACTGTCTTCCTGAATGAGCTCATGGCTGCTATTGCCTACCCATACAGACCAACTAGATGGAGAAGAAATTTTTCTTCCCTCCCATAGTGCTATACCATACCTTTTATTTTGGATATGTAGAGCCTGGACATTATATTAAGTTTCACTTTACCCCAGAGATGCCAACAACCAGTGGAACAAAACTGATGAAATGGGACTTTTAATTAAATAGGCAGGGGAGGATGGTTGAAAATGAAAATATTTTGGAGGTTAATGTTAGTTTAGTTATGATGTACTCCTTTACCACACTGAACCTCAGATGTTCCTAAGAAAGAAATCCTCATTTTTTTAGATTATTTGCATAGTGAACTAAAAAGAACCTGAAATTCATTGAAACAATTGTATTTAATGGGTGGAAAGGCGGAAAGGGCAAAAGGAATGACTTAATAACGTTAGAGCCCAAAGTAAATTCTTTTTCTTCTAGATATAAAACTAAATAATGCTCAGAAAACAAACTTGAATTTGTATCTCGTGTTATTTATTGATTCACTTTTCACTGATCTGGTTTAGTGCTTTAGACACGTTGTTGTTGTTGCTGCTGCTGTTGCTGTTGTTATATTTTGTAGCATAGCAGTGTGGTGTTCTTTTGGAGGGTTCATAAATCTGTTGTGTTTCTCTCTCTCGTTCTTATTTGATGAAACAGCTGCTCTACTGAAACGTATATTCTAAAACTTTGTATATAACCTTACAGTATAATTGGCTCTCCTTACAAGTAAGTTAAATACTCCCAGTAGCAAATTAGATCCTTTATAAATCAGATAACTGCAGAGGTGTTTTTAACAGTCTTCAGGTTAAAATTGATCACTTAAACATGTTTTACCACCTTGAATAGGAACCTTAGGAAGGTTTGAGTGACTGAGTTTGTTCCTTTCTAAAGATGCAGTTACACTCAAGAGAAGAAAATTAAGAATTTCTAAAACCAATGTAGTATTTTGTGTAAATACATTTCAAGTACAGAAACAGTGCTAGATTTAAAATACTTTGGAAGAGATAAAATGTGTGTGTGTTTTTATTTTTTTTGACACTAACAGATAAGTGGATATAAAATCCTTTTACAAAGAAAGGCTTTGTACAAAGTTATATGTTTGGCAGATTATTAATGTAAATTACTTTGTTAAACTTTTGACTATCACAAATATTGATAAGCCCCTTTTTACTAAAACTGAATGTGTTAGTGTTCTTTTTTAATGTTCTAGTGACTCCTGGTATAGTCCAGAATAAAACTGCTTTTCCCTCCAGATATACTAAAAACTGTTGAATGAGAACATTTGTGTAATAGATATGTTTGTACATCATCGTTTTCATTTAGTGGAACATTTTGTGTAAATCATCTTTTTCATGTAGAGAATACCATGTAGATGTCCCATTTGTGTGCATATTAATAATATGTTAAATACTCAATTTTTTTTTGAAGATTTTTCTAAAATGTTTGGACTGTAATACAGGTGTGAAGTTTGGATGTTGGTATTAGAAAAAACTATTTGTGTAAAATGTATTCATGTTTTACCATCTAAAATAAATAAGTGACATTTTAAGGGATAAGAAATTTTAAAAGTGGTCATGAAGGGGCGCCTGGGTGGCTCAGTCGGTTAAGCATCTGACTTTGGCTCAGGTCATGATCTCATGGTTTATGAGTTTGAGCCCTGCATTCAGCTCTGTGCTGACAGCTCAGAGCCTGGAGGTTCCTTTGGATTCTGTTTCTCCCTCTCTCTCTGCCCCCCCCCTCAAAAATAAATATTAAAAAAAAAAAGAATTATTTAAAAGTGATCATGGAGATATTAAGACACCAGGGTATTTAGGTATAATTACTAAAGGCCCTAGGTTTTTTAATATTCTTACTTTATGGGCAAGTTTTCCAAGGGATGCTTAGTGCTTGTGTTCTCTGAACTTACTTGGAATCCTGGGTAATGGAGACTCTCAGTCATAGGCTGACAGAGTTGTCCTGCTTTCTGAAGTCATAATTCCTTTAAATATTAATTACCACAAAAACTATGGCATTTGCATTTAAAATTTAAATCTGATCATTCATAAAATAGCCTAAACCTCAGTTTCTAGAGTCCATATAACATCAAAAGTCAGAAAAATTCTCTTACCTGTATTAAAGTCTAAAATCTTTCTACACTTCAAAGTAAACATGTCCAGTTCCATTTTTAAAGAAGTACAGCATCTAAATATGTAATAAAACAGTGTATTGCATAGTTGTCTATCACCCTCTGCCCTTATCACCTCAATTTGCTTTACACCATTAACATTTAGCATTCTGTGAACAAATTTTTAAAGGATTGTTATAATGCATTCTGTTTGTATCCTACAGTAATTTATTTACATTTTAAAAGGAATTTGAATACAGTGTGGCAATTTTGACAACCAGCAAGCTCATCAAAGTAAGATTCTACCTATAATCTCATGATAAACCAAATGCTTACTCTGTTCCACATAACAAAGACAGGGATTGTGTGTGGTTTACCTTATAGATAGAGAAAGAATAGCCGACATCTAGTAACACTTAGCCCTTTGAGTTCCCTAAACTCTTTACTTCTGTCTAGTGTATGAACTGTTTTAAAATCACTTAATTTCAGATTGCTCACCAATGCGACTAGGGGGAAAAAGGTGCTATTTATGAAGCACTTGATACCTCACTCTTCCTACTGGTTGTGAAGAACTTAGTTTCTACATGTAAGCTAGACTGATCAGTGAAGAATATGACTGTTAGCAACATATTCATTTAAACAAGTGATGCAGAGGCGTGCCACAGGATGCTACCTGTACTGCATAGCAGTAGGACAAATTTCCATTCATATGCTGTCTAAATGTCAAAGGTTCGATTACTGGGTTTTCCTTTGTTTGAGTATTTGTTGAGTTTCTACTATGTGCCAGGCTCTTTGAGAAAACTAATAAGATTTTTCTATTCCAGAGTTTGGTTGTTCAGCTTTGAATTAGCCATTCTTTAATACTTAACTCGATTTCCTACAGTTCTTTACTTACTAGATTTCTTCTTCTGAGCATAAGCAAAGGAAGACTCTGGGCCCAAGCAGGATTTTACTTTGTAAGAGGCAGGTGACAAGAAGCAGAAACCTGTGGCTTGAATGAGATTTGTCTAGGCTTCTTGTGGTTTTTAATTTTTCTATATGACATTTCTGTTAGCATTGCCACTTGATGTAAGCAACCGTGTTTACTGGTTTTGTAATCGTAGCATCTGTTCTTTTGGAATCTGGACTCTGAACAGCTCCTTTCACAGAATCATTGGATAGCCAGTTCCTACTCTTTCTTACCTAGAATTTTTCCAGGGGATTTCACATGGCAGGTTAACAGAAGAAAACCCATTTGTGTAACTCTTCTGTTACATTTGTTTCCCTCCCCCTTGGATCCCTAGAGATAAACTCTTACTTTCTCTTCCTGCTAATTGACCAGCAGCACCCTGGAATACTGTCTTCCCTTTGTCCCAAGGAATGGTGTAGTTGTATTCAAAAACCAATAAAATGTTATGCTCTGTCTATTCCTACCTATAAAAAATACTTTTTTTCCTTTATTAAGTTAGATTTTGTAGAATAAGTGATTGAAGGAGAAGTCAAGTAATTGAAAAATTTTAAGAACAGCATTAACATTTTGGTTGGCTTTAATATAAAAATCTTTTTCCCGCTTTAATTGCATTTTAAAAATATAGGAGATAATGTAAATTGAAAAAAAAACTGTAAAGAATAGTTAGCATTACATTTCTGGTCCATTTGTAAACTTATGTGAGATAATCTGGATTTATATTTATTTCTTAGTAAAATAAAACATACGTTATTGTACATACAATACAGGTTGAGTTAAAAATTTAGAGTTGAGCTTTTTTTGCCCTTTCAAATACCGGGCCAGCATATAATTTTAAGAGCTATTTATTATATAGAATTCAAAGTGTATTTGCTATAAAATTGATTTCTCATTGAGCTTTTTATTTTGTTGGTGATGATCCTTTACTAAGTTTTCAAAGCATGTGAGATCTACTTAATGGAATAGTAATCAAATGGAAATTTAACTTAATGATCTCAAGTAAAAGATTATAATCTTCCTGGAAATAAGGAAGATTAATGAGATATTAAAATAATGGACTTATGGTCATAAGAGGAAAAATTACGATTGTCATAATTGGCCAATTCAGTAATTTTAAGTTACATTTTCTCAGTTCTGGTTTGGTACAATAAAGCATTATTTGAAAAATTAATACAGGAAGAACATATGCAGATAATAATATTACTGTAGTTAAAGACCCAGCTGCAAGTTAGTGCATGCTTCAGGGAATACAAATGAATGTAGACTTTTTCTAACTTGATTTAAACGGTCTTGACCTCTCTAGAAATATGTATTTATGTTTTGGAATGTATAAGAAATGTTAAGTCTTTGTCTTCCCTTTTTTAGCCTTAGATTGTAAGCAAAAGAAATCACGGTCAAGATCTGGAAGTAAGAAGAAAATGCTAACATTACCTCATGGTGCTGACGAGGTTTACATTCTCCGATGCAGGTATATGCCTTTATTGCCAAGTCTGCTCAGTTTCTTCAGACTTGCTTTGAGACATATTAGCTGACTTTTTTGGGATTTTTAATTTGTGGCAGAAGGTGCATTCTCAACAGTCAAGTTATAAATGAACTTTTGGAGACAGGCTTAAAATCTTATTAGCTCATAATATACTGTATTTCAACAACTGATGAATAAATTTTTTATATTATCTCAGAGTCTCAGTGATACTGTTGATTTATGAAAGTAGCTTTTTTTCGTCGTGGTATTTATTCGCTTTGGTTTAATTTGATTTGGTTTGAATTTTTTTGTTAATTGTCCTGAGTTTCTGCTTCTTGGGAATGCATTTTCTCTCCACTCATACTTCTAACTAAGTATAGCTCTACAATCTCATTCCTGCCTCCTCCGTACTCATCCTCATGCAGTTTAAGGAATTCTGAATTAGGGAAGGGTCTTTTGAAAAGAATGGTCCATTTTGTTTTAAATATATTGAGATGTATAGGCATTAAGATCTTTTCATTAATTTTAATTTAGTAGTAATGTTCCTGCCTCCACAAATATTACTAGAGGTAATATGACTGTTAAACCTGTGAATTGGCAGTTTTATATCGTGTTGAGTCATTTCGACTTTGTATGTATTTAAATCCTGTTGTCAAGTACTCCAGTGTATGGGAGTATCTCCAGGCTATGGTAAACTCTGCTTCTTATGTTTATGGATTTTATGTGAATTGGTCTTAAATAAAGGGAATTGGTCATGTTAAGAGAACTGTTATCAACTTCTTCTATAGGTTTTGTGGCCTAGTCTTTCGTGGACCATTGTCTGTTCAGGAAGACTGGATTAAGCACTTACAACGACACATTGTAAACGCTAATCTTCCACGGACTGGAGCTGGCATGGTGGAAGTCACGTCACTACTTAAAAAGCCTGCCTCCATTACAGAAACTTCATTTTCTCTCCTAATGGCAGAAGCAGCTTCATAGAACAAGGAAACCTTTTAAATAGCAAATTTAAATTGGATGTAAATTTGAAATTCTTTGTCTTTTTTTTTTAAAGCCACGTTAAATTATCCGTTTATAAATACTAAAGCAGGAAAATGGGGAAAAGTGAATTACAGTGACATCAAAGCAAACTGAGTACTTCAAACAGTAAGTAGTCTATATATTTTATATAGGATGGAAACTGTGTTTTTGAGGTTTACTAAGTTTTGTCAATTCACGGTGTTCGCTCGATGAAAGATCAGCACCTGTAAGCAGTCATTAACAGACTGCTGCACTTGGATAACTTAAAGACAGACTCATCGGAAAATTACATTTTCTGCAGTGTTACCAGAATCAAAGTTCTGTTTATTCCCCACAAGACTTGCATTGAAAAATAAGATATTATATTTTGTTTGTATGTATTTAGTGTTTTGTATAATACCAGGAACCGCTAAACTAAATTTACTCAACTTAGGGCATTAAATATCATGTACTTCATAGTTTGAGACTGTTCACTCAAATAGGGCAGAGTACTATTCTATCTAGATGTGTAAGTGTTTTTTTAAAATCACATGGAACGGTTTTTTTTATACTAAAAAGTGGAGGGAGATTTGTTTAAACAAGTATTTCTAAAAGAAATATGTACATAGTCCTGGAAATTATTTGTGGTAAGGAAATATTCTTTACTCCAGTTGCATTTCTCAGACAATAAAGTGGTGCATCCATGCTACCTCCTACTTTGTCAACAAAGATGCTATTTACCCTTTACATTTTTGTATCATAATAGATTTAAAAAAATCTAATGTTCTTTATTGCAAGACATCCTTTTGTTAACAGATTTGTTTCTTTTTACTGTTTTACTTAAAATTTGACATGCTTACAGGACAGGTTTGCCTCTTACTTTATTTAACATTGTAGAAATGTAATTAATAAACAATGCTCACTACACAATTTAGAATAGGCTTTCTCATTTATATTCCAAATTTGATCAGTTAGCAAAACTTAATACACCAATTGAAATATTTCTACATATGATGAGAATGTTTACAATTTAAATTTTAGAACTTGTTTTGGATGTGACTATATGTACGAAAATCGTGTAACACTATGCTCATGCTAAGAACCGACATAACGGAATTACTGAAATAAATGTGCTGTGAGGAATGGAAAATATGGTGCAGATGTCTTGGTCATGATAAATTGTGATTCTTTTAAACTCTTTCCAAAAACAAATTAGTTCTTTTAACCTGCAATCAGAATTCTTTACAAATAACAGTTTTTGTATGCAAGCACCATTTCATTTGATTTCATGTAGTATGGCTAATACTATAGGTGAAACAAGGATATGCATTGATAATTTTCTTCGTATGTAAATAAAGTTAAAAACAGTTAAAATAAGGAGTATTTTGGTAGAGTATATACATACCTCACTGCCAGTGAATTGCTTTCCTATGGTATATCTCCTTACCAGAAAAATCTCTAAATAAAAAAAGACTTAAAGAAAATTATAACGTCTATATTGTGAAGCATTTCTTGTTTTTATCACTGGTGGAATTAGTCCACTTCAGGCTGTGTTTTATTTTGTTTAAATTGTTTATACTTAGCAGGCTGCTTGAGTCACTTACCTTATATGTGAAGTTAGGAAGTTGGATTAGGTGGAACATTTTCAACCAATGGTCTCCTGATCTCTGGGGTACTAGATAGGGGGAAAGTACTTTCAAGTTAGTTTTGTTTAATAGGAACTGTGTATTTCTGTGTAAAGATGAGGCTAACTAAAATTTCAAATTCCTTTACTTCGAACTCAAAATATACCAGGTCTGTGTATACTAGTTGTCTCTTACTGAGCATGTTTCACTGATAGTTATAAATGAATATATATTTTAAATCGAAAGACATACTACATAGCACGCAGAGTTCACAAATTTTATTTATTTTTTTTAACGTTTATTTATTTTTGAGACATAGAGGCAGAGCATGAGCAAGAGAAGGGCAGAGAGAGAGGGAGATACAGAATCTGAAGCAGACTCCAGGCCCTGAGCTGTCAGCATAGAGCCCGACGCGAGGCTCGAACTCATAGACCGCGAGATCATGACCTGAGCCGAAGTCGGCCGCTTAACCGACTGAGCCACCCAGGTGCCCCGAACAAATTTTAAAAAATTAGGATTCCTCAAGGGAAGACTAGCAGTCACTAGAGTGAGTCCCTTTCAGCTCTCATTTTTATTGTTCTGTGATTTTATCTCATTAAGCAAACTGTCAAGATGGAAGAATACAAGTAGTTTGACCACAGATTTTATAACCAAAACCTTGATTATATTTTTTATGTTAAGCTATATTTAAAATAAATACTTCTTTTTCTTAATGTACAAAGAATTCAATCTAAATAGAGTAATTCAAATTAAAAATACGCAAACTATAAGGATTCCTAAAAAGTAAATTAAAACAAAAGTATTTTTCACGGTAAAGACATTTGGGTTTCAAAATTTGAAAAATTCTTTAGGAAGCAAAACTTATCTGTTATTTGACAACTAGGAAGTTAAGACATAATTTTCATTTGGCTTCTACTAGAAAAAAAAGTATGTTGTCTACTATGCTTCTTTAGAATATATTAGAACCATGGTGTAGCTAGTGTCTCTATTTTGGATTTTACATATTTAATTATGGGTTAAGGAGATGATAGTTTTTCAATAGTGATTTATTTATTCATTAAATGTTTTTTTTTTTTTTTGAGAGTGCAAGTGGGGGAGGGGTGGACAGAGAGGGGCAGAGGATCTGAAGACGATTCTGCACTGACAGCAGCGAGCCCGATGTGGGGCTTGAACTCCTACACTGCGAGATCGTGACCTGAGCTGAAGTCAGACATTCAACCAACTAAGCCTCCCGGTTGCGCCATCAGTAGTGATTTAACAGACAGACTTTTCTTATGGACATACATATAACCTCTCAGGAACTATATGGTTAAAGCATACTAGTCTAAAAGATAGTTTGATTTTTTTTTCCTCACTAAGAAAGTGTAGTATATGCTCATTTTAGAAATATTACGAAAACGAAAATGTACGAAATGGGGGAAATAACCTTGGTATAATCACTCAAAGACATTTACTTGTAACAGCTTGTTATATTTCTTTCTCTTACTGTTTCAGTGTGCTTGTGATTGTATGTATTATAATGTGTACTGTTTTCCTAATTTTTTTTTCAAATGTTTATTCATTTATTTTTTTAGGAGATAGAGAATCCTGAGCAGGCTCCTCCTGTCAGCACAGAGCCCCACGTGGGCCCCAAAGTGAAATCATGACCTGAGCCGAAATCAAGAGTCAGACTCTTTACTGAGTAAACCATACAGGCACCCTATGTTTTCCCAGTTTTAAATTTGAGTGGTGCATTGTATAGACTAACCTTTCAATATTAGATCTGGAGCATTTTCTAGTACCAGCAACCAATTCTCTGATTTTCAAGATATCAATTGAGTATGCAAGATTTTGATTCAATTCTAACATTAACTACCTAGTTAGCATCAGACTCCTTAGGCTCAGTCTTGCAAGACCCACACTTCAGATGCTAATCACAAGTATCAGCTCACTCGTACTTCTCATAGACCGGCTATAAATTGGGGTTCCTGCAACACCCTGTTCAAGTTCAGTAATTTGCTAGAAGAGCCTTATAGAACTCAGGAAAATACCTGACTTTGCCAGTTGATTATAAAGGACGTAACTCCTTTACGGAGGAAAGGGATGCATAGGGCAAGGTATGCAGGGAGAAGAGGGCAAGGTATGCAGGAAAGAGGGTGCCATGGAACTTCTATGTCCTCTCTGAGTGTACCATCCTCCCAGCATCTTGATGTGTTCGCCAACCGGGAGACTTTTTGAACCCCATTGCTTAGAAGTTATTATAGAAGTTTCGTTACATAGGCGTGATGGTGTAAATCATTGGATGTTGTTGATAGCTCAATCTTCAGCTCTTTCCCCCACCCCTGGAGGCATTGGTGGGACTGAGATGGGGGGGTGGGGGCAGCGCTGAAAATTCCAATCCTTTAATCATGCGTTGGGTTTTCTGGTGACCAGTACCCATCCCGAAGCTATTTAGGGGTCCCAAGGCACCATTTCATCTCATTATTCTTGCAAGTTTACCTGTTGCTCATTTTAAAATAAGCTGTTCTGTGTTTTCTGGCTACTTTTTAACATACTTAATTTTTATCTCTAGATTTCTAATTTTACTGTAATATTTCTAAATGGGAATTTCTTTTTTATTATCGTCAAGTTTGGGATCTCCGATGGGCTTTTGGAAATTTCCTAGCTGTTGTCTCCAAGCTATTTCTTCTGCCTCATTCTCTCTCTTTCTTTTGGATCTCCCAACCAAATGTATATTAAATCCTTCTCACTGTGTCCTCTAGGTTTTTTGCCATTTCTTCTCCATTTTCTGTCTCTTGGTGCTACATTTCAAATAATTTCTTTTGACACATCTTCCAGTTTACTAATTTTCTTTTTTTTTATTAAAAAAAATATTTTTAATGTTTATTTTTGAGGCAGAGAGAGACAGCATGAGTGGGGAAGGGGCAGAGAGAGAGACACACACACACACACAGAAGCGGGCTCCAGGCTCTGAGCTAAAAGCACAGAGCCTGAGGCGGGGCTTGAACCAACAAACTGCGAGATCATGACCTGAGCCGAAGTCGACACTTAACCGACTGAGCTACCCAGGCACCCCCCAGTTTACTAATTTTCTAAGCTACAGTATACTAAACTCATTTACTGAAGCCTTAATTTTGGTTGTAATATTTTTCAGATCTAGAACTTAAATTGGTTCTTTTTTGGATGTGCTTTTTATTGTTTCTAGTAGGCTACGTGACTGTTATTTGTTTGAATATGGTCTCTATAGTTATTTATATATCCTTCTGATAATCCCAAATACTTACGGGTCTGAGCTTACTGATAGTTGCTTTTCCTGCATCTTGTTCATGGTATCTTGTTTTCTTAGGCGCCTAGATGTTTAACGATATGCTAGATATTATATTTGGAAACTGTTAATAGAACTATTTTGAAGCCTAGGATATTATCATAGTATCTTTCTCCATAGGATTTGCATTTACTTCTGCCAGATGAGTAGGGGTTCTATCAGTTTAGAACACTTTAATTCCAAATTCAAAATGCGTATTTTCCTGGTCTACCAGATGACCCAAGTCAGGCTATAAGAGCTAGATCAGAGGGAACACCTCTGGTTCATGTTTTACCCTGTGAATATAATTTTTTTCATACAAGTCCCTTGCGACCTTAATTGCAACTTAGTTTCATGGCTGTTTCTTCCAGATCGGCTATATCCTCTGCCAAAGCAAAAAGCTTTATTACAGGGTGACCCCATAGGATTTCTTGTCTTCTCTTCGAGTTTGATGGGGTAATTCTTTACTGTCTTGTTATTTCTTTGTTGCTTATATGATGTTTTTGTTTTTATTAATCCAACCTTTTTAGTTGACCGCAGTAAGAGAAATTATTGAGATTATGTAGCCCATCATTCTCAGAATCCAAAGTCCTTATATAAATTTTCGAGAGAGGGGATTTTATGTGTTTTGTTCAGTTCTGTTTTCCTGTAAGAGTTCTGATATATAGTATGCATCCAGTCAATATTCACCGAGTGATTAAGTGAATAAGCTATTATTTTAAAGCTTATTTAAATACCTTATGGGATATGTTCCCCTTGTTTTTCTTCTTAAAAATAAATTTTGGTAATTTTTTTTTTAAGTTTTTACTTAAATTCTAGTTAGTTAGCGTACAGTGTAATATTAGTTTCAGGTATACAGTAGAGTGATTCAGCTCTTCCATATAACACTGCGCTCTTCACAAGTGCACTCCTTCCTTACTGCCCACCACCTACTTAACCCATCCCATCCCATCTTCGCTCTGGTAATCAACAGTTTGTCCTCTGTAGTTACAAGTCTGTTTCTTGGTTTGCCTCTCTCTCTTTTTTCCCTTTCTTTGTTTCTTTTGTTTCTTAAATTCCACATAATGAGTGAAATCGTGGTATTCTTGTGTTTTGCTCTTTCTGATATATTTTAGAATTAGTTTGTCAGACTCCATTTGAACTCTGAGGTCTTGCTTTTAAATTTTTTTTAATGTTTATTTATTTTTGAGAGAGAGAGACAGCATGAGCGGAGGAGAGCCACAGACAGAGAGGGAGGAAGACACAGAATCTGAAACAGGCACAGAGCCCAACGCGGGGCTTGAACTCGGGAATGGTGAGATCATGACCTGAGCTGAAGTCGGGCACTTAACCGACTGAGCCACCCAGGTGCTCCAGATCTTGCTTTTAGAACTGCACGGAATTTATAAATTGTGGAGAATGGGAAAATATGAGTCTTCTTTTTTAGGAATGATACATTTTTCCATTTATCTCATGTCTTACAGGAAATTCTTATCGTTTTCCTTATAAAGAATTGCACACTTTAAAATTTATTTGTGTTTATTTTAGTTTTTGCTGCTACTGTGAATGGATTTTTCCCAGAATTTTTTGTTGAATATTACTGATATCAAGGGAAACTACAGATTCTCTGTGTAGCAGTCATTTATATCCTGTCACAGTGCCGAACTCTCTTATTCTAAATATTTTTTTCGGTTAATTTTTTTGAAATTTCTGTAGCCAATCATATCATCTGCAAATCATTATATTTATCTCTTGCTTTCCAGTATTTATCCCCAGTCTTTTTCTTGTGTTCTTACATTATTAAGGCTTTCCAGTACAATATTGAATATTAATAGTGATAGCTTGCATTCCTCTCCTGCTTCTGATCATATAGTGGAAATACTTTTGTTTTCATCATTAAATATACTTTGCTGGGAGTTACTTGTGAACACAGTTTATTGAGTTAAAAAGAGTCTGTTTCTTATTGGATAAAAGTTTTTCATTTTCTTTAAAAACATTTTTTTTCAACGTTTATTTTTTTTGAGAGAGACAGTGTGAGCGGGAGAGGGGCAGACAGAGAGGGAGACCCAGAATCCGAAGCAGGCTCCAGGCTCTGAGCTGTCAGCACAGAGACCCACGCTGGGCTAGAACTCACGAACTCATGAAATCATGACCTGAGCTGAAGTCGGACGCTTTACCGACTGAGCCACCCAGGTGCCCTTTTATTTTCTTTTAAATAAAAAATGGACTCTCAATTTTAGCATGTTTCTTCAGCCTCTGTTCAGATTTGCATGTGATTTTTCTCATTTAATCTGTCAATGTTAATAAAAATAGACTTTTAAACAATGAATCATCCTTAAATTTTTCCTTGGTCTTAATGGACTTCTTCATACTGTGATCTTAATTTGCTTCTATTTCATTAAAGAATTTTTTCGTGTATGCCTATCAGTGATCGTGGATTTTTCTTCTCTATTTGTCTGGATTTGGTATCCTAGTTATGTTAACCTCATAAAATGATTTCTGAAGTTTAAATTTACCTATGCTCTGAAAGAGTTTTCATAACATGGACAGTTTTGCTTCCTGAAAGATTTGGTCATATTCATCCATAAACTCATGAGCCTGTTACCTTGGGGAGAGACATCTTTTGACTACTTTTACTATTCCTTTTATAATCATAGACTGTTAGATTTTTCCCCCCTCTCTGACCCAATTTTAGTTTATTTTCTTACAAGAGTACCTGTTTCTCCTAGATTTCTAAAATTTCAGAGTAATTTGTACATACTGTTCCTTCAAGTTATTGTTTCTTCACGTTACTAATGTTTACTTCAAGCTTATATCAGCTTTTTTCCTTAAACTTACTGAAGGTTTTATCCGTTTTTGTTAGTCTTTTCAAGAACTTGCACTTGGTATTTTTTTCATCAACTCTATTTTTCTACCCTTTACAACTTGAGGCTTATTTTCAGCCTTTTGGTTTTCTAGTAACTACGTGTAAGGCTCCATGTTTTTACATGTATATCAGATTTGACCATTTCCCATGGAGTTAGATATATAGAGCTATTGTTGTTTATTACCTTATGTTTCAACTTTGATTTCCTTCATAGCCAATTTCTACCTTTTGGGAATTTGTTGAAATTTTCTCTGTGGCCTGAGATATATATTTACTTGTGGGCAATGTCTCATGTGTGAAAAAACAAGGTGTAATCTGAACTTTGAAGTACAGAATTTTATAGGTAGATATATTTGTGATACAAATCATATATTAAGCACGCTATGTACATAAATTTTATATATATATATATATATATAGTATACATTCAGGATTTAAATGATGCTATTGAAATTATATCTTACTCGTATGTATGTACGTCACCTTTCAGATTCTCGGAAAGGTACGTTCGAGTCCCAGTATGGTTGCTCCAGTGTCTGTTTCTCTTCATCCTCAGTTTTTGCTTTCTGTATTTCCAGTCATTATTCTTAAGTACATGAAGGTTCATGATGACTATTGAATCTACTTGGATTCAATAGAAGCATGAAAAAAGCCCTATTTTTAGTTTCTATTATTTACCTAATAGGCTTTTTTCCCCCTCCTTTCTAATGTCATTTCATTTTAGGTTCGCCTCTCATCAATGGCATATAGCTAGATTTTCTTATTTAATACACCCAGTTTGAGATGAATAGGTGAATATAACCATTCATATTTTTGTGCTTATGTGTATATATTTACACTTTTGCCATATTGTCTTATGCTTTCTGTGTACTGCGCTTTCTTAATGTTTCTTTTCCTTTCCTGCGTTTTATTGAATTGAGTTTTCTTTGTTAATTTCTTAAAGTTTATTCATTTATTTTGAGACAAAGAGCATGCACAAGCCCAGGAGAGGAAGAGGGAGAATCCCAAACAGGCTCTGTGCTGTCAGCTCAGAGCCCGACTTGGGGCTCATTCTCACGAACTGTGAGATGATCTGAGCTGAAATCGAGAGTAGGAGGCTTAACCACCCAAGCTACCCAGGCGCCCCACTTTGTTAAATTTTTTATATACATATATTTGTGTTGAGGTCATATAGGGCAAAGAACAATCTCTCTTTCCTTTAATACAGGTAGTTTCCTAGATTTTCTTGGAATATATATTTTTTTCAAATTAAGTCTTTGCTATGGTCTCTATTTTGTGTCTTCTCCTCCCTCCCCTCCGCCCCCACCCCTGCCACCACATTCTTATTTTGAAATCCTAACCTCCGAAGGCGATGGTGTGAGTAGGTGAGACCTTTGCGGCTGAGTAGATCATGAGAATGGAGCCCTTGTGAACAGGATTAGTGCCTTTGCCAAAAGGTCTCTAGCCTCTTCCATTACGTGAGATATCTTAGGTGTGAGAGGGCCCCCCACTACAGTCTGACCATGTTGGCGGGCATCCTGATCTTGGACTGCCAGCCTCCAGACCCATGAGCAATAAATGTTTGTTTATAAGCTACCCAGTCTGTGGTGTTTTCTTGTGGAATGGACTAAGACTTCATTTTAATTAAGTCTTTAATCCACTTGAAATTCGTTTTTGCTTATGTTATAGTGTAGGAGTCTGTGTCTCTCTTCTTCCAGAGTGGATAGCCAGTTGTACCAACATCCATTTATCATTTTATTCTTTGTCCAACAAAACCGAACTACTACTTTTGTCATATATCAAATCTCAGGTATTCTGGGATCTGCATCTGGAATCTCTGTTCTGTTCACCTTTTTGTGTGGGGGTGGGGAGGGGTCTTTTTTAAGGCTATGTTCTGGTAACTGGCAGAGCCAAATTATCTGTCCCTGTTTAGAGTATACTGTATTCAACCTTCTTTTCTGTAAGATCTTTAGAGCGATTTTACTACCTTTCTTTTCTGTTTCAAAAAATTCTCTACTTTCACAACACTGAGGAGTCGATCCTCGTCCATTTATATTTAATTTCACATGGCTAACCCGTGTTTCTGTTTCTCTTATTCCATCTTGAGGTCTCTTTTCTAGTTTGTTTTTTTTTTTTACTTCTGCGCTGAAAGGTGAATAATAAGTTTCTTTAGCAAAGGATCCTCAGACAGTCCTCTCCTCTCGGGGTGGTAGATGCTATTTGTCACAAGGTGCATAGACCGGCTTATTTCATTGCCAGTCTGAATTTTTTTCCTTTTAAGTAATTTGTTCTTTATAAGATTGTCTCTTTATTCTTAGAGTTCAGGAACTTTGCCAAGTGTATCTAAATGTGTGCTTTTCTCATCAGTACAACCAGGAATATAGCAGAATTCAGGCTTTCTCTAACTCAGGTAAACTTTTGTACTATTCTCTGTTGAATAGTTTTATCTTTTCCATTTTTTTTTCTCCTTTCAGAATTCCTGTTATCTGCATTTTGTATTTCCTTGATCTATTTTTCAAATCTTCTCCCTCGTGATTTCCATTTTTGTATGTTTGCTTTTGTACTTTGAAATATTTCTTACACTTACAGGGACCAACCTCCTCTTCAATTCGTCACTTAAAATTTTGTTTCATTAATAAAATAAAATTTTGTTTTGAAAATAATGTTACTGAGCCTTCAGAAGTGTGTGTGTGTGCACTACACTTGACTGGCAAGTGATGTGATTTATTTTCATTCACGTTTTCATCATCTCTAGTATTTCTGTTTTACTGAATATATTTTCTGATTATTTTGCTGATTTCCTCTATAGTTGCCGAACTGCCTTAAATGGGTTACTTTTCTTTTTCAGCTCACTCGGATCTGTTTGTTGGGATATCGGGATATCCTACGTGTTAATAGTCCTCTGAGCAGTGAAAAGCAAAGTGATAATCCCTTGCTGAGGTACCTGAAGGACATCCCTGATCTCTCTCAGCCCTCTGTAATCTCTCTGTCTCTAGGGCAGGGAGGAGTCAGTCTACCCATTCTGTTCCTTTGTGGCTTAAAATAAAAGAAGTACTTTGCTTAAAAAAGAAGTACTATGCTTAAAAAAGAAGTACTGTGCGTACATAGGAGCAGATACTCTGTTTGTCAAGCTCCTCCTAGGATCCTCCACCCTTTAGTCCTCACCCTGAGCTTCAGTACATGGAGAAGAAAGGTCCGTATCAGTTCCCTTTTCTCTCAGCTAGGACCCATAGAGAGCCCCATGCCTCACTTACATTTACACCAGTTATTCCCTCTAAGTCTCAGCGGTCATTTGCCTTAGAAAAAGCTAAAAGCTTAGTAGAATTGAGAGTAGAGGAAAGGAATTTCTGTTAAAATCACACCTGTTCCTTGAGGCGCCTGGGCGGCTCAGTTGGTTAAGAGTCTGACTCCTGGTTTCGGCTTAGATCATGATCTCACAGTTTGTGGGTTCCGGCCCTGCGTGTGGCTCTGTGCTGACAACCAGGAGCCTGCTTGGGATTCTCTCCCACTCCCTCTGCCCCTCCACCCCATAAATAAGTAAATAAATAAGTAAATAAATAAAAAAAATAAATAAATGTAAAATCACGGGTGTGATTTTTTTAAAGTATAAAGTATGTATGTATAGAAAGTACATATAAAGTATATATAAAGTGTATATATAAATACATATATACTTTATACTTAAAAAAATTACACTTGTTCCCATAATTTACTCACCCTGAAAACTTTTAACAGTTACTAATTTTTAATTAGCATCTACTATCATCAATATCTGTGTCTCTTCCCAACAGTACCACCAGAACCTTAGCGTGTTTTATTTCCCTCCCATTCAGCAACCTGTTTTTTTTAATCCCCTGAAATTTGGCTTCCATATTAAATTTTATTAATTATGTTAACTCTCCGTCCTTCAGTACACATCTCTTTATAGTCTATGTGAAGAACACATAAAACACTGTGTACCAAAGTAAAACAATTGTATGTAATTGTTTCACTTCCAAGGTAGACTTGTTGCTCTTTCCATGGAAATTTTTTTAATTGAGGTAAAATCGATAAAGCATAAAATTAATGATTTTGTTTAATTTTTTTTAATATTTATTTTTGAGAGAGTAAAGGAGGAAGCACAAGTGGAAGAGGGGCAGAGGGAAAGAGAGAAAGAGAAAAACTCCAAGCAGGCTCTGTGCCGTCAGCACAGAGCCCCATGCAGGGCCCAAACCCACAAACTGTGAGGTCATGACCTGACCCCAAATCAGAAGTCAGATACTTAACCGACTAAGCCATCCAGGTGCCTCTAATATTATTTGTTTTAAAGTAAACACTGTAGTGTATTCACGGTGTTGTGTTAACAGTCCTCTCTCCTTAGTTCCACAATATTTTCATCACCCCAAAAGGAACCTTGTACACATTAAATAGTTACTTGCTCCCCACTGCCCTCCACCTGTAACCCCTCTCAACCTCCAGTCTGCATTTTATCTCCGTGGATTTATCTGTTCTACATTAGCATTTTTTAATCAGTACTTTTAATTTTAACCCTTGAATATTTATTAGTGTCTTTGTCCTCTGTGGTTTTATATATGCGTGTGTTCCTCTTGGAATTATTTATCTATTGTTGGGATATATCCTCAAGGAACTCCTTTTAGAAAGGGCTTACAGGTGATAAGCTCTCCAAGTCTATATATCCGAAGATGTATTTATTTCCAGTTTCAGACCTGGGAAAATACTATTCCATTGTCCTCTTACATCCAGTGTCATGGATAGTCTGGCACCAGTCTGATCCGATTCCTTTTTCAGTCTTTTTTCCCCCCGTCTATTTGGGAATTTTAAGATTTATCCTTTCATACTTATTTACCAAGATATGTCTTTATTTCTGATTCATCCTGCTTAGCACTTTACGGACCCTCTCATTTGAGGATTTATGTCAATTTTCTGTCCTGGGACGTTTATTTTTATTATTTCCTTGCTTATTTATGTTAATTCTTTTGGCTCTCTCCTTGTGGAACTTCTTTAGAGAGGATATTAGAACTCCTGAATCTGTCTTCCATGTATCTTACTTTTTTCCTTTTACACTTTTTATCTTTTGCACTTAAAGTTCATTCTTCCAATACACTAATTAACTCTGAAACTATGTTCATTCTCCTAATCAGCCTATCTGATGAGTCGTTTTGGCGTTTGGTGTTTTGGTTTGTTTTAAGTCTTCTTTTTGGTCTATTAATTGTTTTGTCAGGGATTAGTGTTTATTTGTTGAGCTCGATGCCTTTCTTTCACGGTGTTGGTTTCTCTCAAATTTTTGGTGATTCTTGCTTGTTCGTCTTAAGTTTCAAATTCCTTGTTAGCCTTCTGTACTGCTCTATTAATTCAGCCTATTTCTGGTTATTACAGGGAAAGAGTACAACCAACATCAAGGCTTCTAGAAATGTAGACTTCGTTTCTTTTTTGGTATTGTAGAGCAATACCATGCCTCTGCCCTGGCCTCATGCCTGCCCTTAACGCTTGGCCCTTCCCACCTTTAGTGGCCATGTATCTTCCCATGCATAGTTTGGGTTAAGATTTCCCCTTTCAGTTGGATTCCATTTAACCATCTGTTCTTTCAGGATTACTCATCGATTAATTAAAATATACTTTCTTCTTTCCCAACACTATTAAAGACTTTTACACTTTTTCTTGTTGTCATTTTCCTAAAAACTGGAGGATCCTGAAATATATGTTCAATCTAGATCTTGATCAAAACTTAAGAAACTAATCCGTATTTTATTGTGAATTTGTAACCCAAATCACTTCTCCAGCGATTTCTTAGTCACTGGTAAACTTCAGTATGTTGCATAGTCTATAAGACATATTTACATGAAAGCCCTTTTTTGATTAATAATAGGAGAAAAGTTCATGTAATTGGAGTGGTATGTTATTTCCTTAAGCCATTCTGAAATCATATTATAGGACATGGTAGTTATTTTCAAAACAGTGTTCTTTTTAGCTGCCTCAAATCCTCAACGTTTTTTTTCTGCATATAACTTATAAATCAGTCCGTTTAGAATATCAGAACAATGCTTCCTACTTACTGCTGTCACTAGATATATATTTTATGGATATGCATAGAAATAGATAAGAAATGAAAGTATTTTACTTTTTTTGAAGTTAAAACATGGATTTTTTTAAGATTTTATTTTTTTAAGTAATCTGTACACCAGCGTGAGGCATGAACCCACAGGCCCGAGATCAAGAGTCATATGCTCTACTGACTGAGCCAGCCAGGGGCCCCAGTAGATGATTAAAATGAGTACATTTTTTACCCTATGATTTAAATTTTATATTCTGCTTTTTAATTTTTTATTTGTTTTTAGAAGGTGACATTTATTGTTGCTCATTTCTGTTTTCTCAAAGTGATGAAGGTGCGATTTTGAAATGTGTATTTGGTGCCATTTCAGAACCAAAATGTTATTTACCAAAGGTGAAAAATATTATGTGAATGTGCTTTCCTGAGATACCTGCTCTCCTTTTATAGAGTATATTCAAGCCCTTTGAGAGATCTAAATATTACAGATCATAGCTTATGAGACCTCTTCTCACCCATAAGGCCAATACAATAAGGCCTTCAGGCCATTCACTTCCAAAAAGATGGAAGAAACTTATGTTCTCTTACATATAACTGTAAAAGTCTATTTTTCTCTATTAGACATCTGCTAGTGTCTTTCCTCTCTTGACACAGGAGGCAAACGTCCTTAAGACTAAAGCTAATGCGGCTGTTCGAATTGATGATTGGGAACTCCAGGAGGGGTATGTAGTCCGCTATGTGGTTTTGGGCCCACACAGTTTTTAAAAGGAAGTCAATTCCTCACATAATTCCTGCTAAAATCAAAAGGATCTAAATAGTCATAGTGGCACAGCAGTAAATGTTGTTTTATTCTCATGACCTATTTTCCGGATGATCCTCTGAATTGCCTAAAAACACATGCCAAATGCCGTCTGTGTAGTTAGCAGTAAATAGATTCACCTAAGGCTCTCTTTATGTAATATCTACCAGTGTCTTTAATAAATTACATATTTTATTTAACTTTTCAGAGAAAAGAAAGGTCTGATCCCATTTGTTCTTCATTGCTACTTCTAGATTCCTCCCGCTCTCCTCTCTAAAATCCTCTGCTTCGAAGCTCACGCTGTCCGACAGCTCACTCCGCACCCTCGTTGCAGTTATGTGACAGTTGCCCAGGATGCCACGGCCTTGAAGGTTTTTAGCTCCTCGTCTGTCTCTGCAACACTACCCATGTTCTAAATCTTGAGGATTTCAGTGTCCATGAGAAAGTGACGTTAGAGAAAATTGCCCAAGAAGGTGAGGGAGCTAGTTACGTAATTACCTTGGGGAAGGTGTAACGGGCTGAGGGAGCAAGTGCAAAGACTGAAGGAGAGCGTGCTTGGTGTGCTGAGAAACTGCAAAAAGACCATACGGCTGCAGAAAAGCCACGGATGAAGGAGGAAACGAATTCCCAAGTATCCGAGCTAGGTCACATAGGGCCTCTGTGCCACTGTAAGGGATCCAAGACCATAAGATTTTTCTAGCAAATTTAGCCTTCACTCTATTTCAGACTCTCTGATGATCATGTCCTAAACCTTGTCTATCTCCATAATTATAGGCGCATCTTTTTTCTCAGTTTTAGTATTCGTATTCTCTGAATTACCATTTCTGGTTGTTCCAATTTTACTCTCTTACCTTGATTTCAGTAATTCTTCAACCCCCCCCCCCCAGGGCCTACAATCCATTGATCTTTTATCATTTTTTATTGACTCAGCCTCCCAGCCTTCCTTGCTCTCCGTTACTCCCTTATCAAAATCATACTCACCAGTCGTTCGTCAAGGTCACCCTCTTGTAGTCACTCATCCTTTGTCCCTCTCTTACAGTGTGTATTCTCTTGACTAAAATCTCAACCCCAGCTAAACCAGCTCTCCACACTTGTTTTTTTCTCCCATATTAAAGAAATTGTTTTAAGTAAAAACTTTTGGCCCCCACTAGAAACGGTGGTAGCTGGCTCTTCAGCCACCGCCCATTTCTGTTTTTCTTGTTTAAAGCAAAACTCCTGTCAGAGCCATGTATAATAACCACGATAACAATAAATAACATTTATTAAGCACTTGCTGTGTGCCAGGCATTGTTCCAACTATTTTACATATATTGATCTTATTTTGTTCTCACAGCAATCCAATGAGGTAAAGAAAAAAATACCACTTTTTACAATGAGAAAAACGCGTGAAGAACTTAGTTTCCCAACTACTCCCTGACAAAAGTGATGCTGCACTTAAGATCCAGGCCGTCTGTCATCAGAGCCTGTGCTCCCAACTAGACCAAAGCAAAGCAAATTGTGTTCTAAATCTCAGTTCTCAGACACATCAGCAGCACACTCCAATTTCCAGGAAATGAGTATGTCCTACCCCAATCCTCATTCTTCCCAAGCAGCAGGGTAATAAGTTCTGGCGGCAAAGCCATGGTATTATAATGTGGAGTTTTCATGTAACCAGAAGGTTAAAAGTGATTGCTTTCAGGCGAAGGACTCTCTCTCTTGTAACATTTTGACTTTAGCCCTTTTTTGGTTTCCTTGTGCTTTGCATTTCTCTCTCACCTCTCCTGTAAGTTCATCGGTAAGAGGTGGGAGGCCACCTCTCTCTTTGGTAGAAGCTCATGCTCATAGTATGCCAAACAGGAACCAGATGGGGAAAAGGAGTTAAAGGAGAGACTTTTTTCTGATCCTCGTCTCTAGTTCAGAGGGAAAAAAAAAATCCCTGAGCTGAGTCAGATTAGCAATAAACACATTTCTTTGTCTGAATTGTCCCCTTTGCAGCTGCTACTCTGGAATCTGTGGTGGCAGATTTTAATCCAAAAAAAATAAAAAATAAAAATTAGAGACTTTGCATTATTTATCAAAGAGGAGGGGAAAAACCTAATGATCACCAATTGGAGTTGTTTTCTCTAGGCCCTAACCTAATATTCCTAGAGAACTTCTTACTCAAAGAATTGCCTGTAACCCATTATTAATTTGTCAATTCTTTTCTTACATCATCTTTGGGGAGAGAGCATTTCAGTTAAACATTTAGTATATTTTTTAAATAACTACTGATTTAGAAAATCTTAGACAGTAAATCTTCAAAATCAGTTTTTACATTTTAAGAACAAGAAAACATTAGAATCACGCTAGCCGACTAATGTCATCTCTTTGGCAGAGGTCACATGCTTTTCCCTTTTCTGGAAGAAAGAGGTGTGGAGTCAGCCACCATCCCAAAGGGGAGTTATGTTTCTCTTTTGATTTTTGTTGGTTAGTTTTTTGGTTCCTTTTTGAAAGTTATCCTCATGTTAGAAATAGTTGAAATTTCTCACTCTAAAGATTAGATAAGCTTTTCCCAGCCATGGTGTTGCCTATCCCAACCACCGCCCCCCATATCCATCATAGTATGTATAGTATATAATTTTGCCTCTCTGTAACCATGTTTTGATTATATTCAATTTGCAAAAATGTTAAAATTTTATTCACAGTGAAAGGTCTCATCTGTTCAGAGGTACTGATGTTAATATGAAATCACTAAAAGAATGAAAAAAGAATTGACCTACAAACAACCATGGCAAAATGAAGTTCTAAACATTTCCCAAGTGATTACTTTTCACTGTGGAAGTTTTATTTCCCAGAAAATACAAAGCTAAATAATTTTGCCAAACCAGCCTAAGCTTGATGAACAAACTCCATTGGCCCTTTAAAAGTATTATCTGAACCATTTATCTCTTCAGTTCTCAAAAATGTATATAACTTGGTAGAGACTTGGCTTAAAAGTTCTAAATCCTATATATAGCTTTTGGGTGACTTGATCCCTTTTACTAGACATCTACCTGCCTCAGGGCTTTGGTCTAATTACTTTTAGTAAATAAAATATTTTCATATGAATGATGTAAAGAACAATATTATCAAGGATTATGAAGACCAATAATAGAATTTTAACAGTCTAAAAACCCAAGGTTTTACTGTGATGCCTCCAATTGTACCTGTGTTGGATGTTGCCACTTTCTACTGCTGGAAAGGGCTTTTATGTGTGTTTGATGTAAATACTAATCCTTAGAGCAAGTCCTTCAGGTTAATGCCAATAGTGTGTATGAGGACAAAATTGTATTTATACCAAGTAATACTCCAGAGGGATTAGGTACTGAGCAGCAGCTGTACAGAAAATGATGATAGGTCTGACCAGGCTGAACAGGTCAGAGTCTGATTTCTGAAAGTGGAGATCAGAGAGTAGAACTACCACTAGGAAGTGTTAGGAAGGCGATTTCAGTTTAGAGCAGTTTCAGTCCCAACCCAGTGGGTATGCTTCAAGAGCCAACCAGGAAAAAAACGAAAGCAAAATCAAAAAATCTTTACTTCCTTATATGGACTTAGGGGGAGTGTTCCAGGGGAAAAAGCATGTTAAAACTCCTTCAGGAGGGATGAGGACTTCTAATTCAAGAGTCATTCCATTTCTCTGTCTTTGCCACAAGTTCTCACACAACTACTTTCTCTGGTAATCACACTGTCAGAGACACCCAACTGATAGCTGGCTTTTTCTTTTACTGAATAAATACAACTTTTTTCCTGACCACAAGAAAGAAGAAAACTATGAGATAGAAGACCTTTTTCCATGGTTTAAAAAAAAAGGTAGTATTTCCCACTTGTCAGTTGATGATGGTGAAATGAGGAGGAGAATGACAATGAGAAAGGCATTTTGAAGTTTAGCGGCTATTAGGGGAAGGCAGTTGGGGATAGTGGAAAGAATACTAAACCAAGTATTGTAACTTGAGTTTTAGGTCTGGGTTGTTCCCTACTTTAGCCAAACATAAGACTCTGAATTCATATTGATTTTAGTTTCCCTGTCAGTAGGAAGTAGACTGTATGATCTCTTGCCCATCTACCTCTAAAATTCTGTAATTATGACAGCAAGTACCTACACTAACACCTGAGCAGTATCAAGAATTTGAAAAACCGTATATAGAGTGAGATGTCTTTTGATAATTAAGTTTATGCTCAGTTATAATTGGTTTATGGAACAAAAATTTTTCCCAGAACCACTGTACCCCCGAAAGGGTCGCACAGCTCATTCTGGCAAAGAAAAGGCAGAACTGATAGCACATCATACTGCCACATGGAGGCTACCAATTAGACATAAAGCCAGACAGAATCACAAGGAGAGCCATAAATAAAAGAGAGTCTTAATGTGATTTAAATACCGTGACTGAGTTGCATTCAGCGTTAGCCTGGTCGCCAAGTCCAATGCGACATCATCCTCTATAGAGATGTATTCTAGCAAAAGACTTCCGCGTCCGCCATCTGGCCCCCGACTCGGAGCACATCTCGCTGAGTGACACATAACCCAGTGGGATGCACCAAATTTGCTTAAACATGAGCACATCCTCATAACAAAGACCGAATATGACCCGAATCTTGCCTTCTGTAAACTGCGTTGTGGAAATCATTAAAACAACAGGCTTCTGGGGAGGCCTGTACCCATTTCCTGATCGTGTTTTCTTTGTCACAGCCACAGGTTTCAAGAAATCCTGTAAATTTCAGCTTAAATTGTGAAGCAAATTAGATGTGCTTTAAATTTAAAATTTCATTATGAATATAGAAGTAAAAAAGTGAACCGTTTGTGACTAGACGATCTGACCTTCCAAGCACAAGAGCTGGAGCAGAGTTCCACAAGCTAGAGTGCATGTCTCTGTGAAAAGCCTTCAGGGAAGTGGGCCAGAGCTCTACTCAAGAGAAGTTTCTCGGAGGTTCTGATTTTTTTAGTTTATACCTTCAACTGTGATTTCAGGCATCTTCCAGAATAAAGGCAATCACACCCAGTATTTCCTGTCTCTAAGATAGCATCTACTGGGCTGCTTTTACTTTAATATCCAGAATTATTTTACACTTCAGAAGGAACAGTATGATTTGCCTAAGTGGAGAGTATTTTTTTCTATAAGTATATCTTTGGCATTCCTCAGACTGTTCAATGTTTTGTTGGCTATTGGGAGGAATGGATTCTCTGTTATTTAAAAGGCACCCCAAATCCAGAGATCCCAAGTTAATACTGAAGACTTTTTGTTGGTCTCTGGTGCCCTTTCTGGTAAAGATAAATGCTGAAGAAGGGGAGTATGTGGAAATAGGAATAAAATTAAAAGGACCATTTTTCTTCAAGTTATATAAAGCTATAATGGTTTGTTGGAATAACGTGAGGAAACCTTATGTAAGAACCGAGCCATGATTAATAAAAGTAAAAAGAAGTAGAAACGTCATCCCTTAGACATAGCAAACTCAAATAGGAAGAAAAATAATTTCCTTATAAATGAGAAGCAAAACGTTGTATGGAAGTGTTGAATCACTATATTGTATACCTGAAACTGATATTACACTGTCTATTAACTAAATGGAACTTAAAAACTTTTTAAAAGTTCAAACTGGTGTGAGAGAGAAGAAATATTAATAAATGCTCATGCCAATTTCACGTAAACTGTTAATTAGAAAGAAGAGTGAAAATGGAGCATGTGACTGATAAAGTAAATACTGTGAAATTCTGGGGAAAGCCTAGTTAATTAGGGCTACAGCACCGATGAGATTTTCTCATGTTTCAAGAACTGACACAAATTATTATGGAGGCAAATGATAGTGGAGTCACTAGCGTGAAGGGTAGTGGAATGAACGAAGACTGCAAGAGAGCGTCATAAATCTGACCTTGTCCGATGTCTAGTCACGTGGACTTGCCAACCCAGAAATCGCTGAAATTAGTATAGGGGGAAGAAATCTTAAGTTATCAACTAATTTAAAAATGAGAGCCATAGGCTGGGCAATAGCAGTTTTAACGTATTTTAAGAATAGAGCCTCTTCCTCCAGTTTAGTAGCAGGTCCTAAGCTTCTGGCTTAAGTGTATGCCCCACCTGAACATTAAGGGCCGTGACATGGAATATCACAACCAACTGTTCTCTTTCTCCCCTGAGTTCCCAACAGTAAGAAATGGGCATATAAGCTTTGGTGGGAAGGATTCAGACGAAGAACGAGGAAGATTATTGTGATTTGAAGTGCATTACTGAGTGAATTTTATTCTATGGAAGTCTTCTAAAAAGTCATTACTATCACTCAAAACACTTAATATTGTCTGTGACGTACATAGGTAGCCCTACAGGAAGAGATGTGAATAGTTACACAACAATTAGGACGTCTTCAAACTGGGGAGTAATCAGCCCGAGCACCAACTAACGAAGGAGAGAAGCATGAAAATACATAACCACAAAACTGAGAGATAGAGACGTGTATAGATCAACATAATGACAGCATTTAGCTAATTAAACTCTCTGGAAACGCTCTAACTGCTTTTGGAAAGCAAAGAAGTCTTCATTTTTAGCTTTGTCAGTTGACATCATTTTGAATTGAGTCTGATTCTCATTGGCATCCGTGATCTATGTGTACAGTTTCTGGAACAGCCTTTTCCTGGAGAAAATTTTCAAACAAACATTTGGCATCAATGGAATATTTTTTTATCACACCATCGGTGTTTTTCATCATACAGCCTTTGACTTCCAGAAGATTCAAGCTGTCTCCGAGGCTCTGAGAACCCTAGGGCAGTAGATGAATGCCAGGTATATTACACGGAGGGATAAGATCCTGGGGAACTGGAATTCTGAGAGCGAGGATGCATGACTGAGATTGAACTGTCTATGTATGCTGGTGTAGATGCAGAAAGATATTAGTGGTATTTTAGATTAGAATTTTTAGACTTCATTCAAACAACCTGTTAAAAGCCACGTTCTCTTGTACCTGTAAAATCATAGATTCAGTGTAAGAATCATATGTTCAAGAAGATTTAGTCCTTTGCAGTGGTGTGCTAGTTAATCTTTAATTCCTGGTTTTCCAGGCAAGGAGTGTGTGGTTTTGGGGGGTGGAGGAATGGAAGCAGGGGTGGTAGGCAGGTATCTGATTTGTAGCATTGGCCAATTTCTGTGATGCAAATGTCCCCACCATGGCCAACTGCAAGCTCCTAAAATGACATCAGTGAAAACAGAGTTGAGAAGAGGTGTACAATTGCCTCTCATTATTCCCACACAAGAATGGTCCTATGTCAGGTACACAAAAAACACCGAAGTTCAGAAATCTTACTCTGTGTCATTCAGTGACAGCCACCATTGTCATTATGAAGTAGAATTTCTCACTCCCACCTTGTGACAAATGGTTTAAAAGTGTACCTCACAAACACATGGCTTCTCCATCTGAGAGCTGTGATTTTTTAAATCCTACTAGAGACTTTATTATTTAACAGAAGATTCCCTCATGACACTGGTCTTCAAGGCAATGTCACCCAGCCCTTTGTATGTTCTGACTGCTATAAACAGCAAATGAAATGTTTATAGGTCAACAGAACCAATTCTTAGGAGCAGTAAGCCCAACCTCCAGAATAGACAAATTAGCTTGGGAGGCATGTTTTATTTTGGATTTTAGTGTTAAAAAGACTGATAACGCACTGAGAAATAGTAGTTACCATTCAATATGAGCCTAGCTGGAAACACATTTCATAGCAGTTCAAGAATTTCTCTATTTGCTTATTTTTGGAAACAGTAGGACTATTACATTAACTTGTCCATTTATGGCCATCTCCTCCTTTCTTTTTTCTTTTTTAAATATCTCAATTTTTTTTTTAGCATTTATTTTGAGAGAGAGAGAGCACAGGGGAGGGGTGGAGAGAGAGAGTAAGAGAGAATCTCAACCAGGCTCCGATGCAGGGCTCGAACTCAGGAATCGTGAGATTGTGACCGGAGCCAAATTCAAGAGTTGGACGCTTCAACCAACTGAGCCACCCAGGTGCCCCCTCCTCCTTTCTTCTTTCACAGACCTGCACATAGTTTGGTAAACCCAGGATACATGTATCTCCTATCTTTTGTCTCTCTGTGAAAATAAGAACTGTAACATTGAAAAACAAAATGGCATTGCCCTCCCCTGTGCCAGAATTCCCAGATGCCTCATGTTCCTGACCAAGTAATTCATTTACTTATAAATTGCTGCTCTTCGTATTTAAAAGACAAAACCACTTGGCAAAAACCATTCTTAACCTTCAGAGAGAAAGCAAATGAGTGCTTAGGACACAGTCATTCCAATCATGGCATGGTTAATATTCATTCTAAACTATTGATAACATTTAGGATAACAATTACATTGCCGTTTACAGTGAACTTTCACATGCATGCCCTTCCCATTACATAATGCTGAATAACATTATTGGTAACATGAAATGTCACTGTCCGGTCTTAGAGCCTCTGCCAACAATTAATATGTATTTATTCAATAAGTAGGTGATAGGTGCTTTCTGTGGTGAGCCATCATGGAGTCTGTCAAGATGAATTAAGACCAGTCCATTAGTATTTGGCTTAAACTGGGCAGGGGTTAGACATGCTCACACGTATTTAGACTATATGAAATTCTTATTTTCTCTCACCACTGGGAGAGAATTTAAGCCCAAATAGGACATCACCATGGCCCTAATAAAATTGTTGTTGTTGTTAGGTTGGTTGCTTTGGTTGTGTTTCTTTCTTTTTTTTTTTTTTTTTTTTTGGATAATTGTCTAGCAGTGTAAACAATAATTCAATCACAGTTGACGAACACATGAATTAGTCAGTGAACTTGATGTGCCACACATCTAAGGTCATTCCCAAGATTTACTTCTCCACTGAATTTTCCCCTGACAGTAACAGTTAATGACAGTGTGACCCCAATCATCTTAATGGCTGAGAGTTAGCACAGCTATTCTGCATTGCTATTGGCTAAGGAATCAGAGTCATTGGCTGCTTCTGACAGGGCTGACATAACATGTCACGAAGTGACAGAGTAGAAAAGGACAGAAGAAAGGAAGGAGCATGAGGAGGGAAGCAAATGTTCGTCAATACACTGAGACCCACCAGCACAACGTCACCTCTACGCTGAGGCAGGAAGTGAAAAGACATACAGAGGGCCTCCTGATTGTTTGCCTTAGCATCACCTTTTTATTCTCTGATATTCAGGAAGAAAAATAGTGATAGAATGACATTTCCGAAAGTGTCATTTATAAATTTATTTTGGGAGGAACTGGAATAAGTTACGTGGGGGTGAGGAAGAGACCAGTGAGATCTTAATAACTATTAAGATAACTATGAAGTTGGGGTGGGCCAGGGGGAAGCATCAGAAGGTAAGTAGAAATACAGAAGGAAACTGGGTGTTTCCACCAAATACCAATCCATGTATCTAAGGAGAGACCATCACCTCTTACTTCACGATATAATTACGTGGAACCATGTGAAACTGCTGATATTCAACCATCTTCGACCTACAAAAATGGTCACGGGTGTGGTTCAGTTTAATAAAACTATAAACTACTGGAAACAAGGTAAATTTGTAAACTATCCAAAAAAGCACACTAAATTATCCCATGGTTTCTTATAGAGAACAAGAAAAACAATAATCAAAGAAAATGTGTTTTAAAAACGCTATAGTCAACTCCTTAACCTCAAATACCTATGGATTTTTAGTCCGAAATACTCGTCTGTGTGCTTGGGGATGATGTGACAGAACATGTTCGCAAGGGTTTTTGTTTTTGTTTTGAAAGAAAATAAGCTAGTTAAGCAGACATCTTCTATTAGCTCAAAAGGAATGGAACACCAAGCAGTGTTTTTCATTTTTAAGAATCTGGAGGACGCTAACTGTAGGAGAGCTCGAGAACAGTCACGTGCCGGTAAGTATCAGCCAGTCTTTCTGCACTGACAGCGTAAAACATCGTCAGCTGTGGAGCCTCCCACCCACAATGTAACTTTGGCCTTTGTTGCTATCCACAGGTCCTCCACCACCCTGTAGCAGGAGAGTCCATGGGTGTCTGCAAGCAAGCATTGGGGCCCGGCTGTGGCAGCCTTACCCTGCCCCCCCCACCAGCACAAGTGGGATGTGTACTGTGAACAGAACCACCAGCGTATTATTCCTGCCACTTCTCATTCATGGTTTCTGGGTCATTTGAGACCAGCTTTCTGTGCTTGCTAACAGATCTTAAAATATATATATATATATTGGAGTATCATATATATATATGATAATATCATCCAGCCTTTAAAAGGAGACTGCGCCATTTGCAACAACACGGATGAACCTGAAGAGGACATTATGCCGAGTAGAATAAGCCAGACAGAGAAAAATATTGCATGATCTTAGTTGCATGTGGAGCCGAGAAAAAGCTGGGATATAGAAGAGACTAATAACCCCGTTGGTTACCAAGTGAGAAAAATAGGGAGATGTCGGTCAAAGGGTAAAAAATTGCAGTCTACGGGACGAATAAGGAAAGCTAATGTACAACATTATGAATATAGCTAGTAATACTGGATTGGAAACTGGAAATTTGCTAAGGAAATGGATTTCACATGCTCTGATGCCCCCCCCAACACAAAAGGTAACTATAGGAGGAGATGGGTATGTTAATTTGACTCTAGTAATCATATCATGTATATGTATACCAAAACACCAAGTTGTACACCTTAGGTATATACAATTTTTGTTAAATGATAAATGATAAAACAGTAACAGTGTTTTTAGCCTTGACACTGCAGTTTGAGCAGGGCTCAGTAGGGAAGCGCTCTTCCTTCTCCCAGTTAGTGTTAACCAGGGCTGCTCAATGGCGAATCTACAGAAGGCTCATCACTCGTCGTCTGGTGGTTAATACTAGCTGTCAGCTTTAGCTGGGCTGTTGCCTTGATCATCATCATGTAGCCTCTCCATATGTTCTGGGCATTCTTCCAAAATGGTGGCTCTCACCATTTATCACTCATGCCAAGTTTAATTGTTCCAAGGAAGAGCTGGGTGGACACTGCGTCACTGTTTCTCCTTACTCTGCACCTTAGCAGTCGCCTTGAAAATAACAATCCACATCTAGGTACCTCTCAGGGAGCAGAGTGGACTCCATTCACAAAGAATTGTCATTATTTGAACTGTCTGGTGGCTTTGTGGAAAAACAAATAGAAGCTTTACCTGTTCTTACCTGACTCAGAACTCCAGTGCTACAGCTGCTGCACAGGTGGTGTTGGTTGAAATATTTACAGAGAAATATTTTAGTTGCTGCTTTAAGGGGTGATAACAGGGCAGACAGTATATTGATGAAAAAGTTTGGGAGAAAAGACTGAAGAATGCAGTGTCCATAAAAGCTTTGAAAAGCTTTTGACATGCACAGGGCTGTGTGCAAGCTTAGGAAGACCTAGAAGTTATCCCTTCTGGCTAGAAGTTATCCCTTTTGGCTCTGCAAAAGCCAAAAGTGAAAGCTAAGGCACAGTCATAAACTGCCTGATTGAATACTGAAGGTATGCCTCAACACACACCAGGACCCTTGGCAAAAGCCAGTATTTTGTGGGTTCCACGCATTTAAGGAAATCTTTGCGCAATTATTAACTGATCACTAAGTCAACTAAGCAGAAATTACAGTGGTTTCACATAGGAAGGGCTACAGCTTTACAGGTTTAGTTCAGAAAAGTCACTGAATAGCAGACCCTAAGATGAGAGACTAAGAAACCCAGATTTGCCACATAATAGTATATCCATTTCTCTAAAAACGGCACATGCTATGAAACAAAGTATGAGTCCTCAAAAAAAAAAAAAAAATTAGCTGGTAGAAAGTATCCAGGAAAAGTCCAGGTATTGGACGTTGTAGACAAAAACCTCAAATCAGCTATTATTATTATTTTTAATGTTTATTCATTTTTGAGAGAGAGCACAAGCAGGGGAGGGGCAGAGAGAGAGAGAGAGACATAGAATCTGAAGCAGACACCAGGCTCTGAGCTGTCAGCACAGAGTCTGGTGCAGGGCTCAATCCCACAAGCCATGAAATCATCACCTGAGCTGATTGATCAGACACTCAACTGACTGAGCCACACAGGCGCCCCATATTTTTTTTCATGTTTATTTAAAAATTTTGAGAGTATGTGCAAGTGGCATAGGGGCAGAGAGAGGGAGGCGGAGAGAGAATCCCAAGAAGGCTCCACACTGTCAGTGCAGAGCCCGACACAGGGTCCCATCTCATGAACTGTGAGATGATGACCTGAGCCAATATCAAGAGTTGGATGCTTAATCAACTGAGCCACCCAGGCACCCCTCAAATTAGCTATATTAAATATGTTCAAAGGAAATCCTATTTAAAGAAAGTATCAGAATGATGTCTCACAAGTAGAGACTATTAATACATAGAAATTTATAAGTAAACGTAGATTTTGAAGTTGGAGAGTATAATAACGGAAATTAAAAACCCACTTGAATGGCTTAACAGATTTGAGCTAGAAGAATTAGAAAGATTCAATAGAAATCAGTAATGGAAGGAAACTTGGGAAATTTAAAAATGTGGAAATAAACACATTTCTAAATAATGGGTAACAAAATTGTAAGGGAAATTATAAAATAGTTTGAGATCTACAGATATAAATGCAACATAAAAAGCATGGATGCAACCAAAGTGGTAAGTAGTAAAAGGTAAGTCCAGGGGCACCTGAGAACATGTGATTCTTGATCTTGGGGTCATGAGTTCAGGCCCCACATTGGGCATAAAATTTATGCCTTTTAAAAAGAGGCAAATGGATAGCTGTACATGCCTACATTTAAAAAGAAGAAAGATCTCAAATCAATAACCTAACCTATCTTAAACTAGAAAAAGGAAAAACAAACCCAAACAGGCATAAGGAAATAATGAAGATAATAAAATATAGAAATACAATAGAGAAAATGAACATAACTAAAAGATCTTGCAAAAAAATCAACTAACTTGACAAAACTCTAAATAGATCAAGAAAAAAAGGCTGGAATTGCTAAAACCAGAAATGAGAGGACATTACTACTGACCTTACAGAAGTAAAAAGGATGATAGGGAGATACTATGGACAATCACATGTCAACAAATTAGATAACTAGATGAAATAGATAAATTCCTAGAAATACAAACAACCAAAACAGATTTAAGAAGAAATAGAACACTTGAATAGACCTATATGAGAAAAGAGATTGAATTAGTAATCAAAAACCACCTAATACAGAAAAGCCCAGGACTAGAATTCACTGGCGAATTCTTCCAAACATTTATAAATGAAAACAAATTTTTTAAAGTTTTATTTATTTGAGAGAGTGCTAGCAGGGGAGGGGTAGAGAGAGGGGGGAGAGAGACTCAAGCAAGCTCTGCACTGTCAGCGCAGAGCCTGATGCGGGGCTCAATCCCACAGGTCAGGTCAGGCATGACCTGAGCCTCAAGTGTCAGACACATAATTGACTGAGCCACCCAGGCACCCAAACATTTAAAGAAGAACTAGCACCAATCCTCACAACTTCTAAAAAAACAGAATAGGAGGGAACATGTCATAACTCATAGATTCTATGAGTCCAGTATTATCCCGAAACCAAGGCCAAAGATATCATAAAGAAAAACTGTAGACCAAATCTGTTACAATGTAAAAATCTTCAACAAAATACTTCCCAATTGGAATTTATCCCGAGAATGGAAAGTTGACTCAATATATGAAAATCTATGTATTACACAGTACTAATAGACTAAAGGGGAAAAACATCATCTCAATTGATGCAGAAAGAATTTGACAAAATCCAGCATCCTTCCATAGAATATAAATAGATGTAAATTATGACACGAAGAGCATATAGTGACGGGTGGGGAGGAGAGGTGGAAGTGTAGAATTTTTATATGGAAATGAAGTGAACAGCTTAAAATAGACTATTATAAACATACTTTATGTAAGCTCCATGGTAACTACAATGCAGATATCCCTAGAAGTTACACAAAAGGAAAAGTCTATCAATCCAAAAAAAGAAGGGAAAAAAAAAAAAAGACAGCAGGAGAGAAAAAGAAGGAGAAAAGAACTACAAGGCCAAACAGTTAAAATGGCAAAAGTTAAGTCCTTTTCTATCAATAATCACCTTAAATGTGAATGGATTAAGTTTCCCCACCAAAAGACAGAGTGGCTAAATGGATAAAAACAAACCAACCAACCTAGATCCAACTATGTGTTGTTTACAAGAAACTTACTTTGGGATACTCATAAGCTGAAAGTGAAGGGTTGGAAAAAGATTAACCGTTAGGTAGACTAAGAAAAAGAAGAAACTCAAGTAAAATCAGAAATGAAAAAGGACACCTCACAGGGGATGTCTCAGCAGTAAAAAGAGACTATACAATTATATGTCCATAAGTTGGATATCCTAGAAGAAATGGATAAATTCTTAGAAACACACAACCTAACAAGCCTGGATCAAGAAAAAATAGCCTGAATAGACATGGAGATTGAATTAGGAATCAAAAGCCCACATTAAAACCCTAGGACCAGATGGCTTCACAGGTGAATTCTAACACGCATGCAATGAATACCAATTCTTCTTAAACTCTTACAAAAAGAAGAGGGAACACTTAAACTCATTTTATGAAGGCAGCATCACAGTGATACTAAAGCCAGACAAAAACACCACAAGAAAAGAAAATTCTAAGTCAGTATCTCTAATGAGTATAGATGCAAAAAAACCCAACAAAATCTAGCAAGTAGCACATTAAAAATCATTCACCACGATCAAGTGAGATTTATCTTTGGGATATGAGGATGGCTCAACTTAACAAATAAGTAACTGTGATACAAAACATAAACAGAATGGAAGATAAAACCCACATCATCTCAGTGGGTACAGAAGAAGCAAGAATTACAAAGCTGGAGCTATCACACCCCTTGATTTCAATATATATTACAAAGCAACAGTAATCAAAACAGTTTGGTATTGGCATAAAAACAGACATACAGGCCACTGAACGAGAATAGAGAGCCCAGAAATAAATCCACACATTTATGGTCAGCCAGTCTTCAACAAGGTTGCCAGGTATGCACAATGTTCCCGGGAAAGGAACATGCTTCTTGCATTTTACCAATGTTATCTTCCAGTAGTTTTTTATAGTTTCAGGCCTTACATTTCAGTCTTTAATCCATTTTGAGTTGATTCTTGCATGCGGTGTGAGATATCCAATTCCATTCTTCTGTGTGTGGATATTGTTTTTCCAACACCACTTATTAAAGAGACCTTCCCTCTTAACTGTTTTTGCTTTTGTTGCCAGTGTTTTTGGCATTTTGTAGCCAAGTAGGACTGCATCTAACTAAAATGCTACAGAGCAAAGGAAACAATCAAAAGAGTGATAAGGCAGCCTACAGAATGGGAAAAAATATTTGCAGATCATTTATCTGATAAACATTTAGTAAGGGTTCAATAAGGAACTCCTGCAACTCCATGGAAAACAAAAAACAAAACAAAAAAATTATTATTTACAAAAATGGGCAAAGGACCCTAATAGGCATTTCTCAAAAGAAGACATACAAACATGTAAATGACCCAAATTACATGAAAAGGTGCTCAACATCCCTAATCAGCTGGAAATGCAAATGAAAACCACAAAGAGATTAGAATGACTTATCAAAAGACAAGATGACAAATGTTGGCAAGGATGTAAAGAAAAGAGAATCCTTGTATACTCTTGGTGGGAATGTAAGTTAGTACAGCCATTATGGAAAACAGTATGGAGGTTCCTTTAAAAATTAAAAATAGATCTACCATATGAGCTGGCAACCCATCTTCTGGGTACATATCCAAAGAAAATGAAATCAGCATCTCAGAGATATCTGCAATTCCATGTTATTGCAGCATCATTCACAATAGCCCAGATACAGAAACGTGTCTCTCAACTAAATGGATAGTCTCGCGCGCGCACACACACACACTGGAATATTATTCAGACTTAAAAACGGGGAGTTGGGTGCCTGGATGGCTGAGGTTTCGGCTCAGGTTATGATCTAATAGTTTGTGAATTCAAGCCATGCATTGGGCTCCAAACTGCCAGTGCAGAGCCTGCTTGGGATTGTCTCTCACTCCCTCTTTCTCTTCGTCCCTCCCCCACTCGTGTTTTTTCTCTCTCAAAATAAATAAACTTAAAAAAATAAAAAAAACCAGAGTCTTTAAAAAAAAGAAGCAGCAGCCCCGTCATTTGCAACAGCATAAATGAAACTGGAAGACATTATGCCAAGTGAAATAAGCCAGACACAGAAAGACAAATACAGCACGGTCTCACTCTTCTATGTGAAATATAAAACTGTTGAGCTCATAGGAGCAGAGAATAGAACCTTGGTTGCCGGAGGGTAGAACGGTGGGGGGAGTGGGGGAAATGGGCAGATGTTGGTACAAAGTTTCAGTCATGTAAGATGAATAAATTCTAATATACAGTATGGTGGACTGTGGTTAATAGAGTAAATCTTAAATGTTCGCGCCACACCTACACAAATGGCACCTAGATAGGATGATAAATATGTGAATTAGTTTGTGGTGATCATCTTACAGTGTATTTCTTACATCAAGACATCAAATTATATACTTTGAATACATACAGTTTTTATATGATGATTATACCTCAGTGAAGCTGAAAAAAAAATACATCCTTTAATGATAAAAAACACTCAACAAACAAGGAATATTAAGAGAACTTCCTCAATCTGATAAAATACATCTGTAAAAGACCCACATCATACTTAATAGTAAAAGACTGAAAGTTTTGCCCTTAAGATCAGAAAGAAGGATGTTTGCTTCCTCTCAAAACTTCTTTTCAACATTATACTGGAGATTTTAGCCAGAGCAATTAGTGAAGAAAAAGAGATGAAAGGCATTCGAATTGGGGAATAAAAGAAGTAAAGTGATCTCTATTTGCAGATAGCATGATCTTATACATTTGGAAGACCTTACACCCTTGACATGCATGCCAAGACTATTCAATGGGATAAGATTATTCTTTAAACAAATGGCGGTGGGACAATTAGCTGTCTTCATGTAAAAGAATGAATTTGGACCACCGCTTCACCTCATATACAAAAATTAATTCCAAATGGATCAACAACCTAAATGTTATCAGAGCTAAAACTTAAAAAGTCTTAGGGGTGCCTGGGTAACTCAGTTGAGCCTCCAACTTCTGCTCAGTTGAGCATCTGACTTCTGTTCAGGTCATGATCTCAGTTTGTGGTTTCAGGGTCTGTGTCAGTCTCTATGCTGACAGCTCAGAGCCTGCTGCGGATTCTTTGTCTCTGCCCCTTCCCCGCTCTTGCACATTCTCTCTCTCTCTCTCTCTCTCTCTCTCAAAAATAAATAAACATTTTTTTAAAATCTTAGAAACATAGGTGTAAACCTTGTGACCTTGCATTAGGCATCAGTTTCTTAGACATAACAAAACATAAGCGATAAAAGAAAAAAAACAGATTAGAATTCAATTAAAAGCTTTTGCATCAAGGGACACTATCAAGAAAGTGAAAAGACAACCTATAGAATGGGAGAAAATATTTGCAAATCATATATTTCATAAAGATCTAGTATCCAGAATATATAAAGATCCCTTATACTTCAATAATAAAGAACCCAATTTAGAAACTGGCAATGAATTTGAATAGATATTTCTCCAAAGAAGATTTACAAATGGCCAATAAGCACATGAAAAGATGCTCAACACCATCAGTCCTCAGAGAAATGCATACCAAAACCACAATGAGATACCACTTTACACCCACTAATATGGCTGTAATAAAAGACCATAAAATGTGTTGGTATATATGAGATGTCCAGAATAGGCAAATCCATAGAGACAGAAAGTAAATCGGGGGGGTGTCAGGGAATCAAGGGGTGGGGTGTGCAGAAGGAAGAAGGGGAAAAGGGAGAGACTGCTACTAGGTATGGAGGTTCTTTTTGATAAGATAGAAATGTTCTGGAATTACTATGAATATACTAAAATCCACTAAATTGTATACTTCGAAATGGTGAATTTTACATATGTGAGCTATATTTCAATAAATTACAAAATAAGACATGAAAATGAAAAGGGAGTCACTAAATCCAGCCCACATTCAAGGAGATGGGAATAAGACTCCACTCTGATGGGAGAGGAGTGTCAAAGAATTTGCTGGGCAAATGTTTCCAAACCACTCCTGCTACATATCCATCAGAATGACTAAAATTAAAGACTGACAATAAATGTTGGCCAAGATATGGAGCAACCAAAACTCTCACACATTGTTGATGAGAATGTAAAATGTTACAATCACTTTGGAAAACATTTTGGCAGTTTCTTGTAAAACTGGATATATGCTCACCACGACCCATGACCTACTTATCGTGACAGTCACATCCCTGGGTATTTATTCAAGAGAAATAAAAACATATATCCACACAAAGGCTTGTATGTAAGTATGTATAGCGGCTTTATGCATTATAAACCACAGCTGAAAATAAGACAAAAGTCTATTAACAGTGTTGAATAAACTAGTTTTTTTTCAAACAATGGGATACTACTCAGCAATAAAAAAGAATGAACTACAGATACATGCATAAACACAGGTAAACTTCAAAAACAAGCTGAGTGAAAAAAGCCACACACACAAAAAGGAAATAAAGTGTAGTTCTAATGCATATGAAGCTATGGAAAAGACAAACCTAATGTATACTGACAGAAGGCAGATTGGTGGTTGCCTGTGGTCGGGTAGGACATTTTGATTTCAAAGGGACACAAGGGAACTTTTTTTGAATGATGAAATTTTTGTATCAATTGTGGTAGTGGTTGCACAAATTGGTCAAAATATATAGAAATGCACACTTGAATTGACATATTTCAGTGTATATAAATTCCCTCTCGGGGTGCCTGGGTGGCTCAGTCGGTTAAGCATCCAACTTCAACTCAGGTCATGATCTCGCAGTTCGTGGGTTTGAGGCCCATGTTGGGCTCAGTGCTGAGAGCTCAGAGCCTGGAGCCTGCTTCGGATTCTGTGTCTCCTCTCTCTCTGCCCTTCCCCTGCTCGTGCTCTGTCTCTCTCTCTCTCCCAAAAATAAATAAAACATAAGAAAAAAATTAAATTCCCTCTCAAAAAAGTTAGGGAAAAAAATTCATCCAGAATCTAGCCCTTTCTATCCTGATCAAAATCACCATTATTTTTCACCTAGTTTATTGGAACGGGTTTCTAACTTTTCCCTATTCTTGCCCTCTTTCTGCCTGTTCTCACCATAGCATTCAGGTAGAGCTATTAAAACACAAGTCATACCACACTATTTTTCTGCTTAAAATCCTCCCGTGGCTTCCAATCTGACTTTAAGCAAATGCCAAGGAAACTAATTTACAATAACCCTTTATGCGATCTGCCTCCATCCTCCCTCCCCAACATCTGTCTGTCTCCTTTTCCACTCCAGCCATTCTGGCCACTTCATTGCTTTGAACACATAAGGCACATTCCTATCTCAGGCCTGTGCACTGCTGTTCCTTTTGCTTTGAATGCTTCCAGCATCCCTACATGGCTCTCTTTCTCACTTCAAGTGTTTACTCAAATATCATCTTTTCTGCAAGGCCTTCCTTGACCACTTTATTTAAAATTGCAAAGCTTCTCTCTGGGTTTAAAGACATTTTGGCAATTCGATAATTTGTGGGGGCTATTTCACAAAGTAAATACTACATAATGTGAAATTAATTGAATTTTTTTTTCCTTCATGAAGGAAATGTTCATTAGGTTTCCTCAGCATCTGTGTGGGGCTCAAGTTCGTGCTAACTCAATTCGCTGACCTGTGAATGCAGGGATGCCTCTAACACACTCTTCTGAACCTCAAACAATTTTACCACCTTGAAAAGCTCCAAGGAAAGAATAGGTGTTTAACAGCGATGTGGGAATCTTGTGGAAAGTTGCCAATTGAGCATAATGGCCCGTTGATGAGAGACCAGGGACTCCCGTGCCACACAGAGGTGAGCTGTTGCTTCCAAACAGAAAGGTCATAAATTGACTAGGGACTGCTTTTTGTAAACAAAGGTGTTTCCAACTTATATGTAACTAAAAATAACTGTTGCAGTTGAGTGACTCCCCTTCCTGTCCCTCAGGCCCCCGTCCCCCAAAGTTTTGGTCGGCAGTTAGCCCATGCTTTTTTGTTTTTATTTTTAAAAATTATTATTATATATTTTTTTACTTCTTTGTAATCTCTGCACCCAACATGGGGCTCGAACCCACAACCCTGAGATCAAGAGTTGGATGCTCTACCAAGATGGAGCCAGCCAGGTGCCCCTTTAGCCAGTGCTTTTAAAAAACAAAACGAAACCTTCAGGGACTGTGTGGGTCTCAGAAAACCTTTAAGTTGGAAATATTAGAGAAATCTTTTGCCTTTTATTGTAACAAATAGAAAAACTGTGCAGGCCAGACTTTCCATGGAGACTGAGAATAAAGGTTAGGCTTAAGGCCAGATGAGAAAAAAATCTGTGCTGTTAAGGGCGTTTTTTTCTGAATGACTTCTGAAGTGTTCGTAATTTCTCAGTTTTTTCCCCCCTGAATTGTATAAAGTGCTGACTGGTGTTCTCAAAGACAGAAGTTATTCTCAGAAGACACTATCTCTTAGGGGAAAAGAAGGGGCCAGTATTGCTACAGCAGGAATTCTCTACTTACTTTGGAGTGAGGTATTCAGTGGAGGTGATGGGGCCTTCACATAAAATGACCTGAAAAGGGGAGGGCGGGAACAAGGAGAAGACAAAGGGGAGGACAATCTCTCGTTAGATACCAGCTGGGGGGTCCTATAATTTAACTCACTTCTGACACTATTGACTCTCTGCCCCTACTTCAGATGTCAGTTGTCAAGTACAGGTCATCATTTGTGCATCTGACTGACCGGCTATAAATTGGAACTTCGCTCAGCCCTCTCCTCGGGTTTGATCATTCGCTAGGATGGCTCACAGAACTCAGGAAAAGTTCACTTACTAGAGTAGCAGTGTATGGTAAAAGGGGCGGCTCAGAAATAGATGGAAGAGAGGAATAAGGAAGAGTATGGGGGAGGAGGGGCAGCCCTTCCTTGCTGTCTCTGGGTGCACCGCGCTCTCAGCATCTCCATGTGTTTACCAACCTGGTGAATTCTGTATAGGTGTCCGGTCCCCCTAGACACACACACACACACACACACACACACACACACACCCCTATTCCCGCTCCCTCTGCCCATCCCACATACTTCAGAATTTTTATGGAGACTTCATTATGTGGGCATGGTTGATTGAATCATTGGCCATTGGTGAATGATTTAGTCTCCAGACCCTCTTCCCTCCCTGGAGGTGGGGAGCGGTGAGAGAGGTGTAGGGGACTGAAACTTCCAGCCCTCTAATCACATGGGTCCCTGGCAACCTGTGGTTAGCTAAGGACCTTCCAAAAATCATCTGTTTACCATAAACTCAGATGTGGTTGAAAGTAGCTTGTTATGAGTAACAAAATATACTCATTTCACCTGTATGCTTTGGAGCTATTTATTTCAAGAACTTGGAACAAAAACTAAGTACTTAACAAAAGGTGCCCTTATAGCTCTTTTCACTTAGGAAATCACAAGTATTGTACAGGTTCTGTGCCAAGAACCATGGGTAAAAGCCAAAATATATATTTCTTATATCACAATATCATAGTTGCTTAGTTTGCTGACAATTTTTAGTAAGAATATGGATTAAATTTTATCAAATGCTTTTTCTGTATATTTTGAAATGTTTAAATTTTCTCATTCATTTTGTTAATGTGCCGAATTACACTGATTTTCAAGTGACAGACTAACTTTGAGTTCCTGGGATAAATTTTGCTTGGTGAGGATATGCATCCTTTGTATATATTCCAGGATTTAATTTGTTAATATTTTGCTAATGAATTTTGCATCTATGTTCATAAGGGATATCTAGTTTCCAATTTTATTTCGAAGGTGTTTTAAGGTTTTGGCATCAGTTATGTTGGTCTCATAAAAGGAATTTGGAAACGGTTTCTCCTCTATTTTAAGATTGATATCACTATTACTTTTAAGATGTGCTGGAATTCATCAGTCACACCAACGGGCCTGGAGTTTTGTTATTGTTTTTATCGTTGTAATAATGAGTTCAACTTCTTGAATAGATATAGGTTTATTCAAATTTTCTATTTTATTATACATCAGATTTGTTAAGTTTTTTTAAGGAACTTTGTCCATTTCACTTATGTTGTTGAATATAGAGGCTTAATTATTAATTTTCTTCAAAAAGCCAAGTGTTGACTTTGTTAATTTTCTTTATTTTATTTTCCTTGATGGGTTTCTGCTTTTGTCCTTATTATTTTCTCTAGTATTTCCTAAATACTGCTCATCTTTTCCCAGTTTATTTTTTTTATTTGAGAGAGAGAGAGAATCTTAAGCAGGCTGCATGCTCAGCGTGGAGCCTGATGCAGAACTCTATGCCACCATCCTGGGGTCATGACCTGAGCCAAAACCAAGAGTGGGACACTCAGCCGATTGAGCCACCCAGGCCACCTTTTTCCCAGTTTCTTAATGGAGAGACTTAGGTAATCGACTTTAAACCTTTGTTTTCATTATCATTCAGCTCAAAATATTTTGTAAATTTCCTTGTAATTTTTTTCTTTGAGCATGGGTTAGTAGCAGTGTATTAATTTCCAAACATTTGAGGGCTTTTGAAATATCTTCCATTGTCATCGGTTTCTAATTTCATTCTTTTGTGGTCAGAAAACATATTTTGTATGACTTCAGTCTATTCAAATTTATTGAGACATATTTTATGGCCTAGCATATGGTCTGTCTCGGTGAACGTTTTATGTGCCCTTAAAAATAATATGTATTCTGCAGTTGTCTGGTATAGCATTCTATAAATGTCAGTGTGTCAAGGTGGTTGATTATGCTCAGTTTTTCTATATTCTTAATGATCTGGGGATCCAGTTGTTGGGGAGGGGGAACTAAAATCTTTAATTATAATTCTGGATTATCCATTTCTCTCCCTATTTTTGCCAGTTTTTGCTTAATGTATTTTGAAACGGATTTAGATACATACACACATAATTGCAATGTCTTTCTGATTAATTGACCATTTTATTATTAGAAATTATTACTCATTATCTCTGGCAACACTCCTTGTCTTGAAGTCTATTTTGGTCTAATATTAATGTAGTAATTCCAGTTTTCATATGCTTACTACTTTCATGGTATATCCTTTTACATTTTTTTTTTAAATTTCTTAAAAATGTTTATTCAGGGGCGCCTGGGTGGCTCAGTTGGTTAAGCGTCTGGCTTCGGCTCAGGTCATGATCTCACAGTTCGTGGGTTCGAGCCCCGCATCGGGCTCTGTGCTGACAGCTCAGAGCCTGGAACCTGCTTCAGATTCTGTGTCTCCCTCTCTCTCTCTGCCCCTCCCCCTGCTCGTACTCTGTCTCTCTCTCAAAAATGAATAAACAGGGGCGCCTGGGTGGCTCAGTCGGTTGAGCGTCTGACTTCGGCTCAGGTCATGATCTTGCGGTCTGTGAGTTCGAGCCCCGCATTGGGCTCTGTGCTGACAGCTCAGAGCCTGGAGCCTGCTTTGGATTCTGTGTCTCCCTCTCTCTCTGCCCCTCTCCCACTCATGCTCTGTCTCTCTCTTTCTCAAAAATAAATAAATATTAAAAAAAATGAATAAACATTTTTTAACTGTGAGATCATGACCTGAGCCGAAGTCGGACATTTAACCGACTGAGCCACCCAGGAACCCCTATCATTTTTCATCTTTTAATTTCAAACCTCTTAGTACCTTTATATTTAAATTGTGTCTCTGTTCAAGACACCTTATGAGATGTTCTAGTTATCTATTGCTATGTAACAAACTACTCTAAATCTTAGAGGCTTAAAATTACCACAACTTTATCTCAAGATTCTTTGGGTCAAGAGTTTAGGCTGGGCTTGGTTGAGCAGTTCTGTTCCTTTGTCTTGGATTATTGACTTGGATGCATCCATTTGAACAGACCTGGAAGGCTGAAGAAGGTCTCATTCGCTTCTCTGGTGCCTCAGTATTTCTCCAAGCTCGGGCTTCCCCTTTAGTATGATATCCTCAGAGTATTTCAACTTCCTACAGGCTGGCTAGATTCTTTTACATTTGAATGTTATCAAAATAGTGTTTCTAAGTTTATGTGTCCCATTCTCCTGTTAATCTTTTCTTGGTAATTTCTTTTCAGGTTCGGTATCCTGTAGGGGAAGCCTTCTGCATTCCCAGGGGGTGGATAGAGACTAGTTTAATAATCCAATGATGGCAGATTTGTTCCTCTTGCCAATGACTGGTTTGGAGCTAGGCCTGGGACACTACTCTGGAAGAGCCTTGAGGAAACTTAGAAGGCCTTATGGGAAGGTGTTCGTCAAAGCTTCAAAAGGATACAACAGAGGAACATCCCCTTTCCTTGATGCTGAATATTATCTGCATGTGACATATGGAAGTATATGGCCATATTCCCCATGAAGGAAAGACATAAAATTAGGAGAAGCCAACATGCTGAGACGGCTGAAGGCAAATATAGAAAAAAATCTGGGTCCTTAATGATATTACTGAGATACTAAATCAATCAATGTGGGAACCACAAGATTCCCCTCCGCACCATTTTACTGAGGTATAACTGACATATAACATTGTAAGTACTTTAAAGTACGCAGCATAATGATTTGTTTTTATATTACAGAATTATCGCCACAGTATGTTAGGTTAACATCCATCACATAATTTCAAAACATTTTTTTATCTTGTGATGAGAACTTTTAAATTTACCCCCTCAGCAACTTTCAAACATCCCATTAAGTATTGTCAACTGTACATTACATCCCCAGAGTTTATACCTTTTGGCCACCTTCACTTCTTTCTCCCACTCCTGACTCCCACCCTCTGGCAACCGCCCATCTGTTTTCAGTTTCTATGAAGTTTAGTGTTTTTAGATTCCACAGACATGTGAGATCATATAGTATTTGTCTTTCTCTGTCTGACTTATTTCACTTACCCTAGTGGCCTCAAGGTCCATCCATATTGTCACAAATGGAGGGGCCAGGAGATTTTTGCCCTTCTGTTTTGTGAAATAACTTTCATTTGCAGCCTAAAGCATTCTGAAAGATAAGAGGCAGAGGTTAAAGCAGAGGTGATAGTGGACCCAGAGTTTTTAATCCTCTATTATTCTTAATTTTAGGCTTGGCTATTAGAGGGAAGATGCTTAATACATTTAAATCTATAGCACAAGTTACAAAGCACAGCAAAACACGTAATATGGATTTAAATGTGCACTTTATAAATCAAATTAAAAAAACAAACAAAATCATTCTTTTCCTCCAAACGGCATCATTTCTGGGCAGCTGCTGCTGGCAACAGAGCCGACTGCATAGAGCTGGAGGTAAGAATCATGTTGTCAGAAAAGATTATGGTGAAGTTAAAATTATGATGAATAAGATATTTTTTTGGCATTTCAATCGAATCATAGATTTGGGTTTAAAAATCCATAACTGGTTTGTAATGATAGAAAATACAAGAGAAACCTAAAAGAAGCCCCAAATGACTTGATCCTAGTCCATTTGGTCCACTTATCATAATTAGGGCTGTGTGTCTTAATCACAAGTATTTCTATTTATTGACAGTCATATAACCGTAACTGTTTTAATGTTAATAAGATGTATGAATAAGTTATCTAGATTCACTATTATTTTGACTTCCACAGAAGTGTAATTTTTAAGCTACTGGGACCAATGAATGGTTTTGCCCACTTTTTATCTCGCCTTGTCAAGTAAGGATACGAATTAAAAAGCATCTTTCACCTCCAATTGTAATTATTTGTGAAAAGAAACAAGATGTAAGTTTGGCATTTCTAAAAGATTTGATTTTGCTGTGTAAAATCACACAATTTAGTTTTGTGCAGATATTTACCACAGACAAGCCCAACTTCCTCACTGATTGCAGACAGGCGCGTGGAAAGGCACCACCGATTTCAACGATTTTCTCCAAAATCTATTACAGACTGGAAAATGCTTGCCTTCCTCCTTCTAGACTTACAAGTAGCTTTTTTGTCTCTTTAGTCAATGACTATTGTGTCTGTGACATGTAAGGCTTCGTGGCAGCCACGCTGGAGAACCCCAAAACATGTAATATCTAGTCCCTGACCTTTAGCTGCTGAGACCTTGGCTGAGCCAAAAGCATGTCATGGAATCAGGCAAATCTTGTGTTCTCTGAACCAAGTGTTTTATGTTTAGTAAAGTCCAAGTGCCAGGGGAGCTTGGGGAGGGGGGCATCTAGCTTAATTTCTTTCAGCTCTTAACCTTGCGTATTTCACTAATGGACAGCCAAACAGCAACGTTGATTTTGATAGCACTGGGAAACCAGAAATGTAGTGTTGTAAGGGGTGAAGCTGATCAAAGGCCATAAAGGGACCATTATAGGAGTGTGTGAAGATTGTCACCTCCTGCTGCACATGGACTTGTCACCTCTGGGGTCTGTTCTTTCCAGCTCATCACTGAGGCGCTCTCTCTCTCTCTAGCCCTCTGTGAGCAAATGGCTGAGGAAGCACCCCTGTTACCTCTGTGCTCTATGATTTTCAGCCAGCCCTCAGAACCGTCTTCTAAGAATGTCTGAATTTGATCAGGACCATAGATGATTAAGTTCTCACTACAGGTGAATTGTGAACTAAATGTATCGAGTTGGCAGCCAAGATCAATAACCTGCCTTTTTTTTCTTAAGGAAGTTCCCTTCAGCAGAAGCCGTCACCAGACTTTCTATGCTTAAGTCAGCACAGAGTCCTCTGCACTTGTCTAGTGGGAAAAATTAGCTCTAACCCACTGCTAATTTAGCTCGAAAAGAAACAGCTCTTGTTTCTGAAGAATACACTGAGAAATGTTTGAGAATTTTGAAATGCTCCACTAAGGAGAAGACGGTTTAACAAACAAAACTAAATAGTGAGTTCCCCCAACACGCATCGTCTTCAAGCCTTTCTTTCTCCCACACAAATCAACTCAAGTTGGCGGAAACAGCCTAACAGTTCTATCCGAATTTCATATATCAAGGTCTTTGAGAGCCAGTATATTTTGGTTGAATCCCAACCTTTTTTTCTTTTCTGTGAACTTGTTTTATAATAAACGCTTTCAACATTTCTTTTCCAAAATGCCTCTCCTCAAGTATCTTGTCTAAATGGTATATCAAGTTCCAGTTTGGCTAATTGGCAATGCTAACTCCCACTTTATGTAACATGCAAGGCTAGGTATTGAAGCCCTGCCTAATTGGGGTCATTTAAGGAAAACACCCAGGAAATGGGTTTCTTCTTACATATACCTAGTGAGATTTTGAAATACTATTGTCAGGCAACACAAGCAATCCCTGAAACTTTTTCCCTTGGGTTATCAGAGTCCGAGGCAATTGATGACATTACATCGGTCGTTCATTTTAGATTCGTAGAGCCTACAAAAATCAATAGTTTTCCATTATCAGGTCCAGCTGGGTCACTAGCCTGTCAATGAGCTGTTACAATTGCTGTACAGGGGTGAGCCTGACCAGTCAATTGCTGCTGACAAGAGGAAAACATGCTGACAGCCACAGGAACAAGTCAGAACACAGATTTGCACTTCGGTTTGCCATCCAAAGAGACTCAGAGTAAGGCCATTTTCAAGACATGGGGCACACTCTGTGGGAGGCCAGGGGGAGGGGCTACCCCCTGGTTTTATAGCACAAGCGCCTAAGGGCCTGTCATAGCTCCAACCAACCATCTCCTGTGCTGCTATCTGTAGCCACTGTCTTTGTTAGTAAGAGGGGCTGTACCAGCCAGAGCAGTTTCTAAACACCTTCTGTCCCACATTGCACCCAGAGGAAGATTAGGAGGAAGGAAGTCTACTTTTACTACCACCAGCCCAGATGTAGCCATAATATTTCGGAGAATATAAAAGCTTAAAAGAGGACATAGACGGGCCAAAGCCACCAAATATAAGCAGATATGACTAAACATGTTGCAAGTAAGTATTGACCAAAGGACAGAAGGTCCTCCGATATTGATATAGAGGTTCCCTTGTTCTGTCATTATTTATAACATTATCTATACTTTGAGCTCAACTTGAGATCTTTTACTAAACCAAGCATCCTCCATTGGTGTCTCATTCACGGCCACTCTGTCCGATGCAGTGAGCAGGCAAACAGAACTTAGTTCAACCTGCCCTGCCCATAATTAGGAAGTGGGGGGTACAGTGGGGCTTCAATAAATATCTTAACTGCCCCACGTTAATAAAACGCGGACAGGCTTGCCTTGCCTACTGTGTCACAAGGTTGGCATGAGATTCAAAATGAGATCACTTGAGAGGGAGCTCCGTCCAAATAACTGACTGTGTGGTGCGTGTTTTTGTGTCTCTTGCTCTCTGGAAACTATCCCTGCAGTGAGAAGTTTAGAAGCAACTGAAAGAAGTCCTTCTTTCTCCAGAATAATTCATTTTTGGTCTAGACAGAATGCTTTCCTTTTTTAGTTCAATACATGAATAATCTATCACCTATTCCACCATGAGTGAAAGGCAAAGTGTAGAAGACAGCTCTGACGTCTTACTGGATTTGGCGGCTCTCCTTAGTTCATGGAGAAGAGGACTGAGATGCCAGGAGAATAAGCACACCCAGTCTGGGTTCCTGCGTGCTGACGGACTTCCGAAGCAGCGAGAATTTGTGCACTGCTCTGGTCTGCTCACGCTGGTTTTATTTCAGACATCAAACTTAGGAGCTCAAAAGATAAATATTTTTAATTTGTTTCAATATTATGATTTTTAATGTTTCACTTTTATTAACATCTTTCAAATATTAAATTCTAGGCTTTTTTTTAAATGCCTCCAGTCTTGAATTTGATTCTTTTGGAAGTCAACATTCACTTGTGTTCTATCATCAAACAAAACTGGTAATCAACTGTATTACTGGAAGCCAACTAGCTAGGCTTTTCTTCTTCTTTTTTTATTACACCACCAAAAAAAAAATAATTTTCTTTAAATGAGTAAAAAAAAAAAAAAAGGAGTTTTAACAAGAGCAAATTTGCTGTAATTAGATGAACCAGTCTTATGTCTTCCAGCACTTGGAAGCATGAAATTCATCAGAACTCTCATAGCATTAATTAAAAAGAATTTATGTTTTTTTAATAAAATGCTTCATGTTTTAGCTCCTTTATTCCTCCACCAAATGTGATTATGTGGGGGCTGAAGGGAATTCAGGTTAATATGTTGACACACTTAACAATGCAGGGTCATGTTGCACAATACGCTTCACTGGTTTAGTTCAGTACACCCCCTGACAGGGCCTAATCATCCCCTGCCCTAAAGGCAGAGGGAAAGAGAGGATTTTAATTACTGCTCTGTATGCAAGTTTGCCAGCATTAAATTGAGACATAATTAGGCCTCTGAATTTTAATAATTGTCCTAGCTAATTGGGCAGACAAGTACGTTATGCAGCATGGCGTGATTAGATAATTAGTATTTCCAAATGACAAAATTGGGCTCTTGATTACAAATTCTACATGAAGGGGGAAAAAGGTAGTAAGCAGATCTTTACAAGTCTATTAAGGGAGAGTTTAGCGATGTTGGTAATTTAAAGTCCATTAGGAAGTAACATTTCCTTCTCAGAGCTAGGGGTCTGGGACAAGGGCCTCTGGCCAACACTGGCTCCCACTTAAGTCTCCTCCCCAGGGCGCTGTGATTTCTCTGGGGTCTGCTCATCCACTCTCCCCACCTACCCCCCCACCCCCACCCCAAGCCTAGCAGTCATCACTGACCTTGGGTAAGGTCTCTTTGGCTAGACACCAGATGGCAGGTGATAACTCTGAAAAAGAAATCATGGGATGGAGAAAGGGTAGAACAGAAAAGGGGTAACTTATGCAGTCAGGGTATATGTATCTCTTGTGTCTTTCCTCTGCAGGCAGTTCTTCTTTCCTTCTTCTCCCAGAATTCACCACTTTCATTGTTTCATCAGCTCCACTTGAATCTTTTTGGTGGGAAATCTTAAGTCAAAGTCTTAAAAATTTGAGGTATTATATTACTGAGGTAAAGAGCATGGGCATTGGGGACTGGCCTGGATTTGAGATCATCACTCCCTAGGAGTTTGCTCTTGGAGAAGTTACTTATTTTGCCAAATCTCATTTTCTTATTGGCAAAATGAAGACTCTTCCGCCCATAAGTTTGTTGATAGGATAAAATAAGATAATGCATATAATTTAAAGTACAATGACTGGCGTAGAGTAAACGCTTAATATTAGCTACTAGCTATTAAATGCAGATTCAGTCGATGACTTTAGAAGCTACAAGGCGGAAGTGCTGGGTCTGGCTCTTTATTACGCTCTTTACTCACTCAAAGGAGGCAAGGGTCTCTGGTTCCTGTGCTTTCTAAGAGCGGAATATGGTGCTCCATTTATGCTGGCGGAGGCCCAATGGCCAGAGTTGCCTTTACAACTCAAATGCCCAAGCGCATTTCCTTCCTGTCCATTTTTAATAGGTTAGCATTGCAGGCAAGCCTGGCCATTCAGAAATCATGGGGGCAGCTAACCTAAGAAGAATGTGGTATAAACTCTGCATCTTACCCCCCCTTGTGACTCACTCATCACAAATGTCACTTTATTGCCCACAGAGGCTTGGTCCTGGCAGCTAAACTTTTCTCACAATAATCAGGAGGCTGGGTTTCAGAGTTGTGTTTTTCAGGCAAAAGAAATATTAACTGAATACAAACCAGAATCCTTCTAAAAAATGATTGATAGGTGGTAGGTGGATGATATGTGATGATAGCTTGTTCCAGGAAACTCAGAAGTTCTGAATGTATATCCATGTGTAGTCATTAAAGATGGCTGTAAGCAAAATAACCATGTCTCCATAGTTTGGTCCAGTCAAGACGGTCTACCAGACTGAATGAGAATTTTGTCTGACTTTCTCAGAGTTTGTGCGTTGTCCCAGAGATTCCAATTTGGAATGCAGAGTTCTCTCTGTGGTAAACTTTATGTCACCATGGCATAAACTCTACAGCACATAACACCGGAATATCAGAGAGAAGGCCACAACCTGAGACCTGAAAAGAAAAGGCACTTAAGATTACGTACAGAAAGCAAACATTTTGCCAGAGGTTTAGAAGGAAGAGTAAGATATTATTCTCCTGGTTGGGAGGAAGGGCAGAGAGAGAAAGAGTGAGGATTTTTATGCCTGATCTCTATTTACTTAGTAAGGAAACCACTCTTTTTGGGGCTGGGAGTCTCTCTGTTGTTCACAGGGACCCTGCCTGTGACCCCTGCTGGGGTCACACGAATGGCCTGGGCTGTTGGTTCAGAGTGCTCGCCTCACTGCACTTCCCAGATGCCAAGAGGAAACATCACCGTGGGCAGAGGGTGGGAGAGCTAATAACTGTCATAAGACTTTTCTTCCTCTGCCATACAATGCTAGAGCGTCTCTCCCGCTCTTTTTGAAGAAGTGCGTTTATGACTGATCGCTCAACACCTTGTTGGTTCTGATTGCAGAAAACACACCTTATAAATATATGATAACCATCCTGTAATAGAGAGTGTGACAATTTACTTCACAGTGCGTTTCGGGCTGCTAATTGATCGTTTCAGTCCAGGGACGATTTGGAATAAATTATAGCCATCAAAAGGATATCACAGCTCATTTTGGTGGAAGGCTTTCCACGTCGCTTCGCGTACATCTCCGGGAAAGCGCCGATTGCACCCGCGGGCGGAGGGGAGGGGTGGGAGGCAGCGGCGGAAAAGGAGGCCGGCGGGGCGGGGCTAAGCCGGCGAGGCGGGGCGGGGTCGGCAGTGGCGCGCGCGCGTGCGCGAGCGGCGGCTGCAGGTCCGGGGCCGGACAGTAGAGGCCTCCCTTCTGAGGAAGCGGCGCGGTCGCAACCGGCTGGGGATCCGGTACCCAGCCCTCGCGTGCTTCCTGACGAAGTCCCTGCGTGGCCCGACCCAGTGTGAGTATTCCCCACCCGCTCTCCTCCTCCCGCAGGCGGCAACGCCTGTTCATTTGAGGTGAGAGTGTCCACCGGCCAAGGGTCCTGCTGGGGACGGGAGTGCTCATGTGCACCGGGTGTTCCTCCGGCTAGCTGCTTCCCTTCAGCGGAGCTTTCCCAGGGGTGGGGGGGAGGGGGGCAGAGGTGCTACAGCGGGGCGAGGCTCTTAGCCCCCGGAGCGGGACTAGAGAAGCGTGGAGCCGCCGCGGCCGGGTTGGAGCTTTGTGTGCAGTTTAGGGTCCGCGTCTCGGGTAGCTCTGCTTTTCTCGCCGCAGTTGGGGAGGAGGGCTCGTGACAGACCCAGGCTGGCGGGGAGCCTCGCCCACCGCAAAGCCCAGGGGAGCGCGAGGAGAGGGCGGGTCGGGCAGTTGGCCGCGCGAGGCCCCGTAGGGGGTCGCCCGTGCTCGAGGTCGCGGGGGCCGCGGGTCGCGCGCCGGGGGATGCGGCGAGAGCGCCGGCCAGAAAGCTTAGCTGCCCAGACCCTGCTCACCCCTCAGCCCGGTGTGGAGCCGATCGCGCCCCTAGCCCCTGGTCTCGGTTTCATTTCCCAGCAAAGTGTGTGCCGTCGCGTGGTGGTCACGGAGAAGGGAGACGCAAAGGCCTAGCCCTGGATGGGATTCGAATGGGGGCGGGGGGAGGGAGTTTTTCCTATTTCTGTCGCAGGCACTTGCCTTTCTGGTCTCCCCGCCTGGCCCACGAGACCTCCAGGCAACTTTCGTTCTCTAAGTTAAAGCGTAAGCGGAGTTGAAGCCCTTCAGCTCACACTTCACCAATGCCTCTACCCCAAGTGTTCCAAGTCGGGGCTTCGCGCGGTGTTCTTGGTTGTTTAGTCCTCTGTCACGCTAATACGTTATGTCAATCTAGGGCACGGATGCTTCCATGCAGGCGATTTTGACAGCAATCATCATGCCCAGCTATTATGAAGTGTGATGTCAGTGCGTTCTGGAGGACAGATAATATATAAGCCAGTTCTTGACACGCTATCTTACGGGGAAACATCTGAGGCCATCAGGAAGAGGCATTTTAATTCACACACCAAAAATATTTTGTGTTTGGTTGACATCTTTCAAAATGCTGAAAGAGGTAGCAGCGTTTAATCATTTTGTAGGTATTTATCAATATGCTCACAAAAGTCCCCCTCGGAAGGACGAGGGTTTTATCTTATTCCTGTCCTATCATACCCTGTTCTGGCAAACCGAGGAACAGAGATGTTATGTGTCCTACCAAGTAGTCCACAGGAAGTCAGTGAGAAGGCACTATTTATGAGACCAAACATCTTCTAAAACTGGAATAATCGGAAAAGTGAGGAAACTAGTGGTGTTCATACCTTTGTTGTGAAAGAAAATCATCTGCTAGCTTCAATGAGAGACCACATGCTTTTAGTACAAGTGCTGGGTGTGTGAAATGTACCCTTGTTCTCAGCTTTGGAATTCGGGTAAATATTCTGTAAAACTCCAGTCTTAATGACCACTTGCGTCTTACTCTTGGGTATTCAAGACTGATTATATCAGGAGTCCCTTAAAACAAGTGATTAGGTTCAAAAGTACTGCTAGGGCCCTAATGAATGAATTCTGACATCTGAAGTCATCGAAATCGAAGCAAATACTTTAGGCTTGATATTATATCATAGAGATTGTATTTATATGGACCAAATCATCGAAATCTAAGCAAATACTTTAGGCTTGATATTATATCATAGAGATTGTATTTATATGGACCAAATCATCGAAATCTAAGCAAATACTTTAGGCTTGATATTATATCATAGAGACTGTATTTATATGGACCAAATCATCGAAATCTAAGCAAATACTTTAGGCTTGATATTATATCATAGAGACTGTATTTATATGGACCAAATCTGATAGGAGTCAGTTTTACCATGGACTCCACACGCGTTGACCTGAGGTATGATTTTCTTTTCCTCCATCCATTAATTCATTAAGTATTCATTATCTGTTATTGGTCCTCCATTTCACTTTGCCACTGAGCATGATCCCCATAGGCAACTGATAAGTAATTGTTGAAGTGTCACTAGAATATGTGTATCTTCTGCTTCCAGGAACTTTGAGGGATATTGTTATGAAAGAGTTAAATCTGTGGCCGTTCACTTATACAAATGAGAAATTGGATTGGTTACTCTCAAGTAGTAAGTCAAGGAAAAAAAAGTTGCAAGTCACAAAGTTTCCCCCAGCCTGTGCCCTATTCCTACCCAGTGGCATGTGATTTTTTTTTCTCTTTAAGACTTTAAAAACAAATGTTTAAAGGGCTTGCATGATTGAATAGGCTTAGTATGTTCTTTTAATTATTTTAGAATGCAAAGTTTTCCTAAAAACGTCTTGCCCCTTTTAGGGTGTGCTGGACTATCTGGTTTATGTGAGTGAAGGTATGATATTTTTAGTTAAAATCAAAGTCCCATACCCTTTTCTCTCCCCAACCTGAAATAAGAATGGCCTACTGTTAAGTCAAGCAAACAAACACATCCCAAGGAGTCACAAGTACACCTGGTTAAAATTCATTTTCATTGGTTTAATAGAAATAGAAAAAACATACCCAATATGTCTATCCCAATTATTTATAGTTTTAATGTTTTTGAGGATAATGCCTCAAATAATTCAGAGCAATGCCTAGATTCTTGAATATCAAGACATTTCTGTGTGAAATATGTAAGATGTACCTAAATAATGTAAAATTTTGTGAAGTACAGTAATAGAAGTGTTAAGAATAATTTTATCCTTACTCTAAATAGTGTGCTGTAGGGCTGAAACTATGTAACCAAGATATGACTACAAACTGATATAGTCAACTGTATGAATAATGAGCTATTTTGGAGCTCTTCATTAGGCACTGTTTTCAAAACTCACAGCACATCTTGTTAAAAAGCCTAGGCGGTGGTAAGTCATCTTCCTTTGCAGACTTTCATTGCCCTGAAGAGTAAGGAGATTGATCAAGTCAGGGTAATATAATTTGAGATCAAAACAATCAGAAGGACAATTAGATAGCTTTTTTTTAGTAGCTTTTAAACTAGTTCTAAAGTCATTATCCAAACATAGTTTGGATAATGGCAGCACCATTGGAATAAAAGTAGCTGCCAAGGGACAGCTTTAAGAAAAGTGCTCATTTGGAACTATACATTCTCTTTGATTGTCAATGAATTATTAATTTAACAGTCATATACATGTATAGTACAATGGTATACAGTACAGAGACATACTCAGAAAGTTATGTTGTCAAGAATTTGGTTGATCTGGGTTTTATGAGAGTTCAGTTTTGCTGCTATGATTACAAAAGATGTTAAGTTCTAGAATATGGAAATGGGTAGGAAAAATTCGAGATGTCATGGACTAAATTCAGGATTGCCATATATAGTTCTATAGAATTGGTGCTCACATTCCTTGAAATAAAAAAGAATCATTCTCCGTTAAGAAATCAGACTTCACCTGTATTCTATTTTGTGAGCAAGGCATTCACCATTACCAAAAACTTCAGCGATCCTTAGACTATAGGTTAAATGTAACCTGTCAGTTGAAACACTTGTCATTTTTAGTAGTTGGTTGTGAATACAGACCCCAAAGTAGATATGTAGTAGAACCATGTGTACTGCTGTAAGTTAACAATGTACTATCAAAATACAGAATCATGAAACTCATGTGGATTAAAACTCTTAATTAAAACTCTTAAACCCAGTGGATTTAAACTCTTATATTCAAGACCAGAATATGGGAGAGGGAATAGAAAGACAAGGAAAAGAGAAAGAGGTAGGTCGTGGGGCTTTTGAATCATACTTAGTTGAATTTATTTGAGGGAAGAGTTTATAAGTCCTTTCCAAAAACCACCAGCAAACAATTTAAAATCTGATGGAATAGTTCAGATTCATCTCCAGCTGAGACCATATGGAGAACCCAGAAAAGCAGAAAGAATGTAATTAGCTGAGTAGGAATTTTTCTAAAGTTCAGGTCTAATACCTTAGTATTATATAAAGGGCCACAGGATCATTAGTGATTAGTAGGGATTCAGACCATAATGATGAGAGATCAAGGCCAGGGGACAAAGATGAAAGAGCCTTCCTGCTTAAACCGAATGTTGCAAATGCTGGTGCACTTACATAGGGAAGGTCAGCCAGCAGATAAAGAAATAGGGCAACAGTCCCAGGGCAACAAATGTGTTCTTTTTCACCCCAGAGTTGAATTGGATATGGAGATTAACCAAGTTTGAGCTGAGACAAAAAGAATGTACTTATTTCAACCATTTATAAGGTCTGGAAATTTGAGTCCTATCTCCTTTGATGAACTTGGATATTGCCCAGAAATTGGGGAAGGGGACCTGCTGGGTCCTGGATACCAGGGCTACACACCCAACTTACAGGTCAGTGAAAAGATAGACAGATCCAGTTCTTTTCCGGGTACACGCTGGTTTGTCCATTAGGTAGACTAAACAACTCCTAAATTTTAAGTCATAAGTACAAGGGTACTATAAGTACTAGGTAGTAGGTACCTAGCAAAAATCCTCAATAGATATGACAGTGGTGGAAAAATAAGTGACATAATGTTAGCCTTTCTTTTGAAATGGATAGCCTAACCATTATGTCTATTTATCTTCTATAGACTTAAGAAACATCCAAATATTTCTTACTTTGAGTCTAAATATTAAAATTTGTCTATGGGATTGGGGTGAGGAGGCCCCAGATAGTCGTAATAGAATTAAGTGTGGTTTGTGTAGTTTGAAGCCCATCTATTTATTAATAGGCTCCTGGTGGTAGATTTACAAAGCTGACTTGTTGATCCAGAATATAGGAAAGGTGGGAAATTGCCTTGAGAACTGGGAAGTGTCATGTGGTAGAAAGAACACTGGACCAGGAGTGGAGACCAGGTTTACCATGTACCAGTTGTGCTACTTGGAGCAAATTTTAGTTTCCTTGTAGACAAAATGTATATCAATCCTAGTGATAACTGTTGGATCTACTTCAAAAGGTAGTTTTGATCCTAATCTGAGATGGAGTAAATGGAAGGACTTGGTTTGTTACGTTCTGTGCAGGTGCAGGATTTTGTGTGCCACTGCACAGGTTTTGTAGGTAAAGGTAAGGGTTGTAGCTCTTGAGCTGTACAGATATTTAAACCAAAATATAAATGAAGATGGAAACCCACCTTTGGGAACTTGGGAGAATAGAGTAGTTTTAGCATGGATACTTAGAGACAAGTGAATAATATAGTCATTATTTCTCCTTTCTCAGATTCATAAGAAGTAGTATTCTGTTGCCACTGCAAGAGATTAAAAAAAAAAAAAAAGATTCTGGTTGGAAGTAAAGAAACCTACCATCTTGCTTAATACTATCAAGTCCAGATCTCCAGCTTTGGCACTGAAGACACGCTCTCCATATGGGGGAAAAGTAGCCAGACTTCCAGGCCTTGTTTCTTGTACTTTCCGAAGTTCTTGTTTTCTTAGACATTTCATTAATTCCCATTGCCATCTTCACATCTTATGGGAGGACGGAAGCTGATTGATGTTCCAAATACTGGCTTAATTGGTCAGCTGCGAGCATTTTTTTGCAATTGTTATTCCTCCCACAGCAGCAACCCATTTTTGCTGCAGAGATAGCACAATCTTCCCCCAATGCCTTGCAGGCTATTAAAAAAGTAATGAGGGGCGCCTGGGTGGCTCAGCCGGTTAAGCGGCGGACTTCAGCTCAGGTCATGATCTCACAGTCTGTGAGTTCGGGCCCTGCGTCGGGCTCTGTGCTGACGGCTCAGAGCCTGGAGCCTGCTTCTGATTCTGTGTCTCCCTCTCTCTCTGCCCTTCCCCTGCTCATGCTCTGTCTCTCTCAAAAATAAATAAATGTTAAAAAAAAAAATTAAAAAAAAAAGTAATGATACTTGTATCTTTTATTATTTCCTACTTTCCTCTGTCTATGTAAAAGTTACAGAGGCTCTTGTTCTTTCTCCAGCAGCCTCTTCATCTCACAGAAACATGAGTACAGATACAGACAAGACAGCATCGTTGGCTCCCACCAACATGGGGCATGGCTCCAAGAGAGGAGGGAGAATGGAAGGGGAGGTTTGCGATGTTATGGGGTGGTATGCACTCATCTTTTCTTGTGTGGAGTTTCAGAATCTACCCTACTAAAGAGTAAAAACAGTGCCCCTTGTCTAAAGTCATTGGTTTTCTGGAGGTTTGTTGAATATCTTCCACACAGTGACACTTCATGAATTCACATTCTGTGAGGCACAGTGTATTTGAGCCAGTATCATGTATTGGGACATTCGATTCCAGTAGTCTGTGTTTGATTATCACATCTGCTACTTGTTGAGTGGCTTGGGAAAGTTTCTTAATCTCTCTGAGCCTTAGTTTGTCTTCAAAATGACAATAATAATAGTAGCTGCTTTTTAGGATTGTTGTGCCTTGTGCTCGCTTCTGCAGCACATGTACCAAAACTGGAAGGATTGTTGTACCTGAGGTGTGTGCTCAGCAAATGGGAGCTTTGGAAGGGACTGAGTAAAGGAAACTGACAAGACCGTGCAGGGCAGGGAACAGGCATGCCATGTAAGTGTTGCAGATAATGAAGTGTTCAGCAGTCTGCCAAGGACTAGGATGAATGGTGAAAGATTTCAAGGTAGAGGTGGGAATTTCTCTCTGGGATTTACAGGCTGGGTGGGATTCAGATATGTATGGTGGAGTTGAGAAGGTATCCCAGATGGCCGGGAGAAGTAGTGATCAGCACACACAGTACAGCAGGGGTGGGAGTATGCCTGAGTGGAAAGTAAACCAGCTTTTGAGCAAAATATATAAGCATCTCTGCTCAGAGATTTTGGTTGGACAAGTATCTTAACTTCTTTAGTCTCAGTTTCTACAACCTGAAAATGGATGTAATCATATCTCCTAAAGTTGAAGAGGTTAAATAAGATAATGTTTATAATGCCTAATATGCCTGGCACCTCACGTGGTGTTTTGAGAGGACAATGGGAGAGCTATGTGTCTGAAGAGCTGTCTTGCCTTGTGTAGGCTAGTAGTGGAAAACAAACCAGAAATACCCAGTTAGAGAGAGTGGAGAGGAGGCTTAAAGGCCAATTTAAGGAGCTCGGGCTGTTACAGGCTATCAGAGCTATCAAGGGCTTTCTAGTAATGTGGGGGTTTAGGGTACTTAATATCAAGGCACTCTGAAAGCTGTTCTGGAGTAAGGAAGAAACTCACTTTGCACATGTAAGATGACAGGTATACAGATTAGGGTAGTGGAGGGGTTACCAGACCTGTCGATATGGTCTCTCTAAAGTTGTTTTTTTTTGTTTGTTTGTTTGTTTGTTTGTTTGTTTGTTTTTACAGATGGAGCTAAAGACTAAACAGTGTGGAGTTAGGGAACCTTTGTTTTTTATTTTGTGTGTAGACTCCTAATAGTGTCAGTTGTCCAGAATAAAATCAGTATAGATCCACAACTTTGGAAAATAGAACTCAATGTTCAGGGACTGTAAAAGGTGGGAAGTAACAAATGCTAAATAACTCCTAGAACTTGCTTCAGCTTAAAAAATAACCCTTTAAAAAATTCCTTTCCCCTTCCTGTTAATGAAAATGAGTTTGTGCCTTTCGTTGGTTTCCAGGAAGACATAAGTACAGGTCATTTGTAACCATGTTAGGATTGTAGTGACATTGGTTAAACGGGGAAGATGGTGCTAGCAAAATGGTAATTTTGATGACTTTATTTGGTGACATTGTGATTTGGATGAAAAAATTCTGTCCTTTCCCTTTGGTTTGGAAGTGATTTAATTAAAATACAAACCTAGGAAATAGTTTTGGATACTAGGGGATTTATTTATATTGTCTCATTTTTTCCTCACCTCTTTTTTTTTTACCCGTTGTAGTTTTGTAGTGGGAGAATAGATGGTAGACAATTGTATTTCTAAAGGAAGTTGCATTGACTATATGGATACCAGTTTTTAAAATGTGAGGAGATTGCAACCTCCTATTACTGTTGGGTGGTAGGCCTTAAACATGTTAAGCAGGAACGGATAACTGACCTGCCATTGATTTCCTGAATTTCACTGTCCTCCCATTTGGGGGCAAGGGCAACATGGTGCTAATAGCTCTGAGGTGTCTGGGGTGTCACAGTAGTTAACTCTAGCCAAGTATTTCTTCCCTTGGAAAGAGGATGCACATGCCAAGGGGACTGTGCACAGTGGTCGACACACACAGAAAGGGGATAAATGACAAAGGAAAAGGCAGACCCTATGAGGTCAGAAGCAAAGCAAGCTGGCTTAGTCATGTTGCTTCTGAGCAGAGGTAAGGAGTGTATTTCATTTCTCATCCCTTCAGTTTATTTAAATTATCTGTTGGAGTGGAGGTGGAAATAAGGCTGATGAATACTGAGATGCAAGCATGTGGATTGTTCTGATACTCCTTTTCACTCCATCTTGGAAACTGAAGACCACAAAAGAAACCTGTTGGAAAGGAAGGAAGGAGGGCGCAAAAGATATTTCTCCACTTTTTAATGAGAGGTGTTTCTTGAATATATACTATTTTTGGATGTTTGGTATCCATGCCACCGTAAAAGATCATCCATGGTAGCTCCTGGCTGAAGTGCTGGCCAGCGGGGTTTGAACCAGGGGCAGATGGCATTGGACAGGGGTATTCAGGGTGCTGCTGTCATTAATTTTGCTGAAAGAGCCTCATCAGAGACCACGTCTCCCCTCTTTGGTGGGTGGCATTGTCCTTGGAGAAGGTCTCCATGCAGATTTCAGCCTTGCCCCCTCCTCCAGTCCTTCTGCCTTCTGCTCCTGCAGTGGGACCTCTCTCTCTCTTCTCTTTTTTTTCAATTAAATGAATTAATTACCAGGCGTTTAACTTTTTGCCAGACTCTTTCATTATGCCCAGAGTTGTTGCTGAGCGGCAAAGGGAAGTAATAACATTCGCAGTGAGGGGCAAATCCTGTTAATGAACAAATTAAAGTTCAAACAGTGATTCAAGTTCACAACCTCTCCGTAGCTCTTCTCTTTAATAAGAGTTATACATGTTACTTTCCTGCTCTTTTCTCCTTTTTATTGCTTTTTAAGCTTTTCATCAACACTGCTGGGGTATATTTGAGGCTCCCAGCCTTTCAGCCCTGACAAGGGCTGGAGCAGTTATAATCCCATCTTAATTTGGCAACTTTTGTAAAACACATAAAGGGCCCAGGGTCACCTTTGGTCACCAGGGCCCAGTGACTATGTAGCTTCCACCTCCTGCCAGGGCTCTGTGGGTTGCTCTTCTCCCTACACATTCCTCTCCAGCAGTCAGGATCTGATCACTCACCTTCCTGCCCCTGGGCACTGCTTTGCCAGGCAGGACTGCAAGGGTCTGAGCCCTTGCCTCTCTCTGTCCTCCTGTCGTCCTCTCTACCTACCTGGTTGCAGCCCTAGGGAGAAGGTGACTCAGTGAAAAGAGGGAGGAGCCTTCAGACTAAAAGCTGGGAACCCTTTTAAGGAAAGGGTCCCTTCCTGACCACCATTATTACCAAATGCTGCTTGCCTCATTTAGGGGACCACACAGGTGCTGAAAGGCCCAAGCCTCATTGGCCCAAACCAGAGCCAGGCAGGGGCCTGGTGGGGAAGGAGCCCAGGAGGCGTTGGATGCCTGCCTCCTTCTCTTTCTCCCTCTTTTTTTCCCCCTCCCCATGCTGTGGATTGCGTGGGGGTCTTTTCCACCTCCGTGCCTGGCTTCTCACTACCATCCCCTGAGCGTGGCTTGATATAATCACCATGACAACTGCAATCTACGAGCATACACATAATAGAGATGAAATAGACAAAAGATTAGCATGCCATGAAAAGTACAATAAGTTTCTTATTTAGCATTTAGATAACTGTCTTTCCTTCGGAGCAAGCTTCAAAGTTGAAGCCAGTTTAGACCAAGAGGATTAATTCTTTCTCCGGCATGCTTCATTGAATCTCTCATTACCAAACTTTGTCTGTATTGATGTAAGATTTGATTGAAGATTAGAGCATTTAGCAAATCTTGCTTTTCTGCATGTATCAGGTCCTTTCAAGACGGATCGCAGTGCCCAGTGGTCAATACCCTTACTTTTATCCAGTGTCTGCTTCATTTAAACTTAATCAACTCCATCAACGAACTGGAACAGGGAAACGTCCCTGCGGTAAGAATGTTGTGCTTTTGTGGGATAATTCTTTGCACTTTCCCGATCCGTTGCCGTTAAACCTAAAATTGCACTATGATGAACTTTTTTTTTTTAATCAATATGATAATGACAATTGGCCCTGAATGCTCTGGTAGGACTTAGACTAGAGCTGAATCTGGCTTCCATCACCAAAACAACTTCTGGTCCTATGATAGTCCGCCTTCTTTTGTGTGGCTTTAATACCTTTTCTTCCCTGACATTGAATATTGCTCAAGCTGGAAAATGATGCATCTTTGTAGGGAAGGCTCATATGTCACAGCCAGAAAGTGAAGCAGACCGATTGGTTGTGTGAATTATCTGACTTGCTGCAGTGAATTATTTGCACTGTTTCCCTACCTAGTCAACAAGTTCCTGAGGTATAGTAGAGATCAATCAAAACTGACAGCCCGCATGTGAAGGCTTTACTGTGTAAATCTGGCGCACTCATCCTGGCCATGCCGGCCCTGGCATCTGTATATCATTTTTATACTGCTACCAGTAGAGCAATTTCAAAAGTATTTGCAAGGAAAATGCGTGTCCCCATCTGTTCCTAGAAGCATAAATGTGCCACCTTCAGAGGGTTTTCACTGGTAATCATATCTTTAATGATCAACAGACTAGTGATATATATTTTTCCATAAAATGGGGTTTTCTTCACTTTATTGTGATTGGCTAGAATAAATAGCTTTTCCATATGTTAGGGAGATAAAATATAAGATTAGCAGAGGTCGTTTGTTGGATAGTAAACAAAAGAAACAATTCATTCCAAATAATCTTTGAACAGAAGCAATGACAAAATTAAGTTGCAATAACAGAGCATCTGAGGCCCCACATCAGAAAACAGACCTTGTTCCTCCTTGGAAAAGGAGCCGTTTAAGAGCAGAAACTTAGAGTCTCTTAGAGGACTCTGGTGGCTTATTTTCATGAGGCAGGGGAGGGAAGGAGCAGGGTAAGAACGAGTGGCTAGAATAATACTTATTTGTTCTACTTCTGTTTTAAGGTCATATTTCCTATCCCTTTATTTTTTAAATTTATTTTTCATATTCCTTTACCTTTATTTTACCTACTGTTTGCCCATCTTCACTGCAGCACCCTTGGTAAGTGTGTTCCAAAAGTAGGAAAATGCCACCTTGCTGAATTTCTCTTCAGGCCTATAAGGAGATGGGGATTGTTCTTGCACTTAAAAGATTAAAATGCTGGCTTCCTCCATGGGAGATTTCTCTTCTTCCCTAGAAAAGGGTGACCTTGAAGAACTGTACACAGTACCTGCCTTTAAGTGAATTCTAGAGCCATGCAGTAGCTACCTCAGGATAGCCAAGACCCACCAGGAACCCCTCCCCGCCCCCGGAAGTGTTCTTAGCAATTTGATCCCACCTATGTAGGTTACAGTCTGAAGATACAGTCAGGCCCTGACCTGCCTCCCCACACATGTACCCACACATGTATTCTCCACACTCAGCACCTAAGAGGTCCCCCTTTTCATACACAGACATTATTAGTTCTATAGACACGTTAGTTCTTGGGGAAATTTGGAAACTTCTCCTCCAGGATCTCTGGTAGAGGTTTCCACTGCCTACTTAGGAATCTCCAATTCTGTTTTGTTTCCGGAGTTGAGAGAGAACCTCCTGTTTCACAAAGGACTGACATTAGTTGTAGGATGCCTGAATCTACCTAAACAATGTTTTCAGCCTTCAGGCTCTCCAGAAAATAGATGTAGAGCTGTTTAGACCTGTTTTCCACAAGTCAGGAATTGAGAATGACAAGTTGAGATGGGAGTTTCTCTGAAACATAGAAATTAAGAGCAGTTAGTAGGTTAACTTTAAGCTGATTCTTTATTGTTATTTTTACCCTCTTGGGACAATGTGGGTATTGCGTGGGGGGGAACTCTGTCCTTTCTGTATGTTACCTTCTTCACCCCGTATTCCCCAGAATTTTTTTGCTCTCTCTAAATGCCTACTGCTCTCACTGCAGCAAGAGTGTATGGGTATTAGTTTGAAAATTGGAAATGTGGTTTTCAGGCCGATCGCAAACAGAAAGTCTATTAGCATCTTAGACCTAACTTGTGTTAATTTCCTGGCCCCAGTGAGGCTTGGGAACACTGACAGATCAGTAGGAAAATAGCCGACTTAAAAGACTGTCCAGAAGAAGATGGGAAAGCTAGTAACAAAAGATTTTCTTTTAAAATTTCCCCTTAATCTTAGAAACATCATCTTACAGGCTGGGTTGTTCATAGCTTGGCGTAGACTTTATAGGATTTACAGGTAGACCACATTTTGCCTGTTCTGAAACCGTATTTGCTATAGTATTGCAATTAAGACTGAAAGAAGGGGAAGTCACACTTGTGATTGCCACATTGTATTGTGATATACTGCAGATCTGCAGCCTTCAGTGAATTCGCTTGCTACAAGGAAATTCTCTCATGTGTTGTGTATGAAACATGATTTACACTCAGTTAAAAAAATTGAACTTCCTGATTTCTATATATTTTGGTTTGAAACCCATTTTGCATTGAATTCGTGTTGTTTTTAGAAAATGAAAAGAAGTAAACTCACCAACTGATTTTATAGGGGAGAAATAAATGTGTGATGTTTGCTTCTTCCCTTGTGCAGGAGATGAGACCGTTAACTACTGTAGGTAGGACGTTTCCCACTCTGTTCTTCTGTGCCCAGGAGTCCTGTTTAACCCACAGACCTCTGCCAGGAATGTTGCTGTCCACATGGGAGTGGAAGACACTGCAGAGCTTACCTTTGGGGCTCAGGTTGGCTGAGGCTCTGAACCATAGAACTGTATGCATGCAAGGTTTTCCTTAACCCTAGATTGGAGCTATTTGCAACACATAGTCCTTTGCTTTTTCAGAAGCACAGACCCTCTACACATGTTTATCCATAGCAGATATGAACAAGCATTGCAAATTTTAAAAACAAACATACTGTGTTCAGGGTGAAAATTACTGCAGCAAGATAGTCTCTTTCCCGAGTCTCAGGTTGCCACCAAGCAACCTCATCAGTCCAGGCTTATTTCACTGAGAATGTACTTAATTCCAGAAAAACTACTAGAAATCTATATGTAGCAATATTATTTTTAAATCACTTTTATGAAAACAAAAAACTCTCACACCTTAGAAGAAATATTGAACCTAAACTCTAATTCAGATATTTAAAAACATGCAGTTTAATAGTGTTATTTTGCATATAATGTCTCATGATTGTAATATGTATAGTATTTGGTTTTTTAAGATACCCCTTAACAAGACAGGGTGGGCAGGCAGTATGGTGTTTTGAAAAGAAATTCAGGTTTAAAAAATAAGCTTAAGGAATTGCCTGTTTTGATTAAGGAAAATAAACTCAATCGTTAAAACAAAATGAACTGTTAAAATTTAGTGCCAATTAACAATCTTTAAATTACTGATAAAATGCCACTTGGATCTTAAAAATGCCAAGGTGTTTAAAGTTATCTGAAAATGAAAAATTTGGAGGAATTGAAGTATCTTTTTTGTTCTCCCTACTTTGAACAGCATACTAGTAATACTTTTGGTCACTCCTAGCTTTTATTGGGAATGTTCATCTTGTTCCAGAAGGAAATAGCAGAAAAGCAACTTCAGTCTAAAGAACGTTATTTCTAGGCAGAATTTCTGCAGTCACCCTTGTCTGTGAACACTCCTTAAGGGATGTGTTTTAATTTTAGGTCAGAACAATTGGGTTAAGATCTGGAGAAGACACTGAGTTTTCCCTATGGGAGAAGGGGGAGGAGAAAGGAAGCTAAATGAGTTTTACTGAGCGGCCAAAGGACTACTCCAGGCACCAGTGTGGTAAGGAATGTGGATTTTTAAGCAGTGTTCTTCTGCCGGTGCATTTCTGAACACACTTAGAGCAGGTTGCGGGTG